>CM066032.1:1850445237-1853222737 GCA_033557465.1 Ichthyophis bannanicus | reverse complement strand
TTGCCATCGATCTTCTAAGTATGATTTGCACCAATCCCAAGCGAGACCGTGGATGCCTTTTTCATGGAGTCTCGCTAGGAGAATCATATGGTCGACTGAGTCAAAAGCCGCCGATATGTCAAGGAAAATCATTGCGAAGGCTATCTGTATGTTGTCAATCCCGCGTATGAGTTTGTTGAATAGAGATGTCATGAGTGTTTCAACTCCATGAGCTTCTCGGAATTCGTGCTGGCATGGGTCCAAAGGGGCTGATGTGTCTATGTAATGCTGTATCTGCCTTTGAGTCTCCTTCTCAAGTATTTTGGCTAGAAAAGGGATACTAGAAATTGAGCGGTAAGACTCTTCCTTCTTTGGATCCATGTGGATGTTCTTTAGCAGTGGACGAATTGATGTCTGTTTAAGGGCAGCAGGGAAGACCCGGGTTAAGTAGGAGAGATTCGCGATCTTAGCTATGCAAGGGCTAAGTTCAGCATGCAGAGTTTTGATCCAGTGTGCTGGGCATGGGTCGTTTGGTGCTGTGGTGGTATTTATGGAGGTAATAATGTCTTCGATGGTTTTACTTGATGGAGGTGAAAGTTTAACGAGTGGGGTTTGATTTTGGGAGGATTGGGATAGCACTTGTAATGAATTTGTATTTGTTTTAACTAGTTTGGATTGGATGAAGTTGGCATAAAGTTATGGTTGTATGCATTCTTGCTGCGGTGGAGATGGCTCCTTAGTTAGCGCTTTCACTAAACTGAAGAGATCATGTGGTCTGTTTAGCGCTCGACTGAGTAGTTCGGAATGGAACTCTTTTCTTGTAGCCCAAGTTAGCTCTCGATGCTTTTTCAGGTGAGCAAGGTATTCTTCTTGGTTCCAGGAGTTACGGGCACGTCTCCACTTTCTCTCTAGCTTCCTTAGTTGAAGTAGGGAGGTTCGTAGCTCTGGAGAGAACCAAGGAGCATTCTTCTTTTTATTGTGAAGAGTATTGGGTGGCAGTTTCTTGTTCATGGCTGGTTGTTGAGCGTACTGATAGAGGGTGTCATTCCAGTTGGTGATCATATCATTCAGGTTGTCTATTGGTTGAACCAGTTTTGGTAGAGCTTGTTTGGTGAAAACCTCTGTCCAGCGGTCTAAAACGTCCTGAATTTGCTACTTTTAAGGTGACTGGTTGGCTGAGTGTGTCTGGATGTGCAGGTATCTGGAATGTAAGCAAGCTATGGTCTGACCAGGGGACTGGGGTGATAGAGAGTTGAATTTGTTTACTTGTGCTTGTGACTGATGGTGGGACGAATATAAGATCGAGGATATTCCCCCGCTGGTGGGTAGGGTTGCTCACAATTTGCTTGTATCCAAGATCTGCCATTGCATCCAGGAAGGTACTAGATAAATCCTGCTGTAAGGAGGCGAGGTTAAAGTCGCCCATCAGCCAATTTGGTTTGTTAAGGTTTTCAGGGTTACAAGCCAAGTTGATTATATCAGAGAGATCGTCTGAGACTGCGTTTGGTGACGAGTAAATGAGATTAATGGTGTTGAATCTATTTGAGATAGTTATAGTGTCTAGGTGTTGTGTGCTTCTGGTTGGGGACACTCGATATTGTAGTGTGGAATTTGCAATTATGAAAACTCCTCCACCTCTTCTATTATCTCTGTTACAAGAGAAAAAGAAATTAGGGGGGGGGGTGATTTGGTTGACTAGAGCAATATATATATATTCCCCTACGGACCTGACAGATACTCTCTATCCCTTCCATGCTGACCCAGCATACTTAGGGTTCTCCATAATCAACCACTTCCTGTGGTAGTTGAGTTCTTGTACCATGACCTTCAGTTTAGGTACACCTGAAGCCCTCCATATACTTTCCAGTTAGGAGAGACATTTTCTGAATCTTCAAAAAATGGGAGTCTACAATGCCTCATTACTCCTATCCTTCTTTGTTATCGGATATAGGGATCTTCGAAGCTCCCTTCTCCTACAAGAACTATGTCTCTTAAAGTCAAAAGAACTTCAGTTTTATTTAATAGAGACTTCTGCGTTTTCCGCTAAGTCCTACCTCATTGAACTACCCCAGTTCAACTGGGATTGTTTCTTGTCATCCTAAGGGTTCTAACCTAAACCTGTTTTTTGCACAGTTTTACCTCTCCTTACATTGAGGTATTCCCTGGGGATATCCTGTTGGTTCATATCCACAAATCCACATGAACCTCCATATACCCTTTTACAATGCCACCAGGTGAGGTCCATGTTGGTTTATTGCTCTTCAATATTACCACTAAATATCACCTGCACAGATTTTCCTATCTAGGCATCCTGTTTGGTCCAGCTGTTCCACAGCACATCTTTTTAGTTCAACTCCTACCCTCCATCCCTAGGATGCCTGGGGTTTCGGTGAAATAGCATGGCTCTCAGATTCGCAACATGCTGGGACTCCTCCAGGCATCTTAGCTTGGGAGTCCCCATATGTGAAGACTCATTCCTGCTTGTTCCTGGAGATAGCACAGTTACTTACCCGTAACAGGGGATCTCTGGGAACAGCAGGAATAAGTCTTCACAACCCACTCATCTCCCCTAGGAGTTGTATCTCTCTATCTCTATCTTCCCCCCCCCCTCTCTCTCTTTGTCTCAGCTTTAAAACTTAACTGAGGAGAGGCAGTTGGGAAAGGCGGGAAGGCAGCACGCAGGTATGGTGGGATGCTCCCAAACGCATTCTAATTGGACGCTGGGGAGCATTCCCGCGCAGACTCCGTCGGTACCGACGTACCCATATGTGAAGACTTATTCCTACTGTTCCCAGCGATCACTTGTTACAGGTAAGTAACTGTGCTTTCCCAGAGATCACCTGTTACGCGTTTTCTGTGGACAGCAGCCATGTCCTCACAACCCACCCACCTCTCCTTAGAGAGTTGCATTCTGGCTTAACTGGTTACCAGACTGAGGAGATGAGGATGGCGGTGATTGGTTCCTGCAGGAATATACGGGAATTCCCACCTATCTAAAAGCTTCTAGAAGGAGCTGGGAGATGTTCCAGTGCAGTGCTCCATTGATGATACTCATATATGAGGACTTTTCCTGCTGTCTATGGAGACCACCTTCTACAGGTGAGTAACTTTGTTATTCTTGAGGTCAGAGCAGAGAGATGCATACAGGAGATGTGTAAAGGAGCATAAAAACATAAGATATGCCATACTGGGTCAGACCAAGGTCCATCAAGCCCAGTATCCTGTTTCCAACAGTGGCCAATCTAGGTCATACATACCTAGCAGTATCCCCAAGAGACACAGGTTCCACAATGCTTGTATTGGGTCAAGCATTGATATCCTGGGTCCCTTTTTGATAATGGTTTATGGACATTTCCTCCAGGAACTTGTCCAAACCTTTTTTAAACCCAGCTACTCTAACAGCCCTTACTAAATCCTCCGGTAACAAATTCCAGAGTTTGATTACACGTTGAGTGAAAAAATATTTTTTCTTATTTGTCTTATCCTGTAGCTTCATTGCATGTCCCCTAGTCTTTCTATATTCTGATAGCGTAAACAATCGATCTACGTTTACCCGTTCCACTCCATTCATTTATAGACCGCTATCATATCTCCCCTCAGCTGTCTCTTTTCCAGGTTGAAGAGCCCTAACCTTTGTAGCCTCTCTTCATAGGAGTAGCCTTCCATCCCCTTTATCATTTTGGTGGCTCTTCTCTGAACCTTTTCTAATAACGCTATATCCTTTTTAAGGTACGGCGACCAGAATTGCACACACTATTCAAGGTGCGGTCTCACCATGGAACGATATAGAGGGATTATAATATCCTTTGTTTTATTTTCCATTCCTTTCCTTATGATACCTAGCATTCTATTTGCTTTCTTGGCCGCCACTGCACACTGGGTGGAGGGTTTTAACATGTTATCCACGATGACTCCTAAATCTCTTTCCTGGGTGGTGGTTCCCAATGTGGAACCTTGCATTGTGTAACCATAGTGTGGGTTGTTCTTTCCTAGGTGCATAACTTTGCACTTGTCCACATTAAAATTCATCTGCCATTTGGATGCCCAGTCTTCCAATTTATCCAGATCCTCCTGCAGTTTTCCACAATCCTCTTGGGATTTAAACAACTTTAAACAGTTTTGTGTCGTCTGCAAATTTGATAACCCCTGGTGATGGGCCCCCCCCCACCATTGATTCCCCCCCTTGTTATATGTCCCACCGCTTTGACCCGGTGAAAAGCGGGATATAAATACAGTTAAATAAATAAATAAAATAGTTATTCCCTTTTTCGGGTCATTTATGAATATGTCAAAAAGTAGCGGACCCAGTACAGATCCCTGGGGTACTCCACTATTCACCTTTTTCCATTTGGAAAATTGGCCATTTAGCCCTACCCTCTGCTTTCTATCTTTTAACCAGTTCCCGATCCACAATAGTACACTGCCTCCTATCCCATGACTTTTTAGTTTTGCCAAAAGTCTCTGATGAGGGACCTTGTCATAGGCTTTCTGAAAGTCCATATACACTATATCAACCGACTCATATTTGTCTACCTGTTTGTTCACACCTTCAAAAAAACATCAGATTAGTAAGACAAGATCTTTGTCTAAAGCCATGTTGGCTGTCTCCCATTAGGCCATGACTATCTACATGCTGTGTAATTTTGTTCTTTATGATGGTTTCTACCATTTTCCCTGGTACTGACGTCAGGCTCACAGGTCTGTAGTTTCCTGGATCACCCCTGGAACCCTTTTTAAAAATTGGCGTTACATTTGCGATCCTCCAATCTTCAGGTATTACAGATGATTTTAACGAAAGTTCACAGATTACTAATAGCAGGTCTGCAATCTTATATTTCAGTTCTTTCAACACTCTTGGATGTATACCATCCGGTCCAGGTGATTTGCTACTATTCGGTTTATCAAATAGTTGTAATACATCTTCCCGGTGTAGCAATATTTCTCTCAATTCCTCTGCAGTATCACCTTTAAATACCACTTCAGTCTTGGGTAACATCCCTACATCTTTCTCAGTAAAGACCGAAGCAAATAATTCATTCAGTCTCTACGCTATAGCCTTGTCTCCTCTTACTGCCCCTTTTACCCCTCGATCATCTAACGGTCCAGTTGACTCTCTCACAGGCCTTTTGCTACGAATGTACTTGAAAAAGTTTTTATTTTGTGTTTTTGCTTCTGTAGCAAGTTCCTTCTCAAATTCTCGCTTTGCCTACCTTATCAATGCTTTGCCTACTTTATCAATGCTTTGCCTACCTTATCAATGCTTTGCATTTAACTTGCCAGTGCTTGTGCTGTTTCCAGTTTTCGTCGTTTGGCTCTTTTTTTCCATTTCCTGAAAGATGCTTTTTGGGCAGCAACAGACTCTCTGACCTCACCTTTAAACCATGCTGGCAGTTTTTTGGACTTTCTTCCACTTTTCTTGGTTCGTGGAATACAGCTGGTCTGGGCTTCCAGGATAGTATTTTTAAACAACACCCAAGCTTGATGTAAGTCTTTAACCCTTGCAACCGCTCCTTTTAGTTTTTTCTTAACTATATTCCTCATTATATCATAGTCTCCCTTTCGAAAGTTAAAAGGTAGTACTGTGGATTTCTTTACTATCCCTACTCCACTAATTAAATCAAACACGAACATACTATGATCACTATTGCCAAGTGGCCCCAACACCCTTATTTCTTGCACCAGATCTGGTGTTACACTAAGGACTAGGTCCATTATGGCTTCCCCTCTGGTCGGGACATGAAGCAGCTTCTCCAAGAAGCAGTCATTTATTTCATCTAGAAACTTTATCTCCCTAGCATGTCCTGCCATGACACTGACCCAGTCGATACCGGGGTAATTGAAATCACCCATTATTATTACTGTGCTGTGACTTTTGTTAGCTTCCTTGATTTTTTTGAGCATTTCATCATCCATTTGTTCATTCTGGCCAGGCGGTCGATAGTACACCCCCCTGCTATCACCTTCCCCTTCATACATGGAGTTTCAATCCATAGAGATTCTACAGCAAATTTTGTTTCCTGCAAAACTTTAATCCTTTCTGACTCAATGCCCTCTCTAACATAGAGCGCAACCCCTCCACCAATTTGATCAGCTCTATCATTACGATATAGTTTGTATCCAGGTATAACAGTGTCCCACTGGTTATCCTCCTCCCACCATGTCTCTGAGATTGCAATCATATCTAACCTCTCATTTAGTGCTATATATTCTAACTCTCCCATCTTATTTAGACTTCTAGCATTTGTATATAAGCATTTTAGACACTGTATTTTATTAATATTAATCTGGCTATTGGTAGACATTTGTAATTTGGAATCTTTACGCTCTGTCTGCACCATACTCAAGGGCATTTGGGCTACTTTACTCTTTTTTGGAACCTCACTGCTTTTGGTAATATCCTTCAAGGATACCTTCTTCCGAACCATGCGGTCTTGGGCGACTGTCAGCTTTCCCCTATTTTCTAGTTTAAAAGCTTCTCTATCTCCTTTTTAAAGGTTAGTGCCAGCAGTCTGGTTCCATCCTGGTTAAGGTGAAGCCCATCCCTTGGGAAGAGCTCCTCCTTCCCCCAGAATGTTCCCCAGTTCCTAACAAATCGAAAACCCTCATCCTTGCACCATCGTCTCATCTACGCATTGAGACTCTGGAGCTCTGCCTGCCTTTTGGGTCCTGCATTTGGAACGGGAAGCATTTCGGAGACCGCTACCCTGGAAGTTCTGGATTTCAACTTCCTACCTAAAAGCTTAAATTTAGCCTTCAGAACCTCCCTACCACATTTTCCTAAGTCATTGGTACCAACACAGCAGACTCCTCCCCAGCACTATCTAAGATCTTATCTAGGCGGTGCGTGATGTCCGGCACTTCGCATCAGGCAGGCATGTTACTAGGCTATCCTCACGTCCACCAGCCACCCAGCTATCTACATGCCTAATAATTGAATCACCAACTATAACAGCTGTCCTAACCCTTCCCTCATTGGCACATGGCCCTGGAGAAACGTCCTTAGTGCGAGAGGGTTTTACATCACCTGGAGGATAGGTCCTAGTTACAGGATCACGTCCTGCCACACCAGGGTGATGCTCTCCTGTCACGTGACCTCTCTCCTCCATAGCAACAGGGATGCTGCCAGCCTGGAGGTGGGACTTCAGGACTATATCCCTGTAGGTCTCGTCCATGTACTTCTCTGTCTTTCTTATGTCTTCCAGGTCTGCTACTCTAGCCTCTAGAGAATGGACTCTTTCCCTGAGAGCAAAGAGCTCCTTGCACTTAGTGCATACGTAAGACCTCTCACCAACTGGGAGAAAATCATACATGTGACACTCAATGCAAAAGACTGGAAAGTCCCCATCTCGCTGCTGGACTGTTGTCTGCATCTTAGTTTAAAGCTTGTGTTTAGGTCTTTAAATTCTGTACTTACTAAGGGTTGGTGTAGATGCTTATACTAATAAAAGTGTATCTAATACCTCTAATATACCTTGTTCACCTGAAGCTTTATTAATCTCAGGTCCTCAATGTATGACTGATTTGGATAAAGAGCTGCACCTGAGAGCAGCCCCTTTCCTCTAAAATTTGTAAGTACCTATAGAGCTACAATTACTCCAGGGGTGGGTGGGTGGTTCGGAAGGGAGGGAGGAAAATAAGACCTATTAAAAGAGAGCTGTTACAAGGTGCCCTGTCCAGTACCCTCAGCAGGGGGGGAGGGGGTTAGTCACTCAGGTAGGCTAGAGCAGGAAAAAAAGTTTAAAACGCAGCACGTTGTGGGGACATAGCAGGGAGAGATATGTAATTTAAAGTAACAGTTAACCTGGCTACCACACAAAGGCCAGTTAGTTGAGAGAGGCAGGGTAAGTTATACAGCTGAGAAAGCTGAAGTGCAAAACTGCTTCTTGGGCATATGACGATGGCTGCTGTGCACTGCAGCAACAGTGTTTTTAAAAGGCAGCTGTGCGTCACTCGACATCAGGTTGGTATGGTTACAGTTACATGGTTGTATTGTATTTGCTATACCACAACATTTCATGGCAGTCTGTGCGGTGTACAATTAAAAAGAAAAGTGAAAGGAGCTCCATATGAGAGTTCAACATGAGAGTAGAGAGATTGGTAACTGACATCGGGTCGGTGGATGGGGTCAACACAGGAGCGGCTAAATTGGCAGAGATTGGTAGCTGGAAAAACAAACATACACAGCAGTAACTAAAATGGTTAAAAGCAAATATACAGACAAAAAGATACATATAGCACTTGATACTGTGAAGGGGACACAGAAAGCTACACCTCTCTTCACAAGTTATCAAGTTTCACTAATTAACAGGCTGTCCAAATTTCTCTTATTAAATCATAAGCATATGCTACTTATGAACTACAGATCTAAGATTAATTGACATCTCAATACCTCAGATTCTGTATAGAATGTAATTATAACGCTTAAAACCAGGTCTTAAAATAGAAAGACAGATGTATACTGATGCCCTCTACCCTCCCTACAATTCCTTTCCCTCCAACTATATCTCCCCACCCCCTCACCCACTAAACACATGAAATCTTTATATATGCCTTGTTCTTTCAACCTAAACAATTTTTACTATCTCCAGGAACAAGCAGGAATGAGTCTTCACATATGGGTACGTCAGTACCGACGGAGCCTGCACGGGAATGCTCCCCAGCATCCAATCAGAAAGCTTCTGGGAGCATCCCTCGCGCCTGCGCACTGCCTTCCTGCCTTTTCCACTGCCTCTCCTCAGTTTTCGTTTTTCCGCGGAGCCAGCAGGATGTCCTCCTCTCACCGCAGAAACGTTTTTCTTTAAATTCTTTATTTCTTGTTTTCTTGTGGTCGCGGCTGTTTTTCCCGCCGCCACCGGTACCGCCGGTGGGTTTTTCTTTTCTTTTTCCTAAACTCAGGGAGATTTTTCCCTCAGTTTCTGTCTTAATTTTTTGGGCCTGCAAGGCCTCTCCATCATGGAGCCGCCTTCTCCTAAGAAGTGCCTTCACTGTGGAAACAGTGTTCTTTTTAGACTCCAATGCCTGGTGTCTAACCTGTTTGGGTCCTGCCCCTTTTTCCCCTGAGCAATCAGGCTGCAAAACTGTGAGAAGAACTTCTCTCTTTCGAGTTTCCCTCGATACCGTTTTCCCTCCCGGAGTGAGGGCACCGGCCTTTTCTTCTCTTCAGGATCAGGTAACCCACAAGCAGTCTGTTAAGACTAGCCAATCCTTTAGTGGTAGGTCTCATGCCAAGCATGATGACGGCTCTGGCCTTGCCCTCAAGACCCTATTGGCATTAAAACCCCGGTGGGAGTCTCCGGGCTCCAAAGCATTTCAGGTGTTTCAGGTTGTTCCTGGAGCTCACCCCTCACAGAACATACCTGAGCCATGCTTGGTGGTGGCATCCGCTTCGAGCGGTACTGATACCCTGACATCGGCACCGGTGTTGAGTGATCCACTCTTCACCAGAGATCGTCATCTGGCTTCCTCGGTACCTTCGGGACCGATCGATACGATCCAGATTGGCATTCCTGTATCGGCGCCGATACCACCACCGAGGTCGGTACCCTCTAGACATGCATCGATAGACTCGCTCCCTTTGATGCCGAGTCTGGAATCGATATCTAGTCTAGATGACTGGGTACCGACGTGTCTCGGAACCGACCCTTATCGGTTTCGGATACGCAGTACCGAGGATATTCACCAAGCACTTCTGGTTCCCTCGGTACCGCTTGAGCAGTCTCCGCTGGCTCCTTCGATGGCGTTACCGTCTCCGATTCCGACTCACCTACCGGTATCGGTATCGATGTCGGTTCCTGCAGTTCCATCGGTACCATCGATCCTTTCGATGCCTAGTTTGGAATCAATACCTGGCATGGACAATGCAGTACTGACTGCCCCAAATCGTGACTTCCAGTACCACTAGCCATCTAGTGGGGTTCTTGTTCTCCACCAGACCACTACATCCTCTGGTGCTCAGGCTGCTCCTTCAACCTTAGCCTACCCAGGGATAGTTCCCATTGGAGATCCCTCTTTTCAGAAATTTCTCCTTGATATAGCAACCTTTCTTGCTATTCCTATCCCTGGCTATGATCCTACTTGAGGCTCTCCTGCAGAAAAGGAAAATATAATGCTTCCGTTACATCATTCTTTGCAGGATCTTCTGAGAATGTGGGAATCACCTTTAAGGGTTCCCTCACCTTCTACAGCAACTGATGTTTTGTATCAGGTGCCCCCCTCTCCAGGGTTTCAAAAAACTCAACTTCCTCATCGTTCCATTGTAGTGGAATCAGCACTGAGGAAGGTAAGAAGCATTCTTCTTATCCGCCAGGTCGTGCATCTAAAGCACTAGATACCTTTGGACGTCAAACCTTCCAAACATCTATGCTGGCATCAAGGATTATCTCTTATATTTTTTATATGAGTCTATCTCTCCAGGAGGTCACAAAGAAATTATCTCTTTTGACTCCTTTTCTATCAGAACCTAAGGCTGCAGACTATTCCTTGCTTCTTAGTCATAGCCAAAATATCTCTTGGTTTCTTTCTCGTTCTTCTCTAGACTCTTTTGAGTCTTTTAGCAGATCCTCTGCTATTGCTATAGGAGCACGACATAGAGCCTGGCTCCAGGCTTCAGACTTGAGCAGATGGGCACAACACACACTGGGTAATTCTCCTTGTACTGGAGAGAATCTCTTCAATAGGGAGGCTTTACGTCAGGTTGCTCATTGCTCCACTGACTTCCCTGGTTCTAGGGACCATCCTAAGCCGCCGCCTTCCCCAGGAGGTAGGAAATGTCCTACCAAACCTTCTTTCCCTAAGAAAAGGTTTCACTCTTCTCCTGCCCATCATCCAGATGTACCCAAGCAGGGGACACCTCGCCCTAGTCTGAAGAATCCAAACTTTAGCCAGTCTCAGCATACCCAGCAACCATAGGTTCCTGCAGGTTGCAATCTACAGTTAACTTCTTAGCAGAAGTTTGTTCACTGTTTTTTTCTTTAAAGCTCTACATGTGCTTTCCTTTCTTCAGGATATGCTAAGCTGTCAGGATATTCTTGTCCATGGGTTACAGGTTTCTCCTCTTCTTCCTACCAAGAAGAGAAGTTAACAACTATCCCATGATAGTTTCTGTTCCACCATGAACATTTTTTCCTTCAGCTGACTCACCAATTACATGTTTTCTCTACCCTCTCATCCAGGTTTTCCCCTGAATGAGTGGTACCATACTGGACAGCTTCTCTAGCCTTTCAATCCAGTATAGAAAATTTTCCTAGAATAAATTCTCTGGACAGCTGTCAGATAGGGACAGGAATACTCCTCTCCTTTGGTCTGTTCTCTCTGTTTTACACAGGAAGATTCTCTCTGCTGTCTTTTTCAGCACTGTTCATGCAGGAGTTCTGCTGACTGAACTACTGGTACTTCCCACAAGTTTCCAGTCTCTCTTACACTATTTTTGTCTAGCTTTAGAAGTGATTCCAAGATAGTCCTCAACTATCTTGGATAATCCTACTCACTTCAGGCTTCTCACCTTATCTTCTTTCTGGCCATTTCCATTTACCTGGATGTGGCAGCACAGCCGACCTACAGTCAGTTTTATATCCTAATTCTCCTGCATAATGCTCTCTGCAATCTTCAGAGAAGCTTTCTACTATGGGCCCTTGCTAGAGAGCATTGACCTTTGTCTCTGATGGTTATTCTATATAGTAGACAAGGCTTATCAGTCATTTTCCATGACTGTGAGGGTTCCCACACCCTCTTGTCTCCTGTTATAATACAGGATATAAGCTTTTTCTGCGTGAATGTCCACGCAGTTTTCCAATCCTGCAGGATTAAGCTCCCTTTTTCCTTACAGATTGGCCTCATGCTATCCTACTCCTCATGGACAGCACATATTCTTCTAGTAACGCATGATACCCCTGTGTCCCCTCAGTGGGTCATCCTGGTATCTCCTTCTATGCGTTTTCTGTCCATTTACCATATCAGAGTTCTACAGAACTCCCGACTTGCTCTCTACAGACTGATATTATCCTCTGTTTTTTCACGCAACCATCCTGGTTTTTTACTGGATAGCATTCCTGCACCCTCTTAGCCCGGAGGAATAGATTCTCTATATATCTTTCAAGTAGGTTCCACCTCCTTGTTATTAGATGAATCTTCCTCTTTCACATCTCTCATGTGAATGTTCTTATGGGGCTTAGTTGCAGACATGTATCTTCAGACTTATATATTCATGTATGTATATATCTCTATATATTCTATACATACATATGTCTGTCAGCTGTGTGTGCATACGTTATGCCCCTATATGTATATATATCTCTATATACACATATCTATATGCATATGTATATATATATAAATGTAGCACCAAAAGACCTAAACTGAGCCTCAATAAATAGTAAATCACAGAAAAACCCAGCAAGAGAAACCAATATTAAAGAATCTTTTTGTCGGAATAGCCAGCACAGTAAACAGGAAAATTTCCTGCTACCACCGTGGCCCGTCCTTTTTAATCAGTGTTTGAAAGTCAATTTAAAACAGCTCTATTCAAAAATGGCTGATACTTAGCTTTGTAGAAGAAAAGCAGGCTGTGAAAACGATATAAACAACAGTAGATCAATTTTACATCAGCAGGTCACTTGTACGACGTGTCACGTTTCGGGGGTATACACATCAGCCCCCTGCTTCAGGTCAGACCTCTGTGTAAAAAACGTCAGCCCTAAAAACACAGCTGAAAAAATGGTTTTTATATAACCCAGGCTCGCCACCTGAAATCCTAAATAGGCCACACCCATCAGATGTAGCTCGTATAGAGGAACCAATCCACACAGAGGTGAAACCACCAAGCAGATTTCACCTCCCGATCAGGAAGGTTAATGAATGGTATAAAGAACCAATCCACAGAAAGAATCACTAGTCCAATCACATCTCTCGATCAAAAAAAATCAATGAATGGTATGCCAATCCACCTGCTGGTTAAGGCCATCCGGATGAACTGAATTCAGTCTAAATATCCACTTTTGCTCCAAATTCTGCAAACGCTGATTCCTGTCACCACCACAGGGATTAGGGGGCACATGATCCAAAATTCGCCACCGAAGATCATCAAACCTGTGCGAGTGTTCCAGGCAGTGACTGACCAAAGGAGCTGTCAGTGATTGAGTGTGTAAACGAGAGGCATGTTCTGTCAGTCTTTGTTTACAAGTCCGTGAGGTCCTTCCAACATAAGGTAACTGACAAGGGCAAACAATTAAATAAACTAGATAAGTAGTAGTACAGTCTGTGTGCCAACAAGTGTGATAACTTCTGCTGGTGCGACTATCCATCCAGGTAAGACCCAATAAAGTGCCCGAACAAAATGAGCAAGCTCCGCATGAGTAATGACCAGCATGATCGTTTTTTAGGAGGCTGATCTAAAGGAGACGTAGTCTTCACCAAGAAATCTCGTAAATTGGACTTACGAGAATAAGCAATATGAAGCGGTGTTCGAAAACATGAATGAATGGCTAGAACAGGCCAAAATTTGTGAATCAAACGAACTACTGCCACTTTACTCTAGGTTTCACTATCCCTGAAGCATCATGCTTCAATATCTTTCCTATCTCTCACCAGCTAGGAAGGACAATGTTGATCTTCAGTAGTCCTGAGGTTTCAACCTTTCACACATCTGTCCTCCTTGGGAATACGGGCTTTTCTCCATACCCCTTCTTCCCTCCAGGACTGGGCTAGTTGTCCAAATCGGTCAGTCTTCCTCTTTTACTCCTAAATGTTAATGACTCTGTAGCTAAGAGATTTCAGCTTTTTTCCATAAAGCTTTCCACTGAAGACCTGCAGTTCTGATACTACCCCAGTTGACACCTGGGTCACCTGCCAATTCCAGATTTGGACCTTCACCCTCACTGCTGTGAGGTCACCTTGAGGATTCCTCTACTGAATCTCCAGTAGACTCCATCACCCTCTCTACTTCCTACAATCCAGTAGGTAAGATCCATTTTGTGGTTGTTCATTAAATAAATTTTAATGCTACTTATCATACATACCAAGGACTCCTCTCCTGTAGTCCTTAACTTTGCTGTTTTTTCTTACAGCTCCTCTCCTTTCAACTCCTACCCACCATCCCTCATGGGATGCCGGAGATCCATATGTGGGCTGCAGTCCTGATCCAGGGACACACATTTTATGGGATCTCCCTCTGGCATCTATAGCTAGGGAGTCCCCATATGTGAAGACTCATTCCTGCTTGTTCCTGGAGATAGCACAGTTACTTACCTGTAACAGGTGATCTCTGGGAACAGCAGGAATAAGTCTTCACAACCCACCCACCTCCCCTAGGAGTTGTATCTATCTATCTATCTATCTTCCTTTCCTCTTTCTCTCCTTTTGTCTCAGCTATGAAACTCAACTGAGGAGAGGCAGTGGAAAAGGCGGGAAGGCAGTGCGCAGGTGCGAGGGATGCTCCCAAAAGCTTTCTGATTGGATGCTGGGGAGCATTCCCGTGCAGGCTCCGTCGTACCCATATGTGAAGACTTATTCCTGCTGTTCCCAGAGATCACCTGTTACAGGTAAGTAACTGTGCTTTCTCAGCGCTACTAGGCCTCCAAAAAGGGTTCCAGCAATGTTTCCTGGGGCGTTCTAAAGGGCAGGCTCCTTCAACATCACCCTTAAAATTGGGCTGCCTAGGTGATGTGTGATCTGATGATTTTCAGAAGCGGCAGAGGGTAGAGCCTCAGCCCTTCCACTCAGCAGTTCCTTCAGCCATAGTGCCTTAGAGGATGACAGTCAAGCCAGTTGCAGCCAGTAAGTCCCTTTGATGGTCTCCGGGATAGCAGAAACATTGGGGAAGTAGCATATAAATGTATACATCTACTTTTCCTGCGGTAATTTCAATATATGTATCTGTGTGCCTTGATAACCTAGGCACACTGTTATAAAATTAGCCTTCACCTCTATAATATTGCAGCTGGATCTGAAGGCTGTACCTCTGGAGGGATGTAGAGCAAAGATAATCCAGAAAGGGGCTGCCACACTGATGAGGTGCCATTAGTTTGATGCTTTGCACAACTGCGAAATTCACTAAATAGAAAATGTCCAGAGGATATGAATGCCAAGGAGACCTCGCTGAAAAAAAAATCCAGTTAAAAGGGTCATAGTATAAGGCTGAAGGGATTAGATTGAGGAATAATATAAAGTGTGTCTTCACAGAAAGATAGTGGATGCATATAACAGCTTCCAAATATAAGCATGCAGGTCAGATACGATATTTAGATTTAGAAAGGTATGAGACACAAATAGAGGATATTTAATATGGGAAGGCGAGGAGAAAGCAAGAGATCAAGTAAGGTTTGCAGTTTGAGCAAGGTGTAGAGAAAGCATGCAGACTGGAGGGGCTTGGAAGCCTCTTTTTTTGTTACTTGCTTGCTTCTCGGTTTGTGATAAAAGGATACTCTGGGTATATTTGCTTTGAGTTCTTCATTTCTTTTCAGAAACACTGGCAATGAAGGGGCTAACACTGAATTGTTTAGGGAAGAAGGAGGAAGCATATGACTTGGTGCGCAGGGGCTTGCGGAATGACCTCAAGAGTCATGTCTGTATCCTTTCTTAAATGTCCTTTCATCATTACAGGGTTTTGCTTATTAATAATCTTGACAATTTTACAGAAATGAAATCATGGGGAAGTATTGGGTCTCAGGTAACCTGCATGTTTTATTGCAATATGCCTTTATTCGGTAACTGTAAACAGAGCTGTGAATCTAGTTTTTCATCTAGTACATGAACACATAGCATGATTTTAATCTTGTGTTTGAAATATGGTTAAACTTTTGTTCCTGTTCAGTCCACAGGGAAAAAAAAACAGTATTTGAGTACAGCTCTCGTATTCATAACTTTAAAAAATGCCTTTGGTATGAAACATGTTGAAATACAGCCTCAGCCACAAAGGACGTCCTTATTGCACAGTGATTTCTCCAGCACACATTGCTTGTTAAGGTAATTATTCAGATTTATAGTAGTTCTATTGATTCTGTAGAAAGCTGCATTTTGTGCAGTTTGTGACCTTTCTTCATTACAAGAGCATGAAAAGAAGCAGAATGCAGAGAGACCTGCAGCCTCGGGCATACAGATGTTCTTAAAATGTTTATTATTGGACCAGACTTGGCCGAGTTTCGGCAAACATGTCTGCCTCAGAGGTCTGATAATAAGCATATAAAATCACAAAAACAAAACAAATACAATAAATAGAAAACAATACTATACATATTAAAAAAAACAAAAAGAACCTGCTACAAACATAAATTGTGTTTCAAAAAATTGTCAATTCATACAAAAACATTTACTAGTAAACCAGTGGTTCATACGCACATAGATACAGTTTAGAACAGGACTATGGACAATAAAGGAAAATGTAAGATGGATAATTACCAATCACATAACAAAAACATTAATATTTAAAGAATGAAACATCTTTTCTCAGGAACAAGCAGGAAGTCGGTCCTCGCATATGGGTGACATTGGCCCTGACGGAGCTCGCGCAATGATTTCCCCAGCTTTCAAAGAAAGCCTTTGGGAATGCTACCGCCCATGTGTGGTCCCCTTCCTGCCCAAGGATGCCTTCTTGCTCAGTCTCCTTTTTTCCATGGAGCCCAACGGGGCGTGGTCCCCTCTTGGAAAAAGTTCTAGAATTCCTTCCATTTGTCTGGTTTGCGTATCGGTTCCCTTCCCGCCTCGAGGTGACCTCACCGGTGCTGATCTCGGCTCCCCTTTTTCTTGTATTTCCTTGAGGTTCCACCTCGACTGGCCTTTGCCATTTTTTGTCCGGGAGTCCTTAACCCTGGCCGGGTGTCTCCCACCATGTCTCCTGGTGGGTTCAAGAAATGCGACCGCTGCAGTCAGACTATTTCAGTCACTGATACTCATGACTGCTGCATCTGATGCCTGTGCCTGGATCATGACAGTTCCACCTGTGACCGGTGCCAGGCCATGACCCCTAAAACCAATAGTAGGCGGTCTGAGTTGCAGGGGAAGCTGTTTCCAAGATCTGACTCTGCCCCGGCTTTTCCATTGCCGAGCCCCCAAGCCAGCTCTTCACGAGAGGTCTGGGTATCCTCGGAGTCCCGTGGCAGCGGTGGTGTGGCCCCAGACCCTCCTAAAAAGAAGGTGGTCCTGAAGGAGATGCCTCTGATCAAACCTGGCAAGGTCCCTCGTCGGGACTCTGGCGACTCTGAGCAGAACCCTCAGGAAGTCTGGAGACGAGTCCTCGGCCGGCAGAGACTGCGCCAGGACCCATGAGCCTATAGTCCTCCTCGAGGACGCACTCCGGAGTGCCGGTGTCAGACCTGAGGGCCTTGGTGTCCACGCCGGGTGCTGCACAGCCATCAGGCCTTGAGTCCCGCATGGTGGTTGTGGAGCAGAGCCTCTCCTCCATCTTGACCTTGTAGCGGATGTTAATGTTGGGCCCCCCTGGCCTCGCGGGAGCCTCTGGGTGTCGAACTTGGCACCGAGCATAGCTGGCTTCTGATAAGTCCTTGGTGCCGATTGAGGTCTTAATCATGCTCCTTGGGCATCCGGTCCTCTCTGGCGAGAGGATGACCCCAGTTCCTCCGGGGGGGGGGGGGGGTGGGGGGGGGTGTGCAGCGGCGGGGCCCTGGTTCCTCAGAGCTGCCCTCGGGCTCCTACTGGGAGACAGAGGACAAGGCCTTGCCGGAGATCTTCTGACACTGGGACGTTTCCTCCGAGCCGTCTCTCCCAGAGTTTCGGAGCCACTCCCCACTTGAGGACATGGCCTTTCATGATTTCGTTCATGACATGGCCCGGCGTCTCTCTATCCAGATGAAGTCTGAGAAGGACCCGCGCACCGAGGCGCTCGAGATCCTACAGTATGAGTCCCCTTTCCACCCATCCTAGAAAGACTGCTTCTCCAGACGTGGGAGTCCCCGGCCTCAGTGCCGGTGGTTATTCGGCGCCTGGATGCCATCTACCACATCCGGAAGGGCCCAGGTTCCATAAGCCACAACTCCCCCTCAACTCGATGGTGATGGAGTTCTCCATGGAAAAATTGAAGAGTCATAAGACCTACTCAGTTTCCCCCAACAGGGAAGCCCAAGTCCTTGACATCATGAGGCGCAAATTCTACCTATGCGCCATGCTCGAGTGCTGAATACAGGCCATATGAATTGTACATAGGGATGTACCTTAAGTGCCTGATACCAGGAGCTGTTAGTATTCTCGCGGGCCTCCCTGGGGAACCTCTGCAACGGTTCCAGTCCCTAGCAGCAGGCATCCGGGTCTGTTCCAAATTCCTCTCCCGTGCCGCCTACGACGCGTTCAAGTCTGCGGCCAGGGTTGCAGCCACCGGCATCGGTGCCCAGTGCCAGGCATGGTTATAGACCTCAGACTTGGAGCAATGGGTACAGGAAAAGTTTATGAATGTCCCCTCCAATGGTGAGAACCTATTTGAGAAACCGATATCTGATAAGACTACGGAAATTGAGGCCGAGGTAGTGACACGGCAGAGGCTGTCTAAAAACAACTTTGACCCTCCTTGGGGAAAAAGCCCACTACCAGCCTTACTCGGGGCAGCCTCACAACCAAAAAGCCAGGGACATGGGCCCAGGAAGCCAAAGACTCCCAAGCCCCAGGCACCAGCTCCTGTCCAACCGGGGGAGGGGGGGGGGGACTTTTGACTTTCTGGGCTGGGCCTCCCCTCCCCCAGAAGTCCCGCCTCAGCTCACAGGGGGTCTACTGGCCTTTTTTGCCCACAGATGGGCCAGCATCACCATAGACTAGTGGGTCCTGCAGGTGTTGCAGGAGGGGTGCTTCCTCCATATACAGCAGAACCCACCAGACTTATTCCTAGGAGAGCCACCATAGCCTCTCTTTCACCAGGCCTTGCTCGCCACAGAGCTTGCAGGCTTGCTCAGGGACAGGGCGGTGGAATCTGCACCCCAACACTTCTATGGAAAGGGGTTCTACTAAAAGTATTTCCTTATCCCAAAAAGAACAGGGGGCCTCCGTCCCATTCTGGACTTGTGCAGCTTGAACAAGTTCCTGGTGCGGGAGAAGTTCGATTCTCTCCCTTGGAACACTGCTCCCCTACCTCCGCCAGGGAGACTGGCTCTGCTCCTTGGATCTCAAGGATGGTTACACTCACATCCTGATCCACCCCTCCCACAGGCATTACCTGATATTTGTGGTGGGGGAGGGGGGCAGCACTACTAGTACAGGGTGCTGCTGTACGGCCTCGCCTCCTCTCCAAGGGTCTTTACAAAATGCCTGGCAGGCATGGCCGCCCATTTGTGCCTCGAAGGGGCCCACATCTTCCATTACCTGGATGACTGGCTCATCAGAGGCAGCCCACCTCTCGAGGCCAGTTGGGCCAAAAGGCTCACTATCTGCACCCTGCAGCATTTGGGGTTCATCAACTACCCCAAGTCCAGCCTCTCCCCGGTCCAAGACCTGAAATTCCTAGGGGCCCAGCTGGACACTCTGGAAGTCAAGGCCTTTCTCCCTGTGGAAAGAGCCCACCACCTGATGCAGATGGCAAGGGACGTGCAGAGCTGCAGTTTGGTGCCAGCTCGCCTACTCCTCTGCCTGTTAGACCACATAGCTTTGACAGTTCACGTTATGCCCCTGGCTCGCCTGCATATGTGGACAGCCAAGTGGTGCCTCCGTTCCATTGGACGCAAGCCACAGACAGGCTGTGAGGGGCAGAGTGAAGGTCACCCACCAGCTGGCGGCCTCCCTTACCTGGTGCCAGTCCCTGCATCACCTCGGGGCAGGAATGCCCTTCCAGGCACCAACCTCTCAGAGGGTCCTGATGACAGACGCCTCCCTTGTGGTCTGGGGCGATCATTGTGAGGGCCAGTGCACCTAGGGCTCCTGGTCCCCAGAGGAATCCCTCCTGCAAATCAATCTCCTTGAGCTCAGGGCCATCTTCCTTACCCTTCAGGCCTTTTGCCACCTGAGCAACCTCCCAGTCCTCATACAGACAATCAGGTTGCCATGTTCTATGTGAACAAGCAGGAGGGCACGGGCTCATACTCCCTTTGTCAGGAGACAGTGGCCCTCTACTCCTTTGCAGTGCGCAACCATATACTTCTGAGGGCGGTGTACTTTCCAGGACAACCGCCTGGCAGACAACCTCAGCAGGGTCCTTCGGCCTCATGAGTGGCGCCTGAACCCCACAGTGACCCAGAGGCTTTTCCACCTCTGGGGAAGACCCTGGCTGGATCTGTTCGCTTCTCTGGACAACTCAGTTGCCCAAATTTTGCTTTCCTCAGCCACACCACAGGAGGGTAGCAGCAGATGTGTTCCTGATCTGGTCACAGGACCTGCTTTATGCATTCCCATGACCCCTCTGATAGCAAAGTGCCTCTTCAAGATCCAGAGCGAGCATGCTTCAGTAATCCTGATTGCTCCCAGGCAGCCCTGGTTTCCCCTGCTGCTCTCTGTTGGTGGCAACCCCAGTACCACTGGACCAGGATCCGGACCTCCTGTCTCAGGAGGGGGGGGCTCCTTGTTACATCTCAACCTGGGGTCCCTAACGCTGACAGCATGGCTGCTGAAAGGGTAGCACTGGCCCCTTTCAACCTCCCAGGTGAGGTCAAGGGGATTCTCCTGGCCTCCTGGAAGCCATTCACCAGAAGTGGGGGTACGCCTTCAAGTGGAGGAGATTCTCTATCTGGTGTGCAGAAAGGAATGAGAACCCCTTCTCATGTCAGGTAAAGCTCGTGCTGCAGTACTTATTGCACCTCTCACACTCGGGCTTGAAATCTAACTCATTGAGGGTGCATCTCAGCGCCATAGCGGCTAACCATCACCCTATAGAGGAGAAACCCCTCTCAGGCCAGCCTTTGGTCTCCAGATTCCTCAGGGGCCTCCTGCTATCCAAGCCCCCTCTCTGCCCTCTGGCAGCCGATTTGGACCTCAATGTGGTGCTCTCCCAGTTCACTAGGCCACCGTTCGAGCCTTTGGCTACCTGCCACCTGAGGCACCTTTCCTGGAAGGTGGCCTTCTTGGTGGCATTGATGTCCATCCGCAAAGTAAGCAAGCTGCAGGTCCTGATGGCAGACCTGCCCTATACCAGGTTCTATACGAATAGGGTGGTGCTTCATACGCATCCCAATTTCCTCCCATAGGTCGTGTCCACTTTCCACCTCAATCAGGAGGTAGTTCTCCCCACCTTCTTCCCACGGCCACACGCTGGCAGGGAGGAGGTCGTCTTGCATACCCTGGATTGCAAGAGTGCTCTGTCCTTTTATCTACAAAGGACAAAGGCCCATCGAAAAACTCCTCAGCTTTTTATCGCCTATGACCCCAACAGACTGGGGCTACCTGTGACCAAGCGAACTCTGTCCACCTGGGTGGCGGACTCCATTGCCCTCTCTTATGAACGAGCTGACCTCTCTCTGGAGAACCAGATCACTGCTTATTGCTTGAGGGCTATGGCAATGTCGGGGGCCAACCTGCATGCAGTGCCGGTGCAAGAAATCTGTAAGGCCGCCATGTGGTCTTCAGTCCATATGTTTGCAGCTCACTACTATCTACTATCAGGGCTGCGCATGAAATGAGTCAGAAACTGTAAAGATGTCTTACACATTGGAACATGGAACGTACGAAGCATGAACCAAGGGAAGTTGGAGGTGGTCAAGAATGAAATGGAACGTGTACAACTTGATCTGTTGGGTGTCAGCGAACTGAAATGGACTGGCATGGGGCACTTTGCATCAGATGATCACATGGTCTACTATGCTGGAAATGAAAGACAAAGAAGAAATGGTGTTGCATTTATAATAAAGAAGAAACTTGCAAGAACTGTAATGAAATACAATGCAGTCAGCCAACGCTTAATCTCTATTCGTCTACGAGGATTGCCTATCAACACAACTATAATTCAAGTATATGCCCCAACAACAGCTGCAGAAGAGAATGAAATTGAAGAGTTCTATGAACAAGTACAAGCTGAAATTGACAGAACATGCAAACAGGATATCCTGATAGTCATGGGTGACTGGAACGCAAAAGTTGGCAACAAAGAAGAACAGTCGTTGGAAAATATGGACTTGGCAACAGAAATGAAGCTGGAAAAGACTGATAGAATTCTGCAAGACCAGTGATCTATTCATCTCAAACACCTTCTTCCAGCAACACAAGCGGCGACTGTACACATGGACTTCACCCAATGGATTGTATAAAAATCAAATTGACTACATTTATTTTATTTATTATTTATTTAACTGTATTTATATCCCGCTTTTCACTGGGTCAAAGCGGCGACTACATCTGTGGAAGTCAACGATGGAAAAGCTCTAACGTCAACAAAGACAAAACCTGGAGCTGACTGTGGTACAGATCATCAACTACTCAAGCTAAAGTTGAAAAAGAGCAAACCACTCATGAATGCAGCAAAATATGACCTTGAGAATATACCACTGGAATTTAAAGACTGCCTGCAAAATCGATTTGCTGCTTTAGATACAAATGACAGAGCTCCGGAAGAGTTATGGAATGACATCAAGAAGGTTGTGTTGGAAGAAAGCGAGAAGTCTCTACAAAAGGTGAAAAAGCAAAAACGGCCAAAATGGATGACGGAAGAAACTCTGAAAATTGCCCAGAAACGCAGAGAAGCTAAAGCCAGAGGAGAAAGAAAGACAATCGCAGAACTCAACAGATTTCCAACGTGCAGCAAGACAGGACAAGGAAAAGTACTACAATGACACTTGCAAGCAAATAGAAGCAGAAGCTATTAGAGGAAGAACAAGATTGGCTTTCCTAAAGCTACGAGAGTTAAAGAAAAAGTTCCAGCCTCGAATTGGAATGTTACAAGATGCTCAAGGTTCTATGTTGAATGATGCTGAGAAGATGAAGAAAAGGTGGAAGGAATATACAGAGTTTTTATATGATAAAGATCAAGTGGACCAATAGCCGTTTCAACCTGTACCTTATGATTGGGAACCATTGGTGATGAAAGAAGAAGTTGAAGCAGCATTGAAAGCCTTATCAAAGAACAAAGCACCAGGCATTGATAGCATTCCCATAGAGGTATTGCAGCAATCTGATGCAGCTGTTACCGTACTCACAAGGCTCTGCCAAGAAATATGGAAGACAACATCATGGCCTTCTCCAGGACTAAGCAGGAAGTCAGTCCTCACATATGGGTGACGTCGGCGCCGACGGAGCCCTCGTGCGGAGCATTTCCCCAGCTTTCAAAGAAAGCCTTTGGGAATTGCAGCGTGCATGCGCGGTCCCCTTCCCGCCCAAGGGTGCCATCTTACTCAGTCGTCTTTTTTCCACGGAGCCCGACGGACGTAGTTCGTTTTTCCCCGAGGAAAAAGTTGATTTCCCTATTTTTTCTCTTCGGTTTGACGCCGGATCCTTTTCCCGCCTTGGACCGATACGCCGGTATCGAGTCCACTCTCTCTTTTTCGGTTTTTGTCCTTTGTGACTAGCGTTCGTGCCATTTTTCTTTTTTCCCTGGCAGCACGGTCTTTTGACCTCGCAGGGGCCCTTTTTTCCCCCGATGGCTACCAGTGGGTTTAAAAAGTGTGATCGGTGTAAGAAACTTATGTCTCTTACCGACACACATGACTGCTGCCTCCGCTGCCTCGGACCCGATCATGACCCGATGAACTGTGGTCCATGTGGCAAAATGTCCTCGAAGACGTTGAGGAGTCGGCAGCACCAGAAGGATAGGATCTTTTCTGACTCCGTGTCTGGACGGGCTCGGACCTCGTCAGAGGCCTCGACGTCTCGGGACTCCGTCCCCGAGCAGCGTCGGGGTTCCTCTGAGCGGGGGTCTCCTTCACGGGAACATCGCAGGAAGAAGAAACCCGCGAGGGCGTCGTCGGTGGACGCTCCTGGTTCCTCGAAGGCCAGGTCGCATAGCCCCGATAGCCGTCCCGGGTCTTCGGAGTCGGAGAGGCCTGCCAAACATCCTTGTATCGAGATGGAGTCTCCTGGACACGTAAGTGCTGTAGTCCTCGTGGACTCTCCTCCAGGGGAGCCGATGTCGGGCCTGACACTGTCAGGGGCTGCTGGGTCTCCTGAGCTTGGACTCAGGTTGACGGCCTTGGAGAGCAGCATCGCTGCCTTCATGGAACAGCAGCGGGCATTGATCGCCGGTCTCGCCGGTGCATCTGCCCCGACCACTGGGACCTCGACGTCCAAGTTGACCCCGGAGGCCGAGCCGATCCTCGAGTCCATGTGGGCTCGAGTCTATCCTTGGCCACGGTCTCCCTCGGCCTCCCGTTCGGGACCAAGGTCGTCGTTGCCGGTACCCTCGGCATCGGGGCGGATGGCATCGGTGCCCGCCCGACCGGAGCCGCTCGATTCCTTCTCCGAGGATGCGGGCTGGGAGACGGAGGACGAAGAGTCACCCGGTACTTATGGGACTCGGTGTGTCCCTTCGGACTCGCCGGAGTCCGAACCTCAGACGATCCCCACCGGAGGATACCCGGTTCTCGGACTTCGTGCGGGATATGGCCAAGGCTTTGGCCTTCCCCGCGGATCCCGAGGAGGAGCCTTGAGCCGAGGAGCTCGAGGCCCTCCAGTATGACTCTCCCCCGAAGGAGGCCTTTACTGTTCCGGTTCCTCAGATGCTGGAGCGGCTGCTCTTCCGCATGTGGGAGACCCCGGCCTCGACTCCGGTGTTAAGCAAGCGGGTCGATTCCAATCTATCGAGTCTGCAAGAGCCCCGGGTTCCAAAAGGCACAATTACCGCACCACTCCATGGTTGTGGAATTGGCCATGCATTGACTGAAAAGTCAGAAGATGCACTCCTTGGTGCCTCCCGGTCAGGAGGCCCAGAACCTGGATGTCCTCGGTAAAAAGTGCTTCCAGGGCTCTATGCTTGCTTGCCATGTCCAGACCTACCAGCTGTACATGGGCATGTACCTCTGAGACCTGGCAAAGGAGATTGCCGGGTTCTCTGCTGGTCTCTCCGAGGAACCTTTGCAGAGGTTCCAGGCCTTGTCCACTGGTATTCGAGAGTGCTTGAAGTTTATCTCTCGAGCATCCTACGATGGCTTCGCGGCTTCGGCCCGAGTAGCCGGAGCCGGCATCGGTGCCCGCCGACAGGCTTGGCTACAGTCATCCGACCTCGAGCCATGGGTGCAGGACAAGTTGGTCGATGTCCCCTGCCGAGGTGAAAACTTCTTTGGCAAGCCGATGGCTGAAAAGGCTACAGAACTCGAGGCCGAGACTCTGACCAGGACTAGGCTGTCCAGAAAAACCTTTACCCCTTCTCAGAAAAAGAAGGGCTCGGGAAAAAGGCCTTTTAACCAAGGAAGTCATCTGCCTATAAACCATACCCTCATTATCAGGCCTCTGCAGCTCCCCAACAGGGTCAGCAGGCCAAGGGGCAGGGTCATGGGCCCCGTAGGCAGAAGGCCCCCAAGCCACCAACACCGGCCCCTGCTCAGCAGGGTGGGTTTTTTTTGACTCAGCCAGCATAGCCTCTTCTCCTCACCTGGCTGACATCAGCACAGGAGGCCGGCTGGCCCACTTTGCCCACAGGTGGTCAGCCGTCACATCAGATACCTGGGTACTCCATATAGTCCAAAAGGGCTATCTTCTCCATTTTCACCACGTACCTCCCTCCTATTTTCCAGGGGAGCCTCCGAGACCCCCTCTGCACAGGGACCTACTCCTTCAGGAGTTAGCAAGTCTGCTAAAGGACCAGGCTGTGGAACCGGTGCCCCACCACCTGAGAGGTCACGGCTTTTATTCCAGGTACTTTCTGGTACCAAAAAGAACAGGAGGCCTCAGACCCATCCTCGACTTGTGCAACCTCAACAAGTTCCTGGAGAGGGAAAAGTTCAAGATGCTTACCCTTGGAATCCTGCTGCCCTACCTCCAGCAGGGAGATTGGCTATGCTTCTTAGATCTAAAGGATGCTTATACTCACATCCTTATTCATCCAGACCACAGACAGTATCTCAGATTTGTTGTGGGGGGAAACCACTACCAGTACAGAGTACTTCCCTTTGGCCTAGCCTCCGCTCCCAGGGTGTTCACCAAGTGCCTGGCAGTGGTGGTGGCGGCGGCCTACCTGAGGCTTCAAGGTCTTTTTGTGTTTCCATACCTGGACAACTGGCTCATAAGAGGCCAGTCTTCCCAGGAGGTCAGTCAGTCCTCCCTTCGCACTGTGGCTCTGCTCCAGCACTTGGGGTTTGTCATAAACTTCGCAAAGTCCACTTTGCTCCCGTCCCAGAACTTGGAATTCATAGGAGCAAGGCTAGACACTCTTCAGGCGAGGGCTTTTCTGCCAGTGGACAGGGCCCTCCGGTTGATGGATGTAGCCAGGCAGTTTCACAGTAATTCCCTGGTCTCTGCCAGGCAATTCCTGAGACTTCTCGGCCATATGGCTTCCACGGTTCATGTCACCCCCAATGCCCGCCTGTACATGCGACCTGCTCAGTGGAGCCTTCGAACTCAGTGGCATCAGGCCACAGGGAGCCTTGCAGACTCGGTAAGTGTATCCACCCTGCTCGTCTCCTCTCTACAGTGGTGGCTTCATCTTCCGAATCTGGTACTCGGAGTGGATTTTCAACCCCCTCTGCATTCTCGAGTGCTGACGACAGATGCTTCTGTACTAGGTTGGGGAGCACATTGCCAAGGGGCATGTACTCAGGGTCTCTGGACTCCTTGGGAGACTGCTCAGCAGATAAACTTCCTAGAGCTACGGGCGATACGCCTAGCTCTGAGAGCCTTCCTCCCACCTCACGTCGCACCAGTCTGTACTGGTCCAGACGGACAATCAAGTTGCCAAGTTCTACGTGAACAAACAGGGAGGCACAGGCTCCTTCCTTCTCCTTCTCTGTCAGGAGGCACAAAGGCTCTGCTCTTGGGCCGTCAATCACGGCATCCTCTTCAAGGCTGTCTACCTTCCCGGTCAGGAAAATTGCCTGGCAGACAGGCTGAGCAGGATCCTGCAACCACACGAATGTGGATTGAATCCCTTCGTGGCTCAGCGGATCTTTCTCAAGTGGGGTCTGCCCACCATGGATCTCTTCGCCAGTCCTCTGTACCGGCAACTCCCGAGATTCTGTTCCAGACACAACTGCATCCTCTCAGAGTAGCAGCGGATGCCTTTCTGATTCCATGGTCCCAAGGCCTGCTATATGCGTTTCCTCCCACACCACTGGTGTCTCGGACTCTGTTCAAGGTCCTCAAGGACAGAGCCTCAATGATTCTGATAGCCCCCAGGTGGCCGAGGCAGCCGTGGTTCCCACTCCTGTTGCAACTGGCGGTGGACACTCCCCTGCCTCTGGGACTTCAACACGATCTCCTGTCTCAGGACCAGGGGTCTCTCTTGCACCCCATCCTCCAGTCCCTTCATCTGATGGCTTGGCTGCTGAAAGGGTAGTCCTGGCTCCCCTACTCCTGCCTAGACAGGTGGAAGACGTTGTCTTAGCCTCTAGGCGTCAATCCACCAGGAAATCGTACGCTCTTAAGTGGCGTAGATTCTCCACATGGTGTGCTCAACACAGCGAGAATCCCTTCTCGTGCTTGGTAGCGGTAGTATTGCAATATTTGCTTTACCTCTCCAATCTAGGTCTTAAGTCCAACTCTGTCAGTGTTCACCTCAGTGCCCTCTCAGCGCACCACTCGCCGGTGGATGGGAGGCCTCTTTCCAACCACCCTTTGATGGCTCGTTTTCTCAGAGGCCTCCTCTTGCTTAAGCCTCCTTTGCGTCCACCAGCCCCTGAGTGGGATCTGAATGTGGTTTTACAGCGGCTTACTTGTCCGCCATTTGAACCTATGGCTACCTGCCCTCTCCGTTTTCTCTCCTGAAAAACCTTGTTTCTGGTAGCTCTTACCTCTGCTCGGTGAGTGAGTGAGCTTCAGGCCCTAGTGTCTGATCCCCCTTACACTAGGTTCTACAGAATAGGGTAGTCTTACGGACTCACCCAAAGTTTCTTCCTAAGGTTGTCTCCCCTTTTCACCTCAATCAGGAGGTGGTTCTTCCAACCTTCTTTCCCAGGCCGCATGCCAACCGGGCTGAGATGGTTCTGCATACCCTGGACTGTAGGAGGGCGTTGTCCTTCTACCTTGACCGTACGCGGGAGCATCGAAGGGCTGTTCAGCTTCGTTTCTTTTGACCCCAATAAGTTGGGGCTCCCTGTCTCCAAGCGTACTTTGTCCATATGGGTCGCTTACTGTATCGCCTGGGCTTATGGGGCAGCAGGCCTCTCGTTGGAGGATCGAGTCACAGCTCCTCGTCTCAGGGCGAAGGCTGCGTCAGTGGCTTATCTCCGCTCTGTTCCGTTGGCAGACATCTTCCGGGCCGCTACTTGGTCTTCAAGCCAGACTTTTGCGGCCCATTACTGCCTTGAGAGGGAGTCCCGCAGGGACAGTGCTTTCGGACAGGTAGTACTCCATAATCTCTTTGGGGTTTAGGCAACTTCTACCCTCCGGCCCTGGTGTTGGGCTACCGGTCGGGGCGTTCTCAGAGAAGATTCCTTCCTTACGTGCTGACGAGCTAGAGGGAGCTCATTTTTTCGGCTTGAGGTCTCCGGTAGCCTTAAGCTGGGGAGTCCTATATGTGAGGACTGACTTCCTGCTTGGTCCTGGAGAAAGAATAGTTACTCACCTGTAGCAGGTGTTCTCCAGGAGCAGCAGGAATCAGTCCTCACAACCCTCCCTCCTCCCCTTGGAGTTGCAGTCATATGATTTATTTTGCTAATTTTTTGCTGTCTTTTAGCTATGTCATCAGACTGAGCAAGATGGCACCCTTGGGCGGGAAGGGGACCACGCATGCGCGCTGCAATTCCCAAAGGCTTTCTTTGAAAGCTGGGGAAATGCTCCGCACGAGGGCTCCGTCGGCGCCTACGTCACCCATATGTGAGGACTGATTCCTGCTGCTCCTGGAGAACACCTGTTACAGGTGAGTAACTACTCTGACTGGAAAAGATCTGTGTTTATACCAATACTAAAGAAAGGTGGTCCAACTGACTGTGGAAATTATCGCACAATCTCTCTGATCCCACATGCCAGCAAGATTCTACTTAAGATTATTCAAAAGAAACTACAACCATACCTGGAACAAGAACTACCCGAAGTGCAAGCAGGGTTCAAGAAAGGGTGAGGAACGAGAGACATCACTGCAGATGTGAGATGGATCCATGAAAAGACTAAAGAATACCAAAAGGATATCTATTTGTGCTTTATCGACTATAGCAAGGCTTTTGACTGAGTAAACCATGAGAAACTCTGGACCACATTAAGAAGCATGGGTATACCAGAACACCTGATCTCTTGCGCAATCTGTACATTGATCAAGAAGCAGCAGTTCGAACGGAACAAGGAGAAACAGAATGGTTTAAAATAAGCAAAGATGTAAGACAAGGCTGCATACTTTCCCCCTACCTGTTTAATTTATATGCAGAACAAATCATCAGAGAAGCAGGATTGTATGAAGACAACAGAGGTGTGAAGATTGGTGGAAGACTCAACAACCTTCGCTATGCTGATGATACCACATAACTGGTTGAAAGTGAAGATGATCTGAAACATTTGCTTCTCACAATCAAAGAACATAGTCTCAAAATGGGTCTGCACCTTAATGTAAAGAAGACAAAGATCATGACAACTGGCATAATCAACAGGTTCATCGTTGAAGGAGAAGAAATTGAAATTGTGAACAACTTTAACCTACTTGGATCAACTATCAATAAATTTATTTATTTATTTAGCTGTATTTATATCCCGCTTTTCACCAGGTCAGAGCGGTCAATTGGGAGATACATTTAACACGAGGGGATATGACACACATACGCTAATACTTACAGGGAACATGGGCAATGGAGGGTTAAGTGGCTTGCCCAAGACCACAAGGAGTGCCTATAGGACTAGAAATCCCAGTCCCTCCGGCCTGAGATTGCTGTCCCCAGGTGGGACTTGAACCCCCGGCCCTCCGGCCTGAAGTACCTTGTCCTAACCACTAGGCCACTCCTCCCACACAATAAAGAAGCAACAAGCAGTCAAGAAATCAGACGACGCATTGCTCTTGGCAGAATGGCTATGAAAGACCTAGATAAGATTCT
This sequence comes from Ichthyophis bannanicus, assembly GCA_033557465.1. Lineage (NCBI taxonomy): Eukaryota > Metazoa > Chordata > Amphibia > Gymnophiona > Ichthyophiidae > Ichthyophis > Ichthyophis bannanicus. The sequence goes on along the minus strand of CM066032.1, from coordinate 1,853,192,747 downwards.
CAAGAGCAGAGATGTCTCTCTCCATACAAAGATTCGACTTGTTCAAGCCATGGTATTTTCAGTAACATCATATGGATGTGAAAGCTGGACAGTGAAAAGACTGATAGGAAGAAAATTGATGCCTTTGAATTATGGTGTTGGCGGCGAATACTGTGTATACCATGGACTGCCCGAAGAACAAACCAGTCAGTACTAGAGGAGATCAAACCTAAGCTTTTTTTAGAAGCTCAGATGACAAGACTTCGACTTTCATACTTTGGACACATCATGCAAAGAGAGAAATCATTAGAGAAAGACATTATGCTTGGCAAGATAGAAGGTCAATGCAAAAGAGGAAGGCCAGCAATGAGATGGATTGATACAATAACAGCAGCTACGGGTACCAGTCTGTCTACAATGAGCCGCCTGACTGAAGACCGAACACAATTTAGGATAGCTATCCAGAGGGTCGCCATGAGTCGACTCCGACTCGACGGCACTTAACAGCAGCACTATCTTGAGAGAGTCCCGCAGGGACAGTGCCTTTGGCCAAGCAATGATCAGAAGCATTCTCGTTGTATAGGCAACTCCTGCCCTCCACCCTTTTCTTGGTAGGGACTCACCTTCTGCGACTCACGGCCTTTCCTGGATTGCTGTTGCTACTGTCATGGTTCGAGCCCCTGCAGCCTGGAGGTAGGGAGTTCCATATGTGAGGACTGACTTCCTGCTTGTTCCTGGAGAAAACATAGTTACTCACCTGTAACAGTTGTTCTCCAGGGACAGCAGGAATCAGTCCTCACAACCCTCCCTCCTCTCCTTGGAGTTGCCTCCATTACCTTCTTTTCTCTTTTGCCTAAGCTATGTCATCTGACTGAGCAAGGTGGCACCCTTGCATGCGTGGTAGCATTCCCAAAGACTTCCTTTGAAAGCTGGGGAAATGCTCCACGCAGGCTCGTTCGGTGTCGACATCACCCATGTGTGAGGGTCGATTCCTGCTGTCCCTGGAGAACACCTGATCTCCAGGAACAAGCAGGAATGTAGTCTTCACGTATGGATATCGTCAGTACTGACGGAGCCTGCGCGGGGACGCTCCCCAGCATCCAATAGGAAAGCTTTTGGGAGCATCACACTGTGCCTGCGTCGCTGCCTCCCCGCCTTTCCAACTCTCCCTCTTCAGTTTTTCGTTTTCTGCGGAGCCGACAGGCAGCAAACCCTGTCACCGCAGAAAAACTTCTTTTTGTGGTCACGTCTGTCTTCACAGTCGACGCCTATACTAGTACCACCAGTCTTTTCTTAACTTCTTTTCCTAAAAAAAAAAAATAATAATTTCTTTTTAGAGGGTCTGTCCTCTCTTGGTGGTAGGTGCCATTTTGGGCACTAGGCCCTCTCTTCTTCCAAAATGGAGAAACCGTCTAGTGGTTTCAAAAAATGTCAAGTGTAGCGGTATCATTTCTGCTACCGACACCCATGACTGGTGTCTCAAATGGTTAGGTCCTGACCATTTACCATCGGAGTGTCTCCTCTGTAGAAAGAAGACCAAGAAAGGCCTGCAGAACAGAGCTGCAAAACCCGGCACCCTCTTTGCCTCGGATGCAATGTCTGTTTCATCGACGTCATCCAGAGCTTCATCTTCCTCCCATGGATCTCAGATAACCAAACCCAGGTCTTCCAAGACCGGCAGGTCCTCAAAGGGTAGATCACCTTCTAAGCATCGAGATGCTACTAGCGTTGCCCTCGAGGAAAACACACCGGCCAAAGAACCCCAGCGGGAGGTCCCGGCCTCCAGAGCATTAACGGAGTTCCAGGATGTTCCCAAAGCTTCCACCTCTGGAGAACTCTTGGTGCCATGTTCTGGTGTCGTAGCCTGCTCTGCTGGTACCGACATCCAGGCATCGGCAGGCACCATGGATTAATGGATACTGGCCATCAAGCACAGCCTTGCGGCTTTATTAGCAGCCTCGGTACCGCTAAAATCGCTGCAATCGATGCAGTTGTTGGTACCGGTATTGGTACCGAACGTACCTGATTCGACCGATGCGCCTCACTCCATGCTTCCTCCTATGCTGGCCAATCTATCTCTGGCATCGAGGGTCCAGTATCGAGGCAGTCCGATTGCCGACTTCGATCGATACCATTGACAAGCAATAAGAGAGCATCCGGCCCGACAATACTTCGAATCCTCCGATTCCGATGACTGTCGATACCGGGTAGTTCTTCCGGAGGTTTCCTCTCCTTCGCCTCAACGTTGGATGTCTCCCCCGGAGGACATGTCCTTTTAGGACTTCATATGTGATGTAGCAAGGGAACTCTCTATCACCGTGACCCCTGAGAAGGAACAGAGAGCTGAAGAGTTGGAAATTCTTCAGTATCCGGCAGCTCCTAAAGAAGCTGCTACCCTTCCCATTCACCGAATTCTGAATGATCTCATGCTTAGGATGTGGGAAACACCTTTAACGGTGTCTCCACATTCTCGGAGACTCGATATGATGTACCGGGTGCCGCAATGTCCCGGTTTCCAAAAAGCCACAATTACTACACCATTCCATGGTAGTGGAATCGGCAGTGTGTAGGATCAAGAATGCTAAGACTCATTCATCCAACCCTTCAGATCGTGAATTGAGAACACTCGATGCCTTTGGGCATCGATACTTTCAGTCTTCGATGCTATCAGCTAGAATAAGCTCTTACATACTTTATACGGGTATGTTTCTTTGGGAAGTTACAAGAGATTTAGAACTTTTGGCTCCACCTCTTCCCGATGACAAGAGGGTTGACTTTCTCACTCTGGTCAAACATTCCCAAAATTATCAAAGTTCATGAACCGTGCTACCTTTGATTGTTTTGAATGCATTAGCAGAACCTCTGCTATCTCCATCGGTGCATGTCGCATTGCCTGGTTACAAGCATCTGATTTAGAACAATGGGTGCAAGACAAGCTGGGGAACATTCCTTGTACAGGAGAAAACCTCTTTGGCAAGGATTGGCAGGACAAAGCTAATCAGCTTGAGTCCAAAAATACCACCTTGAACAGATTATCAAGGACCATAGCCAACCCTGCTAAGAAAAAGACAGTTAAACTCTTTTTCAACAAGAAAAAGAAATTTATTTATTATTTTTATTTAACAGGTTTTACATACCGCTTTATCATTTCAATCAAAGCCATTTACATTGAAACTTAAACTTGGTAAAGTACATTAAACAGGGACATTGATAACTTGGACTTTTCTGAGACAATGGAAGGTTAAGTGACTTGCCCAAGACCACAAGGAGTGCTAGTGGGAATCAAACCCTGGTCTCTGGGTTCCCAGGCCAGTGTTCTTAACCATTAGGCGGCTACTCCACTCCTTTCTACTCATCTTACACTCAGGCTGTCCACTGCCCAGTTCATGCTCCCCAAAAGGGGCATACTCTCCAAAAGCGGCAGCAGCAACCCAGACAGCAAAGGAAGTCCCAAGTCCCCAAAGCTTAACCAGCTCAGCAGACACAGCCTCCTCAGGGGCTTTGACTCCTTCCTAGAGAACTTGGTCATCCTGCCTCTGAAAGGTCCAGAGCCTCTCACCATCCCAGGCAGACTGTCATTTTGCTGAAAAATGGTAACAGATAACATCAGAGCACTGGACTCTCTGTGTTACAGAGGGGTACAAACTCCATTTTCACAGTATGCCCCCTCCCACCATCACAAGACAGTTCAATTCTCAGGGCTCTTTCACCACTCTCTTCTGTCAAACGGTCACCTCACTACTTGCTCAAAGGGCAATAGAAGAGGTACCCATATCCCAACAGGGCATGGGTTTCTACTCCTCCTACTTCCTCATTCCAAAGAAGAGGGGATACCGACCCATTCTGGACCTCAGAGTTGAACAAGTATTTGTTCCGAGAAAAATTCAAGATCTACCTCGGAACACTTCTTCATTACATTCAGAGTCAGGATTGGCTAGGTTCTCTAGATCTAAAGGATGCATATACACATATTCTCATCCATACAGATCACAGGAGGTTTCTTTGATTCCTCTTTCAAGGAAGACATTACCAATACAGGGTTGTACGCTTTGGACTGGCTTCCGCCCCAACAGTCTTCACAAAATTTATGGCAGTAGTAGCAGCATTCTTGAGAACTCTGGGGATATTAGTCTTCCCCTACTTAGACGAGACGACTGGCTCACATGAGCATCAACACCTCCAGAAGCCATCTCCGCTCTCTCCTGCACAATGAAAATCCTGCAGTACCTGGGACTGGTCATAAACCTCCCAAAATCTCATCTCACCCTTTCTCTGTCTCTAGAGTTCATAGGGGCTCTTCTAGACACAAGGCAGTCAAAGGCTTTCCTGCCACAACCATGTTGTCTTCGAATACTCCAGCTGGCCTCACAAGCAGCTATGAAAACTTTGCTAACTGCTCGAGAGATGCTTCAGCTACTGGAGCATATGGCATCCACTGTTCATGTACTTCCCTATGCTCGCCTACACATGAGAGCAGCCCAGTGGACCCTAACCTCTCAGTGGACACAGGTGTCGGGTCGCCTGGGGGACAAAATCTAAAATGCTACACGCCTCATTTTGTCCCTACAGTGGTGGCAATCGCTGAAAAACCTTCTAGTAGGATCTCCTTTTCAGCAGCCAGTACACCAAGCCACCTTGACGACAGATGTGTCCAAATTTTGTTGGGGAGCTCACTTGGACAATTTTTCTACTCAAAGCCTCTGGACTGAGCGGGAGGCTTGTCTTCACATAAACATCCTGGATCTCAGGGCCATCTTTTATGTCCTTCGAGTATTTCAGGACCGCCTGAGCAACAAGACGGTTCTTGTCCAAACCGACAACCAGGTAGCTATGTTCTATGTGAACAAGCAGGGTGGGACAGGTTCTCAGGCACTGTGCAATGGAGCGCTACACCTCTGGGCCTTCGCCAGAGATCTTCAAATTCACCTGCTAGCGGTGTATCTTCCAGGCACACAAAATCTCTTGGCAGACAAACTCAGTCGAGTTCTGCTGCCACACGAGTGGTCCCTTCATCCAGAGCAAATTGCTTGAATCTTTCGGATCTGGGGAACCATATTTGCAAGTCCTCAGAATGCCAAACTTCCCCGGTTCTGTTCCAGAATCCCGGCTCAGAACTGTCAGGCAAGGGATGCCTTTCACCTCCACTGGGGTCAGGACTTCCTCTATGCCTACCCACCCATTCCCTTAATTCCCAAAACTCTATTCAAGCTTCAGAGACAGGGGCAATATGATCCTCATAGCCTCACGCTGTCCACGACAGATGTGGTATCCACTGCTTCTACATCTCTCTCAAGCCAAGCCTCTGGAGTTGGGATGTGCTCCAGATCTACTTTTTCAGAAGAACGGGTCGCTATTGCACCCGAACCCTCAGTCCCTACACCTCAGGGCGTGGCTACTGAGAACCTAGAATTCCAGGATATCAGCCTTTCTCAACAGGTTAAAGATATCCTTCTGGCTTCAAGAAAACCTTCCACAAGGAGGGCCTACGCCTTTAAGTGGAAAAGGTTCTCTATCTGGTGTTCAAAAAAGGAACTTAATCCCTTTTCAGTTCCAGTAGAGGCGTTACTGGAGTATCTCCTCCATTTACCATCCTCTGGTCTTAAGACCAATTCAGTAAGAGTCCACCTTAGTGCCATTGCGGCTTTCCACAAGCCCTTGGATGATGGACAACCTGTTTCCTCTCAACCACTTGTAGCGAGGTTTATGAGAGGTCTACTCTTAATAAAACCTCCCATTAAGCCACCACCCGTGCATGGGATTCGAATGTTGTCCTTGGGCAACTCATGAAACCACCCTTCGAACCCTTAGCCACTACATCTTTGAAGTTTCTTGGAAAGTAATCTTTCTAATTGCCCTCACTTCTGCAAGACGCATAAGTGAGTTACAAGCTTTAGTGGCTGATCCTCCCTATATCAGGTTCCACCATGATAAGGGGAGTTCTTAAGGCTCACCCTCACTTTATGCCAAAGGTGGTTTCGCCTTTTCATTTAAACCAATCGGTTTACCTTCCTGCATTCATCCCTAGGCCTCATGTCTCCAATGCAGAAAGGAATCTTCATACTCTGGATTGTAAAAGAACCTTAGCTTTATCTCCAAGAACAAGCAGGAATGTAGTCTTCACATATGGGTACATCGGTACCGACGGAGCCTGCGCGGGAACGCTCCCCAGCGTCCAACCAGGAAACTTTTGGGAGCATCCCACAGTGCCTGCGTGCTGCCTTTCCCAACTGCCTCTCTCCAGTTCTTCGTTTTCCACGGAGCCAGCAGGTCATGTTCCTGTCACCGCAGAAAAGTTTCCTTCTTTTTGTGGTCGCGTCTGCCTTCCTCGACGCTTTACCGGTACCGCCGGTTCTTTTCTTTACTTTTGTATTTCTTTTCTTTAAAAAAAAAAAAAAATCCTTAGTTTTTTCCCAATTTTTTTTTAGGTGCACACGTCATTTTGGGCCTTAGGCCCAAGATATTTTTTCATAATGGAAAAACCCTCCTCCGGTTTTAAAAGGTGCACCAAGTGTGGCGGTACCATTTCTGTCACCGACACCCATGAGTGGTGTCTGAAATGTTTAGATCCTGACCATTCCATCTCTGAGTGTATGGCCTGTGCCATGATGTCCAAGAGAGATCGACAGAACCGAGCCGCCAAGCTCAGTACCCTGTTTCCTTCTGATGCAGCTTCGGTGGCATCGACTTCTTCCATGGCTTCGTCTTCTTCCCGTGGATCTCAGGTAACTAAGCATAAGTCTAGCTGGTCCTCAAAGGGTAGATCTCCTTCTAAGCATCGAGATGCCTCTGGCGTTGCCCTCGAGGATTTCACACCGGCAAAATTGCCCCGGCGGGAGGCTTCGGCTTCCAAAGCATTATTGGGACTCCAGGATGTTCTCGAGGCCTCGACCTCAGCAGAACTACTGGTGCCATGCTCTGGGGTACCGGCGGTCTTCTCCGGTACCGACACCCAGGCATCGGCAGCGTCGATAGACCAGAGAGTCCTGGCTATTGAGCGCAGTCTGGCTGCTCTCCTTGCGGCGTTGACGCCCTCGGAACCGTGTCAGACATTTGAACCGGTACCGGCACCAACCCTGGTATCGGTACCGATAGCATCGACTTTGGTGGCCGCATTGCCGGCACCCAGTCATCCGATGCCCTCTGGTACCGATTACTCCCGGTACCGACTTCGGTCAGTACGCATATCGGGCTTTTCAAGAGCATCCTGACAGAAGATACTTCGAGTCCTCAGAAGAGTCTGAAGATTCTGACTGTTCTGTCGATGCGGGAATTATTCTCCCAGAGGAGCCTTCCTCCCCTAAACGTAGGATGTCCCTTCCAGAGGACATGTCCTTTCAGGATTTCATCAGGGAGGTGGCTCGAGGTCTGTCCATTACTGTGGCACCTGAAACAGAGCCCAGAGCAAAGGAGTTGGAAATTTTACAATATCCTAAAACTCCTAAGGAGGCAGCTAACTTGCCCATCCATGAGATCTTGTATGATCTCATGTTGAGAATGTGGGAGACACCTCTTACTACCTCTCATTCTCGTAGACTGGATACTCTGTATCGAGTCCTTCCTTGTCCTGGATTCCAAAAAACTCAGCTTCCTCACCACTCTATTGTAGTGGAATCAGCTATGAGAAGGATCAAGAGTGCAAAGAGACATGCCTCTAATCCTCCAGGACCTGAGTGCAGAACTTTGGATGCTTTTGGACATCGTGTCTTCCAAGCTTCCGTGCTTTCTGCCAGGATCAGTTCCTATAGTCTATACATGGGAATGTTCCTGAAGGAAGTCACAGATGACTTACAGGCTTTGAGTCCTATTCTTCTTGACGATAGATGACAGGATTTTCTCACAATGGTCAAACATGCCCAAGATGTTTCGAAATTTGTCAACCGTGCAGCTTTTGACTGTTTTGAGTGCATAAGCAGAACCTCGGCCATTGCCATAGGTGCACGTAGAATTGCTTGGCTCCAGGCATCTAATCTGGAGCTCTGGGTACAAGACAAACTGGGAAATATTCCTTGTACTGGTGAGAACCTGTTTGATAGAGATTGGCAAGAGAGAGCCAACAAGATGGATGCTGAAAACTCTACCTTGGACAGATTGTCCAAGTCTACAGCTGATCCTGCAAGTAAGAAATCTTTTAAGAAACCATTCTTTTCTAAAAAGAAAAAAATGTATCCTGCTTATTCTCAGCAGGCACCTTCTGCAGGTCAACCTGTCCGGAAAACTCAGCAACCACCCAAACAAAGGAAGGCGAAGACTGTTAAGCCTCAACCGTCTCAGCAGTCTCAGCCTTCACAAGGTCTTTGACTTTCATCTAGAGAACTTAACCTTCTTGGCCCTCAGTGGACCATAGCCTTCCACCATTCCAGGAAGGTTATGCCATTTTACCCCCAGGTGGGAGCAGATAACAGCAGAGCATTGGACACTCTCCATTATCAGAGAGGGGTACAAGCTGCACTTACTGTGCATGCCCCCTCCCACAATGGTAAGACAGTTCAATTCTCAGACCTCTCTCATCAATCTGTTAGATCAAGAGGTCTCTACACTTCTTGCCCAAGGGGTAATAGAAGAAGTACCCATTCATCAGCAGGGTACAGGGTTCTACTCCCCCTATTTCCTTATCCCAAAGAAAACGGGGGGATACAGACCTATCTTGAACCTCAGAGAATTGAACAAATTCCTGTTCATAGAGAAATTCAAAATGATTTCTCTAGGAACTCTGCTGCCATACCTTCAGAGTCAGGATTGGCTTTCTTCTCTAGATCTCAAGGATGCGTACACCCATGTTCTCATCCATCCAACTCACAGAAGGTTCCTTCGGTTCCTTTTCCAGGGAAAGCACTTCCAATACAGGGTGCTTCTTTTTGGTCTGGCCTCAGCTCCAAGGGTGTTCATGAAATGCATGGCTGTGGTAGCAGCATTTCTCCGCACTCTAGGCATATTCGTCTTCCCCTACTTAGACGACTGGCTCATTCGAGCCCCATCAGAGTCAGAGGCCAGAAATTTCCTATCTTTCACAATGCGTATCCTTCAGTATTTCGGTCTAGTCATAAACATCCCAAAATCCAGTCTAACTCCCACTCAGTCTCTAGAGTTCATAGGAGCTTTGCTGGATACCAAAAGGGCAAGGGCCTATCTCCCCCAGGCCCGTTGCCTTCGCATGGTGCAGTTAGCTTCTCAAGCAGTGCTAAAACCTCTTCTCACTGCCCGAGAAATGCTACAACTACTAGGCCACATAGCATCCACAGTGCATGTGGTTCCTTATGCTCGCCTCCATATGAGGGCAGCCCAGTGAGGGCAGCCCAGCTGTGTTCGACACAGTGGACCACAGAATCCTCTTAACCAGACTACAGAACATTGGAATAACCGGCGACATACTAAATTGGTTCAACTCTTACCTAACGGACAGACAGTTCCAAGTCAACATTGGAACCAAAACCTCACAACCCGCAAAGATCAAGCAAGGGGTGCCACAAGGATCCGCACTATCCTCACTACTACTCAACCTATACATCCAACCAATCTGCGACATCATGACAGCCCACAAAATAGACTACACAATCTATGCAGATGACATCATGATTTACACGCCAATCAACCTCGACAACCCCGACTACACCAAGATAACAAACTGTCTCGACAGCATGTCCAGCTGGCTCATGCACAACAACCTAGCCATAAACTACAAGAACAAAAATCAAAAATCACGTCGTTTAATCTTTAACCTCAGCAATGCAGAAACTAAACATATTTCATATATGAGGTGCTTGTCTCAGAAAAAACTGACGGCACTTAATCATAGGCTAATAGCCACTGTTCAGTGCCAGCTTTAACATCAATGACCAAGCTCCCTCATTAGATGTTTTCTCAAAGTGCATATTATCAATGATTTATCTTAAAGTCTCAGATGCTCCCTCGAAAACTTTCAAACTTTAAATCATTTTTTGAAAGGAAGAAAAGAGACTTAGCTTATCACAGCTCAAAACTAGCCGAATGATCAGCAACAGACAATTCCAACGCCTTCTATCAGGCACCCCAAGCGTTTCGCAAAAAAGGTTCTTCAGGGAATTGTTCATCCGCGGCTTATATCAAGACGCCGATTATGCGCTGAAAAACGCTGCGCTGTGAACTGGACTTTTAACTGATAAGACTTCATCATGTTCGCGTTTTTCAGCGCATAATCGGCGTCTTGATATAAGCCGCGGATGAACAATTCCCTGAAGAACCTTTTTTGCGAAACGCTTGGGGTGCCTGATAGAAGGCGTTGGAATTGTCTGTTGCTGATCATTCGGCTAGTTTTGAGCTGTGATAAGCTAAGTCTCTTTTCTTCCTTTCAAAAAATGATTTAAAGTTTGAAAGTTTTCGAGGGAGCATCTGAGACTTTTTTAAGATAAATCATTGATAATATGCACTTTAAGAAAACATCTAATGAGGGAGCTTGGTCATTGATGTTAAAGCTGGCACTGAACAGTGGCTATTAGCCCATGATTAAGTGCCGTCAGTTTTTTCTGAGACAAGCACCTCATATATGAAATATGTTTAGTTTCTGCATTGCTGAGGTTAAAGATTAAACGACGTGATTTTTGATTTTTGTTATTCATCGTTTAAGAAGAAGTAGACTGCATTTATTCATTATAAACTACAAGAAGACAGAAGCACTCATCATCACACGAAACACCAACTTCAGCCCCCCACCATTCATCAAAACCAACAACATGACAATACCACTAAAGAACGAAGTGAAATACCTCGGAATAACACTTGACAAAGAGTTGAACCTACAATCACACATCAGAAGAACCACCAGAAATGCATACTACAAAATGAGAATAATTAGACGCCTCAAGCCTCTACTCTCACATGAACACTTCCGCGCAGTCTGCCAAGCGCTCATAACCCCCATACTCGACTTCTGCAACCCCATCTACAACGGAATGCCGAAACAATCACTCAAGCCGCTTCAAATGGCTCAAAACACAGCAGCCAGAATAATCACCGGTTCTCCAACACAAGCCCACATCACCCCCATCCTAAAAGACCTCCACTGGCTCCCAATCAGCCACCGCATCAAATACAAGATGGTATTAAACATATTCATAATCAGACACAAGAGCTCAGCACTCAGCCTCCAAGCCCTCATACTCCCTGACACCAGCAAGGGACCGAGAAGAAAAACCACGGCAGACACACTCAGCACCCCAAGTAACTACACAAAAGCATGCAAATCCACCGCACAAAGAGCACTATCACTGGCGGCTCCAACAATATGGAGCGCACTCCCACACGACCTACGATCAACTGAAGATCTGAAGGACTTCCGAAAGCTCCTAAAGACTGTACTCTTCACCGAGCACTATGGCCCAAGCACATAGCCAGAATCTACAGACTTGGACCAACCTTGGATTCAATTAAAGCTCAATCACAACCAGCGACAGACCCAGCAAACCCATGTACATAACTGTAAAAAGCGCACACTGTAAATAGCTCACTCTAATCAGCACACCCGCACCCATGCACCCTCACTGTACATAACCTCACCTGACACACACAACATTGCTAATGATCGTTTGATGTGTTCACCGCCTTGATTGAAGGATAAGGCGGGATAGAAATATCCTTAAATAAATAAATAAATAAATAAAATATCCACCCAATAGACCCAGGCATCAGGGTCCCTGTCAGACAAAATAGCAAACACAAGTCGTCTTATTTTGTCCCTCCAATGGTAGCAGTCCACTCAAAACCTGTTGCTGGGGTCCCCTTTTCAACAACCCTTACCCCAGGCAACTCTCACAACAGATGCTTCACCAGTGGGTTGGGGAGCCCATCTACAAGACCTCTTCACCCAAGGCACCTGGACTTCACAGGAGACTCATCTGCATATCAATCTCTTGGAGCTCAGAGTAATCTTCCTTGCTCTTCGAGTGTTCCATACCCTGCTCAGCTACTAGACAGTCCTCATTTCATACGGACAATCAGGTAGCCATGTTCTATGTGAACAAGCAGGGTGGAAAAGGCTCTCTGTCGCTTTGTAACGAAGCTTTGCGACTATGGGCCCTCACCAGAGAGCATCAGATTCATCTCCTGGCGGTGTACCTCCCAGGCATACAAAACTCTTGGGCAGACAGACTCAGTTGAGTTCTGCTTCCACACGAATGGTCTCTCCATGCAGACCAGGTGGCCAAGATTTTCAAATTTGGGGAACCCCGGACATAGACCTCTTTGCAAGTCCGTTGAATGCCAAACTTCCCCGGTTCTGTTCCAGAATTCCGGCTCAGGGCTCTCAGGCCAGGGATGCCTTCCTCCTTCACTGGGGTCAGGACTTCCTTTATGCCTTTCCGCCCATTCCCTTAATTCCCAAAACCCTATTCAAGCTTCAGAGAGACAGAAGCCATATGATTCTCATAGCACCACATTGGCCACGGCAAGTGTGGTACCCTCTGCTTCTACAGCTCTCTCAAGCTCCCTCCCTAGAGTTAGGGTTTGCTCCAGATCTCCTGTCTCAGGAGGACGGAATGTTATGGCATCCCAATCCCCAATCCCTGCATCTCAGGGCTTGGTTGCTGAAGGCCTAGATCTTCATGATCTTAACCTTCCTCAGCCAGTAAGGGATATCCTTTATGCTTCCAGTAAACCTTCCACAAGATGCTCTTATGCTTTCAAGTGGAAAAGGTTTACCATATGGTGTTCGCAAAAGGGTCTTAACCCCCGTGCGATACCTCTGGAACCACTAGGCTACTCCTCAAGGGAGGAGTAGCCTAGTGGTTTGGGCAAGGTACTTCAGGCCGGAAGGTCGGGGGTTCAAATCCCACTAGAGGACAGCAACCTTGGGCCGGAAGGACTGGGGTTTCTAGTCCCACAGGTGCTCCTTGTGGTCTTGGGCAAGCCACTTAACCCTCCATTGCCCATGTTCCCTGTAAGTATTAGTGTGTGTGTCTCATATCTCCGCGTGTTAAATGTATCCCTCACTTGTGTTGTGACCGCTTTGATTGAAGGATAAGACGGTATACAAAACTGTCTAAATAAATAAAATAAATAAATTACTGGAGTATCTCCTTCATTTATCCAATGCAGGACTTAAGACTAACTCAGTAAGAGTCCATTTGAGTGCCATTGCAGCTTCTTTCAAGCCTCTGAATGGGCAACCTATTTCCTCCCATCCTCTTGTAGCAAGATTTATGAGAGGTCTTCTTCTAACCAAGCCTCCCATTAGGCCACCTCCAGTGGCCTGGGACTTATACCTAGTTCTTGGTCAGCTCATGAAGCCGCCTTTCAAACCTCTGGCTACTACTACATTGAAATTCCTTTCTTGGAAAGTTATCTTTCTCATTGCAATCACATCAGCACGCCACATCAGTGAGTTGCAGGCACTAGTAGCTGATCCACCTTACACAAGGTTCCATCGTGACAAGGTAGTCCTTAGGACTCATCCACACTTCATGCCGAAGGTGGTCTCGTCTTTCCATTTAAACCAAGCGGTTTACCTGCCTATCTTTTTTTTCCAAGGCCTCATGCATCTAATGCAGAAAGGAATCTTCATACTTTAGACTGTAAAAGAGCTTTAGCCTTTTATTTGCAAAGAACACAGCAACATAGAAAGTCCTCTCAACTCTTTGTTGCTTTTGATCCTTCTCATTTGGGACTTCCAGTCTCCAAGAGAACACTCTCCAACTGGATTGCACAGTGCATTTCCTTTGCCTATCAGAGTTAGAACCTTCCTCTGAAGGGCCATGTCACAGCTCACAATGTGAGAGCCATGGCAGCCTCAATTATTATTATTATTATAATATTTATTTAGTTGTATTTATATCCCGCTTTTCACCGGGTCAAAGCGGTCAATTGGGTGATACATTTAACACGAGGGGATATGAGACACATACGCTAATACTTACAGGGAACATGGGCAATGGAGGGTTAAGTGGCTTGCCCAAGACCACAAGGAGTGCCTATAGGACTAGAAATCCCAGTCCCTCCGGCCTGAGATTGCTGTCCCCAGGTGGGACTTGAACCCCCGGCCCTCCGGCCTAAAGTACCTTGTCCTAACCACTAGACCACTCCTACCTACACTCTGTGTCTATCAACAACATCTGTCGAGCAGCTACTTGGGCCTCAGTTCATACCTTCACAGCCCATTACTGCTTGGACAAGTACTCCCGCCGGGATGCCTTGTTTGGTCAGGCTGTTCAACACCTGTTCCATACCTAATCAGCTCCTACCCGCCATCCCTGGTTGGATGCCAGAGATCCATGGGGGGAAGTGGAGCCCTTCACAGGGGGCACACAACTTCTGGGGTCTCTCCCTGACATCTAAAGCTAGGGAGTCCCCATATGTGAAGACTACATTCCTGCTTGTTCCTGGAGATAGCAGAGTTACTCACCTGTAACAGGTGATCTCCAGGAACAGCAGGAATTTAGTCTTCACAACCCATCCACCTCTCCTAGGCGTTGTATCTCCCTCCCTCTCTCTCTCTTTGTCTCAGCTTTAAACTCAACTGGAGAGAGGCAGTTGGGAAAGGCGGGAAGGCAGCACGCAGGCGCTGTAGGTTGCTCCCAAAAGCTTCCTGGTTGGATGCTGGGGAGCGTTCCCGTGCAGGCTCCATCGGTACCGACGATACCCATATGTGAAGACTCAATTCCTGCTTTTCCCGGAGATCACTTGTTACAGGTGAGTAACCAGGCTCTTTCCACAGAAACTGAATGTTTGTTTTTTTTAATATATATTTTACTTGGTGAGTGATTTTTTGTTTCTTTTGGTCTATTCTGTGACAAACATATCTGTTTTCATTTTTTACTTTTTTCTATAAGCGCTTTTCCAAACGTTTTGCTCTGAGACCTTAAGGAATCTGTTTGATTTGGTAATGTGACTTTTCTTGGCTTCAATATACAACTTTTTTAGTGTGTACAATAAAGCTGTTTCATTCTTTAAACATTAATATTTTTGTGATTGATTACCATCCATCTTACCTTTTCCTTTTTGTCCATAGTCCTGTTCTAAATTGTATCTGTGTGTATGAACCATTGGTTTACTGGTAAATGTTTTTGTATGACTGAGAATTTTTTAAAAAAACGCACATCATTTATATTTGTCATAATTTTCTATTTATTATTTGTTTTCCTTGTGATTTTATGTTTATATTTATATATTTTTATAGATTCCTGACTCAGGCATGTTTGCCGAAACTTGACAAAGTTGGTGCCAATAATAAACTACATTAGAAGAACATCATTATGCCTGAGGTTGTGGTAGATCTTTATTTTACTTCTTTTTGTTTCCTTGTATTTGACTACAGAGCCTTCCTGACCTTTTATCATACCAAGTAAGGAGTTTTTTAAATGTATTACCTTGGATAGATTTGGATTTAATGACTTGCCTTTCCAAACCCAAATTCAGGGTGAGTTACATTCAAGTGCAGTAGACAGGTGCATGTCTCAGAGAGCTTATAGTCTAAGTTGTTTGCTGAAGGAGTGGATTGTAAAGTAGTCTGCCCAGAGTCAGGAATAGCATAAGTGGGATTTGAGCAGTTTTCTCTGGTTCACAGCCCACTACTCTAGCTACTAGGCCACTCCTCTGTTTCTAATTAGGCTAGATAAGAGCATCATCAACATGATAGTTGTGGATGTTCAAGAAAGACAGTGCAGTCTGAAGAGACTTTTGGCCATCTTGGCCATGAGTGTGTGTGTGCTTGTTTCCTCTAGATGTAAGGAAGTAATAGGTCCCTTTTATTCCATATTTATTCTTTACAACCTAATGGAGGTTTTAAAATGGGGTCTATATACTGATTTCCAGGAACATGCAGGAATGTAGTTTTCACATATAGGTAGGTCGGTACCGATGGAGCCCACGTGGGAACGTTCCACAGCGTCCAATAGGAAAGTTTTTGGGAGCAAGTTTTTGGAGTGGAGGAATAGCCTAGTGGTTGGGGCAAGGTACTTCAGGCCGGAAGGTCGGGGGTTCAAATCCCACTAGAGGACAGCAACCTTGGTCCAGAAGGACTGGGGTTTCTAGTCCCACAGGTGCTCCTTGTGGTCTTGGGCAAGCCACTTAACCCTCCATAGCCCATGTTCCCTGTAAAATAGTTATCTCCAAGTTATAATGCCCTGTTCAATGTAATTTCAGTTTGTTCAATGTAAACCGCACTGATGCAGAATAGCGCGGTATATAACAGAATGTAAATAAATAAATAAATAAATAAAATCCCACTGCGCCTGCATAGCTGCCTTTCCAGCTCTCCCTCCTCAGTTTTTCATTTTCCGACAAGAAGCAATTCCTGTCACTGCAGAAAATTTGTCCTTTTATATTTTTGTGGTTGCGTTTGCCTTCCCGTCGACGCTGGTACCGACCACAGTCGGTGTTTTCTTTCTTTCTTTCTTACTTTCAAATATATATATATATAAATATCTGTGAGGAAAGGGTTTCTCCTTCCTTCATGTGCATCGATGCCATCTTAGGCTTAGGCCTTCCCTTTTGTCTCAGACAAAATGGAAAAACCATCCAGCGTTTTTAAAGTGTTCTAAATGTGGCAGTACCATTTTGGCCACACACACCCATGACTGGTGCCTAAAATGCTTAGGTCTGGATCATCTATGTCAGAATGTCCTCTTTGTAGGAAGATGATGAAGAGAGGCCTACAGAACCGAGCTGCAAAGCTAGGCATCCTCTTTGCCTCTGATGCAGTATCCTTAGCTTCGAGGTCCTCAAGAGCTTCATCTTCCTCCCAAGGATCTCAGGTATAGAAACCTAGATTTTCCTTGAAGACCGGCCGGCCTTCCAAGGGTAGATCTCCTTCTAAGCATCGAGATGCCTCAGGCATTGCCCTGGAGAGGGGGACAAACCGGCCAAACAACCCTGGTGGGAGGACCTTGCCTCCAAAGCCTTAATGGAGTCCCAGGATGCTCCCGGAGAGCTGCTGGTGCTATGCTCGGGGATCGTGCCCCGCAATTCAGGTACTGATACCCAGGTAATGGCAAGCTCCATGGATCAACGTATCCTGGCTATTGAGTGGAGCTTAGCGGCCTTATTGGTGGTCTCCGTACCGGTGAAGCCTTTTCAGTTGGTCCCCCAGGCAGCAGTACCGGCTCCGATACAGACAACGCCTTCATCAACCTTTTTGCCGCTAACCACGCTGCCGCCAATGCTGGCCCTCGAATCAGTTTCCGGTACAGAAGTTTCAGCACCGCAAGCTTCAGCTACTGGTTTTGGCCAGTATCGAGTACATGCAGAGCGGGAACATCCTGCCCGTCGATACTTTGAGTCATCGGACGATGAATCGGCTAATACCTGGGATATGAGAACTCTCTCGGAAGATCCATCTCTAGAACGTTGTGTGTCCCCTCCGGAGGACATGTCTTTTCAAGACTTTATTTGCGGTGTTGCTCGGGGTCTGACCATAACGGTGACCTTGGAGAAAGAGCCTAGGGCTGAGGAACTTGAAATCCTTCAATACCCGACAGCCCCAAAGGAAGCTGCTACTCTCCCTATTCATCGCATACTTCATGATCTTATGCTTCGTATGTAGGAGACACCCCTCACAATTTCTCCACATTCCCAATGACTCAATATCATGTACCAGGTACAGAGTGTCCTAGTTTTCAGAAGACACAGTTACTGCACCATTCCATGGTGGTGGAATCGGCAATGTGTCGAATAAAGAGTGCTAAGACACATTGCCTTTGGTCGACGTTGTTTTCAGGCCTCCATGTTATCGGCTAAGATCAGTTCCTACATACTCTATATGGGTATGTTCCTTAGAGAGGTGGCTAAGGATTTGTTCTTAATGGCTCCTCTTGTCCTTGATGACAAGAGAGCAGATTATTTCACCCTTGTAAAACATGTTCAAAATGTTTCAAAGTTTGTTAATGGGGCAACTTTTGACTGTTTTGAGTGCATCAGCATAACCTCATCCATCTGCATTGGTGCACGCAGGATTGCTTGGCTGCAAGCATCGGATCTTGAACAATGGGTTCAGGATAAACTGGGTAATAATCCTTGCACCGGTGAAAACATTTTTGGCAAGGATTGGCAGGACAAGGCCTCTCAGTTAGAATCCGAGAAAACCACTCTGAATAGACTATCTAGATCAGGGGTCTCAAACTCCAGTCCTGGAGGGCCGCAAAGCAGTCAGGTTTTCAGGGTATCCCTAATGAATATGCATGAGATATATTTGCATACAATGGGGGCAGTGCATGCAAATATATCTCATGCATATTCATTAGTGATACCCTGAAAACCTGACTGGTTTGCGGCCCTCCAGGACTGGAGTTTGAGACCCCTTATCTAGATCTACTGCCAACGCAGCTAGGAAAAAAGCAGCAAAAGAAAGCTTTTTTCAATAAGTAGTACTATCCTTCTTACACTTCTGCTGTACAGCGTCAACACCATGCTCCTCAGAAGGGGCAGCAGCCATCAAAACAGCAAAAGAAGGCTCAGGCTTCTAAGACACAGCCACCTCAACTGACCCAACCTCCTCAGGATCTTTGACTCCATTCTGGAGAACATAGCCGCTTTGCCTCTGGAGATTCCAAATACCACTCTCATTCCTGGCAGACTTTGTCACATTGCCCACAGATGGCATCTTATCACATCAGAGCAGTGGACACTGTCCATAGTACGGGAGAGGTACAAGCTTCATCTACAAAGTCTACCCCCCCCCCCCCCCCGGACATCTTCAAGAGAGTTCCACTCTCAGTCCCCTCTCACTGTTCAGTTGTTACAAGAGGTCACCTCCCTTCTTCAGGGCGTAATAGAGGAGGTTCCTCCATTCCAGTAGGGAATGGGTTTTTACACTCCATACGTCCTCATTCCAAAGAAAACAGGAGGATACCGGCCCATTCTGGACCTCGGAAAGCTAAACAAGTACCTACTACAGGAGAAATTCAAAATGATCTCCCTAGGCACCCTTCTCCCCTATCTCCAGAGTCAGGACTGGCTCTGTTCTCTCTAAAGGAGGCATATACTCACTTACTTATTCACACACAGCACAGAACATTCCTGTTCTTCATGTTTCAGGGGAGATATTACCAATACAGAGCCCTGCCTTTCAGCCTCGCCTCTGCCCCAAGAGGTTTCACAAAGTGCATTAGGGTAGTAGCCACATTCCTAAGGACTCTCGGGATATTTGTCTTCTCTTACTTAGATGACTGGCTCATTCGAGCAAGCACCTCTCTAGAGGCCAGCCTTTCTCTATCACGCACCATGCAATTGCTGCAACAATTGGGATTAGTAATAAATCTTCCAAAGTCTCAACTTGTTCCCTCTCAAATTCTAGAGTTCATAGGGGCTCTCTTAGACACTCAGAAATCAAAGGCCTTTCTTCCTTAACTCCGCTGCGCACGACTTAAAATCAGTTGGCTTCTCAAGCATGTCTCAAGAAAATCCTCACTGCTTGAGAACAGCTACAACTTCTCGGTCATATGGCATCAACAGTGTATGTTGTCCCATATGCTTGTTTACATATGCACGCAGCTCAAGGGACACTGGCTTCCTAGTGTTCCCAGGCATTCGGTTGCCTGGGAGACAAGTTAATGGTCTCTACTCACCTAATCTAGTCTCTCCAATGGTGGCAATCCCCAGAAAACCCCCTGGTCGGGTCACCTTTTCAGATGCCAGCACATCAATGTACCCGGACGACGGATGCGTCCAAATTGGGCTGGGGAGCTCATCTGGACAGTCTCTCCACTCAGGGGCTTTGGTCTCATCAGGAGTCACAACGCCACATAAATCTGCTGGAACTCGGAGCCATTCATAATGCTCTCAGTCTTCTAGGACCATCTTCGATTCCGCACAGTTCTAGTCCAGACCGAAAATCAAGTAGCCATGTTCTACTTGAACAAGCAGGGTGGAACAGGCTCTTGGAACCTCTGCAGCAAGATCCTGCATCTGTGGTCTTTTGCCATACGGTATCACATTCACCTACTTGTGGTGTATCTTCTCGGCAAACACAATGTCTTGGCGGACAAACTCAGTCAAGTACTTTTACCCCACGAGTTGGGTCTCCATGCAGACAAGGTCGCTCACATCTTTCAGATCTGGGGAACCTCAGCGATAGACTTATTCACAAGTCCTCAGAATGCCAAGCTTCCTCGCTTCTGCTCGAGGACTCCTGCACCGGACAGCCAGCAGGTGGATGCCTTTCACCTCCTCTGGGGTCGGGGCTTCCTATGTGCCTTCCCTCCCATTCCGCTCATTCACAAGACACTTTTAAAGCTTGAGAGAGACAGGGGCTATATGATACTCATAGCCCCAAGATGGCCACGACAACCATGGTATCCTCTCCTCCTTCATCTGTCTTGGGCTCAACCCGTAGATCTGTGGTCTGCTCCAGATCTTCTCTCTCAGGAGGGGGGTGGGGGTACGCTGCTCCATCCCAATCCACAGTCTCTCCATCTTACAGCATGGCTGCTGAAGGCATAGCTTTCCAGGACATTAACCCCTCTCATTAGGTTAAGGATATCCTATTAGCTTCCAGGAAGCCTTCCACCAGACGTTCCTACGCCTTCAAGTGGAGTCGATTTTTTTCTCTGCTCCGGTGGATGCATTACTTGAGTATCTTCTTGACCTGTCATCTTTTGGACTTAAAACCAATTCGGTAAGAGTACACCTAATTGCAATTGTGGCCTCTCACATGCCCTAGATGGTCAACCCATCTCTTCTCAGTTGCTTGTAGCACGCTTCATGAGGGGTCTTCTCTTAACCAAGCCTCCCATTAAGCCCCCTCCAGCGGCATAGGATCTCAACGTTCTAGGACAGCTTCTCAAGCTGCCCTTTGAACCTCTAGACACTACCTTTCTAAAATTTCTCACATGGATGATCACCTTCCTTATTGCTCTCACTTCAGCGAGACGCATTAGTGAGCCCCAAGCTTTTGGTGACTGAGCCTCCTTATACACGATTCCACCATGAAAAGGTGACTCCTTAGGACTCATCCTCACTTTATGTCAAATGTTGTCTTGCCCTTTCATTTAAACCAGTCGGTCTACCTTCCTGTCTTTTTCCCTAGACCTCATTCCTCTAGGGCAGAGGCAACCCTTCACACTCTGGACTGCAAATGTGCCTTGGCTTTTTATCTCCAGATGACTCAAACACAGAAAAGCTTCCCAACTTTTCATCACCTTTGTCTCGTCACACCTGGGCTTGCTAGTATCCAGGCAAACTCTCTCCAGATGGATAGCGGATTGTATCTCCTATGCTTATGAAGGTGCAGGACTCTCTCGAGGATCACGTCACTGCACATAATGTTCGAGCCATGGCTGCCTCCATGGCAAATCTATGCTCTGTAGCGATTGATGAGATATGCAAAGTAGCAACTTGGTCTTCTGTCCACTTTTGCTGCTCATTATTGCCTAGACAAGGAATCTCGCCGGGATGCCTTGTTTGGCCAAGCTGTTCTTCAGCATCTCTTTCATACTTAAATCAACTCCTACCCTCTGTCCTGTGTATTGATACCAAACATCCTTGGAGAATGCATGACCTACTTACAGTAGTTATGCCGGTGATCCACAGCTCACCCTGAGGTCATCTCTCTGGCATCTTCGAGCTAGGGAGTCTCATATGTGAAGACTGCATTCTTGCTTGTTCCTGGATATAGCGTAGTTACTCACCTGTAACAGATGATCTCCGGGAACAGCAGGAATTTAGTCTTCACAACCCACCCTTCTCCCCTAGGAGTTGTAGGTCATCTTCCTCCTCTTTTATCTCAGCTACAAACTCAACTAAGGAGGGAGAACTGGAAAGGCAGCTACGCAGGTGCAGTGGGATGCTCCCAAAAGCTTTCCTATTGGACGCTGGGTAGCGTTCCCTCGTGTACTCCGTCGGTACCGACGTACCCATATGTGAAGACTAAATTCCTGTTGTTCCCGGAGATCACCTGTTAAAGATGAGTAACTACGCTTTACATAAGGGGTTGAGAATGTCTGTCTAGGGGCAAAATAAATCTCCAGGAACAAGCAGGAATGTAGTCTTCACATATGGGTATCGTCGGTACCGACGGAGCCTGTGCGGGAACGCTCCCCAGCGTCCAATAGGAAAGCTTTTGGGAGCATCCCACAGCGCCTGTGTGCTGCCTTCCCGCCTTTCCCAACTGTCCCTCTCTAGTTCTTCGTTTTCCGTGGAGCCGACAGGTCGCACATTCTGTCACCGCAGAAAAAAAATTCCCTTCTATTCTTTTTTGTGGTCACGTCTGCCTTCCCTCGACGCTACACCGGTACCGCCGGTGGTTCGTTCTTTTTTTCTTTAAAAAAAACAAAAAACACCCCTTTTTCTGGAGTCTCTTCCAGTAATTTTCTCCTCAGATGCCAAGCGCCATTTTGGGCACTAGGCCCAACTTTTTCCTTCAAAATGGAAAAACCCGCTTTGGGTTTTAAAAAGTGTTCTAAGTGTGGTGGTACCATCTCTGTCACTGACACCCATGAGTGGTGCCTCAAATGTTTATGTCCTGACCACTCTATTTTAGAGTGTGATGCCTGTGGGATGATGTCGAAAAGGGGCCGGCAAAACCGAGCTGCTAAACTTAGCACCCTTTTTCCCTCCGATGCAGCCTCTGTGGCATCGACGTCTTCCAGGGCTTCGTCTTCCTCCCATGGATCTCAGGTAACTAAACATAAATCTAGCAGGTCCTGAAAGGGTAGATCTCCTTCTAGACATCGAGATGCCTCTGGCGTTGCCCTTGAGGGACTTTCACCGGCAAAATTGCCCCAGCGGGAGGCTTTGGCTTTGGCTTCCAAAGCACTAACGGGGCTCCAGGATGTTCTTGAGGCTTCAATCTCGGCAGAACTACTGGTGCCATGCTCTGGGGTGCCGGACGCTTCATCCGGCACCAATACCCAAGCATCGGCAGCGTCGATAGACCAGAGATTCTTGGCTATTGAACGCAGTCTGGCGGCTCCTCTCACGGCCTCGATGCCCCTGAAACCGCTTCAGACAATTCAACCGGTACCAGCACCGACTGCATCGACATCGGCAGGTATTCCACCGGGACCGAGTCATGCGTCTCTTTCTGGCATTGACAATTCAGTACCGGACCACTCCGATGCTGACTTTGATCGGTACCTGTACAGTGCCTTGCGCGATCACCGGGATTGTAGATACTTCAAATCCTTGGATGAGTCTGAAGACACTGAAAGCTCTGCCGATACCAGAGTACTTCTTCCTGAGGATTCTTTTCCTCAGCATAGGATGTCTCCACCAGAGGATATGTCCTTTCAGGATTTTATCCGAGATGTGGCCTGAGGTCTTTCCATCACAGTGGCTCCTGAAAAAGATCCTCGGGCAAAGGAATTAGAAATCCTACAATACCCTAAAGCTCCCAAGGAGGCAGCTACCTTACCTATTCATGAGATCTTGCATGATCTCATGTTAAAGATGTGGGAAACACCTCTAACCACATCTCCTCACGCTCAAAGACTCGACACCATGTATCGAGTTCCTCCTTGTACGTGAGTGTAGGACCTTTGATGCCTTTGGACGTCGATCCTTCCAGGCTTCCACGCTTTCTGCTAGGATCAGTTCCTATATCTTGTACATGGGAATGTTCCTTAAAGAGCTCACAGGAGATTTAGAGCTTATGAGCCCTCTCCTTCCTGATAATAAAAGGCAAGATTATCTCGCTCTTGTCAAACATGCTCAGGATGTTTCCAAGTTTGTGAATCGTGCAGCCTTTGAGTGCATAAGCAGAACCTCTACCATTGCCATGCTCCAGGCATCTGACTTGGAAATCTGGGTACAGGACAAACTAGGGAATATTCCTTGCACAGGAGAGAATCTCTCTGGCAAGAATTGGCAGGAAAAAGCTAATGAGATAGATGCTGACAATATCACTCTGGATAGATTGTCTAAATCTACAGCTGATCCTGCGAGGGAAAAATCCTCTAAGAAACCATTCTTCAGTAAGAAGTTTTATCCCTCCTATACCCAGCAGGGGCATCGTTTAGGTCAGTCTGCCCAAAAGGGACAGCAGCAACAACCTAGGCAAAGAAAGACAAAAGCAGCTAAGCCTCAACCAGTTCAGCAGACTCGGCCTCCACAGGGGCTTTGACTCCTATCTAGAGAACTTTGCCTTCCTGGCCCTGAAGGGCCCAGAACCCTCCACCATCCCAGGAAGGTTGTAATTTTGCCCCCAGATGGGGTCACTTAACAGCAGAAAATTGGACTCTATCGTAAGAGAGGGGTACAAGCTTCCTTTCCTCAGCATGCCCCCTCCTACAGTGTTAAGACAGTTGAAGTCTCAGACCTCTCTCAACGACCGGTTAGCTCAAGAGGTCACTGTGCTCCTTGCTCAAGAGGCAATAGAAGAGGTACCCATTCCCCAGTGGGGTACAGGGTTTTACTCCCACTATTTCCTTATTCCAAAGAAAACAGGAGGAGACAGACCTGTTTTAGACCTCAGAGAATTGAACAAATTCCTGTTCAAGGAGAAGTTCAAAATGATCTCTTTAGGAACTCTGCTGCCATATCTTCAGAGTCAGGATTGGCTTTGTTCTCTAGATCTCAAGGATGCGTACACTCATGTTCTCATCCATCCAACTCACCGAAATTTCCTTCGATGTCTGTTTCAAGGGAAGCACTACCAATACAGGGTTCCTCCTTTTGGCCTGGCCTCTGCACCCAAGGGTGTTCACAAAATGCATGGCTGTGGTGGCAGCATTTCTCCGCACCCTGGGAATATTCGTCTTCCCTTACTTAGACAACTGGCTCATTTGAGCCCCTTCAGAGCCAGAGGCCAGGGTTGCTCTCTCTCGCACAGTGCGCATCCTTCAGTATTTGGGACTTGTCATAAACTTCCCAAAATCCAATCTTGCTCCCACTCAGTCCCTAGAGTTTATAGGAGCTCTGCTGGATACCAGACAGAAAAGGGCCTTCTTTCTGCAGCCCCGCTGCCTTCGCATTGTGCAGTTAGTTTCCCAAGCAGTGCTAAAACCTCACCTCACTGCTCGGGAAATGTTACAGTTGTTAGGCCACATGGCATGCACCGTGCATGTGGTTCCTTATGCTCGCCTCCATATGAGGGCAGCCCAGTGGACTTTATCCGCTCAGTGGACTCAGGCGTCAGGTTGCCTGTCGGACAAAATAGCAAACTCAGATCGCCTTATTTTGTCCCTCCAATGGTGGCAGTCACCCCTGAACCTTCTGGTGGGGTCTCCTTTTCAGCAACCCCCACTCCAAGCAAGTCTAACAGATGCTTCACAGGTGGGTTGGGAGCCCACCTGCAAGGCCTCTCTACCCCCAGGGTACCTGGACTCCACATGAGGCCTATCTACTCATCAGTCTCCTGGAACACAGAGCAATCTTCCTTTCTCTTTGAGTATTCCACACCCAGCACAGCTACAAGACAGTCCTAGTTCAAATGGACAATCAAGTAGCCATGTTCTATGTGAACAAGCAGGGTGGAACAGGCTCTCTGTCGCTCTGCAACGAAGCTTTGTGACTATCGGCCCTCGCCAGGGAGCATCAGATTCATCTCCTTGCGGTGTATCTTCCAGGCATTCGAAACTCTTGGGTAGACAGACTCAGTCGAGTTCTGCTTCCACACTAATGATCTCTCCAGGTGGCCAAAACTTTTCAAATTTGGGGAACCCCGGAAATAGACCTCTTTGCAAGTCCGCTGAATGCCAAACTTCCCCGGTTCTGTTCCAGAATTCCAGCTCAGGGTTGTCAGTCCAGGGATACTTTCCTTCTCCATTGGGGTCAGGACTTCCTGTATGCCTTTCCACCCATTCCCCTAATTCCCAAAACCCTGTTCAAGCTTCAGAGAGACAGAGGTCATATGACTCTCATAGCTCCACGTTGGCCATGGCAAATGTGGTACCCTCTAATCCTACATCTCTCTCAAGCTCCGCCTCTTGTTAGGATCTGCTCCAGATCTCCTTTCTCAAGAGGACGGGGTGCTGTGGCATCCCAATCCCCAGTTTCTGCATCTCAGAGCCTGGTTGCTGAAAGCCTAGAACTTCACGGTCTTAACCTTTCCCAGCAGGTAAAGGATATCCTTTATGCTTCCAGGAAGCCTTCCACAAGATGCTTGTATGCCTTTAAGTGGAAAAGGTTTACCATATGGTGCTCGCAGAAGGGTCTTAACCCTCTTGCGATATCTCTGGAATCATTACTGGAGTATCTCCTTCATTTATCAAATGCAAGGCTTAAGACCAATTCAGTGAGTTCATTTGAGTGCTATTGCAGCTTCTTTCAAGCCTCTGAATGGACAACCTATTTCCTCTCATCCTCTCATAGTGAGATTTATGAGAGGCCTTCTTTTAACTAAGCCTCCCATTAAGCCATCACCGATGGCATGAGACTTAAATCTGGTTCTTGGGCAGCTCATGAAACCGCTCTTTGAACCATTAGCCACTACCTCTTTGAAATTCCTTTCTTGGAAGGTCATCTTTCTTATTGCAATCACATCAGCACGTCGCATCAGTGAATTGCAAGCGTTGGTGGCTTATCCTCCTTATACAAGGTTCCATCATGATAAGGTAGTCCTTAGGACTCATCCACACTTTATGCCAAACCTGGTGTCACCTTTTCATTTAAACCAAGCGGTTTACCTTCCTGTATTCTTTCCAAGGCCTCACGCCTCAAATGCAGAAAGGAATCTTCATACTTTGGACTGTAAAAGGGCTTTGGCCTTTTACTTGCAAAGGACACAGCAACATAGAAAGTCCTCTCAACTCTTTGTTGCTTTTGATCTTAGTCATTTGGGACTTCCAGTCTCCAAAAGAACACGGTCCAGCTGGATTGCACAGTGTATTTCTTTTGCCTATGAGAGTAAGAACCTTCCTCTTGAAGGCCATGTCACAGCTCACAATAGGAGAGCCATGGCATCCTCTATGGCTCATCTTCACTCTGTGTCTATCAACGACATCTGTCAAGCAGCTACTTGGGCTTCGGTTCATACCTCCAGAGCCCATTACTGCTTAGAGGACTACCGCCGGGGATGCCTTGTTTAGTCAGGCTGTTCTTCAACACCTGTTCCATACTTAATCAACTCCTACCCACCATCCTTGGTAGGATGCCAGAGATCCGTGGTGGGAAGTGGAGCCCTTTAACAAGTGCACACAACTTCTGGGGCCATCTCCCTGGCATCGGCAGCTAGGAAGTCCCCATATGTGAAGACTGCATTCCTGCTTGTTCCTGGAATTAGCATAGTTGCTCACCTGTAACAGGTGATCTCCGGGAACAGCAGGAATTTAGTCTTCACAACCCATCCACCTCCCCTAGGAGTTGTATCTCTCTCTCTCTTTCCTTCTCTCTTTTGTCTCAGCTTTAAACTCAACTGGAGAGGGACAGTTGGGAAAGGCGGGAAGGCAGCATGCAGGCGCTGTGGGATGCTCCCAAAAGCTTTCCTATTGGATGCTGGGGAGCGTTCCTGCGCAGGCTCCGTCGGTACTGACGATACCCATATGTGAAGACTAAATTCCTGCTTTTCCCGGAGATCACCTGTTACAGGTAAGTACCTATGCTTACTTCTAAAATGGAATGGGAGCAAATTTGGCCGTGGAGAGGAAAAGGTGAAAAAACACTTAGGGGTATGTTTACTAAGCAGCAGTAGCGGCCTCTATGGGATATCGGGGCATTGAATTCAATTGGGTCGTGGCTCTGAAACCGCATGAAGGTCGCTACCACTGCTTAGTAAACATACCCCTTAGAGTTTGAAAATGAGTCAGATTGGACTGAGTGTTCCAGAAAAATGAGCTCCCCCTTCCCCTAAAAAAAAAAAGATCAAGTGCATTTCTATGGGAGAAGCAGGTCCAACTTCTGCAGCATAGAAATGTATTTATTTAACTAGGTAATGTACATTAAACAGGGACATTGATAACTTGGATTTTTCTGAGGCAATGAAAGGTTAAGTGACTTGCCCAAGGGCACAATGAGTGCTAGTGGGAATCGAACACTGGTCTCTGGGTTCCCAAGCCATTGTTCTTAACCATTAGGCTACTTAACTCCCCCCCCAAACAAGAACATTCACCCTATTTCCTCTTTTTTAAGGCACACAGACAACCCAGATAACATACACACGTATGCAAACCTGTCTATGTGGTATTGGGAAGCTGTCTAGGGATCAGTGTCATTTTGGTATGGCTGTTGGTTTAGGGCGGAGGAGAATAACTAGATAAAATAAAGAAAGATACATTAGACTTTGTAAAATTTATTTTATTAATTGTAAGTCTTCAGCAATCTCATGATGCATTCTGTGGATCTAAAGGAAATCTCTAGCTTGGTAGGTGTTTGAACACCTTTGTGTTAGGATTTGTTTTCATTCTCATTTTCCTTCAGTTCCTCCGGTATCCTTAACAGAATTTTTCAGGCTGGCATGTCTATGGCCTTCTCCAGAGGTCAGACAAGAAGTATGATGAAGCTATCAAATGCTACAGAAATGCACTGAAATGGGACAAAGATAATCTCCAAATCCTAAGGGACCTTTCTCTGTTACAGATTCAGATGAGGGACCTTGAGGGTTACAGGGTATGTTGGTTAGAAGATAAATTTAGATACCGGTGACTTATTTAGTAATGAAAAGTATATTTGGATTGCCAAGAGGTCATCTGTTCGTCAAGAGAAAGCAGAATGGCAAGTCCCTCACATGTAGGTGACATTATCTGACAGATCCCACACAGGAAAAGCTTCTCTAGCCTTAGTACAACTTCTAGAAGCTTTTGAAACAATATTACCATGCATATGGATTCACATATAAAATATCTAACTAAAAAAATACATTACAAACTCAAAACACTAAAACAATTAAGACCATTGATTCATCTACAAGACTTTATTAATATAATTCATGCTATCATCACCCCACATTTTGATTTTGCAAACACAATACTTAATGGCATTTCAAAACAAAATATTAAAAAGATACAAATAATTCAGAACATAGCTGCCAGGATGATTATGAATATAAGCCCACTTGAACATGTTACACCAATTTTGGCTGAACTTCATTGGCTACCTATTTACTCCCGAATCAAATATAAAATTCTTGTCACTACATTTAAACTTATAAATAATCTTGCACCATCGGCACTCAATACACTGATTAATATAGACATCGATAAACGATCCCAAAGAAGCAGAAACTTAAATACCTTAACAATACCAAAAGATTTCACAAAAGCCAGAAAACAAACAAATAAGAGAGCTTTCTCACACTCTGCTCCAATTCTTTGGAACAATCTACCTGACAACATTCGCCTGCTATCTGATATAAAGGAATTTAGAAAAAAATTAAAAACTCACTTATTCATATTACACTACAATACACCCTCAGAACAGAATACTCAAATAGATACAGGCTAACATTTATACATTATTATTACATACTCTATTTTCAAAATAAATATCACTAATACACTATTAACCATACCACACTCTCATTCACATGATGATTATAGATTTAAACTAACAATGTATATATGTTCTAATATGTTATACCTTTAATGTTACAACATTCCTTGTAAATCATAATTATCTGTTCTATGTAAACTGACTTGGTATATTACATACCAATTAACCTACTGTTCCATGTAAACCGCACTTGATACTAGGGAAAGAGCGGTATATAAATAACTGTTAAATAAATAAATAAATAAATAAATAAATATGCAGAGCTTCCTGCATCATGTGGGATCTCCTCAATTTTAGTTTTTCCACAGGTGAGGCATTGTTTTGCTTCTCTCTAAGAACAATTTTTGTAAGTTTTCTTTTTTTTCCACATTGGCCTTCATTTATCTTTTACTGCTCTTTGGCAAGTTAGATGGGCCTTCCTTTATTAAAAATTGAATTGATTTTGTTGTGGCCATTTTTTGTGGTGATATGACCCAGGAAAAGGCTCCCAGAAACGCATTCTGTGTGATAAGATCATATCCAGTGCAGGTACAAATTGATGCTGGCAATGCAAAGGGTCTGATCATGAATCTTCAAATTGTGATCTTTGCCTTCAGATGAAGAGAGAACTAGTGGCCATGAAGAGTAAAGAGAGGCGCTTTGGTTTGGTTTGTCTAAATCCAATTCAGCATCATCTGCATGAGATATTGGTCCCTGAAGGAGGAGGGTTCAAGGACTTCCTCATCCTTTTCTTCCTCCTGCCCCGAGGTCTGGTTGTATCTTAAACAACCTTGGCCACCATTTTATACAGTATGTGCCTGGCAACTTTGACTCAAGAACACTATACACTGCCCATAAATAGTACAGAATCTTATTTACTTATTTATTTAAACTCACTGTCTTTTAAACTAAGTATTTTCAACTTTTTGATTAGGTACTAATTGCTTTTACATTTTAGTTCATTTTTACAGTCATCCCCCTCCTCTTTTTTATCCCCATCTTAGACTTGATTTACACCTCCATTTCCTATGGCTCCTTACCACTTTTTCTTTCTTTTTCTGACGCTCCCTAAGCACCTCCATTTTCAGCTCAAATTTCCCCCTCCTTATCACCCCCTTTCTCTTTCCCATTTCTCCTCCCATCTTGTCTAACTTCCTTTCCCTCTCTCTTCTCTCTCAAACAATCTCATCCTCGTTTCTGCCGTTCTGGCTTCTCTCTGCCTTGCATTCTTCTTCTCTTCCTTCTTTCTTCTGGTGACATTAACCCTGCCCCCGCCCCAGACTTTTCTCTTGCTTCTGTTCCTCTTTCAACCACCCTAATCTCATCAATATTCCTCTCCTTCCCCCCTCCTCTCTCCCTTTCTTTTGTGCCCTATGGAATGCGAACTCCAAAACTAATAAACTCTTTTCAATTTCTAGCTCTTACTGAAACATGGCTCCCTTCTGAAGACACTGCTTCAGTTGCTGCCCTCTCTCATGGTGGCTACCAATTCTCGCGCGCTCCTTATGCCATTGGCTGCGGTGGTGGTTTGGGGTTTCTGCTTTCTCCTTCCTGACCATTTCAATGCCTTCTTCTACCTCAGTCTCACTCTTTCCTCCTTTGAAGCCAATTCTATCCATCTTTTTAACCCCTCACCTCTCCGGATAGCTGCTATCTATAGACTACCTGACAGGCCCACCTCTACCTTTCTCACTGATTTTGACTTATGGCTTTCCCTTTTCCTTGATTCCTCTTTCCCCCGATTCCTCTTTCCCCCTTGCTTATTCTTGGTGACTTTAATATTCATGTTGATAATCCTTCTGACCCCTATGCTTCCAAACTCCTTTCCCTTACTACTTCTTTTAACCTCCAGCTTTGCTCTTATGCCCCCACTCATCAGCATGGCTATTGCCTTGATCTTGTTTTCTTCTCTAATTCTTTACCCTCTAATTTCCATACCTCAGTTTTTCTCTTATCTGGCCATCACCTGCTTAGCTTCAGTCTTCATTTTCCACCTCATTCCCACCCAGTCTCCTCCTACCTTTTTAGGAATCTTCATTCTTATCGATCCATTGGCTCTCATCACCTCTCTCCTCCTCTGTCTTCTAACTCTGTTGATGAAGTTATAGTTTCCTATAATACTGCTCTCTCCTCTGCTCTGGATACTCTTGCTCCACCTGTCCTTCGTCCTATGAGGTGCACTATACCTCAACCCCTGCTGTCTTCAACTACCGCTATCTTCACTCCTGTGCCCACTCAGCTGGGTTCATTTGGTTCAAATCCCACTCCCTTTTTGATTTTCTTCAAATTCATGCTTGCTTCCTTTCAATCTGCCATAGTTCTCTTGCCTCTGACCCCGTTGTTGCTTTTCTACTTTCAACTCTGTCTTTAGGGCACTTCTGCCTCTGACCTCTCCTCAGGACACCTCTGTCTCTGACCCCTCCTCTTTCTGCACAAATCCTAGCCACCTATTTCCATGATAGTCCACAAGATTTCACTCCAATTTTCCTCAAGGTCAGCTTCATCCCCTCTTCCACCTCTTCAGTATCAACCTTTCCCTTCAATCTCTGTTACCCTTTCTTCTTTCTCTTAGATCTCTGAAGAGGAAACCTCTCATCTTCTTTCCTCCTCTAAACTTACTACCTGTTTCTCTGATCCTATCTCTACCCATCTCCTTAATTCCATCTCCTCCTCTGTCATCCCTTCCATCACCCACATTCTCAACTGTCATTCTCCACTGCTACTTTCACTTCAGCCTTCAAGCATGCTCTAGTCACACCTCTCCTCAAGAAACCTTCACTTGACCCTACTTTTCCCTCTAATTATCATTCCATCTCTCTTCTTCCCTTCATTTCCAAAATTTTTGAACATGGAGTTCTCTGCCGTTTTTGAATTTCTCAACTCTCAAGCCCTCCTTGATCCTACTTCAGTCTGCTTTCGTCCTTTACATTCCACTGAAATGACCCTTGCTAAAGTCTTCAGCGACTTGTTTCTGGCTAAATCTAAAGGCCTTTGCTCAGTCCTCATACTTCTTGACTTTTCTACTGCTTTTGACACTGTTGATCACCACCACTACCACCACCTCAATACATTATCCTCTTTTGGTTTTAGGGGCTCTGTACTGTTGTGGTTCTCTTCTTATCTCTCCCAGTGCTCTTTAAGTGTCTGTTCCTCATCATAGATCCAGTCTAGTCCCGGAACAATAGAGTTGTCAACGTCCTCCCGCAGCTAGGAGACTGAGCATGTCAGTTTTTCCAGTGACCCAGTATAAGTAGTCCAAGGACCGCCCCTTCTAACCAGTTTTGCTCAGTCTCAGGCAGCGGAAGGAGGTTGTGAGTCTATTGACCGGGACTCACTGGAGCAACTAATAAGTAGTTTAGTTTTAGTTAGTATAAGTTTTGATACCAAATACTCAAAACCAAAAAAAATAAATAAAAAATAGGGGGTTTAGCCCTTTAATTTGGCGATTTTTTGTTTTCTCTGTTTTGTGCTGTGACACCCTTCCAGCGTTGCTGGTGAGCTTCCCCCCTTCTCCCCCCTCTCTCTGGCGTGCAGCCGCTCAAGAGGAGTGTGTGGGGGTTGCGTAGGGGCCTCCGGCTCTGTTTCCCCCGAAGTGAGAGAGGAGCCGTTGAGGGCAGTGCCGTGGCCGCGTGCACGCTCCGGTTCAGCTGAGGAGCGGCCGCTTGGACGGCGGTTGCAACGCGGTGATCCCTGTTTGCTTCGTGCCGGCTTCCCTACCTGGTAAGGCCTCGGGGGGGCTATCCGGGGTGGTTGAAGCAGGTTTCCGAGCGGAGTGAGCTGTCAGGGGAATTGTTGGCTGCCGCGTGCAGAAAGACAGCTCACTCGCGCGCTACTGCTGCAGGCCTGGGCCACGTGGCGAAAAGCGCGGGAGCCGGGTTACAGGAGCATAGCGCTCAGGGCGCTCAGGGGGTACTTGTTGGCTGTTCGTGGGCATTTGACTTGCTTCCTTTTGTTAGTGACTTAGATTGGTTTCCCGGTTTGTTCCTTTTTTAATAAAAAAACAAAAAAAACGAGAGGTACAAACGCAGCGAGAGATCTGGTCACAGTATTTTGAAACGGAAGGAATTGCAGGGGGGTCCTGTTTCTCTAGGATCCTTCTTGGGGCTTGCGGGTTCAATGCCTAGCAAGCCCAGGTGCCTTTTGTGTGGGGCACGCAGCAGCAGGATCTCCGAGGCCGGGGTGTGCAGGGGCTGCTGCTTTGAAGCTGACATGGCAGAGAGAGAGCCAGAGCAGCCGGTTGAGGAGGGGGTCGTTAAGGACTCCCCAATGTCGCCAAGGCAGGCTCCCGAACCCTTGCCGGGGCCGTCTTCAGCGCCAGAGGGGTTTTTACCCCAGGTCCCGGTCCCCGGGGGTCTGGAAGCGATTTTTTCGTCTCAGTTCTTGACGCTGCAGCAGGCTCTGGGGGGGCCAGGGGCAGCAGTACCGGCGCCCTCTGGGCGGAGGCCCAGGGGTTCAAGAGGCCAGGGGCGTTGGTGGAGGATGTCGCTGGAACTGGTATCAGCAAAAAACCCAGACTGCTCTTGGAGGTTGAGGAGCAGGACCGGGTGGACTCTCTGGTAGCAGATGAGTCGGACGGTGATCAGATCTTGGAGGAAGGAGAGATCACGGAACCTGAGGAGCAATCTCGCATAGTAAGGGTATTTTGGAGAGAGGAGCTCTTGGCCTTGATTTCTGAGACCTTAAAGGCGTTAAATGTGCCGGTCTCTGGTGCTACCGAGGAAGGCGGCATTGGAAGATCCACTATTACAGGCGGTGAGGAAGTCGCAGAGGTCATTCCCCATTCATAGGATTTTCAAAGAAATGATTCAGGAGGAATGGGATACCCCCGAATCTGGCCTCAGAGGGGCTAGGCTCATGGCTCGGCTTTATCCTCTGGTGGAGCCGGATAGGGATATGTTTAAGGCGCCTAAGGTGGATGCTGCGGTTTCTGCGGTGACTAAGAAAACTACCATCCCGGTAGAAGGCAGTGCGGCGCTTAAGGACGCGCAGGACAGGAGGCTGGACTCCTTGTTGAAGCAGGTGTTTGAGGTGAGTGCCCTGTCTTTGCAGGCCTCAATCTGCGGGGCCTGGGTGGCACGAGCGTGTCTCAGGTGGTCCCAGCGCTGTTCCGGGGCGCAAGAGGAAGGAGCGGCCGAAGAGGCCGCACGTATTGAGTCAGGAGCGGCCTATCTAGCAGATAGTACGATTTGATTCGAGGCCTAGCTAAGAGTATGGCGTCGGTTGTGGCGGCCGCGGAAGTATTTGTGGCTGCGGAATTGGGCAGCGGATGGGGCCTCCAAGACGCGGTTGGCCAAGCTCCCCTTCAAGGGCCAGCTTCTCTTTGGAGAGGACTTGGAAAAGTTGGTTAAGGATCTTGGGCATTCTAAGGGGGGTCGTTTACCGGAGGATAAACTGAAACAGGCTCGGGCAGGTGGACCCTCTAGGAGCCAACTGAGAGAGTTCTGGCGGTTTCGACCCTCCCGGTTTGCTCCAGGGCAGTGAGGCCGGTTTCCCTTTTGGTCACACGGGTTTCGAGGCTTTCAGGGTGCCGGCAGAGGCTTTGGAGCGGCGGCTTCCCCAGGCGCTAAAAAGCCGCAATGAAGTGAGGGGTTCCAGGCAGAGACAGTACCGGTAGGAGGACGGTTAAGGGGTTTCGTTTCTGCCTGGGCCCACATCACCTCGGATCGGTGGGTGTTGGAGGTCGTGCAGAGGGGTTATGCTCTTGAGCTCCAGCGCCCTGTGCGGGACGCCTTTGTCCGCTCCCCGTGCAGGTCGCGAGCCAAGGCAGACGCAGTGCGACAGACTCTGGAGGCAGTGGTGCCGGTACCGTCAGACGAACGAGAAAGCGGTCGGTACTCGATTTATTTCGTGGTGCCAAAGAAAGAGGGTACCTTGCGGCCCATTCTGGATTTAAAAGGCGTGAACAGGTGTCTCCGGGTGTCGCACTTCCACATGGAGACCTTGCGGTCGGTCCTGGTGGCGGTGCGACAGGGGGAGTTTCTCACGTCCTTGGACCTGTCCGAAGCTTACTTGCATATTCCGATAAGGGCGGAGCACCAGCGCTTCCTTCGTTTTGCTCTGCCTATGGGGCATTTCCAGTTCCAGGCGATGCCCTTTGGGCTGGCGACGGTGCCGAGAACTTTCACCAAGATTATGGTGGTGGTGGCGGCGGCCCTGCGAAGGGAGGGGGTGTTGGTGCACCCCTACTTGGATGACTGGTTGATCCGGGCGAAGTCGCGGGAGGAGAGCCAGAGGGTGACCAGTCGAGTAGTCACGTTCTTGCAAAGCTTGGGTTGGGTGGTCAACATGGGGAAAAGCCAGTTGGCCCCGTCCCAGGAGCTGGTGTACTTGGGAGTCCGTTTCGATACGTGCAGGGGGAAAGTGTTCTTGCCGTTAGAGCGGGTTCGGAAGTTGAGAGGACTAATCCGGGAGTTCCAGATGCTCCCGTCGGCGTGGCGCTATCTTCAACTGCTGGGGACGATGGTGGCCACGATAGAGGTAGTGCTGTGGGTGAGGGCCCACATGAGACCTTTACAGAGGGCGCTGCTGAGGCGCTGGTCTCACCAGTCGGATCCGTTGTCCAGACAGTTGGTCTGTCCGCTGGAAGCGCGGAGGTCGCTGCGCTGGTGGTTGCGGCCCGGCGGCTTGGAAATGGGCATGCCTCTGGAGGCGCCGGACTGGAAGCCCCTGACCACGGACGCAAGTTTGTTCGGCTGGGGGGCGCACTTCGAGGGGCGGTTTGCCCAGGGTCAGTGGTCTGCCCAGGAACAGGGGTGGTCCATCAACGGGCTGGAGCTGAGAGCGGTGTACTTGGCGCTCTAGGCCTTGCAGGGGTTCCTGCAGGGAGCGGCGGTCCGGGTGTTCTCGGACAAAGCCACGGCAGTGGCATACATCAACCGTCAGGGTGGCACAGGCAGTGTGCCGTTGGAAACCGAGGCGGATGGTTTGCTGGCATGGGCTGAGGCCCATCTCGAGGCGTAATCGGCAGCGCATGTTGCCGGCGTGGACAATGTGACAGCGGATTTCTTGAGTCGGGTGCGAGTGGACCCGGGAGAATGGAGTCTGCATCCGGAGGTGTTCGACGAGCTGGTCGCGCGTTGGGGGCGGCCAGTGATGGACCTCATGGCGAAGTTCGAGTCGGCGAAGGTAGACAGGTTTTACAGCAGAAGACGAGAAAGGATGTCGGAAGGACTGGATGCTCTGATTCAGAGGTGGCCAGACCGCGGGCTGCTGTTCGTGTTTCCGCCGTGGGTACTCATAGGCAGGGTGCTCCAGCGCATAGAGAAGCACGGGGGGCTAGTTCTGCTGATAGCGCCGGACTGGCCAAGGCGGCCGTGGTATGCCGACTTTCAGCGCCTGCTGGTGGAGCCACCGTGGAAGTTAACGGACAGGGCGGATCTGCTCCTGCAGGGGCCGTTACTCATGCCGCAGGTTCATCGGTTTTCGCTTACGGCCTGGCTCTTGAGCGGGCATGGCTGATGTCGAAGGGCTACTCGTCGGCTGTGATTGCGACAATGTTAAGGTCGAGGCGGCACTCCACGTCGTTGGCTTATGTGCGAGTGTGGCGATTGTTTGAGGCTTGGTATGCACAGTGGCAATTGCGCGCTTTGAAGGCCACGGTAGCGCAAGTTTTGTCTTTCTTACAGGATGGCTTGGACAAGGGCCTGGTGGCGTCTTCCCTGCAGGTGCAACTGGTGGCTATTGCTTGCTACCGCGGGCGTGTGCAGGGAACATCGCTGGGGGCCCACAAAGATGTGAAACGATTTTTGAGAGCGGTCTCCCTATTGCGGCCTCCATGTCGACGGGTGGTTCCAGCATGGGATCTTAACCTGGTTTTAGAGGCTTTGTTGAAAGAGCCATTTGAGAATTTATCCCGGGCGACTCTGAAGGATCTTACCCTAAAGGTGGTTTTCTTGGTGGCCATTACCTCAGCGAGGAGGATTTCGGAGTTACAGGCGCTATCTTGTAGGGAGCCCTTCCTGTCTTTTGTTGAAGGGAAGGTAGTGCTGCATACAGTGCCCTCTTTTTTGCCTAAAATCGTGTCCTCCTTTCATGTTAACCAGGCGGTGACCTTGCCGGTCTTTGCTAGATCAGCGGAAGGGGGGAAGAAGGATAGGTTGCATAAGTTGGACGTTGGGAGAGTGCTTAGGGTGTATTTGCAGTGTACAGCTGCGCTGCGTAAATCGGATAGACTGTTTGTCCTGTTTGGGGCCGCGCGTCAGGGGCAGCCGGCTTCTAAGGCGTCGATTGCTCGGTGGATTAAGGAGGCGATTGCGTCAGCGTATCTCCTGAACGGCAGGCTAGTGCCTCAGGGGTTGAGAGCGCATTCTACTCGGGCTCAGGCGGCGTCCTGGGCGGAGTACAGTTTGGTTCCTGCAGCGGAAATCTGCAGGGCTGTGACTTGGTCGTCGTTACACTCTTTCGTCAGGCATTATAGAATTGACGTGCAGGCGAAGGGGGATGCAGGTTTTGGTTCGGCGGTGCTTCAGGCGGCTCTGGCAGGTCCCTCCCGTTGAGTGTGTTCATTGCTCTGCTACTTCTCTATTGTTCCAGGACTAGACTGGATCTACGATGAGGAAGGTTAAATTCTCCAGGACCAAGCAGGAAGTCAGTCCTCACTTATGGGTGACGTCGGCGCCGACGGAGCCCTCGCGGAGCAATTTTCCCCAGCTTTCAAAGAAAGCCTTTGGGAATTGCAGCGCGCATGCGCGGTCGTCTTCCCGCCCGAGGGTGCCATCTTAGCCAGTCTTCTTTTTTCCGCGGAGCCCTACAGACGTCCCCGTCTTGTCCCCGCGAAAAAGTTGATTTTCTTCTTTGTTTTATCCTTTTTTCTTTCGGTTCGACGCCGATCGTTTTCCCGCCCGGACTCGCGACGCCGGTCTCGAGTCCGCTTACTTTTTTCGGTTTTTCTGACTTAGTCAGCTTTCGTTTTCGGTTTCCCTGGCAGCCCGGTCCTTTGACCTCGCAGGGGCCCTTTTTTCCCCCGATGGCTGCCAGTGGGTTTAAGCGGTGTGGTCGGTGTGACCGAAATATGTCACTAACCGACACACACGACTTTTGCCTCCGCTGCCTGGGCCCGGATCATGAGGAACTGATCTGTGGGCCCTGCAGCAAACTGTCCTCAAAGGCGTTGAGGAGTCGGCGGCATCAGCGTGAGAGAATCTTCGCTGACCCCAGCCGTACCCGGACCTCGTCGGAGGCCTCCGCGTCGAAAGGCTCCAGCTCGGACCGTCGCCGGAGCTCCTCCGACCGGGGTTCTCCCTCCGGGGACCATCGTCGGAAGGAAAAACCCGCGAGGGCGGCGTCGGTGGACGCTCCTGGTTCCGCGAGGGCCAGGTCGCATAGCCCCGACAGCCGCCCCGGGTCCTTGGAGAAGGAACACATCCCGAAGCGACCTCGCCTGGAGTCGGAGATGCCTGCCCGGGTAAGTCCTGTGGTCCTTCTGGACTCGCCTCCGCGACAGCCGACGTCGGGCCCCGAGTCGGGGGCTGCTGGGTCACCTGAGCTCGGACTCAGGTTGACGGCCTTGGAGAGCAGACTGTCTGCCTTCATGGACCAGCAGCGGGCACTGCTCGCTGGCCTCGCTGGCGCCGCTGCCCCGACCGCCGGGACGTCGACGTCCAAGTCGACCCCGGAGACCGAGCCGATCCTCGAGTCAATGAGAACTCGAGTTGATCCTCGGTCGAGGTCACCCTCGGCCTCCCGTTCGGGACCGAGGTCGCCGACGCCGACTCCCTCGACGTCGGGACGGCTGGCGCCGCACCCTGCCCGGGCCGACCCCACCGAGTCCTCGTCGGAGTCGGTCTGGGAGTCTGAG
Organism: Ichthyophis bannanicus; assembly: GCA_033557465.1. Lineage (NCBI taxonomy): Eukaryota > Metazoa > Chordata > Amphibia > Gymnophiona > Ichthyophiidae > Ichthyophis > Ichthyophis bannanicus. The sequence continues at coordinate 1,853,153,671 of CM066032.1, read as the reverse complement.
GAGGAAGAGTCACCTGATTCTTTCCGGACTCGGTGTGTCCCATCGGACTCAACGGGGTCCGAGCCTCGGAAGCAGTCCCCCCCGGAGGATGCCCGGTTCTCGGACTTCGTTAGGGATATGGCCAAGGCTTTGGCCTTCCCTGCGGATCCCGAGGAGGAGCCTCGAGCCGAAGAGCTCGACGCCCTCCAGTATGACTCTCCCGCGAGGGAGCACTTTACTGTGCCGGTTCCTCCTATGCTGGAACGACTACTCTTCCGCATGTGGGAGAGTCCGGCCTCCTCGCCGGTCCTGAGCAAGCGGGTCGATTCTATCTATCGGGTCCGCAAGAGCCCTGGCTTTCAGAAGGCACAGTTGCCACACCATTCCATGGTAGTGGAATCGGCCATGCATCGTCTTAAGAGCCAGAAGATGCACTCCTCGGTGCCTCCTGGAAGGGAGGCCCGTAACCTGGATGGCCTTGGCAAGAAGTGCTTCCAGGGCTCTATGCTCACATGTCGTGTCCAGACTTACCAGCTCTACATGGGCATGTATCTCCGGGATCTGGCTAAAGAGCTAGCCGGATTCTCCGCTGGTCTCTCCGAGGAGCCCTTGCGGAGGTTCCTAGCCTTGTCCACGGGCATTCGGGAATGCTCAAAGTTCATGTCCCGAGCAGCCTATGATGGCTTTGAGGCCTCGGCTAGAGTGGCCGCAGCCGGCATCGGTGCCCGCCGACAGGCTTGGCTTCAGTCGTCGGACCTTGAGCCCTGGGTACAGGACAAGTTGGTCGATGTCCCCTGCCGAGGCGAAAACCTCTTTGGCAAGCCCATGGCGGAAAAGGCTGCACAAATTGAGACTGAGACTCTCACCAGGACCAGGCTTTCTAGGAAGACCTCCGCCCCTTCCCAGAAAAAGAAGGGCTCGGGAAAAAAGTCCTTTTACCCGAGGAAGGCGGCTGCCTACAAACAGTACCCCCATTATCAGGCCCCTGCAGCTCCCCAACAGGGCCAGCAGGCCAAGGGACGGGGTAACGGGTCCCGTAGGCAGCAAGCCCCCAAGCCTGCACCACCAGCCCCTGCTCAGCAGGGTGGGGGTTTTTGACTCGCTCAGCATAGCCTCTCTCCCCCCCCGCTGGTTCCTCCCAGCACCGGAGGCCGGCTGGTTCACTTCGCCCACAGGTGGTCCAGCATCACCGCAGATGCCTGGGTACTTCAGGTCGTGCGAGAAGGCTACCTTCTCCACTTCCATCAGGTCCCTCCCTCCTATTTTCCGGGAGAACCTTCGCGCCCCCCTCTGCACAGGGAGTTGCTCCTTCAGGAGTTAGCAGGTCTTCTGCAGGAACAGGCGGTGGAACCGGTGCCCCACCACCTGAGAGGTCAAGGCTTTTATTCAAGGTATTTTCTGATACCAAAGAGAACAGGGGGCCTCAGACCCATCCTGGACTTGCGCAACCTCAACAAGTTCCTTGTGCGGGAGAAGTTCAAAATGCTTACCCTTGGAATCCTTCTGCCCTACCTCCAGCAGGGAGATTGGCTATGCTCCTTGGATCTAAAGGATGCCTACACGCACATCCTCATCCACCCAAGCCACCGCCAATACCTAAGGTTTGTGGTGGCAGGAAATCATTACCAGTACAGAGTACTGCCCTTTGGCCTATCCTCCGCACCGCGAGTCTTCACAAAATGTCTCGCGGTCGTGGCGGCCCATCTCCGGCTTCACGGCCTCTATGTCTTTCCGTACCTCGACGACTGGCTCATCAGAGCAGCGTCCGCTCAGGAGGTCTCCAACGCCACGTGCCGCACGGTGACTCTGCTGCAGCACTTGGGCTTTGTTATAAACTTCGCAAAGTCCACTTTGCTCCCCTCACAGGATCTCGAGTTCATCGGCGCAAGGCTGCACACTCCTCGGGCACGAGCGTACCTACCGCTCGACAGGGCTCAACGGCTCATGGACCTAGCCGACCGCTTTCGCAGCCAGCCCCTGGTCTCCGCCAGGCGCTTCCTGAGACTGCTCGGCCATATGGCTTCCACCGTCCATGTGACCCCCAATGCCCGCCTGAATATGCGGTCTGCTCAATGGTGTCTCCGCCAGCAGTGGCGACAAGCCACAGGCGGCCTGGCAGACCTAGTGCGCGTCTCCGAGCCGCTGCTCTCGTCTCTCCGGTGGTGGCTCCGGCAGCCGAACCTGATATTCGGAATGCCTTTCCAGTCACCTCAGCCGACCCGGGTGCTGACCACCGATGCATCCCTCCTGGGCTGGGGAGCACATTGCCAAGAGGCACGTACTCAGGGCCTCTGGACCACGTGGGAGTCTGCTCAGCAGATCAACTTCCTGGAGCTCAGGGCGATCCGCCTAGCTCTCAAGGCCTTCTCCCACCTGACTTCCCAACAGTCCGTCCTTGTCCAGACGGACAATCAAGTTGCCATGTTCTACGTGAACAAGCAGGGGGGCACGGGCTCCTTCCTCCTCTGCCGGGAGGCACAGAAGCTCTGCTCTTGGGCCGTCAGTCACGGCATTCTCCTCAAGGCAGTTTATCTCCCAGGCCAAGAAAATTGCCTTGCAGACAAACTCAGCAGGGTCCTCCAGCCGCACGAGTGGCGTCTGGATCCCTTGGTAGTTCAGAAGCTCTTCCTCAAGTGGGGTCTCCCCACGGTGGATCTCTTTGCCAGTCCTCACAACCGGCAGCTTCCTCGCTTCTGCTCTCGTCAGCCACACCCCCTTCGGGTTGCGGCGGACGCCTTTCTGATCTCGTGGTCGGGGAGCCTTCTGTACGCTTTCCCTCCCATCCCGCTGGTCTCTCGGACTCTTTTCAAGGTTCTCCGAGACAAAGCCTTCATGATCCTGGTGGCCCCTCGCTGGCCCAGGCAGCCGTGGTTTCCGCTCCTGCTGCAACTGGCGGTGGAGGATCCAATCCCTCTGGGGGTACAACCGGATCTCCTCACTCAGGATCAGGGGTCCCTTCTGCACCCCAACCTCAGGTCTCTCAACCTCATGGCCTGGCTGCTGAGAGGGTAGTCCTTGCTCCCCTTCTCCTGCCGGCGGAGGTGGAGGAGGTCGTCTTGGCTTCGCGACGGCCTTCTACCCGCAAATGCTACGCCCTTAAATGGCGTCGCTTTGCAGTCTGGTGTACCCAACAGTCTCAGGATCCCTTCTCCTGCCCGGTGTCGGTGATCTTGCAGTACTTGCTGCACCTCTCTAATCTGGGACTTAAGTCCAACTCCGTCAAAGTTCACCTCAGTGCTCTTTCAGCACATCATGTGCCAGTGGACGGCAGACCTCTCTCCAATGACCCTCTCGTAGCGAGGTTTCTCCGAGGTCTCCTTCTACTTAAACCACCTCTGCGCCCGCCAGCGCCTGACTGGGACCTGAATGTGGTTTTGCAGCGGATCACCTGTCCGCCTTTTGAACCTATGGCTACCTGTTCTCTCCGTTTTCTGTCTTGGAAAACACTGTTCTTGATAGCCCTCACTTCCGCTAGACGCGTAAGTGAATTGCAGGCCCTCGTGTCTGATCCCCCTTACACTAGGTTCTACAAGAATAGGGTAGTCCTACGGACTCACCCAAAATTTCTGCCTAAAGTGGTCTCCCCTTTTCACATCAATCAGGAGGTGGTACTTCCAACCTTCTTTCCCAGACCACACTCCAGCCGAGCTGAAACGGTCCTCCATACCCTGGACTGTAGAAGGGCATTGAACTTCTACCTTGACCGTACGCGGGAGCACCGTAAAGCTGCTCAGCTTTTTGTGTCTTTTGACCCCAATAGATTGGGGCTCCCGGTCTCCAAGCGTACTCTGTCCATCTGGGTTGCGGACTGTATCTCTTGGGCTTATGGGGCAGCCGGACTCTCCTTAGAAAGTCGAGTCACGGCTCATTGCGTTCGGGCAAAGGCCACGTCAGTGGCTTACCTCCGCTCTGTTCCGCTGGCAGACATCTGCCGGGCCGCTACTTGGTCTTCAAGCCAGACTTTTGCGGTCCATTACTGTCTCGAGAGGGAGTCCCGTAGGGACAGTGCTTTCGGACAGGCAGTCCTCCGTAATCTCTTTGAGGTCTGAGCAACTCCTACCCTCCATCCCGGATGTGGGCTACCGGTGGGTGATAATTCAGCGAAGATTCTATCCTTCTGTGCTGCTGAGCTAGAGGGAGCTCATTTTTGTGCTTAGGGTCTCCGGTAGCCTTGAGCTTGGGAGTCCCATAAGTGAGGACTGACTTCCTGCTTGGTCCTGGAGAAAGCGTAGTTACTCACCTGTAACAGGTGTTCTCCAGGAGCAGCAGGAATCAGTCCTCACTACCCTCCCTCCTCCCCTTGGAGTTGCAATCGTCTGCTTATGTTCTTTTTTGCAAATTTTTATGCTGTCTTTTTTAGCTATGTCATCTGACTGGCTAAGATGGCACCCTCGGGCGGGAAGACGACCGCGCATGCGCGCTGCAATTCCCAAAGGCTTTCTTTGAAAGCTGGGGAAAATTGCTCCGCGAGGGCTCCGTCGGCGCCGACGTCACCCATAAGTGAGGACTGATTCCTGCTGCTCCTGGAGAACACCTGTTACAGGTGAGTAACTACGCTTTACTTACCTGCTAATTGTAGTTCCTGGAGTAGATCCAGTCTAGTCCCACTTCCCGCCCGGAAGTTTCTGCCTTGAGGTAGCCTGAGCACCGGGGAGGGAGTGGAGTCCGCCTCTCCTGCTACGGCGGCATCGCGGTGCTGGTGTGCGGAGTTCTTAGCTTCTCTGGAGAGTGTCTGGCTCCTTTAGGGGGAGCGGCGGAGAAGGGGCGGCTCTGTTGTCCAGCAATCCTTTTGATTAGATAGTGTGAGGATTCAGGTTTTTCATTTACGGTTCGTTGCTTGTTTGTTGCTCTGGTGGGTCGGCTTTGACAGTAGTTAACTGGTTAGAAGGGGCGGTCCTTGGACTACTTATACTGGGTCACTGGAAAAAGTGACATGCTCAGTCTCCTAGCTGCGGGAGGACGTTGACAACTCTATTGTTCCGGGACTAGACTGGATCTACTCCAGGAACTACAATTAGCAGGTAAGTCTAATTTAACCTTCTGGTGGTTTCTCCTTTACTGCTATCTCTCTCTCAGTTGATATACCCCAAAGATCTGTTCTAGGCTGTCTCCTTTTCGATCTCTACATCCATTTCCTTGGTACTCTCGTTTCCTCCCATGGTTTTCTATATCATTTTTATACAGATGACTCTCAAATCTATTTATCTACACCTGATATTTCTCCTATACTCCAGGCCAGTATATCTGGCTGCCTATCTGATATCGCTGCCTGGATGTCTCACCGCTGTTTGAAATTGAACATGGTCAAAACTGAGCTGCTTATTTTCCTCCTAAACGCTCCACCCCCCTTCTTCCTTTCTCTATCTCTGTTGATAACATTATTCTGCTTCCTGTTTCCTTAGTCATTTTCAATGACTCCCTCTCCTTCTCTTCACATATCAATCAGGTAGCAAAAACCTGTCGTTTCTTTCTCTTTAACATTAATAAAATTTGCCCTTTCTGAACACACTACTAAAACACATCCACTATTTAATCACTTCTTGCCTCGAATATTGCAAGCTCCTCCTTGCTGGTCTCCCTCTGAGTCCTCTTTCTCCCCTTCAGTCTGTTCAAAACTCTGCTTTGCGGCTAATCTTCTGCCAGCCTTGATATACTCATATAACCCCTCTTCTCAAATCACTTCATTGGCTTCTCTTCCATTTCCGTATCAATACGAACTTCTCATTCTAACCTGTAAGTGCATTCATTCTATTGCTCCTCACTACCTCTCCTCTTTTCTCTCTTCCTACACCCCTCCTTGTGAACTCTGTTCTTCCTTTGGCTTGCTTTTCTCTATGCCATTCTCTTTCACTGCCAATTCCAGACTTTGATCCTTTCAGCTTGCTGCTTCTTATGCCTGGAACAAACTTACCTGTATCTTTGTTAGGTTTCATCTCTCCCCCTTTTCAAATCCTAAAGGCTCACCTCTTTCAGGCTACTTTTGGATCTTAATACTTTGATCTCCTATCTCCTTACCCTTCCCTATTATACCTCGTTCTCATCTATTGTACTGCCTGTCTTGATTAGATTGTAAGCTCTGATGAGCAGGGACAGTCTTATTCTATGTATCTGTACAGCGCTGCATGTGCATTGTAATGCTATGTAAATGATTAATAATAATAGTAGTAGTAGTTCATGCCAAAGACCATAGATATTAAGCAGGAACTAAGCATTACTCCTCCTTTGCAGCCTTAGTGTTGAGAGGATAATCATAGCTAGATTGAATTTGCCTAATACTATAGCACAGATCTTCATAGCTTCCAGAAGAAACTACACTAGATGATCCTTGGCTTCAAGTAAAAAACATTTGCACTGTGATGCAACAGTAAGTCCTAGATCCATTATCTCCAGGAACAAACAGGAATATATGGGTATCGTCGGTACCGACGGAGCCTGCATGGGAACACTCCCCAGCATCCAATAGGAAAGCTTTTGGGAGCATCCCACAGCGCCTGCGTGCTGCCTTCCCGCCTTTCCCAACTGTCCCTCTCCAGTTCTTCGTTTTCCGTGGAGCCGAGAGGTCGCACATTCAGTCACTGCAGAAAAAAACCCCTTCTATTCTTCTTTGTTTGTGGTCGCGGCTGCCTTCCCTCGACGCTACACCGGTACCGCTGGTTCTTCTTTATTCTCTTCTTAAAAACAACAAAAAAAACCGTTGTTCTGGAGTCTTTCCAGTAATTTTTCTGTTCAGGTGCCACGCACCATTTTGGGCACTAGACCCAACTTCAGAATGGAAAAACCCGCTTCGGGTTTTAAAAAGTGTTCTAAGTGTGGCGGTACCATCTCCTTCACCGACACCCATGAGTGGTGCCTCAAATGTTTAGGTCCCGACCACTCTATCTCAGAGTGTGTTGCCTGTGGGATGATGTCGAAAAGGGGCCGGCAGAACCGAGCTGCTAAACTTAGCACCCTTTTTTCCTCCGATGCAGCCTCCATGGCATCGACTTCTTCCAGGGCTTCATCTTCCTCCCATGGGTCTCAGGTAACTAAACATAAATCTAGCAGGTCCTCAAAGGGTAGATTTCCTTCTAGACAGCGAGATGCCTCTGGCGTTGCCCTTGAGGGACTTTCACTGGCAAAATTGCCCCGGCAGGAGGCTTTGGCTTCCAAAGCACTAACGGGGCTCCAGAATGTTCTTGAGGCTTCATCCTTGGCAGAACTACTGGTGCCATGCTCTGGGGTACTGGCCGCTTCATCCGGTACCGATACCCAAGCATCGGCAGCGTCGATAGACCAGAGATTCTTGGCTATTGAACGCAGTCTGGCGGCTCTTTTCATGGCCTCGATGCCTCTGAAACTGCTTCAGACAATTTAACCGGTACCGGCACCGACTGCATCAACATCGGCAGGTATTCTACCAGGACCGAGTCATGCGTATCCATCCGGTATCGACAAGTCGGTACCGGACCACTCCGATGCCAACTTCGGTATCGGTACCGTGCTTTGCATGAACACCCAGATCGGAGGTACTTCAAATCCTCATGAGTCTGAAGACTCTGCCAATACCAGAGTACTTCTTCCTGAGGATTCCTCTTCTCAGCGTAGGATGTCTCCACCAGAGGATATGTCCTTTAAAGATTTTATCCGAGATGTGGTCCGAGGTCTTTCCATCACAGTGGCTCCTGAAAAAGAGCCTAGGGCAAAGGAATTAGAAATCCTACAATACCCTAAAGCTCCAAAGGAGGCAGCTAGCTTACCTATTCATGAGATCTTGCATGATCTCATGTTAAGGATGTGGGAAACACCTCTAACCACATCTCCTCACTCTCGAAGACTCGACACCATGTATCGAGTTCCTCCTTGTCCTGGGTTTCAGAAGACTGTTACCACACCATTCCATGGTGGTGGAATCAACTCTGAGAAGGATAAAGAGTGCAAAAAGGCATGCATCTAATCCTCCAGGCCATGAGTGTAGAACTCTTGACGCCTTTGGACATCGAACCTTCCAGGCTTCCATGCTTTCTGTTTGGATCAGTTCCTATATCTTATATATGGGAATGTTCCTTAAGGAGGTCACAAGATGAGCTGATAAGCCCTCTCCTTCCTGATGATAAGAGGCAAGATTACCTCTCCCTTGTCAAACATGCTCAGGATGTTTCCACGTTTGAATCGTGCAGCCTTTGACTGCTTTGAGTGCATAAGCAGAACTTCTGCTATTGCCATAGGTGCACGTAGGATTTCCTAGCTCCAGGCATATGACTTGGCAATTTGGGTACAGGATAAAAACTAGGGAATATTCCTTGCACAGGAGAGAATCTCTTTGGCAAGAATTGGCAGGAAAAAGCTAATGAGAGAGATGCTGACAATATCACTTTGGATAGATTGTCTAAATCTACAGCTGATCCTGCGAGAAAAAAATCCTCTTAAGAAACCATTTTTCAGTAAGAAGACGTTTTACCCCTCCTATACCCAGCAGGGGTGTCATTTAGGTCAGTCTGCCCAAAAGGGACAGCAGCAACAACATAGACTAAGAAAGACAAAAGCAGCTAAGCCTCAACCGGCTCAGCAGAGTCAGCCTCCTCAGGGGCTTTGACTTCTATCTAGAGAACTTTGCCTTCCTGGCCCTGAAGGGCGCAGAACCCTCCACCATACCAGGAAGGTTATGTCATTTTTGCCCCCAGATGGGGTCAGAAAACAGCAGAAAATTGGACTCTGTCTATTGTAAGAGGGGTACAAGCTTCATTTCCTCAGCATACCCCCTCCTACAATGGTAAAACAGTTGAATTCTCAGACCTCTCTCAACGACCAGTTAGGTCAAGAGGTCACTGTGCTGCTTGCCCAAGGGGCAATAGAAGAGGTACCCATTCCCCAACGGGGTACAGGGTTTTACTCCTCCTATTTCCTTATTCCAAAGAAAACAGGAGGACACAGACCCATTTTAGACCTCAGAGAATTGAACAAATTCCTGTTCAAAGAGAAGTTCAAAATGATTTCTCTAGGAACTTGGCTGCCATACCTGCAGAATCGGGATTGGCTTTGTTCTCTAGATCTCAAGGATGCGTACACTCATGTTCTCATCCATCCAACTCATCAAATGTTCCTTCGCTTTCTGTTTCAAGGGAAGCACTACAGAGCAATACAGAGTTCTTCCTTTTGGCCTGGCCTCTGCACCAAGGGTGTTCACAAAATGCATGGCTGTGGTGCCAGCATTTCTCCGCACCCTAGGAATATTCGTCTTCCCTTACTTAGACGACTGGCTCATTCGAGCCCCTTCAGAGCCAGAGGCCAGGGTTGCTCTCTCTCGCACAATGCGCATCCTTCAGTATTTGGGACTTGTCATAAACTTCCCAAAATCCAGCCTTGCTTCCACTCAGTCCCTGGAGTTTATAGGAGCTCTGCTGGATACCAGACAGACAAGAGCCTACCTTCCACAGCCCTGCTGCCTTTGCATTGTGCAGTTAGCTTCCCAAGCAGTGCTAAAACCTCACCTCACTGCTCAGGAAATGTTACAGTTGCTAGGCCACATGGCATCCCCCGTGCATGTGGTTCCTTCTGCTCGCCTTCATATGAGGGCAGCCAAGTGGACTTTATCCACTCAGTGGACTCAAGCGTCAGGTTGCCTGTCGGACAAAATAACAAACTCGGATCGCCTTATTTTGTCCTTCCAATGGTGGCAGTCACCCCAAAACCTTTTGGTGGGGTCTCCTTTTCAGCAACCCCCACCCCAAGCCACTCTAACAACAGATGCCTCACAGGTGGGTTGGGGAGCCCACCTGCAGGGCCTCTCTACCCAAGGTACCTGGACTCCACATGAGGCCTATCTAATTATCAATCTCCTGGAACTCAGAGCAATCTTCCTTGCTCTTCGAGTATTCCACACCCAGCTCAGCTACAAGACAGTCCTAGTTCAAACGGACAATCAAGTAGCCATGTGCTATGTTAACAAGCAGGGCGGAACAGGCTCTCTGTCGCTGTGCAATGAAGCTTTGCGACTATGAGCCCTCGCCAGAGAGCATCAGATTCATCTCCTTGCGTTGTATCTTCCAGGCATTCAAAACTCTTGGGCAGACATACTCAGTCGAGTTCTGCTTCCACACGAATGGTCTCTCCATGCAGTCCAGGTGGCCAAAATTTTTCAAGTCTGGGGAACCCCTGACATAGACTTCTTTGCAAGTCCGCTGAATGCCAAACTTCCCTGGTTCTGTTCCAGAATTCCGGCTCAGGGTTGTCAGGCCAGGGATGCTTTCCTCCTCCATTGGGGCCAGGACTTCCTGTATGCCTTTCCACCCATTCCCAAAACCCTGTTCAAGCTTCAGAGAGACAGAGGTCATATGATTCTCATAGCTCCACTATGGCCACAGCAAATGTGGTACCCTCTGCTCCTACATCTCTCTCAAGCTCCGCCTCTGGAGTTAGGATCTGCTCCAGATCTCCTTTCCCAGGAGGATGGGATGATGTGGCATCCCAATCCCCAGTCTCTACATCTCAGGGCCTGGTTGCTGAAAGCCTAGAACTTCACAGTCTTAACCTTTCTCAGCAGGTAAAGGATATCCTTAATGCTTCCAGGAAGCCTTCCACAAGACGCTCTTATGCATTCAAGTGGAAAAGGTTTACCAGATAGTGCTCGCAGAAGGGTCTTAACCCTCTTGTAATACCTTTGGAATCATTACTGGAGTATCTCCTTCATTTATCTAATGCAGGGCTTAAGACCAATTAAGTGAGAGTTCATTTGAGTGCTATTGCAGCTTCTTTCAAGCCTCTAAATGGACAACCTATTTCCTCTCATCCTCTCATAGCGAGATTTATGAGAGGCCTTCTTTCAACTAAGCCTCCCATTAAGCCACCACCGGTGGCATGGGAGTTAAAACTGATTCTTGGGCAGCTCATGAAGCCGCTTTTTGAACAATTAGCTACTACCTCTTTGAAATTCCTTTCTTGGTAGGTCATCTTTCTTATTGAAATCACCTCAGCACGTTGCATCAGTGAATTGCAAGTGTTGGTGGCTTATCCTCCTTATACAAGGTTCCATCATGATAAGGTAGTCCTTAGGACTCATCCACACTTTATGCCAAAGGTGGTGTCACCTTTTCATTTAAATCGAGCGGTTTACCTGCCTGTATTTTTCCCAAGGCCTCACGCCTCGAATGCAGAAAGGAATCTTCATACCTTGGACTGTAAAAGGGCTTTGGCCTTTTACTTGCAAAGGACACAGCAACGTAGAAAGTCCTCTCAACTGTTTGTTGCTTTTGATCCTAGTCATTTGGGACTTCCAGTCTCCAAAAGAACATTGTCCAGCTGGATTGCACAGTGAATTTATTTTGCCTGTGAGAGTAAGAACCTTCCTCTTGAAGCCATGTCACAGCTCACAATGTGAGAGCCATGGCAGCCTCTATGGCTCATCTTCACTCTGTGTCTATAGACGACATCTGTCGAGCAGCTTCTTGGGCTTCAGTTCACACCTTCACAGCCCATTACTGCTTAGACAAGGACTCCCGCCGGGATGCCTTGTTTGGTCAGGCTGTTCTTCAACACCTGTTCCATACTTAATCAACTCCCTACACACCATCCCTGGTAGGATGGCAGAGATCCATGGGGGGGGGGGGAGTGGAGCCCTTTCACAGGGGCCTTCTCCTTGGCATCTGCAGCTAGGGAGTCCCCATATGTGAAGACTACATTCCTGCTTGTTCCTGGAGATAGCATAGTTACTCACCTGTAACAGGTGATCTCCGGGAACAGCAGGAATTTAGTCTTCACAACCCACCCACCTCCCCTTGGAGTTGTGTCTCTCTATCTCTCTCTCTCTCCCTCTCTCTTTGTCTCAGCTTTAAAGTCAACTGGAGAGGGACAGTTGGGGAAGGCAGTACGCAGGCGCTGTGGGATGCTCCCAAAAGCTTTCCTATTGGACGCAGGCTCTGTCGGTACCGATGATACCCATATGTAAAGACTAAATTTCTGCTGTTCCCGGAGATCATCTGTTACAGGTGAGTAACTATGCTTTCCTGTCCCACACAAAATCTGCTTGAAATTCTGATTCTCTCAGGCTTAAAAGCCAACTCTGTTTGGCCTGTTTGCACATATCACCACCGTATAGACAGGAAACTCATCTCTGTACAGCCTTAGTTTTTCCATTTATTTGGGACTTGCTTCAAGTCACCTGCTGTGTCTTGGGATCTCAGTGTCTTAACCAAGCCAATGACAGTTCCCTTTGGGCCGCTGGATTCCTGTAAGCTAAAGTACCTGACCTGGAAAGTCTTATTTTTTGGTGGCATTCACTTCAGCACGTAACGTTAATGATTTCAGGCCTTAATAACTTCATGTAGGATGATCAGTTATCTCTAGTAACAAGCAGGAATGTAGTCTTCACATATGAGTGATGTCGGTACTGACAGAGCCTGTGCGGGAATTGGAAAGCTTTAGGAAGCACTTCACTGTGCCTGCGTGACTGCCTTCCCGCCTTCCCAACTCCCTCTTCAGTTCTTTATTTTCCGCGGTACTTGCAAAAAGCAAGTCTTGTCACCACAGAAAAATCTTTTTGTGGATAGTGCCTCTGCCTTCCTGTCGACACCGGCACCGTCTAGGACATCGCTGGTTCCCTTATTCTTTTTTTCTTTTCTTTAAGAAGAAAAAAGAAAAACTAGGGTGTTGACGCCCTTTTTAGGCCTTAAGCCTTCCATTCTCTTCATATTTGAGGGTATGGAGAAACCAATTAGTGATTTAAAAAATTGTTCTAATTGTGCCAGCACCATTTCGGCGACTAACACAGATGACGGATGTTTAAAATGCCTCTGCCCAGACCACTAGCCAAAAGACTGTTCCCTCTGTCAGAAGATAACATGGAGAGACCTGCAAAATTGGGCTTCTAAATTTGGAGCACTCTGCTTCAGATGTGGTATCGATCGCATCCACTTCATTGAGAGCCTCATCATCCTCTCATGGATCTCTGGTATCTTCGAAGTCCAAGCTTAAGGCCGCATCGAAGTATGATGGCACCGCCAGGGGAAGATCTCGTTCAAAGCACCAAGACCTCTCCGGGGTTGCCTTGGAGGCGGATCTGCCTGCTAAACAGCCTCAGCAGGAGGCCCTGTCCTCCAAAGCCATAGAGGGGCCCCAGGATGTTCTTGAGGCCTCGACCTCCGGAGAGCTGCTGGTGCCTTGCTCTGGGAAAGTAACGCAGATATCTGTTACTGATATCCAGGCATTGGTAACCTTGAAAGGCCAGTACATACTGGCCAAAGAGCGCAGCTTGGCAACCCTCCTCGCAGCCTCGGTACCAATAAACCCTTGGCTATGGGCACTATCCAGTCGATACTGCTTATGGTACCAACATAGATACTGGTTCCAGCCACAGCATCAGGGTTGCTGCAGATGGCATCAACATTGCTCCCACCCATGACCTCCCTTGAAACTCTTACCGGCGCCAAGCCAAGTGGCTTACCGAAGCTGATACCTTGGAGCATTAGTACCAACATCTAGCTTTGCGACACCGAGACAGTTGGTACTTCAAATCCTTTGATTCAGACTCCCCATTTTCAGATGCAGAGTCCCTCGATTCCCGGAGACCCCGGGACCTACGTTCGGACCGTTCCCCGCCTCAACAGCGATGCATGTCACCTCCGGAAGACATGTCCTTCCAGGAATTCATTTGTGACCTAGCCAGGGGTCTTTCTATCACAGTGACATCGGAGAAGAAGCCAAGAGTGAAGGAATTAGTGATCCTCCAATACCCAACAGCACCCAAGGAGGCAGCCACCTTACCATTGCACTGCATCCTTCATGATCATGACCTTATGCTCTGAATGTGGGAGATGCCTCTCATGGTCTCACCTCAAAGTCCACGTTGCGATACTATGTATCGTATACCGGCGTGTTCTGGCTTCCAAAAGCCACAGCTTCCCCACACTCCATGGTGGTGGAATCGACGATGCACCGAATCGAAAGCTTGAAGACCCTCTCCTCTAATCTTCCAGGTACAGAATTGAGAACTATCGACACCTTTGAGCGTTGATGCTTCCAAGCATCAGTGCTCTTGGCAAGGATTAACTCCTATCTCCAGGAACAAGCAGGAATGTAGTCTTCACATATGGGTATCGGTACCGCCGGAGCCTGCGCGGGAAAGCTCCCCAGCGTCCAATTAGAAAGCTTTTGGGAGCATCCCACAGCGCCTGCGTGCTGCCTTCCCACCTTTCCCAACTGTCTCTCTCCAGTTCTTCGTTTTCTGCGGAGCCGGCAGGTCGCACTTCCTGTCACCGCAGAAAATATCCTTTTTATCCTTCTTTTTTGTGGTCGCGTCTGCCTTCCTCCTACTCCTTGGGTACCACGCGCCATTTTGGGCACTAGGCCCAATTTTCTTCTACTATGGAAAAACCTGCTTCGGGTTTTAAAAAGTGTTCCAAGTGTGGTGGTACCATCTCTGTCACCGACACCCATGAGTGGTGCCTCAAATATTTAGGTCCTGACCACTCTATTTCCGAGTGTGTTGCTTGTGGGATGATGTTGAAGAGGGGCCGGCAAAACCGAGCTGCTAAACTTAGCAAGCACCCTTTTTCCTTCCGATGCAGCATCTGTGGCATCAACATCTTTCAGGGCTTCGTCTTCCTCCCATGGATCTCAGGTAACTAAACATAAGTCCAGCCGGTCCTCAAAGGGTAGATCTCCTTCCAAGTATCGAGATGCCTCTGGCGTTGCCCTTGAGGGACTCACACCGGCAAAATTGCCCCGGCGGGAGGCTTCGGCTTCCAAAGCAACATCGGGGCTCCAGGATGTTCTCGCGGCCCCAACCTCGGCAGAACTACTGGTGCCATGCTCTAGGGTACCGGCCGCTTCGCCTGGTACCGATACCCAGGCATTGGCAGCATCGAAAGACCAGAGGTTCCTGGCTATTGAACACAGTCTGGCGGCTCTTCTCTCGGCATCGATGCCCTCGAAACCACTTCAGACAATTCAATCGGCACCGGCATCGGTACTGGGGCCAATTGCATCGATGTCGGCAGGTGCATTACCGGTTCCGACGCAGGCTATGCCCTCCGGTATGGACAAGTCTGTATCGGACCCTGTCGATACCGACTTCGATCGGTACCGGCATCGTGCGATGCACGATTACCCTGAAAGGAGATATTTTGAATCCTCCAATGAGTCTGAAGACTCTGACAGTTCTGTCGATAAGAGAGTCTGAGGATTATTCCTCTCCTAAACATAGGATGTCTCCTCCAGAGGATATATCCTTCCAGGATTTTATCCAAGATGTGGCTTGAGGTTTTTCCATCACAGTAGCTCCTGAAATAGAGCCTAGGGCGAAGGAATTGGAGATTTTACAGTATCCTAAAGCTCCCAAAGAAGCAGCTACTTTGCCTATTCATGAGATCTTGCATGATCTCATGCTAAGAATGTGGGAAACACCTCTCACCACTTCACTTCATTCTCGTAGGCTCGATACCATATATCGAGTTCCTCCCTGTCCTGGATTTCAAAAAACTCAGCTGTCCCACCATTCCATGGTGGTGGAATCAGCTATGAGAAGGATCAAGAGTGCAAAAAGATATACATCTAATCCTCCAGGACGTGAATGTAGAGCTCTTGATGCCTTTAGGCGTCGAAACTTCCAGGCCTCTCTGCTTTCTGCCAGGATTAGTTCCTACATTTTTTACATGGGAATGTTCCTTAAGGAAGTTACAGGAGATCTAGAGCTTATGAGCCCTCTCCTTCCTGATAAGAGGCAAGATTATCTCGCACTTATCAAATTCGTAAATCGTGCAGCTTTTGATTGTTTTGAGTGCTTAAGCAGAACTTCTGCTATTGCCATAGGCGCACGTAGGATTGCTTGGCTCCAGGCATCTGACTTGGAACTTTGGGTACAAAACAAATTGGGGAATATTCCTTGCACTGGAGAGAATCTCTTTGGCAAAAATTGGCAAGAGAAAGCTAATGAGCTAGATGCGGATAATCTCACCTTGGATAGATTATCAAAATCTACAGCTGATCCTGCAAGGAAAAAGTCCTGCAAAAAGCACATTCTTCACTAGAAAGAAGTTCTAACCCTCCTATTCCCAACAAGGGTATCGTTCAGGTTAGTCTACCCAAAAGAGTCAGCAGCAACCTAAACAAAGAAAAACAGACTGCTAAGCCTCAACTGGCTCAGCAGACTCAGCCTCCACAGGGGCTTTGACTCCCATCTAGAGAACTTTGTCTTCCTGGCCCTGAAAGGACCAGAGCCTTCCACCATTCCAGGAAGGTTAGGTTATTTTGCCCCCAGATGGGGTCAGATAACAGCAGAAAGTTGGACTCTCTCCATTGTAAGAGAAGGATACAAGCTTCACTTCCTCAGCATGCCCTCTCCTACAATGGTAAGACAGTTCAATTCTCAGACCTCTCTCAACTCTCTGTTAGATCACGAGTTCAGTCTGCTTCTTGCCCAAAGGGCAATAGAAGAAGTATCTATTCATCAAGGTACAGGGTTCTATACCCCCTTTTTCCTTATTCCAAAGAAAACAGGAGGACACAGACCCATTTTGGACCTCAGGGAATTGAACAAATTCCTGTTCAAAGAGAAATTCAAAATGATTTCTCTGGGAACTCTACTGCCATACCTTCAGAGTCAGGACTGGCTTTGTTCTCTAGATCTCAAGGATGCGTACACTCATGTTCTCATCCATCCAACTCACCGAAGGTTTCTTCGCTTTCTATTCCAAGGGAAGCACTACCAATACAGAGTTCTTCCTTTTGGACTGGCCTCGGCACCAAGAGTGTTCACAAAATACATGGCTGTGGTGGCAGCATTTCTCCGCTCCCTGGGAATATTCGTCTTCCCTTACTTAGATGATTGACTCATTCGAGCCCCATCAGAGCTAGAGGCCAGGACTTCCCTATCTCACACAATGTGTATCCTTCAATATTTGGGACTTGTCATAAACTTCCCAAAATCCAACGTAGCTCCCACTCAGTCTCTAGAGTTCATAGGAGCCCTGCTGGATACCAGACAGACAAGGGCCTATCTTCCACAGTCCCGCTGCCTTCGCATTGTGCAGTTAGCTTCCCAAGCATTGCTAAAGTCTCACCTCACTGCTCGGGAAATGTTACAATTGCTAGGCCAAATGGCATCCACCGTGCATATGGTCCCTTATGCTCGCCTCTATATGAGAGCAGCCCAGTGGACTCTATCCACTCAATGGGCTCAGGCGTCAGGTTGCCTGTCAGATAAAATAGCAACCTCAGATCGTCTTATGTTGTCTGTCCAAAGGTGGCAGTCACCCCACAATCTGTTGGTGGGGTCCCCTTTTCAGCAACCCCCACCCCAAGTAACTCTAACAACAGATGCCTCACAGGTGGGCTGGGGAGCCCATTTGCAAGGCCTCTCAACCCAGGGTACCTGGACTCCACAGCAGACCGATCTACACATTAATCTCCTAGAGCTCAGAGCAATCTTCCTTGCTCTTAGAGTGTTTCACACCCAGCTCAGCTACAAAACTGTCCTAATTCAAACAGACAACCAGGTAGCCATGTTTTATGTAAACAAGCAGGGTGGAACAGGCTCTCTGTTGCTCTGCAATGAAGCTTTGCGACTTTGGGCCCTTGCCAGAGAGCACCAGATTCATCTCCTTGCAGTATATCTTCCAGGCATTCAAAACTCTTGGGCAGACAGACTCAGTCGAGTTCTGCTTCCACACGAATGGTCTCTCCATGCATGACCAGGTGGCAAAAAGTTTCCAATTTTGGGGAACCCCGGACATAGACCTCTTTGCAAGTCGTTGAATGCCAAACCTCCCTGGTTCTGTTCCAGAATTCCAGCTCAGGGTTGTCAGGCCACGGATGCCTTCCTCCTCCATTGGGGTCGGGACTTCTATATGCTTTCCCACCCATACCCCTAATTCTCCAAACTTTATTCAAGCTTCAGAGAGACAGAGGCCATATGATTCTCATAGCCCCACTTTGGCCACGACTAGTGTGGTACCCTCTTCTTCTACATCTCTCTCAAGCGCCATCTCTGGAGTTAGGATCTGCTCCTGATCTCCTATCACAGGAGGATGGGATGCTGTGGCACCCCAATCCCCAGTCTCTACATCTCAGGGCCTGGTTGCTCAAGGCCTAGAACTTCATGGTCTTAACCTTTCTCAGCAAGTAAAGGATATTCTTTATGCTTCCAGGAAACCTTCCACAAGGTCACAAGGACACAGCAACATAGAAAGTCCTCTCAACTGTTTGTTGCTTTTGATCCTAGTCATTTGGGACTTTCAGTCTCCAAAAGAACACTGTCCAGCTGGCTTGCACAGTGTATATTTTTTGCCTATGAGAGTAAGAACCTTCCTCTTGAAGGCCATGTGACATCTCATAATGTGAGAGCCATGGCAGCCTCTATGGCTCATCTTCACTCAGTGTCTATCGACGATATCTGTTGAGCAACTACTTGGGCTTCGGTTCATACCTTCACAGCCCATTACTGCTTAGACAAGGACTCCAGCCTTGTTTGGTCAGGCTGTTTTTCAACACCTGTTCCATACTTAATCAACTCCTACCCACCATCCCTGGTAGGATGCCAGAGATCCATGGGGGGAAGTGGAGCCCTTTCACAAGGGCACACAACCTCTGGGGCCATCTCCCTGGCATCTGCAGCTAGGGAGTCCCCATATTTGAAGACTACATTCCTGCTTGTTCCTGGAGATAGCATAGTAACAGGTGATCTCTGGTAACAGCAGGAATTTAGTCTTCACAACCCACCCACCTCCCCTAGGAGTTGTATCTCTTTCCCTCTCTTTCTCTCTTTCCCTCTTTCCCTCTCTCTTTGTCTCAGCTTTAAACTCAACTGGAGATGGACAGTTGGGGAAGGAAGCACGCAGGCACTGTGGGATGCTCCCAAAAGCTTTCCTATTGGACGCTGGGGAGCGTTCCCACGCAGGCTCCGTCGGTACCGATGATACCCATATGTGAGACTAAATTCCTGCTGTTCCCAGAGATCACCTGTTACAGGTGAGTAACTACGCTTTACTTTACCTGGAGTGATTATGGTGGAGGTTAGTACCACGTGTTTATCCATGGGTCCACTCACTGACAAAAGAGGCATCTCCAAGAACAAGCAGGAATGAGTCTTCACATATGGGTACGTCGGTACCGACGGAGTCTGCGCGGGAACGCTTCCCAGTGTCCAATCAAAGAGCTTCTGGAAGTATCCCACCACACCTGCATGCTGCCTTCCCGCCTTTCCCAACTGCCTCTCCTCAGTTTTCGTTTTCCGCGGAGCCGGCAGGACGTCCTCCTGTCACCGCAGAAAATTCTTTTATTTCTTTAGTTTTCTTGTGGTCGCGGCTGTCTTTCCGACGCCACCGGTACCGCCGGTGTTTTCTTTTCTTTCTTTTCTTGTAAAATCTTCCTTTTTCAAGGAATATTTTTTCTTCATAGTGTCTTAGGCCTTTTAGGCCTCTTCTTTTCCTTCATGGAACCGCCAGCCTCTTACTCCAAGAAATGTTCAAACTGTGGCAGTACAACTTTATTTTTAGACCCTCGAAGTCGGTGTCTAACCTGCTTGGGTCCTGACACCAGTTTGGTGAGAAGAGGTCTTCAATATCGAGGTTCCCTCGATACGCGGTTTCCCTCCAACTTCGGGGCACCGTCCCCTTCTTCTGCACAGGATCAGGTAACCCACAAACAGTCTGTTAAGACTAGCCAGCCCTCGAGTGGTAGGTCTCATGCACAGCATGTAGACGGCTCCGGCCTTGCCCTCGAGGCCCTACTGGCTTCAAAACCCCGGCGGGAGTCTTCGGTCTCAAAAGCCTTTCAGGGGTTTCAGGTTGTTCCTGGGGTTCACCCTCACAGAACATACCTGAGCCGTGTCTGGTGGTGGCATCCGCTTCGAGCGGTACCAATACCCCGACATCGGCACTGGTGTTGGATGAAACACTCCTCACCAGGGATGGTCATCTGTCGTCCTCGGTGCCTTCGGGATCGGTGGATATACTCCAGACTTGACCTTCCATTATCGGTACCAGCACCGATACTACCACCGATGTTGGTACCCTCCAGACGTGCATCGATAGCCTCGCTTCCTTCGATACCGAGTCTGGATTCGATCTCCAGTCTGGAGGACTGGGTACCGACTCGCCTTGGTACCGGCTCTCGGCGGTACCGAAGGCTCGGTTCCGATGATTCGGATCCACAACTCGGTTCCCTCGAGGCCCATTGAGTTGCCACTGGTTGACCTTCATTCACCGGTATCAGACACGGTACCGAAGTTGGTG
The DNA here is from genome assembly GCA_033557465.1 of Ichthyophis bannanicus. Classification (NCBI taxonomy): domain Eukaryota; kingdom Metazoa; phylum Chordata; class Amphibia; order Gymnophiona; family Ichthyophiidae; genus Ichthyophis; species Ichthyophis bannanicus. The sequence goes on along the minus strand of CM066032.1, from coordinate 1,853,133,491 downwards.
CCGATGTCCTCATTACCCTTACGGTCGGTGCCTTCCATGCTTCGCTTATCGATGCCGAGTTTAGAATCGCTCTCTAGTCTGGAAGACTCGGTACCAATACGCTTTGGTACCGACATCGATCGATACCGGTGGCCTGGTACCGAGGATAGCGGCCGGAGGTTGTCGGTTACCTCGGTACCGATTGAACTGTCACCGATGACTGCTCCGATGTCTCTGTCGGGCTTGGCTCCGACATCGGTACCGGTATTGGCATCGGTACCGGTATCCACAGTAGCATCGTGGCCAACTCCTACCATGCTTTTTTTCAACAGGATCGCTCCCTTCTATGCCAAGCTTGGAGTCTATACCTGGCATGGACAATGTGATAATGACGGTTGCTGGTCCTGACAGTACCGGCGACCATCCCTTAAGCATTCCACACTGCACTGTGCAGGATCTTCTATTCCTATATATTTGGATAGCTCTGTCAGTGCTCAGGCTAGTTCTTCAGATCTAACCTGTCCAAGAGAGATTCCTGCTGGGGAACCCTCTTTTCAGAGTTTCCTTCTGGATATAGCAAGATCTCTTGCCATTCCTATCCCAGGACATGATCCTGCACAGGGCTCTCTTTCTACCAAAGCAAAGGAGAACATAATGCTTCCTTTGCATCATTCCTTGCAGGATCTCCTTCTAGGAATGTGGGAAACACCTTTTAGGGTACCCCCACCTTCCAAAGCAACTGATTTCTTATATCAGGTGCCCCCTTCTCCAGGGTTTCAAAAGACTCAACTTCCTCATCATTCCATAGTTGTGGAATCAGCAATGAGGCGGGTAAAGAGTAAGAAAAAGCACTCTTCTTATCCGCCAGGTCGTGAGTCTAAGACACTAGATGCCTTTGGACGTCAAACCTTGCAGACATCTATGCTTTCTGCAAGAATTTTCTCATATATTTTTTATATGAGTCTATCTCTTGAGGAGGTCGCAAAGCAATTACATCTTTTGACTCCTTTCCTTCCAGATTCCAAGAGTGCACACTATTCCTCACTGCTTATGCATATCCAGAATATCTCTTGGTTTCTTTCTTGTGCTTCCCTGGACTCTTTTGAGTCTGTTAGCAGGACTTCTGCTATAGCTATAGGGGCACGATGTAGAGCCTGGCTCCAAGCTTCAGACTTGGACAAATGGGCACAACAAAGACTGGGACATACACCTTGCACTGGAGAAAATCTCTTCAACAAGGAGTCTTTACGTCAGGTTACTCAGTTGTCCACTGATTTACCTGTTCCTAGGGGTTGTTCTACACCTTCTTCTGTCCCAGTAGGTAGGAAATGTCCTACCAAACTTTCTTCCCACAGGAGAAAAAAGTTTTATTCATCACTTGCCCATCATACAGATGTTCCCAAACAGGGGAGGCATCGTCCTGGTCTGAAGAATCCAACCTCTCACCAGGCTCAACAAACCCAGCAACCGCAGAGTTTCTAATCAATCATCAGATGCTTGTGACTCTTGGGGTTTAGAATCTGCAGTTTGCTTCTTCGCAATAGAGGCAATCCACTACTTCATTCTAACCCCTAGACATGGATCTCTTTCCAAAGACCTCCATTTTTTCTATATTTCTATGAGCTGTCAGAATGTTCATGCCTATAGGTCACAGGTTTCTCCTCCTCTTCTTCCTGCTAGGGAAAGAGGTCTAACCACTATCAAATGATAGTTTCCTGTGCCAGCATGTCTTTTTCCTTCTATAGACTTACTACTTGGTAAGTCTTCTTCAGCTCCATTCCCTTCACCCTCTTACCAAGCTTTTCCCCTGTAAGAGTGGAATTACTTCACTGGAGGGCTTTTTCTTCAGCCTCTCTAATTTTGTCACTTTCCATTGCGGAGTTTTCCTCTCTGAGATAACTCCTCTGTTTCAGTCTTGCTTTGGGGCAGCTTATCAGACATGTCTAGAGTTTTCTACTCCTGTTCTGTCCTTTCTGTTTTTAAACAGTAAGATTATTTCTGCTGTCTTGCTAGCAGCTGCCTATGCAGGAGCCTTAATGTTTGGACCACTGGTTCTTGTCTACAAACAACCAGATTTGTCCTCCACTAACATTCTGTCTAATCTTAGTAGTGGCTCCAAGTCAGTGCTTTCTTCTGTCTTGGAGATTATCTCACTACAAGCTTTCTAGATTGTCTTCTATTTCTGCCTTCACCTTTCTCCTGGGTTTGTCAGCATAGTTGGCAGAAATACTGGCTTTCCAGCAGCCAGTTCTATCTCCTCATTCTCCTGCATCATGCTCTCTGCAATTCTACAGAGAAGCTTTCCACTATGGGCCCTTGCTAGAGAGCATGGGGTTTTTTCCTCCAACAGCTATCCTAGATGGTTGGAAAAGGCTTTTCAGTCATGTCTCCCATGACTAGAAGGGTTCTCCCTTCTCTTCCTATCTCCTTTTTGATATAAGGGACATAGGCCTTCTCTTACGTGAAAACTTAAGGAGTTGCCAATTCCCTGCTTTGGTCCATAGTATTTCCAATCGGGGATATGCTCTTTCTCCTTGCAGCTCGTCCTCCTGGTAAGAACGCATGATACTTTTGCCCTTAAGCAGGTCAACATGGTATCTCATCTCTATGCGTCTTCTGTCCTCTTACCATGCTAGAGTTCTGGAAGACTCTGGACTTGCTGGCTGCAGACTCAGATTATCCTCTGTTTTTCACGTACCTGTCCTGGTTATTTCACTAGCTAGCATCCTTGCAGATCATAACCAGGAGGAATAGATTCTCTATATATCTTCTCAAGTAGGTTCCACCTCCTTGTTATTAGATGAATCTTTCCTCTCCACATATTCATATCTATTTTTTGTGTGTATTTTATGCCCTTCCATATCTCACTATAGATATATTCTTATATGTCTATCTATATATCTATATGTATACATATATATATATATATATATATATATATATATATATATATATATATATATCTGTCGAGATATTTTATTACAGATATGTATCCACATTCCTATCTATCTGACTGTCTATGCTCATATAGCTATATGATTCCGACAGATGGGCTTACCCATTCCTATGCTATCCAGCAGGTTTGGGGTTCTACACACACAACCACTCCTGTGGTAGTCGTCAACTTTTATACCATAACCTTAGGGTTTAGGTACCTCTGAAGCTCTCCATGCTCTAATATCTCTCCTAGCTTACCTCAGTTCGCAGAGATATTGCAGATCTTCCTTTACTCACAGGCTTAACGCCTCAGGCATTTGTCCTCTCTTTTTGGGATACAAGGGGTTCCCATACCCTTTCTCCCCATAAGGACTGTACCTGTTTGTCCAAATCGGTTAGCCTTTCTCTTTTTGCTCCTAAGAGTGAGCCACTCTGCCGCCAAAAGAGTTTGGTTTTTGTCTTAAAGCCTTCCGCTGAAGGCCCACCGTTTTTGTACTACCCCAGTTTTTCTTACTGGGGTTACCTGTTACCTTTCAGGATTCTGACCTCCACTGTTTTTTCCTACAGTGAGGTCCTCTTCGAGATTCCTCTACTGGGTTCCCCAGTAGATCCCATGGACCTCCATACTTTTGTCAAATCCTATTAGGGGAGGTCCATATTGCAATATTTCATTTCAATATCATTGATGACAATTATCATCCCCACATGGACTTCTTGTCTGCAGTCCTATGCTAGGTTAAGCTGTTTCCCACAGCACCTTTCTCTTTTCAACTCCTACCCTCCATCCTCAGTATGCCTGGTGTTATTAGGTATAGCATGTTCCAATCTATAGCATGCTGTGACTCCAGGCATCTTAGCTTGGGAGTCCCCATATGTGAAGACTCATTTCTGCTTGTTCCTGGAGATAGCACAGTTACTTACCTGTAACAGGTGATCTCTGGGAACAGCAGGAATAAGTCTTCACAACCCACCCACCTCCCCTAGGAGTTGTATCTCTATCTATTGTGTAGCTGATAAGAATGCAATAAATAATACCCGGAGTCAGGCAAAGATTCAAGCCGGTTTAATGTGCACAGACTCAGATTGCAGTAGCATTCAAAATGGTCTGAGCACAGAGCTCAGAAAAATGACAGTTTATATACTTTTCTTCTCCAGTCTAATACAGGCAAAACTCCTCATTGGCCACAGTGGCCCACTTACTCTCATCCAATAGACATCTCTGACCGGGCCCAGGACTCGCTCCCCCTGCTTGGGTCTTACTAGCCACGGGTCAGCAACTAGACATAACACTAAACATAATACTTTTACTAAAATATACAGTATATTTCGCTATTCTTGCAAGGTCAGTTAGCCACAAAGATAGTGAAAGGCATATCAGAAGCATTCTTAACAAAAGCAAAACAAAGCGAGGCCAAACATAGCAAGGTTAAGACGTATCTCTAGCCTTGGCTCAAAACACTAAACAAGCTTCATAATGCTAGACAGAATATTCTTACACTGTTCAGTTTCTCTGCTATATTTTCATCCTAATTACGAGGTCATTGCACAATCAGCAAAGATACAGTGGCGCGACATTCTATTGAAAGAGACATCTGACTTACCTAAACAATAAACAGTACCAAAGTTTAATTCTGTTATCTCCAGGAGAGCAGAACATGTTATCAAACCAGAATAGAACAGTATTTCTTTCTAACAGCTAACAGCATTCTGCAATTTTCCAAAATCAGCAATAACATTTTAAAGCAGGAAAAAGGGCTTCAGACCTAGCTCTGCTACATGCTAGGCCATCGCCTATCACATTCCCTCCTTTTGATTATTCTCACCCGCAAGTGAGGAAGGGTGAGAATCTAATCACACAAATAGCAAAAATACTTCAGACCATAGTAGAGGGATCACTGTGTGGTATAGGGTAATAATTCCATGAGACTAATATATGTGCCGCTGCCTTGCAGTCAATAGTACTATCGATAATAGAGTTCAGCATGCGCAAGCATAAGGGCAGGAAACAGGGGATACATATGCAAATAGCCACAATCAATAATACATTTGATACAAGTATCTTTGTCAAATCATATAGCATGCCTAGTGTATAAGCGGAGGGGCAGGAGACATAGGAGGAACAAATGACATATATACTGTTCATCATAGCAATAGGCCCGTTATCATGACCCACAAAAATAAGAACCATTCCTATTAATAGCAGCACCTGTATCAGAGGTCGGTAGCAGTACATGTCAAAAAGGTAAGTAGCACATGTTTGAAAATTAGCAACACTTGTACTAAAGTCCAAAAAAATCTGGGTTCTGAGAGCTGGCGAGTAGCAATCAAAAGGCCTCCATTCTCATTGTTCCATCGCAGTTCCCATAACAGGAGAGGAAAGATTCTGGCGGGGGTTGAGACAAGTCCGGGTATTCCCTGTTGTGCAAATACTAGGTTTGCAGGCTGCACAGGGAAGTAGGGCAAGAGTCAATTTAAAGCACCCCAAGGCTGCCGCCAGAACGAAGCAAGAATAAGAATTCATAAGGGGCATAGTCTCTGGAAAATTGGTGGAACTGTCGGCATCCACAACAGGTAGCAGACGTAGCGTTGATTGTAGGTCCTCAAGCTTCTGCCGTACGTAGACCTACCAGCTTTGTGGCAGGAGTAGGGCTGTAGATTCCAAAGTATCACTGTCCTCTGGGATGTCTCAGGTTCTTAAAATATCATAGTACAGTCTCTCAGGCTATTATTGCCTCCTTAGAGCAGTTCACTTTTTAGGAGATCAAAACAGTTTTGTTCTTTTTCTTTTTTTTTTTTCGGAGCATTTGAACACAGTCTTGTAGAAGACTCAATCTCTTAACACAACACAGTCTATTTCTGATGATTTCAGCTTTCTCCAGATGCGAGGCTTACCTTCGGATAAACAAACAGTCTTGAAATAGTGCAGTTTCCGAGGGACCAATAAGTCTTAGGTCCGTGGCTGTTGTCATAGGGTGAGGCGCAATGGAGTCTCAGGATCATTTATGGAAGTCCACGACCAAGTTGAGAAGCGGCTGCTGGAATGCAAAACTGGAGGACGTCTATTCCCTTGACGTCCAGGAGCAAGTTGGTAAAGTTCTTACGATGGATCTTTTCTTTGCAGTGTGAGTCGCAATGGTGCTGCAGGATTGGCGATCGAAGTTCAGGGGCGACTCTCAGGAACTGTGGCTGGTTTCACTCGACTTTGGTGGATCCAGGAGTCGATCTCGGCCACTTTAACTGCTGTTGGGGTTGATAACAAGATGACATATGGCCCTTTCCAATACGGCGCCAGCAGTGTCTTCTTCTATTCTGTCACCCACACCGAGGCTCCAGGCTTGAAAGGATGCAGGGGCTTGGATGGGCTGGTCTCGTACTCACGCATGAAGACCCTGCAAAACAGAACTTAAAACCAATAGTGCTTAACTAGTAATTTCAGATCCTATCTGTGTCACATCTCCTTTTACTCTCTATACAATAGGCTACAGAATCTCAGAATCTCAAAAGGGGAAACTCCTAAAGACTTAGCAGGGGCTAAGTATATCCTATGAAGGGCTATAGGAAGAACCTGGGGCCAGGGCTGAGGGCTTAACTACTAGATCAAGGATCACCACTGCATATTTAACACAACTATGTCCATTACTTCCAAGCAATCATGGTCAGGAGGGCCTGGACCGACGGGCAATTAGGGTGGCTGGGTTTAGAGTTTGGCTGTCACTTAATTGCAAGTTAGGATTCTCACATAGCATACTTTGATATTTTAACATTCGGGCATTAGTGAGCCAATGACTTCCTTTATGTTCCATCAGGGTTAAAACAGAGTGTGGTACAGTAACTTGAAGAAGGTTTTGTCCTAAGGTGAGCTTATCTGCTTTGCTCACTAAGAGGGCTGTGGCTGCTACAGCTCTCAGGCAAGGTGGCCAGCCTTTGGCAACAGGATCCAATTGTTTCGTCAGGTAGGCCACAGGTCGCTGCCAAGACCCAAGAGGCTGGGTCAAGACTCCCAATGCGTTTCCACTTGATTCATGGACATACAGACAAAATGGTTTCTGCACATCTGGTAGTCCCAAAGCTGGGGATGACATCAATGCTGTTTTCAGTGATTTGAATGCTTTATCTTGTTCTGAGCCCCATTCCAGGGGAGATCGTTTCATTACTTGTGTGACTTGGTACAAGGGTTTTGCCATGAGCACAAAATTTGGTATCCATATGCGGCAGTAGCCTGCAGCTCCCAAGAAAGCTCGCACCTTTTTCCTAGTAGTGGGGGTTGGGATGCGGCATACTGCTTCTTTTCGCTCAAGTCCTAATTTCCGGGTTCCTTTGGACAGGTGGAACCCTAAGTATTTCACTTCTGTCTGGCACAGCTGCACCTTGGCTCTGGAAACCTTGCATCCAGCTTCATTCAAAAGGTGCAGGAGGTCACTTGTAGCTTGTATACAATCAGATTTGTTGTTGGTGGCTATGAGCAAATCATCTACATTTTGGAGCAAAATTCTTTTTCCCGGAGTTAGAGTAGCTTGACAGATCTTGACTGAGGGCTGCACTGAAGATAGTGGGTGAGTTCTTAAATCCTTGTGGCAATCGAGTCCAAGTAAGTTGCCCTCGCCGTCCTGTGGTAGGGTTTTCCCATTCAAATGCAAACAAAAGCTGACTGGCCTCTGTCAGGCGTATACAGAAAAAAAGGCATCTTTTAAGTCCAAAACAGTAAAGTGAGTGGTTTCTGCTGGAATCAGTCCTAGGAGGGTGTAAGGATTTGGTACTACTGGATGTATGGTTTCAACTGCACTGTTCACTCGACGTAGATCCTGCACTGGGCGGTAGTCACCTGTCCCAGGCTTCTTGATTGGGAGAAGGGAGGTGTTCCAGGGTGACTGGCATTGCATTCTCTGAGAAGTCCATACTGCAATAATTTCTTTAAATGGCGGTGAATGCCTTCAATTGCTGGTCTCGGGAGGGGATACTGACGCACATGCACTGGTTCTGCTCCTGGCTTAAGGGTAACAAGTACAGGAGCTATATTCTTTGCTAGGCCAGATGGATTATTCTCTGCCCATACTCCAGGTGGGGCTGCAATGCTGGTAAGTATACAGGAACTTGCTGGCCTGATTGGAGATGCACTATAGAACCGCTACTCTTCTTCTCGGGGAACAGTCAGCACTATCAATCCAGCTCCTTCGATTAGGAAAACTTCCTCCACATCATTCAACTAAAGTATCAGCAAGAAGAACTGCTCTCTTCTCCATCTTACATTCACTTTCTCTGTCACATTATCTCCACAATTCACAGACATTCTGAACAACTTAATTGTGCTGTATTCATGCCCGCAAATCCATCCCGTTTCTGCAAGTTCTGTTTTATATCTCCCTGGGACTGACTTGACAAAAACTGCATTTACAAGGCGCAAATTCTCCTGGGCTGCTGGATTTCATGGGGCATATAGTGAGGGCTGCCTGCACTATTTGGATTCCACTTCATGTTCTCGGGCTCTGACTGTGGGTGAGACTGAACTGGTAAAACGAATCCCTTCCTGTAGTGTCAGCGGTGGACTGTAGCCCCCACATGTGCTTGTCAACAGACAGAGGAACAATCTAGATAGAGTCCTTACAATAGAAAACTACACTTTTGCAACATGTTATAATAACAAATCCTAACAGAAAGAACTATAGTTCATAACATGAAGACTACATAGCTGTTACGTATAACTGGAATAAAATTACTTGGCAAAAAACTGCCAGCCGTAATCAGCTTGGCTTTACAAAAGAAATTCTTTCAATTTTACAGTTTTTAGGAAGCAGAGATTCAAAAAGACATTCATTCTGGATGCTTTTTCCATAAAGCGGGTGGACATCTAAAATACATATACACATTTTCCTTCCTAGTTCGTAGGCTTCATAGGGCAAAGGGAAAATACAAGCATCCTTTCCTATTGAAACCTGAGCCGTACAAGATTTCTGCTCACTTGATCTGCACAGGAATTTGAGTAGGAATGTAACCCTTTCCAGGCTAAGTACAATACTATCGAGATCCACAATCCTGACTAAACAATCGTATTAATTGATATATAATACATGACCATAGCAGAAGGCACATCACTATTACAAAATATTGAATAAAAACAGGTATAATTCCTTAAAATAAGCACCCATTAGCCCAGCAGCAGAACGTTGAAAACATGCCTTCATAGGGTTAAAACATTCCTCTGCACAAACATGCCTCTTGTGCTGCAGCTGAATGAGAGAGACAGCTTCTTGCTTTTACAGTGACTCTTCTTAACTATACTTTTACTATTTCATATGCGGTAAAGTGTCACAAATTACCCAACGGAATATAATCCTACCCTTATACTAGAAGGGAAACTCGTGGTTTCAACAGATAACAAAGACAAACTCCCAACGCTTCCTCCTTTTCACAAGCACTCTTCACACAGACAAACATGCTAGCATTTTCCAAATTCCAAATTCCCTGGCTGACTGACAAACCAGAATTACTGAAACCGAAAGGGCTGATGGTTTCGCCCCGCGCACTACTTGCAGGGGTACTAGGATCGCCCGTGGAAGTTGATCAGACTTCCTTTACCTGTTACTGTACCAGAAGTGTCTCGAGACTTTCCCAAAGCTATCTGACTAAGAACCAGAAAAATCAATACTCACCGGATCCGGTAGCTAATGCGCTGCGCAACCAATCCCTCCTTGGGTTGAATCCTGGACCCCCCTCGGGTTCGAGGTGTTGGCCGGCCAGAAGCAGCAACCTGCGGAGGCAAGGAGGAGTCCCCTCCGATACAAAAGGACCAGGGGCACCAGAGACCCTCCTGCGGTCAGTCAGGCTCAGCTCCAGCCGGACCAAACCTGTGAGGCGAGATGTCGGGGCATATTCACTTGCATACCATCCCCCACTCGCACATTCCCGGCCCAACGCACCAGAAATATGTAGTAGCTGATGATAATGCAATAAATAATACACGGAGTCAGGCAAAGATTCAAGCCGGTTTAATGTGCACAGACTCAGATTGCAGTAGCATTCAAAATGGTCTGAGCACAGCTCAGAAAAATGACAGTTTATATACTTTTCTTCTCCAGTCTAATACAGGCAAAACTCCTCATTGGCCACAGTGGCCCACTTACTCTCATCCAATAGACATCTCTGACCGGGCCCAGGACTCGCTCCCCCTGCTTGGGTCTTACTAGCCACGGGTCAGCAACTAGACATAACACTAAACATAATACTTTTACTAAAGTATACAGTATATTTCGCTATTCTTGCAAGGTCAGTTAGCCACAAAGATAGTGGAAGGCATATCAGAAGCATTCTTAACAAAAGCAAAACAAAGCGAGGCCAAACATAGCAAGGTTAAGACGTATCTCTAGCCTTGGCTCAAAACACTAAACAATCTTCATAATGCTAGACAAAATATTCTTACACTGTTCAGTTTCTCTGCTATATTTTCATCCTAATTATGAGGTCAGTGCACAATCAGCAAAGATACAGTGGCGCGGCATTCTACTGAAAGAGACATCTGACTTACCTAAACAATAAACAGTACCAAGGTTTAATTCTGTTATCTCCAGGAGAGCAGAACATGTTATCAAACCAGAATAGAACAGTATTTCTTTCTAACAGCTAACAGCATTCTGCAATTTTCCAAAATCAGCAATAACATTTTAAAGCAGGAAAAAGGGCTTCAGACCTAGCTCTGCTACATGCTAGGCCATTGCCTATCACACTATCTTTCCTTTCCTCTCTCTCTCTCTCTCTCTCTTTGTCTCAGCTTTAATACTTAACTGAGGAGAGGCAGTTGGGAAAGGCGGGAAGGCAGCACGCAGGCGTGGTGGGATGCTTCCAAAAGCTCTTTGATTGGACGCTGGGAAGCGTTCCTGCGCAGACTCCGTCGGTACCGACGTACCCATATGTGAAGACTTATTCCTGCTGTTCCCAGAGATCACCTGTTACAGGTAAGTAACCGTGCTTTATCTCCAGGCATCTTAAGACCCTCCTAAGCTCCTATGTTGCTCCTTAGGGGCCCCAAGGGAGCATGTAAGCCCCTTTGGATCCACCCCTTAGTAGCCAACCAGGAAACGTGTTGACAGCTAAGTGATATAAAAATGCAGAGATTTATGGGACTTAAAGCATGACGTCGGCACTGGCTGCCCCACTCGGGTCTGATGTTCCTGCAGTCGCTGGAAGTCTCAAAGCTCTCTGGCGTGTACAGGCTTTCGCCAATCTCTCCCAGGAAACAGGTGCAACATATAAAGTTTTATAGGGCTTAAGGGTGACGTCGGCACTGGCTGCCTCGCTCGGGCCTGATGTTCCCGCAGTCCCGAAGCCCTCTGGCGTGTAGAGGCTGATGCCAATCTCTCCCATCTCTGAAGACTCTTGACTGCAAGCCTGCGTTGTTGTTTTTTTTTTTAAATCTCCAAAGGACTCAAGGTCTTCGTAAAGCCTCGGATTTGTTCATCTCATTTGACCCCAGTCACCTGGAATTACCTGTTTCTAAGTGTACCCTCTCCAGATGGATAGCGGACTGCATTTTATTTGCCTATGACAAAGCAGGACTCTTCTTGGAAGAGCATGTCACTGCTTATAATGTTTGCGCCATGGCCACCTTGATGGCAAACCTACACTCTGTAGCCATTGACAAAATTTGCAAAGCAGCAACTTGGACTTCTTTCCATACCTTTGCTGCCCATTATTATTTGGACAAGGACTCCCGTCGGGATGCTATGTTTAGGCAGGCTGTACTCTTGCACCTCTTTCAGACTTAGTTGCAACTGCTACCCTCCGTCCCAGACTTTGAAGATACCAGAAATCCATGTAGGATCTATGACCTCATGCCAACTCCGAAGCAAACCACTGGTTCTGAGGTCACTACATCTGGGAGCTAGGGAGTCCATATGTGAAGACTACATTCTTGTTCCTGGAGATAGCATAGTTATTCACCTGTACCAGGTGATCTCCAGGAACAGCACAACCCGTGCTCCTCCCCTAGGAGTTATAGGGTTTATGGTTTATTCTTTTCTCAGCTACAAACTCAACTGAAAAGAGAGAGTTGGGATGGCGAGAAGGCAGTTGCGCAGGCACAGTGGAGTGCTCCCAAAAGCTTTCCAGTTGGATGCTGGGGGAGCATTCCCGCATGGGCTCCATCGGTACCGACATCACCCATATGTGAACACTAAATTCCTGCTGTTCCCGGAGTCACGTGTTATAGTTGAGTAACTATACTTTCCTTCCTAAGGTGGTGTTGGGTTTCCACTATAACCAATCAGTCACTCTTCCAGCATTTTTTCCTAAGTCTTGTACCCACAGTAGTGAACATATCTTGCACAGTTATTACAAATTAGACTTAACCTTCTACTAGAAGTGGACGAAAGCCTTTTGAAAGTCTACCCAGTGTTTTGTTTTGTTACCAGTAAGTTTAGGCCTGCTGTTGACAGTGTAGACTAGCCAGTTGGCTAGCACTCTGCATTTCCTTTGCATATGTCCAAGCAGGCATGACCCCTTAGATGGTCATGTCAAAGCTCATGACATCCAAGATATGGCTGCATTAGTAGTCCATTCCCTATGGAGAAAATTTACAGTACTGCAACATGGACATCAGTCTATTGTCACACCGCCCCCCTGGTGGCACTGGGATGTCACAGCAGGGAGGGTTGATGCTTGTTCCTGCTGTGGTTTGGCTTCTCTGACACCAAGGTAGGCCTCCAGTTCTCCGGCCGGCCTTCTGCTGGGGTTAAGCCACACTTGCACCACAGCTTCTTTCTCTCTGGGCCAGGAATGTTACCTTTCAAAGTAACTTTCACCTCCTTCTTGGTTACTCCTCGTTGTGTCTTTCAAAGGTTGCTGGCCTCTGCCAGACTCAGGTCCAGGACTCTCTGGCACAGTCCTCCTTCCAGGGTTAGCTTCTTCTTTGTATCTTTCCCACTTGGAAAGTGTATCCTCTCCCCTCTTGGGATATTTGAAGCGGATTCCTTCACCTGGTTCTGTTGAGTCTGTTGGGCCGGTTCCTTCTGTCAGGACTCCTATTCCCTGGTCCTTCTCTCCTTCCAGGAAAGCTCTCCTTTCTCCTTCCAGGGTTAGCTTCCTTTCTGTGTTCCTTGTGTCTGGGCTTTTAAAAGGAATTCTTCCCTTTCTGGATTGGGTGCAGGCCGGTATTGCATCATTGGCTCTGGGGTGTGGCTCCTCAGTCCTCCAGAGGTCCCTCTTGCTCCCCCTATATGGCTCCTCGCGATGCTGCAGCCGGTGTCTGCCTCTTTTTTTCTAAGTTAAAAGCATTTTCTTCTGTCTGCAGAGGGTCTGCAGTACCACACTATATATTCTACAGAAACAGCTCTTGCCAAAGTCTCCATGAACTTAGCCAAATCCAGAGGCCTTTACTTGTTCCTAATCCTTCTTGGCCTTTCTGCTGCCTTTGATACTGTTGATCACCACCTTCTCGATACTCTGCCCTCACTTGGATTTAGGGCTCTATTCTGTCCTGGTTTTCTTCTCTCTCCCATTGCACTTTTAGTGTATGCTCTGGTGGATCCTCCTCTACTGCCATCTCGTTTTCAGTTGGTGTATATCAGGGCTCTGTCTTGGGACCTCTCCTTTTCTCTCTCTACACCCAGTCCCTTGGTGCATTTATTTTCTGCCATGGTTTTCAGTGCCATCTGTATGCTGATGACTCTGAGATCTTCTTTTCTGCACCTGAAAGCCTCCTTTCTCTGCCTGAAATCTCTCCAGGAATCCAGGTCCGGATCTGCCTGCTTATCCGACATTGCTGCCTGGATGTCACTGCCATTGAAATTGAGCATGGCCAAAACTGAGCTCCTTATCGTTCACTCTAAACCCACCTCCACCCATCTGTCTTCTCTGTTTATGGAGTGGAGGAGTAGCCTAGTGGTTAGAGCACTGTTTTGAGAACCAAGAGGCTAGGGTTCAGTTCCCACTAGCACTTCTTGTGGCCTTAGGCAAGTCACTTAACCCTCCATTGCTCAGAAAAATCCAAGTTATCAGTGTCCCTGTTTAATGTACATTTACCAAGTTTAAGTTACAATGTAAACCGCTTTGATTGAAATGATATAGTGGTATAAAAAAACGTAAAGGTACCGACATCACCCGTGCAATGTAAACCGCTTTGATTGAAATGATATAGTGGTATAAAAAAACATAAATAAAAATGTGGATAACACTACACTTCTTCCTGTTTCCTCTACTCAACAACCTTGGGATCATCTTTGACTATTCTCTCTTTCTGCACACTTCTGACAGATAGCTAAAACCTGTTGCTTTTTTCGCTATAACATCAGCAAAATTGGTACCTTCCTTTATACATGCATTACTAAGAGAACACCAGGGGAAGAACAACCACCCTCCACAGAAATCACAGGAGTCACCAGAACAGCGCAGAGAGGATACGGCCACACCTCTTAAAAACAAAGAAACCTTTTATTTCGTAAAACCTTCAAAGGTACAGACCTGACTTGACCAAGTTTTGGTTGTCAGCAATACCAATTAAGATTCAATTGCATATATACTCCAATGGCAGTCAGGACAATGTAACCAAAAACAGTAGCTGTAAGCTCATTAAGTGCTTCTCAGGTATGCCTCTGGCATCTACTGAGAAAGTGAAGTCGGGGTCTGTACCTTTGAAGGTTTTGCAAAATAAAAGGTTTCTTTGTTTTTAAGAGGTGTGGCCGTGTCCTCCCTGCACTGTTCTGGTGACTCATGCATTACTAAGACCCCTTATGCACTCTCTAGTCACCTCCCATTTTGACTTTAGTAACCTGCTCCTTGCTGGTCTCCCTCTGAATCATCTCTCTCCCCTTCAATCTGTTCAAAACTCAGCTGCAGGACTTATCTTCTGCCAGTGTAGCTATGCTCATGTCACCCCTCTTCTGAAGTCACTTTACTGGCTCCCTATCCATTTCCTCATCCAGTTCATACTTGCCTCATCCAGTTCAAACAGCCTAATCTCCAATCTACCCAACAACAGGAGTAGAAGAACAGTAAACCTCAATACCCTCTGTCTCCCAAAGTGCATCAGAAATGTTAATGCATGTATAAGTAAAAGAGCATTCTCACTTATAGCTCCACTACTCTGGAACCGGCTGCCATGCGAACTGCGTGTAAACTGTGACTTGAAAGACTTCAGAAAAAAACTTAAGACGCACCTCTTCCAATCACATTACAATGTAACATAGGCACTGTACACCACTACCACTGTATCCCACTACCAATTGCCTACCATGCGTGGGAAAGCCACTGTACCCCATGTAACCTCACAACGAGAAATGCATTCAGTTTATGTGTAAATATGTACATAAATATATCCTGTGTGAAGTGTTTCCCATCAATCAACTGTAATCTGTAACCCTATGTTTGCTGTGTACTATCTCTCTCTCCCAATCACAATGTATATCCTTCTAATTCCTGGCCGGTACAGCCACCCTTACCATGTATAGCAACCGCTGCTGATCACTGGAAGCAGCGGGATACAAATGTACACTAAATAAATAAATAAATAAAACTTCTATTGACCTACAAGTGCATTCATTCTGCGGCTCCTCACTACCTTTCCTCTTATCTCACCCCTCCTTGGGAACTCCGCTCCTCTGACAGATCCCTTTTTATCTGTTCCCTTCTCTGCTTCTGCCACCTCTAGATTTCGTCCATTTCATCTTGGTGCTTACATATGCCTGGAACAAACTACCCAAGTCAGTGCGTCGGGCTCCTTCTCTGACCCTATTCATATCCAGGCTAAAAATTCACCGCTCTGAGGCTGACTTTGGATCCTGATGCTCCTCACTCTCTTGTTCACTACTTGTGTATTTTACCATCCTCTAGTCCCCAGTTTTGTGATGTTTTTTTCATCTTGATTAGATTGTAGGTTCTGATGATCAGGGGCTATATCCTACATCTAGATCTATATCCTACATCTTGCCGCGGCTGCCCCAATCGGGGCAGCCACGGCAAGTTTTAAAAAACGCCGGAAGGTGCGATCAAGCCTTTTCGCCCCAGCACTCTCCCTGGAGGGAGAGAGCACCGACGTCCTTGGGGCCGCCTCCTCAAGCCACCAGCAGGCTCCTGCTGCCCAATCGGGGCAGCCGCGGCAAGTTTAAAAAAACGCCGGAAGGCGCGATCAAGCCTTGTCGGCCCAGCACTCTCCCTGGAGGGAGAGAGCACTGACGTCCTTGGGGCCGCCTCCTCAAGCGCCCAATCGGGGCAGCCGCAGCAAGTTTAAAAAACCGCCAGAAGGCGCACCCGCACCTGGTGGGCCCGCGCCTGGAGGCCTTGTCAGAGGGCCCTTTGGCGTGGCCCTTAGGCAGTGGCCCACATTGAATCGCCCTAGACACCTTCCAGAAGCCTCTGACATCCACGCTGCCCTAAAAGGATTCATCTGCATTCGGACAGCCAGCACCACCTCTCTGACCAATACACATCAACGGAACAAAGTGAGTCAACGCTACTTACCACGAATCCCCCCCCCCCCCGAAAAATTTTCACCGCTTACCACTGCTATTTAATCACTATACTGTTGCCAGTAGTATGTACCATTGCTAGTCACCATTGTACTGTTGCCAATAACTTGCTAATGTTATTTATATCAATATACTGTTGCCAATATTCTTATCATTGCTAGTCACCATTTTACTGTTGCCAGTAACTTACTATTGATTGACAGTAGTCTTATCATTGCTAGTAATCATTGTACTGTTGCCAGTAAATTACAATTGTTATTTAAATTACTATACTGCTGTCACTATACTGTTACCCTAACATGGCCATCTCCTTATTTGCTATATTTAGCTTTTACCTCCTAGCCGACACCATACAAAATACATCAGCCTTATCACCCATTCATAACTATATCCCTATCCTACATAGTTTGGGAAGGAGAAACAATAGTAGTTCCCACCACACACAACCACATGCACATCATATCAGGCATTCACATTTACTATATATTTCCATTAATAACTCCTATAGCCCAGAGCCTAAGAACATTCTCTTACAGAGCAATCTAAAATGTGCTCTCATCAACTCACGCTCAATTCGAAAAAAATGGCCAGCCTTCACAGACCTTATCACCAGTCAGAATCTTGATATCCTCATGGTCACAGAAACCTGGCTATCAGACACAGATACCGTCGTCATAAATCAACTCATCCCCCACGGCTATGTGATGCACGCTTGTCATAGAAGCAACCGAAAAGGAGGAGGAGTCCTCATCCTATCAAAAAGTA
Source organism: Ichthyophis bannanicus (assembly GCA_033557465.1). Lineage (NCBI taxonomy): Eukaryota > Metazoa > Chordata > Amphibia > Gymnophiona > Ichthyophiidae > Ichthyophis > Ichthyophis bannanicus. Next base: position 1,853,116,359 of record CM066032.1, on the reverse strand, counting down.
ATCTCCAGTTTCAGTCGCTATCCTCAATGAGTATCCTGCACATGGACATATTATCTATTGCTAACAAATATATCAACATAAATCTCATTTACAGAGCTCCCTCTTCACCTCCAGAAGATTTATCCAACATTATAGACCTTGTCTGTAACCCTGGTAGCCCAAGTAAATCTAATTGGTTGATTGGAGATTTTAACCTCGCTTCATTGCAACCTATCTACTCTAACGTATTCCTTGATACTATGAAGGACCTTAGTTATACCCAATTGGTGAACTCTCCAACACACCTCAAGGGAAATGCCCTTGACCTCATCTTTGCCCCTCAGAATCAACCAAGAATATCAGCCTATCATCCACTCCGGTCCCATGGTCAGACCATAATGTAATATCCTTCCAAATCCCATACCAACATACCCAAACTCCGACCAATCAATCAAACATCCTCCTCAGGATCAAAAACTTGTTTCAAATCCCTAGACAGAGATGACTTCCTCAGCAACACCCTTCCAGCACTCCATCAACCAGCGCAGAACCTCGACGACATGATCCATAGATGGAACTCAACTCTTTATCTCTTACGCACAGCTACCTTCATCTAAAAAATCACCAGCATCCAACAAACTACCACGAAACAGAAAACCAGCCCCTTGGTTCTCTGCTGAATTACATGCATCGCTTCAGCTTCTAAGAAGGCAAGAAAGAAAATGGCGCAAATCTCGATCTACATCTGACAAATCAACTTATGAGAACACTCTAAAGCAACACCGTGAAAAAATATACAAAAAAATGAGAGCGCACCACACAGATACCCTCCTTCGATTGTTAAATAAGCCATGTGTGACCTCTTTAGTATTGCTAAAGCTTTAACCAAGACACCGTCCTCCAATCAAACAGTTTCTATCCAACCCTAGTCCTTCGCCGAGTACCTACAATCTAAAATCATAAAAACAAATTTTACACAAAGCTCCACACCCTGCTTCTTCCCCCAGTTACAGCAACCATTGACAAAATTCACCTCTCCGACAGAAGTACTTTGCTGACCTTATTGCCACCATCAACACTACTACGGCACCAAATGATCCTTGTCCTGCCCATTGGATCAGATCGATGCGTGTAGAACTCAGCTCAACTCTAGCCTACATCATAGATCTCTCCTTCACAACTGGAACATTCCCAGAAACCCTTAAACAAACTTCCATACGCCCTCTCCTGAAAAACAACAAACTTGACCCAACAAAGACAGACTCATACCGCCCGATTTCAAGTATACCCTATCTAGCCAAACTTATAGAAAAGGTGGTTCAAATGCAACTACAGCAACATATAGACATATCAGCCCCTCTTGATCCTTGTCAGCATGGATTCCGTGAGGCCCATGGTGTAGAGACCCTACTCACTATACTCATCAATACATTATCCAGAGGTATCGACAAAATTGAGAATGGGTTCGTACTCATATTTCTTGATATAGCGGTGGCATTTGATTCTGTCAACCATGTACAACTCCTCTCCCGCCTACAGGAAAAAGGAATTCATGGCCTTGCTTGGGAATGGTGCAAATCCTATCTCATGAACCGCTGGCAACAAGTACGGATAGGTTCCTCAACATCAGAACCATTCCATCAGCAACAAGGAGTACCCCAAGAATCATCCCTTTCGGCTCTACTCTTATATGCAACCCATCAAGCACCCAAACCTTGATCCACTTATTGAATGCTTCAATGCAATTACTGATTGGCTCCTGTCCCAAAATCTTTGCATAAACTTTAAGAAAACTGAAGTCCTTTTCATAACCAGGAACAAAAACTTCTCTCCTCCTGCCTCAGTGAAAGTTCGTGACACCGAGCTCCCATGCAAGTCTGTAATACGATACCTAGGGGTTACAATAGATCAGCAGTTCAACTTCAAAGAGCATATAAAGAATACCACCAAATCCATTTACAACAAAATACAGACACTATGACATCTAAGACCTCTACTAGCCCCAGACGACTTCAGGACAATATTCCAGACACTCGTAATGCCACACTTTGATTATTCCAACATCATCCTACATGGACTCCCCAAGAGCACTCTCAATCCTCTTCAGATGGCGATGAACACAGCAGCCCGCATTCTCTGTGTCATCTCCAAAAAAGACCACATAACTCCCATACTTATGGATCTACACTGGCTACCATTACAGAGCAGAATCACCTACAAGGCGTTAATCCTATCATTTAAAGCAATTAACCGGATATCTTCCACATCCCTCTCTTCACTCCTGACCAGTACCCCTACTAACAGGCTAAGAAGGTCAACAACTAGCAATACGCTATCCATACCACCTGAGTCCACTAAATGTGCCCAAACAACTAGAAATAGAGCATTTACATTATATGCTCCTAAGTGCTGGAACAATCTCCCACCTCATATACGATCAATCGCTGACCTCTCACAATTCAGAAAAGCTCTCAAACATCACTTATTCTGCCTTTATTTTATCCACCCTAACCAAACACATTCAAATCCAACACAGCATCTCACCCACACAGCATCTGACATACCGACAACATAATTCCCAGTGATTTACAAAAGAAACTCACCATTAGGCACATTCATAATGACCATGATTACTTTGTCTCTAATACATAATATAACTTACATAATTTATAAGCTCCTTTGTTTGAACTGTATGTAGTTACCCTGTTACTTCCAAGTTTCAATCCCTGTTACAATGTAAGCAAAAGATCTTGTTTCTAATGCAAAATGTTGTTATTATGTAAACCGCACTGATGCTAAATAGCGCAGTATATAAGAATTTGTAATAAATAAATGTACAGCGCTGTGTATACCTTGTAGTGAATACAAATGATTAGTAATATATTTTATATCTTGCTGTTTAGAAAGAGATTCCTGATATCACAGTAGATTGTCAGCCTTACTTTTGGAACCTCTTTGAAGTTTAGAATCCAACTCCACTCCCTTTGGGTCTAATTTTTATGATTTCTAGGTTGCTGTTGCTGCTGCTACTGCCAACCCTCCACCCAAAAACCCTTGAGAAGGCCTTTTCTCAAAAACGTTTGGTGTCTGCCCATTATCAATCCATTTTAATGTTATTTTGTCCCATCTTTGTTGAAGGCAACCTATAGCTATGGGGGCCCAGATATAAAGACTTGCCATCCTGCTTGCCCTTGAAGAAAACAAAGTTATATGGGTATAGCAGGTGTTTCGCGTGGACAGTAGGATGCAAATTCTCATGTACTCCAACATCCCCTGGGAGTTGTTTCAAGCTCAGCTCTTTAATTACCATGAAGATCCTGCGCAATGCGAGAAGTCTTCACATGCATGATAATACTGCTTCAATGTTTCTAGATATTAGGGTAGAAAAGCTTTTCCCATATGAGCTCCATCAGATGACATCACTCAGATATGAGGCCTTGCATCTTGTTGTCCACGAAGAACACCTGCTTAGGTAAGTAACTTAGTTTTGCCCCTTCTTTCCAGTTGTTTTCATCTCAGCTTGTAGTTATCAATATTAATTTAACTAGTTAGTGGGGAGGTATGCATTTAGTTCATTTGGTCACCTAAAAATTTTAAAGTGTGGATAGATCACTTGTACATCCCTATACTTATAAATTAACACACATGTAGTTTGTGCACTTTAAAACGTTACAGCGCACACACTGTTTTCCTAAAGGCAAATATGAAAAACTAACACAACAAAAATCTTGAAAAAACATCACATTTGTTTTAAATGAGCACAAACCAAACTTTTTGGGTTGTGCACACCCCTGCTAGTTAGCCAGATGACAGGATGCATGTGTGGCAAAAGGTAGATGGCAGTTTCAACCGATTTGAAGCTGTAGAATACTTACTGTTGAATCAAAGTATTAGGATTCTCCAGGACCAAGCAGGAAGTCAGTCCTCACATATGGGTGACGTCGGCGCTGACGGAGCCCTTGTGCGAAGCATTTCCCAAGCTTTCAAGGAAAGCCTTTAGGAATGCAGCACGCATGCGCAGTCCCCTTCCCGCCCAAGGGTGCCATCTTGCTCAGTCTTTCTTTTTCCACGGAGCCCAACGGACGTGAGTTCGTGTCACCCGGGAAAAGTAGATTTTTTTCTGCGTTTTTTGCTTATCCGGTTCGACGCAGGTTTCCTTTCCCACCTGGGCTCGGTACACCGGTATCGAGTCCGTAATTTCTTCTTTCTTTCTTTGTCCTTCTTGACTAGCGTTTGTGCCTTTTTTTTTGTTATTTTCACTGGCAGCCTGGTCTTTTGACCTTGCAGGGGCCCTTTTTCCCAGCGGGTTCAAAAAGTGTGATTGGTGCAAGAAACTTATGTCTCTCACTGACACACATGACTGATGCCTCAGGCCCGACCATGACCACCTGGTCTGCGGCCCGTGCGGCAAAATGTTGTCGAAGGCACTTCGGAGCCGTCAGCATCAACGTGAGAGAATTTTCTCTGAGTCCACGTCCGGCCAGGCACCCGGACTTCATCAGAGGCCTCGACATCTCGGGAGTCTGACCCTGAGCACCGTTGTGGTTCCTCTGAGAGGTGTTCTCCCACCTGGGAGCACAAAAGGAAGAAGAAGCTTGTGAGGGCGGCCTCGGTGGAGGCCCCTGGGTCCTCAAGGGCCAGGTCGCGTAGCCCTGACCGCCGCCCTGGGCTCTCTGAGTCGGAGAGGCCGTCCAAACTACCTCGCATGGAGCCGGAGTCCCTGAGTCACGTAAGTTCTGTTGTCCTCGTGGACTCTCCTCTGGGAGAGCCGATGTGGGCCCATGTCGGGGGCTGCTGAGTTTCCTGAGCTTGGACTCAGGCTGACGGCCCTGGAGAGCAGCTTGGCTGCCTTCATGGAACAGCAGCGGGTGCTGATCACAGGTCTGACCAGTGCATCTGCCCCGACCACTGGGACCTCGACGTCTAAGTCAACCCCGGAGGCCGAGCTGATCCTCTGTCAATGACCCCGTCAACTTCCCGTGCGGGGCCGAGGTCATCAATGCCGGTGCCCTCGGTGTCGGGGCGGGTGGCACCGAGGCCCACACGGCCGGAGCCGCTCGACGACTCCTCGGAGGAGTCAGCCTGGGAGACGGAGGACGAGGAGTCTCCGGACACCTGGACCCGGTGCATCCCTTCGGACTCCCCGGAGTCCGAGCCTCGGAGAAGGTCCCCCCCCGGAGGATACCCGGTTCTTGGACTTTGTGAGGGGCATGGCCAAAAGCATTGGCATTCCCTGCAGACGCCGAGGAGGAGCCTCGAGCCGAAGAGCTCGATGCCCTCCAGTATGATTTTCCTCCGAAGCAAGCCTTTACTGTACTGGTTCCTCGGATGCTGGAACGGTGCTCCTTCTGTATGTGGGAGGAACTGGCCTTGGTGCCGGTTCTTAGCAAACGGGTCGATTCCATTTATCGAGTCCGTAAGAGCCCTGGGTTCCAAAAGGTGCAGCTACTGCACAAGTCCATGGTTATGGAATCGGCCATGCACCGCCTGAAGAGTCAGAAGATGCACTCCTTGGTGCCTCCCAGCTGGGAGGCCCGGAACCTGGATGCCCTTGGTAGAAAGTGCTTTCAGGGCTCTGTTATCTTGCCGTGTCCAGACTTACCAGCTGTACATGGGCATGTACTTACGGGACCTGGCAAAGGAGATTGCCGGGTTCTCAGCTGGCCTCTCCGAGGAACCCTTGCTGAGGTTCAAAGCCTTGTCTACAGGGATCCGAGAGTGCTCAAAGTTTATCTCTCAAGCAGCCTATGATGGCTTCGAGGCTTCGGCCCGGGTAGCCGCGGCCGGCATCGGACTTAGAGTCATGGGTGTAGGACAAGTTGGTCGATGTCCCCTGCCGAGGTGACAACCTATTCGGTAAGCCCATGACTGAAAAGGCTGCAGAAATAGAGACTGAGACAAGGCTATCCAGAAAGACTTCTGCCCCTTCTCAAAAAAAGAAGGGCTCGGGAAAGAAGCCCTTTTTCCCGAGGAAGGGTGCTGCCTACAAATCCTACCCTCAATATCAGGCCTCTCCAGCTCCCCAACAGGGCCAGCAGGCCAAGGGGCAGGGGCATGGGCCCCATAGGCAGAAGATCCCCAAGCCGCCAGCTCCGACTCCTGCACAGCAGGGAGCGGGGTTTTGACTCCCACAGCATAGCCTCTTCTCCGCCGGTGGGTCCACTCAGCACAGGAGTTCGGCTGACCCTGTACCCCTGCAGGTGGCCAGCCATCACAGAGGATACCTGGGTACTGAGCATAGTCCAAAAGGGCTACATGCTCCACTTCCACCAGCTGCCCCTCTCCTACTTTCCAGGAGAGCCTCCCAGACTCCCTCTACACAGGAACCTCCTCCTTCAGGAGTTGGCAAGTCTTCTAAAGTAACAGGCGGTGGAACCGGTGCCTCACCACCTGGAAGGGCAAGGCTTCTACTCCAGGTACTTCCTGGTACCAAAAAGGACAGGAGGCCTCCGGCCTATCCTAGACTTGCGAAACCTAAACAAGTTTCTGGAGAGGGAAAAGTTCAAGATGCTTACCCTTGGGATACTGCTGTCTTACCTTCAGCAGGGAGACTGACTATGCTCCATAGACCTAAAGGATGCTTATACTCACATCCTCATTCATCCAGACCACAGACAATATCTCAGATTTGTGGTGGGAGGAAACCTTTGGCCTAACCTCTGCCCCCAGGGTTTTCACCAAATGCCTGGCGGTGGTGGCGGCTTATCTCAGGAATCAGGGAATTTTCGTCCTGTACCCGACAAGCTACTCTTTGCACTGTCTCTCTTCAGCATCTGGGCTTTGTCATAAACGATGCAAAGTCACCTTTGGTCCCCTCTCAGAACCTAGAGTTTATAGGGGCAAGATTAGACACCCTTCAGGCAAGAGCCTGCTTGCCCGAGGACAGGGCCCACAGACTGATGGACTTGGCCAACCAGTTCCAAAGCAGTTCTCATGTTTCCGCCAGGCACTACCAGTGGCTCCTGGGCCACATGGCATCCACTGTGCATGTGACTTCCAACGCTCGCCTGCACCTGTGGGCTGCTCAATGGTGCCTCAGAGCTCGGTGGACGCAGGCCACAGGTGACCTCCGAGACAGAGTAGAGGTGTCCAAACCACTTTTGGACTCCTTACAGTGGTGGCTACATCTCCCAAACCTTCTCAAGTGGGTACCTTTTCAAGCTCCAACACACACAAGGGTGCTGACGACCGATGCTTCCTCAAAGGGCTGGGGTCTCCTCGGGAGGCCACGCAGCAAATCAGTCTTTTGGAGCTGCGAGCAATCCTCTTAGCTCTGCAAACATTTTCTCATGCCCTATCTCACCAGCCTGTCCTAGTTCAGACGGACAATCAAGTGGCAATGTTCTATGTGAACAAACAAGGGGGCATGGGGTACAGGCTCCTATGTCAGGAGACACTGGCCCTTTGCTCCTTTGCAGTCAAACAAGGCATGTTTCTCAAAGCAGTTTATCTACCTGGTCAGGAGAATTTCCTAGTAGACAAGCTAAGCAGGATTTTCCAGCCTCACAAATGGCAGTTGAATCCATTGATGGTCCAGTAGATCTTCCTCCGCTGGGGACTTCCATCCATCGATCTTTTTGCCACAGAATCGTCAGCTGCCCAGGTTCTGCTCCAGACAGCGGCAATCCCCTGCGGAAAGCAGCAGATGCTTTTTTGATTTCTTGGTCTACGGGCCTCTTGTATGCGTTTCCTCCCTGAGCCCCTGGTGGCCCGAACTCTGTTCAAGATTCTCTGGGACAAGGCCTCGGTGTTTCTGGTAGCTCCCAGATGGCCGAGGCAGCCGTGGTTTCCACTTCTGCTGCAGTTGACGGTGGAAACTCCGTTCCCTCTGGGGTTGCAACACGATCTCCTGTCTCAGAAGCAAGGTTCCCTTCTGCACCCCAATCTCAGGTCCCTCAATTTGATGGCCTGGCTGCTGAAAGGATAGTGCTAGCTCCCTTACGTCTACCTAAGGAGGTTGAGGAGGTGGTCTTGGCCTCTAGGAGGCAGTCCACCAGAAAATCCTATGCCCTCAAGTGGCGTAGGTTTACGGTATGGTGTGCTCACCGCAATGAAGATCCTTTCTCTTGCCCTGTGCCAGTAGTTCTGCAGTATCTACTTCACCTGTCAGACCTAGGCCTTAAGTCTAACTCTGTTCAGGTCCACCTCAGCACTTTGTCAGCGCACCACTCCTCGGTGGAAGGACAGCCTCTGTCGGTTCACCCCTTGGTGTCCCGATTTCTCAGAGGTCTGCTTCTACTCAAGCCTCCAGTACATCCACCGGTGACTGAGTGGGATTTGAACGTGGTCTTGCAGCAACTTGCTCACTGTTTGAGCCGATGGCTACTTGCCATTTGCGCTTCCTCTCTTGGAAAGCGCTCTTCCTGGTGGCTCTTACCTCGGCCAGACGTGTGAGTGAACTACAAGCTTTGGTTTCTGATAGGCCATACACACGGTTCTATAGGAACAAGGTGGTCCTTCGGACCCATCCCAAGTTCCTTCCAAAAGTGGTCTCCTCTTTCCACCTCAACCAGGAGATGATTCTTCTGACCTTTTTTCCCAGGCCGCATACCAGCCGGGTTGAAACAGTCTTGCATACCCTGGACTGTAAGAGGGCGTTGTCTTTTTACGTAGAACGTACGCGGGGCATCGAAGGGCTACTGAGCTCTTGGTCTCCTTTGAACCTAATAAGATGGCGTTACCTGTCTCCAAGTGTACATTGTCCACTTGGGTAGCAGATTGTATCGCCTGGGTGTACAAGGCAGCCGACCTCCCCTTGCAGGGTCGAGTCATGGCCCACCGTGTCAGGGCGAAAGCCGCGTCAGTAGTTCATCTCCGTTCTGTTCTGTTGGCAGACATCTGCCGGGCTGCAGTTTGGTCTTCAAGCAAGACTTTTGCAGCCCATTACTGCCTGAAGAGAGGGTCCCGAAGGGGCAGTGCTTTTGGACAGGTTTAGGCAACTCCTACCCTCCGGCCCTTGTGTTGGGCTACCGTACGGGGGCGTTCTCAGAGGATATTCTTATCACGAATGCTGAGGCTCTTGAGAGGGGGCCATTTTTTCAGCTTAAGGTTCCCGGTAGTCTAGATCTGGGGAGTCCCATATGTGAGGACTGACTTCCTGCTTGGTCCTGGAGAAAGAGTAGTTACTCACCTGTAACAGGTGTTCTCCAGGAGCAGCAGGAATCAGTCCTCACGACCCTCCCTCCTCCCCTGAAGTTGCAGTCATATACTTCATTTAGATTTTTTGCTGTCTTTTAGCTATGTCATCAGACTGAGCAAGATGGCACCCTTGGGCGGAAAGGGGACTGTGCATGCGTACTGCATTCCCAAAGGCTTTCCTTGAAAGCTGGGGAAATGCTTCGCACGAGGGCTTAGTCAGTGCCGATGTCACCCATATGTGAGGACTGATTCCTGCTGCTCATGGAGAACACCTGTTACAGGTGAGTAACTACTCTTTACGGAGGAAAAACAGGTAAGTATTATAGTGCAACTGAATAGTACATTGTTTAGAATGCTTTGAACTTTGTGTATTTTTCAGGAAACCAGGTACCAGTTGCTTCATTTGCGGCCTGCACAGCGTGCATCATGGATTGGCTATGCCATTGCTTACCATCTGCTGGAAGATTATGAAATGGCAGCAAAGATTTTAGAGGAATTTAGAAAGACCCAGCAGGTACCATGAGAAATCTAAGGAACATGCTAATATATGTAATGAATAGTGTTGACTCCCAGAGAAAGGATTTCTCTCTTTTGTACAATAAACAGTTTTGGGACCATTTGGGGCCATTTCTGCCAAGTGCGCTACCTGTTGAGCACTTTTTAAAACTCTCTGATATGGCAGAGATGCACTCTATTAGTAGTTCTTTATAGCAACTGCAGTTATCGGAATAAATGTTTGCATTCTCATTTCCTATTAGTCATGATTGATCTCCAGGAACAAGCAGGAATGAGTCTTCACATATGGGTACGTCGGTACCGACGGAGCCTGCACGGGAATGCTGCCCAGCTTCCAATCAGAAAGCTTTTGGCAGCATCCCTCGCGCCTGCGCAGTGACTTCCTGCCTTCTCCACAGCCTCTCTTCAGTTTTAGTTTTTCCACGGAGCCGGCAGGACGTCCTCCTGTCACCGCAGAAACTTTTCTTTTTAATTGCTTTAATTACTTTAGTTTTTTGTTTTCTTGTGGTCGTGGCTGTATTTCCCGCTACCACCGGTATCGCCGGTGGATTTTTGGCTAAATTCTGAGAAACTTTTCTTCAGTTTTTTTACCTTAACTTCTTGGGCCTACTAGGCCTTTTTCATTATGGAGCCTTCTTTTCCTAAGAAGTGCATTGGATGTCGAAACACTTGTTTCTTTTTAGACACCAATAGTTGGTGTCTCAACTGTGTGGGTCCTGACCCTTTTTCCCCTGACTTGTCAGGAGATAATTTTGTGAGGAAACCTTCAGTATTTAGAGTTTCCCTCGATACCGTTTTTTCCTCAGCAGTGAGGGTACCCGGTTTCTCTACTTCACAGGATCAGGTAACCCAAAAACAGTCTGTTAAGACTAGCCAATGCTTGAGTGGTATGTCCCATGCCCAGCATGGTGACGGCTCCGGCCTTACCCTCAAGAACCCATTGGCATTACCCCTGCGGGAGTCTTCGGGCTCCAAAGCGTTAAAGGGGTTTCAGGATGTTCCTGGGGCTCACCCCTCACAGAACATACCTGAGCCATGCGCGGGGGTGGTATCCGCTTCGAGCGGTATTGAGCCTCCGGCATCGGCACCGGTGTCGAGTATTCCACTCTTCACCAGGGATCGTCATCGGGCATCCTCGGTACCTTCGGGACCGATCGATACGCACCACATTGACTTCCCTCAATCTCAGCCATGCTCCGGGACGGTACCGGCGTCGATCGGTTCCGATACCCTGGCATCGGCATCGAGGTGGACCACCTTACTCTTTGCAAGAGGTGCTCATCGGGTATCCTCGGTACCGTCGGTATCGATCGATGTAACCCAGTCTGCCATAGTGGTATCGGCATCGCGGATACTGCCATCGGCGTCGGCACCTTCGCAACATGCATCGATAGTATCGCTTACTTCGATGCCGAGTCTTGAGCCGATATCTAGTCTCGAGGACTGCGTACCGACGCGTCCCGGAACCGACTCCTGTCGTTTCCAGATAGGCAGTTCCGAAGATCATAGCCATAACTCCTTCATGATCTCGGTACCACTGCAGCAGTTCCCGATGGCTACTTCATCTGCTAATCCTGTATCAGTATCGATGCCTATTCTTGCACCGATACCTACTTTGGAACCGATACCTGGCGTTGGTGCAGTACCCTGTACCTCCTCTGGTGCTCAGGCTCTTTCTTTAGCCTTACCAGGGATGGTTCCCATAGGAGATCAGTCTTTTTAGGCTTTTCTCCGGGATATGGCAACCTTTCTTAATATTTCTATCCCTGGTTGTGATTCTACTCATGGCTCACCGGCACAAATAGAAAATATAAAGTTTCCTTTACATCCTGCTCTGCAGGATCTCCTTCTCAGGGTCTGGAAATCGCCCTTACGACTTCCTCCAGTCTCTACAGACATTGAGGTTCGGTACCGGGTGCCACCCTCTCCAGGGTTCCAAAAGCCTCAACTTTCTCATCGTTCCCTTGTAGTGGAATCGGCACTGAGGAAAGTTAAGAGCAAGAAGAAGCATTCTTCTTATCTGCCGGGTCGTTCTTCAAGAACACTCGATGCTTTTGGTCGTCAAGCCTTCCAAAACTCTATGCTGGCCTCCAGAGTTCTTTCATATATTTTTCATATGAGTCTAACACTCCAGGAAGTCACAGAGAAATTGTCTCTTTTGACCCCTTTTTTACCAGAGCCCAAGGCTACGGATTATTCCTTGCTCATCAATCACAGCCGGAATATATCTTGGTTCCTATCTCGTGCTTCTATAGACTCTTTTGAGTCCATTAGCAGATCCTCTGCTATTGCCATTGCAGCACGTCGCAGAGCCTGGCTTGAAGCTTCAGACTTGAGCAGATGGGCACAAACTATACTGGCTCATTCTCCTTGTACAGGAGAAGGTCTCTTCAATAAGGAGGCTTTACGTCAGGTTGCTCAATGCTTCTACATATTAGAAGTTTATTCACTGTGCTTTTCTTTTCAGTGTACTAACCTGACGGGGAAAAATTTTTTTGTTCAGGGACAACACACTTCTCCTCTTCTTACTCTCTAGAAGAGCAGTTGCAACTATCCCCTGATAGTTTCTATCCCAACTGGACATTTTTTCCTTCAGTTGACTTACCCTATGGGTACGTCACCCTCCAATCACTTGAGGGTTACCATACTGAACAGCTTCTCTGCCAAGCTCGTTCCCCAGACAGGGAGAAGAGATATCTCCTCTCTTTTCTTGTCTGTTTTTCTTTATTCAGCACAGGACAATCTCTCTGCTGTTTCCGTCAATAGCTTGGCCTGCAGGAGTTACAGTAATTGTATTACTGGAACTTTTTCCAAGTTCCAGTCCCTTGTTCAAAATTTTGTATAGCCTCAGTAGTGATTCCAAACTATCTTGAATCCTCCTACTCGTTTAGGCTTTCTCATATTATTCTAACCATCTCCTCTCCTAGGATATGGCAACACACCTGACTTCAGTCAGTTTATCTCATAACTCTCCTGCACAATGCTCTCTGCACTCTTCAGAGAAGCTTTCTACTATGAGGGCCTTGCTATAGAGCATTGACCTTGTCTCTGAAGTTTCTCTATTAGTAGGGAAAAACTTATAAACCCTTCCTATGCCTGTGAGGGTTCTCCACACCCCCTCTAGCCTGGGGTGTTAACACGCGATATCAGTTATTCTGTGTGAAAATCCAAGGCTTCTGTTTACGCATGCTACCTCTGGGTCCTTCCATAGGTCCCTCTGGTATCTTCCCTGCGTTTCTCCACATCTACCATGTCAGTGTTCTGTGGAACTCCCGCCTTGTTCTTTACAGATTCATATGTTCATCTGTTCTCACGCGAACATCACGGTTATCTGCTTAGATTGCCTTTCTGCATCCCTCAATCCATGAAAATAGATTCTCTATTCATATCCCAAGTGGGTTCACCCTCTTGTAGAGCATAGAATCTTTTTCTTTTATATTCCCCATGTACAATTATGGGGCTGGGTGGTAAACGTGTATCTTCAACCTGTTGCCTTGTATGTAGCATCTCCATATATGTCTATATACCTATATCATTGCTCTGGGGGTGCTAAATCAAGCCCCACAAATTTACATATCTTCAGGTATATCATATCTATATCTATATATATATTTGATATATTTCACCACCCATATCCTAATATACATATCTGAACATATGTATGTGTATGTATGTGTATGTATGTGTATGTATGTGTATGTGTATATGTATGTGTATATGTATGTGTGTGTATGTGTATGTATGTGTATATATGTGTATGTGTATATATATGTATATATGTATATGTGTATATATATGTATATATGTATATGTGTTTGATAAGGGGCCTCTTAAGGGTTGATCTGTCTTACACACTCCCACCCTTACTGTCTAGACTACATGTTTTACCTCCTAGAGGTTTTAGACAGTCTGTCGCCCTACGTCCCATGCCATCTTACGATGCAGAAACTGTTAAGCACCAATATCCTCTTTGGTGCTAACATCTCCATTTTTTCTTTAAGTCCATGAAGCATCAAGCTTCAATATTTTTCCTATCTCTCGCCAGCTAGGAAAAACCGTGTACCTCTTTATCTTGAGTACACAACTGTTTTCCGTGGGAATAGGGGATTTTTTCCAGTTTCCCTCTTCCCGCCTGGACTGGGCTAGTTGTCCAACTCCGTCAGTCTTCTTCCTTTAGTCCTCAATGTTAATGACCTTATTTTTTTTATTTATTTATTTAACATTTCTTATATACCGCCTTTCATGATATCAAGGCGGTTTACATTGAACAAACTGAAATTACATTGAACAGGGCATTATAACTTGGAGATAACTATTTTACAGGGAACATGGGCTATGGAGGGTTAAGTGGCTTGCCCAAGACCACAAGGAGCACCTGTGGGACTAGAAACCCCAGTCGTTCCGGCCCAAGGTTGCTGTCCTCTAGTGGGATTTGAACCCCCGACCTTCCGGCCTGAAGTACCTTGCCCCAACCACTAGGCCACTCCTCCACTCCTTATGCCTAAAGGAGTTTTCAGCTTTTCCCATAAAGCTTTCCATTGAAGACCTGACGTCAAATCCTCCCCAGTTGACACCTGGATCTTCTACTACCTCCAGGTCTGGACCTTCATCCTCACTGCTGAGAGGTCACCTTGAAGATTCTGCTACTGCTTATCCAGTAGACTCCATCATGCTTTCTACTTCCTACAATACAGTAGGTAAGCTGCATATTTTAAGTGTACATTAAATGTCTTTTAATGCTACTCATTATGTCTACCAAGGACTCCTGTAGTTTGTACAACCCTCTAGTCCTTGGCTATGCTGTTCTTTCCTCACAGCTCCTTTATTGTCAACTCCTACCCTCCATCCCACATTGGATGCCGGGGATTCCTGGAGTCAAAATGCACCCCTGATCCAGGCACTTGCATTTTTATGGGATCTCCCCCTGGCATCTCCAGCTAGGGAGTCCCCATATGTGAAGACTCATTCCTGCTTGTTCCTGGAGATAGCACAGTTACTTACCTGTAACAGGTGATCTCTGGGAACAGCAGGAATTAGTCTTCACAACCCTCCCACCTCCCCTAGGAGTTGCATCTTTTTTATCTTCTTCCTTTTCTCTCCTCGCCTTTGTCTCAGCTCTGAAACTCAACTGAAGAGAGGCTGTGGAGAAGGCGGGAAGTCACTGCGCAGGCGTGAGGGATGCTGCCAAAAGCTTTCTGATTGGAAGCTGGGCAGCATTCCCGTGCAGGCTCCGTCAGTACCGACGTACCCATATGTGAAGACTAATTCCTGCTGTTCCCAGAGATCACCTGTTACAGGTAAGTAACTGTGCTGTGTCTGCATGCACTTGGACCTGATTTCAGGAAATACAAAGGTTAATATCTGACCAGAGAATTTAAACATAAATTCTAAAAGGGTTTGAAGGAGAATACAATAGAATTAGGAAATTCACAGAATGCTTTTTATTTCAACTTGCAGAGATTAGCCAGTGTGTATACGGCAGCTTTTAGTGCTTTTTTTTTTTTAATCTCCATGGTGGATATAGATGCAGGAGCCATGGTGGCTTCTGAGGAGTCAGGGTTGTCCTCTTTTTGCTTTTGCAGTACAGCAGCAATAGCCTTAGCAAGATGATCAAGTGAGTGCAAACGTCATGTCCCTCTCCCACAGTCCATGCTTCCATTATAAAGAGAGTGTATGGGTAATGAGGGTTAGTTGTGGATATTACAAGCATGCATTTCTTCGGTCTGTTTTCACACTACAAGGCAGCCTTTTGCAAGCTGTTAGCTGGACCACTTCAACTGCTGCTGCTATTGGGATTACCATCTCATGCTTTCAGGTTTGAGATTTTCTTCTGTTACCACAGGCTTTTACTTACTGATCCACCTTCTTCCATTGGAGTCCACCTGTACTATTTGTATCCCGGTGAAACTGAATGCAGGGTAAGGAGGGTTGGAAAGGAGCTTGAGGGGAAGGTGGGGAATGACAAGCTGTCGGTTTAGAAGAGAAAGTAGAGGAGATAGGATTGGATAGAGGGGGCTTGGAGTTGTTGGGAGGATTAAGGGATAGTGTTGAGGAGATGAGATGGAAAGAGTTGGAAGGTTTGGAATGGTAAGACACAAAGGGATGTGGCAGGAAATGAGAAGGGGTGACAAATGGAGTGTGAGGAGAAAGCCCTTCAGGGTTGTTAGGGAGAGAGCTGGTGAGTTTGGCCAAGTGAAGTTAAATGGGGATGAAAGCAGAATTAGAGAGTTTGAAGGTGTGAGAGATAGGTGGAACATCTCTTTCTTCTTTAATCCCTAGCTGGCATTTGGAGAGAAGGCCATCCTACTACTACTACTGAGCATCCTCTCAGCCAATATGCTGCTGTAGGTGCCGCTGAATTCCATCTGTTGCTCACAATACACTTCCAACCTTGGCGATCAGTGGCAACATTTCTGGCCTCATTGATGGTCAGTCATTGGTTCCTTAGGTCTTACTCGATGTATTTGAGTCACATTTTCTTTGGAGCTGCTTGTTGAACCCTCCAGTGGACAGGTTGCTCTCACCAGAAGAGTTTGTAGGCAGCCGACTGGTGTTCATTCTGCAAATGTGGCCAAACCAGTGCAGTCTGCATTTTTGGATTTGTTCTTTGACTGAAGATTGATGGTCGCCCCTTGTCCGAAATATCTCGTTTCGCTGGCAGTCATGAAGAGAGACACCCAAAATCTGTTTCGGGCATCGTATTTGATAGAATTTGTTCAAGTCAGGTTTGAGCAGAGTCCATGTTTCCGATCTGCACAGGAGAATTAGCAGGATCAGCGTAGGAAGGGGCAAATTTTGGTCTTGGTGGAGATATTGGCTTTCTTCCAGAGGCACCATTTGAGTGAGGCAGATGCTGCTGTTGCCTGGCCAGTCGTGCTGAGGACTTCAGTGGTGGATGCCACCTTCATCTACTGTACCAGCGATCCCAGGTATTTGAATTCTTGGACCTGCTCAATTTGAATTCCATGGAGGTGAACAATGGCCTGTGATTTGTCTGTAGTCATAACTTTGGTCTTGTCCACATTGATTCTTGGGCTGTAAGATTGGGCGATGAGGGCAATATGGAAAACGATATCTGTGGCCTCTGCATCCATATCAGCAAATACAGCACTGTTGTCTGCGAACATCAAGTTGGTCAGGAAGTTGTTCACACCGTACTGGATCCGGCATCTGTCCTTTGTTTTCCTCATTATAGCATCGATCACGATATTGAAAAACAGGGGTGAGGCGACATCTCCTTGGTGGACTCCAGTTTGGGTAGGAAATTCCTTGGATAGCTCATTTCAGATCCACACGCTTCTGGATGATCTTCAGTGGCACATGTTCGTTCTCTAGTGCCCTCCAGAGTGGGACATACAAGTTTAAGTAGTGGGGAAGGTAAGAGATAGAGCAGGCTGGGAAATAGTAAGACACCAATGGGATCAGAGGCATTTGGAAGGCTTTGGTGAAAGTGAGAATAGAGGCTGGAAGATTTGAAGGTATATGAGAGAGAAGAGAAGAGATGGTTGCAAGCATCAGATGAAATGGTTGGGGGAATCTGAGATGGAAGGGCATAATTCAGCGATTGTTGAGATCGGGTACTTCTACAACAACAAGGCGTACACAATGCCTTGTTGTAAGAAACGGGCCCTGCCCATCAGAGCTTACAGTCTAGTCAAGGCAGACAACGCAACAGCTGAGGACTAGGATATGTCTAGGGAAATGGTAGGGAAAGACATAGTTGGACAGCAAGAGTCTACATGGACCAGAATCCAAAAGCAGCCTCGACGAGGTGAGTTTTTAGCCTGGTTTTTAAAAGGGCCAGAAATATGGAGCCTGACAAACGGACTCAGGTAGTTTGTTCCAGGCATAAGGAGCAGCAAGGTGGAAAGATCAAAGTTTAGAGTTGGCAGTGGAAGAAAAGGGCACAGATAAGAAGGGATATGCCAGAAAAGCAGAGTTCCCGAGGATGAGGGTGTAGGGAGAGATAATAGGAGAGGTAGTGAGGAGCAGCAGAATGAATGCTCTTATAGGTAACTAGTAGAAGTTTGAACTGGATACAGAAACGGATAGGGAGCCAATGAAGCACAGCTGAATTTTGAACAGATTGAAGGGGAGAGAGATGATTCAGAGGGAGACCAGCATGGAGGAGATTGCAATAGTCTAAACAGGAGGTGTCTAAAGAGTGGATAAGTATCTTAGTAGTGTTCAGAAAGGAAGGAGCAAAGTTTGGTTTTGGCCATGTTCAATTTCAAACGGTGGTGAGCAGCAGTGTTGGATAGGCAGGCAGAGAAGACAGGTGTAGAGAGATAGATCTGAGACTCATCAGCATAGAGATGGTACTGAAAACCATGGGAGTTGACGAACGCACCAAGGGACAATGGTCCTTAGACAGACCCTAAGAGTACATCAACTGAGAGCCGGATAGCAATAGAGGAGGATTCACTAGAACAAACATTAAAAGTGCAGTGAGAGAGATGAGCAGAGAACCAGGATAGAACAGAGCCCTTAAAACCAAGTGAGGACAAGGTATTGAGGAGAAGGGTGGTGGTCAACGGTGTCAAAAGCAGCAGAAAGGTCAAAAAGGATGATGATCGAGTAAAGGCCCTTGTATTTGTCCAGGAGCAAGTTACTGGAGACTTTGGTAAGAGCCATTTCAGTAGAATGTAAAGGACAAAAGCCGGATTGCAGTGGAGCCAGAAGGGCTTGAGGGGAGAGAAAGTCAATGCAATGGTGGTGAACCACACGTTCAAGTACTTTAGAAATAAAGGGGAGGAGGGATATGGGTCGATAAAGGGATAGGTAGGGTCTAGTGAGGGTTTCTTGAGGAGTAACCACAGTATGCTTGAAGGCTGCAGGAAGAGTAGCCGTGGAAAGTGATAAGTTCTAAGCACTGAACTGTCTTGACTGGCCTCATTGTCACTTTTCCTTGTGTATGTTTCTCTTTCATTGTGTCCCGATTAGAAAAGACATACATATACTGATTTAATAAACATATCAAACAATTTAAAATATATTCATTAAGAAAATTTTAAATATTTATTTATATTTGGAATTGAATTTTCTGTATGTAGTAGAAATATGAAACCCAAGATCCCTGTTTTGTTTGCATCTAGACATCTCCTGATAAAGTGGACTATGAGTACAGTGAACTGCTTCTGTATCAGAATCAAGTTCTCCGGGAAGCAGAACTCCACAAAGAGGCCTTGGACCACCTCTTTACATATGAAAAGCAAATCTGTGATAAACTGGCCGTAGAAGAGACCAAAGGTACTATCTTCTTTTTAGGCTTATTTTAAGTGTAAATACTCTGTATTTGTGAACTGATGTGCTTTGGTATTCATTTTAAATATTGTTCCTCTAGGAGATCTAAATAACATTTCCTAAAAATTATGTGACTTTTTACTTTTTATGGAGAGGGGGAATGAAAGGCAGTTATAAACTACTATGGAATTGCATATTGCCATAAGAAAAAAAGAGGAAAGTGTATGCTTTTTCTAATACTTGGCAGCCTCCGTGCACACCTGTGCCAATGTACTTGGGATTGATTGGTCCTCTTCTCGCCTAAGGGTGCCATCTTGCTCAGTTTCTTTTTTTCTGCAGAGCCGTTCTGACGTTTATCTGGCTTGTCCCCGGAAAAAGTTGATTTTTCTTTCTGAGTTTTATACTCACCTTTGGTATCACACCGGTACTCTAACTGACACTCGACCTCGTTGCCTCGGCATTGAGTTTGGGTATATTTGTTTCTTTTTTTTTTGGCGTCTTCACGCCTTTTTTCCAACTGGCAGCCCGGAGAGTCTTTGACCTTGCAGGGGTACTATTTAGCTCCATGGCTACCAGTGGCTTTAAGAAGTGTGATCGGTGCTCTAAAATTATGTCTTTGACCGACACACACAACTGCTGTCTCCGCTGCCTCGGGCCAGATCACGACCTGGCAGCCTGCAGTCTCTGCAAAAGGGTGTCCAGCAAGGCCCTCAAAAGCCACCAGCAACAGCATGATAAGTTTTTCCCAAATCCCTGGTGCCTCCGAAGACCAGGGCCTCGTCTGAGACCTCGATGCCTCGGGCGGAACCTTCTGAACCTGAGCCCTGTCGTGGGTCCTCAGAAAGGGGGTCTCCCTCGAGGGAACCCAGGAATCATGGCTCGAAGTCGACCTCGGTCGCGGTCCCCCTCGACCTCCTGTTCGGGACCGAGGGCGTCGACGTTGGTGCCTCTGGCGTCGGGGCGGGTGCTCCAGGGCCCCGCGGGGTCAGATCCTGACTCCTCCTCAGACGAGTCCACCTGGGAGACGGAGGATGAGGAGTCCCCCAACACATTCAAGACTTGGTGCGTCCCGTCGGACTCACCGCAGTCTGAGCCCCGGAGTAGATCCCCTCCGGAGGACACCTGGTTCTCGGAGTTTGTCCGGGATATGGCCACCGCGTTGGCTATCCTGGCGGACCCCGAGGAAGAGCCTCGAGCCGAGGAGCTCGAGGCCCTGCAGTACGACTCCTCCAAAGGAGGCCTTTACTGTCCCGGTTCCTCCGATGCTGGAACGGCTTCTCCTCCGGATGTGGGAGGCACCGGCCTCGGCACCGGTTCTAAGCAAGCGAGTCGATTCGATTTATCGACTCCGGAAGAGCCCTGGCTTTCAGAAGGCGCAGCTACCACACCATTCCATGGTTGTGAAATCGGCCATGCATCGCCTGAAGAGTCAGAAGATGCACTCTGCGGTGCCCCCTGGCAGGGAGGCCTGGAACCTCGATGGTGTCGGTAGAAAGTGCTTCCAGGGCTCGATGCTTGCCGTGTCCAGTCTTACCAGCTGTACCTGGGCATGTACTTGCGGGACCTGGCCAAGGAGTTGGCCGGGTTCTCTGTTGGTCTCTCCGGGGAACCCTTGCAGAGGTTCAAGTCCTTGTCCTCAGGGATTCGGGACTGCTCGAAGTTTGTCCCGCGCCTACGATGGCTTCGAGGCTTCGGCCTGAGTTGCGACAGCCGGCATCGCGGCTCGACGCCAGGCATGGCTGCAGTCATCGGACCTCGAGCCGTGGGTTCAGGACAAGTTGGTCGATGTCCCTTGCCGAGGTGAAAACCTTTTTGGCAAGCCCATGGCCGAGAAGGCCGCACAGCTCGATACTGAGCACCTTACAAGGACAAGGCTGTCTAGGAAGACCTCTGCCCCTTCTCACAAGAAGGCGGCCTCGGGTAAGAAGCACTTTTACCCGAGGAAGGGCACTGCCTACAAATAGTACCCTCAATATCAGGCTATCCAAGCTGCCCCCCAGGGTCAGCAAGCCAAGGGGCAGGGTAATGGGCCCCGTAGGCAGAGGACCCCCAAGCCTCCGGCCCATGCTCCCACTCAGCAGGGTGGGGGTTTTTGACTCCTTGAGCGTAGCCTCTCAGTCCCTGCTCTCCCAACCCTGCACAGAAGGTCGCCTTGCCCTCTTTGCACACCAGTGGCCCCACATCACTGGGGACAGTTGGGTGTTGAACATAGTCCACAGGGGCTATGCACTGCATTTTCACCTACTGCCTCCGCCATACTTCCCAGGGGAACCTCCAAGGCCTCCCCTGCACACAGACCTTCTCTTTCAAGAGCTTCAAGGTCTGTTGGTGGACGGGGCAGTGGAGCCTGTGCCTCCCCACTTGCAAGGTCACGGATTCTACTCCAGGTATTTCCTGGTGCCCAAAAGAACCGGTGGCCTTCGACCCATTCTGGACCTCAGGAACCTCAACAATTTCCTAGAGAAGGAAACGTTCAAGATGCTTACTCTTGGAACACTTCTGCCCTACCTCCAGCAGGGAGATTGGTTATGCTCCTGAGATCTAAAGGATGCGTACACTCACATCCTCATTAATCCAGACCACAGAAAGTACCTCAGGTTCATTGTGGGAGGAAACCATTATCAGTACAGAGTACTGCCTTTCGGCCTCACCTCCACTCCCAGGGTCTTTACAAAATGCCTGGCAGTGGTGGCGGCCTACCTGAGAAATCAGGGAATCTTTGTCTTCCCCTATCTGGACGACTGGCTCATCAGGGGTCAGACGTGCCAGGAGGCCAGACAAGCCACTATTGCTCTTCTTCAAAGCCTGGGGTTTGTAATAAACTTCGCAAAGTCCACTTTGCTCCCCTCCCAGAACTTGGAGTTTATAGGAGCAAGGCTGGACTCTCTGCTCGCAAAGGCTTTCTTGCCAGAAGACAGAGCACAAAGACTGATAGCCTTAGCAAACCAGTTTCTCAACAGGTCACTGGTCTCCGCCAGACTCTGCCTGAGGCTTCTTGGCCACATGGCTTCGACAGTACATGTGGCCCCCAATGCCAGACTCCATATGAGGCCTGCACAGTGGTGCCTTCAGACTCAGTGGTCCCAGGCCACAGGCAGCCTCAGGAACAGGATAAGGGTGTCCAGACAATTTCTGAACTCCCTCAGCTGGTGGTTGCACCCACCCAATCTACTAAAAGGGGTGCCCTTTCAAATTCCTGGGTACACAGTGGTACTGACCTCAGATGCCTCCCTGCAGGGCTGGGGAGCTCATTGTCTGAACAAGTGCACCCAGGGCCTGTGGTCTCCTTGGGAGGCTGCACAGCAGATCAATCTCCTAAAACTCAGGGAAATTGTGGTCATTGTTGAGCTTACATACCTGTTTCAGGAAACCATTGCGGACTGCTTTCTCTCGTAAATCTAACCTTCGGGATTTATTGGTTAAGACTACAGTTTTGGAAGATGGTCCTCCTTCTCATGTTTCACCTGGTCCCTTCCCTTGTGGATTGTGTCAATATTGCAACAATACTCTTTTGGGTATGGTTTGGATTGATTCCCGTTCCGGGAGAAGTTTTACAACACGCTGGCACACTTCTTGTACCACGGACTACGTGGTTTACTTAATCACTTGTCCTTGTGGTCTCAACTATGTGGGTCGCATTATCCGTTCTTTTAAGGTATGCTTGGGGGAACATGCCTCTCGGCTCCGTACCCGACAAACAGTCTGCCCCCTTGGTTAATCATTGCCTCACTCATTCCCATTCCTTTGAGGATCTACGTTGGCGTGTTATAGATTTTGTGCCTCAGAACCCCCGGTGTGGCAATCTTATCCAAACACTACAGAATCTTGAGCAGAAATGGATCTTCATGCTGGACTCGATTCATCCCAGGGGCTTAAACATGCAGTTGGATTGGTACACTATTCGGTTTAAATAATGTTTCAACTTTCTCGCTGTCAATTCAATGGGAGGGGCCTGTGTGGTGGTTCCTCCCTTAACTGCTTTGATTGGCTGGTCCGATTTTTACCGGGGCTCCCTACAGTTCCGGCTCCGTTATTGAAACAACTGTGTTTGGTGCCTTTAAAAACCGCCTTCTTCGGCGTTTTATGTAACGAGGCTGTTTATTTTGTGGCGACTGGACCTTAAGCAGGGGGGTACAATACACTCCCCGAAACGTGACACGTCGTCAGAGTTGTCCTCTGCTGAAGATTTACGACGGCCTTGTCAGCTAAGTACTTTTGAAACGTAAAGAAGTTGATAATGTTTCTAATAAAATTAAAAGGATTGGCTGCAGTGGTAAGGGGGTGGAGTTCTCCTGTACTGTGACGGCTTTTCCGACAAAAATAATTTACACATAACGGTGGTTTTGTTGGTCATACCAGGTTCTTTTTATTGGGCTCTATTGTTGACCTGGTTTGGTATACATTTTTATGATTTTAAAGTTCTGCTCCAGGCAACCGCATCCTCTGAGAATAGCAGCGGATGCTTTTCTGATTCCCTGGTCTTAGGGCCTCCTGTATGCGTTTCCTCCCATGCCCTTGGTGGCCCGAACTCTCTTCAAGATTCTTCAGGACAAGGCCTCGGTCCTGCTGGTGGCTCCCAGGTGGCCGAGACAGCCTTGGTTTCCGCTTCTGCTTCAACTGGTGGTGGATCCCCAACTGCCTCTGGGGTTGCAACCCGACCTTCTCTCACAGGAGCAGGGTTCCCTTCTGCACCCCAATCTCAAAGCTCTCAATTTGATAGCCTGGATGCTGCAGGGGTAGTTTTGGCTCCCTGGGGTCTACCTCAGGAAGTTGAGGAGGTTGTCCTAGCCTCTAGGAAACAGTCCACTAGGAAAACCTATGCTCTCAAATGGAAAAGGTTTTCTGTGTGGTGTTAGCTACGTTTAGAGGATCCTTTCTCCTGTACTGTGCCAATAGTGCTTCAGTACTTACTGCACTTGTCCAATCAGGGACTTAAGTCCAATTCTGTTCGGGTCCACCTCTCAGCTCTAGCAGCTTACCACTCACTGGTGGAAGGACATTCTCTGTCGGTTCACCCCTTGGTGTCCCGTTTTCTCAGGGGCTTGCTTTTTCTCAAGCCCCCAATCCATCCTCCTGCTCCTGAGTGGGAGTTGAATGTGGTCTTGCAGCAGCTGACTCGCCCACCCTTTGAGCCGATGGCTACTTGCCCTCTACGCTTCCTGTCCTGGAAGACACTCTTCTTGGTAGCCCTTACCTCGGCTAGGCGAGTGAGTGAGCTTCAGGCCCTGGTCTGTGATAGGCCTTACACTCGCTTCTTTCAGAACAGGGTAGTCCTTCGGACTCATCCAAAGTTCCTCCCCAAAGTTGTCTCCTCCTTCCACCTTAACCAAGAGGTGGTTCTTCCAACATTCTTCCCTAGGCCTCATGCAAGCCAGGCTGAAACAGTTCTGCATACCCTGGACTGTAGGAGGGCCTTATCCTTCTACCTTGACCGTACGCAGGGGCATAGAAGGGCTACTCAGCTCTTCGTTTCTTTTGACCCTAATAAGTTGGGGTTGGCTGTGTCCAAGCGTACCTTGTCCATCTGGGTGGCTGACTGTATCACCTGGGCTTATAGGGCGGCTGACCTTCCTTTGCAGGGTCGGGTCACGGCCCACCGTGTCAGGGCAATGGCTGCCTCAGTGTCTCATCTCCGCTTTGTGCCCTTTGTAGACATCTGCAGGGCTGCAACTTGGTCTTCAAGCCAGACTTTGGCGGCCCATTACTGTCTGGACAGGGAGTCCCATAGGGACAGTGCTTTTGGCCAAGCAGTACTCCGGAATCTCTTTGATGTTTAGGCAACTCCTGCCCTCTGTTGGGCTACCGGTGGAGGTTGTGTCCTTGAAAAGCCTTTCTTTGCAGCTGGGACTAGAGGGAGTCCTCTTGTTCAGCCTGGGTTCCTTGGTAGCCCAGAGCTTGGGAGTCACCCATATGAGAGGACTGACTTCCTGCTTGGTCCTGGAGAAAGAGTAGTTACTCACCTGTAACAGGTGTTCTCCAGGAGCAGCAGGAATCAGTCCTCACAACCCTCCCTCCTCCCCTTGGAGTTGCAGTTGTACATAGTTTATTTTTCATTTTTGTGTGCTGTTCTTAGCTATGTCATTTGAATGAGGTAAGATGGCACCTTGAGGCGGGAAGGGAACCGCGCATGCGTGCCTGCATTCCCAAAGGCTTTCATAGAAAGCTGGGGAAATGCTCCGCTGGGGCTTCATCGGCGCCGATGACACCCATATGTGAGGACTGATTCCTGCTGCTCCTGGAGAACACCTCTTACAGGTGAGTAACTACTCTTTCTTCAATACCCTAAGGCTCCTAAAGAGGCAGCTACTTTGCCTGTTCACAGAATCTTGCATGATCTTATGCTGAGAATGTGGGGAAACTCCTTTGACGGTGTCTCCACACTCTCGATGACTCGATACCATGTACAGAGTACCAAGCTGTCCTGGCTTTCAAAAGACTGTTACCACACCATTCAATGGTAGTGTAATCGGCGATGCGTAGGATTAAGAGTGCTAAAACACATTCTTCTAATCCTCCGGACCGTGAATCGAGGACGCTCTGTGCCTTTGGGCATCGATGTTTCCAATCCTCCATGTTGGCATCCAGGATTAGCTCTTACATTCTCTATATGGGAATGTTCCTCAAAGAAGTTACAGGTGACTTGGAGCTCATGAGTCCTCTTCTTCCTGAGGAAAAAAGGGCAGAATTCCTTACTACGGTCAAACATGCCCAGGATGTCTCAAAGTTTGTAAACCGTGCAACCTTTGATTGCTTTGAATGCATTAGCAGAACACCTGCTATTTCCATCAGTGCACGTCATATTGCCTGGCTTCAGGCATCAGACTTAGAACAATGGGTGCAAGATAAACTGGGAAATATTCCTTGCACAGGAGAAAATCTCTTTGGCAAGGATTGGCAAGACAAGGCTAATCAGTTTGAATCTGAAAATACTACCTTGAACAAATTATCAAAGTCTACAGCCAACCCAGCAAAGAAAGTCAGTCAAGAAACCCTTTTTCAACAAGAAAAATAAATTTTACCCATCTTACACCCATCAGGGACACTGTCCAGTTCATGTTCCCCAAAGGGTACAATAGAACAGACAGCAGAGGAAGCCACAAGTTCCAAGAGCTCAACCGGCTCAACAGACTCAGCCCCCTCAGGGGCTTTGACTCCTTCCTAGAGAACTTAGTTTTTCTGCCCCTGAAAGATCCAGAACTCCTTACTGTCCCGGGCAGGTTATGCCATTTTGCCAGAAGATGGCAACAAATAACATCAGAAAACTGGACTCTGTCCATTGTACGGGAGGGGTACAGACTTCATTTTCACAGTATGCCCCCTCCTACAATGATAAGAGAGTTCAATTCTCAGGTCCCTGTCACCAATCTCTTAGGTCAGGAGGTCGCATCACCTCTTGCTCAAGGAGCAATAGAAGAGGTACCCATACCCCAACAGGGTACGGGATTCTACTCACCCTACTTTCTCATACCAAAGAAAACAGGGGGACACAGGCCTATACTAGACCTCAGAGGATTAAACAAGTATCTGTTCCGGGAAAAATTCAAAATGATCTCCCTCGGAACACTCCAGCCATATTTTCAGAGTCAGGACTGGCTATGTTCTGTAGATCTAAAGGATGCATATACGCATATTCTCATCCATGCCGATCACAGGAAATTCCTTTGATTCCTTTTCCAGGGAAGACACTTCCAATACAGGGTTCTTCCCTTCGGTCCAGCTTCTGATCCAAGAGTCTTCACAAAATGCATGGCAGTAATAGCAGCATTCCTGAGAACCCTACTAAGACAACTGTCTCATTCGAGCATCAACAGCTCCAGAAGTCAGCTTCGCTCTTTCTCGCACCATGCAAATCCTTCGATACTTGGCACTGGTCATAAACCTCCCAAAATCTCATCTCACCCCTTCTCAGTCTCTAGAATTCATAGGGGCTCGTCTAGACACAAGGCAGTCAAGGGCTTTCCTGCCACAGCCACAGTGTCTTTGTATAGTACAGCTGGCCTCCCAAGCAGCTATGAAGGTCTTCCTGACTGCTCTGGAGATGCTTCAGCTTCTGGGGCATATAGCATCTATGATCCATGTGGTTCTCTATGCTCGCCTTCATATGCGAGCAGCCCAGTGGACCCTATCCTCTCAGTGGACACAGGCCTCGGTTCGGCTAACGGACAAAATCAGAAACTCCACATGTCTCATTTTGTCCCTGCAATGGTGGCATTCACTGGAAAACCTTCTCGTGGGTTCTCCTTTCCAGCAGCCTCTATACCAAACCACCCTAACAGATGCATCCAAGTTGGGTTGGGGGGCTCACTTGCACGATCCATCAACTCAGGGTTTCTGGACCCCACAGGAGGCTTGTCTTCACATAAACCATCTAGAGCTCAGAACCATTTTCCATGCTGTCCGAGTTTTTCAGGCCCATCTCAGCTACAAGACAGTTCTGGTCCAGACTGACAATCAAGTAGCCATGTTCTATGTGAACAAGCAAGGCGGAACAGGCAACGAAGCTTTGCGACTATGGGCCCTCGTCAGAGCTTCAAATCCACCTCCTAGTGGTATATCTTCTGAGCATTTAGAATCTTTGGGCAGACAAACTCGGTCGAATACTGCTGTCACACTGCACTCAGACCAGCTTGCTCGAGTGTTTCGAATCTGGGAAACGCCAGATATAGACCTCTTTGCAAGTCCACATAATGCCAAACTTCCCCGATTCTGTTCCAGAATTCCGGTTCAAAACTCAGGCAAGGGATGCTTTCCTCCTTCATTGGGGTCGGGACTTTCTCTATGCCTTCTCACCCATTCCCCTCATTCCCAAAATTTTATTCAAGCTTCAGAGAGACAGAGGTCATATAGCTCCACGCTGGCCAAGGCAGACGTGGTATCCTCTGCTTCTGCGTTTTTCTCAAGCCACACCTCTGGAGTTGGGGTGTGCTCCAGATCTTCTTTCCCAGAAGAACGGGACACTATTGCACCCGAATCTCCTGTCCCTGCACATCAGGGCCTGGTTACTGAAAGCCTAGGATTCCCGGATATCAACCTATCTCCAGGAACAAGCAGGAATGTAGTCTTCACATATGGGTATCGTCGGTACCGACGGAGCCTGTGCGGAAACGCTCCCCAGCGTCCAATTAGGAAGATTTTGGGAGCATCCCACAGTGCCTGCGTGCTGCCTTCCCGCCTTTCCCAACTGCCTCTCTCCAGTTCTTCGTTTTCCGCGGAGCCAGCAGGTCGTGTTCCTGTCACCGCAGAAAATTATTTTTCTTATTCTTCTTTTTTGTGGTTGCGTCTGCCTTCCTCGACGCTACACCGGTACCACCAGTTCTTCTTTCTTTAAAAAAAAAAAAAAAAGTATTCTTTTTTTCAAACTTTTCTTTCGAGGTGCACGTGCCATTTTGGGCCTTAGGCCCAGAATTTCCTCCACCATGGAAAACCCGCCTCGGGTTTTAAAAAAATGCACCAAGTGTGGCGGCACCATCTCCGTCACCGACACCCATGAGTAGTGTCTTAAATGTTTAGGTCCTGACCACTCCATCTCCGAGTGCATGGCTTGTGCCATGATGTCCAAAAGGGGTAGACAGAACCGAGCTGCTAAGCTTAGTGCCCTTTTTCCCTCCGATGCAGCTTCTGTGACATCGACGTCTTCCAGGGCTTCGTCTTCCTCCCATGGATCTCAGGTGACTAAATATAAGTCCAGCCGGTCCTCAAAGGGTAGATCTCCTTCCAAGCATCGAGATGCCTCTGGCGTTGGCCTTGAGGGTTCCATACCGGCAAAGTTTCCCCGGCGGGAGGCTTCGGCTTCCAAAGCATTATTGGGGATCCAGGATGTTCTCGAGGCCTCGACCTCGGCAGAACTACTGGTGCCATGCTCTGGGGTTCCGGCTGTCTCCGGTACCGACACCCAGGCATCGGCAGCGTCGATAGACCAGAGGTTCCTGGCTATTGAACGGAGTCTGGCAGCTCTCCTTGCGGCATCGACGCCCTCGGAACCGCGTCAGATGATTCAACCGGTACTGGTACCGATAGTATCGACATCGGTATCGGCTTTGCCGGCACCCAGTCATGTGATGCCTTCTGGTGCCGATACACCAGTACCGATTACCCCCGGTACCGACTTCGCTCGGTACGGGTATCGGGCTCTTCAAGAGCATCCAGACAGACGATACTTTGAATCCTTGGAGGACTCCGAGGATTCTGATAACTCTGCCGGTACCGGGATACTTCTCTCGGAGGAGCCCTCCTCTCCTAAATGTAGGATGTCTCCTCCAGAGGATGTCTCCTCCAGAGGATGTCTCCTCCAGAGGATGTCTCCTCCAGAGGATGTCTCCTCCAGAGGATGTCTCCTCCAGAGGATGTCTCCTTCCAAGATTTCATCAGGGAGGTGGCTCGTGGGTTGTCCATTACTGTGACTCCTGAGACAGAGCCCAGAGCTAAGGAGTTGGAGATTTTACAATATCCCAAAGCTCCTAAGGAGGCAGCTACCTTGCCTATCCATGAGATTTTACATGATCTCATGTTGAGAATTTGGGAGACACCTCTCACCACCTCTCCTTACTCTTGCAGACTGGATACCATGTATCGTATCCCTCCTTGTCCTGGATTCCAGAAAACTCAGCTTCCTCACCACTCTATTGTAGTGGAATCAGCTATGAGAAGGATCAGGAGTGCAAAGAGACATGCCTCTAATCCTCCAGGACGTG
Organism: Ichthyophis bannanicus; assembly: GCA_033557465.1. Taxonomy (NCBI): domain Eukaryota; kingdom Metazoa; phylum Chordata; class Amphibia; order Gymnophiona; family Ichthyophiidae; genus Ichthyophis; species Ichthyophis bannanicus. Next base: position 1,853,086,792 of record CM066032.1, on the reverse strand, counting down.
AGTGTAGAACTTTGGATGCCTTTGGACGTCATACTTTCCAGGCTTCCATGCTTTCTGCCAGGATCAGTTCCTATATTTTATATATGGGAATGTTCCTTAAAGAAGTCACAGGTGATTTAGAGGCTTTGAGCCCTCTTCCTGAGGATAGAAGGCCGGATTTTCTCACACTGGTCAAACATGCCCAGGATGTGTCTAACTTAGTCAACCGTGCAGCTTTTGACTGTTTTGAGTGCATAAGCAGAACCTCTGCCATTGCCATAGGTGCACGTAGAATTGCCTGGCTCCAGGCATCCAATTTGGAGCTCTGGGTGCAGGAAAAACTGGGCATATCCTTTGTACAGGTGAGAATCTATTTGGCAAAAATTGGCAAGAAAAAGCCAATGAATTAGATGCTGACAACTCCACTTTGGATAGGCTATCCAAAGGCACAGCTGATCCTGCGAGAAAAGGCTTCTTGAAAGATGTCTTCTCAAAAAAGAAGAGGTTTTATCCCTCTTATTACCAACAGGGACGTTCTGCAGGTCAGCCTGCCCGGAAAAGTCAGCAACCACCTAAACAAAGGAAAGCGAAGACTGCTAAGCCTCAACCGTCTCAGCAGTCTCAGCCTCCACAAGGCCTTTGACTTACATCTAGAGAACTTAGCCTTCCTGGCCCTCAATAGACCAGAGCCTTCCACCATTCCAGGAAAGTTATGTCACTTTGCCCCCAGGTGGGAGCAGATAACAGCAGAGCATTGGGCACTCTGTTATAAGAGAGGGGTACAAGCTGCACTTTCTGTGCATGCCCCCTCCCACAATGGTAAGACAGTTCAATTCTCAGACCTCTCTCATCAGCCTGTTACATCAGGAGGTCACTATGCTTCATGCCCAAGGGACAATAGAAGAAGTACCCATCCTCCAACAGGGTACAGTGTTTAACTTCCCCTATTTCCTTATCCCAAAGAAAACGGGGATACAGACCTATCTTAGACCTCAGAGAATTGAAAAAATTCCTGCTCAAAGAGAAATTCAAGATGATTTCTCTAGGAACTCTGCTGCCATACCTTCAGGGTCAGGATTGGCTTTGTTCTCTAGATCTCAAGGATGCGTACACCCATGTTCTCATCCATCCAACTCACAAAGTTCCTTCGGTTCCTTTTTGTAGGAAAGCACTACCAATACAGGGTGCTTCCTTTTGGCCTGGCCTCAGCACCAAGGATGTTCACGAAATGCATGTCTGTAGTAGCAGCATTTCTCCGCACTCTAGGGATATTCATCTTCCCCTACTTAGACGACTGGCTCATTCGAGCCCCATCAGAGTCAGAGGCCAGAACTTCTCTATCTTGCACAATGCGCATCCTTCAGTATTTGGGTCTGGTCATAACCTTTACAAAATCCTGTCTAACTCCCACAGTCTCTAGAGTTCATAGGAGCTTTGCTGGATACCAGAAAGGAAGGGCCTATCTTCCCCAGGCCCGTTGCCTTCGCATGGTGCAGTTAGCTTCTCAAGCAGTGCTAAAGCCTCATCTCACTGCTCGAGAAATGCTTCAACTACTAGGCCACATGGCATCTACTGTGCATGTGGTTCCTTATGCTCGCCTCCATATGAGAGCGGCCCAGTGGACTTTATCCACTCAGTGGACCCAGGCATCAGTGTGCCTGTCAGACAAAATAGCAAACACAAATCGCCTTATTTTGTCTCTCCAATGGTGGCAGTCCACTCAGAACCTGTTGCTAGGGTCCCCATTTCAACAACCATTACCCCAGGCAACTCTCACAACAGATGCTTCTCCGATGGGCTGGGGAGCTCATCTGCAAGACCTCTCCACCCAAGGCACCTGGACTCCACAGGAGACTCATCTGCATATCAATCTCTTTGAGCTCAGAGCAATCTTACTTGCTCTTCGAGTGTTCCACACCCTGCTCAGCTACAAGACAGTCCTCATTCATACGGACAATCAAGTAGTCATGTTCTACGTGAACAAACAAGGAGGAACAGGCTCTCTCTCGCTTTGCAACGAAGCTTTGCGACTATGGGCCCTCGCCAGAGAGCATCAGATTCATCTCCTGGCAGTGTATCTTCCAGGCATGCAGAGCTCTTGGGGAGACAGACTCAGTCGAGTTCTGCTTCCACACGAATGGTCTCTGCATGCAGACCAGGTGGCCGAGATCTTTCAAATTTGGGGAACCCCAGACATAGACCTCTTTGCAAGTCCGTTGAATGCCAAACTTCCCCGGTTCTGTTCCAGAATTCCGGCTCAGGGCTCTCAGGCCAGGGATGCTTTCCTCCTTCACTGGGGGCAAGACTTCCTTTATGCCTTTCTACCCATTCCCCTAATTCTCAAAACCCTGTTCAAGCTTCAGAGAGACACAGGGCATATGATTCTCATAGCTCTACATTGGCCACGGCAGGTGTGGTACCCTCTGCTTCTACATCTCTCTCAAGCTCCCTACCTGGATCTGCTCCAGATCTCCTGTCACAGGACGACGGAATGTTATGACATCCCAATCCCCAGTCTGTGCATCTCAGAGCTTGATTGCTGAAGGCCTAGATTTTCATGATCTTATCCTCCCTCAGCAAGTAAAGGATGTCCTTTATGCTTCCAGGAAACCTTCCACAAGATGCTCTTATGCTTTTAAATGGAAGAGGTTTACCATATGGTGCTCGCAGAAGGGTCTTAACCCCCTTGCGATACCTCTGGAATCTTTACTGGAGTATCTCCTTCATTTGTCCAATGCAGGACTTAAGACTAATTCGGTAAGAGTCCATTTGAGTGCTATTGCAGCTTCTTTCAAGCCTCTAAATGGACAACCTATTTCCTCCTATCCTCTTGTAGCAAGATTTATGAGAGGCCGCCTTCTTACTAAACCTCCCAGTAGGCCACCACTGGTGGCATGGGACTTAAACCTGGTTCTTGGTCAGCTCATGAAGCCACCTTTCGAACCACTAGCTATTACCTCATTGAAATTCCTTTCTTGGAAAGTTATCTTTCTCATTGCAATCACATCAGCATGTCGCATCAGTGAGTTGCAAGCACTAGTGGCTGATCTACCTTATACAAGGTTCCATCTTGACAAGGTAGTCCTTAGGACTCATCCACACTTTATGCCAAAGGTGGTCTCGCCTTTTCATCTTAACCAAGCGGTCTACCTGCCTGTGTTCTTTCCAAGGCCTCATGCATCAAATGCAGAAAGGAATCTTCATACTTTGGACTGTTAAAGAGCTTTAGCCTTTTACTTGCAAAGAACACAGCAACATAGAAAGTCCTCTCAGCTCTTTGTTGCTTTTGATCCTTCTCATTTGGGACTTTGTCTCCAAAAGGACGCTGTCTAACTGGATTGCTCAGTGTATTTCCTTTGCCTATCAGAGTAAGAATCTTCCTCTGGAGGGTCACGTCACAGCTCACAATGTGAGAGCCATGGCAACTTCAATGGCTCATCTGCACTCTGTCTATTGACGACATCTGTCGAGCAGCCACCTGGGCCTCGGTTCACACCTTCACAGCCCATTACTGCTTGGACAAGGACTCCCGCCGGGATGCCTTGTTTGGTCAGGCTGTTCTCCAACACCTGTTCCATACCTAACCAACTCTTACCCACCATCCCTGGTTGAATGCCAGAGATCCATGGGGGGAAGTGGAGCCCTGTCTCAAGGATACACAACTTCTGGGGTCTCTCCCTGCATCTAAAGCTAGGGAGTCCCCATATGTGAAGACTTCATTCCTGCTTGTTCCTGGAGCTAGCATAGTTACTCACCTGTAACAGGTGATCTCCGGGAACAGCAGGAATTTAGTCTTCACAACCCACCCACCTCCCCTTGGAGTTGTATATCTCTATCTCTTTCTCTTTCCCTCTCTCTCTCTTTGTTTCAGCTTTAAACTCAACTGGAGAGAAGCAGTTGGGAAAGGCGGGAAGGCAGCACGCAGGCGCTGTGGGATGCTCCCAAAAGCTTCCTAATTGGACACTGGGGAGCGTTCCCGCGCAGACTTCGTCGGTACCGACAATACCCACATGTGAAGACTATATTCCTGCTGTTCCCTGGTATCACCTGTTACAGGTGAGTAACTATGGTATCTCAACAGTAAAGGATATCCTTGTGGCTTCCAGGAAGCCTTCCACAAAGCGATCCTACGCCTTTAAGTGGAAGAGATTCTCTGTATGGTGTTCTCAAAGGGAACTTAACCCCCATACAGTGCCTGTTGAATCGCTTCTGGAGTACTTACCTCATCTATCAGATTCTGGTCTTAAGACCAATTCAGTAAGGGCCCATCTTAGTGCCATTGCTGCTTTTCGCAGACCTCAGGATGGACAACCTATTTCCTCTCATCCACTTGTAGTGAGATTTATGAGAGATTTTCTTTTAACAAAACCTCCCATTAAGCCACTGCCTGTGGCATGGGATCTGAATCTTGTTCTCAGGCAGCTCATGAAACCGCCCTTTGAGCCTTTAGCCACTACAGCTCTAAAGTTTCTTTCTTGGAAGGTCATCTTCCTCGTTGCCCTCACTTCTGCAAGACGCATCAGTCAGTTACAATTTTTAGTGGTAGATCCTCCTTATACAAGATTTCACCATGATAAGGTAGTTCTTAGGACTCATCCTCACTTTATGCCAAAGGTGGTTTCGCCTTTTCATTTAAACCAAGTGGTTTACCTTCCTGTATTCTTCCCTAGGCCTCATGCCTCTAATGCAGAAAGGAATCTTCATACCTTAGATTGTTAAAGAGCCGTAGCTTTTTACCTTCAAAGAACTAAGCAACGTAGAAAATCTTCTCAGCTTTTTGTTGCTTTTGATTTCTAGTCATTTGGGACTTCCATTTTCCAAAAGAACTCTCCCTAGGTGGATTACAAATTGCATATCCCTTGCATATGAGAGTAAGGGACTTTCTCTCGAAGGCAATGCCACAGCTCACAATGTGAGAGCAATGGCAGTCTCAATGGCTAATCTTCATTCTGTGTCCATTGATGACATCTGTAGAGCAGCCACTTGTGGTACACACCTTTACAGCCCTCTTAGACAAGGACTCCCGTCAGGATGCCCTTTTGGCCAGGCTGTGCTCCAGCACTGTTCCCTCTAAGCTGTGCGCGTGTGCGCGCGCACACACCTCATCGAGCGAGCGCACGTACTTTACAACAGAGCGCACAAAAATTATGGCTCTGATTTTGATAGAAAACAACACAGATGTCTTAATTTTAAAGTTATGATTGTAATTACTAGAAATTTCCTGCTTCATTTAGTAATCATCTATTTTCATTTAACTTGATTAAAATCAATGTGGTGTACATACTGTATTCTGACGTGTAGTCAAATTTTAAAGTATATAACTCCGAGTGTCGTTATGTGGCGCACAAAAATTTAACCTTCCTTCAAAAGCTGCACATAGCTGATATTTTATGCGCACACAGCCTACAGAAAATTAGAGGGAACATTGTGCTCCAGCATCTCTTTCAGACTTAATACAACTCCTACCCGCTGTCCCGGGTTTCGATGCCAGAGATCCATGGGAGGAAGCAAGACCCATCTCACCTGGGGTTTGCAGCTAGCTGGCGTCATCCCCCTGGCATCTCTCAGCTGGAGAGTCCCCAAATGGGAAGACAACATTACTGCTTGTTCCTGGAGGTAGCGTAGTTACTCACCTGTAACAGGTGATCTTCGGGAACAGCAGGAATAAGTCTTCACAACCCACCCACCTCCCCTAGGAGTTGTCTCTATTTCTCTCTCTCTCTTTGTCTACTCTCTCCTTTGGTCTCAGCTATAAGCTCAACTGAAGAGGGAGAGTTGGAAAGGTGGGAAGGCAGCACGCAGGTGCTGTGGGATGCTCCCAAAAGCTTTCCAATTGGACGCTGGGGAGCATTCCCGTGCAGGCTCCGTCGGTACCAACGATACCCATATGTGAAGACTTATTCCTGCTGTTCCCGGAGATCACCTGTTACAAGTGAATATCTATGCTTTCCAGGCTCAATGGGAAAGGGATTTGGGGAGGGAAATAGAAAAGGTAACATGGCCCACCACCGTCACCCTCAACAATAACGTCTACTACACCAAGCCTGAAATAAAGTATCTAGGGTTACTACTTGATAGCAACTTGCGGATGGAAAAACACCTACGAATAACAAACCGGGCCATATTTCATAAATTAAGAGTGCTTCAACCACTCCGCAACATCATCGACCATTCCGACTTCAGAACAGTGGCACAAGCTCTTATCATTCCGCACCTGGACTACTGCAACGCTATCCTCCAAGGCCTCCCGAAGAGCACCCTAAACATTCTACAAATGGCCCAAAACGTCGCTGCCAGGATCATTATGAAAAAAGGCATCACTGAACACATCACTCCTGTACTCATTGAACTCCATTGGCTCCCCATTACTGCCCGCATCTTATACAAAATACTAGTAACCACTTACAAGCTCATTCACAACGTAGCCCCGTCATACCTCAACAATCTAATCACCATCCAGGCATCCAATAGAAGCAGAAGAACCATAACTCAAAACACCCTCAGCGTCCCAAACAGCATAAGAAAGGTCAAAGCGGAGACAAGCCGCAGGGCTTTCTCGTATACTGCACCATTACTCTGGAATCAGCTGCCCCACGACATAAGACAAATAAGTGACTTAAAAGAATTTAGAAAAAATCTCAAGACACACCTTTTTCAGTCCCATTTTAGGCTGAGTTAACTGAAATCAGTCTGTTAATTCTATATATGTATATAGACTGAACTAACCAGAAACCAGATCTGTTATATTGTATATATGTATATACAGAGCACACCCCCACCCACGCATCCTAATGTATATATAGGTAAGCAAACCCGCACACACTAATTCAAATGTAAATCAAATGACTCTGTGTTTGTGTTGTTTCTAATCAAATCCTTAACCAGTCATAATGTAAATCATACAAATTACTGCACTGTGCAGTCCAACCTGATCTGTAAAGTTAACCGCTGCTGATCGTAGGAAGCAGCGGTATACAAGTGTCTACTAAATAAATAAATAAAAAATAAATGGCAAGAAGTCTACCAAGGGTTAACACAAGGGCAAGTGGCCACCAGACATGTGGAAAACGGTGTTCAACTTTTATATTGCTGGTATCTTACTCCCCAGCATTTGCTAAACAGAAGTGGGTTATCGAATTTATGCTGGCAGGGGTGCCAGGTGGAAGAGGATTATTGCTATATGTGGTGGTGTGCCAAAGTACAACCCTTTTGGAGGGAGATCCATGTGCGTGTGGAGAAACTAGTGGGAGGTTGGCGTAGGATAGGGAGATTACCTTGTTGGGGATGCAAGGGGAGAGGGTTGGAGGGGCAGAAGAGTAAATTGGTGAGAATGTGTAGTGGCAGCTAGATGTAAAATAGTGGCGTGCTGGAAAACGGTAAAGCCTCCTACAAAGCTGAGTTGGCAAGAGCAGGGGTAAGATTTGTTCTCGCGCGCTTAACTGCTCTTCGGAGGGACAAAATGGGGGAGTTAGAGAAGATTGGGTTACCATGACTTAGAGAACAGGAATGATGTTGTACCATAACTAATTTTTATGTTAGGTAGTTCGAGAATAGTATGGGAGTTCTTGACAATGAAAAGTTCCCCGATGACACATAAAGGGCAGTAATGGATGCCCTTTTATTTTCCATGGACTACATAAGTACGATTATTATTATAAATACCTAAGATAATGTTTGGGGCGGGGAAGAGGGAGGTAGGAGGCAGGTGGAAGGCGGGGAGGGTAGGTTAGGATTGGATATGTTATCATTATTGGGGTAGATTTATACTCTTCCCCCCCTCCTTCATCCTCCCCCAGTGCTCTCCTCACCCCCTATCTCCCTCACACCCCTTCCCTCCCCTACCAACAAGCACTCTCCGCTCGCTTGCCCCATCGGAAGCAATGGCATTGCATCACATCCCTTACACTCACCTTCCCCACACTGAGTCCCTATGCCCAACCCTCCCTCCTCATCCCTTGCATACCTCCTAGCCCCCTTTCTCTCCAGTTCCCCTCCCCGTAACAGTCACTAAAAGCAAGCAATTACATTCCAACCGTATCCCCTCTCCCCTTCTCCCTTTTCATCCTCCTCCCTCCCCTTGATAGACACCCATAATACCCACCCTCCTCCCGACCAGCCAGACAGCAACACAACCCCTGGGCCTGACAAAAAGGCCAAAGTCTTCCAACAGTTCCCTGCCTTATTAGGCCATTTCCTCTCATGCTTATTCAGTCATTGGTGCACAAATCTGCAACTCCGCTTACAGTTCAACTATCTGTATCGGTGATGTAGCAGTCGTCTTGTTCTGGGATGTCATCTTTGCTGCTCTCTCCCACTGACTCCTCTCAGAGGCACCCTGCCGGCTTTTCTCTATAGGTGTTGGAATGTCTGTCATTCCCGCCTCTCTCATAGCCTCAGCCAAGTAGTAGCTCACCTCGTGACCCCATTAGCTGTAAGCGCCAAGCCAATAGGATAAAGCCACTTGTACTTGTAGCCACTGTCTCTGAATTTCATCGTGAAATCCCTTCATTCTTTCCACCTTTGCAGCTGTGGCCAGATCCACATACACTGCAACCTTATTACCTTGCCAGTCAAAGCATCCCATCACCCTCATCTGGGTCACAATCTTTCTTTGACCACATAGTCATGGATGCATATAACTATATCTTGAGGCCTCTCTCTCCTCACTGGGCTGAGCACACTATGAGCTCTGTCATCCTTAATGGCGGGGACCTCTTTTGACTCGCCCACATTGGTCAAGATGGCTTTACATATCTCCTGCGACACCCAAATACAGTTGTGGTATTATTCCAGCTCAGGTAAACTTTGATCCTCAAGTTATGTCGAGTTCTATTTTCTAAATCCTCGAGTTTTAATTGAAGCAGTTTATTGTTGCCTCTAAATCTCACATCGAGTTGCCCAATGCACCGACATTCCCCCTGCACCTTCTTGAGCTGCGTTTCATTATCTTCTCTACGGCGACCCACTTCCTGTATGCCTGCTCTTAGTTCTGCTAGCATCTCTTCGAATTCTGCCAGGACACTGGCAATCTCTTATTTCAGTTGACCAAACCACAAGCACAGTTCTGCTTTATTGATCTGAACAACTGTGCCCTGTCCAGCTAAGAGCTTGTTGACAATCAGCTGTTCCTCATGGTCCTAGCCTGCGTCCATCTCCATCGTTTTTCCACTTGCCTTGTGTTCTGCATGCGGGCCCGCATAGGGAAAGTCCCACAAGTCTGTGGTTTTGCAGCGTGTTGCATCATCGCTACTGCAGCGGTGTCAGCACTCTGCCCCCATCTGCGGTTCTTATTTTCTGCCTTCGGGACACTAAAAAAAAACAAAACATTTTTGGTGAGTTTGACCAGTGGAGCTGATTACTCATCCATCTGCATCAGGGGATGACATCACTTCCTCCCGCCAAGGTGTCAAATGTTAAAGGATAAAATCATGGGGACAAAAGAGCACAATGCATTCTCCTCCCCCCAGAACACACACACACACACGGGCATCCCACCTCTGCACATCACGCTCAGACAGGCATACTACCGTTGCACCACACACCAACTTGCTATCTGAAGTAATAACTGTTGTTATCTAAAGATGATGCGTGATATAGGAGCACTAGTGCTAGTCTCATGAGTCTTAAGAACATGAGACCACTACGAGAGGCAACAGGTGTGGAGAAGGGGGGCATGATGTTGTCACAAGCATTGGCTCTTAAGATTTTGGCCTGGCTCCTAAATCTGCACAAAATTTGTCAAAGCCTGGGTTAATGTCTGATAAAGCCATTCTCAAGAAGGCCAGGAAATCAAAGATTTGCTCCTCTGTGCCCTTTGGGAGGGATGCTTGTACCCTGGATCTTATATAGAGGGAAAGTATCTCCAGGAACAAGCAGGAATGTAGTCATCACATATGGGTATCGTCGGTACCGACGGAGCATGCGCAGGAAAGCTCCCCAGCGTCCAATTTGAAAGCTTTTGGGAGCATCCCACAGCGCCTGCGTGCTGCCTTCCCGCCTTTCCCAACTGCTTCTCTCCAGTTCTTCCTTTTCTGCGGAGCCAGCAGGTCATTGTTCCTGTCACCGCAGAAGAATTCTTTATTTCTTTTTTGTGGTCGCGTCTGCCTTCCTCGACGATTTACCGGTACCGCCGTTTTTTTCTTCTTTTCTGTCTTTAAAAAAAAAAAAATTCTACATTTTTTCCTATTTTCTTCAGGTGCACGCGCCTTTTTGGGCCTTAGGCCCAAAAACGTTTTCTTACAATGGAGAAACCTGCCTCAGGTTTCATAAAGTGCACCAAGTGTGGCGGTACCATTTCCGTCACCGAAACCCATGAATGGTGTCTAAAATGTTTAGGTCCTGACCACTCCATCACGGATTGTATGTCCTGCGCCATGATGTCTAAAAGAGTTTGGCAGAACCGAACTGCTAAGCTCAGTACCCTGTTTCCCTCTGATGCAGCTTCGGTGGCATTGACGTCTTCCAGGGCTTCCTCTTCTTCCAGTGGATCTCAGGTAACTAAACATAAGTCCAGCCGGTCCTCAAAGGGTAGATCTCCTTCTAAGCATCGAGATGCCTCTGGCGTTGCCCTTGAGGATTCTGCACTGGCAAAATTGCCCCGGCGGGAGGCTTTGGCTTCCAAAGCATTATTGGGGTTCCGGGATGTTCTCGAGGCCTCGACCTCAGCAGAACTACTGGTGCCATGCTCTGGGGTACCGGCGTTTTTCTCCGGTACCGACATCCAGGTATCGGCAGCGTTGATAGACCAGAGATTCCTGGCTATTGAGCGCAGTCTGGCGGCTCTCCTTGCGGCATCGATGCCCTCGGACCCGCGACAGACAATTCAGCCGGTACCGGCCCTGGCATCGGTACCGATAGCATCGGTGTCTGCTGTGCCGGTACCCAGTCATCTGATGCTCTCCGGTACCGATACCCCGGTACCGGTTACTCCTGGTACCGACTTCAGTCGGTACGGGTATCGGGCTCTTCAAGAGCATCCGGACAGACGGTACTTCGAGTCCTCAGAAGAATCTGAGGATTCTGACAGTTCTGTCAATGCAGGAATGCTTCTCCCAGAGGAGCCCTCCTCCCATAAGCGCAGGATGTCTCGTCCAGAGGATATTTCCTTCCTGGATTTTATCAGGGAGGTGGCTCGGGGTCTATCCTTTCTCCAGGACCAAGCAGGAAGTCAGTCCTCACATGGGTGACATTGACGTCGATGGAGCCCCTGCGGAGCATTTCCCCAGCTTTCTAAGAAAGCCTTTGGGAATACTGCACGCATGCGCGGTCCCCTTCCCACCTAAAGGTGCCATCTTGCTCAGTCTCTCTTTTTCCGTGGAGCCCTTCGGACGTGTGTCCTTGTTCACCCGGAAAATAGTCAGATTTTTTCGTCTATACCTTGCGATTTTCTTTTCTCCGGTTCGACGCCGGTTCCCCTTCTCGCCGGGTTTGGTACACTGGTATCGAGCCCGATCTTCTTTTTTCTGTTTTTGCCCTTCGTGGCTGGCGTTCGCGCTCTTTTTTTCCTTTTCCCTGGAAGGCCGGTCCTTTGACCTCGCGGGGATTCTTTTTTTCCCCCGATGGCTTCCAGTAGTTTTAAGAAGTGTGATCGGTGCAAGAAACTGTCTCTCACCGACACACAGGACTGCTGCCTTTGGTGCCTCGGTCCTGATCATGATCCTAAGATCTGTGGGCCGTGTGGAAAAATGTACACTAAGACACTCTGAAATCGTCAGTACCAGAAGAAAAGGCTTTTCTCCGACTCTGCCTCCGGCCGGGCCCAGACCTCGTCTGAGGCCTCGATGTCTCGGGAGTCTGACCCTGAGCATCGTTGGGGTTCCTCAGATAGGGGGTCCCCCAAGCGGGAGCGAAAGAGGAAGAAGTGGCTCGCGAGGGCGGCGTCGGAGGAGGTCCCTAGCTCCTCGAGGGCTAGGTCTCGGACCCCCGACCGCCGTCCCGGGCCCGTGGAACAGGAGAAGCCATCAAAAGTACCTCAGGTGGAGCCGGAGTCTGCTGGACACGTAAGTCCTGTTGTCCTTGAGGACTCTCCTCCCAGGGAGCCGACGTTGGGCCCGGCGCCGCCGGGGGCCCATGTCGGTAGCTACTGAGTCTCCTGAGCTGGGTCTCAGGCTGACAGCCTTGAAGTGCAGACTGTCTGCCTTCATGGATCAGGAGTGGTTGCTGATGGCCAGCCTTGCTGGCGCATCTTCCCCGACCACCGGGACATCGACGTCGAAGTCGACCCCGGAGACCGAGCCGATACTCGAGACCATGAAGGCTCGAGGTCGTCCTCGGTCGCGGTCACCCTCGACCTCCCAGTCGGGACCGAGGGCGTTGACGCCGGTGCCTTCGGTGTCAGGGCGGGTGCTGCCGGGCCCCGCGCGGTTGGAGCCCGACTCCTCTTCGGACGAGTCGCCTGGGAGACGGAGGATTAGGAGTCCCCCGATACCTTTAAGACTCGCTGCGTCCCATCGGACTCACCGCAGTCTGAGCCCCAGAGTAGATCCCCTCCGGAGGATACTCGGTTCTCGGAGTTCGTGCGGGATATGGCCACTGCTTTGGCGGTCCCGGCAGATCCCGAGGAGGAGCCTCGAGCCGAAGAGCTCGAGGCCCTCCAGTATGACTCTCCTCCGAAGGAGGCCTTTACTGTCCCGGTTCCTCCGATGCTGTAACGGCTCCTCTTCCGGATGTGGGAGGCACCGGCCTCGGTGCCGGTTCTGAGCAAGCGGGTCGATTCCATTTATCTACTCCGTAAGAGCCCTGGGTTTCAAAAGGTGCAGCTACCGCACCATTCCATGGTGGTGGAATCGGCCATGCATCGTCTGAAAAGTCAGAAGATGCACTCCCCGGTGCCCCCTGGCAGGGAGGCCTGGAACCTGGATGCGTTTGGTAGAAAGTGCTTCCAGGGCTCGATGCTTGCTTGCCGTGCCCAGTCTTACCCAGCTGTACATGGGCATGTACTTGCGGGACCTGGCAAAGGAGCTTGCTGGGTTCTCTGCTGGTCTGTCCGGGGAACCTTTGCAGAGGTTCAAGTCCTTGTCTTCGGGAATCCGGGAATGCTCTAAGTTTATGTCCCGAGTGGCCTACGATGGCTTCGAGGCCTCGGCCCGGGTTGCGGCTGCCGGCATCGCGGCTCGACGCCAGGCATGGCTGCAGTCATCGGACCTCGAGCCATGGGTTCAAGACAAGTTGGTCGATGTCCCTTGCCGAGGTGAAAACCTTTTTGGCAAGCCCATGGCCGAGAAGGCTGCTGAGCTCGAGACCGAGCACCTCACGAGGACAAGGCTGTCTCGAAAGACTTCTGCCCCTTCACACAAGAAGAAGTGCTCGGGTAAAAAGCCCTTTTTACCCGAGGAAGGCGACTGCCTACAAACAGTACCCGACTTACCAGGCCTCCCCCGCTCCCCCACAGGGTCAGCAGGCCAAGGGGCAGGGACATGGGCCTCATAGGCAGAAGGCCCCCAAGCCTCCTGCTCCTACTCAGCAGGGTGGGTGTTTTTGACTCCCAAGGCATAGCCTCTCCGTCTCTGCTGTCCCATCCCTGCACTGGAGGTCGCCTAGCCCTGTTTGCCCACCGGTGGCCACCCATTACAGGGGACAACTGGGTCTTAAGCATAGTCCAAAAGGGCTACCTGCTTCATTTTCATCAGTTTCCTCCTCCCTATTTTCCAGGAGAGCCTCCAAGACCTCCTCTCCATACAGCCCCCCTCCTGCAGGAGCTTCAGGGTCTGTTACGAGACCAGGCGGTGGAGCCTGTGCCTCCCCACCTCCAAGGTTTTACTCCAGGTACTTCCTAGAACCAAAGAGAACAGGGGATCTCGGGCCTATTCTCGACCTCAGAAATGTCAACAAGTTCTTACAGAAGGAAAAGTTCAAGATGCTTACTCTTGGAACACTTCTGCCCTACCTCCAGCAGGGAGCTTGGCTGTGCTCTTTAGATCTAAAGGATGCGTACTCTCACATCCTCATTCATCCAGACCACAGACAGTACCTCAGGTTCATTGTGGAAGGAAACCATTATCAGTACAGAGTGCTGCCCTTTGGCCTCACCTCCGCCCCCAGAGTCTTTACCAAATGCCTGGCAGTGGTGGCGTCCTACTTGAGAAATCAGGGTGTCTTTGTCTTACCCTATCTGGACGACTGGCTCATCAGGGGTCAGACGTGCCAGGAGGCCAGGCAAGCCACCCTCCGAACGATTTCTCTACTACAGCATTTAGGGTTTGTCATAAACTTCGCAAAGTCCACTTTGCTCCCCTCCCAAAACTTAAAGTTCATAGGGGCAAGACTGGACTCTCTGCAGGCAAAAGCTTTCTTGCCAGAGGACAGAGCCCAAAGACTGATGACCTTGGCAAACCAGTTTCTCAGCAGGTCACTGGTCTCCTCCAGGCTCTGCCTGAGGCTTCTGGGCCACATGGCTTCGACAGTGCATGTCACACCCCATGCCAGGCTTCATATGAGGCCTGCACAATGGTGCCTCAGGACTCCGTGGTCACAGGCCACAGGGCGCCTCAGAGACAGAGTAGGGGTGTCCAGACTGTTCCTGCACTCCCTACGTTGGTGGCTGCATCCCCCCAACCTGCTGGAGGGGATGCCTTTTCAGCCACCTGGGTTCACAGTGGTATTGACCACAGATGCCTCTCTACAGGGCTGGGGGGCACACTGTCTGGGCAAGTGCACCCAGGGCCTGTGGTCTCCCTGGGAGGCCCAGCAGCAGATCAATCTACTAGAGCTTCGGGCTATTCGCTTAGCCCTCAAGACTTTCTCTCAAACCATGGCTCACCAGTCTGTTTTAGTGCAAACAGACAACCAGGTAACCATGTTTTATGTGAACAAACAGGGAGGCACTGGGTCCAGGCTCCTTTGTCAGGAGGCACAAGACCTTTGCTTGTTTGCGCTCAAGCACAACATGTTCAAGGCGGTTTATCTCCCTGGCCAGGAAAATTACCTAGCAGACTGGTTGAGCAGAATTCTGCAGCCCCACGAGTGGCAGCTCCATCCCTTGGTAGTTCAGAAGATCTTCCTGAGGTGGGGACTTCCATCCGTAGATCTCTTTGCCAGTCCCCTGAACAGGCAGCTGCCAGGTTCTGCTCCAGGCAACCGCATCTTCTGAGACTAGCAGCAGATGCTTTTCTGATTTCCTGGTCCCAGGGCCTCCTATATGCGTTTCCTCCCACGCCTCTGGTGGCCCGAACCCTGTTCAAGATTCTAAAGGACCAGGCCTCGGTCCTTCTGGTAGCCCCCAGGTGGCCGAGGAAACCTTGGTCCACTTCTGCTTCAGCTAGCAGTGGACACTCCACTACCTCTAGGGTTGCAGCCCGATCTTCTTTCTCAAGACCAAGGGTCTCTTCTGCACCCCAATCTCAAATCTCTCAATTTGATGGCCTGGAAGCTGCAAGGGTAGTTTTGGCTCCTTGGGGCCTACCTCCTGAAGTTGAAGAGGTCGTCCTGGCCTCTAGGAAGCAGTCCACTAGAAAAACCTATGCCCTGAAGTGGAAGAGGTTTTCTGTGTGGTGTCAGCTGCGTACAGAAGATCCTTTCTCCTGTACTGTACCAGTGGTGCTTCAGTACCTGCTACACTTATCCAATCAGGGCCTTAAGTCGAATTCTGTTCGGGTCCACCTCTCAGCTCTAGCAGCTCACCACGCACTGGTGGAAGGACATTCTCTATCGGTTCACCCCTTGGTGTCCCGGTTTCTCAGAGGTTTGCTCTTGCTCAAACCTCCTGTCCGTCCTCCAGCTCCTGAGTGGGAGTTGAATGTGATCTTGCAGCAACTGACTCGCCCACCTTTTGAGCTGATGGCTACTTGTCCTCTCCGCTTCCTTTCCTGGAAGACTCTCTTCCTAGTAGCCTTAACCTCGGCCAGACGGGTGAGTGAGCTTCAGGCCCTAGTCTGTGACAGGCCTTACACTCGCTTCTATAGGAACAGGGTAGTCCTCAGGACTCATCCAAAATTCCTCCCTTATTTATTTATTTAATTGTTTTTCTATACCGCACTATTTATTATCAGCGCGGTTTACAGGAAACGTATTTGTGCAAAGAGGGCAGTTCATTGCACTTACAATCAACAGGGTAAATAAACATGGATAACAGGTTAACAGGTAACAACTTTTTACAATTTAGTATGCAGGCTTATACACCTATCTCGTTGGTAAGTACAGTTAATACGGCAATGACATTCTGTAAATTAGAGGTGGGTTCGGAAGGTAGTGGTGTCGGCATGGGGCTCGTGTGGAGAGAGTTGGACATGAGTGAAGGTGGCTGAGAGCTGTCATTTGAGATGGAGAAGTACTGGGTAAATAGGTGACGTTTCAACGCTTTCCTAAATTGAAGAAGGTTGTTGATGGCGCGGATGTCAGGTGGGAGATCATTCCAGCAGGAGGGTGCGTAGAAGGCGAAGGCACAGTTGCTCGTAGTCTTGGAGCATTTAATGATTGCTTTGGGAAGGATGAGAGTGTTAGTAGCAGCTGACCTCCTCATCCTGTTGGGGGGGGGGTTATCTGGACTAAGAGAGGGAGGTGGACGTGCAATTATGGATGGCCTTGAAAGTCATTGTTAGAATCTTAAATGAAATCCTGTAGTGGATGGGGAGCCAGTGTAGGTGTTTTAGTATGGGGGTAATGTGTTCCATTCTGGAGGCTCCATGTAGAGTTCTTGCTGCAGCGTTCATTGCCAACTGTAAAGGATGTAGGGTGCTCTTCGGAAGTCCGTGCAGTATGGAGTTAATGTGGTCGAAATGAGGCTTTACTAGAGCTTGAAATACTGTTCTGAAGTCAGTTGGGTCTAGCAGTTGTCTAATGTGGCGTAGTGTTCGGATTTTATGGTATACTGCCTTTACCATGTTAGATATCTGCTCCTTCATATTGAGTTGTTGGTCAAGGATGATACCAAGGTATCGTATCGTAGGTTTGGCGAAGAGTTCGGCATCACACACTTTTATGGATGATGGTGGAGTGAATGCTTGGTCTCTGCAGACAAGTAGGACTTCCGTTTTCTTGAAGTTCCCTAAGGTTGTCTCCTCTTTCCACCTCAACCAGGAGGTGGTTCTTCCAACATTCTTCCCTAGGCCTCATGCAAGCCAGGCTGATGCGGTCCTGCATACCTTGGACTGTAGGAGGGCCTTATCCTTCTACCTTGACCGTACGCAAGGACATAGAAGGGCTACTCAGCTCTTCATCTCTTTTACCCTAATAATTTGGGGTTAGCTGTGTCCAAGCGTATCTTGTCCATATGGGTGGCTGACTGTATCACCTGGGCTTACAGGGCGGCTGACCTTCCCTTGCAGGGTCGGGTCACGGCCCATCGTGTCAGGGCAATGGCTGCCTCAGTAGCTCATCTCCGCTCTGTACCGTTGGCAGACATCTGCAGGGCTGCAACTTGGTCCTCAAGCCAGACTTTTGCAGCTCATTACTACCTGGAGAGGGAGTCCCGTAGGGACAGTGCTTTTGGCCAGGAAGTACTCTGGAATCTCTTTGAGGTTTAGGCAACTCCTGCCCTCCAGCCCTCCGTTAGGCTACCAGTGGAGGTTCTTTCAGTGAAAAGCCTTTCTTTGATGCTGGGACTAGAGGGAGTTCTCTTGTTCAGCCTGGGTTCTTGGTAGCCCAGAGCTTGGGAGTCACCCATATGTGAGGACTGACTTCCTGCTTGGTCCTGGAGAAAGAGTAGTTACTCACCTATAACAGGTGTTCTCCAGGAGCAGCAGGAATCAGTCCTCACAACCCTCCCTCCTCCCCAGGAGTTGCAGTTGTACATAGTTTCTTTTTTCATTTTTGTGTGCTGTTCTTAGCTATGTCATTTGACTGAGCAAGATGGCACCTTTAGGCGGGAAGGGGACCGCGCATGCGTGCAGTATTCCCAAAGGCTTTCTTAGAAAGCTGGGGAAATGCTCCGCAGGGGCTCCATCGATGTCGATGTCACCCATATGTGAGGACTGATTCCTGCTGCTCCTGGAGAACACCTGTTACAGGTGAGTAACTACTCTTTACTGTGGCCCTGAAACAGGGCCAAGGAGCTGGAAATTCTACAATATCCCAAAACTCCTAAGGAGGCAGCTACCTTGCCCATTCATGAGATTTTATATGATCTCATGTTAAGGATGTGTGAGACACCTCTTATCACCTCTCCTCATTCTCGCAGACTGGATACTATGTATCAAGTCCCTCCTTGTCCTGGTTTCCAAAAGACTCAGCTTCCTCACCACTCTATTGTAGTGAAATCAGCTATGAGAAGGATCAAGAGTGCAAAGAGGCATGCATCTAATCCTCCAGGACGTGAGTGCAGAACCCTGGATGCTTTTGGACGTCGGGTCTTCCAAGCTTCCATGCTTTCTGCCAGGATCAGTTCCTATAGTCTGTACATGGGAATGTTCCTGAAGGAGGTCACAGATGATTTAGAAGCTTTAAGTCCTATTCTTCCTGAGGATAGAAGACTGGATTTTCTTACTTTGGTCAAAGATGCCCAGGATGTTTATAAATTTGCCAACCGTGCAGCCTTTGACTGTTTTGAGTGCATAAGCAGGACCTCTGCTATTGCCATAGGTGCACGTAGAATTGCTTGGCTCCAGGCATCTGATCTGGAGCTCTGGGTACAAGACAAATTGGGAAACATCCCTTGTACTGGTGAGAACCTGTTTGGTAGAGATTGGCAGGAAAAAGCCAATGAGATGGATGCTGAAAATTCCACCTTGGATAGATTACACAGGTACACTACCAAAAAACTGCCTCCAGTTTTGCAACTGATTCCTATAGATTTTGGGGTGCTGAATCCAGGAAAAATAGCCAAAATGTTCCATCACGTCACGTTTTCTTGCAAAATTAGATTTCTTAGCCATATAAGGAATGTTCACATAATTTCTTTTTAGCCGACTG
The DNA here is from genome assembly GCA_033557465.1 of Ichthyophis bannanicus. Lineage (NCBI taxonomy): Eukaryota > Metazoa > Chordata > Amphibia > Gymnophiona > Ichthyophiidae > Ichthyophis > Ichthyophis bannanicus. Next base: position 1,853,067,970 of record CM066032.1, on the reverse strand, counting down.
CAGTTTATTTTCTTGGCCCACAATAGAGGTTGTAATGGTTAACTAACTAGAAACACTCCCTCATGATATTTTAGTGTTTTGTATTCATTTTATACATTAACAGGACAATTGGGAGGCGGGGGGCTAAATCCGGTACTCGCGCTGGCGCATGTTCTTTCCTGTTCACCTTGCCTCGTTCGCTCGCTCGCTCGCTCAAACATGGTGGTTGTGACATGAACGTTCCTGTCAAATTTCAGTTTCTTGCAAGTTCATTATTACCTTTTGTTTGCTCAGTCGTAATCCAGCTTTATTCCGAAGTGGTTCACTACAGTTGTAGTTTGCAGTGCTGTGTATTTGTGATGGCTCACAGAGCCAGAGGTTGCGTCAACTCTCCGGACAGTTTTTGTTTTATTTGTGGGGAATATACCGTGAAAAAGCGGCAGAGGAACATTTCTGCATTTATTTAAAAAGTATATTTCGCCTATTTCGGTTTGAAGTTAGACGATCAAGGCAAACCGTGGGCTCCTCACAAAGTGTGCAAGACATGTGAGGAAGATCTACGCTTATGGATGAAAGGTAAAAAACAAGCATTTCATTTCGGAATACCTATGATGTGGCGTGAACAAAGAGACCACAGCAGTGACTGCTATTTTTGCTCTTGCATTGTGAAGGGATACAACTTAAAAAATAAGAACGTAATAAGTTACCCCAACCTTCCCTCAGCAATTAGGCCTATGCCTCATAGCAACGAAGTACCTGTGCCTGAACCACCAAAATCTTTGGATCATATTTGTGTGGACGGTTCTGATCATGATGAGACTCATCAGATGGCTTTTCCTGATGAGTCCAGTACTTCCGAGTTTGAAACTGAACCAGATCCGAAACCTGAACTTTTCTCTCAAGCTGAATTGAATGATTTAGTCCGGGATTTAGGACTCCCAAAAGATGCTGCCCAACTGCTAGGTTCTCGGCTTAAACAGAAAAATCTATTGTCACCAGGAACAACTTTTTATTGGTACCGCAACCGCGAGACACAATTTTTGAAGTATTTCAGCAAAGAGGAAGATTTGGTATTTTGCAACGATATATTCGGAGTGATGGAAAAGTTTAAACTCAAGTATGATCCTGCTGAATGGCGGCTGTTCATTGATTCGTCAAAAGACAGCATAAAAGGTGTTCTTCTTCATAATGGCAACACATTCGCTTCAGTTCCTATTGCTCACTCTGTTATTCTCCAAGAAAAATACGAGAATTTGGCCCTGACTCTTCAGAAGATTCGTTATGATGAGCATAAGTGGATGATTTGTGGAGACTTTAAAATTCTATCCATGCTATTAGGGCAGCAATCCGGTTTCACCAAATATCCCTGCTTCCTTTGCTTGTGGGATAGCCGGGCCCGCGACCTACACTGGGGGAAAAAAGACTGGCCAATTCGGGAGTATTTGAGACCCGGTGAGAAAAATGTTCTTCATGAGAGCTTGGTACCTCGTGATAAAATTCTATTACCACCTCTCCACATTAAGTTGGGTCTCATTAAGCAATTCATCAAGTCCCTTCCAAAAGATGGTGAGTGCTTTCGGTACCTTTGCTCAAAGTTCCCCCGACTTTCTGAAGCAAAGCTAAAGGAAGGAATGTTTGTTGGCCCTGATATAAGGAAACTCATTTCAGATGGAGCATTCGCTGAAACGATGTCTGAGAAGGAAAAAGAAGCCTGGGATTCCTTAAAGGATGATGTTCTCAAATTCTTGGGGAACAGGCGGGATGAGAACTATAAGGATATTGTTGCCAGGATGCTCAATGCCTTCAAAGAACAAGGCTGTAACATGAGCCTGAAAGTCCATTTCTTGCACTCCCATGTGAACTACTTTCCCGAAAACATGGGGGCGTACAGTGAAGAACAAGGTGAAAGGTTTCACCAGGACATCAAGGACGCAGAGAGAAGGTACCAAGGAAGATGGAACACCACTATGATGGCTGATTTCTGCTGGTTGCTGCTGCGGGAAACCCCAGATGAAAAATATGCCAAGCAGCGCACCAAGAGAAGCATTCGGGGGAAGAAGAAACGGACCCACCAGGAGATTGATTGACCCAAGAATGACTTTAAAATCTAAACTGTGTTGAGAAATATTGTGTTTTTACTAAACTTTGAAATAAAAATTTGCTAGTTATTACCACAGTGTCGGATCTCATTTATTAGAATTTTATTTTCACACCATCGGGTGTTTGTCTTCATGTATTGCAATGGTGCGGTTTGCGTTTTCTATTCTTACATACATACCTGTACAACATTTTTTTCACTTTTCTTTGCTTTGTGTCTAACCTCGCTCTTATATGCTCAATGTTTGTGCACATGTATGTGGCTGTTTTAAGTGCAGACAATTTTGCTACCATCACAGTGTGTTTTGTTGACATTACTCTATTCTTATGTGCTGCCTTGTTACAATTTTCTTTATTCTTATTTGAATAACTACTAAACAATTAGTATAAAGAATTCATCCAAGAAACTTTTATCTCGATCGCACTCAATCTGAAACGTTCACCTCAAACTGCTAACCCAATGTAGCAAAAAATCTGTACGTGATGGAGCAAATTAGTTACCAGATTTGGATTCAGCGCACCAAAAAACGTAAAAATCAATCGAAACATTAGAGGCAGTTTAAAAAAAATTTTTTTTTAGTGTACCTGTGTTATCCAAGTCCACAGCTGATCCTGCTAGAAAGAAATCTTTCAAGAAACCATTCTTTTCTAAGAAGAAAAGATATTATCCTGCCTATGCTCTGCAGGCACCTTTGGCAGGTCAGTTTGTCAAGAAGGGTCAGCAACCATCCAAACAGAAAAAAGCAAAGACTGCTAAGCCTCAGCCGTCACAGCAGTCTCAGCCTCCACAAGGCCTTTGACTTTCAGCTAGAGAACCTTGCCTTCCTGGCTCTCGGGGGACCAGAGCCTTCCACCATTCCAGGAAGGTTATGTCACTTTGCCCCCAGATGGGGGCAGATAACAGCAGAGCATTGGACACTCTCCATCATAAAGGAGGGGGTGCAAGCTTCATTTTTCAAGCATGCCCCCTCACACAATAGTAAGGCAGTTCAATTCTCCGACCTCTCTCATCAACCTGTTAGGGCAGGAGGTCGCTATTCTTCTTGCCCAAGGGGCAATAGAAGAAGTACCCATTCATCAGCAGGGTACAGGGTTCTACTCCCCTTATTTCCTTATTCCAAAGAAAACAGGGGGATACAGACCTATCTTAGACCTCGGAGAATTGAACAAATTCCTTGTCAAAGAGAAATTCAAAATGATTTCTCTCGGGTCTCTGCTGCCATACCTTCAGAGTCAGGATTGGCTTTGTTCTCTAGATCTCAAGGATGCGTACACCCATGTCCTCATCCATCCAACCCACAGAAGGTTCCTTCGGTTCCTTTTTCAAGGAAAGCACTACCAGTACAGGGTGCTTCCTTTTGGCCTGGCCTCAGCACCAAGGGTGTTCACGAAATGCATGGCTGTCGTAGCAGCATTTCTCCGCACTCTATGGATATTCGTCTTCCCCTACTTAGACGACTGGCTCATTCGAGCCCCAACAGAGTCAGAAGCCAGGACTTCTCTATCCTGCACAATGCGTATCCTTCAGTATTTGGGTCTTGTAATAAACATCCCAAAATCCAGTCTAACTCCCACTCAGTCTTTAGAGTTCATAGGAGCTCTGCTGGACACAAAGTCAAGGGCCTATCTCCCTCAGCCCCGCTGCCTTCGCATGGTGCAGTTAGCTTCTCAAGCAGTGCTAAAGCCTCATCTCACTGCTCCAGAAATATTACAACTATTAGGCCACATGGCATCTACTGTACATGTGGTTCCTTATGCTCGCCTCCATATGAGAGCAGCCCAGTGGACTTTATCCACTCAATGGACCCAGGCATCGGGATGCCTTTCAGAAAAAAATAGCAAACACAAGTCACCTTATTTCGTCCCTGCAGTGGTGGAAGTCCACTCAATACCTGTTGCTGGTGTCCCCTTTTCAACAACTCTTACCCCAAGCAACTCTCACAGCAGATGCTTCTCCAATGGCTTGGGGAGCTCATCTGCAAGACCTCTCCACCCAGGGCACCTGGTCTCCACAGGAGAGTCATCTACATATCAATCTCTTGGAGCTCAGTGCATTCTTCCTTGCTCTGCGAGTGTTCCACACCCTGCTCAGCTACAAGATAGTCCTCATTTATACGGACAATCAAGTAGCCATGTTCTATGTGAACAAGCAGGGGAGAACAGGCTCTCTGTCGCTTTGCAACGAAGCTTTGCGACTATGGGCCCTTGCCAGAGAGAGCATTAGATTCATCTTCTGGCAGTGTATCTTCCAGGCATTCAAAACTCTTGGGCAGACAGACTCAGTTGAGTTCTGCTTCCACACGAGTGGTCTCTACATGCAGACCACGTGGCCAGGATATTTCAACTTTGGGGAACTCCGGACATAGACCTCTTTGCAAGTCCGTGGAATGCTAAACTTCCCCGGTTCTGTTCCTGAATTCCAGCTCAGGGGACTCAGGGCAGGGATGCTTTCCTCCTTTACTGGGGTCAAGACTTCCAGTATGCCTTTCCACCCATTCCCCTAATTCCCAAAACCCTGTTCAAGCTTCAGAAAGACAGAGGCCATATGATTCTTATAGCTCCACATTGGCCACGGAAAGTGTGGTACCCTCTGCTTCTACCTCTCTCTCAAGCTCCCTCCCTGGAGTTAGGGTCTGCTCCAGATTTCCTATTTCAGGATGACAAAATGTTATGGCATCCCAATCCCCAGTCTCTGCATCTCAGGGCTTGGTTGCTGAAGGCCTAGATCTCCATGATCTTAATCTCCCTCAGCAAGTGTAAGATATTCGTTTTGCTTCCAGGAAACCTTCCACAAGACGCTCTTATGCTTTCAAGTGGAAGAGGTTTACCATATGGTGTTCGCAAAAGGGTCTTAACCCCCTTGCAATACCTCTGGAATCATTGCTGGAGTATCTCCTTCATTTATCCAATGCAGGTCTTAAGACTAATTCAGTAAGAGTCCATTTGAGTGCTGTTGCAGCTTCCTTTAAGCCTCTAAATGGACAGCCTATTTCCTCTCATCCTCTTATAGCAAGATTTATGAGAGGCCTTCTTCTAACTAAGCCTCCCATTAGGCCACCACCGGTGGCATGGGACTTAAACCTGGTTCTTGGGCAGCTCATGAAGCCACCTTTCGAACCTTTAGCTACTACCTCCTTGAAATTCCTTTCTTGGAAGGTTATCTTTCTCATTGCAATCACATCAGCATGCCGCATTAGTGAGTTGCAAGCGCTAGTAGCTGATCCACCTTATGAAAGGTTCCATCATGACAAGGTAGTCCTTAGGACTCATCCACACTTTATGCCAAAGGTGGTCTCACCTTTTCATCTGAACCAAGCGGTCTACCTACCTGTGGTTTTTCCAAGGCCTCATGCATCAAATGCAGAGAGGAATCTTCATACCTTGGACTGTAAAAGAGCTTTAGCCTTTTACTTACAAAGAACACAGCAACATAGAAAGTCCTCTCAACTCTTTGTTGCTTTTGATCCTTCTCATTTGGGACTTCCAGTCTCCAAGAGAATACTGTCTAACTGGATTGCTCAGTGTATTTTCTTCGCTTATCAGAGCAAGAACCTTTCTCTGGAGGGCCATGTCACAGCTCACAATGTGAGAGCCATGGCAGCCTCAATGGCTCATCTGCACTCTGTCTATCGACGACATCTGTCGAGCTGCCACTTGGGCCTCGGTTCATACCTTCACAGCCCATTACTGCTTGGACAAGGACTCCCGCTGGGATGCCTTGTTTGGTCAGGCTGTTCTCCAACACCTGTTCCATACCTAATCAACTCCTACCCACCATCCCTGGTAGGATGCCAGAGATCCATGGGGAGAAGTGGAGCCCTGTTCAGTGACACACAACTTCTGGGGTCTCTCCTGGCACCTAAAGCTAGGGCGTCCCCATATGTGATTACTACATTTCTGCTTGTTCCTGGAGATAGCATAGTTACTCACCTGTAACAGGTGATCTCCGGGAACAGCAGGAATTTAGTCCTCACAACCCACCCATCTCCCCTAGGAGGTGTATCTCTCTATCTCTTTCCTTTCCCTCTCTCTCTCTCTCTTTGTCTCAGCTTTAAAACTCAACTGGAGAGAGGCAGTTGGGAAAGGCGGGAAGGCAGCACGCAGGCACTGTGGGATGCTTCTAAATGCTTTCTAATTGGACGTTGGGGAGCGTTCCCGCGCAGGCTCCATGGTTACCGACGATACCCATATGTGAGGATTAAATTTCTGCTGTTCCCGGAGATCACCTGTTACAGGTGAGTAACTGTGCTTTATCCGAAAGTGATTCCTTTTGCATATCTTTTTGCCAGCTCTTAGAACATAAGATCATAAGATATGCCAAACTGGGTCAGACCAAGGTCCATCAAGCCCAGTATCCTGTTTACAACAGTGGCCAATCTAGGTTACAATTACCTAGCAGTTTCCCCAGACACAGGTTTCAGAATGCTTGTATTAGGGCAAGCAGTGGATTTCCCAGGTTACCTTTAAAGGAGCTTTCCTCCAGGAATTTGTCTAAACCTTTTTTGCTAGCAGCTTTTACTACATCCTCTGGTAACAAATTCCAGAGTTTGATTACATGTTGAGTGAAAAATATTTTCTCTTATTAGTCTTAAATAGGTTACACTGTAGCTTCATTGCATATCCCCTAGTCTTTCTATATTTTGATGGCGTAAACAATTGATCTACGTTTACCGGTTACTCTCCATTCATTAATTTATAGACTTCTATCATATCTCCCCTCAGCCGTCTCTTTCCAGGTTGAAGAGCCCTAACCTTTTTAGCCTCTCTGCATAGGGATATCCTTCCGTCCCCTTTACCATTTTGGTGGCTTTCTCTGTACCTTTTCTAATACTACTAGATCCTTTATAAGATTTGGCGACCAGAATTGCACACAATATTCAAGGTGCGGTTGTGCCATGGATTGCTACAGAGACATTATAATATCCTTGGTTTTATTCTCCATTCCTTTCCTTATGATTCCTAACATTCTATTTGCTTTCTTCGCCGCCACCGCACACTGAACGGAGGATTTCAACATGTTATCCACGATAGTGCCTAAATCTTTTTCCTGGGTGATAGTTCCTAATGTGGAACCTTGCATCGTGTAACCATAGTTTGGATTGTTCTTTCCTAGGTGCATAACTTTGCACTTGTCCACATTAAATTTTATCTGCCATTTGGAAGCCCAGTCTTCCAATTTATCAAAGTCCTCTTGCAATTTTTCACAATCCTCATGGGTTTTAACAACTTTGAATAATTTGTGTCATCTGCAAATTTGATTACCTCACTCGTTATTCCCAGTTCCAGGTCATTTATAAATATGTTAAAAAGCAGCAGACCCAACACAGATCCCTGGGGTACTCAACCTTTCTCCATTGGGAAAATTGGCCATTTAGCCCTACCTTCTGCTGTCTCTTTTAACCAGTTCCTGATCCACAATAGTGCACTGCCTCCTATCTCATGACTTTTTAATTTCGCCAAGAGTCTCTCATGAGGGACCTTATCAAAGGCTTTTTCAAAATCCAGATACACTATATCAACAGACTCACTGTTGTCTACCTGCTTATTCACATCTTCAAAAACACATAACAGTTTAGTAAGACAAGACCTTCCTTGGCTAAATCCATGTTGGCTGTCTTCCATTAAGCCATGACTATCTACATGTTCAGTAATGGTTTTTACCATTTTTCTGGTACTGACAACAGGCTCACTCGTCTGTAGTTTCCAGGATCACCCATGGAACCCTTTTTAAAAATTGGTGTTACATTGATCTCCACCAGTCTTCAGGTATTACAGATGATTTTAATGATAGTTCACAGATTACTAATAGTAGGTCCGCAATCTCATATTTCAGTTCTTTCAACACCCTTGTATGTATACTGTCCGGTCCAGGTGATTTGCTACTTTTCAGTTTGTCAAATAGTTGTAATATATCTTCGCGGTGTATCGATATTTCTTTCAATTCTTCTGTGGCATCACCTTTAAATACCATTTCAGTCATGGGTAGCATCCCTACATCTGCCTCAGTAAAGACCAAATCAAAGAATTCATTCAGTCTCTCTACTATGGCCTTGTCCCCTCTTAGTGCCTCTTTTACCCCTTTATCATCTAATGGTCCAACTGAATCTCTCACAGGTGTTTTGCTTAGAATGTACTTCAAAAAGTCATTTACGCGTTTCTGCTTCCACAGCAAGCTGCTTCTCAGATTCTTTCTTTGCCTGCCTTGTCAATGCCTTTGCATCTAAATTGCCAGTGCTTGTTTCCAGTTTTTGTCATTTGGCTCCTTTTTCCATTTCCTGAAAGATGCTTTTTTGGCAACAACAGACTCTCTGACCTCACCTTTAAATCATACTGGCAGTTTTTTGGACTTCCTTCTACTTTTCTTAAAGTGTGGAATATAGCTGGTCTGGGCTTCCAAGACGATAATTTTAAACACCTATGCTTGATGTAAATCTTTAACCTTTGCAACGGCTCCTTTTAGTTTATTCTTAACTATTTTTCTCATTTTATCATAGTCTCCCTTTTGAAAGTTAAAAGGTAGTACTGTGGATTTCCTTGCCGTCCTTCCTCCATTTATTAAATCAAAAGCGATCATGCTGTGATCACTATTGCCTAGTGGCCCCAACACTCTTAGCTCTTCCACCAGATTTTGTGTTTCACTAAGGACTAGGTCGAAAATGACTTTCCCTCTAGTCTGTTCATAAACCAGCTGCTCCACGAAGCAGTCATTTATTTCGTCTGAAAACTTTATCTCCCTAAAATGTCCTGCTGTGACAGTGACTCAGTTGATACTGTGATAGTTGCTGTCACCCATTATTACTGTGCTGTAACGTTTGTTTCCCTGATTTCTTTGAGCATTTCATCAACCATTTGTTCATTCTGGCCAGGCGATCGATAGTACACCCCCCCTCCCCCCCTCCCCCCCCCCGCCATCTCCATCTCCATCTCCTTCCCCTTTTTTACATGGAATTTCAATCCATAGAGATTCTACAGTGACGATTCTTCATTGAGAAGTATCTGAAAAACATTATGGACAAAGCAGAAAGTCTGTCGCATTTATTTTTTTTTATGAGAAACCTTAGGAAACTAGTAGACAAGGGAAATAAGTGTGGGAAAACATTTGATCAAGTCAGCTTATGATGTTTTCAAGATGGGTGTCTGTGTCTGCGGACTCCCATGGCTGTGGGCATTGAACCTCAGATATGATGTGCAAGAAAAGCTCGCTTATGTGCCCTCTAAGGAAGATAATCTCTTTGGATCTTGTTAAAAAAACACTGTGCTATATTTCAGATCCTCCCTGCAGCCACTTCTGACCACCCTTCACTTCATCTAGGAAATACTTAAGTGGGCACCAAGGAGAGACATCCACCAGAGAGGCATTATTCCTTTCCCCTTCAGTCCTGTGGTCAAAAACAAGGACTTCGCGCGTGCTCCAGAAAGCAGACAACCCAAAATCCCCAGCCAAAACAACAGATGGAGTTTTGACTGGATCAAAGCAGCATTGACACTTTTCTGGTGTCCCTTCTAAAGAACCTTCCTGTTGGGGGAAGGCTAAGGTTTAATGTCTAATATTTCCTAATTTCAAAGAAGATAGAGGGACTTTGTCCTAGATCTAAGGATTTGAACAAACTTCTCAGATGTTTGTCCCCGAGCACCTTTAATCCTTTTTCTTCATTAAGGAGACTGGCCCTGTTCCTGGGATCTGAAGGAAGCTGATACTGTCAGAGGTATCCAAGTTAAAGTAGTATCTCTGGTTTGTAATAGAGAAACATCACCTCCAGTGGTGTATAATACTTATACTTTGACACAGCATAAGTATCATACATTGACAATGTGTCTAACTCTATAGGGTTGGCATACCTGTGGATGACTGTTTTCCTGTTTGGACAATTGGCTGGTCAAGAGCTCTTCCTAGGAAGGAACCATAGAATCACTGACCTCAATCATCCAGTTGTTGGACTCTCCAAGGTTTATAATGTTCTCAAATCCACTTGAGCCCATCATCTCAATTGGAATTTATAGAAGCTCTGCTAGACATGAGTCAGGCGAAAGCCTTTTTTTCTACAAGAAAGGATTGCCATCCTTGATATCCAACATGGACGAAGTAAGAAGTCAGCAGACATTAGCCTGTGACATGTTGAAGCTGTGGCCTTTAACAGTATACATAATTCCCTTGGTCCTTCTTCATAAAAGATAAGCCCAGTGGACCCTAGGCACCCAATGGAGTCAAGCCACTCAGAGTTTGCAAGATGCTTTATGAGTTGCCTGTCAGCCCAGGGACAATCTATTCTTGTGGCTCATACAATCAAATTTGCAACTTGAATTCTAACCACAGATGAGTTCACACTGGTGAGCTCATGTACAGAGGTGTACATAGCTCATGTAGATTTATATCAAGCATGGGTGTTTAAAAATACTATCTTGGAAGCCTAGACCAGATATGTTCCACGCTTTAATGGGAAGCAAAGCCAAAAAACTGCTAGCATGGTTTAAAGATGAGGTCAGAGAGACTGTTATAGCCAAAAAGCATTTTTTAGGAAATGGAAAAAGGAGCCAAATGACAAAAACTGGAAAGATAAGCACTGGCATTGATAAGGCAGATAAAGAGAGAATTTGAAAAAAAGCTTGCAGTGGAAGCAAAAACACACAATAAATCTTTTTTCAAGTACATTGGTAGCAGAAAATCCTGCGAGAGTCAGTTGGACCATTAGATGATAGTAGAGGGGTAAAAGAGGCACTAAGAGGAGACAAGGCCATAGCGGAGAGACTGAATGAATTCTTTGCATCGGTCTTTACTGAGGAAAATGTAGGGAAGTTACCCATGCCTGAAATGGTATTTAAAGGTGACGCATTGGGAGAATTGAAAGAAATATCGATAAACTGGGAAGATATATTACAACTATTTCATAAACTGAAGAGTAGCAAATCACCTAGACTGGATGGTGTTGAAAGAACTGAAATATGAGATTGCAGACCTACTATTAGTAATCTGAGAACTATCATTAAAATCATCTGTAGTACCTGAAGATAGGCGAATGGCTAATGTAATGCCAATTTTTAAAAAGGGTTCCAGGGGTGATCCGGGAAACTACAGACGGTGAGCCTGACATTGGTACTGGGCAAAATAGTAGAAACCATTATAAAGAACAAAATAACTGAACATATAGATAGTCATGGTTTAATGAGAGAAAGCCAACATGGATTTAGCCAAGGAAAGTCTTATCTTACTAATCTGTTATATTGTTTTGAAGGTATGAATAAACAGGTAGACAAAGGTGAGCTTGTTGATATAGTGTATCTGGATTTTCAGAAAGTCTTTGACAAGGTCTCTCATGAGAGACTCTTGTGGATAAGGAACTGGTTAAAAGATAAAAAGCAGAGGGTTGGGCTAAATGGCCAATTTTCTGAATGGAGAAAGTGAGTAGTGGTGTACCCCAGAGATCTGTGCTGAGTCCTCTGTTTAACATTCATAAATGACCTGGAAATGGAAATAATGAGTGAAATGATCACCTTTGCAGAGGACACAAAATTATTCAAAGTTGTTAAAACCTAAGAGGGTTGTGAAAAATTGCAAAAGGTCCTTGTTAAATTGGAAGACTGGGCATTCAAATGGTAGATTAAATTTAATGTGGACAAGTGCAAAGTTATGCACCTAGGAAAGAACAACCCAAACTATGGTTACATGATGCAAGGTTCCACATTAATAACCACTACCCAGGAAAAAGATTTAGGTGTCTTCATGGATAACACATTGAAACCCTCCACCCAATGTGCAGCGGCGGCCAAGAAAGCAAAGAAAATGCTAGGAATCATAAGGAAAGGTATGGAGAATAAAACAAAGGATATTATAATGCCTCTGAATCAAATTTTGTGTGCACTTCTGGTCACCTTATCTTAAAAAGGATATTTATTTATTTAACAGTTTTTCTATACCGCCTTTGTCCAAGGCGGTTTACATTGAACAACATAACATAATCTCAGCGGATTTATTTTACAATAAACAGGGAGAAATAACGTGGAGATAAATATGGGGTTTACAAGGGGAGAAGGGAGTAGGTTACCGTTCAACAGTGGGCCAAGTATGGGGTGGATCATTTATATTACAGAGGGGGACACTTGTGGAGGGTTGATTTGATATGGATGACTGATCATGATATTATGGTGATGCTGAGGTTAGGTATTTTCATAAGGTCCATAGTGATCCTTGACAAGGTGTGTTTTCAGATCCTTAGTTGATTGTGCAGCTCTGATGGCTTCAGGCAGGGAGTTCCATATTGTGGGAGCAGACAGTGAGAACGCCCTGTTACTTGTCTGTTCTGTGGTCTTGGTCTTGATTAGATGAATGATCAGGAGATTCTGGTTTGTAGCTCTTCTTGGTCTTGTAGGGCATGCTTTTGTGATCTGAGCATTTGAGGCAGGGAGCTGAGAAGTTGTGGAGGATTTTGAATGTTGTTGTGATGGCTTTGTGTTTTGTCCATTGAGATATTGAAGCCAGTGTAGACTTTTCAGGATTGGAGTTGTTGTCGATTTGCACTAGCTGTTAGTATTCTGGCAGCAGTATTTTGTACAACTTGTAGCAGATATATAGAGCATGTTTGGAGAGACCTTGATAATGTTTCCGTAATCCAGGTGGGGTGTGATGATGGCTTGCACTACAGATCTGAAATCATTGTACTGTAGTAAGTGTCGTAAGGCCTTGAGAATCTTCATCTTCCAGTTAGCTGTTCTTGCTGTATTTTTAATGTGTGCATGTATGTTGAGGTTGCTATATATAGCTGAATTAGAAGAGCCACCAAAATGGTAAAGGGGTTGGAGGGATACCCCTATAAGGAAAGGTTTAAATGTTTAGGGCTTTTCAACTTGGAAAAGAGACTGCTGAGGGGGCGATATGATAGAGGTCTATAAATTAATGAATAGAGTAGAATGGGTAAACGTAGTTTGATTGTTTACACCATCAAAAAGTGGAAAAACTAGGGGACACACAATGAAGCTACAATGTAACCCATTTAAGACTAATGAGAGAATATTTCTTCACTCAATGTGTAATCAAACTCTGGACTTCATTATTGGAGGATATAGTAAAAGCTGTTAGTGTAGCTGGGTATTAAAAAAGGTTTGGACAAATTCCTGGAGGAAAGGTTCTTAAACCATTATTTAAGAGGACCCGGGGAATCCACTGCTTGCCTCGGGACAAGCATTGTGGAACCTGTGTGCCTTTTTGGGAACCTATCAGGTACTTGTGAACTGGATTGGCCACTGTTGGGAACAGGATACTGGTCTTGATGGACCTCAGTCTTACCCAGTATGGCATTTATTATGTTCTAGGTGTCACCAGGGTCTTTGGCATGCTTAGAAGAATCTTCAGCTAAATTTCCAGGGGTTAAGGGTGATTCAGGACACTCTTAAGGCTTTTGGAGATTTGTCGAGCAACTAAATTATTCCATTCCAGACAAACAGGTAATGTGTTCCATGTGAACAAGAACAATAGTATCATATCTCCAGAAACAAGCAGGAATGTAGTCTTTCATATATGGGTAATGCTGTACCGACTGAGCCTGCGCGGGAACGCTCCTCAGCGTCCAATAGGAAAGCTTTTGGGAGCATCCCACTGCACCTGTTTAGCTGCCTTCCCGCCTTTCCAGCTCTCCCTCCTCAGTTCTTCGTTTTCCGCAGAGCCGACAAGAAGCAATTCGTGTCACCGTAGAAAATTTGTCCCCTCTTATTTTTTGTGGTCACATCTGCCTTCTCGTCGATGCTGTTACTGGCCCCTGTCGGTGCTTGCTTTCTTTCTTTTAAAAAAAAAAATCTTCTGTGAGGGAAAGAATCATTTCTTCCTTCAGGCGCATCAACGCCATCTTAGGCTTAGGCCTCCCATTTTGTCATAGACAAAATGGAAAAACCATCCAGTGGTTTTAAGAAGTTTTCCAAATGTGGCAGTACCATTTTGGCCACAGACACCCATGACTGGTGTCTAAAATGCTTAGGACCAGATCATCAACCGTCAGAATGTTCTCTCTGTAGGAAGATGACAGAGAGGTCTACAGAACTGAGCTGTAAAGCTGGGCACCCTCTCTACCTCCGATGCAATATCTTTAATATTGACTTCAAGAGCTTCATCTTCCTCCCAAGGACCTCAAGTATCAAAACCTAGGTGGTCTTCGAAGACTGGCCGGCCCTACAAGGGTAGATCTCCTTCTAAGCATTGAGATTTATTTATTTATTTTATTTATTTACATTCTCTTATATACCGCGCTATTCTGCATCAGTGCGGATTACATTGAACAAACTGAAATTACATTGAACAGGGCATTATAACTTGGAGATAACTATTTTACAGGGAACATGGGCTATGGAGGGTTAAGTGGCTTGCCCAAGACCACAAGGAGCACCTGTGGGACTAGAAACCCCAGTCCTTCCGGCCCAAGGTTGCTATCCTCTAGTGGGATTTGAATCCCCGACCTTCCGGCCTGAAGTTCCTTGCCCCAACCACTAGGCCACTCTTCCACCACTCCACTCCTGCACTCCACTAGGCCACTCCTCCTTGGGCATTGCTCTGGAGGGGTACACACCATCCAGACAACTACAGCGGGAGGACCTGGCCTCCAAATTGGGGTCCCAGGATGCTCCCGAGGCCTCCACCTCTGGAGAGCTGCTGGTGCCATGCTCAGGGATTGTGGCCTGCAAATCTGGTACCGATACCCAAGCATTGGCAAGCTCCATAGATCAATGTATCCTGGCCATCGAGCAGAGCTTGGCGGCCTCTGTACTGGTGAAGCCTTTACAGTCTATCTCTCAGGCATCGGTACCAGCTCCAGTACCAATACAACCTGCATTGACTTTTTTGCCACTTACCTCCCTTCCACCCATGCCGGCCCTCGAATCCATTTCCGGTATCGAGGTTCCGGCACCACAAGCTTTTGCTACCGGTTTTGATCGGTATCGAGTATGTGCAGAGTGGGAACACCCTGCCTGTTGATTCTTTGAGTCTTCGGACTCCGATTTGTCGGATGATGACTTGAGAACTCTCCCAGAAAACCTATCTCCATCTTCACAGCATTGCATGTCCCCTCCGGAGGACATGTCTTTCCAAGACTTTATTCTCGATGTTGCTTGGGGTCTGTCCATAACTGTGACTTTGGAGAAAGAGCCTAGGGCTGAAGAACTTGAAATTCTTCAATATCCTACAGCCCCAAAAGAAGCTGCTACTCTCCCTATTCATCGCATACTTCACGACCTTATGCTTCTTATGTGGGAGACACCCCTTACCATCTCTCCACATACCTAACGACTCGATACCTTATACCGAGTACCGGAGTGTCCCGGTTTTCAAAAGACACAATTACCGTACAATTCCATGGTGGTGGAATCGGCAGTGCAGCGAAGAAAGAGTGCTAAGACACATTCCTCGAACCATCCGGGTAGGGAATCGAGAATCCTCAACGCCTTTGGTCGACATTGTTTTCAGGCTTCCATGTTATCGGCAAGGATCAGTTCCTACATACTCTTTATGGGTATGTTCCTTAGAGACGTGGCTAGGGATTTGGAGTTAATGGCTCCTCTTCTCCCTTATGATAAGAGAACAGATTATCTCACCCTTGTAAAGCATGCTCAAAATGTTTCAAAGTTTAACAGGGTAAGTTTTGACTGTTTTGAGTGCATCAGCAGAACTTCATCTATTGCATCGGTTCACGCAGGATTGCTTGGCTTCAAGCATCCAATCTTGAACAATGAGGTCAAGATAAGCTGGGTAATATCCCTTGCACTGTTGAAAACCTTTTTGGCAAGAATTGGCAGGACAAGGCCTCTCGGTTAGAATCTGAGAACACTACTCTTAATAGACTTTCTAGATTTACTGCCAACCCAGCTTGGAAAAAGGCAGCAAAGAAAGCTTTTTTCAGTAAGAAGTAGTATTACCCTTCTTACACCTCTGCTGTACAGTGTCAACACCAATCTCCAGGAACAAGCAGGAATGTAGTCTTCACATATGGGTATCGTCAGTACCGACGGAGCCTGGGCGGGAACGCTCCCCAGCATCCAATTAGAAAGCTTTCGGAAGCATCCCACAGTGCCTGCGTGCTGCCTTAACGCCTTTCCCAACTGTCTCTCTCCAGTTCTTCATTTTCCGCGGAGCCAGCAGGTCGTTTTCCTGTCACTGCAGAGAATGTTTTCTTATTCTCCTTCTTTTTTTGTGGTCGCGTCTGCCTTCCTCGACGCTATACCGGTACCGCCGGTTCTTCTTTCTTTATTTAAAAAAAAAAAAATATATATATATATTTACTTCTTTTTTTCCAAACTTTTCTTCCTCAGGTGTACGCGCCATTTTGGGCTTTAGGCCCAAATTTCCTCCATTATGGAAAAACCCGCTTCGGGTTTCAAGAGGTGCACCAAGTGTGGCGGTACCATCTCCGTCACCGACACCCATGAGTGGTGTGTTAAATGTTTAGGTCCTGACCACTCCATTTCGGGGTCCAAGAGGGGTTGACAAAACCGGGCTGCTAAGCTCCTCACCCTTTTTCCCTCCGATGCAGCCTCTGTGGCATCGACGTCTTCCAGGGCTTCATCTTCCTCCCATGGATCTCAGGTAACTAAACATAAGTCTGGCTGGTCCTCAAAGGGTAGATCTTCTTCTAAGCATTGAGATGCCTCTGGCATTGCCCTTGAGGGATCTGTACCATCAAAATTGCCCCGGCGGGAGGCTTTGGCTTCCAAATCATTATCGGGGCTCCAGGATGTTCTCGAGGCCTCAACCTCAGCAGAACTACTGGTGCCATGCTCTGGGCTATCGGCTGCTTTCTCCGGTACCGATACCCAGGCATTGGCAGCGTCAATAGACCAGAGATTCCTGGCTATTAAACGCAGTCTAGCGGCTCTCCTTAAGGCATCGACACCCTCGGAAACTCGTCAGACAATCCACTGGCACTGACCCCGGCGCCGGTATCTGTACCGGTACCGATAGCATCGGCGGCACCCAGTCAAGCCATGCCTTCCGGTACCGATACACCGGTACCGATTCCCCCCGGTACCGACTTCGGTCGGTACGGGTATCGTGCTCTACAAGAGCATCCGCATAGAAGGTACTTTGAATCCTCGGAGGAGTCTGAGGATTCTGACAGCTCCGTTGGTTCCTCTCCCAAACGTAGGATGTCTCCTCCAGAAGATATCTCCTTTCAGGATTTTATCAGGGAGGTGGCTCGAGGTCTTTCCATTACTGTGGCTCCTGAAACAGAGCCCAGGGCAAAGGAATTGGAGATTCCTAAGGAGGCTGCCACTTTGCCTATCCATGAGATCTTACATGATCTCATGTTAAGAATGTGGGAAACACCCCTTACCACCTCTCCTCATTCTCGTAGACTGGATACCATGTATTGAGTACCTCCGTGTCCTGGCTTCAAGAAGACTCAGCTTCCTCACTACTCTATTGTAGTGGAGTCAGCTATGAGAAGGATCAGAAGTGCAAAGAGGCATGCCTCTAATCCTCCAGGACGTGAGTGTCGAACTTTGGATGCCTTTGGACGTCGTACTTTCCAGGCTTCCATGCTTTCTGCCAGGATCAGTTCCTATATTTTATATATGGGAATGTTCCTTAAGGAAGTCACAGGAGATTTAGAGGTCTTGAGCCCTCTTCTTCCTGAAGATAAAAGGCAAGATTTTCTCACACTGGTTAAACATGCCCAGGATGTTTCTAAATTTGTCAATCGTGCAGCTTTTGACTGTTTTGAGTGCATAAGCAGAACCTCTGCCATTGCCATAGGTGCACGTAGAATTGCCTGGCTCCAGGCATCCGATTAGGAGCTCTGGGTTCAGGACAAACTGGGCAATATTCCTTGTACAGGTGAGAATCTATTTGGCAAAAATTGGCAAGAAAAAGCCAATGAGTTGGATGCTGATAACTACACTTTGGATAGATTATCCAAAGCCACAGCTGATCCTGCAAGGAAGAAATCTTTCAAGAAACCATTCTTCTCCAAAAAGAAGAGGTTTTATCCCTCTTATTCTCAGCAGGGACATTCTACAGGTCAGCCTGCCCGAAAGAGTCAGCAACCACCTAAACAAAGGAAAGCAAAGACTGCTAAGCCTCAACTGTCTCAGCAGTCTCAGCCTCCACAAGGCCTTTGACTTCCGTCTAGAGAACGTAGCCTTCCTGGCCCTCAATGGACCAGAACCTTACACAATTCCAGGAAGTTTGTCTCGCTTTGCCCCCAGATGGGGGCAAATAACTGCAGAACATTGGACTCTCTCCATTATAAAAGAGGGGTACAAGCTTCACTTTCTCCGCATGGCCCCTCCCACAATGGTAAGACAGTTCAATTCTCAGACCTCTCTCATCAACATGTTAGATTAAGAGGTCACTATGCTTCTTGCCCAAGTGGCAATATTAGAGGTACCCATTCCTCAACAGGGTACAGGGATTTACTCCCCCTATTTCCTTATCCCAAAGAATACAGGGGGACACAGACCTATTTTAGATCTCAGAGAATTGAACAAATTCCTGTTCAAGGAGAAATTCAAGATGATTTCTCTAGGAACCCTGCTGCCATACCTTCAGAGTCAGGATTGGCTTTGTTCTCTAGATATCAAGGATGCGTACACTCATGTTCTCGTCCATCCGACTCACAGAAAGTTCCTTCGGTTCCTTTTTCAAGGAAAGCACTACCAATACAAGGTGCTTCCTTTTGGCCTGGCCTCAGCACCAAGGGTGTTTACGAAATGCATGGCTGTGGTAGCAGCATTTCTTCGCACTTTAGGAATATTCGTCTTCTCCTACTTAGACGACTGGCTCATTCAAGCCCCATAGGAGCCAGAGGCCAGGATTTCTCTATCTTGCACAATGCGTATCCTTCAGTATTTGGGTCTGGTCATAAACATTCCAAAATCCAGCCTAACTCCCAATCGGTCTCTAGAGTTCATAGGAGCTTTGCTGGATACCAGGAAAGTAAGGGCCTACCTTCCCCAGACCCATTGCCTTCGCATGGTGCAGTTAGCTTCTCAAGCAGTGCTAAAGCCTCATCTCACTGCTCGAGAAATGTTACAACTACTAGGCCACATGGTATCTACCGTGCATGTGGTTCCTTATGCTTGCCTCCATATGAGAGCAGCCCAGTGGACTTTATCCACTCAATGGATTCAGGCATCAGGGTGCCTGTCAGACAAAATAGCAAACACAAATCGCCTTATTTTGTCCCTCCAATGGTGGCAGTCCACTCAAAACCTGTTGCTGGGGTCCCCATTTCAACAACCTTTACCCCAAGCAACCCTCACAACAGATGCTTCCCCAATAGGTTGGGGAGCTAATCTGCAAGATCTCTCCACCCAAGGTACTTGGACTCCACAGGAGACTCATCTACACATCAATCTTTTGGAGGTCAGAGCAATCTTCCTTGCTCTGCGAGTATTCCACACCCTGCTCAGCTACAAGACAGTCCTCATTCATACGGACAATCAAGTAGCCATGTTCTACGTGAACAAGCAGGGGGGAACAGGCTCTCTGTCGCTTTGCAACGAAGCTTTGCGACTATGGACCCTCGCCAGAGAGCCTCAGATTCATCTCCTGGCAGTATATCTTCCAGGCAGCCAAAACTCTTGGGCAGACAGATTCAGTCGAGTTCTGCTTCCACACGAATGGTCTCTACATGCAGACCAGGTGGCCAAGACTTTTCAAATTTTGGGAACCCTGGACATAGACCTCTTTGCGAGTCCGTTAAATGCCAAACCTCCCTGGTTCTGTTCCAGAATTCCGGCTCAGGGCTCTCAGGCCAGGGATGCTTTCCTCCTTCATTGGGGTCAAGACTTCCTTTATGCCTTTCCACCCATTCCCCTAATTCCCAAAACTCTGTTCAAGCTTCAGAGAGACAGAGGCCGTATGATTCTCATAGCTCCACATTGGCCACGGCAAGTGTGGTATCCTCTGCTTCTATATCTCTCTCAAGCTCCCTCTCTGGAGTTAGGGTGTGCTCCAGATCTCCTGTCTCAGGAGGACGGAATGTTATGGCATCCCAATCCCCAGTCTCTGCATCTCAGGGCTTGGTTGCTGAAGGCCTAGATCTTCATGATCTTAACCTTTCTCAGCAAGTAAAGGATATCCTTTATGCTTCCAGAAAACCTTCCACAAGACGCTCTTATGCTTTCGAGTGGAAAAGGTTTGCCATATGGTGCTCGCAGAAGGGTCTTAGCCCCCTTGCGATACCTCTGGAATCATTACTGGAGTATCTCCTTCAGTTATCCAATGCAGGACTTAAAACTAACTCAGTAAGAGTCCATTTGAGTGCTATTGCAGCTTCTTTCAAGCCTTTAAATGGACAACCTATTTCCTCTCATCCTCTTATAGCAAGATTTATGAGAGGCCGCCTTCTAACTAAGCCTCCCATTAAGCCACCACCGGGGTGGCATGGGACTTAAACCTGGTTCTTGGCCAGCTCATGAAGCCTCCTTTCAAACCCTTAGCTACTACTTCATTGAAATTCCTTTCCTGGAAGGTTATCTTTCTCATTGCAATCACATCAGCACGTCGCATCAGTGATTTGCAAGCACTAGTGGCTGATCCACCTTATACAAGGCTCCATCATGACAAGGTAGTCCTTAGGACTCATCCACACTTTATGCCAAAGGTGGTCTCGCCTTTTCATCTTAACCAAGCGGTCTACCTGCCTGTGTTTTTTCCAAGGCCTCATGCATCAAATGCAGAAAGGAATCTTCATATTTTGGACTGTAAAAGAGCTTTAGCCTTTTACTTGCAAAGAACACAGCAACATAGAAAGTCCTCTCAACTCTTTGTTGCTTTTGATCCTTCTCATTTGGGACTTCCAGTCTCCAAGAGAACACTGTCCAACTGGATTGCACAGTGTATTTTGTTTGCCTATCAGAGTAAGAATCTTCTCTGGAGGGCCATGTCACAGCTCACAATGTGAGAGACATGGCAGCTTCAGTGGCTCAGCTGCACTCTGTGTCTATCGATGACATCTGTCGAGCAGCCACTTGGGCCTCGGTTCATATCTTCACAGCCCATTACTGCTTGGACAAGGACTCCCGCCGGGATGCCTTGTTTGGTCAGGCTGTTCTCCAACACCTGTTCCATACTTAATCAACTCCTACCCGCCATCCCGGTTGGATGCCAGAGATCCATGAGGGGAAGTGGAGCCCCTTTCACAGGGACACACAACTTCTGGGGTCTCTCCCTGGCATCTAAAGCTAGGGAGTTCCCATATGTGAAGACTACATTCCTGCTTGTTCCTGGAGATAGCATAGTTACTCACCTGTAACAGGTGATCTCCGGGAACAGCAGGAATTTAGTCTTCACAACTCATCCACCTCCCCTAGGAGTTGTATCTCTCTATCTCTTTCTCTTTCCCTCTGTCTTTCTCTTTCCCTCAGCTTTAAACTCAACTGGAGAGAGGCAGTTGGGAAAGGCGGGAAGGCAGCACGCAGGCGCTGTGGGATGCTCCCAAAAGCTTTCTAATTGGACGCTGGGGAGCGTTCCCGTGCAGGCTCCGTCGGTTCCGACGATACCCATATGTGAAGGCTAAATTCCTTCTGTTCCCGGAGATCACCTGTTACAGGTGAGTAACTATGCTTGCTCCCCAGAAGGGGAAGCAGCCATCAAAACAGCAAAAGAAGGCTCAGACTCCTGTCACAGCCACCTCAGCAGACCCAACCTCCTCAGGGTCTTTGACTCCTTTCTGGAGGACATAGAATTCTGCCTCTGGAGATTCCAGATCCCATCCACATTTCTGGCAGACTTTGTCACTTTGCCCACAGGTGCATCTTATCACATCAGAGCAGTGGACATCTACAAAGTTTATCCCCCCGCCCCGGACACCTCTAAGAGAGTTCTGCTCTCGGCCCCCTCTCACTGCTTTTTGCTGCAAGAGGTCATCTCCCTTCTCTCTCAGGGTGCAATAGAGGAGGTTCCACCATCCCAGAAGAGAATGGGCTTTTATTCTACATACTTCCTCATTCCAAAGAAAATAGGAGGGTACAGGCCAATTCTGGACCTCAGAGAACTGAACAAGTACCTACTATGGGAAAAATTCAAAATGATCTCCCTAGGCATCCTTCTCCCCTATCTCCTGAGTCAGGATTTGCGCTGTACTCTAGATCTAAAGGAGGAATATACTCACATACTTCACTCACAGCACAGAAAGTTCCTGCGCTTCATGTTTCAAGGGAGACATTATCAATACAGAGTCCTGCCTTCCGGCCTCGCCTCTGCCCCAAGAGTCTTCACAAAGTACATGGCGGTAGTAGCTGTATTCCTAAGGACTCTAAGGATATTTGTCTTCCCTTACTTAGATGACTGGCTCATTTGAGCAGATGCCTCTCTAGAGGCCAGTCTTTCCCTCTCGCACACCATGCAAGTGCTGCAACACTTGGGATTTGTAATAAATTTTCCAAAGTCCCAACTCATTCTCTCTCAAACTCTAGAGTTCACAGGGGCTTTCCTAGACACTGAACAATCAAAATCATTTCTGCCCCAACCCCGCTGCGCTCGACTCAGTCAGTTATCGTCTCAGGCATGCCTCAAGAACTTTCTCACTGCTCGAGAACTGCTGCAATTTCTGGGTCATATGGCATCAACAGTGCATGTTACATATGCTCGTCTACATATGCGTGCAGCTCAATGGACGCTGGCTTCCAGTGGTCTCAGGCATCGGGTTGCCTGGGAGACAAAATAGTGGTCTTTACCCACCTAATCTCATCTCTCCAGTGGTGGCAATCCCCAGAAAACCACCTGCTAGGGTCACCTTTTCAGATGCCAGGATATCAATGTACCTTGGGGACGGATGTGTCCAAATTGGGCTGTGGAGCTCAGCTGGACAATCTCTCCATTCAGGGGCTTTGATCTCATCAAGAGTCACAACTCCACATAAATCTGCTGGAACTCTGAGCCATTCACAATGCTCTCAAAGTGTTCCAGGACCATCTTCGATTCCGCACAGTTATAGTCCAGATGGACAATCAAGTAGCTTTCCTTTTCGCCTCTCCGGGCCAGTCCAGGGAAGGTTAGGTTGTCAATCCCCCTCAGCAGCTGAGGACATAAAGACATCAAGTTTTCTTGCTCGATGAAGCCACTCCCCCTGAAGCCAACTGCCAGTCTGTTTGTCCTCAGCAGCTGAAGAGGATCGATTTAAATCTCTCCCTTAAGTTTTTGTTATTTATTAATTTATTTGTAATTCTTTAAGTTGGCTCTAGCAGAGCTGATTTAGTTATAGTCCTAACAGAGCATTTTAATTTAATTTACCTGCTTTGCCAGCAGAGAGAATTGGAGCGCGACGGTTTCAGGTAGAGCCTGCCTGTCTTTTTATTCCGTCTCTGACTCCTGTGGCAGATTGAGACTGGGAGCCCCAGTACCTCCTCTGCGTTGGTGATGCTATGCTCTTCCTGTTTCCGCTAGCAGCGGAACAAAACTTTATTGAGTCAGCTGTTTCCTGCTTCCGCTAGCAGCGGAACAAAACTGTGGCAGATTGAGACTGGGAGCCCCAGTACCTCCTCTGCGTTGGTGATGCTATGTTTGGTGATGCTATGCTTTTCCTGTTTCTGCTAGCAGCGGAACAAAACTTTATTGAGTCAGCTGTTTCCTGCTTCCGCTAGCAGCGGAACAAAACTGTGGCAGATTGAGACTGGGAGCCCCAGTACCTCCTCTGCGCTGGTGATGCTATGCTTGGTGATGCTATGCTTTTCCTGTTTCCGCTAGCAGCGGAACAAAACTTTATTGAGTCAGCTGTTTCCTGCTTCCACTAGCAGCGGAATAAAACTTTAACAAACCACCTGTGTGACTACCGGTGCAGTGTTTGTTTTCCACAGCGGCGTGATTTCAGCGAGAGGCATTGTTTCCTGCTGATTTGAGCCAGCGGTTTTTCTCCGGTTAACTTACATCTCTCTCTATTCAAAATCAAAACACAACTCAAACATTTCTGTTTTCTGTTCAAGGTCAAAAACTCAAATCCAACTTTCTTCCTGTTGTCTAGGAAACAAGGACTCTGCTGACATCATCCATCTGCTCCCTAGGTCCTTTAGCCAATCAGAGACCTCTTTATGAGATATGCAGATGAAGCAGTAGAACTCCAACCAAATTCCACAGGAGAAAATCAGTTTTATTCCTCAACTGCATACTTCATCAAAATAAGTGGCACACACTCTAAATAAAAAACAAAACGGTTACAGTTGTTTTAAGGTGATCAATATAGGCATGGAGTTCTGTAAAGTTGAGCAGTTTATGTAGTGTCTTTTCTCCCATGCCAAGTGGTAATGGATGCACAGCATATGAGATAAAGTCTGGAATGTCCATAGAGTCATTGGTAACCAGCGGTGTGGAATAAGCTGTCCCGTCAATGGTGATGGAGACCAGTGGTGTATGACTGCACCAGGTATTGTTTAAACTGTACAACAAAGTGTTCTTAGGAAGGCAGGTGTCATGCATTCTGGGAGCAACTGAAAAAGAAACATTCTTTATCCTGGCAAGAAATATTGTACAAAATCTAGGCAGGAGGACCTAAAAAGTAATGTTCTGGAGGTGCCCTCACTTCTTCTGTCCTTTCTAGAGAAGTGGAAACTGGTGGCGCCCACAGTATTTGAGTGATGTTTAATGAGTAGAACACTGGCTGGTCCTGTATGGAACAGAAACTCAGGATGACCAGATACTTTCCTTCGGGGAAAGGTGGGGGTATTTCTTGATAGCGATATACCCCATCTGTGGATTTAGCCAATCGTGCATATTCGGATGATAGTTCCTGTAATGAGACTTGGGTAGAGGAGAGCAGATACAAGAACAACAGGAAACCGAGACATAATAAAAGCTAACTTGTTTTACTCTACTACGGAGTAAACTAGTGCTCCTCACTTATACTATGCAACAACAAAAATAATTTTTACTACTTATTTACATAACTATTAGATACATGTCCAGTATCTAGGACACGTCAACTATACAGCAGAAGTAAATAGTTCCCATCCTCAAACAACTTTTGTTCAGAAAGCAGCTATCCGTGCTGTCTTCAGAAAGCAGCTGTCCGTGCTGTCTTCAGATGGTATCTGAAAACAAAGACTCATACAACATGTATTACCCATATGGTTTCAACTGGGTGATGTGTTTCCAATACTGCTAGGATCTGTGACATGGAAAGCTTCTACCCAATGAGAAAAGGAATCAACAACAGTGAGTAAAAATCTATTTTCCCTAGCTGTTAATGGAAGAGGGCACACATGTTCTATTTGCAATCTCTCAAAAGAGGTTTCAATAGATCTTACTTCGCGGCTTCTCAATCCGCAGCTAAGAAACCACAATGAAGGTCTCTTGGTTCAGGCGTTAGTACCTCTAGGGGGACGCCTGCAGGATTTTCTCTCAGCCTGGACCGAGATTACTGCAGACAAGTGGGTGTTAGAAATAATTCAAAAAGGGTATGCGCTGGATTTCGCTTACAATCTGCTACCCGCCTTCGTTCGCTCTCCCTGTGCGAAGGGGCTAAAAGAGAAAGCCGTGTTAGACACGGTTTTGCGTCTATTACACCTTTGAGCAATAGTCCCTGTACCCCGAGACCAATACGGTCGCGGTCGATACTCGATTTATTTCATGGTTCCCAAAAAGGAGGATTCTTTTCGACCAATTCTCGATCTCAGAGGGGTCAACCGTGCTTTGCGGGTACCTCATTTTCGCATGGAAACGCTGCGTACAATGATTCGGGCAATACGGCTGGGGGAATTCCTCTTCACATTCCCATCAGGCCATCACATCAGCAATTTTTGTGTTTTGCCCTTCCAATGGGTCACTTCCAGTTTCGGCCCTTCGGTCTGGCCACGGCTCCAAGAACCTTCACAAAGCTCATGGTAGTGGTAGCAGCTGCGCTGCGAAAAGAAGGGATCCGTGTTCATCCATACCTCGACGATTGGCTAATTAGAGCCAATTCTCATCTGGCCTCCGTAGTGGCGACGTCTCGAGTTGTTCAACTTTTGGAACAGCTAGGCTGGGTGATAAATCAAGCAGAGTCACTTGCAGCCAGTTCAACAACTGACTTATCTAGGGGCCTACTTCGATACGGCTCGAGAAGCAGTTTTTCTTGCCGGAAAAAAAAAATAGTCAAGATTTTGCAACAAGTGCAAGCTTTTTTAAGAGTTCAAGCTCCATCGGCTTGGAAGTACTTACAGTTTTTGGGTTCCATGGCGGCTGCCTTGGATCTGGTTCTGTGGGCCAGGACTCACATGCGGCCCTTACAACAGGCCTTACTTTCCCGATGGTCACCGCAGCTGCATCCTCTATCGCAGCGCCTGTTTTGTCCGGAAACGGTAAGGGAAAGTCTAGAATGGTGGTTGGACCCGGTACATCTCAAGGCGGGTATTCCTTTGCAGGAGCCCGCGTGGGTGTTAGTCACCACAGATGCCAGTCTGATAGGCTGGGGAGCGCATTGTCAGTCGCAAATAACTCAAGGGTTTTGGTCAAAAGAGGAAACATTGTGGTCGATCAACATGCTAGAGCTACGCGCTGCCCGGCTTGCTCTTCAGCACTTCGAGCACCTTCTCATAAAGAAGGCAGTTCGTTTGTTCTCCGACAATGCGGGCAAAGAGAATGTTCAGGCCGATTATCCCAGTCGGTCTCTCCTCGATCCAGGAGAATGGGAGTTGAACGTAGCAGTTTTTCACGAAATAACCTTAAAGTGAGGACAACCGGTTATGGATTTAATGGCGACGTTCAACAATGCAAAGTTGAACCGTTTTTTCAGTAGACACAGGGAATGCATGTCAGAAGGGCTTGATGCTCTAGCTCAGCCTTGGCCGGAGAACATTCTATTGTATGTTTTCCCACCTTGGCCAATGGTGAGCCGAGTTGTTCAACGCATAACGAAGCGCTGCGGTTCAGTGATTCTGATTGCGCCGGATTGGCCTCTGCGTCCTTGGTATGCCGATCTAGTCCTTGGTATGCCGATCTAGTTCGGCTTCTAATAGCTCCACCTTGGCGTCTTCTAGTCCGGGTCAATCTGTTAAATCAGGGACCCGTGCTCATGCCACACGTGGATCGCTTCTTGCTTATGGCTTGGCTCTTGAGAGGTCTCGCTTGACTCGCAAAGGTTATGCAAATTCTGTAGTGGCTACCTTACTTAAATCTAGAAGACCTGGGACATCTCTTGCGTATGTCCGGATATGGCAGATTTTCGATTCTTGGTGTGAACGGCATGATATTCTTCCTCGTTCGGCTTCCTTGCCTCAGTTGCTTTTATTTCTCCAGGAAGGTTTGGATAAAGGGTTGGCAATTAATACCCTTAAGGTTCAGGTAGCCGCACTTGCATGTTTTAGGGAATTAGTCCAAAATTGCAAGCTATCCTTGCATCCGGATGTGCAAAGATTTTTCAGAGCGGCTAAGATTATTCGTCCTCCGCTGCGGCACATTGTGCCTCTGTGGGATTTGAATATTGTTTTGGAGGCGTTGTCGAGTTCGTCATTAGCATCGATTTCCTCCCGATCTCCAAAGGAGTGTTCATGAAGAATATTGTTTTGGAGGCGTTGTCGAGTTCGTCATTAACATCAATTTCCTCCCGATCTCCTAAGGAGTGTTCATGGAAGACAGCTTTTCTGGTAGCTTTGTGTTCAGCGCGAAGAATTTCGGATTTACAGGCTTTGTCTTGCCGTGAGCCTTATTTGTAATTTCTCCCTGAACGAGTTTTATTACGTACAGTTCCTT
Organism: Ichthyophis bannanicus; assembly: GCA_033557465.1. Lineage (NCBI taxonomy): Eukaryota > Metazoa > Chordata > Amphibia > Gymnophiona > Ichthyophiidae > Ichthyophis > Ichthyophis bannanicus. Next base: position 1,853,040,252 of record CM066032.1, on the reverse strand, counting down.
CATTTTTACCAAAAGTGCTATCTGCTTTTCATATTAATCAGTCAATACTTTTGCCAACTTTTTTGGATTTATCAAATTCTCCTATTGATAGAGCTCTTTGAAAATTGGGTCTTGGTCGTGTCTTAAAGACATACCTTAAAATTTCAGAACCATTTCGTAAAACAGATAGATTGTTTGTGCAGTATGCTGGACCTAATAAAGGGAAGCCGGCTTCGAAGTCCACAATTGCTCGATGGGTACGATCTGCTATTGTGGCAGCTTATCAGACCAGAGGACGCTCTCCTCCTAATGGTCTGAGGGCGCATTCTACTAGAGCACAAGCGGCATCCTGGGCAGAATTTGCTTTTGTTCCTCCAGTAGATATCTGTAGGGCGGCTACATGGTCTTCGTTGCATACCTTTACAAAGCATTATCGTCTAGATGTTCAGGCCAGGGAAGATGCAAAAGTGGGAACGTCGGCTCTCATTGCTGGACTGGCGGGTCCCTCCCGAGTTTAGGTACTGCTCTGGTATTGCCCTAACCTTCCCTGGACTGGCCCGGAGAGGCGAAAAGGAAAATGAAATTAGTTCTTACCTGCTAATTATCTTTCCTTGAGCATTCTCCGGGCCAGTCCAGAGTCCCACCCTTTAGTTATTGGGGCTAATGTTTCTTTCTCAAATTAAGTTGGAATTTATTTAGTTTGGAAAAAAAAAAAAAAAAGAAAAAAGAAAATTTTTAATAAGCACAAATTATTTGCTTATGTTTTCCTGAAGGACTATAAAATATAATCAGTTTTATTATGAGTAAGCTTTTTGTTTTAAATTCTATAATAGTTAGTTGCTTTGTCAAAAGAAGACTGGCAGTTGGCTTCAGGGGGAGTGGCTTCATCGAGCAAGAAAACTTGATGTCTTTATGTCCTCAGCTGCTGAGGGGGATTGACAACCTAACCTTCCCTGGACTGGCCCGGAGAATGCTCAAGGAAAGATAATTAGCAGGTAAGAACTAATTTCATTATGTTCTACTTGAACAAGCAGGGTGGAACAGGCTCTTGGACCCTTTGCAGTGAAGCCCTGCATCTGTGGTCTTTTGCCATACGGTATCACATTCACCTACTTGTGGTATATCTTCCATACAAACACAATGTCTTGGCAGACAAACTAAGTCGAGTCCTTCTATCCCACGAGTGGTCTCTCCATGCAGAAAAGGTCGTTCACATTTTTCATATCTGGGTAACCCCAGAGATAGACCTGTTCACAAGTCCTCAGAATGCCAACCTTTCTCGCTTCTGCTCCAGGACAGCCAGCAGGTAGATGCCTTTCATCTCCACTGGGGTCAAGACTTCCTATATGCCTTCCCTCCCATTCCCCTCATTCCTAAGACTCTCTTCAAACTCCAGAGAGACAGGGACTACGTGATACTCATAGCCCCATGCTGGCCACAACAACCGTGGTATCCTCTCCGTCTACAGCTGTCTCGAGCTCAGCCCTTAGATCTGGGGTCTACTCCATATCTCCTCTCTCAGGAGGAGGGGACGCTGCTCCATCCCAATCCGCAGTCCCTCCATCTTACAGCATGTCTTCTGAAGGCATAGCCTTCCAGGACATTAACCTCTCTCAACAGGTTAAGAATATCCTTTAAGATTCTAGGAAGCCTTCCACCAGGCGCTACTACGTCTTCAAGTGGCATAGATTTTCTCTGTGGTGTTCGCAGAGGGCGCTTAACCCCTTCTCAGCTCCGTTGAATGCGTCACTTGAATATCTTCTCTACCTGTCTTCTGGACTCAAAATCAATTCGGTAAGGGTACACCTAAGTGCAATTGTGGCCTCTCACATGACCTTAGATGGTCAACCCATCTCTTCTCAGCCGCTTGTAGCACGCTTCATGAGGGGTCTTCTATTAACTAAACCTCCCATTAAGCCCCCTCCAGTGGCATGGGATCTTAATGTTGTTTTTGGACAGCTTCTCAAGCCGTCCTTTGAACCTTTAGCCACTACCTCTTTGAAGTTTCTCACATGGAAGGTCACCTTCCTTATTGCCCTCCCTTCAGCAAGACGCATTAGTGAGTTTCAGGCTTTGGTGGCTGACCCTCCTTAATCACGATTCCACCATGATAAGGTAGTCCTTAGGTCTCATCCTCACTTTATGCCAAAGATGGTCTCGCCCTTCCATTTAAACCAGTCAGTCTTCCTCCCTAGACCTCATTCCTCTAGGGCAGAAGCAACCCTTCACACTCTGAATTGCAAACGTGCCTTGGCTTTTTATCTCCAGAGAACTCGAGAGCACAGAAAAGCTTCCCAGTTTTTCATTGCCTTTGACTCGAGTCACCTGGGATTGCCAATATCCAAACAAACTCTCTCCAGATGGATAGCGGATTGCATCTCCTTTGCTTACGAAAGTGCAAGACTCTCTCTCTCGAGAGAGTCATGTCACTGCACATAATGTTCAGGCCATGGCTATCTCTATGGTAAATCTACGCACTGTAATGATTGATGAGATATGCAAAGCAGCAACTCGGTCTTCTGTCCACAATTTTGCTACTCACTATTGCCTAGATAAGGACTCCTGCCAGGATACCTTGCCTGGCCAAGCTGTTCTCCAGTATTTCTTTCAGACTTTTATCAACTCCTACCTTCCATCCTGGGTTTCAGTACCAGACATCCTTGGAGGATATATGACCTACTAGTTATGCCTGTGATCCACAGCTCACTCTGAGGTCATCTCTCTGGCATCTCCAAGCTAGGGAGTCCCATATGTGAAGACTACATTCTGGCTTGTTCCTGGAGATAGCTTAGTTACTCACCTGTAACAGGTGATCTCCGGGAACAGCAAGAATTTAGTCTTCACAACCCACCCTCCTCCCCTAGGAGTTGTAGTTCTTCTCGTGTCCTTTTCTCCTCTTATCTTGGCTATAAACTAAACTGAGGAGGGAGAGCTGGGAAGGCAACTACGCAGGCACAGTGGGATGCTCCCAAAAGCTTTCTAATTGGACGCTGGGGAGCGTTCCCGCACAGGCTCCGTCGGTAACGATGTTATCCATATGTGAAGACTAAATTCCTGCTGTTCCCAGAGATCACCTGTTACAGGTGAGTAACTACGTTATCTCCTGTGTCCAGCTGAGATATCCTTTCCTCTGGTTTTGTGCACCAACTTATTTGAGGAAGCTTGGGAGAAACCTCAACGAAGAAGTTGGAGCACACAATCAGAGGAAAGATATGCCTGCTGAAGAGCAGAGTAGCAGCTCCCCGGTGAGGAGAGCTGCAGGGTGCAGAGCTTGAATAGATGCTAACATGGACATTCGTAGCAATGACGGAGACTGTTCCTGAGGCATTTCTCCAAATTTATTTATTTATTTTATTTATTTATTTACATTCTCTTATATACTGTGCTATTCTGCATCAGTGCGGTTTACATTGAACAAACTGAAATTACATTGAACAGGGCTTTATAATTTGGAGATAACTATTTTACAGGGAACATGGGCTATGGAGGGTTAAGTGGCTTGCCCAAGACCACAAGGAGCACCTGTGGGACTAGAAACCCCAGTCCTTCCGGCCCAAGATTGCTGTCCTCTAGTGGGATTTGAACCCCCGACCTTCCGGCCTGAAGTACCTTGCCCCAACCACTAGGCCACTCCTCCAATGGGACATTGTCATCTTCCACATAGTGCAACAGCAAATTGCCAACCGCAGATGTAGGTTTCTTGAAGTGAAGCACAAGTATTGGCAAGTCTCACTAGTCTTATTCCTTATGTGACGTTTTCTTTTGTCAAGATTCATCTTGAGAGCTGCAACGTTCATTTCAGATAAATGCCGGTTATTCTCATAGCATTCATTATATCAGGCTTGTCCAAATTCGAACAGGTCGTGATCTACTTTTTCCAGCCAAAAGTGCCGGTGATCTATCACTATGAAAATTAAGTTTCAAATTAAATTTTAACCCAATAAAGTTGGAGGATTCCCCCCCCCCCTTTTTAATGAATCTTCTGTCATTTACTTGGATGTGATCAGCTGTTAAGAAAATTAAGCAAAAACAAAACAGACGAAGATCCAGTAAGAACTGCGAGGGGAAATGGAAAGTACATTTTTTCTTAAAGTTTTATTGAGTAATAACTTTCTTTAACTTTTATTGAGTAATTTGTGTTAAATTTAGGTCAAGTATTGATCTAGGTTGATCTTGCACAATTTTTAATATTTCCCTATTGCTCATTAGTGAGACGTCTGAGCCTGCATTTTATCCACCAGCTTTTTGAAGTTGGGTGAATATTGCGTGAGAGCCAGTCTCAGGGAATCCTGGAGATGTTCATCTGTCATGTTGGAATGTTGTGTACTCTGTCATTTTCAGATGGGAAAATGCAGATTCACACAAATAAGTTTAACCAAAACAGGAGTGTACAGCTTCACTGCATCTTCTCAAGTTGGGAAATTTGTCTCTAGGCACTAGCTTCCAAAACAATTCTTGCTCAGCACGGGTCTTGAGAAAAATGTAATTTTTAAGGGTTAATATTTCGTTTTCAAGAGATGGCTTGTTCAATGAGTAATTTTTACTGATAGCAGCTGCAGTTTCTTTAATGTCCTCATCTACTTTGAATGGGTATGACGAGTACTCCACAACTGTTCCAATTATTTGGAATCACAGAATCTATTTTTAAATTCCTGGATAACATTACGTATTTCTGTCACGTACTTCTCGTTCTGAAAAACAAACTTTGGATATTGTCCCAGATGGTCCTGCGTATTAGGAAAATGATCAAAAGTGTTGTTTGCAAGGTCAGTCATCATTAGCTCAAATTTGCTCTTGTAGGATGAAACTGTACTCATCTCGCCAATGCATTTGTTTTTACCCTGTAGTTCAAGGTTCATATCACTTAGTTCGCCTGTAAAGTCAGCGAGAAATGCCAGATCACATAACCACTCCTCATCTTCCAACTCATCTTGGTCATCGTCCCTTTCCTTCAGAAAACTTCTTATTTCATTCAGCAAATCATTAAATCTTTGCAGAAATTTGTGCCTACTTAGCCACCTTATATCTGTGTGCGAAATGATTTCTGCTGCCCTTTCATCAAGAGTAAGATTGAAAAGCCGTCTTTGAAGTGATCTTCCACGAACTGAATTTACAGTTTTTAAAGTGAGGTCCATGACAGTCTTTGTATTGAGTCTCTTGCTTGCCACCTTGCTGGTGAATGATGCAGTGGTAAGAAAGGAAATCTGGGAAGTCGTCATGCCAGAGCAGAGGGCTATGAAACTGTTAACCTCACCTGTCATTGCTCTTGCTCCATCAGTAGTGATGGAAACAAGTCTATGCAATGGAAGATTACACTGTCACAAAAGAATGGAAAGAACTGAATATTTCTTGACCAGTAGTTCTCCCTTTTAAAGAAATCATTCCAAGAAGTTCTTCTTTAACACTGTTCAGTGTTAAACTGGATAAAGACTAGTAACTGGGCTATGTCTCTTATGTTTGTAGATTCATCCAGTTGGAGTGAGAAAGCAACACAATTTGAAACATCCTCCAACAATTGTTCATTTGTGTCTCCACACATCTTTTCTATTCGCCTCACGATGGTGTTTCTTGACAATTGTACATCTTGAATAGCAGCTATGATCTCTCATTTTTAAATCCTTCAAAAAGATTGTCAGCTGCTCCAAGAAAACAATCTTTTACAAATTCCTCTTCAGTGAAAGGTTTGCATTTCTTTGGGATCAGGTTGCTGACCTTGAAGGATGCTATGGTTGCATTGACCGAATGTGACCTTGACTTCAATGTCAACTGTTGCTAAGTAGCCAATTTCAATTTAAGTTCTTTGAGCTTCAGTTTACGAATTTCACTTTTGGGTGGAAAATCAGCATCAAACCTATTGCTATGCAGAGCCTTATAATGACGTTCCAGATTACCCTTTTTGGGCAAGGATACTGGGGCGTTACAAATTAGATAACAACACTTGTCTTTCACCATGATGAAGTAGTAGTCCATTTCCCATTCATCATGAAAGTGGTAGATTTTGCTCTTCTTTAGAACACTTATCTTCGTTATACTGGGGTGGCTGTTACTGTCCCAAAGTATTAAAGATCAACAGGAACTGAAGACCTCTCGATGATGTACAATACAAGGACTGGAGATGCCAAAACCACACATGCAGTTCTAAAAGTAAAAATATGAATTCATCATACTGGCACCAATCAAATACCACCAAACAAGCATCAAATAAACTCAAACACCTGTCCAGCAAATCAGATAAAATCAAATACCGCCAAGCAAGTTCAAATAACACCACACGCAATTTAATAAATTCTGCACACAGTGTAGAATCAACGCAAAGGCAAGGAGAAATAAAATTGCAATGTAGAATCAACGCAAAGGCTAGACAAAATAAAATTGCAGATCAAGAAAAAGTCAGTGGTTTGAACCAATTCGAAGGCAAGGCATAGGCAAGTTAGAACAAAATTGGAAAAGCCCGCCAAAATCACCAAATTCTTGACACTTTGTGTCTGCCCAAAAACATTTAATGAAAGCGAACTATAAAGCAACCAACGACCAGCACACGACACAACTAATACGGTAAGTGTATTCAGGTAAAGCCCGGGCGAATGGATATCGCCCGGTATATAACACACTTCCTGAGCGCACCTCCAGTCTAGTCCTGGAATCTTCGGGTTCTCAACCTCTACCAGCAGCTTTGGAGACTGAGAAACTTTAGAGCTGTGATGTCACTGGCATATAAACGCTGGCACCACCTCCTCTCCTCAGTTATCAGTCTCCAAAGCAGCTTGAGAGGTTGTCAGCCCAGGGGGGCTCACTTGAGGAACAATAAGGCAGACTTTCTTGTTTAAAAAAAAAAAAAAATTTGATATCTACAGCGGTGGTTATTTCGTTTTAATTGGCTGAGTCTGGGCTTTTGCTAGCAGTACTGTAAGTCTTGACAGGGACTGCCGTGAGGTTCTTTTCTCCTCTCCCCTTACTTTAGTAGGGTTTATCTTGGGTAGGCAGAGTTGCTAGCCTGCGGGGTGCTTCTGCGCTGGGCTGGGGGGATGAGCCCGCGTTTCGGTTCCTGGCCCGCACAACGGATGTCAGACATCACAGGGCTGGACTCAGCGCGCAGAAGCTCTGCCTGTTAGCGCTTGAGCTGCCCTGTCTGTTCTCAGCACGCTTGAGGCAGATCGCCGAGCCCGCGTTTAAGCGATACTGAGGCTCCGGTACGACAGGGGCACTCAGATCGCTGTGTTTTGCCATTGTTTGGTGGTGGAAGGAGGCCAAATCAGGTGAGGCAGTTTGGAGCGCGGCTTCGGCCTGTCGGTGGGAGTCAGGCCGCGCCGTGTGCGATCGGCGTGGGAAAACCCCGGGGGGGTCTGTTACCTTTCCTGCGGCCCGTAGAGCCGTTAAAGCACCGCAGTTTGCACTGTTTTATTTCTTTTTGGTGCTGCAGGCAGTTTCTTTCGGTTAGTGTTAAAAAAAATAAAGTCCTTGACCAGGGAATCCCTTTATTCTACTGGCTAGTGGGCACCATGCCAGCCAAGCAGCTCTGCTTACTCTGTGGGGTCAGAAGGAGCTCTGTTACTCCTGAGGGGGTTTGCAAGGGCTGTAGCCTTGAGGCTGGTGTGGGTGAGCTGCCTGCTGAGGGGGGAGCAGAGGGTAAGGAGGGCTCCATGGAAGGGACAGCACTGGTTCCGGTTCCTCTACCCCCTCCCGAATCGGGGGTCCCTGCGGGGGCTGGGCAAGATTCCCTGCCAGACAAGTTGCCAGTGTCCGGGAGCTTGGCGGCTATTTTTTCCACAGATTTTTTATTTTTGATTCATAGGGCCTTGGGCTCTTACCAGGAGGCCCCGGTGGCGGGACCTTCAGGGGAGGGCTTCAGGGGAAAGCGTTCCGGTTCTCGGGGACGGCGCTAGCTCTGTGGCAAAGAGGGTCCGTTTAGACAAAGAGCAATTAGAGCAGTCAGTGCTGTCAGTGGATATCTCCAGGAACAAGCAGGAATGAGTCTTCACATATGGGTACGTCGGTACCGACGGAGCCTGCACGGGAATGCTCCCCAGCATCCAATCAGAAAGCTTTTGGGAGCATCCCTCGCGCACTGCCTTCCCGCCTTTTCCACTGCCTCTCCTCAGTTTTCGTTTTTCTGCGGAGCCGGCAGGACGTCCTCCTGTCACCGCAGAAACTTTTTTCTTTAAATTCTTTATTTCTTGTTTTCTTGTGGTCGCGGCTGTTTTTCCCGCCGCCACCGGTACCGCCGGTGGGTTTTTCTTTTCTTTTTCTTAAACTCAGGGAGATTTTTCCCTCAGTTTCTGTCTTAATTTTTTGGGTCTGCAAGGCCTCTCCATCATGGAGCTGCCTTCTCCTAAGAAGTGCCTTCACTGTGGAAACAGTGTTCTTTTTAGACTCCAATGCCTGGTGTCTAACCTGTTTGGGTCCTGCCCCTTTTTCCCCTGAGCAATCAGGCTGCAAAACTGTGAGAAGAACTTCTCTCTTTTGAGTTTCCCTCGATACCGTTTTCCCTCCCGGAGTGAGGGCACCGGCCTTTTCTTCTCTTCAGGATCAGGTAACCCACAAACAGTCTGTTAAGACTAGCCAATCCTTGAGTGGTAGGTCTCATGCCAAGCATGATGACGGCTCCGGCCTTGCCCTCAAGACCCCATTGGCATTAAAACCCCAGCGGGAGTCTCCGGGCTCCAAAGCATTTCAGGGGTTTCAGGTTGTTCCTGGGGCTCACCCCTCACAGAACATACCTGAGCCATGCTTTGTGGTGGCATCCGCTTCGAGCGGTACCGATACCCCGGCGTCGGCACCGGTGTTGAGTGATCCACTCTTCACCAGGGATTGTCATCTGGCTTCCTCGGTACCTTCGGGACCGATCGATACGACCCAGATTGGCTTTCCTGTATCGGCGCCAATACCACCACCGACGTTGTTACCCTCTAGACATGCATCGATAGACTCGCTCCCTTCGATGCCGAGTCTGGAATCGATTTCTAGTCTAGATGACTGGGTACCGACGCGTCTCGGAACCGACCCTTATCGGTTCCGGATACGCAGTACTGAGGATATTCACCAAGCGCTTCTGGTTCCCTCGGTACCGCTTGAGCAGCCTCCGATGACTGTTTTGAGGGCGTTACCGTCTCCGGTTCCGACTCAGCTACCGGTATCGGTATCGATGTCGGTTCCTGCAGTTACATCGGTACCATCGATCCTTTCTATGCCTAGTTTGGAATCGATACCTGGCATGGACGATGCAATGCTGACTGCCTCTAATCGTGTCTGCCAGTACCACTATCCATCTAGTGGGATTCTTTTTCGGCACCAGACCAATACATCTTCTGGTGCTCAGGCTGCTCCTTCGACCTTGGCCTACCCAGGGATAGTTCCCATTGGAGATCCCTCTTTTCAGAAATTTTTCCTTGATATAGCAACCTTTCTTGCTATTCCTATCCCTGGCTATGATCCTACTCGAGGCTCTCCTGCAGAAAAGGAAAATATAATGCTTCCTTTACATCATTCTTTGCAGGATCTTCTTCTGAGAATGTGGGAATCACCTTTAAGGGTTCCCTCACCTTCTACAGCAACTGATGTTCTGTATCAGGTGCCCCCCTCTCCAGGGTTTCAAAAAACTCAACTTCCCCATCGTTCCATTGTAGTGGAATCAGCATTGAGGAAGGTAAAAAGCAAGAAGAAGCATTCTTCTTATCTGCCAGGTCGTGCATCTAAAGCACTAGATACCTTTGGACGTCAAACCTTCCAAACATCTATGCTGGCATCAAGGATTATCTCTTATATTTTTTATGAGTCTATCTCTCCAGGAGGTCACAAAGAAATTATCTCTTTTGACTCCTTTTCTATCAGAACCTAAGGCTGCAGACTATTCCTTGCTTCTTAGTCATAGCCAAAATATCTCTTGGTTTCTTTCTCGTGCTTCTCTAGACTCTTTTGAGTCTGTTAGCAGATCCTCTGCTATTGCTATAGGAGCACGACGTAGAGCCTGGCTCCAGGCTTCAGACTTGAGCAGATGGGCACAACACACACTGGGTAATTCTCCTTGTACTGGAGAAAATCTCTTCAATAGGGAGGCTTTACGTCAGATTGCTCATTGCTCCACAGACGTCCCTGGTTCTAAGGACCATCCTAAGCCGCCTTCTTCCCCAGGAGGTAGGAAATGTCCTACCAAACCTTCTTTCCCTAAGAAAAGAAGGTTTCACTCTTCTCCTGCCCATCATTCAGATGTACCCAAACAGGGGACACCTCGCCCTAGTCTGAAGAATTCAAACTTTAGCCAGTCTCAGCATACCCAGCAACCATAGGTTCCTGCAGGTTGCAATCTACAGTTAACTTCTTCTTAGCAGAAGTTTGTTCACTGTTTTTTTTTCTTTTAAGCTCTACATGTGCTTTCCTTTCTTCATGATATGCTAAGCTGTCAGGATATTCTTGTCCATGGGTTACAGATTTATCCTCTTCTTCCTACCAAGAAGAGAAGTTAACAACTATCCCATGATAGTTTCTGTCCCACAGTGAACATTTTTTCCTTCAGCTGACTCACCATATGGTAAGTCACCCTTCAATTACATGTTTTCTCTACCCTCTCATCCAGGTTTTCCCCTGAATTAGTGGTACCATGCTGGACAGCTTCTCTAGCCTTTCATTCCAGTATAAAAATTTTCATAGAATAAATTCTCTGGACAGCTGTCAGACAGGGACAGGAATACTCCTCTCCTTTGGTCTGTTCTCTCTGTTTTACACAGGAAGATTCTCTCTGCTGTCTTTTTCAGCACTGTTCATGCAGGAGTTCTACTGACTGAACTACTGGTACTTCCCACAAGTTTCCAGTCTCTCACTCTTTTTTTTGTCTAGCTTAGAAGTGATTCCAAGATAGTCCTCATCTATCTTGGATAATCCTACTCACTCCAGGCTTCTCACCTTATCTTCTTTCTGGCCATTTCCATTTACCTGGATGTGGCAGCACAACTGACCTACAGTCAGTTTTATATCCTAATTCTCCTGCATAATGCTCTCTGCAATCTTCAGAGAAGCTTTCTACTATGGGCGCTTGCTAGAGAGCATTGATCTTTGTCTCTGATGGCTATTCTATATAGTAGAAAAGGCTTATCAGTCATTTTCCATGACTGTGAGGGTTCCCACACCCTCTTGTCTCCTGTTATAATACAGGATATAAGCTTTTTCTGCGTGAATGCCCACGCAGTTTTCCAATCCTGCAGGATTAAGCTCTTTTTTCCTTACAGATTGGCCTCATGCTATCCTACTCATCATGGACAGCACATATTCTACTAGTAACGCATGATACCTCTGTGTGTCTTCAGTGGGTCATCCTGGTATCTCCTTCTATGCGTTTTCTGTACATTTACCATGTCAGAGTTCTACAGAACTCCCGACTTGCTCTCTACAGACTGATATTATCCTCTGTTTTTTCACGCAACCATCCTGGTTATTTTACTGGATAGCATTCCTGCACCCTCTTAGCCCGGAGGAATAGATTCTCTATATATCTTTCAAGTAGGTTCCACCTTCTTGTTATTAGATGAATCTTCCTCTTTCACATCTCTCATGTGAATGTTCTTTTGGGGCTTAGTTGCAGACATGTATCTTCAGACTTCTATATTCATGTATGTATATATCTCTATATATTCTATACATACATATGTCTGTCAGCTGTGTTTGCATGAGTTATGCCCCTATATGTATATATATCTCTATATACACATATCTATATGCATATGTATATATATATATATATATATCTGTCGAAATGCTTTTTATAGGTAGATATGTATTACATTCTATCTCCCTAACTGTCTACGCTATAAAGGTTTTTACCTTCTTATAGGTTCCAGACAGTGGTCTTGCATATCTTCATACTGTCCCTCGGTATGTGGGGGCTGTTATGCACACAACCACTGCTGTGGTACTAACAGCTTCCACTTTACTCTAGGTCTCGCTATCCCTGAAGCATCATGCTTCAATATCTTTCCTATCTCTCACCAGCTAGGAAGGACAGTGTTGATCTTCACTAGTCCTGAGGTTTCAACCTTTCACACATCTGTCCTCCTTGGGAATACGGGCTTTTCTCCATACCCCTTCTTCCCACCCGGACTGGGCTAGTTGTCCAAATCGGTCAGTCTTCCTCTTTTACTCCTAAATGTTAATGACTCTGTAGCTAAAAGAGTTTTCAGCTTTTTTCCATAAAGCTTTCCACTGAAGACATGCCGTTCTGATGCTACCCCAGTTGATACCTGGGTCACCTGCCAATTCCAGATTTGGACCTTCACCCTCACTGCTCTGAGGTCACCTTGAGGATTCCTCTACTGAATCTCCAGTAAACTCCATCACCCTCTCTACTTCCTACAATCCAGTAGGTAAGATCCACTTTGTGATTGTTCATTAAATAAATTTTAATGCTACTTAACATACATACCAAGGACTCCTTTCCTGTAGTCCTTAACTTTGCTGTTTTTTCTTACAGCTCCTCTCCTTTCAACTCCTACCCACCATCCCTCATGGGATGCCGGAGATCCATGTGTGGGCTGCAGTCCTGATCCAGGGACACGCATTTTATGGGATCTCCCTCTGGCATCTATAGCTAGGGAGTCCCCATATGTGAAGACTCATTCCTGCTTGTTCCTGGAGATAGCACAGTTACTTACCTGTAACAGGTGATCTCTGGGAACAGCAGGAATAAGTCTTCACAACCCACCCACCTCCCCTAGGAGTTGTATCTATCTATCTATCTTCCTTTCCTCTTTCTCTCCTTTTGTCTCAGCTATGAAACTCAACTGAGGAGAGGCAGTGGAAAAGGTGGGAAGGCAGTACGCAGGCGCGAGGGATGCTCCCAAAAGCTTTCTGATTGGATGCTGGGGAGCATTCCCGTTCAGGCTCCGTCGGTACCAACGTACCCATATGTGAAGACTTATTCCTGCTGTTCCCAGAGATCACCTGTTACAGGTAAGTAACTGTGCTTTATGTACAGACGTAGCGGACCTGGATGAGAGCCTGGAGGAGGACTTAGAGGAAGGTGAAATTAAGGATCAGGAGGATCCAGGCAAGAGTCGTTAGGGTCTTCCGCAGAGAGGAACTTCCAGCTCTCATTTCCGAGTCCCTTAAGACCCTAAATTTGCCCATAGCGGGGCCTGCGGAGGATGCCACCCTGGAGGATCCCTTACTGCAAGCCTTCCGTAAGTCTCGGAAGGCGTTTCCAGTGCATAGGGTGTTTAAGGAAATGATTCAGGAGGAGTGGGATATGCCCGAGGCAGTGCTTAAGGGCTCCAGGGTGATGTCGAGGCTTTACCCACTGCTGGATCAGGACCGGGATCTTTTTAAAGCTCCGAAGGTGGATGCGGCGGTTTCTGCGGTAACTAAGAAGACCACCATTCCGGTGGAAGGGTCTGCGGCGCTTAAGGATGCGCAGGACCGTAAGCTGGAAACTTTGCTGAAGCAGGTTTTTGAGACAAATGCCTTATCTTTGCAGGCGTCTATTTGCGGGGCTTGGGTGGCCAGAGCCTGTTTGCGATGGGCGCAGCGGATTCATGGTGAGAGCTCAGTGGAGGAGACCGAGGAGGCGTCCCGGTTGGAGTCCAGAGCAGCGTATTTAGCCGATCTGCGTTATGATCTCATCCGGGGGTTGGCTATGAGTATTGCCTCGGTAGTTGCGGGCCGCAGATGTCTCTGGCTCAGAAATTGGGCGGCGGACGGGTCTTCTAAGGCTCGGTTGAGTAAGCTACCTTTCCGGGGAAAGCTTCTGTTTGGAGAGGATTTGGAGAAGTTGGTAAAAGATTTGGGAGAGTCCAAGGGCGGTTGATTGCCGGAGGATAAACCAAAGCAGTCTCGTTCTGGACCCAGTTTTCGGGGGCAGCAGCGTGATTTTCATCATTTTCGGAACACCAGGATTGGTCAGGGGCAGCGAGGGCGTTTTTCTACTCGGAGCCCGGGGTTTCGGGGGTTTCGAGGGGCTAACAGAGGTTTCTCCCAATCGTCCTCGTCCTCTTCCTTCAAAAAGTCGCAATGAAGTCAGGCGGGCCCAGGAGGGGTTGGTTCCCGTGGGAGGTCGTTTGCGGGAGTTTTACCCTGCCTGGGTCCAGCTCACATCCGATCAGTGGGTGTTGGAGGTGATTCGCGACGGTTACGCGTTAGAGTTGCAGCGGCCGGTATCCGAGGCATTCGTGCTGTCTCCGTGCCAAACCCTAGCGAAGCGCGGCGGTACGGAACACCGTTTGTCGCTTGTTAGCGCTCAAGGCGATTGTTCCGGTTCCGCCCGACCAATTAGGAGACGGTCGATACTCCATTTACTTTGTGGTTCCGAAGAAAGAGGGGACGTGGCGTCCCATTCTAGATTTGTAAAGGGTGAATCGCTGTCTTCGTGTCTCCCACTTTCGTATGGAAACCCTTCGGTCAGTGATAGTAGCGGTCAGAAAAGGCGTGTTTTTGACGTCTTTGGACCTGTCGGAAGCGTACCTTCATATTCCAATCAGGCAAAGAGCATCAGAGATTTCTCAGGTTTGCGGTTCCGATGGGGCATTTTCAGTTTCATGCGCTGCCCTTTGGCCTGGCAACTGCACCACGGACCTTTACCAAGGTGATGGTGGTGGTCGTGGTGGCCTTGCGAAAGGACGGGGTAATGGTGCACCCGTATTTGGACGATTGGTTGATCAGAGCAAAGTCTCGAGAGGAGAGTGTCTCGGCCACGGCCAAGGTGTTGGCGATGCTGCAGCGCTTAGGTTGGGTGGTGAATGCGGCAAAGAGCAAGTTGCAGCCGACTCAACAGTTGGAATATCTGGGGGCTCATTTTCGACACGGAGGTCGGCCAGGTCTTTCTCCCACGGCAGCGGAGAGTGGCGCTCCAGTGGTTGATAGTTCGATTTCTCGGCGTGCAGAAGCCTATCGCCTGGGAGTACCTGCAAGTGTTGGGGACTATGGCGGCAACACTGGAATTGGTCCCGTGGGCGAGGGCCCACATGCGCCCGTTGCAGAGGGCATTGTTGCGCCGCTGGTCCTATCAGAGGGATGCCTTGTCCTGCAGATTGGTTTGTCCACCTCAGACTCGAAGAGCCCTTCAGTGGTGTTTGGATCCCAGGAACCTAGAGAAGGGCATGGTGTTGGAAGCGCCAGAGTGGGTTCCTCTGACCACAGATGCCAGTTTACAGGGCTGGGGAGCCCACTGTCAGGGCCAGATAGCGCAAGGAGAGTGGTCAGTGCAGGAAAAGACTTGGTCCATAAACAGGTTGGCGTTGAGAGCGGTGGTCTTGGCCTTACGGGAATTTCGTCCGGCTCTCATCGGAAAGGCGGGTCGAGTATTCTCGGACAACGCGACGGCGGTAGCTTATGTGAATCGTCAGGGCGGCACAAGCAGTGTGGCGCTGGAGAGCAAAGCGGACGGCTTGTTCGAGTGGGCCGAATGGAATCTGGTGGCCGTATCGGCCGCGCACGTCGCGGGGGTGGACAATGTGCAGGCCGACTTCTTGAGTCGCGTAAAGGTGGACCCGGGGGAGTGGTCTCTTCATCTGGAGGTCTTTCTCTTGATAGTGCGTCGTTGTGGAACGCCGGTCATGGATCTCATGGTGACGATTCACTCAGCGCAGGTCGACTGGTTCTTCAGCAGGAGAAGAGAAAGAATGTCCGAAGGCCTGGATGCGCTCGTGCAGGCGTGGCCGCGGGACCAGCTTCTGTATGTTTTTCCCCCGTGGGTGTTGATCGGGAGAGTGCTTCAACGCATCGAGCGGCACCGAGGAACAGTGATTCTCGTGGCTCCCGATTGGCCGTGACGTCCGTGGTACGCGGATCTGGTGCGGCTCGTGGTGGAGGGGCCCTGGCAGCTGCCGGTGTGCCCGGATCTCTTAACTCAAGGACCCCTGTGCATGCCTCAGGTGGATCGGTTCTCGCTTACGGCCTGGCTATTGAGCGAGCTCGCTTGAGAGCGAAGGGTTATTCGGCGGTAGTGGTAGCGACCCTGCTGCAGGCGAGGCGGTGGTCGACGTCTCTGGCGTACGTTAGAGTGTGGCGTATCTTTGAAGCGTGGTGTGCGGAACAGCATTTTTCTCCTTTTAGTAGAGCGTCAGTGCCTCAGGTACTGGCTTTCTTGCAGGATGGTTTTCAGAAGGGTTTGGCGGTGTCGTCCTTGAAGGTTCAATTGGCGGCTTTGTTTACAGAGGTAAGGTGCTTGGTAGTTCCTTGAGTAGCCATGTGGATGTGAAGCGTTTTTTGTGAGCCGTTGGATTGTTGCGTCCTCCCCGCCGGAAGTTGGTTCCGTCTTGGGATCTTCCTTTGGTTTTGGGAGCGTTGGGGAAGGTGCCATTCGAGCCCTTGGCGGCGGCGACCTTGAAGGACCTGACTTTGAAGGTGGTGGTCCTGATGGCCATTGCATCTGCACGGCGGGTGTCGGAGTTGCAGGCGCTGTCCTGTAGAGAACCTTTCCTGTCCTTTTCGGATTCCAAGGTGGTGTTGAGGACGGTGCCTTCCTTCTTGCCTAAGGTGGTTTCGGGATTTCATATGAACCAGGTTGTGTCTTTGCCGGTTTTTTCAGCCACGAAGAGATTTCCGGAGTCGGAGCACTTGCATTGCTTGGATGTTAAGCGGGCCTTACAAGTGTATTTGGATAGAACAGCTAGTTTTCGTAAGTCGGACAGGTTGTTTCTCCTCTTTGCAGGGGCGCGGCGTGGTGAGGCGGCCTCTAAGGGTTCGATTGCTCGGTGGTTGAAGGAGGCGATAGCCTCCGCGTATCTTTTGCGGGGCCGCTTGGTGCCAACCGGTTTGCGGGCTCATTCCACTAGAGCGCAAGCTACTTCCTGGGCGGAGTATAGCCTGGTGCCGGTAGAAGGATATTTATAAAGCAGCAACGTGGTCGTCACCGCACTCCTTTGTGAAGCATTATCGTCTGGATGTGCATGCAGGGAGATATGTCTGTTTTGGATCGGCTGTGCTTCAGGCTGGACTAGCGGGTCCCTCCCGTTGATGGGTTGCACTGCTCTGTTACATCCCGAAGATTCCGGGACTAGACTGGAGGTGCGCTCAGGAAGGTTAAATTAGATTTATCTGCTAATTGTAGTTCCTGGAGCATTCCAGTCTAGTCCCGGTTCCCGCCCTGGACATTGATGCTAGGGGCCTGAAGCTTGAAGGCATTTACAGGTAAGATTTGTCCGCTCCACTGGTCAGGTAAGTGGCGGTCGGTGTAGCTGTCGGTGGTCTGGGGGGTCAGTCCCTTGCGGGAAGGGGAGGAAGGACCTCGTGGCAGGCCCGGCAGCGGGTATTTCTCATGTAAATAGTTTTAAGAAATGATAGCCTTGTTGATGGTTTGTGCATTATCTATTTACTTGTTGCTCTGGTGAGTCTGCTTTGTCAATAGGTTAACTGAGGAGAGGAGGTGGTGCCAGCGTTTATATGCCAGTGACATCACAGCTCTAAAGTTTCTCAGTCTCCAAAGCTGCTGGTAGAGATTGAGAACCCGAAGATTCTGGGACTAGACTGGAATGCTCCAGGAACTACAATTAGCAGGTAAGTCTAATTTAACCTTCTAAGGGGTGTTGGGGTGGGGTCAGGAATGGATGATTCTGAGAGGCAGGAGACCAGGTATGACGCTGGGCCTGTGGCGTCCCGTCGCAGGGCGTGGGCAACGGTCCCCTTGGTACCCACAAACTATTGGCACGAAAACAAGTGCCCCCAGTACACCCGCAGGCAAGGAAAAAAGACAGGCAAAGGATCAGCAGCGGCGGCGGCAAGCCCTTGTTAGACGACCTGCCGGCCCGAGCTCTCTCCTAGCGACAGGGCGAGCTGCTGGAGAGATGGAGCCAAGTGGGGCTGGCGATCTACCTCTGACCCTGTAGATCGTGATCTACCTGTTGGACATGCCTGCATTATATAATGTTTCTTAAGATCTGTGCTTGTCGAAGTTATGGGGACTGATTTATGAATGTTGCATATAAAAATCTTAATTTGAGAAATGCGAAGATTGTTGAATGGCAAGTACATTAATAGAGACTTTTGGACATACTAATGGGACTGGTGACCGAAAAGTAACTGTAATTGAGAGAGAACCTCACCATGTGAGTAAATTTATTCTGATAATCTTCATTTATGTGTTGTTGTTGTTAAGTGCCGTCGAGTCGGAGTCGACTCATGGCGACCCTCTGGATAGCTATCCTAAATTGTGTTCGGTCTTCAGTCAGGCGGCTCATTGTTGACAGGCTGGTACCCGTAGCTGCTGTTATTGTAGCGATCCATCTCATTGCTGGCCTTCCTCTTTTGCGTTGACCTTCTATCTTGCCAAGCATGATGTCTTTCTCTAATGATCTCTCTCTTCGCATGATGTGTCCGAAGTATGAAAGTCGAAGTCTTGTCATCTGAGCTTCTAAAGAAAGCTTAGGTTTGATCTCCTCTAGTACCGACTGGTTTGTTCTTCGGGCAGTCCATGGTATACACAGTATTCGCCGCCAGCACCATAATTCAAAGGCATCAATTTTCTTCCTGTCTGTCTTTTTCACTGTCCAGCTTTCACATCCATATGATGTTATTGAAAATACCATGGCTTGAACAAGTCGAATCTTTGTATGGAGAGAGACATCTCTGCTCTTGAGAATCTTATCTAGGTCTTTCATAGCCATTCTGCCAAGAGCAATGCGTCGTCTGATTTCTTGACTGCTTGTTGCTTCTTTATTGATAGTTGATCCAAGTAGGTTAAAGTTGTTCACGATTTCAATTTCTTCTCCTTCAACGATGAACCTGTTGATTTTGCCAGTTGTCATGATCTTTGTCTTCTTTACATTAAGGTGCAGACCCATTTTGAGACTATGTTCTTTGATTGTGAGAAGCAAATGTTTCAGATCATCTTCACTTTCAGCCAGTAATGTGGTATCATCAGCATAGCGAAGGTTGTTGATGAGTCTTCCACCAATCTTCACACCTCTGTTGTCTTCATACAGTCCTGCTTCTCTGATGATTTGTTCTGCATATAAATTAAACAGGCAGGGGGAAAGTATGCAGCCTTGTCTTACACCCTTGCTTATTTTAAACCATTCTGTTTCTCCTTGTTCCGTTCGAACTATTGCTTCTTGATCAATGTACAGATTGCGCAAGAGAACGATCAGGTGTTCTGGTATACCCATTCTTCTTAATGTGGTCCAGAGTTTCTCATGGTTTACACAGTCAAAAGCCTTGCTATAGTCGATAAAGCACAAATAGATATCCTTTTGGTATTCTTTAGTCTTTTCAAGGATCCATCTCACATCCGCAATGATGTCTCTCGTTCCTCGCCCTTTCCTGAACCCTGCTTGCACTTCAGGTAGTTCTTGTTCTAGGTATGGCTGTAGTCTCTTTTGAATAATCTTCAGTAGAATCTTGCTGGCATGTGGGATCAGAGCGATTGTGCGATAATTTCCACAGTCAGTTGGATCACCTTTCTTTAGTATTGGTATAAACACAGATCTTTTCCAGTCAGTTGGCCATGATGTTGTCTTCCATATTTCTTGGCAGAGCCGTGTAAGTACGGTAACAGCTGCATCAGATTGCTGCAATACTTCTATGGGAATGCTATCAATGCCTGGTGCTTTGTTCTTTGATAAGGCTTTCAATGCTGCTTCAACTTCTTCTTTCATCACCAATGGTTCCTGATCATAAGGTATAGGTTGAAACGGCTGTTGGTCCACTTGATCTTTATCATATAAAAACTCTGTATACTCCTTCCACCTTTTCTTGATCTTCTCAGCATCATTCAACATAGAACCTTGAGCATCTTGTAACATTCCAATTCGAGGCTGGAACTTTTTCTTTAACTCTCGCAGCTTTAGGAAAGCCGATCTTGTTCTTCCTCTAATAGTTTCTGCTTCTATTTCCTTGCAAGTGTCATTGTAGTACTTTTCCTTGTCCTGTCTTGCTGCACGTTGGAAATCTCTGTTGAGTTCTACGATTGTCTTTCTTTCTCCTTTGGCTTTAGCTTCTCTGCGTTTCTGGGCAATTTTCAGAGTTTCTTCCGTCATCCATTTTGGCCGTTTTTGCTTTTTCACCTTTTGTAGAGACTTCTCCCTTTCTTCTAGCACAACCTTCTTGATGTCATTCCATAACTCTTCCGGAGCTCTGTCATTTGTATCTAAAGCAGCAAATCGATTTTGCAGGCAGTCTTTAAATTCCAGTGGTATATTCTCAAGGTCATATTTTGCTGCATTCATGAGTGGTTTGCTCTTTTTCAACTTTAGCAGAATGGGATAGTGTTGACGGCGGAGGATCACATTTCTGTGACAACGGCAACAACACCAAACTTAAACTGCGCGGAAGGAAGGCCCGGCAATCTACTTCTGTATCTTGCCATGAAAACCCAATGGATAGTTACAACAAAACAAATTGTGCTATGGTGCTGGAAGATGAGACTCCCAGGTCGGAAGGCACTCAACTAGCTACTGGGGAAGAGCTGAAGACTTTTCAGAGTAAAGCCAGCATTTATGATGTGGTTGGATCAAAGCCCTCGGGAAGTCTGACTGCTGATGTAGCTGCGCATGAAATGAGAGTCAGAAGCTGTAAAGATGTCTTACACATTGGAACATGGAACGTACGAAGCATGAACCAAGGGAAGTTGGAGGTGGTCAAGAATGAAATGGAACGTGTACAACTTGATCTGTTGGGTGTCAGCGAACTGAAATGGACTGGCATCGGGCACTTTGCATCAGATGATCACATGGTCTACTATGCTGGAAATGAAAGACAAAGAAGAAATGGTGTTGCGTTTATAATAAAGAAGAAACTTGCAAGAACTGTAATGAAATACAATGCAGTCAGCGAACGCTTAATCTCTATTCGTCTACGAGGATTGCCTATCAACACAACTATAATTCAAGTATATGCCCCAACAACAGCTGCAGAAGAGAATGAAATTGAAGAGTTCTATGAACAAGTACAAGCTGAAATTGACAGAACATGCAAACAGGATATCCTGATAGTCATGGGTGACTGGAACGCAAAAGTTGGCAACAAAGAAGAAGGCAAAGTAGTTGGAAAATATGGACTTGGCAACAGAAATGAAGCTGGAGAAAGATTGATAGAATTCTGCAAGACCAATGATCTATTCATCTCAAACACCTTCTTCCAGCAACACAAGCGGCGACTGTACACATGGACTTCACCCAATGGATTGTATAAAAATCAAATTGACTACATCTATGGAAGTCAACGATGGAAAAGCTCTGTAACATCAACCAAGACAAAACCTGGAGCTGACTGTGGTACAGATCATCATTTATGTATTTATATATAATACATAGATTCCTGTTGGCAGAGGAGTTTGACTTTGTACTTTGTAAATTTATTTCCTGTCAGTGATTTATTGTTTTTTTTTTGTGGTTGGTATGACAAGAGGCCCTAGACCTTTTTACCTGTTCCACACCAAAACTGCTGGACTGCATGAATAAGCTCTTCAGAGAAGGGACCATCTCTTATGTGTATGTGCATAACACTGCATATGTCTATTAGCACTATGCAAATAAGTTGTAGTAATAGTGAATTCTTTCAAAGTCAGGTTTAAAAAACAACTTGGGTTTCATCTTGGCATAATTGGTGCATATCCACCACCATGTGAATTGTAAACCACTCTCATTACAGCTTTTTGTTTTTGTTGAAGTCTCCCATCAAACCTTCCAGTATGTCTTGGGACCTCAACATACTAACCCAGATGATGAAATTTTCCTTTGAGCCCCTAGATTCCTATGAACTGAAGCATCTGACCTAGAAGAGGAGGTCTTATTTTTTGGTTGTAGTCACTTCAACATGCATTGGAAAACATGCAGGAAAACATGCAGGAAAACTTAACAAAGGAAACTGACAAATACGTACATTGTAAATCCGCCTTGTGTAACCATGTATAGCCAAGTAAAATGAGATTTCCTCAATCTGTAAATATGTATTATATAAATGTAAATATGTTTTACCCCCAAAACTTTAAACATGTGTGCCGTGACCCCCCAAGTCCTCTATGTATTTACTCCCCCACCCTGTCCTGATCGACTTCCCCAAAAGAAAAATCAAACCGCTACTGATCGCTGGAAGCAGCGGTATATAAATGTGTTCTAAATAAATAAATAAATAAATAAATTGTCGATGAGCACCAGGCCTTAGTGACTGATTTTGCCCTATAGAAAGTTTTTTGAACAATATGGTGGTTTCATGCATGAATTCTAAGTTCCTGCCTAAGGCAGAATCAGACTTTCACCTTAACCAGTCAGTTGTCCTTCCAACATTTTTCCCCAAGGTCATATGTCCATATGATGAATGTGCCTAACACACTCCTGATTGCTTCAAGCAAGCGGCTAAGACTGTTTTGCATACTGAATCATTTAGAAGATCCACTCAGTTTTCTGTGGTTTTTCTTTTTTTTAACCTGTAAAATGCTAGGGCTGCCAGAACTTAGTGCTCCCTATATATTGGAATGGTAAATTCCAATATATAGGGAGCACTTCATTTTCACTTATACCCAGGAAGGGCCTGTCATGGCTCATAATGTCAGCCATGGTTATATTGGTGGCCCACCTGATATCAGCCTCCATGGAAGAGATCTGCAAGGCTGTGATCTGGATGACTGTCCAGAAGGATTCTTGATTTGTTGATAGATTTGCTCAGTCAGTCTCGTGGAACATCTTTGAGATTTAGAATCAACTCTGTCCTCCTGGGCAGTTTAAAAAAAGGTGTATTGCCAGGAGAAATAAGTTTGTTGCCTGTTTGCACTCTGTTTCTGTGCATTTTCCCTCTTTTTGATTGAAGGCAACTTGTGGCCAGGGCCTGCTGACCTGCCTAGGGTGGCAGACCTCTGTGGGCTGTGCGGCAGGCCATGGGTGCTGAAGCACATTGCTTAAGGCCACCCTGCCAAGCCACCTTGCCCCCACCAGAATTGGTGGAAGCAGGGGACAGTGGCACAGCTCAGTTCGGTGGAGGGGGGGCGTACGGCCTGGGGTGGCAGAAACACTTGGACTGGCCCTGCTTGTGGCTACAGATTCTCATGTGTGAGGACTGCATATCCTTGGAGAAAGCAAAGTTGCTTACGTGTAATAGGTTTTCTTTGAAAACAACACAATGTCAGTCCTTATAAAACTCGCCCGCCTGTCCTAGGAGCTGACTTCTGATGTACAATTGTATGGAAATGTTTAGGCAGTCCTGGTCAAACTATGTGTTTCCATTGAATTCCTAAGTGAATGAAAACTCTACAGTGTACAAAGCTCTACAACCTCTACATGGTACAAAGTTGAACGCTACAACTTTCTGCAACTTTTAATGCAGAATTACTATTTGACTTTTTTTTTTTTTACAGATTCATAACGAGAAAACAGTGAATATGGCATGTGCAAAAGTAGGGATACCTCCTTTGGCAAAATGAACAGCTTCTAAAACAGTTTTTTATTGCCAATTAATAGTCTTTCTAATCTTGCATTTGGAAATTTCCCCCCACTCTTCCTTGCAGGCCTTTTCTAACTCAGAAATATTCATAGGTCTTCTTGCATGCACTGCATGTTTGTGATCTCCCAGAGTTTCAGTAATCAAATCCTGTGAAACATACATTTCCAGATCATACTGCCAGACCAGTCCAGACAAGCGGGTTATGTCCCCCTGCTAGCAGATGTTAGAGACAGAGAAAAAAACACTCCAGAGCTGTGATTGGTTGGGCTCTAGGTGACATAGGAGTGCCCCTAGAGGATCTAGCCAGTATTTCTCTGTCTCTAGCAGATGAAGGACTTAGGCAAGTTTGTCTATTAGATTATTTTTTTATATTTAACTCCTGGATGCACCCAGAGCACACGAGGTGTTTTCTCTGGGTTTCCCAGACTTCCCTTCTTGATAGCTGTATTTCTTTAATCAGCAATACAGCAGGGTTGAGCTCCTGATTTCCTGTCAGTGCAGCTCCCCTTTTCTCCATTCCTCCTCAGAAACACTTTCCAGCCCCTGCCAAGAGGGTCTAAGTGGCTGGAGGAGGATCCAACTGTCATTCCTGTCCCTTTCAGTCTCTGTAATTGTCCTTACACTGACTTGAAAGTTTCTTTTCTCCTCCGTGGGACCTCAGCTCCTCTGATTCCAGCATAAACTTCATCCAGATCTCAGAGCAATACGAGACATGAAGCAGTTCAGGAAGGCTATCAAGCACTATCTATTCACTGAGTACTTCCAGCCACCGTAATTCTATTATAATATGTCATAAGACAGATTGATATGCATAACCACTCCATAAGATATACCTTCTAGAACTAAAAATTTTGATGTAATTTCTCTGTTCACTAAAATCTCGCTGCTAGTTGAATTTATGTAAATAGTTCAATCGTTATTGTAGATAGTTACCATTGATCTCCAGGAACAAGCAGGAATGAGTCTTCACATATGGGTACGTCGGTACCGACGGAGCCTGCACGGGAATGCTGCCCAGCTTTCAATTAGAAAGCTTTTGGCAGCATCCCTCGCGCCTGCACAGTGACTTCCCGCCTTCTCCACAGCCTCTCTTCAGTTTTCGTTTTTTCCGCGGAGCCGGCAGGACGTCCTCCTGTCACCGCAGAAACTTTTCTCTTTAATTGCTTTAATTATTTTAATTTTTTTGTTTTCTTGTGGTCGCGGCTGTTTCTCCCGCTACCACCGGTACCGCCGGTGGTTTTTAGGCTAAAATCTGTAAAACCTTTCTTCAGTTTTTTTTGCCTTAACTCTTAGGACTACTAGGCCTTTTTCATTATGGAGCCTTCTTTTCCTAAAAAGTGCCTCCGCTGTGGAAACACCTGTTTCTTTTTAGACACCAATAGTTGGTGTCTCAACTGTGTGGGTCCTGACCCTTTTTCCCCTGACTTGTCAGGAGATAATTTTGTGAGACAACCTTCAGTATTTAGAGTTTCCCTCGATACCGTTTTTTCTTCGGCATTGAGGGTACCTGGTTTCTCTACTTCACAGGATCAGGTAACCCAAAAACAGTCTGTTAAGACTAGTCAATGCTTGAGTGGTATGTCCCATGCCCAGAATGGTGACGGCTCCGGCCTTACCCTCAAGAATCCATTGGCATTACCCCTGCGGGAGTCTTCGGGCTCCAAAGCGTTAAAGGGGTTTCAGGATGTTCCTGGGGCTCACCCCTCACAGAACATACCTGAGCCATGCGCGGGGGTGCTATCCACTTCGAGCGGTACCGAGCCTCCGGCATCGGCACCGGTGTCGAGCACTCCACTCTTCACCAGGGATCGTCATCGGGCGTCCTCGGTACCTTCGGGACCGATCGATACGCACCGCATTGACTTCCCCCAGCCATTCTTCGGGACGGTACCGACGTCGATCGGTTCCGATACCCTGGCATCGACATGGACCTCGGTACCGTCGATATCGATCGATGTCACCAGGCTGCCTTAGTGGTATCGGCATCGCCGATACTACCACTGGCGTCGGAACTGTCGAGACATGCATCGCTAGTCTCGCTCTCTTCGATGCCGAGTCTTGAGTCGATATCGAGTCTCGAGGGCTGCGTCCCGACGCGTCCCAGAACCGACTCCGGTCGTTTCCCCATAGGTAGTTCCGAAGATCTGAGCCATAACTCCCTCATGATCTCGGTACCACGACAGCAGTTCCCGATGACTACTTCACCTGCTAGTCCTTTATCACTAGCACGGTTGTTGCCTGTTCTTGCACCGCTGCCTAGTTTGGAACCGATACCTGGCATTGCTGCAGTACCTTGTACGTCCTCTGATACTCAGGCTCTTTCTTTAGCCTCACCAGGAGTACTTCCCATAGGAGATCAGTCTTTTCAGACTTTTTTCTCCTGGATATGGCAACCTTTCTTAATATTTCTATCCCTGGTTGTGATCCTACACATGGCTCACCGGCACAAAAGCAATGAATACAGTTTCCTTTACATCCTGCTCTGCAGGATCTCCTTCTTAAGGTATGGAAATCACCCTTACGACTTCCTCAAGTTTCTAATGATGTTGAGGTTAGGTACCGTGTACCACCCTCTCCAGGGTTCCAAAAACCTCAACTTTCTCATCGTTCCCTGGTAGTGGAATCAGCACTGAGGAAGGTTGAGCAAGAAGAAGCATTCTTCTTTTCCACCAGGTCGTTCTTCAAGAACACTTGATGCTTTTGGCCGTCAAGCCTTCCAAAACTCTATGCTGGCTTCCAGAGTTCTCTCATATATTTTTCACATGAGTCTTAACACTCCAGGAAGTCGCAGAGAAATTGTCTCTTTTGACCCCTTTTTTACCAGAGCCCAAGGCTATTGATTATACCTTGCTCATCAATCACAGCCGGAATATATCCTGGTTTCTGTCTCGTGCTTCTATAGATTCTTTTGAGTCCATTAGCAGATCCTCTGCTATTGCCATTGCGGCACGTCGCAGAGCCTGGCTTGAGGCTTCAGACTTGAGCAAATGGGCACAAACTATACTAGCTCATTCTCCTTGTACAGGAGAAGGTCTTTTTAATAAGGAGGCTTTACGTCAGGTTGCTCAATGCTCCCCTGACTCTTCTTCCACTAGAAACCATTCTAAGCCACCTCCTTCTTCAAATAGTAGGAAATGTCCTACCAAACCTTCTTTTCCTAAGAAAAGGAACTTTCATTCCTCTCCTGCCCAACATTCGGCTGTACCTAAACAAGGGACGCCTCAGCCTAGTCTGAAGTCCTCCAGTTCTGGCCAGTCTCAACATCCCCAGCAACCATAGGTGCCTGGAATTGTAACTTACATATTAAAAGATTATTCACTGTGCTTTTCATTTTCAGTGTACTAACCTGTCAAAAAAAAAAAATTATTTTGTTCAGGTACTACACACTTCTCCTCTTCTTACTCTCCAGAAGAGCAGTTGCAACTATCACCTGATAGTTTCTTTCCCAACTGAACATTTTTCCTTCAGTTGACTTACCCCATGGGTACGTCCCCTCCAACTACTTGAGGGGACACTCTCTCTGCTGTTTCTGTCAACAGCTCTGCCTGCAGGAGTTGTAGTAATGGTATTACTGGGACTTTTCCAAGTTCCAGTCCCTTGTTAAAATCCAAGGCATCTACCATGTCAGTGTTCTGTAGAACTCCCTGCCTTGTTTCCTACAGATTCATATCTTCATCTGTTCTCACGCGAACATCACGGTTATCTCACTGGGTTGCTTTCCTGCATCCCTCAACCCACGAAAATAGATTCTCTATGCATCTCCCAAGTGGGCTCACCCTCTCGCAGAACGCAGATTCTTTTTCATTTACATTCCCCATGTACAATTATGGGGCTGGGTGGTAGACATGTATCTCAATCTGTTGTCTTGTATGTAGCATCTCCATATATGTCTACATACTTATATCATTTCTCTGGTGGTGCTAAACCATGCCCCACAAATTTCCATATATCTAGGTGTATCATCTATATATATATATATATACGGTATATATATATATATATTTGATAAATTTCACCACCCATATCCTAATATACAAATCTGGACATATGTATATTTATCTATCTATATATATCTATGAATATATACATATCTATTCCAGCCACATATATATATATCTCCCTATATGTATGTGTTTGATGGGGGGCTTCTTAAGGGTTGGTCAATCTTATTCACTATCACCCTTACTGTCTATACTACATGATTTACCTCTTAGAGGTTTTAGACAGATTGTTGCCCCACGTCCCATACCAAATTATGATACAGGACCTGTCCAGCACCAACAACCACTTTGGTGCTAACATCTTCTATTTTTTCTTTATGTCCTTGAAGCATCCAGCTTCAATATTTTTCCTATCTCTCACCAGCTAGGAAAAACAGTGTACTTCTTTATCTTCGAGTACACAACTGTTTTCCGTAGGAATAGGGGTTTTCCATCCCCCCTTTCCTGCCAGGACTGGGCTAGTTCTTCAACTCCGTCAGTCTTCTTCCTTTAGTCCTCAATGTTCATGTTGCCTAAAGGACTTTTCAGCTTTTCCCATAAAGCTTTCCATTGAAGACCAGACGTCTACTCCTACCCAGTTGACACCTGGATCATCTTCTACCTCCAAGTCTGGACCTTCATCCTCACTACTGAGAGGTCACCTGGACGATTCCGCCACTACTTATCCAGTAGACTCCATCATGCTTTCTACTTCCTACCATACAGTAGGTAAGCTGCATATTTTAAGTGTACATTAAATGTGTTTTAATGCTACGCATCATATCTACCAAGGACTCCTGTAGTCTGTAGAACATCTAGTCCTTGGCTATGCTGTTTCTTTCCTCACAGCTCCTTTATTGTCAACTCCTACCTTCCATCCCACATTGGATGCCAGGGATTCCTGGAGACAAAATGCGCCCCTGACCCGGGCACTTGCATTTTTATGGGATCTCCCCCTGGCATCTCCAGCTAGGGAGTCCCCATATGTGAAGACTCATTCCTGCTTGTTCCTGGAGATAGCACAGTTACTTACCTGTAACAGGTGATCTCTGGGAACAGCAGGAATTAGTCTTCACAACCCTCCCACCTCCCCTAGGAGTTGCATCTTTTTTATTTTTTCCCTTTTCTCTCCTCGCCTTTGTCTCAGCTCTGAAACTCAACTGAAGAGAGGCTGTGGAGAAGGCGGGAAGTCACTGCGTAGGCGCGAGGGATGCTGCCAAAAGCTTTCTAATTGAAAGCTGGGCAGCATTCCCGTGCAGGCTCCGTTGGTACCGACGTACCCATATGTGAAGACTAATTCCTGCTGTTCCCAGAGATCACTTGTTACAGGTAAGTAACTGTGCTTTACCCAAGTTTATTGCCCTGTTATATGTAACTCATACGTGTTTTCAAATGTACTGAGATTGTTTTTGTTCCATGTAAACCGCGCTGATGCTAAAGAGCGCGGTATATAAGAAACTTTTAATAAATAAATAATAAATAATGAGTAACTGACAGTTTCCTTTTCACTGCTGTTTTCAGCGATTCGGGGCTCGACGGGGTTTCAAGTTTTAAGGCGCTGGCAGCACTCCTTGCCTCTTCCCCACCAATTTCACCGCATTTTTGAAGTTTTTGGAGCAAAGGGTTGCTTTATTTTTGTTTTTAAAGTTGCCGGCAGCCATTTTGAAAACTCGGGATAGCTTTTTTTCTTCATTCTTTTTAGCGGGAGCAGGCATTTTATGTCTAATTTTCACCAGTGAAACACATTACCCTTCTAGGAATGTTTCCAAGGAATAGTTTTAAGTGGACCTTTGTTCCCTTCTCTAAATAAATAAATAAATAATACAATAGAAGATTTACACTTAACATGCCTGCTTCTCTGCACAGATGTATCTGATGTAATAAGAAGCAGAAAGACTTAGTTAATCGCATGTGCTCTTTGTGTACAATGCATCCAGGGGAGTCCTCCTCCACTGTGCTACCGTCTGGGGATATCAGTGCTTTGTCACCGCCTTCATTAGAAGGGTGCTATCCAGTCCGCCTGCAGAAGGATCCCAATCTGCTCCCAATTTGCCTCCACAGACTGCTGAACTCTCTTCGGTTTCGGCCGACGGACAGTTCCTGGCACTTTTTTGCCAGGCATGGAGCCTGTGGCGTTCTGAATCCTCCGGAATACCTGCCTTACCTGCTTCCGCTCCAATCAGGGATATTATGGGGTCTCACAAGCGCTCACATAAGTCCGCAGACCTTAAGCCTACTCGTTCCTCCTGGGACATTTTGTGGGGCTTCCGGGATGTTCCTGATGTCCATAAAGAGCATAAATCTTCAGAGGGCAGCCCTGATTCATCTGAACGAGAAGATGGGGAATATTCCCTCTCAGATTCTTCACTCACACTTCAGGAGGACTCAAGATATCCAACTCTTTCGGAAAGAGGAGTTACTGGCCTTAATTGCTCAGGTGATAGAGGCGCTACGCCTGACCAACACGCCTGATCCACAAACTTCACAGGCTCCTTTACAGCCTCATCCTATTTTGCAAGATATTCGTAAACCTTCCAAAGCTTTTTCCTTTCCAGCGGAGTTTGTTTATTTATTTATTTACATTCTCTTATATACCGCGCTATTCTGCATCAGTGCGGTTTACATTGAACAAACTGAAATTACATTGAACAGGGCATTATAACTTGGAGATAACTATTTTACAGGGAACATGGGCTATGGAGGGTTAAGTGGCTTGCCCAAGACCACAAGGAGCACCTGTGGGACTAGAAACCCCAGTCCTTCCGGCCCGAGGTTGCTGTCCTCTAGTGTGATTTGAACCCCCGACCTTCCGGCCTGAAGTACCTTGCCCCAACCACTAGGCCACTCCTCCACTCCAGTTGCAGCAAATGGTATCTCGGGAATGGGACTCTCCAGAATTGCCTCTCCGCACCGCACGTCATATTGGGCAGTTGTATCCTTGGTCTCCTACTGACCTCGACTGTTGGCTGTCATACCCAAAGGTGGATGCTTTGGTGACTGGGGTCACTAAACATACAACTATTCCGGTTGAGGGCAGAGCGGCACTCAGATCAACAAGACCGTAAGGTCAAAAGCCTTCTGAAAACAGCCTTTTCGTCCTCCACTCTTTGTCTACAAGCTGCTGTTTGTGGAGATTTGGCAGCTCGGGCCTCCCTCCGATGGATTCGGCAACTTTCTGACGAGCCAGAGTTAGAGCGCCTTGAATCTGTCGCTGCGTTCCTAGCAGATGCCTTTTATGATCTTCTACGGCTGTCAGCTCGCTCCGTGGTGGCGGTTACAGTGGCTAGAAGATGGTTATGGTTGCGTCAATGGGCTGCGGATGTTGCTTCTAAGACTCGCCTTTTTAAGTTGCCCTTTAAAGGGAGATTCCTTTTTGGCAAAGATCTTGATAAATTGGTGAAAGATCTCAGAGAGGTAAAGCCACAGTGTTTACCTGAGGACAGACTAAAGGCATCTTCTCGTCATGGCTCTCGGTCCCACGGTTTTCGCCGATTTTCTAAATCTCAGGATTCATGTCGATATCGTTCTTTTAAGCCAGGTGTTTCTTCCGCTTCTGCCCATCGCTATGGTCAGAGAGTGCAGTCCTTTCGAGGAGCCCGCAGAGGGACAGATACCTACTCTGGCCCAGGGAAATTCACTGGAACTTCCCATCCTTCCCGCTCTGCCCACTCGAGACCCTTCCGCCCATAGGAGGATGGTTATCCCTTTTTTCTCGACAGTGGGCACTCATAACTTCAGATCGCTGGGTCCTCAATATAGTTACAGCTATTCTCTCGAATATTACAGACCCATTCACGATGC
This sequence comes from Ichthyophis bannanicus, assembly GCA_033557465.1. Classification (NCBI taxonomy): domain Eukaryota; kingdom Metazoa; phylum Chordata; class Amphibia; order Gymnophiona; family Ichthyophiidae; genus Ichthyophis; species Ichthyophis bannanicus. Next base: position 1,853,009,143 of record CM066032.1, on the reverse strand, counting down.
CTTCCTGGTCTCTCCAGGATGCTCGTTGGGAAAACGAGTGGCCATTCAAACTACTGTTAAGAGACTTCTCTCCTTAAAGGCCATTTGTCCAGTCCCTCCGTTAGAAAGAGGGCTAGGCTGCTATTCCATCTATTTCATGGTGCCCAAGAAAGATGGATCCTTTCGTCCAGTTTTGGATCTCAAAGGCGTAAATCGCAGCCTTCGAGTACCACACTTCTGGATGGAAACCCTAAGATCAGTCATTCATTCTGATGGGGAGAGTTTCTAGCTTCCTTAGATCTCGCGGAAGCGTATTTTCATATTCCCATTCGAGAAGACTACCGGCGCTTCCTGCGTTTTTCAGTTCTAGGCCAACATTTTCAATTTCGAGCTATGCCCTTTGGCCTAGCCTTGGTGCCTCAAACCTTCTCAAAGGTGATGGTGGTTGTGGCCGCAGCCTTACGCAAGCAGGGCATCAAAGTGTACCCGTATTTGGACGATTGGCTTATTCGTGCGGTTTCTCTTCCAGAGGCTATCAAAACTGTTTCCACAGTAGTGGCCTTCAGCAGCTCAGTTGGTTGATCAACGCACCAAAAGTTCCCTCCATCCGTCTCAAGAGATCGAATTTCTTGGAGCACACTTCGATACCGGTCAAGGGTGTGTATTCCTCACTCAAGCCCGTTTTGTAAAGCTGATCTCTCAACTCCGCAGTTTCTTGGCGCAAACAGCCCCCCGGACATGGGAATCTCCAGGAACAAGCAGGAATAAGTCCTCACATATGGGTACGTCGGTACCGACGGAGCCCGAGCGGGAAAGCTCCCCAGCTTACCAGAAGGAAAGCTTTTGGGGCCTCCCACTGCGCATGCGCGCTGCCTTCCCGCCTTCCTGACCAATTCTCCTCAGTTCTTCTTTCTCCGCGGAGCCAGCAGGTCGTGTTCCTGTCACCGCTGAAGAAGTTATTTTAATTTATTTCTTTGGCCGCGTGTCTGCCTTCCCCGATTCCAGACCGGTACCGCCGGTCTTTTTTTCCTTTATTTAAAAAAAAAAAAAAAATCATCTTTTTTTTCCCTCACTTGGTGTGTTAGTTCTGTGAGGCCTTTTGGCCTTCACTAATTCTCCCTCATGGAGAAACAAGCCTCTGGGTTTAAAAAATGCACCAAGTGCAGCGGTACTATTTCAGTCACAGACACCCATGAATGGTGTCTTAAATGTTTGGGGCCTGACCATTCCATTCCGGATTGCCCATCCTGTTCTTTGATGTCTAAACGTGGCTTACAGAACCGGGCAGCCAAGTTTCACATGCTGTTTTCTACAGATACTCCAGCATCGACATCTTCCAGGTCTTCCTCTCCTGATGGATCTCAGGTAACCAAACATTCCTCTGGCAGGTCCTCAAAGGGCAAATCTCCCTCTAAATATCGAGATACCCCTGGGCTTGACCCTGAGGACCCTGCCCCAGCCAAACAACCCCGGCGGGAAGCTCCGGCTTCCAAAGCTCCTCCTATGGGGTTACAGGTTGACATCGATGGCACGGCCTCGACCGATCACCTGTTAGACTGTTCTGGGGTACCGGCTCAATCATCCGGTACCGACATCCAGACAGTTGTGGCGTCCATGGATCATACAGTTCAATCCATGCAGCAGGCCATTTTGGCTTTTATTAAGGCTGCGACGCCCTCGGTAGCGCACCCTGCGGTACCGACTCCGGTTCCGGTACCCCAACCAATACTGGTACCCATGCCTTCCACATCGACCAGGATACCGATTCCGGTTCCGGGGTTTTTCCCGATACCGATCCGGTTCCGGGTACCCCGATGTCGATACCGGTCGATACGCTTATCGATCCCTGGAAGCAAACAGACGATACTTTGAGTCTTCTGATGATTCTGATTCATCAGATGACTCTGCTGAAGTATCCCTTACTCTGCCTGAGGAGCCCTCTTCTCCAAAGAGGAGAATGTCTCCTCCAGAGGATTTATCCTTTCAAGACTTCATCATTGAAGTAGCTAAAGGTCTTTCTATTTCTGTATCCTCTGAAAAAGAACCTAGAGCGAAAAAGTTAGACATTTTAGGATACTCTAAGGTTCCCAAAGAGGCAGTCACCTTGCCCATCCATGAAATTCTTCAAGAACACATGATGGACTTAGGGTGAGAGGAGTCTCCCATATCTCCACATTCTCGTCGTCTGGACACCATGTATCGTGTCCCCCCTTCTCCTGGGTTTCAAAAACCTCAGCTCCCGCACCACTCCATCGTGGTGCAGTCAGCTATGAAAAGGATCAAGAGTACTAAAAGACACTCTTCTACTCCCCCAGGAAGAGAATGTAGGACTCTGGATGCTTTTGGAAGAAAAATCTTCCAAGCAAGTATGCTTATTGCCAGAATCAACTCATACAGCCTCTATATGGGCATGTTTCTGAAGGAAATTGCATTAAAAATACGCCATTTTCTCCCCTTTATCCCAGAGGATAGAAAGGAGGAGTTCCTTCTTCTGCTGAAGCATACCCAAGATATTTCAAAGTTCTCCAACAGAGCAGCCTTTGACTCCTTTGAGGGTGCTAGCAGAGCCTCAGGTATTGCCATAGCGGCTCGCAGAATTGCTTGGCTCCAGGCCTCTAACCTTGAACCCTGGGTCCAGGATGGGTTGGGAAATTTGCCCTGTACAGGTGAGAATCTGTTTGATAAGGAGTGGCAAATCAAAGCCACTAAAATGGATGCAGAAAATGCTGCTTTAGATAGACTTTCTAAGTCTACCTCTACCCCTGTCAAGAAGAAATCTTTCAAAAAGCCTTTCTACAAGAAGGCCAGATTTGCCACAAATACTGGCCAACAATCTTCTGCAGCTTGCTTTGCTCCTAAGCATCAGCAGCCTAAACAGGCCAGGGCAAAACCTGCAGGGGCTGCTACAGCCCAACAGTCCCAACCCCCTCAGGGTTTTTGACTTAAAACTAGAGAACTTAATCTTTCTGGCTCTAAAACATCCAGAACCTCTCACCATTCCAGGAAGGTTAACTCATTTTGCTCCCAGATGGGAGCAAATCACATCAGAGCAATGGACCCTCTCTATCATCAGAGAGGGCTACAAACTACATTTCTCCAACCTTCCTCCCCATACCATGGTGAGAAGTTTCAATTCTCCCCCATCTCTCCTAGACCTGTTGGGTCAGGAGGTGACCACTCTTCTCGCCCAAAAGGCAATAGAAGAGGTTCCTCTTCCTCAACAAGGGTCAGGTTTTTACTCCCCTTATTTTCTCATTCCCAAGAAAACAGGGGGGTACAGACCCATTCTGGATCTCAGAGAATTGAACAAATTTCTATACAGGGAGAAATTCAAGATGCTTTCTCTAGGCACTCTCCTTCCATACCTACAGAGTCAGGACTGGCTTTGTTCTCTAGATCTCAAGGATGCGTACACACATATACTCATCCATCCATCCCACAGAAAATTCCTACAGTTTCTGTTCCAGGGAAAACATTTCCAATACAGAGTACTTCCCTTCGGTCTAGCCTCTGCTCCAAGGGTATTTACCAAATGCATGGCAATAGTAGCTGCATTCCTACGCGCCCTGGGAATTTTTGTCTTCCCATAGCTGGACGACTGGCTCATTCGAGCTCCATCTCAGTCCGAGGCTCAGACTTCCCTGGATCCCACCAGGCGAATTCTACAGTATCTGGGACTTGTGATCAATCTGCTAAAGTCACAACTCACCCCTACTCAATCCCTAGAATTCATAGGGGCCTGGTTGGATACCACCACTGCAAGGGCCTATCTACCTCAGGCCCGTTGCCAATGTCTAGTGCACTTAGCCTCTCAGACTCAGTCCAGAAGCCACTTGACTGCCAGAGAGATGCTACAACTATTAGGCCACATGGCCTCCACAGTGCATGTGGTGCCTTATGCTCACCTGCATATGAGAGCAGCTCATTGGACTTTATCCATCCAGTGAACTCAAGCATCAGGAGCTCTCTGACTAAATAGCAAACTCCAATCGTCTCTTTTGGTCTCTCCAATGGTGGATATCCACTCAAAATCTGTTGTTGGGGGCCCCCTTTCAACCATTGTTGCCCCAAGCAACCCTCACAACAGATGCCTCCCAAACAGGTTGGGGGGCTCATCTCCAAGATCTCTCCACTCAGGGCACTTGGTCTCCACAGGAGACCACCCTTCATATCAACCACTTGGAACTTCGAGCAATCTTTCTAGCTCTCAAAGTTTTTCATACCCTCCTCAGCAGCATGACAGTCCTTATTCACACGGACAATCAAGTAGCCATGTTTTACATAAACAAACAAGGAGGGACTGGCTCTCTGTCGCTTTGCAACGAAGCTCTAAGATTATGGGCCTTCGCCAGAGAGCATCAAATCCATCTCCTGGCAGTATATCTTCCAGGAATCCAAAACTCTTGGGCAGACAGACTCAGTCGAGTTCTGCTTCCACACGAATGGTCCCTGCACATGGATCAGGTACTCAGAATCTTCCAGAAATGGGGAACCCCGGACATAGACCTCTTTGCAAGTCCGTGGAATGCCAAACTTCCCCGGTTCTGTTCCAGAATTCTGTGTCAGGGAGTTCAGACCAAGGATGCCTTCCTCCTGCATTGGGGTCAGGGTTTCCTGTATGCCTTTCCACCCATTTCTTTGATTCCCAAAACTCTGTTCAAACTTCAAAGGGATCAAGGGTCCATGATCCTCATAGCTCCACGCTGGCCACGCCAAGTGTGGTACCCTCTACTTCTGCATCTCTCCCAAGCCCCCTCCCTGGACTTGGGAGTGGCTCCAGACCTTCTGTCTCAAGAGGAGGGGACTTTGTGGCACCCAAACACCAAGTCCCTTCACCTCAGAGCTTGGTTACTGAAGGCCTAGACCTTCAACACTTCAACCTTTCGCAGCAAGTGAAGGATATCCTACATGCCTCTAGGAAACCTTCCACTAGGCGCTCTTATGCTTTTAAATGGAAAAGATTTTCCATTTGGTGTGCTCAAAATCGTCTTAACCCTCTGGCACTCCCATTGAATTCTCTTTTGGAATATCTCCTGCATCTCTCCAATGCAGGACTCAAAACGAATTCAGTAAGAGTCCATTTGAGTGCTATTGCGGCATCACTTAAGCCCATCAATGGACAACCTGTTTCCTCTCATCCTCTTATTGCAAGATTCATGAGAGGCTTAACTTTAACTAAACCTCCCATTCGACCTCCTCCGGTGGCATGGGACTTAAACGTGTTTCTTGGTCAGCTTATGAAGCCACCTTTTGAACCCTTAGCCACTACCTCCTTGAAGTTTCTTTCCTGGAAGGTTATTTTCCTCATTGCAGTCACTTCAGCTCGCCGCATCAGTGAACTGCAGGCCTTAGTGGCTAATCCGCCTTATACAAGGTTCCATCATGATAAGGTAGTCCTTAGGACAAATCCTCACTTTATGCCTAAAGTGGTCTCACCTTTTCATCTTAATCAAGAGGTATATTTACCTGTCTTTTTTCCAGCTCCTCATGCATCCAATGCAGAGAGGAACCTTCATACTCTAGACTGTAAAAGAGCTCTTGCCTTTTACCTCCACAGAAAGCTAAAAAGTGTCACTTTTCAGAGCCCGGTGCTATTCAGCAGTATAATGTTAAATGAGCTCTACTTTTTTACCTTCATATGTAGATAACTAACTTTCTTGACTTATTCGAGACTATAGCAATCAGGTCTCAGAATTTAGACTGCTTATTCAAGTTGCTCATTAAAGGCAAAACTAAGCGTCTGTTGTACATCAACGACCTGTATAATATTGCTAAATTTAGTCTTCCACTGATACTTAATGGTTTCTTTCTCTCATATCGTTTTTTTGACTTTTTTTGAAGATTTTTTTTAAATATTATTTTATATAAAGCTATCCATAACTCATATATAAAGCACATGCAAGAAGCCAGTGAAGATAGTGAAAGGTTACTTAGCTTTGCTCAATTTTAGAACTCACGATCCCCCTGTAACTTCACGTGAAGGGGGTTGTCGTGACTTTTCATCCAGTTGGTCGAGCCAAGATTTTCACTTTAATTCTTCACTGGCTTCTTGCATGTGCTTTATATATGAGTTATGGATAGCTTTAGATAAAATAATATTAAAAAACTCTTCAAAAAAAGTCAAAAAAACGATATGAGAGAAAGAAACCATTAAGTATCAGTGGAAGACTAAATTTAGCAATATTATACAGGTCGTTGATGTACAACAGACGCTTAGTTTTGCCTTTAATGAGCAACTTGAATAAGCAGTCTAAATTCTGAGACCTGATTGCTATAGTCTCGAATAAGTCAAGAAAGTTAGTTATCTACATATGAAGGTAAAAAAGTAGAGCTCATTTAACATTTTACCTCCACAGGACACAGCAACATCGAAAGTCTTCTCAACTTTTTGTTGCTTTCGATCCTTCTCATTTAGGACTTCCAGTCTCCAAAAGAACACTCTCCAATTGGATTGCTCAGTGTATCTCTTTTGCTTACCAGAGTAAGAACCTTTCACTGGAGGGCCATGTCACCGCTCACAACATGAGGGCCATGGCCACCTCTATGTCTCATCTAAACTCTGTGTCCACTGACCAGATCTGTCGAGCAGCCACCTGGGCCTCTGTTCATACCTTTGCAGCCCATTACTGTTTGGACAAGGACTCCCGCCGGGATGCCTTGTTTGGTCAGGCTGTCCTCAGACACCTGTTCCATTCTTGAACAACTCCAGCCCACCTTCCCTGAATGGATGCCTGAGATCCATAGGAAGATGAAAAACCTTTCAGGGTCTCATACCCTTCAGGGGATCTCCCGGGCATCTCAGCTAGGGAGTCACCATATGTGAGGACTTATTCCTGCTTGTTCCTGGAGATAGCACAGTTACTTACCTGTAACAGGTGATCTCTGGGAACAGCAGGAATTAGTCCTCACAACCCGCCCACCTCCCCTAGGAGTTGTATCTCTCTCTCTCTTCCTTTCCCCTCTCTATATTGTCTCAGCTATAAACTCGAACTGAGGAGAGTTGGTCAGGAAGGCGGGAAGGCAGCGCGCATGCGCAGTGGGAGGCCCCAAAAGCTTTCCTTCTGGGAAGCTTTCCCGCTCGGGCTCCGTCGGTACCGACGTACCCATATGTGAGGACTAATTCCTGCTGTTCCCAGAGATCACCTGTTACAGGTAAGTAACTGTGCTTTACCTACAGGTTCTGGGATCCATGGTAGCCACCATCGAACTTGTACCTTGCGCAAAAGCTCACATGCGCTTTCTTCAGACCGCTCTCCTTTCTAGAAGGTCCCCAGTGACCGAAGACTATCAGATTCGTCTGCCGTTACAGCAGCAGGTCCGCCGCAGTCTACAGTGGTGGTTGGCATCTCACAATCTCCTCAGGGGAGTACCGTTGGAAAACCTGCGTTGGATCTTGCTGACAACCGATGCCAGTCTGTCCGGATGGGGAGCGCATTGTCGCACTCAGTCAAGGAACTTGGACGAAACGCGAAGCACGATGGACCATCAACAGGCTCGAGGCAAGAGCAGCTCGATTCACCTTACTGAAGTTTCAGTGGTTCCTACAGGGACAAGCAGTTCGTATTCTCTGCGACAATGCCATGGCAGTATCCTACCTCAACCGCCAGGGCGGCACCAAGTGCACAGGTGTATCGAAAGAGATATCCCTTCTCTTCCCTTGGGCATAAAAGAACCTTCAAGCACTCTCAGCACAGCATATTGCGGGAACCAGCATCGTGAAAGCAGATTTCCTAAGCAGACACACTCTCTATCCCGGCGAATAGGAACTGGCCCCACAAGCATTCCAAACCATAGAAGTGGGGGCAACCGAAAGTAGATCTCATGGTGTCAGCCACGAATGCGAAAGTTCTGCTTTTTTTCAGTCATTGGAGGGACCACAGCTCTCAGGGCATAGAAGCCTTGGCGCAGCCATGGCCAAAACACCAGTTGCTTTATGTATTCCCACCTTGGCCAGTGATCGGAAGGGTTTTGCAGCGAATCAGGGAGCACCAGGGTCCAGTAATATTGGTGGCCCCAGACTGGCCACGAAGACCTTGGTATGCTGATCTCATAAGACTGTCTCGACTCCCTCCTCTGTGACTACAAGCTCCGTTTGGACTTCTCAGGCAAGGTCCTATTTCGATGGAAGATCAAACTCCCTACTTGCTTACGGCTTGGCTCTTGAACGCCGTAGATTGGCTCGTAAGGGTTACTCTTCCAAGGTAGTGTTGTCTCTCCTCAAGGCTCGCTGTTTGTCTACTTCATTGGCATACGCTACGGTTTGGAGAGTCTTTGAGTCCTGGTGTACCCAACATCATCTTTCCCCTTGGAGAACAGAAATTCCAGACATTCTTGCCTTTCTTCAAGAGGGCTTCGACAAGGACTTAGCTCTTGGAACTATACTGGTGCAGATTTCAGCATTGACGTGTTATGGTGGGCCGATTCGTGCTTGTTCTCTTGCATCCCACTCCAATGTGTTGCGTTTTCTTTAAAGGAGTTAGGCTTTTATGCCCTCCGTTCCGTCCACTTGTTCCTTCTTGGGACCTTGTCTTGGTTCTTCGGGCTCTGATGTCTCTGCTCTTCGAGCCTCTGAAGGAAGTTTCCGTATCAGATTTGACATTTAAGGCAGTTTTCTTAGTGGCAATAACTTCGGCTCGTCGCATTTCGGAGCAGCAGGCCCTCTCTTGAAGGGATCCGTATTTGACTTTCTCTGCAGAAGGAGTGTCCTTTCGCACTATTCTCTCTTAAGAACATAAGAACATAAGATATGCCATACTGGGTCAGACCAAGGTCCATCAAGCCCAGTATCCTGTTTCCAACAGTGGCCAATCTAGGTCATACGTACCTAGCAGTTTCCCCAAAAGACACAGGTTCCACAATGCTTGTACTGGGTCAAGCATTGATATCCTGGGTCCCTTCTTAATAATGGTTTATGGACCTTTCTTCCAGGAACTTGTCCAAACACTAACAGCCTTTACTACATCCTCCGGTAACAAATTCCAGAGTTTGATTACACATTGAGTGAAAAAATATTTTCTTTTATTAGTCTTAAATAGTTTACCCTGTAGCTTCATTGCATGTCCCCTAGTCTTTCTATATTCTGATAACGTAAACTATCGATCTGTGTTTATCCGTTCCACTCCGTTCATTAATTTATAGACTGCTATCATATCTCCCCTCAGCCGTCTCTTTTTTCCAGGTTAAAGAGCCCTAACCTTTTTAGCCTTTCTTCATAGGGGTATCCTTCCATCCCCTTTACCATTTTGGTGGCTCTTCTCTGAACCTTTTCTAATAATGCTATATCCTTTTTAAGATACAGCGACCAGAATTGCACACAATATTCAAGGTGCGGTCTCACCATGGAACGATATAGAGGCATTATAATATCTTTTGTTTTATTTTCCATTCCTTTCCTTATGATACCTAGCATTCTATTTGCTCTCTTGGCCACCGCTGCACACTGGGCCTCTTTCTTGCCTAAGGTGATTACTCCTTTTTATATCAATCAGCCTCTTTTGTTGCTGGCTTTTTCAAAGGAACAATGTTCCGGAAGTTCCAAGAATCTCCGAGCGGTTGATCTCAAAAGGATTATTTTTCGCTATCTCAAGGTCACCAATTCTTTTCGCAAGACCAACCATCTTTTTGTGCTTTTTGCAGTGCCGTGCCAAGGTTTGGCAGCTTCTAAGTCTACTATTGCCCGATGGATACGCTGTACCATTGAATCGGCCTATATTCTCCAAGGTAAGCCGGTGCCTCCCACTCTTCGCGCACATTTGACTCAGGCTCAGGCCACGTCTTGGGCTGAGCAATCGCACATAGTCCCTCTTGATATTTGTCGAGCGGCAACTTGGTCTTCCTTGTCTACCTTTGTCCAGCATTATCGCTTGGATGTTCAGGCACGTGAGGACAGTCATTATGGGGCTAGTGTACTGTCAGCGGCTCTCTCTGCCCACCCTGGGATTCATTAGCTTGGGTACTTACCGCTTGTCTGGACTGGTCTAGCAGTATGATCTGGAAGGAGAAATTTCACTTACCGTTAATTTCATTTCCTGGAATACTGCTAGACCAGTCCAGAACCCGCCGCATTATCAGTGTCACGACGGCTGGTGCAGAGGAGCCGATGTTCGATTTACTTCAGACATAAGCAATATTATATGTCGGAGAATGTCCACAACAGTGGATTCAGCTTTTTTTCTTCAAAGAATGAGGTTTGATCCTCCTCCAACCTTCTTGGTTTGAATTTAAGTTTTTCGTTGAATTACTGGTTACCTGTACATAGTTGAGTTCGTTAGTCCCATTTTTCTCTTTGCATTAGTGCTTTTTCAAAAGAATACTGGCTAGATCCTCTAGGGGCACTCCTATGTCATCCAGAGCCCAACCATTCACAGCTCTGGAGTGTTTTTTTCACTGTCTCTAACATCTGCTAGCAGGGGTACATAAACCGCTTGTCTGGACTGGTCTAGCAGTATTCCAGGAAAGGAAATTAACGGTAAGTGAAATTTCTCCTTTTCTTTCCTGTAAGTAGTTCATGGTTGATTTTCAGATGTATTTCAGATTGTTGCGCATAAGTATTCACTGATTCTAGGATATGGGTTTCTAGCAACGTGGGTGGGGGGAGGGGCCCGAGCAGGAAAGGGGGCTCACACAGTGATAAAAGCTTTCCTTATGTGCGGTGACTTTAATTAATTTGCTGTGCTGCCACCGCTCCAGGCCGATCGACTCACTTCCCAAGCCTAAGTCTTGCGATAATGGCTGCACTTTGAGACTTCATCCTTTGAGCTGCTGGACCTGGATTGGAGGCAGCACAGCAAACAAATTAAAGTTTGCCATTGGGGACACTCAGCAAAATATTGCTTGGGGGCCCCTCATTAGAACTTATGTTACTTTTTTTTTTTTTTTTTTTAAAGTGCCTTCAAGTCAACTCTGACTCCTGGCATCCCAGCAGCCCCTGGATTTTCTTGGCAAGAAATGACAGGAAATAGATTGCCAGGCCTTTACTTCCGAGGCAATAGAGGGTAAGGTGTCTTGCCGCAAGGCCACAAGGAGTGCCAGTGGGAGTCGAATCCATATCTCGTGGGTAGTAAGCTGTTGCTCTAATCATTAGGCTGCTCCTCCACTCCAGAACTTATGTTACTGGCTGGTATTTAATTGAATCCATTTTTCCCTTCATGCACATTTTTATTCTTGTGCCACACTGCCCCAATGCATTACAGTTCCACCCCCTTGCTTTATAGGTGGTAGGATGTGTGTTCTTCAAATACTTACAATTTTTTTCCAAAAAAATTTGATTTATCAAGGGGTTGTTTAGATATTTTAGATTACTTTTGTGATGAGACTGTAGAAAGTTTCCTTTTGAGAACTCAGACATGCAGGTCATTGTTGTGCTGACTACATCCTTATCAGCTAACTTTTCAGTAGGTTGTTGGCAATGATCTGTGAGTTCTGTTTTACAAATCTAATCGGTTGTGAGGCATTTCTTGCGTTACTGATCTTGCTATGACTTCAACAGTTTCCATGTAACTTTAACTTATTAACAGGGTTAGTGTTAGATCTGCTGGTGCCCAGGGCAGAATTTAAGGAGCCCCTCCCTCCTATGTCTTCCAGGTGACACTTCCTTCACATTCCTCCCTTTTTCACTTAAAAAGATGGAGGGGGGAGACCCTGCAGAGCTGATGAGTTTTCTCATGTTCTGCATTTTGTTACGAACATTTAAAAAAAAAAAAAAAAAGAAGAAAATCCATGTCTGAATTTTGTAAAGTGAAACTGTATGGTTGACACATCCTTGGCCTACAGGCCATGGACAGTTGGTCTGTTTTTGCTACCTACCCTCATTTTTGCGGTACTGGAAGGTGATTCTCTTCCCTGACAAGAAATCAGAATCCATCTCTCTTTGTTTAATGGGAGGTATGGAATCAAAAAAAGGTCTTTCAACAGAGTTACTCTTTAGTTGGCCAATTTAAATATTTAAGAGGAGGTGGTGTGTGGTTTGTTTTTATTATTATTATAAAGTCAATCCCTTCTTTTTTGAGTGCCAACAATATTTCCACTCTGTGCTTTATTGGAGAAAAACACTCTTTTTGGCGGAGAAGTCTTTGTTCAAGATGTAACACTCCTTTCTGCCAGTTCCCTGAGCTCTAGTCATCCATAGAGCACAGAGTCAGGAAGTGATTTAAACTCAAGAAGAGTTTTATTTCATCAATCAGTGCTAACCTTTTGGAAAATATGGATCTTAACAACAGAATGGCTGATGTTTGCAAGAGAAAACATTTCACCGCCCTCCTAAAGCCTTTAGCCATATGCCATCCTCATTGCTGTCACAAGCAACTCCCCCTCCACCATCAGAACTATCTCCTTTTGGTTCTCCCCACCAGACACGGTCACCCGCAACATCCCCCTCTCTGTCCCATGGCCCACATCAGCATCCTCTTCCTTCATCCTCCCCTACCATCAACCCAGAGAAACTAGAATCCCCCTTCCTCCCAACAGCAGCAGTGGTCTGCACCACCCACTTACTCCAGTTGCAGCAGCTGCATGCTCCCCCAGAACAGCTCTCTCTCTCTCTGGCCTTAACTGCAGCAGCAGTCTGAAGGTGGTGGTTATAGCCTAATGCATGACCAGTATGACTCTAGTCTCATAGTCATGCCATATTGAAACCTCGCAGTGCCATACTCATTGATGATCTCACATACTACTTCAGTGCAGTTACAGGCAGCATACAGCTGTGTGGGGAAAAAGGTACCTACAGCTGGTGAGACTTAGGGATTCCTGTCAGCAGCAGTATTCTCGCTTGAGGCATTGGTAAGGCTTCTGCTTTCCTAGGCGCTTCTCTCCCCCCCTCCCCCTCCCCGCTATAGATCTGCTCAGTGCGGGTCCTTGTAGCTGTGAGGCCCAGGGCGGATGCACTCTTTGCCCTCACCTAATGCCGGACTTGTCTTTTTCAGTGTGTTTTGACATGAAATTGCTAATGGTGCGTTAAGAGATTTACAAAGCAGGGAAAGGCTCTTACAAAAAAAAAAGTCAATTATCACCAGGGTTCAATTCCCACTAGCACTCCTTGTGGCCTTGGGCAAGTCACTTAACCCTCCATTGCCTCGGAAGAAAGGCCTGGCAATCTACTTCCGGTGACACTGCCAAGAAAACCCAGGAGCTTCTGGGTCGCCAGGAGTCAGGACTGACTCAAAGGCACACATTGCATTGCATCTTTATTTAGCTATTTTTATATACCGATTTATCTTAGAGCCAAAGAGGTTTACAGATTAACAAGTTTCAATCTATTACATATAATGGGAAAGTAGAACTTTTAAGGATGAACAGGCAAACAGGTAACTTGAACTTTAAGCAACTATGGAAACATCAGTTAATTACATCTGAGATATGATTGTCCTAGTGGGGAATTTGGGGTGAGTGGTAAGAGGGAGATTAGGTTTCTCTGTCAAAGTATTCATAGAAGAGATTTTTAAGTTTCCTTCTGAAACCTTTCAAGTCAAGTATGACTATTATGCTGTTAGGGAACGCATTCCAGAAGGCTCGGTTGAAGGTGGTCAGAGGGGTCTTCATTTTTAATGTTGGAATATTGAAGATGGTTTGTGTATTTGTCTTTCTGGTTCTTTTTTCTGGTGTTCTGTGAAGACGTGACTGCAGAAATTCTAAGGATAGGTTGTTTGTTACTTAATGATTAGTAGGACCTTGTACTTTGTTCGTCTTAGTATGGGGAGCAAGTGTAGCTGCTTGAGTAATGGTGTTATGCGGTCTGTTCTGGATGCACCATGGATAATGTGTATTTTGTGCCATCTGTAATGGTTGCAGCATGTATTTCGGTAATCCTTGGAAAATTGTTGCAATAATCCAAGTGTGGGGAAAAAACAGGGTTTGGAAGACTGTATGGAAATCACTAGCATCCAGTAGTGGTCATAGACATTGTAGGGTTCTGATCTTGTAGTAGACAAGTTTTATTGATGTGTGGCTGGAGGGTAAGGCGCTGGTCCAGTATTATTCTTAGGTACCTAACTTGGGTCTTGACCTGTAATTCAGCCCCAGGGACTTTCAGGGATTTTGCGGGGTGGAGATCTTCTGTTTTGTCGCAATTTATGGAGAGGTTATGCCTGGAGAGGCAGTTTGAAACTGCAATAAAACATTCTACCAAGATTTTGTAGTTGGGTTTGCAGAAGAAAAGGGTATATACAACATTGTCATCAGCATAAATGTGATAAAAAATGATGTAGCCCTGTATGATTGCACAGATCGGCTGAAAATAAATGTTGAATAATAGAGAAGACAAGGCGGAGCCTTGCGGGACTCCTTGTTGCTGGGCATAGGGAGCAGACTTGACTAATCCTATTTTGACTTGTTGTCTGCCTGTTAAGTAAGAACTGAACCATTTTATGGTGGTGCTCTTTAGGCCAACGGGTTGCAAGCATAATAGAAGTGTGATGTGATAAACAGAATTTATCTTATGTTCTTATGATTTTAACAAGGAAGGGTAGACTTGCTATGGGTCTGTAGGAACTGCGAAGGGTTGAGTCCAGAAGAGAGCTCTTGATTATCCAACGAATGGAGGCCATCTTGAGGCTAGCAGGCATGTGTCCCTGTGTGAGGGATAGCTTGATAATCTGGAGGATAGTAGTTCAGAGGTCAGCATGGGCTATTTTTATCTAGCTTACAGGGCATGGGTATAGTGAGGAGGTAGTAGTATTAAGGCTGGAGATGATGGTCTCAAGTTGCTTGAGTGAGACTGAATTGAAGGTTTGCCAGGCAGGTCCTGCGGTGGGAAGGTGTCCAGTTTTCTGCTGATCATTCTATTATTTCTCTGGAAGTGGTCAGTTAATGTTTGTGGGGGTAGGTTGTTTTTACTTGCTTTATGGTTGGGACATTTAATAAATGATTTTACTATTTCAAATAGCTCTCTGGAGTGACTTAATGAGCTTGCTATAAGCTTGTGGTGGTAGTCCTTTACTTTGTTTAGTGTATCTTGGTATTCTCAGAAATTGGACATGTAAGCTTCTTGGTCATTTGAGTTCTTCGATCAACACCATCTCCTCTTTGTCTGCACTTGATATGCCTTAGCTCAGCAGTGAACCAAATGGAGCTGTGCTTTTTTGTTAATTTGTCTGTGTATGGGGCTATTGCAGCCCTGATGTGACTTCATTCCAGTTGCGAACTAGTGTTTCTATGTTATCAGAATTAAGGGTGAGTTGAGAGATGACTCTGTTCAGAAATGCTTGCTTGTCTCAGTTTTGCAATCTACGCTTTGTTGGCTGTGGTTGGGTGCCTGTGCGCATATGGATTTGGGGAATGTAAAATGTAATTGTTTTGTGATCTGACCATAGAACTGGGGAGAGTGAGCAGAAGGAATGATTTCCCCCTGGTATGAGTCTTGGAGCAAATATGAGGTCTAGTGTTTTTCCACTTTGGGTCGGTTCATCTATTTGATTGAAGTCTAAAGCTTGCATGGCCTCCAGGAAGGAATTTGCTAGTTTAGTAGTAATAGAGGAAAGGTTGAGGTCACCTAATAGAAAGAGGTACTTGTTTTGTGTTTGGTGATTGCAGATGGTTTCTTAAAGGGTCATTAGTTCTTCAGCTTTTGCTGCTGATGCTCAGTAGGCTACACAAATGTTTGTGTATTTGTTGGCTATTGTGAGCCTGTCCAAGCCTTGTGTGGTACTAGATGATAAGCTGTTGAATTCCAGGTGTGTCCTTACTAAAATAAATACCCCTCCCCCTCTACGAGAGGTTCTTGGGCAGCTGAATAGATCATAGCCTGGGGCTAGTAGTTTGTTCAAGAGCACATTTTGTTGGTGAACCAGGATTCAGTCACACACATGATGTTGATGTCATGGCCTTTGAGAACGTCTGTCAATACTGGGATCTTGTGAGCCAAACGTGCATTGAGGAGTACACATTTCAGATGGTGAAAGCAATGCACAGATTTATCAGTAGGACTTGTTGCTGCTTGCTTATGATTGGTTTTGATGCTGATTAGTGTGGAGGGGATATCTGTTCCTAATTCTGAAGAAGGGTGCTATAGTGTTGTATCGTGGGTAGCTGTGAATTATTGGGTTACCTGTCTAAAGCGCCAGTGTATTACCATGCATGAGTAGTGATGTGAGCTGTGGAGGACATCATTGTCCCTTTCTGTGCAGTTGCTATGGAATGAGTCTCAGGGGAAGTGGAAGTTTGGGGGAGAGATTGGATAATTCTGTAGGGAGACTGATCGGCCTAAGCCTTTAAGTATTTTACTCTTGTCCATTGGGTTGCTTTATGAGTTTGGAGTCACTGGTTGGCGGTTAGAGTAGTGCTTTGTTCAGTGTATAGATGCAGACAATATTATGTAGGGGGTACAACACTGTTCCCGCTGTGATTCCCACTTAAGGGCCCCCACCTGGGTAGAGTGAGCTTTTCTAGAGGTTGTAGGTGGGTGGTGATGCCTCCAAAGGTGGTGGAGCTTAACGGCGGCTGTGGGGCCAAGTTGGAGCTGCAGGCAAGTGATGTTGGGCTTGAAGGCTGTGCAGGTGTCTGAAGTGCAGGAGCAGCTTCCTCAAATCCTTACAGTTGCTTAGAGGAGTGCATGGTTGTCAGAAGTAGACAGAATGCCAATCAAAAGCTGAGAGATTAGAAGGACCCCAGAGTATTTGTTCTATTGTGGAATTGTCTTTGCCTGCCTAATTGAAGTCCTAATGAGTAAGTTTATCTTTCGGGTCTTATTAGCTTAACAAAAGGTAGTAATAAATCAACTAGAAGGTTGTCCAATTTTTAAACATACCATGTTGTTGTTAAGTGCCGTCGAGTCGGAGTCGACTCATGGCGACCCTCTGGATAGCTATCCTAAATTGTGTTCGGTCTTCAGTCAGGTGGCTTATTGTTGACAGACTGGTACCCGTAGCTGCTGTTATTGTATCGATCCATCTCATTGCTGGCCTTCCTCTTTTGCGTTGACCTTCTATCTTGCCAAGCATGATGTCTTTCTTTAATGATCGATCTCTCTGCATGATGTGTCCAAAGTATGAAAGTCGAAGTCTTGTCATCTGAGCTTCTAAAGAAAGCTTAGGTTTGATCTCCTCTAGTACAGACTGGTTTGTTCTTCGGGCAGTCCATGGTATACACAGTATTCGCCACCAGCACCATAATTCAAAGGCATCAATTTTCTTCCTGTCTGTCTTTTTCACTGTCCAGCTTTCACATCCATATGATGTTATTGAAAATACCATGGCTTGAACAAGTCGAATCTTTGTATGGAGAGAGACATCTCTTCTCTTGAGAATCTTATCTAGGTCTTTCATAGCCATTCTGCCAAGAGCAATGCGTCATCTGATTTCTTGACTGCTTGTTGCTTCTTTATTGATAGTTGATCCAAGTAGGTTAAAGTTATTCACGATTTCAATTTCTTCTCCTTCGACGATGAACCTGTTGATTATGCCAGTTGTCATGATCTTTGCCTTCTTTACATTAAGGTGCAGGCCCATTTTGAGACTGTTCTTTGATTGTGAGAAGCAAATGTTTCAGATCATCTTCACTTTCCGCCAGTAATGTGGTATCATCAGCATAGCAAAGGTTGTTGATGAGTCTTCCACCAATCTTCACACCTCTGTTGTTTTCATACAATCCTGCTTCTCTGATGATTTGTTCTGCATATAAATTAAACAGGTAGGGGGAAAGTATGCAGCCTTGTCTTACACCTTTGCTTATTTTAAACCATTCTGTTTCTCCTTTTTCTGTTCGAACTGTTGCTTCTTGATCAATGTACAGATTGTGCAAGAGAACAATCAGGTGTTCTGGTATACCCATGCTTCTTAATGTGGCCCAGAGTTTCTCATGGTTTACACAGTCAAAAGCTTTGCTATAGTCGATAAAGCACAAATAGATATCCTTTTGGTATTCTTTAGTCTTTTCAAGGATCCATCTCACATCCGCAATGATGTGTCTCGTTCCTCGCCCTTTTCTGAACCCTGCTTGCACTTCAGGTAGTTCTAGTTCCAGGTATGATTGTAGTCTCTTTTGAATAATCTTCAGTAGAATCTTGCTGGCATGTGGGATCAGAGCGATTGTGTGATAATTTCCACAGTCAGTTGGATCACCTTTCTTTAGTATTGGTATAAACACAGATCTTTTCAAGTCAGTTGGCCATGATGCTGTCTTCCATATTTCTTGGCAGAGCCTTGTAAGTATGGTAACAGCTGCATCAGATTGCTGTAATACTTCTATGGGAATGCAATCAATGCCTGGTGCTTTGTTCTTTGATAAGGCTTTCAATGCTGCTTCAACTTCTTTCATCACCAATGGTTCCAGATCATAAGGTACAGGTTGAAATGGCTTTTGGTCCACTTGATCTTTATCATATAAAAACTCTGTATATTCCTTCCATCTTTTCTTGATCTTCTCAGCATCATTCAACATAGAACCTTGAGCATCTTGTAACATTCCAATTCGAGGCTGGAACTTTTTCTTTAACTCTCGTAGCTTTAGGAAAGCTGATCTTGTTCTTCCTCTAATAGTTTCTGCTTCTATTTCCTTGCATGCGTCATTGTAGTACTTTTCCTTGTCCTGTCTTGCTGCACGTTGGAAATCTCTGTTGAGTTCTGTGATTGTCTTTCTTTCTCCTCTGGCTTTAGCTTCTCTGCATTTCTGGGCAATTTTCAGAGTTTCTTCCGTCATCCATTTTGGCTGTTTTTTCTTTTTTACCTTTTGTAGAGACTTCTCGCTTTCTTCCAACACAACCTTCTTGATGTCATTCCATAGCTCTTCTGTAACTCTATCATTTGTATCTAAAGCAGCAAATCTATTTTGCAGGCAGTCTTTAAATTCCAGTGGTATATTCTCAAGGTCATATTTTGCTGCATTCATGAGTGGTTTGCTCTTTTTCAGCTTTAGCTTGAGTTTGCATACTAGTAGTTGATGATCTGTACCACAGTCAGTTCCAGGTTTTGTCTTTGTTGATGTTATAGAGCTTTTCCATCGTTGACTTCCATTGGGTGAAGTCCTTGTGTACAGTCGCCGCTTGTGTTGCTGGAAGAAGGTGTTCGAGATGAATAGATCGTTGGTGTTGCAGAATTCTATCAGTCTTTCTCCAGCTTCATTTCTGTTGCCAAGTCCATATTTTCCAACTACTTTGTCGTCTTCTTTGTTGCCAACCTTTGCGTTCCAATCACCCATGACTATCAGGATATCCTGTTTGCATGTTCTGTCAATTTCAGCTTGTACTTGTTCATAGAACTCTTCAATTTCATTCTCTTCTGCAGCTGTTGTTGGGGCATATACTTGAATTATAGTTGTGTTGATAGGCATTCCTCATAGACGAATAGAGATTAAGCATTCACTGACTGCATTGTATTTCATTACAGTTCTTGCAAGTTTCTTCTTTATTATAAATGCAACACCATTTCTTCTTTGTCTTTAATTTCCAGCATAGTAGACCATGTGATCATCTGATGCAGTGCCTGATGCCAGTCCATTTCAGTTCGCTGACACCCAACAGATCAAGTTGTACACGTTCCATTTCATTTTTGACCACCTCCAACTTCCCTTGGTTCATGCTTCGTACTTCCATGTTCCAATGTGTAAGACATCTTTACAGCTTCTGACTCTCATTTCATGCGCAGCTACATCAGCAGTCAGACGTCCCGAGGGCTTTGATCCAACCACATCATAAATGCTGGCTTTACTCTGAAGTCTTCAGCTCTTCCCCAGTAGCTAGTTGAGTGCCTTCCAACCTGGGGGTCTCATCTTCCAGCACTACAGCACAATTTGTTTTGTTGTAACTATCCATTGGGTTTTCATGGCAAGATACAGAAGTAGATTGCCGGGCCTTTCTTCCGCGCAGTTTGTTTGGTGGTGTTGCCGTTGTCACAGAAATGTGATCCTCCGCCGTCAACACTATCCCATTCTGCTGCTGCCCAGATGGGTGGTTTGTCTTGGTC
The DNA here is from genome assembly GCA_033557465.1 of Ichthyophis bannanicus. Classification (NCBI taxonomy): domain Eukaryota; kingdom Metazoa; phylum Chordata; class Amphibia; order Gymnophiona; family Ichthyophiidae; genus Ichthyophis; species Ichthyophis bannanicus. Next base: position 1,852,989,275 of record CM066032.1, on the reverse strand, counting down.
TGGCATCTCAGCTGAGACCTGTCCATCTTGGGAGACCCTGCCAGTAGTTAAATTACCGATAGTTTAGCTCTCAGCATCACTGATGCACACAAGCCCTCACAGCACGACAAGCTGCAAACCAAGTGAGGAAAACATACCATATTTATCTTATATTCGATCTTTAAAATCAACATATAGTAATTATCCATTAAAAGTTTTGAAAAAAAGATGCTGGGCCAGATACTCAGCGCCGGTGGCTAGCGCTGAACAGTAAACGCGGATATTCAATGCCAGGGTCATTATCCAGCCCAGCACTGAATATCTGGGTTAGCCTCTCTTGCCAATCGGTAACTGGGCAGCAGCGATATTGAGGTGCTGCCCGCTTGGCGATATGCCACGAAAGTTAGGCCATGGGTTACCTGTGCCTGGCTTTGCCACATATTGCTAACTGGTCAGTGGCTCAGAACACCTCAGGCATGCCCAGATGCTAATCACTAACTGTGTCAGTGCAACTGAATATCCCGTTCACTGCGATTAACGTGGTTAGCAACTCTGCTAACCATGTTAATTGCTTTGAATATCAGGCTCGTCATGTTTATGTACCGTGTAAGATTGTGTGAGCTTCTGTTAACCAGGGCTGCCTAAACTTTGGCACTCACTGTAGCTTTATTTGGAATTAAGGTGGCCCTACGTGAGTGTTAATGCAAAGTCCCGCATGTGTGCAGTAGACCACTCTAGTAAGCTCTTAGAGCTTTGTTTACTTTTCTCAGGCCTGGGCTTCATCAGATGATGTCACCCTATGTTTGAGGACAGATAATCCTGTTGTCCTCTGAGAACACCTGTTACAGGTAAGCACCTTTTGCTCTTCATTTGGATGAACAGAGATTGAGATTAAATGGTTTACTCACTAACAATTAATGACAGGTAGAACTAGGACATGAAGTCTTGATAAGGGAAATTGGTGCCCAAGTGATTTAAGTGATTTACCAATAATCTATTGTTCTAGCCATTGGATTGTACTGCATCTGAACACAAGTTTTCATTATTTGATTATTTTCTTCTATTTTAAACAGGAGAGTTATTTTTGCAATTGAGTAGGCTTGAGGAGGCAACTGATGTTTACAGAAGCTTGCAAGAGAGGAGTCCTGAAAATTGGGCCTATTACAACGGCTTAGAAAAGGCACTTAAACCAGGTAATGCTTTGATTTGCCTTTTGTGGAGATGATTGTTCAAGGAGCTTTTTGCCTCCTTGTCTGTCTTCCTCATCACCATTCCAATTGATCCCCTTACAAGAATGATTTCCCAAGGGATATGAAATAATGAAATGAAGGGATATAATTCCATATCCAAACTAAGAACCAAAAGGACATCCCTTTGCACAGCTGACAACTTCAGCAGCAGGGGTCACTGCCACAGTGAAAATCTTCCATCCCCCAAGGCTAAATGCATCACATTTTCATTTACCTGCATGTTGACAAACAAGAGACCTAAATCTAAGGCCTCTGGAGCACTGTGCTAAGTTATAGTTTTACAACATTCAGCTTTGCTTACTGTAAATCTTTTGTTCTTGCAGCCACCATGGAAGAAAGGCTAAAGATTTATGAAGATGGTTGGACTAGATACCCAAGGGGGCTATTATCAAGAAGATTACCGTTGAACTTTTTATTAGGTAAGCCAAAATTACAGGCCGATACAGAAAAGTAGCGCGGCCTTTAAGCACAGATAATGCCACTTTTAAATACACTTAACTGCTACTATCAAATGCAGAAAAGAGACGGACATGTGCATAAACAGCAGGGGAAACACTAGCTGCCAAGAGTATTTAAATTATAGGCACATGAGCTGCACATAATAAACTGGTATGCAGATATTGGCTGCGCCTGATGCAGAGAAACACACAGAGGATTTCACAACTAGCTTTAGCGCCAATATCTCTATACCTAGGTCTGAGGTGGCTTAAGCATCTATTGCGTGCCTCTGACAGTTTTTTAATGGCATTGGTGGCTTTCCCTAATTCCTGGATCATCTAAGAGGAGTTTGACATTTCCCCTCAGATGATCCAGGCATTGGAAAAAAGCCCCCAATGCCATCAAAATACTGTCGGGGCTCCTATGCAAATTAGCTACGCGGTGTCCATTTCTCTGGAAGAGCATGCCAAACTTGTGCTGACTTCTTGTGCACATGTGTTTGGCTTGCTCTCTGTTTAACACTGCCATTTTGCACACATTTGCATGCACACTCCTTTTTTGCATGCCCACGCTGAAGTCGTGCATTATTGGTGCGCTGCAAATAGGCATAAAAAGTTGATAAGAGTGCGACTTCAGCACTGGCTTTCTGCATTGGCCTGTTAGTTTACTTTTCTAGTAATATAATGTGTGCCTCTTAAATGATAAAGCATCTGTAATACATTTGAGCCAGATTGTATTTTCTTTCAAGGTGAAAGGTTTAAGGAGTGCCTGGACAAGTATCTAAGGATGAACTTTAGCAAAGGTTGCCCACCTGTTTTCAATACTTTGAGGTCACTGTACAACGATAAAGAGAAGGTAGAGTTTCTTATCTTTATACCATAATGTTTTTTTACTTACTCTGGGGGAAAGTCAGATATTAATGCTAAAATGGGCCTTTACGGAACAGTTCTTTTGATGAAAGATTGAAAAGGAATAGTTGTCGTCCCTTGGCAAAATTATGTAAAATTAAACAAATCCCAGTGACTAGTTAAAAACAAAAACAAATCTCCTCTTGGATGAAAATACTGATCTCTTTAAAATGGAAGTGTTTTTTTCCACTGTAGGTCTGATTAGAAGGCTCCTTTTGATAAGCGCGCCAATTGTCCGTGTTTCCAGTGTTCCTTTCTAGTATATATGTATATTGTCAGTGTTGGGGGTTTGATTCCAATTTTGCACCTGGCGTATACTATAGTTAAGGGGATAATTTTCAGATTATTGATTTTATTTCAATGGATTTCTATACCGCCTTTTCCTACAATCAAGGCGGTCTACACAACAAACAACAAGATACAGTGTCTAGTGTGTGCATGCATTGAGCAGTGAGTGCGTGTGTGTGTAGATGGACATTGATTCTTGGTGAGCTGTTTACAACGTGGGCTATTTACAATACTGTGTACATCAGGACTTTAACACTAAATCATGTTTAGTGTGGCTTCTTTAGGTGCATAGTATAAGGATACTTTTACTGACATACTTTATAGGTAATTTTCAGAGAGAAACTGTGTTTAAAATTAGCTAGCATAAAGCATGCACATGAAGCTACTTAGGAGGGAGGTAAAATAGTGGTATACTTTTGAAAATGCAGTGTACTTTATATTTCTCCAGGAACAAGCAGGAAGTCAGTCCTCGCATTTGAGTGACATCGACGTAGCCCCCATGCAGAGCAAATCCCCAGCTTTCGAAGAAAGCCTTTGGGACTGCTTCACGCATGTGCGGTCCCCTTCCCCCGCCCAAGGGTGCCATCTTGCTCAGTGTCCTTTTTTCCGCGGAGCCCGACGGACTTCGTCCTAGTTTCCCCCGGAAAAAGTTGATAAAAGTTAGAAAATTCTATTTTCTGCTAGCTGGTTTGACGCCGGTTCCCCTTCCCACCTACGGCTCGGTACACCGGTATCGAGTCCAGCCTATTTTTTCGTTTTTGTCCTTAGTGACTAGCGTTCGCGTGCTTTTTTCTTTTAGCTGGCAGCCCGGTCCTTTGACCTTGCAGTGGGGGGCCCTTTTTCCCCCCATGGCTGCCAGCGGGTTTAAAAAGTGTAATCAGTGCTCGAAGCTAATGTCTCTCACTGACACACACGACTGCTGCCTCAAATGCCTCGGGCCTGACCATGACCCCGTGGTCAGTGGCCCGTGCAAGAAGATGTCTTCAAAGTCATTGAGGAGCAGGCAGCAGCAACATGATAGGATTTTTCCCGAGTCCGCAACCATCCGGGCCCAGACCTCGTCAGAGGCCTCGACCTCTCAGCAACTGTCTGATCCTGAGCAGCATCGGGTGTCCTCTGAAAGGGGGTCTCCCTCGTGGGAACACCGGAGGAAGAAAAAAAATCAGTGAGGGCGGTGTTTGAGAGCTCCGAACGGCCTGGTCCCTCGCAGGCTTGGTCGCGGAGCCCGGCTCACCGCCCCGGATCCTCAGAGTCAGAGAGACCTGCCAGACTCCCTCGAAAGGACCTGGAGGCACCGAGGAAGGTAAGCACTGTCCTCGTTGACTCTCCCCTGGGAGAGCCGGGGGCTGCGGAGCCTCCTGAGCTTGGTCTCAGGTTGGCGGCCTTGGAGCGCAGTGTGTCTGCCTTCATGAACCAGCAGCGGGCACTGATGGCCGGCCTTACACGTCCGTCCGCCTCGACCACCGGGACTTCAACATCCAAGTCCAGCCCCGGAGGCCGAGCTGATCCTCAAGTCGATAAGGTCTCGAGTCGATCTTCGACCGAGGTCATTGATACCGATTCTCTTGGCGTCGGGGCAGTCGAGACCAAAGCTCTCGAGGCCGGAGCCAATCGACGACGACTCGGAGTCCGGTTGGGAGATGGAGGATGAGTTCCCGGGCACCCAACGTACCAAGTATGTCCCGTCAGACTCCCCGGGATCTGAACCTCTGAGACGGTCACCCCCGGAGGACACCCGGTTCTTGGACTTCGTCTGGAACATGGTAAAGGCTTTGTCATTCCCGGCAGATGCCGAGGAGGAACCTTGAGCTGAGGAGCTCGAGGTCCTCCAGTATGACTTTCCTCCAAAGGAAGCCCTTACTGTACCGGTGCCCCCCATTCTGGAACGGCTGATGCTCCGAATGTGGGAGACGCCGGCCTCTATGCCGGTCCTCAGCAGGTGAATCGATTCCAGCTATCGAGTTCACAAGAGCCATGGGTTCCAAAAGGCACAGGTGCCGCACAACTCCATGCTTGTGGAATCGGCCATGTGCCGGCTCAAGAGCCAGAAGACGCACTCCTCGGTGCCTCCTTGCTGAGAGGTCCACAACATGGATGCTCTCGGCAGAAAGTGCTACCAGGGTTCGATGCTGTCATGCTGAATCCAGACGTACCAGCTGTACATGGGTATGTACCTACAAGACCTGACAAAGGAGATTGCTGGGTTCTCTGCTGGTCTCTCCGAGGGACCTTTGGACAAAACCTGGAAGCGCTGCACTGGGATCACCTGAGAGTGCTCGAAGTTTGACTCAAGCAGCCTATGACGGCTAAGAGGCTTTGGCCCAGGTAGCGAGAGCTGGCATCGGTGCACGACGCCAGGCATGGCTACAGTCGTCAGACCTAGAGCCATGTGTTCAGGACAAGTTGACAAAGGTGGCCAGCTATTACAGCAGACACCTGGGTTCTCCAGATAGTCCAAATGGGCTATCGGTTACATCTCACCCAGATGCCTCCCTCTTACTTTCCAGGGGAGCCTCTCAGACCCCCTTCACAGGGGACCTCTTCTTGCAGGAGTTAACAGGTCTTCTCGAGGATCAGGCGGTAGAACCAGTGCCCACCACCTACAAGGCACAGGCTTCAACTCCAGGTAATTTCTGATACTAAAGAGAACAACAACCTGCAAACTTTCCCCATACACCAGTCGCCCCTGCACGCCAACACCACAGACAATAGGTAGTCCCCCCTCAAACCCTATCACCCTCACAAAACTAATGCAACACCCATTCACTTTAGAGTATTGTACATAGTTCGAGTTTAATATATATTTAGTTTCCATGGTTTTCGCTCCCATGTTCAATTCCCTGTTCTTTGTAAACTCAATGTTTGTATACATTGCAGTATTCTTGTTCGATGTACACCGCGCTGATTTTAATAGCGCGGTATAGAAAAAAATGTTAAATAAATAAATAAAGATGCGTATACACACATCTTGATTCATTCAGACCACAGATAATATCTAAGATTTGTAGTGGGAGGAAACCATTTTTAGTACAAAGGTGCTGCCCTTTGGTCTAGCCTCGGCACCCAGGGTATTCACAAAGTGCCTTGCGGTGGTGGAGGCCTTTCTAAGGACTCAAGGAGTCTTCGTCTTCCCCTACTTAGACAACTGGCTCATCAGAGCCCAGTCAGCTCTAGAAGCCCAACAGGCCACGTCCCGCACTATCCAGTTGCTTCAGCACCTGGGCCTTGTGATCAACTACACAAAGTCCACTCTGGTTCCCTCTCAGGGACTAGAATTCATAGGGGAAAGGTTAAACACCCTTCAAGCAAGGGCTTTTCTAACAGAGGAAAGGGCTCAAAGACTGGTAGCTCTAGTGCAGCAAGTGAGCCACAGATCCCGCATCTCAGCAAGACACTTTCTGCGCCTTCTTGGTCACATGGCCTCCACAGTGCATGTGACACCCAATGCTCGACTCCACATGAGAACAGCTCAGTGGTGCCTCGGGGACCAGTGGACACAAGCCACAGGCAGACTCAGAGACAACATCAAGGTGTCCCATCATCTGATACAGTCGTTGAAATGGTGGCTTCAACCTCACAACCTCCTGGAGGGAGTGCCTTTTCAGCCTCCCACGCACTCAAGGATGCTGACTACAGATGCATCCCTGCTGGGATGGGGTGCTCATTGCCAGCAGGTCTGCACTCTGGGTGTGTGGTCTCCATCGGAGAGCACACAACAAATCAACCTCCTAGAGCTTCGAGCGATCCGCCTAGCTCTTTGGACCTTCTGCCAAACCCTGGCTTATCAATCTGTCTTGATTCAGACAGACAACCAAGTAGCGATGTTTTTTTTTTTTTTTCAAGGATCTGTTTATTGAAAACACAAGGTAACAAGAAAACGATACCATCAAAACCATTTGTCATTTTCCATAAAACATTCATGTTATGACAGGCATCCCCCGGGCAGGGCTGTGTCTTGTCCACCACCCTGGGGGCTATACAACAACTCACATAATAAGAATCATAACACTGCCTAAAATAGCAACAATAACCCACAGCCCCCCTCCCACTCTCCCCCCCCCCCCACCCGGGACCACTGGATTACCCACCACACTAAGGTATTCTCGGGGAACTTGCCACCCCCCCCATCCACTACCACCCCAAATACAGTATTTCACTACGGGCTTTAGGCTTTAAGTTTTGAATATAAGGCATCCAAATTAAGAGAAAGGAGGCCCAACTCTGAGGATGTCTTATCGCACCCCGCCTTTCCAGTAGCATGAACTGGTGGAAGCCGTTTCGCCACTCCCAAAAGGAGGGGGCCACCGGTTCCCGCCAGACAAGCTTTCCGCACTAGTATTCTCTGCCATCTGCCCTTCGGGTGGAGTGGTCCTAATTGATCCAGCACCACTAACTGTCCCGTCCAGCGAACCGGTTGCTGCAGTAAGCCACCTAAATAGCTCCCAATCCGCGTCCAATATCTGCGGACATGAGTACAGCCCCACCACATATGGCCCAAATCGGCCAAGGTACAGTCACACTTCGGACACCCACCATACAATGCAAGGTGACTGCGCAGTGCGCGCCGTGGGGAGAAGTGGGCTCGGAGAATACATTTAAGTTGGACCTCCCGCCATCTGGCCCCATCCGCCAGGCGCCCAATCCGGCCCAACGCAGCCCGAACCGAGCCCGGGGCTATCCTACAGCCCAAGTCCTGCGCCCAGGAGACCTCCTCCATCGAAAAATCAAGAGGCCTGTCACAAGCATCCAAAGCTTTCTTTAGCGACGCTATAGAGGGGGGAGACTCCATCCCTAACCGGAAAAATTCTAAAATCCGCGTGGAATGTTCAACCTGCACTTCCCTCCCAGAAACAGAGCCCACATAATGAGAGAGTTGCATGTACGCAAACGCAGAGGTAGCAAGGTGCAGATCATATTCCCTACACAACACTCCCAGAGCCTTACAGTGCCCCTCCAAGTCGACTACATGTCCCAGACTCCGTATCCCCGCCCGCTCCCACCGGCGGAAGGCGGTGGAGTCCGATCCCGGTGGAAACCGGGGATTACCCCGAAGGGGCAGCCAACTCGAGATCTCCGGGGAGCTGCCCCACATTTTGTTCAAGTGCTGCCACGTACGTCGCGCCGCTTGAATCAGTACACTTTTCATCACCCGATTCGGTAAGGCTCCCCGCCGCAGATGTAGTACGGCCAGCAGGGACTGTGGCGCCACAAAGGCCTCCTCGAACTCGCTCGGGGTATAGACGTCCGTGCCTCCCAGCCAATCCCCCAGGTGCCTAGCCTGACAGGCCAGGGCGTATTTCCAGAGGTCAGGCACGCCGATCCCGCCGGATTTCCATCCCCCTCTCAGTCGGCGCAACGGGATACAAGCTCTAACTCCCCTCCAAAGGAACCTGCGAATATCACGCTCAATACATAACAAATCACGGCGAAGCAGCCACACCGGCAGGGTTTGTAGCCAGTAGAGCACCCGGGGCAAAATCACCATTCCCAACGCGGCGGCCCTGCCCAATAAGGATAATGGAAGCGGAGCCCACGCCTGCAATTGCGACCGTACCTTGAAGAGGATTCGCTCAAAATTTCGCCGATACAGCGCAGCCATATCTCTAGTTAACTCGATACCCAAGTAGATAAAGGAGTCCCCTGACCACTGCAATGGAAAACTCCCTCTCCAAGCCCCCTGAAGCCGACCCCCAACATCTAAAGCCTCTGATTTATCCCTGTTAATGCGTAAGCCCGCAAAGGCTCCATACAGAGAAAATTCTTCCAGCAAACAGGGCAAAGACTGCTGCGGGGACAGCAGATGAACTAGAATGTCATCCGCAAACGCGGCCAGTTTAAAAACTTGCGACCCAATATGAATTCCCCGTATATCCAGAGACTCAGCAATCCTCAGCAAGGGGTCTAAGGTCAGCACGAAAAGCAATGGGGAAAGCGGACAGCCCTGGCGCGTACCTCTCTCAAGGTTAAAGTTAGCAGAAAGAACCCCATTGCACAAAATGCTAGCCCTAGGGTTGGCATAGAGCAAATCAACCATCCGACAAAAGGAATCACCCAACCCATATTGAGGCAAAAGAAATTTCATATAGCTCCAGTTGACCTGGTTGAATGCTTTTTCCGCATCGAAACTGATCAGTAAGGATTGCCAATCCTGCTCATGGACCCATTCCATTGAGGCCAGAATTTTCCGCAGATTTCGGACAGCATACCGTCCCCTAACGAAGCCGACCTGCGAGTCATGTACTAAATCCCCCAAAACGGCAGCAAGCCGATCGGCCATCACCTTGGCCATCACTTTCAAATCGAAGTTCAATAGGGAGATCGGTCGATACGAAGCCGCTTGCGTGGGGTCTTTGCCTGGCTTGGGAATTAAAGTAATGAATGCATGGTTTGATCCCCAACGAAAGCTTCCCTGTTCCACCCGCCAATGGTACAGCGCTTGCAAAGCGGGGGTCACCGGGTCTATCAACAATTTATAAAACTCAGCCCCATACCCGTCCGGGCCCGGCGATTTATAACAGCTGGCCCCCAGGATAACCTTGCGTATTTCCTCCCCTGTGATCGGTACATCCAAGGCCTCCCGTTGTTCCACTGTCAGCTGAGGCAGCCGCACTCCCCGGAGATACGCCTCCATTCGTGTCCGAGACCCCTCCGTCCCCCGGTAAAGCTGCTGAAAGAAGGAGCGAAACACTTGGGCGATCGCCTGTTTCTCCTTATGTAGATGACCCTGGACGTCACGCAACGCCACAATGGACCGGGCACCTCGACTACCCTGAAGGCAACGCGCCAATAGCTTTCCCGGCTTATCGCCAAAGCGATGAAACTGGAACTTATAGTACAGCAAGGACTTCTTAGCCCGTTGGTGGAGCAGTTCATTGAGAGACGACTGTGCCTCCCTGAGCGTTCGCTTGTTAACCCCAGTAGGAGCCCCTGCACATCGCCGCCGAGCCTTAACTACTTGTTTCTCCAATTGAACAATGCGAGCCGCCAGCAATTTACGCTTCCGCGCCACATACGCAATAATATCACCACGTAGGACCACCTTTGCCGTTTCCCAAAGCAACTCCGCCTCGTTCTTATGTTGTTCATGGATAGTCATAAACTCCCCCCAGCGTTGGCCGAGATAGGTACGAAATTCAATGTCCGTATAAAGTCGCAAAGGAAACCGCCAGATTTTCTGCGAGCCACCAAGGTCTCCCCATTGGAAGGCCACCCAAACCGGCGCATGATCGGACACCTCCGTCGGGCCAATCTGCGCGTCCCCAACCTGCACGAAAAGCCGCTCTGAAACCAACACGTAATCTATTCTCGCACTGGAACCGTGAGCTCTAGATTGATGAGTAAAATCCCGCTCCATGGGGTGAAGCAACCGCCAAGGATCCACCAGCCCCAGACGGAGTCGCAAATCCTGAAGTGCCTTGGTGGTCGGGGCTCGCCACCTATTCCCCCTGTCCCCAGAGGTGTCGAGATCAATGTCCAATACCCCATTAAAGTCCCCCGCCAAAAGCAAAGGAACGTCAGGCAGTTGCTCAACACTGGAGGCCAGGTGGGCATAGACTGATCTATCCAGAACATTCGGGCCATACAAAGTACCCAGTACCACCGGACGCCCTTCCAGGTTGCCGTACAATAAAATATATCTACCCTCCGGGTCTACACATTCCGTCACCAGATCAAAACGTATCCTTTTGTGTATCAGAACGACCACTCCACCTTTCTTTCCCCTCGCCGGGGCACCCCAGACTCTCCCCACCCAGCATCTTTGCAATTTTGCATGCTCTTCAGCGGTCTGGTGGGTTTCCTGCAGCATGGCAATATCACAGTTCAATCTCGCCAGGGACTGCAAGACCTTATATCTTTTAACAGGGCAGCCTATCCCACACACATTCCAAGAGATAACCTTCAGTCTAGGGTGCAAAAAAATCACCATATGTATCCCGATATGGAAAAAATAGTCGGGTGCACCCCCCCAGCCTAGGGTCCACCCCAAAGAGCTATTAGGTTCCCCTTTGCCATTCCCCCACCAATACAGTGGTCCCATTCTGCCCACACCCCCTCCCTCCCCCTCCTCCCCCCCTCCTCCCCCTAAAACCTCCCCCTCCCGTATCCCCATTTCCCAACCCCATTCTCCCCCAAGTCTACTCCACCAACCTAAAGACTTCCTCCACCTACCCCCTCCAGAGAAAGCCCAACTAAGGCCCCTCTGAGTGCGGCCGGACCCACTACCTCCCAAGAGAACAAGTAGTCCCGCTATCAACGCCAACCACCCCCTTCATAGCCCAAAAAAAAAAAAAACCTGGCCAAGGGCAAAGAGCAGGCACCGGAGTCCACCGCGTGGGGCAAGGAAATCCTACGTAGGGCCGTGGCTACACACTCTGCTACCTACTCCCCTATCTGCATGTTGTAATGCCTCTCTTATACCTCGCCGCTAGGGTCGGGGGGCAGGATAAAGGTCCCTTGAGCTAATGGCACGTGATATTCCGCTAATACATGTGGGCCGCCCCCCAGGAGCCACCCCCCGGCGCAAAGGGATAACATATGCGGTCCACGCCCTGCATGCAAAGGTAAGAACACAGTAAAACTGCATACATAGACCGGGCCCTCAGCCAAAACAGTTGTGGTAAAAGTGACGTTCTAATTACTCAGCAACTAATTCCTATGAGCAGGAGAATTACAGGGAACTCCCCCCACCTATCCATAGCTAATGGCAATGTTAGGGTTAGCCACCCAAACTGCCTAAGCCCTGTATTGACTGCCCAAGTTCCCTAGAACTGGGCAGGGATGCCTAATGCATGCTTACCTTATGAGGGGGTAGTATGAGCCGTAGTCCCTCCCGACCTATACATTAAATCAGGAGGGAGGACAAATAAGCTCGGTGGCTCAAGAAACATCCGGTGCCCCAATAACATTGCACAATACATACAAAAAGAAGAAAGACCCCACACAACACACTCAAGACATCAATCCCAGCATACTGAAAAAACAAAAACAACTTCAGTTAGTTAGCACTGGGAAAACCGGTAACATGCAATAGCAAATAGAAGGACAGCGTTCCAGACTACACTGAGGAAAAGCCCCGCAGGGCAGGCTCATCGGTAACGGTGGGGCCCATTGGAGTCTGAGTCACTCTGATGGCAGGGCCTGCTTCTCTCATGAGCCCCGTCGACGCCGCTCTCTCCCAAACTCGCCCTCCCGCAGGAGGGGCCAGCCAAAACAAAAACTACAGCCAGTACTGTTGAGAGTCTCAGCGGGGAGACGCCGATGCCGGGCGCGCCGGTGCAGCTATCTGGTTCACATAAGCCTCAGCCTCCGCCGCTGTGGCAAAGGCCCGGTGCGCTCCTTCGTGAAGGACATGCAACTTGGCCGGATATTGCACAGAAAAGCGAATCCCTGCGCTAATGAGCTTTTCGCACAAAGGGGCATATTCTCTACGTTTCTGGCTGAGCGCTACTGAATAGTCCTGCGCTATACGGATTTTGTTGTTATTGTAGGTAATCTCTCCCCTCTGCCGAGCCGATCGCAGTATCATCTCTTTTTGAGGAAAGTACAAAAACTTCGCCAGTACAATTCTGGGGCGGCTGTCTCGCAGTTGTTTACTGCCCACCCGGTGGACCCTCTCGATCCTCAGGGTTATCCCCAAGTTCAGAGCCCTCCAACACATGCCTGACCAAGGCCTCCAGATAGCTCCGCAGCTCCTTGTCGGGGACGGACTCAGGGACCCCTAGGAACCGTAAGTTATTTCGCCGAGACCGGTTCTCGAGATCGTCAATTTTCGCCCTTTGCAGGCACACCTGAGCTTTTAAACCGGCCAACTCATCGGCCAGGGCCTCCGTCTTTTCTTCCGCCTGACCCAAACGATCCTCTGCCTCACGAAGCCGACTCCCCAAGGTGTCCACTGATGATTGCAGGCCATCCATCTTCTCATGTAAGGCATCAAATTGAGGAGACAAGGCTGCCGCCACCACTGCCGACACCTCATCGAGGAACGCGGGGGATCTAGGCGAGCTCGATGCCGCGGCAGACTCCGCCATCTTGCTGCTGCCGGCCACGCGGTCTCGATCTCTACGGCCCGTTTTAACCGCTGTCGCCATACCTCTCGCCGATCTCGATCGCACTACTGGGCTCGGTAGGCACTCCAATTCGCCCAGGGCAGCCTTTTCTCACGCTTCTGCGGGTTCGCACGGTGCTATTTCGCCGGTTTTGGGCTAGGGGTACCGGAGCGCACTCAGAATGCGACCACTATCCTGGCCGCATCACGTGACCTCCAAGTAGCGATGTTTTATGTGAACAAACAGGGGGGCACAGGCTCTCGTATCCTGTGTCAGGAAAACCTAGACCTATGCTTCTTCGCAGTCAGCCAGGGTATGTTCCTTACTTCCCAAGTGAGGAGAACTTCCTAGCAGACAAGCTAAGCAGAATTCTCCAGCCGCACGAGTGGCAACTGGATCCCAATGTAGCCCAGCAACTCTTCCAGTGTTGGGGGCGACCATCCATAGATTTGTTTGCGAGCCCTCAAAATCACCAGTTGCCCCGCTTCTGTTCCAGACAGCCGCAACCACACAGGGTAGCTGCAGATGCTTTCCTAATAATATGGTCTGTGGGCCTCCTATATGCGTTTCCTCCCACACCATTGGTAGCTCGGACCTTATTCAGAATCCTTCAGGACAAGGCCTCGGTCATCCTGGTGGCCCCCAGGTGGCCGAGACAGCCTTGGTTTCCACTCCTGCAACTGGCGGAGGAGACTGCAATTCCTCTGGGATTTCCGTCCAATCTCCTGTCGCAGGACAGGGGCTCACTTCTGCATCCCAACCTCAGGTCCCTCAATCTGATGGCATGGCTGCTGAAAGGGTAGTCCTTGCACCACTTCTCCTTCCAAAAAAGATAGAGGATGTGTTGCTAGCCTCTAGAAGGCAATCGACTAGGAAGACCTTCGCATTTAAGTGGCGTAGGTTTGAAATATGGTGTACTCAGCAGAGTGAGAACCCATTCTCCTGCCAGGTAGCTGTGGTGCTGCAGTACCTGCTTCACCTTTCCGATTTAGGCCTCAAGTCACTCGGTCCGAGTTCACCTGAGTGCTTTGTCAGCACACTACTCTCCAGTGGAAGGGCAACATCTCTCTCTACATCCATTGGTGTCCAGGTTTCTGAGAGGTCGTCTTCTGCTAAAACCCCCGGTTCGCCTCCTGGCGGCCGAGTAGGATCTGAATGTGGTCTTGCAGCAGCTTACTCGCCCACCCTTTGAGCCGATGGCTACCTGCCCATCTCCGCTTCCTCTCTTGGAAGACGCTTTTCTTGGTGGCACTCACATCGGCTAGATAAGTGAGTGAGCTGCAAGTTCTGGTGTCCGATAGACCATTCACACGGTTCTGTAGGAACAGGATGGTGCTTCGCACACACCCCAAGTTCCTTCCGAAAGTGGTCTCCTCTTTCCACCTCAACCAGGAGGTGGTGCTTCTGACTTTCTTTCCCAGGCCCCATGCCAGCCAGGCAGAAGCATTTCTGCATGCCCTGGACTGTAAGAGGGCATTGGCTTTCTACTTGGAGCATACGCAGGGACATCGAAGAGCTTCTCAGCTCTTCGTTTCTTATGACCCTAGTAAGCTGGGATGCCTGTCTCCAAGCGTACGTTGTCCACCTGGGTGGCGGATTGCATCGCCTGGGCATACAGGGCGGCCGATCTCCCGTTGCAGGGTTGAGTCACGGCCCACCGGGTCAGGGCTAAGGCCACATCAGTGGCTCACTTCTGCTCTGTACCGCTGGCAGACATCTGCCGGGCCGCAACCTGGTCTTCAAGCTAGACGTTTGCAGCCCACTACTGCCTGGACAGGGAGTCCCAACGGGATAGTGCTTTCGACCAGGCTGTACTACGTAACCTGTTCGAGGTTTAGGCAACTCCTACCCTCCGACCCTTTGGTATCAGGCTACCAGATTGTTATGTTCTCGGTTGAACTCCTATCATGGCTGCTGCGGCTCTTCTAGAGGGAGCCTAATTTTCAGTTATGGGTTCTCAGTAGCCTATAGCTAGGGAGTCCCATATGTGAGGACTGACTTCCTGCTTGTTCCTGGAGAAAGCATAGTTACTCACCTGTAACAAGTGTTCTCCAGAGACATCAGGAATCAGTCCTCACAACCCTCCCTCCCTCCTCTGGAGTTGCAGTCCTTAATTAATTTTTATCTTTTTGCCATCTTTTTAGCTATGTCATTTGACTGAGCAAGATGGCACCCTTGGGCGGGAAGGGGACTGTGCATGCGTGATGCAGTCCCAAAGGCTTTCTTCAAAAGCTGGGGATTTGCTCCACATGGGGGCTCCGTCGACGTCACCCATATGTGAGGACTGATTCCTGCTGTCCCTGGAGAACACCTGTTACAGGTGAGTAACTACGCTATTTGTGCACTTCTCAATTGCGCCATCGGTTGACATTGCAAGGCAATGTGCAAAAAAAGTAACATTTAGTAAATACCATTGTTTTACTCCCCTGTCTAAACATACCCCTGGGAATGCCTCATTTTAACTCTGCTTAAAATACTCATGCTGTGGAAGCCAGCCTGTATTTTTGACAGGAAGAGGGTAATTTTCAGATAAAATAAATTACCTGACTAAATGATTCTGAGCGTGCCCTATTTATATGCATTCATAAGGAAATAGAGGAAGTGTTCTATATTCTGGGTAGACTTGATCTTTCTTACAGCAGTCTGATAGTTGAAAATGAGTGTTTGATATCTTGGCAGCCTCTTTTCGTTTTGGAATATAGCTGCATTACTGTAGTTTTTGTGCGCTTGTATAGAGGAGGAGAAAAGGGATGAGAGAGCAGCCATCTGTTGAAGAAGCTCAGTTAAGTGTCATCTGCCTCTATAAATAGTCAGTCTATGTATCATGTCAAAACTATTTTGTGCCTACTTCCTTGACCAAGTTCTTTAATTAGTGTCAAGAGCTCTGAGATGTCTCTACCAAGATGTCTGTCACTGTGACGTGCTTACATTAGCCATTTGTTTTGGCAACTTTAGGTGGTGATCATAGAAGAACTGGTGGTTGGCTATGAAACATCTTTAAAAAGCTGCAGGTTATTTAATCCAAATGGTGAGTACTGCATAACATTTTGTGCTCGCTATGTGAGTAAGATTAAGTTTGCAAAGCATATTGCTAGCAGAAACAAGGGAACAGAGCTAGTCTTCCCAAATCTGTCCTGGTTGACCTCACAATTGATCCCCTTTTCAAAATATCCACAATGGATATGTATGAGATCAATCTGCATGCTGGTAGCCATGAGTGAAAAAAGTACCCCCGGCGAGGTCGAAGACCTGTGGTGCTGCCAGTTGGGGAAAAAAGGCGCGAAGGTGCCAAAGTAAAAAAAAATCGAAACGGGCCTGAGACTCAATGCTGGAGCAGCTGGCTTTGGTGGTGGGACGAGAACCAGTGCAACTGGAGGGAGAGTATGAAACTCAGAGCAAAAAATCAACTTTTTCCAGGGTACGACAAACAGACATCTGAAAGGCTCCACGGAAAAAAGGAGACCGAGTAAGATGGCATCTTGGGCGGGAAGGGGACCACGCATGCATGGTGGCATCTCCCAAAGCCTTTCTTTGAAAGCTGGGGAGATGCTTCAGTGAGGGCTCTGTTGGTGCTGACGTCACCCGTATTTGAGGACTGATTCCTGCTGACCACAGAGAACACCTCTTACAGGTGAGTAACTACGCTTTCTTATCTCCAGGAACAAGCAGGAATGTAGCCTTCACATACATATAGGTGATGCCGGCACCGATGGAGCCTGCGTGGGAACGCTCCTCAGCGTCCTATAGGAAAGCTTTTGGGAGAATCCCACTGCACCTGCATAGCTGCCTTCCTGCCTTTCCAACTCTCCCTCCTCAGTTTTTCATTTTCCACGGAACCGACAGGGAGCAATTCCTGTCACCGCAGAATATATACTTTTTTGTGGTCGCATCTGCCTTCCCATCGACAATAGCACTGGCATCATCGATGCTTCTATCTCTTTCTTTAAAAAAACAAAGCAAACTTCTGTTTTTTTCCCTGAGGGTGTTCTAGCCCTCCAGGTGCTTAGGTGCCATTTTGGGCTTAGGCCCCCTTTTTCCTTTTAAGATGGATAAACCAACTAGTGGTTTCAAAAACTGTTCCAAATGTAGCAGTACCATTTCTGCTACCGACACCCATGACTAGTGTCTTAAATGTTTGGGACCAGACCATCAGCTGTCGGAATGCCTTCTCTGTAGGAAGATGACAAAGAGGAGCCTGCAGAATAGAGCTGTGAAACTCGGCACCCTCTTTGCCACCGATGCAGTCGGTTGCATCGACATCGTCGAGAGTTTCATCTTCCTCCCATGGATCTCAGGTATCGAAACCCAGGTCTTCCTTGAAGGCTGGCCGGTCTTCCAAGGGTTGATCTTCTAAGCATCAAGATGCCTTAGGCCAATTTGCCCTGGAAGGGAATACACCGGCCAAACAACCCCAACGGGAGGTCCTTGCCTCCAAAGCATTAACGGGGTCCTAGGATGCTCCCAAGGCCTCCACCTCCGGAGAGCTCTTGGTGCCATACTTAGGGGTCGTGGCCCGCTGTTCAGGTACTGACACCCAGGCATCTTCTGGCTCCATGGATCAACGTATCCTGGCCACCGAGCGGACTTTAGCGGCCTTGCTAGCAGCTTCGGTACCGCTAAAGCCTTTGCAAACGGTTCTGCAGCCATTGGTACCAACACTGGTACCGAATGTGTCTGCATCGACCTTTGTGCCGCTCTCCACGCTACCACCCATACCGGCCCTAGAATCAGTGTCCCCCAAACCAAAAATAGAGTGAAAATAATTTTTTATGTAAGCTAGCGTGTATGCATTTTTGTCGGAAGAGCAACCATGAGGTTAAATCCACCTCTCAAAGCTATACTTCCATTTTGCTCAAATTTTAATGAGCCCACATCGGAGTTGTATGAACACAGGTAAAACACCATAAGTGCCACCTACATAAAACCAAACTATTCTGTGGTCTTGTAAAAAACTGTGCAGAAGTCCAAACAGAAAGATCAGAACTGCTACTTCTTAGTTGTTCTCTCACTGTTTTCTCAACGGTGCTCTCACAGATCTTCTCAGGCTTCGCACAGTATACACTGCAGATCTCCAGGAACAAGCAGGAATGAGTCTTCACATATGGGTATGTCGGTACCGACGGAGCCTGCGCGGGAACGCTCCCCAGCGTCCAATCAGAAAGCTTTTGAGAGCATCCCACAGTGCCTGCGTGCTGCCTTTCCAACTGTCTCTCCTCAGTTGTTCTTTTTCCGCGGAGCCAGCAGGTCGTGTTCCTGTCAAAGCAGAAGAATTTCCTTATTTTTTTCTTTTCTGTCGCGTCTGCCTTCCTCGACGCTATACTGGTACCGCCGGTTCTTATTCTTTTCCTACAAAAAACAAAAAAACCCCACCTATTTTTTTCTTCAGGTGTACTTCAGTTTTGGGCCTTAGGCCCAAAACCTTTTTCCTCAAATATGGAAAAACCTGCCTCAGGTTTTAAGAAGTGCACAAAATGTGGCGGTACTATATCCGTCACCGACACCCATGACTGGTGTCTCAAATGTTTAGGCCCTGACCATTCCATCAAAGATTGTATGCCCTGTTCCATGATGTCTAAGAGAGGTCGACAGAACCGAGCTGCCAAGCTCAGTACCCTGTTTCCCTCTGATGCAGCTTCGGTGGCATCGACGTCTTCCAGGGCTGCTTCTTCCTCACATTGATCTCAGGTAACTAAACATAAATCCAGCCGGTCCTCGAAGGGCAAATCTCCTTCTAAGCATCGAGATGCCTCTGGCCTTGCCCTCGAGGATTCTGCACCGGCAAAATTACCCCGGCGGGAGGCTTCGGCTTCTAAAGCATCATCATCGGGGTTCCAGGACGATCTAGATGGCGTGGCCTCAACCGATCTCCTGGTGCCATGCTCTGGGGTACCGGTGGCCTCCACCGGTATCGACTTCCAGGCATTGGCAGCGTCCATGGATCAGAGGATTCTGTCCATGGAACGCAGTCTGGCGGCTTTCCTTGTGGCATCGACGCCCGTGGTACCACATCAGACTACTCCGCAGGTAACTGCTCCGGTATCGCCATCAGTACCGGTGGCATCGGCATCGGTGTCAGCCATGCCGGTACCCTGCCCTCTGCAGCCTTCCGGTACCGATGATTCCCGATACCGACCCCGGTCGGTATGGGTATCGGGCTTTGCAAGAGCATCCCGACAGACGATACTTCGATTCCTCTGATGACTCTGAGGATTCTGAACAGTCTGTCGATGCAGCGATGCTTCTTCCACAGGAGGAGTCCTCTCCTAAATGAAGGATGTCTCCTCCAGAGGACTTGTCTTTTCAAGACTTTATCAGAGAGGTGGCTCGGGGTCTCTCTATTACAGTAGACCCAGAGTCAGAGCCTAGAGCTAAGGAGTTAGATATTTTGCAATATCCTAAAACTCCTGAAGAGGCAGCTACCTTGCCTATTCATGAGATTCTGTATGTTCTCATGTTTAGGATGTGGGAAGCACCTCTAACCACCTCTCCTCATTCTCGCAGGCTGGACACCATGTATCGTGTCCCTCCTTGTCCTGGTTTCCATAAGACTCAGCTTCCTCACCACTCTATTGTGGTTGAGTCTGCAATGAAGAAGATTAGAAGTGCCAAGAGACATGCCTCTAATCCTCCAGGACGTGAATGTAGAACCCTGGATGCTTTTGGTAGAAGAATCTTCCAAGCTTCCATGCTTGCTGCAAGAATTAATTCTTATAGTCTCTACATGGGCATGTTCTTAAGAGGTCACTGACCATTTGCAGACTTTAAGTCCTTTTATGTCTGACGATAAAAGGCAAGAATTTCTCTCTGCGCTCAAACATGCCCAGGATGTCTCCAAAGTCTCCAACCGTGCAGCTTTCGATTCCTTTGAATGCGTAAGCAGAGCCTCAGCTATAGCTATAGCAGCATGTAGGGTTGCTTGGCTTCAAGCATCTGATTTGGAGACCTGGGTCCAAGATGAATTGGGAAATATCCCTTGTACAGGTGAAAATCTGGTAAAGATTGGCAAGCAAAAGCCAATCAGATGGATGCTGAAAATTCTGCTTTGGATAGACTATCCAAATCTACAGCTGCTCCTGCTAAGAAAAGGTTGTTCGAGAAAACACCTTTTTCAAAGAAGGGAAGATCCTATCCTGCTTATAGTCAGAGAGCATCTTCTGCAGCTCAGTTCCCTTCCAAACGTCAGCAGTCCTCCAATCAGACCAAAGCAAAGGCTGCGAGGCCTGCTCCAGCCCAGCAGTCTCAGCCACCTCAGGGCCTTTGACTTTCTGCTAGAGAACTTAGCCTTTCTGGCTCTAGAAGGACCAGAGCCCTCCACCATTCCAGGAAGGCTATGTCACTTTGCTCCCAGATGGGGGCAAATCACAGCAGAGCAGTGGACACACTCCATCATAAGAGAGGGGTACAAACTTCATTTTTCCAGCTTGCCCCCTCTCACAAGAGTGCACCAGTTCAATTCTCCAACCTCCCTCCTCAGCCTATTAGAGCAGGAGGTTGCCACTCTTCTAGTCCAAGGGGCAGTAGAGGAAGTGCCTTCTCAACAACAGGGCACAGGGTTCTACTCCCCCTATTTTCTTATTCCAAAGAAAACAGGGGGCTTCAGACCCATTTTAGATCTCAGAGAATTGAACAGATTCCTAGTCAAAGAAAAATTCAAGATGGTTTCTCTGGGAACTCTGCTGCCATACCTTCAGAGTCAAGTTTGGCTTTGTTCTCTAGATCTCAAGGATGCGTACACTCATGTTCTCATCCATCCAACTCACAGAAGGTTCCTTCGGTTCCTTTTCCAGGAAAAGCACTATCAATACAGAGTGCTCCCCTTTGGCCTGGCCTCTGCACCAAGGGTGTTCACAAAATGCATTGCAGTGGTTGCTGCTTTTCTGTGCACCCTGGGAATATTTGTCTTCCTCTACCTGGATGACTGGCTCATTCGAGCTCCCACTCAATCAGAGGCCAGGACTGCTCTAACCTGCACAATGCGTATCCTTCAATACTTAGGGCTGGTAATAAACATCCCAAAATCCAGTTTGATCCCTACTCAGTCCCTGGAGTTTATAGGGGCATTGCTGGATACCACAAAGGCAAGGGCCTTTCTTCCCCAGGCCCGTTGCCTTCGCTTGATGCAGTTAGCTTCTCAAGCAGAGTTGAAACCCCTACTCACTGCTCGAGAGATGTTAGTTACTAGGCCACATGGCTTCCACCGTTCATGTGGTACCATATGCTCGCCTTCACATGAGAGCAGCTCAGTGGACTTTATCCACCCAATGGACCCAGGCATTAGGCTGCCTGTCAGACAAAATAGCAAACACAAGTCGCCTCATTTTGTCCCTCCAGTGGTGGAAGTCCCCTCAGAACCTCTTGCTGGGGTGTCCTTTTCAACAGCCTCTACCCCAGGCAACTCTTACAACAGATGCTTCTCCAATGGGCTGGGGAGCTCATCTTCAAGACCTCTCCACTCAGGGCATCCGGTCCCCACTGGAGATTTCTCTCCACATCAATCTCTTGGAACTCAGAGCAATCATCCTTGCTCTACGAGTTTTCCACACCCTGCTCAGCCACAAGACAGTCCTTGTCCACACGGACAATCAGGTAGCCATGTTCTACATAAACAAGCAGGGAGGAACTCGCTCTCTGTCGCTTTGCAACGAAGCTCTGCGACTGTGGGCCCTCGCCAGAGAACATCACATTCATCTTCTGGCAGTCTATCTTCCAGGGGTTCAAAACTCTTGGGCAGACAGACTCAGTCGAGTTCTGCTTCCACACGAGTGGTCCCTACATATGGCCCAGGTCTACAAAACTTTTCAAATTTGGGGAACCCCGGACATAGACCTCTTTGCAAGTCCGTGGAATGCCAAACTTCCCTGGTTCTGTTCCAGAACTCTGGCTCAGGGGGCTCAGGCAAGGGATGCTTTCCTCCTTCACTGGGGTCAAGACTTCCTGTATGCCTTTCCACCCATCCCCCTAATTCCCAAAACCCTATTCAAGCTTCAGAGCGACAGAGGCCACATGATTCTCATAGCTCCACATTGGCCACGGCAAGTGTGGTACCCTCTGCTTCTACATCTCTCTCAAGCTCCCTCCCTAGAGTTAGGGTCTGCTTCAGACCTCCTCTCTAAGGAGGACGGAAAGTTGTGGCATCCCAATCCCCAGTCTCTGCATCTCAGGGCTTGGTTACTGAAGGCTTAGATCTCCAGGATCTTCCTCTTTCTCAGCAAGTGAAAGATGTTCTTCAAGCTTCCAGAAAACCTTCCACTAGACGTTCTTACGCCTTCAAGTGGAAAAGGTTTACCAACTGGTGTTCTGAAAAGGGTCTTAACCCCCGTGCCATACCTCTGGATTCGTTGCTGGAGTATCTCCTGCATCTGTCTAATGCAGGCCTTAAGACAAATTCAGTAAGAGTCCATCTGAGTGCTATTGCAGCTTCACTCAAGCCTCTAAATGGATAACCTGTTTCCTCTCATCCCCTTGTAGCAAGGTTCATGAGAGGCCTCCTTTTAACAAAGCCTCCCATTAGACCACCACCGGTGGCATGGGACTTAAATTTGGTTCTTGGTCAGCTTATGAAGCCGCCTTTTGAACCTTTAGCTACTACCTCCTTGAAATACCTTTCTTGGAAGGTTATCTTTCTCATTGCAATCACATCAGCACGCCGCATCAGTGAATTGCAAGCACTAGTAGCTAATCCACCTTATACAAGGTTCCATCATGACAAGGTGGTCCTTAGGACTAATCCACATTTTATGCCTAAGGTGGTCTCGCCTTTTCACCTCAACCAAGAAGTCTACCTACCTGTCTTTTTTCCAGGACCTCATGCATCACCTGCAGAGAGGAATCTTCATACCCTGGACTGTAAATGAGCTCTGGCTTTTTACTTACAGAGGACACAGCAACATAGAAAGTCTTCCCAACTCTTTGTTGCTTTTGATCCTTCTCATTTGGGACGCCCAGTCTCCAAGAGAACTCTTTCCAACTGGATTGCCCAATGTATTTCTTTCGCCTATCAGAGCAAGAATATTTCTCTGGAGGGTCATGTCACAGCGCACAATGTCAGAGCCATGGCAGCCTTAATGGTTCATCTGAACTCTGTATCTATCGATGACATCTGTCGAGCAGCCACTTGGGCCTCGGTTCATACCTTCACAGCCCATTACTGCTTGGACAAGGACTCCCGCCGGGATGCCTTGTTTGGTCAGGCTGTTCTGAAACACCTGTTCCATACTTAATCAACTCCTACCCACCATCCTTCATGGGATGCCAGAGATCCAGGTGGGGAAGTGCAGCCCTGTTCCAGGGACACACAATTTATGGGCTCTCTCCCTGGCATCTAAAGCTAGCGAGTCCCCATATGTGAAGACTTATTCCTGCTTGTTCCTGGAGATAGCACAATTACTTATCTGTAACAGGTGATCTCTGGGAACAGCAGGAATAAGTCTTCACAACCCACCCACCTCCCCTAGGAGTTGTCTCTCTCTCTCTCTTTGTCTCAGCTCTAAAACTTAACTGAGGAGAGACAGTTGGGAAAGGCGGGAAGGCAGCACGCAGGCGCTGTGGGATGCTCCCAAAAGCTTTCTGATTGGACGCTGGGGAGCGTTCCCGCGCAGGCTCCGTCGGTACCGACATACCCATATGTGAAGACTTATTCCTGCTGTTCCCAGAGATCACCTGTTACAGGTAAGTAACTGTGCTTTACCCTCTTGCGAATACCTCTGGAATAATTACTGGAGTATCTCCTTCATTTATCAAATGCAGGGCTTAAGACCAGTTCAGGGAGTGTTCATTTGAGATTGCAGCTTCTTTCAAGCCTCTAAATGGACAACCTATTTCCTCTCATCCTCTCATAGCGAGATTTATGAGAGGCCTTCTATTAACTAAGTCTCCCATTAAGCCACCACCGGTGGCATGGGACTTAGATCTGTTTCTTGGGCAGCTCATGAAACCGCCCTTTGAACCTTTAGCCACTACCTCTTTGAAATTCCTTTTCTGGAAGGTCATTTTTCTTATTGCAATCACATCAGCACGTCGCATCAGTGAATTGCAAGCCTCGGTGGCTGATCCTCCTTATACAAAGTTCCATCATGATAAGGTAGTCCTTAAGAATCATCCACACTTTATGCCAAAGGTGGTCTCACCTTTTCATTTAAACCAAGCGGTTTACTTTCCTGTATTCTTCCCTAGGCCTCGCACCTTAAATGCAGAAAGGAATCTTCATACTTTGGACTGTAAAAGGGCGGTGGTCTTTTACTTACAAAGGACACAGCAACATAGAAAGTCCTCCCAACTCTTTGTTGCTTTTGATCCTAATCATTTGGGACTTCCAGTCTCCAAGAGAACACTGTCCAGCTGGATTGTACAGTGTATTTCTTTTGCCTATGAGAGTAAAAACCTTCCTCTTGAAGGCCATGTCCCAGCTTACAATGTGAGAGCCATGGCAGCCTCTTTGGCTCATCTTCACTCTATGTCTATCTACGACATCTGTCGAGCAGCTACTTGGGCTTCAGTTCATACCTTCACAGCCCCTTACTGCTTAGACAAGGACTCCTGCCGGGATGCCTTGTTTGGTTAGGCTGTTCTACAACACCTGTTCCATACTTAATCAACTCCTACCCACCATCCCTGGTAGGATGCCAGAGATCTATGTGGGGAAGTGGAGCCCTTTCACAGGGACACACAACTTCTGGGGTCTTCTCCCTGGCATCTGCAGCTAGGGAGTCCCCATATGTGAAGACTACATTCCTGCTTGTTCCTGGAGATAGCATAGTTTCTCACCTGTAACAGGTGATCTCCGGGAACAGCAGGAATTTAGTCTTCACAACCCACCCACCTCCCCTAGGAGTTTTTTCTCTCTTTTCCTCTCTTTTGTCTCAGCTTTAAACTCAAGTGGAGAGGGACAGTTGGGAAAGGCGGTAAGGCAGCAGGCAGGCGCTGTGGGATGCTCCCAAAAGCTCTCTTATTGGATACTGGGGAGTGTTCCCGCGCAGGCTCCATCAGTACCAACGATACCCATATGTGAAGACTAAATTCCTTCTGTTCCCGGAGATCACCTATTACAGGTGAGTAACTATGCTTTACAGGTGGGTAACTATGCTTTCTGTGTCCTGCGGTCCTCCTGTAATGGTCTTATGGACCTCCATGGTTCACAAAACACAGATTGGGATCCAGTGATTTAGAAAGAAAGCAATACTTAAATTGTGTGGATATTATTTGTTTTCTTAACATCTAATAAGTGAATCCACATAAATGGAAAGGTTTTATTTATTTATTTTTATTTCTTATATACCGCACTTTTAATCAGTGCGGTTTACAAATGAACAATTCAAACACAATGATACAGTCAACGTTGTTTTTTTTTTTACAATGAACAGGGTACAAAAAACTTGGCGGTAAACAGGGTTAACTATATACAAAAAACATGGTGGAAAGTAGGATTAACTATGTGCATGGCATTTTTGGTTAACTACATGGTAGTGGTAAATAGATATAATTATAGTACAGTATAAATACGGTATGGGTAAAGTATGCAAGTAGGAACCATCATGATTAGCCATTTTCCACCGGGGTCAAGTGGGCAAGATCAACATGTGGGCTATGTTCAATCGGAGTTGCTTCAGGGTAGTATATTAGGAACAAGTGATGTTTTAAGACCTTTCTGAATGTCGTGAGACTAGTGATGGCTCTAATTTCGGGTGGAAGGGCATTCCAGGCTTTGGGCGCAAACAGTGAGAAGGCTCTAGAGGCTGTTGATTTAGAACATTTCGTAAGGAGTTTGAAGGTCAGTGGACTTCAATGCAGCAAATCTCCTGGATCTGTTTGTTGGAGTGACATGTATCATATTGCTGATAGGTGATAGGGATGGGCTCTTTGCAGCTTTAAAAGTCATGACCAGGGTTTTATATAGGGTTCTGGCCTGGAGGGGTAGCCAGTGTAAACTCTTCAGTATTGGAGTTATGTGCTCTGAGCGTGGAGCACCTACGAGAATTCTCGCGGCTGCATTCATGGCCAGACGGAGGGGATTTAGAGTAGATTGTGGGAGACCGTGTAGTATGATATTGGCAAAATGCAGGTGTGGTAGTACCAGGGCTTGGAAGATAGTGCGGAAATCGGAGTAGTCAAGAAGAGGTCGGAGATTACGTAGGGATCGAATCTTTTGGTAAATTGAGTTTGTTGCTTTCTTGATGTGTGCTGACATATCAAGCCGCTGATCTAATGTAATCCCTAAGTATCGGATTGTGGGTTGTGCCTTCAGCTCAATGTTGTTTACTTGTAATGAGGCAGGGGGTATGAATGTTGGATTCCGTGTTACGAATAAGACGTCTGTTTTGTTGTGATTTATACGTAGATTCTGTTTGAGGAGCCAATTTGATACAGCTTCGAAGCACTGAACTATTGATTTAAAATCTGGTTGTTTTACGTTGAATGGAGCATACATCAGGATGTCATCCGCATATGCTAGACATTGAATGTTGAAGGTACGTATCACATCACAGATTGGCTGCATATAGATATTGAACATTAGTGCGGACAAGGAGGATCCCTGAGGGACACCTTGTTTAAGTGGGAATGAATCAGATGTTGCTTCTCCTGTTCTGACTTGCTGCTGTCTATCAGATAAGTAAGATTTGCACCAATTCAGGGCTAGATCTTGAATACCCTTCTCTTTGAGGCACTGTAGGAGAGTATTGTGGTTTACTGAATCAAATGCGGCAGCTATGTCGAGAAAGATGAGAATGAACCCTTGATGGATATTGTCGATGCTTATGATTAGGTTATTGAAGAGGGTTGTGAGGAGGGTGTCAACACCATGTTCTTCTCTAAAACCATGTTGTGAGGGGTCCAGAGGAGCTTCTGAGTCAACATGTTGTATTTGTCGCTGGACTACTTTTTCCATGATTTTTGCTAGAAGAGGGATGCTAGAGATAGGTCTAAAAGATTAGACTTTTGTTGGGTCTAGCTTGCTGTTCTTCAGGAGGGTGAGGATGTATGAATGCTTGAGGCTCTGAGGGAAGGATCCAGTTGAGAAGGAATGGTTGACAAACTTGCTTATAGTTGGACTAAGTTCATGTCGTAGTTCTTTGATCCACCTGGCTGGGCAGGGGTCGTTAGGTGCAGTAGTTAAGTTAATAGCTGCTATTATTTCTTCAATCTCGTTGTTGGATACCTGAGAGAAATTGTCAAGTGTGGCTAGCTGAGTCACAGTCTGTGGGGTGGAAGGTGTTGATGCTGTGAGGATCGAACTGGTCTGTATCATTTTTGATGATAGGTATTCAGCATAATCTTGAGGGTGTGGCATAGGTGGTTGGGTTGTGATTGGATCACCTGTTAAGGATTTAACAATCTTGAAGAGGTCATGTGGCTTGTTTAAGGACCGCATTAGTGTATCCGAGTGGTATTTCTTTCTTTTCTCCATTGTCATCTTCCGGTGAGTTTGTAAGTATGAATTGTATGAGCAGAGTGCATCAGGAGAACGGGAGGAGCGCCAGCGTCTCTCAAGTCTGCGTAGGTGAGGAGAGATTCTTGTAGTTCAGAGGAGAACCATGGTTTTTGTTTGCCCTTGGTCTTGATCCTGTCAGTAGCAGGGATGCAGGCAGCGGCTTTCAATGTGTTGTCCCAGTTGGTTATTAAGTCATCTTGAGAAGGTAAGTCCTTGTGGAGGGCAGGTAGGATTTTCTCCAAGACTTCAATCTTATTGAAAGGGCGGAAGCGAGTTTCAAAGGCACTTGGGGGGGCGACCTGATTTGTTGCTGTCATTGGAGAGGTGATCAGTGGGGATGTAGAAGAGGAGTAAATTGTGATCAGACCAGGGTATAGGGGTTATGGAGATAGGGGGCTTCTGAGATGTGTTGAGTACCGCATGAGGAGCGAAGATTAAATCCAATGTGCCCCCTTTGATATGGGTGGGAGCGTCAATAAGTTGTTCATATCCTAGTTGGCACATGGCTTCGAGGAATGCTGAGGAGTGTGAGGTTTGTAGCGATGGTAGGTTAAAGTCCCCCATTAGCCAGTTAGGGGATTGTGGGTTGGGAGAGTTACATGCAATGTTGATTATTGATGGAAGGTCCTCTGGGGAGGGTGATGGTGCTCGATAGAGTAGATTGATCGTACAGCTCCTATTAGATATTGAAAGAGCATCAAGGTGTGGAGTGCTGATGATCTCCAGGAACAAGCAGGAATAAGTCCTCACATATGGGTACGTCGGTACCGACGGAGCCTGCGCGGGAAAGCTCCCCAGCCTTTCAGATGAAAGGCTTTTGGGGCCTCCCACTGCACATGCGCGCTGCCTTCCCGCCTTCCTGACCAGCTCTCTTCAGTTTCTCTTTTTCCGCGGAGCCAGCAGGTCGTGTTCCTGTCACCGCTGAAGAAATTGTTAAATTTGTTATTTTTCTTTAGACCGCGTACCTGCCTTCCCCATACCGAAACCGGTACCGCCGGTCTCTTTCTTTATAAAAAAAAAAAAAAAAAAGACTTTTTTATTTTCTTCAGCACAGCTTGGTACCTGTTGTTAGGCCTTAAGGCCTACACAAATTCTCCTCATGGAGAAGCCAGTCCCTGGTTTTAAAAAATGTACCAAATGCAGTGCTGTCATTTCTGTCACAGACACCCATGAATGGTGTCTCAAATGTTTGGGACCTGAACACTCCATACCGGACTGCCCATCCTGCACCCAGATGTCTAAACGTGGTTTGCAGAACCGGGCCAACAAGCTCCATGTGCTGTTTCCTTCAGAAGCATCACAGTCATCCAGGTCTTCCTCTCCGGATGGATCTCAGGTAACCAAAACTTCTGTGGGCAAATCCTCTAAAAGCAAATCTCTTTCTAAAGATCGAGAGGCTCTCAATTTTGAGTTCGAGGATTCTGCCCAGGCCAAAAAACCCCGGCGGGAGGTTCCGGCCTCCAAAGCAATCATGGGGTCACAGGTTGACATCGATGGCACGGCCTCGACCGATCACCTGTTGGACTGCTCTGGGGTAGCGGCCCATACCGGTACCGACATCCAGGCAGTAGTGGCGTCTATGGGCAGTACTGTCCAGACCATGCAGCAGGCCGTTCTGGCATTCATCAAGGCTGCGACGCCCTCGGTACCGATTTCATCGGTACCGACCCCGGTTCCGGTATCCACACCGGAACCGAGACCATCGACTTCCAAACGTCGATCGGTTCCGCATGCCGGATTCCGGCTTTCGCCTGGTACCGATCCCATGCCCGATACGCCCGATGTCGATACCGATCGGTATGCGTATCGTACATTGGCAGTACAGAGGGAAGACTCAGATTATTCTGATGAATTCAATTCCTCTGATGACTCTGCTGAGCTTACTCTTCCTGAGGAGCCCTCTTCTCCAAAGAGGAGGATGTCTCCTCCAGAGGATTTATCCTTTCAGGATTTCATTGTTGATGTAGCTAAAGCACTTTCTATTGCTACATCTTCTGAAAAAGAACCCAGATCAAAAAAATTGGACATTTTAGGATACTCAAAAGCTCCTAAAGAGGCAGTCACTCTGCCTGTCCATGAAATCCTTCAAGAACACTTGATGGATTTGTGGGAGACTCCTTTAACACTGTCTCCCCATTCCCGTAGGTTGGACACCATGTATCGGGTCCCTCCTTCGCCTGGGTTCCAGAAAACTCAGCTGCCTCACCACTCTATTGTGGTGAAGTCTGCCATGAAGAAAATAAAGAGTCCTAAAAGGCATTCTTCTACCCCTCCAGGGTGAGAATGTAAGACCCTAGACTCTTTTGGAAGAAAGATGTTCCAGGCTAGTATGCTTATAGCCAGGATCAATTCTTATAGCCTTTATATGGGCATGTTTCTTGGACAACTTGCCCTAAAAATACAGAATTTTGCCCCCTTTATCCCTGATGATCAAAGGGCGGACTTCTTTTCTATGGTGACACAACTTTCAGAGGTCTCCAAGTTCTCCAACAGGGCAGCCTTTGATTCCTTTGAAGTTGCAGGCAGAGCTTCGGGAATTGCTATTGCAGCCCGACGTCTCGCTTGGCTCCAGGCTTCTGACCTAGAACCCTGGGTTGTAGATGGCCTCAGGAATCTGCCCTGTACCGGTGAGAACTTATTTGGGGAAGACTGGCAGATTAAAGCTGCTCAAATGGATGCAGAAAATGCCACTCTAGATAGACTTTCCAAGTCTACTTCTACCCCTGCCAAAAAGAAGTCTTTTAAAAGGCCTTACTATAAAAAGGCCAGATTTCCCACAAATACTGGCCAGCAATCTGCTCAGCCTCGCTTTGCGGCTAAGCGTCAACAATCTAAGCAGGTAAAGTCAAAGCCTGCAGTGTCTGCTACACCCCAGCAGGCTCAACCCCCTCAGGGGTTTTGACTTGCCTCTAGAGAACTTGCCGTTTCTGGCTCTAGAACAACCAGAGCCCCTCACCATTCCTGGAAGGCTAGCTCATTTTGCTCCCAGATGGGAACAAATCACATCAGAGCAATGGACCCTCTCTATTATCCGGGAGGGCTACAAACTTCATTTTTCCAGCCTTCCTCCCCATACCATGGTGAGGCAATTCAGTTCTCCCCCATCTCTTCTGACCCTGTTGGGTCAGGAAGTCTCTTCTCTTCTTGCCCAAGGGGCAATAGAGGAGGTTCCTCCTCCACAACAGGGGTTAGGTTTCTACTCCCCTTACTTTCTCATAACAAAGAAGACAGGGGGCTTCAGACCTATCCTAGATCTGAGAGAATTGAACAGGTTTCTATTCAAGGAGAAATTCAAAATGCTCTCTCTGGGCCTTCTCCTTCCATACCTTCAGAGTCAGGATTGGCTTTGTTCTCTAGATCTCAAGGATGCGTACACTCATATACTCATCCATCCATCCCACAGAAAATATCTAAGATTTCTGTTCCAGGGAAAACATTTCCAGTACAGAGTACTACCCTTCGGTCTGGCCTCTGCTCCAAGAGTCTTCACAAAATGCATGGCAGTCGTAGCTGCATTTCTCAGAGGCATGGGAATCTTTGTCTTCCCATATCTGGACGACTGGCTCATCCGAGCTCCATCTCAGTCAGAAGCCCAGATGTCTCTGGACTGCACAAGGCGTATTCTTCAATATCTGGGACTTGTGGTAAACATTCCCAAATCCCAACTCATCCCTACTCAGTCTCTGGAATTCATAGGGGCCCAATTGGACTCCACCACTGCAAGGGCCTACCTCCCTCTGGTCCGAGGCCAAAGACTAATAAGCTTGGCGTCCCAGGCTCAGTCCAGAAGTCACTTGTCAGCCAGAGAAATGCTGCAGCTTCTGGGCCACATGGCCTCCACGGTACACGTGGTGCCCTACGCTCGTCTTCATATGAGAGCAGCTCAATGGACCTTGGCCACCCAGTGGTCTCAAGCATCAGGACTGCTCTCAGACCAAATACTCACCTCAAAACGACTGTTTTGGTCTCTCCAGTGGTGGACATCCTCCAAAAATCTGTTGTTGGGGATCCCCTTTCAACCTTCGTTGCCCCAAGCAACCCTCACAACAGATGCCTCCCAAGCAGGGTGGGGAGCTCATCTCCAGCACCTCTCCACTCAGGGCACCTGGTCTCCTCAGGAGACCACCCTTCACATCAACCTTCTGGAACTGCGAGCAATCTTCCTTGCCCTCACAGTCTTCCACACCCTCCTTGTCAACCTGACTGTCCTAGTCCAAACAGACAATCAGGTAGCCATGTTCTATGTCAACAAACAAGGAGGGACGGGCTCTCTGTCGCTTTGCAACGAAGCTCTCAGATTATGGGCCTTCGCCAGAGAGCACCAAATTCATCTTCTGGCAGTATATCTTCCAGGAGTTCAAAACTCTCGGGCAGACAGACTCAGTCGAGTTCTGCTCCCACACGAATGGTCCCCTACATATGGACCAGATACGCAGAATCTTTCAGGAATGGGGGACCCCGGACATAGACCTCTTTGCAAGTCCGTGGAATGCCAAACTTCCCCGGTTCTGTTCCAGGACTCCGTGTCAGGGAGCTCAGGCCAACGATGCCTTTCTCCTACATTGGAGTCAGGAATTCCTGTACGCTTTTCCACCCATTCCTTTGATTCCCAAGACTCTGTTCAAACTTCAGAGGGATTACGGATCCATGATCCTCATTGCTTCACGCTGGCCACGCCAAGTGTGGTTCCCTCTCCTTCTACAGCTCTCCCAGGGCTCCTCCCTGGACCTGGGAGCTGCACCAGACCTTCTGTCTCAGGAGCAGGGGACTTTGTGGCATCCAAACCCCAAGTCCCTACATCTCCGAGCTTGGTTACTGAAGGCTTAAGCCTTCATGAGTTTAATCTTTCCCAACCAGTGAAAGATATCCTTCATGCCTCTAGGAAACCCTCTACTAGGCGTTCCTATGCTTTCAAATGGAAACGTTTTTCCATTTGGTGTGCGCAACAGGGTCTTGACCCTCTAGCACTTCCTTTGAATTCTCTACTGGACTATCTCCTGCATCTTTCCAATGCAGGCCTCAAGACGAATTCAGTACGAGTCCATTTAAGTGCTATTGCAGCATCCTTAAAACCTATAAATGGACAACCTGTCTCCTCTCATCCTCTTATTGCAAGGTTCATGAGAGGCCTGACCCTCACTAAGCCTCCCATCCGACCTCCTCCGGTAGCATGGGACTTGAATCTAGTTCTGGGTCAACTTATGAAGCCACCTTTTGAACCGTTGGTATCTACCTCCCTGAAATTTCTTTCCTGGAAGGTTCTTTTCCTTATTGCAGTCACTTCGGCTCGCCGCATCAGTGAACTGCAGGCTTTGGTGGCTAATCCACCTTATACCAGATTTCATCATGATAAGGTGGTCCTTAGGACGAATCCCCACTTTATGCCTAAAGTGGTCTCGCCTTTTCATCTTAATCAAGAGGTATATCTACCTGTTTTTTTCCCGGCTCCTCATGCATCCAGTGCAGAGAGGAACCTTCATACTCTTGACTGTAAAAGAGCTCTCGCCTTTTACCTCAACAGGACTCAGCCACATCGAAAGTCTTCCCAACTTTTCGTGGCTTTTGATCCTTCTCATTTGGGACTTCCAGTCACCAAACGTACACTTTCCAATTGGATTGCTCAGTGTATTTCTTTTGCTTACCAGAGTAAGAACATTTCTCTGGAAGGCCATGTCACAGCTCACAATGTGAGAGCCATGGCTACTTCTATGGCTCATCTTCACTCTGTGTCCATAGATCAGATCTGTCGAGCAGCCAGTTGGGCCTCGGTTCATACCTTCACAGCCCATTACTGCTTGGACAAGGACTCCCACCGGGATGCCTTGTTTGGTCAGGCTGTCCTCAAACACCTGTTCCATACTTAAACAACTCCTGCCCACCTTCCCTGGATGGATGCCTGAGATCCATACGAAGATGGTTTACCCTTGGAGGGGGATCTCCCAGGCATCTTAGCTAGGGAGTCCCCATATGTGAGGACTTATTCCTGCTTGTTCCTGGAGATAGCACAGTTACTTACCTGTAACAGGTGATCTCTGGGAACAGCAGGAATTAGTCCTCACAACCCACCCACCTCCCCTAGGAGTTGTATCTCTATCTATCTATCTTCCTTTCCTCTCTCTATTGTCTCAGCTTTAAACTCGAACTGAAGAGAGCTGGTCAGGAAGGCGGGAAGGCAGCGCGCATGTGCAGTGGGAGGCCCCAAAAGCCTTTCATCTGAAAGGCTGGGGAGCTTTCCCGCGCAGGCTCCGTCGGTACCGACGTACCCATATGTGAGGACTAATTCCTGCTGTTCCCAGAGATCACCTGTTACAGGTAAGTAACTGTGCTGTATTGCTCAGTTTGAATTGGAGGTCCGATTTGGCGAGAATGAGTGTGCCACCACCTCTCTGGTTAGATCTGTGACAGGCATAGATGGAAAATTCTGGTGGAATCATCTGGTTGATGAGGACGTTGTCGTTGTCGGTTAGCCATGTCTCGGTTATCAGCAGTATGTCCAGGTTATGTGCTATTATCAGATCAATAGCTGCAGGTCATTTGGAACGTATAGATCTGGCATTTATTAAGGCGCACTTGAGTAGACGATTGGTCTTGTGCTTCTCAGTAGGTTCTTTGTCAGAGAGCAGCAGTGGGACATGTAGGAGGTGTGAATAGGGTATTCTGGTTCTCATGGTGGAGAGACAGGGATGTTCCATTGAGCACCTTCCCATGCTATACAGGATCGGGATCTGCTTTAATGCAAGGGTCTAGGGCCAGTGTTAGGACTGGGATCGATGCGATGAGCAGGATGGGGACTAAGAGGTATTTGATACATGATAGGGGACATGGCTATAGGCAGTGTGGTCAGCTGACAAGGAGATAATTGAGTGCCCTGGAATAGTCAGCAGAGAAAGCAATATACAGCAAAGCAAACAAATTTATATAACTAGTTGTGCAATTTGTTTCCTTAGTGGAGTGGTATTTGTCACTTTGTTACTTTCTCTCGGTGGCAGAGAAAGGTACCTGTGAGAGCCCGCAGTTAGCAGGAAGTAGCACTACTAGTGGGGAGTATTAATTTGGAAGTGCGGTTATCTGTGAGGTTTTTTTTTTAGACAGGCAATGATAATAACATCACAGGCTAATACACAATAGTAGCAGTACTACAATGATAGTTTGCAGTTGGAGAAAGCGACAACCATGGGGTATATCAGTCAGGCAGTGCTATAACAAATTACAGACTACTCACTACAAAAAAACGGCTGTGTAAATTAGTATTAGGATTCTAGCAGGGGTAGTAGGGCGGGAGCTAGTTAACGGCAGCCGCAAAGGTAAGGTACAGGCTAGCTTGAGGAATGGTTACAGACAATGGCTTGACTAGGTGTGCTAACAGTATCCAATACAATCAGAACAGACAGTATGCTAACAGTATTAAATCAGACAGTTCATTTAGCTGTAGTATACTTGCGGTGGTCAGCAGATCGTCTGGGTGAAGGTGGGAGCGAGCTCGACCTCCAGGAGCTCAGCTGTTTGATTATGTAGATCTTATGTAACAATGAGCAGTGCTGTTCCTGAGATGACCCAAAAACTATGTGGTTTCAGGTTTAAGTGGCCTTACTCCTGGTCCACGCCTAAGGGCTACGCCAAAGGGCCCTCTGGCGAGGCCCTCAGGCGCGGGCCCGCCGGATGGCGCGGCCTTTTAAAGGTTGCTGCTGTGCGCCCCGATTGGGCAGGATGTTGCCGCTGCTCCTCTCGCTGCCAGAAGCTCGATCCCCGGACTGGGGAGAGCTGATGATGGTGGTGAGAGCAAGAGGACCATGCGCCGGATGGCGCGGCCTTTTAAAGGTTGCTGCTGTGTGCCCCAATTGGGCGGGATGTTGCCGCTGCTCCTCTCGCTGCCGGAGGCTCAATCCCTTGACTGGGGAGAGCTGATGATGGTGGTGAGAGCAAGAGGACCACGCGCCGGATGGCGTGGCCTTTTGTTGCATAACCATTTTGGTCATATAACATCTCCTAAAAAAGGAACTTTTCTTTGGATAGTTGGTGCCTTTACTTATTGTAGATATCATCTAAACCAGTTATATATGGTTAGTCTGCAGGGACAGATTATCAAAATTCTAGAATGTCCAGCAATAGCTAGAAGTCTCATTTTGCTTTCATAAAGGAACTTTATGGGTTTCCTTGTGCTGTATATTGTGCAGGCTTTTTAAAACTGGGTTCATCACAAAAAAAATCATTTTGGTGGCCATCCAGTCTTGCAGGTAGCCACTTCAACAGTTTTTCCTGCTACTCCAGTGCTTTTCAAACTTTTATCCCATATGACCCCATTTTAACAACTGAAAATTCATGTGACCCCAGTTGATGATGATGATGATGATGATGAAGAAATCAAAATAGGAGGTCTCCAGCCTCCTTCCTCTCCCTCCACTTATCTAAAGCAGGAAGATGCAACAGCAGGAGCAGTCAGCACAAGAGTCCCTTGTGTTAGTGTGCAGTGTGTACTTACGGACCCCAGTACTCGGCATAGTTTTCCAGTTTAACAGGAAGCTTACCCAGAAGGCCTATGAATGTTCACTGGCTCACATGCTGACTGCTGACTAGTGACTGCCACTACTCCCCCTTGACACAATGAAAGTCCAGAGAGAAGGGGAAATTACTATGTTTCTGCAACCCCCCCCCCCCCCCCCCATCCACTGATGTGACTGGGGTCCCGACCTCAAGTTTGGGAACCACTGTGGTACACACTATGCCCCAGTTATTGTAAAGTAGTAAATGATGGCAGATAAAGACCAGTATGGTCCATCTAGTCTGCCCAGTAAGATGGCAACAGTAGGTGCACCTGCTTCTCCGTGCAGGTCACCCCTCCCCATGTCTTTGTTTAGGGGTGAACCCACCGCTCCGTGTCGGACACCCCTGTTTGTTGAAAAATTAGATAGTTAAATTTATTTTGATCTTATCCTGTTGCTGTAAAGTGATCCACTGTGTCTGTCCCATGCCATTTTGAATTCTGTCATTGTATTTGCCCCCACCACTTCCATTGGGAGGGCATTCCAGGCATCCAACACCCTTTCAGTGAAAAAGTATTTCGTGGCATTGCCTTTCAATTTACCCCCTTGCAGCTTCATGTTATGCCCTCTAGTTTTACAGCTTCTGCGTCTTTGGAAGAGGTTTGTTCATATCTCCCCTATCCTCCTCCTCCTCCAGAGTGTACATATTTGGGTCTTCAAGCCTCTTCTCATAAGGGTTCTGACGCAGGCTCCAAATCATTTTGGTCGCCTTCCTCTGAATAGTTTCCAGTCTTCTTACACCCTTTGTGAGATACGGTTTCCAAAACTGAACACAGTATTCCAAGTGAGGCCTCACCAGTGACTTATACAGTGGCATTAGTACCTCTTCCTTTCTGCTGGTAATTCCTCTTTTTATGCAACCCAACATCTTCCTGGCTTTTGCCACTGCCTTATCGCACTGTTTTGCCACCTTGAGATCTTCAGAAATAATCACACCAAGGTCCTTCTCCTGGTCCGTGCACACCAACATCTTTCCCCCCTACTGCGTACATTTTCCTTGGATTTCTGCTTCCCAAGTGCATGACACTGCACTGCTTTGCATGAAATCTTTACTGCCAAGCATTAGACCATTCTTCCAGCTTTTGTAGATCTTTCCTCATCTTATCCACTCCCTCAGGGAAGTCCAGGCTGTTGCAGATTATCTCCAGGAACAAGCAGGAATGTAGTCCATCACATATGGGTATCGTCAGTACCGACGGAGCCTGCGCGGGAACGCTCCCCAGCGTCCAATTAGGAAGCTTTTGGGAGCATCCCACAGTGCCTGCGTGCTGCCTTCCAGCCTTTCCCAACTGCCTCTCTCCAGTTCTTCGTTTTCCGCAGAGCCAACTTTTCTTCTTTTTTGTGGCCGCGTCTGCCTTCCTCGACGCTTTACCGGTACCGCCGGTTTTTTCTTTCTTCATTCTTTTCTTTAAAAAAAAAAACCCCAAAATTTCTTAGTACTTTCTCCTTTTCTTTTCGGGTGCACATGCCATTTTGGGCCTTAGGCCCAGGAGTTTTTCCATAATGGAGAAACCCTCCTCGGGTTTTAAAAAGTGCACCAAGTGTGGCGGTACCATCTCCGTCACCGACACCCATGAGTGGTGTCTGAAATGTTTAGGTCCTGACTGTTCCATCTCGGAATGTATGGCCTGTGCCATGATGTCCAAGAGAGGTCGACAGAATCGAGCTGCTAAGCTCAGTACCCTGTTTCCCTTTGATGCAGCTTCGGTGGCATCGATGTCTTCCAGGGCTTCGTCTGCCTCCCATGGATCTCAGGTAATCAAACATAAGTCTAGCCGGTCCTCAAAGGGGTAGATCTCCTTCTAAGCATCGAGATGCCTCTGGCATTGCCCTTGAGGATTCTGCACCTGCAAAATTGCCCCGGCGGGAGGCTTCGGCTTCCAAAGCATTATCGGGGCTCCAGGATGTTCTCGAGGCCTTGACCTCGGCAGAACTACTGGTGCCATGCTTTGGTGTACCGGCGATCTTCTCCGATACCGACATCCAGGCATCGGCAGCGTCGATAGACCAGAGAGTCCTGGCTATTGAGCGCAGTCTGACAGCTCTCCTTGCGGCATCGACGCCCTCGGAACCGCGACAGACAATCCGACCGGTACCGGTACCGATAGCATCGACATCGGTGTCTGCATTGCCGGTACCCAGTCATCCGATGCCTTCCGGTACTGATACTCCGGTACCGACTTCGGTCGGTACGGGTATTGGGCTGTTCAAGAGCAGCCGGACAGATGGTACTTCGAGTCCTCAGAAGAATCTGAGGATTCTGACAGTTCTGTCGATGCAGGAATGCTTCTCCCAGAGGAGTCCTCCTCCCCTAAGCATAGGATGTCTCCTCCAGAGGATATTTCCTTTCAGGATTTTATCAGGGAGGTGGCTCGGGGTCTGTCCATTACTGTTGCCCCTGAAACAGAGCCCAGAGCAAAGGAGTTGGAAATTTTACAATATCCCAAAACCCCCAAGAAGGCAGCTACCTTGCCCATTCATGAGATTCTGCACGATCTCATGTTAAGAATGTGGGAGACACCTCTTACCACCTCTCCTCATTCTCGTAGACTGGATACTTTGTATCGAGTCCCTCGTCCTGGTTTCCAAAAAACTCAGCTTCCTCACCACTCTATTGTAGTGGAATCAGCTATGAGAAGGATCAAGAGTGCAAAGAGGCATGCCTCTAATCCTCCAGGACGTGAGTGCGGAACTCTGGATGCTTTTGGACATCGTGTCTTCCAAGCTTACATGCTTTCTGCCAGGATCAGTTCCTATAGTCTCTACATGGGAATGTTCCTGAAGGAGGTCACAGGTGATTTAGAGGCTTTGAGTCCTATTCTTCCTGAGGATAGAAGACAGGATTTTCTCACATTGGTCAAGCATGCCCAAGATGTTTCTAAATTTTGTCAACTGTGTAGCTTTTGACTGTTTTGAGTGCATAAGCAGAACCTCTGCCATTGCCATAGGTGCACGTAGAATTGCTTGGCTCCAGGCATCTGATCTGGAGCTCTGGGTACAAGACAAATTGGGAAATATTCCTTGTACTGGTCAGAACCTGTTTGTTAGAGATTGGCAGGAAAAAGCCAATGAGTTGGATGCTGACAACTCCACCTTGGATAGATTATCCAAGTCCACAGCTGATCCTGCTAGAAAGAAATCTTAAAAGAAACCATTCTTCTCTAAGAAGAAAAGAGATTATCCTGCTTATACTCAGCAGGGACGTTCTGCAGGTCAGCTTGTCAGGAAAGGTCAGCAACCACCCAAACAGAAGAAAGCGAAGACCGCTAAGCCTCAGCCGTCCCAGCAGTCTCAGCCTCCACAAGGCCTTTGACTTTCAGCTAGAGAACTCAGCCTTCCTGGCTCTCATGGGACCAGAGCCTTTCACCATTCCAGGAAGGTTATGTCACTTTGCCCCCAGATGGGGGAAAATAACAGCAGAGCATTGGACACTCTACATCATAATAGAGAGGTACAAGCTTCATTTTTCGAGCATGCCCCCTCCCACAATAATAAGGCAGTTCAATTCTCTGACCTCTCTCATCAACCTGTTAGGTCAGGAGGTCACTATGCTTCTTGCCCAAGGGGCAATAGAAGTACCCATCCATCAGCAGGGTACAGGGTTTTACTCCCCCTATTTCCTTATCCCAAATAAAATAGGGGGATACAGACCTATCTTGGACCTCAGAGAATTGAACAAATTCCTTGTCAAAGAGAAATTCAAGATGATTTCTCTCGGAACTCTGCTGCCATACCTTCAGAGTCAGGATTGACTATGTTCTCTAGATCTCAAGGATGAATGCAACCATGTTCTCATCCATCCAACTCACAGAAGGTTCCTTTGGTTCCTTTTTCAAGGAAAGCACAACCAATACAGGTTGCTTCCTTTTGGCCTGGCCTCAGCTCCAAGGGTGTTCACGAAATGCATGGCTGTAGTAGCAGCATTTTTACTCACTCTAGGGATATTCGTCTTCCCCTACTTAGACGACTGGCTCATTCGAGCCCCAACAGAGTCAGAAGCCAGGACTTCTCTATCCTGCACAATGCGTATCCTTCAGTATTTGGGTCTTGTAATAAACATCCCAAAATCCAGTCTAACTCCCACTCAGTCTTTAGAGTTCATAGGAGCTCTGCTGGACACCAGAAAGGCAAGGGCCTATCTCCCCCAGGCCTGTTGCCTTCACATTGTGCAGTTAGCTTCTCAAGCAGTGCTAAAGCCTCATCTCACTGCCCGAGAAATGCTACAACTACTAGGCCACATGGCATCTACTGTGCATGTGGTTCCCTATGCTCGCCTTCATATGAGGGCAGCCCAGTGGACCTTATCCACTCCATGGACCCAGGCATCAGGATGCCTGTGAGACAAAATAGCAAACACAAGTCGCCTTATTTTGTCCCTCCAATGGTGGAAGTCCACTCAAAACCTGTTGCTGGGGTCCCCTTTTCAACAACCCTTACCCCAAGCAACTCTCACAACAGATGCTTCTCCGATGGGTTGGGGAGCTCATTTACAAGACTTCTCCACCCAAGGCACCTGGTCTCCACAGGAGACTCATCTACATATCAATCTCTTGGAGCTCAGAGCAATTTTCCTTGCTCTTCGAGTGTTCCACACCCTGCTCAGCTCTCAAGACAGTCCTCATTCATACGGACAATCAAGTAGCCATGTTCTTCGTGAACAAGCAGGGGGGAACAGGCTCTCTGTCGCTTTGCAACGAAGCTTTGCGACTATGGGCCCTCGCCAGAGAGCATCAGATTCATCTCCTGGCAGTGTATCTTTCAGGTATACAAAACTCTTGGGCAGACAGACTCAGTCGAGTTCTGCTTCCACACGATTTGTCTCTGCATGCAGACCAGGTGACCAAGATTTTTCAAATTTGGGGAACCCCGGACATAGACATTTTTGCAAGTCCGTGGAATGCCAAACTTCCCCGGTTCTGTTCCAGAATTCCGGCTCAGAAGGCTCAGGCCAGGGATTCTTTCCTCCTTTACTGGGGTCAAGACTTCCTGTATGCCTTTCCACCCTTTCCCCTAATTCCCAAAACCCTGTTCAAGCTTCAGAGAGAGAGAGAGAGAGGCCGTATGATTCTCATAGCTCCACATTGGCCAAGGCAAGTGTGGTACCCTCTGCTTCTACATCTCTCTCAAGCTCCCTCCCTGGAGTTATGGTCTGCTCCAGATCTCCTATCCCAGGAGGACGGAATGTTATGGCATCCCAATCCCCAGTCTCTGCATCTCAGGGCTTGGTTGCTGAAGGCCTAGATCTCCATGATCTTAATCTCTCTCAGCAAGTAAAAGATATTCTTTTTGCTTCCAGGAAACCTCCTACGAGACGCTTTTATGCTTTCAAGTGGAGAAGATTTATCGTATGGTGTTCGCAGAAGGGTCTTAACCCCCTTGTGATACTTCTGGAATCATTGCTAGAGTATCTCCTTTATTTGTCCAATGCAGGTCTTAAGACTAACTCAGTAAGAGTCCATTTGAGTGCTATTGCAGCTTCCTTTAAGCCTCTAAATTGACAGCCTATTTCCTCTCATCCTCTTATAGCAAGATTTATGAGAGGCCTTCTTCTAACAAGCCTCCCATTAGGCCACCACCGGTGGCATGTGACTTAAACCTGGTTCTTGGGCAGCTCATGAAACCACCTTTTGAACCCTTAGCTACTACCTCCTTGATATTCCTTTCTTGGAAGGTTATCTTTCTCATTGCAATCACATCAGCACGTCGCATTAGTGAGTTTCAAGCGCTAGTAGCTGATCCACCTCATACAAGGTTCCATCATGACAAGGTAGTCCTTAGGACTCATCCATACTTTATGCCAAAGGTGGTCTCGCCTTTTCATCTAAACCAAGCGGTCTACCTACCTTTGTTTTTTCCAAGGCCTCATGCATCAAATGCAGAGAGGAATCTTCATACCTTGGACTGTAAAAGAGCTTTAGCCTTTTACTTACAAAGAACACAGCAACATAGAAAGTCCTCTCAACTCTTTGTTGCTTTTGATCCTTCTCATTTGGGACTTCCAGTCTCCAAGAGAACACTATCTAATTGGATTGCTCAGTGTATAGCCTTTGCCTATCAGAGTAAGAATCTTCCTCTGGAGGGCTATGTCACGGCTCACAATGTGAGAGCCATGACAGCTTCAATGGCTCATCTGCACTCTGTGTCTATCGACGACATCTGTTGAGCAGCCACCTGGGCCTCGGTTGATACCTGCACAGCCCATTACTGCTTGGACAAGAACTCCCGCCGGGATTCCTTGTTTGGTCAGGCTGTTCTCCAATACCTGTTCCATACCTAATCAACTCCTACCCACCATCCCTGGTAGGATGCGAGAGATTCATGGGGGGAAGTGGAGCCCTTCTCAGGGGTGCTCAACTTCTGAGGTCTCTCCCTGGCATCTAAAGCTAGGGAGTCCCCATATGTGATGACTACATTCCTGCTTGTTCCTGGAGATAGTATAGTTACTCACCTGTAACAGGTGATCTCCGGGAACAGCAGGAATTTAGTCCTCACAACCCACCCACCTCCGCTAGGAGTTGTATTTTCTCTTTCTAGCTCTTTCCCTTTCCCTCTCTCTCTCTTTGTCTCAGTTTTAAAACTCAACTGGAGAGAGGCAGTTGGGAAAGTCGGGAAGGCAGCAGGCAGGCGCTGTGGGATGCTCCCAAAAGCTTTCCTTTTGGACGCTGGGGAGCGTTCCCGCGCAGGCTCCGTCGGTACCGACGATAACCCATATGTGAGGACTAAATTCCTGCTGTTCCCGGAGATCACCTGTTATAGGTGAGTAAGTATGCTTTATGGGCCAAGGAAACAGGTTGTTATCTACATATAGAGAGAGAGGAGGAAGGTTTAGGAGGAAAAATGAGAAGTTAATTTTGGCCATGTTTACTTTCTAACGGCGGTGAGACATCCAAATGACGATGTCAGGCAGGCAGAGATGCGGGCCTGGAGTGTTGAAGAGGTGTCAGGTGAAGAAAGATAGATCCGAGAATCATCGGCATAAAAATGATATTGAAATCCACGGGAGGAGATAAGAGCATCAAGGGCCTGGGCATATAGGGAGAAAAGAAGAGGGCCCAGAACAGATCCTTGGGGTACACCAACTGAGAATGGGATAGCAGTAGAGGAGGAACCACCAGAAGAAACACTGAAAGAGCGATGGGAGAGATAAGAAGAAATCCAGGACAGAGTAGAGTCCCTAAACCAAGTGAGGATAATGTGTCAAGGAGAAAGTGGTGGTTAACAGTGTCAAAACCCACGGGAAGGTCAAGAAGGATGAGGATCGAGTTAAAGACCCTTTGATTTAGTCAGGAACTAGTCACTGGAGACTTTAGCAAATGCCGTCTCAGTAGAATGTAAGGTACAAAAGCCAGATTTGAAGTGGATCCAGCAGAGCTTGAGATCTAAGAAAATCAAGACAACAGCGAAGAACTGCACGTTTAAGAAGTTTGGAAATGAAGGGGAGATTGATAATTAGGGCAGCTAGGGTCAAAAGAAATTTTTTTTAAGGAGAGGTGTGACCACAGCATCCTTGAGGGCTGCAGGGACCATGGCAGTCGAGAACCAAAGGTTAAGAATATATGAGATAGAAGGAATGATAGAGGAGGAAATAGAGTTACGGAGACGGGTGAGGTAGGATCAAAAGAACAAATAGTAAGTTTAGAGGAGGAAAGAAGAAAAGAGGTTTCCTCATTAGAGATCTTAGAAAAGAATGAAAGGGTAACAGATTGATGGGAAAAGCTGGTATTGAGGTGGGGGAAGAGGGAATGAAGCTAAACTGGTGGAGAATTGGAGTGTGATCTTGTGGATTTTATCATGGAAATAATTGGCTACGGTTTGGGCAGAAAGAAAAAGAGGGTTGGAGGGGATGATGCCTTGAGGAGAGAGTTGAGAAATTGAGATGGCTAGGGTCAGTGGCAAGAGAGTTAGATTGACATAGCAGTTTTGCTTGGCAAGAGTTAAGGTTGATTGAAAAGAAGTAAACATGAATTTGAAGTGAAGTCAGAAAGGGAGTGGGATTTGAGCCAGATGTGCTCAGCTGAGCGGGCACAGGCGCATAGGAAGCGGGTAGTTGAAGACAACCAGGGCTGAGGTATAGTGCATCTAACAGGAGGTGATATAGGTGGAGCAAGAGTATCTAGAGCAGAGGAAAGGGTGGTATTATAGGAATCTACAGCCTCATCGACAGATTTAGAGAACAAGATGGAAGAAAGAGAGCTAAGGAGTCAATAGCATGAAGATTCCTAAAAAGGTAGGAGAAGACTGGGTGAGATTGAGGTGGGGGAGTGATGAAGGGTGAAGGTTAGTAGGTGATCACATAAGGGAAAAACAGAGGTACAGAAATTGGAGGGTAAACAGAAGAAAACCAGGTTAAGGCAGTGATTGTGCAGATTTATTTATTTATTTATTTATTTTATTTACAGTCTCTTATATACCGCACTATTCAGCATCAGCGCGGTTTACATGGAACAAAATGCTCAGTACAGTTAACATGTATGAGTTTACAGATAACAGGGAACAAAAACTTGGCTAACCGGGGTAAACTATGTACAGT
Source organism: Ichthyophis bannanicus (assembly GCA_033557465.1). Classification (NCBI taxonomy): domain Eukaryota; kingdom Metazoa; phylum Chordata; class Amphibia; order Gymnophiona; family Ichthyophiidae; genus Ichthyophis; species Ichthyophis bannanicus. The sequence goes on along the minus strand of CM066032.1, from coordinate 1,852,944,871 downwards.
ACTTACTATATGGGGTCGTATCAAAGAGGTTGCGTAGACAATGCAGTCCACATCATGGGTTTGAATATCCACTTGGTGTGTTGTTGATATACTATACATTTGTCTGGGAATGGTATCAGGAGTGTCTTAGAGCTCTAGGGGATGCAGTTGGGCTCTATAAGGTACTTGTTGAAGAGGTGGCCTTTGAGGGCTTTCCTGAACTGTGGTAGGTTCTTAATAGCCCGGATCTCATGGGGTAATGCATTCCAGTATCTTGGGGCACTGAGATTGAAGGCCCTGTTGGCTGTCGATTTGGTGCAAACAGTAAGTGCCTTCGGGACTTTTAGGGAGTTTTTAGCCGTGGATTTTCTTGCTCTATTTGTGGATGTAGAATGGATGAGGGAGGTTAGGGATGCAGATGAGAGATTGTGAACAGCTTTAAAGGTGATTGTCAAGATCTTGAAAATTATTCTTGCCTGAATGGGTAGCCAATGCAGCTGTATCAGCAGAGGCGTCACGTGGTCGCTCCTGGAGGCTCCGTGGAGGACTCTTGCTGCCGCATTCATGGCTAGCTGAAGAGGGTTTAATGTAGCTTGGGGAAGACCTTGTAATATGGCATTGGCATAATCAAAATGGGGTATGACCAAAGCCTGGAAGATTGTCCGAAAATCAGTTGGTTCAAGCATGGAATGTAGGTGCCTAAGTGAGCGGATCTTGAAGTAGACTGATCTGACTACGTTTCCTATGTGGGCCTTCATATCCAGGCGTTGATCTAAGGTGACTCCCAGGTATCGTATTGAGGATTTAGAGTTCAGCTCAGCTTCTTTTACTTTAAGATATTGCGGTGGGGTAAAGTTGGGGTTCCTCGTAATGAAAGAGTACTTCCGTTTTCTTATGTTGTATTCTGAGGTTTTGGGAAAGAAGCCAATCAGATATTGCATTGAAACAGTTCGTCAATGGGGAAAGGTCCAGATTCTCAGTAGAGAAGGGTAAGTAGAGCAGGACATCTGCGTATAACATGCAATCAACATTGAAGGACCTGATGATATTACAGATGAGTGGGAGCAGAAGAGGAAAATTGGAGGTTGAATGAGTAGGTTAAGGAAAGGAGTTTAGAAGCATAGGGGTCAGAAGGGTTATCGACATGAATATTAAAATCACCAAGAATAAGGGAAGGAGGAGAAGAATCCAGAAAAAGGGAAAGCCAGAAGTCAAAAGTCAGTGAGAAAAAGTAGAGGTGGATTTATCAGGGGATCTGTAGATAGCAGTTATATGGAGAGATAAGGAATTAAAGATGGAATGGACTTCAAAGGAAGAAAATGAGTGAGACAAAAGTAGAAGGGGGGGGGGGGGTGGAATTGTCAGGAAGGAGAAAGCAGAAACCCAGCACCACCACCACCATGGCCAGTGGCATGAGGAGTGTGGGAAAATTGGTAGCCACCATGACAGTGGGCAGAACCGAGGCAGTGTCATCAGGCAGGGGGCCAGGTTTCAGTAAGAGCTAATAGGTGGAAAGAGTTAGAGATGAAGAGGTCATGAGTAAAGGCGAGTTTATTGGAAATGGAATGAGCATTTCATAATGCACAAGAAAAAGGGAGAGAGGAGGGGGAAAGGAGAAGAACATGGATGAGATTAGAGTGAGTGAGAGAATAGTCTGGGGGACCAGGGTTCGGATTGAGATTGCAAGGCAGAGAGGAGACAGAATGACAGAAACGAGGATGAGGTTTTTTAAAAGACAGGGGGAGGAATGAGTGAGGAAGAAAAAAGATGACATTCAGGAGTTGAGGAAAGGGAGGAAGATGAGATGGGAGAGGAAATGGGAAAGGTAGAGAGAAGGAGGGGAGGTATGAGGATGTTAGTGAGAGGGGAGAAGGTTAGGGAGTGTCAATAATAGGAAGAAGTCATGATGTGGAGCCATAAGAAGAAAAGAAATGTAGAGGGAAGCAGAAGAGTTAGAAGAAAGATCTTACCCAAGGCCGACCCATCCACTAGACAATGGCCTGGGGTGGCAGACCCTGGTGGGCAGCCTGGCTACCCCCTTTCCCCTCGTGAAGCGACAGCAGGCTTTAAAACACGCATGCACACAGTTACGGCTTGCCACTCCTGCCCCTTTCAACAGGACGTTGCGTCAGAGGGGGTCAAGAGTGGCAAAGCCATAAGTGCACATGTGCTGCCACTTCAGCGTAAAGAGGGATCACAGTGTGCTGCCTTCCTCCCCAGGTGAGAGGATGCATGGCGGGCTGGATGGTACTGCAGTTGGGGAGAGGGGGCAGCAGCAGCATGGAGGGCCTACCTAGGGCGGCAGAAACCCTTGGGACGGCTCTCTACTTATTTATTTATTTGTGCTTATTTACCGCTTTTCGTGAATCACAGCGGTTTACAGAGAACTTAAGTATTGAACATTATATTAAACAAAATTACATATAACCTTATAACAGGAGTGAAAGGGATTAAGGGAAGAATTAACTTAAATCAGTAACAGCTGGTTTAAGTGATAACTATATACAGAGAAATAAGCATATATCAAATTAGTTACAGTGCATTAGAGTTCATCTTGTAAAGTGGGCGGACTGAAGCTTTACAAAGAGTATTCTAACTAGGTGACTGGTTCATCATAGTGTTCCTTGAACAGAAATGTTTTTAGCAGCTTATGGAAGGATTTAGGGTCCTTAGTATCTCTGATGATTGAAGGAAGTGAGTTCCATAATAGTGGGGCATAAAGGGAGAAGGCTCTCTTGGATGTAGTTGAATTGCAGCTTCTGAAATCGGCGTGTGCTGCAAGAGAATTTCTATTGTTACTTCTTCGTGGTCTGTTTTCTGGACTGATTCGAATATACTCTTTCAGGGAGATGACAGGTTCTGATTGAATGGTTTTGAATATAGTGTGGAGAGCCTTGAATTTAACCTTTTTCCTGGCACTACCACAAAAGCGCTATTAATTTCTTAACTATTCTTTTTCTTACTACATGTAATGACTGCAAAACGTAAGTATAGTGTCAATAGATTCAGAGTTCGTTTTTGTAGTTTATCTGTTCCTATGCAGGAACATTGCCAAGACATTGTATGCTCAACCCATGCAAGAGAACATCCTACTAGAATGCAAAAATAACAGATAAATCAAGCAGATACTAGTGATTATGCTACAGTATGCATGTCTGTCACTTGTGATAGTCCACAAAGCAAGTTTTGCCCTTATCGGAGTGAAGCCGAACCTTGCAGACCCTGCACATGACCGTAGAGTTCTTCGAACACATGTGACAGCGTCCCTGCGTGCAACTGATGCGTTCATGACGTAACTCCTGTGCCTGCCGGACATCTTTTGGCAAGTTGGCTACGTGATTTGATCTGATTGAATGTTCCTGAATGGCAGTGCCCTTCAAGAGACACAAGGTGATGTCACGTCTGAATGTCAGATGATCCATGTCACTTCCATGAAGGTGACAGTGTATTTTCCAAGCAGCCACGACAGATACATTGAGGACCTTTGTGAATAGTGGCCACCACCATTTCTTTCCACACACTGATGGCCTGTAGCTTGCTAAGAGCCTGTCCATGAGATCCACTCTACCCATTCCTTCATTATAGTGCTTCACCACAAAGGGTTGAGACACAGCAATATCTGATGTACCCTTGACTCGGCGACATGCGGTTTGAAGTGGGTCATGTTGAGATTGTTGCTGGCAATGCAGACAACAGAATTGTCATGCCACTTTGCCACATAGGCTGACCCATCACATCGGTAATCATAGTCTCCTCGTTGGTCACTCTTCTTCATGTCCTTTGTACTTCGAAGTTCTTTGTGTGCTCCGCCAGTTCTCAGTTCCTGTAGCTGCAACATTTCTCTCTGCGATTGACTTGATCAGTGCGTAACTTATAAAAAAATTATCGAAGAACAGGTGGTGACGAATTACATCTGAATGTTTTTCAATAACATCAACCATATGGTTTATGACCCTGGAGCCCAGAGGTTCCATCGAATATGTAGAACTTTCTCATCCGGTGTACAGCTTAATGTTGTAAGGGTAGCCGTCAATGCCACGCATACACCACCACTTAAAACCAAATCTAATTGGTTTTCCTCTTATAAACATTTTCATGTTGTGGTGGCCAAAGTACGGAGTCATAGATTCGTCAATACTCAATTCATGGTGGAAAAACACAAACTGCACCAAATTCGTGTTGACGGCAGATCTCGAGGAACAAGCAGGAATGAGTCTTTACATATGGGTATCGTTGGTACCGACGGAGCCTGCGCGGGAACGCTCCCCAGCGTCCAAAAGGAAAGCTTTTGGGAGCATCCCACAGCGCCTGCGCGCTGCCTTCCCGCCTTTCCCAACCGCCTCTCTCCAGCAGGTCGTGTTCCTGTCACCGCTGAAGAATTTCTTTATTTTCTTTTATTTCTTTGGTTGCGTGTCTGCCTTCTCGACGCCGGACCGGTACCGCCTGTCTTTTCTTTCTTTCTTCTAAAAAAAATAAAATAAAATAACTACTGTTTTTCTCACTTCAGTGCATTTGTTCTTTCTTTGGCCTTAGGCCTATGAAAATTTTTCCTCATGGAAAAGCCCGCCTCCAGGTTTAAAAAGAGCACAAAGTGCAGCGGCACTATTTCTGTCACCGACACCCATGACTGGTGTCTAAAATGTTTAGGTCCTGACCATTCCATTACGGATTGTGAGTCCTGTTCCATGATGTCTAAAAGAGGTCTACAGAATCGAGCAGCCAAGCTCAGTACCCTGTTTCCCTCTGATGCAGCTTCGGTGGCATCGACATCTTCCAGGGCTGCTGCGTCCTCCCATGGATCTCAGGTAACCAAACTTAAGTCCAGCCGGTCCTCGAAGAGTAGATCTCCCTCTAAGTATCGAGATGCCTCAGGGCTTGCTCTCGAGGAATCCGCACCAGCAAAATTACCCCGGCGGGAGGCTCCGGCTTCCAAAGCTTTATCTATGGGGTCACAGGTTGACATTGATGGCTCTGCCTCGACCGATCACCTGTTGCCATTTTCTGGGGTACCGGTGGTTCCCACTGGTACCGACATCCAGACATTGGTGGCGTCGATGGATCAGAATATTCTGACCATGCAGCGTGCCATCACGGCATTCATACAAGCTGCGACGCCTTCGGTACCGCAACAAACTCCGTTGTCGGTACCGACTCCGGCACGGCACCAATATCGGTTCCGGTGCCGGTACCGATTGCATTGACATCGGCTTCGGTGTCGACTGCAGCGGTACACTGTTCTGTGATACCCATCGCTACCGAATCGGTACCGATCACTCCCGATGTCGATACCACCCGGTACGCGTATCGGGCTCTGCAGGAGCATCCAGATAGGCGATACTTCGATTCCTCTGAAGACTCTGATGAATCAGAGGCCTCTATCGAAGCATCGGTGATCCTTCCTCAGGAGCCCTCTTCTCCAAAAAGGAGAATGTCTCCTCCAGAAGACTTGTCTTTTCAAGACTTCATTAGGGAAGTGGCCAGGGGCCTTTCCATCTCAGTGGCCCCTGAGACAGAGCCTAGAGCCAAAAATTAGATATTTTACAATATCCTAAGGCTCCTAAAGAGGCAGCCACTTTACCAATACATGAGATTCTTTATGATCACATGTTGGGCATATTGGAGACTCCTCTCACCACCTCCCCTCATTCTCGTAGGTTGGACACCATGTATCGTGTTCCTCCTTGTCCTGGCTTTCATAAGACTCAGCTTCCTCACCACTCCATTGTGGTGGAGTCTGCTATGAAAAAGATCAAGAGTACAAAAAGGCACTCTTCTACTCCTCCAGGAAGAGAATGCAGAACCTTAGATGCCTTTGGCAGGAGAATTTTCCAGGCCAATATGCTTGTTGCCAGAATCAACTCCTATAGTCTCTATATGGGGATGTTTCTAAAAGAAGTTACAGATCATCTGCGAACTTTGTCTCCTTTTATTTCAGAAGATAAAAGGGAAGAGTTTCTCACCTGGCTCAAACATGCCCAGGATGTTTCCAAGTTTTCCAACCGTGCAGCCTTTGACTCTTTTGAAGGTGCCAGCAGAGCCTCGACTATTGCCATAGGTGCACGCAGAGTTGCTTGGTTACAAGCTTCTGATTTGGAACCCTGGGTTCAGGATGGACTAGGAAACCTTCCTTGTACAGGTGAAAACCTTTTTGGCAAAGATTGGCAAGCAAAGGCCACCCAGATGGATGCTGAAAATTCTGCTTTAGATAGACTTTCAAAGTCTACCTCTGCTCCTTTTAAGAAACGGTTGTTCAAAAAGGGTCTTTTTCCCAAAAAAGGGAAATATTATTCTGCTTATGGTCAGCAGGCATCTTCTGCAGGTCGTTTTGCTACAAAGAGACAGCAACAACTGAAACAGGCCAAGCCTAAGGCTGCTAGGACTGCTACAGCCCAACAGCCTCAGCCTCCTCAGGGCCTTTGACTTACAACTAGAGAACTTAGCCTTTCTGGCTCTAGAACATCCAGAGCCTCTCACCATTCCAGGAAGGTTAGCTCACTTTGCTCCCAGATGGGAACAAATCACAGCAGAGCAATGGACCCTCTCCATCATAAGGGAAGGGTACAAGATTCATTTCTTAAACCTTCCCCCTCACACCATGGTGAGACAGTTCAATTCTCCAACATCTCTCCTCGACCTTCTGGGTCAGGAGATTGCTACCCTTCTTGCCCAAGGGACAATAGAAGAAGTACCCCTTCTTCAACAGGGCTCAGGATTCTACTCCCCCTACTTTCTCGTCCCAAAGAAAACAGGGGGCTACAGACCCATCTTAGATCTCATAGAATTGAACAAGTTTCTATGCAAGGAGAAATTAAAGATGACTTCTCTCGGTACTCTCCTTCCATACCTCCAGAGTCAGGACTGGCTTTGTTCTCTAGATCTCAAGGATGCATACACCCATGTCCTCATCCATCCAACACACAGAAGGTTCCTTCGGTTCCTTTTCCAAGGAAAGCACTATCAATACAGAGTGCTTCCCTTTGGTCTGGCCTCTGCCCAAAGGGTGTTCACTAAATGCATGGCAGTAGTAGCTGCATTTCTACGCACTCTAGGAATATTTGTATTCCCATATCTGGACGACTGGCTCATCCGAGCTCCATCCCAGTCAGAGGCCCAGGCTTCCCTGCACAAGCCGTATCCTTCAGTATCTGGGACTTGTAATAAACATCCCAAAATCCCATCTCACCCCTACTCAATCTCTGGAGTTCATAGGGGCCTTACTGGATACCACCACTGCAAAGGCCTTTCTTCCCCAGGCCCGTTGCCTACGCTTGGTGAAGTTAGCCTCCCAGATTCAGTTAAAGTCCCATTTAACTGCTCGAGAGATGTTACAACTGTTAGGCCACATGGCATACACTCTGCATGTGGTCCCTTATGCTCGCCTTCACATGAGGGCAGATCAATGGACTTTGTCCACCCAATGGACCCAGGCATCAGGGTGCCTGTCAGACAAAATAGCAACCTCCAGTCGCCCTTTTTTCTCTCTCTAGTGGTGGAGGTCCACCCAAAATCTGTTGCTGGGGTCCCCCTTTCAACAGGTGTTACCCCAAGCAACCCTCACAACAGATGCCTCCCCAAAGGGTTGGGGGGCTCATCTACAAGATCTCTCCACCCAGGGCATCTGGTCTCCACAGGAGACATCTCTACATATCAACCTCTTAGAGCTCAGAGCAATTTTTCTAGCTCTGAGTCTTCCACAACCTGCTCAGCTACAAGACAGTCCTCATCCACACAGACAACCAAGTAGCCATGTATTACATGAACAAGCAGGGAGGGACTGGCTCTCTGTCGCTTTGCAACGAAGCTCTGAGATTGTGGGCCTTCGCCAGGGAGCATCAAATTCATCTCATGGCAGTGTATCTTCCAGGGGTTCAAAACTCTTGGGCAGACAGACTTAGTCGAGTTCTGCTTCCAAACGAAGGGTCCCTCCATGGGGACCAGATAACCAGGATCTTTCAAATTTGGGGAACCCCAGATATAGACCTGTTTGCAAGTCCGTGGAATGCCAAACTTCCCCGGTTCTGTTCCAGGATTCCGTGTCAGGGAGTTCAGGCCAGGGATGCCTTCCTCCTTCATTGGGGGCAAGACTTCCTCTATGCTTTTGCACCCATTCCCCTAATTCCCAAGACACTGTTCAAGCTTCAGAGAGACAAGGGGTCTATGATCCTCATAGCACCACGTTGGCCACACCAAGTGTGGTACCCTCTACTTCTGCATCTCTCTCAAGCTCCCTCCCTGGACTTGGGATCTGCTCCAGACCTCCTATCCCAGGAGGAGGGAATGTTGTGGCACCCAAATCCCCAGTCTCTTCATCTCAGGGCCTGGTTGCTGAAGGCCTAGACCTTCAAGATTTGCATCTTTCTCAGCAAGTGAAGGATATCCTTCATACTTCCAGAAAGTCTTCCACCAGACGTTCCTATGCTTTTAAGCGCTACTCTTGAAAAGGCGCCGCCGGCAGAGAAGCAGCCCCTTCCCATCTGCGGCCATCTCAGAGGCTCCCCAGTCGGGGTCGAGCAACAAGCAGTTTCCCGCTCTGCACTCCAGCCCTATCCGGGCTGTGGGAGGAACCAGCGCTACTCTTCAAAAGGCACCGCCGGCAAGCGCGCCCGCGCCTTGCGGGCCCGCGCCTGAGGGCCTCGCAAGAGGGCCCTTTGGCGTGGCCCTTAGGCGGGGCACGACAGGCAAAAAACGACAACAACCTGAACAGCAGGCACTTCCAACGACCAGCCATCGAACATACAGCCATCTCACAAGCAGACTCACGCTAACAGGAAAACCGCCGTTTGCAAAACTCCCTAGAATCCAAGCAGCTTGAGTTCCTACAAAGTTGAGCTCGCCCCCACTCTCAACGGAGATTTCCTCGATCACAGCAAGTTGATATATAGATTTCAGAGTAAGGCAATCGGCCTCACAGAAGAGCCCACCGGAAAAGGTGATAGCGAAAACCACCCACCCAGCGCATCACCGAGCTTCTTGACCCAATTGGGACTGGCCTCTCACTTTAAAAAGAGAGCGAAAGGCGCTTAAGGAACTCTCCAAAGTGGTATCGGTGACACGTAAACACCATATTCGAAACCCCAACTACACCTCTCACCCTCCGGTACTGCTGGAGCTCCCCTACGGTCGAGCTCGCGTACCTTCAACTGATCCACCAGCGTCTCGATCACAGCAAGTATTTCCTACCTGACTGTCACTAATAACTATTGCCTGTTCTACTGTAGCCAGTAATCTCAAACATTACAGCTATTGCCTGTTTTACTGTAGCCAGTAATCTCAATCATTATAGCTATTGCCTGTTTTACTGTAGCCAGTAATCTCAAACATTATAGCTATTGCCTGTTTTACTGTAGCCAGTAATCTCAATCATTATAGCTATTGCCTGTTTTACTGTAGCCAGTAATCTCAAACATTATAGCTACTGTCTGTTTTACTGTAACCAGTAATCTCATTTATGTATAACTATATTGCCTGATTTATTCACAACTGTCCGACTATTACTGTCTCCATTACCTCCTACATAATCTTTATTGCTTGTAAGTACAGAAAACTACTGCCTGATCTATTCCTCCATAATCTTCCTAACCAAATAATTACCATCACCGGTAATAGAATCGGACATTATTGCATCGAACTACGAAACTCAATCCACTACATAAATCTCACCAAGCAGTACCTTGACACTGAACATGACACTCACAAAAACTATGATTCTAAAAATAACCTACAACTTCATATTATTGACAATCCTAATCGATCTAACACTTACCTTATCTACTAAAAATCATATGGCAATCCCCATAATACGAACAACACCCAGAAATAACTACCATATTGCCCACACAAACCCATACCACCAGGCAAAAATAAACTACCACCGACTTATACAAATAAAACAAACTGATTTACAACAAATAAAAGAAAACAACATCAAAAACAACAATTCACTGTCATGTATACTTATCAATGCACGCTCAATGAAAAATAAACTTCCCATATTTAATGATTTAATAACAGACCTAAAACCTGACATTTTATGTGTAACTGAGACGTGGTTATCTGAAACGGATACAGTCTACTTAAACCAGCTTAACACTGATGACTATGATATAAATTTTACCCACAGACCCAACAAAAAAGGAGGAGGTGTACTTATCATGACAAGAAAGATATTAAATGCCAAATCAATAAGACATAATATAACCAATAACATAGATACCCTCATCATAAAGATTAACAATCTTAGAATCTGCCTAATATACAGACCCCCTGACCAAAAAGCAGATAGTCTAGATCCACTTATTGAATTTCTGGGCTCATCTACCGATCAAGATCCAATAATCATGCTAGGTGATTTCAACCTCCCCTCACTTCCAGTATCAGAAGCCAACCTTTTCCTAGAAACTATAGCTGACATGGATTTTCACCAGATAATCACCAACACAACACACACAAAAGGAAGCACTCTAGACCTTATACTCCTCCCAAACACAATCTTCCAACTATTCAACCCAGATACTATAGAATACATACAAATTCCTTGGTCTGATCATTACATCATTAAATCAAAACTCACATTCCATACCAATAGCACCAAAAACTACTCAAGAAGTGATTCCACCACAAAATTCAAAAGATTTAACGAAACTGAATTCCTAGATACAATAATACCCCACCTTGTGTCTCCCCCAACGGACTTAGATGAAGCTATCAAAAATTGGCATGACACAATAACTGATGCAGCTAAATCTGACCGAAGTAACAAAAAACCCTCTAACTCCAAAAAAGCTCCATGGTTCGACAACACGCTAAAACAAATGAAGAGACAACTAAGAAAATCAGAACTCAAATGGCGCAAAACCAAACTAACTATACATAAGGAAATATATAATACCATTCTTACAAAATACAAAGACACTATAGATAGCACAAAAAAGACTTACTATGCTGCAATCTTATCAAAATCCTATAATAGACCACGAGAGCTATTCTCCATTGTTAGAAATCTCACTAATAACCCTCAAACACATAACAATGAAATTACTGACATATCAGTACAAACTTTAGCTGACTACTATCAAAATAAATCCACACAACCTATAATGTCCATAGACAAACATAACGTAGCTTTAAATTTCGCAAATGAATGGTCAGTTTTTCACCCCACATCCAAAGAATCACTAAAGAATATTATTTCCAACCTCAACACTACCACCTCTTATCTTGATCCATGCCCTGTAACATGGATAAAAAGCACACTTCCAATACTAATCTCTTTCATCCTCCCTATAGTCAACCTCTCATTACTCCAAGGTTACCTCCCTCCTAAACTCAAACATGCACAAATCCGCCCAATTCTCAAAAATGGTACTACGGACAAAACATCCCCAAAATCGTATCGACCTATTTCAAGTATCCCTTTCTTAGCTAAAATAATAGAAAAAGTGGTACAGATCCAGACACAGGAACACCTAGACTCTTACTACCCACTTGATGAACACCAATATGGTTTTAGACCTCAGCATGGAGTAGAATCACTTTTAACAGTCTTAATTGATACACTCCTTAAAGGGATTGATAATCACAAAAAAGCATTCATACTCCTATTTATTGACATATCAGCCGCATTTGATAGTGTACATCACACTATAATGCTTAATAACCTAAAACAAATAGGTATAAATGCCACAGTACACAAATGGTTCACCTCATATTTACATAATAGAACGCAAAATGTAAAAATAGCTAATCAGACATCCACCACATATAAACAAGAAATTGGTCTCCCACAAGGCTCAGCTCTATCAGCCCTCTTATTTAACATATATATAAAACCAGTTTGTGACATTTTCAAAAAATTCGGTGTACTCTATCATCTATACGCAGATGATATTATGTTATACATTCCATTCACCATCCCTGATGTACCGATAAAACTCTTAACAGATTGTCTTAACGAAATCGCAACCTGGCTAAAAGCGAAAAACCTCCACATAAACCATTCAAAAACAGAGGTATTAATTGTAACAAAAAACCATTCATATGTCCCTCCAACCCACATAACAATACAAAACCATGACATCAAAATAAAAAACGAAATAAGATATCTAGGAGTCATTTTAGATACACACCTAACGATGAACACCCACATTAGAAACACTATAAAGAAAATCTATTTCAAACTCAAAATACTCAAGCAACTACGCCCCTTAGTCCACTTACAAGATTTCATTAACATAATACAGGCAACCATAACCCCACACTTTGATTTTTCCAACCTAATTCTCTTAGGTATAACGAAACAAAACATTAAAAGAATACAACTAGCACAGAACGCAGCAGCTAGAATTATAATGAAAGCACACTCATTCCAACATATTACTCCAATATTAGCAACCCTGCACTGGCTCCCAATACAAAGCAGGATAATATATAAGACCACAATAACCACATTTAAAGCTCTCAATGGCATGGCTCCAATCCCATTAAGCAATCTTATAAGCAAGGAAACTCAAAAAGTCACTCACAGAAAAGGACACTCAAATAAATTAAGGACTCCAAATGATTTTATAAAAGCAACCAAACTAACTAATAACAGAGCCTTCTCACATGCGGCCCCCATTATTTGGAACTCCACCCCAGAGGACCTAAGATCCACAACAGAAATTATAGAATTCCGCAAAAAACTGAAAACCTACCTCTTTGCCATGCACTACAACAACATTGATAATACACTAATCATCCCAGAAAAAGGCTAAATAACACCCAACTGAGTAAAGCTAAACCCCACAATTAACAGATTTACACCCTCTTGTAAATAACCATGTTTTAAATCTAAGGAACTTACAAACCTGTATCTGTACATAGTTCTTAAATTGTTCTTGTTCTGTTATGTATTTAACCATTCACCGTTCTGTTATGTACTTAACTATTACATTGTTTACTGTCAAAAATTGTTCCATGTAAAACAAGCCCTTGCTTTGTTGACTGTTGTTTCAATTGTAAGCCGCATCTGAACTCTGGAAGATGCGGGATATAAATGATTGTTAAATAAATAAATAAAATAAAATAAATGGAAGAGGTTTACCATTTGGTGTGCAGAGAAGGGTCTTAACCCTCTTGCAATACCTCTGAATTCTTTACTAGAGTATTTGCTGCATTTATCCCATGCAGGCCTTAAAACGAATTCAGTAAGAGTCCATTTGAGTGCTATTGCAGCATCCCTTAAGCCTCTCAATGGACAGCCTATTTCCTCTCATCCTCTTATAGCAAGATTCATGAGAGGCCTTCTTTTGACTAAACCTCCCATTAGACCACCTCCAGTGGCATGGGACTTGAATCTGGTTCTTGGCCAGCTTATGAAGCCACCCTTTGAACCCTTAGCCACTACCTCCTTGAAATTTCTTTCCTGGAAGGTTATTTTTCTCATTGCAGTCACTTCAGCTCGCCACATCAGTGAGCTGCAAGCCTTGGTGGCTAATCCTCCTTATACAAGGTTCCATCATGACAAGGTAGTCCTCAGGACCAATCCACACTTTATGCCTAAAGTGATTTCACCTTTTCATCTAAATCAGGAGGTGTATTTACCTGTCTCTTTTCCAGGACCTCATGCATCAAGTGCAGAGAGGAATCTCCATACCCTGGATTGTAAAAGAGCGCTCGCTTTTTACTTACAAAGGACACAGCAACATAGAAAGTCCTCTCAACTCTTTGTTGCTTTTGATCCCTCTCATTTAGGACTTCCAGTCTCTAAGAGAACTCTGTCCAATTGGATTGCTCAGTGTATTTCTTTTGCCTTCCAGAGTAAGAACCTTTCTCTAGAGGGCCATGTCACAGCTCACAATGTGAGGGCCATGGCAGCCTCTATGGCTCATCTAAACTCTGTGTCCATCGACCAAATCTGTCGAGCGGCCACCTGGGCCTCGGTTCATACCTTTACAGCCCATTACTGCTTGGGCAAGGACTCCCGCCGGGATGCCTTGTTTGGTTAGGCTGTTCTCAAACACCTGTTCCATGCTTAAACAACTCCTACCCCCATCCCTGGTTGGATGCCTGAGATCCATGGAGGGAAGTAGAGCCCTTCTCAGGGACTCACAACCTTGGGGATCTCCCTGGCATCTCTAGCTGGGGAGTCCCCCATATGTGAAGACTCATTCCTGCTTGTTCCTGGAGATAGCACAGTTACTTACCTGTAACAGGTGATCTCTGGGAACAGCAGGAATAAGTCTTCACAACCCACGCACCTCCCCTAGGAGTTGTATCTATCTCCAGGAACAAGCAGGAATGAGTCCTCACATATGGGTACGTCAGAACCGACGGAGCCTGCGCGGGAAAGCTCCCCAGCTTCCCAGAAAGGAAGCTTTTGGGGCCTCCCACAGCGCATGCGCGCTGCCTTCCCGCCTTCCTGACCAACTCTCTTCAGTTGTTCTTTTTCCGCAGAGCCAGCAGGTCGTGTTCCTGTCACCGCTGAAGAAATTGTTATTTTAATTTGTTTCTTTGACCGCGTGTCTGCCTTCCCCGATTCCGGACCGGTACCACCGGTCGTTTTTTCGTTTATTAAAAAAAAAAAAAAAAAAAAAAAATATATATATATATAATTACTTTTCTTCACTTGGTGTATTTTTTCTGTGAGGCCCCTAGGCCTTCTCAGGTCTCCCTCATGGAAAAACCAGCTTCTGGTTTTAAAAAATGCACTAAGTGTACTGGTACTATTTCAGTTACAGACACCCATGAGTGGTGTCTTAAATGTTTGGGGCCTGACCATTCCATTCCGGATTGTCCATCCTGCTCTCTGATGTCCAAAAGGGGCTTACAGAACAGAGCAGCTAAATTTCATATGCTGTTTTCTACCGATACTCCATCAACATCCTCCAGGTCTTCTTCTCCTGATGGATCTCAGGTAACCAAACATTCTTCGGGCAAGTCCTCAAAAGGCAAATCTCCCTCTAAGCAGCGAGAGGCCCTTGCAATTGACCCTGAGGACCCTGCCCCAGCCAAACAACCCCGGCGGGAAGCTCCGGCTTCCAAAGCTGCTCCTATGGGGTTACAGGTAGACATCGATGGCACGGTCTCGACCGATCTCCTGTTAGACTGCTCTGGGGTACCGGCTAACACCGGTACCGACTTCCAGGCAGTTGTGGCGGCTATGGGTACTACGGTACAATCCATGCAGCAGGCCTTACTGACTTTCATTAATTCTGCACCGCCATCGGTACTGCGACAATCGGTTCCGACTCCGATTCCGGTACTGCAACCGATACCGGTACCCAGAGCATCTACTTCCAGTAGCATGCCGGTTCCGGTCTCCGGTTCCGGAGCTTTCTTCGATACCGCTCCGATTCCCGGTACGCCCGATGTCGGTACCGATCGGTACGCGTATCGATCTCTGGAAGCAAATAGACGATACTTTGAATCCTCTGAAGATTCTGATACATCAGATGATTCTGCTGACGTCTCTTTTACTCTTCCTGAGGAGCCCTCTTCTCCAAAAAGGAGAATGTCTCCTCCAGAGGATTTGTCCTTTCAAGACTTCATCATTGAAGTAGCTAAAGGACTCTCCATATCTGTATCCTCTTAAAAGGAACCTAGAGCAAAAAAATTGGATATTTTAGGATACTCTAAGGTTCCCAAAGAGGCAGCCACCTTACCCATACATGAAATTCTTCAAGAACACATGATGGATTTGTGGGAGGCTCCTCTCACCCTATCTCCACATTCTCGACATTTGGACACCATGTATCGGGTTCCTCCTTCTCCTGGTTTTCAAAAAACTCAGCTTCCTCACCACTCTATTGTGGTGAAGTCTGCTATGAAAAAGATAAAGAGTACCAAAAGACACTCTTCTACCCCTCCAGGAAGAGAATGTAGGACTCTGGATGCTTTTGGGAGAAAAGTCTTCCAAGCTAGCATGCTTATTGCCAGAATCAATTCATACAGCCTCTATATCGGTATGTTTTTGAAAGAGATTGCATTAAAGATACGTCAGTTTCTCCCCTTTATCCCAGAGGATAAACAAGAGGAATTCCTTCTTTTGCTAAAGCTCACTCAAGATGTTTCAAAGTTCTCCAACAGAGCAGCCTTTGATTCTTTTGAGGGGGCAAGCAGAGCCTCTGGCATTGCCATAGCTGCTCGCAGACTGGCTTGGCTCCAGGCCTCTGATCTGGAACCCTGGGTACAAGAAGGCTTGGGCAATCTGCCCTGTACAGGTGAAAATCTGTTTGGCAAAGAGTGGCAAATGAAAGCCACTCAAATGGATGCAGAGAATGCTGCTTTAGATAGGCTTTCTAAGTCTACCTCTACCCCTGCCAAGAAAAAACCTTTTAAGAAAACTTTCTATAAAAAGACCAGATTTTCCACAAATACTGGCCAGCAATCTTCCCAAGTTCGCTTTGCTCCTAAGCGTCAGCAAACTAAACAGGCCAGAACAAAGTCTACTGGGGCTGCTACAATCCAGCAGTCCCAACCTCCTCAGGGTTTTTGACTTGATTCTAGAGAACTTAACCTTTCTGGCTCTGCAACAACCAGAACCTCTCACCATTCCAGGAAGGTTAGCTCATTTTGCTCCCAGATGGGAACAAATCACATCAGAACCGTGGACCCTCTCTATCATCAGAGAGGGCTACAAACTACATTTCTCCAGCCTTCCTCCCCATACCATGGTGAGACAATTCAATTCTCCCCCATCTCTCCTGTACCTGTTGGGCCAGGAGGTGACCACTCTTCTCGCCCAAAAGGCAATAGAAGAGGTTCCTCTTCCTCAACAAGGGTCAGGTTTCTACTCCCCTTATTTTCTCATTCCCAAGAAAACAGGGGGGTACAGACCCATTCTGGATCTCAGAGAATTGAACAAATTCCTATACAAGGAGAAATTCAAAATGCTTTCTCTAGGTACTCTCCTTCCATACCTACAGAGTCAGGACTGGCTTTGTTCTCTAGATCTCAAGGATGCGTACACACATATACTCATCCATCCATCCCACAGAAAATTCCTACGGTTTCTGTTCCAGGGAAAACATTTCCAATACAGAGTACTCCCCTTCGGTCTAGCCTCTGCTCCAAGAGTATTTACCAAATGCATGGCAATAGTAGCTGCATTTCTACGCACTCTGGGGATCTTTGTCTTCCCATACCTGGACGACTGGCTCATCCGAGCTCCATCTCAGTCCGAGGCTCAGACTTCCCTGGACCACACCAGACGCATACTGCAGTATCTGGGACTTGTCATCAATCTGCCAAAGTCTCAACTCACCCCTACTCAGTCCCTAGAATTCATAGGGGCCTGGTTAGATACTACCACTGCAAGGGCCTATCTTCCTCAGGCCCGTTGCCACCGTCTAGTGCACTTGGCCTCTCAAATTCAGTCCAGAAGCCACTTGACTGCCAGAGAGATGCTACAACTGCTAGGCCACATGGCATCCACAGTTCATGTGGTGCCTTATGCGCGCCTACATATGAGAGCAGCTCAATGGACCTTGTCCACCCAGTGGACCCAAGCATCAGGAGCTCTCTCAGACCAAATAGCAACCTCAAAACGTCTTTTTTTGGTCTCTCCAATGGTGGATATCCACTCAAAATCTGTTGTTGGGGGCCCCCTTCCAACCTTTGTTACCCCAAGCAACTCTCACTACAGATGCCTCCCAAACAGGTTGGGGAGCTCATCTCCAAGACCTCTCCACTCAGGGCAGTTGGTCTCCACAGGAGACCACCCTTCATATCAACCTTTTGGAGCTGCGAGCAATTTTCCTTGCTCTCAAGGTCTTTCATACCCTCCTCATCAACATGACAGTCCTTGTTCATACCGACAATCAAGTAGCCATGTTCTACATAAACAAACAAGGAGGGACTGGCTCTCTGTCGCTTTGCAACGAAGCTCTAAAACTGTGGGCTTTCGCCAGAGAGCATCGGATCCATCTCCTGGCAGTGTACCTCCCAGGAATCCAAAACTCTTGGGCAGACAGACTCAGTCGAGTTCTGCTTCCACACGAATGGTCCCTGCACATGGATCAGGTACTCAGAATCTTTCAGGAATGGGGGACCCCGGACATAGACCTCTTTGTAAGTCCGTACAATGCCAAACTTCCCCGGTTCTGTTCCAGGATTCGGTGTCAGGAAGCTCAGGCCAAGGATGCCTTCCTCCTTCATTGGGGTCAGGCCTTCCTATATGCCTTTCCACCCATTCCCTTGATTCCCAAGACTCTATTCAAACTTCAGAGGGATCAAGGTTCTATGATCCTCATAGCTCCACGCTGGCCATGCCAAGTGTGGTACCCTCTACTTCTGCATCTCTCCCAGACACCCTCCCTGGATCTGGGAGCTGCTCCAGATCTTCTGTCTCAAGAGGAGGGAACTTTGTGGCACCCAAACCCCTAGTCCCTTCACCTCAGAGCTTGGTTACTGAAGGCCTAGACCTTCAAGACTTGAATATTTCTCAACAGGTGAAGGATGTCCTCCATGCATCAAGGAAACCTTCCACCAGGCGTTCTTATGCTTTTAAATGGAAAAGATTTTCAATTTGGTGTGCTGACAAAGGTCTTAACCCTCTAGCACTACCTTTGAATTCTTTACTCGAATATCTCCTGCATCTTTCCAATGCAGGACTTAAAACCAATTCTGTAAGAGTCCATTTGAGTGCTATTGCAGCATCTCTTCAGCCTATCAATGGACAATCTGTTTCCTCTCATCCTCTTATTGCAAGATTCATGAGAGGTCTAACTTTAACTAAACCTCCCATTCGGCCTCCTCCAGTGGCATGGGACTTAAATGTAGTTCTTGGTCAGCTTCTGAAGCCACCCTTTGAACCCTTAGCCACTACCTCCTTAAAATTCCTTTCCTGGAAAGTCATTTTCCTTATTGCAATCACTTCTGCTCTCCGCATCAGCGAATTGCAGGCTTTAGTGGCTAATCCACCTTATACACGGTTCCATCATGATAAGGTAGTCCTTAGGACAAATCCCCACTTTATGCCTAAAGTGGTCTCACCTTTTCATCTTAATCAAGAGGTATATTTACCTGTCTTTTTTCCAGCTCCTCATGCATCATATGCAGAGAGGAACCTTCATACTCTAGACTGTAAAAGAGCTCTTGCCTTTTACCTCCACAGGACACAGCAACATCGAAAGTCTTCTCAACTTTTTGTTGCTTTTGATCCTTCTCATTTAGGACTTCCAGTCTCAAAAAGAACACTGTCCAATTGGATTGCTCAGTGTATTTCTTTTACTTACCAGAGTAAGAACCTTTCTCTGGAAGGCCATGTCACAGCTCACATTGTCAGAGCTATGGCTCATCTTCATTCTGTATCCATTGATCAGATCTGTCGAGCAGCCACCTGGGCCTCGGTTCATACCTTCACAGCCCATTACTGCTTGGACAAGGACTCCCGCCGGGATACCTTGTTTGGTCAGGCTGTCCTCAGACACCTGTTCCATTCTTAAACAACTCCTGCCCACCTTCCCTGAATGGATGCCTGAGATCCATAGGAAGATGAGGAACCCTTGGGGGGGGATCTCCCCGGCATCTTAGCTAGGGAGTCCCCATATGTGAGGACTCATTCCTGCTTGTTCCTGGAGATAGCACAGTTACTTACCTGTAACAGGTGATCTCTGGGAACAGCAGGAATTAGTCCTCACAACCCACCCACCTCCCCTAGGAGTTGTATCTCTCTCTCTCTCTTTCCTTTCCTCTCTCTATTGTCTCAGCTTTAAACTCGAACTGAAGAGAGTTGGTCAGGAAGGCGGGAAGGCAGCGCGCATGCGCTGTGGGAGGCCCCAAAAGCTTCCTTTCTGGGAAGCTGGGGAGCTTTCCTGCGCAGGCTCCGTCGGTTGCGATGTACCCATATGTGAGGACTAATTCCTGCTGTTCCCAGAGATCATCTGTTACAGGTAAGTAACTGTGCTCTCTCTCTATCTTTCCTTTCCTCTCTCTCTCTCTTTGTCTCAGCTTAAAACTCGAACTGGAGAGAGGCGGTTGGGAAAGGTGGGAAGGCAGCGTGCAGGCGCTGTGGGATGCTCCCAAAAGCTTTCCTTTTGGACGCTGGGGAGGGTTCCCGCGCAGGCTCCGTCAGTACCAACGATACCCATATGTGAAGACTTATTCCTGCTGTTCCCAGAGATTACCTGTTACAGGTAAGTAACTGTGCTTAATAAGTGGAGCAACCTTAGCCGTTTTGTCTCCTGCTTTGAGTTCAGCATTGTCAGCCAAGTGAAAGTATTTTTAGATGGTCTGATACCTCTCGCTGCTCATGGCCTCACGGACAATAGGCACGCCTAGATCTTGCTGACTGCTCCAGTAGTCTGACTCCTGTGGCAGGACGTGATAGCCAGACAACAGCAGGATTCCCAGAAAGCGACAAATTTCATCCAATGTGAGTTGTCGCTTTCTCCGTCTTCCAGTCAGTCAGTTGCAACAGAACAGGAAAACTGTCAGGTAAATGACTTGGCACCAGCGATAAAATTACCTTAGTGAACTTTGTTCACTTTTCCCACTGAATTGCCTGTTTTTGCTTCAGGTTCTTGCACTTTTTTGCTGGAGGGCTGCTTTCATCTTCACTACTAACACTCTCATCTTCGTCTCTCCTCTATCACTTCCAGTTCGCCAGCTGTTTCAAAGCGGTCAGCATTGTTCAAATTGTCTGGAACATCTTCGACATCACTGTCAGCTGCAGAATCACCTGCAGACGGTGGCAACACAATGATGGTTACATAGTAACATAGTAAATGATGGCAGATAAAGACCAGCATGGTTCATCCAGTCTGCCCATCAAATATACAGCAAGAGTAGGTGCACCCGTCGCTCCGTGCTCGCCACCCCTCCCCATGCCTTTGTTTAGGGGTGGACCCACCACTTCATGTAGGACACCCCTATTTGTTGAGAAGTTAGATGGTTCAGTTTATTTTGTTTTTATCCTGTTGCTATAAAGGGGTCCGCAGTGCTTGTCCCATGCTGTTTTGAATTCCGTCACCATGTTTGCCCCCACCACTTCCATCGGGAGGGCATTCCAAGCATCCACCACCCGTTCAGTGAAAAAAAATATTTCCTGACATTGCCTTTCAATTTTTCACCTTGCAGCTTCATGTTATGCCCTCTAGTTTTGCAGCTTCCCCATCTTTGGAAGAGGTTTGTTTGTTCATCATTCCTCTTTAAGTATTTAAAGGTCTGAATAATATCTTCCCTATCCCTCCTCTCCTCCAGAGTACATATTTAGGTCTTCAAGTCTCTTCTCATAGGCTTTCTTGCGCAGGCTCCAAATCATTTTGGTCGCCTTCCTCTGAACAGTTTCCAGTCTTTTTACATCTTTTGCAAGATATGGTCTCCAAAACTGAACACAGTATTCCAAGTGAGGCCTCACCAGCGACCTGTACAGTGGCATAAGTACCTCTTCCTTTCTGCTGGTAATCCCTCTTTGTATGCAGCCCAACATCCTCCTGGCTTTTGCCACCGCCTTGTCGCACTGTTTTGCCACCTTGAGATCATCAGAGATAATCACACCAAGGTCTTTCTCCTGAACCATGCACACCAACCTCTCGCCCCCTATTGCATACATTTCCCTTGGATTTCTGCTACCTAAGTGCATGACACTGCACTTTTTCGCTTTAAATCGTAATTGCCAAGCATTAGGCCATTCTTCCAGCTTTTGTAGATCTTTCCTCATCCACTCCCTTGGGAGTCCACTCTGTTGCAAATTTTTGTCTCATCTGCAAAAAGACAGACTTTTCCATTCAGTCCTTTAGCAATATCCCTCACAAATACATTGAACAGTGCTGGGCCCAGGACCGAACCCTGGGGAACCCCGCTAATCACCTTCCTTTCATCCGAGTGAGCTCCATGTACCATTACCTTCTGTCGTCTGTCAGTCAACCAATGTCTAATCCAGTTCACCATCTTGGGACCCATCCCCAAGCTACTGAGTTTGTTGACAAGCCTCCTATGAGGAACAGTATCAAAGGCTTTGCTGAAATCCAGGTAGATGACATCCATCGCATGCCCCTGATCTAGTTCCTTGGTCACCCAGTCAAAGAACTCAATCCGATTTGTTTGGCAAGACCGTCCTTCAGTAAAACCATGTTGCCTCTGATCTTGCAACCTGTTGGTTTTGAGAAAGTTCACTATTCGCTCTTTCAGGAGCACTTTTCCCGCCAACAAGGTAAGGCTCACAGGTCTGTAGTTTGACACTTCTTCCCTGTCACCACTTTTGTGTAGAAGTAGGACATCAGCCATTCTCCAGTCCTGAGGAACCTCTCCTGTTTCCAAGGATCTGTTGAATACATCCTTTAACGGCCCTGCAAGAACCTCTCTGAGCTCTTTCAGTATCCTGGGATGTATCCCATCCGGTCCTATGGCTTTGTCCACTTTCAGTTTAGCAAGTTGTTCCAACACCTCATCTTCTGTGAATGGTATGTTATCTACTTCATTCCCATTTTTATATTTGGGAGTCACAGCTGGTACATCTCCAGGATTTTCTTTAGTAAAAACAGAGCAGAAGTATTTGTTTAGCAATTTCGCTTTTTCTATGTCACTTTCCACAAGTCCTTTCCCAGCACTTCTGAGTCCTGCAATTCCAACTCTGATCTTCTTCCTTTCCCGAATATATCTGAAGAAAGTTTTGTCGCCACCCTTAACATCTTTATCCATCTTTTCCTCTGCCTTTGATTTTGCTATCCTTATTTCTCTTTGATTCTTTGAGTTTGATCCTGTATTCATTTCTGTGTTCTTCTGTTTGCAAGCTTTTGAATTTTGCGAAAACTGTGTTTTTTGCCTTTATTTGAGCAGCCACTTTGGAAAACCAAATAGGTTTCCTTCTCCTCTTGTTTTTATTTACTTTTTTTACATATTTATCTGTTGCCCCTTTTATTGCCACCTTTAGTTTAGCCCATTGCAATTCCACTTCCCTTATCTCCTTCCACCCTGTCATCTCCTCCTTTAGGTACTCAACCATTTTTTTGAAGTCAGTGTTTTTGAAGTTTAGGACTTTGAGCTTGCTATGTTTGGCCTGTACCTTGGCTTTTATCTCAAACCACACCGTGTGATGATCGCTGTTGCTCACAGGGGCACTCACGCAAACATTCGACATGCTATCACCATTGGTGAGCACTAAATCCAGAGTTGAGCTTTCCTTGTTTGGTTCCATCACCATTTGGCTAAGTGATGCATCTTGGAGAGCATCTACAATTTTTTTGCTTCTTTCCAGATGTGCAGAAGGAGTAATCCAATCCATCATCAGGTAGATTAAAGTCACCCAGAATGATAGCTTCCCCCTTTATGGCTATCTTGGCAATATCTATAATCAATTCGTTATCTAGCTCTTCAATTTGAGTCAGAGGTCTGTAGACTACAGCAGTATGGCTGACAGTGCCATCTCCTCTTTCCAACGCAATCCAGAGCGCTTCTTCTTTTCCCCATGTCCCCTGCATTTCAGTAGCTTTAATATTGCTTTTGACATACAAGGCTACTCCTCCTTTTCCATTTTCTCTGTCTCTTCTGAATAGATTATAGCCAGCTATGGCTATATCCCAATCATGCGATTCATTAAACCATGTTTCTGTAATTGCCACAATGTCCAAATCCATTTCCACCATTAGGGCTTCCAGGTCTGGAACTTTGTTGGCTAAGCTTCGAGCATTTGTGCTCATTGCTTTCCAGCATTTACCTGGCTTGTGTGTATTTTGCATTGATTTTGTTCTGCCCACATCTTCCCACTTGTTTTTGATGTGTGGTTTAAAAGTGTGTCTGTTTCTGATGATGATCTGCTTTTGCAGGGGGGTGGGGGGCGTGCAAGTCTTGACCTTCCACATCCGTCACCCCCTTTTCCTAGTTTAAATGCATATCCACATACTGCCTGAATTTTTCACTTAAGATTCTTTTCCCTGCGAAAGAGATGTAAGTCCATCAGCACAGTATAGTGTCTTGTTGGTCCATCTGTTTCCCCAGTCGCCAATAAATCTGAATCCTTCTTGTTTGCACCAGGTCTGGAGCCATGTAGTAAAGCTGTAAATGTGATGCAGCCTTTTTGTCCCCTTACCAAGAACAGGCAGAACCTCTGAGAATGCAACAGTGTTAACAATGGGCTTGAGTTTCTCTCCCAGGGATTGGAATTCCTTTTGGACTGTAGAGGCACTGTTTCTAGCCAGGTTATTTGTGCCCAAGTGGATAACAGCATCAAGTTTGGAATGTTCACTTTTTGCGCTAAGTACTTCAACAACTTGGTTTGTATTCCTGCTGGCTGTCGAGCCTGGAAGGCACATGACTATCTTGTCTCCTTTGAACTGTGTTCCCAAGTTAGTGCCTCAGATGATGGAGTCTCCAAGTAGTAGTAGTTTTCTGTTTGGTGAGGTTTTCTTCATATTTGATGCTTTAGCAGGAGATTGTGCATTGTCTGACTCATTTAAGGGCCCTTCAGTTTCTTTGGATTGAGCATCCTCATTTGCCAAGGCAGAGAAGACAATATGCAGGGATATCTCTTGATGTATAGGATGTCTCTGTGTTACAGGTCGCAATCTTCCAGAACCCACTGTGATCCATTTGTTCCTGGGGTGTTTGATTCTTTGTGGGAGCGGTGGTGGACTTTGTTCAGTTTGTATCTTAGAAGTGGTGCGTTTAATTGCAGCCATTTCCTCCCTCAGTAGAGTCACTTCTTTATGCATGGCAGCTAGGTCTTTCCTTAGTAGAGTTAATTCGTCATGCATGGCAGCTGACCTGAGGCACATAGGACAAGCTCTTAGGCTCCAAATGATTTGTCTTGGAATGATAGTACCGCAGTTATTGCACTGAATACACAACATGTTGGTTAAGCAGTCCCAGAAGAGGAAGAAGAAGAAGAAAGGATGAAGAAGATGTGGACTTTAACCCAAGTAAGAAAGGATAGATGGTTGTCGGACGAGTTAAATGTTCCACAGTTGACATAGCATCTTGGACTGTAACTGCCTGATTTTTGCTACGTCTGGTGCCATAGAAGCTTCTTGTATCCATTGTTTATCAAAACTGAAGGAATTATCTGAAAACAATGCACATTGGCAATTATTAGTCAACTTTTGGATAATCCTGGCAGTGTTCGTATATAGGAACATGAGACATATACATAAAATTTACCCGCCATCTGATATCAAATAAAATGTGAGTGCACCTGTGCAACACGACCAGGCATGCCTCGTACACAATGATTAGCGTCAAAATGTAAAACAACCAAGTATCTCAAAATTATAACTGACAAATTTGACTTAGTGGAGGAGTAGCCTAGTGGTTAGAGCAACTGCCTCATACCCAGAAGATCAAGAGTTCAAGTCCCACTGGCACTCCTTGTGACCTTGGGCAAGTCACTTTACCCTCCATTGCCTCCGAAGAAAAGGCTGGCAATCTACTTCCGGTGATGCATTGCCAAGAAAACCCAGAGGTAACTGGGTTGCTATGAGTCAACACTTACTTGTTGGCACTTAAAAAAATAAATAAATAAATAAAAATTTGACTTACCCTCAAATTGTAAAAAATGTGAAAATGTAGGTGAAATTAAAACTGTTGTGCAACTGAGACCATTTAATGTTTGCACCGCTGTTAAATATGACGTCACCACTTGTTCACATTCTGCAAAGAATATTTGTATTTGAAAATCGCGTACATAAAAAATACTGTAGGTAACGTATGTCTTGTTCCCATACAGGAACATTGCCGGGAAAAAGGTTAATTCTTCTCTCTATTGGTAGCCAGTGTAACTGCTTTAATATTAGGCTGATGTGATCTTTGATAGAAGCCTGTTATTATTCTAGCTGCTGTATTTTGAGCTAGTTGGATGCTTTGCTTTGGGAGACCCATTAAAATGGCATTACAGAAGTTGAAGTGTGTGAAGATTATAGCCTGGACTACTGTTCTGAAGTCATTTGCAGAGAGTCGAAGTCTTAGATATTGAAGCATTTTTAGTTTGGCATAGATGGATTTTGTTACATAACTCACATGCTTGTTGAAATTAAGCTGATGATCTAACATAATTCCCAGGTATCTCATTTCTTTTTTGATTTGCATGCTTGTATCTTTTATCCTCGGTTTCTGGTGGAGTGAAGGAGTTGTCCTTTGATGAAAAGGATTTCTGTTTTATTCAAATTTATTTGAAGATTATGTTCTAATAGCCATGTGCTAATGCTATTGAAACATTCCTTTATATTGTTTAAGTTCAGCTGTTTGGTGTTAATTTGGGAGAAAAGCATAATGTCATCAGCATAAAGGATGTAATCAATGCCATGACTCTTTATTATACTGCAGATGGGTTGGATATAAAGGTTGAAAAGGAGCGCTGATAACGCAGAACCCTGGGGTATGCCTTTCCTTTGGTAAAATGGGCTTGATTTGTTATTACCCATTTTTACTTGGATGGTTCTATTTGAAAGATAGGATTTGAACCATAGCAAAACTTTGTCTTTGAGGCCGATTTCTTGTAATCTAAGCATGAGATATTCATGTGATATTGAGTCATAGGCTGCAGTTAAGTCCAGAAAAATTAGGATGAAACCAGAGTTATGTTTTTTGATTCCTTTTAGTAGTTTATCTGTTAATGCCATGAGAAGTGTTTCGACTCCATGACTGATTCTAAAACCATGTTGATATGGATATAGCTGGGTAAATTGGTCTACATGACTTTGTAGCTGTAGTTGAGCTGCTTTTTCTAGGATTTTTGCCATAAATGGCAGACTTGAAATAGGCCTGTAAGAGCTTGGTTATGATTTAACCAGATTCTTTCCCTTGAACAGGGGACAAATTGAAGCCTTTTTTGAACTCTTCTGTAATATAGCCTTGATCTAAATAAGAGTTAATTAGATTTAGAATATGAGGAGTAAGACTGTCGCTAGTCAGGTGTATCCATGTGGCTGGGCAAGGGTCGAGAGCAGAAGTCGATGTGCTTAGAGATTTGATTGTCTTTGAGCTGACTTTTGGAGATGAGAGAAAAACTTTTCCAGGCTTGTTTTGTAATTGTATTACCCTGCTTGTCCACTGAGAAAACAAGGTTACTTCATGGATGGCAGGATAAGTCTTTGCTACTCTCCCACCTACCTTTGGAGTTGGCTGCTAAGCTTTTCATATAGATGGAGCTCCTCATGTGCACGGGCAGCAGGCTGGAAGAGACATGCATGCAATGCAAGCTTCCTAAAAGCTTCTAGAATAGTAATTGAGAGAGTTCCCGTGTGGACTCTGTTTACGTCACCCAGAAGTGAGGACTTATCCTACTGTCTATGGAGAAACACCTGCTGCGGTAAAAAACCTCGTTATCTCCAGGAACAAGCAGGAATGTAGTCTTCACATATGGGTATCGTCGGTACTGACGGTGACGGAGCATGCGCGGAAATGCTCCCCAGCATCCAATAGGAAAGCCTTTGGGAGCATCCCACAGCACCTGCGTGCTGCCTTCCCGCCATCCCAACTCTCCCTCTTCAGTTTTTCGTTTTCCGCGGAGCTGACAGGTCGCATACCCTGTCACCACAGAAAATTCTTTGTTACTTCTTTGTTTTTTGTGGTCACGTCTGCCTTCATTCGATGCCTACCGGTACCACCGGTTCTCTTTTCTTCTTTAGTAAAAAAAAAAAAAAAAAAAGTATCTTTTCTGAAGTACTTTCTTCAGAAGCCATTTCCCTCTCGGTGCTAGGTGCCATTTTGGGCACGGCCCATTTTTATTTTACAATGGAAAAAACAGCTACTGGTTTTAAAAAATGTTTTGAGTGTGGCGGTACCATATCCGTCACAGACACCCATGACTGGTGTCTCAAATGTTTAGGGCATGACCAGTCTCCATTGGATTGTCCCTCCTGTAGAAAGATGACCAAGAGGGGCCTGCAGAATAGAGCTGCAAAACTCGGTACCCTTTTTGCCGCAGATGCGATGTCCAATGCATCGATGTCTTCCAGGGCTTCATCTTCCTCCCATAAATCTCAGGTAACTAAACATAAGTCTGCAAAGACTAGCTGGTCCTCAAAGTGTAGATCTCCTTCAAAGTATCAAGATGCCATCAGCGTTGCCCTTGAAGAACGTTCACCGGCATAACAGCCCCGGCGGGAGGCTTCGGCTTCCAAAACACTAACGGGGCTCCAGGATGTTCTCGAGGCTTCCACCTCTGCAGAGCTACTGGTGCCATGCTCTGGGGTCCCGGCCACTTCTACCGGTACCGACACCCAAGCATCGGCAGGAATGATAGATCAAAGATTTCTCACTATCGAACACAGTCTAGCGGCTCTTCTAACGGCTTCAGTATCGTTGAAACAGCTTCAGACCGTTCAACAGGTACCGGTACCAACAGCACCGACTTAGGCAGGTATTCCCCCCCATGCCGAGTCTAGAGTCCATCCCCGGTATCGAAAGATCAGTACCAGGACACCTCGATACCGACTTTGATCGATACCGGTACCATGCCTTGCCGATATCAGAGCACTAATTCTGGAGGATCCAGCTCCTTCTTGGCATAGAATGTCTCCTGCAGAGGACATGTCCTTCCAGGATTTCATTTGTGATGTGGCTTGAGGCCTTACAATCACAGTGGTTCCTGAAAAAGAGCCTAGGGCAGAAGAGTTAGAGATTCTTCAATACCCTAAAGCTCCTAAAGAGGCAGCTACTCTGCCCATTCATAAGATCCGTCATGATCTTATGCTGAGTATGTGGGAGACTCTTTTAACCACAACTCCACACTCTCGCAGACTCGATACCATGTACCGAATTCCTATATATATATATATATATATATATATATATATATATAATTTTTTTTTTCTTTATGACAACAGAAAAAGACCACATGGCCTACCTAGTCTGTCCTTCCATATCAACAACTACAATAGGTCCCCTTTTCACCTTTAGAGATCCTCTGTGTTTGTCCCATGCTTTTTTGAATTCAGTTATTGTCCTCATCTCTACCACCTCCACTGGGAGACTATCCAACGGATCCACTACTCTTTCCGTAAAGAAATATTTCCGCATATCACTCCTGAATCTATCTCCCTTCACCCTCATCCCATTTCCCTTCGTAGCAGAACTTGCTTTGAGTTGAAAGAGGCTCTCTCCCTGTACATTTATGCCATGGAGGTATTTAAACATCTCAATCATATCACCTCTATCCTGCCTTTCCTCTAAAGTGTACATATTAAAATCCTTCAGTCTGTCCTCATATGCTTTATAATGAAGACCACTAATCATTTTAGTAACCACCCTCTGCACCGACTCCATCCTGTTCACATCCTTTTGAAGGTGTGGTCTCCAGAATTGCACACTATACTCCAAATGAGGTCGCACCAAAGACTTATACAGAGGCATTATCGCCTCCTTTTTTCTGCTAGCCATTCCTCTCCGTATGCACCCAAGCATCCTTCTAGCTTTTGTCATCGCCTTTTCTACCTGTTTAGCTACTTTAAGATCATCAGACACAACCACGCC
This sequence comes from Ichthyophis bannanicus, assembly GCA_033557465.1. Lineage (NCBI taxonomy): Eukaryota > Metazoa > Chordata > Amphibia > Gymnophiona > Ichthyophiidae > Ichthyophis > Ichthyophis bannanicus. The sequence continues at coordinate 1,852,915,507 of CM066032.1, read as the reverse complement.
TAGGTCCCGCTCTTCTTTAGTGGTCAAAAGTACTTCACCCCCTATACTTTATTGCTCCCTTGGATTGCTGCAGCCCAAATGCATGACCTTACATTTTTTAACATTAAATCCCAGCTGCCAGATTCTAGCCATTCTTCAAGCTTAGCTAGATCCCTCCTCATGTTATCTACACCTTCCTGGGTGTCTACTCTATTGCAGATTTTGGTATCATCTGCAAAGAGGCAAACCTTACCCGACAGCCCTTCCGCTATATCACTAACAAAGATGTTAAAAAGAATCGGACCAAGGACAGATCCCTGGGGCACACCACTGGTAACATTCTTCTCCTCAGAGTGAGCTCCATTTACTTGTACTCTTTGTCGCCTCCCACCCATCCAATTTCTAACCCAAGCAGTAACTTTAGGGTCCATCCTTTGTTTATAAGTCGCCTGTGAGGAACAGTGTCAAAGGCTTTACTGAAATCTAAATACACCACATCTAGGGCTCTCCCTCGGCCCAACTCCCTGGTCACCCAGTCAAAGAAGTCAATCAGGTTTGTCTGACAAGACCTGCCTCTGGTGAATCCATGCTGCCTCGGATCCTGTAATCCGCTGGACTCCAGAAACCTCACTATTTTCTCTTTCAGCAGCGTTTCCAATAATTTACTCGCCACCGAAGTTAAACCTAACTGGCCTGTAGTTTTCAACCACATCCTTACTTCCGCTTTTGTGTAAAGGCACTACATGAGCCTCTCTCCAGTCCTTTGGCACCACTCCCGACTCCAACGATGCATTGAAAAGGTCAGTCAGTGGAGCTGCTAGAAAGTCCCCAAGTTCCCTCAGTATTCTAGGGTGTGTCCCATCGCTTTGTCTACTTTAAGTTGAGCTAGTGTCTCATGAACACAGTCTTCTGAAAATTGTTCAAGATGTCTCTCGCTTCTGTTCCTGTTTGTGGGTGTTTTCTGAGGTCCTTCTCCTGGTTCTTCATCTGTGAACACAGAACAGAATATTTGTTAAGCAATTCCGCTTTATCCTTATCGGCTTCTACATATTCCTCCCCTGCACCCTTGAGTCTGACAATACCACTTTTGCCCTTCCTCTTCTCACTAATATATCTGAAAAATGTCTTATCCCCCCATTTTATTGCATTGGCTATTTCCTCCTCCTTTTAAATCTTTGCCTTCCTGACTACTTTGCTAGCTTCTCTAATTTTTCCAAATACAGATGCCTGTCTTCCTCTGTGATCTCTTGTATTTCATGAAGGCCTCCCTCTTTTTCTTCACTTTTTCAGCTACTTCTTTCGAAAACCATAGCGGTCTCCTTTTCCTTTTACCTTTATTTACCAGTTTAACAAAAAGGTTGGTTGCCCTTAAAATATCCCCTTTTGCCCACTGTTTTTCTACATCCCCCAGCTGATCTCCAGGAACAAGCAGGAATGAGTCTTCACATATGGGTACGTCGGTACCGACAGAGCCTGCGCGGGAACGCTCCCCAGCATCCAATCAGAAAGCTTTTGGGAGCATCCCACAGCGCCTGCGTGCTGCCTTCCCGCCTTTCCAACTGTCTTTCCTCTGTTCTTTTTCCGCGGAGCCAGCAGGTCGTGTTCCTGTCACCGTAGAAGAATTTCCTTATTTTTTCTTTATTTCTTTTCTGTCGCGTCTGCCTTCTACGACGCTGTACCGGTACCGCCGGTCGTTGTTCTTTTCTTGTTTAAAAAAAAACCAAACAAAAAAAAAACTTTTTTTCCATTTATTTTTGTTCAGGTGCACTTGAATTTTGGGCCTTAGGCCCAGAACCTTTTTCCCTTAACTATGGAAAAGCCTGCCTCAGGATTTAAAAAGTGCACAAAATGTGGCGGTACTATGTCCGTCACAGACACCCATGACTGGTGTCTATAATGTTTAGGTCCTGACCATTCCATAACAGATTGTGTGTCCTGTTCCATGATTTCTAAGAGGAGTCGACAGAACCGAGCTGCCAAGCTCAGTACCCTGTTTCCCTCTGATGCGGCTTCGGTGGCATCGACGTCTTCCAGGGCTGCTTCTTCCTCACATGGATCTCAGGTAACTAAACATAAATTCAGCAGTCCTCGAAGGGTAGATCTCCTTCTAAGCATTGAGATGCCTCTGGCCTTGCCCTCGAGGATTCTGCACTGGCAAAATTACCCCGGCGGGAGGCTTCGGCCTCTAAAGCATAATCATCGGGGTTCCAGGATGATCTCGATGGCGTGGCCTCGACAGATCTCTTGGTGCCATGCTCTGGGGTACCGGTAGTTTCCACCGGTACCTACTTCCAGGCATTGGCGGCGTTGATGGATCAGAGGATTCTGTTCATGGAACGCAGTCTGGCAGCTTTCCTTGTGGCATCGATGCCCGTGGAACCGCAACAGACTGCTCCGCCGGTACCGGAACTAGCATCGCCATCGGTACCGATCCCGGTACCGGTGGCATCGGCATCGGTGTTCGCTATGCTGGTACTCTGTCTTCTGAAGCCCTCCGGTACCGATACCCCGGTACTGGTTATTCCCGATACCGATCCCGGTCGGTACGGGTATCGGGCGTTGCAAGAGCATCCAGACAGACGATACTTCGATTCCTCTGACGACTCTGAGGATTCTGAAGAGTCTGTCAATGCAGTGATGTTTCTTTCACAGGAGGAGTCCTCTCCTAAATGAAGGATGTCTCCTCCAGAGGACTTGTCTTTTCAAGACTTTATCAGAGAGGTGGCTCGGGGCCTCTCTATTACAGTGGCCCCAGAGTCAGAGCCCAGAGCCAAGGAGTTAGATATTTTGCAATATCCTAAAACTCCTAAGGAGGCAGCTACCTTACCTATTCATGAGATTCTGTATGATCTCATGTTAAGGATGTGGGAAGCACCTCTAACCACCTTTTCTCATTCTCGCAGGCTGGGCACCATGTATCGTGTCCCTCCTTGTCCTGGTTTCCATAAAACTCAACTTCCTCACCACTCTATTGTGGTTGAGTCTGCAATGAGAAAGATTAGGAGTGCCAAAAGACATGCCTCTATTCCTCCAGGACGTGAATGTAGAACCCTGGATGCTTTTGGAAGAAGAGTCTTCCAAGCTTCCATGCTTGCTTGCGAGAATTAATTCCTGTAGTCTTTACATGGGAATGTTCTTAAAAGAAGTCACTGACCATTTGCAGACTAAGTCCTTTTATATCTGATGATAAAAGGCAAGAATTTCTCACTGGGCTCAAACATGCCCAGGATATCTCCAAATTCTCCAACCGTGCAGCTTTCGACTCCTTTGAATGCGTAAGCAGAGCCTCAGCTATAGCTATAGGTGCACGTAGGATTGCTTGGCTTCAAGCATCTATTTTGGAGGTCTGGGTCCAAGATGAATTGGGAAATATCCCTTGTACAGGTGAGAATCTGTTTGGGAAGGATTGGCAAGCAAAAGCCAATCAGATGGATGCTGAAAATTCTGCTTTGGATAGACTATCCATATCCACAGCTGCTCCTGCTAAGAAAAGGTTGTTCAAGAAAACACCTTTTTCTAAACAGGGAAGATTCTATCCTGCTTATAGTCAGCGGGCATCTTCTGCAGCTCAGTTCCCTTCCATACGTCAGCAATCCTCCAAACAGAGCAAGGAAAAGGCTGCGAGGCCTGCTCCAGCCCAGCAATCTCAGCCCCCTCAGGGCCTTTGACTTTCTGTTAGAGAACTTAGCCTTCCTGGCTCTAGAAGGACCAGAGCCCTCCACCATTCCAGGAAGGTTATGTCACTTTGCTTCCAGGTGGGGGCAAATTACAGCAGAGCATTGGACACTCTCCATCATAAGAGAGGGGTACAAACTTCATTTTTCAAGCTTGCCCCCTCTCACAAGAGTGCACCAGTTCAATTCAAGAATGCATACACTCATGTTCTCATCCATCCAACTCAAAGAAGTTTCCTTCGGTTCCTTTTTCAGGAGGAGCACTATCAATACTGAGTGCTCCCTTTTGGTCTGGCCTCTGCACCAAGGGTGTTCACGAAATGCATGGCAGTGGTTGCTGCTCTTCTGCGCACCCTGGGAATATTTGTCTTCCCTTACCTGGACAACTGGCTCATTCGAGCTCCCACTCAATCAGAGGCAAAGACTTCTCTAACCTGCACAATGCGTATCCTTCAATATTTAGGGCTGGTAATAAACATCCCAAAATCCAATTTGATCCCTACTCAGTCCCCAAGGGCAAGGGCCTATCTTCGCCAGGCCCGTTGCCTTCGCTTGATGCAGTTAGTTTCTCAAGCAGAGTTGAAACCCCTACTAACTGCTCGAGAGATGTTACAGTTGTTGGCCACATGGCATCCACCGTTCATGTGGTGCCATATGCTTGCCTTCACATGAGAGCAGCTCAGTGGACTTTATCCACCCAATGGACCCAGGTATTAGGCTGCCTATCGGACAAAAAAGCAAACACAAGTCGCCTCATTTTGTCCCTCCAATGGTGGAAGTCCCCTCAAAACCTGTTGCTGGGGTCCCCCTTTCAACAGTCTCTACCCCAAGCAACTCTAACAGATGCTTCTCCAATGGACTGGGGAGTTCATCTTCAGGACGTCTCCACCCAGGGCATCTGGTCCCCACAGGAGACTTGTCTACATATCAATCTCTTGGAACTCAGAGCAATCTTCCTTGCTCTTCGAGTTTTCCACACCCTGCTCAGCCACAAGACAGTCCTTATCCACACGGACAATCAGGTAGCCATGTTCTATGTAAACAAGCAGGGAGGAACTGGCTCTCTGTCGCTTTGCAACGAAGCTCTGTGACTGTGGGCCCTCGCCAGAGAGCATCACATTCATCTTCTGGCAGTTTATCTTCCAGGTGTTCAAAACTCTTGGGCAGACAGACTCAGTCGAGTTCTGCTTCCACACGAGTGGTCCCTACATTTGGACCAAGTGTCAAAAATTTTTCAAATTTGGGGAACCCTGGACATAGACCTCTTTGCAAGTCCGTGGAATGCCAAACTTCCCCGGTTCTGTTCCAGAACTCGGGCTCAGGCAAGGGATGCTTTCCTCCATTGGGGTTAAGACTTCCTGTATGCCTTTCCACCCATTCCCCTAATTCCCAAAACCCTGTTCAAGCTTCAGAGAGACAGAGGCCACATGATTCTCATAGCTCCACATTGGCCACGGCAAGTATGGTACCCTCTGCTTCTACATCTCTCTCAAGCTCCCTCCATAGAGTTAGGGTCTGCTCCAGACCTCCTGTCTCAGGAGGACGGAAGGTTGTAGCATCCCAATCCCCAGTCTCTGCATCTCAGGACTTGGTTGCTGAAGGCCTACATCTCCATGATCTTCATCTTTCTCAACAAGTAAAAGATGTTTTTTATGCTTCCAGAAAACCTTCCACTAGACGTTCTTACGCTTTCAAGTGGAAGAGGTTTACCATCTGGTGTTCTGAGAAGGGTCTTAACCCCCGTGCTATACCTCTGGAATCGTTGCTGGAGTATCTCCTTCATCTGTCTAATGCAGGCCTTAAGACAAATTCAGTAAGAGTCCATTTGAGTGTTATTGCAGCTTCCCTGAAGCCTCTAAATGGACAACCTGTTTCCTCTCATCCTCTTGTAGCAAGGTTCATGAGAGGCCTCCTTTTAACAAAGCCTCCTATTAGACCACCCCCGGTGGCATGGGACTTAAATTTGGTTCGTGGTCAGCTTATGAAGCCGCCTTTTGAACCTTTAGCTACCACCTCCTTGAAATATCTTTCTTGGAAGGTTATCTTTCTCATTGCAATCACGTCAGCACACCGCATCAGTGACTTACAAGCACTAGTAGCTAATCCACCTTATACAGGGTTCCATCATGACAAGGTGGTCCTTAGGACTAATCCACACTTTATGCCTAAGGTGGTCTCGCCTTTTCACCTCAACCAAGAGGTCTACCTACCTGTCTTTTTTCCAGGACCTCATGGCATCCTCAATTGCTCATCTGAACTCTGTCTCTATCGACCACATCTGTCGAGCAGCCACTTGGGCCTCGGTTCATACCTTCACAGCCCATTACTGCTTGGACAAGGACTCCTGCCGGGATGCCTTGTTTGGTCAGGCTGTTCTCTAACACCTGTTCCATACTTAATCAACTCCTACCCACCATCCCTCATGGGATGCCAGAGATCCAGGTGGGGAAGTTCAGCCCTGTCCCAGGGACACACCTTATGGGCTCTCTCCCTGGCATCTAATGCTAGGGAGTCCCCATATGTGAAGACTCATTCCTGCTTGATCCTGGAGATAGCACAGTTACTTACCTGTAACAGGTGATCTCTGGGAACAGCAGGGATAATTCTTCACAACCCACCCACCTCCCCTAGGAGTTGTCTCTCTCTCTCTGTCTTTCCTTTCCCTCTCTCTCCCTCTTTGTCTCAGCTATAAAACTCAACTGAGGAGAGACAGTTGGAAAGGTGGGACGGCAGCACGCAGGCGCTGTGGGATGCTCCCAAAAGCTTTCTGATTGGACGCTGGGTAGCGTTCCCACGCAGGCTCCGTCGGTACCGACGTACCCATATGTGAAGACTTATTCCTGCTGTTCTCAGAGATCACTTGTTACAGGTAAGTAACTGTGCTTTGCCATCCCACTAACGACTCCCTGAGGTATTGGCCCATCTTGGCAAAGTAAGTCTTCCTAAAGTCTAAGATCCTCACCTTTGAATGGATTCTAACAGCCCTAGTCCTAATACTGAACCACACCATCTGATGATCACTGGATGCAAAATGATCTCCCACTACAACATGAGAAACACTTTCACCTTTGGTAAGCACCAAATCCAGTATGGCCCCTTCACGTGTGGGGTCTGTTACCAATTTGTTTGAATAGTTCTCCCTGTAGAGAATCCAGGATCTCCTTACTTCTAGATGATACTGCAGCAGGAATGTGCCAATCAGCATCTGGCATATTGAAATCTCCTATCAGTAGCACTTCCCCTTTCCTAGCAATGCTGCATATGTCTTCAATTAACTCTCTGTCCACCTCTTCCTCTTGTGAGGGAGGTCTGTATATCACACCAATGCAAATATATTTCTCTTTCCCTCTTTCTAGTTTAACCCACAATGCCGCCTCTCTCCCTTTTAAGCTCTGTAATTCCAAAGCTTTAATAGTAGTTTTTACATATAGTGCCACTCCTCCTTCCCTTCTTCCTACCCTGTCCTTTCTGAATAAAGTATAGCCAGGTATAGTTACATCCCAATCATGTTTTTTTGTGAACCATGTTTCTGTAACTGCCACTAAATCCAAGTCAGCCACTCCCTTCAAAGCTTCAACATCAGGGATCTTATTTCCCATGTTACGGGCATTTATACACACTGCTTTCCATATGTTACCCCTGTTACCCATTTCCATAAAGGTATTTAATGTATCACCTACCTGGGGGCTTTCTTTATCCATCCCCAATGAATCTAGTTTAAAGCCCTCTTCAGTAGATTAGCCAGTCTACTACCGAAGATGCATCAACCTTTCTTGGACAGATGGATGCCATCTCTGCTATGCAACCCTTGAAACAGCATCCCATGGTCTAGGAAACCAAAACGCTCTTGATGACGTCATCCACGCAGCCATGCATTCATCTCCAGGATGCGAGCCTCTCTGCCTTGGCCTTTACCCTCAACAGGGAGGATTGAAGAGAACACCACCTGTGCATCTAACTGCTTCACCCTCTGTCCCAGAGCCATGAAGTCAGTTTTGATACGTTCTGAGGTATACCTGGCAGGCTCATTTGTTCCAACATGGATTAGCAACATTGGGTAATAGTCAGTAGGCTTGATGAGTCTCTGCAAACTCTCCATAACATCTTGGATTTTGGCACCAGGCAGACAGCATACCTCTCTGGACATCAAGTCTGGTCAGCGGATGGATGCCTCAGTACCTCTCAGAAGAGAGTCTCCAACCACCACTACCCTTCGTTTCCTTGTGATTCTGATTCTGCAACTTTGGGGTACTTGAGCTCTGGTTCTTCCTTTTCCAGGGATGCTTTCACCACCTCCACTTCCAGGGCTGCATAATGGTTCTTCAATTCAAGGGCTGGAGAAGTTGGATTGGTGGTTTTCCAGGCCCTGGTGACTTGTGTCCAACCATCGACATTCTGTTGGCACCCATCTTCTCCTCTGGAGAGCTTGGTTGCTGCAAGAAGCATCTCATCAATGTACTTCTCACTGTCTTGAATGCTCCTCAGCCTCGCCACCTCCTCTCTGAGATCTTCCACTTGTTTCCTCAGAGCTTCAGTATGCAGGCACCCTGCACATGGAACCGGTCCTCCAACTGGCATTAGGACCTCTATCTGGACCAAGGTAGAAGCTGTAACGGGGGCAACAGCTTTAGCGATAAGATTTTTCCCAGCCATTGTTCTGTTCGTGGAGCTTAGGTATCTGTTAAAGCAAAAGAGAGATCTACCAAGTACCAGCTGGTTTCCCAGCTGTCCTTTCAGAGAAAAAGCAGTTAAATATCCTTAATTATATTCAAAATCTGCTGGTCCAAGTCTCTGTGCTTTGTTAAATGGGGAGGTGCCCTATAAAGCAAGACTGCTCACTAGGGGTGGGTGGGAGTCGGTGTGGGTAGGGAGAGAACTAACACCTGATTAGGTGTCAGCAGTTCCCAAAGCTGAGGAGGTTACTAGAGTTCAACAACCTACTCTGCTCAAGGAAATTTCCACTAAAGCACCAAAAAGAAAGTAGCCTTGCTTTAAAAATATACAAAAACCCTTTTAAGAGCTCCCAGTCAGAGAGCTAGCAATTTAATAAAACTAAACCCTCAAATCCTTACTGTTGTTTGTCCTGTAGAGCCCCTGTTAGGAAAGCCTTCTCCTGGTTTTCAGAAGACTCAGTTGCCACACCATTCAGTGCTAGTGGAATCGGCCATGCGTAGGATAAAGAGTGCAAAAAGGCATTCTTCCAATCTTCCAGGCCGCGAGTCCAGAACTCTCGATGCTTTTGGGCGTGTCTGCTTCCAAGCTTCCATGCTGTCAGCTAGAATCAGCTCATACATCCTATACATGGGGATGTTCCTCAAAGAGGTTACAGGAGACTTGGAGCTTATGAGCCCCCTTCTTCCTGAAGATAAGACAGGATTTTCTTGCTCTGGTCAGACATGCCCAAGTTGTTTCCAAGTTTGTCAACCGTGCAGCTTTTGATTGTTTTGAATGCATCAGCAGAACCTCTGCTATCTCCATTGGTGCATGACGTATTGCCTGGCTTCAGGCATCAAACTTGAAAATTTGGGTGCAAGATAAACTGGGCAACATTCCTTGCACAGAAGAAAATCTCTTTGGCAAGAATTGGCAAGAAAAGGCTAATGAGATTGACTCTGACAATATTACCTTGGGCAGGTTGTCAAAGTCTACAGCCAACCCATTAAAGAAAAGATCTAATAAAAAACCCTTTTTCAACAAGAAAAAAGTTTTATCCTTCTTATACCCAGCAGGGTCACTGTCCAGTCCATGCTGCCCAAAAGGGACAACAGCAACAAGGTAGACAACAGAAGAAACCAAAAGTCCCAAGAGCTCAGCAGGCTCAGCCTCCTCAGGGGCTTTGACTCTTTTCTAGAGAACTTAGTCTTCCTGCCCCTGCAGGGTCCTGAACCCTCTACCATCCCTGGCAGATTATGTCAGTTTGCCACTAGATGGCACCAAATAACATCAGAACATTGGACTCTGTCCATTGTATGAGAGGGGTACAGACTTCATTTTCACAGCATGCCCCCTCCTACAATCATAAGACAGTTCAATTCTCAAATCCCTGTCGCCAATCTTCTGAGTCAGGAGGTCACAATACTACTTGCCCATGGAGCAATAGAAGAGGTATCCATACCTCAACAGGGTACAGGGTTCTACTCCCCCTATTTTCTCATCCCAAAGAAAACAGGGGGACACAGACCCATTTTGGACCTCAGATAATTGAACAAATATCTGTTCCAAGAAAAATTCAAAATGATCTCTCTCGGAACACTTCTGCCATACCTGCAGAGTCAGGATTAGCTATATTCTCTAGATCTAAAGGATGCATATACTCATCCATCCAGATCACAGGAAGTTCCTTCGATTCCTTTTCCAGGTTCTTCCCTTTGGTCTGGTTTCTGCCCGAAGAGTTTTCACAAAATGCATGGCAGTAGTAGCTGCATTCCTACGGACTCTGGGGATATTCGTCTTCCCTTACTTGGACGACTGGCTCATTCGAGCACCCACAGCACCAGAAGCCAACTCTGCTCTTATTCGCACAATGTGAGTTTTGCATTTACTTGGGATTGGTCATAAACCTTCCAAAATCCCATCTCACTCCTTCTCAGTGCCTAGAATTCATAGGAGCTCGCCTAGATACCAGACAATCAAGGGCTTTCCTTCCACAGCCCCACTATCTTCGCATAGTGCGGCTAGCTTCCCAAGCAGCAGTGAAAACCTCCCTAACTGCTCGGGAAATGCTTCAGCTACTGGGACATATGGCATCCACTGTACATGTGGTTCCCTGTGCTCGTCTTCATATGCGAGCAGCCCAGTGGACCCTATCCTCTGTGGACACGGGCCTCAGGTCGCCTATCGGACAAAATAAGAAACTCAGAACGTCTTATTTCGTCCCTCCAGTGGTGGCAATCGCTGGAAAACCTTCTCATAGGTTTTCCTTTCCAACAGCCCCTATTCCAGGCCACTCTAACAGATGCTTCCCAGGTGGGATGGGGGGCCCACCTGCACGATCTCTCCACCCAGGGTCTCTGGACCCCAGAGGAGGCTTGTCTTCACATAAACCTCCTAGAACTCAGAGCAATTTTCCTTTCTCTTCGAGTATTCCAAGCCCAGCTCAGCTACAAGACAGTCCTAGTCCAAACCGACAGTCAAGTAGCCATGTTCTATGTGAACAAGCAGGGCAGAACAGGCTCTCTGTCATTATGCAACAAAGCTTTATGACTATGGGTCCTTGCCAGAGAGCATCAGATTCACCTCCTCTTGGTATATCTTCCAGGCATTCAAAACTTTTGGGCAGACAAACTCAGCCGAGTACTGCTTCCACACGAATGGTCACTTCACTCGGACCAGATTGCCCGACTATTCCAAATCTGGGGAGCCCCAGACATAGACTTCTTTGCAAATCCACAGAATGCCAAACTTCCCCGATTCTTTTCCAGAACTCTGGCTCAAAACTGTCAGGCAAGGGATGCTTTTCTTCTTCATTGGGGTCAGGACTTCCTCTATGCCTTCCCACCCATTCCCTTCATCCCCAAAACACTGTTCAAGCTTCAGAGAGACAGAGGTCGTATGATACTCATAGCTCCACGTTGGCCACGGCAACATGGTATCCTCTGCTTCTACATCTCTCTCGGGCTGCACCTCTGGAGTTGGGATGCGCTCCAAATCTTCTCTCCCAGGAGAACGGGACGCTATGGCACCCGAATCCCCAGTCCCTGCATCTCAGTGCCTGGTTGCTCAAAGCCTACAATGTGAGGATCTCAACCTTTCTCAACAAGTAAAGGATATCCTTCAAGCTTCCAGAAAACTCTCCACAAGGCGATCATACGCCTTCAAGTAGAAACGGTTTACCATATGGTGTTCTCAAAAGGGACTTAAAGGGTTAAAAGATAGAAAGCAGAGGGTAGGGCTAAATGGCCAATTTTCCCAATGGAGAAAAGTGAATAGTGATGTACCCCAGGGATCTGTGCTGGGTCCGCTGCTTTTTGACATATTCATAAATGACCTGGAAAGTGGAATAACGAGTGAGATTATCAAATTTGCAGATGACACAAAACTATCTAACGTTGTTAAAACCCAAGAGGATTGTGGAAAATTGCAAGAGGATCTTGATAAATTGGAAGACTGGGCATCAAAATGGCAGATGAAATTTAATGTGGAAAAGTGCAAAGTTATGCACCTAGGGAAGAACAACCCAAACTATCGTTACACGATGCAAGGTTCCACATTAGAAACCACCACCCAGGAAAAAGATTTAGGCGTCATTGTGGAAACCATGTTAAAACCCTCTGCCCAGTGTGCAGCGGCGGCCAAGAGAGCAAATAGAATGCTAGGTATCATAAGGAAAGGAATGGAAAATAAAACAAAAGATATTATAATGCCTCTATATCGTTCCATGGTGAGACCGCACCTTGAATATTGTGTGCATTTCTGGTCGCCTATCTTAAAAAGGATATAGCGATATTAGAAAAGGTTCAGAGAAGAGCCACCAAAATGGTAAAGGGGATGGAAGGATGCCCCTATGAAGAAAGGCTAAAAAGGTTAGGGCTCTTTAACCTGGAAAAGAGCTGGCTGAGGGGAAAGGCTAAAAAGGTTAGGGCTCTTTAACCTGGAAAAGAGCTGGCTGAGGGGAAAGGCTAAAAAGGTTAGGGCTCTTTAACCTGGAAAAGAGCTGGCTGAGGGGAGATATGATAGAAGTCTATAAATTAATGAACGGAGTGGAACGGGTAAACGTAGATCGATTGTTTACGTTATCAGACTATAGAAAGACTAGGGGACATGCAATGAAGCTACAGGGTAAACTATTTAGGACTAATAAAAGAAAATATTTTTTCACTCAACGTGTAATCAAACTCTGGAATTTGTTACCGGAGGATGTAGTAAAGGCTGTTAGTGTAGCTGGGTTTAAAAAAGGTTTGAACAAGTTCTTGGAGGAAAGGTCCATAAACCATTATTAAGAAGGGACCCAGGATATCAATGCTTGACCCAGTACAAGCATTGTGGAACCTGTGTCTTTTGGGGAAACTACTAGGTACGTTTGACCTAGATTGGCCACTGTTTGAAACAAGATACTGGTCTTGATGGACCTTGGTCTGACCCAGTATGGCATATCTTATGTTCTTATGGACTTAACCCTCTTGCGATACCTTTGGAATCGTTACTGGAGTATCTCCTTCATTTATCAAATTCTGCTCTTAAGACCAATTCAGTAAGAGTCCATCTTAGTGCTATTGAAGCCTCTTAATGGATAACCTATTTCCTCTCATCCACTCATAGCAAGATTTATGAGAGGTCTTCTACTAACAAAGCCTTCCATTAGACCACCACTGGTGGCATAGGATTTGAACCTTGTTCTCGGGCAGCTCATGAAACCGCCCTTTGTGCCTTTAGTCACTACAGCTCTAAAATTCCTTTCATGGAAGGTGATCTTCCTAATTGTAATCACGTCTGCACGACGCATTAGTGAGTTACAAGCCTTAGTGGCTGATCCTCCTTCTACAAGATTTCACCATGATAAGGTTGTTCTTAGGACTCATCCTCACTTTATGCCAAAGGTGATCTCGTCTTTCCACTTAAAACAAGCGGTTTACCTTCCTGTATTCTTTCTGAGGCCTCATGCCTCCAATGCAGAAAGGAACCTTCATACCTTAGACTTCAAAAGAGCCTTAGCCTTTTACCTACAAAGAACTTAGCAACATAGAAAATCATCTCAACTTTTTGTTGCTTTTGATTCTAGTTATTTGGGACTTCCAGTGTCCAAAAGAACTCTCTCCAACTGGATTGCACAGTGCATATCCTTCGCTTATGAGAGTAAGGGACTTTCTCTCGAGGGCCATGTAACAGCTCACAATGTGAGAGCCATGGCAGCCTCTATGGCTAACCTTCATTCTGTGTCTATAGATGACATCTGCAGAGCAACTACTTGGGCTTCAGTGCACACTTTTACAGCCCACTACTGTTTAGACAAGGACTCCCATCGGGATGCCTTATTTGGCCAAGCTGTTGTTCAGCATCTCTTTCAGACTTAATGCAACTCCTACCCACAGTCCGGGTTTGGATGCCAGAGATCCATGAGAAGAAGGACAACCCATCTCACCATGGTTTTGCAGCTTCCTAGGGCCATCTCCCTGGCATCTTTCAGCTGGGGAGTCCCCATATGTGAAGACTACATTCCTGCTTGTTCCTGGAGATAGCTTAGTTACTCACCTATAACAGGTGATCTCCGGGAACAGCAGGAATTTAGTCTTCACAACCCACCCTCCTCCCTTAGGAGTTGTCTCTCTATCTCTCTCGCTCTCCTTTGTCTCAGCTATAAACTCAACTGAAGAGGGAGAATTGGAATGGCGGGAAGGCAGCACGCAGGCGCTGTGGGATGCTCCCAAAGGCTTTCCTGTTGGATGCTGGGGAGTGTTCCCGTGCAGGCTCCGTCAGTACCGACGATGCCCATATGTGAAGACTAAATTCCTGCTGTTCCCGGAGATCACCTGTTACAGGTGAGTAACTACGCTTTACCTGCAATAACTGCTCCATAGACAGCAAGATAAACCATCCATACAATACTTCCCACCACCTTAGAGAGTTAATTTTTGAGCTATGGAGTAACTGAAGTGTCTTCTCAGGAATGTACAGTACAGAAAGGTTACACACATGCTCAAACCTTTTCTGTGATTTCTGAGCTCTGAGAGAGTTACTTAGCCCTAGTGCCATTGGAATAAGTCACCCCCTTGTGTGACTGATTTATCCTACTGTCTATGAAGAATCCCTGTTAGGGGTAAGCACTTTTGCTTTACATATTCAAATTCTAAGCTGCTTTTTTTTTCTGAATAAAGACGTCTTTTCATAGTATCTCATTCTGATTTGTGTCTGAAGTCATTTGTTTCTGTGTATAAAGCAATAATAACAATTTTTTTCTGTACAGTTCTTTTTTGTAAGCAGTTCTGTGAGAGTTGTGTGCCGTTTATTCATCTGCTTTCCTTTTGCTTTCTTTTTCTCTGTGTGAGGATAGATGATGGTAAAGAAGAACCTCCAACCACTTTATTGTGGGTCCAGTACTATTTGGCACAACATTATGACAAAATTGGACAGCCATCTATAGCCTTGGAATACATTAATGATGCAATAGATAGCACCCCAACATTAATAGAGCTCTTTCTTGTGAAAGCAAAAATCTACAAGGTAAGAACTGGTGGTTATAAATGTTATGTAAAGCAAAATGTTTGTCAGAAGTTATGGTTAAAAGTATTACCTAAAAAGAAGTAAATATATGTATTGGTGTATATGAGAGCATGCACTGCAAGACATTCATGAAGAAAATACAATCAAGGATTAGGCTGTCTCTTAAGTTGCAGAAAATATTTCTTTAAAGGGAATTTTCATGCTTACTCGGTAAATGGAGCACTCAACTTCAGCTTATAAAATTTGATATATCACTGATTATAATAAAAATAACTCAACAGTATGCAAATTACATTAGACAAAATAAAAGCACAATAGAGAAAATAAAATAGGAAAGTAAAGCATTGCTTTTAAAATTATACTAATAAAAGAGAGGGAATAAATTAAAAGTATAACAATGCAACATAAGTTCTAAGAATAAAATAGGGAAGGGTGAAAGATAGAATAGTGCACAGGTAAACCAGTTAGCTGCAATTCATGAGGCTATGTGGTCCATGGGGACATGAGTTAAATGGCAAATGCTTGAGAAAAAAAGTAGGTCTTTTAAAGTCATTTAAATTGTTTTCAAGATGGTTCCAAACAGACGCCTAAAGGAAAAGAATTCCATAGGAAAGTGGCTACTATCCTAAATGCTATCTGCCTTGTTTAGTTTAGTGTACTATAATTCTGTATGATGGTATAATATGGAGATTTTGTTGAGAGGAAAGTAAAGTATAGGAAAGCATTTAAAGAATTAACAAACTGTCTAAGAGCAAACCTGAATGACAGACACTATCTTGAAAGGAATTCTATAGCTGATTGGGAGCCAATGGAGGCCTTTCAATAAAGGTGTAACGTGATCTTCCAAATACATCCTGCTACACCAGTCCAGACTAGTGGGTTGTGTCCCCCTGCCAGCAGATGATGAGACTGAGAAAATTTCCCGAAGCTTTGTGACATCACCCTTTGTATAAAAACCCATCCCCCAAGGGGGAGCTTCTGTATTTTCTCTGTCTCAGCAGATGGTGGACTTCTAGCTCCTGGTGTTCTCTGAGAAGAGATTTGGTGTCAGTGAAGCTATTTTTGGCAGTTGTGCACACTGTGGTGCCCCTTCTTTGCCGACAGTTTCCTTTCTTCACTTTCCAGAGCTGCTTCTGGTCAAGAGGACCAGTAGAGCATCTCTGAAGGGAAATGCTTTTCTGTTCTGACTGTTCTGCAAGCAAGACTTCTATCAGCTAAATTGGCAGTCACTAACTAACAACTCGAAGTTTATTTTAAAAAAAAACCACACACACTTTATTCAAGGACCTGGTTGCTGAGGAAATTGTCGGGCAGTTTTTTTTCTTCTCTGGCCCCTTCCTTCATCTGTGTTTTCCTCCTTCAAAGCCGTGTTTTATTTCTTTTGCAGTTCTCTTTTAAAGCAGCATACCAGTCTGTTTTTTGATGCTATCTTTTTGCTGTTTCCTGCCAGAAATTTTGTGCCACGGCTGCCATTCTTTCTTCAGTCTATTGATTTTTGGCTTCCCGGCTCTTCCTGTGACCTTTTCTTTTATCCTGTTGTGAAATTGCCTTCTTCCAGCGCTGCTTGGGCTGTGGGAGGAAGTGAAAGACTTTGACAGGTAGTTCGTGTTCTTCCTGTGGTTTTGATCAAGGGGGTCCTTCTGCGTCTGCAGGTCCTGGTTCTGGTAGCCTTTCCAGGTCTCTTGATTTAGCTCCCTCTGGGTTTCCTCAGGGTGATGCTAGGACTCAAGATGCCCTTCCTCTGGTTTTGTTGCCTGAGCAGCCTGCTCACCCTCTACAACTCTCTATTCAGCCTATGTAGACGTCAGCTGATATCTCTGAACTCCAGTTTATGCAGCTATTCCGCCAGGCCTGGGATATGTGGCGCTCGGGGTCTTTGGCTACTCTGACCGTCGTTGATCCACCATCTAGAAAGCGTGTCTGCCGAAGTTTGGCTGGAGATTCTTTAGATCTGGCCAAGGATACCTCCTCTCCTCCACGAGACTGGTGCCCTGCACAGGAATACGGTGACTGTCCTTCAGATGAATGTTCTATCACTTCTGAGTCTGGCCGGGAAGAAGGAGAGCTCTTGCCATTGGAAGACGACCAGGAGCCTTGAGAAGACAGTCAGGATATCCAGTTATTCCTTAAGGAAGAGCTTCTTGCTCTCATTGCTCAAATTACGGAGGCTCTGCACCTCTCAGATTCTCACGTGCAACAGTCTTTGGATTGCTCTAAACCTCAGGCAGACCCCATCATCAGGGGCATCAGGAAACCTTCTAAGGCTTTTCCTTTTCTCCTGAAACTACAACACATGGTCTCCTTAGTGGGATTCTCCTGATGTGTGTCTACGCTCTGCTTATCACTTGGGACGTGTTTACATTTGGTCTCTTTTTTTTTTTTTTTTTTTTATTAAAGTTTTAACAGTATAACAAGTTAAACCAATACAATTCAGGGCAATCAGAAACACTACAGAAAGTAACACCAACGTTACAGTAACATAATATGATTAAGTCCACATCACTGGGACCCGGATGTGAAAAAACAAAAGAAAATAAAACTACTATAGGAATCAAGGTTTAACCAAACCTACATTATAGAGGCGTATTCTTTACTCATCCCGACTAACCTCAACAGAGCCCTGCCGCTCCAAAACAAATTTCTCCAAATGAGCAACATCAGAAAAGATATAAACAGCACCCTCATAATTTACAATACACTTACAAGGGAAGCGAAGAAAGAAAGTAGCACCCAACTGGCTTTAACACTAGAAAAAGCTGCCTCCTAAGCTGAGTGCTACGTGAGACATCTGGAAATATGTTTATCTTATGGCCACAAAAAGCAGTGAGCTTATACTTAAAGAAAGCCTTAAGGATACGATGCTTACATTCTAATGATGTCAAGGTCACTACCAAAGTGGCACGAGAATTTATTATGTCAGAAGAGTCTTCCAAAAAATCAGTCAGGTTAGTAATAGACGGTTCTATTACGTCCAACCCACCCTCAACTGGGTTGATGCGCTTAGAGCCAATTGGAATATAAAATAACTGAGACCCTTCAACAGGATCTGAGAGAAACAATACTTCTTTAAAGTATTTATCAAGGAGAATTTTTGGCGAAATAAGAGAGGTATAAGGAAAATTTAGAAAACGTAGATTAGAAGCACTCAAGGTGTTTTCAAGTGCCTCCACCTTGCCGTGCAAAATCAAAGCATCTTTCATCCCAGCTACTGTGGCTGAATGCAAAGAAGGCAGTTGCTGCTCAAGTTTAACATAAGCTGCATCCACCTCAGAAATCTTATTATCCAATTGTTGAATAGCTGCCACAGTTTGGGAAGAAAAATCGCACAAGGAACTAAGAGTAGAAGACACTTTAACATCAATAGATTGCAAAACCTGCCATAGATCCTTCAAAGTTATCTCTGAGTCAACAGAAGGAACCGGTGGGCACAAAGTACCCCCGGAAGCAGTTAAGGTAACTGGTTTAGGTAACTGAACCGTCGCATAAGCGGCGGTCCGCAATGATTCAGGAGACTTTTCTGACCCTAACAGAGACAAACCAGCAGCAGGACAGGGAGGGGGGGGTCTCTCCCCCAGGACTAAGAGAGGCCCCCTCGGGAGAGGACTGCGCTACTGGGCGCGGGACCAGATGTTTATCCAACGGACCGACAACCGGGACATTAGTAGTCGATCCCTCCTCCCTGCGCCCAGACTTAGCCTTCCTTTTCCCCATATATAAATCAAGCAAATTAATATAAAAGAACACACACTCACTGTTCGCCGCTGTGACGCCGAAGGGGCGTGTCCCGCCCCTTTGGACACACCCCTTCGGATCACGCTCCGCGGACACGCTCTGCGGTCAGAAAGCAGCCTACAGTTATACAAATAGGGTCCTTGCAGGTGTAAGATGTCCCCCACTATGCCTGCCCGAGAATCGGGGAAAACGGCAAGTGTCCCAAACAAGGTGCTCGGCTCCCGCAGTCCTAGGGCACTCGACAAGCCCCTCACGCCTCCAGAGATCACTCCGAGTCCACAGAGAGGAGTTGGAGCAGCGTTCTTATCTGCTGCAGGGTCCTTGCAGGTGGAAGATGTCCCCACTATGTCTGCCCGAGAATCGGGGAAAACGGCAAGTGTCCCAAACAAGGTGCTCGGCTCCCGCAGTCCTAGGGCACTCGACAAGCCCCTCACGCCTCCAGAGATCACTCCGAGTCCCTTTACATTTGGTCTTTAGATGATCTTGACAAGTATGGTTGCGTTTTCCTAAAGTAGATATCCTGGTCACTACAGTCACTAAACACACAACAATTCCTGTAGTGGGCGGCGCTGTCCTCTGTGCTCATACAGATCGCAAGGTGGAGGGCCTCCTAAAAACCACTTTCTCATCATTGACTTTGGCATTGCAGGCCTCTGCTTGCAGGGGTCTCGCTGCACGCACTGTGCTTCAATGGCTTCAGTCGCTTCTGGATGATCCAGCTTTGCCTCACTTAGTCTGTCACTCCTTTCTTGCAGATGCCTTTTATGATCAGCTGCGCTTAACTGATAGCAGAGGCAGTTTAGGTTATTTTGATTTTATCTTGTTATAAAGCGATTCACTGTGCCTGTCCATGCCATTTTGAATTATTACTGTATTTGCCCCCACCACTTCCATTGGGAGAGCATTCCAAGTATCTACCACCCCTTTCAGTGAAAAATTATTCATGACCTTGCCTTCTGTTTACCCCCTTGCAGCTTCATGTTCTGCCCTCTAGTTTTACAGCTTCCCCGTCTTTGAAAAAGATTTGTTTGTTCATTAATACCCTTTAAGAGGAGAGGAGGGACAGAGGAGATATGATACAGACCTTTAAATACTTAGAGTATATATATTTAGCTTTTCAAGTCTCTTCTCATATGTCTTCTGGCAAGGCTCCAAATCATTTTGGTTGCTTCCTCTGAACCATTTCCAGTCTTTTTATATCCTTTGTAAGATATGGTCTCCAAAGCTGAACATATCTTGATTATCAGTTTCATGCCCTGCCTTTTCGTCTTGCCACAGCTCCTTGCACTTTCTCCAAGGTGACAGTAATAGTGGCAGCTACCCTGCGACGCCAAGGTATTCGGGTTCATCCTTATCTAGATGATTGGTTGATCAGAGCAATGAGTTTCGAGGAGGCTACTTCTGCGGTCTCTCAGGTCTTTCCTTTCTGGACCATCTCGGCTGGGTAGTCAATTATGCCTAAGGCAATCTGTGCCCAGTTCAGTCTCTGGAATTCCTCGGTGCCCACTTTGACACGAGAGTGGGTCATGTCTTCCTCTCTTATGACAGATACAAGAAGCTTTGTCTTCAGGTCCACGCCTTCCGGCACCTGGCAGCTCCCACTGCCTGGGATTACCTACAACTCCTCAACTCTATGGCTTCTGCTCTTGACATCATCCCCTAGGCCCATGCTAATATGTATTTGCTTCAGTACTCTCTCCTGTCATGCTGGTCCCCATCTACCTAGGACTATCAGATTAGTCTACCCCTTGCTTCAGTGGTTCGCAGTCTTCACTGGTAGCTTTGTCCTTATCACTTGTTGAAGCGCATTTCTTTAGAAATTTCATGTTGGGATGCCAGCTTTGAAAGTTGTGGGGTGTGTTGCAAGGGACAGACATTGCAGGGATCTTGGTCCATTCAAGAAGCCTCTTGGACCATCTTGGTCCATTCAAGAAGCCTCTAGGCTACTCCTCCGCTCCTCTTGGAGTGGAGGAGTGGCCTAGTGGTTGGGGCAAGGTACTTCAGGCCGGAAGGTCGGGGGTTCAAATCCCACTAGAGGACAGCAACCTTGGGCCGGACGGACTGGGGTTTCTAGTCCCACAGGTGCTCCTTGTGGTCTTGTGCAAGCCACTTAACCCTCCATAGCCCATGTTCCCTGTAAAATAGTTATCTCCAAGTTATAATGCCCTGTTCAATGTAATTTCAGTTTGTTCAATGTAAACCGCACGGATGCAGAATAACGCAGTATATAAGAGAATGAAAATAAATAAATAAAATCAATTGCCTCAAAGCCTGGGCTATTTGTCTGGCTCTACTCTTCTTTCAATCCCACCTCCAGGGTTGAGCAGTCAGAGTACTTTCCAACAATTCCACCACTGACTCATCTCAACAGACAAGGTGGACCAAATGTCCTGGAGTGGCTCTGGAAATGAGTCTTCTATTTCCCTGGGCAGAATTGAGGGAACAGAGATCATTCAAGCGATTTCCTGAGGAGTCATATCCTGGACCCCGGCGAGTGAGAACTAGCTCTGTGGGTATTTGCGAACATTGTGCACTGGTTGGGTCATCCGACTCTAGACCTAATGACCACCTCTTCCAGTGCCAAGACATCAATCTTTTTCAGTCATCAAAAGGAACCAAACTCTCATGGCCTAGATGCTTTGGTTCAGACCTGGCCCTTGAACCAACTTCTCTATATCTTTTGTCCTTGGCCACTAATTGGCCATGTACTCTGTCAGATAGTCACACTCTGGACAGATTGTGCTGGTGGCCCCAGATTGGCCTTGGTGTCCATGGTATGCTGATCTCCTCTGCCTCCTGCAGGAGGCACCCCCTACCCCTCGGTGTCCAGAGAGGTCTCATATTTCAGGGGCCGGTTCTCATGGATGACCCCATTCCCTTATTCACATATAGCTTGGCTATTGAGCGGCATCGCATGCATTGTAAAGGTTACTTGCTGCAAGTGTGGCCACTCTGCTACAGTCTAGTCTGTCGTCTTCCTCACATGCCTGTGCTAGGATTTGGCGTCTTTTTTTTTCTTCGTTTTCTAAGAGATCCCTCTCCCCTTGGCAAGTTGATATTCCAGAAATTCTTTCCTTCCTTCAGGACAGATTTGATAAGGATCTCTCCCTTAATTCTTTAAAGGTGCATATTGCGGCCTTTGCATGCTTTCGGGAGGCCTCTCATGTAGATGTTTCCTGTTTTTTGCAGGGCGTTTGCTCTCTGAGGCCCTCCCATTTGTCCAATCGTCCCTTCTTGAGATCTGTTCTTAGTGCTTCATGCGCTCACCCATGCCCTGTTTGAGCCTCACCGTAGGGCGTCTCTCAAAGATTTGACTCTAAAAAAAACTGTTTTTCTTATAGCAGTCATTTCGTCGCGGTGCCTTTTGGAGCTCCAGGCACTTTCTTACCAGGATCCTTTTCTGTCTCTTTCCCCAGAGGGGTTTATCATTCTAACAGTGCCCTCTTTTCTGCCTAAGGTCCTTTCGGATTTTCATGTCAACCAATCGGTTGTGCTTCCTTCCTTTTTTAAGGAGCAGTCTTCTGGTGACAACAGAGTCCTTCACCTGTTGGATGTTGGTAGGATGTTATGCCGTTACCTCAAACCAACTAATACGTTTCGTCTCTCCGATCACCTTTTTGTCCTGGCTTCTGGTCCATGAAAAGGAGCAGTCGCTTCCAAAGCGACCATTGTGCACTGGATCAAGCAGACCGTTAGAACAGAAACATCACTGCAGAAAAAGACCACATGGCCTACCTAGTCTGCCCTTCCATATCAACTACTACAATAGTTGATACTCTGTGTTTGTCACATGCTTTTTAAAATTGGATATTGCTCTCATCTCTACCACCTCCACTGGAAGACTATTCTACGCATCTACTCCGTAAAGAAATATTTCCGCATATTACTCCTGAGTCTCTCCTCTTACCACCTCTCAGCTTATATTTTATTGAACAAACTGTGCCTCTAGGTCTTCAGGCACATTCTACGCGGGCCCATGCTACCTCCTGGGCAGAATGCTCACGGGTAGCTCCGCTAGATATTTGCAGGGCAGCCACCTGGTCCTCCCTGTCCATATTTGCACGTCACTATCACTTGGATATCCAAGCTCGCGAAGCAGCTTGCTTCAGAGCCTCGGCTGCAGCTGTTTCTTCCCACCCTGGAGTGGTTTGGCTTTGGTACTCCCCATTAGTCTGGACTGGTCTAGCAGGATGTATTTGTAAGGAGAAATTTTACTTACCAATAACTTCCTTTCCTGGAATCCTACTAGCCCAGTCCAGGATCCACCCCGCTAAACTGTTTAGTCTGTTGCCTAGCTAAGACACTTTATGTATTGGCGACATTGCTGTACCTTGCCATGTGCATGCTCCCTTGGCCTTTGGGTCCTATTTCACATTGTTCAATTTAGCTTGTTATAAGAGTTATTCATTTCTGAACTCATTTTTGGTCTGTTTTTGTGCTTCCTTGGCTGTTTGAGCTACTGCTGCTTGTTATCGTTATACTGAAGCTCCCCTTGGAGGATGGGTTTTTATACCAAGGGTGATGTCCCAAAGCTTCAGGAATTTTTCTCACCATCTGCTGGCAGGGGGGACAACCCACTAGTCTGGACAAGTTTAACAGGATTCCAGGAAAGGAAATTATCAGTAAATACGATTTCCCTGTATTTCTTTGCACCCTTTATTACCTTAGCGGCAGTATTTTGAATCAGTTTTAAATGTTTTAATGTCAGAAGACTTGATACCTGATAAAAGGGTGTTACAGTAGTCTAAAGGATAGAGAGCATGAGCACGGGTCAAAATATGTAGTGATTATGGGATCCCATGAGATACGAATAGAGCAAATCAGATGAAGTGCTTAAAAAGCTTTTTTTCTTTTTTTAATTTAAAGTAATAGAAATACAAGCATTAAAGGGAAGGTGAGTGTCAAAAGGTGGCACGTAAAACTTTAATGCATGCTTCGATAATAGGGATTTTCTCTGAACAAGCAAGAAAAAAGTCCTCGTGAATGGATATCATCATCTGATGGAGTCCCATGCTGACATACAGTATTCCCAGTTCCTGGAAGCTCCACCATGCATGCGCGTCTTTTCTCACCTGCCATAGCAGCACCATTTTACCTCATTCTCTTCCTTGGAGCCCCACAGTTGTGTCGTCATGAGAGTCTTGGTCTTTTTTGAAGTTTTTTTTCTCTATTTCATGGGATTTTCCTGCCTGCCATCGCAGCCTTCTTCCTTCTTGCTAGAATTCCTTAAAGTTTTCGGTTGCTTTAAAGATTCCTTTATTTTCTGCAGCACCATTGATGCCTTAGGCATTCGTGCTTTAACTGTGTGTAGTAACCTTTTTTTCACTGCAAATTGAGATGTTTGATTTTGCTGTGGATTTCTTTCCAGGTGATACGTCACAGAAGCTAGCCAGTGAACTTAAAAAGTATTTCAGGTGCTCAAAAGACCATACTCATAACAGATACTCACGGTTTATGCCTTCAGTACCTGGGACCCAATCATCGGTCCTCTTGTTATTTGTGTTTGCAGATGACAAAAAGGGTTGAGAAAACCAGTGTGAAATTATTTTTAGTGCTAAGAAGATCAATCTATCGACATTGGTGGCAGCGGTCTCTATGGCATCGAAGGCTGCATCAGATGCTGGCAGTGCATCGACAGAGGCGTCCTCGAGCCATCTCTGAGCCGAACATCTGTCATGGAGTATTTGACCATCGATCGATGTTTGCCCAAAGGTGAAGAGAGATTCATCGTCATTGGCGCTTAAGGGTGAACACATCAAGTGCTTTGGTGCATAAACATTGAAGCCCTCCGAGGCATGGCATCAGGAGCAAAGAGGGTTCACAGGAGTGCCCCTCTTTAATCAGCCCCAAAGGGAGGAACACTCATCGGCCAATGTTGCTGTGGCCCCACAGTCTTTTGAGACAACGGTCATGGAGAAACGCTTTCTGAACGCTGTCTAACGCATTCCATTGCTATTTGCCATTCAGCATGTCAGTGCTTTGATGTCTGCTGCATCGGCATTAACAGTGGTCATGCCGATCCTCGAGAAGCATAGAGTACCTGCGGGAAAGGCATCAACATCAGGGCATCAAAGGAGCCTGCCCAGCCGATAACCCTTTTTAGTGCATCAGGATCCATTGTTCCCCCACTCTAGAAAATCATTGGTGCATCAGTGCTGCCGAAGGAGCTCGCGATCCCCCAAAGGGTAAGAGAGTCATCCAGGCTGGGACTCTGAGATATTTTGATTTTTTTTCCTCAGTGTCCGACTCAGAAGGCTTAATCACTGATGACGAATCTGAGGGTAAGTCCCCAGAACTTCCATCTTACTCTTCTCCACCTCATAAGAGGTGTAAATCACCTCCTGAGGACACGACTTTCTAAGATTTTGTTCAAGATATGGTTCCAGCCATACCATTTTCTTTGGAGATGGAGGATGAGTCCAGGGCAGAAGAATTGGAGATCCTTCAGTACTTCTCTGCCACCCACTGAGGAAGCAGTGACTGTGCCTGTACACCACATCCTTCAGAAAGTATAGATGAGAATGTGGGAGAACCCCACCCCCTCACTGTACCTCCAGTCAGTAGAAAGCTTGATTCTTATGTATAGTGTTCAGAAAGCTCCTAGGTTCGAGAAGCCCCAGTTTCCTCACCACTTCTTGGTGGTCAAATCTTTCCTTAAGAGATTTAAAAGTCCCAAGACATTAGACCTCTTTTGGGAAAAAGGTTTTCCAGAGTGCCATGCATGTGGCCCACATGGCCTCTTACCAGCTCTATATGGGCATGTTTTTGAAGGACATCATGATGATTTGTTCCATTATCTCCCCCCAGAGAGATGGGAACAGTATCATTCCCTAGTGAGATTTGGCAAGGACTGCTCAATGTTCATGGTTAGAGTGATACGTAACATCTTTGAAATGGTATCAAGAGCTTCTGCAATGGGAATCTGCCGTTCTCTACATATCAAATGGATCTTTCCCCCCTGATAGAATGTTTCAACGCAGTTTCAGAATGGCTGCAACTCAAAACCTTCGTATTCAACACAAGAAAACTGAGGTACTCTTCATCACGAGATACCCCAATTTCACTCCACCACCCCATGTAAGAGTTAAGGAAGCGGATCTGCAGACAAAAGACACTATAAGATACCTTGGGGTCATGTTGGACCAATGTCTTGATATGAAGTCACACATAGGCAATATAGTAAAAGCAATATACTTCAAGATCCGAACACTCAGGCATCTGCGTTCCTTATTAGATCCAGAGGACTTCCGGACTATATACCAGGCACTAATCTTACCCCACTTTGACTATGCCAACGCCATTTTACAAGGCCTCCCACAATCTACCTTGAACTCGCTACAGCTTGCCATGAATGCTGCAGCAAGGGTCCTCCATGGAGCCTCTAAGAGTGACCATGTGACGCCTATCCTGAAGCAGCTTCACTGGCTCCCCATACACGGAAGGCTTCTTTTCAAGACCTTACTACTGACCTTCAAGGCCATCAATGGTCTCTCATCCTCCTCACTTACAGAGCTCATTCACACCGTGCCACCTAACAGATCCAGAAGACCAACAGCTTTAAACTCTCTAATAATTCCGAAGGCCTTGACAAAATGCAACCTCACAACGGCAAACAGGGCCTTCAAATTTTGCGCCCCAAGATGCTGGAATGCTCTACCATCTGACATTCATGCTGTCGTTGACCTAGCCCAGTTCAGGAAAGCACTCAAATATCACCTGTTCCTCAAGTACTACCCAGTCAGCAATGAAGCCTAGATAACCCCACCAAAGAAAGTAACCACATGTTATTTCTAGAGCTTTGTCATCACGCCTACTGGTAGATATTTTATGTAAATAGGTCACCCATGTTATCCAAGTTGGTACACCTGTTCTCTGTAAAACCGAACAGCCTGTTGTTCTGGTCCTTTTGTTTTAATGTAAACCGCGCTGATGTCGAGTACTGCGGTATATAATAAATTGTAATAAATTATAATAAATAAATAAATTGGCACTTGGAGACTTGCCTGGCTCTGGGTCTCAGACCTAGAACAATCTGTGCAGGATAAACTCGCTGATGGTACCTTGCCACGGAAAAACTAGTTGAAGACAAGACTGGGTTCATAGAAAAGCAGCATGTCACCCTTCGTAATCTTTCACGGTGCACGTCCAAGCTGGCCTGCTACCACAGGAGGTTTCAGGCTGGCAACCAGAAAAAAAGACTTTACTCTTGCAGGCATAGGTACTTTCCTAGTTCTGAATATTTTTAATTAAAACAGGCTCCTCGAGCCTAGGTAAAGCAAGAGAAGCCTCAGAAGGCCCAGCCGGCTCCTTTGCCAAAACCAGGGGTGGGGTTTTGGCTGGTTCCAGATGAGTGTAGCTGCAGTGGAGGATGGTGTGATTATATAATCATGATTCTCTTGAGAGAGAGTGCAATGAGGAACTTTGAATATTGGAAATCATGTTATGGAGAATAAAAAAGTGCTATCTGCTCTTGTTAAGGATTAGTATTTAGCTCATGCCTTTCCAGTAGCAGTTCAAAGTGAGTTACATTCAGGTACAGTAGTTAATTCCCTATCCCCAGAGGGTTTACAATCTAAGTTTGTACCTGAGGCAGTGGAGGGTTAAGTGACTTGCCCAAGGTCACAGAGTGTTAGTGCGATTCAAATTTTGGTCATTTCTAGGCTGCTGCCCTAACGACTAGGTTACTCCCTCACACCCTCATAACAGCAACAATGGCTGATGTTCTTGGATCCTGAGGGGATGTATCAGCTGTTTGTTCTCGGCTCTCAGTAGGCCGTCACTGCCCCTCCGATGTCCTGGAAGATAATGGGTTATTACAACAAAAGATGGAGATTTTTGAGAACCATACACGCAGATTAAACATGTGACTGTCATATGTCCCCAGGGGATATTTTTAGTAAATATTATTTCTAATGGAAATTGTTTGTGAGGCTTCATTAGATCCAATAAATAGCATACATTTCCTAACCTGAGAAAAATAAGTGAAGTAGAAGTTTGAAGGGAATTCAACTGTGGCTTTTTCAGCATTGTTAATTCAAGATCGTGGGACGTTGTTGGTGAACTTTATTTTTGAGCAAGATACGAGTATGAGCCTTGTGTTGTGACTATTTCAAGAAATTGAAAGTGCCTTTTTGTGGACATCCAGTTTGGATTTATCTGGATATGGCACATTCTCCTTAAGAAAGGATAAGTTTCTTCTTTTACTTTTCTATATATGTTTAATGGACATTTTTAAACACACTTTTTTTTTACACAGGATGTCTTTGGTATGGTCTCTTACATATAGTATATGGTTTAATATTTTATTTGAAATGTCATTTATCTGTTTTACTTGCATTTGTATATTTGTAGATCCCTGGCCTGGGCATCTTTGCCAAAACTCAAACGAGTCAGGTTACTTAATATTCAATTGAAGAATGTTTTGAGTGTTTAAGACTGCAGTCTACCGCCATTTTGTTTTTTGTTTGTTCCTCTACATTGCTTGTTTACGGAGTTCCCCTTCCCCCTTTTACGCTAACTCTTTTGCAGTACTATGCACAAAACATTTGAACATAATTCCAGGACTGACTTCTAAGGCATATTGATGATAACCCTTTCTTCTTCACATTTGTCTGATGGGGTATTATTCATTCATATGGAGATGGAGTACTCCGAGATTCATCAATAAAATTTTCCCAACAATGGATCCAGAGCATAATTAGGGTTTTTCACTTTACAATTAAACATACAAAAAAAGATTCAATTTAAATTCAGCAACAATACCATGAACTCCCTCTACAGACAAACATTGTGCATCATAACGCAAAACCCTGCAAATGGACAACCAACACCAGCACCAAATCTAAGAACTCAATCCTGCCTTTGAAAAACCAGCACTGCAAATATTCTAGAACACCAGTAACCTTTAGTTGGAAAACGAGAAGAAGCTATACTACAGAACCAGCCTGTTAACAAAATCCCTCACTTCTGATGCACAAATGGTCTGTTTTTTTTTCCATGTGCAGCTATGATGCTGAGAGCTAAGCTAGCAGTAGCATAAATACTGGCAGGCTCTGCCAAGATGGACACGCCTCAGCTGAGGTGCTAAGTTGAACCACCCATCTGGACAGCAGCAGAATGGGACGGTGTTGGCGGCGAAGGATCGCATTTCTGTTCGAACGGCAACACTAGATTCCTTATCCTTCCAGTCTAGTCCCAACATTTGGGGGTTAAGCACCTCCTCCAGCAGCTATGGAGACTGAGAAACGTCATTTTTCTGATGACACTGGTACAAATACCCCCGGGACCGCCTCCTCTGTCCAGTAATCTTAGTCTCCATAGCAGCTGGAGGGTGGTGAGCCTGGAGGTTGAGGCTCACTGGAGAAACGATTAAGCAGGATAGTTAGATTGGGTTGCTTGTGGTCAGTTCTGAAGTTGGGAAAAAAAAAAAGATATCTCTTTAAGAGAGAAGCTGTGCTGAGGCCCCCTTCCTGTCTCCCTTCCTTTTTGGTGTCAGAGGGCTGGGGAGGAAGGTGAAACGCAGCAGCTTAAAGGGCCGTACGTCGGTTCCTGAACCCACGGCTTGGGTGAGGAACTGGCGGAAGCAGCAGAGGAGCACAAAGGAGAGAGAGAGCGCAGTGTGGCAATGCGTGCCAAAGCCGCTGGGCCAGTAAGAGTGACTCCTGGGATTCTTCCTCGCCGTGGAAGCCACTGACCAGCTGAGCGCGATGAGGATCGTACGGCACAGTTCAATTCAGCTTGAGGTAAGTGGCTTACCGGGGGGTCTTCCGCAGGCAGAGGTGTGTGTGTCTTCCTCTCCGGGAGTTGTGGCTGCATTGTCAGAGCGCGGGAAAGACTGTATGCTCATCGGGCCTGCAGGAGGTCGTTGTGAGAGGCCTTTTTTTGGGCCGTTTGTGTGTAGTTTTGCGTGTCGGTGGTGCGGGGTAAGACAGATAAGGAATTTGTCTGGCTTTCCAGGTCAGGACTGCGCGTTGATCAAGAGGTTATATTTATTTATTTAGTTGTATTTATATTCCGCTTTTCACCAGGTCAAAGCGGTGTAACATTAAAAGGGGGGGTGGACAATAATCAAATTCTGGGGTTGGGGCCATCACCAGGTGGCCAACATTAATGATTTCAACAAATATTTGCGACATAGACATTGTATTATAGTCTCTTAGAACATATTTCAGGGGGATGAATTAATGGGGTTGGGAGGTAGTCAGTGGCGGGTGCTTGTTTCTGGTCCGAGATATTCCTGGAATAGGACGGTTTTTAGTTGTTTCCTGAATGATAAGGGATTTCCGTTGCTTCTGATGTGACTTGGTAGAGAGTTCCAGAGGGATGGTGCATACAATTCGAAGGCTCTGTTGCAGGTCCGTTGATTGCATTTGGTTCGTTTATGGGGGATGGTGAGGGAGTTGTTGGTGGTTTGTCTGGTGGTTCTGTTGTGGGCTGGTCGGGGCAGTAGTGTGCGGAGCTGGGAAGTCTGAGTTTGGTAGAGAGCTTTGTGAGTAAGTAAGGGTGGATTTGTATTTGATTCTTGCTTCGAGGGGGAGTATGTGTAGCTCCCTCAGGATTGGGGTGATGCGGTCTTGTCTTTTTGCTTTCTGGATAATCCTTGCTGTGGTATTTAAGGCAGTTCAAAGTGGGTTGGTATGAGTGGCTGGTAGTCCGTGGTAGATTATATTGCAGTAGTCCAGGTGGGGGAGTGTCATGGCTTGCATCACTGTTCTGAAGTCCTGTGGTTCAAGGAGAGATCTGAAGCGTTGTACTGTTTTAGCCTTGTGGAATATTGTTCCGGTGGTTTTTTTGATTTGTTGCTTGAGTGTGAGTGCTTGGTCTGTGATGATTCCTAGATACTTTATGTGCGGTTGTATTTGTGTGGTTCCAATGTTGAGGTGTGTAGGTGGTGTGAAGTCTGGGTCCTTTGTTACTATGAGGGCTTCTGTTTTCTTTATGTTGATGGATTGGTTGTTCTTTTGTAGCCAGCTGGATACCTCTGTGAAGCATTCTGATAAGTGTTTATTTGTTGGGTTAGAGGTTGTGATTGTGGCATAGAGCATTATGTCATCTGCATAGATGTGATAGTTGATGTTGTGGATGCATATGATTGAGCAGAGTGGTTGCAGGTAGATGTTGAAGAGCATGGCAGATAGTGTGGATCCTTGGGGTACTCCTTGATGTTGCTGGAAGGGGGGTGAGGTTGATATGTTTGTGCAGATCAGTTGTTGTCTATTGGTTAGGTAGGAGTGGAACCATTGAAGTACGGTATCTTTGATGCCAATTGCTTGTAGTCTGTGTAGGAGGATGTTGTGGGAGATGGTGTCGAAGGCTGCTGATATGTCTAGGAAGATCATGGCATATCCAGAGTGTTTGGCTTGAGTTCCTATGACGAGGGTGTTCATTAGTGATGTCATGAGGGTCTCGACTCCGTGGAGTGGACGGAAGCCATGTTGCGGGTCCAGTATGTTGTAGGTATCTAAATGTTCTTGGAGCTGTTGCTGAACTACCTTCTCTATGATTTTGGCAATGAACGGGAGGCTTGCTATAGGTCTGTAGGAGGCGGGGTCCAGGGGATCTAGGTTGTGGTTTTTTCGGGTTGGCCGGATGATTGAAGTTTTGAGGAGGTCTGGCATGCGTCCTTGGCTGAGGGATTCATTAACAATGCAGGTTAATGGTGTGCTCAGGTCTTCTTTGGTTTTCTTTATCCATTCTGTAGGGCAGGGGTCTAGTGGAGAGGTGGTGGTATTCAGGCAGGAGATGGTGAATGATATTTCTTCTTTCATGATTGCTTCGAATGTGCTCCATTCTCTGTTTATGGTGGTGGGATGGTTTTTTGTTGTTGTCTCTATGTTCAATTGTGGATTTTGTGGTTTTTGAAGCTGCTTGTATTGTCGTGCTAGTAATTCTGGTGGGATGCTGGTAGTTGGAGTGGTTGGGCGCTTTTGTCAGTTTTTTGACAATCTCAGAGTTCTCTTGGTTTGTTTGTTGATGTGTTTATGATTTTCGAATGGTAGGCCTTTTTTGCTTTGTCTGTTTCTGTGTGGTACGCGTCTAGTTCGTACATGTAGTTTGTTTTGTCATCCTCTTTTTTTTTGGTTTTTCTCAATTTTCTTTCCGCTCTTCTGAGTTTGGTCTTTAGCTTCCGGAGGTTGGGGGTGAACCATCGGGCTTTTATGGAGGTGTGTCTGGTGTTAGTCTTGTTTGTTGTTGCGCTGGATGCAGAGGAGATTGTGGTGTTAAAATTGTAGATTAGATTGTCGATATTGTTGGAGCTTGTTTGGAGTTTAGGTAGAGTTTGTGCCAGGAAATCTTCCTTAATGAATGTTTTAAATCTTCTTGTATGTTTGTTCTCCTTGCTGTTCGTATGCTGGTAGGTGTGGGATATGTTGATGAGGTAATGGTCAGACCATGGTACGTGTGTGATTTCTGGATTCTTGTATGAGGTGGCGGTTTGGGAATTTAGGAATATGAGGTCCAATGTATTTCCTTTTTCGTGCGTTGGTTCGTATATGATCTGTGTTAGGTTCATTGCTTCCATTGCATTTATGAAGGTTTCTGCTTGCTTGTCTTGGAGTGATGGGAGGTTGAAGTCTCCTAGGATTATTTGCTCTTTTGTGGAGATGGCGCTCTGATATGTGTTGTAGTATCCTTGGTAGGTCGGTGCTTGGGGTGGGTGCTCGGTAGACTAGACATATTGAGAGGTGCTTATTGGTGAGGGTGAGTATGTCCGCTTTGTTGGTCGTTTCTGATGCATGGTTCCTGAGGTGGAGGTTGGCTTTCGCTATGATGGCTACGCCTCCTCCTTTGGTTGTGTTCGGGAGCAATGTTGAAAACTGTATCCTTTTGGTGTGTGTTGGTTCATGAGCACCGTGTCGGTGTCTGTTAGCCAAGTTTCTGTTATGCATAGGATGTCAATCTTTTGGGTTGTCATCAGGTCTTGGAGCATGTGGTATTTGTTTCTGACTGAGCGAGCATTTATTAATGAAATGGAGAGGGGGCTGCAGTTCGGGGATGCGGATTGGTGTGTGGGTGTTGTCCCATGTGAGGGAGGGGTTGTAGATGTTTGTGGTTTGGATGGTTGTGTTGTTTGGTCGGGGTAGGTTGGTGAGTGTGTCTGGAGGAAGGGTAGATGGTCAGGAGTCGTGTTAGGAGGTAAATAGGGGCTAGGAAGGGTGGCATGGTTTGTAGGCGTACCTTGGTGTTCAGGGTCTGTACTGTGTTTCTGCGCTGGTTTCCTGGTGTGTTGAGGGTCCTTTTTCTGCGTTGTCATGTATTTGGGTGTCTGTTGTTTGCTCCGCTGCTGTTATCTTTCTTGTTTTAGTTGTCCAAGCTTGCTTGTTGCTAGGTTTCTGTAGTCTCTGTGTGTGGTGGATGTTTCAGGGGCTGCGCTGTGCTGCTGTTTGTGTCCACCTTCGTGCCGCGCCTAGCGTGGGTGCGCTCTTTGGAGCTGGCTTTTATGCCGGCTCTGTTGCTCAGCTTGCTCCTCCCACTGCCCCGATTGGGCAGGAGTCTCCGAGAGGGGGACTGTGCTGCTTCTCCCTCTCGGGTGCTCTACCCCGAATCGGGGGAGCTGATGGACTGTGGCTATATAGATATAGACAGGGGTGTGTGTGTATATAATATCTCCAGGAACAAGCAGGAATAAGTCCTCACATATGGGTACGTCGGTACCGACGGAGCCTGCGCGGGAAAGCTTCCCAGAAGGAAAGCTTTTGGGGCCTCCCACTGCGCATGCGCGCTGCCTTCCCGCCTTCCTGACCAACTCTCCTCAGTTCTTCTTTTTCCGTGGAGCCAGCAGGTCGTGTTCCTGTCACCGCTGAAGAAGTTATTTTAATTTGTTTCTTTGGCCGCGTGTCTGCCTTCCCCAATTCCGGACCGGTACCGCCGGTCTTTTTTCTTTATTTCTTTAAAAAAAAAAAAAATCTTATTTTTCCCCACTTGGTGTGTTTGTCCTGTGAGGCCTCTAGGCCTTCACAGAATTCTCCCTCATGGAGAAACCAGCCTCTGGTTTTAAAAAATGCACCAAGTGTAGCGGTACTATATCAGTCACAGACACCCATGAATGGTGTCTTAAATGTTTGGGGCCTGACCACTCCATTCCGGATTGCCCATCCTGTTCTTTGATGTCTAAACGTGGCTTACAAAACCGGGCAGCCAAGTTTCACATGCTGTTTTCTACAGATACTCCAGCATCGACATCTTCCAGGTCTTCCTCTCCTGATGGATCTCAGGTAACCAAACATTCCTCTGGCAGGTCCTCAAAGGGCAAATCTCCCTCTAAGTATCGAGATGCCCCCGGGCTTGACCCTGAGGACCCTGCCCCAGACAAACAACCCCGGCGGGAAGCTCCAGCTTCCAAAGCTCCTCCTATGGGGTTACAGGTTGACATCGATGGCATGGCCTCGACCGATCACCTGTTAGACTGCTCTGGGGTACCGGCTCAATCTTCCGGTACCGACATCCAGACAGTCGTGGCGTCTATGGATCATACAGTTCAATCCATGCAGCAGGCCATTATGGCTTTTATTAGAGCTGCGACGCCCGCGGTACCGCAGCCAGCGGTACCGACTCCGGTTCCGGTACCACAACCGATACCGGTACCCAGGGCATCCACATCGACCAGGATTCCGGTTCCGGGGTTTTTCCCGATACCGATCCGGTTCCGGGTACCCCCGATGTCGATACCGGTCAATACGTTTATCGATCCCTGGAAGCAAACAGATGATACTTCGAGTCTTCTGATGATTCTGATTCATCAGATGACTCTGCTGAAGTATCCCTTACTCTACCTGAAGAGCCCTCTTCTCCAAAGAGGAGAATGTCTCCTCCGGAGGATTTGTCCTTTCAAGACTTCATCATTGAAGTAGCTAAAGGTCTCTCTATTTCAGTAACCTCTGAAAAGGAACCTAGAGCAAAAAAACTAGATATTTTAGGATACTCTAAGGTTCCCAAAGAGGCAGTCACCTTGCCCATTCATGAAATTCTTCAAGAACACATGATGGACTTATGGGAGACTCCTCTCACCCTATCTCCACATTCTCGTCGTTTGGACACCATGTATCGTGTCCCTCCTTCTCCTGGTTTTCAAAAAATTCAGCTCCCTCACCACTCTATTGTGGTGCAGTCAGCTATGAAAAGGATAAAGAGTACCAAAAGACACTCTTCTACTCCTCCAGGAAGAGAATGTAGGACTTGGGATGCTTTTGGTAGAAAAATCTTCCAAGCAAGTATGCTTATTGCCAGAATCAATTTATAGAGCCTCTATATGGGCATGTTTCTGAAGGAGATTGCATTGAAAATACGCCATTTTCTCCCCTTTATCCCAGAGGATAAAAAGGAGGAGTTCCTCCTTTTGCTAAAGCATACCCAAGATACTTCAAAGTTCTCCAACAGAGCAGCCTTTGACTCCTTTGAGGGTGCTAGCAGAGCCTCAGGTATTGCCATAGCGGCTCGCAGAATTGCTTGGCTCCAGGCCTCTGACATAGAACTCTGGGTCCAGGATGGGTTGGGAAATCTGCCCTGTACAGGTGAGAATCTGTTTGGTAAGGAGTGGAAAATCAAAGCCACCCAAATGGATGCAGAAAATGCTGCTTTAGATAGACTTTCTAAGTCTACCTCTACTACTGTCAAGAAAAAATCTTTCAAGAAGCCTTTCTACAAAAAGGCCAGATTTGCTACAAATACTGGCCAACAATCTTCTGTAGCTCGCTTTGCTCCTAAGCGTCAGCAGCCTAAACAGGCCAGGGCAAAACCTGCAGGGGCTGCTACAGCCCAGCAGTCCCAACCCCCTCAGGGTTTTTGACTTAATACTAGAGAACTTAACCTTTCTGGCTCTAAAACATCCAGAGCCTCTCACCATTCCAGGAAGGTTAACTCATTTTGCTCCCAGATGGGAGCAAATCACATCAGAACAATGGACCCTCTCTATCATCAGAGAGGGCTACAAACTACATTTCTCCAGCCTTCCTCCCCATACCATGGTGGGATGTTTCAATTCTCCCCTATCTCTCCTGAACCTGTTGGGTCAGGAGGTGACCATTCTTCTCGCCCAAAGGGCAATAGAAGAGGTTCCTCTTCTTCAACAGGGGTCAGGGTTTTACTCCCCTTATTTTCTCATTCCCAAGAAAACAGGGGGATACAGACCCATTCTAGATCTCAGAGAATTGAACAAATTCCTATGCAAGGAGAAATTCAAAATGCTTTCTCTAGGTACTCTTTCCATACCTACAGAGTCAGGATTGGCTTTGTTCTCTAGATCTCAAGGATGCGTACACACATATACTCATCCATCCATCCATCCCACAGAAAATTCCTACGTTTTCTGTTCCAGGGAAAACATTTCCAATACAGAGTACTTCACTTCGGTCTAGCCTCTGCTCCCAGAGTATTTACCAAATGCATGGCAATAGTAGCTGCATTTCTACGCGCCCTGGGAATTTTTGTCTTCCCATACCTGGACGACTGGCTCATCCGAGCTCCATCTCAGTCTGAGGCTCAGACTTCCCTGGATCGCACCAGACGCATTCTGCAGTTATCTGGGACTTGTGATCAATCTGCCAAAGTCTCAACTCGCCCCTACTCAGTCCCTGGAATTCATAGGGGCCTGGTTGGATACCACCACGGCAAGGGCCTATCTTCCTCAGGCCCGTTGCCAACCTCTAGTGCACTTAGCCTCCCAGACTCAGTCCAGAAGCCACTTGACTGCCAGGGAGATGCTACAACTATTAGGCCACATGGCCTCCACAGTACATGTGGTACCCTATGCTCGCCTACATATGAGAGCAGCTCAATGGACTTTGTCCACCCAGTGGACTCAAGCATCAGGAGCTCTCTCAGACCAAATAGCAAACTCCAAACGTCTCTTTTGGTCTCTCCAATGGTGGATGTCCACTCAAAATCTGTTGTTGGGGGCCCCCTTTCAACCATTGTTGCCCCAAGCAACCCTCACAACAGATGCCTCCCAAACAGGTTGGGGAGCTCATCTTCAAGATCTCTCCACTCAGGGCACTTGGTCTCCACAGGAGACCACCCTTCATATCAACCACTTGGAACTTCGAGCAATCTTTCTAGCTCTCAGAGTTTTTCATACCCTCCTCAGCAACATGACAGTCCTTATTCATACAGACAATCAAGTAGCCATGTTTTACATAAACAAACAAGGAGGGACTGGCTCTCTGTCGCTTTGCAACGAAGCTCTAAGATTATGGGCCTTCGCCAGAGAGCATCAAATCCATCTCCTGGCAGTATATCTTCCAGGAATCCAAAACTCTTGGGCAGACAGACTCAGTCGAGTTCTGCTTCCACACGAATGGTCCCTGCACATGGATCAGGTACTCAGAATCTTCCAGAAATGGGGAACCCCGGACATAGACCTCTTTGCAAGTCCGTGGAATGCCAAACTTCCCCGGTTCTGTTCCAGAATTCCGTGTCAGGGAGTTCAGGCCAAGGATGCCTTCCTCCTTCATTGGGGTCAGGGCTTCCTGTATGCCTTTCCACCCATTCCTTTGATTCCCAAGACTCTGTTCAAACTTCAGAGGGATCAAGGTTCCATGATCCTCATAGCTCCACGCTGGCCACGCCAAGTGTGGTACCCTCTACTTCTGCATCTCTCCCAAGCCCCCTCCCTGGACTTGGGAGCGGCTCCAGACCTTCTGTCTCAGGAGGAGGGGACTTTGTGGCACCCAAACCCCAAGTCCCTTCACCTCAGAGCTTGGTTACTGAAGGCCTAGACCTTCAACACTTCAATCTTTCGCAGCAAGTGAAGGATATCCTCCATGCTTCTAGGAAACCTTCCACTAGGCGTTCTTACGCTTTTAAATGGAAAAGATTTTCCGTTTGGTGTGCTCAAAAGGGTCTTGACCCTTTAGCACTCCCCTTGAATTCTCTCTTGGAATACCTCCTGCATCTCTCCAATGCAGGACTCAAAACAAATTCAGTAAGAGTCCATTTGAGTGCTCTTGCAGCATCCCTCAAGCCCATTAATGGACAACCTGTTTCCTCTCATCCTCTTATTGCAAGATTCATGAGAGGCCTAACCTTAACTAAACCTCCCATTCGACCTCCTCCGGTGGCATGGGACTTAAACTTGGTTCTTGGTCAGCTTATGAAGCCACCCTTTGAACCCTTAGCCACTATCTCCTTGAAATTTCTTTCCTGGAAGGTTATTTTTCTTATTGCAGTCACCTCAGCTCGCCGTATCAGTGAACTGCAAGCTCTAGTGGCTAATCCACCTTATACAAGGTTCCATCATGATAAGGTGGTCCTTAGGACCAATCCCCACTTTATGCCTAAAGTGGTCTCCCCTTTTCATCTTAATCAAGAGGTATATTTACCTGTTTTCTTTTCCAGCTCCTCATGCATCTACTGCAGAGGAACCTTCATACTCTAGATTGTAAAAGAGCTCTTGCCTTTTACCTCTACAGGACACAGCAACATCGAAAGTCTTCTCAACTTTTTGTTGCTTTTGATCCTTCTCATTTAGGACTTCCAGTCTCCAAAAGAACACTCTCCAATTGGATTGCTCAGTGTATCTCTTTTGCTTACCAGAGTGAGAACCTTTCTCTGGAGTGCCATGTCACCGCTCACAATGTGAGGGCCATGGCCACCTCTATGGCTCATCTAAACTCTGTGTCCATTGACCAGATCTGTCGAGCAGCCACCTGGGCCTCGGTTCATACCTTTACAGCCCATTACTGTTTGGACAAGGACTCCCGCCGGGATGCCTTGTTTGGTCAGGCTGTCCTCAGACACCTGTTCCATTCTTGAACAACTCCACCCACCTTCCCTGAATGGATGCCTGAGATCCATAGGAAGATGAGGAACCTTTCAGGGTCTCATACCCTTGAGGGGATCTCCCGGGCATCTTAGCTAGGGAGTCCCCATATGTGAGGACTTATTCCTGCTTGTTCCTGGAGATAGCACAGTTACTTACCTGTAACAGGCGATCTCTGGGAACATCAGGAATTAGTCCTCACAACCCACCCACCTCCCCTAGGAGTTGTATCGCTCTCTCTCTCTCTCTCTCTTCCTTTCCTCTCTCTATTATCTCAGCTTTAAACTCGAACTGAGGAGAGTTGGTCAGGAAGGCGGGAAGGCAGCGCGCATGCGCAGTGGGAGGCCCCAAAAGCTTTCCTTCTGGGAAGCTGGGGAGCTTTCCCGCGCGGGCTCCGTCGGTACCGACGTACCCATATGTGAGGACTAATTCCTGCTGTTCCCAGAGATCACCTGTTACAGGTAAATAACTGTGCTTTACATACATATATATATTTAAAGATAGTTATCTTTATAGTATAGTGCTGTGGTCCTATTAATCTTTGTTCGGAGAAGATAATAGAAGCCCCTAGGGGTGCCCGACGTTGCCAAACGAGAGATGCCATCTAAGGCACCGTGTTTGATGTGTAGTGTTAAAAAGGGGATAGTAGCAGAGACAGGTGTCTGTAAGTCCTGCTCCCAAGAAGCCATCTGAGTGGAACCGACAGTGGAGATATTGGGGGAGGGCCAGAAGAGTCTCTTGCCAGCATCTGCCCCTCCTACAGTTCCTTTGCAGGAGCCGGTGGCGGGGCCCTCCTCTGCTCCAAATATTGCTGCTGCTCAGCCGGTCTTAACGGGAGGGTTAGCGGCAATATTTTTGCAAGATTTTGTGGTATTGTTACAGCAAGCCTTCAGGAGCAGTAATAAGACCGCTGAGGCAGATCCGCCGGCAGCAGACTAGACTGTAAAGCACCCAGGGACCCCTTTAGATCTGGGTCTTCTAGAGGTGCCTTTAAAGAGATCTAAGAAGGGAAAGCATTTACAAGAGCAGTCCGTGCCCTCGGAGAGTTCTTTAACAGAGGATGAAGAGTGAGAAATGGAGAATGAGTTAGAGGAAGGTGAGTTAGCGGAGCCTGAAGATCAAGCAAGGGTGGTCAGGGTGTTCCGCCGTGACGAGTTACCTGCAGTCATAGGGGAAACCCTAAAAGCGCTGAATATGCCTTCGGTGGGGCCAACAGAGGATTCATCTTTAGAGGATTTCTTGTTGCAGGCTTTTCGTAAGACACAGCGGGCCTTCCCGGTTCATAGAATGATGAGGGAAATGATTCAAGAGGAATGTTATATGCCTGAAGCGGCCCTTAAAGGTTCCAGGATTATGGCTCGCCTATACCCG
This sequence comes from Ichthyophis bannanicus, assembly GCA_033557465.1. Classification (NCBI taxonomy): domain Eukaryota; kingdom Metazoa; phylum Chordata; class Amphibia; order Gymnophiona; family Ichthyophiidae; genus Ichthyophis; species Ichthyophis bannanicus. The sequence continues at coordinate 1,852,875,838 of CM066032.1, read as the reverse complement.
TTGGTGGATCAGGATAAGGAGCTATTTAAGTCTCCAAAGGTAGATGCAGTGGTTTCGGCAGTGACCAAAAAGACTACCATCCCGGTCGAAGGTAGTGCCGCATTCAAGGATGCGCAAGACAGGAAATTAGATACCTTATTAAAGCAGGTATTTGACATCAGTGCGCTATCTCCAGGAACAAGCAGGAATGAGTCATCACATATGGGTATCGTCGGTACCGACGGAGCCTGCGCGGGAACGCTCCCCAGCGTCTAGAAAGAAAGCTTTTGGGAGCATCCCACAGCGCCTGCGTGCTGCCTTCCCGCCTTTCCTAACCGCCTCTCTCCAGTAATTCTTTTCCGCGGAGCCAGCAGGTCGTGTTCCTGTCACCGCTGAAGAAGTTCTTTATTTCTTTGGTCGCGCGTCTGCCTTCTTCGACGTCGGACCGGTACCGCCGGTCTTTTCTTCTTTCTTCTTTAAAAAAAAAAACAAAAAACTACCGTTTCCCACTTCTGTGCAATTTTTTCCTTTTGGGCCTTAGGCCTAGAAGAATTTTCCTCATGGAAAAGCCCGCTTCCGGGTTTAAAAAGTGCACGAAGTGCAGCGGTACTCTTTCTATCACCGACACCCATGACTGGTGTATAAAATGTTTGAGTCCTGACCACTCCATCACCGATTGTGAGTCCTGTTCCATGATGTCTAAAAGAGGTTGACAGAATCGAGTGGCAAAGCTCAGTACCCTGTTTCCCTCTGATATAACTTCGGTGGCATCGACATCTTCCAGGGCTGCTTCTTCCTCCCATGGATCTCAGGTAACCAAACATAAGTCCAGGCGGTCCTCGAAGGGTAGATCTCCCTCTAAGTATCGAGATGCCTCCGGGCTTGCTCTCGAGGATCCTGCACCGGCAAAATTGCCCCAGCGGGAAGCTCCGGCTTCCAAAGCTTCATCTATGGGGTCACAGGTTGACATCGATGGCTTGGCCTCGACCGATCACCTGTTGCCATGTTCTGGGGTACCGGTGGTTTCCACTGGTACCAACATCTAGACATTGGTTGCGTCGATGGATCAGAATATTCTGACCATGCAGCGTGCCATCACGGCATTCATACAAGCTGCGACGCCTCCGGTACCGCAACAAACTCTGTTGTCGGTACCGGTTCCAGCACCGGCACCGATATCGGTTCCGGTGCCAGTACCGATTGCATCAACATCGGCTTCGGTGTCAACTGCAGCGATACCCTGTCCTGTGATGCCCATCGGTACCGAATCGGTACCGATCACTCCCGATGTTGATACCACTCGGTACGCGTATCGGGCTCTGCAAGAGCATCCAGACAGGCGATACTTCGATTCCTCCGAAGACTCTGATGAATCAAAGGCTTCTGTCGAAGCATCGGTACTCCTTCCTCAGGAGCCCTCTTCTCCAAAAAGAAGAATGTCTCCTCCAGAAGACTTGTCTTTTGAAGACTTCATTAGGGAAGTGGCCAAGGGCCTCTCTATTTCAGTGGCCCCTGAACCAGAGCCTAGAGTCAAGAAATTAGATATTTTACAATATCCTAAGGCTCCTAAAGAGGCAGCTACTTTATCAATTCATGAGATCCTTTATGATCACATGTTGGGCATATGGGAGACAACTCTTACTACTTCCCCTCATTCTCGCAGGTTGGACACCATGTACCGTGTTCCTCCTTGTCCTGGCTTTCATAAGACTCAGCTTCCTCACCACTCTATTGTGGTGGAGTCTGCTATGAAAAAGATAGAGTGCAAAAAGACACTCATCTAATCCTCCAGGAAGAGAATGCAGAACCTTGGATGCTTTTGGTAGGAGAATTTTCCAGGCCAATATGCTTACTGCCAGAATCAACTCCTATAGTCTCTATATGGGGATGTTTCTAAAGGAAGTTACAGATCATCTGCTAACTTTATCTCCTTTTATCTCAGAAAGATAAAAGGGAGGAGTTTCTCACCTGGCTTAAACATGCCCAGGATATTTCCAAATTTTCTAACCGTGCAGCCTTTGACTCTTTTGAGTGTGCCAGCAGAGCCTCGGCTATTGCCATAGGTGCATGCAGACTTGCTTGGTTACAAGCTTCTGATTTGGAACCCTGGGTCCAGGATGGATTAGGAAATCTTCCTTGTACAGGTGAAAATCTTTTTGGCAAGGATTGGCAAGCAAAGGCCACTCAGATGGATGCTGAAAATTTTGCTTTAGATAGACTTTCAAAGTCCACTTCTGCTCCTGCTAGAAAAAGGTTATTCAAAAAGGCTTTCTTTCCCAAAAAAGGGAAATATTATCCTGGTTATGGTCACCAGGCATCTTCTGCAGGTCGTTTTGCTGCAAAGCGTCAGCAACAACCTAAACAAGCCAAGCCTAAGGCTGCAAAGACTGCTACGGCCCAACAGCCTCAGCCTCCTCAGGGCCTTTGACTTACAACTAGAGAATTTAGCCTTTCTGGCTCTAGAAGAACCAGAGCCTCTCACCATTCCAGGAAGGTTAGCTCATTTTGCTCCCAGATGGGAACAAATCACAGCAGAGCAATGGACCCTCTCCATCATAAGGGAGGGGTACAAGCTTCATTTCTTAAGCCTTCCTCCTCACACCATGGTGAGACAATTCAATTCTCCAACATCTCTCCTCGACCTTCTGGGTCAGGAGATTGCTAGCTTTCTTGTCCAAAGGGCAATAGAAGAAGTACCCCTTCTTCAACAGGCTTCAGGGTTCTACTCCCCCTATTTTCTTATCCCAAAGAAAACAGGGGGCTACAGACCCATATTAGATCTCAGAGAATTGAACAAGATTCTATGCAAGGAGAAATTCAAGATGATTTCTCTCGGTGCTCTCCTTCCATACCTTCAGAGTCAGGATTGTCTTTGTTCTCTAGATCTCAAGGATGCGTACAACCATGTCCTCATCCATCCAACACACAAAAGGTTCCTTCAGTTCCTTTATAAGGGAAAGCACTACCAATACAGAGTGCTTCCTTTCGGTCTGGCCTCTGCTCCAAGAGTGTTCACAAAATGCATGGCAGTAGTAGCTGCATTTCTACACACTCTAGGAATATTTGTATTCCCATATCTGGACGACTGGCTCATCCGAGCTCCATCCCAGTCAGAGGCCCAGACTTCCCTAGCCTGCACAAGGCGTGTTCTTCAGTATCTGGGACTTGTAATAAACATCCCAAAATCACAACTCACCCCTACTCAGTCATTGGAGTTCATAGGGGCCTTGCTGCATACCACAACTGCAAGAGCCTATCTTCCCCAGGCCCGTTGCCTACGCTTGGTGCAATTAGCCTCTCAAATTCAGTTAAAATCCCATTTAACTGCTCGAGAGATGTTACAACTGTTAGGCCACATGGCATCCATCGTGCATGTGGTTCCTTATGCTCGCCTTCACATGAGGGCAGCTCAGTGAACTCTGTCCACCCAATGGACCCAGGCATCAGGTTGCCTGTCAGACAAAATAGCAACCTCCAGTCGCCTCTTTTGGTCCCTCCAGTGGTGGAAGTCCACTCAAAATCTGTTGCTGTGGTCCCCCTTTCAACAGTTACTACCCCAAACAACCCTTACAACAAATGCCTCCCCAAAGGGTTGGGGAGCTCATCTACAAGATCTCTCCACCCAGGGCATCTGGTCTCCACAGGAGACATCTCTACATATCAACTTCTTAGAGCTCAGAGCAATTCTTCTAGCTCTCAGTCTTCCACACCCTGCTCAGCTACAAGACAGTCCTCATCCATACGGACAACCAAGTAGCCATGTTCTAAATGAACAAGCAGGGCGGGACTGGCTCTGTCGCTTTGCAACGAAGCTTTGAGATTGTGGGCCTTCACCAGAGAGCATCAAATTCATCTCATGGCAGTGTATCTTCCAGGGGTTCAAAACTCTTGGGCAGACACTCAGTCGAGTAATGCTTTCACACGAATGGTCCCTCCATGGGGACCAGATAGCCAGGATATTTCGAATTTGGGGAACCCCGGACATAGACCTCTTTGCAAGTCCGTGGAATGCCAAACTTCCCCGGTTCTGTTCCAGGATTCTGTGTCAGGGAGTTCAGGCCAGGGATGCCTTCCTCCTCCACTGGGGGCAAGACTTCCTCTATGCCTTTCCACCCATTCCCCTAATTTCCAAGACACTGTTCAAGCTTCAGAGAGACAAGGGGTCTATGCTCCTCATAGCTCCACGTTGGCCACGCCAAGTGTGGTACCCTCTACTTCTTCATCTCTCTCAAGCTCCCTCCCTGGACTTGGGATCTGCTCCAGACATCCTTTTCCAGGAGGAGGGAACGTTGTGGCACCCAAATCCCCAGTCTCTTCATCTCAGAGCCTGGTTGCTGAAGGCCTAGACCTTCAAGATTTGCATCTTTCTCAGCAGGTGAAGGATATCCTTCATGCTTCCAGAAAGCCTTCCACTAGACGTTCCTATGCTTTTAAATGGAAAAGGTTTACCATTTGGTGTGCAGAGAAGGGTCTTAACCCTCTTGCAATACCTCTGAATTCTTTACTACAGTATTTGCTGCATTTGTCCCATGCAGGCCTTAAAACAAATTCAGTAAGAGTGCATTTGAGTGCTAATGCAGCATCCCTTAAGCCTCTCAATGGACATCCTATTTCCTCTCATCCTCTTATTGTAAGATTCATGAGAGGCATTCTTTTAACTAAACAACCCATTAGACCACCTCCAGTGGCACGGGATTTGAATTTGGTTCTTGGCCAGCTTATAAAGCCACCCTTTGAACCCTTAGCCACTACCTCCTTGAAATTCCTTTCCTGGAAGGTTATTTTTCTCATTGCAGTCACCTCAGCTCGCCGTATCAGTGAGCTGCAAGCCTTGGTGGCTAATCCTCCTTATACAAGGTTCCATCGTGATAAGGTAGTCCTCAGGACTAATCCACACTTTATGCCTAAAGTGGTCTCACCTTTTCATCTGAACCAGGAGATGTATTTACCTGTCTTTTTTCCAGGACCTCATGCATCAAGTGCAGAGAGGAATCTTCATACCCTGGATTGTAAGAGAGCACTGGCTTTTTACTTAGAAAGGACACAGCAACATAGAAAGTCCCCTCAACTATTTTTTGCTTTTGATCCCTCTCATTTAGGACTTCCAGTCTCTAAGAGAACTCTGTCCAATTGGATTGCTCAGTGTATTTCCTTCGCCTACCTGAGTAAGAACCTTTCTCTGGAGGGCCATGTCACAGCTCACAATGTGAGGTCCATGGCAGCCTCTATGACTCATCTAAACTCTGTGTCCATCGACCAAATCTGTCGAGCGGCCACCTGAGCTTCGGTTCATACCTTTACAGCCCATTACTGCTTGGACAAGGACTCCCGCCGGGATGCCTTGTTTGGTCAGGCTGTTCTCAAACACCTGTTCCATACGTAATCAACTCCTACCCTCCATCCCTGGTTGGATGCCCGAGATCCATGGGGGGAGGTAGAGCTGTTCTCAGGGACTCACAACCTTGGAGATATCCCTGGCATCTCTAGCTGCGGAGTCCCCATATGTGAAGACTCATTCCTGCTTGTTCCTGGAGATAGCACAGTTACTTACCTGTAACAGGTGATCTCTGGGAACAGCAGGAATAAGTCTTCACAACCCACCCACCTCCCCTAGGAGTTGTATCTCTCTATCTATCTTTCCTTTCCTCTCTCTCTCTCTTTGTCTCAGCTTAAAACTCGAACTGGAGAGAGGCGGTTAGGAAAGATGGGAAGGCAGCGCACAGGCGCTGTGGGATGCTCCCAAAAGCTTTCTTTCTGGACGCTGGGGAGCGTTCCCGCGCAGGCTCCGTCGGTACCGACGATACCCATATGTGTAGACTTATTCCTGCTGTTCCCAGAGATCACCTGTTACAGGTAAGTAACTGTGCTTTCCTTGCAGGCATCTGTTTGTGGAGCCTGGGTGGCTCGCGCCTGTCTCCGCTGGTCTCAGCATATTCATGGAGATCATTTGGAAGAGAGTGAAGAGGAAGCGGCTAAGTTGGAGTCGGGGACAGCTTACCTGGCGGACATTCATTATGACCTTATTAGGAGTCTGTCTAAAAGTATGGCGTCTGTGATAGCGGCTAGGCGATATCTGTGGCTGCGTAATTGGGCGGCGTATGGTTCCTTCAAGGCGCGGTTAGGTAAGCTACCCTTTAGGGGTAAGCTGTTATTTGTGGAAGATTTGGATAAGTTGGTAAAGGATTTGGGGGAGTCTAAGGGAGGTAGACTCCCGGAGGACAAGCAGAAGCAAGGGAGACCTTTGCCGGTTCACAAGACTCAGCAGAGAGAATTTAGCCATTTCTGTCCGACTCGTTTTGGCCAGTTTTAAAGGGGGCGTTTCGCCAATAGGAACCAGGGGTTTCGAGGTTTTCGAGGGGCAAATAGAGGATTTGCGGCCTCCTCTTCCTCGAACCTTAGAAAGACGCAGTGAAGCCAGGGGGGCCCAAGCAGAGATGGTTTCCGTAGGAGGTCGGTTACGGGAGTTTTATCCTGCTTGGGCCCAAATTACCACCGACCAGTGGGTATTGGAAGTCATTCGGGAAGGGTATGCTCTCGAATTCCAGTGCCCAGTGGCCAACGCTTACGTTCAGTTCCCATGCAAGTCGCTTTGAAAGGTGTACGCGGTGCAAGAGACGTTGGAGAGACTGAGTCTCAGCACAGTGGTTCCGGTTCCAAAGGAACAGTGCAGGTATGGTCGATACTCCATTTATTTTGTAGTACCAAAAAAAGGAGGGATCCTTTCGGCCGATCTTGGATCTCAAGAAAGTAAATCGATGTCTCTGCATCTCACACTTTTGTATGGAAACTCTATGGTTGGTAATTCTCCAGGACCAAGCAGGAAGTCAGTCCTCACATATGGGTGTCATCGGCGCTGATGAAGCCCCAGCAGAGCATTTTCCCAGCTTTCTAAGAAAGCCTTTGGGAATGCAGGCACGCATGCGCGGTTCCCTTCCCGCCTAAAGGTGCCATCTTACCTCAGTCTCTTTTTTTTCCGTGAAGCCCACCGGACGTGTGTCCTGTTCTCCCGGTTAAAATTAGATTTTTTTCGGCGATTTTTGCTCTTTTTTCTTCCGGTTCGACGCTGGTTCTCCTCCCGCCAGGTTCGGTACACCGGTATCGATCCCGATTCTTCTTTTTCGGTTTTTGCCCTTCGTGGCTGGCGTTCGCGCCCTTTTTTCCATTTTTCCCTGGAAGGCCGGTCCTTTGACCTCGCGGGGACTCTTTTTTCCCCGATGGCTTCCAGCGGTTTTAAGAAGTGTGATCGGTGTAAGAAATTAATGTCTCTCACCGACACACACGACTGCTGCCTTCGGTGCCTCGACCACGACCCTAAGTCATGCGGGCCATGTGGAAAGATGTCTTCCAAGGCACTCCGAAGTCGACAGCAGCAAAAAGAAAGGCTTTTCTCGGACTCAGCCTCTGGCCTGGCCCGGACCTCGTCTGAGGCCTCGACATCTCGGGATTCCGATCCCGAGCGCCGTCGAAGCTCCTCGGACAGGGGGTCCCCCGACTGGGAACGCAAGAGGAAGAAGCGGCTCGCGAGGGCGTCGTCATCGGAGGTCCCTGGCTACTCGAGGGCCAGGTCTAGGACCCCCGACCGTCACCCCGGGCCCGTTGAACACGAGAAGCCTGCAAAAGTTCCTCACGTGGAGCCGGAGTCTGCTGGACATGTAAGCCCCGTAGTCCTCGAGTACTCTCCTCCCAGGGAGCCTACTTCGGGCCCGGCACTGCTGGGGCCCGAGTTGGTGGCTGCTGCGTCTCCCGAGATAAGTCTCAGGATGACAGCCTTGGAGAGCAGATTGTCTGCCTTCATGGAGCAGCAGCAGGCACTGATGGCCAGCCTGTCTGGCGCATCTGCCCCAACCACCGGGACATCGACTTCGAAGTCGACCCCGGAGACCGAGCCGATACTTGAGTCCATCGTGGCTCGGAGTTGACCTCGGTCGCGGTCTGTCTCGACCTCCCGTTCGGGACCGAGGGCGTCGACGCTGGTGCCTCCGGCATCGGGGCGGGTGCTCCAGGGCCCCGCGGGGTCAGACCCAGACTCCTCCTCGGACGAGTCAGCTTGGGAGACGGAGGACGAGGAGTCTCCTGATACCTTCAAGACTCGGTGTGTCCCGTCGGACTCACCGCAGTCTGAGCCCCGGAGTAGGTCCCCCCTGGAGGATACTCGGTTCTCGGAGTTCGTCCGGGATATGGCCGCTGCCTTGGCTATTCCGGCCGACCCTGAGGTGGAGCCTCGAGCTGAAGAGCTCGAGGCCCTACAGTATGACTCTCCTCCAAAGGAGGCCTTTACTGTCCCGGTTCCTCCGATGCTGGAACGGCTCCTCTTCCGGATGTGGGAGGCACCGGCCTCGGCGCCGGTTCTCAGTAAGTGAGTCAATTCGATCTATCGACTCCGAAAGAGCCCTGGTTTTCACAAGGCACAGCTACGACACCATTCTATGGTTGTGGAATCGGCCATGCATTGTCTGAAGAGCTAGAAGATGCACTCCGCGGTGCCCCCTGGCAGGGAGGCCCCGAACCTCGATGGCGTCGGTAGAAAGTGCTACCAGGGCTCGATGCTTGCTTGCCGTGTCCAGTCCTACCAGCTGTACATGGGCATGTACTTGCGGGATCTGGCCAAGGAGTTGGCCAGGTTCTCTACTGGTCTCTCCGGGGAACCCATGCATAGATTTAAGACCTTGTCCTCGGGGATTCGGGACTGCTCTAAGTTCATGTCCCGCGCTGCCTACGATGGCTTCGAGGCTTCGGCCCGAGCTGCGGCAGCAGGCATCGCGGCTCGTCTCCAGGCATGGCTGCAGTCATCGGATCTCGAGCCATGGGTTCAGGACAAGTTGGTCGATGTCCCTTGCCGAGGTGAAAAGCTTTTTGGCAAGCCCATGACCGAGAAGGCCGCTCAGCTCAAAACTGAGCACCTCACACGGACAAGGCTGTCGAGGAAGACCTCTGCCCCTTCTCATAAGAAGGGCTCGGGTAAAAAGCCCTTTTACCCGAGGAAGTGCACTGCCTACAAACAGTACCCGCAATATCAGGCTGCCCAAGCTGCCCCCCAGGGTCATCAAGCCAAGGGCCAGGGTAATGGGCCCCGTAGGCAGAGGACCCACAAGCCTCAGGCCCCTGCTACCACTCAGCAGGGTGGGGGCTTTTGACTCCTTGAGCGTAGCCTCTCCTCCACTGCTCTCCCAACCCTGCACAGGAGGTCGCCTCGCCCTCTTTGCCCACCAGTGGCCCCTTGTCACCGGGGACAGTTGGGTGCTGGAGATAGTCCAGAAGGGCTATGCCCTCCATTTTCACCAACTACCTCCACCATATTTTCCAGGGGAGCCTCCAAGGCCTCCCCTACACACAGACCTTCTGCAAGAGCTTCATGGTCTGTTGGTGGACAGGGCGGTGGAGCCTGTGCCTCCCCACTTACAAGGTCACGGTTTCTTCCAGATATTTCCTGGTGCCCAAACGAACCGGTGGCCTTCGACCCATTCTGGACCTCAGGAACCTCAACAAGTTCCTAGTGAAGGAGAAGTTCAACATGCTTACTCTTGGGACACTTCTGCCCTACCTCCAGCAGGGAGATTGGAGTTCATAGGAGCAAGACTGGACTCTCTGCTGGCAAAGACTTTCTTGCCAGCAGGCAGGGCCCAAAGGTTGATGGCCTTGGCAAATCAGTTTCTCAGCAGGTCCCTGGTCTCCGCCAGACTCTTCCTGAGGCTTCTAGGCCACATGGCTTCGACAGTACATGTGACCTCCAATGCCAGGCTCCATATGAGGCCTGCACAGTGGTGCCTTCGGGCTCAGTGGTCACAGGCCACAGGCAGCCTCAGAGACAGGATAAGGGTGTCCAGACCATTTCTGCACTCCCTCAACTGGTGGCTGCACCCACCCAGTCTACTGAAGGGGTGTGCCTTTTCAGATTCCAGGGTACACAGTAGTGATGACCACAGATGCCTCACTGCAAGGTTGGGGAGCTCATTGTCTGGGCAAGTGCACCCAGGGCCTGTGGTCTCCCTGGGAAGCTGCACAGCAGATCAATCTCCTCGAACTCGGAGCTATTAGATTAGCACTCAAAGCTTTCACTCCTACCCTGGCTCACCAGTCTGTCCTGATTCAGACAAACAACCAGATTGCCATGTTTTATGTGAACAAACAGGGCGGAACTGGGTCCAGGATCCTTTGTCGGGAGGCTCAGGACCTTTGTTCTTTTGCCCTCAAGCACAACATGCTCCTCAAGGCTGTGTACCTTCCAGGCCAGGACAACTACCTGGCAGACAGATTAAGCAGAATACTGCAGCCCCACGAATGGCAGCTGCATCCTTCAGTAGTTCAGAAGATCTTCCTCAAATGGGGTCTCCCTTTGATAGATCTCTTTGCCAGCCCAATGAACAAGCAACTGCCAAAGTTCTGCTCCAGGCAACCGCATCCTCTGCAGATAGCAGCAGATGCTTTTCTGATATCCTGGTCTCAGGGCCTCCTGTATGCGTATCTCCAGGAACAAGCAGGAATAAGTCCTCACATATGGGTACGTCGGTACCGACGGAGCCCGTGCGGGAAAGCTCCCCAGCTTCTTAGAATAGAAGCTTTTGGGACCTCCCACTGCACATGCGCACTGCCTTCCCGCCTTCCTGAACAGCTCTCCTCAGTTTCTCTTTTTCCGCGGAGCCAGCAGGTCGTGTTCCTGTCACCGCTGAAGAAATTGTTATTTTATTTGTTTCTTTAGACCGCGTACCTGCCTTCCCCATACCGATACCGGTATCGCCGGTCTTTTCTTTCTTTCTTTAAAAAATTATAATTCTTTTTTCTTATTTTTTAGCTTTTTGGTCACTTCAGAGAGGCCTCTCGGCCTACTCAATTTCTCCTCATGGAGAAGCCAGCCCCTGGATTTAAGAAGTGTACCAAATGTAATGCTGTTATTTCAGTCACAGACACCCATGAATGGTGTCTGAAATGTTTGGGGCCTGACCATTCCATACCGGACTGCCCATCTTGCTCCCACATGTCTAAACGTGGGCTGCAGAACCGGGCCAACAAATTCCATGTGCTGTTTGCTTCAGAGAATACAGCATCACAGTCATCCAGGTCTTCTTCTCCGGATGGATCTCAGGTAACCAAACCTTCTGTGGGCAAGTCCTCAAAGAGCAAATCTCCTTCAAAGCATCGAGAGGCTCTTAGCTTAGAACTTGAGGACCCTGCCCCAGCCAAACAACCCCGGCGGGAAGTCCAACTTCCAAAAACGCCAATTCAGGGGTCTCAGGTTGATATCGATGCTACGGCCTCGACAGATCACCTGTTAGCCTGCTCTGGGGTACCGGGTCACTCCGGTACCGACATCCAGGCAGCTATGGCGTCCATGGGCGATACTGTACAGTCCATGCAGCAGGCCGTCATGGCTTTCATTAAAGCTGCAACGCCATCGGTTCCGCTTTCAGCGGTTCCGGGCCCGATACCGGTATCGTCCGCCATGCCGGTATCGAGGCCGTCCACCTCTAAACGCAAGTCGGTACCGTATGGGCTTTCGCTCCATACCGGTTCCATACCCGATACGCCCGATATCGATACCGATCGGTACGCGTATCGTGCGTTAGAGGAAAGCACCGATTCCTCTGAGGATTTTCACTCCTCTGATGATTCTGCTGAGTTTTCACTCAACTTACCTGAGGAGCCCTCTTCTCCTAAAAGGAGAATGTCCCCTCCAGAGGATTTGTCCTTCCAGGACTTTGTTTTAGATATGGCTACAGCCCTTTCTATTACCACATCCTCTGAAAAGGAACCCAGATCCAAAAAACTGGATATTTTGGGATACTCAAAGGCCCCTAAGGAGGCAGTTACCCTGCCTATCCATGAAATCCTTCAAGAACAACTGATGGATTTCTGGGAAAATCCTTTGACTTTGTCTCCTTATTCCCGTAGGTTGGACACCATGTATAGGGTCCCTCCTTCTCCTGGTTTCCAAAAGACTCAATTGCCCCACCACTCTATTGTGGTGAAGTCTGCAATGAAGAAGATTAGGAGTACCAAAAGGCACTCTTCCACCCCTCCAGGACGGGAATGTAAGACTTTGGACTCTTTTGGTAGGAAAATTTTCCAGGCTAGTATGCTTATAGCCAGGATTAATTCCTACAGTCTCTATATGGGCATGTTCCTGGAGGAACTTGCCAAAAACGTGCGGCATTTTGCCCCCTTTATCCCTGAGGATAAAAAGCAGGGATTCCTTTCCCTAGTGAAACAACTCTTAGAGGTTTCTAAGTTCTCTAATAGGGCAGCATATGATTCCTTTGAGGGAGCCAGTAGGGCTTCGGGCATTGCTATTGCAGCCCGACGTCTTGCTTGGCTCCAGGCCTCTGATCTGGAACCTTGGGTTCTAGATGGCTTACGGAATCTGCCCTGTACAGGTGAGAACTTATTTGGGGAAGAGTGGCAAATCAAAGCCACCCAGATGGATGCTGAAAATGCCACCTTGGAAAGACTTTCAAAGTCCACTTCAATTCCTACTAAGAAAAAGTCTTTTAAAAGGCCTTACTATAAGAAGGCCAGAGTTGCTTCAAATACTGGCCAGCAGTCTTCTCAACCTCGCTATACTGCTAAGCGTCAGCAATCCAAACAAGCACGAGCTAAGCCTGCAGCAGCTACTGTAGCTCAGCAGGCTCCAACCCCTCAGGGGTTTTGACTTGCTCCTAGGGAACTTGCCACTTCTGGTTCTAACACAACCAGAACCTCTCACCATACCCGGAAGGTTGGTTCACTTTGCTCCCAGATGGGAACAAATCACAACAGAACAATGGACCCTCTCTATCATTCGAGAGGGTTACAAACTTCATTTCTCCAGCCTTCCTCCCCATCATATGGTGAGACCATTCAATTCTCCCCCATCTCTCCTAACCCTGTTGGGTCAAGAGGTTTCCTCTCTTCTTGCCCAAGGGGCCATAGAAGAGGTTCCTCTTCCTCAACAAGGGTCCGGTTTCTACTCCCCTTATTTTCTCATTCCAAAGAAGACAGGGGGATTCAGACCAATCCTAGATCTGAGAGAATTGAACAAATTTCTCTTCAAGGAGAAATTCAAAATGCTGTCTCTCGGCATTCTCCTTCCTTACCTCCAGGGTCAGGACTGGCTTTGTTCTCTAGACCTACAGGATGCGTATACACATATACTCATCCATCCATCCCACAGAAAGTATCTTCGCTTTCTGTTTCAGGGAAAACATTTCCAATACAGAGTACTCCCCTTCGGTCTAGCCTCTGCTCCAAGAGTATTCACAAAATGCATGGCAGTCGTAGCCGCATTTCTAAGAGGCATGGGAATCTTTGTCTTCCCATATCTGGACGACTGGCTCATCCGAGCTCCAACTCAGTCACAGGCCCAGATTTCCCTGGACCACACAAGGAGCCTTTTGCAGTATCTGGGACTGGTAGTAAACCTTCCCAAGTCCCAACTCATCCCTACTCAATCTCTAGAATTCATAGGGGCCCAGTTGGACACCATCACTGCAAGGGCCTACCTTCCACATGTTCGAGGCCAGCGCCTCCTGAGTTTGGCCTCCCAAGCTCAGTCCAGCACTCACTTGACAGCCAGGGAAATGCTACGCCTACTGGGTCATATGGCCTCCACAGTGCATGTGGTGCCCTATGCTCGTCTTCATATGAGAGCAGCTCAATGGACCCTGGCCACTCAGTGGACTCAGGCGTCAGGAGCGCTCTCAGACCAAATACAAACCTCCGATCGTCTGTTTTGGTCCCTCCACTGGTGGACTTCCACCAAGAATCTGTTGTTGGGGGCTCCATTTCAACCATTGCTACCCCAAGCAACCCTCACAACAGATGCCTCCCAAACAGGGTGGGGAGCCCATCTGCAAACTCTCTCCACTCAGGGCACTTGGTCTCTACAGGAGACCACCCTTCATATCAATCTTCTGGAACTGCGAGCAATTTACCTTGCCCTCAAGGTCTTCCACTCCCTCCTAGCCAACCTCACTGTCCTAGTTCAGACGGACAATCAGGTGGCCATGTTTTACATAAACAAACAAGGAGGGACGGGCTCTCTGTCGCTTTGCAACGAAGCTCTAAGACTATGGGCCTTCGCCAGAGAGCATCAGATTCACCTGCTAGCAGTGTATCTCCCAGGAGTTCAAAACTCTCGGGCAGACAGGCTCAGTCGAGTTCTGCTGCCACACGAATGGTCCCTACATTTTGACCAAATAAACCGAATCTTTCAGGAATGGGGGACCCCGGACATAGACCTCTTTGCAAGTCCGTGGAATGCCAAACTTCCCCGGTTCTGTTCCAGAACTCCGTGTCAGGGAGCTCAGGCTACGGACGCCTTTCTCCTGAATTGGAGTCAGGCATTCCTATATGCCTTTCCACCCATTCCTTTGATTCCCAAGACTCTGTTCAAACTCCAGAGGGATCATGGAACTATGATCCTCATAGCTCCACGCTGGCCACGCCAAGTGTGGTTCCCTCTACTTCTACAGCTCTCCCAGGGATCCTACTTGGATCTGGGAGCTGCGCCAGACCTCCTGTCTCAGGAGGAGGGGACTTTGTGGCACCCAAACCCCAAATCCCTTCACCTCAGTGCTTGGTTACTGAAGGCTTAAGCCTTCAAGACTTTCATCTTTCCCAACCAGTGAAAGATATCCTTTCTGCCTCTAGGAAACCCTCTACCAGGCGTTCCTATGCTTTCAAATGGAAACGTTTTTCCATTTGGTGTGCTCAGCAGGGTCTTGACCCTCTGGCACTTCCTTTGAATTCTCTTCTTGATTATCTCCTGCATCTATCCAATGCAGGCCTCAAGACGAATTCAGTAAGAGTCCATTTAAGTGCTATTGCAGCATCCTTGCAACATATAAATGGACAACCTATCTCCTCTCATCCTCTTGTTGCAAGATTCATGAGAGGCCTGACTCTCACTAAACCTCCCATCAGACCACCCCCGGTCGCATGGGATTTGAATCTAGTGCTCGGTCAACTTATGAAGCCACCTTTTGAGCCAATGTTTTCCACCTCCTTGAAATTTCTTTCCTGGAAGGTCATCTTCCTCATTGCAGTCACTTCGGCTCGCCGCATCAGTGAGCTGCAGGCTTTAGTGGCTAATCCACCTTACACAAGATTTCATCATGATAAGGTTGTCCTTAGGACGAATCCCCACTTTATGCCTAAAGTGGTCTCGCCTTTTCATCTTAATCAAGAGGTATATCTACCTGTCTTTTTTCCAGCTCCTCATGCATCCAATGCAGAGAGGAACCTTCATACTCTGGATTGTAAAAGAGCTCTCGCTTTTTACCTTAATAGGACTCAGCCACATCGAAAGTCTTCTCAACTTTTTGTGGCCTTTGATCCTTCCCATTTGGGACTTCCAGTCTCCAAGCGTACACTTTCCAATTGGATTGCTCAGTGTATTTCTTTTGCTTACCAGAGCAAAAACATTTCTCTGGAAGGCCATGTCACTGCTCACAATGTGAGGGCCATGGCAACTTCTATGGCTCATCTGCACTCTGTTTCCATAGATCAGATCTGTCGAGCCGCTACCTGGGCCTCGGTTCATACCTTCACAGCCCATTACTGTTTGGACAAGGACTCCCGCCGGGATGCCTTGTTTGGCCAGGCTGTCCTCAAGCACCTGTTCCATTCCTAAACAACTCCTGCCCACCTTCCCAGAATGGATGCCTGAGATCCATACGAAGATGGCGAACCTTTACAGGGGATCCCATGCATCTAAGCTAGGGAGTCCCCATATGTGAGGACTTATTCCTGCTTGTTCCTGGAGATAGCACAGTTACTTACCTGTAACAGGTGATCTCTGGGAACAGCAGGAATTAGTCCTCACAACCCACCCACCTCCCCTAGGAGTTGTATCTTTTATCTATCTATCTTCCTGTCCTCTCTCTGTTGACTCAGCTATAAACTCGAAACTGAGGAGAGCTGTTCAGGAAGGCGGGAAGGCAGTGCGCATGTGCAGTGGGAGGTCCCAAAAGCTTCTATTCTAAGAAGCTGGGGAGCTTTCCCGCACGGGCTCCGTCGGTACCGACGTACCCATATGTGAGGACTAATTCCTGCTGTTCCCAGAGATCACCTGTTACAGGTAAGTAACTGTGCTTTCCTCCCACGCCCTTGGTGGCCCGAACTCTCTTCAAGATTCTTTAGGACAAGGCCTCGGTCCTGCTGGTGGCTCCCAGGTGGCCGAGACAGCCTTGGTTTCCTCTTCTGCTTCAACTGGCGGTGGATCCTCCACTACCTCTGGGGTTGCAACCCGACCTTCTCTCACAGGAGCAGGGTTCCCTTCTGTACCCCAATCTCAAAGCTCTCAATTTGATGGCCTGGAGGCTGCAAGGGTAGTTTTGGCTCCCTGGGGCCTGCCTCAGGATGTTGAGGAGGTTGTCCTAGCCTCTAGGAAACAGTCCACTAGGAAAACCTATGCTCTCAAATGGAAAAGGTTTTCTGTGTGGTGTCAGCTACGTACAGAAGATCCTTTCTGCTGTACTGTGCCAGTAGTCCTTCAGTACTTACTGCACTTGTCAAATCAAGGTCTTAAATCAAATTCTGTTCGGGTCCACCTCTCAGCTCTAGCAGCTCACCACTCTCTGGTGGAGGGACATTGTCTGGTCACCCCTTGGTGTCCCGCTTTCTTAGGGGCTTGCTTTTGCTCAAGCCTCCCATCCGTCCTGCCCCTGAGTGGGAGCTGAATGTGGTCTTGCAGCAACTGACTCTCCCACCTTTTGAGCCAATGGCTACTTGTCCACTACGCTTCCTTTCCTGAAAGACACTCTTCCTGATAGCCCTTACCTCGGCTAGGCAAGTAAGTGAGCTACAGGCCCTGGTCTGTGATAGGCCTTACACCAGGATTTACAGGAACAGGGTAGTCCTCAGGACTCATCCCGAGTTCCTCCCTAAGGTTGTCTCCTCTTTCCACCTCAACCAGGAGGTGGTTTTCCAACATTCTTCCCTAGGCCTCATGCAAGCCAGGCTGAAGCAGTCCTGCATACCCTGGACTGTAGGAGGGCCTTATCCTTCTACCTTGACCGTACGCAGGCGCATAGAAGGGCTACCCAGCTCTTCGTATCCTTTGACCCCAATAAGTTGGGGTTGGCTGTGTCCAAGCGTACCTTGTCCATCTGGGTGGCTGATTGTATCACCTGGGCTTACAAGGCAGCTGACCATTCTTTGCAGGGTAGGGTCACAGCCCATCGTGTCAGGGCAATGGCTGCCTCAGTGGCTCATCTCCGCTCTGGGCCCTTGGTTGACATCTGCAGGGCTGCAACTTGGTCTTTATGCCAGACTTTTGCGGCCCATTACTGCCTGGAGAGGGAGTCCCGTAGGGACAGTGCTTTTGGCCAAGCAGTACTCCAGAATCTCTTTGAGGTTTAGGCAACTCCTGCCCTCTGTTGGGCTACCGGTGGAGGTTGTGTCCTTGAAAAGCCTTTCTTTGCTGCTGAGACTAGAGGGAGTTCCCTTGTTCAGCCTGGGTTCCTCGGTAGCCCAGAGCTTGGGAGTCACCCATATGTGAGGACTGACTTCCTGCTTGGTCCTGGAGAAAGAGTAGTTACTCACCTGTAGCAGGTGTTCTCCAGAAGCAGCAGGAATCAGTCCTCACAACCCTCCCTCCTCCCCTTGGAGTTGCAGTTGTACATAGTTTATTTTTCATTTTTGTGTGCTGTTCTTAGCTATGTCATTTGACTGAGGTAAGATGGCACCTTTAGGCGGGAAGGGAACTGCGCATGCGTGCCTGCATTCCCAAAGGCTTTCTTAGAAAGCTGGGGACATGCTCCGCTGGGGCTTCATCGGCGCCGATGACACCCATATGTGAGGACTGATTCCTGCTGCTCCTGGAGAACACCTGTTACAGGTGCGTAACTACTCTTTGTGGCGGTAAGGGCAGGAGAGTTTCTTACGGCTCTGGATTTGTCGCAAGCGTACCTTAACATACCCATTCGACAGGAGCATCAGAAATACCTCAGGTTTGCTCTACCGATGGGACATTTTCAATACTGAGTGTTGCCATTCGGGTTAGCGACGGCACCGCGGACGTTTACCAAGGTCATGGTAGTGTTGGTGGCGGCGGCATTACGGAAAGAAGGGATTCTTGTGAACCCCTATTTGGATGATTGGTTGGTGCGAGCAAAGTCCAGGAGAGAAAGCAAGTTGGTGACTGCCAGAGTGGTAGAGTTGCTGCAGAGTCTAGGCTGGGTGATAAACAGGGCAAAGAGCAGGCTGGAGCTGTCGCAGACACTAGATTATCTCGGAGCACGTTTCGATACGCAGATAGGGAAAGTGTTTCTGCTTCAGGCGAGGGCAGAGGGCTTGAGAACCCTAGTTTGCATTTTTCTCAGCCGCAGGATTCCCACGGCATGGTATCTGCAATTGCTAGGTACAATGGCAGTGACACTAGAATTGGTTCCGTGGGCGCGGGCGCACATGCGACCATTTCAGAGGGCGTTGCTCAGGAGGGTCTCACCAGAATGATCCGCTCTCCCGGGTACTGCCGTGTTGGGCAGAGACGAGGCAGGCGTTACAGTGGTGGTTGACGCCAGGGGTGCTAGAGAAGGGAATGCCCCTGGAGGCGCCCGCTTGGGTACCCCTTACAACAGATGCCAGTCTCTTGAGATGGGGCGCACACGTCGAAGGAACCTTTGTCCAAGGACAGTGGACCAATGAGGAAAAGACATGGTCCATCAACAGGTTGGAATTGAGAGCGGTAGCTTTGGCGCTGAGAGAATTTCGGTCTTCTCTAGAGAACAAAGCAGTGCATGTATTCTCGGACAATGCAACCACGTTGG
This sequence comes from Ichthyophis bannanicus, assembly GCA_033557465.1. Classification (NCBI taxonomy): domain Eukaryota; kingdom Metazoa; phylum Chordata; class Amphibia; order Gymnophiona; family Ichthyophiidae; genus Ichthyophis; species Ichthyophis bannanicus. Next base: position 1,852,857,116 of record CM066032.1, on the reverse strand, counting down.
CCTATCTCAATCGGCAAGGTGGCACCAGGAGTGCGTCACTGGAAGCAGAGGCCAAACAGCTGTTAGAATGGGCTGAGGCGCATCTGGAGGCGCTGTCGGCATCACATGTAGCAGGAGTAGACAATGTGCCGGCCAATTTTCTGAGTCGAGTCAAGGTGGATCGAACAGAGTGGATGCTTCATCCAGAGGTTTTCGAATTGGTGGTGAGCCGCTGGGGGAAGCCGGTGATGGATCTAATGGCGACGCTGGAGTCCACCAAGGCCAGCAGATTCTTCAGCAGAAGAAAGGAAAGAATGTCGGAGGGCCTCGATGCTGTCATTCAGAGGTGGCCAGAGACAGCTTCTGTACATTTTTCCCCACTGGGTCTTAATAGGTCGAGTGCTGCAAAGAATAGAGGTTCACAAGGGAACAGTGATTCTGATAGCACCAGATTGGCCGAGAAGGCCGTGGTACGCGGATCTGATCAGGCTCTTGGTAGACCGGCCCTGGTGGCTTCCGGTTCGGAAGGATCTCTTGTTCCAGGGTCCCATCCTTATGCCCCAGGTAGATCAATTCTCACTTACGGGCTTGGCTCTTGAGAGGGCGAGGCTGAGAGCAAGAGGGTATTACCCAGCCATCATTTCCACCATGTTGAAGTCTAGGAGACGATCTACGTCTTTGGTGTATGTTCGTATCTGGCGAGTATTTGAAGCATGGAGCATGCGGACAGGAGGGTTTCAGGCCTTGGGGGCTTCGGTGTCACATGTGCTGGCCTTTTTGCAGGATGGTTTTGACATGGGATTAGCGGCGGTTTCCTTGCGAGTGCAGATAGCAGCTCCGGCGTGTTACAGAGGAAAGATAAAAGGGGAGTCGCTGGGAACGCATCCAGATGTGAAACTATTTTTACGAGCAGTGTCTCTTCTTAGGCCTCCTTGTAGATCTCTGGTTCCTCGGTGGGATCTAGCTTTGCTGTTGGACGCGTTAGCGCATGAACCTTTTGAATCTTTGGTGAAGGTGTCAGATAAGGATCTAGTGGCAATATGTTCGGCATGTAGAATTTCAGAGCTACAGGCGTTATCGAGTCGAAAGCCTTTTCTGTCCATTTATGATAAGGTGGTTTTAAGGCCAGTGCCATCGTTCTTACCAAAGGTGGTTTCAGTGTTTCATGTAAATCAGGTCATTTCTCTTCCAGTGTTTGGCGACTCGGGAGGGAGATCGGCTTCAGCATCCTTGCACTCTGGATGTTCAGAGAGAGCTAAAGCGGTATCTTCGGAGGACAGCGAGTTTCCGAAAGTCGGATAGGCTTTTTGTTCTTTTTGGAGGAACACAAAAGGGGGAAGTGTCTAGTAACGCTTCCCTTGCGAGATGGCTTAAGGAAGCAATAGCCTCAGTCTACATTCTGAAAGGGCGGTCAGTGCCGGACAGCAACAGGGCTCATTTGACTAGAGTGCAGGTGACGTCTTGGGCGGAGTACAGTCTGGTGCCTGCTAGTGAGATTTGTAAGGCGGCTACGTGGTCATCGTTTAATACGTACGTTAAGCATTACCGTCTTGATGTGCAGGCGGAAAAGGAGACTTGCTTTGGCACAGCGGTGCTTCAGGCTGGCCTGGCGGGTCCCTCCCGTTGATACAAGGTTGCACTGCTCTGTTACATCCCCAGATGTTGGGACTAGACTGGAGGGACGATAAGGAAGGTGAAATTAGACTTACCTCAGCCGCACAGGACAGGGTACTCTGTAGCAGCCCTCTTTTAATAAGTGTTATTTCCCTCCCTCCCTCCCCACACCCACCCACCCCTGGGATAATCGTAGCTTTATAGGTACTTACACATTTTAAAAGACAGGAGGTGCTCTCAGGTGAAGCTCGTTACTCAAATCAGTCATACACTAAGGACCTGAGATTAATTAAGCTTCAGGAACAAGGTATATTAAACGTATTGGGTACAGTTTTATTGGCAACCCTTAGTAAGTAAAGAACTTAAAAATCTAAACAAAAACTTAAAACTAAGATGCAAACAGCAGTCCAGCAGCGAGATGGGGGCTTTCCAGTCTTTTGCATTGAGTGTCACATATATGATTTTCTCCCAGTTGGTGAGAGGTCTTACGTGTGCACTAGGTGCAAGGAGCTCTTTGCTCTCAGGGAACGAACGAGTCCGTTCTCTAGAGGCTAGAGTAGCAGACTTGGAAAACATCTTTATCTTTATCTTTATTAAAATTTGATATACCGCTACAGCAGCGCATTGAGCGGTGTACAATAAAATTTGATTAACACTACAATCCAGGAAAAGAACGCCAAATTCAAGACAGGAAAGAAAGTTAAAAAAGTGACCAAATCAAGACACTAAACACTAACTCATAATAAATTTGACACAACTGATGTTAACAATGCACAGCAAATCATAACAAATCAAAAAGAAATTAACAATGATCAAACCAGGGCATACAAATACAAGGTACGTGGACATAGACAATACTCAGACACATAGACAGGACCAGTTAGGGTGGGTCTTCAGAGAGAAGGTCAAAAGCTTTTTGGAATAAATAGGTTTTTAGCCGGGATTTAAACTGAGGATAGGATGGTTCTAGCCGTAATGAAGTGGGGAGTGTATTCCAGAGTGAAGGGCCAAGGAAAAACCAAGCTGAATGCCGCGTCTGTTCCAGACGGGCTTGTGAGGGAGAAGGAAGAGATAACCGGTTTGTTTGGGTGGAGCGGAGCAGCCGGTGAGGAGTATACCGTGAGATACAGTCAGCGAGATAGCGAGGAGTGCAAGTGTAAATAGCTCGGTGAAGAAGAATCAGAAGCTTGTAATGGTAGCGATATTGGAGAGGGAGCCAGTGCAAATGAAGCAGAATTGGAGTGATGCGATCATACTTGCATGAAAAGGTAACGAGACGGGCGGCTGTGTTCTGAATACGTTGTAGTCGTTGGAGAGAGTATTTGGGAAGGTTAGCCAGGTATACATTACAATAGTCTAGTTTATTGATTACAAGAGCGATAATAAGTGTGATGAGGGCACTGGAAGGCAAAATAGACCGGACGGCCCTAATCTGATGTAAAGCAGAAAAGGAGGAACGAGTGACATTGGACAGATGAGTAGAAAATGTTAAGGAAGAGTCGAGGGTCACACCTAAATACCGAACAGAAGTAGTAAGAGGAATGTTAGTTGAACCAATAGAGGGTGCAAGCGTAGGACAAACACCACTGAGTGAAATCCACATTGCTGAGGATTTTGCTGGGTTAAGATGAAGAAAGTTCTCCGATAACCAGGAAGCAACGTGAAAGACAGAGGTTTAACGGAGTGATATCAGGGGAGAGTGGTGACGTGTGAAACAGAAGGACTATATCGTCTGCATATAATTAGGATGAGATTGAATATTGCTGTATGATCAGGGGCAAAGGAGCAAGGAAAATATTAAATAACAGAGGGGAAAGAACAGAACCCTGCGGAACACCACATAAGAAAGACAGAGAGGTACATAGACGAGACCTACAGGGATATAGTCCTGAAGTCCCACCTCCAGTCTGGCAGCACCCCTGTTGCCATGGAGGAGAGAGGTCACATGACAGGAGAGCATCACCCTGATGTGGCAGGAAGTGATCCTGTAACTAGGACCTGTCCTCCAGGTGATGTAAAATCCTCTCACACCGAGGAAGTTTCTCAAGGGCCATGTGCCCATGAGGGAAGGGTTAGGACAGCCGTTATAGTTGGTGATTCGATCATTAGGCATGTAGATAGCTGGTGGACATGAGGATCGCCTGGTAACATGCCTGCCTGGTGCGAAGGTAATGGACCTCACGCGCCACCTAGATAAGGTCTTAGATAGTACTGGGGAGGAGTCTGCTGTCTTGGTACATGTCGGTACCAGTGACATAGGAAAATGTGGTAGGGAGGTTCTGGAGGCTAAATTTAGGCTTTTAGGTAGGAAGTTGAAATCCAGAACTTCCAAGGTAGCGTGCTCCGAAATGCTTCCCGTTAAACGTGCAGGCCCCAAAAGGCAGGCAGAGCTCCGGAGTCTCAATGCGTGGATGAGACAATGGTGCAGAGATGAGGGTTTTGGATTTGTTAGGAACTGGGAAACATTCGGGGGAAAGGAGGGGCTCTTCCGAAGGGATGGGCTTCACCTTAACTGGGATGGAACCAGGCTGCTGGCATTAACCTTTAAAAAGGAGATAGAGCAGCTTTTAAACTAGATAATAGGGGAAAGCCGACAGTCGCCCAAGAGCGCATGGTTCGGAAGAATGTATCCTTGAAGGATACTACCAAAAGCAGAAAGGTTCCAAAAAAGAGTAAAGTAGCCCAAATGCCCTCAAGTATGGAGCAGACAGAGCTTAAAGATCCCAAATTACCCATGTCTACCAATAGCCAAATTAATATGAATAAAATACAGTCTCTAAAATGCTTGTATGCAAATGCTAGAAGTCTAAAAAATAAGATGGGAGAGTTAGAATATATAGCACTAAATGAGAGGTTAGATATGATTGGAATATCAGAGACATGGTGGAAGGAGGAAAACCAGTGGGACACTGTGATACCTGGGTACAAACTTTATCGTAATGATAGAGCTGATCAAATTGGTGGAGGGGTTGCGCTCTATGTTAGAGAGGGCATTGAGTCAGAAAAGATTAAAGTTTTGCAGGAAACAAAATTTGCTGTAGAATCTCTAAGGATTGAAATTCCATGTAAAAAGGGGAAAGCGATGGCAGTGGGGGTATACTATGGACCACCGGGCCAGAATGAACAAATGGATGATGAAATGCTCAAAGAAATCAAGGAAGCTAACAAAAGTTACAGCGCAGTAATAATGGTGATTTCAATTACCCCGGTATCGACTGGGTCAGTGTCACGGCAGGACATGCTAGGGAGATAAAGTTCCTAGATGACATAAATGACTGCTTCTTGGAGCAGCTGGTTCATGAACCGACCAGAGGGGAAGCCATATTAGACCTAGTCCTTAGTGGAACACCAGATCTAGTGCAAGAGATAAGGGTGTTGTGGCCACTTGGCAATAGTGATCATAGCATGATCGCCTTTGATTTAATTAGTGGAGGAGGGATAGTACGGAAATCCACAGTAATACCTTTTAACTTTTGAAAGGGAGACTATGATAAAATGAGGAAAATAGTTAAGAAAAAACTAAAAGGAGCAGTTGCAAAGGTTAAAGACTTACATCAAGCTTGGGTGTTGTTGAAAAATACTATCTTGGCAGCCCAGACCAGCTGTATTCCACGCTTTAAGAAAAAGTGGAAGGAAGTCCAAAATACTGCCAGCATGGTTTAAAGGTGAGGTCAAAGAGGCTGCTGTTGCCAAAAAAGCATCTTTCAGGAAATGGAAAAAGAGCCAAACGACGAAACCTGGAAACAGCACAAGCACTGGCAAGTCAAATGCAAGGCATTGATAAAGCAGGCAAAGGGTGAATTTGAGAAGAAGCTTGCTGTGGAAGCAAAAATGTGAAATAAAGATTTTTTCAAGTACATTCGTAGCAAAAAACCTGTGAGTCAGTTGGTCCATTAGATGATAGAGGAGTTAAAGGGGCACGAAGAGGCGCGACAAGGCAATAGCGGAGAGACTGAATGAATTCTTTGCTTCGGTCTTTACTGAGGAAGATGTAGGGATGTTTGTTTATTTATTTATTTAACTGTATTTATATCCCGCTTTTCACCGGGATATAAATACAGTTCATGTTACCCATGACTGAAGTGGTATTTAAAGGTGCGGAAGATTTGAAGGAATTATCGATACATCGGGAAGATGTATTAAAACTATTAGATAAACTGAAGAGTAGCAAATCACCTGGGCCGGATGGTATACATCCGAGGGTGTTGAAAGAACTGAAATATGAGATTGCAGACCTGCTATTAGTAATCTGTGAACTATCATTAAAATCATCTCTAATACCTGAAGATTGGAGGATCGCCAATGTAACACCAATTTTTAAAAAGGGTTCCAGGGGTGATCCGGGAAACTACAGACCGGTGAGCCTCACGTCAGTACCGGGAAAAATGGTAGAAACCATCATAAAGAATAAAATTACTCAGCATGTAGATAGTCATGGCCTAATGTGAGACAGCCAACATGGCTTTAGACAAGGAAGATCTTGTCTTACTAATCTGTTATGTTTTTTTGAAAGTGTGAATAAACAGGTGGACAAAGGTGAGTTGGTTGATATAGTGTATCTGGATTTTCAGAAAGCCTTTGACAAGGTCCCCTCATCAGAGACTTTTGGCAAAACTAGAGAGTCATGGGATATGAGGCAGTGTACTACTGTGGATCAAGAACTGGTTAAAAGATAGAAAGCAGAGGGTTGAGCTAAATGGCCAATTTTCCCAATGGAGAAAGGTGAATAGTGGTGTACCCCAGGGATCTCTGCTGGTTCCGCTGCTTTTTGACATATTCATAAATGACCTGGAAAGTGGAATAACGAGTGAGGTTATCAAATTTGCAGATGACACAAAACTATTTAAAGTTGTTAAAACCCAAGAGGATTGTGGAAAATGGCAAGAGGATCTTGATAAATTAGAAGACTGGGCATCAAAATGGCAGATGAAATTTAATGTGGACAAGTGCAAAGTTATGCACCTAGGGAAGAACAACCCAAACTATGGTTACACAATGCAAGGTTCCACATTAGGAACCACCACCGAGGAAAAAGATTTAGGCGTCGTCGTGGATAACATGTTAAAACCCTTGGCCCAGTTTGCAGCGGCAGCCAAGAGAGCAAATAGAATGCTAGGTATCATAAGGAAAGGAATTGAAAATAAAACAAAAGATATTATAATTCCTCTATATCGTTCCATGGTGAGACCGCACCTTGAATATTGTGTGCAATTCTGGTCGCCATATCTTAAAAAGGACATAGAGTTATTAGAAAAGGTTCAGAGAAGAGCCACCAAAATGATAAAGGGGATGGAAGGATACTCCTATGAAGAAAGGCTAAAAAGGTTAGGGCTCTTAAACCTGGAAAAGAAACGGCTGAGGGGAGATATGATAGAAGTCTATAAATTAATGAACGGAGTGGAACGGGTAAACGTAGATCGATTGTTTACGTTACCAGAATATAGAAAGACTAGGGGACATGTAATGAAGCTACAGGGTAAACTATTTAAGACTAATAAAAGAAAATATTTTTTCACTCAACGTATTATCAAACTCTGGAATTTGTTACCGGAGGATTTAGTAAAGGCTGTTAGTGTAGCTGGGTTTAAAAAAGGTTTGGACAAGTTCCTGGAGGAAAGGTCCATAAACCATTATTAAGAAGGGACCCAGGATATCAGTGCTTGACCCAGTACAAGCATTGCGGAACCTGTGTCTTTTGGGGAAACTGCTAGGTACGTATGACCTAGATTGGCCACTGTTGGAAACAGGATACTGGGCTTGATGGACCTTGGTCTGACCCAGTATGGCATATCCTTATGTTCTTATGTTCTTAATTAAAGAAAACATTCTAGCCTTGAATTGGAATGCTGCAAGATGCTCAAGGATCGATGTTGATTGATGCTGAGGTCAAGAACAAATGGAAAGAATATACAGATTCATCATACCATAAAGATCGTGTACCATGATCAGGAACCATTGGTGATGAAAGAAGAAGTTGAAGCAGCATTGAAAGCATTATCAAGGAACAAAACATCGGGCATTGATGGCATTCCCATTGAAGTATTACAGCAATCGGATGCGGCTGTTGCCATACTTACAAGGGTCTGCTAGGAAATTTGAAAGACAACATCATGACTGACTGAATGGAAAAGATCTGTGTTTATACCAATACTAAAGAAAGGTGATCCAACTAACTGTGGAAATTATTGCACTCCTTTCTGATGACACTACTAAAATGGTTGTCTATTCCTTAATCACCTCCCGTCTTGATTACTGCAATATTCTCCTTGCTGGCCTTCCCACGAACCATCTCTTTCCCCTTCAATCTGTTCAACATTCTGCTGCTCGACTAATTTTCCGTCAGCATCGCTTTTCCCATATCACTCCTCTTCTCAAGTCCTTTCATTGGCTTCCCATCCGCTTTTGGATCCAATTCAAACTCCTTCTCTTGACCTATAAATGCATTCACTCTTCAGCCCCCCACTACCTATCATCTCTTATCTCGCCTTACATCCCCTCTCGCGTTCTTCGCTCTTCGAACAGCCTTTGTCTATCTATGCCCTCCACTCGTACTGCTGATTCTAGACTTCGCTCCTTTCACCTGGCTGCACCCTTTGCCTGGAACAATTTACCTCTGTATGTGTGCAAAGCGCCCTCTCTGGACCTCTTCAAGTCCAGATTGAAAACCCATCTCTTCTCTATTGCTTTCTGTTCTTGATTCTTGTTTTTGCTCTTCTTGTTATTGTATACTTTGTCTTGATTGTATTTGTATTTTGTGATGATCTTGACTAGATTGTGTGCTCTGATGAGCAGGGACTCTCTCTTCTTCATGTATGTACAGTGCTTCGTACGTTTGAAGCGCTATATAAATGTTAAATAGATAGATAGATGGCTATGAAGGACCTAGACAAGATTCTCAAGAGCAGAGATGTGTCTCTCCATTCAAAGCGACTTGTTCAGGCCTAGGCATTTTCAATAACATCATATGGATGTGAAAGTTGGACAGTGAAAAAGACAGGAAGAAAATTGATGCCTTTGAATTATGGTGCTGGTGATGAATACTGTGTATACCATGGACTGCCCGAAGAACAAACCAGTCAGTACTAGAGGAAAGCAAACCAAAGCTTTCTTTATAAGCTCAGATGACAAGATTTCGACTTTCATACTTTGGACACATCATGTGAAGAAAGAGATCATTAGAGAAAGACATGCTTGGGAAGGTTTGAAGGTCAACGCAAAAGAGGAAGGCCAGCAATGAGATGGCTTGATACAATAACAGCAGCTATGGATGCCAGTCTGTCAACAATGAGCCGCCTGATTGAAGACAGGATACAGTTTAGAACAGCTATCCAGAGCGTCACCATGAGTCAACATAGACTCAACAGCACTTAACATCAGTGGTTCCTGATCATAAGGTATAGGTTGAAATGGCTGTTGGTCCACTTGATCTTTATGGTATAATGACTCTGTATATTCTTTCCACCTTTTCTTGATGATCTCAGCATCATTCAACATGGATCCTTGAGCATCTTGTAGCATTCCATTTTGAGGCTGGAATTTTTTCTTTTAAGTCTCGTAGCTTTAGAAAGGGTGCATAACATTCTTAAAAATCGAATGACTCAGATGTGGGAATCTCCCATATCAACCCCTGCAGTCAGAGACTTGATACCCTTTTTATTTTTTTTTATTTTTTTTGTGTGCTTTTCTATACCGCCCCTTCCAGAGATCAGGGGTGGTTTACAAGGAACTTAAACAACAATATAGCAAACAGTGCAATATTGCATTACATTAAACATTAAGTGAACATAAGAACTAGATTACATAAGATCTAGGTTACAAGGAAAACAATGTGTAGGTTATTAACATAAGAACTTAAAGGAACATTAAACTATGTTACAAAGAAACCAAAGTGTAGATTACATGGTTGACAAAATCTATTTATAATAGTTATTTGTTGTCATAAGTACAGTGTTGGGAGAAGGACTATTTTGAATGGATATTAAAATGAAGTCTAGAATTAGGTGGGATAGACTTGTGTTTGGTTAGTTGTATATTCTTGTGTAGTAAATTTGATTTCAGGTTGTAGGTTGCTGTAGTGTTGACTAAATATGTAGGTTTTAAGTTCCTTCCTGAAAGAGGTAAGATCCTTAATCTCTCTTAGGTTTAGTGGCAGTTTATTCCATTGGCTGGGAGCATAATATGAAAAAGCAGTGTTGGTGGTTATTTGTTTTGATTTTCTCACGGCAATGGGAATTAGTAGCATGTTGAGGTTAGTTTTTCTTCTAATTCTGTTTTCTGGTGGAGTCTGGAGTAGAGTTGCCAACTGTGATGGGGCTAAGTCATTAATGAGTTTAAAAGTGGTGACAAGTGTTTTATATTGAATCCTACTATAGATAGGAAGCCAGTGGAGAGCGTATAGGATGGGAGAGATGTGATCGAATATTTTGGCTTTCACAATGATTCGAGCAGTGACATTCTGAGCTCTTTGAAGGATGTGTAGATTCTTTTTGGATGTTCCTTGGAGTATGCCATTGCAGAAGTCTAAATGTGGCATAATGAGAGCCTGGACAACTGTTCTGAAATCGTTGATGTCAATGAGGGGTCTGAGTTGCTGTATGGTTCTCAGTTTGAAAAATATAGTTTTGGCAGTCTGTTTTATGTGGTTAGTCATGCTTAGGGTTTTGTCTAGTGTAACTCCAAGGTATTTAATTTCAGATTTGACTGGAAGAGTAATGTTCATAAGGTTGATGGTAGTTGGAGGGGTGAAGGTGGTATTTCTGGTTACGAAGAGTGCTTCAGTCTTTTTGAAATTGATATCCATATGGATTGAGTGGAGCCATTGTTTAGCTTCAAAGAGGCAGGTGACGATTTTGTTGAAATTAAGGTTAGCTATGTCCAAAGGGGCGAACAGCATGATGTCTGCATAGATAAAATATTTTAGATTGTGGTGTTGAAAGATTGCACAAATAGGTTGTATATAAAGGTTAAAAAGTAATGCAGAGAGTGAGGATCCTTGTGGGATATCACGTTCTTGGGGGAATGGTAGTGAGGGGGAATGGTCTAAATGGACATATTGGAAACGATTAGAAATGTAGGACTTAAACCAGTTAAGAGTGGTATCTTTTAAACCTAGTTGGGATAGTCTGGATATGAGCGTATTATGATCAACACTGTCAAAGGCTGAGGAAATGTCAAGGAATATGAGCAAGAAGGTCTGCTTTATATTATCCATACCTCGGATAAGTGAATCAAAAAGGGATATGAGTAAGGTTTCTACTCCGTGATATGAGCGGAAGCCATACTGGTACTCATCTAAAGGGAAGTTGGTATCAATATGATCTTGAAGTTGTATCTGAGCTACCTTTTCAATGATTTTGGCTAAGAAAGGTATGCTGGCAATGGGGCGGTATGAGGAAGGGTCAGAACTGTTAAGGGTTTTATTTTTTAGTAAAGGGCGAATCGCCGAGTATTTGAGGTCATCCGGCATGAAGCCTTGAAGTAGAGATTGGTTTACCACTTTCAAAATGTATGGGGCTAGTTCGGATTTTGCTGCTTTAACCCAAGACACCAGGCAAGGATCAAGTAATGAAGTGGTAGTATTGAGGTTTGATATAATCTCAAGAAGTTGTTTGTTGGAGATTGTATGGAATGAGCCCCACTCAGTGATGGAATTTGATGTGGGAGAGGTCAAGATAATGCTTGGACGGGCGCTTAGTTTAAGCTTATTGGCAAAGTGGTTTGCAAGGTGTTGCAGATCTATTGGTGTTTTGTTAGGGGTGTGATCGGGAACCTTAGTTAAAGATTTAATGATCTCGAAGAGTTCCCTGGGTCGATTGATGGCCTTAGATAATGTTTTAGTGTGGAATAGCCTTTTTGTGTTGTTAATGGCTTCCTTGTAGGTTTTAAGGCTTGTGAAGTATTGAACCCTGAGTTCAGTGGTTTTCTTCTTCCTCCATTTAGTCTCTAATTTCCGAAGGTTTTTCTTTAGTGCAGCAAGCTCGGAGGTGTACCATTTTTTACAGGGTTCCTCCCTCTCCTGGGTTCCAGAAGCCACCATTTTATGATGGCTGAGTCTGCCATGAGAAGAATTAAGAGCCAAAAGAACCACTTCTCTCAGCCTCCTGGAAGAAAGGCAAGGACCCTCGATGCCTTTGGAAGGAAAGCTTTCCAAGCCACAATATTATCCTCCAGAACTGACTCCTACATACTCTATATGGCATGCTCCTTAGGGATGTCTCGAGGGCACCTGGCTGAGTTCACCACCTTGCTGCCTTCTGACAAACAGGCACCTCATCAGGTACTGGTCACGCATGCCCAGAACACATCAACATTCTTGACAGGATAAGTCTTTGATGCCAACAACAGGGCTGCTGCAGCCTGCATTGGTGCTAGGAGGACAGCCTGGCTCCAGGCATCTGACCTGGAGAAATGGGTCCAGGATAAACTGATCAACATACCCTGTAATGGAGAAAATCTTTTTGGCCAGAGGTGGAAAGAGAAGGCAGGGGAGATAGAAACAGATGACTTCACCATGAAGAGACTCTCAATGAAGACAGCAGATTCTTCCAAAAAGAAGACTGCTACTAAACCATTCTACCTTAAAAAGAGGCATTACTATCCACCCTACCATTCCTACTCCACCTATTCTGGTCCACAACAGCAGAAACAGCAAGGCCCAAAGCAACCTCAGAAACCCAAGGTTACCAAACCTCAACCTGCATCTGCAACTCAACCTACGCAGAGGTTTTGACTCCTTCCTAAGGAGCAAGGCCAGTTGTCTCATAAGATTTCCCATTTCTCAGCTGATCCCAGGGAGATTAGTGTGTTTTGCAGACCGCTGGGTCAACATCACTTCAGAACCCTGGACCTTACAGCTAGTCAGCCAGGGCCTGCAGTTGAAAATCAGAGATCTTCCACCTGCTCATTTTGTGGGCCAGCTCTGCTTAGGTCTCCATCAAGCCTCCTTGCTTTAACAGGAGATCCACTCTCGATACTTCCTAATCCCAAAGAAGAAGGGAGGCCCACAGACCTATCATAGATCTCCGAAATCTCAACACATTTCTTATCAAAGAAAAGTTCAAGATGATCTCTCTGGGTACCCTTCTTCCTTACCTCCAACCGAACAATTGGCTGTGCTCTTTGGATCTCAAGGATGCTTATACACATATCCTAATCCACCCAAATGACAAAGGTCCTCAGATTTGTATTTCAGATCAGTTATCAATATTTAGTCCTTCCCTTTAGACTAACCTCAGCACCCAGTCTTCACAGTGTCTGGCTGTCGTCGCAGCTTACCTTCGAACTTTGGGGATCTTTCTGTTACCTTACTTAGATGACTGGTTGATAAGGGAGATATTGTTCAGTCAGTCACCATTGCCCTACAACAAACCATCCATGTCTTACAAGACTTAAGTTTCATCATAAATTATCCAAAGTTGCACCTTGCTCCAAATCAAAACCTAGAGTTCATAGGAGCTCAGCTGGACACAATTCAGGCACGAGCTTTGCTACCAGATGACAGACGTCTCCAGATAACTACTTTAGCCACCCAGGTCCAACAACAAACATCAATAACTGCTAGGATCTTCCTACTCTTACTAGGCCACATAGCCTCGACAGTCCATATTGTACCCCATGCCCGTCTCAACATGCGAGTGGGACAATGGACTCTATCACAACAGTGGATGCAGGCCAAAGGCTACCTCTCCGATCTGGTCACCATTTCTCCTCTCATGAGAACATCCTTTCAATGGTGGTGCACACCACAGAACATCATCGTAGGGTTACCTTTTCAACAGTCTGCACCACAGTGTACCCTGACCACCGATGTATCAAAGCATGGTTGGGGGGCTCACCTTAATGGCCTCATAACCCAGGGACTATGGTCTACTTCGGATAGCCCCTGTCACATCAATCTCCTAGAACTCGGGGCAATCTTCAGCGCCATTTGTGTCTTCTCTCCACACCTGGTGGGCCGCTCAGTCCTCATTCACACGGACAACCAAGTGGCCATGTTCTATATCAAACAGAGGAGCAGGCTCTCGCCCCTTACATGAGAGGTGATACACCTATGGAACTGGGCAATCCCTTGGGGAATTTACTTTCATGCAGTTTACTTTCCAGGAGCAGAGAATCAATTATCTGACAGGATGTGTCAAATTCTCCATCTGCACAAGTGGAGGCTGAACCCTCATGTGGCACAATCCATATTCCACATGTGGGGAATGCAACTACTTGATCTCTTTGCTTCTCCTTGTAACACCCAACTGCCTCACGTTTGCTCTAGGATTCAGTCTCCTTGCAGGGAGAGATCCAATACTTTTCTCCTCCACTGTGGACAGGATCTGCTCTATGCTTTTCTTCCTCTCCCCCTCATTGCAAAAACAGTATTCAAGTTCCAGGCCAACAGGGCAACAATTATCCTCATTGCCACTTACTGGCCCAGACAACCTTGGTTTCCTCCGCTTCTTCAACTAGCTCAATTGCTTCCCCTCAGGCTGGGTTGTGCACCCAACCTCCTCTCTCAAGAGCAGGAACCCTCCTGCATCCCAGCCTCCTAACCCTTCGCTTGACGGCTTGACTGCTGAGCGTTTTGTCCTCTCACACTTAGTAGAACGTGCAGAACATACTCTTGAAGCCCTATCTTCCAGGAAAGATTCAACCAGACGGTCTTACGCTTTCAAGTTGCACAGGTTCTGACTATGTTCACAGAGAACACTAGATCCTTTCACGTATTCTGTTCCAGATCTTCTCCAATATGTACTCCAGTACGTCTTAAGATCAACTCAGTATGAGTACACTTATGTGCCATTGCTGCTTCTCACCATACCTCAGAGAAGTGCCCTATCTTGGCTCACCCCTTAGTGGCCATATTCATGCACAGTCTACTCTTGACCAAGCCACCTCTCCGTCCACCACCCATGGCATGCGATTTAAATGTTCTTGCACAGCCCCTTTGAGCCTCTTGCGTCTGCTCCTTTAAAGTTCCTAACGTGAAAAGTCCCCTGCCTGGTAGCTGTAACTTCAACCTGCAGAGTTAGTGAACTCCAGGCTCTGGTAGACTGTGCTCCATATACCAGATTCCACCATGAGAAGGTTGTCCTCCGATCACATCCTAAGTTCTTACTGGAGGTCGTCACTTCCTTCCATTTGAACCAGTCTATCTCACTGCCAACTTTCTTTCCCAGGCCTCTCAGCTCCTCTGCTGAGGTGAAATTGCATACTCTTGATTGTAAAAGAACATTGGCTGTCTACCTTGACTGCGCTAAGAGTCATCGTCAAGCCTCTAAGCCTTTTTTCTCCTTTGACCAAAGTAATCTAAAGTTGCCAGTTTCCAAGAGGACACTCTCAACCTGGATTTCAGATTACATATCTTTTGATTATTTGCAAGCTGGGCTGTCTCTACAGCATCACGTCTCAGCCCATAATGTCCGAGCCAAAGCTGCCACTGTGGCTAGCCTCACTTCTGTCTGTGTATGGAAACCTGCCAAGCAGCTACATGGTCTTCGTTGCATATCTTTGCAGCTTACTACTGCCTGGATAAAGACTCCAGAAGTGATGCTCAGTATGGACAATCTGTTCTATGTAACCTTTTTCAAATCCAGACAACTTGCCCACTGCCCATCTGACTACCTCGCAAGGAGTGCTCTGAATGGGCTGAGTCTGTCGGATCCCTGCTGCAATCACTGGCTGCGCCAGGACCCTTTCTCCCACTCTGTTGTCTTGGGCTAGGGAGTCACATATGTGAAGGCTGACTTCCTGCTCGTTCCTGGAATAGTGTAGTTACTGACCTGTAACAGGTGATCTCCAGGCACTGTAGAAATCGCTTTACAACCCGCCCACCTCCCCTTCAAGTTGTCCCCTTATTTTTCTTGAAACTTTTTCTTATTTTTCTCCGCTATTCACCTGACTAAGGAGACCTGGAGGGAAGGCAGGCACACCTGTGTGGAGCTGGGGAGTCTGGGGAGTGTTCCCATGTTGGGCTCCATCGGTGCTGATGTCACCTATATGTGAAGACTGATTCCTGCTGTTCCCGGAGATCACCTGTTATAGGTGAGTAAGTACGCTATCCTCCCTTACCCTCCTTCAGTCTAACTCTTTTTTTGCCTTTCACCTTCTTACCAGCTTTCCATTTCCTAACCTTATTTCCCTAGTTCTTTCATTCCCCAGCTGTCTCATTCCTTTGCCAGCTTCCTATGTTCCCATCTTTCACACACTTTCTAGTCCCCCATTTCCACCCTCCTTATGCATCCCCTCCCCAACCTCATCTACCACCTTCTGCCTCTCATCCCCTAAACAGCTTCAGCTCATTTTCCTAGCACATCCTCTCTTCACCTATAGGCCCTTTCTTATGTCTTAACCCTTATCCAGATTTCCATTTCTAATTTTACCTCCCACATTTCTGCTCTCTCACCACCTTCAAGGAAGACATGTCCCTTCCTGTAGCTCCCACCCACTCTTTCAATCACTCCCAGTCCTTTTCCAAACCCTTGAAGGCCTTTCAAACCTTTGTCCCTCCCCATATTTCTGCACTTTGTCTCACTGCCCTACTCATACCTCTCACCCAGTCATCATGTCCTCAATGTCCTCCTATCTGGTCAAATTTTTAGTCTCCACTATCCTCCCAGACAACCCAAGTCCCCACTTTTTCACCCCACCCGGTCCCTGAGTCCTCATTCAGAATCCCATCCAAGCCCTGAGTCTCCACTTACATGCCCAAAACCCAGGCTATGTTACTCTTTCTTCTGTTTTTTTTTCACCCAGTTTTAGATTCTCTATCTAAGCCCAAGTTTGTGCTCTCCTATATCCCCATGTCCTCGGTGGCATCTATCTATTTCCTTTTCCAATACTTATGGCTTTCCTTTCCGCCTCCCTTAACCCAGCATCTGATCTTATATTCTGCCCTCCATCTTCCCCTGGTTATGACTTTGCTTCTTCCCCAGCCTCCACAATTCATTGAAAAAGCAAAAATGCTAAACAAATTCTTCTGCTCTGTTTTTACTAAAGAAAATCCTGGAGAAGGACCATCTGTGATTGACAAATATACAAATGGGAATGGAGTACATACCACACCATTTAAAGAAGATGTGTTGGAACAGCTTGCAAAACTGAAAGTGGACAAGGCGATGGGACCAGATGGGATATACCCCAGGATACTGAAAGAGCTCAGAGAGGTTCTTGCAGGGCCATTAAAGGATGTTTTTAATAGATCCTTGGAGACAGGAGAAGTTCCACCGGACTGGAGAAGGACTGATGTGGTACCTATTCACAAAAGTGATAATAGGGAAGAAGTGGCCAAACTACAGGCTGGGTAAGTCGTACCTCTGTGCCGTGAAAAGTAATGGAGGCGCTTCTAAAGGAGCAAATAGTGGACTTTCTCGAAATCAACAGGTTGCATGATCCGAGGCAACTTGGTTTTTTACCAAAGGATGATCTTGCCACACAAATCCGATTGAGTTCTTTGACTGGGTGACCAGAGAACTAGATCCAAGGGTATGCGATGGATCTGATCTACCTAGATTTCAGCAAAGCCTTTGATACTGTTCCTCATAGGAGGCTTATCAATAAACTCAACAGCTTAGGGATGGGTCCCAAGGTGGTGAACTGGATCAGAAATTGGTTGACAGACAACAGAAGGTGATGGTAAACGGAACTTACTCGGATGAAAGAAAGGTGATAGCAGTGTTCCTCAGGGTTCGGTCTTGGGACTGGCACTGTTCAGTGTATTTGTGAGTATATTACTGAGGGATTGAATGGAAAAGTCTGTCTTTTTGCAGATGACATGAAAATTTGCAACAGAGTGGACTCCGCTGAGGGAGTGGATAACATGAGGAAAGATTGACAAAAGCTGGAAGCATGGTCTAATGTTTGGCAGTTAGGATTTAATGTGAAGAAGTGCTGTGTCATGCACTTGGGAAACAGAAATCCAAGGGAATTGTATGCGATAGGGGGCGAGAGATTGATGTGCATGGACCAGGAGAACTATCTTGGAGTGATTGTTTCTGAGGATCTCAAGATGGCGAAATAGTGTGGCAAGGTGGTGGCAAAAGCCAGAAGGATGCTGGGTTGCATACAAAGAGGAATTACCAGCAGAAAGGTAGAATTACTGATGCCATTGTACAAGTCGCTGGTGAGGCCTCACTTGGAATATTGTTTTCAGTTTTGAAAAACATATCTCGCAAATAATATAAAAAGACTGGAAACAGTTCAGAGGAAGGTGACCAAAATGATTTGGAGCATGTGTCAGAAGACTTATGAGAAGAGATGTGAAGACCTAAATATGCGCACTCTGGAGGAGAGGAGGGACAGAGGAGATATGATTCAGTCATTTACAGGTAATTAACTGTGCTTTCTTCGCACTCTAGGAATATTCATCTTCCCCTACTTAAACGACTGGCTCATTCGAGCCCCAACAGAGTCAGAGGCCAGGACTTCTCTATCCTGCACAATGCGTATCCTCCAGTATTTGGGTCTGATGATAAACATCCCAAAATCCAGTCTAACTCCCACTCAGTTTTTAGAGTTCATAGGAGCTTTGCTGGATATCAGAAAGGCAAGGGCCTATCCCCCTCAGGCCCGTTGCCTTCGTATGGTGCAGTTAGCTTCCCAAGCAGTGCTAAAGCCTCATCTCACTACCCGAGAAATGCTACAACTACTAGGCCACATGGCATCTACCATGCATGTGGTTCCCTATGCTCGCCTCCACATGAGGGCAGCCCAGTGGACTTTATCCACTCAATGGACCCAGGCATCAGGATGCCTGTCAGACAAAATAGCAAACACAAGTCGCCTTATTTTGTCCCTCCAGTAGTGGAAGTCCACTCAAAACCTGTCGCTGGGGTCCCCTTTTCAACAACCTTTACCCCAAGCAACTCTCACAACAGATGCTTCTCCGATGGGTTGTCGAGCTCATCTGCAGGACCTCTCCACCCAAGGCACCTGGTCTCCACAGGAGACTCATCTACATATCAATCTCGGAGCTCAGACCAATCTTCCTTGCTCTTCGAGTGTTCCACACCCTGCTCAGCTACAAGACAGTCCTCATTCATATGGACAATCAAGTAGCTATGTTCTATGTGAACAAGCAGGGGGGATCAGGCTCTCTGTCGCTTTGCAATGAAGCTTTGTGACTATGGGCCCTCGCCAGAGAGCATCAGATTCATCTCCTGGCAGTGTATCTTCCAGGCATACAAAACTCTTGGGCGGACAGACTCAGTCGAGTTCTGCTTCCGCACGAGTGTTCTCTGCATGCAGACCAGGTAGCCAAGATTTTTCAAATTCGGGGAACCCCGGACATAGACATCTTTGCAAGTCCGTGGCATGCCAAACTTCCCCGGTTCTGTTCCAGAACCCCGGCTCAGGGGGCTCAGGCCAGGGATGCTTGCCTCCTTTATTGGGGTCAAGACTTCCTGTATGCCTTTCCACCCATTCCCCTAATTCCCAAAACCCTCTTCAAGCTTCAGAAAGACAGAGGCCGTATGATTCTCATAGCTCCACATTGGCCACAGCAAGTGTGGTACCCTCTGCTTCTACATCTCTCTCAAGCTCCCTCCCTGGAGTTAGGGTCTGCTCCAGATCTCCTATCTCAGGATGACGGATTGTTATGGCATCCCAATCCCCAGTCTCTGCATCTCAGGGCTTGGTTGCTGAAGGCCTAGATCTCCATGATCTTAATCTCCCTCAGCAAATAAAGGATATCCTTTATGCTTCCAGGAAGCCTTCCACAAGGCGCTGTTACGCTTTCAAGTGGAAAGGGGGTACCATATGGTGTTCGCAGAAGGGTCTTAACCCCATTGCCATACCTCTGGAATCATTACTGGAGTATCTCCTCCATTTATCCAATGCAGGACTTAAGACTAACTCAGTGAGGGTCCATTTGAGTTCTATTGCAGCTTCCTTAAAGCCTTTAAATGGACAACCTATTTCCTCCCATCCTCTTATAGCAAGATTTATGAGAGGCCGTCTGCTAACTAAGCCTCCCATAAAGCCACCACCTGTGGCATGGGACTTAAATTTAGTTCTTGGTCAGCTCATGAAGCCACCTTTCAAACCCTTAGCTACTACCTCCTTGATATTCCTTTCTTGGAAGGTTATCTTTCTCATTGCAATCACATCAGCACGTCGCATCAGTGAGTTGCAAGCACTAGTAGCTGATCCACCTTATACAATGTTCCATCATGACAAGGTAGTCCTTAGGACTCATCCACGCTTTATGCCAAAGGTGGTCTCGCCTTTTCATCTAAACCAAGCGGTCTACCTACCTGTAATCTCCAGGAACAAGCAGGAATGAGTCTTCACATATGGGTACGTCGGTACCGACGGAGCCTGCACGGGAATGCTCCCCAGCATCCAATCAGAAAGCTTTTGGGAGCATCCCTCGCGCCTGCGCACTGCCTTCCCGCCTTTTCCACTGCCTCTCCTCAGTTTTCGTTTTTCCACGGAGCCGGCAGGACATCGTCATGTCACCACAGAAACATTTTTCTTTAAATTCTTTATTTTTGTTTTCTTGTGGTCGCGGCTGTGTTCCCTGCCGCCACCGGTACCACCGGTGGATTTTTCTTTCTTTTTCTAAAACTCAGAGAGATTTTTTCCCTCTGTTTCTGTCTTAACTTTTTTGGGCCTACAAGGCCTCTCATCATGGAGCCTTCTTTTCCTAAGAAGTGCCTTCACTGTGGAAACACAGTTTTCTTTTTAGACTCCAATTCCTGGTGTCTAACCTGTTTGGGTCCCGACCCTTTTTTCCCTGAACATTCAGGCTGCAAAACTGTGAGAAGAACTTCCTTGTTTCGAGTTTCCCTCGATACCGTTTTCCCTCCCGGAGTGAGGGCACCGGCTTTTTCTTCTCTACAGGATCAGGTAACCCACAAACAGTCAGTTAAGACTAGCCAATCCTTGAGTGGTGAGTCTCATGCCAAGCATTACGGCTCCGGCCTTGCCCTCAGGACCCAAATGGCATTAAAACCCCGGCGGGAGTCTTCGGGCTCCAAAGCATTTCAGGGGTTTCAGGTTGTTCCTGTGGCTCACCCCTCACAGAACATACCTGAGCCATGCTTGGTGGTGGCATCCGCTTCGAGCGGTACCGACACCCCGGCATCGGCACCGGTGTCTAGTGATCCACTCTTCACCAGGGATAGTCATCTGGCGTCCTCTGTACCTTCGGGACCGATCGACACGACCCAGATTGGCTTTCCTGTATCGGCGCCGATACCACCACCGACGTCGGTACCCTCTAGACATGCATCGATAGACTCACTCCCTTCGATGCCGAGTCTGGAATCGATATCTAGTCTAGATGACTGGGTACCGACGCGTCTCGGAACCGACCCTTATCGTTTCCGCATACGCAGTACCGAGGATCTTCACCAAGCGTTTCTGGTTCCCTCGGTACCGCTTGAGCAGCCTCCGATGACTCCTTCGATGACGTTACCGTCTCCGATTTCGACTCACCTACCGGTATCGGTATCGATGTCTGTTCCTGCAGTTCCATCGGTACCATCGATCTTTTCTATGCCTAGTTTGGAATCGATACCTGGCATGGACGATGCAGTACTGACTGCCCCAAATCGTGACTGCCAGTACCACTATTCTTCTAGTTGGGGTTCTTTTTCTCCACCAGACCACTACATCCTCTGGTGCTCAGGCTGCTCCTTCAACCTTACCCTACCCGGGGATAGTTCCCATTGGAGATCCTTCTTTTCAGAACTTTTTCCTTGGTATGGCAACCTTTCTTGCAATTTCTATCCCTGGCTATGATCCTACTCGAAGGTCTCCTGCAGAAAAGGAAAATATTATGCTTCCTTTACATCATTCTTTGCAGGATCTTCTTCTGAGAATGTGGGAATCACCTTTAAGGGTTCCCTCACCTTCTACAGCAACTGATGTTCTGTATCGGGTGCCCCCCTCTCCAGGGTTTCAGAAAACTCAACTTCCCCATCATTCCATTGTGGTGGAATCAGCGATGAGGAAGGTAAAAAGCATGAAGAAGCATTCTTCTTATCCGCCAGGTCATGCATCTAAAGCACTAGATACCTTTGGACGTCAAACCTTCCAAACATCTATGCTGGCATCAAGGATTATCTCTTATATTTTTTATATGAGTTTATCTCTCCAGGAGGTCACAAAGAAATTATCTCTTTTGACTCCTTTTCTATCGGAACCTATGGCTGCAGACTATTCTTTGCTTCTTAGTCATAGCCAAAATATCTCTTGGTTTCTTTCTCGTGCTTCACTAGACTCTTTTGAGTCTGTTAGCAGATCCTCTGCCATAGGAGCATGTCGTAGAGCCTGGCTCCAAGCTTCAGACTTGAGCAGATGGGCACAACACACACTGGGTAATTCTCCTTGTACTGGAGAAAATCTCTTCAATAAAGAGGCTTTACGTCAGGTTGCTCATTGCTCCACTGAGTTCCCTGGTTCTAGGGACCATCCTAAGCCGCCTTCTTCCCCAGGAGGTAGGAAATGTCCTACCAAACCTTTTTTCCCTAAGAAAAGAAGGTTTCACTCTTCTCCTGCCCATCATCCAGATGTACCCAAGCAGGGGACACCTCGTCTTGGTCTGAAGATTCCAAACGCTAGCCAGTCTCAGCATACCCAGCAACCATAGGTTACTGAAGGTTGCAACCTACAGTTAACTTCTTATCAGAAGTTTGCTCACATGTGCTTTCCTTTCTTCAGGATATGCTAAGCTGGCAGGATATTCTTGTCCAGGAGTTACAGATTTCTTCTCCTCTTCCTACCACGAAGAGAAGCTAACAACTATCCCATTATAGTTTCTGTCCCACCATGTACATTTTTTCCTTCAGCTGACTCACCATATGGTAAGTCACCCTTCAATTACAGGGTTTCTCTACCCTCTCATCCAGGGTTTCCCCTGAATGAGTGGTATTATACTAGACAGCTTCTCTAGCCTTTCATTCCAGTGTTGAATTTTTCCCTAGAATAAATTCTCTAGACAGCTGTCAGACAGGGACAGGAATATTCCTCTCCCTTTGTCTGTTCTCTCTGTTTTACACAGGAAGATTCTCTTTGCTGTCTTTTTCAGCTACTGTTCATGCAGGAGTTCCAGTGACTAAACTACTGGTACTTCCCACAAGTTTCCAGTCTGTCTTCCATTACTTTTGTCTAGCCTTAGAAGTGATTCCAAGATAGTTCTCATCTATCTTGGATAATCCTTCTCACTTCAGGCTTCTCACCTTATCTTCTTTCTGGCCATCTCCATTTACTTGGATGTGGCAACACAGCTGTCCTACAGTCAGTTCTATATCCTAATTCTTCTGCATAATGCTCTCTGCAATCTTCAGAGAAGCTTTCTACTATGGGCCCTTGCTAGAGAGCATTGAACTTTCTCTGTTGGCTATTCTATATAGTAGAAAAGGCTTATCAGTCATTTTCCATTTTCTCCACACCCTCTTGTCTCCTGTTATTATACAGGATATAAGCTTTTTCTGCGTGAATCTCCAAGGAGTCTCCCAATTCTGCAGGAATAAGCTCTTTTTTCCTTACAGCTTGGCCTCATGCTATCCTACTCCTCATGGACAGCACATATTCTACTAGTAACGCATGATACCCCTGTGTCCCTCCAGTGGGTCATTCTGGTATCTCCTCCTATTCGTTTTCTGTCCATTTACCATGTCAGAGTTCTACAGAACTCACGACTTGCTCTCTACAGACTGATATTGTCCTCTGTTTTTTCACGCAACCATCCTGGTTATTTCACTGGGTAGCATTCCTGCACCCCCTTAGCCCAGAGGAATAGATTCTCTATATATCTTTTCAAGTAGGTTCCACCTTCTTGTTAGATGAATCTTTCTCCTTCACATCTCTCATGTGAATGTTCTTATGGGGCTTAGTTGCAGACATGTATCTTCAGACTCACACATTCATGTATGTATATATCTACATTATTTCTATACATACATATGTCTGTATGCTGTGTGTGCATTGGTTATGCCCCTATAGATATATATATATATATATATATATATATATATATGTCTCTGTTGAGATGCTTTTTATGGGTAGATATGTATTTACATACTATCTCCCTAATTGTCTATGCATAAAGGTTTTACCTTCTTAAAGGTTCCAGACAGTGGACCAGCATATCTTCATACTGTCCCTTAATATGTGGGGGCTGTTATGCACACAACCACTACTGTGGTACTAACAGCTTCCACTTTACTCTAGGTCTCGTCATCCCTGAAGCATCATGCTTCAATATCTTTCCTCTCTCTCACCAGCTAGGAAAGACTTTGTAGATCTTCAGTAG
Organism: Ichthyophis bannanicus; assembly: GCA_033557465.1. Lineage (NCBI taxonomy): Eukaryota > Metazoa > Chordata > Amphibia > Gymnophiona > Ichthyophiidae > Ichthyophis > Ichthyophis bannanicus. Next base: position 1,852,833,277 of record CM066032.1, on the reverse strand, counting down.
TTCTGAAGTTCAGCCCTTCACACATCTGTCCTCCCTGGGAAGACGGGTTCTTTTTCCATACCCTTTCTTCCCTCCAGGACTTGGCTACTTGTCCAAATCGGTCAGTCTTTCTTTTAACTCCTCAATGTTAATACCTCTATAGCTCAAGGAGTTTTCAGCTTTTTCCATAAAGCTTTCCACTGAAGACCTGCCATTCTTCTACTACCCCAGTTGACACCTGGGTCACCTGCCAACTCCAGATTTGGACCTTCACCCTCACTGCTGTGAGGTCACCTTGAAGATCCTCTACTGCTTCTCCAGTAGACTCCATCACACTCTCTACTTCCTACAATTTAGTAGGTAAGATCCATTTTGTGATTGTTCATTAAATATCTTAATGATACTTATCATACTTACCAAGGACTCCTCTCCTGTAGTCCTTAGCTTTGCTGTTTTTTTCTTACAGCTACTTCTTCTTTCAACTCCTACCCTCCATTCCTCATGGGATGCCGGAGATCCATGTGCGGAGACTGCAGTCCTGATCCAGGGACATGCATTCTATGGGATCTCTCCCTGGCATCTATAGCTAGGGAGTCCCCGTATGTGAAGACTCATTCCTGCTTGTTCCTGGAGATAGCACAGTTACTTACCTGTAACAGGTGATCTCTGGGAACAGCAGGAATAAGTCTTCACAACCCACCCACCTCCCCTAGGAGTTGTATCTATCTCTCTATCTCCTTTCCTCTTTATCTCCTTTTGTCTCAGCTATGAAACTCAACTGAGGAGAGGCAGTGGAAAAGGCGGGAAGGCAGTGCGCAGGCGCGAGGGATGCTCCCAAAAGCTTTCTGATTGGATGCTGGGGAGCATTCCCGTGCAGGCTCCGTCGGTACCGACGTACCCATATGTGAAGACTTATTCTTGCTGTTCCCAGAGATCACCTGTTACAGGTAAGTTAACTGTTCTTTCTTTCCAAGGCCTCATGCATCAAATGTAGAAAGGAACCTTCATACTTTTGGACTGTAAAAGAGCTTTAGCCTTTTACTTAAAAAGAACACACCAACATAGAAAGTCCTCTCAACTCTTTGTTGCTTTTGATCCTTCTCATTTGGGACTTCCAGTCTCCAAGAGAACACTATCTAATTGGAATGCTCAGTGTATATCCTTTGCCTATCAGAGTAAGAATCTTCCTCTGGAGGGCCATGTCACAGCTCACAATGTGAGAGCCATGGCAACTTCAATGGCTCATCTGTACTCTGTGTCTATTGACGACATCTGTCGAGCAGCCACCTGGGCCTCGGTTGATACCTTAACAGCCCATTACTGCTTGGACAAGGACTCCCGCCGGGATGCCTTGTTTGATCAGGCTGTTCTCCAACACCTCTTCCATACCTAATCAACTCCTACCCACCATCCCTGGTAGGATGCCAGAGATCCATGGGGTGAAGTGGAGCCCTTCTCAGGGATGCACAACTTCTGGGGTCTCTCCCTGGTATCTAAAGCTAGGGAGTCCCCATATGTGATGGCTACATTCCTGCTTGTTCCTGGAGATAGCTTGGTTACTCACCTGTAACAGGTGATCTCCGGAACAGCAGGAATTTAGTCCTCACAACGCACCCACCTCCCCTAGGCGTTGTATCTCTCTATCTATCTCTTTCCCTTTCCCTCTCTCTCTCTTTGTCTCAGCTTTAAAACTCAACTGGAGAGAGGCAGTTGGGAAAGGCGGGAAGGCAGCATGCAGGCGCTGTGGGATGTTACCAAAAGCTTTCTAATTGGACGCTGGGGAGCGTTCCGGCGCAGGCTCCGTCGGTACCGATGATACCCATATGTGAGGACTAAATTCCTGCTGTTCCCGGAGATCACCTGTTACAGGTGAGTAACCATGCTATCTCCAGAAACAAACAGGCAGTCAGTCTTCACATATGGGTGACATTGGCACCGACAGAGCCCAGCACGGGAACACTCCCAAGCATCCAATAGGAATGCTTTTGGGAGCGTTTCTCCACGCATATGTGTCAGCCTTTCCACCCTCCCGCCTAGTTTCCTTAGTTGTCTTTTTTTTCTGTGGAGCCATCAGGTACTTTGTCCCTGTCAGCCGTGTCTAGAGACTTCAAATGTTTTCACTAGTACCGTCTAAAGTACTTACCGATTTGACTCCCTGTCGATTCCAGTTCCCCTTTCTATGATTCCTTTTACATAATTTTTATTTTATTTTCAGCTTTTTCACTAACTAATTTGAGGCCTACGGCCTCATTATGCACCATTGTCCAGTTTGAATTTGCTTCCATATTATTTTCTAACATGGAGAAGCCCCAAAGTGGTTTCAAGAAATGCTCCAAATGTTCCAGCGCAATTTCTATCACTGAAGAGCATTCTTAGTGCCTAAAAGTTTAGACCCATACCACGATGTCCATTCTTGTCCCTCCTGTCGCCACATGACTTTTAGAGATAGAAAGCACTAGGACAAACAGAAGGCTAAGCTATTTCCTACAGACTCTGCTCCTTTGGTCACTCGGGAGCATCGACTCTTTCAAAGTCTTCCTATGTGTCTAAATCCTCACCAGCAAAGGAAAAGAATTGCTCGGAGTCACCAGTGCTGAAAAAGAAGACATCTGCCTCTGCATCAAGGTCATTGACTTCCAGGTCGGCGTCTGCTTCGGACACCGAGCATCGGCATCAACAGTCATTCATCACATTCTGATGCTGACCGTCCATCAAAGCAACCATGGACGGAGGTATCACCCTCCAAAGCCACACAAGGATTCGGGGATGCCCCGATGTCCAATCCTCAGTGGAGCCCCTGATACTGGCATCGGGAGTTTTGGCCCACACAGCTGTGTCTGGAACCACTTCTCCCCGGTACCGTCATTAGAAGACCGTGTCATCGCCATCGAGCGCAGCATTGCTAAACTCTTAGCGGCAGTAACACCGATGACATCGAGTGCTCCGCAGCCAGCACTGGCATCGGTTCCACCGATGCCGACAATGGCCACCGAGCTTGGCACTTGTACGCAGGCATCCCCTGCCTCACATAGCTCCACAGAGCCGCTGATACAAAGTGAGGCTCTGAGCAGCGAAGATATCCAACATCTCATAAGGATTATTTAGACTTCCTTCTGGACTCTGATTCCGAGGAGGCCTCCGAGGTGGAATTCATAGATTCCGATACCTGTAGGGAGGTACCGTTGGATCAATCGCCACCTTATGAACATTGACGTTCGCTACCTGTGGACATGTCCTTTCAGGATTTTATCAAGGACATGGTGGCAGCTCTCGATATTTCAGTGGCTACAGAACAGGAACCACGAGCTAAAGAGCTCAATATACTCCAGTACCCCTCGGTGTCGGAGGCTGCTACCCTCCTAGTGCATAATATCTTAAAGAACCTAATGGCTTGGATGTGGGAGACCCCCATGTCAACCGCTGTGGTAAGTAAATTTGATATATTTTATAGGGTTCCTCCCTCCCCAGGGTTCTAGAATCCACAACTCCCCCACCACTCCATGTTTATGGAGTCTGCCATGAGAAGGATAAAAAGCCAGAAAAATCACTCCTCTGTCCCTCTTGCCAGAGAGGCCAGGATCCTGGATGCATTTGGAAGGAAGGCATTCCAAGCTACCATGCTAGCCTCTAGAATAGACTCCTATATGTTATATATGGGCATGTTTCTCAAGAATGTATTGAGGGATCTCTCAAGAGTTTACCACCTTGTTGCCCCCTGACAAACTGGCGGCTTATCAAGTCTTAATAATACATGCCCAGAATACATCAAAGTTCTTAAGAGCAGCATTTGAGGCCAATAGTAGATCTGCTGCAGCCTGCATAGGGGCCAGGAGAACAGCATGGCTCCAAGCATCTGACCTGGAACAGTGGGTCCAGGACAAATTAACCAACATACCCTGTAATGGTGAGAACCTCTTTGGTCAGAGGTGGAGGTAGAAGGCCGGGTAGATAGAAACTGATGACCTCACAATGAAGAGGCTTTCAAGGAAGACAGCAGATTCTTAGAAGAAGACTACCACTAGAAAACCTGTCTTCCCTAAGAAGAAAAGATTTTATCCTCCATATCATTTGTATTCTGGTTACTCTGGCCCACAATAGTAACATAGACAGCAAGGCCAGAAACAGGTCAGGAATCGCAAGGTTTCCAAACCACAGCCTAAAGCTACTTCTCAACCTTTTCAGAGTTTTTGACTGCTTCAAAAAGAGCATTGCCAATTTTCCCATAATCTTCTCCCTTCCTCCTGTGATCCCAGGAAGACTGGTGCATTTTGCACACCATTGGATCAGCATCACTTCCAAACCCTGGACTTTACATCCAGTCAGTCATGGCGTACAGCTGAAATTCCAGGATCTTCCTCCCACTCACTTTGTGGGACAACCCTCCTTGGATCTCCTTCATGCCTCCTTGCTTCAGCAGGAAATTCTCTCCCTGCTGAGACAAGGGGCTATAGAGGAGGTTCATCCATCTCAGCAGGGCCTGGAATTCTACTCCCAGTACTTTCTAATCCCAAAAGAGATGGGTGGGTCACAGGCCTATATTAGATCTCCAAAATCTCAACAAATTTCTCGTCAAGATTTCTCTAGGCACCCTTCTGCCATACCTCTATCAAGACAATTGGCTATGCTCTCTGGATCTAAAGGATGCTTATAGACACATCCTAATCCACCTAGACTAAAGAAGGTTTCTCAGGTTTGTTTTTCAGAACAACCACTACCAGTACCGAGTCCTCCCATTTGGACTGGCCTCAGCACCCAGAGTCTTCACAAAGTGTTTGGCTGTTATCGCAGCCTACCTTCAAACTTTGGGGATCTTTCTGTTCCCCTACTTAGATGACTGGCTGCTAAAGGCAGATTCCGCTTCAGCGGTTATCTCTGCTTTAAATCAAACCATTCATGTTCTCCAGAAGTTAGGTTTCTTGATAAATTATCCAAAATCACATCTCATGCCATCTCAGGACCTCGAATTCATAGGAGCTCGATTAGACACGGTAAGAAGCAGGGCGTTTCTGCCAGAGGACAGACGCCTCAGTTTCATTGCCTTAGCCACACAGGTCCAGCAACAATCATCAGTTACAGTGAGAACATTTCTACGCCTCTTAGGCCAATGGCTTCCATGGTCCATGTCATGCCTCACGCACGTCTCAACATGAGGATCGGGCAGTGGACTCTCTCACAACAATGGAAGCAGTCCACAGGTTGCCTATCCAACCTCATCAACATCACTCCACAAACGAGAACAGCCCTTCAGTCGTGGTGCACACCACAGAACCTGGTCGTAGGGTCACCTTTTCAGAAATCTGCACCTCAGTATACCCTAATGACCAATGCATTGAAACTAGGCTGGGGAGCCCATCTCAACAGCCTGACAACACAGGACCTTTAGTCCACTCAAGACGCTTCTCCAGATCAATTTTCTGGAGCTCAGAATGGTCTTCAATGCTGTCAGTCTTCTCTCCCCAACTCAAGGGACATTCTCTTCTCATACAGACCAACAACCAGGTGGCTATGTTTTATATAAACAAGCTAGGGGGGAACAGGATCTCAGGCCTTAAATATGGAAGCCATTCGCCTTTGGAACTGGGCAATTCCTCAGGGAATTCACCTTCAAGCATTATACCTTCCAGGAGCAGAAAATCACTTGACTGACAGACTAAGCCAGATCCTCCATCCACATGAGTGGATGCTGGAACGTCAAATAACGCAACACTTGTTCCACCTTTGGGGATGCCACTAATCAACCTCTGTGCTTCTCCCCTCACCGCCCACTACCTCGCTTTGGCTCGAGGATTCCTTCTCTTCACAGGGAGACATCAGATGCGTTCCTCATCCATTGGGGTCAGGATCTCCTTGATGTTTTCCCTCCTCTTCCACTCATAGCAAAAACCCTCTTCAAACTCCAGGCTGACTGGGGACAAATGACTCTCATTGCCCCTTACTGGCACAGACAACCGTTGTTTCCTCTGCTTCTTCAGCTTGCTTAAGCACCTCTCCTCAGGCTCTGTTATTCACCAACCCTACTGTCTCAGGAACATGGGACCGTTCTGCATCCCAGCCTCAAGATGCTCCGCTTGATGGCGTGGAGCTGAACGCTTTGTCCTCTCACACTTAGATCTCCACGAGAACATGTTGCATGTGCTCCTATCTTCAAGAAAAGATTCAACCAGACGTTCTTACACTTTAAATGGCACAGGTTTTCCATCTGGTGTTCTCATAAAACACTAGATCCTTTCACATGTCCCATTCCGGACTTACTTCAATACCTGCTCCATTTGTCCTCTTCTGATCTTAAGACCAACTCTGTGCGAGTACATTTATCCACCATTGTGGCCTCCCACCATACTTTGGAGAACCGCTCTATCTTGGTGCGCCCCTTTGTATCCAGATTTATGCGTGGTCTTCTCCCTGACCAAGCTGCCTTTCTGTCCACCTCCCGCACCATGGGATCTATGATCTCCAGAAACAAGCAGGAATGAGTCTTCACATATGGGTACGTCGGTACCGACGGAGTCTGCACGGGAACGCTTCCCAGCGTCCAATCAAGAGCTTTTGGAAGCATCCCAGCACGCCTGCGTGCTGCCTTCCCGCCTTTCCCAACTGCCTCTCCTCAGTTTTTCGTTTTTCCACGGAGCCGGCAGGACGTCCTCCTGTCACCGCAGAAAATTCTTATTAGTTTTTAGTTTTCTTGTGGTCGCGGCTGTCTTCCCGACGCCACCGGTACCGCCGGTGTTTTCTTTTCTTGAAAAATTTTCCTTTTCCACGGGATATTTTTTTCTTCATAGTGTCCCACGGTCTCTTAGGCCTTTTAGGCCTCTTCTTTTCCTTCATGGAACCGCCAGACACTTTCTCCAAGAAATGTTCAGACTGTGGCGGTACAACTTAATTTTAGACCCTCGAAGTCGGTGTCTAACCTGCTTGGGTCCTGACAACAATTTGGTAAGAAGAGGTTTTCAACATCGAGGCTCCCTCGATACACGGTTGCCCTCCAACTTCGGGGCACCGTCCCCTTCTTCGTCCACACAGGATCAGGTAACCCACAAACAGTCTGTTAAGACTAGCCAGTCCTCGAGTGGTAGGTCTCATGCGCAGCATGTAGACTGCTCCGGCCTTGCCCTCGAGGGCCCACTGGCTTCAAAACCCCGGCGGGAGTCTTCGGTCGCCAAAGCCTATAAGGGGTTTCAGGTTGTTCCTGGGGTTCACCCCCCACAGAACATACCTAAGCCATGTACTGTGGTGGCATCCGCTTCAAGCGGTACCGATACCCCGGCATCGGCACTGGTGTTGGATGAAACACTCCTCACCAGGGATCGTCATCTGGCGTCCTCGGTATCTTCGGGACCGGTGGATACCCTCCAGATTGACTTTCCCTTATCGGTACCAACATCGATACTCCAACTGACGTTGGTACCCTCCAGATGTGCATCGATAGCCTCGCTTCCTTCGATGCCAAGTCTGGAATCCATCTCCAGTCTGGAGGACTGGGTACCGACTCGCCTTGGTTCCGGCTCTCGACGGTACCGAAGGCTGGGTTCCGATGATTCGGATCCGCAACTCTCGGTTCCCCCGACGCTGATTGAGTTGCCACTGGTTGACCTTCCTTCACTGGTATCAGACATGGTACCGAAGTTGGTACCGATGCCCTCATTACCTTCACGGTCGGTGCCTTCCATGCTTCGCCTATCAGGCTCTTTGCCCTCGATACCGAGTTTGGAATCGATCTCTAGTCTAGAAGACTGGGTACCAATAGATTTTGGTACCGACAATGATCGATACCGGTGCTTCGGTACCGAGGATAGCGGCCGGAGGTTTTCGGTTACCTCGGTACCGATTGAACTGTCACCGATGACTGCTCCGATGTCTTTGTCGGGTTCAACTCCGACATCGGTACCGGTATCAGCATCGGTACCGGTACCCAAAGTAGCATCGTCGCCAATTCCTGCCATGCTTTTTTCAACAGGATCACTCCATTCTATACCAAGCTTGGAGTCGATACCTGGCATGGATGATGTGGTAAGGATGGGGACTGCTCCTGACAGCCAGTACCAGCAACCATCTTTTAAGCATTCCACACTACACTCTGCAGGATATTCCTATCTATTTGGATAACTCTGTGGATGCTCAGGCTAGTTCTTTAGATCTACCCTGTCCAAGGGAGATTCCTGTTTGGGATCCCTCTTTTCAGAGTTTCCTCCTGGATATAACAAGATCTCTTGCAATTCCTATTCCAGGACATGATCCTGCACAGGGCTCTGTTTCTTCTGCCCAAAGCAAAGGACAACATAATGCTTCCTTTGCATCATTCCTTGCAGGATCTCCTTCTAGGAATGTGGGAAACACCTTTAAGGGTACCCCCACCTCCCAGGGCAACTGATGTTTTATATCAGGTGCCCCCCTCTCCAGGGTTTCAAAAGACTCAACTTCCTCATCATTCCATAGTAGTGGAATCAGCAATGAGGCGGGTAAAGAGTAAGAAAAAGCACTCTTCTTATCCGCCAGATCGTGAGTCTAAGACACTAGATGCCTTTGGACGTCAAACCTTCCAGACATCTATGCTTTCTGCAAGAATTCTCTCATATATTTTTTATATGAGTCTTTCTCTTGAGGAGGTCACAAAGCAGTTACATCTTTTGACTCCTTTCCTTCCAGATTCTAGGAGTAAAGACTATTCTTCACTACTTAAGCATCTCCAGAATATCTCTTGGTTTCTTTCTCGTGCTTCCCTAGACTCTTTTGAGTCTGTTAGCAGAACTTCTGCTATTGCTATAGGAGCACAACGTAAAGCCTGGCTCCAATCTTCAGACTTGGACAAATGGGCACAACAACGTCTGGGACATACTCCTTGCACTGGAGAAAATCTTTTCAACAAGGTGTCTTTACGTCAGGTTACTCAGTTATCCACTGATTTACCTGTTCCTAAGGTTTGTTCTACACCACCTTCTGTCCCACTAGGTAGGAAATCTCCTACCAGACTTTCTTCCCACAAGAGAAGAAGGTTTTATTCATCGCTTGCCCATCATACAAATGTTCCCCAACAGGGGAGGCATCGTCCTGGTCTGAAGAATCCAACCTCTCACCAGGCTCAGCAAACCCAGCATCTGCAGGGTTTATGATCAATCATCATCAGATGCTTGTGACTCTTGGGGTTAGCATCTACAGTTGCTTCTTCTCAATGGAGGCAATCCACTGCTTCATTCTAACCCCTACACATGCATCCCTTTCCAAAAGATATCCATTTTTTCTATATTTCTATGAGCTGTCAAGATATTCATGCCTATAGGTCACAGGTTTCTCCTCTTTTTCCTGCTAGAGAAAGAGGTCTAACCACTATCAAATGATAGTTCCTGTGCCAGCTTGTATCTTTCCTTTCTCTAGAATTCCTACTTCGTAAGTCTTCTTCAGCTCCATTGTCTTCACCCTCTTACCAAGTTTTTCCCCTGTAAGAGGGAATTACTTACTGGGAGGCTTTTTCTTCAGCCTCTCTCCAGTGCGGAGTTTTCCTCTCTGAGTTGCCTCCTCTGCTCAATCTTGCTTTGAGGCAGCTTATCAGACATGTCCAGAGTTTCCTATTCCCTGTTCTGTCTCTTCTTTCTGTTTTTGAACAGTAAGATTCTTTCTGCTGTCTTACTAGCAGCTGCCTATGCAGGAGCCTTAATGTTTGGACCACTGGTTCTTGTCCACAAACAACCAGATTGTCCTCCACTAACATTCTGTCTAGTCTTAGTAGTGGCTCCAAGTCAGTGCTTCATCTCTCTTGGAGATCATCTCACTACAAGCTTTCTAGATTGTCTTCTATTCTGCCCTCTCCATCTCCCTGGGTTTGGCAGCATAGTTGGCAGAGATACTGACTCTTTAGCAGCCAGTTCTATCTCCTCATTCTCCTGCATCATGCTCTCTGCAATCTACAGAGCAGCTTTCCACTATGGGCCCTTGCTAGAGAGCATGGGGGGGTTTTCTCCAACAGCTATCCTAGCTGGTTAGAAAAGCCTTTTCAGTCATGTCTCCCATGACTAGAAGGTTCTCCCTTCTTTTACTATCTCCTTTTTTGATATAAAGGACATAAGCCTTCTCTTACGTGAAAGGTCAAGGAGTTGCCAGTTCCCTGCTTTGGTCCATAGTATTCCCAATCGGGGATATGCTCATCCTCATGGTAAGAATGCATGATACTTTTGCCCTTCAGCAGGTCAACATGGTATCTCATTTCTAGGTGTCTTCTGTCTACTTACCATGCTAGAGTCCTGGAAGACTCGGGACTTGCTGGCTGCACATGGATATTATCCTCTGTTTTTCACGTAACAGTCCTGGTTATTTTTCACTAACTAGCATTCTTGCAGATCATGACCAGGAGGAACAGTTTCTCTATATGTCTTCTCAAGTAGGTTCCACCTCCTTGTTACTAGATGAATCTTTCCTCCCCACATATCCTATGTGATCACTGTGCTGTAGGCATATCTCTGTCTGTTTAATTGCAGACACCCATATGTAAGCCTACATATCCATATTTATTTTTGTGTGTTTTTTATGCCCTGCCATATCTCACTATAGATATATTCTTATATGTCTATCTATATATCTCTCTCTATATCTATCTATCTATCTATCTATATATATATATATATATATATATATATATATATATCGAGATATTTTATTATAGATAGATATGTATCCACATACTTATCTGTCTCACTGTCTATCCTCATATAGCTATATGATTCTGACAGAGGGGTTTTACCCGTACCTATGCTACCTAGCAGGTTTGGGATTCCACACACACAACCACTCCTGTGGTACTCAACAATTTTTATACCATAACCTAACGGTTTAGGTAACTCTGAAGCTCTCCATGCCCAACATCTCTCCTAGCTTACCCCAGTTAGGAGAGACATTGTGGATCTTCAGTTAATCACAGGCTTAACGCCTCAGGCATTTGTCCTCTCTTTTTGGAATACAAGGAGTTCCCACACCTTTCTCCCCACAAGGACTGTGCCTGTTTGTCCAAATCGATTAGCCTTTCTCTTTTTGCTCCTAAGAGTGTCTCACTCTGCCTCCAAAAGAGCTAGGTTTTTTGTCATAAAGCCTTCCGCTGAAGGCCCACTGTTTTTGGGCTACCCCAGTTTTCCTACTGGGGTTACCTGTTAACTTTCAGGATTCTGACCTCCATTGCTTTTCCAATAGGATTATCACCTCCACTTACAGTGAGGTCCTCTTCAAGGTTCCTCTACTAGATTTCCAGTAGATCCATGAACCTCCATACTTCTGTGAAATCCTGTCAGGGGAGGTCCATATTGCAATATCCTTTGCAATATTATTGATGACCATCATCATCCACACATGAACTCCTTCTCTGCAGTCCTATGCTAGGTTAGCTGTTCCACAGCATCCTTCTTTCTTCAACTCCTATCCTCCATCCTCAGGATGCCTGGTGTTCTGGGAGATAGCATGTTCCAGCCTATGACATGCTGGGACTCCAGGCATCTCAGCTTGGGAGTCCCCATATGTGAAGACTCATTCCTGCTTGTTCCTGGAGATAGCACAGTTACTTACCTGTAACAGGTGATCTCTGGGAACAGCAGGAATAAGTCTTCACAACCCTCCCACCTCCCCTAGGAGTTGTATCTCTATCTTTCCTTTCCTCTCTCTCTCTCTTTGTCTCAGCTTTAAAACTTAACTGAGGAGAGGCAGTTGGGAAAGGCGGGAAGGCAACACGCAGGCATGCTGGGATGCTTCCAAAAGCTCTTGATTGGACGCTGGGAAGCGTTCCCGCGCAGACTCCGTCGATACCGACGTACCCATATGTGAAGACTTATTCCTGCTGTTCCCAGAGATCACCTGTTACAGGTAAGTAACTGTGCTTTCTTGCACAACACATGCACAGTCCTTTTGAACCAATGGTTTCAGCTCTTTTAAAGTTTGTAACATGGAAGCTGCTTTTCCTCATAGCAGTCACTTTAGCTTGAAGAGTCAGTGAACTGCAAGCTTTGGTGAGCTATGCTTCCTATACCACTTTTCACCATGACAAGGTGGTCCTCTGCACACATCCTAAGTTCTTGCCTAAGGTCATCAACCCCTTCCACCTGAACCGATTTGTCTCACTGCCAACATTCTTTCCAAGACCTCACACTTCCCCTGCTGAAGTCAGACTTCATATCCTAGATTGCAAGTGGGCATTGGCGTTCTGTCTAGACTATACTAAAGAATATCACCAATCTTCTCAGTTGTTTGTCTCTTTTGTCCAAAGTCATCTGAAGACACCAGTATCTAAAGGAACACTTTCAAACTGGCTAGCAGATTGTATATCCTTTGCTTATTCGCAAGTTGGGCTGTCTCTTCCACAGCGTATGACAGCTCATGTCAGAGCCATGGCTACTACTGTAGCTAATCTTCAGTCTGTCCCTATCTCAGAGATCTGCCAAGTAGTGACATGGTTTTCTCTGCACACCTTCGCAGCGCTCTATTGCCTGGACAAAGACTCCAGAGCTGATGCTCAATTCGGACAAGCAGTTCTGCGTAATGTTTTCAAATTTAGACAACTTGCCCCACCGCCTATCCGACTACCTCACGAGGAGTGTTCTGAACGAGCTGACTCTGTCAGTTCCCTGCTGCAATCTCTAGTTGTGCCAGGATTCTTCTTTTGCTCGGTTGTCTTGGGCTAGGGAGTCCCGTATGTGAAGACTGACTCCCTGCTTGTTCCCGGAGATAGCGTAGTTACTCACCTGTAACAAGTGATCTCCAGGAACAGCAGGAATCAGTCTTCAAAACCCACCCACATCCCCATCAAGTTGTCTTAATTTTTTTTCTCATTCCTGTTATACAAAGATTTTTATTTCTCTTCTATTCATCTGACTGAGACGACCAGGAGGGAAGGTGGGAAGGCAGCCACGCATGTGTGGAGGAACGCTCCCAAAAACATTCCTATTGGATGCTGGGAAATGTTCCCACGTCAGGCTTCACCGGTGCCGACGTCACTTATATGTGAAGACTGATTCCTGCTGTTCCTGAGATCACCTGTTACAGATGAGTAACTATGCTTTATGATACTTATAACTCGTTATGGGCCAAGATAGACCTTCTTCTAAAGGATTTGCTGCTACACGCCAATCTCCAGTCTCTGGCCATGACTGCCTGGATGCTGAGAGGCTAGCTGTAGTGTATCATTGCCTCTCCAGATCAGTGGAAAACGTTCTCCTTGCCTCGTGTAGGGACTCCATGTGTCGGGCATATGCCTTTAAATGGCGCAGGTTCTCGCACTGGTGTGTGGATGAAGGTCTCAACTCCTGTGCGATGCCGGACATTTTACGGTATCTTCTGCACCTATCAGGGGCTGGCCTCAAGTCCATCACAGTCAGAGTGCACCTCTATGCTATCTCGGCTCACCACCACAAAGTGGATGGCCAGACTGTGTCAGTGCACCCCTTGGTGGGCCAGTTCATGTGAGGCCTTGTCCTTTCCTGGCCCCTGATCCATCCACCACCAGTGGCGTGGGACCGCATTGTGGTATTGGGGGAGCTCATGGCTCCACCCTTTGAACCTCTGGTTACCTGCTACCTCAAGTACCTTTCTTGGAAGGTTGTGTTCCTGGTGTCGCTCACAGGTGGCACATGTGCCCTACACCAGGTGCTGGTGGCACATGTGCCCTACACCAGGTTCCACAAGAAGTGTCGTCTTTGGGACTCATCCGAAGTTCTTGCCAAAGGTTCTCAGCCTTCTATTTGAATCAAGAGGTGGTATTGCCCATCTTTTTTCCTAGAACTTGTTGTTCTCCAGGACCAAGCCGGAAGTCAGTCCTCACTTATGGGTGTCATCGATGCCGATGAAGCCCCAGCGGAGCATTTCCCCAGCTTTCCATGAAAACCTTTGGGAATGCTGGCACGCATGCGCGGTTCCCTTCCCGCCTAAAGGTGCCATCTTACCTCAGTCTCTTTTTTTTTCCGTGACATCGGACGTGTGTCCTTTTTTTCCCGGATAAGAGAAGTTTTTTCTTGGCGTTATTTCGCTTTTTTCCTTCGGATTCGACGTCTGTTCCCCTCCTGTCGGATTCGGTACACCGGTATCGAATCCCTTTCTTACTTTTTTTGGTTTTTGCCCTTAGTGGCTAGGCGCTCGCACCAAAATTTTTTCTTTTTCCCTGGCAGGCCGGTCCTTTGACCTCGCGGGGACCCTTTTCTCCCCGATGGCTTCCAGCGGTTTCAAAAAGTGTGATCGGTGTAAGAAGATTGTCTGTCTCTCACCGACACACACGGCTGCTGCCTTGGCCCGGACCACGATTCTAAAATGTGCGGGCCATGTGGAAAAATGTCTTCAAAGGACCTCCGAAGTCGTCAGCAATAAAGTGAAAGGCTTTTCTCGGACTCTGCCTCTGCCCGGGCCCAGACCTCGTCTGAGGCCTCGACACCTCAGGATTCCGATCCCGAGAGGCGTCGGAGCTCCTCAGACAGGGGGTCCCCCGACCGGGAACGTAAGAGGAAGAAGCGGCTCGCGAGGGTGGCGTCGGAGGAGTTCCCTGAGCCCTCGCAGGCCAGGTCTCAGACCCCCGACTGTCGTCCAGGGCCTGTGGACCAGGAGAAGCCCACTAAAGTTCCTCGCATGGAGCCAGAGTCTGCTGGACACGTAAGTCCTGTTGTCCTCGTGGACTCGCCTCCCCGAATACCCGGGCCCGAGTCAAGGGCTGCTGCGTCACCCGAGCTGAGTCTCAGGTTGACAGCCTTGGAGAGCAGAATGTCTGCCTTCATGGATCAGCAGCGGACCACGGAGACCGAGCCGATACTCGAGTCCTTTGCAGCTCAAGGTCGTCCTCGGTCGAGGTCTCACTCAACCTCCCGTTCGGGACCGAGGGTCTCGACGCCGGTGCCACCGGCGTTGGGGCGGGTGCCCAGGGGCCCTGCGGGGTCCGACCTCGACTCGACATCGGACGAGTCTGCTTGGGAGACCGAGGACGAGGAGTCTCCTGACACCTTCAAGACTCGGTGTGTCCCTTCAGACTCACCTGAGTCTGAGCCCCGGAGTAGATCCCCTCCGGAGGATACTAGGTTCTCAGAGTTTATCCGGGATATGGCCGCTGCCCTGGCTATCCCGGCTGACCCCGAGGAAGAGCCTCGAGCCGAGGAGCTCGATGTTCTGCAGTATGACTCTCCTCCGAAGGAGGCCTTTACTGTCCCGGTTCCTCCGATGCTGGAACAGCTCCTCTTCCGGATGTGGGAGGCGCCGGCCTCGGCGCCGGTTTTGAGCAAGCGAGTCGATTCCATCTATCGGCTCCGGAAGAGTCCTGGCTTCCAGAAAGCACAGCTACCACACCATTCCATGGTTGTGGAATCGGCCATGCATCGTCTAAAGAGTCAGAAGATGCACTCCGCGGTGCCTCCTGGTAGGGAAGCCCGAAGCCTTGATGGCGTCGGTAGAAAGTGCTTTCAGGGCTCGATGCTTGCTTGCTTGCCGTGTCCAGACTTACCCAGCTGTACATGGGCATGTATTTACGAGACCAGGCCAAGGAGTTGGCCGGATTCTCTGCTGGTCTCTCCGGGGAACCCTTGCAGAGTTTTAAGTCCTTGTCTTCGAGGGTCCGGGAATGCTCTAAGTTCATGTCCCGCACCGCCTACGATGGCTTCGAGGCTTTGGCCCGAGTAGCGGCAGCCGGCATCGCAGCCCGACGCCAGGCATGACTGCAGTCATCGGACCTCGAGCCATGGGTTCAGGACAAGTTGGTCGATGTCCCTTGCCGAGTTAAAAACCTTTTTGGCAAGCCTGTGGCCGAGAAGGCCGCTCAGCTCGAGACAGAGCACCTCACGAGGACAAGGCTGTCGAGGAAGACCTCTGCCCCTTCTCATAAGAAGAAGGGCTCGGGTAAGAAGTCCTTTTACCCGAGAAAGGGCACTGCCTACAAACAGTATCCACAATATCCGGCTGCCCAAGCTGCCCCCCAGGGTCAGCAAGCCAAGGGCCAGGGTAATGGGCCCCGTAGGCAGTGGACCCCCAAGCCTGCAGCCCCTGCTTCCACTCCGCAGGGTGGGGGTTTTTGACTCCTTGAGTATAGCCATACCTCCCTTGCAGACCCAGCCCTGCACAGGAGGCTGCCTAGCCTTGTTCACCCACAAGTGGCCCTTGATAACCCAGGACAGTTGGGTGCTGGACATAGTCCATCGAGGCTATGCCCTGCACTTTCACCAACTGCCTCCGCCACACTTCCCAGGGGAGCCTTTCCGGCCTCCCCTGCATACAGCCCTTCTCCTCCAGGAGCTAAAGGGTCTGTTGCTGGACAAGGCGGTGGAGCCTGTGCCTCCCCACTTCCAAGGTCACGGGTTTTACTCCAGATATTTCCTGGTGCCATAAAGAACCGGTGGTCTTCGACCCATTTTGGATCTCAGAAACCTAAATAAGTTTCTGGTGAAAGAGAAGTTCAAGATGCTTACTCTTGGAACACTTCTGCCCTACCTCCAGCAGGGAGATTGGCTTTGCTCTTTAGATCTAAAGGATGCTTACACTCACATCCTTATTCATCCAGACCACAGAAAGTACCTCAGGTTCATTGTGGGAGGAAACCATTATCAGTACAGAGTACTGCCTTTTGGACTGACCTCCTCTCCCAGGATGTTTACCAACTGCCTGGCAGTGGTGGCAGCCTACCTGAGAAATCAGGGCATCTTTGTGTTTCCTTACCTAGACTGGCTCATCAGAGGCCAGACTTCCCTGGAAGTTCAACAGGCCACCAACAGGACCATAGAACTGCTCCAAAAGGTGGGCTTTGTCATCAACTTCGCAAAGTCCACTTTGCTCCCCTCCCAGAACTTGGAGTTCATAGGGGCAAGGTTGGATTCTCAGCTGGCAAGAGCATTCTTACCAGTGGACCGAGCACAAAGGCTCATGGACCTCGCCAGCAAGTTTCTGCACAGGTCCCTGGTCTCCGCCAGACTCTGTCTCAGGCTTCTGGGCCACATGGCGTCGACAGTACAGGTGACCCCCAATGCCAGGCTCAATATTAGACCTGCCCAGTGGTGCCTTCGGACTCAGTGGTCACAAGCCTCAGGCAGCCTCAGAGACAGGATCAGAGTGTCCCTCCATTTCCTGGCCTCCCTCAACTGGTGGTTACACCCCCCCAATCTGCTGATAGGGGTACCCTTTCAGATCCCACCTCATACAGTGGTCCTAACCACCGATGCCTCTCTACAGGGTTGGGGAGCACATTGCCTAGACAAGTGTACCCAGGGCCTGTGGTCTCCTTGGGAGGCGTCCCAGCAGATCAATCTGCTGGAACTCAGAGCTATCCGCTTGGCCCTCAAGGCCTTTACTGCTTCCCTGGCACAACAGTCTGTCTTGATCCAGACAGACAACCAGGTAGCCATGTTCTATGTCAACAAACAGGGCGGAACTGGTTCCCAGCCCCTTTGCCAGGAGGCCCAGGACCTCTGTTCCTTTGCCCTGAAACACAACATGCTCCTCAAAGCAGTCTATCTTCCAGGCCAGGAGAATTCCCTGGCGGACAGATTGAGCAGGATTCTGCAACCACACGAGTGGCAGCTACATCCTTTAGTGGTTCAAAAGATTTTCTTGAGATGGGGGCTTCCCTCCATAGACCTGTTTGCCAGTCCACTGAACAACCAGCTGCCAAGGTTCTGCTCTAGGCAACCGCATCCTCAGAGTAGCAGCAGATGCTTTTCTAATTCCCTGGACTCAGGGCCTACTCTATGCGTTTCCTCCCACCCCTCTGGTGGCCCGAACACTGTTCAAGATTCTACGAGACAGGGCCTCAGTTCTCCTGGTAGCTCCCATGTGGCCAAGGCAGCCTTGGTTCCCCCTCCTGCTTCTGCTGGCAGTGGATCTGCCTCTGGGATTCCAACCAGACCTTCTCTCTCAGAATCAGGGCTCCTTGCTGCATCCCAATCTCAAAGCTCTCAATCTGATGGCATGGAGGCTGCAAGGGTAGTGTTGTCTCCTTGGGGCCTGCCTCCCGAGGTTGAGGAGGTTCTCCTAGCCTCCAGGAAACAATCCACTAGAAAGACCTATGCTCTCAAGTGGAAAAGGTTCTCTGTGTGGTGTCAGCTGCATGCTGAGGATCCTTTCTCCTGTACTGTCAGTAGTGCTTCAGTACCTGCTGCACTTGTCCAATCAGGGTCTCAAGTCCAACTCTGTTCGGGTCCACCTCTCTGCTTTGGCAGCTCACCACTCCCTAGTTGAGGGCCATTCCTTGTCTGTGCACCCTTTGGTGTCTAGATTTCTCAGGGGCTTGCTTCTGCTCAAACCTCCCATACGTTGTCCTGCTCCTGAGTGGGAGCTTAATGTGGTCTTGCAGCAACTGACTCGCCCACCTTTTGAGCCTATGGCTACTTGCCCTCTACGCTTCCTTTCCTGGAAGACTCTCTTTCTGATAGCCCTTACTTCGGCTAGGAGAGTGAGTGAGCTTCAGGCCTTGGTCTGTGATAGACCTTACACCAGGTTCTATAAGAACAGGGTGGTCCTCAGGACTCACCCTCAGTTCCTTCCTAAAGTTGTCTCCTCTTTCCACCTCAACCAGGAGGTGGTTCTTCCTACTTTCTTCTCTAGGCTTCATGCGAGTCAGGCTGAAACAGTTCTCCATACCTTGGACTGTAGGAGGGCCTTATCCTTCTACCTTGAACGTACGCAAAGTCACAGGAAGGCTTCTCAGCTCTTCCTTTCTTTTGACCCCAATAACTTGGGGAGGCCTGTGTCCAAGCGTACCTTGTCCATCTGGGTGGCTGACTGTATCACCTGGGCTTACAAGGCGGCTGACCTTCCTTTGCAGGGTAGGGTCATGGCCCACCGTGTGAGGGCAATGGCTGCATCAGTGGCTCACCTCCGCTCTGTTCCATTGCAAGACATCTGCAGAGCTGCTACTTGGTCTTCAAGTCAGACTTTTGCAGCCCACTACTGTCTGGAGAGGGAGTCCTGTAGGGACAGTGCTTTTGGCCAAGCAGTACTCCGGAATCTCTTTGAGGTCTAGGCAACTCCTGCCCTCTGGTTGGGCTACCTGTGGAGGGTGTGTCCTTGCAAAGCCTTTACTGTGTTGCCGAGACTAGAGGGAGTTCTCTTGTTCAGCCTGGGTTCCTGGTAGCCCAGAGTTGGGGAGTCACCCATAAGTGAGGACTGACTTCCTGCTTGGACCTGGAGAAAGAGTAGTTACTCACCTGTAACAGGTGTTCTCCAGGAGCAGCAGGAATCAGTCCTCACTACCCTCCCTCCTCCCCTTGGAGTTGCAGTTGTACATAGTTTATTTTTACATTTTTGTGTGCTGTTCTTAGCTATGTCATTTGACTGAGGTAAGATGGCACCTTTAGGCGGGGAAGGGAACCGCGCATGCATGCCAGCATTCCCAAAGGCTTTCATGGAAAGCTGGGGAAATGCTCCGCTGGGGCTTCATCGCCATCGATGACACCCATAGGTGAGGACTGATTCCTGCTGCTCCTGGAGAACACCTGTTACAGGTGAGTAACTACTCTTTCTAGGGTGGAGGCCTCCCTGCATATGCTGGAATGCAAGCGTGCATTGTCTTCCTACATCCAGAGGACGCACTCTCTCATGGTTAGTGGCCAACTGCATTTCTTTTGGCTATCAACAAGCAGGGTTCTCTCTGGAGCATCATGTGACGACTCACAGTATGCATGCCATGGTAACCTTAGTGACAAGCCTGCGCTCGGTGCTCTTACTGGACATCTGCCGGGCCGCTACCTGGTCCTTTGTGCACACTTTCGCTGGACACTGTTGTTTGGAAGAGACCTCCCGGAGGGATAGCACCTTCGGTCAGGCCGTACTCTATCACCTCCTCAGGGAATAATGCAACTTCTCCCTCTGACCCATGGTATCCAGGCTACTGGAGTGGGGATTGCATCTTTGATGCTGCTGCTGCAGTGTTAAACTTCCAGCCAACAGTGGCCCCTGCTGCCCTTTATGGTCTGCTTTTTGGGTCGCCCGTGGCTTTTACAGGTTTTTTTCTGTAGCCTGTAGCTTGGGAGTCCCATATGCGAGGACTGACTTCCTGCTTGTTCCCCGGAGAAAGCATAGTTACTCACCTGTAACAGGTGTTCTCCAGAGGCAGCAGGAATCGGTCCTCACAACCCTCCCTCCTCCTTATGGAGGAGTTTTTATTTTTCCGCTTTTAAGCTACACCATCATACTGAGGCAAGATGGCACCTTTGGACAGGAAGGTGACCGCCAATGCGCGGTGTAGGTCCCAAAGGCTTTCTTTGAAAGCTGGAGATTGGATCCGCGCAGGCTCCGTCGGTGCCGTCACTCATATGCGAGGACTGATTCCTGTTGTCCCCGGAGAACACCTGTTACAGGTGAGCAGCTACACTTTGGGTGCCAGGGAAAGGCCATAAAGCTTTTTTCATGTTTCCCACAAAATTTGCTTAAATACAGTCTCTATTTTCCATCAGTCGTGTCAAAAAATCAACTCTATTGGGTTCATTTCAGTGTAGATGGCACATATTACCTCTTTAAACCCCTCTCTTTTCAGCCTTTCTGTTTAGTTCTGTTTATGCAGGGCTTGCTTCTGTTGAAGCCTCCCACCAGACTTCTCATTGGTCTTGGGACCTCAGTGTGGTATATTATAGCTGATGAAAGTTCTCTTTGATACCCTAGGTCAGCGATGGCGAACCTATGGCACGCGTGCCAGCTGTGGCACGCGAAGGCCTTGCAGCTGGCACGTGGGAAGGTCCGCAATTAAGATATGCGGCGCGGCGGGAGGTGAGTGTGCTGGTGTCCAGGGCCGGCCCGTCCATTGAGCAAGAATGTTTTTTGCACAAGGCCCCGCGTTTCAGGGGGCCCCGCGCAAAGAACATTCTGCTTTCCTCAAAATTACATTTAAAAAAAAAGCTGGCTCTCTGGCTGCTGCCGCTGTTGCCGCGGCAGAATGCAGTGTCCCGCGGGGCCCCCTCTGCGCCGGCTGAGCCCTCTGCCCGGCTTTCAGATTCGCGAAGGGAGAGTGTCTCTCCCTCGCGTCTCTGTTAAGCCCGCAGGGGCTAATGGGAAATTTCCCATCAGCCCCTTTAGACGCGAGGGGTTGATGGGAAATGTCCCATTCTCCCCTGCGTGCTTAACAGAGACGCGAGGGAGAGACACTCTCCCTTCGCGAATCTGAAAGCCGGGCAGAGGGCTCAGCCGGCGCAGAGGGGGCCCCACGGGACACTGCATTCTGCCGCAGCGGCAGCAGCTAGAGAGCCAGCTTTTTTTTTTGGACTGCTAATGGGCTGGGGCTGGGGCGGGGGGGCTGTTAGGACTGCTAATGGGCTGGGGGGGTGGGTTAGGACTGCTAATGGGCTGTGGACTGATGGGGGCTGTCTGGAAATGGGGTGATGGGGGTGTTAGAACTGCTAATGGGCTATGGGGGGTGGTTAGGACTGATAATGGGCTATGGGGGGGGGCTAGGACAGGAAATGGGCTGATGGGGAGGGGTTAGGACTTGAGGTGGGCTGATGTGGTTAGGACTGGTAATGGGCTGTGGGCTGATGGGGGGGGGGTAGGACTGGCAATGGGCTGATGGGGTTAAGACTGGCAATGGGCTGATGGGGTTAAGACTGGAAGTGGGCTGATGGGGGGTTAGGACTGGTAATGGGTTATAGGGGGGGGCTTAAACTGAAAATGGGGTGATGGGGGGGTTAGGACTGGAAGTGGGTTGATGGGGGGCTAGGACTGGTAATGGGTTGGGGGGTTGCTATGACTGGAAATGGGCTGAGTGGAAGGGGAGGCTTGAATTGCAAATAGCTGATGGGGAGGGAGCTTGGAATGGAAATGGGCTGTGAGGGAAGGGAGCTAGGACTGAAAATGGGCTGATTGAGCAGCTAGGATAGGACTGGAAATGGGCTGTTGGGGGGAGCTAAGATTGGAAAAGGGCTGTGGTGGGGGCTTGAATTGAAATGGACTCATGGAGGGGCTAGAACTGAAAGTAGGCTCATGGGGGGGGCTTGGACTGGAATTGGACTGAGTGGAGGGGAGCTATGATTTGACATGGGCTGATGATGGGGCTAGGAAATGACTAGAAGTGGGCTGATGGGGGGCTAGGATTGGAAATGAGCTGATGAAGGGACTCAGACTGAAAATGGATGGGGGAGCTAGGACTGGAAATGGGTTGATGGTGGGCTAGGACGGGAAATGGGCTGATGCAGGGACTAGAAGGGAATGGATGCTGGGTGAGACTGGAACTAGAAGGGAGCTGATGTTGGGGGAGGATTAGAATGGAATGGGGCTGGGAGAGTAAAATGGAGAGGGGAAAAATATTTTGTGTGGGAGGGATGAAAAATCTACAGTTGGCCTGGTATTGGGAGAGTAAGTGGGGATTGAGGATGGAGGGGTAAAATTTGTGTGGATGAAATAGGAATGAGGAAAGAGCAAAGGGAGAAAGATTAGTATGTTAAAGCAGATGTAGAGAGAGAGAATGGAAAAAAAGCTAGAAGAGAGAAGAAAGAACAAATGGACAGCAGACGATGGACAGTTAGCAGAAAACATGAAGAAACCAGAAGAAAGTGGCTGGAGCAATTGCAACTGAAAAAAAATGCACAAAAGGTAGAAATATCTCTTTATTTTGAATTTATTAACTGGAATATGAAACCTCTGGGAAATGTGCATCATTAACGTCTGTGCTTTGTTTGGTACAAGAGGAAATTAATTTATAGTTTTATTTCTACAGTGTTGTACATTCCAAGTTTGGCTTTTGGGGTTCCCAGTTTAATTATTGCCTTCCTGTTTCTAAATTGAATGAAATCATTAAAACATTATAAATTGCCAATAAATTGAAATGAAAACCAAAGGATTGTGAATCAAATTGATTCTCTGACAATACAAAGATTCCAACCTTTACAAATGATGTTACATAGTTCAGGCAACTTTATAAAGAGTTTTTAGATACTAAAATCTTGTTGTTAAGGTTTAATTGACGTGCTGGCACTTTGAGGAAATTCTTTGGTTTTGTGCGGCAGTTTGGGCACTCGGGCTCAAAAAGGTTAGCCATCACTGCCCTAGGTCAATGCTTCTCTACCTTCTTGTAGAGACACACCTAGTCATTCAGGTTTTCAGCAAGTATGCATGAATGAAATTTGCATACTTTAGACACCTATTAGATTTGCCTACAGCTGATTTCTGGTATATGCAAATTTTTCCCATTCATATTCATTGTGGTAATTCTGAAAACTTAAAGGGCTAGGTGTGCTTTAAAAGAGGTTTGAGAAATAGTGTACTAGACTACTATGCACTGAAATGGCTGGCCTGGAAAGTTTTTGATGCTCTCACTTTGGCAAGCAGAGTTGGAGAGCTTCAGTCCTCCGTAATTTATCTGCCTTATATAGGATTTGTTTTGTAGGAACACAGACTAAGTTGCCTAATATGTTGGACTTCCTATTTAACCAATTGTACTTTGAATATTTTTTCTCCAGGCCATGTGTCCATGAAGGGAATGTGACTTTTACAGTTCAGGCTGTAAAACAGTCTATGCTTTAATTTATTTTCTTGTTTTCTTCGGTGTTACAGAACTTTCCTCATAGCCAGCATACAGTAGTAGTAATTCACAATAGACTGTGCTTGCCCTTCCTAGGTTCTGGCAGCATTTGAAATTGCAAACCTGAGGAAGGATGCTGGTGCAGCATCCAGTAGGCCAATATTCCTCCTTTTTGAGTGTCTCAAGCTGCTAGACTCTTTCTACAGAAAGTCTCATCAGTGATATGAGTCAGTCCTGTCAGTAGACCAAGCTGGATTCTGTAGAGTTTGCAGCATTGGTGTGGGCCTTAACAACATTTTTTGAAAATGGATTTGAGAAAAGGCTTAAAACTAGTGCAGTGTATCTCCAGGAACAAGCAGGAATGTAGTCTTCACATATGGGTGACGTCTGTACTGACTGAGCCCGTGCGGAAATGCTCCCTAGCATCCAATAGGAAAGCCTTTGGGAGCATCCCACTGTGCTTGCGTCTCTGCCTTCCCATCTTCCCAACTCTCCCTCCTCAGTTCTCCGTTTTCCGCAGAGCCAGCAGAAAGCATATCCTATCACCGCAGAAAATGTGTGTATTTTATTTCTTTTCTTTTTTTTTTTTGTGGTCGTGTGTGCCTTCCTGTTGATGGCAGGACCAACTACTATCTATACTTCTCCAGGACCAAGCAGGAAGTCAGTCCTCACATATGGGTGACGTCGGCGCCGACGGAGCCCTCGCGGAGCAATTTTCCCCAGCTTTCAAAGAAAGCCTTTGGGAATTGCAGCGCGCATGCGCGGTCGCCTTCCCGCCCAAGGGTGCCATCTTAGCCAGTCTTCTTTTTTCCGCGGAGCCCTACAGACGTACCCGTCTTGTCCCCGCGAAAAAGTTGATTTTATTCGTAATATTCTCTTTTTTCCTTCGTTTCGACGCCGGTTTTATTCCCGACCGGACTCGCGATGCCGGTCACGAGTCCTCTTCTTTTTTCGGTTTTTCTGATTTAGTCAGTTTCGTTTTCGGTTTTTTCACTGGCAGCCCGGTCTTTTGACCTCGCAGGGGCCCTTTTTCCCCCGATGGCTGCCAGTGGTTTCAAGCGGTGTGGTCAGTGTGACCGAAATATGTCACTAACTGACACACACGATAATTGCCTCCGCTGCCTGGGCCCGGATCATGAAGAAATGATCTGTGGGGCCTGTGGCAAAATGTCCTCCAAAGCGTTGAGAAGTCGGCGGCATCAGCGGGATAGGATCTTCGCTGACCCCAGCCGTACCCGGACCTCGTCGGAGGCCTCGGCGTCCAGAGGTTCCAGCTCGGACCATCGCCGGAGTTCCTCCGACAGGGGTTCTCCCTCCGGGGACCATCGACGGAAGGTGAAACCCGCGAGGGCGGCGTCGGTGGACGCTCCTGGCTCCGCGAGGGCCAGGTCGCATAGCCCCGATAGCCGTCCCGGGTCCTTGGAGAAGGAGCACCTCTCGAAGCGACCTCGCATGGAGTCGGAGCTGCCTGCTCGGGTAAGTCCTGTGGTCCTCCTAGACTCGCCTCCGAGACCGCCGACGTCGAGCCCGACGCCGTCGGGGCCCGAGTCGGGGGCTGCTGGGTCACCTGAGGTCGGACTCAGGTTGACGGCCTTGGAGAGCAGACTGTCTGCCTTCATGGACCAGCAGCGGGCACTGCTCGCTAGCCTTGCTGGCGCCGCTGCCCCGACTGCCGGGACGTCGACGTCTAAGTCGACCCCGGAGACCGAGCCGATCCTCGAGTCCATGCGAACTCGAGTCGATCCTCGGTCGAGGTCACCCTCGGCCTCCCGTTCGGGACCGAGGTCGCCGACGCCGACTCCCTCGGCGGCGGGCGCCGCAGCCTGCCCGGGCCGACCCCACCGATTCCTCCTCGGAGTCGGTCTGGGAGTCTGAAGAGGAAGAGTCACCTGATTCTTTTCGGACTCGGTGTGTCCCCTCGGACTCGCCTGAGTCCGAACCTTGGAAGCAGTCCCCTCCGGAGGATGCCCGGTTCTCGGACTTCGTCAGGGATATGGCCAAGGCTTTGGCCTTCCCGGCGGACCCCGAGGAGGAGCCTCGAGCCGAAGAGCTCGACGCCCTCCAGTATAACTCTCCCGCCAGGGAACACTTTACTGTACCGGTTCCTCCCATGCTGGAACGACTACTCTTCCGCATGTGGGAGAGCCCGGCCTCCTCGCAGGTCCTGAGCAAGCGGGTCGATTCTATCTATTGAGTCCGCAAGAGCCCTGGCTTCCAAAAGGCACAGCTACCACACCATTCCATGGTAGTGGAA
This sequence comes from Ichthyophis bannanicus, assembly GCA_033557465.1. Classification (NCBI taxonomy): domain Eukaryota; kingdom Metazoa; phylum Chordata; class Amphibia; order Gymnophiona; family Ichthyophiidae; genus Ichthyophis; species Ichthyophis bannanicus. The sequence goes on along the minus strand of CM066032.1, from coordinate 1,852,807,613 downwards.
TCGGCCATGCATCGTCTTAAGAGCCAGAAGATGCACTCCTCGGTGCCTCCTGGCAGGGAGGCCCGTAACCTGGATGGCCTTGGTAAGAAGTGTTTCCAGGGCTCTATGCTTGCGTGTCGTGTCCAGACCTACCAGCTATACATGGGCATGTATCTTCGAGACCTGGCTAAAGAGCTAGCCGGATTCTCCGCTGGTTTGTCCGAGGAACCTTTGCGGAGGTTCCTAGCCTTGTCCACTGGCATTCGGGAATGCTCAAAATTCATATCCCGAGCAGCCTATGATGGCTTTGAAGCATCGGCTCGAGTGGCCGCAGCCGGCATCGGTGCCCGCCGACAGGCTTGGCTTCAGTCGTCTGACCTTGAGCCCTGGGTGCAGGACAAGTTGGTCGATGTCCCCTGCCGAGGTGAAAACCTCTTTGGCAAACCTATGGCAGAAAAGGCTGCACAGATCGAGACGGAGACTCTCACCAGGACTAGGCTTTCTAGGAAGACCTCCGCCCCTTCCCAGAAAAAGAAGGGCTCGGGAAAGAAGCCCTTTTACCCGAGAAAGGCGGCTGCCTATAAACACTACCCCCAATATCAGGCCCCCGCAGCTCCCCAACAGGGCCAGCAGGCCAAGGGACGGGGTAACGGGTCCCGTAGGCAGCAAGCCCCCAAGCCTGCACCACCAGCCCCTGCTCAGCAGGGTGGGGGTTTTTGACTCCTTCAGCATAGCCTCTCCCCCTCCGCTGGCTCCTCCCAGCACCGGAGGCCGGCTGGTTCACTTCGCCCACAGGTGGTCCAGCATCGCTTCAGATGCCTGGGTGCTTCAAGTCGTAGGAGAAGGCTATCTTCTCCACTTCCACCAGGTCCCTCCCTCCTATTTCCCGGGAGAACCTCCACGACTCCCTCTGCACAGGGACTTACTCCTTCAGGAGTTAGCAGGTCTTCTACAGGAACAGGCGGTGGAACCGGTGCCCCACCACCTGAGAGGTCAAGGCTTTTATTCCAGGTATTTTCTAGTACCAAAAAGGACAGGAGGCCTCAGACCCATCCTGGACTTGCGCAACCTCAACAAGTTCCTCGTGCGGGAAAAGTTCAAAATGCTTACCCTTGGAATCCTTCTGCCCTACCTCCAGCAGGGAGATTGGCTATGCTCCTTGGATCTAAAGGATGCCTACACGCACATCCTCATCCACCCAAGCCACCGCCAATACCTAAGGTTTGTGGTGGCAGGAAATCATTACCAGTACAGAGTACTGCCCTTTGGCCTGTCCTCCGCACCGCGAGTCTTCACAAAATGTCTCGCGGTGGTGGCGGCCCATCTCCGGCTTCACGGCCTCTATGTCTTTCCGTACCTCGACGACTGGCTCATCAGAGCAGCGTCCGCTCCGGAGGTCACCAACGCCACACGCCGCACGGTGACTCTTCTGCAGTACTTGGGCTTTGTCATAAACTTCGCAAAGTCCACTTTGCTCCCCTCACAGGATCTCGAGTTCATCGGCGCAAGGCTGCACACTCCTCAGGCACGAGCATTCCTACCGCTCGACAGGGCTCAACGGCTCATGGACCTAGCCGACCGTTTTCGCAGCCAGCCCCTGGTCTCCGCCAGGCGCTTCCTGAGACTACTCGGCCATATGGCTTCCACCGTCCATGTGACCCCCAATGCCCACCTGAATATGCGGCCTGCTCAATGGTGTCTTCGCAAGCAGTGGCAACAAGCCACAGGCGGCCTAGCAGACCTAGTGCGCGTCTCCGAGCCGCTGGCCTCGTCTCTCCAGTGGTGGCTTCATCGGCCCAACCTGGTGCTCGGCATGCCTTTTCAGTCGCCTCAGCCGGCCCAGGTGCTGACGACAGATGCGTCCCTCCTGGGCTGGGGAGCACATTGTCAAGGGGCACGTACTCAGGGCCTCTGGACCACGTGGGAGTCTGCTCAGCAGATCAACTTCCTGGAGCTCAGAGCGATCCGCCTGGCTCTCAAGGTCTTCTCCCACCTGACCTCTCACCAGTCCGTCCTTGTCCAGACGGACAATCAAGTTGCCATGTTCTACGTGAACAAGCAGGGGGGCACGGGCTCCTTCCTTCTCTGTCGGGAAGCACAGAAGCTCTGCTCTTGGGCCGTCAGTCACGGCGTTCTTCTCAAGGCAGTTTATCTCCCAGGCCAAGAAAATTGCCTGGCGGACAACTCAGCAGGATCCTCCAGCCGCACGAGTGGCGCCTGGATCCCTTGGTAGTTCAGAAGCTCTTTCTAAAGTGGGGCCTCCCCACGATGGATCTCTTTGCCAGCCCTCTCAACCGGCAACTTCCTCGCTTCTGCTCTCGTCAGCCACATCCCCTTCGAGCTGCGGCAGACGCTTTTCTACTCTCATGGTCGGAGAGCCTTCTGTATGCTTTTCCTCCCATCCCGCTAGTCTCTCGAACTCTTTTCAAGGTTCTCCGAGACAAAGCTTTCATGATCCTGGTGGCCCCTCGCTGGCCCAGACAGCCGTGGTTTCCACTCCTGCTGCAATTAGCGGTAGAGGATCCATTCCCTCTGGGGTTACAACAGGATCTCCTCACTCAGGATCAGGGGTCTCTGCTACACCCCAACCTCAGATCTCTCAATCTAATGGCCTGGCTGCTGAGAGGGTAGTCCTTGCTCCCCTTCTCCTGCCGGCAGAGGTGGAAGAGGTCGTCCTAGCTTCTCGGCGACCTTCTACCCGCAAATGCTACGCCCTTAAATGGCGTCGCTTTTTCCGTTTGGTGTACCCAACAGTCCCAGGATCCCTTCTCCTGCCCGGTGTCGGTGATCTTGCAGTACTTGCTATACCTCTCTAATCTGGGACTTAAGTCCAACTCCGTCAAAGTTCACCTCAGTGCTCTTTCAGCACATCATGTGCCGGTGGACGGCAGACCTCTTTCCAGCGACCCTCTCGTAGCGAGGTTTCTCCGAGGTCTCCTTCTACTTAAACCACCTCTGCGCCCGCCAGTGCCTGACTGGGATCTGAATGTGGTTTTGCAGCGGATCACCTGTCTGCCTTTTGAACCTATGGCTACCTGTTCTCTCCGTTTTCTTTCTTGGAAAACATTGTTCTTGATAGCCCTCACTTCCGCTAGACGCGTAAGTGAATTGCAGGCCCTCGTGTCTGATCCCCCTTACACTCGGTTCTACAAAAATAGGGTAGTCCTACGGACTCACCCAAAATTTCTTCCAAAAGTGGTCTCCCCTTTTCACATCAATCAGGAGGTGGTACTTCCGACCTTCTTTCCCAGACCACACTCCAGCCGAGCTGAAATGGTCCTCCATACCCTGGACTGTAGAAGGGCATTGAACTTCTACCTTGACCGTACGCGGGAGCACCGTAAAGCTGCGCAGCTTTTTGTGTCTCTTGATCCCAATAAATTGGGACTTCCGGTCTCCAAGCATACTCTGTCCATCTGGGTTGCGGACTGTATCACTTGGGCTTATGGGGCAGCCGGACTCTCCTTGGAAGGTCGAGTCACGGCTCATTGCGTTCGGGCAAAGGCTACGTCAGTGGCTTACCTCCGCTCTGTTCCGCTGGCAGACATCTGCCGGGCCGCTACTTGGTCTTCGAGCCAGACTTTTGCGGTCCATTACTGTCTCGAGAGGGAGTCCCGCAGGGACAGTGCTTTCGGACAGGCAGTCCTCCGTAATCTCTTTGAGGTTTGAGCAACTCCTACCCTCCATCCCGGATGTGGGCTACCGGTGGGTAATAATTCAGCGAAGATTCCTTCCTTCTGTGCTGCTGAGCTAGAGGGAGCTCATTTTTGTGCTTAGGGTCTCCGGTAGCCTTAAGCTTGGGAGTCCCATATGTGAGGACTGACTTCCTGCTTGGTCCTGGAGAAAGCGTAGTTACTCACCTGTAACAGGTGTTCTCCAGGAGCAGCAGGAATCAGTCCTCACAACCCTCCCTCCTCCCCTTGGAGTTGCAATCATCTGCTTTAGTTTTTTGCAAATTTTTATGCTGTCTTTTTTAGCTATGTCATCTGACTGGCTAAGATGGCACCCTTGGGCGGGAAGGCGAACGCGCATGCGCGCTGCAATTCCCAAAGGCTTTCTTTGAAAGCTGGGGAAAATTGCTCCGCGAGGGCTCCGTCGGCGCCGACGTCACCCATATGTGAGGACTGATTCCTGCTGCTCCTGGAGAACACCTGTTACAGGTGAGTAACTATGCTTTTTCTATCTTCTTTTCTTTTTTTTCTATAAAGTAAATTAGAACTTTCTTGAGTGCATTGATGCCATTTTAGGCCTTAAGCCTATCATTTGCTTCGGCTAGTGGTTTTGAGAAATGTTCTCAATTTGGTGGTACCATCTCTGCTATCCACACCCACGACAGGTGTCTCAAATGCCTTGGGCCTGACCACTAGCTTTCAGAATGTCCTTTATGTAGGAAGATAAAAAGAGGCCTGCAGAATCGAGTTGCAAAGTTAGGCACACTCTTTGCCACAGACGCAGTGTCTTTAGCATCGACATCGAGGGCATAGTCTTCCTCTCATGGATCTCAGGTATCAAAACATAAGTCTTTGAAGACACGCCGATCCCCCAAGGGTAGATCTCTTTCTAAAAATAGAGATGCCTTGTGCGATGCCCTAGAGGTGGATCGGCCAGCCAACCTCCCCCGCAAAAGGACCCTTCCTCCAAAGCCATTGAGGGGACCTAGGATGCTCCCGAGGCCTCCACCTCTGGAGGGTTCCTGGTGCCATGCTCTGTGACAGTAGCCAGCATGTCTGGTACCGATACCCACACATCGGCGAGCTCTATGGATCAATGTATCTCCAGGAACAAGCAGGAATGAGTCTTCACATATGGGTATCGTCGGTACCGACGGAGCCTGCGCGGGAACGCTCCCCAGCGTCCAAAAGGAAAGCTTTTGGGAGCATTCCACAGCACCTGCGCGCTGCCTTCCCGCCTTTCCTATCTGCCTCTCTCCAGTTCTTCTTTTCCGCGGAGCCAGCAGGTCGTGTTTCCTGTCACCGCTGAAGAATTTCTTATTTTCTTTTATTTTTCTTTAGTCGCGTGTCTGCCTTCTCGATTCCGGACCGGTACCACCGGTCTTTTTTCTTTCTTTAAAAAAAAACAAACAAACTACTCTCTTCAGTGCATTTTTTCTTCTGGGGCCTTAGGCCTACAGATATATTTTTCCTCATGGAAAAACCCGCCTCCGGGTTTAAAAAGTGCACGAAGTGCAGTAGCACTATTTCTGTCAATGACACCCATGACTGGTGTCTAAAATGTTTAGGTCCTGACCACTCCATTGTGGATTGTGAGTCCTGTTCCATGATGTCTAAGAGAGGGTTACAAAATCGGACAGCCAAGCTCAGTACCCTGTTTCCCTCCAATGCAGCTTCTGTGGCATCGACATCTTCCAGGGCTGCTGCTTCATCCCATGGATCTCAAGTAACCAAACTTAAATCTGGCCGGTCCTCAAAGAGTTCATCTCCCTCTAAGTATCGAGATGCCCCCGGGCTTACTCTTGAGGAATCCACACCGGCAAAATTACCCCGGCGGGAGGCTCCGGCTTCCAAAGCTCTACCTATGGGGTCGCAGGTTGACATCGATAGCTCGGCCTCAACCGATCACCTGTTAACAATGTTCTGGGGTACCGACATCCAGACATTGGTGGCGTCAATGGATCAGAATATTCTGACCATGCTGCGTGCCATCACGGCATTCATACAAACTGCGACGCCTACAGTACCGCAACAAACTCCGTTGTCAGTACCGGTACAGATTCCGGTACCGGATCCAAAATCGGTTCCGATACCGGTACCGCTTGCATCGACATCAGCATCGACGGCAGCGGTATGCTATCCAGTGATGCCCATCAGTACCGACACGGTACCGATTACTCCCGATGTCGATACCTCCCGGTACGCGTATTGGGCTCTGCGAGAGCATCCAGACAGTCGATACTTCGATTCCTCTGAAGACACTGATACTTCAGAGGCCTCAATTGAAGCATCGGGGATCCTTCCTCAGGAACCCTCTTCTCCAAAAAGGAGAATGTCTCCTCCTGAAGACTTGTCTTTTCAGGACTTCATTAGGGAGGTGGCCAAAGGCCTGTCCATCTCAGTGGCCTCTGAAACTGAACCTAGAGCCAAAAAATTAGATATCCTACAATATCCTAAGGCTCCTAAAGAGGCAGCCACCTTACCAATACATGAGATTCTTTATGATCACATGTTGGGCATATGGGAGACTCCTCTTTCCACCTCCCCTCATTCTAGAAGGTTGGACACCATGTATTGTGTTCCTCCTTGTCCTGGGTTTCATAAGACTCAGCTTCCTCACCATTCCATTGTGGTAGAGTCTGCTATGAAAAAGATCAAGAGTACAAAAAGGCACTCCTCTGCTCCTCCAGGAAGAGAATGCAGAACCCTAGATGCCTTTGGCAGGAAAATCTTACGGGCCAGTATGCTTGTAGCCAGAATCAACTCCTATAGTCTCTATATGGGGATGTTTCTAAAAGAAGTTACAGATCATCTGCAAACCTTATCTCCTTTCATGTCAGAAGATAAGAGAGAAGAATATATCACCTGGCTTAAACATGCACAGGATGTATCCAAGTTTTCCAACCGTGCAGCCTTTGACTCTTTTGAGGGTGCCAGTAGAGCGTCGGCTATTGCCATAGGTGCACGCAGAGTTGCTTGGTTGCAAGCCTCTGATTTGGAATCCTGGGTACAGGATGGTCTAGGTAACCTTCCTGTACAGGGGAAAACCTGTTTGGCAAAGATTGGCAAGCAAAGGCCAACCAGATGGATGCTGAAAATTCTGCTTTAGATAGACTTTCAAAGTCTACTACTGCTCCTTTTAAAAAAAGGTTGTTCAAAAAAGGATCTTTCCCAAAAAAAGGGAAATTTTCTTCTGGTTATGGTCAGGCCTCTTCTCAAGGTCGTTTTGCTACAAAGAGACGGCAACAACCAAAACAGGCCAAACCTCAGGCTGTGAGGACTGCTACGGCCCAACAGCCTCAGCCTCCTCAGGGCCTTTGACTTTCCACTAGAGAACTTAGCCTTTCTGGCTCTAGAATATCCAGATCCTCTCACCATCCCAGGAAGGTTAGCTCACTTTGCTCCCAGATGGGAACAAATCACAGCAGAGCAATGGACCCTCTCCATCATACGGGATGGGTACAAGCTTCATTTCTTAAACCTTCCTCCTCACACCATGGTGAAACAGTTCAACTCTCCAACATCTCTCCTCAACCTTCTAGGTCAAGAGATTGCTACCCTTCTTGCCCAAGGGGCAATAGAAGAAGTACCCCTTCTTCAACAGAGCTCAGGGTTCTACTCCCCCTATTTTCTCATTCCAAAGAAAACAGGGAGCTTCAGACCCATATTAGATCTCAGAGAATTGAACAAATTTCTATGCAAGGAGAAATTCAAGATGACTTCTCTCGGAACTCTCCTTCCATACCTCCAGAGTCAGGACTGGCTTTGTTCTCTAGATCTCAAGGATGCGTACACCCATGTTCTCATCCTTCCAACACACAGAAGGTTCCTTCGGTTCCTTTACCACGGAAAGCACTACCAATACAAAGTGCTTCCTTTCGGTCTGGCCTCTGCTCCAAGAGTGTTCACAAAATGCATGGCAGTAGTAGCTGCATTCCTCCGCACTCTAGGAATATTCGTATTCCCATATCTGGACGACTGGCTCATCCGAGCTCCATCCCAGTCAGAGGCCCAGACTTCCCTGGCCTGCACAAGGCGTGTTCGTCAGTATCTGGGACTGGTAATCAACATTCCAAAATCCCATCTCACCCCTACTCAGTCTCTAGAGTTCATAGGGGCCTTACTGGATACCACAACTGCAAGGGCCTATCTTCCCCAGGCCCGTTGCCTACGCTTGGTGCAGTTAGTCTCCCAGATTCAGTTAAAATCCCATTTAACTGCTCGAGAGATGTTGCAACTCTTAGGCCACATGGCATCCACTGTGCATGTGGTTCCTTATGCTCGCCTTCACATGAGGGCAGTTCAGTGGACTCTATCCACCCAATGGACCCAGGCCTCAGGTTGCCTGTCAGACAAAATAGCAACCTCCAGTCGCCTCTTTTGGTCCCTCCACTGGTGGAAGTCCACTCAAAATCTGTTGCTGGGGTCCCCCTTTCAACAGGTGTTACCCCAAGCAACCCTTACTACAGATGCCTCTCCAAAGGGTTGGGGAGCTCATCTACAAGATCTCTCCACCCAGGGCATCTGGCCTCCACAGGAGACATCTCTACATATCAATCTCTTGGAGCTCAGAGCAATCTTTCTAGCTCTGAGTCTTCCACTCCCTGCTCAGCTACAAGACAGTCCTCATCCACACGGACAACCAGGTAGCCATGTTCTATGTGAACAAGCAGGGAGGGACTGGCTGTCTGTTGCTTTGCAACGAAGCTCTGAGATTGTGGGCCTTCGCCAGAGAGCATCAAATCCATCTCATGGCAGTGTATCTTCCAGGGGTTCAAAGCTCTTGGGTAGACAGACTCAGTCGAGTTCTGCTTCCTCATGAATGGTCCCTCCATGGGGACCAGATAGCCAGGATTGTTCGGATTTGGGGTACCCCAGACATAGACCTGTTTGCAAGTCCGTGGAATGCCAAACTTCCCCGGTTTTGTTCCAGGATTCCATGTCAGGGAGTTCAGGCCAGGGATGCCTTCCTCCTTCATTGGGGGCAAGACTTCCTCTATGCCTTTCCACCTATTCCCCTCATCCCCAAGACTCTGTTCAAGCTCCAGAGAGACAAGGGGTCTATGATCCTCATAGCACCACTTTGGCCACGCCAAGTGTGGTACCCTCTACTTCTGCATCTCTCTCAAGCTCCCTCCCTAGACCTGGGATCTGCTCCAGATCTCCTCTCCCAGGAGGAGGGAACCTTGTGGCACCCAAATCCTCAGTCTCTTCATCTCAGGGCCTGGTTGCTGAAGGCCTAGACCTTCAGGATTTACACCTTTCTCAGCAAGTGAAGGATATCCTTCATGCTTCCAGAAAGCCTTCCACCAGACGTTCAAATGCTTTTAAATGGAAAAGGTTTTCCATTTGGTGTGCAGAGAAGGGTCTCAACCCTCTTGCAATACCTTTGAATTCTTTACTAGACTACTTGCTGCATTTATCCCATGCAGGCCTTAAAACTAATTCAATCAGGGTCCATTTGAGTGCTATTGCAGCATCCCTTAAGCCTCTCAATGGACAACCTATTTCCTCTCATCCTCTTATAGCAAGATTCATGAGAGGCCTTCTTTTGACTAAACCTCCCATTAGACCACCTCCAGTGGCATGGGACTTGAATCTGGTTCTTGGCCAGCTTATGAAGCCACCCTTTGAACCCTTAGCCACTACCTCCTTGAAATTCCTTTCCTGGAAGGTTATTTTTCTCATTGCAGTCACCTCAGCTCGCCATATCAGTGAGTTGCAAGCTTTAGTGTCTAATCCTCCTTATACAAGGTTCCATCATGACGAGGTAGTCCTCAGAACTAATCCACACTTTATGCCTAAAGTGGTTTCACCTTTTCATCTGAACCAGCAGGTGTATTTACCTGTCTTTTTTCCAGGACCTCATGCATCAAGTGCAGAGAGGAATCTTCATACCCTGGATTGTAAAAGAGCACTCGCTTTCTACTTACAAAGGACACAGCAACATAGAAAGTCCTCTCAACTTTTTGTTGCTTTTGATCCTTCTTATTTAGGACTTCCAGTCTCTAAGAGAACTCAGTCCAATTGGATTGCTCAGTGTATTTCCTTCACCTACCAGAGTAAGAACCTTTCTCTGGAGGGCCATGTCACAGCTCACAATGTGAGGGCCATGGGAACCTCTATGGCTCATCTAAACTCTGTGTTCATCGACCAAATCTGTCGAGCGGCCACCTGGGCATCGGTTCATACCTTCACAGCCGATTACTGCTTGGACAAGGACTCCCACCGGGATGCCTTGTTTGGTCAGGCTGTTCTCAAACACCTGTTGTTTATTTATTTATTTAACATTTCTTCTATACTGCGCTATTATAATCAGCGCGGTGTACATCGAACAAAAACATACTACAATGCATACAGGCAACATTGAGTTTACAATGAACAGGAAAATAAAACAGGGGATAACCGGGAGAACTATGTACAGATTAACTTGATACTATATACAATACTCTAAACTCGTTTGGATATTGCATGTGCTTTTCGTGTGGATGGTACAGGTATGATGATTAGCAGGTGGGCTAGTGTGTAGGCTAACCATTTTCTGGTTGAATTAAGGTGCTAAGGCGTCTGGGGCTTGTGGGAAGCTTGCCAGTTGTGTGATTGTCTGGGATGGCCTCTGGGTAGCATTTTGTGAACAGATGGTGTTTCAAAGCTTTTCTGAATAGGATTAGGCTTTTGATGCCACGGATTTCATGGGGAAGGGCATTCCAGTTTAAAGGAGCGAATATAGAGAAGGCCCTGTTGGAAGTAGCCTTAGTACACGACGTCATCTTGGGGACTATTAAGGTGTTCATTGCAGTAGGCCTCCTGTTTCTGTTTTCCAGGGTGGGATGAATTAGCTTGCTGATTGGTGTAGGTGGGTAGTTATTCAGGACTTTGAAGGTAAGGACTAATGACTTATATTGGAGTCTGGCATGTAAAGGTAGCCAATGCAGATCTTTCATGATAGGCGTTTTGTGGTCAGATCTTGACGATCCAGAGAGGACTCTTGCAGCTGCATTCATAGCCAGGCGGAGCGGATTTAAAGTTGATTGAGAGAGACCGTGGAGGATGATGATCGCGAAATCCAGGTGTGGGAGGACTAATGCCTGGAAGGTTGTTCGGTAGTCGGTGGAATCCAATAGGGGGCGGAGGTGACGTAGTGTTCTGATCTTATGATATATAGTCTTTGTAACGTTTTTCACATGTGTTGTCATATCCAGGTGCTGGTCCAATGTGATGCCGAGATATCGGATTGTGGGTTTGGATTTCAACTCTACATTGTTGACAAGTAGCGATGGGGGAGGTATGAACTTACGGTTCCTCGTAACAAAAAGAACATCAGTTTTGCTATGATTGATCCGTAGGTTTTGTGTCAGCAGCCATTCGGCTACAGCTCTGAAGCAGTTGATTATTGGGGAGAACACTGGTTGGTCAATTTTGAACGGCATGTAGAGGAGGATGTCATCTGCGTAAGCCAGGCATTGTACGTTGAAAGATCGGATCAAATCACATATCGGCTGCATATAGATATTGAACATCAGTGCCGATAAGGACGATCCTTGAGGCACCCCCTGTGACTGCAGGAATGGTTCTGAGGATGCATGGCCTGTTTTGACTTGTTGCCACCTATTGGATAGGTAGGATTTACACCATTCTAGTGCTGTGCTTTGAATCCCCTTTTCTTTCAGGCGTTGTAGAAGTATATCATGACTCACAGAGTCGAAGGCGGCGGAGATGTCCAGGAAGATGAGGACAAATCCTTGTTGGATGCTGCTTATTCCTGTGACCAAATCATTGAATAGGGTTGTAAGGACTGTGTCGACTCCATGTGCTTCCCTGAAGCCGTGTTGTGATGGATCTAGTGGTGCTTCAGTGTCGATATGATGCTGGATTTGTTGTTGAGCAGCTTTTTCGATGATTTTTGCGAGCTGGGGAATGCTCGAGATTGGCCTAAAAGATTCAGCTTTGGATGGGTCAAGCCTGCTGTTTTTCAGTAGGGGCCTGATAGAGGTGTGTTTCAGACTCTGTGGGAACGAGCCCGTTAAGGACTGGTTCAGTATCTTGCACAAGATTTGGCTTAGGTCATGTCGCAGTTCTCTGATCCAGCTGGCTGGACAGTGGTCGTTAGGTGCTGTGCTTGGATTGATAGAAGCGATAATGTTCTCAGTCTCTCTATTTGATACCGTAGTGAAATTGCATAATGGTGTTGCTTGGGATGCCTTAGGTGATACGGAGGAGTTACTGACACTTATGTTTGTGTTGGTCTTAATCATCTTTGATTGCAAGTAGTTTGCGTAGTCCTGTGGCTGAGGCATTGTAGGTTGGGCTGAAACCGGCTCTCCTGTTATGGATTTTACTAAACTGAATAGGGCATGTGGTTTATTGATGGAGCATTTTAATAAATCTGTGTGGTAAAGTTTCCTACTCTGTGTTATCTTCCCACGGTGGGTAATTAAGTATGAGTTGTATGCAGCAAGCGTCTCTGGGGAGTGGGTTCGTCGCCACCGTGTCTCAAGTTTGCGTAGGTGGTAGAGAGATGTACGAAGGTCCGTAGAGAACCATGGTGCATGTTCCCGTTTTCTTATTTTCTTTTCAGTGTGTAATGGACAGGAGGCAGCTCTAAGGTTCTCGTCCTATTTGCATATGAGATCGTCTAAGTTGAGGGATGTGTTGGTCATAAGTGGTCGAAGATTCTCTAGGACTACGCTCCGGTTGAGTGGTTGGAAGCGGGCTGTAGGGGTTCCAGATGTGTTTGATAACATTCGGCTCTTGTGGGATGTATTAATGGGTATATGGAATCTGAGAAGATTGTGGTCTGACCAAGGCACTGGTGTTACAGTGCAAGGGTTTGGGGTGTTGTGGCGTTGAAATGAGGTGCGAAGATGAGGTCTAGTTTACCTCCCTTAGTGTGAGTGGGGGAGTCAACATATTGTTTGTAGCCTAGGTCCTCTAGGGCGTCTAGGAATGCTGCTGAGTGGCTGTCATGAAGAGATGGGAGGTTGAAGTCACCACCTAAACAAATTGGAGAGCGTGAAGTGGATGTGGTGCACGCAAGCTCAATTATTGTTGGAAGGTCATCTGGTGAAGGAGTGGGTGCCCGATAGAGAAGGTTGATTGTGCAGAGCTCATTAGATATGGTGAGGGAATCAAGGTGGGTTGAGCTGGAGGAGTTGCACAGCTTGAAATGTAGATCAGCTTTGGCAAGGATGAGCGTCCCGCCTCCTTTCTGAATGGACCTGTGGCATGTGCATAGATAAAATCCTGGTGGCAGCATCTGATTCAAGAGGACGTTGTCACAATCGGATAGCCATGTCTCCGTGATCATCAAGATGTCGAGATTGTATAGGGGTATCAGGTCAATGGCTGCAGGCCATTTTGATCGTACTGATCTGGCATTTATCAACGCACATTTCAGTAGGCGCTGGTGATGTTGCTTCTTGGCTTGTGTCTTTGATGATTTGGAGAGGAATGTTAAGTAGATGGGAGTGGGATGTATGGTTGTTTTTTGCCATGGTGTGGTGGGGGAATTCAGACCATCTCCTTCCATAGGTGTGTAGGATTGGTATGTAATTGGTACTATGGTTGAAAGCGTTTGAGATGCAGGGGAGACCAAGGGTAAGGAGGGTAATGAATAAAATCAGGACTTTGTACATTCTAGATTGGTAGCAGTACAGTACAGTTGAGTCAATTCGAGACAATAGTGTGAGTAGATACAGGTTGCTAGTGTTAGCAAGGTTAACGGTGGAAATACTGACAACAGTGCAGGAAGATATTGGATACTAGCAATTGGGATAATTAATTGCAACAGTACAGTGAATGCAAGTTGGTAGCAATAGTGACAACGGTACAGTAAGATTCTAGTTGCTGGAAAATTAACTGCAAGAAGACAGTACAGTTAATGCAAGTTATTAGCAACAGTAACAGGGTACAGGAGGATTCTAGTTACTAGAAATTAAGCGATTAACTGCAGAATACAGCTAACAGTGCAGGTGACTGCAGGTAAATAGCAAAAGTAAAGGCAGATTTTTCCAAAAACTGCAGGAAAAAGGGCTTGCCTACTGCTTACTTTAGTTGTAAAGTATAGAATAGGTAATGCAAGATTTGTGACTTGGGGCATGTGATCAGCTAACGGATAAGGACTTGCCTTTTCCTGATAGTGGTGGCTGGCTCTGTTCCGGGTGTGACTTCTGACTTCGTTTGTGGGTTGTTGGAGTGCCACTGCCTAAGGGCCACACCAAAGGGCCCTCTGGCGAGGCCCTCAGGCGCGGGCACGCCTGACAGCGCGAACTTTTAAAGTTCGAGGAGCGTGGCCCGATTGGGCGGAGATGGCTCTGGTGCTCCTCCCGCTGCTGGAGGCTCGATCCCCCGACTGGGGAGAGCTGACGATGGTGGCGGGAGCTGAAAGAGCGTGCGCCCGACGGCGCGAACTTTTAAAGTTCGAGGAGCGTGCCCCAATTGGGCAGAGATGGCTCTGGTGCTCCTCCCGCTGCTGGAGGCTCGATCCCCCGACTGTTCCATACCTAATCAACTCCTACCCTCCATCCCTGACTGGATGCCTGAGATTCATGGGTGGAAGTGGAGCCCTTCCCAAGGACTCACAATCTGGGTGATCTCCCAGGCATCTCTAGCTGGGGAGTCCCCATATGTGAAGACTCATTCCTGCTTGTTCCTGGAGATAGCACAGTTACTTACCTGTAACAGGTGATCTCTGGGAACAGCAGGAATAAGCCTTCACAACCCACCCACCTCCCCTAGGAGTTGTATCTCTCTATCTTTCCTTTCCTCTCTCTCTCTCTTTGTCTCAGCTTTAAAACTTGAACTGGAGAGAGGCAGTTAGGAAAGGCGGGAAGACAGCGCGCAGGCGCTGTGGGATGCTCCCAAAAGCTTTTCTTTTGGACGCTGGGGAGCGTTCCCGCGCAGGCTCCGTCGGTACCGACGATACCTATATGTGAAGACTTATTCCTGCTGTTCCCAGAGATCACCTGATCTCCAGGAACAAGCAGGAATAAGTCCTCACATATGGGTACGTCGGTACCGACGGAGCCCGAGCGGGAAAGCTCCCCAGCTTCCCAGAAGGAAAGCTTTTGGGGCCTCCCACTGCGCATGCGCGCTGCCTTCCCGCCTTCCTGACCAACTCTCCTCAGTTCTTCTTTTTCCGCGGAGCCAGCAGGTCGTGTTCCTGTCACCGCTGAAGAAGTTGTTGTTTTAATTTATTTCTTTGGCCGCGTGTCTGCCTTCCCCGATTCCAGACTGGTACCGCCGGTCTTTTTTCCTTTATTTAAAAAAAAAAAAAAAAAAAAATCTTTTTTTTTTTCCTCACTTGGTGTGTTAGTTCTGTGAGGCCTTTAGGCCTTCACTAATTCTCCCTCATGGAGAAACAAGGGCTTGACCCTGAGGACCCTGCCCCAGCCAAACAACCCCGGCGGGAAGCTCTGGCTTCCAAAGCTCCTCCTATGGGGTTACAGGTTGACATCGATGGCACGGCCTCGACCGATCACCTGTTAGACTGTTCTGGGGTACCGGCTCAATCATCCGGTACCGACATCCAGACAGTCGTGGCGTCCATGGATCATACAGTTCAATCCATGCAGCAGGCCATTTTGGCTTTTATTAAGGCTGCGACGCCCTCGGTAGCGCACCCTGCGGTACCGACTCCGGTTCCAGTACCACAACCGATACCGGTACCCATGCCTTCCACATCGACCAGGATACCGATTCCGGTTCCCGGTTCCGGGGTTTTTCCCGATACCGATCCGGTTCCGGGTACCCCCGATGTCGATACCGGTCGATACGCTTATCGATCCCTGGAAGCAAACAGACGATACTTTGAGTCTTCTGATGATCCTGATTCATCAGATGACTCTGCTGAAGTATCCCTTACTCTACCTGAGGAGCCCTCTTCTCCAAAGAGGAGAATGTCTCCTCCAGAGGATTTATCCTTTCAAGACTTCATCATTGAAGTAGCTAAAGGTCTTTCTATTTCTGTATCCTTTGAAAAAGAACCTAGAGCAAAAAAGTTAGACATTTTAGGATACTCTAAGGTTCCCAAAGAGGCAGTCACCCTGCCCATCCATGAAATTCTTCAAGATCACATGATGGACTTATGGGAGACTCCTCTCACCCTCTCTCCACATTCTCGTCGTCTGGACACCATGTATCGTGTCCCCCCTTCTCCTGGGTTTCAAAAAACTCAGCTCCCGCACCACTCCATTGTGGTGCAGTCAGCTATGAAAAGGATCAAAGTACTAAAAGACACTCTTCTACTCCCCCAGGAAGAGAATGTAGGACTCTGGATGCTTTTGGAAGAAAAATCTTCCAAGCAAATATGCTTATTGCCAGAATCAACTCATACAGCCTCTATATGGGCATGTTTCTGAAGGAAATTGCATTAAAAATACGCCATTTTCTCCCCTTTATCCCAGAGGATAGAAAGGAGGAGTTCCTTCTTCTGCTGAAGCATACCCAAGATATTTCAAAGTTTTCCAACAGAGCAGCCTTTGACTCCTTTGAAGGTGCTAGCAGAGCCTCAGGTATTGCCATAGCGGCTCGCAGAATTGCTTGGCTCCAGGCCTCTAACCTTGAACCCTGGGTCCAGGATGGGTTGGGAAATTTGCCCTGTACGGGTGAGAATCTGTTTGGTAAGGAGTGGCAAATCAAAGCCACTCAAATGGATGCAGAAAATGCTGCTTTAGATAGACTTTCTAAGTCTACCTCTACCCCTGTCAAGAAGAAATCTTTCAAAAAGCCTTTCTACAAGAAGGCCAGATTTGCCACAAATACTGGCCAACAATCTTCTGCAGCTTGCTTTGCTCCTAAGCGTCAGCAGCCTAAACAGGCCAGGGCAAAACCTGCAGGGGCTGCTACAGCCCAACAGTCCCAACCCCCTCAGGGTTTTTGACTTAAAACTAGAGAACTTAACCTTTCTGGCTCTAAAACATCCAGAACCTCTCACCATTCCAGGAAGGTTAACTCATTTTGCTCCCAGATGGGAGAAAATCACATCAGAGCAATGAACCCTCTCTATCATCAGAGAGGGCTACAAGCTACAGTTCTCCAACCTTCCTCCCCATACCATGGTGAGAAGTTTCAATTCTCCCCCATCTCTCCTAGACCTGTTGGGTCAGGAGGTGACCACTCTTCTCGCCCAAAAAGCAATAGAAGAGGTTCCTCTTCCTCAACAAGGGTCAGGTTTTTATTCCCCTTATTTTCTCATTCCCAAGAAAACAGGGGGGTACAGGCCCATTTTGGATCTCAGAGAATTGAACAAATTTCTATACAGGGAGAAATTCAAGATGCTTTCTCTAGGCACTCTCCTTCCATACCTACAGAGTCAGGACTGGCTTTGTTCTCTAGATCTCAAGGATGCATACACACATATACTCATCCATCCATCCCACAGAAAATTCCTACGGTTTCTGTTCCAGGGAAAACACTTCCAATACAGAGTACTTCCCTTCGGTCTAGCCTCTGCTCCAAGGGTATTTACCAAATGCATGGCAATAGTAGCTGCATTCCTATGCACCCTGGGAATTTTTGTCTTCCCATACCTGGACGACTGGCTCATCCGAGCTCCGTCTCAGTCCGAGGCTCAGACTTCCCTGGATCGCACCAGGCGAATTCTACAGTATCTGGGACTTGTGATCAATCTGCCAAAGTCCCAACTCACCCCTACTCAATCCCTAGAATTCATAGGAGCCTGGTTGGATACCACCACCGCAAGGGTCTATCTACCTCAGGACCGTTGCCAACGTCTAGTGCACTTAGCCTCTCAGACTCAGTCCAGAAGCCACTTGACTGCCAGAGAGATGCTACAACTATTAGGCCACATGGCCTCCACAGTGCATGTGGTGCCTTATGCTCGCCTACATATGAGAGCAGCTCAATGGACTTTATCCACCCAGTGGACTCAAGCATCAGGAGCTCTCTCAGACCAAATAGCAAAATCCAATCATCTCTTTTGGTCTCTCCAATGGTGGATATCCACTCAAAATCTGTTGTTGGGGGCCCCCTTTCAACCATTGTTGCCCCAAGCAACCCTCACAACAGATGCCTCCCAAACAGGTTGGGGGGTTCATCTCCAAGATCTCTCCACTCAGGGCACTTGGTCTCCACAGGAGACCACCCTTCATATCAACCACTTGGAACTTCGAGCAATCTTTCTAGCTCTCAAAGTTTTTCATACCCTCCTCAGCAACATGACAGTCCTTATTCACACGGACAGTCAAGTAGCCATGTTTTACATAAACAAACAAGGAGGGACTGGCTCTCTGTCGCTTTGCAACGAAGCTCTAAGATTATGGGCCTTCGCCAGAGAGCATCAAATCCATCTCCTGGCAGTATATCTTCCAGGAATCCAAAACTCTTGGGCAGACAGACTCAGTCGAGTTCTGCTTCCACACGAATGGTCCCTGCACATGGATCAGGTACTCAGAATCTTCCAGAAATGGGGAGCCCCGGACATAGACCTCTTTGCAAGTCCGTGGAATGCCAAACTTCCCCGGTTCTGTTCCAGAATTCCGTGTCAGGGAGTTCAGACCAAGGATGCCTTCCTCCTGCATTGGGGTCAGGGTTTCCTGTATGCCTTTCCACCCATTCCTTTGATTCCCAAGACTCTGTTCAAACTTGAAAGGGATCAAGGGTCCATGATTTATTTATTTATTTATTTACATTCTCTTATATACTGCGCTATTCTGCATCAGTGCGGTTTACATTGAACAAATTGAAATTACATTGAACAGGGCATTATAACTTGGAGATAACTATTTTACAGGGAACATGGGCTATGGGGAGGGTTAAGTGGCTTGCCCAAGACCACAAGGAGCACCTGTGGGACTAGAAACCCCAGTCCTTCCGGCCCAAGGTTGCTGTCCTCTAGTGGGATTTGAACCCCCGACCTTCCGGCCTGAAGTACCTTGCCTCAACCACTAGGCCACTCCTCCACTATGATCCTCATAGCTCCACGCTGGCCACGCCAAGTGTGGTACCCTCTACTTCTGCATCTCTCCCAAGCCCTCTCCCTGGACTTGGGAGCGGCTCCAGACCTTCTGTCTCAAGAGGAGGGGACTTTGTGGCACCCAAACCCCAAGTCCCTTCACCTCAGAGCTTGGTTACTGAAGGCCTAGACCTTCAACACTTCAATCTTTCGCAGCAAGTGAAGGATATCCTACATGCCTCTAGGAAACCTTCCACTAGGCGTTCTTACGCTTTTAAATGGAAAAAATTTTCCATTTGGTGTGCTCAAAAGGGTCTTAACCCTCTGGCACTCCCATTGAATTCTTTTTTGGAATATCTCCTGCATCTTTCCAATGCAGGACTCAAAACGAATTCAGTAAGAGTCCATTTGAGTGCTATTGCGGCATCACTTAAGCCCATCAATGGACAACCTGTTTCCTCTCATCCTCTTATTGCAAGATTCATGAGAGGCTTAACTTTAACTAAACCTCCCATTCGACCTCCTCCGGTGGCATGAGACTTAAACTTGGTTCTTGGTCAGCTTATGAAGCCACCTTTTGAACCCTTAGCCACTACCTCCTTGAAATTTCTTTCCTGGAAGGTTATTTTCCTCATTGCAGTCACTTCAGCTTGCCGCATCAGTGAACTGCAGGCCTTAGTGGCTAATCCACCTTACACAAGGTTCCATCATGATAAGGTAGTCCTTAGGACAAATCCTCACTTTATGCCTAAAGTGGTCTCACCTTTTCATCTTAATCAAGAGGTTTATTTACCTGTCTTTTTTCCAGCTCCTCATGCATCCAATGCAGAGAGGAACCTTCATACTCTAGACTGTAAAGAGCTCTTGCCTTTTACCTCCACAGGACACAGCAACATCGAAAGTCTTCTCAGCTTTTTGTTGCTTTTGATCCTTCTCATTTAGGACTTCCAGTCTCCAAAAGAACACTCTCCAATTGGATTGCTCAGTGTATCTCTTTTGCTTACCAGAGTAAGAACCTTTCTCTGGAGGGCCATGTCACCGCTCACAACGTGAGGGCCATGGCCACCTCTATGGCTCATCTAAACTCTGTGTCCATTGACCAGATCTGTCGAGCAGCCACCTGGGCCTCGGTTCATACCTTTACAGCCCATTACTGTTTGGACAAGGACTCCCGCCGGGATGCCTTGTTTGGTCAGGCTGTCCTCAGACACCTGTTCCATTCTTGAACAACTCCAGCCCACCTTCCCTGAATGGATGCCTGAGATCCATAGGAAGATGAAGAACCTTTCAGGGTCTCATACCCTTTAGGGGATCTCTCGGGCATCTTAGCTAGGGAGTCCCCATATGTGAGGACTTATTCCTGCTTGTTCCTGGAGATAGCACAGTTACTTACCTGTAACAGGTGATCTCTGGGAACAGCAGGAATTAGTCCTCACAACCAATGTTCCCTCTAATTTTCTGTAGGCTGTGTGCGCATAAAGTATCAGCTGTGCAGCTTTTGAAGGAAGGTTAAATTTTTGTGCACCACATAACGACACTCGGAGTTATATACTTTAAAATTTGAGTACACGTCAGAATACAGTATGTACACCACATTGATTGCACTAGAAAATATTGTAGAACTTGTGAAAACCGTAAATACACAACAACGTTTAAATTTTAAGACGTCTGTGTTGTTTTCTATCAGAATCAGAACCAAAATTTTTGTGCGCTCTGTTGTAAAGTATGTGCGCTCGCTCGGCGAGGTGTGTGCGCGCGCACACGCGCACAGCTTAGAGGGAACAGTCCTCACAACCCACCCACCTCCCCTAGGAGTTGTATCTCTCTCTCTCTCTTCCTTTCCTCTCTCTCTCTTCCTTTCCTCTCTCTATTGTCTCAGCTATAAACTCGAACTGAGAAGAGTTGGTCAGGAATGCGGGAAGGCAGCGCGCATGCGCAGTGGGAGGCCCCAAAAGCTTTCCTTCTGGGAAGCCGGGGAGCTTTCCCGCTCGGGCTCCGTCGGTACCGACTTACCCATATGTGAGGACTAATTCCTGCTGTTCCCAGAGATCACCTGTTACAGGTAATTAACTGTGCTTTACAGGTAAGTAACTGTGCTATCCTCACCATTGAGTTCAGCTTGGCGGCCCTACTAGCGGCATCGCTTCCGATCAAACCCTTACTGTACCTGGCCTTAGCAGAGCGCAGACTTTGCTCTCGTCGATACTTTGAATTGTCAGATTCTGATTCTTCCGATGAGGGAATTGATCGATACTCAAGCGATTCAAATTATACCAGAGGATCCTTCTCCCTCTCCGGATCACCGCATGTCCCCTCCTGAGGACATGTCTTTTCAAGAATTTATTCGGGACCTGGCTAGGGACCTATCCATTAGAGTAACATCTGAAAAAGAACCTAGGGCTGAGGAATTCGAAATCCTCCATTACCCTATGGCTCCTAAAGAGGCTGCTACCCTTCTGGTTCACCGCATCCTCCAGGACCTCATGCTCCGGATGTGGGAGACGCCCCTTACCATCTCTACCCATACTCGATGACTTGATACCATGTATCAAGTACCGGAGTCTTCTGGATTCCAAAAGACTTAGTTGCCTCATCACTCAATGGTGGTAGAATTGGCAATGCGTCAAATTAAAAATTCAAAGACTCATTCTTTGAACCCTCCTGGTAGAGAAGCAAGGACTCTCAATGCTTTCACGCGTTGATGTTTTCAGGCCTCCATGCTTTCAGCCAGAATAAGTTCATGCATACTTTATATGGGTATTTTCCTTAGAGGTTACTAGAGATCTTGAGTCTATGGCTCCTCTTCTTCCTGATGCTAAGAGTGCTGACTATCTCATATTGGTCAAACATGTCCAGAACGTATCAAAGTTTATAAATAGGGCAACTTTTGACTTCTTTGAGTGTACTAGTAGGGCCACCTCAATCTGCATTGGAGCACGCGGGATTGCTTGGCTTCAAGCATCAGATCTTGAACAATGGGTTCAAGATAAACTGGGCAATATTCCTTGCACAGGCGAAAACCTTTTTGGCAAAGATTGGCACGACAAGGTGTCTCGGTTGGAGTCTGAGAATACTACCCTAAACAGGCTTTCTAGAACCACTGCCAACCCAGCTAAGAAGAAAGCAGCAGCAAAGAAGACTTTCTTCAGTAAGAAGAAGTTTTACCTTTCTTACACCCTTGCTTCGCAGTACCAACCTCAGGGTACTCAAGAGGCAGCAGCCTCCCAAGCAGCAGAAGAAGCCAGAGACTCCTGAAAACCAGTCAGCTGTGCAGCTCAACCTATGCCTGTTTTTTTACTTTTTCCTAGAGAACATAGCCACTCTGCCTCTGGAGAACCCCCTCCCCCCCCCCCACATTGCCGGCAAACTGTCACTATGCCCACAGGTGGCATCTACTCACTTTAGAGCACTGGACCCTGACCATAGTGGTGGAGGGTACAGACTTCACCTACCGACTCTGTCCCCCTCCACAATGGTGAGGGAATATCCTTCTCAGCCTCCTCTCACTGCTCTTTTGCTACAAGAGGTCACCTCTCTGCTGTCAGGAGTTGCCATAGAGGAGGTCCCAACATCCCAAGAGGGAGTGGATTTCTACTCTCCGTACTTTCTCATGCCAAAGAATACTGGGGGATACAGACCCATCCTGGACCTCAGAAAACTAAACAAGTTTATTGTCCATGAGAAGTTCAAGATGGTCTCTCTAGGGACCCTTCCTACCCGATCTCCAGAGTCAGAACTGGCTCTGTTCTTGGTCTCGAAGCATACACACAATATCCTGATTCATCCAGAACACAGGAAATATCTATGCTTCATGTTTCAAGGAAAACATTATCAGTATAGGGTCTCCTCTGCCCCAAGAATCTTCACAAAGTGCATGACGGTTATGGCCACATTTCTAAGATCTCTAGGGATATTTGTCTTCCCTTACTTAGACGACTGGCTTATAATGGCAGGAACCTCCCAAGAGATTCACCTGTCTGTCTCTTGTACCATGCAGGTACTTCAACACTTGGGATTTGTGATAAATCTTCCAAAGTCCCATCTCACTCCTATTCAAACAGCTAGAGTTCATAGGAGCTTTCTTAAATACTCAGCAGTCGGCATTTCTACCTCAGCCCTGCTGTTCTCATCTCATCCAGCTGGCATCTCAGGTCCGTATCAAAGATCTCACTGCCCAAGAGATGCTACAGCTTCTAGGTCATATGGTCTCAATAGTACATGTAGTGCCACATGCACGCCTGCATATGCGCACAGCCCAATGGGCTCTGACTTCCCAGTGGACACAGGCCTCAGACCATCTCTCAGATCAAATATCAGTGCCTGCCCATCTGGCCTCATCACTCCTATGGTGGTGGTCCCCAGAGAATCTCCTCGTTGAGCCACCTTTTCAGATGCCTCCACATCAGTGTACCCTGACAACGGATGCCTCCAAACAGAGTTGGAGGGCCCATCTAAGGTCCCTCTCCACTCGGGACCTCTGGATGGAGGAGGAGTCCAAGTTCCAGATAAATCTACTGGAACTTCGGGCAGTATACAATGCCCTCAGTCTTTCAGATACTTAGAGAGTCCTGGTCAAACGGACAGTCAAGTAGCCATGTTCTATGTGAACAAACAAGGGGGAACAGGATCCTGGCCTCTCTGCAGAGAGGCTCTCCATCTCTGGTCCTTTGCCATTACTCATCAGATACACCTCCAAACGGTATATCTTCCAAGGGTGCAAAATGTCTTAGAGGACAAATTGTCAGATCCTCCTTCCCCACAAATGGTCTCTCCACACGGAGACAGCATCCTTCATTTTTCAGACCTGAGGGACCCCAGAGATAGACCTGTTTGTCACTCTGCAGAATTCCAAACTTCCCTGCTTCTGCACCAGGACTCTCATATTGGGCAACCAAGAGGTGGATTTATTTATTTTATTTACGTTTCTTATATACCGCGCTATTAAGATCAGTGCGGTTTACAGTGAACAGAACAATAGTACAATGTAACAAAAACACATTGTGCTAACAATGAACAGGGTAATAACTTGGGTGAGAACTATTTACAACACATATTGCAAAGTTTATGTTTATGTTTGTTTAATAAAACTTGATAGACCGCCCTTCACAATAAAATCAGAGCGGTTTACAACATATAAAAACCTTTAAAATAGGGCGCAAGGCCGGTAAAAGGAAAAGAAGTTACATTTCATAAAAAGAAAGAGGAAGAGCAGAAAGGGCAGGAGAAAGTGGGAGGGGAGGAGTGAGATTATAGAGAGGGGGGAGAAGTAGGGAGGTTAAAGGCTAGGGAAAAGAGGTAGGTTTTTAGCTGCTGTTTAAATGCTGAGTGGGAGGGTTCTAAACGGATAGAGGAGGGAAGGGAGTTCCATAGTGCGGGGCCTATAAAGAAAAAAGCTGAAGAGCGGGTGGATTGCAAGTGGGCGGCAGAGGGGGGGGGAAGGGTAAGCCGGTTTAAGTGAAATGAACGGGGGGTATATCTGGGAGTGTGGAAGTGAATTAAATCGGCTAGGTATTGTGGGGAGTTGGTGTGGAGGGCCTTGTGAACCAAAGTAAGTAGTTTGTATTGAGAGCGGAAGGGAAGAGGCAACCAGTGTAGATGGATAAGAAGAGGAGTTATATGGTGCGAATGAGAAGAGTGTGAAAGAAGGCGGGCTGCGGTATGCTGGATTCTTTGAAGGTGGTGTAAATGAGAAGAAGGCAGGCCAATAAGGATAGAGTTAGCGAAATCAACCCTGGACATGACAAGAGAGAGAAGGAGGGTAGATAGGGCAGAAGGAGAAAGAAAAGGACGGACAGCATGGATTTGACGCAGGAAATAAAAGGAAGTTTTAGTAATATGTGAGATATGGGCGTGAAAGGAAAGATCTGAATCAAAGAGAACACCAAGATAGCGGAAGGTAGTATCGCAAATAGTGCGGTATATAAGAGATGTAAATATAAGAGATGTAAATAAAGGTAGTGACTAAGGATATGGGAGTGTCAGACAAGGAAGGAGCTAACGAGGGGGAGGGGTGACTGTGGGGGAACCAAATAGCAGTGGTTTTGGCCAGATTCAGGTGAAGGCAGTTTTTGGTTAACCAGTCGGTGACAGCAGTGAGGCAGTTGTTAAGGGGAGTCAGATCAGGAGAAAGTGGGGAGGTGTGATGAAGAAGAAGGATGTCGTCGGCGTAGTAAAAAGCAGAGATCCCAAATTGTTGAATGATAAGTGTGAGGGGTACCAGGAAAAGATTAAAGAGAAGGGGAGCTAGGACAGAACCCTGGGGAACCCCACATGGTAAAGGGAAGGGGGCAGAAGGTAGAGAAGAGGGGGACGTGGGTAGTACAGAGGCAGACCGGGCGTGAAGAAAAGAATGAAACCATTTAAAGACAGTGCCGTGAACACTGGCTTGACTGAGACGGGCTAGAAGAAGAGAGTGATCAACCAGATCGAAAGCCGCAGAAAGATCAAGTGCCACCACAACCGAGATATCGCCCCGATCGTGTGCTACATGCAAAAGTGAAGGCAAGAAGGATAGTTTCGACGCTGTGACCTGGCCGGAAACCTGATTGGCGTGGGTGAAGATAGTTAGTAGAGTCTAGATGGTGGGAGAGTTGTGCGAATACAATCTTTTCCAGAAGCTTAGAGAGAAATGGAAGGTGTGAAACGGGCCGATAGTTTAGTGGATCGAGAGGGTCGAGGGAAGATTTCTTAAGAATTGGACGGATTAGGGCGTGTTTCCAAGGATGGGGGAAGACACCCGAGGATAGACTGTTTAGGATGGAGAGAATATAGGGAAGGGACGAGAGAGAGGGTTCAAGAAGCCACGAGGATGGGATGGGGTCAAGGGAACAGAAAGTCTTATTGGAAGTGGAAATGAGTTTATGGAGTTCGGCGGAGGAGGTTAGGGCAAATGTAGACCAGGTATGAGAATGGAGGGATGAGGGAGGGGGAGAAGCTGTAGGGGGGGGAGGAGATGGGTGGGGGACAGAATGGCAGGGACGCTCTTAAGGAGCTGACTTTGGAGCTGAAGGTAGAGGCTAATACAGAGGGGGGTGGAGCAGAGGGAACGGAGACGGAGATAGGGTTAGGATGAAGAGAAGCGAGAGATCGGAGTGTGGAGTAGAGGTGCCGGGTTTGATTTGGGGCGTTGGCGATAGCATTAGAAAAGAAGGTACGCTTGGCCAGAGAGGTTTGGGAGCGGTAAAAGGCGTGATGAGTTCTGAAAGAAGATAGGGTAGCTGGGGATGGGTTTCTGCGCCAAGAACGTTCAGCTTTACGGAGTTGGGACCGGAGGAGACGGAGGCCGGAATGGAACCAGGGTTGAGAAAAACGCTGGTTTACTGGACGGGGGCGAAGGGGGGCGATAGAGTCAAGGGCAGACGAAAGAGAAGAAAACCAGGAAGATGCTTGAGCAGTAGGGGATAGGGAGGGGAAATCAGAGGGAAGAAGAGTGGTAATTGAGGGAAAATTATGAACCGTGTCTGGAGTGAGTAGTCTGGAGAGTCGAGGGGGAGGGGGATTTGGGTGGTGGGAAGTGGAACATAAAGGGGGTGAAAGGGAACAAGAGACTGTGAGACAGAAGTGGTCTGTCCATGGAAGAGGGGATGCTACAAGGTTAGAGAAGGAGAGCTGGGATGCTGCAGGGGTGATGAGAAGATCAAGGGTGTGACCAGCCGAGTGTGTAGGGACGGGAACATGTTGAGTAAGGGAAAGATCTTGTAGAAGAGTTAAAAAAAGCTTGGTTACAGAATATTCACCATCGAGTAAGATAGATGACACAGGTTTAAGCCAAGGGAAGCGCAGATTATCTATTCTCTTGTTGGCTTAAAGTATTGGGGCAGATATGGAGGGGAGTCGGGGGGTCTAGTACATTTTTCCCTCGGTTGCCTTCTGGGTAGTGTTTTTGGAATAGGTGGTATTTTATCACTTTTCTGAATAGGGTAAGGCTCGTGATAGATCGAATTTCAGAGGGGAGGGCATTCCAGGATGTGGGTGCATAGACCGAAAAATCCCTATTGGCAGTTACTTTTAGGCATTTTGACATTATCTTAGGGATTTCTAATGAATTCAGCATTGCAGATCTTCTGATCCTGTTGTCAGGCATGATGTTGATTAATTTTACTGATGGGTGAGGGTGGCTGGTTCCTCAGTGCTTTGAATGTCATGACGAGTGCCTTGTAATGGATTTGAGCTTGTAGGGGTAGCCAGTGGAGCTCCTTCATCACAGGCGTAATATGTTCTGACCTTGACACACCTACAAGTACTCTAGCGGCAGAGTTCATGGCAAGTCGGAGTGGATTTAGAGTTGACTGTGGAAGCCTGTGGAGGATGATGTTGGCGAAGTCTAAGTGTGGGATAACTAGGGCTTGAAATGTAGTCCGGTAGTCAGTGAAGTCCAAGAGTGGTCGAAGGAGGCGCAATGTTCCAATCTTGTGATATACAGCTTTTGCGACGTTTTTCACATGTGTTATGTCAAGTCGCTGATCTAGTGTGATGCCTAGATAGCGAATTGTGGTTTTCGTTTTGAGCTCAACATTTTTGACTTGTAGTGCTGGAGGTGGGGTGAACTTCTGATTTCTCGTGATGAAGAGAACATCGGTTTTACTGTGATTAATTCGTAGATTTTGGGTGAGAAGCCAATCTGCAACTACTTCAAAGCATTTTGTAATGGGTGAAAAGTCAGGCCGGTCAGTCCTGAATGGGATGTATATCAGGATGTCATCTGCATAGGCAAGGCAATTCACGTTTAAGGAATGGATCAGGGTGCAGATGGGCTGCATGTAAATGTTAAACAGCAGTGCTGATAAGGATGATCCCTGGGGTACCCCCTGTTTCTGAAGGAAAGGCTCGGATGTCATGGTACCCGTCTTAACTTGTTGCCATCTGTTAATCAGGTAAGATTTGCACCATTGTAGAGTGGTGCCTTGTATCCCTTTATCTTGGCACCGTTGCAGCAGAATCTCATGGTTCACCGAGTCAAATGCGGCTGCAATGTCCATGAAGATGAGGACGAATCCCTGGTGTATGTTGTCAAGTCCTGTGATTAAGTCATTGAAGAGGGTCGTTAGGATGGTGTCCACACCATTTGCTTCCCTGAATCCATGTTGAGATGGGTCAAGGGGTGCTTCAGAGTCGACATACTGTTGGATCTGACGCCGAACAGTCTTTTCAAAGATCTTGGCAAGTAGGGGGATACTGGAGATTGGTCTGTAGGATTCGACTTTGGATGGGTCGAGTTTACTGTTTTTTAACAAAGGCCTGATTGATGTGTGTTTGAGATTCTGAGGGAAGGATCCTGTTGATAATGATTGGTTTAGTATTTTGCACAGAGTGAAGCTTAGGTCGCATTGTAACTCTTTTATCCAACTGGCTGGACAGGGATCATTAGGTGCTGTGGTGAGGTTGATCGCGGCAATAGTGTCCTCGATTTCTTTGGTAGATATTTCACAAAATTTGAGAAATGGTGTTGGCTGTGGCACAGCGTGCATGTTGGTGGTGTTGGAGGAGGTTGAGTTAATACTGGTCTGGATCATCTTTGATTGGAGGTAGTCAGAGTATTTTATTTATTTTATTTAGCTGTATTTATATCCCGCTTTTCACCGGGTCAAAGCGGTCAATTGGGGGATACATTTAACACGAGGGGATATGAGACACATACGCTAACACTTACAGGGAACATGGGCAATGGAGGGTTAAGTGGCTTGCCCAAGACCACAAGGAGTGCCTACAGGACTAGAAATCCCAGTCCCTCCGGCCTGAGATTGCTGTCCCCAGGTGGGACTTGAACCCCCGGCCCTCCGGCCTGAAGTACCTTGTCCTAACCCAGGGGTCTCAAACTCAAATTGCTTTGAGGGCCAAATGAGGACTTGTAAAGTAACCCGGGGGCCGCATAAGACGCGGGGCCTCATTTGCATAAATATTTGCATAATGTTACCATACACTAACTTTTAGTAAACATGCCTCTTTAATGAGTATGGATAAAGAAAGACTAAAAGATTTAGAAACAAGAAGACAATAATTAAACTGGGAACCCCAAAAGCCAAACTTGGAATGTACAACAACACTGTAGAAATAAAACTATAAATTAATTTCCTCTTGTACTAAACAAAGCGCAAACATTAATGATGCACATTTCCCAGAGCTGACATATTCCAGTTAATAAATTCAAAATAAAGAGATATTTTTCTACCTTTTGTGCATTTTTTTCAGTTGCAATTGTTCCAGCCACTTTCTTCTGGTTTCTTCATGTCTTCTGCTAACTCTCCATCGTCTGCTGTCCATTTGCCCTTTCTTCTCTCCTAGTTTTTTTTCCATTCTCTCTCTACATCTGCTTTAACATACTAATCTTTCTCCTTTTTCTCTTTCCTCATTCCTATTTCATCCACTCAAATTTTACCCCTCCATCCTCAATCCCCACTTACTCTCCCAATACCTGGCCAATTGTAGATTTGTCTTCTCTCCCAGACAAAATATTTTTCCCCTCTCCATTTCACTTTCCCAGCTCCATCCCATTCTAATCCTCCCCCAACATCAGCTCCCTTCTAGTTCCAGCCCCACCCAGCATCCGCTCCCTTCTAGTCCCCCCATTAGTCCATTTCCAGTCCTATCCTAGCCTCACCATCAGCCCATTTCCAATCCTAGCCCCCCATCAGCCCATTTCCAATCCTAGCCCCCCATCAGCCCATTTCCAATCCTAGCTCCCTCCCCTCACAGCCCATTTCCATTCCAAGCCCCCCTCCCCATCAGCCATTTGCAGTTCAAGCCCCCCTTCCACTCAGCCCATTTCCAGTCCTAGCAACCCCCCCCCAGCCCATTACCAGTCCTAGACCCCCCATAGCCCATTACCAGTCCTAACCTCCCCATAGCGCACTTCCAGTTTTACCCCCATCACCCCATTTTCAGTCTTACCCCCCCCATAGCCCATTACCAGTCATAACCCCCCTGCCAATAGCCCACTTCCAGCCCTAACCCCCATTACCCCATTTCAGTCAGCCCTTCCATAGCTCATTACCAGTCCTAACTCCCCCCAGCAGCCCACCTCCAGTCCTTCCTAACCCCCACCTGCCCATTTCCAGTCCTAGCCCCCACCATAGCCCATTACCAGTCATAACCCCCCTGCCAATAGCCCATCTCCAGTCATAACCCCCCCCCTGCCAATAGCCCATCTCCAGTCATAACCCCCCCCTGCCAATAGCCCATCTCCAGTCATAACCCCCCCCTGCCAATAGCCCATCTCCAGTCATAACCCCCCCCCCTGCCAATAGCCCATTTCCAGTCATACCCCCCCCTGCCAATAGCCCATTTCCAGTCCTTCCCCCCCTGCCAATAGCCCATTTCCAGTCATATCCCCCGCCCTGCCAATATCCCATTTCCAGTCATACCCCCCCCCTGCCAATAGCCCATTTCCAGTAATAACCCCCCCCCTGCCAATAGCCCATTTCCAGTCATACACCCCCCCCCCCCCGGTAAATTA
Source organism: Ichthyophis bannanicus (assembly GCA_033557465.1). Classification (NCBI taxonomy): domain Eukaryota; kingdom Metazoa; phylum Chordata; class Amphibia; order Gymnophiona; family Ichthyophiidae; genus Ichthyophis; species Ichthyophis bannanicus. The sequence continues at coordinate 1,852,777,597 of CM066032.1, read as the reverse complement.
AAAAAAAACCTGGCTTCTGCTGCTCAAGCAGCAAAAATCAGCTGTCCTGCGGCCCCTTCCCCTGTGCCCGGAGATCCGAGTCTGCTCTATCAGCGGCGTGCTTTTCAAGCCGCGAGGAGAGTATTCCCCTCTCGCGCGGCTTGAAACCGCGCGAGAGGGGAATACTCTCTTCGCGGCTTGAAAAGCACGCCGCTGATAGAACAGACTCGGATCTCCGGGCACAGGGGAAGGGGCCGCAGGACAGCTGATTTTGCTGCTTGAGCAGCAGAAGTCAGTTTTTTTTAAAATTTGACAATTGATTCTGCCGCTGCCACGGCGGCAACGGCAGAAGCCAGGGTTTTGGGGTTTTTTTGTTTTCCTCCGTCGCGGGCCGCAGAAAGTTGTCTCGCGGGCCGCATGCGGCCCGCGGGCCGTGTGTTTGAGACCCCTGTCCTAACCACTAGGCCACTCCTCCCACTCCTCCCAGAGTAGTCCTGTGGTTGGGGCATATGCGGATGTGCTAGGGCTGGGTCACCTGTTAAAGATTTTACAATATTGAACAGATCATGTGATTTATTTAAAGATCGTTTTAGGATATCTGTGTGGTGCTGCTTCCTCTTTTCCATTATTTTCTCTCTATGTATTAACAGGTAGGAGTTGTATGCGCAATGTGCTTCAGCAGATCGGGTTCTGCGCCACTGTCTTTCTAGTTTGTGTAGATGGAGTGATGTTCGTAGGTCTTTGGAGTACCATGGTGCATGTTCACGTCTCCTTGACCCTTTGTTGACAGGGGGGAGGTGAGCTACGGCACTGAGGCTGCTGTTCCAGTTGGCTACCATCTCATCTGGGTCAAGGGTTTTGTCAGTGAGGAGGGGGGAGTAGTTTCTCAAGGATTTCATCTTTGACGAAGGGGTGAAAGCGTGTTGTTGGAGTTCTAACAGAAGGGGCATGAATTTTGCTGCTGTTCATGAGGCCACGGGTGGCAGGAATGTAAAATCTGAGCAGGTTGTGATCAGACCAGGGTACTGGAGTTATAGATATCGGTAGGTGCTGGATGGTGTCAACCTCGGACTGAGGGGCAAAAATCAAGTCTAGGATACTCCCCTTCGTGTGTGTGGGAGAGTCAATGAGTTGTTTATAGCCCAGCTCATCTAGTGCTTCAAAGAATGTTTTCGCTTGTGTGTTTTGTAGGGAAGGGAGATTGAAGTCTCCCAACAGCCAATTTGCAGAGCGTGGGTTGCTTGAATTGCAGGCAAGGTTAATTATTGTTGGTAGGTCTTCGGGTGATGGTGTTGGGGCTCGATAGAGTAGGTTGATGGTACAGTGACCATTTGATATGGTGATTGTGTCCAAGTGGGTTGAGGTGGTGGAATCATTTAGTTTAAATTGTAGTTTTGTCTTAGCAAGGATGAGTGTTCCTCCTCCCTTCTGGTTGGCTCTGTGGCAGGCAAAAAGTGAGAAACCATCTGGCATCATCTGATTGATAATTACGTTGTCACAGTCGGACAGCCATGATCATTAAGATATCAAGGTCATAGAGTGTTATCAGGTCAGTGATTGCTGACCATTTTGAGCGAGTTGACCTGGCGTTTATGAATGCGCATTTCATGGGTTGCTGGGGCTGGTGCTTCTCAGACTGATTCTTCTTTATGTTCTGTAGGGGAATGTGGAGTAAGTGCGGATGAAATGTATTAGAGGTTTTTGATGTGGTATGGTAGAGGTTTTCTGACCATCTCCTTCCATAGCTGTGGAGTATCGGGATGTAGTTAGTGCGGGGATTAAAAGCATGCGATATGCTAGGGAGCACCGAAGTGAGGAAGATGGTCACTAATGATAGGAATAGAACCATCTTGGGGCGTTCCTGAATTGCTTAGCGGAGATGGGTGGGGCTCAGGATGAATGTGAGTGTGTGGAAAATAGGACTGGTGTGGTAATGAGAGTAGTTGGACAACTAGGTAGTTGGCAAAAGGTCAAATAGCAAAGTATTAGGCAATAGGCAACAATAAGCATAGGCAGTCTAGAGAAGCTCTTAAAATACAGGCTGTTGAGAGAGATCAAAACAATCAAATAATGACTAATGTTCGCTCAGTTACACTGTTGCTTAGCGTTCACTTAAGTTACTTTGTTGCAATAGGGCAGTCCTCTTTTGAGCAGATGGTTACCTTGTGCTTCATGCACTCGTTGCTGTGGAGTGGGAGTGATACGGGTGGTCGCCGTCTGATGCTTGATAGCTGATGAATGAGGTTGGGACAGCAGGAGCAGGTATTTCGTGTGCCCTCTCCTTCGGGCCTGCGCCTAAGGGCCAAGCCAAAGGACCCTCTGGCGAGGCCCTCAGGCGCGGGCCTGCCTGGTGCAGGCGCGCCCGACGTCGGCGCTCTTTTATCCAGGTGCTGCCTGCCCCGATTGAGCAGTGGAAGACTTGGGAGGCGGTCTGTGGTGCCCCGGCTGCTCGATCCCACACAGGGAGAGCTGGTGTTAGGCCGGGGTGCTGGAGGGCGAAGAGGCCACGCGCCTGACGTCAGCGCTCTTTTATCCAGGTGCTGCCTGCCCCAATTGGGCAGTGGAAGGCTTGGGAGGCGGTCTCTGGTGCCCCGGCTGCTCGATCCCGCACAGTGCTTTTCACCTTCACTGAGGTCGAGAGTTCCTGTATGCTATTCCTCTCATTTCCCTGATTCCCAAGATGCTTTTCAAGCTGTAGGCGGACAGGGGCCTCATGATATTCGTAACCCCACGTTGGCCACATCAGCTATGGTTTCCTCTCCTACTACATCTTGCTCAGACTCAATCCCTAGATCTCAGATCTGCTCCAGATCTCCCCCCTCAAGAGGAGGGGATGCTGCTGCATCCCAATTTGCAGTCTCTCCACCTCACGGCAAGACTGCTGAAAGAATAGCATTGCAACATCTTAACCTTACTCAGGAAGTAAAGGAGATCCTCTTAGCTTCTAGAAAGCCATCTACCAGACATTACTATGCTTTCAAGTGGTGTAGATTTTCCATCTGGCATTCTCAGATGGACCTAAATCCCTTCTCGGCTCCAGTGGAGGCGCTCTTCCAGTATCTCCTCCATCTATCCTGGTGTCAAAACCAACTCGGTAAGAGTTCACCTGAGTGCCATTGCAGCCTCTTGCCATCTCCTAGATGGACAACCAATTTCCTCACAGCCACTTGTGGCACGCTTCTTGAGAGGTCTCTTGCTCAGCAAACCTCCCATTAGACCACCACCAGTGGCCTTGGGATCTCAATGTTGTTCAAGGGCAACTTCTCAAGCCCCCCTTTAACCCTTAGCCACTACCTCGCTAAAGTTTCTGACATAGGTCATCTTCCTCATTACATTCACTTCAGCTAGACGCATTAGTGAGCTACAGGCTTTCATGGCAGACCAACATTATACACGGTTCTACCATGACAGAATTGTCCTAAGGACTCACCCCCATTTCATGCCAAAGGTGGTGTCTCCTTTCCATTTGAATCAGTCTACCTTCCTGTCTTTTTTGCTGGACCACATTCATCTAAGGCAGAGACAACCCTCCATACTCTTGACTGCAAAGGTGCCTTGGCATTCTGTCTTCAAAGGACAGCTGAGCACCATAAAGGCTCTCAGTTAATCCTCTCCTTTGATCCCAGTCACTTGGGGTTGCCAGTATCCAAATGTACTCTCTCTAATTGGATAGTAGATTGCATCTCATTTGCTTATGACAAAGCAGGACTATTCCTTGAAGCTCATGTCACTGTCCATAATGTTCGTGCTATGGCTACCTTGATGGCAAACCTATGCTCCTGTAGCCATTGATGAAATCTGCAAAGCAGCAACTTGTTTTTTCATCCATACCTATGCTGCTCATTACTGTTTAGATGAGGACTCCCGCCAGGATGCCATGTTTGGTCAAACTGTTCTCCAGCATCACTTTCAGACTTAAGGACAACTCCTACTCTCCATCCCGGAATGATACCAGACATCCATAGAAGATTCATGACCGCCTAAAGCCTGCCTTGTGGCAAACCTTTCAGTTCTGAGGTCATTTTCTCTGGCATCTGGGAGATAAGGAGTCCTATATGTTAAAACTATATTCCTGCTTGTTCCTGGAGATAGCGTAGTTTCTCCAGGACCAAGCAGGAAGTCAGTCCTCACTTATGGGTGACGTCGGCGCCGACGGAGCCCTTGCGGAGCAATTTTCCCCAGCTTTCAAAGAAAGCCTTTGGGAATTGCAGCGCGCATGCGCGGTCGTCTTCCCGCCCGAGGGTGCCATCTTAGCCAGTCTTCTTTTTTTTCCGCGGAGCCCTACAGACGTCCCCGTCTTGTCCCCGCGAAAAAGTCGATTTTCTCATTATTTAATTCTTTTTCCTTCGGTTCGACACCGATCTTTTTCCCGCCCGGACTCGCGACGCCGGTCACGAGTCCTCTTACTTTTTTTCGGTTTTTCTGACTTTGTCAGCTTTCGTTTTCGATTTTTCCCTGGCAGCCCGGTCCTTTGACCTCGCAGGGGCCCTTTTTTTTCCCCCGATGGCTGCCAGTGGCTTTAAGCGGTGTGGTCAGTGTGACCGAAATATGTCACTAACTGACACACACGACTTTTGCCTCCGCTGCCTGGGCCCGGATCATGAGGAACTGATCTGTGGGCCCTGCGGCAAAATGTCCTCAAAAGCGTTGAGAAGTCGGCGGCATCAGCGTGATCGAATCTTCGCTGACCCCAGCCGTACCCGGACCTCGTCGGAGGCCTCCGCGTCAAAAGGCTCCAGCTCGGACCGTCGCCGGAGTTCCTCCGACCGGGGTTCTCCCTCCGGGGACCATCGTCGGACGGTGAAACCCGCGAGGGCGGCGTCGGTGGACGCTCCTGGTTCCGCGAGGGCCAGGTCGCATAGCCCCGATAGCCGCCCCGGGTCCTTGGAGAAGGAACACCTCCCGAAGCGACCTCGCCTGGAGTCGGAGATGCCTGCTCGGGTAAGCCCTGTGGTCCTTCTGGACTCGCCTCCGCGACAGCCGCCGTCGGGGCCCGAGTCGGGGGCTGCTGGGTCACCTGAGCTCGGATTCAGGTTGACGGCCTTGGAGAGCAGACTGTCTGCCTTCATGGACCAGCAGCGGGCACTGCTCGCTGGCCTCGCTGGCGCCGCTGCCCCGACCGCCGGGACGTCGACGTCCAAGTCGACCCCGGAGACCGAGCCGATCCTCGAGTCGATGAGAACTCGAGTCGATCCTCGGTCGAGGTCACCCTCGGCCTCCCGTTCGGGACCGAGGTCGCCGACGCCGACTCCCTCGGCGTCGGGGCGGCAGGCGCCGCGCCCTGCCCGGGCCGACCCCACCGAGTCCTCGTCGGAGTCGGTCTGGGAGTCTGAAGAGGAAGAGTCGCCTGATTCTTTCCGGACTCGGTGTGTCCCCTCGGACTCACCGGAGTCCGAGCCTCGGAAGCAGTCCCCCCCGGAGGATGCCCGGTTCTCGGACTTCGTTAGGGATATGGCCAAGGCTTTGGCCTTCCCTGCGGATCCCGAGGAGGAGCCTCGAGCCGAAGAGCTCGACGCCCTCCAGTATGACTCTCCCGCGAGGGAACACTTTACTGTACCGGTTCCTCCTATGCTGGAACGACTACTCTTCCGCATGTGGGAGAGTCCGGCCTCCTCGCCGGTCCTGAGCAAGCGGGTCGATTCTATCTATCGGGTCCGCAAGAGCCCTGGCTTCCAAAAGGCACAGCTACCACACCATTCCATGGTAGTGGAATCGGCCATGCATCGTCTTAAGAGCCAGAAGATGCACTCCTCGGTGCCCCCTGGCAGGGAGGCCCGTAACCTGGATGGCCTTGGTAAGAAGTGTTTCCAGGGCTCTATGCTCACATGTCATGTCCAGACTTACCAGCTATACATGGGCATGTATCTCCAGGATCTGGCTAAAGAGCTAGCCGGATTCTCCGCTGGTTTGTCCGAGGAACCCTTGCGGAGGTTCCTGGCCTTGTCCACTGGCATTCGGGAATGCTCAAAGTTCATGTCCCGGGCAGCCTATGATGGCTTTGAAGCGTCGGCTCGAGTGGCCGCAGCCGGCATCGGTGCCCGCCGACAGGCTTGGCTTCAGTCGTCCGACCTTGAGCCCTGGGTGCAGGACAAGTTGGTCGATGTCCCCTGCCGAGGCGAAAACCTCTTTGGCAAGCCCATGGCGGAAAAGGCTGCACAAATTGGGACTGAGACTCTCACCAGGACCAGGCTTTCTAGGAAGACCTCCGCTCCTTCCCAGAAAAAGAAGGGCTCGGGGAAAAAGTCCTTTTACCCGAGGAAGGCGGCTGCCTACAAACAATACCCCCATTATCAGGCCCCTGCAGCTCCCCAACAGGGCCAGCAGGCCAAGGGACGGGGTAACGGGTCCCGTAGGCAGCAAGCCCCCAAGCCTGCACCACCAGCCCCTGCTCAGCAGGGTGGGGGTTTTTGACTCACAAAGCATAGCCTCTCCCCCCCCCGCTGGTTCCTCCCAGCACCGGAGGCCGGCTGGTTCACTTCGCCCACAGGTGGTCCAGCATCACCGCAGATGCCTGGGTGCTTCAAGTCGTGCGAGAAGGCTATCTTCTCCACTTCCACCAGGTCCCTCCCTCCTATTTTCCGGGAGAACCTCCGCGACCCCCTCTGCACAGGGAATTACTCCTTCAGGAGTTAGCAGGTCTTCTGCAGGAACAGGCGGTGGAACCGGTGCCCCACCACCTGAGAGGTCAAGGCTTTTATTCCAGGTATTTTCTGATACCAAAGAGAACAGGGGGCCTCAGACCCATCCTGGACTTGCGCAACCTCAACAAGTTCCTTGTGCGGGAGAAGTTCAAAATGCTTACCCTTGGAATCCTTCTGCCCTACCTCCAGCAGGGGGATTGGCTATGCTCCTTGGATCTAAAGGATGCCTACACGCACATCCTCATCCACCCAAGCCACCGCCAATACCTAAGGTTTGTGGTGGCAGGAAATCATTACCAGTACAGAGTACTGCCCTTTGGCCTGTCCTCCGCACCGCGAGTCTTCACAAAATGTCTCGCGGTCGTGGCGGCCCATCTCCGGCTTCACGGCCTCTATGTCTTTCCGTACCTCGACGACTGGCTCATCAGAGCAGCGTCCGCTCGGGAGGTCACCAACGCCACGTGCCGCACGGTGACTCTTCTGCAGCACTTGGGCTTTGTTATAAACTTCGCAAAGTCCACTTTGCTCCCCTCACAGGATCTCGAGTTCATCGGCGCAAGGCTGCACACTCCTCAGGCGCGAGCATACCTACCGCTCGACAGGGCTCAACGGCTCATGGACCTAGCCGACCGCTTTCGCAGCCAGCCCCTGGTCTCCGCCAGGCGCTTCCTGAGACTGCTCGGCCATATGGCTTCCACCGTCCATGTGACCCCCAATGCCCGCCTGAATATGCGGTCTGCTCAATGGTGTCTCCGCCAGCAGTGGCGACAAGCCACAGGCGGCCTAGCAGACCTAGTGCGCGTCTCCGAGCCGCTGATCTCGTCTCTCCGGTGGTGGCTCCGGCAGCCGAACCTGATATTCGGAATGCCTTTCCAGTCACCTCAACCGACCCGGGTGCTGACCACCGATGCATCCCTCCTGGGCTGGGGAGCACATTGCCAAGAGGCTCGTACTCAGGGCCTCTGGACCACGTGGGAGTCTGCTCAGCAGATCAACTTCCTGGAGCTCAGGGCGATCCGCCTAGCTCTCAAGGCCTTCTCCCACCTGACTTCCCAACAGTCCGTCCTTGTCCAGACGGACAATCAAGTTGCCATGTTCTACGTGAACAAGCAGGGGGGCACGGGCTCCTTCCTCCTCTGCCGGGAGGCACAGAAGCTCTGCTCTTGGGCCGTCAGTCACGGCATTCTCCTCAAGGCAGTTTATCTCCCGGGCCAAGAAAATTGCCTTGCGGACAAACTCAGCAGGGTCCTCCAACCGCACGAGTGGCGTCTGGATCCCTTGGTAGTTCAGAAGCTCTTCCTCAAGTGGGGCCTCCCCACGGTGGATCTCTTTGCCAGTCCTCACAACCGGCAGCTTCCTCGCTTCTGCTCTCGTCAGCCACACCCCCGTCGGGTTGCGGCGGACGCTTTTCTGATCTCATGGTCGGGGAGCCTTCTGTACGCTTTCCCTCCCATCCCGCTAGTCTCTCGGACTCTTTTCAAGGTTCTCCGAGACAAAGCCTTCATGATCCTGGTGGCCCCTCGCTGGCCCAGGCAGCCGTGGTTTCCGCTCCTACTGCAATTAGCGGTGGAGGATCCATTCCCTCTGGGGGTACAACCGGATCTCCTCACTCAGGATCAAGGGTCTCTACTACACCCCAACCTCAGGTCTCTCAACCTCATGGCCTGGCTGCTGAGAGGGTAGTCCTTGCTCCCCTTCTCCTGCCGGCAGAGGTGGAGGAGGTCGTCTTGGCTTTGCGACGCCCTTCTACCCGCAAATGCTACGCCCTTAAATGGCGTCGCTTTGCCGTCTGGTGTACCCAACAGTCTCAGGATCCCTTCTCCTGCCCGGTGTCGGTGATCTTGCAGTACTTGCTACACCTCTCTAATCTGGGACTTAAGTCCAACTCCGTCAAAGTTCACCTCAGTGCTCTTTCGGCACATCATGTGCCGGTGGACGGTAGACCTCTCTCCAGCGACCCTCTCGTAGCGAGGTTTCTCCGAGGTCTCCTTCTACTTAAACCACCTCTGCGCCCGCCAGCGCCTGACTGGGACCTGAATGTGGTTTTGCAGCGGATCACCTGTCCGCCTTTTGAACCCATGGCTACCTGTTCTCTCCGTTTTCTGTCTTGGAAAACGCTGTTCTTGATAGCCCTCACTTCCGCTAGACGCGTAAGTGAATTGCAGGCCCTCGTGTCTGATCCCCCTTACACTCGGTTCTACAAAAATAGGGTAGTCCTACGGACTCACCCAAAATTTCTTCCAAAAGTGGTCTCCCCTTTTCACATCAATCAGGAGGTGGTGCTTCCAACCTTCTTTCCCAGACCGCACTCCAGCCGAGCTGAAACGGTCCTCCATACCCTGGACTGTAGAAGAGCTTTGAACTTCTACCTTGACCGTACGCGGGAGCACCGTAAAGCTGCTCAGCTTTTTGTGTCTTTTGACCCCAATAAATTGGGGCTCCCGGTCTCCAAGCGTACTCTGTCCATCTGGGTTGCGGACTGTATCTCTTGGGCTTATGGGGCAGCCGGACTCTCCTTAGAAAGTCGAGTCACGGCTCATTGCGTTCGGGCAAAGGCTACGTCAGTGGCTTACCTCCGCTCTGTTCCGCTGGCAGACATCTGCCGGGCCGCTACTTGGTCTTCGAGCCAGACTTTTGCGGTCCATTACTGTCTCGAGAGGGAATCCCGTAGGGACAGTTCTTTCGGACAGGCAGTCCTCCGTAATCTCTTTGAGGTCTGAGCAACTCCTACCCTCCATCCCGGTTGTGGGCTACCGGTGGGTGATAATTCAGCGAAGATTCTTTCCTTCTGTGCTGCTGAGCTAGAGGGAGCTCATTTTTGTGCTTAGGGTCTCCGGTAGCCTTGAGCTTGGGAGTCCCATAAGTGAGGACTGACTTCCTGCTTGGTCCTGGAGAAAGCGTAGTTACTCACCTGTAACAGGTGTTCTCCAGGAGCAGCAGGAATCAGTCCTCACTACCCTCCCTCCTCCCCTTGGAGTTGCAATCGTCTGCTTATGTTCTTTTTGCAAATTTTTATGCTGTCTTTTTTAGCTATGTCATCTGACTGGCTAAGATGGCACCCTCGGGCGGGAAGACGACCGCGCATGCGCGCTGCAATTCCCAAAGGCTTTCTTTGAAAGCTGGGGAAAATTGCTCCGCGAGGGCTCCGTCGGCGCCGACGTCACCCATAAGTGAGGACTGATTCCTGCTGCTCCTGGAGAACACCTGTTACAGGTGAGTAACTACGCTTACTCATCTGTAACAGGTGATCTCCGGGAACAGCAGGAATTTAATATTCACAACCCACCTTCCTCCCCTAGGAGTTGTAGGTTTCTTCTCTCCTTTTCTTTCAGCTGCAAACTCAACTGAGGGAGAGTTGGGAAGGCAGCGACGCAGGCGCAGTGGGATGCTCCCCAAGGTTTTCCTATTGGATGTTGGGGAGTGTTCCTGCGCGGGCTTCGTTGGTACCGACGTCACCCCTATGTGAAAACTAAATTCCTGCTGTTCCCGGAGATCACCTGTTACAGATGACTGTTTGCTTGACCTTACAGCAGCATATGATACTTTCTGGCATACTGGCCTACTAGTGAAGCTTGATGAAACTCTCTTCCTATGAGTTGAATTGTTCACCTAGATTCTCATAAATGTATTTTATAGAATTGTTATTGGAATATAATCAGTGGATAAGTTTTATTTCTCTTTGCTGTTTTTTGTAATTTGTGAAAATATTAGAAGTAATGGAACAGAGTCACCTGTAGGTACAACTGAGTAGTTCCCTAATCATTACTGTATTTCCTCAAATTTGTTTCAGTATACCTCTTGTTTCATTTCTGACTTGTATTACTCCAGTTGTTTTGGCCTTGGTGTGTGTGAGGAACGATTGTGCAGTGTGTTTGATTGTTACAGTATGTGCTTAGGCTAAATGGCTGTGAATACTAATACTCAAATCCAGTGCTTCCTAAACTCGGCACAAAACGCCTAGCAGAAAATAGATGAAATCTTATTGAATCTGGCACCCAGCAAACTCTGACAGTTCATACACAGAAAAGATCCTCTCCAGTGAACTAGGAGTGGACTAGAGAGTAGCCTAGTGGTTAAAGCAACAGCCAAGTATCCAAGAGATCGTGGTTAGATTCTCGCTGGCACTCCTTGTAACCTTAGGCAAATCATTTTACCCTCCATTGTCTTGGAAGAAAAGTCCTGGCAATCTACTTCTGGTCAGGGGCTGCTGGGTTGCCAAGAGTCAGCATTGACTTGACAGCACTTTAAACAAAAAAAATCCACTAATTGCAGAGCTGCCAAGGAGGGAGACTTTGGCCAGACCTGGTTTTGAACTTACATCCTAAAGCAGTGTGGTATTTGTTGCCCTGATTCTACCCATTAAATCGGTCCTGCAAGTCCAATAAGATCTATAACTGTATGTGTTATGTTTTAATTGTATACCATATACTTCCTATTCCTCACCTTGGAGTTTTTACTAGAAAAGGCTTCATTGATTTTTACTGCCAGTTGGTCTGCCTGTACCTTAACTTTTTTTTTTTTTAATTTTTATAAACTTTTATTAGAAAAAAATGCTCCAACATAAAAAATTATATATGTGTAGAACAGTAACAGATAAGAAATTCTTCATTAAGTTGAATATGAAAAATAATTATAGAACATAGTAATCAGAAATATAATAAAGTAGTAATGCTGTTAAAATACCTGAAAAAAGATAAATATAAAGGAGAAAAGCTGTGCAATGCAAGGAAAGAAAGAAAAATGTTAAAAATAAGGTAGCATCAAGAAGAAATTATTCAACATTATCTCAACAAATTGCAAAGAGATCAATTATTTAGGGAATTATATAATCACAATGTACTACCCTCAGTAAATAAAAGAAAACATTATTAAAAATAGCATTCTATTGAAAATGTACCAGACTTCTTGTAACCAACATTCTTGGGGTCTGGTAGAGGTTTTTCCGAAAATGGGCAATTAATCTTCTGTGGTAGTGTGTTGCCGAGTCAGTGCTGACTTCTGGTGACCCAGTCCTGGGTTTTTTGGCAAGGTGTGACCAGAAGTAGATTGCCAGATCTTTGTTCTGCGCAGTAAGTCTACAACACCTAGTACTCAAAGATGGTCTCCCATTCAATTACTAGTCAGGCCTGACCCTGCTTAGTTCTGAAATCAGAAATTTTCTAGTGGCTACTAAAAAAAATGGTCAATCAACTGAATTCCTTTGCTGTGTTTTGGACAAAAATTTATTAAGATTATGACCCATTAATGAAGAATCAGGATAGAGAGGAAGCCGAACTTGTGTAATAAGAGTAGATCCAAGATAAAACTTCTGACCAAGATATTTGGATGACAGGGTATGTCCACCAAATGTGAAAAAATGTACTTGCACACTACACTGTCTCCAACATAATGGAGAACAGTCTGAAAATATTTTCAATAATATCTCAGGTGTAAAGTACCATCGATTATATCTGTTTTATTGTATTCTGGCACTGACTGAATTTTTCTTCTTTAGACCCAGAAAAATAGCATTCCAATCATCAGTATAAAGTTTCAGGTTAAGGTCCTCCTCCCATCTAGCTTGTGGACTCTTGAACAGGAATTTCTGCTTTTAGTGTAAAGTGAAAAGAAAAGGCCTTTACTGCAAACTCTACACTCAACCAATGTTTCAGAAGAGCTAGTGCTACAATTAAGACTGTGAAGTTCCTTAGCAAAAAAAAAAACTGTTGTAAATGCTTAAAAATAGGGAAATTAGATGGAACAAAAGCAGCAATTAAACATTCATAAGATTCAAATTGTCCATCTTGATATAAATGAGCTGCTTTACTAAAAGATCGCCCAGTAATTCTTTTTGAACGAACATAATTAAAAGTGGCAGTAAAGGAGAAGGGAAAGTAAACAGCTTTTTGGAAGCTATATGCTATATTATGAAAAGTCGCAGGATAAATAAATGGGTGTTTGGTATAGTAATTAAGCATACAGTCTTTCTTTTATAGTAAATCTCATACTAGACTGGCCAATTTACACATTGGTAAATAGTATATTTCAAGTTTTATCCAATGTTTCTCTGGGAGCAAGCAGGAAGTCAGTCGTCATATATGGGCGACGGCGACAGCACCGACGGAGCACTCACGGAAGCATCTCCCCAGCTTTCAAAGAAAGCCTTTGGGAGATGCCACCACACATGCGCGTGATTCCCTTCCCACCCAAGGGTGCCATCTTGCTCAGTTTCCTTTTTTCCGTGGAGCTCTTCAAACATCTGTCTGGTTTCCCCTGGAAAAAGTTGTCTTTTCTCAACCTGAGTTTCAAACTCTTTCTGGTTGTGCACTAGTACTCTTCCCACCACCCAAACCCACTGCCCCAGCTTCAAGAGTCTCTGGTCCCTTCATTTTTCTTCTTTTTGGCCCCTTCGTGCTCTTTTTTTCTCCATCTGACAGCACCGCGTGTCTTCGATCTTACTGGGGTACCTTTTCCCCCCGTGGCTACCAGTGGCTTTAAGAAGTGTGATCAGTGTGCCAAGATAATGTCCCTCACTAACACACATGACTGCTGCCTAGGGCCAGACCATGACCCCACGGCTTGCAATCTGTGCAAAAAGATGTCCATCAAGGCCCTCAATAGCCGTCAGCAGCAGCACGCCAAGTTCTTCCCAGAGTCCCTGGCTCCAAAGGCCAGGGCCCCCTCTGAAGCCGCGAAATCCCATGGTGCTACTGCGGACCCCAGTCAAAGCCATGTCTCTTCAGAAAGGGGGTCTCCCTTGAGGGAACACAAGAAGAAGAAATTCTCGAAGGCAGCATCCCTGGACGGCTCCGACAACTTGGATAAGCCCCAAGCCAGGTCTCGCAGTCCACGACGTTTGTCAGAAGGATCTGAGAGGGAGCCTACTAAGATCACCTGAAAGGAGTTGACCGCAGATCGTTTAGGACTCCCCTTTGGGGGAACCAGCACTGGGCCCGAGTTCTTCAGTGCCCGTGCCGACAGCTATGGAGTCTACTGGACTCGAATCCAGGGTGGCGGCCCTGGAGCGCAGCCCAGCTACCTTCATTGACCAGCAGCGGGTGTTGCTGTCTGGTACTGCCGGTTCCTCCACCCAGACCACTGGGCTCTCAATGTCGAGGATGTCCCTTGTGTCTGAGCCGATCCTTGACACCATACGGCCTCAAGTCGATCCTCGACTTAGGTCTTGCTCTGGGTCACACTAGACGGGACCAAGGTCTTTCCCGGCTAGCGCACATGGCACCAGCCGCAGGGCCTCTGAGGGATGCAGGCAGGGCTTTGGCCCTGAACCCACGAGTTGCTCTTCCCTTGAGTCTTCCATCGTCCACAAGGAGTGAGAGATAGAGGACAAGGAGTCCACGGACACCCGACACCACCGCAATGTCTACTTGGACTCGCCATTTTCTGAGCCCCGTCATCGGTCCCCTGCCCGAGGATATGGTATTCCTCGACTTTGTGCGGGATATGTCAAAAGCCCTCGCATTTCCGATGGAATCGGAGGAGGACCCTTGGATGAAGGAATTAGAAATCCTCCAGTACGAGGCCCCGCCAAGGAAATCGCTCACAGTACCCATCCCATCCATCCTGGAACGGCTAATGTTCCGTATGTGGGAGACACCAGCATCGGTGCTGGTGGTGAGCAAGCAGCTCGACTTGATGTATCTGGACCGCTGGAGACCAGGCTTCCAAAAATCACAGCTGCTGCATAACTCCATGGTGGTGGAGTCGCCATGCGTCGTTTCAGGAGGCAGAAGACACACTCCTCGGTGCCCCCGGGTAGAGAGGCCCACACCTTGGATGCCATTGGCAGAAAGTGTTTTGAGGGCTTGATGCTCATCGGCCGAATCTAGACCTACCAGCTGTACATGGGCATGTACCTGAGAGACCTGGTGAAGGAACTTGTTGGGTTCTCGGCTGGGCCCTCTGAAAAACCCCTGCAGAGGTTCAAGAACCTGTCCAGGGCCATCTATGAGTGTTCCAAATTCATGACTCAGCAGCCTGTGGACAGCTTTGAGTCAGCGATTAGAGTCCCATGCCAGGGGGAGAGCTCTTTGGCAAACCCATGACGTAAAAGGCCATCGAGTTGGAGACAGAGTTCATGACAAGGACCAGGCTCTCCAAGAAGACTGCTGCCCCTCCCTGACGGAAGGGCTCGAGTAAAAAGCCCTTTAACCCAAGGAAAGGGGCTGCTTACAAAAACTACCCACATTTTCAGGCTTCCCCAACTCACCAGCAGGGTCAGCAGGCTAAGGGCTATGGCCAAGGCCCTCGTAAGCAGAAGGCTCCCAAGCCCCCAGGTCCTGGCTCTGACCAGCCAGGGGGAAGCTTTTGACTCCTTGAGCATAGCTTCTCTACCCCAAGGAAGACAGCAGCCCACAGGGGGACATCTGTATGCCCACAGGTGGCCAGCCATCACCACTGATTCCTGGGCACTTCAAGTGGTCAGGGAGGGCTACCTCTTCCATCTGGCTCAGATACCCATTCCTTTCTTCCTGGGAGAGCCCCCCAGGCCTCACCTACACCGGGACATTCTACTGAAGAAACTGGAAAGTCTCGAGGACAGAGCAGTGGAACCAGTTCCCCACCATCTCAGGGGCAAGGGGTTCTACGCCAGGTACCACCTCATGCCAAAACGAACAAGGGGCCTAAGGTCCATCCTGGACCTGCGCAACCTGAACAGATTCCTGGTAATATGCTCTCCCTTGGAACATTGCTGCCCTACCTCCAGCAGGGAGATTGTCTGTGCTCCTTAGATCTGAAGGATGCTTATACCCACATCCTCATTAACCCCACCCTCAGGCAATACCTTCACTTCATGGTGGTGGGGGGCAGCCACTACCAGTATAGGGTACTGCCCTTTGGCCTGGCCTCCGCCCCCAGGGTATTCACCAGATGCCTGGCAGTAGTGTCTGCCTTCGGTCTTTAGGGGGTATTTGTCTTCCCCTACCTGGACTACTGGCTCATAAAAGGAGACAAGGCCACAGAGGTGCAGCAGGTAACAGCATGCACCATCCAGGTCCTGCAACATCTGGGATTCTTGATAATCTACCCCAAATCCCACCACCTCCCGACTTAATGTCTGGAGTTCATTGGGGTAAGGGCTGGACACACTTCAACAAAGGCCTTCATCCCCCTGGACCGGGCAGACTGTCTCAGGGCACTGGCTGTAGATGTACAACACCGTCCCTCAGTGTCAGCTCGGCTTCTGACCCTACTTAGGCACATGGCCTTGACAGTCCATGTCACCCCAGATGCCCATCTGCACATGAGGGCCGCCCAGTGGTGCCTTCGGGACCAGTGGATTCAGGTCACGGGCCGTCTCCAAGACAGAGTCTCTGTAACCCACCAGATCGCAGAATCTCTGACTTGGTGGCAAAACTCCCAACACACATACATGCAGGGATGCCTTTTCAAACCCCAAGTCCTCTAAGAGTCCTCACTATGGATGTCTTCCTGCTCGGATGGGGGGCCAACTGTGAAGAACTCTGCACCCAGGACAGCTGGTCTCAAGTCGAGGGCAACCAGCAGACCAACCTTCTGGAGCTTCGGGCAATATATCTGGCCCTCCAAGCATTCTGTCACCACCTGAGGCACCAGCCAGTGCTAATCCAAACAGACAATCAGGTGCAATGTTTTATGCGAAAAAGCAGGGGGGCACAGGGTCTTGAACCCTCTGCCACGAAGCAATGACAGTCTGCTTCTATGCAGTTCAGCAGGTAATACCCCTAAGGGTTGTATACCTACCAGGCCAGGACAACGTGCTGACAGACAAACTGAGCAGGGTTCTCCAGCCGCACGAGTGGCAGCTGGATCCCAGGGTAGCCAACCGGCTTTTCAGTCTCTGGGGGACCCCATGGGTGGACCTGTTTGCCAACCCGAACAACTATCAGCTGCCTCATTTCTGCTCCCGGCAGCCCCACCTGTCCTTGGTAGCGGCAGATGCATTTTTCATTCTGTGGTCCGATGGCCTCATGTATGCCTTCCCACCCATGCCACTGATTGCCAAAACACTCATCAAGACTCTTCGTGACAAAGCATTGCTGATTCTGGTGGCTCCACGGTGGCCCAGGCAGCCGTGGTTCCTGCTACTCCTCCAGTTGTCAGTGGAGACTCCGGTCCCCCGGGGAACTCCCTGGGACTCTTGTCTCAGGAGGGGGAGGGCTCTCTCCTGCACCCCAATCTGGGGTCCCTATCGCTGACGGCATGGCTGCTGAAAGGGTGACCTTAGCCCCTTTCAACCTCTAGAGAAGTGGAAGAGATCGGGCATCCCATAAGACTTCTACCAGGAGAGCTTATGCCTTCAAATGATAGAAACATAGAAATATGATGACAGAAAAAGACCACATGGCCTATCTGGCGTTCTCCGAAATGCTTCCCGTTCCACGCGCAGGACCCAAAAGGCAGGCAGAGCTCCGGAGTCTCAATGCGTGGATGAGACAATGGTGCAGAGATGAGGGGTTCGGATTTGTTAGGAACTGGGGAACATTCTGGGGAAAGGAGGGGCTCTTCCGAAGGCATGGGCTTCACCTTAACCGGGATGGAACCAGGCTGCTGGCATTAACCTTTAAAAAGGAGATAGAGCAGCTTTTAAACTAGATAATAGGGGAAAGCCGACAGTCGCCCAAGAGCGCATGGTTCGGAAGAATGTATCCTTGAAGGATACTACAAAAAGCAGAGAGGTTCCAAAAAAGAGTAAAGTAGCCCAAATGCCCTTGAGTATGGAGCAGACAGAGCTTAAAGATCCCAAATTACCCATGTCTACCAATAGCCAAATTAATATGAATAAAATACAGTCTCTAAAATGCTTGTATGCAAATGCTAGAAGTCTACAAAACAAGATGGGAGAGTTAGAATATATAGCACTAAACGAGAGGTTAGATATGATTGGAATATCAGAGACATGGTGGAAGGAGGACAACCAGTGGGACACTGTGATACCTGGGTACAAACTATATCGTAATGATAGAGCTGATCAAATTGGTGGAGGGGTTGCGCTCTATCTTAGAGAGGGCATTGAGTCAGAAAGGATTAAAGTTTTGCAAGAAACAAAATTTGCTGTAGAATCTCTATGGATTGAAATTCCATGTAAAAAGGGGAAGGCGATGGCAGTGGGGGTGTACTATCGTCCGCCTGGCCAGAATGAACAAATGGATGATGAAATGCTCAAAGAAATCAAGGAAGCTAGCAAAAGTTACAGTGCAGTAATAATAATGGGTGATTTCAATTACCCCGGCATAACCTGGGTCAGTGTCACAACAGGACATGCTAGGGAGATAAAGTTCCTAGATGAAATAAATGACTGCTTCTTGGAGCAGCTGGTTCATGAACCGACCAGAGGGGAAGCAATATTAGACCTAGTCCTTAGTGGAACACCAGATGTAGTGCAAGAGATAAGGGTGTTGGGGCCACTTGGCAATAGTGATCATAGCATGATCACCTTTGATTTAATTAGTGGAGGAGGGATAGTAAGGAAATCCACAGTACTACCCTTTAACTTTCGAAAGGGAGACTATGATAAAATGAGGAAAACAGTTAAGAAAAAACTAAAAGGAGCAGTTGCAAAGGTTAAAGACGTACATCAAGCTTGGGTGGTGTTGAAAAATACTATCTTGGAAGCCCAGACCAGCTGTATTCCACGCTTTAAGAAAAGTGGAAGGAAGTCCAAAAAACTGCCAGCATGGTTTAAAGGTGAGGTCAGAGAGGCTGTTGCCAAAAAAGCATCTTTCAGGAAATGGAAAAAAGAGCCAAACGATGAAACCTGGAAACAGCACAAGCACTGGCAAGTCAAATGCAAGGCATTGATAAGGCAGGCAAAGAGAGAATTTGAGAAGAAGCTTGCTGCGGAAGCAAAAACGTGAAATAAAGACCTTTTCAAGTACATTCGTAGCAAAAAACCTGTGAGAGAGTCAGTTGGTCCATTAGATGATAAAGGGGTTAAAGGAGCACTAAGAGGCGACAAGGCGATAGCGGAGAGACTGAATGAATTCTTTGCTTCGGTCTTTACTGAGGAAGATGTAGGGATGTTACCCATGACTGAAGTGGTATTTAAAGGTGTGGAAGAATTGAAGGAAATATCGATACATCGGGAAGATGTCTTACAACTATTAGATAAACTGAAGAGTAGCAAATCACCTGGGCCGGATGATATACATCCAAGGGTGTTGAAAGAACTGAAATTTGAGATTGCAGACCTGCTATCAGTAATCTGTGAACTATCATTAAAATCATCTCTAATACCTGAGGATTGGAGGATCGCCAATGTAACACCAATTTTTAAAAAGGGTTCGAGGGGTGATCCGGGAAACTACAGACCGGTGAGCCTGATATCAGTACCGGGAAAAATGGTAGAAACCATCATAAAGAATAAAATTACTCAGCATGTAGATAGTCACGACCTAATGGGAGACAGCCAACATGGCTTTAGACAAGGAAGATCTTGTCTTACTAATCTGTTATGTTTTTTGAAGGAGTGAATAAACAGGTGGACAAAGGTGAGTCAGTTGATATTGTGTATCTGGACTTTCAGAAAGCCTTTGACAAGGTCCCTCATGAGAGACTTTTGGCAAAACTAAAGAGTCATGGGATAGGAGGCAGTGTACTATTGTGGATCAGGAACTGGTTAAAAGATAGAAAGCAGAGGGTAGGGCTAAATGGCCAATTTTTCCCAATGGAGAAAGGTGAATAGTGGTGTACCCCAGGGATCTGTGCTGGGTCCGCTGCTTTTTGACATATTCATAAATGACCTGGAAAGTGGAATAACGAGTGAGGTTATCAAATTTGCAGATGACACAAAACTATTTAAAGTTGTAAAAACCCAGGAGGATTGTGGAAAATTGCAAGAGGATCTTGATAAATTGGAAGACTGGGCATCAAAATGGCAGATGAAATTTAATGTGGAGAAGTGCAAGGTTATGCACCTAGGGAAGAACAACCCAAACTATGGTTACACAATGCAAGGTTCCACATTAGGAACCACCACCCAGGAAAAAGATTTAGGCGTCATTGTGGATACCATGTTAAAACCCTCGGCCCAGTGTGCAGCGGCGGCCAAGAGAGCAAATAGAATGCTAGGTATGATAAGGAAAGGAATGGAAAATAAAACAAAAGATATTATAATGCCTCTATATCGTTCCATGGTGAGACCGCACCTTGAATATTGTGTGCAATTCTGGTCGCCGTATCTTAAAAAGGATATAGCGATTTTAGAAAAGGTTCAGAGAAGAGCCACCAAAATGGTAAAGGGGATGGAAGGCTACTCCTATGAAGAAAGGCTAAAAAGGTTGGGGCTCTTTAACCTGGAAAAGAGACGGCTGAGGGGAGATATGATAGAAGTCTATAAATTAATGAACGAAGTGGAACGGGTAAACGTAGATCGATTGTTTACCTTATCAGAATATAGAAAGACTAGGGGACATGCAATGAAGCTACAGGGTGAACTATTTAAGACTAATAAAAGAAAATATTTTTTCACTCAACGTGTAATCAAACTCTGGAATTTGTTACCGGAGGATGTAGTAAAGGCTGTTAGTGTAGCTGGGTTTAAAAAAAGTTTGGACAAGTTCCTGGAGGAAAGGTCCATAAACCATTATTAAGAAGGGACCCAGGATATCAATGCTTGAACCAATACAAGCATTGTGGAACCTGTGTCCCTTGGGGAAACTGCTAGGTACGTATGACCTAGATTGGCCACTGTTGGAAACAGAATACTGGGCTTGATGGACCTTGGTCTGACCCAGTATGGCATATCTTATGATCTTATGATCTAGTCTGTCCTGCCATATCAACAACTACTACAGTCCACTTTTTACCTTTAGAGATCCTCTGTGTTTGTCCCATGCTTTTTTGAATTCAGTTACTGTCCTCATCTCTACCACCTCCACTGGGAGACTATTCCACGGATCCACTACTCTTTCCGTAAAGAAATATTTCCGCATATCACTCCTGAATCTATCTCCCTTCACCCTCATCCCATGTCCCCTCGTAGCAGAACTTGCTTTCAACTGAAAGAGGCTCTCTCCCTGAACATTTATGCCATGGAGGTATTTAAACATCTCAATCATATCACCTCTATCCCGCCTTTCCTCTAAGGTGTACATATTAAGATCCTTAAGTCTGTCCTCATATGCTTTATAATGAAGCCCACTAATCATTTTAGTAGCCACCCTCTGCACCAACTCCATCCTGTTCACATCCTTTTGAAGGTGCGGTCTCCAGAATTGCACACTATACTCCAAATGAGGTCGCACCAAAGACTTATAAAGAGGCATTATCACCTCCTTTTTTCTGCTAGCCATTCCTCTCCGTATGCACCCAAGCATCCTTCTAGCTTTTGCCGTCGCCTTTTCTACCTGTTTAGCTACTTTAAGATCATCAGACACAACCACGCCTAGGGTCCCGCTCTTCTTTAGTGGACAAAAGTACTTCACCCCCTATACTGTATTTCTCCCTTGGATTGCTGCAGCCCAAATGCATGACCTTACATTTTTTAACATTAAATCCCAGCTGCCAAATTCTAGACCATTCTTCAAGCTTAGCTAGATCTCTCCTCATGTTATCTACACCTTCCTGGGTGTCTACTCTATTGCAGATTTTGGTATCATCCGCAAAGAGGCAAACCTTACTCGACAGCCCTTCCGCTATATCACTAACAAAGATGTTAAAAAGAATCGGACCAAGGACAGATCCCTGGGGCACACCACTGGTAACATCCTTCTCCTCAGAGTGAGCTCCATTTACTTGTACTCTTTGTCGCCTCCCACCCAACCAATTTCTAACCCAAGCAATAATGCAGGTGATGCAGGTTCTCGGTCTGGTCCGTGGAGCAGTGGGTGAACCTGTTCTCCTACCTGGTGCAACTGGTGCTGCAGTACCTTCATCTCTCGCAGTCTGGACTCAAATCAAGCTCCTTGAGAGTGCACCTTCATGCCAGGTGGCGCATCACCATCCTGTTGAAGGCAAGCTCCTTTCAGTCCAGCCTCTGGTGACCCGCTTCTTGAGAGGACTCCTGCTGTCCAGACCCCCTGTCTGTCCTCCAGCGTCGGAATGGTACCTCAACATAGTATTAGTGCAGCTCACCATTTGAGCCTCGATCTTCCTGCCACCTGAGGTACTTCTCATGGAAGGTCATTTTCCTGGCTCACCTCCGCTTGCAGGGTCAGCAAGCTCCAAACCTTGGTGGCAGAGGCACCGTATACCAGATTCTATAAGAACAGGGTTGTGCTATGTACACACCCCAAATTCCTTCTGAAGGTGGTATCTCCTTCCCTCCTCAACCAGGAGGTGGTGTTACCTGCCTTCTTCCCAATGCCTCACTCCAGCAGGACTGAAATCATCCTTCACACCTTGGATTGTAAGAGGGCCCTGTCATTCTACATTCAGTGGACCCAGGTCCACCGGAAAGCTTCTCAGCTTTTTATTTCTTATGACCCTAGTCGGCTGGGGGAAGCAGTGACCAAACAGACACTGTTCGCCTGGGTGGCAGACTGCATCACCCTAACCTATGAGCAGGCTGGACTCACGCTGGATGGTGGGTCATGGCTCAAGGTGTCAGGGCCATGGTGGCCTCTGTGACAAACCTGCACGCCGTCCCGTTGCTTGGACATCTGCCGGGGTGCCACCTGGTCTTCAGTCCATACCTTTGCAGCTCATTACTGCCTGGAAAGGGAAGCCCAACAGGATAGCGCCTTTGGCCAAGCCATGCTCTATAATCTTTTTGTGGTCTAGGCAACTCCTGCCCTCTGATCCTTCTGTGTTCAGGCTACCGGAGCATTCGTTCCCACTGGACACACGGGTCCTTCTGTAGTCTGTATCTGTGGACTCAACTGCTGCTACTCACAGCTCCCCTTGAGGGTGACCGTGACTTTTTCTACAGGCTTTCAGTAGCCTGTAACTAGGGAGTCCCATATGTAAGGACTGACTTCCTGCTTGTTCCCAGAGAAAGGGTAGTTACTCACCTGTAACAGGTGTTCTTAGGGGACAGCAGGAATCTGTCCTCGCAGCCCTTCCTCCTCCCCTTGGAGTTGCTCTTTTTACCGTATTTTTGCCGTCTTTTAGCTACGTCATCTGACTGAGCACGATGGCACCCTTGGGTGGGAAGGGGACCACGCATGCGTGGTGGCATCTCGCAGAGGTTTTCTTTGAAAGCTGGGGAGATGCTTCCACGAGGGCTCCGTTGGCGCTGATGTCTGCGGTTCCTGCTGTCCCTGGAGAACACCTGTTGCAAGTGAGTAACTACGCTTTAGCTGTCCAATCAGAACTCTAGGAGATTTTGCTTTTTAAAAGAGGCACAATAATAGCCTAGACCTCCATCAGATTTTTTGAGAGAGAATTGAGAATTGAATTAGCTATGCTCTGGGAACAAGCAGGAAGTCAGTCCTCACATAATAGGTGACGTTGGCGCCGATGGAGCCCACATGGAAGTAGCTCCCCAGCTTTCAAAGAAAGCCTTTAGGAGATGCACCACGCATGCATGGTCCCCTTCCTGTCCAAGAGTGCCATCTTGCCTCTGTTTCCTTTTTTCTGCGGAGACCACCAGACTTCTGTCCCATTTCCCTGAAAAAAGTGTTTCTTGATTTTCCTTTCTGGTATGTGTACTGGTTCCTCTTCCCGCATCCAAGCCAGCTCGCTTCGGCGTCACTCGGGTTTGTTTCTCCTCCTTTTTCTCAGTGTCCCTAAACCAGTGCTTCGTGCCCTTTTTGGCCAGTAGGCCTCCAACCCTCACCCGGGTTCAAGAACCTATTTCCCCTTGGCTTTCAGTGGCTTCAAGAAATGTGATCAATGCAGTAAGATGATGTCCCTCACTGACCCACATGACTGCTGCCTCGGGCCGAATCATGACAACTCAGGCTGTGATCTATGCAAGTCCATGTCTGCAAAGGCTATCAAGAGCCTTCAGCCGCAACAGAAAACGTTCTTCCATAGATCAGACTCTGTGCTGGAGTCCTTGGCGACGTCACGCTCCAGGGCCCTCTCCAGTACCTCAGTGCCCCGCGATGCCCAGGATGCCTCAGAGTCCTGTGGTTGCAGCTTCTCCGAGAGGAACTCCCTGGAGGTGGAACGCAAGAAGAGCTTGAAGCCCTCAAAGACTACCTCTGAGGACGGGTCTGGAAAAGTAGATAAATCCCACACCTGGCCCCGCAGTCCCCGACGTGAGTCCTAGGGGTCGGAGCGGGAGCGACATCACAAGGTACCCGGGAAGGAGTCATCAGCATTGAGCAACTGGCCACGGACCCCCAAGACCATCCTAGTCGAGGACTCCCCCTCGACAGAACAAACGCTGGGCCCGAAGCCATTGATGCCTGCCTCGAAGGCTGCGGAGCCATTTGGCATGGAAACTAGAATGGCGGCCTTGGAATGCAGTATCACTGCCCTCTGGGCACAGCAGCAAATGGTGATGTCCGGTTCCTTCGGCTTATGTGCCCCTATCACCGGACCGTTGACCATGAGGGCTTCTCCAGTCGTCAAGCCGATCATCAAGCGCCACCTGCCTCCAGAGACACATCAGCGTCGGATGAGGTCCCATTCCTTGGGACATTGGTCCTCCCAGATGAGTGAATGCGGCTCTGACCACAGGTCCCCTGGGGGTCGTAGGCCTTTGGGCTCAGGGGAGCCACCGAGCCTTGGATTCTTCCTCTGACTTTGAGTCAGACTGGGAGACTGAGGAGGAGGAGTCCCCAGACTCTCAAGATGTGCTCTCGGATCCGCCTCCATTGGTGTCCCAGCGCCATTCCATGCCAGAGGATGTCGCCTTCCTTGATTTTGTATGGGATATGGCAAAGATGCTCGGGTTCGAGACAGAGGCAGAGGAGGACCCCCGCATGGAGGAATTTGAGATTCTCCAGTATGAGGCCCTTCCGAAGGAGGCCCTCACTGTGCTCATCCCTCCAGTCCTCGATCACCGCCTCCTCCGTATGTGGGAAACACTAGCATTGGTGTCCATTGTGAACAGACAGCTCGACACCATTTACAGAGTCTGTCAAAGCCCGGGGTTCTAGAAAACCCAGCTCCCTCACAATTCTGTGGTCGTTGAGTCGGCCATGTGGTGACTCGAGCCAAAAGACTCGTTCATTGGTGCCCCCGGATAGGGAGGCCCAGACCTTGGATGACCTCAGCTGAAAATGCTACAAAGACTTGATACTGGTTTGCCGAGTCCAGTCCTTTCAGTTGTGCATCGGCATGTACTTAAAGGAACTGGTGAGGGAGTTCGCCTGTTTCTCTACAGGCCTTGATGGGGAACCGTTTCAGCGGTTCAAGTCGCTGGCCTTGGCAGTCAAGGAGTGCTCCAAGTTCCTGTCTCGAGCAGCATACGATGGTTTCGAATCCTCAGCAGAGTGGCTGCTCCCGGCATCAGGGCCCAACACCAGACGTGGCTGCAATCGTCTGACCTCGAGCAGTGGGTCCAGAACAAGCTCATTGATATCCCTTGCACCAGAGAGAACCAGAAAACCCATGTTAGATGAGGCTGTTGTGATAGAGACTGAGTTCCTGACCAGGACCAGACTCATGAAGAAGACCTCGGTGCATCCCCGTAAAAAGGCCCCAGGGAAGAAGCCTGCCTTTCTGAAGAAGAAGGGGGTATTTGGTAATACTCCACAGTACCAGGCTTTCTCTGCCCCACAACAGGAGCAATAGTCCAAGGAGCAAGGGCACAAGCCTAAGACCCAGTCCC
Organism: Ichthyophis bannanicus; assembly: GCA_033557465.1. Classification (NCBI taxonomy): domain Eukaryota; kingdom Metazoa; phylum Chordata; class Amphibia; order Gymnophiona; family Ichthyophiidae; genus Ichthyophis; species Ichthyophis bannanicus. The sequence goes on along the minus strand of CM066032.1, from coordinate 1,852,752,334 downwards.
CAGCCTTGGCCCAGCCTGGAGGGAGATTTTGATTTCCTGGGTATGGCCTCCTCTCCTCCTGGAGGCCCTCAGAAGCCTACAGGGGGGGGGGGGGGGCGTCTGGCCCTATTTGCCCACAGGTGGTCCTCCATCACCACCGACTGCTGGGTGCTACAATAGTCAAGGAGGGATACCTCCTCCATCTACAACAGACTCCACCCTCGTTCTTCCCAGACCTCTCCTTCACCAGACTTTGCTCCTCACCGAGCTCGTACGCCTTCTCACGGGCAAGGCGGTGGAGCCAGTGGCCAAACATTCTGGGGCAAAGGCTTCTACTCCAAATATTTCTTCGTTCCAAAACGAACAGGGGGACTCAGTTCCATCCTGGACCTTCGGGACCTGAACAGATTTCTGGTGAGGGAGAAGTTCAAGATGCTCTCCCTTGGAACACTGCTGCCTTACCTCCAGCAGGGAGACTGGCTATGCTCCTTAGACCTGAGGGATGCTTATACATGTCCTGATCCATCCCCACTACTGACAATACCCTCCAGTTCGTGGTGGGAGGGGGTCACTACCAGTACGGACTACTACCCTTTTCACCAAGTGCCTAGAGGTGGTCACAGCCCACCTTCGTCTCCAAAGGTCCTTTGTCTTTCCCTACCTGGACGACTGACTCATAAGGGGAGGCACAGCTGCTGAGGTGCACCATGCCACCAAGCGAACCACACACATTCTAAAGCATCTGGGGTTAATCATCAACTACCCCAAGTCCTACCTCTCTCTGGCACAGTGCCTGGAGTTCATAGGGGCTCAGCTGAACACCCTCCAGGCCAAGGCCTTCCTCCCTCCGGAGAGGACAGAACACCTCAGAGCGCTAGCCGCAGAAGTGCAACACCGCTGGTCGGTGCCTGCTCGCCTTCTCTTCCAGCTGCTGGGCCGTATGGCCTCCACTGTCCAGGTAACCCCATATGCCCGCCTTCATATGAGGGCAGCTCAGTGGTGCCTCCACTCCCAGTGGACACAAGCAATGGGCAGGCTTTAAGAGAGAGTAAAAGTGACCCTCCAACTGGCAGACTCTTGTCTTATGGCAGATTCCCCACCAGGCCAGGATGCCCTTCCAGTCATCCACCCTCCAGAGAGTCCTCACTACAGACACCTGTAGGATGGGAAGCTCATTGCAAGGACCTCTGCACCCAAGGCACGTGGTCCCAAATTGAGTGCCAGTTGCAGATCAACCTCTTGGAACTCCAGGCAATAACTTTGGTCCTCCGAGCCTTTCACCACGGGGTGCAGCACCAGTCGGTGTTAGTCCAGACAGATAACCAATTCACAGTGTTCTATGTCAACAAACAAGGAAGCACAGGAACTTACTCCCTCTGCCATGAGGCAGTAGCCCTCTCCTCCTGTGCAGTATGCATTGGACTGCTCCTGCGGGCAGTCTACCTCCCGGGCCTGGACAACACCCCGTCGGACCGGCTGAGCGGAGTCCTCCAGCCGCACAAGTGGTGCCTAGACCCCATAGTGGTCTCCTAGCTTTTCTGATTGAGGCATCCCCCTAGTGAACCTGTTTGCCAACCCAAACAACACACAGTTGCCTCACATCTGCTCCCACCAGTCACACCCGCTCCGGGTGGCATCAGATGCATTTATCCCCTGGACGGAAGGCTGCCTTTAAGGTCCAGTGCGACAGGGCATCACTTATTATGGTAGCCCCCCGGTGGTCCAGCAACCTTTGTTCCTGTTGCTTCTCTGTCAATGGTGTCCCTGATTCCCTTGGGCTGCACTCTAGGGTTACTCACAGGAGGAGGGCTCTCCTGCACCCCAACCTGTTGTCCCTGTCGCTCACAGCGTGGCTGCTGAGAGGTTTGCGCTAGCTCCCTTCATCCTCCTACATAACGTGAAGGAGGTCCTTCTGGTCTCCCACAAGGCCTCCACGAAAAGGGCGTACGCCTTCAGATGGCATTGATTTTTGGTATGGTGTGCCGAATGGCAGGCAAACCCTTTCTCCTGCTCAGTACAACTGGTGCTCCAGTACCTACTCCACCTGTCACAGGTTGAACTGAAGTCCAACACAGAGTGCACCTGAACACTATTACTGCGCACCATCATGTTGTCGAGGGCAAGCCCCTCTCGGCTCAGCCCCTTATCTCTAGTTTCCTGTGGGGCCTTATGCTGTCCAAGCCCCCCGTCCACCCACCAACAGCAGAGTGATATCTCAATGTGGTGCTCTCACAGCTCACTAAGCAGCTGCTTGAGCCCCTGGCTACCTGTCACCTGTGTTACCTTTTCTGGAAGGTTGTCTTTCTCGTGGTACTCACGTCCACTTGCAGGGTCAGCAAACTACAGGCTCTGATGGCAGAGCTGCCCTACACAAGGTTATATAACGGGGTGGTGCTCTGCACACACCCCAAATTTCTGCCAAAGATGGTGTCCCCCTTCCACCTCAATCAGGAGATGGTGCTCCCTATCTTCTTTCCGAGGCCTCATGCCGGCAAGGCAGAGACAATTCTTCATACTCTGGATTGTAAAAGGGCCCTGTCCTCCCATCTGCTCGGGCCACTACAAAGCACCTTAGCTCTTTGTCTCCCATGACCCCAGACGACTGGGGCTTGCAGTAAGCAAGCAAACGCTGTCCACTTGGGTGGTGGACTGCATTGCCCTCACCTATGAGCAGGCTGGGATCTCACTAGACCACTGAGTCACGACACACCACATCAGAGCCATGGCTGTCTCTTTAACAAATCTGCATTCTGTACCTCTGATGGAAATCTGCCGGGCCGCCACCTGGTCTTCAGTCCATTCCTTCACAGCTCACTACTGCCTAGAGAGGGATTCTGATGGGACAGCGCCTTCGGCAAGGCTGTGCTCCATAATCTCTTTGGGATGTATGCATAAGAACATAAGATATGCCATACTGGGTCAGACCAAGGTCCATCAAGCCCAGTATCCTGTTTCCAACAGTAGCCAATCCAGGTCACAAGTACCTAGCAGTTTCCCCAAAAGACACAGGTTCCACAATGCTTTTATTGGGTCAAGCAGTGGATATTCTGGGTCCCCTTTAAGAATGGTTTATGGACCTTTCCTCCAGGAACTTGTCAAAACATTTTTTTAAACCCGGCTACACTAGCAACTTTTACTACATCCTTCAGTAACAAATTTCAGAGTTTGATTACACGTTGAGTGAAAAAATATTTTCTCTTAGTCTTAAATAGGTTACCCTGTAGCTTCGTTGCATGCCCCCTAGTCTTTCTATATTTTGATGGCGTAAACAATCAATCTACGTTTAGCCGTTCCACTTCATTCATTAATTTGTAGACCTCTATCATATCTCCCCTCAGCCATCTCTTTTCCAGGTTGAAGAGCCATACAGAAACCCCAGCAGGGACCTGAACATGATCCTCTGCACATATACACACCAACTATGTGTGTTGCACCAACTCCTGCCCTTCGACCCTTCTGTGTTCAGGCTACCAGAGTGCTGGTTTTCCACTGGACACTTGGGTCTTGCGAGAGTCTGTCAGTTGGGACTCAACTGCTGCAGCTCACAGCTCGCCTTCTCTGGTTGCTGTGGCATTTTATACAGGTTCTCGGTAGCCTTTAGCTAGGAGTCCCATATGTGAGGACTGACTTCCTGCTTGTTACTTGAGAAAGCGTAGTTACTCGCTATTAGATGTTCTTGGGGGACAGCAGGAATCGGTCCTCGTAAACCTCCGTCCTCTCCTTGGAGTTGTTTCTTTACTGAATTTTCCTTTTGCCATCTTAGCTATGTCATTAGACTGAGGCAAGATGGCACCCTTGGGCAGTAAGGGGACCACGCATGTGTGGTACATCTCCCAAAGGCTTTCTTTGAAAGCTGAGGAGATGCTTCCGCATGGGCTTCATCGGCACCGACATCACTGGATTAAAGAGTTGCGCCATGACCTCAGTCCAACCATATGCAGAATCTTAAACCAATCCCTCTCAACAGGGTCCTTCCCTCAAAGCTTAAAATACACATCAATCCGCCCTCTGTTAAAAAATAGCAGACTCTATCCATCTAAATTTGAGTCCTTCAGACCAATTTCGAGCATACCACTGCTTGCCAAAATCATTGAGAAGGTAGTCCAGCGACAAATCCAACACCACGTAGACACTGAAGCACCACTGGACCCATCCCAACACGGCTTTAGAGAAGCACACGGTGTTGACACCATCCTCACAACCCTCTTCAACAACCTAGTCACAGGACTTGACAACATCCACCAAGGATTTGTCCTCATCTTCTTGGACATAGCAGCCGCTTTTGACTCGGTGAACCACGAGACACTTTTACTTCGCCTCAAAGAAAAAGGGATACAAGGCTCAGCACTAGCCTGGTGTAAATCTTATTTATGCAACAGATGGCAACAAGTCAGAGCAGGTTCCACGACATCAGAGCCATTTCCACTGAAGCAAGGTGTACCTCAGGGCTCATCCCTATCTGCATTGATGTTTAACATCTACTTGCAGCCCATCTGTGCTTTAATCCGCTCCTTCAATGTCCAATGCCTTGCCTATGCAAATGACATCCTCATTTACACACCTTTCAAGATTGATCAACCTGACTTCTCTCCAATATTTATTTATTTAGCATTTCTTATATACCGCACTATTATCATCAGCGCGGTTTACATGGAACAGAGCATATACATACAGGGTAACTGTAGTGTATTTTACAAGGAACAAGGGTTTGAGAACTTGGAAGTAACAGGGTAAACTATATAAACTAAATACAATAAACTATATACATTATTCACAGTCGAAATTCTCTAGGTCTGAACATGGTGTGACTATTTCTCTTAGGAAAATTTATACTGGAAAATAGCTTGTGAATAGGTGGTGCTTGAGTTTTTTTCTGAAATGTGTTAGACTTGTTATGGCTCTTAATTCTGGTGGGAGGGCATTCCATGCTATTGGGGCATGAATGCTAAAGTCTCTTTTAGTTGTTTCCTTAGTGGATCTGACTGGTTTTTTTCGGAACGGTTAAGGTATTTATTGCTGCTGATCTTCTGGCTCTGTTGGGGGTCTGGGTGTGTAATAGTTCAGTGATTGTTGAGGGTGCTTGGTTGTTTAAGGCTTTGAAAGTGGTGATTATGATCTTGTGTTGGATTCTGGCATTGGTTGGTAGCCAGTGGAGTCTTTTTAGGATTGGAGTTAAGATGCTTTGAAGCGATAGCAGATTGGCTCCTCTCTCAAAATCTACGAATTAACCACAGTAAAACAGACGTTCTATTCGTCACGAGAAACCAGACGTTCACGCCACCTCCCTCACTACAAGTCAACAATACTGAACTGAAGGCCAAACCCACAATCCGCTATCTAGGCATTACTCTTGACCAGCGGCTAGACATGTCAGCACATGTCAAAAACACCACAAAAGCAATATATCATAAGATCCGAACACTACGTCATCTCCGCCCACTACTTGACTTCTCTGACTACCGATCAATCTTCCAAGCCTTAGTTATCCCACATCTCGACTTTGCTAACATCGTCCTACATGGACTTCCACAGTCGACTCTAAGCCCGCTCCGACTTGCCATGAACTCAGCTGCGAGGGTACTGGTAGGACATTCAAGGTCAGACCACATAACGCCAGTCCTGTAGAACCTACACTGGCTACCGCTGCAGGCTAGAATCTATTACAAGACTCTAGTCCTGACATTCAAAGTCCTCAAGAACCAGCCCCCCCACGCCCATCAGTAAACTTCTCCACAGCACACCAGTCAACAGAATCAGGAGATCTACATTGATGAATACACTTGAAGTCGCTAAGTTGTTGAGAAAATGTACAAAGACAACAGCCAGTAGAGCCTTCTCCATTTTCGCACCTATGGCCTGGAATGCCCTCCCAGCTGAAATCCAAGCCATCTCGAACCTAGCGTTATTCAGAAAAGCTCTCAAGCACCACCTGTTCCTGCAACATTACCCTGATACCAATTCCGGAAAGCACACAGCCATCACCTTGCCTTCCTACCTAGCCCGCTCCGTAGATCAGCCTCCCATAGAGAATGGTTAATCATCTTTCCCCTACCTTCTCTCCCTGACCCATGAGCGTATGCCTCTGTTTAGAGACCCTTATATGTCCTTCGTAAGAGTATTCATAATTTGTATATAGTTCCACCGGTTTCTTCCATGTTTACTACCCCTGTTCAATGTAAACTCAATGTGACCTGTTACATTGTAGTATGTTCTGTTTTAACTGTAAACCGCACTGATTATAATAGCGCGGTATATAAGAAATATAAATAAATAATCACCCCGTATGTGAGGACTGATTCCTGCTGTCCCCAGAGAGCATCTGTTACAGGTGAGTAACTATGCTATCTCGCCTTTGTTTTGACCAGATAAAGGGAGAAACGGAGTCTTGTAAATAAATAAATATAGGTGGGGTATAAATTGGAAGCATATCAAATAAGAATAAAATCCTTGATAAAATAATTTTAATAACTGCTATCCTAGAGCTTTATAACTTTGTTGTCAATTAGTAAAGCAACTTAGATTAAGATGGATTTGCTTATGGTTTCCTAAACTATTTTTATTTTGTCATTAAAGCATTCTGGAAATATCAAAGAAGCTGCCCGGTGGATGGATGAAGCTCAAGCTTTGGATACAGCAGACAGGTTTATCAACTCCAAATGTGCAAAATATATGTTAAAAGCCAACATGATTAAAGAGGCAGAAGAAATGTGTTCAAAGTTTACAAGGGTTTGTTCTGCATGTTAAACTTTCTTTAAGTCAAATGTAACATCTCATAATTTTCAAGACTGATATGTAGCGAGGTGTTTCTATTTCTGTGCCACCATGCAGGGCAGTCGCTGGACAAAATGTCACTCAGGGAAAGATTTTCATTTGGTGTCTCCTCCTTGCTTGACATCCAGGTGGTCACTCTGCTTACTCACCCCTTGGGACTACCTTGTCTATATGTGTATACAATGAACGTTTTTGTTTTCCTTTTTTTTTGTTTTAAATAAGATTTCTATAATTTTATACTTTAGTATGGATGCTTTTCCTTCTTTTTATTTCTATATCTGGGGAGCCAAACATATGGCTAACAGCTCCTTCATCTGTCTTGTAGAAGTGGTTTGGGGCTTTAGGTGTTTCCCCCACTCCCCCAACTTTCATTGGTGGCCAGTGCTGGCTGAAGAGATGTGCTATGCGAGGCAGCCTCTAAGGCTGCTGTGTGCAGCAGCTCATGTACTTTTTATATAGTCCTGGTTTTGAGTCACTTAAGGGGCAGCTGTAGAGGAAAAGGGTAACTAGAGGAAACAATATTGAAGGCAGAAAATTGACAGTGGCTGAAGTGATGACTACCTTTCTCTTGTTCCTCACCTGACCTGGCTTGATAGGAAGAGGATAGCTTAAGTGAAGCTCTTCAGGCTACTTCATCATCTGCTGCCCAGGCTCAGTGTGTTGGCCCATGTGGTTCAATTAATGACAGCAGCACCAGACAGCAGAGGAGGAGGATGCAGCCCTGGGTATTGTACTGCTACTGTCGTCCTCCTCCTCTTCTTCCTCCTCCTTCTAACAAACAGAAGGAAGAACGAGTGAAAGTAAATGAGGGGTTGGGGAGAGGGGAGCAACAGTGAGGAAATCTGAGGGGCTGTGAGGAGAGGAGGAAAGAGTGAGGGAAAATGGTGGGGGGGGGGCAAAAGATTGAATGAAGGGTTGTAGGGGGAGGGGGAGTGAGGGCTAGAGTGTGATCAAGTGGTTCTGAGGTTCAGAAGGGATGGAGAGAAGGAGGGGGAAGAAGCAAGAATGAGATGCTGCAATGTGAGAGTGAAGGAGATAAGAGTTGATATTGGAGGATTGAGAAAATTAGAAGAAGTTCATCAGGGTGTGGGGGAGGGGGAGGGTAACTGAGGGGATAAGAAGTGCTGTAAGGTGTAAGTGGATTGTCTTTCTAGATCCTGGATTACTTTTTCTCCTCTTATCACCTTAATTCCTTGTACCTCTTCTGTTCCATTTTCTCTCTGTCTTACTCTTCTATTATGCCTTTCTCCCTCTTTCATTGTATAACCCTCTACCTCCTCATCTGAGATACCTTCATTTCCCCTCCTTCCATCCTCTAGCTGTCTTCCCTTTCCTACACCGATTGCTAAGTTCCCTTCCCCCTCCATTTAGCAACAAATTAATAGGACACCAAATTTTAGTAAAGAGCTATTTTAATTAAGTAAAATATGGTTTTATGTAATTTAATATGGAAAATTATCCAAATCTGTCTGTTCATCCCATTTAAAAGATTTTTTTTCTAGTGTGGAATTGTTTGACATTCCTGAGCTATATTCTTCTTCATTTTATTTTACAGCTACTGAAAACCACCTAGATTTCTGGTGATGAATTCTAGACGATTACAAAATTTAAGTACTTTATATGTAGCCTACTTATTCTTAAAAAATCTTTCAATAAAGTTTGTTTTAATATTAGTTTTGAAATCTCTTCCCTCCACAGGAAGGAACCTCTGCTGTTGAGAATTTGAATGAAATGCAGTGTATGTGGTTCCAGACAGAGTGTGCACAAGCTTATAAGTCCATGAATAAATATGGAGAAGCACTTAAGAAATGCCATGAAATTGAGAGAGTATGTACCTTCCACGGGGAGAGGATTATGCATATTTTGATTCTAGAAATTATAGGGTCAGAGGCAGCATGGATTCACTTGGAGGAAGTTATATCATTCAGATCTGATTCTTTTTTGACTGAATGACCACGGTATTAAATTAAGGAAAATAGGGAATATGGCTAACTTTGATTTTAATAGGCCGCCTATAGGGACATGTATAAAAAAAATTAGGAAGGAGAAACTAATTGAGCAGTAGTCAAGAGAGGGTGATGGAAAGGGGAATTAGTATATAATTGGAAGTGGGAAATTGCTGACCACCACATGTGAGGGGGCTCTGGAGCGATTATATCTGGTTGCTAATTTCTAATAGTCTCTCCAGTCTAGTCCCGACCTCTGGGTTTTGCTCCTCCTCCAGCAGCTTTGGAGACTGAGACAACGTCATCCTTTTGTGATAAGCCTGCTATATTCTCTGGGGATCTGCCTTCTCACTCCAGTTACATCAGTCTCCAAGCAGCTGGAGGAGCAGTGAACCTGGGGCTCGGGTTCACTGGAGAAACAATTAAGAAGGATTAGGTTTTTTTCTGGGGATAGTAATTTGGTTAGTGGTGAAAGTGAAAGACTTGGGGTTTATTTTTTGGTTTTGGATCAGAATTGCATTCTGTCTCTTTAAGAGACTTTGGAGGTCTTCTCTCCCTCCCTCCCTCCTCATCTGGTAAAGGGGAACGGGGCAGGGGTAAGTGTCTCACACGGAGAGAGCACCTGTTACCGAGCCCAGCTGAAAGGGTGAGGAGTTGGGATTCGGAAGGTCAGTCAGCGCGCACAGAAGTCTTTGCCTGCTAGCGCTGTGAAGAGGACATCCGCAGGGCAGCTGAGCAGGAAAAAGACAAGATGAACGGGCTCTCCTGCTATCTGGCGCTCCACAGACCTCCCGATTATGTGAGCAGTGATTTGGGGGAACGCGGAGGCGCCGAAAGCCCGGCTGCATTTTGGTTTTTAAGGTAAGGAGGCCGTCGTGAGATCTTCAGTGGCTGGGCCTACCTCGTGGCGGCAACACGGGAAACCGCATTTTTTTCCTGAGAGCCTACAAAGCCGTCGAGAGTCACCGGGAAGCGGTGGTTTGTGGAGTAAAGTGGATTTTCAGACTCGGGGAGCTGGAAGGATTCTATAGGCATTGGTTTAAAAAAAAAAAACAACGCAATTTTGAAGGCGTTGAAAAGGGTGACAGCGGAGAGTCTTGGCAGGCCAGGGCAGTTCAAGCAATTGGAAGTCATGCCCTCTAAACAGATGTGTTTGGTATGCGGGGCAAAAAGGGGAGCGCTTTCAGACACGGGGGTCTGTAAAGCCTGTGTGCAGGAGGCTGTTACCATGGAGATCTCGGTAGCAGGAGAATCAGAGCTACAGGAGGCGTCGGGGAGCTTGCCAGGATACGGGTTCCCTGGAGTTGCCCATTCGGGAGCCGGTGGTGGGAATTTCATCCACGCTGGATCTCCCTTCCGCGCAGGCTGCAATGCTGGGCGGACTAGCGGCTATTTTTCCCCCGGGGTTTGTGGCACTTATTCAGCAGGCGTTTGGCAGTCAACAGATGGGACCGCTGTTGGGTTCCGTTGAAAGGGAACCCGGGGAAAAGAGGCCGGGGACGCCGCTGAGTGCGGGCCCAGCCTGCAGTGGTACCAAGAAAGCTCGAATGGATAGAGAGGCGAAGGAGCAGGCTGTTTCGGAGGGTCTACAGTCTGACGATGGTGAGCTGGATTTAGAGGCTGACGACGAAGTGGAAGAAGGGGAAATCAGAAATAAAGAGGATCAAGCCAGAGTAGTCCGCTTTTTCTGAAGGGAAGAGTTGCCGGCTCTCATCTCGGAGACGCTTAAGGCGCTCAATATGCCTTCTCCTGGGCCAGCGGAGGATGCCACATTGGAGGACCCATTGCTTCAGGTTTTTCGGAAGACTCAGAAGGCGTTCCCTGTGCACAGAGTGTTTCGGGAGATGATACAGGAAGAGTGGGACATGCCGGAGGCAAGTCTTAAGGGGTCCAGAGTAAGGAGTCTGCTTTACCCGCTGGTAGACCAGGATCAGGAATTGTTCAAGTCTCCGAAGGTAGATGCCGCGGTCTCAGCGGTCACGAAGAAGACTACCATCCCAGTAGAGGGGAGTGCAGCCCTCAAGGATGTGCAGGACAGGAAGCTAGATACCTTGTTGAAGCAGGTCTTTGAGGTGAATACTCTCTCCATGCAGGTGGCCATTTGTGGTGCGTGGGTAGCGAGGGCCTGCCTGCGGTGGTCTCAGCGCATCCAAGGAGAACAAGGAGACGAGACCATTGGTGAGACGTCACGACTGGAATCGGGAGCGGCTTATCTGGCCGATATTCATTACGACCTCATTCGAGGATTGTCCAAGAGTATGGCATTGGTGGTGGCAACCTGTCGGTGTCTTTGGCTGCGCATTTGGGCAGCGGACAGCTCTTCCAAGGCCCGGCTCAGTAACTTACCTTTCAGGGGAAAGCTCCTGTTCGGGGAGGACTTGGACAAGCTGGTGAAGGATCTGGGAGAGTCTAAGGGAGGCCGGCTGCTGGAGGATAAACCGAAGCAGGGGCGCTCGGCTTCCACGTCCAGAGGTCCACAGAGGGAATATCGTTGGTTTCGATTCCCAAAGTTCAATCAGGCTCAGAGAGCACGTTTTCCCAGTCGGAACCAGGGGTTTCGGAGCTTTCGGGGGGCAGGAAGAGGGTTCGGAGCTTCTTCCACTTCCTCCACAAGCATGCGGAAGACACAATGAAGCCAGGGGGACCCGGGTGGACCTGGTGCCCGTAGGGGGTCGACTGCGGGATTTTTACCACACCTGGGTCCGGGTAACGTCAGACCAGTGGGTGCTGGAGGTTATTCGAGAAGGCTATGCTCTGGAGTTCCAGCGGCCTGTCAATGATTCCTTTGTCCTATCTCCATGCAAGGCGTCCTTGAAGGCCAAAGCGGTGGGGGAGACAGTGCAGAGACTTCTTGACCTCAAAGCAGTGGTACCAGTGCCGGCAGACCAATGTGGCTGCGGTTGGTACTCCATATATTTTGTAGTTCCGAAAAAGGAAGGGACTCTTCAACCAATCTTTGATCTAAAAAGGGTAAATCGTTGTCTACGAGTGTCCCATTTTCACATGGAAACCTTGAGGTCAGTGATTGTAGCGGTAAGAAAAAGGGAGTTTCTCACATCCCTAGACCTGTCGGAGGCGTACCTGCACATTCCTATTCGGCAGAAACATCAGAAGTTCCTCATTTTTGCAGTTCCACAGGGACATTTTCAGTTCCGAGTGTTACCTTTCAGTCTAGCGACGGCGCCGCAAATGTTCACCAAGGTTATGGTGGTGGTAGCGGCAGCTCTACGGAAAGAAGGGGTTCTAGTACACCCTTATCTGGACGATTGGTTGATTCAGGCAAAGTCCAAAGGGGAGAGCGAAGAGGCTACGAGCCGAGTAGTGGCGTTCTTACAGAGTCTTGGTTGGGTCGTCAACATGTCAAAAAGCAGGTTGGTACCTTCGCAACACCTCGAATATCTGGGGGCTCGCTTCGATACGGAAGCGGGCAGAGTTTTTCTGCCTCAACTAAGGGCGAGCAAGTTGCAGAGTTTGGTCCGACAATTTCTGGACAAAGCTGCCCCCTCAGCGTGGCATTATTTGCAGTTGCTCGGGGCAATGGCGGCGACGTTAGAGCTGGTCCCCTGGGCGCGGACACACATGAGACCTTTGCAAAGGGCTCTGCTCAGTCGCTGGTCGCATCAGAACGACCTGTTGACACGCAGACTGCCATGCCCAGGGGTGGTTCGGCAATCCTTAAAGTGGTGGTTACTCCTGGGGTGTCTGGAAAAGGGAATGCCCTTGGAGGCGCCGGAGTGGATTCCTCTGACAACAGATGACAGTCTCTTCAGCTGGGGGGCTCATTGTCAAAGAAATTTCGCACAAGGGCAGTGGTCCGAGCAGGAGAAGAGCTGGTCAATCAACAGATTGGAGTTGAAAGCGGTGACGCTGGCACTGAATGCGTTTCAGCCTTGAATCCACAGAAAAGGAGTTTGAGTGTTTTCCGACAATGCAACCGCAGTGGCCTACATCAATCGGCAAGGCGGCACGAGCAGTCTTCCAATGGAAGTCGAGGCTGAAGGGTTGTTCGAGTGGGCCGAGGTAAATCTCTCGGCGTTGTCAGAGCATGTAGCGTGAGTGGACAACGTGCAAGCCGACTTCCTGAGTTGAGTGAAGGTGGACCCGGGGGAGTGGGTTCTTCACCGGGATGTGTAAGAGATGTTGTCGCGGCACTGGGGTCTGCCGGTGAAGAATCTCATGGCGACTTGTCAATCGGCAATGGTTGAGCGATTCTTCAGCAGAAGAAGAGAGAGAATGTCAGAGGGCCTAGACGCGTTGATTCAAGCCTGGCCGGAGGACGTTCTTCTCCACGTTTTTCCCCCTTGGGTGCTAATCGGAAGAGTGGTGCAGCACATCGAGTGCCACAGAGGACAGGTGATCTTGATAGCGCCGGATTGGCCTCTGCATCTGTGGTATGCAGATATGATGCGACTCTTGGTAGAGGAGCCGTGGCAGCTCCCGTGGCGTCCAGATCTGTTGTCGCAGGGACCTCTGTACATGCCTCACGTGGATCGGTTCTCGCTGACGGCCTGGCTATTGAGAGGGCACAGTTAAGGAAGAGAGGATACTCGGCCTCCGTAATTAGCACATTGTTGAAGGCCCGGAAGAGATCGATGTCGTTGGCGTATATTCGCATCTGGCGTGTCTTTTTAGGCGTGGTGTGAAAGCCGGCAGGTGCAGAAGTTAAGAGCATCTACCCCTCAGGTGTTGGCTTTTTTGCAGGATGGGGTGGAGAAAGGCTTGGCGGCAGCGTCGTTGCGTGTCCATGTCGCGGCACTCTCCTGTTATAGAGGAAAGGTTTTGGGGGTGGCGCTGGGAGTCCATCCTGATGTCAAGCGTTTTTTAAGGGCAGTGTGTCTGTTGCGGCCTCCGGTATGACCAGTAGTGCCAAAGTGGAGTCTCCCTTATGTCTTAGAGGCCTTAGGGAAGGAACAGTTCAAACCGTTATCCAGAGTGTCGTTAAAGGATCTCACTCTCAAGGTGGTTTTCCTAGTGGCGATTTGCTCGGCTAGGAGGATCTCGGAGTTGTAGGCGTTATCCTGTAGGAAACCTTTTTTGTCTTTCTATGAGTCAAAGGTGGTTTTGAGGCCCGTGCCATCCTTTTTGCCCAAGATAGTCTCGCCGTTTCATTTGAATCAGGAGGTTTCCTTGCCTGTGTTCGGCAGTTTGGCGGAGGGGGCCGCCTCTGGTCGGTGTCATTCTTTGGACGTGCGTAGGGCGTTGAAGAGGTATCTCAAAGGGACAGCTGGTTTCCGTAAGTCGGGTAGGCTTTTTGTACTCTCTGCAGGTCCCAGAAAGGGGGACGCAGCGTCCAAGGCGTCCATTGCTAGATGGATTAAGGAAGCAATAGCATCGGCGTATCTTTTGAAAGGGAAGGAGGTGCCTGAGAGGCTTAAGGCGGCTACATGGTCGTCCATGAGTTCTTTTGTCCGACATTATCGCCTGGACGTACAAGAAAGGGGGGATTCGTGTTTTGGGTCTGCAGTGCTTCAGGCTGGTCTAGCATATCCCTCCCTTTAAGTGTGTTTACTGCTCTGGTACATACCCAGAGGTCGGGACTAGACTGGGGAGACGATCAGGAAGAGTAAATTAGACTTACCTGCTAATTGTTTGTCCTGGAGTAAATCCAGTCTAGTCCCGTATCCCTCCTGGTATGGCTTGCAAGGTACGACAGCCTGAAGTCCTATGAGCATTGACAGGTGAGCGATTGCAGTTTTTTCTTAATCATCGGAGTAAGATGGGGAGTCCCTTTGCTCTTTCTCTTTCTTTCTCTCTCTCTCTAGGTTATTTCATTTTGGAGGGAGAGCAGGCTTGAGAAGTTGCTTCAAGGCAGGTGCATAGTGTTAGTAGTGTTCATAAGTATGGTTAGGTTAGTAGTACTGTTGACTAAATTGTTGCTCCGGTGAGTTTGCTTTGTCAATAGGTTACTGGAGTGAGAAGGCGGATCCCCAGAGGATAGAGCAGTCTCATCACAAAAGGATGATGTTGTCTCAGTCTCCAAAGCTGCTGGAGAAGGAGCAAAACCCAGAGGTCGGGACTAGACTGGATTTACTCCAGGAAAAACAATTAGCAGGTAAGTCTAATTTACTCTTAGTGCAGCAAGGCAAACAGGAAAGTCATTGGTCAAGGGGGAATTTGGAGAGGTTTAACTAGCAGAAAAGGTATCTCTCATATATCGTTGGTGAGATCTCATGTGAAGAATTGTTCTGCTCTATAGACCACATCTCTACAGGGTTTTTAACATGACACAAGTTATCCAGAAGAGGACTAAAATTATACAGGGTCTATACAATAAGTTTTGAGAGAGGGGAATCTGAGGAATATAACGACAAAGATATAAATGGTCCACAAGAGGCATGCATTTTTCAGTGGAAAAGTGAATTTACAGGTTCATGACATGGGACAATGTGGGTAGATTTGAGAATAACCTAAGAGATCTGCTTTCAGAAAGGGTGGTAGTTGCATTGAAGAATTTGCAATAAGTGTGATGAAGGCAAAATGGTATAAGAAATTAAAAAGCATAGGGCCCACAGACAGCCCTTAACTGAGGGGAAAGTTTGATGAAAGGTCAAGCAGTGTCTATTGTAGTAAGGGCTAATAGGATAGCTGAAAACACATTTGTTCTCCAGGAACAAGCAGGAAGTCAGTCCTCACATATGGGTGACGTCAGTGCTGACGGAGCCCGCGCAGAGCATTTCCCCAATTTTCAAAGAAAGCCTTTGGGACATGTGTGGTCCCCTTCCCACCCAAGGGTGCCATCTTGCTCAGTCTCCTTTTTTTCCTTGGAGCCCAACGGACATCTGTCCTGTTTCCCCAGAAAAAGTCCTTGCTAAAATCCTTAAAAGTTAGCTTTCCCGGATTGTGTACCGGTTCCTCTTCCTGCCTCGAGCCGGTGCCGGACCCAGCACTGTTCTCGGCTCCTTTACCCTTTTTCGATCGAGGCTTGCCTCGACTGGCATTCTCACTTTTTTTTCGCCCAGGGGTCATCGACCCTGGTCGGGTGCTCCCCACTGTGTCTGCCGGTGGGTTCAAAAAATGTGACCGCTGCAGTCAAACTGTATCAGTCACAATACCCATGACTGCTCCTTTGCTGCCTGGGACTGTACCATTGCAGCACCTCCTGTGACCTGTGCCAGGCCATGACATCTAAAACCAATAAAAAGTGGTCAAATTTGCTTAAGAAGCTGTTCCCAAGGTCCGACTACGATGCCAAGCTCCAAGCCCAACACTTCCCGTGAGGACTGGCATCCTCGGAGTCCCGCAGTAGCGGCTCCTCTCAGAAGACCCTGGACCCTGAGAGAAAGAAGAAAAAGTTCTCTAAGTCTGTCGGGGTTGCACTGGAGAAACCCAGTAAAACTGCTTGGAGGGACTCGGGCAGCTCCGAGAAGCACCCTACCAAGGTTCTCAAGAAGGATTCCTCAGCCAGCAGAGACCATGCAAGGTTCCTCAAGACTGTAGTCCTAATCAAGGATGCACTCGCGAGAGTGACAGTGCCTGGCCTGAGATCCTTGGTGCCCATGCCGAAAGCTGTGGTGCCTTCTGGCTTGGAAACCAGAATGACGGCCCTGTAGCAAAACATCACTGCTATCCTGGCTCTGCAGCAGGCAATGATGGTTCATCCATATCACTTGCCCCAATGACTGGGCCCCCAACTGCGAGGAGTCCTCGGTAGTCGAGCTGAGCTCTGAGTGCCACTAGCCTCGGGTAAGCCCTTGGCCCCAGTTGAAGTCTCAATCCCGTTCATCGGGCATCTGATCCTCCCCGGTGAGTTTCTGTGACTTGGACCCCAGGTCTTTGGGAGGCCCACGGCACCTCGGTGTGGGCCTTGGGGTAAGTAGTTGCAGGGCCTCAGATTCGTCATCACCCCTTGACTCTGAGTGGGAGACCGATGACAAGGCATCCCCGGAACCCAGATGGCACCCAGACATTCACCAAGACTGAAACTAAAAAATATAAAGGAATGTTTCAATAACATTAGCACATGGCTTAAAGAACACAATCTTCAAATAAATTTGAATAAAACAGAAATCCTTTTCATCACAAAGGACAACTCTTTCACTCCACCAGAAACTATGAAGATAAAAGATGCAAACATCCAAATCAAAAAAGAAGTGAGATATTTGGGCATTACACTAGATCATCAGCTTAACTTCACCAAGCATGTGAGCAACCTAACAAAAGCCATCTACGTATGCCAAGCTAAAAATGCTTCAACATTTAAGACCTCTTCTCTCCGCAAATGATTTCAGAACAGCAGTCCAGGCTATAATCTTCCCACACTTCGATTTCTGTAATGCCATTTTAATGGGCCTCCCAAAGTAAAGCATCTGCCGACTTCAACTAGCTCAAAATACAGCGGCTAGAGTAATATCACAAACCTCTATCAAAGAGCACATTAACCCAATATTAAAGCAGCTACACTGGCTACCAATTGAGAGCAGAATAAAATTCAAAGCACACTACACTATATTCAAATCCCTCCAAACAGAACTTGCCATCTGCCTGAAAGAGTTTATTCACATCACTCCGGAAAACAGACCACACTGAAGTAACAATAGAAATTCTCTTGAGGTACATGCTGACTTCAGAAACTGCAACGCAACTACATCCAAGAGAGCCTTCTCCCTTTACACCCCTCTATTATGGAACTCACTTCCTTCAGTCATAAGAAACACTAAATCCTTCCATAAACTGCTAAAAACATTCCTGTTCAAGGAGCACTTTGGTGAACTAGTGACAATTCTACATGTAAAACTACAGTCCTCACACTTTTCAAGATACTTTCAAGTTCATTGTAACTAATTTATATATATGCTTAGTTATCTGTATATAGTTATTACTTAAATCAGCTGTTGCTGATTTGTTAATTCGTCCTGTTCCCCTTTCACTCCCGGTTAAGATGTTACATATATTTTTTGTTTAATATAATGTTCAATCCTTGAGTTCTCTGTAAACCACTTTGATTCATGAAAAGCGGTAAATAAGCACTAATAAATAAATTTCCCTTGGATCCATCTCCACCGAATGTGGCTTTCCATGACTTTGACAGGGATATGGCCAGGGCCTTCTCAGTGAAAACTGAAGCAGAGGAAGACCCATGCACCGAAGAACTGTATGAGTCTCCACCCAAAGGAATCTCACTTAGAATGTGGGAGACACCGGTGTCGGTGCCGGGGATCAGCCAGCACCTCAACACCATGTACCATGTCCGGAAGGGTCTGGGGTTCAACAAACCCCAGCTCCCACATAACTCCATGGTTGTCAAGTCAACCATGCAAAAACTTGAGAGCCAGAAGACCTACTCTTTTGTCCCCCCTGGGAGGGATGTGAGAGCCCTCGACACCCTCGGGCGCAAGTGTTACCAGGGCTCGATGCAGGCGTGTCAGATCCTGGCCTATGAGTTATACATAGGCATGTATCTAAAGGCTCTAACCAAGGAGTTGTCTGGATTTTCAGCAGGGCTGGCCGGGGAACCCCTTCAATGGTTCCAGTCTCTGACCTGCGGGATCAAAGACTGCTTTAAGTTCCTTTCCCAGGTGGCCTACAACTGTTTAGAGTCAGAAGCTCGAGTAGCAGCAGCCGGCATTGGTGCCTGGTGCCAAGCTCGCTACAGTCTTCAGACCTCGAGCAGTGGGTCAAAGACAAGCTGCTCGATGTCCCCTGCACCGGGGAAAACCTGTTTGGCAAGCGTATGGCCAACAAGGAGCCAAGATTCAGGTCGATGTGGTGACCCGACAGGGCCTCTCAAAAAAGACCTCTTCCTTTCCCCGTAAGAAACCATCAGGGAAAAGATCCCTTTTCCTGAGGAAAAAGGGGGCAATTCCAGCGGTCACCACTATCAGCCCTTCTCAGGCCCAGCAACAGGGTTCTCACCCCAAAAGGCAAAGCCATGGAGCTCAGAAACCAAAGTCTAAAATGCCCCAGGCCTCGGCTCCTGCCCAACTTGGGGGAGCTTTTGACTCCCAGGGCAGGGCCTCCCCTCCCCCGGGAGGTTTTCACCAGCCCACAAGGGGCCGCCTGGCACTCTTTGCCCACAGGTGGCCCAAAGTTACCTCTGACCAGTGGGTACTGCAAGTGGTAAGGGAGGGATACCTCCTCCACCTACAGAAGGTACCACCCAGGTTCTTTCCAGGAGAGCCAGTGCGACTCTCCTTTACCAAACCCAAACAACGCGGTAGAGCCTGTACCCAAGCATCTATGGGGAAAAGGCTTCTACTCCAAATACTTCCTTGTCCCAAAGAGAACTGGCGGCCTCCGACCCATACTAGACCTGAGAAACTTAAATAAGTTTCTGGTGAGGGAGAAATTCAGGATGCTCTCCTACAGAACACTGCTGCCTTACCTACACCAGGGAGATTAGCTGTGCTCCTTGGATCTAAAGGATACATACACACACATCCTAATCCACCCCTCCCAAAGACAGTACCTATGGTTCGTGGTAGGGGGAGGGCACTACCTGTACAGAGTGCTACCCTTTGGTCTTGCCTCCTCACCATGGATCTTTACCAAATGCTTGGCGGTGGTAGCCGCCCATCTGCATCTGCAAGGGGCTTTTGTCTTTCCCTACTTAAACGACTGGCTAATCAGGGGTGGTGCGGCCTCAGAGGTCAGTCGGGCTGCAGAGCGTGTAACCCTCCTTCTGCAGCACATGGGGTTCCTCATCACTACCCCAAATACCATCTCTCTCCAGCCCAAAGCCTGGAGTTCATAGGTGTTCAGTTGGACACATTACAGGTCAAGGCCAGGAGAGAGGGCAGAATGCCTCAGGCAACTGGCAGGAGAGGTACAATGTCACTGGTCGGTACCGGCTCGTTCCCTCCTCCACCTGCTGGTCTATATGGCCTCGACGGTCCATGTCACACCTTCAGCCTGCTTGCACATGTGCATAGCCCAGTCGTGCCTCTGCTCACAGTGGACTCAAGCCATGGGCAGGCTACGGGATAGGGTCATGGTTAACCCCTAGCTGGTGGAGTCCCTCAGCTGGTGGCCAAACCTGCACCACCTCCAGGTGGTAATGACCCTCCAGGCACCCGTGCCTCAGAGGACCCTCACTACGGGCACCTCCCTCCTGGGTTGTGGGGCGCACTGTGGGAACCGCCACACACAAGGCAGCTGGTCTCGGGAGGAGTCACTCTTGCAGATCAATCTCTTGGAGCTCAGGGCGATCTTCCTAGCTTTTTGAGTGTTCTGCCACTGCCTGTGATACCGGTCCATACTGATCCAGATGGACAATCAAGTCACCATGTTCTATATCAACAAGCAGTGGGGCACGGGCTTGTACTCCCTCTGCCAGGAGGCAGTGGCCCTCCTCTCCTTTGCAGCTCGCAAAAACATGCTTTTGTGAGCAGCCTGCCTCCTGGGCCAGGACAACTGCTTAGCGGACAGGTTGAACAGAGTCCTTCGGCCACACGAGTGGCGCTTGAACCCCATGGTGGCCAAGAGGCTCTTCCATCTCTGGGGCAGGTCCATGATGGATCTATTTGCCTCTCTGGACAACACGGAGCTACCTTGCTTCTGCTCACGCCAACCGTACCCAGAGAGAGTGGCAGCAGATACCTTCCTGATATCGTGGTCCGAGGGCCTACTCTACGCATTCCCACAGATCCCCAACCCCCCCCCCCCCCTCCTGTCACCAGGACCTTCTTCAAGGTCCAGAGCAAGAGGGCATCAGTCATACTGATTGTCCCCAGGTGGTCGAGACAGCCCTGGTTTCTACTACTGCTCTTCCTGTCGGTGGCACTCCTAGTCCCACTGTGCTGAGCTTCGGACCTCCTGTCCTAGGAGGGGGCTCACTCCTGCACCCCAACCTAGGGTCCCTAATGCTAACAACGTGGCTGCTGAAAGCGTAGCACTGGCCCCTTTCAGCCTTTCAAGAGAAGTTGAGGAGATCCTACTGGCCTCCCAAAAACCCTCCACCAGACAAGCCTACACCTTTAAGTGGAGGAGGTTCTTCACCTGATGTGCAGAAAAAGGGGAAAACCTCTTCTCCTGTCATGTGCTAGTAGTACATCAGTACCTACTGCGCCTGTCCCACACAGGGCTGAAATATAATTCAGTGAGGGTGCATCTGAACACCATAGCCGCTCACCTTCACTCTGTCGAGGGGAAGCCCCTCTCGGGCCAGCCCCTGGGCTCCAGGTTTCTCCGGGGCCTCTTATTATCTAAGGCCCCCTCTCCATCCTCTGGCGGCAGAGTGGGACTTCAACATGGTGCTCTCCCATCTTACCAAACCACCATTCAAGCCCCTAGCCACTTTCCACCTGTGGTACCTGTCGTGGAAAGTGGCCTTTCTGGTGGCCTTCATGTCCACTTGAAGAGTGAGCGAACTCCAGGCCCTGGTGACGGATCCACCATATACAAGGTTCTATAAGAACAGGATAGTGCTCCATACACATCCCAAATTATTCCCGTAGGTGGTATCTCCCATCTCAACCAGGAGGTGGTGTGCCCCACCTTCTTTCCGTGGCCGCACGCTGGCAGGGGGGAACTAGTGCTTCATACTCTGGATTGCAAACGGACCCTGTCCTTCTACATACAGTGGACTCAGACCCACTGCAAAGCTCCTCAGCTTTTTGTCTCTTATGACCCCAGCAGACTGGGGCTTCCTGTGACTAAGCAAACTCTGTCCACTTGGGTGATGAACTGTATTGCCTTCACCTATGAGCGAGCAGGCCTCTCCCTTGAACACCAGATCACCGCGCATCACTTGAGAGTGATAGCCATGTCTGTAGCCAACCTCCGCTCAGTGCCGGTGACAGAGAGATGTAAGACTGCCACATGGTCTTCAAGTCATACACTCGCAGCTCACTACTGCCTGGAGTGCGAGTCCCACAGGGACAGTGCCTTTGGCCAGGCTGTACTCTGTAATATTCTTGGGTTGTAGGCGATTCTTGTCCTCTGACCTTTCTATGTTCAGGCTACCGGAGTGATAGTGTCACTAGACGCTAGGGTCTTGCAGAGTCTCTCAGGACTCACTTTCTGCAACTCACGGTTACCCAGATGGTCGCCGCAGATTCGTGGTTTGGTCCTCAGCTGCCTTGATCTAGGGAGTCCCATATGTGAGGACTGACTTCCTGCTTGTTCCTGGAGAAAGCATAGTTACTCATCTGTAACAGGTATTTTCCAGGGACAGCAGAAATCAGTCCTCACAACCCGCCCTACTCCCGTGGGAGTTGCCGCTCTGCCTTGTGTTATTTTTTACTACTGTCCTAGCTGTGTCATCTGACTGAGCAAGATGGCGCCCTGGGGCAGGAAGGGAACCACGCATATGTGGTAGCATGTCCCAAAGGCTTTCTGTGAAAGCTGGGATAATGCTCCGCGAGGCCTCTGTCGGCACCGACGTCACCCATATGTGAGGACTGATTCCTGCTGTCCCTGGAGAACAGTTGTTACAGGTGATTAAGTACGCTTTCCTTGAATACTATGGGGCAAAATAGGATGCATAACTGGGATATTGATATGTAAAGCTGATATGACTATACAGTATTTTATGTTGTGTTGTGTTATGTTAACACATTATTTTTGTTTCATGACATTATACATGTAGATTGTTACCCACTTTTAGTAATTAAATGGGATAGACATTGGCTAAATAAAGTAAATGTAGACTGCCTTCACCTGGCATATCATACATTTTAATACAAAAAATGAATAGTTTGTTCAAGTTACTGGTAGTAACTATTTTAAAGCTAAGAGTAAAAAAAAGTCTGTCAGTAGAATCTGTTCGGAATTTTCTAATCTGTCAGATTCAGCCCTTTTTGGAATTAGATGGTGAGTAGTGTGGGTGGTGTTGGATGGAGGCCATATATGGGCAAGGTCTTGATTTGATTCTTATTCCCTAGTGCTAAAGAGCAATGTGTTTGTGCTAGCATTTTGTAGAAATCACAGATGACCAGTTTGACTTTCACACGTACTGTATGAGGAAGATTACACTAAGATCCTATGTGGACTTATTAAAATTAGAAGATGTGCTTCGACAACATCCATTTTACTTCAAAGCAGCTCGGATCGCCATAGAAATCTATCTGAAGCTTCATGATAACCCCTTGATGGATGAGAATAAAGAGCATGAAGCTGACACAGGTACTTTAAATTGCTTTGTTTAGATAAGGTGAGACATTTGATTTCTGGTTTAAAAAAAGGAAAGTATGGAAAAGGGCAGTGGTGGAAAAGTGGTATTTACAACGTCCATTTGCCTTAGCCAGTGTTCGAGAGAGAAACTGGAGCAGCTGATGGGCAGATGAGATGAACGTTAGGGTCTTTATCCTCCATCATATTCTCTATTTCTATGTAAGCACCATTGAAGGGATTGTGAATTTTTGAAAGTAGTATTCTTCTATCATCACTTTTTATTACCTTTATTTTCCTTTTTATTGAAATTTTTACAAACTTACAAAGCAAGCATAAAGAAACATACTGATGATTCATTAAGAAAAGAATACAAAACAGAAAAGATATACAAAATAACAATACATCATACCTAGCCCACAATATGGGGAGAATATAATAACCATAATAAGAATCAAAAAGGAAAAGCCAAGAGTCATAACTCCTGAATTTCTAGACAGCTCAATTAGCAAAACCACCTATCCCAGTCCCTTCGTGCCAAGCCCCTCTTTATCACAAAGAAATGATTCAAGTTGAGTAGGATCAAGGAAAACAAACCTAGATCCCTGAAAAGTTAAGCACTTACAAGGATAGCGAAGAAAAAAGGTGGCCGGCAGGGCAATCACTCTAGGTTTAAGGGCCAAAAAACCCTGTCGCCTAGTTTGTCGCCCTACAGACATCCGGAAATATTTGCACTTTCGCACCACAAAAAGGTACAGACATATTCTTGAAATAACTACGAAATACAAGAGCTCTATCTTGATCAGATAGAAACGAAACCACCAAAGTGGCTCTAGAAGAAATATTATCTTGTGAGTCCTCCAGGAATTTGGTGAGATCAAGGTCAACCCCACCTTGAACCTCATCAAACCCCCCAGGGGAACCCCGAGACAGAACTCTACCAGTCAAATAATAAAGTTTAGAGAGACAGATGGAATCAGCCGAAGCCAATCCCAAAACCTCCCTAAAATACTTTCGCAAAAGTATTTCAGCTGAAAGCAACCGACAATAAGGAAAATTCAACATCCTAACATTCTTTGCACGAGACAAATTATCATACTGTTCCATTTTGTGGTGTAAGACTAAGCTATCTTTAATATGAGAAGCATTCACAGCTTTAAGAGCCTGACACTGATTTTCACAATTAGTAATCTGCTTGGAAACAATCTCCACCTTATTATCCACTTCAGACAACTTAGCAGTAATCTCCGAAGAGAAACTGCAAAGTTGCACAACAGTAGGCACTAAAGAACTTTCAATACGGGTAACCACCTTCCAAATGTCAGCCAGAGTTACCTGCTCGTCAGGCACTAGACTGGCTTCATTTGGAACGGGTACCCATACCACAGGCTTCAGTTTTTCCCCCGTTACCACCGGGGTACTCTGCTGAAACCGCATACCCTCTGAAATGGACAAAGGAGGCGAAGCATAGACTGGGGGAGAAGGTGGTGTCCGGTCTGGAGAGCTCAAGGACACCGGAGAGGGCCGGAGAACAAGAAAGTCAGGGTCAAGCGTAGCATCCACACCAGACAGTACCTTAACATGCTTATCCATAGGGCCCACCGCAGGCTCAGCTGCCACAGCTGGCTCAGTCTTCTTCTTACGTTTTCCCATCTCAATCCCCACAACCAGAGGACGACGACCCAGGCTCTTTGCTCCTTCGTTGCTCCAAGGGGCGTGAAATGCCCCTTGTATCTAGCCCCTTGTATCTAGCCCCTTGTATCTAGCCCCTTCTATCGCTGCCCCGACTAGCGCCTCCGGCTGCGCCAACCCTGGGAACCTTTTAAGCAGGCCCCCGATAACGTTGGGACCGCCGGAGCAGGTGCCTGCCTCACCGGACCTCTGCACCGCCTCTCTGCTCTCTCCCAAATAAATAATTATTAAAGCACCAATAAAACCAAACAATATGGAATACAAAAGATACAAAGCAATACAAATTATCCAAAAATAAATGGCCAAAGCTGCAAGAAATAAGGCAAAAATCAAAATAAAAAGCCACGTACAAGTAGATATCAAAAAAATAAGTAGTAATTTCCAATAACAAGCCTTCAGGAGCAGGAACACATCTTCCTAAATCAGAAGCAGGAGATATCATGCTGGGAAAACTTGTGCAGAAAGCAGCTAGAGAGCTGGTTAGTTGCGCAAGTTTTTCCAGTGCGATACCTTCTGCTTTTCTTTTAGAAGGGTGTACTTCTGCTCCTAAAAGCTGCTTGTGGAATATTACTGATACTTGGATATTTACCTGCACTTCTTTTTTTTTATTGAGACTTGTTAAGTGTTACAGCTCTGTTGATATTCAGTCGGAAGTCTTCTGTCCCTTC
Source organism: Ichthyophis bannanicus (assembly GCA_033557465.1). Taxonomy (NCBI): domain Eukaryota; kingdom Metazoa; phylum Chordata; class Amphibia; order Gymnophiona; family Ichthyophiidae; genus Ichthyophis; species Ichthyophis bannanicus. The sequence continues at coordinate 1,852,727,232 of CM066032.1, read as the reverse complement.
ATCAGAGCAAAACCTTGAGTGGAATTACTGCATATCTTCAGGTTTGAATATCATAAGATATCTCTTAGAGCCAACAGCTTCTGTATCATTCTGCTAGGTCAGTCCAGACTAGTGGATTGTGTACGCCTACCAGCAGAGGTGAAGACAAAGAAAATCTAGGTTTCTTGTGACCTCTTCTTGCAAACATATCTGAGGCAGCTAGGGGCCTACTTCTCCAGTATTTCTCTGTCTCCAGCAGAGTGTGGATGCACCTGAGAATCCATCCAAACTCTGGAAATTTTTGTGCTTCACTTTTCAAAATTGACACTTGCATTTCAAGATTTTACCCTTTGGCCTCATGTCTGTACCTAAAGTCTTCATAAAGTGCCTAACCATGGTAGAAACTCATCTCCAGAAAAATTGTTGCTATGTTTTTCCTTATCTGGACTACTGACTTGTATCCACTGCCTCAAGAAGAGTAGAACATTCCTTTCGAGAAACAATACATCTTGAAAGTCTAGGTTTCTTGATTAGTCAGGAAAAATCCAATCTAGACCCATCTCAGAATCTTCTGTTCATTGGTGCTCAGCTCAGTACTAAGCAAGCAAAGACCTATCTCTGCAAAGACAAGAGGTAACTTCATCCGTTAGCCAGGCTTGTTTTTCTACTGCCCACTATGTCCTAAAGGTTCTGGGGCACATGGCTACTGCAGTTCATATTCTTCCTCCTGCCAGACTCAACAGTAGTACCTCAAAGCACATTGGAGACAAAAATGTTCTCTCTCAGTGACGATGAATGAGGTTTGGACAAGTTCCTGGGGAAAAGTACATAAACCATTATTATAGTGGACTGGGAAATCCACTGGGATAAGCAGCATAAAATCTCCCTACCTTTTGGAAACGTAACAGGTACTTGTGACCTGGATTGGCCATTTTTGGAAACAAGATACTGGGGCTTGATGGACCTTTGGTCTGACCCAGTATGGAATTTATGTTCTTATGAAGGCAAACAGCCTCTTAACTAGTCTGTTCATGTACCGGCCATCTGACATTGTTCTTACCATGGACATATCTACAAAAGGATGAGGAGTGCATCTGGCAGATCAGACCACTCGGGCACTGTGGTTCACATACAAACACCGACTGCACATCAACCTTCTTGAACTGCGAGCCATCTTATTTATTTATTTAGACAGCGGTCTGTCAGACGGCTGCCTGGGTGAGAATCTTCACAGTCTTGTCAAGTGCATATATCTATATGATTTGCAAGGTATTGTGGGCAATGTAGTTCATTCACACCAGACACAGCTGCTGACAATAATTTAGTTGTGCTCTTGGGTAAAGCCAATAAGATATTTATTTATGGGGTTATTTCTCCCAACACAGATATGCTTGGTAGCACATAAATTAGGTTACTTGCTTTCAGTGTTAACTTGGAAAAACAAAGTCAAAATCAGGAAAACAACAAATAAAAAGCCACAAAGCAAGAAACAAACTGTTCTTTTCAGGTTAACTTCTGATTACTTCCCACATAGATACAGAAGTGATTCTCTCCTAGCTCACAAGCAATTAGGTAAGGCTTAATTGCTAGCAGTCACCAGCTGAAACCCCTTAGCTGGCTTGCCTTCCACTGTGTGGGTCAAATCCTGCTTCAGGAGCTTTTCTGAGTAGATTAAAGAACAAATTTGTATTTCTTTGTGATGGTTGCTGTACTTTATAACAGAAAGTTACCAACGGAGTTTAGATAGAGAGCAGTCCATATAAACAGGATCCTCATCTGCTATTATTCCCCCTTGTTCAACAAGCATGGGTTCAATATCATGGATTGGCACAGATGAATCTCTCAATGGAGCATTTTCAGGAGAATACTTGTTTCCCTGCTGTCTTTCAAGGTTATAGCTAGGGCATAGATCAGTGTTCATACCTGAGCTTCCATTGCTGCTAGAGTTCCTCTCTATATAGCCTGGCCAGTATGTAGTCCAGTTCTTATGTCCAGCCTTCCAATCCAGATCCCTGGACACTGGATCTCTCTTCACATACCTTCTGGCACAGGTCTTAGGGTCCCTTCCACGTGCAGCCGTCTCTCTCACAGGTAGCCTCTGGTGATCCCTAGCTCTGCAGCACCATTCCTCTGGCTTTCCCCAGTCCAATGGTGTATGCTGGCCCTTGGAATACCTCCCAGTATACGTACTGCTTTGGACTCTTCTAGACCTCTCAAAGGCTTTTCCTTCTTCCAAAGGGTCTCTTTCCCTCTCTGTCCGTCCGGTTTGGCTTCTGATGATCCTTCAGATGAAACTGATGATCAAACTCAAACTGATTCTCAGGATACTGAGGACAATTCTCTGGATATCCAAGGTGATCATGAAGATGATCATCTGTAGAATAAACTCTACTCTTATTCTGCTTGGATGAGTGCTCCTCCCTAACACAGCGCAGCTGTGCTGAATCAGGCCCTGCCCTTTGAGATGAGTGCTTAGGGATTACCTCATAGCCCTCCTGATTGAACACATGTTTCCCCACTTCAGCTCCTCTAATGGCTGTTGGAAACCTGTTGCATTCTGGGACTGGTAGTCTTTTATGGGAAAATTCTGTTTTCTTATTTCTACCAGAACTGACAGGTTGCTTGTTTAGAGTCACTTCACCTTTTCTATAGCTCCTTCCTGAGCTATGATAAGCTTCCTTATCACAGGTCACAACACAATTGGGGGATACATTTAACACGTGGGGATATGAGACACATACACTAATCTTACATCTTCAATGCATAAGAACCTTCAAATTGTGACTGAGGGAAGAACACATCATGCAAAGAGAGCGATTGTTAGAGAAAGACATAATGCTTGGCAAGGTAGAAGATCAATGCAAAAGAGGAAGTCCAGAAATGAGATGGATCGATACAATAACAGCAGCTATGAGTGCCACTCTATCAACAAATTGAGTCGTCTGACTGAAGACCGTACAAAGTTTAGGTCAACTATCCAGAGGGTTGCCATGAGTTGACACCATCTCGACGGCACTTAACAACAAGTCATAGTAAAGTTGTGATGTTTCATGTCAATAAGCAAGTCAGGTCGGGTTCTATCTATCAGCGCTTTGAAGCGACACAGTTGGCATTTGGCCTGCTGCTCCTGCATCATACTACAAGCAATTTACCTGTCTGGTCAGCAGAACTAGCCAGCAAATTCTCTCAGCCTTCAGTTGGACCAACACGAGGGGTCTCTAGACCCAAAAATCTCACACATTCTCTTCCACACATGGGAAACACCGAACATGTATCTGTTTACGACCGCAGGAAACACAAAATGTATTTATTTATTTATTTTATTTAGCAAGTATTTGTATCCCGCTCCTTCCAGCGATCAGAAGCGGGTAGGATTATTTTGAGAAACTGCCGAATCAAGGCAGGTACAATTTTGTATGCATACAGATTGGTTATAGAAGCAGATCACACAGAGTTAACAATTCTTAGTTATGGGGAAGTCATTTACAGATCACACAGAATTAACGTTTCTTAGTTATAGGGGAAGTCATTTACATACGTACATCATTTACAGATCACACAGCATTAACGTTTCTTAGTTATAGGGGAAGTCATTTACATATGTACATATAAGCCTTTACATATTACATTCATACAAGATAGGCTTCCTGTGTTGCATACGTGGGATTAGATCAGATTGAAATGGTTTTGGAATATGTGTGTTTTGAGCTTTTTTCTAAAGTCTGTCAGATCACTGCTAGCTCGTAGCTCTGGTGGGAGTTGGTTCCATAGTGTTGGTGCTACATATGAAAAAGCCCTGTTGCTGGTGCTGGCTTTGGAAGATCTGAAGTCAGGTGGTGTGTGGAGGATGTTGGCGTAGGTGGTTCGTCTGTTTCTGGTAGGAGGTTGTAAACCGACTAGGGTGGTGAGGAAGGATGGTGCTAAGTTGTGGATGAGTTTGAAAGTAGTTGTCAAAATTTTGTATTTTGTACGAAATTTTGTATTGATGCGCTATTCATCCTGACCCAGGACATCTAGCTCATAAGCTTTTCTTTCATTTCCACTCTTCTCTGAGTATTACAAAAGATTCTCAAGGACACCCTGCACTAGCCCAGGCAAATCTGGTTTCCCAGATTGCTTTCCCTTAATTCTGCCCTGCCATTACTGTTGTGTCAATGTCCACTTCTACTTAGCCACGTGGGAGGGATGATGCATCCTACCCTCAAGAATCTCTTCCTCACAGCATGAAGATTGAATGGCACCTTCCAGTCTCACAAAGTAAAGAACTGTTGTTCCAGCATTTTCCAGCACACTTGTGGAGCTCATCTTCACTGATTCAGAAGAATCTGCACAGCTAAGATATTCTAACTTTTTACTTTTGGCAGGTTTTTGATATAAACTTTCTATTTCCTACCTCTTATAACTACTACTACTACTACTACTACTCTACTATTCAGCACTTATAAAGCGCCATGCACGCAGCGCTGTACAGCTAACCAACAAGAGGTAGCCAACATACAAGAGAGAGTCTTATAATACTAGTTAGCCACTGAGGTGTGTTAGGGTAGCTGCACACCAAAAAAAAAAAAGAACTACTTTGCTTTTTCTCGTTGTTGTTTGTGCAAAGGAGAAGGTTTTTCTTGCAAATTTCAACCTGGCCACAGCTTTCTAAACTTAGTCTAGTAGCAACAATCTAAATTTTGTTTAGAAGCTTAGGAAAATGTAGCTAGTCTGTATTCATTGCCTGGCCTTTTTTAATCAGAACTTTGAGTGTACCCTCAATTCATATAAGGCAGGGGTGGCCAACTCCAGTCCTGGTGCACCACAATCCAGCCTGGTTTTCAGGATGTCCCTAATGAATATTAATGAGATAGATTTGCATCCATTGCCTCCCATTGTAAGCAAATATATCTCACGACTATTCATTCTCCGGGAACAAGCAGGACGTCAGCCCTCACATATGGGTGACATCGGCGCTGACAGAGCCCTCGAGGAAGCATTCCCGCAATTTTCAAAGAAAGCCTTTGGGAGATGCCACCATGCATGCAAAGGATGCCATCTTGTCCAGTCTCCTTTTTCCGCGGAGCCCTTCAGACATCTGTCTGCTCTTTCCTGGAAAAAATAGATTTTCTCATCCTGAGTTTTATACTCTCTTCCAGTAGTGCACCGGTACTCTTCCCGCCACCCGAGCCTGTTGCCCCGGCAGCACTTCAGGGATACTTTTTTCTCCCTTGGCTACCAGTGGCTTTAAGAAATGTGATCAGTGTGCCAAAATAATGTCCTTAACGGACACACACGACTGTTGCCTTCGTTGCTTGGGACCGGACCACGGCATGTGGCCTCTGTAAAAAGATGTCCACTAAGGCTCTCAAGAGCTGCTAGATTTCCCGAAGTCCCCGTACCTCAGAAGGCCAAGGTCTCCTCCGAAACCGCAGAATTTTGGGGTAGCCTTACAGACCCCGACCGCTGCCGTGGTTCCTCGGAAAGGAGGTCTCTCTCGAGGGAACTCAAGAAGGAGGAGGCCTCAAAGGTGGCATCCCTGGTTGGCTCAGATGGGCTGGTAAGGCCCAAGCAGGTCCTACAGTCCTAGAGCTCATCTGAGGGATTGGAGAAGGAGTGGCCTGCAATGGTCCCCCGAAAGTACTCTACCCTGGACTGGCCTGAGCTGTCTAGTCTGGAGGCCAGAATGGCGGCCTTGGAGCACAGCTTGTCTGTCTTCATGGACCAGCAGTGGGTGCTGTTGTCCGGTACCACCAGTTCCTCCGCCCCAGACCACAAGGCCCTTCACGTTGAGGACATCTGGTTCTTGTTCCACGGGCTGCGATCTTTGCCAGCAATGCGCTCGACCCCAGCCGTGTGGCTTCTGATGGCCACGGGCAGGGATCAGCCCCAGAACCCGTGAGCCACCCTTCTCCGAGTCCTCGACGGACTATTCTGAATGGGAGATGGAGTACGAGGAGTTGCCAGACACCCGTCGCCTTCACAACGTCCCCTCAGACTCCACTTCTTCGGAGCCCCGGTTTCTGTCCCTGCCCAAGGACATGGCATTCCTTGATTTCATCAGGAACATGTCCAAGGCTCTAGCGTTCCCATTGGAATCAAAGGAGGGCCCTCGGACAGAAGAGCTAGAAATCCTCTAATATGATACTCTTCTGAGGGAATCGCTTATGGTGCCCATCCCTCCCATTCTGGAACGGCTGATGCTCTGTATGTGGGAGACACTGGCATCAGTGCTGGTGGTGAGCAAGCGTCTCGACTCGATATATCAAATCCGCCGGAGCCTGGGTTTCCAGATGTCACAGCTGCCATGGTGGGGGAGTTGACAATGCATCACCTGAAGAGTCAAGACACATGTCTCGGTGCCCCCGACAGGGAGGCATGCACCCTGAACACCCTCGGCAGAAAGTGCTACCAGAGCTCGATGCTCATCGGCCGTATCCAGGTATACTAGCTGTACATGGGCATATACCTGAGAGACATGGCGAAGGGACTCGCGGGTTCTCAGCTGGTCTCTCCAAGGACCCCCTGCAGCAGTTCAAGAACCTAGCCGAGGCCGTCTATGAGTGCTCCAAGTTTGTCTCGGCTTAGAAATGGCTTTGAGTCGGCAGCTTGAATGGCAGCGGGCATCACTGCCCAACACCAGGCTTGGCTACAGTCGTCCAACCTCGAGAAATGAGTTCAGGACAAATTGGTCAATGTCCTATGCCAAGGAGAGAACCTCTTTGGCAAACCCATGACTGACAAGGCTGCCGAACTAGAGACTGAGTTCATGATGAGGCTAAGCAGACCACTGCCCCTCTCAGACGTAAGGGCTTGGGTAAAAAACCCTTCTACCCCAGCAAAAGGGCTGCTTACAGAAACTACCCACATTTTCATGCCTCCTCAGCGCCCCAACAAGGGCAGCAGGCCAAGTGACATGGACAAGGCCCTCGTAAGCAGTTGGCTCTGGCCCAGCCAGTGGGGAGCTTTTGACTCCTCGGGCATAGCCTCTCCACCCCAAGGAGGTCAGCATACAGCAGGGGGACATCTCATTCACTATGCTCAAAGGTGGCCAGCCATCACCACCGATTCATGGGCACTCCAGGTGGTCAAGGAGGGCTATTTCCTCCATCTGGCCCAGACACCTCCCCCTTTCTTTCTGGGAGAGCCCCCCAGGTCCTCCCCTTCATCGGGACCTTCTACTGAAGGAACTGGCATATCTCCTCGAGGACAGAGCGGTGGAACCAGTTCCCTACCATCTCAGGGGCAAGGGGTTCTACTCCAGGTACTTCCTCGTACCAAAAAGAACAGGAGGCCTATCTGTGCAATCTGAGCAGATTCCTGATGAGGGAGAAGTTCAAGATGCACTCCCTTAGAATATTGGTGCCTTACCTCCAGCAGGGAGACTGGATATGCTCCTTGGATCTGAAGGATGCTTACACACAAATCCTCATTCATGCCAACCATAGGCAGTACCTGAGGTTCATGATGGGAAGCAACCATTACCAGTACAAGGTGCTGCCCTTCAGCTTGGTTTCCGCCCTAAGAGTCTCACCAAGTGCCTGACGGTCGTGGCCACCTTCCTCCGCCTCCAGGGGGTGTTTGTCTTCCCTACCTGGACGATTGTCTCATAAAGGGAGGCACGGCCTCAGAGGTGCAGGAGGCAGTCGCACGTACCATCCAGGTCCTGCAGCATTTGGGGTTTGTAATAAACTGCAAGAAGTCCCACCTTCTCCTGACACCGTGTCTGGAGTTCATAGGGCAAAACTAGACATCCTCCAGGCAAAGGCCTTCCTTCCAGGGGGCAGAGCCAACCACCTCTGGGCTCTGGCCCTGGACATACAACACTGTCCCTTAGTGTCCGCTTGGCTCCTGCTGTGCCTACTTGGACACACAGCCTCCACGGTTCATGTCACCCCAGATGTCCACCTCCTGTCCACCCCAGATGTCCACCCCAGATGTCCACCTCCTGTCTGAGTGACCTGCCGGTTTGCGGAATCCCTGACCTGGTGGCAAAACCCCCAGTACCTCGAGGCAGGGATGCCCTTCCAGACAATGTGCTCCCTAAGGGTTCTCACGACGAATGCCTCCCCGGTGGGATAGGGAGCCCAATGCAAAGGAGCTCTGCGCTTAGGGCAGCTGGTCACAGCATGAGAGCAACCAGCAGATCAACCTCCTGGAATTGCGGATGATACATCTAGCCATCCGAGTCTTCTGCCTTCGCCTATGGTGTCAACCAGTGTTGGTCCAAACAGACAACCAGGTAGCTATGTTCTATGTGAACAAGCAGGGGGGCACGGTGTCCCACAGTCTTTGCTGTGAGGCAATGGCCCTTTGCTTCTACGCAGTCCAGCAGGGCATACTCTTACGGGCAGTATATCAGTGCATCGGTGGACAGATTAAGCAGGATCCGCCAGCTGCACGAGTGGCAGTTGGACCCCAGAGTGGCCAGCTGGCTCTTTCACCTCTGGGGGGATCCATGGATAGACCTGTTTGCCAGCTCATGCAACTACCAGTTGCCCTGCTTCTGCTCCTGGCAAGCCCACCTCTCCCAGGTGGCAGCCGATGCATTTCTCATCCCGTGGTCGGAAGGTCTCATGTACGCCTTCCCACCCATGCCGCTAATTGCCAAAATTTTATTCAGGACCCTCCGTGAAAAGGCCTCCCTGATCCTGATAGCCCCTCGATGGCCCAGGCAGCCGTGGTTCCCACTACTCCAGCTGTCAGTGGAGACTCCCATACCATTGGGGAGCTCCCCAGGGCTCCTGTCACAGGAGGGGGAGGGGATCGCTTTTGTACCCCAACCTGGGCTCCCTTTCACTTTCAGCGTGGCTGCTGAAAGGGTGACCCTAGCACCTTTCAACCTCTCGGGATAAGTGGAGGAGGTCTTGCTGGCTTCCTGTAAGTCCTCCACCAGGAAAGCATAAGCCTTCGGTTGGCGCAGTTTTTCAGTTTGTTGCACAGAGCATGGAGTCAACCCATTCTCCTGCCCGGTGCAGCTAGTGCTGCAGTACATTCTCCATCTCTCACATTCTGGGCTCATATCAAACTCTGTCAGTGTGCACCTCAGTGCCCTGGTGGCCCACCAACTGGTGAATGGCCAAACCCCTCTCAGCTCAGCCATTGATGACCCGCTTCATGAGGGGACTCTTTCTATCAAAAGCTCTGGTCTGCCCCCTGGTGACTGAGTGGGACTTCAGTGTGGTACTGACGCAGCTTACTTGCCTGCCTTTTGGAGCCCTCAGCCACCTGCGATACCTTTTGTGGAATGTGGTGTTCCTGGTTGCACTCACTCTGCTCACAGGGTTCCAAGGCTTAGTGGCGGAGGCACTTTACACCAGATTTTACAACCAGATTGTACGCCGCACACACCCCAAATTCCTTCCGAAGGTGGTATTGCCTTTTCACCTCAAACAGGAGGTGTTGCTTCCCACCACCTTTCCAATGCCTCAGGCCAGTAGGGCGGAGACTGTCCTCCACACTTTGGACTGTAAGAGGTCCTTGTCCTTCTATATTCGACGTACCCAGGGCCACCATAAAGCTTCTCAGTTTTTTGTCTTGTATGACTTCAAAAGACCGGGAGAATTGGTGACCAAGTGTATGCTGTCCACCTGGGTGGTGGACTATCACCCTCGCCTAAGAACAGGCGGGGCTTTTGCTAGACAACCGGATCGCAGCACACCGTGTCAAGTCCATGGCGTCTTCTGTGGCCAACCTGTGCTCCATTCCAATGATGGACATCTGCTGGGCCGCCACCTAGTCTTCCGTCCATACCTTCGCAGCTCATTACTGCCTGGAGAGGGAGTCCCGACAGGACAGTGCCTTCGGCCAGGCCGTGCTCTTTAATCTTTTCGGTGTGTAGGCAACTTCTACCCTCCAGCCCTTCTGTGCTTATGCTACCAGAGTGCTGGTTCCCATTGAACACATGGTTCCTACTGCAATCTGCACCTGCGGGCTCAATTGCTGCTCCTCATGGCTTTCCCTGAGGGTAATTGATTTTTATCTATGGGCTTTCAGTAGTCTGTAGCTAAGGAGTCCCATTTGTGAGGACTGACTTCTTGCTTGTTCCCGGAGAAAGCGTAGTTTCTCACCTGTAATGTGTTCTCCAGGGACAGCAGGAATCAGTCCTCACAACCCTCCCTCCTCCCCTTGGAGTTGCTTCCTTCTTTTTTTGCTATCTTAGCTATGTCATCTGACTGGACAAGATAGCACCCTTGGGCGGGAAGGGGACCATGCATGAGTGGTGGCATCTCCCAAAGGTTTTCTTTGAAAGCTTGGGGCGATGCTTCCGCAAGGGCTCCATCGGCGCCGTCACCCATATGTAAGAACTGATTCCTGCTGTCTCCAGAGAACACTGTTACAGGTGGGTAACCTCGCTTTAAGGACATCCTGAAAATCAGGCTGATTGTGGTGCACCAGGACTGGAGATGGCCATCCCTGATATAAGGTCTACTGGCCTGGGATATTTAAATTCCCATCCACCCCAGAGTTGCTGTTGCCTATATAGTCTTCGTATCGTAGTCATGTGTCCTCCAATTAAGTGGAACACCCACCTTTCTCCTTTTACTACAACTGCTTTATAACTCTATCAATCATTCAACATGTCATGTATTCAGTGCAATAACTGTGATGCCTTCATTCTAAGAAGAAGAATTTGGAGCCTTAGAGCTTGCCCTATATTTATTTTATTTATTTATATAACAGGTTTTTTTGTACCGCTTTATCGTTTCAGTCAAAGCGATTTACGTTGTAACTTAACTTGGTAATGTACATTAAACAGGGACATTGATAAAGTGAATTTTTCTGATGCAATGAGGTGCTAGTGGGAATCAAACTCTGATCTCTTGGTTCCCAAGCCAGTGCTTTAACCATTAGGCTGCCTCAAGTTTTCTGCTATGAATAAAGAATTTGACTCTATTAAGGGAAGAATTAGCTGCAGTGAAATACACCCCCCTTAGGGTACAAATTGAAAACAGCCCATCATTGCTCCCACAAAGAATCAAACATTTCCATAACAAATGGATCACAGTAGGCTCTGGTAGGTTGTGATCTGTAACACAGAGGACATCAAGAGATATCCCTGCACATTGCCTTCTCTGCTTTGGAAAATGAGTCTCCAATTAGTGGAAACTGAAATGACCTTAAATGAGAAGGTTAACACTGAATTTACTGGTAATGCCCCCCATGTGAACAAAACTTCACAAAACAGGAAACTATTATTACCTGGAGACTCCATCATCAGAGGGATTAAGTTGGGAATATGGTCCAAGAAACATAAGATGGTCAAACACCTCTTAGGTTCTTCAACCAGCAGGAACGCAAACAAAATTGTTAGCGTAGTCCGTGTAGAAAGTAAGCATTCCAAAATTGATGTTATCCACTTAGATACAAATGACCTGGCTAGAAACAGTATCTCAACAGTACAAAGGGACTTTCAGCTTTTAGGAGGGAAACTTAAACCCATTGTCAACACTATAGCGTTCTCAGAAGTTCTACCTGTTCATGATAAGGAGAAAGAAAGGCTGTATCACATAACCAACTTTTTTTAAAGAAAATTATGTGCATTTTAAAAAATAATACACATTGGTATATTTATAAATAGACCACTATATGGAGGATGCTTCAGAAAAACAGGTTCCCAATAATACATATTCCTGATCGTATCTCCAGTCTGGTCCCGGACCTCTGGGTTGTCTGCCTTAAACAGCAGCTTGGAGACTGAGGAACCACCTTCTTTGATGTCACCAGTATATGATGCTGGGATCCGCCTTCTCTCCCCAGTCACCTCAGTCTCCAAGCAGCTGTTGGGAGGCAGCCCGGGGGTCCGGGCTCCCTGGAGGAACGATTAGGAATCTTTTGGGATGGTTTATTTTTCAAACTAAAATCAAGCTGTAGATTTAAGGGGCACTCTGGTTATTTTTCACCAGAGTATTTTTAGTGCAGCCTGTACCTTAAACTGCAGGAGTCTTTCCCCCCCCCCCCCCCCCGTTCAACCGGTCGGGTTTCGGCGGGAGGGTGCAGGCAGCTATAAGAAAGGAACTGCTGTGGCTCTGGGGCTGTGCCATTTGGTCGGTGGCTGACCGGAACCATCAGAGTGTGTGGAGCCGGCGCTTTGCAGATGTTCTGCCTGCCAGCGCGCCCAGCTTCCGGCAGCAGCGGTTGGGGCCGCGTATTAAAAGCTTCTCCCTTTGCTTTTCTCACGCCCGGAGAGCCCCGAGGCAGTTCCGGTGAGGCGCCGGGGCGTGAGTGTAGCAGGCTGATGCGCTGGAGGCCGCCCCCGGTGAGTAAATTCTTCTGCGGTCCTTTCTGGGCGCTGTCTATTTTTGGCGCGAATTCAGTCTGTTGAGGCCTACCGCGTGGCTGGTATCGCGGAGCGGTTCAGCGTGTGTGGCTCGGGGGGCGTGTACGGGGGGTGTAGTTCTGCCCTGCGAGGCCTTTTTCTAGGTTTTTTGGTTTTGTTGGGCCATCCTTTGTGGTGCCTTGTGTGTTTAAAAAAAAAAAATCAAAATATCTGAATTAAATAGGATAAGCTTTCTCTGCCGGGCCTTACAAGCACAAGGGCAAGGCCTCTCCGGAGGGAGCCAATCCAGGGTACCAGGGCCTTCTGACTGGGCCTTCTTGCCAGCCACAGGTGTTTGGGTGACAACGGCGGTCTGCACAGCGGCTGCTGATTTTCACCATGCCTTCCAGACCCCAGTGTTTTGTGTGTGGGGCTAGGAAAGGTTCTGTGGCTGACTCGGGTGTGTGCAAAGGGTGCGCAAAGGAGGCCGCTTTACTGGATCAGGGGACAGAGTCCAAGAACGGGGTCCCCGGAGCCGATCCCGGGCCGTCTGCGGATCCGGCTGCTGTTTTGAACTCGGAGGAGCCGGTAGCAGGTCCTTCTTCTGCTCCAGATATTGCTCCAGCTTCGGCGCCCTGGGCTAAGGGGCTGGCATCTATTTTTTTCTACTGACTTTCTCTCGCTGCTGCAGCTTAGGAGCCCAGGCAGGCGCGGTGCAAAAAGGCCCTCGACCGTCCTCACGGCGGAACGCCAGGGCAAGTCGTGACGCCTGGAGGATGAGGAGTCTAAGGATCCGTCGGTCTCGGAGGGGCGGTTTTCCGAGGACGAGTGCCAGAGTGTGGATCTGGAAGAGGAATTGGAAGAAGGTGAACTCGAAGAGAAGGAGGACCAGGCGAGAGTGGTGCCGGTGTTCCGAAGGGAGGAACTCCCTGCGCTGATTGTGGAATCCCTGGGGGCCTTGAATATGCCGGTCCCGGGTTCGGCGGAGTATGACTCCCTAGAGGTTCCTTTGTTGCAAGTCTTTCGGAAGACTCAGCGAGCCTTCCCGGTTCACAGGGTCTTTCAGGAGATGATTCAGGAGGAATGGAATGTCCCCGAGGCACCGTTGAAGGGTGCACGGGTGATGCGTCGGCTCTATCCGCTGGTGGGTCAGGATAGGGAAGTTTTTCAGTCACCTAGGGTGGATGCCGCTGTGGCAGCCGTCACGAAGACCACCATTCCGGTTGAGGGGGGTGCAGCCCTCCGGGATGCGCAGGACAGAAGGTTGGATGCCATGCTGCGTCAAATTTTTGATGTGAACGCCTTGGCGCTCCATGCGGCTATTTGTGGAGCATGGGTTGCCCGGGCTTGTCTTCGCTGGTCGCAGCGGGTTGCCGGAGAGCAGAGCGGCGCTGGTCTCGATGAGGCCTCCAGGTTGGAGTCAGGAGCGGCCTATCTGGCTGATACGCATTATGACCTCATGAGAGGTTTGTCCAAGAGCATGGCGTCGGCAGCCAGACGCTATCTGTGGCTCCGGAATTGGGCGGCGGACAATTCCTCTAAGTCACGGCTCAGCAAGCTACCTTTTAAGGGGCGCCTGCTTTTTGGTGAAGACCTGGAGAAGTTGGTGAAAGACCTGGGTGAGTCCAAGGGCGGTCGTCTGCCGGAGGACAAGCCTAAGCAGGCTAGCAAGGTCCCCGGGGGCAAGGGCCCGTCTCGGGATTTTCGCAGGTACCGTTTTCAGAGGTTTTTTATTTAATTTATTTATTTATTTAACAGTATTTCTAAACCGCCTTATCTTAATAATCAAGGTGGTATCACAGCAAGCAATCAGGTAAAGTGTGTGTGTTGTACATGCAGTGAGGATAAAACTTAGTTGTGTGAGGGATGTGTTGGGTGCTTGATTTGTTTGAGCTATATACAGGGTGGGCTATTTACAGTGGTGCTAGAATCATATTTTATATATATTCAGTTGTTTGGGAGGATTGGAGTGCTGTTATCCATTCTCTTAGGTTATGTGATGTGACCATAGTGCTCTATGAACAGCATGGTTTTCAGTTGTTTTCTGAAGTCTTTGAGGTCTGGAGTTGCCCTTAGATCGTCCGGTAGATTGTTCCATATTGTTGGAGCAGCCATGGAGAGAGCTCTGTCTGGAGTTGCCCTTAGATCGTCCGGTAGATTGTTCCATATTGTTGGAGCAGCCATGGAGAGAGCTCTGTCTGTCTGTTGAGGTTTAATTTTCCTCAGAGAGGTAGGTTTCCCGGAAGAAGCCAGGGGTTTCGGGGGGCAGGAAGAGGATTTGGGGCCTCTTCCGCGGCTTCCTCGTCCAATTTTAAAAAGTCACAATGATGCCAGGGGGGCCCAGGCTCCCCTAACTGCGGTAGGGGGGAGACTGCAGGAGTTTTATGCAGCCTGGGCCCACATCACATCAGATCAATGGGTGCTCGAGGTGATTCGGGACGGCTATGCCTTGGAATTCAGCAGGCCGGTTCGCGACGCCTTTGTAGTGTCTCCCTGCCGGTCGCCAGGCCGGCGTGCGGCAGTGGGGCAGACGGTGCAGAGGCTCCTCGAACTCGGCGCCGTAGTTCCCGTCCCTCGCGAGGAACTCTGCTGCGGTCGATACTCCATTTATTTTATAGTTCCAAAAAAGGATGGCGGTTGTCGACCCATTCTGGATCTCAAGGGAGTGAATCGTCGGCTCCGCGTGTCACGCTTTCACATGGAGACGCTTCGGTCGGTTGTCGTGGCGGTGCAAAAGGGCGAGTATCTTACGTCCCTAGACCTCGCGGAGGTGTACTTTCACATTACCATTCGTCCGGACCATCAACGTTTTCTTCATTTTGCGGTTCCTTCTGGCCATTATCAGTTCCGAGCGTTTATTTATTTATTTATTTAGACATTTTTGTATACCGCCTTATCCTTCAATCAAAGCGCCTCGTACTTTAACCTAGGTCATGGTGGTAGTCGCCGCGGCGTTGCGGAAAGACGGAATTCTGGTTCATCCCTACCTGGATGATTGGTTAATTCGAGCAAAGTCCAGGGACGAGAGCGAAAGGGTGACTGCCCGAGTGGTGTCCTTCCTGGAAAGTCTGGGTTGGGTGGTCAATATGGGGAAAAGCCATCTCCTTCCCTCACAGAATTTGGAATACCTTGGAGCTCGATTCGACACATGGTCGGGGCAGGTGTTTCTACCGCAGCGACGGGCCAGCGCGTTGCGGATGCTGGTGCGGAGGTTCCTGAGCCGCTGAGCGCCCACGGCATGGGAGTACTTGCAGGTGCTCGGCACCATGGCGTCAACCCTCATGACCATCCTAATGAACACACTCATCATCGGAACACAAGAGAAAAATTCAGGGTACATCCTGATCTTCCTAGACATATCAGCGGCCTTCGACACAATCTCACACGAAATCCTCATACACAGACTACAAACAATCGGAATCAAGGACACTGTACTCCAATGGTTCAGATCCTACTTAACTAACAGACAGCAACGGATTCGCACCCTCTCCACAACCTCGCCCCCCTACAAACAACTTCAAGGAGTACCCCAAGGATCCACCCTATCAGCCATGTTGTTTAACATATACCTACGTCCACTATGCTCGATCATACGCACCCATAACATCAACGTCCACATCTACGCGGACGACATAATGCTCTACGCACCAATTACAACCAACAACCCAAAAAACGAACAGCTATCAGCCTGCTTCAACGACGTGACCAACTGGCTACAGGAGAACAATCTATCCATCAACATAAAGAAAACCGAAGCCCTAATTGTAACAAAAGAACCTGACTTCAAACCACCTACCCACCTCAACATGGGAATCACACAAATACAAATCCAGCCTCAAATAAGATATCTAGGCGTCATCATTGATCAAGCTCTCACCTTCAAACAACAAATCAACAAAACCGCTGGGATAATATTCCAAAAAGCTAAAACTATCCAACGACTCAGGCCCCTCCTAGAACCTCACGACTTTAGGACAGTGATGCAAGCTGTGACACTCCCTCATCTAGATTTCTGCAACATAATCTATCATGGACTTCCTGCCTCGCACACCAACCCACTCCGTACTGCCTTAAACACCACAGCAAGGATTATTCAAAATACAAAAAAACGGGAGCACATCACCCCAATCCTAAGAGACCTTCACCTCCTTCCACTGCAAGCAAGAATCAAGTACAAAGCCATCTTACTCATCCACAAAACTATCCACCAAACACGGAACACCTCACTGCACTCATTACTACCTCGACCATCCCACAACAGACCAACCAGACATTCCTCCAATAACTCTATCGTTGTCCCCCACAAAAGAACCAAATCTACACAACGGACCTGCAACAGAGCATTCGAACTTTATGCTCCATCCCTCTGGAACTCTCTACCAAACCACATCAAGAACAACAACGACATCACATCATTTAAGAAACAGCTAAAGACAATCCTATTCCGTGAACATCTTTCAACGGAAACACCACCATGACCTCACACTTAGATTTTAGCAGAAGTAAATCATGTCCATGTCCACCCATAATCATTAAGTGTTGACCCTGGTGATGGCCCCATCCTAAAAGAAATTACCCCTCCCTATGTTACATGTTCCACCGCTTTGACCCGGTGAAAAGCGGGATATAAATGCAGTTAAATAAATAAATAAATAAACCATAGACTTGGTGCCGTGGGCGCGAGCGCACATGCGACCGTTGCAGCGAGCTCTGCTTTGGCGCTGGTCGCACCAGCGGGATTCTCTGTCCAGGAGGCTTCCTTGCCCTGAGGAAACAAAGTTGGCCCTGCGGTGGTGGTTGGAGCCAGCGGTGTTGCGGAAGGGGAGACCGCTGGAATCGCCAGTTTGGATCCCGGTGATGACGGACGCCAGTCTAAGCGGCTGGGGGGCGCATTGCCGGGGTCAGTTCGCCCAAGGACTTTGGGACGCTCAGGAGAGGACCTGGCCAATCAACCGATGAACTACAGGCGGTGTCACTGGCCTTGCAGAGTTTCCACGGGATTCTGGTGGGGTCGGCGGTCCGGGTCTTCTCCGACAATGCAACTGCGGTGGCGTATGTGAACCGTCAGGGAGGTACCAGCAGTGCGGTACTGGAGAAAGAGGCCGAGGACCTGTTTGCCTGGGTCGAAGTAGAGCTCGAGGCCCCCTCGGCGGCGCATGTGGCCGGGGTGGACAATGTGCAAGCGGATTTCCTCAGTCGCGTACAGGTGGATCCCGGGGAGTGGGTTCTTCATCCGGAGGTGTTCGACATGCTGGTGCGGCGCTGGGGGGCCCCGGTCATGGACCTCATGGCAACCTTTCAGTCGGCAAAGGTCGCTCGCTTTTACAGCAGGAGAAGAGAAAGGATGTCAGAGGGTCTGGATGCGCTAGTCCAGGACTGGCCAGAGGGACAGCTTCTGTATGTTTTTCCGCCATGGGCGCTGATAGGCCGAGTTGTCCAACGTATCGAGGCTTACCGAGGGCGAGTGATTCTGGTGGCCCCGGATTGGCCTCGCCGGCCGTGGTATGCAGACTTGGTGCGGCTGTTAGTAGGAAGGCCCTGGCTATCGCAGGGTCCGCTGTGGATGCCCCACCTGGATCGGTTCTCGCTTACGGCTTGGCTCTTGAAAGGGCACGGCTGAGGGCGAGGGGCTACTCCGCGTCCTTGATCAGTACTTTGTTGCGCGCTCGGAGAAGGTCTACGTCCTTGGCGTATATTAGGATCTGGAGAGTGTTTGAGGCCTGGTGTGCCGATCGCTCGGGAGTGGCTCTGGAGGCCACCGTTCCGCAGGTCTTGCAATTTCTACAGGACGGTTTCGATAAGGGGTTGGCGGCTTCGTCGCTGAGGGTTCAGGTCGCAGCCCTCGCCTGTTACAGAGGTAAGATAGGTGGTCGCCCCCTAGGAGGGCATTGTGATATTAAGCGTTTTCTTCGGGCGATTTTTCTGCTGTGGCCTCCTGGGCGCAGCTTGGTGGCAAAATGGAGCCTCCCGTTTGTGCTGGAGGCATTAGAACGCGAGCCTTTTGAGCCGTTGAGTCGGGCATCACTGAAGGATTTGATGTTGAAGGTGGTGTTCCTGGTGGCCATTTGTTCGGCGCGGAGAGTCTCTGAGTTGCAGGCTTTCTCGTGTAAGGAGCCTTACCTGTCGTTTTTTGTCTCTAAGGTAGTTTTGAGGCCTGTGCCAGCCTTCTTGCCCAAGGTGGTGTCGGCTTTCCATTTGAGTCAGGTTGTGTCCTTGCCGGTCTTTCGGGGGCTGGCGGAGGGTGCTTCCGGCGCTGTGAGGAGTACGCTGGACGTCAAGCAGGCGTTGAAAAAGTATCTGCGCCGGACGGCGGAATTCCGCAGTTCCGAGAGGCTGTTCGTGTTGTTCGCGGGTCCGCGTAGGGGTGAAGCGGCGTCAAAGTCCTCCATTTAGCGGTGGATCAGACAGGCTATTGCGTCGGCGTATATTTTGAAGGGGCAGCCGGTGCTGGAGGGGCTGCGGGCCCATTCTACGAGAGCGCAAGCGGCGTCTTGGGCGGGGTCTCGTTTGGTTCCACCGGTCGAGATTTGCAAGGCGGCGATGTGGTCGTCTTTGAATTCCTTTGTGAAGCACTACCGATTGGATGTCCAGGCACAGCAAGATGTGTGCTTTGGAGCGGCGGTCATTCAGGCTGCCACAGAGGGTCCCTCCCGTTGAGTACTGCTATGGTACTTTCCCAGAGGTCCGGGATCAGACTGGAGATACGATCAGGAAGGTTAAATTAGACTTACCTGCTAATTGTTGTTCCTGGAGTAGATACAGTCTGGTCCTGTATCCCGCCCTGGTGGAATTGTCTCTCGAGAGGGGCAGCCTGACGGGCCGGTCTTCTGTCACAGGTAAGCGTGCGGAGCCCTTTTTGGGTATTTTCCTGGTGGGGGCGGGCTTCTCCTGGGTGTGCTGGGGGGAAGATTCCGCGCACTTTTATGGGATACGGTCTACTTTTTCCTGTTCTTTCATGGTTCTCTCTCAGTTGTTTTTTTTTTGGGGTTTGGCGCGGTATGGCGCCGGCTTCGCCTGCTATAGTTACTTAAGATGCTTACTTGTTGCTCCGGTGAGTCTGCTTTGTCAATAGGTAACTGGGAAGAGAAGGCGGATCCCAGCATCATATACTGGTGACATCAGAGAAAGAAGGTGGTTCCTCAGTCTCCAAGCTACTGTTTAAGGTAGACAACCCAGAGGTCCGGGACCAGACTGTATCTGCTCCAGGAACAACAATTAGCAGGTAAGTCTAATTTAACCTTTTATGAACCCTTAATACTAGACCAAAGTAGAGAAAAGTGAATCAGAAAAACAATCTAACCCTTCCCCTGCAAAAAAAAACCCACTCCAGTTGACTAAAACATATCTACTGCCCCGAAATGAAATAAAACATTTACAAGGCAATCTAAGCAGGAAGGAGGCACCAAGAGCCAGGACCTATGGCCGCAGCTCTAAAAATGCCTTCCTTTGCTTCTGAGTGGATCAAGTGACATCAGGAAATATTTGTTTCGCCTGCCCATAAAATTTATCATGGCGTTTAGTGAAATACAAATGTAAAATGTGGTCCTTATCTATTTCAGAAATAATGGATAACAATAAAGTAGCCCGAGATGGGATTTTGTCAGTGGAAGATTCCAAATAGGTGGATAAGTCTAAACTACCTGCCAGTAAACAGAGTCGAGATCATAAACAGTTTCAACACTTCCATGCACCGGTTTCTGAATCCCTTTGGGGATATAATACATTTATGAGATCCGGATAGCATCTGCACTGGGATACTGAAGGACCTTTTTAAGACATTTAATAAATGAAGTTATTGGTGAGAGGAAGTATGTACTTGGGAAATTTAAGAAACATAAATTTCTAGACCTACAGACATTATCTAATGATTCCAATTGATGAGACACTGCAATAGGACCTGAAACAGATAACAGTGAAGCTTGTGAAACAGTGAACTTGGAAGCAACTTTCTGAAAAAATGTATGTAATACAGTAAACTTGACATCGTGTAAACGATAAGGATTTAGGTAAGCAACTGGGGCAATAGATGGAACAACTAGCGGCTATACTGTGTTGAAGAACTGTATCTCTTTGGTAGGAAAAAACGATCCTAAGTGAAAACTTCAGGCAATATGTGGACAAGCATTTAAACTAGGGAAATGGGGTGACTGATGGGGAACAAACAAGATCAGGACGTCACTCCCAGCAAAAATATAACATTGGTAATAGTCGTCATATTAATCCACACATCAGTGCCAAGAAGGAAAGAGGAGTCTGGACCAATATCCGTCCAAAATACAAGCAAGTCAACAATTGCTGAGGGCAGTGAGCACAAATGCTCAAAGTCTAGCCAACAAAGTTCCTGACCTGGAATCCCTGATGGTGGAAATGGACTTTGACATTGTGGCCATTACAGAAACATGGTTTAATGAGTCACATGAATGAGATATAGGCATAGCTGACTATAATTTATTTAGAAGAGATAGAGAAGGCAGAAAAGGAGTAGCAGTCCTATATGTCAAAAGCAATATTAAAGCCGCTGAAATGGTGGGGACATTGGGAAAAGAAGAAGCACTGTGGATTGTGTTGTAAAGAGGAGATGGCACTATCATCCACACTGGTGTAGTCTACAGACCTCCAACTCAAACTGAGGAAATGGACAGCTACCTTGCAAAGATAGCTACGAAAGGAGAAGTGATCATTTTGGGTGACTTCAACCTACCAGATGTGGAAATATGGAAAGGAGTAAAAAGATTGTGGATGCTTTCCAAGAAGCATTGCTCAGACAACTAGTGATGGAACCAACCAGGGAAAGTTTGATGCTGGATTTTGTCCTCACCAATAGAGATAGCGTGTCACATGTCCGGGGGGGGGGGGGGAGGAGCCCATTTGAGCAGCAGTGATCATCACACACTGTGGTTTGAGGTAAAAGCCAAGGCAGAGTCCAATCATAGCAAACTCAAAGTCCTAGACTTCAAAAAACGTTGACTTCAGTAAAATGAGAAAATACGTGAAAGAGAAGTTGGCAGGGTGAAAGAGATAAGGGAAGTGGAATTGCAGTGGGCTAAACTAAATGAGGCAACGGATATATATGTAAGGGAAAGTAAATAAAATCAAGAGGAAAAGGAAGCCTATATGGTTAAGCAAAGAAGTGGCTACACAAAGGTAAACATAGCTTTCACAAAATTCAGAAGATCACAAAAAGAGGAACACAGAAAAGAGTACAGATAAAACTAAAAGACAAAGAGAAAAATAAGAAGAACAAAAGCAAAGACAGAAGAAAAGATGGCTAAAGATGTGACGTGTGGAGACAAAATCTTCTTCAGGTATATTCAGAAGAAGAAGATCAGAGGTGGAATTGCAAGACTCAGAAGTGCCAAGGACAGATTTGTGGAAAGTGACATTGAAAAAGCAAAAATGCTAAACCAATACTTCTGTATTCATGAAAGAAAATCCTGGAGGACGACCACATAAAATGGACAAATATACAATTGGGAATGGAGTAAATGCCGCACTATTTGCAGATCATGTGTTTGAACAGCTTGCAAAACTGAAAGTGGACAAGGCCATGGGACTGGATGGGATACATTCCAGTATACTGAAGGAGCTTTTTAATAGATCCTTAGAGACGAGGGGTTCTGGAGGACTGGAGAAGGGCTGATGTACCTCTTCACTAAAGTGGTAATAGGGAAGAGGTGACAAACTCTAGGCAAATAAGCCTTACTTCTGTGGTGGGAAAAGTTTTTAAAGAGAGAATAGTGAGCTTTCTGGAAGCCAATGGATTGCATGATCCGAAGCAACATGATTTTACCAGGATAAGATCGTGCCAAACAAATTTGATTGAGTTTTTTGACTGGGTAACCAGGGAATTAGATCAGGGGCGTGTGATGGATGTGATGTACCTGATTTCAGCAAAACCTTTGATATGTACTGTTCCTCATAGGAGCTTATCAAAGGTGGTGAACTGGATCAGAAATTGGTCGTCTGACAGACGACAGAAGATGGTGGTAAACAGAACTCTGAAGAAAGGAAGAGGCATAAAGGTGTGCCTCAGGGTTCGGTCCTGGAACCGATACTGTTCAATGTGTTTGTGAGTGATATTGTGGAGGGACTGAATGGAAAAGTCTGCTTTTTTGCAGATGACACGAAAGTTTGCAACAGAGTGGACACTTCTGAGGGGGTGGATGACATGAGGAAGATCTAAAAACACTTGAAGAATGTCTAATGCTAGGCAGTTAAGATTTAATGCGAAGAAGTGCAGGGCTATGCACTTGTGATGCAGAAATCCAAAGGCATCATATGTGATAGGAGGAGAGAGGATAGTGTGCACAGACCAGGAGAGGGACCTCGGAGTGCCAGTGTCTGAGGATCTTAAGGAGGCAAAAAGATGCGACAAGGCGGTAGCCAAAGCCAGAAGGATGCTGGGCTGCATACAGAGAGGAATAAACATAAATCCAATGCAATTAATTAACCAACTTAAAAATAAACACTTATACATAAAAAATTTTAACTTATAATCTTATAAAAGATGCAATAAAAATGTTTAATAATAATTTTATTTACATCATGTATGACATGTAATAGTGGGAGAAATACAAACAGTTATTTGTTATGTTTTTGTTAGTTTTTTGTGGTAATTTTGGTATGTTTTATATTTCTCCCACTATTACATCACTGGAGCATCTGCTGCCCAATCGGGAGCAGCCCCGACCACTTTAAAAGCAGCGCACCATCTGGCGCGCCCGCGCCGGCGGGCCCGCGCCTGAGGGACTTGCCAGAGGGCCCTTTGGCACGGCCCTTAGGCTAAGGCCAAAACAAGTAAATTCCACACCAACAGAGCCAGAGACTTTAGCAGCAAATTCTTAAAAGCTATCCACAAGAAACAGAAACTCGAACTGGTCGCCTGTCTACGTCCATTCTACAAACCACTTAATCTTCAAACTCCTCTCATCCTAAGTATGACCGATCGTCGTCAGTGACCTTGGACAGCCTGGACCTAAAGTTGCTTATACTGATCGCTTACAATCCAAACTCCTATCAATCCTGATTGCATTGACCCCTCAGCCGCTAGACGGACTATCTCTATTCAGTGGACTCTCTCCAACTCTGCACGTAAGCTGCTTTACTCACTTTGCTACTGTCTTGCTACAATGTTTCATAATGTTCCTTACCAATCCTGCGATGCTTTACTGTTATATACTTTGTAATTACTCATAGCTATGCTGTTACATTGAAGTTTCCACTCCTGTAATATTGACTGCAACACTTTACTTCCCTAACTGAAGCCAATTTTTGCTCTACCAATCACCGCCCGGCATTATTGACTGCCAGGCATATTCTAACCTGTCTCATTATGGCTCCTCTTACATCCTACTCATGCACCCTATGGTCAATCCTCTTTACCCTATACTTTTTCTTGCTCTCCTTCCCACATGCCCTACATTTGGCCCATAACTCTCCCATCCCAATAATTAACTCCATCAGACACCCACATTCCACACCTCATTATGCACACCCTCACTACTTTCCCCATCAACGCCCCTGTAAGCTAAAACCAATATATGTAAATCCCAATCTCTTCTCCAAGCATCTCCCTGATCCTCCCCTCCTCCCCCCCCTCAAATGCGCTCTTGTCAATGTCCGCTCAGTAAGAAATAAGATCCCCTTAGTTGCAGACCTTATAGCTGACAACGACCTTGACATACTCTGCCTCACGGAAACCTGGCTCCAAGACACTGACGCCGTCCTAATAAACCAACTGTGCCCCAAAGACTATTCAATCAATGTATGCAATAGAACTAATGGCAGAGGTGGAGGAGTAGCAGTTATATCAAGATCCCATCTGCAATTCTCTACAGCTGAAGTTACTTCTACCTCAGGCATGGAATCCATCACAGTCTCCAATTCCTCCCTCTCCTTGCACCTTATATACAGAGCACCTCAATCTAACTCAAACGATCTCTCCATGATCCTTGACACAGCTTGCTCCCCCCAACCTACCTCACGCCTTCTCATAATCCTAGGTCAGTGATGGCTAACCTTTTTGAGCCCGAGTGCCCAAACTGCCGCACAAAACCAAAGAATTTCCTCAAAGTGCCAGCACGTCAATTTGCATAAATATTTGCATAATGCTAACATACACTAACTTTTAGTAAACATGTCTCTTAATGAGTGTATGGATAAAGACAGACTAAAAGATTTCTACATTACTATAATCCAGTGCCAACCGCCAGGCACATTAGGAACTACTACAAACACTGCCCATTTAGAACCAATAGCAAACCCGCCGTATCCTAACAGCACTACCAGGACTCACAAAGCACCACACCATACCTATCAAAAGGCAACACTGCAAATATTAAACCAATACATTTCAGACAATAACAATACATGACCTACTGGGGAAAGAGAACAAGTGGCAATGTCAAAAAGGAATTACATAAACAGAATACCTCAGCTCAGTTACACAGTTGCAATTGCTCCAGCCACTTTATTCTGGTTTCTTCTGGTTTCTTCATGTTTTCTGCTAACTCTCCATCATCTGCTGTCCATTTGTCCTTTCTTCTCTCTTCTAGTTTTTTTTTCCATTCTCTCTCTCTACATCTGCTTTAACATACTAATCTTTCTCCTTTTGCTCTTTCCTCATTCCTATTTCATCCACTCAAATTTTACCCCTCCATCCTCAATCCCCACTTACTCTCCCAATACCCGGCCAATTGTAGATTTTTTATCCCTCCCACACAAAATATTTTTCCCCTCTCCATTTTACTCTCCCAGCCCCATCCCATTCTAATCCTCCCCCAACATCAGCTCCCTTCTAGTTCCAGCCTCACCCAGCATCCATTCCCTTCTAGTCCCTGCATCAGCCCATTTCCAGTCCTAGCAACCCCCCAACCCAATACCAGTCCTAGCCCCCCCCCATCAACTCACTTCCAGCCCTAAACCCCCATCACCCCATTTCCAGACAGCCCCCATCAGCCCACGGCCCATTAGCAGTCCTACCCCCCCAGCAAATTAGCAGTCCTACCCCCGCCAGCACGCCCATTAGCTGACATAACACTCCCCCTCCTGCCCATTAGCAGTCCTAACCCCCCCTCCTCCTTCCCATTAGCAGTCCTATCCCCCCCTGCCCATTAGCAGTCCTAACACCCCCCCCTCCGTCCCTTTAGCTGTCCTAACCCCCCCCTCCTCCTGCCCATTAGCTGTCCTAACCCCCCCCCCTCCTCCTGCCCATTAGCAGTCCTAACCCCCCCCCCCCTCCTGCCCATTTTCATTCCTACCCTCCCCCCCCTGCCATTTAGCAGTCCTAACCCCCCCTCCTGCCCATTAGCAGTCCTACCCCCCCCTCCTGCCCATTAGCAGTCCTAACCCCCCCCTGCCCATTAGCAGTCCTACCACCCCCCTCCTGCCCATTAGCAGTCCTAACCCCCCCCTCCTCCTGCCCATTAGCAGTCCTAACCCCCCCCCCTGCCCATTAGCAGTCCTAACCCCCCCCTCCTGCCCATTAGCAGTCCTAACCCCCCCCCTCCTGCCCATTAGCAGTCCTAACCCCCCCCCTCCGCCCCCGGCCCATTTGCAGTCCTAACCCCCCCCTCCTGCCCATTTGCAGTCCGAACCCCCCCCTCCTCCTCCTGCCCATTAGCAGTCCGAACCCCCCCCCCTCCTGCCCATTAGCAGTCCTAACCCCCCCCTCCTCCTCCTCCTGCCCATTAGCAGTCCTAACCCCCCCCCCCCTCCCGGCAAATTTTTTAAAAAAAAAAGCAGGCTCTGGCTGCTGCCGCGGCAGATTGCAATGTCCCGCGGGGCCCCCTCCGCCCGCTAAGCCCCTCTGCAAGGGCTTTCAGATTCGCGAGGGAGAGCGTCTCCCTCGCGTCTCTGTTAAGCCCGCAGGGGCTAATGGGAAATTTCCCATCAGTCCCTCGCGTCTAAAGGGGCTGATGGGAAATTTCCCATTAGCCCCTGCGGGCTTAACAGAGACGCGAGGGAGACGCTCTCCCTCGCGAATCTGAAAGCTCTTGCAGAGGGGCTTAGCGGGCGGAGGGGCCCCGCGGGACGCTGCATTCTGCCCTTGCCGCGTCCGCAGTCAGAGACAGCTTTTTCTTTTTTTTGCGGACCTATGGCCCGCGTGCCAGCTGCAAGGCCTTCGCGTGCCACAGCTGGCACGCGTGCCATAGGTTCGCCATCGCTGTCCTAGGTGATCTGAATTTACACTCCCATCACCCCAAATCAATCAACTATGTTTCTTTAAGCAATGAACGCCCTCCAATTCACTCAACTACTTGAACAACCTACACATTCCAAAGGAAATATCCTTGATCTCATATTTATTCCACAGCACCCTTTATTCTCTGATCACTTTCCATACACTATTCAACCCATACCCTAGTCTGATCATGCTCTCATCCTTCTCTCCATCCCCTACCCTACTTGCAAAAAACAACTCCCCTCTCATCCTCTACACACCCGTAGATTCAAACAATTTAATGCAGCGGACTTTCTTGAACAAATAATCCCCCCCCTTGACCTACTAAATTGCACAAATCTCAACCAAGAATCCCACATCACCAAATGGAACGACATTATATCAGCAGCTGCCTGCCTCCCACCCAAACATTCCCCTATAAAGTCCCGTAGAAGAACCCCCTGGTTCTCCACAAAGCTAAGAAACCTCAAGAGAGAGCTTAGACGTCTTGAACACAAATGGAGACGCTCTCGTGACCCCCACTCACATATCATTTACAAAAATAAAATCCAAGCCTACTGCTCTGAAACCATCAACCATAAAAAATAACATAATGAAAACCTTATCCAACTCAACAAACCTAGAGAGCTATTCTCCATTGCCAAATCCCTATTAAATGAACCCGTACAACAAGATCAACCTCCAAAAATAACTGCTCAAACTATAGCTAACCATCTTACCTCTAAATTCCTTCCTCCACCCTCAACCAATATTCCCCAATCTACTTCCTTCAATAGCACCCACATACATACCACATACATACTTGTTCCCTGTAAAATAGTTATCTCCAAGTTATAATGCCCTGTTCAATGTAATTTCAGTTTGTTCAATGTAAACCGCACTGATGCAGAATAGCGCGGTATATAAGAGAATATAATAAATAAATACATGAACTAACCACACTAAACACTTGGAGTGAATTTGAACCCATCACTCCAGATAATGTGAGTAATGTTATCAAGGACTAAATGCCTCCACCTCTGCCCTTGATCCTTGCCCTGTCCCCTGGATCAAGTCTACTAGAAACTCCATCAGCCCCTACATCCTGCATATGGTACAATCCTCCCTCCAGTCTGGTTCTGTCCCAGCTCCTCTCAAGTCCGCCACAATCCGTCCTATATTAAAGGGAGCAAAACTTGACCCTACTTCCTACAGACCCATCTCCAGTATACCCTTCCTTGCAAAAATAACTGAAAAGATTGTCCAAACCCAACTTCAGAACCATATTGATGAGCACTGCCCACTTGACTTATTCCAACATGGTTTCAGAAAGAACCATGGAGTAGAAACCCTCATCTCCCTACTTGATTCATTGTACCTTCACACTCAGAATCCCTCTCAGGGATGCCTTCTCATATTCCTCGACTTATCCTCTGCTTTCGACTCGCTCCCACATCATCAACTCTTAAACAGACTCCATGAAATAGGTCTGAGAGGCACAAACCTAAACTGGTTCCGCTCCTACTTAGACAGCAGAACTCAGCAAGTTTGCATTGGAAATGACACTTCCCTTCCATTTACCTTAAGACAGGGCGTCCCCCAAGGATCCAGCCTATCTGCCCTTCTATTTAACATCTTGCAGCCAGTCTGCAAAATTTTCCAAAGCTATGGAATCCAATACCAGCTTTATGCAGATGACATGATGTGCTTCACCCCATTTAACCTTACAAACCCCATTTTCTCTAAGTTAAGTGAATGCCTAACTAGCCTAAAATCATGGCTCTCTCAGCACAACCTGTCAGACGGCTGCCTGGGTGAGAATCTTCACAGTCTTGTCAAGTGCATATATCTATATGATTTGCAAGGTATTGTGGGCAATGTAGTTCATTCACACCAGACACAGCTGCTGACAATAATTTAGTTGTGCTCTTGGGTAAAGCCAATAAGATATTTATTTATGGGGTTATTTCTCCCAACACAGATATGCTTGGTAGCACATAAATTAGGTTACTTGCTTTCAGTGTTAACTTGGAAAAACAAAGTCAGAATCAGGAAAACAACAAATGAAAAGCCACAAAGCAAGAAACAAACTGTTCTTTTCAGGTTAACTTCTGATTACTTCCCACATAGATACAGAAGTGATTCTCTCCTAGCTCACAAGCAATTAGGTAAGGCTTAATTGCTAGCAGTTACCAGCTGAAACCCCTTAGCTGGCTTGCCTTCCACTGTGTGGGTCAAATCCTGCTTCAGGAGCTTTTCTGAGTAGATTAAAGAACAAATTTGTATTTCTTTGTGATGGTTGCTGTACTTTATAACAGAAAGTTACCAAATGAGTTTAGATAGATAGCAGTCCATATAAACAGGATCCTCATCTGCTATTATTCCCCCTTGTTCAACAAGCATGGGTTCAATATCATGGATTGGCACAGATGAATCTCTCAATGGAACATTTTCAGGAGAATACTTGTTTCCCTGCTGTCTTTCAAGGTTTATAGCTAGGGCATAGATCAGTGTTCATACCTGAGCTTCCATTGCTGCTAGAGTTCCTCTCTATATAGCCTGGCCAGTATGTAGTCCAGTTCTTATGTCCAGCCTTCCAATCCAGATCCCTGGACACTGGATCTCTCTTCACATACCTTCTGGCATAGGTCTTAGGGTCCCTTCCACGTGCAGCCGTCTCCCTCACAGGTAGCGTCTGGTGATTCCTAGCTCTGCAGCACCATTCCTCTGGCTTTCTCCAGTCCAGTGTTGTATGCTGGCCCTTGAAATGCCTCCCAGTATACGTACTGCTTTGGACTCTTCTAGACCTCTCAAAGGCTTTTCTCCTCTTTCTTCCAGAGGGTCTCTTTCCCTCTCTGTCCGTCTGGTTTGGCCTCTGCTTCTGATGATCCTTCAGATGAAACGATCCTTCTCTGGATATTCAAGGTGATCATGAAGATGGTCATCTGTAGAATAAACTCTACTCTTATTCTGCTTAGATGAGTGCTCCTCCCTAACAGCGCAGCTGTGCTGAATCAGGCCCTGCCCTTTGAGATGAGTGCTTAGGGATTACCTCATAGCCCTCCTGATTGAACACACGTTTCCCCACTTCAGCTCCTCTAATGGCTGTTGGAAACCTGGTGCATTCTGGGACTGGTAGTCTTTTATGGCAAAATTCTGTTTTCTTATTTCTACCAGAACTGACAGGTTGCTTGTTCAGAGTCACTTCACCTTTTCTATAGCTCCTTCCTGAGCTATGATAAGCTTCTTTATCACAAACCTCATAATTAATCAATCTAAAACTGAGGTCCTTCAGGTATTTTCCAACACTTCATACACCCCACCTCTAACCCTTACTATTGGTGATCTCCCCCTCACCATAAAAAAACAAGTGAAATATCTTGGTATCATCCTTGATCAGAACCTCTCCTTCACTGATCAGATTAAGAGGACCACTAACACAATATATGCTAAATTACGCATTCTATGGAACCTCAAACCTCTCTTAAGCCCTGACTCCTTTCGTGCCGTATGCCAGGCCCTCACAATCCCTTCTCTTGATTATTGTAACTTGATATACCATGGCCTTCCCAAGCACTGCTTACAACCCCTCCAACTGGCCCAGAACACGATAGCCAGACTTTTATCCAACAGCCCTAGATGGTCCCACATCACACCTGTCCTCTACAGTCTCCACTGGCTCCCTATTCAATACAGAGTTAAATTCAAGGTGCTTACCATTACACATAAGATTATCTCCAATGAGTCCGCCCTATGCCTCTCCCCTCTCCTTTCCTCCACCAACAACAGAAGAACACGTCGCTCCATTACCAAGAACCTACTTACCATCTCAATAAACAAAAGACATAGCAAACAATTTACTAGTAGCAGGGCCTTCTCCCTCTATGCCCCATCCCTATGGAATACCCTTCCACATATCCTGCGAAACTGCTCCAGCCACTCCGAATTCCGGAAAAAGTTAAAAACTTACTTATTCCTGGAGCACTTCTCCCAACCACCTTAATTCTTAGCCCCCTCCTCCCCTCCTCTTACCCCTACTATCTCAATGTTGATTATAAAAAAACCATATAGTATCTTTTTCTCTGTATATACCTTGTACATAGTTACTCTCTGTAAATAGTTCCATGTATTGTTTCTAATTTCTGACACACATATTTATCCTTGTTCATTGTTCCATGTAAACAGTTGAAACATACTGCTATATAATGTTCTATGTAAACCGTCCTGATTTGTAGAAGGACGGTATATAAAAAATGTTAAATAAAATAAATAAGTAAGTAGGAGGGGGTGTCGGTGAAATGGGTGGGTTATATTCTGAAAAAAAGCAGGGGTTTTAGGAGTTTACAAAATGCTTGCAGGTTCTTAGTTGGTCTAATGGAGTCTGGGAGGGAGTTCCAGAGGGTCGGGGCAGAATATCTGAAGGCTCTGTTGCTGATGGCTTTCTTGGTTTTCCTTACTGATGGGGGCAAGGCTAAGAGGTCCTTTGTACATGCTCTTCTCACTCTGACATCAGACTGTGGCTGGATCAAGATGGATAAAAAGAAGGGGAGATGCTATTGTGTAGTTTAAAAGTTGTATCTTACTCTGGAAACGATGGGGAACCAATGGAGATTATAGAGAATTGGTGTGATGTGATCAGTAAGTCTTGCTTTGGTAGTAATCCTAGCCGTTACATTTTGTACAAGTTGCAGTGGGTGAGTTGTCTTTTTAGGTAGGCCCTGATCATATCTCACAAAGAATATAAAAAGACTTGAAACAGTTCAGAGAAAAGCGACCAAAATGATTTGGAGCCTGTGCCAGAAGACATATGAGAAGAGACATAAAGACCTAAATATGTATACGCTAGAGGAGAGAGGGACAGGGGAGATATGATACAGACCTTTAAATACTTAAAGGGTATTAATGAACAAACCTTTTTCAAAGACGGGACAGCTGTAAGACTAGAGGGCATACGATGAAGCTGCAAGGCAGTATGTTTAAAAGCAACATCAGGAAATACTTTTCACTGAAAGGGTGGTGGATGCTTGGAATGCCCTCCCGATGGAGGTGATGGAGGCAAATACAGTGACGGAATTCAAAATGGCATGGGACAGACACAATGGTTTCCTTTATTGCAAGAGGATGAAATCAAAGCAAACTTAAGTATCTTTTATGCTCAATATGTAGTGGGAGGCTGACCCACGAAGCGGCAGATACAACCCTCAACATAGGCCTAGAGGGGGACTGACCTGCATGGAGCAGCAGGTACAACCCTCAACACGGGCATAGAAGGGGTGGGGGAGCTGACCTGCACGGAGTGGCAGGTACAACCCTCAACACAGGCAAGAGGAGGCTGACCTGCACAGAGCTGCAGTTAACGTCCACTCTAGCCACCTTATTGGGCAGACTAGATAAGCCATACTGGTCTTTATCTGCTATCCTATACTACATTACTATGTAACTTTATTCTTGTCTCCAGATGGGCATCAACTCTTAAATCTTATCGGAGCAAATGGATACGTTTTGTCAAATGGGGAAAAGAGCACCAGCAATATCCCCTATATTTTTCCGGCTACCTGGGTCATTTCATACCTTTTTCACCTGTTGAAATTGGATCTCAAAACATCTTGGTGGCCATAGTGGAGGAGTGGCCTAGTGGTTGGGGCAAGGTACTTCAGGCCAGAAGGTCGGGGGTTCAAATCCCACTAGAGGACAGCAACCTTGGGCCGGAAGGACTGGGGTTTCTAGTCCCACAGGTGCTCCTTGTGGTCTTGGGCAAGCCACTTAACCCTCCATAGCCCATGTTCCCTGTAAAATAGTTATCTCCAAGTTATAATGCCCTGTTCAATGTAATTTCAGTTTGTTCAATGTAAACCGCACTGATGCAGAATAGCGCAGTATATAAGAGAATGTAAGTAAAATAAATAAATAAAAATAGCGGCAAACCATGCACTCATCAAATTATTTATTTACTACCATTGGTATATGGGACATCATAGCAGTTGACAGCAATGGAGAATATTTTTTATCCACAGATCCATTAGTTTCCAAATTTATGAAAGGTCTCATGAACACAAGACCACCACTAACCCCCCTCCCCATACCTGTTTGAGATCTTAATATCATCCGCATGAGACTCATCTGTAGTCCCTTTGAGCCTCTGAGTGCAGCCTTGTTGCAACACCTTACATAGTATACGAGAGCAGATAAAGACCAGTATGGTCCATCTAGTCTGCCCAGCAAGGTGGCAAGAGTAGGTGCATCTGCTGCTCCGTGCAGATCACCCCTCCCCATTTTATTTATTTAATAGCTTTTCTATACCATGCTCTTTAAAATCAGTGCGGTTTACAATTAACATTTCTTTGTACAATGCAGGGTGGAATTGCATTGTACTTACATTGAACAGGTATTGCAACTTGGATTTATAACTGGGGTAACTACGTATATACAGGTTGAGCCCTCTGTCGCTATGCTGTTTAGAGACACGGCGGGCTCACATAACTATGTACAGATATTGCCCTTTATTTAGAATTTACAACCTTTATTTATTTATCTTTGTCAGTGGGGACGATTGCTTAGCGACTATTTACAAGGGTAGGGGGTTAACTAACGCTATTATTTACAGGTTATGCAGTTGTGCCAAGGGTAGGGCTGCATCATTGTGAGATGGGTGCGCTGGAGGTGTAGTCCTGGTGGTGGAGAGTGGCTGCTTGTGATCTGGCGTTAGAGTAGTGCAAGAGGAAGAGATGGTTCTTCAGTGCCTTTCTAAATTGGGTGAGGTCAGAGATGGACCGGATGGTGGTAGGAAGGGCATTCCAACATCTGGGTGCATAGAACAGAAAGGCCCTGTTTGTTGTTGCCTGAGAACATGCCTTTGTTTAGGGATGTACCCACCGCTCCTTGAAGGTCACCACTGTTTGTTAGATAGTTAAGTATATTTTGATTTTATCCTGTTGCTGTAAAGGAATCCACTGTGTCTGTCCCATGCGATTTTGAATTCTGTCACTGTATTAGCTCCCCCCCCCCTCCACTTCCTTTGGGAGGACATTCCAAGCATCCACCACCCTTTCTGTGAAAAAGTATTTCCTGACATTGCCTTTCAGTTTACCTCCTTGCATCTTCATGTTATGCCTCTAGTTTTGCAGCTTCCCCATCTTTGGAAGACTGTTTTCCTGATAGTGATATCCTCAGCAACCTGGAACAAAAGCTGCTTGAACTGAAAATTTGCATTCTGTGCCAATTCAGAACATTTGCAAGGAAGCCCATGTTGCTGCTATTCATGTTTATCTTTATTTGTAAACTTGATTATACTGCACCTTACAGAACATCAAAGCGGTGTACAAAATACAAAATAGCTGCAGAGGGAAATAGAAAAGGACTCCATTATCTGATAGGAAAGGAAAGCCAGTTGCACAAAGAGGAGAGAGGATAGAAAAACAGAAGGGAGAGAGCGGGATACAGGCTTCTGGTGAATTAAGTGCTGGTCAGGGGAAGGTCATAGGCATGTTGAAATAGATGAGTATTTAGCATGGATGTGAATTCTGTGAAGGAAAGCTCTAGTCTGAGGTCAGCAGAGGGCAGAGCTAAAAAAGAAGAAAGTGGATTGTTTGGTGGATTCCAAGTGGGCTTGTGAGGGCCGAAGGTAGGTGCAAACGGTTTGAGTGAATTGAGCGAAGGACGCAGCGAGGGGAACGAAGATGAAGCAGGTCTGAGAGGTAAATGGGAATGGCAGTGTCTAAAGCCTTGTTGAACAAGTGCGAGTAGTTTATACCTTATGTGAGATTTGAGGGGATGCCAGTGGAGTTGTATGAAAATCGGGGTAATATGGTCAGTACGAGATGCATGAGTGATCATCTGGGCGGCAGTGTTCTGTAGTAGTTGGTGTCGACTAAGCTGGTACTGGGGGGAGGCCTGCAAGAACTACATTGCAAAGTTCTGAGATAACTAGAGTTTAAAAATAATGCCCATTAATGTTTGTTTAGGGTGGTTTTCTTCCCTTTGACCTCTCTCTTTCTTAATTTGATTTATTTCTTGTATTTTGCTTCTGCTTTTCCCTTGACTTGGACAGCTTAATTACTTGTTTGTTTCGGGATTATTTATTTTATTTATTTAACATTTTTTATATGCCGTTTTTCTCCAATTCAAAAGGGTTTACAATGAACAAAATAACACTGTGACTACAGCTGTTTTACATTATATTAACTTGTTTTGTATACCTGTATGGAGCATTGCTTGTAATTTTTATTTAAGTTGTATATATGCAAAAGTTTAATAAAAAAAAGAAATAGCTTGCAAAGCAGCATGCTATTTTTCACAAGATTATTCTTCGAAGATGATGGTCTGAGTACTTCACTCCCATAAATATATATATAGTCCATAATAAGGAAGCAAAACAGAGTCAGACAACTTTCATAGGTGGCAGGAGATTGTATTGCCCCTCCTATTTGCTATCTCCATCTCCTCTACTTAGAGGATGCAAGCCACAGATAGACCGCATGTTATTTCAATGGCTTAAGTGACCTTACAGGAGGGTAATTAGATTCTTTATTTTTATTTATTTATTTATTTATTGATCTATTTTTTCTATACCGCCCCTTCCAGAGATCAAGGGCAGTTTACATGGAACAGTTAACAATTTTGTATACTTCTGTATACTTACATAGAAGGGTAATTCTTCAGGTTAGCTGTGTTGTATATTGAAGTGCAGCACACGTTTTTGAAAATGGATGATATTGGTAGTGTGCAGAACTGCGCTTCCTATTATACAGAGTTCAGATATCCAAGTTTATTTAGTGGGGTTTCTCTAAGGATGACATTTTGTAGTTTACCATTTTTGAGCAAGGAGTATAAAGTAATCTGTTACATTCAGGAAGTATTTATTTATTTATTTATTTAGACAGTTTTGTATACCGCCTTATCCTTCAATCAAAGCGGTCACAACACAATTGGGGGATACATTTAACACGCGGGGATATGAGACACACACACTAATACTTACAGGGAACATGGGCAATGGAGGGTTAAGTGGCTTGCCCAAGACCACAAGGAGCACCTGTGGGACTAGAAACCCCAGTCCTTCCGGCCCAAGGTTGCTGTCCTCTAGTGGGATTTGAACCCCTGACCAAACAGCCACTATAAAGTAAATAAGTGGAGGTTAGCAAAAAAATGAAAGAAATTTTTCAGAAACACTCATGACCTCTTTCATAGCTCATCCAGTATCAACTATTGCAATATTTTGTCTTTGTAGCAAACATGACTGACAAGGAACTAAAGAAACTTCGCAATAAACAGAGGCGAGCACAGAAGAAAGCACAACTGGAAGAGGAGAAAAAAAATGCAGAGAAAGAGAAGCAGCAGAGGAATCAGAAGAAGAAGAAGGAGGAGGATGATGAAGAAATTGGGGGCCCGAAAGAAGAGCTTATCCCAGAAAAACTGGCAAAGGTACATCCCCCTAAGCCGCTGTGCTGTAGGAGTAATTTTATAAAGTATTTTTTGCATGTAAAACATGTTTTATGCGTGGGAAATGAATACTATAAAATCCAATGGGCATATACAAGCATACAAGTATGCATGCTGACGAGCACACATACTTTTTATATGGATTCTGAGTAGATAATGTTGGAGGCATGGTTTGGGCAGAGCAAAGGTGAAGTTGTGAGAGATGTGCATACTTTTATTTATTTATTTATTTATTTATTTAACATGTTTTGTATCCCGCCTTTTCCTTCAATCAAAGCGGTTAATACAGCACAAAGTTAAACAAAGGTGAGGGAAACATACATTGCATTATCATTACATCACAACAAAACACTAGGAGTACAAACAGGGAACACAGTACATAACTTACATTACATTACCTTACATTAATTACAAACAGCATATCGCTGAACAGAATGAGCATATAGCAGCAGATAGTGGGTCTCGCACGGTCCACCGCCTAAGGGCCACGCCAAAGGGCCCTCTTGCGAGGCCCTCAGGCGCGGGCCCGCAAGGCACGGGCGCGCCATTGCTGAAGGGATTTTAAATGATTTGAAAAGTGCTCAGATTGGCTGCAGTTTTCTCTCACACACAGTTCCCAACTAAGTAGGCACAGCTGATTCTCACTCACTGCTCACAGGATCGTTGGAGCCTTTGCTGAAGGGATTCTAAATGATTTGAAAAGTGCTCAGATTGGCTGCAGTTTTCTCTCACACACAGTTCCCAACTAAATAGGCACAGCTGATTCTCACTCACTGCTCACAGGATCGTTGGAGCCTTTGCTGAAGGGATTTTAAATGATTTGAAAAGTGCTCAGATTGGCTGCAGTTTTCTCTCACACACAGTTCCCAACTAAGTAGGCACAGCTGATTCTCACTCACTGCTCACAGGATCGTTGGAGCCTTTGCTGAAGGGATTCTAAATGATTTGAAAAGTGCTCAGATTGGCTGCAGTTTTCTCTCACACACAGTTCCCAACTAAATAGGCACAGCTGATTCTCACTCACTGCTCACAGGATCGTTGGAGCCTTTGCTGAAGGGATTTTAAATGATTTGAAAAGTGCTCAGATTGGCTGCAGTTTTCTCTCACACACAGTTCCCAACTAAGTAGGCACAGCTGATTCTCACTCACTGCTCACAGGATCGTTGGAGCCTTTGCTGAAGGGATTCTAAATGATTTGAAAAGTGCTCAGATTGGCTGCAGTTTTCTCTCACACACAGTTCCCAACTAAATAGGCACAGCTGATTCTCACTCACTGCTCACAGGATCGTTGGAGCCTTTGCTGAAGGGATTTTAAATGATTTGAAAAGTGCTCAGATTGGCTGCAGTTTTCTCTCACACACAGTTCCCAACTAAGTAGGCACAGCTGATTCTCACTCACTGTATACAAGTATACCTAGACATAGTACACACACATAGTACAGCTTCAGAGCAGCTGTAACTTTGTGTGGGAGCATTGTATAATTGGGGATTATTTTGGGAACCTGTTATCTCCAGGAACAAGCAGGAATGTAGTCATCACATATGGGGTATCATCGGTACCGACGGAGCCTGCGTGGGAACGCTCCCCAGCGTCCAATTAGAAAGCTTTTCGGAGCATCCCACAGCGCCTGCATGCTGCCTTCCCGCCTTTCCCAATTGCCTCTCTCCAGTTCTTCGTTTTCCGCGGAGCCAGCAGGTCATGATCCTGTCACCGCAGAAAATTTTCCTTCTTTTTGTGGTCGCGTCTGCCTTCCTCGACGCGTTATCGGTACCACCGTTTTTTCTTTCTTTCTTTCTTTTCTTAAAAAAAAAAACAAAACTTTTTCTTAGTACTTTTTTCCAGGTGCACGTGCCTTTTGGGCCTTAGGCCCGAGAATTTTTCCACAAAGGAAAAACCCTCTTCGGGTTTTAAAAAGTGCACCAAGTGTGGCGGTACCATCTCCGTCACCGACACCCATGAGTGGTGTCTGAAATGTTTAGTTCCTGACCATTCCATCACGGAATGTATGGCCTGTGCCATGATGTCCAAGAGAGGTCGACAGACAGAACCCTGTTTCCTTCTGATGCAGCTTCGGTGGCATCGACGTCTTCTAGGGCTTCGTCTTCCTCCCATGGATCTCAGGTAACTAAACATAAGTCTAGCCGGTCCTCAAAGGGTAGATCTCCTTCTAAGCATCGAGATGCCTCTGGCGTTGCCCTTGAGGATTCTGCACTAGCAAAATTGCCCTGGCAGGAGGCTTCGGCTTCCAAAGCCTTATCGGGGCTCCAGGACGTTCTCGAGGCCTCCAGGACATTCTCGAGGCCTCCACCTCGGCAGAACTACTGGTGCCATGCTCTGGGGTACCGGCAATCTTCTCCGGTACCGACATCCAGGCCTCGGCAGCGTCAATAGACCAGAGAGTCCTGGCTATTGAGCGCAGTCTGGCGGCTCTCCTTGTGGCATCGATGCCCTTGGAACCGCGTCAGACACTTCAACCGGTGCCGGTACCGATAGCATCGGCATCCGCATTGCCAGTACCCAGTCATGCCATGCCTTCCGGTACCGTTACACCCGTACCGATTCCCCTCGGTACCGACTTTGGTCGGTACGGGTATTGGACTCTTCAAGAGCATCCTGACAGAAGGTACTTCGAGTCCTCAGAGGAATCTGAGGATTCTGATAGTTCTGTCGATGTGGGAATACTTCTACCGGAGGAGCCTTCCTCCCCTAAACGCAGGATGTCTCCTCCAGAGGACGTTTCCTTCCACGATTTCATCAGAGAGGTAGCTCGGGGTCTGTCCGTTTCTGTGGCCCCTGAAACAGAACCCAGAGCAAAGGAGTTGGAAATTTTACAGTATCCTAAAACTCCTAAGGAGGCAGCTACCTTGCCCATCCATGAGATCTTGCATGATCTCATGCTAAGAATGTGGGAGACACCTCTTACTACCTCTCCTCACTCTCATAGACTGGATACTCTGTATCGAGTCCCTCCTTGTCCTGGTTTCCAGAAAACTCAGCTTCCCCACCACTCTATTGTAGTGGAGTCAGCTATGAGAAGGATCAAGAGTGTAAAGAGACATGCCTCTAATCCCCCAGGATGTGAGTGCAGAACTTTGGATGCTTTTGGAAGTAGTGTCTTCCATGCTTTCTGCCAGGATCAGTTCCTATAGTCTATATATGGGAATGTTCCTGAAGGAAGTCACAGGAGATTTAGAGGCTTTGGGCCCTCTTCTTCCTGAGGATAGAAGACAGGATTTTCTCACATTGGTCAAACATGCCCAGGATATTTCTGAATTTGTCAACTGTGCAGCTTTTGACTGTTTTGAGTGCATAAACAGAACCTCTGCCATTGCCATAGGTGCACGTAGAATTGCTTGGCTCCAGGCATCTGATCTGGAGCTCTGGGTACAAGACAAACTCGGAAATATTCCTTGTACTGGTGAGAACCTGTTTGGTAAAGATTGGCAAGAGAAAGCCAATGAGAGATGGTTGCTGAAAACTCCACCTTGGAGAGATTATCCAAGTCCACAGCTGATCCTGCAAGAAAGAAATATTTTAAGAAATCATTCTTTTCTAAAAAGAAAAGATTTTATCCTGCTTATTCTCAGCAGGGACATTCTGCAGGTCAACCTGTTCGAAAAGGTCAGCAACCACCCAAACAAAGGAAAGCAAAGACTGCTAAACCTCAACCGTCTCAGCAGTCTCAGCCTCCACAAGGTCTTTGACTTTCAGCTAGAGAACTTAGCCTTCCTGGCTCTCAATGGACCAGAGCCTCCCACCATTCCAGGAAGGTTGTGCCATTTTGCCCCCGGATGGGGACAGATAACAGCAGAGCATTGGACACTCCATCATAAAAGAGGGGTACAAGCTTCATAAGAACATAAGATATGCCATACTGGGTCAGACCAAGGTCCATCAAGCCCAGTATTCTGTTTCCAACAGTGGCCAATCTAGGTCATACGTACCTAGCAGTTTCCCCAAGGGACACAGGTTCCACAATGCTTGTATTGGTTCAAGCATTGATATCCTGGGTCCCTTCTTAATAATGGTTTATGGACCTTTCCTCCAGGAACTTGTCCAAACCTTTTTTAAACCCAGCTACACTAACAGCCTTTACTACATCCTCCGGTAAACAATTCCAGAGTTTGATTACACGTTGAGTGAAAAAATATTTTCTTTTATTAGTCTTAAATAGTTTATCCTGTAGCTTCATTGCATGTCCCCTAGTCTTTCTATATTCTGATAAGGTAAACAATCGATCTATGTTTACCCGTTCCACTCCGTTCATCAATTTATAGACTTCTATCATATCTCCCCTCAGCCGTCTCTTTTCCAGGTTAAAGAGCCCTAACCTTTTTAGCCTTTCTTCATAGGAGTATTCTTCCATCCCCTTTACCATTTTGGTGGCTCTTCTCTGAACCTTTTCTAAAATCGCTATATCCTTTTTAAGATACGGCGACCAGAATTGCACACAATATTAAAGGTGCGGTCTCACCATGGAACGATATAGAGGCATTATAATATCTTTTGTTTTATTTTCCATTTCTTTCCTTATCATACCTAGCATTCTATTTGCTCTCTTGGCCGCCGCTGCACACTGGGCCGAGGGTTTTAACATGGTATCCACAATGACGCCTAAATCTTTTTCCTGGGTGGTGGTTCCTAATGTGGAACCTTGCATCGTGTGACCATAGTTTGGGTTGTTCTTCCCTAGGTGCATAACCTTGCACTTCTCCACATTAAATTTCATCTGCCATTTTGATGCCCAGTCTTCCAATTTATCAAGATCCTCTTGCAATTTTCCACAATCCTCCTGGGTTTTAACAACTTTAAATAGTTTTGTGTCATCTGCAAATTTGATAACCTCACTCGTTATTCCACTTTCCAGGTCATTTATGAATATGTGAAAAAGCAGCGGACCCAGCACAGATCCCTGGGGTACACCACTATTCACCTTTCTCCATTGGGAAAATTGGCCATTTAGCCCTACCCTCTGCTTTCTATCTTTTAACCAGTTCCTGATCCACAATAGTACACTGCCTCCTATCCCATGACTCTTTAGTTTTGCCAAAAGTCTCTCATGAGGGACCTTGTCAAAGGCTTTCTGAAAGTCCAGATACACAATATCAACCGACTCACCTTTGTCCACCTGTTTATTCACTCCTTCAAAAAAACATAACAGATTAGTAAGACAAGATCTACCTTGCCTAAAGCCATGTTGTCTGTCTCCCATTAGGTCGTGACTATCTACATGCTGAGTAATTTTATTCTTTATGTTGGTTTCTACCATTTTTCCCGGTACTGATGTCAGGCTCACCGGTCTATAGTTTCCCGGATCACCCCTCGAACCCTTTTTAAAAATTGGTGTTACATTGGCGATCCTCCAATCCTCAGGTATTAGAGATGATTTTAATGATAGTTCACAGATTACTGATAGCAGGTCTGCAATCTCAAATTTCAGTTCTTTCAACACCCTTGGATGTATACCATCCGGCCCAGGTGATTTGCTACTCTTCAGTTTATCTAATAGTTGTAAGACATCTTCCCGATGTATCGATATTTCCTTCAATTCTTCCACACCTTTAAATACCACTTCAGTCATGGGTAACATCCCTACATCTTCCTCAGTAAAGACCGAAGCAAAGAATTCATTCAGTCTCTCCGCTATCGCCTTGTCGCCTCTTAGTGCTCCTTTAACCCCTTTATCATCTAATGGACCAACTGACTCTCTCACAGGTTTTTTGCTACGAATGTACTTGAAAAGGTCTTTATTTCGTTTCATTTTTCAAGCATGCCCCCCTCCCACAATGATAAGGCAGTTCAATTCTCCGACCTCTCTCATCAACCTGTTAGGTCAGGCGGTCACTATGCTTCTTGCCCAGGGGGCAATAGAAGAAGTACCCATCCATCAACAGGGTACAGGGTTTTACTCCCCCTATTTCCTTATCACAAAGAAAACAGGGGGATACAGACCTATCTTGGACCTCAGAGAATTGAACAAATTCCTTGTCAAAGAGAAATTCAAGATGATTTCTTTAGGAACTCTGCTGCCATACCTTCAGAGTCAGGATTGGCTATGTTCTATAGATCTCAAGGATGCGTACACCCATGTTCTCATCCATCCAACTCACAAACGGTTCCTTCGTTTCCTTTTTCAAGGACAGCACTACCAATACAGGGTGCTTCCTTTTGGCCTGGCCTCAGCACCAAGGGTGTTCATGAAATGCATGGCTGTGGTAGCAGCATTTCTCCGCATTCTAGGGATATTCGTCTTCCCCTACTTAGACGATTGGCTCATTTGAGCCCCAACAGAGTCAGAGGCCAGGACTTCTCTATCCTGCACGATGCGTACCCTTCAGTATTTGGGTCTGGTAATAAACATCCCAAAATCCAGTCTAACTCCCACTCAGTCTTTAGAGTTCATAGGAGCTTTGCTGGATACCAGAAAGGAAAGGGCCTATCTCCCCCAGGCCCGTTGCCTTCGCATGGTGCAGTTAGCTTCTCAAGCAGTGCTAAAGTCTCATCTCACTGCCTGAGAAATGCTACAACTACTAGGCCACATGGCATCTACCGTGCATGTGGTTCCCTATGCTCGCCTCCATATAAGGGCAGCCCAGTGGACTTTATCCACTCAATGGACACAGGCATCAGGGTGCCTGTCAGACAAAATAGCAAACACAAGTCGGCTTGTTTTGTCCCTCCAGTGGTGGAAGTGCACTCAAAACCTGTTGCTGGGGTGCCCTTTCCATCAACCCTTACCCCAGGCAGCTCTCACAACAGATGCTTCTCCAATGGGTTGGGAAGCTCATTTACAAGACCTCTCCACCCAAGGCACCTGGTCTCCACAGGAGACTCATCTACATATCAATCTCTTGGAGCTCAGAGCAATCTTCCTTGCTCTTCGAGTGTTCCACACCCTGCTCAGCTCTCAGGACAGTCCTCATTCATACGGACAATCAAGTAGCCATGTTCTATGTGAACAAGCAGGGGGGAACAGTCTCTCTGTCGCTTTGCAACGAAGCTTTGCGACTATGGGCCCTCGCCAGAGAGCATCAGATTTATCTCTTGGCGGTGTATCTTCCAGGCATACAAAACTCTTGGGCAGACAGACTCAGTCGAGTTCTGCTTCCA
Source organism: Ichthyophis bannanicus (assembly GCA_033557465.1). Lineage (NCBI taxonomy): Eukaryota > Metazoa > Chordata > Amphibia > Gymnophiona > Ichthyophiidae > Ichthyophis > Ichthyophis bannanicus. Next base: position 1,852,684,305 of record CM066032.1, on the reverse strand, counting down.
CACAAGTGGTCTCTGCATGCAGACCAGGTAGCCAAGATTTTTCAAATTTGGGGAACCCCGGACATAGACCTCTTTTCAAGTCCGTGGAATGCCATACTTCCCCGGTTCTGTTCCAGGACCCCGGCTCAGGGGGCTCAGGCCATGGATGCTTTCCTCCTTTACTGGGGTCAAGATTTCCTGTATGCCTTTCCACCCATTTCCCTGATTCCCAAAACCCTGTTCAAGCTTCAGAGAGACAGAGGCCGTATGATTCTCATAGCTCCACATTGGCCACGGCAAGTGTGGTACCCTCTGCTTCTACATCTCTCTCAAGCTCCCTCCCTGGAGTTAGGGTCTGCTCCAGATCTCCTATCTCAGGAGGACGGAATGTTATGGCATCCCAATCCCCAGTCTCTGCATCTCAGGGCTTGGTTGCTGAAGGCCTAGATCTCCATGATCTTAACCTCCCTCAGCAAATAAAGGATATCCTTTATGCTTCCAGGAAGCCTTCCACAAGACGCTCTTATGCTTTCAAGTGGAAAAGGTTTACCATATGGTGTTCGCAGAAAGGTCTTAACCCCAGTGCCATACCTCTGCAATCATTACTGGAGTATCTCCTTCATTTATCCAATGCAGGACTTAAGACTAACTCAGTGAGGGTCCATTTGAGTTTTATTGCAGCTTCCTTCAAGCCCCTAAATGGACAACCTATCTCCTCCCATCCTCTTATAGCAAGGTTTATGAGAGGCCTTCTGTTAACTAAGCCTCCCATAAAGCCACCACCTGTGGCATGGGACTTAAATTTGGTTCTTGGTCAGCTCATGAAGCCACCTTTTGAACCCTTAGCTACTACCTCCTTGAAATTCCTTTCTTGGAAGGTTATCTTTCTCATTGCAATCACATCAGCACTTCGTATCAGTGAGTTGCAAGCACTAGTAGCTGATCCACCTTATACAAGGTTCCATCATGACAAGGTAGTCCTTAGGACTCATCCATGCTTTATGCCAAAGGTGGTCTCGCCTTTTCATCTAAACCAAGCGGTCTGCCTGCCTGTGTTCTTTCCAAAGCCTCATGCATCAAATGCAGAAAGGAACCTTCATACTTTGTACTGTAGAAGAGCTTTAGCCTTTTACTTACAAAGAACACAGCAACATAGAAAGTCCTCTCAACTCTTTGTTGCTTTTGATCCTTCTCATTTGGGACTTCCAGTCTCCAAGAGAACACTATCTAATTGGATTGCTCAGTGTATAGCCTTTGCCTATCAGAGTAAGAATCTTCCTCTGGAGGGCCATGTCACAGCTCACAATGTGAGAGCCATGGCAATTTCAATGGTTCATCTGCACTCTGTGTCTATCGACGACATCTGTCGAGCAGCCACCTGGGCCTCGGTTGATACCTTCACAGCCCATTACTGCTTGGACAAGGACTCCTGCCGGGATGCCTTGTTTGGTCAGGCTGTTCTCCAACACCTGTTCCATACCTAATCAGCTCCTACCCACCGTCCCTGGTAGGATACCAGAGATCCATGGGGGAAGTGGAGCCCTTCTCAGGGACACACAACTTCTGGGGTCTCTCCCTGGCATCTAAAGCTAGGTAGTCCCCATATGTGATGCCTACATTCCTGCTTGTTCCTGGAGATAGCATAGATACTCACCTGTAATAGGTGATCTCCGGGAACAGCAGGAATTTAGTCCTCACAACCCACCCACCTCCCCTAGGAGTTGTATCTCTCTATCTATCTCTTTTCCTTTCCCTCTCTCTCTCTTTGTCTCAGCTTTAAAACTCAACTGGAGAGAGGCAGTTGGGAAAGGCGGGAAGGCAGCACGCAGGCGCTGTGGGATGCTCCCAAAAGCTTTCTAATTGGACGCTGGGGAGCGTTCCCTCGCAGGCTCCGTCGGTACCGACGATACCCCATATGTGAGGACTAAATTCCTGCTGTTCCCGGAGATCACCTGTTACAGGTGAGTAACTATGCTATCTCCAGGAACAAGCAGGAATGTAGTCTTCACATATGGGTATCATCGGTACCGATGGAGCCTGCGGGAGAATGCTCCCCAGCGTCCAATAGGAAAGCTTTTGGGAGCATCCCACTGCGCCTGCGTCGCTGCCTTCCCGCCTTTCCAACTCTCTCTCTCCAGTTTTTCGTTTTCCGCGGAGCCGACAGGCAGCAAACTCCGTCAGCGCAGAAAATCATCTTTTTGTGGTCGCGTCTGCCTTCACCGTCGACGCCCAAACTGGTTCCACTGGTCTCTTCTTTATTTTCTTAACTTCTTTTCTTAAAAAAAAAAAATAATTCTTTTGGAGGGTCTGTCCCCTCTTGGTGCCAGGTGCCATTTTGGGCACTAGGCCCTCTTTTCTTCCAAAATGGAGAAACCATCTAGTCGTTTCAAAAAATGTTCAAAGTGTAGCGGTACCATTTCTGCTACTGACACCCATGACTGATGTCTCAAATGTTTAGGTCCTGACCATTTACCATCGGAGTGTCTCCTCTGTAGAAAGATAACGAAGAAAGGCCTGCAGAACAGAGCTGCAAAACTCGACACCCTCTTTGCTGCAGATGTCCGTTGCATCGATGTCTTTCAGGGCTTCATCTTCCTCCCATGATCTCAGGTAACTAAACCCAGGTCCTCTAAGACCGGCTGGTCCTCAAAGGGTAGATCTCCTTCAAAGCATCGAGATGCTAATAGTGTTGCCCTCGAGGAAAATATACCGGCGAAACAGCCCCAGCGGGAGGCCCCGGCCTCCAAAGTATTAATGGGGCTCCAGGATGTTCCCGAAGCTTCTACCTCCGGAGAACTCTTGGTACCATGTTCTAGTGTCGTGGCCAGCTCCGCTGGTACTGACACCCAGGCATCGGCAGGGGCCATGGATCAGCGCATCCTGGCCATCGAGCGCAGCCTTGTGGCTCTCTTAGCAGCCTTGGTACCGCTAAGGCCGCTCCAGGCGGTTCCACAGTCATTGATACCGGTACCGACCGCACCTGCTTTAACTGATGCGCCTTGTTCCTTGCTTCCCCCCATGCCGGCCCTTGAATCTGTGTCCGGTATCGAGACAATCCGATGTCGACTTCGATCAATACCAGCGGCAAGCAATGCAAGAACACCCGGCACGAAGATACTTTGAGTCCTCTGATTCCAATGATCCTGAGGACTCCATCGGTACCAGTGTGATTCTTCCGGAGGATCCCTCTCCTCCTCAACATAGGATGTCTCCTCCGGAGGACATGTCCTTTCAGGATTTCATACGTGAGGTGGCACGGGGACTCTCAATCACTGTAACCCCTGAGAAGGAACCGAGAGCAGAAGAATTACACATTTTTCAGTACCCGGCAGTGCCTAAGGAGGCTGCTACCCTTCCCATTCACCGAATCTTGCATGACCTCATGCTAAGGATGTGGGAAACACCTTTAACGGTGTCTCCACACTCTCGAAAGCTCGATGCCATGTACCGAGTTCCACAATGCCCTGGTTTTCAGAAAACGCATTTACCACACCATTCAATGGTAGTGGAATCGGTAATAGGATCAAGAGTGCTAAAACACATTCTTCCAACCCCCCCAAGCCGTGAAACGACGACACTCGATGCCTTTGTGCATTAGTGCTTTCAAGCCTCGATGCTATCAGCTAGGATCAGCTCTTACGTTCTCTATATGGGAATGTATCTTAAGGAGGTTACAAGAGATATGGAGCTGATGGCTCCACTTCTCCCTGATGATAAAAGAACAGACTTCCTCACTCTGGTCAAACATGCCCAGAATGTGTCTACGTTTATGAACCGTGCAACCTTTGATTGCTTTGAGTGCATCAGTAGAACCTCTGTTATTTCCATCGATGCACGTCGCATTGCCTGGCTTCAGGCATCTGATTTAAAACAACGGGTGCAAGACAAGCTGTGGAACATTCCTTGCACAGGAGAAAACCTCTTCGTCAAGGATTGGCAGGACAAAGCTAATCGGCTTGAGTCCGAAAACACCACCTTGAACAGATTGTCAAGGACCACAGCCAACCCAGTTAAGAAAAAGACAACTAAGAAACCCTTTTTCAACAAGAAAAAGAAATTCTACCAATCTTACCCCAGGCTGTCCACTGCCCAGTTCATGCTCCCCAAAAGGGGCAACAACAACCCAGACAGCAAAGGAAGGCCCAGGTCCCCAGAGCTCAACCAGCTCAGCAGACACAGCCTCCTCAGGGGCTTTGACTCCTTCCTAGAGAACTTAGTCATCCTGCCCTTGAAAGGTCCAGAGCCTCTCACCATCCCAGGCAGACTCTGTCACTTTGCCGAAAGATGGCAACAGATAACATCGGAGCACTGGATTCTCTCTATTGTAACAGGGGTACAAAGTCCATTTTCACAGTATGCCCCCGCCCACCATCACAAAACAGTTCAATTCTCGGGGCCCTGTCACCTCTCTACTTGCTCAAGAGGCAATAGAAGAGGTACCCATATCCCAACAGGGCATGGGTTTCTGCTCCCCCTACTTCCTCATTCCAAAGAAGACGGGGATACCGACCCATACTGGACCTCAGAGTTGAACAAGTACTGTATCTGTTCTGAGAAAAATTCAAGATGATCTCCCTCAGAACACTTCTTCCTTACCTTTAGAGTCAGGATTGGCTATGTCCTCTAGATCTAAAGGATGCATATACACATATTCTCATCCATACAGATCACAGGAGGTTTCTTTGTTTCCTCTTTCAAGGAAACATTACCAGTACAGGCTTCTACCCTTCAGACTGACTTCCGCCTCAAGAGTCTTCACAAAATGCATGGCAGTGGTAGCAGCATTCCTGAGAACTTTGGGGATATTTGTCTTCCCCTTCTTAGACGATTGGCTCATCTGAGCATCAACACCTCCAAAAGCCAGCTCCGCTCTCTCCTGCACAATGCAAATCCTGCAGTACCTGGGACTGGTCATAAACCTCCCAAAATCTCATCTCACCCCTTCTCAGTCTCTAGAATTCATAGGGGCTCTTCTAGACACAAGGTAGTCAAAGGTTTTCCTGCCACAACCACGTTGTCTTCGAATACTTCAGCTGGCCTGTCAAGCAGCTATGAAAACTTGGCTAACTTCTCGAGAAATGCTTCAGCTGCTGGGGCATATGGCATCCACTGTACATGTGGTTCCCTATGCTCGCCTTCACATGTGAGCAGCCCAGTGGACCCTAACCCCCCAGTGGACACAGGCCTCGGGTCGCCTAAGGGACAAAATCAGAAACTCATCACACTTATTTCGTCTCTACAATGGTGGCAATCGCTGGAAAAACTTCTAGTAGGGTCCCCTTTCCAACAGCCACTGCATCAAGCCACCTTAACGACGGATGCGTCCAAGTTAGGCTGGGGAGCTCACTTGGGCAATCTCTCCATCGGAGTCTCTGGACAGAGCAAGAGGCTTATCGTCACATAAACTTCCTGGAACTCAGAGCCATCTTCTATGCTCTTCAAGTATTTCAGGCCCACCTGAGTTACAAGACTGTACTGGTCCAGACCGACAATCAAGTAGCCATGTTCTATGTGAACAAGCAGTGGGGGATGGGATCTCGGGCATTGTTCAACCAAGCTCTACGCCTCTGGGCCTTCGCCAGAGATTTTCAAATCCACCTTTTAGCAGTGTATTTACCAGGAACACAAAATCTCTTGGCAGACAAGCTCAGTGAGTCTTGCTGCCACACGAATGGTCTCTTCATTCAGAGCAAATATCTGGGGAACTCCAGATATAGACCTGTTTGCAAGTCCTCAGAATGCCAAACTTCCCCGGTTCTGTTCCAGAATTCCGGCTCAGAACTGTCAGGCAAGGGATGCCTTTCACCTTCACTGGGGTCAGGACTTCCTCTATGCCTTCCCACCCACTCCCCTCATTCCCAAAACTCTAATCAAGCTTCAGAGAGACAGGAGTCATATGTTCCTCATAGCCCCACGATGGCCACGGCAAAGGTGGTGTCCTCTGCTTCTACTTCTCTCTCAAGCCAGGCCTCTGGAGTTAGGATGTGCTCCAGATTTTCTTTTTCAGGAGAACAGAATGCTATTGCACCCAAATCCTCAGGGCATGGCTGCTGAGAGCCTAGAATTCCAGGATATCAACCTTTCTCAACAGGTAAAGGAAATCCTGTTGGCTTCAAGAAACCCTTCCACAGACGGGCCTAGGCCTTTAAGTGGAAAAGGTTTTCTATCTGGTGTTCAAAAAAGGACCTTAATCCCTTTTCAGTACCAGTGGAGGCGCTACTGGAGTATCTCCTCCATTTATCATCCTCTGGTCTCAAGACCAATTCAGTAAGGGTCCACCTTAGTGCCATTGCGGCTTTCCACAAGCCCTTGGATGGACAACCTGTTTCCTTTCAACCACTTGTAGCAAGGTTTATGAGAAGTCTACTCTTAACAAAACCTCCCATTAAGCCACCACCTGTGGAATGGGATTTGAATCTTGTCTTTGGGCAGCTCATGAAACTGCCCTTCGAACCCTTAGCCACAACATCTCTAAAGTTTCTTTCTTGGAAAGTAATTTTCCTAATTGCTCTCACTTCTGCAAGACGCATCAATGAGCTCCAAGCTTTAGTGGCTGATCCTCCTTATACAAGGTTCCACCATGATAAAGTAATTCTTAGGACTCACCCTCACTTTATGCCAAAGGTGGTTTCGCCTTTTCATTTAAATCAATCGGTTTACCTTCCTGTATTCTTTCCTAGGCCTCACGCCTCCAATGCAGAAAGAAATCTTCATACTCTGGACTGTAAAAGGGCCTTGGCCTTTTACCTTCAGAGAACTAAGCAACATAGAAGGGCTTCCCAGCTTTATGTTACTTTTGACTCCAGTCATCTTGGATTACCAGTTTCCAAGAGGGAATTTTCTAAATGTATTGCAGACTGCATATCCTTTGCCTATGAGAGTAAGGGACTTTCTCTCGAACGTCATGTCACAGCTCACAATGTGAGAGCAGTGGCAGCCTCTATGGCTAACCTTCGCTCAGAGTCCATTGACGACATCTGTAAAGCAGCCACTTGGGCTTCGGTACACACTTTCGCAGCCCATTACTGCTTAGACAAGGACTCCCGTCGGGATGCCTCGTTTGGTCAAGCTGTTCTCCAGCATCACTTTCAGACTTAGAACAACTCCTACCCGCCGTCCCGGGTTTCGATGCCAGAGATCCATGGGAGGAAGCATGACCCATCTCAACCTGGGTTACGCAGCTTTCTGGGGTCATCTCCCTGGTATCTTTCAGCTGGGGAGTCCCCATATGTGAAGACTACATTCCTGCTTGTTCCTGGAGATAGCATAGTTACTCACCTGTAACAGGTGATCTCCGGGAACAGCAGGAATTGAGTCTTCACAACCCACCCACCTCCCCTAGGAGTTGTATTTCTCTCTCTTTCTCGTTTTCTCTCCTTCGCCTCAGCTATAAACTCAACTGAAGAGGGAGAGTTGGAAAGGCGGGAAGGCAGCAACGCAGGCGCAGTGGGATGCTCCCAAAAGCTTTCCTATTGGACGCTGGGGAGTGTTCCAGTGCAGGCTCCGTCGATACCCATATGTGAAGACTCAATTCCTGCTATTCCCGGAGATCACCTGTTACAGTTGAGTAACTACGCTTTATAAAGGCACATATATGGCTTTTGGTGCCTTTAAAAAATAAGCATAAAGTAGGGATATGTATGAAATATGCATAGTCACCCTTTATAAAAATTATCCTCCTCAAAAATCAGATTTCTGCAGCATTTTGTCTTTGCAGTAGGATATGAACTGAGACCAAAAAAAGACATTGTCATAGTTTCTTCTTAGCTGAATTTTGCACTTGGATGATTTTCTTTTGCATGATGAGCTTGAAGTTTTGTAATTGGTCTTTGAAAATTTTCATTTTGAATCCGGATTGTATATGAATTTGGTAATTTAGTGTTAAACACATAAAGCAGAGGTCACGTGGTGCACTGGGAGAGAATGGCAGCTTGCTGAAAACTCTCTCCCAGACTATCTCCCAAAGCGTGCATATTCGCCAGCATTTCCCCTATTAGATAGACCCAGGATGACGAGAGAGCTCGTCTTCACCCTGCTTGACTGTTGAAACAGGTCTTAGCCCCCAGCGAAGCATGAAATCAGCAAAGGAGGACAGGGAGAGGGGAACAGCAGGGTCCGGGAAAATGGCGGATGCCCTGGCATCTCCCACCTTTACACAACAAGCCTCATTGGTGGAGGAAGTTACTGGAGCAGTGGTGGGAGCACTCAGTACAAAATTAGAGGAGCTCAATGGTAAGCTGGATTCTATAGCCCAAACTTTCATTGGTTTTGGGAGCCGGCTGCAGCAAGCGGAGGAGAGGCTGGTTCAGCAGGAGGAGGCCCTTTCCACCTTAGAAAAAGAACTCCAGCAATTAGCAGAGCTAGCAAAGTCGCAAGCGGACAAGCTTGGCGACTTAGAAAATAGAGGGCGGTGAAAAACTTGAGATTCTTTGGCATCCCAGAATCGGTGAAAAAGGTGTAATTGAGGGGATACCTTGAGACACTGCTGCCGCTCGCACTGCCGCTGGGAACTGCAGGCCCTATAGTTATAGACAGGGCGCATCGTTTGGGGCCTACCTGCGTACAAGATCAAAGACCACATGTGGTATTGGCAAGATTCCTGAACTTTGCACAAAAGGAAAGCATACTAAGGGCAGCTCGTGCGAAGGGATCAGTCTTGTGTGAGGGAGTACAAATCAAACTTTCTCAGGACTGCTCACCAGCGTTAAACCAGAAGAGGCGAGCTTATGCAGGAGTGTGTCAGAAGCTCGTGGACGTCAAAATAAAATTTACAGTGTTGTATCCCGCTCAGCTCCACATCTCCCTCAATGGAACAGTGCAAGTATTTGAAGCAGCAGAAGCTGCCGCCCCATATGTGGACAATTTAATCCAAACACTCAGGTGTAAACAAAAAGTATAGAACCCTGCCAATGTGAGATAATGGACTAAAGGGAAATGAGATCTGCAGATCCATGGTTAACCCACCCTGGAATTGGGAGAGGAGCAAGAAAACACAAGTATGTCTGAATGCCCTGGTTTGAAGGGGATAACTTTGTTTCCTTTCCTCGAGTCTGTTAGAGCTGGGCATACTGAACCGATGCAGGGGAGCAGGAGAATGGCACAGAACTTGGGATTCACTTGATGTTGAGAGAGCAGAGTCCTGCTTATGTGAAGTCCTGATAGATCAGCGATCCTGGAAATTGCTCCTGATGTTGTCCAGAGCGGAACTACCATAAATATGGTTTGAATGCTCATACGGTTTATAAATTTGTATGTTAAGATACCTATTTTTTTTCTGTTGGAGAGGGAAGGGGAATCATGCTCAGAGAAGGGGGATGAAGTCCCATAGACTAATATATGCGGGAGGGCTAGGCTTGGGTCTCCCTACACCTTAAAAATGGGGGGTGGGGTTCATGCTGGGAGAGAGCCCCTGGATGGGACTGTGGATATTTGGGTTAAGCATGCTAATGTGTTATAGAGGGTGGAGGGATAAGATGCAGGGTCACTGGGAAGAGGGGCTCATTAGAGGGGGGCTAGGGTGGTCAGGCTTGTATATTACAGAGGGAACGGGGTCGGGTTAGAGAGAGGGGAAAGCCTAGCATCATAACGTGACCTATTCAGATGAGAGGGGTGGTTCATGGAATAGGAGGGGATGGGGAAGAGGGACTGGGGGGAGGGGGGAGGGGAAGGGAGAAGAAGGTGGTTCATTTTGTAATCTGGAGCAAATGGGAAGGAGCTTTAGCGCTCGATGGCAAATGAAAATGGTGGACCCAGGCTGGGAGGTTCCCCATAATAAGTGGAAAAGTATGGAGAATTATCGCAGACATAAAAAGTGGGCAGTCCTTTAAGAGTAATATCTTGGAACATTTGTGGGCTCAACTCTCCCATTAAACACTATAAAGTCTTGTGGGCACTGGCTCGGCACCACTGCGATATAGCGTTCCTGCAGGAAACGCATCCATCAGAGGCTGAACATGCCAAACCTAGCCTTGACTGGGTGGGGCAGGCATTTGGCTCCCCTGCAAAGGGGAAGAAAGGGGTAGCTAATCTGTTTCACAAGAGCCTCTGCTTCACACTTAGAAATATGAGGTTAGATGACTTAGGCCGCTGGCTGACTCTGCACGGTGAACTGGAGGGCAGGCCTGTTATCCTGGGAAATATCTATGGCCCTAACAGCACGATGTTGGCTTCCAAGCTGGGGGGGTCTTTCAGAGGAACCCTTACTTCTAGAAGGAGATTTTAATGGCATTCTCGATCCGGGGATGGACGTCTCCAACCGAGGAAGTATAGAATTGTGTAGAGCTACATCACAGGTGCTAGGACGCTTTGTACACCGCCTGAGTTTAGTGGACCTCTGGTGCCTGTTGCTTCCATCCGAGTGAGACTATTCACAAAGATCCCGAGCACATGATACAAGCGCACGCATAGATTTCTTATTGATTTCGGAAACCCTATTTGCACAAGTGATTGAAACTGACATAGACTCTGAAGAAGGCCAGATCATTCTCTGGTCTGGATGAACATCTTCTGGTTGAAGCCCTCGGCCCAACTGTGGCACTGGCTGTTCCCTGCATATAGGGATGCTCCGTTTCATACCTACATCCAAGAACGCTGGCGAAACTATGAATTGCACAACATGCAGCATAAAGAAACTCCGGAGCTCTTCTGGGAAGCGGCCAAGACAGTTCTCCGGGGAGATATAATAGCGTATGTCGTGAATAGATGCAGATAAATGCCACAATCCTTAGGTTAGAGAAGCAAGTTTGAGCCGAGCGCAGGCGTCAAGCTAGGACTCCCACAAAAGAGACTAAGGCTAGGCTCCTGGAAACGCAGGCGGTCCTTAATGAAGTGTTACACCAAGGTGCAAATAAATCATTGCTATATTACCAGTTCCAATTATATCAGTATGGCGATAGTTCGGGAAGATTGCTAACCAGATGCCTTCGGGGGCGTAGGTGCCCTAACATGATTGCCGCCTTACAAGATGAGAAAGGAACATTACACAAAGACTCCAGAGCGATAGCGCAACTCTTTCAAAAGTTCTTCCAGGTGCTATATACAGGAGAAGGAACCCCCATAGCTCAAGTGTCAGCCTACTTGCAAGGTCTTTCGCTACCTTGCCTTTCCACATGATAAACAGAACTGTTAGAAAAGCCCATCTCACTCAGAGATAATGAGAAATGTTCAGGTGGCCCAATGTGGACAGACGCCTGGCCCGGATGGATACACTGGAGTTTTTTTAGAGTTTTTTTAAACTTTTACAGGAGGGGGTGGCACCTGTTTTGGTGGCATTGTATAAGGAACAGATTGAACGGGGTGAGATGAGGTGAGGGAACAACAAAGCTCATATTTTCTTAATACCCAAGCCAGGCAAAAACCCACTGCATGCAGCATCTTATCGACCTAGCTCTCTGATTAATTTCAACTTAAAATTACTGGCTAAGATATTAGCAGAGAGATTGGTCCCCCTTATTATCAGACTTGGTGCAGGAATCTCAGTTGGGCTTTGTTCAGGGGAGATATGCTTCTAGAAATTTGTGCAAGATTATAGCCTCTCTTGAATGGGCCCATGAACGGGGCCTGGCATCACTTTTGGGGAGTTTTGATGCCAAAAAGGCGGTCGATTGGGTAGAGTGGAGCTAATTTTTCCATCTCTTGCCATGATGTGGAATGGGGAAATGGTTTCTCCGCATGATCCGGCTATTATATGCACAGCCAAAAGCGGCGGTAGCAGTTAACAGGGTGGTATCGGCAGATATTCATCTAGGACGGGGAACCAGACAGGGTTGCTCCCTATCCCCATTGCTATTTGTCCTCTCTAGATCCTCTGATATGCAAATTGGTGGCCTGTCGGGAGGCGTCCGGCATTAAGATAGGATGGGTGGAATTTAAGTTCTCTGCCTTTGCAGATGACATGTTGGTTCATCTAGACTCGCCCAGAAGGGCGCTTCCCAGGGTTTTGGAGGAGTTTGCTAAGTTTGGAGAAGTAACAGATCTAAAGATTAATAAAGAAAAATCTGAGGCTTTGGACGTAACGGGAGAGTTGGAGGCGGCATGGGGACATGATTTTCCCCTGAGGTGGGCTGGTAATGCCTTCACCTACTTAGGTATACAATTAACTCGATATCCCGACCAGCTCTGCAAGTGCAGTTATAGCAAGGTCATACAACATATGCGAACTAAACTAAAAGATTGGAGCTCCCTCTCACTATCGCTATTAGGACGAGTGGCAGCTTATCGTATGGTGCTTTACCCAAAACTGCTGTACATGTTGCAGACTCCCACTACTTCATAGAGAGGTCTTGTCGGTGGAGCAGATGCTGCGCACCTTCCTATGGAGGGGAGTTAGACCAAGGTTATCTCTGGCATGGATGAGAGGTCCATGGCAGTGTGGTGAATTAGGCCTTCCATCCAGGCTTGTCAGCTGTGTCATTTGGGAGACTGGCTGGGATACACAGATAAATACACCACTAGGGGGCTGGAAGAGGACTTTGTAGCTCCACATGCCCTATTGGCGGTTCTCCATATGGATCAGGCATTGTTGCCGCAGTGGCTGGGAGCTGGTTTGTTGAGCCGATCATAAAAATTTGGAGGTACTTGTGCCTCCGGTGGCACTCGTCACCCATGGTGTCTAGTTGGTTGCCCATACAGGGCAATGTGCAATTCTTGCTGGGTACAGAGACCAGGACACTCTGCAACTGGGGGACAAAGGGGATACGCAACCTGGACATGTAGTGGACGAGACCGGGGCATGCAAATCCTTTGCTAGCCTACAGAGAGAGTGTGGCATAGAGCCGGGGACAATTCTTTGCCTATTTCCAATTGCAGCACTATGTATCATCACTACCACGGGAACAACTGATGGCGGAGAGGGCCCTAGTGATCCTACAATTCTTCCAGCTAGACAACCAGAAAAGCCTGTCAGTTTCAGAATATTACACCAGGTTGAGGAAAGGAGTGAGTCCGCCAGATTGCTCGCTTATTGAACATAAATGGGCAGAAGAACTTGAATCTGATGACAGAGCAGGGGAAGTACTAAATGTGATTAGATGTATTCCGAAGCTGACACTGTCAGCCAAGCTTAGGGAAGAACAATACCAAATGATGTGTCAAGCACACTTTTTACTCTGGAGGGCGCAGTGACGTGGCTTGGCACAGGACGCCAGTTGTCTAAAATGCTCTGTAAGGATGGCATGGCTAAGTCATATGTGGTGGTCCTGCAAAGCAATACAGAGGTTTTGGCGGCAGATCCACCGGTATATTAGCCATCTGATTGGCCAGCATGTGGAATGGATGGCAGCTCTTGTGATTTTTGACAGAATGCCCCCCACCCCAGGGGAAGATGGGTTAGGCTCCTTGAACGAAAAGCATGCATAATAGGCAAACTGCCTATCTTAAGGCATTGGAGGAAAGATAATGTACCTACTTTTTGGGAGTGACGAAACAGCTTTCATCAGTTAATGCTAATGGAGAGACTGGAGGCAAGAGGCACAGTAGAGAACTAGGGGAAGTTCATGCAGATCTGGAGCAGTACATTACCACACTAGCACCCAGAGCATGTAATACCTTGTTAACGATGTAATTTGGCTCCCGGTGAGGGAGAACCTGATGGGAGTGATTCCGTGAGCCCAAATAGCAGAAATATGTCCATTGAGGACGAGCCCACACAGAGGTACCTTATACTGAGCAGTTGGAGTTGAACCGCCTGACAAGAGGTGGGAAAGGGGGGGATAGGGAGGGCAGGGGAGGGGAGGGAGCAGGATATGGTTATGAGTTATACACTCAAATATCGCTGTATTGTTGGTTGATTGTTTTTATTTATTGGTTACACTTTTCTATACCACCCCTTCCACAGATCAGGGGTGGTTTACAAATAACCAACATGTCACATAAAACAGTTTGAGAACTTTTTACATAGTAATTTTAACAGTAGGAGAGCTTAACATAATAGTAACTATGTACAAGCAGATTATGGACAGGTGTTGCTTGGGATGGAATATGTTGGTTAATCTCTGAATGAGGTTAGGTGTCTGAGTCATCATTGTGTATGTGGTTAATTTGCCTGTGAGTTTGGGATGGTGTTTTGTACTCCATAGTGTGCAGTAAAGATGTATGTTTTGAGCGATTTCTGAACATCTGGAGGTCCTTAATTGAGTGGATTGATAGTGGTAGGGAGTTCCAGAGAGTGGGGGCAATTTATTTATTTATTTTATTTAACAGTATTTCTATACCGCCTTATCCTAGAATCAATGTGAAGGCCCTGGAGCTCAAGGTCTGTTTTGTTTTCCGAATTGCATTGGGGATCTCAAGAGAGTGTAGTGCATTTTCTCTTCTAGTTCTGTCTGGGGAGGGGTATGAATGAGTGTTGAGAGGAGGGATGGCGCTATTTTGTTTAGTTTAAAGGTTGTCACGAGTATTTCGAACATTATTCGACTCAGTATTGGGAGCCAATGGAGGTCATATAGGATGGGTTTGATGTGGTCGGTCAGTGGGGCTTTGCAAATGATTCTTGCTGTGATATTTTGTGCTCTTTAGAGAATGTATAGGTTTTTGGTGGGTAGATTCTGTAAGGCTGTTACAGTAGTCAAAATGAGGTGTGACAATTGCTTGAAGTACTGATCTGTAATCGTTTGCTTCTAGGAATGGTCTTATGTGCTAAATGGTCTTTAACATAGAATATGGTTTTCGCTGTTTTTTTTAAAAATGGGGGAGCATGCTGAGGGTTTGATCAAGAGTTATACTGAAATATTTAATCACTTGATTGGGAGGACAGTGGAACTCAGGGTGATATTTTGAAGGAGGGCATGGTTTTTGATTCTTTGATGTACATGGCTTTCCTTTTTTTGAAGTTGATGTTGAGGTTATTGGTATTTAACCATGATTCAGTTTCACTGATGCAGTCGGATAAGTTGTTAAAGGTGGGGTTGTTTGTGTCTATATGGAGAAACAAGATAATGTCGTCCACATAGATGTAATACACGATGTTGAATTTTTTTAATATATTGGTGATTGGTTGCAGATATAGGTTAAATAAAAGGGCTGAAAGGGCAGACTAGAGGAATTCCTTGATCTTGTGGGAAGGTAACCAGGGGTTCATTGCCTACTTAAATACGTAGTCTGCAGTTCGAGATATAGGACTTAAACCATTGTAAGACTGTTCCGCCTAGCCCGGTTTGTGATAGTCTAGTAATGAGGGGTATCATGGTTAATATTATTGAATGCTGAGGCAATGCCTATAAAGACTAGTAAGAATGCATATTTAGCGTCATCTATGCCTCAAATAAGATGGTCGAGTAAGGCTATCCAACAGGGTTTTGACTCCATGAAATGGTTGAAATCCAAATTGTTGATCATCCAAGGGGACATTGCTGTTAACATGATCTTGGAGTTGGATTTGGATAGTTTTTTCAATGATTTTAGCGACAAAGGAGATGCTTGCTGTTAGTCTGTAAGAGCTAAGTTCATTTCTGTTGAGTGTCCTGTTCTTTAGGACAGGTCATATGGACAATATCTTAAGCTCTGTGGACATGGTACCTTGTAGTAAGGATTGGTTTATTATGTGAAGGAGGTATGGGGCTAGCTCGGCTTTTGCAGACTTAATCCAAGAGACGGGACATGGGTCCAAGGGGGATGTGGTTGTGTTAATGTTTGATATTGTGTTAAGTGTTTCTGGTCTATTTGGTGGAAACTAACCCATGTATTAGGGTTTATTAGGGGTTCAGATGGAGGGGAGGTTTTGGTTATATTGTAGTTTTTCAGCTTGTTCGCAAAGTAATCAGCAAGTATTTGAGGTTGTATGTTGGCGGTGTCTAATTCATTTTGTTTGGTTTTGGTTAGAGATCTAACAATGGCAAAAAGCTCTTTCGGTCGATTGAGTGCACGGTTTAGGATCCTGGTGTGATATTCTCTTTTAGCTTTGTTGATTGTGTTTTTGTAGGTGTTGAGTATGCTATGATATAGTTGTTTGTTTTTCTTATGTTTTAGTCGATCTCCATCTCTTTTCTATTTAGCTTTGTGAGCTCTGGGGTGTACCATTTTTCAGATTTTTGGGGGGGTGGGTGTCTATTGGGTTTGCTAGGGGGTGATGCTGCAGTTTATGATTTTGTTCCAAGTGTCGAGTGACGTATTGGGGTCTGAGGAATCTATTACAAGCTGGGGTAGTGTGCTTTCTAGGAATGAGTCTTTGTTAAAGTGGGTGAATCGCTTTGTTAGAAGTGTTTCAGTTGGCATATTGGCGACGGGGGTATCTAATAGGATCTGGAGGATTACTAGGTGGTGGTCTGACCATGGGACTTCTATGGTAGAGGGGATGGTGCGCCTAGAGTGGTTCGCGATCGAGGTGGAAAGAAAGGCAAGGTCAAGGGAGTTTCCCTTTTTGTGGGTGGGTAGGTTTATAATTTGATGATACCCCATGTCAGTCATTGAATCAAGGAAGGAGGTGGTGTGCGAGGGGTGGAGTGATGGTAAGTTAAGATCTCCTAGGATGATATGTGGCTTTCTGAGGGAGGCAGTGCATGCTGACTCCAGAATTGGGGTTAAGTTGTTGTCTGGGGGCTTGTAAATGAGACAAAGCAAGACGTTCTTGTTTTCAATTTTTAGCATGTCCATCCAATATAGGCTTTTGGATGAGGAGTGGATGACTTTGAGTTCTGTTCTGCATAGGATGAGAACTCCACTTCCCCTCTTAGTCTCTAGAGCAGTTAAATAAGTCGTATCCCCTTATTTGCAAAAGGTTTAGGACATTGTTGGTGGGAGACAACCAGGTCTCAATGACACAGAGAATGTCAGGCTTCTCTTCCTGCACCAGGTCTGTAATTATTGGTATTTTATTCCTTATAGAATGTGCATTGATGAGGATGCACTTTAGTGGGGCGGGTGAGTGGGGGAGGTATGCAGTATGATTAGACTGTGGTATGAATACGTAACAGTCTAGTGCGGTATTTATTATGTCTTGGGTGTGTGCCATACATATGTGTTACTGCAAATGGCGGGGGGTAGAGGTTGTTCCTATGTGTGGTGTGTATAATTGGATGGGACTAGAGGATGTATCTTGAAGTGAGAGAGGGTGCTTATTATTTGGTGTGATAAGAGGATGTTGATTATACTGCAGGTTACTTTGTGGCGATCCATTGTTTGAGTTTGCATAGTTGTGTTGTTTTAAGGGTTTAATATAATTGTTAATTTTGAGTATGAAGATGTTAGTTTTGTGGGTTGGAGTGGGTGATTTTGCTTGAGCAGTTGGGCTTAAACTTGCACAGTACAGATGGTTGCTAAACATTATAATGTGGTGGAGGTAATTACAGCTGTTTGCAATAGTTCGGAGGAGAGAAATAGTTGTTCGAGTGGTTATGAGATTATGCACACGGTACATTATAATGCTAGCTTGATAGGTGGTGATGAAACTCGTTTGGTGTACATTAATGCAGGTGATCAACAGTTCAGGAAAATCTGGCACATGTGTGGTGGTGTGTGGAGATTAGATAGACTTTTGTATAACTTCTTAGTAAATTGCAGTTATTGTACTTCAACTTACAGACTTCAGCTAGTAGGGAGAGTATGGTCGGTCTTGGAGGATAGTTTGTAGTTTCTGTCTTGGTGGGTGTAGATTCGTCTCCCTGCCTTCGTTCTCTGCCTAAGGGCCATGCCAAAGGGCCTTCTGGCGCAGGCCTACCTGCAGTGCGTTGGCTTTTAAGGCAGATTATTTGCCGCCGGTAGAGGTGTTTCTTGGGTGGAGCTAGGCAGGCACATGCAGCGGGGGGGGAAATCCCCGTACAGCGGAGAGATGCAGAAGGTGGAGAGGCACAGTTTAAAGATCAGTCTCACCTCCCTCGTTGTTGGTGATCGCTGGTTGCTCTCAGGTGGGTCGGGGAGCTGGCTGCAGAAGGGAGTGAGAGTGCCCTGCTTCTTTCCCTCGGAGATTCTGTTGGTGATCGCAGCCCCTGGATGGAACTCAGTTGGCGGTGTGTTCCCCCCCCCCTGTGAACTGGGATGTTCAGCAAATAAAGACTGTATTATTTTAAAAAAACACGTAAAGCAAGTGGGATTGGAGGCATAAAAGTATTTTAAAATAAATATTATAGCAGAATGCAGTTCAGCTAAGGTGGTCCTTTCTTCTCTTAGCCGCCTCCTGATTTGTTTTGTTTTATAAATGCCTTTATTTTTTTTTTTAACCTGAAAATAACACTTTCTGATTATAAGAAGAACAATAATCTCAGTCATTTCCGTGGGGAAAACAGTGTTTTCCCTGCAGAAATGGGATCTTTAATTATTCCCTAAGCTATGCATGGGTAATTGTATGGCCTTTCTCAACAGCACTAACTTCTAGCTGCATACTGCACAGGCATTCATAGGCAGGAGAACAGAAATTGAGAAAGGAAAAATTACCTGTAGAGGAAGCAGGTGCAGATCTTAAGGTAATTTTATCTCTGGAAATAATCAGAGCAAAACTACCAGGTAAAAAATACCCATAAAGTTACCTGGAAGGTTATGATTCTCCAGGAACAAGCAGTAAGTCGGTCCTCACTTATGGGTCGGCACCAACGGAGCCTGCACAGAGCAATTCCCCAGCTTTCAAAGAAATCCTTTGGAATTGTTCCAACGCATGTGTGGTCCTCTTTCCACCCAAGGGTGCCATCTTGCTCAGTCTCCCTTTTTCCACGTAGTCCTTCGGACGCACATCCTCGTTCCTTGGAAAAAGTTTGATTTTCCTCGCCTTAACAGGCTCTTATTTCTTCTTTCCGGTTGCACAGGTCCTCTACCCATCCTCCCCTTGCTCTCTTTTGGAGCTTGTGGGGATACCTTTTCTACAAATATTTTTTTCCCGGGCTTCGCACCCTTTTTTCTTCCCAACCTTTGGCCGCGTGGGTCTTCAGCCTCGCAGGGGCTGTTTTTGCCCCCATAGCCACCGGGTTTAAAAAAAACAATAGATGCTCTAGGACCATGTCGCTTACAGACATGACTGCTGTCTAAGGTGTCTGGGAGCCGACCATGACCCAGAGCTCTGTTCGCTCTGCAAGAAAATGTCCTCTAAGGCCCTGCTCAGCCATAAACAGATGTCCCAAGACATTTTTCGAAAGGCCGCCTCGGAGTCTCCAGTAGCGCCCTCGGTCCTCTCCCTTCCAGTGTGTTCTCCCCCTGCGGCACCGCATTCCAGGCGACACTCGGACCAGGGATCCCCTGAGGTGGAACGATGCAAAAAGAAGGCAGCCTCGAAGTCGCTGTCTGGGGCTCCCGACAAGCGCGAGCGCTCCCGCACCTGGTCACTTAGCCCCCTTCGGCATCCCAAGAGTCGGACAAGGAGCGGCCCCACAAGGTACCTCGCAGAGAAACGGAGGCCTCTAGTGAAGGCGCCCAGTATCCTGAGGACCTCCTCGACGCCCAACCTGGTGACCCTGGTGTCAGCGTCCCAGGACCCCACGCCCATGTGGGAATCCCTATATGCTGGTGCTGGAACGCAGCGTTTCTGCATTCACTGCTTCCCAACAGGTGCTCACGGCTAGCTTCATTGACCTGTGCCTGGAGACCGCGGGTCCCTGTCGTAGGACACCCAAATCCGTCCAGGAAAACCCCCAAGAGCCACGGGCCTCGTGAGGGTCCTCGACGTCGGTCTCGCTCGCTCTCCCATTCTTCGGGGGAAATATCGTCCAGGGCCTCCGGCTCCAGGCCGCCGGCCATCGGACAGGGCAACCCGCCTGGCTCAGTTCCCTCGACCGGTTTCTCGGATTGGGAATCCGATGGGGACACATCCCCGGAGATCTTCACTCACCGGGATTTTCCTTCAGACCCCTTGCTGCCTGGTCTCCAGTGGCGTTCGCCGCTCGAGGACACCTCCTTTTTGGTGTTTATTCGGGACATGGCTCAGGCCCTCAGCCTGGTCACCCAGGCCGAGGACGACCCTCGTGCTGAAAAACTCGATATTCTTCAGTACGAGGCCCCGCCCAGGGAATCCCTCACTGTCCCGGTGCTGCCGATCCTCTACCGGCTATTGCTCCGCATGTAGGGAGGCCCCGGCCTCGGTTCCCATTGTGAGCAAGCGTCTTGACACAATGTACAAGGTGCAGCGAGGGCCAGGCTTCCGAAAGACCCAACTTCCACACACTTCTATGGTGGTGCAATTGGCCATGAGGAATCAGAAGAGCCGGAAGTCCCATTCATCGGTCCCGCTGGGCCGAGAATCGAGAGCCCTTGATGCCCTGGGCCACAAGGCCTACCAAGGTTCCGTGCTGTCTTGTCGCATCCAGGCATACCAACTATATATCGGTATGTTCCTCTGCGACTTGGCAAAAGAACTGTGAGGTTTCTACGCGGGCCTCAAGGGTGAGCCCTTCAACAGGTTCCTCACCCTCTTGAAATCAGTGGCCGATTGTTCTAAGTATATCTCTCGAGCCTCCTATGATGGCTTCGAGACATCGGCTCGGGTGGCGGGCATCGGAGCCCACCACCAGGCTTGTCTCCAATTTTCGGATTTGGAGTAGTGGGTGCAGGAGAAGCTCCTGGACGTGCCCTGCCTCAGCGAACATCTTTTTGGTAAGCTGATGGAGGAGAAGGCAATGAAAATGGAGACGGAGTATGTCACCAGGACTCGTCTCTCCCGCAAGACCTCTGCCCTGCCTCGGAAGAAGCAGCCCGCCAAGAAGCCCTTCTTCCCCAGGAAAGGTTTCCAGTATCTCGGCTACCCGCCATTCCCGGCTACTCCCCCGCTGACCACCCCTGCGCAGGGAAAGCCTGGCCAAAGTCGTCATAAACCAAAAGGCCCGAAGGCCCAGACGCCAGCCCCCCGTAACCCCCTCAGGGGTTTTGACGCCAGCGGCATAGCCCCTCGCCCTCCGGCGATACGACAGCCCATGGGGGGGGTGCCTGTCCTGCTTCGCCCCATCGTGGGTGCTGATCACCTCAGACACCTGGGTCCTCCAGGTCATCCGGGAAGGCTATCCGCCTCCACTTCAACAGGTTTCCACCCTCTTTCTCCCCGGCGGAGCCTCCTCGACTCCCTGCGCAGCAGATTTTGCTGCAGCGGGAATTGCACTCCCTTCTTACCCAGTGGGCAGTTGAGAAGGTCCCTCCACACCTTCGAGGTCAAGGCTTTTATTCCTGGTACTTCCTCGTCCCCAAAAAGACG
Source organism: Ichthyophis bannanicus (assembly GCA_033557465.1). Lineage (NCBI taxonomy): Eukaryota > Metazoa > Chordata > Amphibia > Gymnophiona > Ichthyophiidae > Ichthyophis > Ichthyophis bannanicus. The sequence goes on along the minus strand of CM066032.1, from coordinate 1,852,663,229 downwards.
AGGGGGTCTGCGGCCCATCCTCGACCTCCGCAGACTAAACAAGTTCCTGGTGCGGGAGAAATTCAAAATGTTATTTCTTGGTGTGCTGCTGCCCTTTCCCCAGCAGGATGACTGGCTATATCCTTGGATCTAAAGGACGCTTACGCCCATATCTTGATCCACCCCCAACATAGGCAGTACTTGCGTTTCAGGGTGCAGGGAGGGCACTTCTAGTACAGGGTGCTCCCCTTCGGTCTTGCATCCGCCCCTCGGGTCTTCACAAAGTGCCTCGTCATGGCCACCACTAACCTTCGGTGTCAGGGCGTGCCGGTGTTCCCTTACCTCGACGACTGGCTCGTGACGGGCTCCTCCGTCGAGGAGACTCGGCAGGCAATGTCGCACACTGTTGTCCTCTTGGAGAGCTTGGGGTTTTTGGTTAACTACCCAGAGTCTCACCTCGAGCAGGCACAGACTCTCGAGTTCATCGGGGCGCACCTCGATACTCGGCAGGCCATGGCCGCCTTGCCGGTGGATCGCTCCACCCGCCTCCGGGCTCTGGCCACTCGCGTCGAAAGTGCCTGGCAGGTCACCGCTTGGTCCATGCTACGTCTCTTGGGCCACATGGCCTCGACCGTGCATGTGGTTCCTCACTTCTGCCTGCATATGTGGACAGCCCAGTGGTGTCCCAGCTCTCAATGGAGCCAATCCCTCGGACACCTCAGGGACTCAGTCAGGGTTCTTCCTGACCTCCGTTTGTCCCTGAACTGGTGGCAGAACCCCCGAAACCTCCTGCAGGGATCGCTCTCAGGCCCCACAGCACGATGTGGTTCTGACCACAGATGCTTCCCTGCTAGGGTGGGGAGCCCATTGCGGCTCTCTGCACGCAGGGGCAGTGGTACCCTGTGGAGGCTCAACAGCAGATAAACCTGCTCGAGCTCCAGGCCATCCAATGGGCCTTGAGGGCCTTCGAGAATGTCCTCAGCGGGAAGTCGGTTCTGGTGCAGACCAACAACCGAGTAACGATGTTTTACATCAACAACGAGGGGGGCACGGGTCGCGCTCCCTCTGTAGGGAAACAGTCCTCATCTGCTCTTTTGCCGCACGGCGGAGGATGTCCCTCAAGGCGACATGTATCCCGGTCAGGAGAACGACCTGGCGGACAGGCTCAGCAGAATTCTTTGCCCCCACAAGTGGCGCCTGGATCCAAGAGTGGCAGGCTGGCTGTTCCTGTGCTGGGGAACTCCAGCGATGGACCTCTTCGCCAGCCCCCAGAACACTCAGCTTTCTCGTTTCTGCGGCCTGGTGCCGCACCCGGGCAGTAAGGTCCCCGATGCATTTCTCCTGGACTGGTCGTCCAGCCTCCTATATACATTCCCTCCTTTCCCCCTCATTGCGAGGACTCTGTTCAAAGCTCAACAGGACAGGGCATTGCTGATTCTCTTGGCTTCGGCAGCCTTGGTTCCCATTCCTGCTCTGACTATTGGAGGAGCCTCCAATTCCCCTGGGCTCTGCCAGGGACTTGCTGACGCAGGAGGAGGATCGAGTGTTGCACCCGAACCTACCCTCCCTATCCCTCACAACCTAGCGGCTGAACGGGTCTCTCTAGCCTCTCTGGCCCTTCCGGAGGAGGTCGAGGAAATCCTCCTTGCTTTGAGGAAGGACTCTACTAGGTGGGTTTACACCCTTAAGTGGAAACGCTTCTCTGTCTGATGCTTGGAGCACCAGATCGACCCCTTCTCATGCCCAGTTCAGTGGATTCTACAGTACCTTCTCCACCTCTCGAGGGAAGGGCCGCTGCCGGGACCTTCCCACCCTCCCGGAGCTCCTGCCCAATCGGGGCAGTGGGAGCCAGCAAGGCAGCAACAACCGCCTCGTTAAAAGCGGCGTCCCTTGCCTCCGAAGGGAGCCGCTGCCGGGACCTTCCCACCCTCCCGGAGCTCCTGCCCAATCGGGGCAGTGGGAGCCAGCAAGGCAGCAACAACCGCCTCGTTAAAAGCGGCGTCCCTTGCCTCCGAAGGGAGCCGCTGCCGGGACCTTCCCACCCTCCTGGAGCTCCTGCCCAATCGGGGCAGTGGAAGCCAGCAAGGCATCAACAACCGCCTCGTTAAAAGCGGCGTCCCTTGCCTCCAAAGGGAGCCGCTGCCGGGACCTTCCCACCCTCCCGGAGCTCCTGCCCAATCGGGGCAGTGGGAGCCAGCAAGGCAGCAACAACCGCCTCGTTAAAAGCGGCGTCCCTGGCGGGCCTGCGCCTGAGGGCCTCGCCAGAGGGCCCTTTGGCGTGGCCCTTAGGCGCGGCGCTAAGGCGCACAGCAACCACAAGACAAAGACAAAGGAACAAAACTCGGAGAAACCACCGCGGCAAACAGCACAACAGGATAAACCGGCAAAACCAAGACACCAGCAGCACTGCAGAGAAAAGATCGCACCACTCAAAAAACCCAGATACTCCGGTACTCTATGCCACCCTTCTTAACCCCCATCTACCTTCTAACCCCTATCCTAACACTCTACCCCCACCCAACCACACTCATTAACCCCTTCTACGCAAGCACGCTACCCTGCACAACCCCCTCTACACAGCCACCCTACCCCCACTCAACCGCACTCATTGACCCCCTCTACACAAGCACCACAACAACTCAACCCACAAACATCCAAAATGCTACACACAACCACGCGCACACACACCCCACCCCATACCACCAACCCCAAAAACCGCCCCCACATCTCCATCTCACTCATAAACGCACGCTCCGTCAGGAACAAATACCACATGCTCCAAGACCTGATCGCATCCAAGAAGATCGACATCCTGTGTATAACAGAAACCTGGCTAACAGAAACCGACACAGTAATAATTAACCAACTGACACCAAACGGATACAGCCTTCAACAGTGTTCCCGAGCACACGCAAAAGGCGGAGGCGTAGCCATCATTGCAAAGGATGACCTCCACCTACGAATCCATGCCTCAAACCTCCAATGAAGCAGACATCCTCACCCTCACCAACAAACACCTCACAATATGCCTGATCTACCGAACACCCACCGCAAACTCCGACTTACCAAGGATACTACACCTCATCTCTGAAAGCACTGACCCCTCAAAAGAACAAGTTATCCTGGGTGACTTCAATCTCCCATCACTCCAAGGCACACAAGCAGAAACCTTCATCAACGCCATGACAGCAATGGACCTGACACAGATCATAAATGAACCGACGCATGAAAAAGGAAACACACTGGACCTCATATTTCTAAATTCCCAAACAGCCTCATCATGCAGCAGTCCAACAATCTCACCAGTGCCATGGTCAGACCACTACATCATCAACATATCCCACCCCTACCAACCAAACACTAACAAGGGAAACATACAACACACAAGGAGATTCAAAGCATTCAGCAAAGAAGACTTCCTAACCCTAACCCTGCCTAAACTACTTACGAACTCCAACAACCTCGATAACCTGATCCACAACTGGAACACCACAATCTCTTCAGCATCCAGCGCAACTATAAACAAAACCAGTACTAGACCCATCTCCTCAAAGGCCCATTGGTTCACCCCTTGCCTCCGGAAACTAAAAACCAAACTTAGAAGAGCAGAAAGGAAATGGAGGAAAAACGAAAAGGACAAAACGAAATACTTCCACGAACTCACTACATACCACTCGGAAACCGACAACGCGAAGAGGAACTACCACACCAAAATCATCACAACAGCCGTAAACAAACCTCGAGAACTCTTCCAAATTGTCAAAAAACTGACAAAAGCACCCAGTACCTCCGACCAGCTCCCAGATATCCCCCCTGATCTCCTTGCCCGACAATACAAACAACTTCAACAACCTCAAAAATCGCACTATTGTGCTGAAACCACAAAGACATATCCATGCACCATCTTAAACACAGACTGGAATACGTTCGATACAACCTCAAAAGAAGAGATATCTTCCACCATCTCCTGCCTGAACACCACCACCTCCCTGCTAGACCCATGCCCTACGGACTGGATAAAGAAAACCAAGGAAGAACTGAGTGCACCATTAACCCACATCATAAACGAATCCTTTAAACAAGGATACATGCCGGACGCCCTCAAGACAACAATCATTCGACCAACCATGAAAAAAACCAACCTGGACCCCCTGGACCCCACCTCCTACAGACCAGTTGCGAGCCTCCCTCTCGCCGCCAAGATAATAGAAAAGGTAGTCCAACCCCAGCTTCAAGAACATCTGGACATCAACGACATACTCGACCCGCAACAACATGGATTCCGGCCACTACATGGAGTCGAGACCCTCATGACCATTCTGATGAACACCCTCATCATAGGAACCCAAGAGAAACAGTCTGGATACATCCTGATCTTCCTAGATATATCAGCGGCCTTTGACACAATCTCTCATGAAATTCTCATACGCAGAGTCCAGTCAATTGGAATCAAAGACACTGTGCTCCAATGGTTCCGATCCTATCTAACCAACAGACAGCAACTGATCCGCACTTTCACCACAACCTCGCCCCCCTACCACCAACATCAAGGAGTACCACAAGGATCCACTTTATCAGCCATGCTCTTCAATATCTATCTCCGTCCACTCTGCTCAATCATACGCACCCACAACGTCAACTTCCACATATACGCAGACGACATAATGCTCTACGCACCGATTACAACCACCAACCCAGCAAATGACCAGCTATCAGCCTGCTTCACCGATGTGTCCAACTGGCTACAGGAGAACAACCTCTCCATCAACATAAAGAAAACCGAAGCCCTTATAGTAACAAAAGAACCAGACTTCAAACCACCCACCCACCTCAACATAGGAACCACACAAATTCAAATCCAACTTCAGATAAGGTATCTAGGCGTTATCATTGACCAAGCCCTCACCTTTAAACACCAAATCAACAAAACCACCGGGACGATATTCCACAAAGCTAAAACTGTGCAACGCCTCCGACCCCTCCTCGAACCTCAAGACTTCAGGACAGTAATGCAAGCGGTGACACTCCCCCATTTGGACTTCTGCAACATAATCTACCATGGACTACCCGCCACACAAACCAACCCCCTCCGAACTGCCTTAAATACTACGGCAAGGATTATCCAGAATGCAAAAAAAGGGATCACATCACCCCAATCTTAAGAGACCTCCACATCCTTCCAATCGAAGCAAGAATTAAGTACAAAGCTATTCTACTCACCCACAAGACTATCCACCAAACACGGAACACCGCACTCCACACTCTACTACCCCGCCCGACTTACAACAGACCAACCAGACAATCCTCCAATAACTCCATCATCGTCCCCCACAAAAGAACCAAATCCACACAATGGACCTGCAACGAGCCTTCGAACTCTATGTCCCATCCCTCTGGAACTCTCTGCCAACCCACATCAGGAACAACGCTGACATCACATCATTCAAGAAACAGCTGAAAACAATCCTATTCCGTGAACATCTCTGAACAGAAACCCACCCCATCCTCAAGAACTAATGCTTAGATACTGCAAAAGTGTACATGTCTATGTCCACCCCAAATCATTAATGTTGCCCCCCTGGTGATGGCCCCACCCTATAAAGAATTGACCCCCCCCTTGTTATATGTTACACCGCTTTGACCCGGTGAAAAGCGGTATATAAATACAGTTAAATAAATAAATAAGGGCTAAAGTCGAACTCTGTTAGAGTTCATTGAGTGCCATATCGGCTAATCATCTCCCCATTGAGGGAAAACCTCTCTCAGGGCAGCCACTAGTCTCCCGCTTCATGCGGAGCCTTCTGTTATACAAGCCGTCCATTTGTCCCCCTCCGGCGGAATGGGACTTGAACGTGATGCTCATGCAGCTCACTTGTCCACCCTTCGAGCCGATGGCGACGTGTTCGCTCCAGCACTTGTCCTGGAAGGTGGCCTTCCTGGTGGCGCTGACCTTGGCTCGCCGAGTCAGTGAACTTCAGGCGCTCATGGTTGGTGCCCCTTACACCAGGTTTTATCAGAACAGGGTGGTCCTCCGGACCCATTCTAAATTCTTACTTAACGTCCTGTCGGCTTTTCATCTCAATCAGGAGTTAGTTCTCCCGACCTTGTTCCCAAGGCCCCATCCTGATCCGGTGTCGGCGATTCTCCACACTCTCGACTGCAAGCGGGCCCTCGCCTTCTACTTGCAGCATACCCAGACTCATCGCAAGTCTGACCAGCTCTTCGTGACCTATGATCCTAATAGGCAAGGACAAGCAGTCACCAAGCACACCCTCTCTGTTTGGGTGGCAGACTGCATCGCGTTCGTCCATGCGAAGGCGGACGTCCCTCTGGATCGTTGAGTCACTGCACATGGGGTCCGAGCCAAGGCAACCTTGGTGGCCTCGCTGTGCTCTGTGCCCATGATGGACATCTGCCAGGCAGCAACCTGATCTTCTACGAAATCCTTTGCTGCCCACTACTGCCTGGAGAGGGAGTCCTACCAGGACAGCGCCTTCGGACAGGCTGTACTTCGTAATCTGTTTGGGGTATAAGCAACTAGTGCCCTCCGACCCTTCTTCACAGCTACTGAGGGTTTCACCCCGAGGACTTAGGCTCCTTCAGGCTTCGGCTTCTGCTTACAACCTCACGGAGACATTGTTTCTTTTGGTTACAGGTTCAGTAGCCTGTAGCTAGGGAGTCCCATAAGTGCGGACTGACTTCCTGCTTGTTTCTGGAGAAAGCATAGTTACTCACCTGTAATGGGTGTTCTCCAGGGACAGCAGGAAACAGTCCTCATTTCCTTCCCACCTCCCCTGATGAGTTGCTGAATTTTTGTCCTTCCCTTGCCGTCTGCTTGGTAGGGCTCGAGCTAAGGGACCTGACTGAGCAAGATGGCACCCTTGGGCAGAAAGACAACCACGCATGCGTAGTAGCAATCCCAAAGGCTTTCTTTGAAAGCTGGGGAATTGCTCCGCATGAACTCTGTTGGTGCCAACATCACCCATAAGTGAGGACTGATTCCTGCTGTCCCTGGAGAACACCTGTTACAGGTGAGTAACTACGCTTCATTGTCCCCATAACAAACAGGATTTAAAATTAAGGTAGTCAGAAAAAATTAATTAGAATCTATTTGTAAGCTTTGTGCTGTTTTTAAATAAACCCTATAGGCTATCAAATGATTGTGTATGCTTGCCATCTAAGTCATGATTGCTACTTCCAGTGTTTCAGAAAGGTAAAGCAGCTGCATGTTTTTCAGATTGCACTCCAATTCCCCACTGATTCAGCTTTAATCCCTGCTCCCCTCTCTCCAATACCAACTTTTCCCCTCTAACTCTGTTACCCTTTCATCCTTTTCTAAGATCTCTGATGAGGAAACCTCTCATCTTCTTTCCTCCTCTAAACTTACCATTTGCTCCTCTGATCCTATCCCCACCTGTTTCCTTAACTCCATATCCTCCTCTATCATCCCTGCCATCTCACATATTCATAACCTCTCGCTCTCCACTGCTATTGTTCCTGCTGCCTTCAAGCATGCTGTGGATATACCTCTCAAGAAATCTTTACTTGACACTAGTTGTCCTTCTAATTATCATCCCATCTCCCTTCTTCCTTTCATTTTCAAACTTATCTCTTATCGCTTTCCATGGATTCCAATATCATTTTTACGCTAGCAATTCTCAAATCTATCTTCATCTTTTATATCTCCGACACTCCAGGCCCACATCTCTGTCTGCCTGTCTAACATTGCCACCTGGATGTCTCACCGCCTTTTGATATTAAACATAACCAAAACTGAACTTCTCATTTTCTCCCCTAATCCTTCCTCCTCCATTCTTCCTCTCTCTATTTCTGTAGGCAACACTCTTTTACTTCCTGTTTCCTCAGCCTGTAACCTTGGTGTTATCTCCTCCCTCTCCTTTTCCTCTCGTATCCAACAGATAGATAAAACTGCCATTTCTTTCTCAATAACGTTAACACAATTCGCACTTCTTTCTGAACACACTACTAAAACACTTATCCACTTTCTAATCGCTTCCTGTCTCGACTATTGCAACCTCCTCCTTGCTGGTCTCCCTCTGAGCCACTTATCTCTCCTCCAATCTGTTCAAAACTCTGCTGCGTGACTGATCTTTAGCCAGCCTCAATTTACTCATATAATCCCTCTTCTCAAATAGCTTCATTGGCTTCCCTTCCGTTTCTGTATCCAGTTCAAACCTCTCCTTCTGATCTATAACTGTATTAGAAACATGGCCTATCTAGTCTGCCCTTCCATATCAACTACTACAGTAGTCCCCTTTTTTCGTTTAGAGATCCTCTGTGTTTGTCCCATGCTTTTTTGAATTCAGATACTGTCCTCATCTCTACCACCTCCACTGGGAGACTATTCCACGCATCTACCACTCTTTCCATAAAGAAATATTTCCGCATATTACTCCTAAGTCTATCCCCTTTCACCCTCATCCTATGTCCTCTCGTAGCAGAGCTTGCTTTCAATCGAAAGAGGCTCTTCTGTGCATTTATGCCACGGAGGTATTTAAATGTCTCTATCATATATCCTATATCCTGCCTTTCCTCTAAAGTTATTCATATTAAGATCCTTAAGTCTGTCCTCATATGCTTTATAATGAAGACCACTAACCATTTTAGTAGCCACCCTCTGCACCAACTCCAACCTTTTTATATCCTTTTGAAGGTGCGCTCTCCAGAATTGCACGCAGTACTCCAAATGAGGTTGCACCAAAGACTTATAGAGAGACACTATCACCTCCTGTTTTCTGCTGGCCATTCCTCTCCTTATGCACCCAAGCATCCTTCTAGCTTTCACAGTCACCTTTCCACCTGTTTAGCTACTTTAAAATCGTCAGACACAATCACGCTGCTCTTCTTTTGTAGACAGAAGTACTTCACCCCCTACACTGTACCATTCCGTTGGATTTTTTAAGCTCAAATGCATGACCTTGCATTTTCTCTTCGTCTCTCCAGCGCAGTCCAGGAACTGTAGTGTAGTCAGCCTCCTTCGGCAGCTGAGGACTGAATTACCCAGAGTCTTGCTGACCCTCTATCTAGCTCCCCCTAGTGTGTCTCACTCAGTCTTTCAGTCCTCAGCAACTAGGAAGGACAGTTTTAGGAAGATTCCCTGATCAAGACAGATTAGAAAAAAAAAAGGGAAAAGAAGGATCTGGATTGCTCTGGCAGAGCAGCAAGTCCAGCAAGTAAAATACCACAGTAGACGTCGGAGTGAATTCTGGTACTTTGAGGTGGCAGCAGAGGCAGAGCCTGTCTTGAGAGGTGAGCGGAGCCACTTACATTGCCCGGAGGAGGACATGCCTGGGAGTCCCAGAGCACTCCTCGCTGTCTCCTGAGCCGACATTCAGTTCCCGCTAGCGGCGGGAGGGCAAGCGAGTAGATCTGGCTGCAATTTCGTTAGGTAAGCAGCTCCGGGGAGTGCGATCAGAGGGGCGTTTGTTTTTCGGCGGTTTCGGCAGTGCCAGTGTTCGCGGCCTCTGGGTCCTCCAGGGGTTTTGCTCGGGATCAAGTGCATGCTGTCAATCGTGGCAGTGTGTGCGCAATGTGGGAGTAGCAGGTGGTTGCCTGGGCTTTGCCGCACGTATTTTCGCCGGGGCAGCAGGCTCGAACGCGTTTTCGCAGGCTCCATTCCATGGAGGAGAAGTCAGCGCCTGTGGAGAACGCGGTAGCTAGGCCTCTGGGCTTGGCAGAGAAGGCAGGAATGGCGGCCATTTTACAGGGGGCAGCCGTTTCTCCCGCGCTTCAGAAAAAGCTGTGAAAAAGTAAATCTAAATCAAAAAAGCCTTCGCAGGCAGGGCAAGCACTTCAGCTGGTGTTGTCTGGGCTGCAGGCGGGCTTAGAGCCACTGTTTTCAGCAGATTTTTTATTGTCTTTGCACAGGGCCTATTGTCTAAAAAGGAAGCAGGCTCCGGATCGGGGTCCTCCTCCCAAGTTGTCAGCTTCTCAAGTAACGGAGATAAATTTTTATGAAGACCCTGGGGAAGGGCCTTCCCAGAAGGGCTTTGGAATGGAGGCTGACTCAGAGTGGTTAGGACAACAAGCTCCGAGTCTCTGGGCGGCAGAGAACCGGGAGATCCTCTCGGATTCGGGGCTGGACCCATGAGCCGTGGAACTGGAAGAAGGGGAGATTGTTCCAGGGGAGAATCCTAATGTTTTCAGGGTGTTTCAGAGAGGAGCTGGGGACTCTCATTGCTCATTCTCTAGCAGCTCTGAATATAGCACAGCTGGTGGTTCAGGAAGAACCACTGGGCAACCCTCTGCTCCAGGGGTTTAAGACAGAGCAGAAGTGTTTTCCGGTTCATAGGGTAATCAAACGGATGGTAGAATCGGAATGGGAGTGTCCGGAGGCTACCCTAAGGGGTAGCCGTTCAATGGGCCGCCTGTACCTGGTTCTGCAAGAGGAAAAAGACCTACTTCGGATGCCCAAGATGGATGCCTTGGTCTCGGCTGTGACCAAGAAGACTACTATTCCGTTGGAAGGGGCGCTGCCCTTAAAGATCTTCAGGATCGGAAGTTATAGTCTATACTCAAACAGGCATTTGACTCTAGTGCACTAGCTCTGCAGGGCTCGATTTATGGGACTTATGTCTCTAGGGCCTCCATTCATTGGCTCCAAGGGGAAGGTTCTTCCGATGTGGAAGAGCGTGCTCCCTCGGAAGGAGCCAAATTGGAATCGGTGGCTGCATATTTAGCCCATATCTTCTATGATTTGGTGAGAATACCCTCAAAGACTATGGCGTCCCTGGTTGCAGCCAGACGATTCTCCTGGCTGAAGAACTGGGTGGCAGATGCGTCTTCTAAGGCTCGCCTTAGTAAGCTCCCCTATAAGGGTAAGCTGCTCTTTGGGGAGGCGTTGGAGAAGATTATAAAGGATTTGGGTGATTCTAAGGGAGGCCGTCTTCCGGAGGACCGACTAAAGGGTCCAAGGCCAGGAGGGCTGCAGAGAGGACAAGCGAGCGATTTCCACAGGTTTCGGTCACCTCTGTGTGGGCCATACCAGAGGGGTCGCTTCATGGCCAGAGGGCAGTCCTTTCGAGGTGCACGGGGGTTCTGCTGGAGTTATTTCACTTCCCAGCAGACCCCGCCCAAAAAGTCACAATGAAGTCAGGAAGGCCCAGCCGGAGTTGCCAATAGGAGGACGTTTACAACAGTTCTACTGCGCCTGGGCCTCAGTTACAACGGACCAGTGGGTTTTGGAGATCGTCCACGACGGATATGCTCTGGACTTCTGAAAACCTCTGGTAGAAGCTTTTGTGACGTCTCCACCACACTGGCAGAGATAATACACTTCAGCGCTTAGTGCGCCTGCAAGTGGTGGTTCTGGTACCCCGAGACCAGTGCAGCTTAGGTCGATACTCCATTTATTTTGTAGTATCCAAAAAGGAGGGTTCCTTTGGCCCATTCTCGATCTCAAGCACGTGAACGGGAGCTTGAGGGTGCCACATTTCCAGATGGAAAAGCTGTGGTCAGTGATTTTGGCAGTAAGGCCGGGCAAGGTACTTTCTTCCATAGACCTCACAGAGGCTTATCTGCACATTCCCATCAGGCCGGAATATCAAAGGCTCCTGCACTTTGCCGTCCCTGTGGGGCACTGCCATTTGGTCTGGCCACGGCGCCGCGCACGTTTTCAAAGGTGATGGTGGTAGTCACAGCAGCTTTGAGGCAGGAAGGGATTCTGGTGCATCCTTATTTGGACGACTGGCTTATTAGAGCAGGGTCCGAGGGAGAGTTGGTCAGGGCTACCGAACGAGTTGTGGAGTTCCTGAAGCAGCTCGTTTGGGTGGTCAACCAGACCAAGAGCCAGCTGCGCCCTGTGAGGCAATTGGTGTTTCTCGGAACCTTGTTCAATACAGAGGCTGGTTCGGTGTCTCTTCCTGAGGTCAGAGTACAAAAGATTCTTGGGCAGGTTCGGAAGTTTTTGCGCATGAAAGCTCCAACAGCGTGGCGATACATGCAGCTGCTAGGTTCGATGGTGGCGGCCTTGGACCTAGTGCTGTGAGCCAGGGCCCATATGCATCCGCTTCAGCGGGCTCTGCTCTCGCGGTGGTCACTTTGAGAGCACCCATTGTCTCAGCTGGTATGTCCCGAAGCAGTAAGGTCCAGTTTGGAATGGTGGCTGGATTCCGGTCACCTTTGAGCAGGCATGCCCTTGGAGCAGCCCGAATGGGGTTTTGGTCATCACAGATGCAAGTCTCTATGACTGGGGGCGCACTGTCGGTCTCAGGTGGCGCAGGGCTGCTGGTCGACGAAGGAAGCCGCGTGGTCGATCAATCGCCTGGAGATGAGGGCGGTGAGGTTGGCGCTGCAGGATTTCGAAGACCTGGTAGGGGGGAAAGCTGCTCGTATTTTCTCCGACAATGCGGTGACTGTGTCCTATATCAACCATCAAGGCGGCATGGGCAATGCTGCCTTGGCGGAGGAGATTCAGCTGCTGCTGTGGTGGGTGAAGAACCATCTGCTAGCCTTGTCAGCAGCTCATGTAGCAGGAAGAGACAGTGTGCAGGCTGACTACCTCAGTCAACATGCCTTGTATCCAGGAGAGTGGGAGATAAGCGCGGCTGTGTTTCACGACATATGGTTTGGTGGGGGCAGTCGATCATGGATCTGATGGCCACTCTTTCCAATGCCAAGGCCGCGCGGTTTTCCAGCAGGCGCAGAGAACATATGTTGGAGGGACTCGATGCTCTGGCGCAGCCTTGGCCGGTGGAAGGTCTGCTGTATGCATTTCCACCATGGCCGATTATTAGTCGACTACTGCGGCGGATAGCAGCTCACGATGGGCAGGTGATTCTCGTTGTGCCAGATTGGCCACGAAAACCTTGGTATACGGATCTGGTTTGGTTGCTGGTGGATTGGCCATGGAGGCTGCCCAGTTGACTCAATTTGTTGAACCAAGGTCCAGTCTTGATGGCGCAGGTGTATCGGTTCTTGCTTACGACTTGGCTCTTGGGAGGGAGCGTTTGCGGCGCCGTGGGTACTCAGTGGCGGTTATCAATACCATGTTGAGCTCCAAGAAACATTCCACGTCCTTGTCCTTATATCCATATTTGGCGCATATTTGAAGATTGGTGTGCAGAAAAGGGCATTCAGTCGTTCGTATGTACGCTGCCAGATATACTGCTTTTTCTTCAGGGTGGCCTGGATAAAGGGCTAGCCCTGAGTTCTTTGAAGGTGCAGATGGCGGTGCTGGCTTGTTATAGGGGCAAGTGCAGGGTCGCTCGTTGGCAGCGCACCAGGACGTAGTTCATTTTCTTTGGGCAATTAAGAATGTGCGTCCGCCCGTTCGACCGGTAGTTCCTCCCTGAGATCTGGTCTTGGTTCTGGAGGCACTGGCGGGACTGCCCTTTGAGCCCGCGGCAACGGCGAGTTTTGAGGGATTTTTCCTGGAAGACTGTTTTCCTGGTGGCGTTGTGCTCGACCAGGCGGATTTCTGATTTACAAGCGCTCTCATGCAGGGAGCCCTTAATACAATTTTCTGAGGAGAAGGTGGTATTACGTCCAGTGCCGTCCTTCCATCCAAAGGTGGTTTCACGATTTCATCTGAATCAACCAATTTTGCTTCTGACCTTTCCGAACCTTAGAAACATAGAAACATGATGACAGAAAAAGACCACAAGGCCCAACCTTGGAGGGGAGTGGATGGAATGGATCGTAGGCTGCGGCGGCTGAATCTCGGAAGGGTGCTTCGAAGATACCTTAGGAAAACGGAGTCTTTTCGTAAGACGGATTGGTTGTTTGTTGTATTTGGAGGGCCCCGTAAAGGAGAAGTGGCTTCCAAAGCCTCAATTGCCTGGTGGGTGAAACAGGCTATTGCTGCAGCATATGCGGCGTGTGGAAGGACAACTCCTAGGAGTCTGAGAGCTCACTCTACTCGAGGACAGGCGACTTCCTGGGCGGAGTGCTCTTTGATTCCACCGATGGACATCTGTCGGGCAGGAACTTGATCGTCCCTCCATACCTTTTCGAAGCATTACTGGCTAGATGTACAGGCTAGGGGAGATGCCAATGTCGGGGCCTCTGCTATCCTGGCCGGGCTTGCGGGTCCCACCCGTGTTTAGGTACTGCTCTGTTATGTCTCTACAGTTCTTGGACTGGCCTGGAGAGATGAAGAGGAAGGGGAAATTAGGCCTTTCCTGCTAATTGTCTTTCCTTGAGTTCTCTCCAGGCCAGTCCAGGGCCCACCCTGTTAATTTGCGCTGTTCAGCAGGATTGTTACGGGGGTTTGACAGTCTGGAGAAGGCGTTGCTATAGTTCTCAGAAGTTAGGAAGTCTGTCTTGAGCCTGAGGCACGGCGTGTTGGTAGGCTGGCAGTGAGTTCTTCGGGGCGGCTCTGCTTATCTGCTTTCCCTTCCTAGGGCTGGGGGAGGGGTAGCGGCCATCCTGATGAGGATTGCAGTATTCAATTTAAAAAAAAAAAAAAAAAAGAGTACTGAAGAAAAGCAAGGAGAGGCAGGGATACAGGGCCTCTCAAGTTTTCAGGGAAAGTAGACTTGTGTTTGTTGGAAATGGTTCAAGTTTAAGGTTCTTAGTTGGTTAGTGTAAGCTGCTTTGTCAATACAAGACTGAGTCAGAGGTGCTAGGGGGAGCTAGATAGAGGGTCAGCAAGACTCTGGGTAATTCAGTCCTCAGCTGCTGAAGGAGGCTGACTACCCTACAGTTCCTGAACTGGCCTGGAGAGAACTCAAGGAAAGACAATTAGCAGGTAAGGCCTAATTTCTCTTTTTTAGCATTAAATCTCAGCTGCCGAATTCTAGACCATTCTGCAAGCTTAGCTAGATCCCTCCTCATATTATCTATTCCTTCCTGGGTGTCTATTCTATTGCAGATTTTAGTGTCCCCTGCAAAGAGGCAAACCTTACCCGACAGCCCTTACCTATGGTGTGCCGCAGAGATCTGTCCTTGGTCCAATTCTTTTTAACATCTTTTGTTAGTGATATTGTGAAGGGTTGCCAATAAAGTCATATCTCCAGGAACAGCAGCAATCAGTCTTCACATATGGGTGACGTCAGCACCAACTGAACCTGCGCGGAAACACTCCCCAGCAACCAATAGTTAAACCTTTGGGAGCACTCCACTGCGCCTGCCTCCCGCCTTCCCAACTCCTCAATTCTTCGTTTTATGTTTTGTCAGCAGGATACATCATTCCTATCGCTGCCAAAAACCTTTTCCTTATTGGTATGGCATAGTGCTTCTGCCTTCCTGTTGACACCAGTCCCAGTTAATCTTTCTTTTTTTTTTTAGTTTTAACATTAATTTTTTTCTTTACTTTTATTTGTCTTTGCGGTTTTCACCACCAACCTAGACCTCTAGTTCTCCATAGCCTTCTCTTCAACTTGAAGACAACTTTTTGAAGGCATGGACAAATCAGTTACTGGTTTTAAGAAAGGTACCAAGTGTGCCGGTACTATCTCAATCACTGATAAACATGACTGGCGTTTAAAATGATTGAGCCCTGACCATCAGCCCAGCTCGTGTCTTTTGTGTCAGCAAATGACAAAGAGAGGCCTCAAGAACCAAGCCAACAGGTACGGATCGTCATTCGCCTCGAACTCTGTTTCAGTAGCTTCAACCTCATCGAGGGCATCTATTTCCTCTCAGGGGTTTCTTCAAAGTCCATACGCATGAGTAAGTCACATTCTCTGTGATACCAAGGCCAGAGAGCAGTCTCAACATAAGTATTAAGACTCCCCTAGAGGTGCTTCCGATGCAGACCGGCCAGCCAAACGGCCCTGGTGGGATAATCTCGCTTCCAAAGCACAAGTGGGATGCCAGGATGCTCCCGCTGCATCGACCTCCAGAGAGCTACCGGTGCCTTGTTCTGGGATGGTGGTGCACAGCCGCATAGCCCCATTGGTGACTCTACCCAGACGTTTGCAATCTCCCTGGACCAGCGCATGCTGGCTCTTGAGAGGAGTTGGGCAGCACTCCTAGCAGCCTCGGTACCGATAACATCGAGAACTCTGGGAATACAGGCTTTGGCACCAAGCCTACAGCCATGCCTACCAGGGCAGATGTCGACCCTCAGACCGGCATCGTAGGTTCCAACGAGGGTACCGATCGATACTCCCATTGTCAAACAGACACTTTGTTCTGATACCTCAGAGTATTTGCATCAACCTTTATCCATGAAGCATCAAGGTCAAACCAAAGACCGACAATACTTTGATTTCTTACCAGACTCTGATTCTAGTTCTTCAGAATCTGATGGGGGTTCACTTGATTCCCGAGAGCTTCCAGAGATCCCTTTGGAACCTTCGCCCCCTCAAGAGTGCCATTGGTCCCCACCAGAGGATATGTCCTTTCAGGACTTCATCCATGATATGGCAGCAGCGCTCGCCATTACTGTAGTCTCAGAGAGAGAACCAAGGGCAGAAGAATTGCAGATACTCCAGTACCCTCCAACACCCATAGAGGCCGCTACATTACTGGTGCATCGTATCCTGTATGCGAGAGGCCCTGCTCACGGTTCCACCTGTCAGCAAGAGACTCTACCATGTACTGGGTACGAGAGTGTTCAGGCTTCCAAAAACCTCAGCTCCCACACCACTCAATGGTGGTGGAATTGGCGATGCACCGAGTAAAGAGCTCTAAGAACTATTCATCCAGGACACTTGATGCCTTTGTGTGTAAATGCTTCCAGACATGCATGTTAGCCTCCAGAACAAACTCTTACATGCTATACATGGGCATGTTTCTGAAGGATGTCTGCAGTGATCTGGAAACTTTCAGCCCTCTGCTTTCTGAAGATAAGAGAAGTGCATTACAGACACTCATCAAGCAAGGCCAGAATACTTCAGTTTCGCACAAAGGCTTCTTTTGATACCTTTGAATCAAAAAGTTAACTTCAGCAGTCTGCATTGGGGCTCATAGGATGGCCTGGTTACAGGCACCCAACATTGAGCAATGGGTTCAGGATAAACTAGTCAATTTTCCATGTACTAGGGAAAACCTTTTTGTCAAGGAATAGAGGGAAAAAGCAGGGGAGATTGAAACAGATGATCTTGCCCTAAAACACCTCTCCAGGAAAACACCTGACCCCTCTAAACGAAGGTTCTTCCCAATAAATCGTTTTATTTTAAAAAGGATATGCTATCCTTACTCGCCTTATGCTGCCTATCAACATCAATATCCACAGCAGAAACAGCAGGGCCCTCGCCAGTCCAAGAAGCCTAAGGCTCCTAAGCCTCAACCAGCTGCACAGTCACAGCGTCTTTTTTTTTTTTTTTTTTTTTTTTTTACTCTTCTGGAGAGCATTGCCAGTCTGCCTCTGGAGGGCCCCCAGATCCTCCACATTGGCAGAATTTGTCATTATGCCCACAGTTGGCACCTCATAACATCTGAGCAGTGTACACTCCAGGTTGTGGAAAGGGGCTATCAGCTTCACTTCAAAACCTTCCCCCCCCCCCAACCAGTTTCACAGGTGATTATCTCACAAAACCCCTTCAAAGCTCTCTCTTAAGGGAAGAGGTGACCACCCTGTTGTCCCAGGGTGGCTATTGAAAGAGTTCCTCACACTCAAAAGATAGGCTTCTACTCTCCATATTTTCTCATTCCAAAGAAACAGGCATCTTCAGGCCCATCTTAGATCTCAGAAACCTAAACAAGTTTCTGGTTCAAGAAAAATCCAAATGATTTCCCTAGGAACTCTTCTACCATACCTCCAGAGATACAATCGGCTATGTTCTCTAGACCTCAGAGGCGTACACGCATATACTGATACATTCTTCACACAGTATCTGCGCTTCATGTTTCAAGGAAACCTTTATCAATGCCGGGTTCTCCCCTTTGGTCTAGCCTCTGCTCCAAGGATCTTCATCAAATGCATTGCAGTAGTCGCTACCTATCTATGCACCTTGGGCATATTCGTCTTCCCTTACTTAGACAACTGGCTGATCGGGATGGCTCCCCTCAGGAAATAATACTCTCCCTTCATCACACCATCACACTGCTCCAACACCTGGGCTTTATCATAAACTTTCCAAAGTCTCACCTCACTCCATCCCAACAATTGGAGTTCATAGGAGTGTTGTTAGATACTCAACAGGCCTGGGCTTTCCTTCCACAGGATCACTGTGCCTACCTCATCAAGCTTTCAGAGCAAATGCAAAAGTAGAGCCGCGCTACGGCTCTTGGGTCACAAGAGCCGTAGCATCTCTCGGCTTTGAGAAGATCTGCTGGGAAGCTACCTGGTCCCCTGGTCCTCCATACATACTTTTGCTGTCCACTATTATCTGGACAGAGACACCCATTGGGACGCTGTCTCTGGCCAAGCTGTACTCCAGTACATCTTTGGGACTTAAACTCAACTCGTGCCCTCCATCCTGGACTTCTACAAGATACCAGATTACCTTTGGGGGGGGGGGAGGTTGCCTTCTGAAATTGAGTCCAATGTCCACAACTCTTCCAGACTCTTCAACTACAATCTTTTGGCCTCAGGGATCGCACTGCTCTACCCCCATAGCTGTCTGGTTCCAGGGAGCCTAGTGAGTCCCATAAGGGAAGACTTGCATTCCTGCTTGTTCTTGGAGATAGCATAGTTATTCACCTGTAACAGGTGATCTCCAGGAACAGCAGGAATCGGTCTTCACAACCCACCCTCCTCCCATAGGAGTTGTAGGGTCTTGTTTTATTCTTCTTCTCGGCTACAAACTCAACTGAGGAGAGGAGTGCTCCCAAAGGCCTTTCCTATAGGATGCTGGGGAGCGTTCCCACATGAGTTCCGTTGGTGCCGACATCATCTGTATATGAAGACTGATTTCTGCTGTTTCCAGAGATCACCTGTTACAGGTGAGTAACTACGCTTTACCTGTTTCTCCAGCCTGAAGTGCCAGGCAATACCAGACATGGAAGAATGGCCCTTTCTATTCTTATTTTGGCCATGCAGCTGCTATCAACTACACACTACAGGATATAGTTTAATTCTGGTTGGGTTAAGGCATCATATCTGCAAAGGTTTATGGCTATTGTTTGCTAGGTTAGCTGAGATATTGATTTATTAGTATTTAGCCTTTTCAGGAGAAGATCAAGGGAAGTTACGTTCAGGTACAGTATGTATTTCCCTATCTCCAGGAACAAGCAGGATTGAGTCCTCACATATGGGTACGTCGGTACCGACAGAGCCTGCGCGGGAACGCTCCCCAGCTTCCCAGAAAGGAAAGCTTTTGGGAGCATCCCACAGCGCCTACGCGCTGCCTTCCCGCCTTTCCTCACCAACTCTCCTCAGTTCTTCTTTTCCGCGGAGCCAGCAGGTCGTGTTCCTGTCACCGCTGAAGAAGTTCTTCATTTTAATTTATTTCTTTGGTCACGTGTCTGCCTTCCCCGACGCCGGACCGGTACCGCCGGTCTTTTCTTTTCTTTTCTTTTCAAAAAAAAAAAAAAAAACCTCTTATTTTCTTCACTTAATGTATTTTTCTCCTTAGGCCTCCAGGCCCACAAGAAATTTTTCCCTCATGGAAAAACCAGCCTCCGGCTTCAAAAAATGCACTAAGTGTAGCGGTACAATTTCTGTCACAGATACCCATGAATGGTGTTTGAAATGTTTGGGGCCTGAACACTCCATTCCGGATTGCCAGTCCTGTTCTCTAATGTCTAAACGAGGGTTACAGAACCGGGCAGCTAAGCTCCATGTGCTGTTTCCCACGGATGCACCGGCGGTGGCATCGACATTTTCCAGGTCTTCCTCTCCTGATGGATCTCAGGTAACCAAACATATTTTTAGCAGGTCCTCAAAGGGCAAATCTCCCTCTAAGCATCGAGATGCCTCCGGGCTTGCCCTTGAGGATCCTGCTCCAGCCAAACAACCCCGGCGGGAAGCTCCGGCTTCCAAAGCTCCTCCTATGGGGTTACAGGTTGACATCGATGGCACGGCCTCGACCGATCACCTGTTAGACTGCTCTGGGGTACCGGCACAATCTCCCGGTACCGACATCCAGGCAGTCGTGGCGTCCATGGATCACACTGTGCAATCCATGCAGCAGGCTATACTGGCTTTCATTAAGGCTGCAACGCCGACGGTACCGCAACAACCTCTGTTGTCGGTACCGGCGCTGGTACCGACTGTATCGACATTGGCCAGGATGCCGATTCGGGCTCCCTGTCCTGGGCTCTTTCTCGGTACCGATCCGGTACCGGGAACACCCGATGTCGGTACCGATCGATACGCCTACCGATATTTGGAATCGAGCAGACGATACTTCGATTCTTCTGAGGATTCTGAGTCATCGGATGAGTCTCCTGAAGTATCTATCACCCTTCCTGAGGAGCCCTCTTCTCCAAAAAGGAGAATGTCTCCTCCAGAGGATTTGTCCTTTCAAGACTTCATAATGGAAGTAGCTAAAGGACTCTCTATTTCAGTAACCTCTGAAAAAGAACCTAGAGCAAAAAAATTAGATATTTTGGGATACTCCAAGGTTCCCAGAGAGGCAGTCACCTTGCCAATTCATAAAATTCTTCAAGAACATTTGATAGAATTATGGGAGACTCCTCTCACCCTTTCTCCTCATTCTCGCAGATTGGACACCATGTACCGTGTCCCCCCTCCTCCTGGTTTTCAAAAGACTCAGCTTCCTCACCACTCCATTGTGGTGCAGTCAGCAATGAAGAGGATAAAGAGTACCAAAAGACACTCTTCCACTCCGCCAGGCAGAGAATGCAGGACCTTGGATGCTTTTGGTAGGAAAATCTTCCAAGCTAGTATGCTTATTGCCAGAATCAATTCATATAGCCTTTATATGGGTATGTTTCTGAAGGAAGTTGCGGACAAACTGCACAACTTTCTCCCTTTTATTCCAGAGGATAAAAGGGAGGAGTTCCTTCTTTGGCTCAAGCATACTCAAGATATTTCAAAGTTTTCCAACAGGGCAGCCTTTGACTCTTTTGAAGGTGCCAGCAGAGCCTCAGGCATTGCTATAGCTGCTCGTAGAATTGCTTGGCTCCAGGCTTCTGATCTAGAACCCTGGGTTCAAGATGGTTTAGGAAATCTGCCCTGTAGAGGTGAAAATCTATTTGGCAAAGAGTGGCAAATTAAAGCCACTCAAATGGATGCAGAAAATGCTGCTCTGGATAGACTTTCTAAGTCTACCTCCACTCCAGCCAAGAAAAAATCTTTCAAAAAGTCTTTTTAAAAAAAGGGCAGATTTCCTTCCACTTCTGGTCAACAGTCTTCTACAGGTCGCTTTGCTACTAAGCGTCAGCAACCAAAACAAGCCAGGTCTAAACCTGTAGGGACTGCTACAACCCAGCAGTCCCAACCCCCTCAGGGTTTTTGACTTGATACTAGAGAACTTAACCTTTCTGGCTCTACAACAACCAGAGCCTCTCACCATTCCAGGAAGGTTAGCTCATTTTGCTCCCAGATGGGAGCAAATCACATCAGAGCAGTGGACCCTCTCTATCATAAGAGAGAGCTACAAACTTCCTTTCTCAAACCTTCCTCCCTACACCATGGTGTGAGGCTCTTCAATTCTCCCACCTCCCTCGACCTTCTGGATCAGGAGGTGACCACCCTTCTGGCCCAGAGGGCCATAGAAGCAGTTCCGCTTCTTCAACAGGGGTCAGGGTTTTACTCCCCCTATTTTCTCATTCCAAAGAAAACAGGGGGATACAGACCCATTCTAGATCTCCGAGAATTGAACAAATTCCTATGCAAGGAGAAGTTCAAGATGCTTTCTTTAGGAACTCTCCTTCCAAACCTGCAGAGTCAGGATTGGCTTTGTTCTCTAGATCTCAAGGATGCGTACACTCATATACTCATCCATCCATCCCACAGAAAATTCCTACGTTTTCTGTTCCAGGGAAAACATTACCAATACAGAGTGCTTCCTTTCGGTCTAGCCTCTGCTCCAAGAGTGTTCACCAAATGCATGGCAATAGTTGCTGCATTTCTACGCACTCTGGGAATATTTCTCTTCCCATACCTGGACGACTGGCTCATCCGAGCTCCATCTCAGTCAGAAGCCCAAGTTTCCCTGGACCGCACCAGGCGCATTCTGCAATATCTGGGACTTGTGGTAAACCTCCCAAAGTCTCAACTCACCCCTACTCAGTACCTAGAATTCATAGGGGCCTGGTTGGACACCACTACTGCAAGAGCCTACCTTCCTCAGGCTCGTTGCCAACGTCTAGTGCAGTTAGCCTCCCAGATTCAGTCAAAGAGCCACTTAACTGCCCGGGAGATGCTACAACTACTAGGCCACATGGCTTCCACAGTGCATGTGGTGCCCTATGCTCGCCTACACATGAGAGCAGCTCAATGGACTTTGTCCACACAGTGGACTCAAGCTTCAGGAGCTCTCTCAGACCAAATAGCAACCTCCAAACGTCTCTTTTGGTCCCTCCAATGGTGGATGTCCACTCAAAATCTGTTGCTGGGGTCCCCCTTCCAATCTGTGCTATCCCAAGCCACCCTCACAACAGATGCCTCCCAAACAGGTTGGGGAGCTCATCTACAAGACCTCTCCACCCAAGGCACTTGGTCCCCACAGGAGACCTCTCTTCACATCAACCACTTGGAACTTTGAGCAGTGTTCCTAGCTCTCAAGGTCTTTCATACCCTCCTCAGTTACAAGACAGTCCTCATTCACACGGACAGTCAAGTAGCCATGTTTTACATAAGCAAGGAGGAACTGGCTCTCTGTCGCTTTGCAACGAAGCTCTAAGATTATGGGCCTTCGCCAGAGAGCATCAAATCCATCTCCTGGCAGTATACCTCCCAGGAATCCAAAACTCTTGGGCAGGCAGACTCAGTCGAGTTCTGCTTCCTCACGAATGGTCCCTGCACATGGATCAGGTACTCAGAATCTTCCAGGAATGGGGAACCCTGGACATAGACCTCTTTGCAAGTCCGTGGAATGCCAAACTTCCCCGGTTCTGTTCCAGAATTCCGTGTCAGGGAGCTCTGGCCAAGGATGCCTTTCTCCTTCATTGGGATCAGGACTTCCTGTACGCCTTTCCACCCATTCCTTTGATTCCCAAGACTCTGTTCAAACTTCAGAGGGATCAAGGATCTATGATCCTCATAGCTCCACGTTGGCCACGCCAAGTGTGGTACCCTCTACTACAACTCTCTCAAGCTCCCTCCCTGGACTTGGGAGCTGCTCCAGACCTTCTATCTCAGGAGGAGGGGACTTTGTGGCACCCAAACCCCAAGTCCCTTCACCTCAGAGCTTGGTTACTGAAGGCCTAGACCTTCAAGACTCAATCTTTCTCAGCAAGTGAAGGATATCCTCCATGCTTCCAGGAAACCTTCCACTAGGCGTTCCTATGCTTTTAAGTGGAAAAGATTTTCCATTTGGTGTGCTCAGAAGGGTCTTGACCCTTTGGCACTTCCACTGACTTCTCTATTAGAATATCTCCTGCATCTCTCCAGTGCAGGCCTTAAAACAAATTCAGTAGGGGTCCATTTGAGCGCTATTGCAGCATCACTTAAGCCCCTTAATGGACAACCTATTTCCTCTCATCCTCTTATTGCAAGATTCATGAGAGGCCTAACCTTAACAAAACCTCCCATTCGACCTTTCCTGGAAGGTTATTTTCCTTATTGCAGTCACTTCTGCTCGCCACATCAGTGAGTTGCAAGCCTTAGTGGCTAATCCACCTTATACAAGGTTCCATCATGATAAGGTAGTCCTTAGGACAAATCCTCACTTTATGCCTAAAGTGGTCTCACCTTTTCATCTTAATCAAGAGGTGTATTTACCTGTCTTTTTTCCAGCTCCTCATGCATCCAGTGCAGAGGGACCTTCATACTCTAGATTGTAAAAGAGCTCTTGCTTTTTACTTGCACAGGACACAGCAACATAGAAAGTCTTCCCAGCTTTTTGTTGCTTTTGATCCTTCTCATTTAGGACTTACAGTCTCTAAAAGAACACTGTCCAATTGGATTGCTCAGTGTATTTCTTTTGCTTACCAGAGTAAGAACCTTTCTCTGGAGGGCCATGTCACAGCTCACAATGTGAGGGCCATGGCCACCTCTATGGCTCATCTTCATTCTGTCTCCATCGATCAGATTTGTCGAGCAGCCACCTGGGCCTCGGTTCATACCTTCACAGCCCATTACTGTTTGGACAAGGACTCCCGCCGGGATGCCCTGTTTGGTCAGGCTGTCCTCAAGCACCTGTTCCATTCTTGAACAACTCCTGCCCTCCTTCCCTGAATGGATGCCTGAGATCCATAGGAAGACGAGGAACCCTTAAGGGTCTCATACCCTTGGGGATCTCCCAGGCATCTTAGCTAGGGAGTCCCCATATGTGAGGACTCATTCCTGCTTGTTCCTGGAGATAGCACAGTTACTTACCTGTAACAGGTGATCTCTGGGAACAGCAGGAATTAGTCCTCACAACCCTCCCACCTCCCCTAGGAGTTGTATCTCTCTTTCTCTTTCCTTTGCTCTCTCTCTCTATTGTCTCAGCTTTAAACTCGAACTGAGGAGAGTTGGTGAGGAAAGGCGGGAAGGCAGCGCGCAGGCGCTGTGGGATGCTCCCAAAAGCTTTCCTTTCTGGGAAGCTGGGGAGCGTTCCCGCGCAGGCTCCGTCGGTACCGACGTACCCATATGTGAGGACTAATTCCTGCTGTTCCCAGAGATCACCTGTTACAGGTAAGTAACTGTGCTTTCCCCAAAGGGCTCACAATCTGAGATCGACTATATTCTTGTAAGTGCCCTGGCATTCTTATCTGACACCCACCTGAGTCTTTCTCCCAACTGACTATATGCTTGGGCTTATCTGGCAGCAGCCTATTAGGCAACTCATATAGCTTAGAGCTAAATCCTTTGAGTTGTAATACATAACATTCCAAAAATATGGTCTGATCTATTTGTTAAGAAGCCTCTCTTAACATTTCTGCCTTAATTGCATATAACAAAAGTAGTCCCTAACTAATAGCTCATAGTCCTTCCTGTCATACTACCC
This sequence comes from Ichthyophis bannanicus, assembly GCA_033557465.1. Lineage (NCBI taxonomy): Eukaryota > Metazoa > Chordata > Amphibia > Gymnophiona > Ichthyophiidae > Ichthyophis > Ichthyophis bannanicus. Next base: position 1,852,638,336 of record CM066032.1, on the reverse strand, counting down.
CTATCTAGTAGTTGCCTCAGGAAGCACAGATTGAGGCTATCGCTTAAGACATGTCCCAGCATGAGTTTCCTCTTGTGCGGAATAGGCATATTGGGAATGTATCTTTCACTGTAATATTACTGCTTCTGTGCTGTTGTATTAAGATAAGGTTTGGGTATATTGCTCAACATTAGGCAGCCACACGACATAGTGAATTGGTATTTCATCAAGAATTTATTGCTCTTTGCCTATGCACAGTTTAGGGAGTAAGCTGTGCCACTCAGGTACTTTATAAGTTGGGCAGCCAGATGATACAGCTTAAAATCAGGCACCTCATTCCACCATGCTGCTTTGTTTGGAAGAGCACTGTTACTGGCACTTTTGACCACTGTCAGACATAGGCCCATTGAAACCGTAAAACGCTGCTGTCTGTCTCCATTGTCATACCTCATCAGTCCCTTTTATTGAACTGCAATTGTAAAGCAGCCTGTAATTTAATGGCAGACTACCTCTTGCCTAAGTGACACTGTACTAAAATTCACTGTAACTGTGTCTGTTCATCAACTTGTGAAGGCAGCATGGCTCTCAAAAGCTAGTCAAAAACATACTGAGTTAGGCCAGTAAAATGGTATTGCCTAAGACTTGTTTGACTCTTTTATCTACTTATTCAAGTAGAAGATTGAGCATCAACTGCAGTACCTCACTGTTCAAGTATCTTCTTCAGAATAGAAGCAAGTATGGTGATCATGTAGCTGTTTGACTCTTGTCACTTGCATTTGCTGATGAATTGTGAAAGTCCTATCTCCAGGAACAAGCAGGGAATGAGTCTTCACATATAGGGTATCGTCGGTACCGACGGAGCCTGCGCGGGAACGCTCCCCAGCGTCCAGTAAGAAAGCTTTTGGGAGCATCCCACAGCGCCTGCGCACTGCCTTCCCGCCTTTCCCAACTGCCTCTCTCCAGTTCTTCTTTTCCGCGGAACCAGCAGGTCGTGTTCCTGTCACCGCAGAAGAATTCTTTATTTTTTTCTTTATTTTTCTGTGTCGCGTCTGCCTTCTTCGACGTCAGACCAGTACTGCTGGTCTTTTCTTTTCTTTCTTACAAAAAAAAACAACTTTTCTTTATTCAACTGTGCATTTGCGGTTTGGGCCTTAGGCCTGAACATTTTTCTCCTCATGGAGAAGCCCGCTTCCGGGTTTAAAAAGTGCACGAAGTGTGGCGGTACTATTTCTGTCACCGACACCCATGATTGGTGTCTAAAATGTTTGGGTCCTGACCATTCCATCACGGATTGTGTGTCCTGTACCATGATGTCTAAAAGAGGTCGGCAGAACCGAGCACCCAAGCTCAGTACCCTGTTTCCCTCTGATGCAGCCTCGGTGGCGCCGACGGAGCCCTCGCGGAGCAATTTCCCCAGCTTTCAAAGAAAGCCTTTGGGAATTGCAGCGCACATGCGTGGTCCCCTTCCCGCCCAAGGGTGCCATCTTGTTCAGTCAGATGACATAGCTAAAAGACAGCAAAAAAATTAGCAAAAACGAAATGATAGGACTGCAACTCCAAGGGGAGGAGGGAGGGTTGTGAGGACTGATTCCTGCTGCTCCTGGAGAACACCTGTTACAGGTGAGTAACTGCTCTTTCTCCAGGACCAAGCAGGAAGACAGTCCTCACATATGGGACTCCTTAGCTTAAGGCTACCGGAGACCTCAAGCAGAAAAATGAGCTCCCTCTAGCTCAGTAGCACAGAAAGAAGGAATCTTCTCTGAAAACGCCCCCGACCGGTAGCCCAACACCAGGGCCGGAGGGTAGGAGTTGCCTAAACCCCAAAGAGATTATGGAGGACTGCCTGAACGAAAGCACTGTCCCTGCGGGATCCCTCTCCAGGCAGTAATGGGCTGCAAAAGTCTGGCTTGAAGACCAAGTAGCAGCCCGGCAGATGGCTGCCAATGGAACAGAGCGGAGATGAGCCACTGACGCAGCCTTCGCCCTAACACGATGAGCCGTGACTCGACCCTCCAACGAGAGGCCGGCTGCCCCATAAGCCCAAGCGATACAGTCAGCAACCCATATGGACAAAGTACGCTTGGAGACAGGTAGCCCCAACTTATTGGGGTCAAAAGAAACGAAGAGCTGAACAGCCCTCCTATGCTCCCGCGTACGGTCAAGGTAGAAGGATAAAGCCCTCTATCAGTCCAGGGTATGCAGGACCATTTCAGCCCGGCAGGAGTGCGGCCTGGGAAAGAAGGTTGGAAGAACCACCACCTGGTTGAGATGAAAAGTAGAAACCACTTTTGGAAGAAACTTAGGGTGAGTCCGTAAGACGACCCTATTCCTGTAGAACCTAGTGTAAGGAGGATCAGACACTAGGGCTTGCAGTTCACTAACGCGCCTAGCAGAGGTAAGGGTTACCAAAAACAAGGTTTTCCAGGAAAGAAAACGAAGAGGGCAGGTAGCCATAGGTTCAAATGGCGGACAGGTAATCGGCTGCAAGACCACATTCAGATCCCATTCAGGGGCTGGTGGGCGTAAAGGAGGCTTAAGGAGAAGGAGGCCTCGGAGAAAACGAGCCACCAAAGTGTGGTGGGAAAGAGGCCTGCCATCTACCGGTGCGTGATGCACAGAGAGAGCACTGAGGTGGACCTTGACAGAGTTGGACTTAAGGCCCAGATTGGAGAGGTAAAGCAAATATCGCAAGACCACTGCAATCAAGCAGGAGAAGGGATTCTCAGACTGCTGAGCACACCAAATGGAGAACCGACGCCACTTAAGAGCGTAGGACTTCCAGGTGGAAGGCCTCCTCGAGGCCAAGACAACCTCTTCCACCTCCCGAGGCAGCTGGAGGGGAGCAAGGACTACCCTTTCAGCAGCCAGGCCATCAGATGAAGGGACCGGAGGTTGGGGTGTAGGAGAGACCCCTGATCCTGTGTCAGGAGATCGGGCTGAAACCCCAGAGGAAGAGGATTGTCCACCGCCAGCTGCATTAGAAGCGGGAACCAAGGTTGTCTCGGCCACCGGGGAGCCACTAGGATCATCGAGGCTCTGTCTCTGAGAACTTTGAAGAGCGTTCGAGACACTAGCGGCATGGGAGGAAAGGCATACAAGAGGCCTGTGGACCATGGAATCAGAAAAGCAACCGCTGCTACTCTGAGAGGATGCGGTTGTCGAGAGCAGAATCTGGGAAGTTGCCGGTTCAGAGGACTGGCAAACAGATCCATGGTGGGGAGGCCCCACTTGAGAAAGATCCGCTGAACCACCAATGGATCCAACCTCCACTCGTGTGGTTGGAGGATCCTGCTTAGCTTGTCTGCCAGGTAATTTTCCTGACCTGGGAGATAGACCGCTTTGAGGAGGATGCCGTGGTGGACGGCCCAAGAGCACAGTTTTCGTGCCTCCTGACAGAGAAGGAAGGAGCCTGTTCCTCCTTGTTTGTTCACGTAGAACATTGCAACTTGATTGTCCGTCTGCACCAGCACAGACTGGTGAGAAGTGAGGTGTGGGAGAAGGCTCTCAGAGCTAGGCGGATTGCTCTGAGCTCCAGGAAGTTTATCTGCTGAGCAGACTCCCAAGGAGTCCAGAGGCCTTGAGTACATGTCCCTTGGCAATGTGCTCCCCAACCCAGGAGAGAAGCATCGGTTGTCAGCACCTGAGAAGGCGGAGGAGATTGAAAATCCACTCCCAGCAGCAGGTTTGGCAGATGAAGCCACCACCGCAGAGAAGAGACCAGCAGGTCGGATACCTGTAGAGTCCGCCAGGCTCCCCGTGGCCTGATGCCATTGAATGCGAAGGCACCACTGAGCCGGTCGCATGTTCAGGCGGGCATTGGGGGTCACATGGACCGTGGAAGCCATATGGCCGAGCAGTCTCAGAAATTGCCTGGCAGAGATCAGGGAATTGCTGTGAAAGTGGCTGGCGAGATCCATGAGCCTGTGTGCTCTGTCTAGAGGCAGGAAGGCCCGCGCCTGAAGTGTGCTCAAGCTTGCGCCGATGAATTCGAGATCTTGAGAGGGGAGCAAAGTGGACTTCGCGAAGTTTGACAAAGCCCAAGTGCTGGAGCAGAGTTACAGTGCGATCAATGCCTGCTGCTGGTCCACGAAGGCAGCCAAACTGCTCTCCAAGGCTGTCAACCTGAGTCCAAGCTCAGGAGACCCAGCAGCCCCCGACTCGTGCCCCGACGTCGGCTCCTTCGGAGGCGAGTCCACGAGGACTACAGTACTCACATGTCCAGGCGACTCCATTTCGAGACGAGGATGTTTCGAAGGCCTCTCCGACTCTGAGGACCCGGGACGGCTATCGGGGCTATGCGACCTGGCCCTTGAGGAACCAGGAGCGTCCACCGACGACGCCCTCGCGGGTTTTTTTTCCTATGATGTTCCTGGGCAGGAGACCCCCGCTCAGAGGAACTCCGACGATGCTCAGGACCGGAGTCCCGGGATGTCGAAGCCTCTGACGAGGTCCGGTCCCGGCCGGACGCGGAGTCAGAGAAGATTCGTTCTCTTTGATGCTGCCAACTCCTCAACGCTTTTGAAGACATCTTGCTACACGGACCGCAGATCATCGAGTCATGATCGGGTCCGAGGCAGCGGAGGCAGCAGTCGTGTGTGTCGATAAGAGACATAAGTTTCTTACACCGATCACACTTTTTAAACCCACTGGCAGCCATCAGGGGAAAAAGGGCCCCTGCAAGGTCAAAAGACAGGGCTGCCAGTGAATAATAAAAAAAAATGGCGTGAACGCTTGTCTCGAAGGACAAACAACCGAAAAATAAAGAACGGACCCAATACCGGCGTAGCGGTTCCGGGCGGGAAAAGGATCCAGCGTCGAACCGAGAAAAGAATAAGAAATAAAATCAACTTTTTCTGCGGCGATCACAAACAGCGTCTGTAGGGCTCCGCGGAAAAAAGAAGACTGAGCAAGATGGCACCCTTGGGCGGGAAGGGGACCGCGCATGCGCGCTGCAATTCCCAAAGGCTTTCTTTGAAAGCTGGGGAAATTGCTCCGCGAGGGCTCCGCCGACGTCACCCATATGTGAGGACTGACTTCCTGCTTGGTCCTGGAGAACACCTGTTACAGGTGAGTAACTACTCTTTCCAGGGCTGCTTCTTCCTCCCATGGATCTCAGGTAACCAAACATAAATCTAGCCGGTCCTCGAAGAGCAAATCTCCCTCTAAGCATCGAGATGCCTCCGGGCTTGTCCTCGAGGAATCCGCACCGGTGATCTCTGGGAACAGCAGGAATAAGTCTTCACAACCCACCCACCTCCCCTAGGAGTTGTATCTCTCTATCTATCTTTCCTTTCCTCTCTCTCTCTTTGTCTCAGCTTTAAAACTTGAACTGGAGAGAGGCGGTTGGGAAAGGCGGGAAGGCAGCACGCAGGCGCTGTGGGATGCTCCCAAAAGCTTTCTTACTGGACGCTGGGGAGTGTTCCCGCGCAGGCTCCGTCGGTACCGACGATACCCTATATGTGAAGACTTATTCCTGCTGTTCCCAGAGATCACCTGTTACAGGTAAGTAACTGTGCTTTCTCTACCCAGGAAGCAGTTCTCTTGCCACAGTGTAGTTTTACAGACTACTGATGTGTATTTTTACCAACAATGGTGCTTTTTCAGGCCATTTTTTCTGCAAAGGAGCCTTAGTTAACCTCTGTCTTGCTCTCTTCTTTAGGTGGAATCCCCATTAGAAGAAGCTATTAAATTTTTAACACCACTAAAGAACTTAGTAAAGAACAAAATAGAAACCCATCTTTTTGCCTTTGAGATTTACTTCAGGAAAGGTAAGAAACACATTTGGAGAGTTGCTGAAGAATGTTAATCCTATTGTAACATGGTTTAATCCCTAAGGAGAAAAGCGGGATATAAATGCAATTTTAGTTAGATTAAATTAAAATACAACTAATGGCCAAGTGATAAGATTTATAGCTAAAATCTCAAAACCAGTTATAACTGAATAAACTGTAGGAATATTGCTTAATGTAGACTCGATGCTAAGTAATAGAATACATTTCATTTTCTTCAGGAACAAGCAGGAAGTCTGTCCTCACATATGGGTGACATCAGCGCCGACGGAGCCCACATGGCATATTTCCCCATCTTTCAAAGAAAGCCTTTTGGACATGCTAGCGCGCATGCGTGGTCCCCTTCCTGCCCAAGGGTGCTGTCTTGCTCAGTCTCCTTTTTTTCCGCAGAGCCCAATGAGTGCCTGTCCTGGTTCCCTGGAAAAAATTCCTTGCTAATATCCTTAAGATTGCTTTTCCCGGTTTGTATACAGGTTCCTCTTCCCATCTCGAGCCAACGCCGGACCCAGCGCTGTTCTTGGCTCCTTCTCCCTTTTTTGATCGAGACTTGCCTCGATCGGCATTGGTGCCTTTTTTCGCTTGGCGTGCTCCCCACCATGTCTCCCGGTGGGTTCAAAAAATGTGACTGTTGCAGTCAAACCATGTCAGTCACTGACACCCATGACTGCTGCCTGAGACCCAGACCATGATAGCACCTTCTGTGACCTGTGCCAGGCCATGGCGCCTAAGACCAATAAAAAGAGGTCTCAGTTGAAGGAGAAACTGTTCCCAAGGTTGGACTCTGAACCGGCCTCCCCAATGCCAAGCTCCAAGCCCAGCACTTCCCATGAGGCCTGAGCATCCTCGGAGTCCCGTGGTGGCTTCTCCTGAGAGAAGACCCCGGACCCCGAGAGAAAGAAAAAATAATTCTCGAAGTCCGTCGAGATTCCACTGGAGAAACCCGGTAAAACCACTCAGAGGGACTTGGGCGGCTCCGAGAAGCACCCTACCAAGTTTCTCAAAAAGGATTCCTCGGCCAGCGGAGATGATGCGAGGTTCCTCGAGACTGTAGTCCTCGTTGAGGGCGCACTTATGAGAGTTCCAGGCCAGAGATCATTGATGCCCGTGCCAAAAACTGCAGAGCTTTCTGGCCTGGAAACCAGAATGGCGGCCCTGGAGCAGAACATCACTGCTATCCTGGCCCTGCAGCAGGCAATGATAACTGGTTCATCTGCATCATCTGCCCTGATGATTGGGCCCCCAATTGTGGGGGAGTCCCCGGTCATCAAGTTGAACTCTAACCACCACCAGCCTCTGGTAAGTCCTCGGTGAAGGTCGAGGTCTCTGGCCCATTCCTCGGGCATCCAATCCTCCCTGGCCATTTTCCATGACTCAGACCCCAGGTCCTCTGGAGGCCCCCGGCCCCTCAGTGTGGGCCTTGAGGCAAGGAGTCACAGGATCTCAGATTCATCATCACCCTTTGACTCTGAGTGGGAGACCAACGATGAGGCATCTCCGGAAATCAGATGGCACCGAGACATCCCCTCAGATCAGTCTCCTCAGGTGCTATTCTCTACCAGAGAACGTGGCCTTCTATGACTTTATCAAGGATATGGCCAGAGCTCTCTTGGTGCAAACAGAAACAGAGGAAGACCCGCGCACCGAAGAGCTGGAGGTTCTCAAGTACGAGTCTCCACCCAAGAAAACTGTCACGGTGCTGTTGTAGTCTGTCCTCGAGCGGCTGCTGCTTAGAATGTGAGTCACCCCGGCATTGGTGCTGGTGGTTAGACGGCGCCTCAACGCCATGTACCATGTCAGGAAAGGCCTGGGATTCTTCAAGCCCCAGCTCCCACATAATTCAATGATTGTCAAGTCAACCATGCCAAAACTAAAGAGCCAGAAGACCCAGTCTTCTGTCCCCCCTGGAAGATATGCTAGAGCCCTCAATGCCCTTGGATGCAAGTGTTACCAGAGCTCAATGCTGGGGTGTCAGATCTAGGCCTGTGAGTTATACATAGGCATGTATCTAAGGCCCTAACTCAGGAGTTGTCTGGTTTTTCAGCAGGGCTTGCCGGGGAACCCCTCCAACGGTTCCAATCTCTGACCTCCGGGATCAAGGCCTGCTCTAAGTTCCTCTCCCGGGCGGGCTACGACGGTTTTGAGTCAGCAGCTCGAGTACCAGCAGCTGGCATCAGTGCTTGGCACCAAGTCTGGCTACAGTCTTCGGACCTCAAGCACTGGGTCCAAGACAAGCTGCTCAACGTCCCCTGTACTGGAGAGAACCTGTTTGGCAAACCTATGGTCAACAAGGTGGCTGAGATCAAGGCCGACATGGTGACCCGATAGAGGCTCTCAAAAAAGACCTCATTCTTTCCCTGTAAGAAACCATCAGGGAAAAGACCCCTGTTCCTGAGGAAAAAGGGGCAATTCCAACAGAGTCACTGCTCCCATCCCTTTTCGGGCCAGCAACAGGGTTCTTGCCCTAAAAGGCAAGGCCATGGAGCTCAGAAGCCAAAGGCTTAGAAGCTCCAGGCCCCAGCTCCCACCCAGCTTGGGCATGGGAGCTTTTGACTCCCAGGGCAGGACCTCCTCTCCCCTGGGAGACCTTCACCAGCCCACAAGGGGCCACCTCGCACTCTTTGTCCAGAGGTGAGCCAAGGTCACCTCGGACCAGTGGGTACTGCAAGTGATAAGAGGAGGATACCTCCTCCAGCTACAGCAGGCACCACCCAGGTTCTTCCTTAGGAGAGCCGGTGCAACCTCTCCTTTACCAGACCCTTCTACTTTAAGAGCTCACAGGTCTGCTCATGGACAACACTGTAGAGCCTGTACCCAAGCACCTGTGGGGAAGAGGCTTCTACTCCAGATACTTCCTTGTCCCAAAAAGAATTGGGGGCTTCAGGCCCATACTAGACCTGAGAAACCTGAGCAAGTTTCTGGTGAGGTTGAAGTTCAGGATGCTCTCTCTTGGAACACTGCTGCCCAACTTCCATCAGGGAGATTGGCAGTACTCCTTGGATCTAAAGGATGATACACATACATCCGAAGCCACCCCTCCCACAGGCAGTACCTAAGGTTCGTGGTAGAGGTAGGGCACTACCAGTACAGGGTACTACCCTTCAGCCTGGCCTCCTCGCCAAGGGTCTTCACCAGATGCTTGGCGGTGTTAGCCACCCATCTCCACCTACAAGGGGCCTTCGTCTTCCCCTACCTAGACAACTGGCTAATCAGGGGTGGTACAATCTCAGAGGTCAGTCAAGCCACAGAGCATGCAACCCTTCTACAGCACCTGGGGTTCATCATAAACTACCCCAATCCCATCTCTCCAACCCAAATTCTGGAGTTCATAGATGCTCAATTGGATATGTTACAGGTCAAGCCTGTACTCCCAAGAGAGAGGGCAGAACGCCTCAAGCAACTGGCAGGAGACATACAACACTGTTGGTCAGTCCCTGCCAGTCTCCTCCTCTGCCTGCTGGGCCACAAGGCCTCGACGGTCCACGTCATGCTCTCAGCCCTCTTGCACATGCGAGCAGCCCAGTGGTACCTCTTCTCACAGAGGACTCAAGCCACTGGCAGGCTACGGGACAGGGTCAAGGTAACCCGCCAATTGGTGGAATCCCTAAACTGGTGACAAGTTTTTTTGCCACCTCCAGGAAGAAATTCCCTAACAGGCACCCATGCCTCAGAGGACCCTGACCACAGACGCCTCCCTCCTAGGTTGGGGGACGCATTGGTGGAGACCGCTGCACACAGGGCAGCAGATCCCAGGAAGAGTCACTCTTACAGATCAATCTCCTGGAGCTCAGGGTGATCTTCCTAGCTCTACAAGCTTTCCGCCGCTGCCTGCGACACCGGTCTGTACTGATCCAGACTGACAACTAAGTCGCCATGTTCTATATCAACAAAGCATGGGGGCACGGACCCCTACTCCCTCTGCCAGGAGGCGGTGGCCGTCCTCTCCTTCGCAGCTCACAACAGCATCCTCTTGGGAGCGGTCTACCTCCCAGGCCAGGACAACTGCCTAGTGGACAGGCTGAGCAGAGTTCTCTGGCCGCACGTATGGCACTTGAACCCCAGGGTGGTCGAGGCTCTTCCACCTCTGAGGCATGCCCATGATGGATCTATTTGCCTCTGCGGACTATGCTTAGCTGCCTCACTTCTGCTCACGCCAACTGCACCCGGAGAGAGTGGCAGCAGATGCCTTCCTGATCTCGTGGTTTGAGTGCCCTACTCTGTGCGTTCCTTTCGACTCCCCTGGTCACCAGGACCCTCTTCAAGGTCCAGACCGAGAGGGTGTCAGTCATCCTAATTGCCCCCAGGTGGCCAAGACAGCCCTGGTTCCCACTACTGCTTTCCCTGTCAGTGGCACTTCCAGTCCCGCTGTGCCGAGCTCCGGGACCTCCTGTCCCAGGAGGGGGGGGCTCACTCTTCAACCCATCCTGGGGTCTCTAACAGCATGGCTTCTGAAAGGGTAGCATTAGCCCCTTTCAACTTTCCGAGAGAAGTCGAGGTGATCCTGCTGGCCTCCCAGAAGCCCTCTACCAGACTGGCCCGTGCTTTTAAGCGGAGAAGGTTCTCTCCTGGTGTGCGGAAAGAGGGGAGAACCCCTTCTCCTGCCTTGTGAAAGTAGTACTTCAGTACCTACTTCACCTGTTCCACACTGGGCTGAGGTCTAACTCGGTGAGGGTGCATTTTATTTATTTATTTAACAGTTTTTATATATCGTCTTTCTGCGAATCAAGACGGTTTACATAGAACATAACAAGACAGTATATTTCAACTGTTTACAATGGAACAAACATAACAAGGATAAATAGGTATAAATGTGAAACTTTTACAGTAATCAACTATTTACATAGGGATATACGGTTACATTGAGGTTGTAGGAGTGAGTTTTAGAGGGCAAGGGAGAGGGGAGAAGATAAAGGACTGAGGACTATGGAGGTAAGGAAAAATGCATCTGAGTGCTATAGCCACTCACCATCACCCTATTGAGGGGAAACCCCTCCGGGGCCTCCTTTTATTCAGGACCCCTCTCTTTCCTCTGGCAGCAGAATGGGACCTTAATGTGGTGCTCTCTCAGCTCACCAAACTGCTGTTTGAGCCCCTAGCCACTTGTGGTACCTGTCCTGGAAAGTGGTCTTTCTGGTGGCCCTTACGTCCGCTCAAAGAGTGAGCAAACTCCAGGCCCTGGTGGTGGATCCACCATATACAAGGTTCTATAAGAACAGAGTAGTGCTCCGCACACATCCCAAATTAGTCCCGAAGGTGGTATCTCCCTTCCACATCAACCAGGAGGTGGTCCTCGCCACCACCTTCCCATAGCCTCACTCCTGCAGCGAGGAGCTAGTACTTCATACACTGGATTGCAAACGGGCCCTGTCCTATCTACAGTGGACACATGTCCATCGCAAAGCTCCTCAGCTTTTTGTCTCCAATGACCCCAGCAGACTGGGGCTCCCTGTGACTAAGCAAACTCTGTCCACTTGGGTGGCGGACTGTATTGCCCTCGCTTGTGAGTGAGCAGGCCTCTCCCTTGAATACCTGATCACAGCGCATCGCATGAGCGCGATGGCCACTTCGGTGGCCAACCTCCGCTCTGTGCTGTGATGGAGATATGCAAGACCACCACATGGTCTTCAATCCATATGCTCACTACTGCCCGGAGAGCGAGTGCCACAGCGACAGTACATTTGGCCAGGCAGTACTCTGTAATATTCTCGGGGTGTAGGCAACTCCTGCCCTCCGACCCTTCTGTGTTCAGGCTACTGGAGTGATAGTGTTGCTGGATGCTAGGGTCTTGCATAGCTTCTCAGTGGGGACTCACCTTCTGCAACTCATGGCTACCCGATTAGTCGCCCTTTGTTCGGTCCTCGTCAGCCTGGAGCTAGGGAGTCCCATATGTGAGGACTGACTTCCTGCTTGTTCCTGGAGAAAGCGTAGTTACTCACCTGTAACAGGTGTTCTCCAGGGACAGCAGGAATCAGTCCTCCCAACCCTCCCTCCTCCCCTGGGAATTGCCTCCCTATCTTGTGTTATTTTTTACTACTGTCCTAGCTGTGTCACCTGACTAAGCAGGATGGCACCCTTGGGCAGGAAGGGGACCACACATGCATGGTAGCATGTCTCAAAGGCTTTCTTTGAAAGCTGGGGAAATGCTCTGCGAGGGTTCTGTCGGTGCCGACGTCTCCCATATGTGAGGATGATTCCTGCTGTCCCTGGAGAACACCTGATCTCCAGGAACAAGCAGGAATGAGTCTTCACATGTGGGTATGTCGGTACCGACAGAGCCTGCGCGGGAACGCTCCCCAGCGTCCAATCAGAAAGCTTTTGGGAGCATCCCTCAGCGCCTGCGTGCTGCCTTCCCGCCTTTCCAACTGTCTCTCCTCAGTTTTCGTTTTTCCGCGGAGCCGGCAGGACGTCTTCCTGTCACCGCAGAAAAGTTTTTCTTTAATTCTTGTTTTCTTGTGGTCGCGGCTGTTTCCCCGCCTCCACCGGTACCGCCGGTGGGTTTTTTCTTTTCTTTTTCTCAAACTCAGGGAGAGTTTTCCCTCAGTTTCAGTCTTAAAGTTTTGGGCCTGTAGGCCTCTCCATCATGGAGCCGCCTTCTCCTAAGAAGTGCCTTAACTGTGGAAATACAGTTCTCTTTTTAGACTCCAATCACTGGTGTCTAACCTGTTTGGGTCCTGACCCTTTTCCTCCGGAGCCATTAGGCTACAATTTTATGAGAAGAGATTTTCCATTTCAAGTTTCCCTCGATACCGAGTTCCCTTCCAGTGTCAGGGCACCGACCATTCCTTCTCTCCAGGATCAGGTAACCCACAAACAGTCTGTTAAGACTAGCCAATCCTTGAGTGGTAGGTCTCATGTCAAGCATGATGACGGCTCCGGCCTTGCCCTCAAGACCCTATTGGCTTCAAGACCCCGGCAGGAGTCTTCGGTCTCCAAAGCCTTTCAGGGGTTTCAGGTTGTTCCTGGGGCTCACCCCTCACAGAACATACCTGAGCCATGCTCGGTGATGGCATCCGCTTCGAGCGCTACCGATACCCCGGCATCAGCACTGGTGTTGAGTGATCCACTCTTCACCAGGGATCGTCATCTGGCATTCTCGGTACCTTCGGGACCGATCGATACGTCCCAGATTGACTTTCCAGTATTGGCAGCATCGCCGATACGACCACCGACGCCGGTACCCTCCAGACATGCATCGATAGACTCGCTTCCTTCGATGCCGAGTCTGGAATCGATATCTAGTCTGGAAGACTGGGTACCAACGCGTCTCGGAACCGACGCTTACCGATTCCAGATGCGTGGTATCGAGGATACTCACCAAGGGTTTCTGGTTGCCTCGGTACCGCTTGAGCAGCCTCCGATGACTGCTTCGATGTCGGTATCGCCTCCGATTCCGGCACAGCCACCGGTATCGGTACCGATGCCGGTTCCTACAGTAACATCGAGACCAACTACTTCCATGCCCTTTTCAACGGGATTGCTCCTTTCTATGCCTAGTTTGGAGTCGATACCTGGCATGGACGATGCAGTACTGACTGTCTCAAGTCATACCCGCCAGTACCAGTATCCATCCATTAGAGCTCCTTTTCTGCACCGGACCAGTACATCCTCCGGTGCCCAGGCTAGTTCTTCAACTTTAGTCTGTCCAGGGATGGTTCCCATTGGAGATCCTTCTTTTCAGAAATTTCTCCTTGACATGGCTACATTCCTTGCTATTCCTATCCCTGGCTATGATCCTACACGAGGCTCTTCTGGGGAAAAGGAAAATATAATGCTTCCTTTACATCATTCTTTGCAGGATCTTCTTCTGAGAATATGGGAAACACCTTTAAGGGTTTCCTCACCTTCTACAGCAACTGATCTTCTGTATCAGGTGCCCCCCTCTCCAGGGTTCCAAAAGGCTCAACTTCCCTATCATTCCATTGTAGTGGAATCAGCAATGAGGAAGGTATAAAGCAAGAAGAAGCAGTCTTCTTATCCGCCAGGTCGTGCTTCTAGAACACTGGATGCTTTTGGACGTCAAACCTTCCAAACATCTATGCTGGCAACAAGGATTCTCTCATATTTTTTATATGAGTCTATCCCTTCAGGAGGTCACAAAGAAATTATCTCTTTTGACTCCTTTTCTATCAGAGCCCAAGGCTGCAGACTATTCCTTACTTCTTAGTCATAGCCAAAATATATCTTGGTTTCTTTCTCGTGCTTCCCTTGACTCTTTTGAGTCTGTTAGCAGAACCTCTGCTATAGCTATAGGGGCACGACGTAAAGCCTGGCTCCAAGCTTCAGACTTGAACAGATGGGCACAACAAAGACTGGGTAATACTCCTTGCACTGGAGAAAATCTCTTCAATAGGGAGTCTTTACGTCAGGTTGCTCATTGCTCCACTGACTTCCCTGTTTCTGGGGGCTATCCTAAGCCTTCTCCTTCCCCAGTAGGTAAGAAATGCCCTACCAAACCTCCTTTCCCTAAAAGAAGATTTCATTCTTCTCCTGCCCATCATACAGATGTTCCCAATCAAGGGAAACCTCACCCTGGTCTGAAGAATCCAAACTCAAGCCAGGACAATTAACCCTCAATGGGGTTCCAATTGGTCTCTTATAACCTACAGTTCACTTCTTCTCAGCAGTAGTTTTTTCACTGTTTTTTCATTTCAAACTCTACGCTTGGATTCCTGTTTCCAGGACATCCACTTGCTCTCAGGTAGGCTGAGCTGTCAGGAGATTCATGTCTGTGGGTCACAGGGTTTCCTCCTCTTCCTACTCTGAAGAGAGGTTTGCCAACTATCTCCTGATAGTTTCCCTGTACCACCATGAATTTTTTCCCTTCTGCAGACTTACCATATAGCAAGTCTCCCTTCAGCTCCTATTTTTCTTTACCCTCGTTTCCAGGGCTTCCCCTGTACGAGTGATACTATACGACTGGAAGGCTTTCTTAGCCTTTCTAGTCTTCCTTTCCTTTCCAGTATAGAGTTTTTCTCTGGAGTTACCTCCCTGCTTTCATTAGGCAGCTCATCAGACATAATCAGGATTTTCTCCTCTTGTTCTGTCTGTTCTCTCTGTTACAAACAGAAGGAATCTCTCTGCTGTTCTATTCAGCAACTGCTCCTGCAGGAGTTCCAGTGATTGGACTACTGGTACTTTCTACGAGTTCCAGTCGTGTCTTCCACTACTTTCTCTGATCTTAGTAGTGCTTCCAAGATAGTGTTCATCTATCTTGGAAAAGCCTTATCGCTTCTTTTCTGTCATCTCCAAATCTCCGGAATTGGCAACATAACTGAGGTGGCAGCTGGTTTCCTCCAACAGCCACTTTTATTTCCCAATTCTCCTGCAATCCTACTGAGAAGCTTTCCACTATGGGCCCTTGCTAGAGAGCATGAGGATTTTTTCTCTAATTACTATCCTATATGGTTGAAAAGGGCTTCCTCAGTCATTCCTCATGACTGTAGGGGTTCTTTAAACCCTTCTATTCCTTTTATTAAAGGACATAAGCCTTCTCTATGTGACAGTCTAAAGAGTTACCCAGTTTCTACTGGACAAATGCTCTTTTTCCTTTCAGCTTGTCCTCATGGTATCTTAATCCTTCATGGACAGCACATATTTAATTTAACAACGCATGATACCCCCCCCCCCCCCACACACACACACACACTCTTGTTCCTCAAGTGGGTCTACCTGGTATCTCATCCTATGCGTTTTATGTCCATTTACCATGCGAGAGTTCTATAGGACTCAGGACTTCCTGTTTACAGACTGATATTATCCTCTGTTTTTTCACGCAACCATCCTGGTTATTCCACTGGATGGCATTCCTATTCCATCTTAACCAGGGGGATTAGATTCTCTATATGTCTACTCAAGTAGGTTCCACCTTCTTGTTAGATGAATCTTTCTCCTTCACATCTCCCATGTGAATGTTCTTATAGGCATATCTCTATCTGCTTAGTTGCAGACATTTATCTTTAGACATCTATATACATGTATGTATATAATTCTATATACTTCTCTATAGATACATATGTCTGTAAGCTGCGTGTGCATATCTTATGCCCCTCCAGATCTCGCTATAGACATATATATATATATATATATATATATATATATATATATATATATTATATCCCTATATATATGTGTATCTGTCGAGATACTTCCTTATAGGTAGATATGTATCTACATACTTATCTCTCTAACTGTCTATGCTTATAAAAGGCTTTACCTTCCTATAGGTTCCAGACAGTGGGCTTGCATATCTTCATACTGTTCCTCAGTATGTCTGGGGTATTATGCACACAACCACTACTGACAGCTTCTACTTTAACTCTATGTCTAGGTATCCCTGAAGCTCCATGCTTCACTATCTTTCCTATCTCTCAACAGATAGGAAAGACAGGGTGGATTTTCATTAGATCTGAAGTTTCAGCCCTTCAGACACCTGTCCTCCTTGGGAATATGGGCTTTTTTCCATACCCCTTCTTCCCTTCAGGACTGGGCTAGTTGTCCAAATCGGTCAGTCTTCCTCTTTTGCTCCTAAATGTTACTAACTCTGTATCCAAAAGAGTTCCCAGCTTTTCCATAAAGCTTCCACTAAAGACCTGACGTTTTTGTGCTACCCCAGTTGACACCTGGGTCACCTGTCAATTCCAGCTTTGGACCTTCACCTTCACTTCAGTGAAGTCACCTTGAAGATTCTTCTACTGGATCTCCAGTAGACTCCATCAGCCTCTCTACTTCCTGCAATCCAATAGGTGAGGACCATATTGTGTGTGTTCATGTCAATATTTTTCATGGTGATTATCATACATACAAGGACTCCTTGCCTGTAGTCCTTAGCTTAGCTGTTTTTCCTACAGCTCCTCTCTTTTCAACTCCTACCCTCCATCCTCAGAATGCCTGGCCATATGAGGTGTAGCATGTTCCAATCCTCACCATGCTAGGGCTCCAGGCATCTTAGCTTGGGAGTCTCCATATGTGAAGACTCATTCCTGCTTGTTCCTGGAGATAGCACAGTTACTTACCTGTAACAGGTGATCTCTGGGAACAGCAGGAATAAGTCTTCACAACCCACCCACCTCCCCTAGGAGTTGTATCTCTCTATCTTCCTTTCCTCTTTCTCTCTTTTTGTCTCAGCTATAAAACTCAACTGAGGAGAGACAGTTGGAGAGGCGGGAAGGCAGCACGCAGGCGCTAAGGGATGCTCCTAAAAGCTTTCTGATTGGACGCTGGGAAGCGTTCCCGCGCAGGCTCCATTGGTACCGACGTACCCATATGTGAAGACTTATTCCTGCTGTTCCCAGAGATCACCTGTTACAGGTAAGTAACTGTGCTTTACAGGTGAGTTACTGCATTTTCTCTGTGGTCAAGCAAGATAAGTTGACGCAGGAACCCCCTTCAAGCTCTTAGAAACTTTTGGATCATTCTATCATGCATTCATGTGTATTGCCGCTGCCATGCCTCATTCCCTCAGTCTTTGTCCACAGAGCCCCAAAGAGATGTTTTAATTGGTCCACCAGCTATAATCTGTTTCTTTGTTTTTCAGTTTTTCTCCTTTTGTGAATTGTTCCTTACCTGCTGCCATCATTGCTGCATGTTTGTTACTTTTTAATATCTTTAGTTTTAATGTTTTCTGTCATTTTTTAAGTTTCCTTTATTCTTATCACTTTGCTGCTGTAGGCTGCATTTAGACCTCAGGCAGTCTGTCTGGATTAGTTTTTCAAAATAGTCTTTTGATTTTGCTGTGGCTATTTTTTCATATGTCATGTCTCACAAACCGGCCAATGGGTTTAAAAAATGCACCCAATGCGACAAGACCTTGTTTATCACAGACACTCACAAATTGTGCTTGCAGTGCTTGGGGTCCAGCCATTTGAGCCTTCACATTGCTTTTTGTGTTCATAGATGACAAGGAAAAGGGATCAGGGTCATAAAGAGCTGCACAGAGACATTTTTGGCACATATAAGACCAATTCATTGGCATCAGCCTTCATGGCCTCAGGAGCTGCACAGGATGCTGGTGGAGTATTGATATCGTTGGGCCCTTTGGCTCACTCAGGGCTAAGCCACTAGTATGTTGCCCTGGCATCAATCACTCATCAATACTGCTTCAAGAAAGAGGGTGGATTCGTCCTCATCCTTTAAGCCATCAAGAACCAAAGATGCCAAGCATCAGGCAGAGGCTGGGATGCTTCAGCATCGACATTTATTGAAGCATGATGTCAGGAGCCATCAAGGAAGGAGACATCCCAACCCTTGAAGCAGCCCTGACATGAGTACTGCTCCAGACTCCATGAGACCAAGATCAGCCTGTCAGTACTCTCCATCATATTCCGGAGACATTGGCCAATTCTGTTGCAGGCTCCGCAACTTTGTTGTTTGCAACTCTCAAGCAGTGTTTCATGAGAGGCCTCAGAGAGAATATGAAAATGTTCTTTGTCCACATTTGAGCCTATCCTCACCAGCTGCCTATAGGAGAAGAATAAATATTGGGGCCCCGGAGGGCCTCATCACAGTTTCTGCGTGGTCGATATCAGTCTCTAGTGCATCAGGGGGAAGATTGATGCCATGGGGTTCAGAGGTTATCGGTGCATTGATGCTTCCAGAGGAGATCCACTTCCCGTGAAAAACAGAGGTAGATCCAGGCAGAGACTCGGACATCATTTTTGTTCAATGTGTTGCTGCGCTCCTGGGATTCTAAGTATGACTCTGAGTACTTCTTGAAGGTGAGGTCCTGCGGTACTTCCCTCATATCCCACACCACTTTACAGGTGATGAGTTTCCACCTGAAACGCTTACTTTCCATGATTTTGTGAGGGAAATGACCAAGTTCATTCCGTTTAGGTTGGAAAATGGAGGAAGAGCCTAGGATCAAAGAATTGGATAGCCTCCAATATTCTGATTCTTCCCCCCTCCCCCAACGGAGACGGTGATAATACCCATGCACCACATCCTTCAGAGGTTGCAGATGAAGATGTGAGAGCATGCCTTCTCTGTGCCTCCAGTTAGTAAAAAGGTTGACTCTGCATAGAGTCTAGAAAGCTCCCAGATTCTGAAAGCTCCTGCTGCCACAGCATTACATGGCTGTCATACCTGCCAAACATTCAAAGTCTTACTCTTCAATGCCTAAAGAGAGGGAGGCTAGGAATATGGATCCTTTTGAGAGAATGTTTTCAGAACACTATAATGCCCCACATAGCATCCTACCAGCTCTTCATTGGCATGCACTTGCAGAATATTATGCATAGACTGCACAAATTTGCCGATTTTCTCCTTCCAGAGGAATCTGTGCAGTCCTGATCCCTAGTGATTCAAGGGGAAAGAGTGTGGAAAATATGTGTCCAAGTGACATATTTTTGATATGGCGCCCTGGAACACTTATGGTTCTGGATCCTCAAATTTACAACCTCTAGAGTCCAGGAGCATTTGGTGTGCGGTGCCTTTGGGAGAATCTCTTCAGAGATGACAAGCATGATACAGCAGCATACTGACCCTTTAAAAACCCTCTCCAAGCCCACTACCAACATTGACTCCATTGTGAGGTTCCACTGTGAAGGGCAATGGCTATCTTACTTCTCTCACAGGCATAGGTATCTTCCTCCCTCACCGTCATCCAAAGCAGGCAGACTTCTCACTTCCATCCTCTGCAGAAGAAGACTCAGATACCCCATTCAGCAACCCAGCCAAAACCAGGGATGGGGTTTTGACTGGCTCCTAGAGAACATGGCCAATACACCGTACTGCTCCTGTGCAATCTTCCTGCCAGAGCAAGGCTCACACTCTTTGCCATTTGTTGGTCTCATATAACTTCCGACTCTTGGATCCTCAAAATAGTCCAGTAGGGCAACAGACTTAGGTAATTTGGAGGAATTACGAATAGACAATCGAGTGCATTCAGTAACCTCTAAGTATTGGGATATGCTTTAATTGCTTCTTCTGGAACTCTTCCACCCTTCAAGCCACAGATGCAGTTGAACCTGTTTCACGAGGGCAGGAAGGCCTGTGATTTTACTTGAGGTAGTTCCTGGTGACCAAAAAGTCAGGAGTATACTGTCACATCTTGGACCTAGGGATCTTAACACCTATCTAGTTTGTGCAGAGTTCAGTATGGTTTTCCTAGGCATCCTGCTTCCTTTTCTTCAAAAAAGAGATTGACTATGTCCTTTGGACCTGAAGAATGCATACACCCATATATAGAAACTTTCTCTGACTGGGATGTATCTGATTTGTTGTGAGGAACCCACATCCAGTACCATGTACTTCCTTTGGCCTTGTATCTGCTCTTGATGTATTTACAAAAAATTTACAAATGCCTCATGGTAGTCAACATTTCTATGCAGACTGGGCAAGCATGCATATCTCTACTTGCATGATTGGCTAGTTATGAGCACTATTCAAGAAAGACATTCAAGAATCTGTACACATTATCATCCAGGTGCTGGAGCTTCTGAGGTTAGCCGTCAATTACCCCATATCAAACTTTAGCCTGTCACACCAGTTTGAATTCATTAGAGCTCTGACTCTAATGAAAGCCTTTCTTTCGCAAGATGGACTCACCCACTTGGTGATGATCATAGAAGAAGTACATCAGTCAGTAGAATGTTGGGCCACATGACCTCAACAGTTCATGTTGCTCTATTGGCACGTCTCTGCCTGAGACAGTTTGTAGACTGGGCAAGTAGTAGACAGGCCACTGTCGGGCTAAGAGATGACATTTCTGTAACTCCTTTCTTCCAAAAATGGCTCGTGACATATGCATCCAAGCTGGACTGGGAGCCCTTGTAGATGGATTCTATACTTAGAGGCTTTCCTGGGTGGATGAAATCCCCTATCAGATCAATTTCCTGGAAACAAGCAATCTTGAATGCTCTGAGATTGGTTGGTCAGCCAAATTGTCATGATTCAGATGGGCAAATCAGATAGCAGTGCACTATATCAACAAACTGGAAGAAACAGGGTAGTACCTCCTGTGTTGGGAAACTGTCAAGATGTGGATCTTTGCCATCTCTTTGGATGACTCTGAGCTACGTGCCTGCCTGACTTAGTAATGCCTGGCAGGCAGGCTGGCTGAGCTATGACCTTCAACCTCATAAGTGGACCCTGAACCGGGAAGTGGCTCAGACCATCATTTGAGGATGAGGCACCCGCTCGATAGATTTATTCATCATTCAGAATAGACAAGTGCTTCAATTTTGTCCAGGGTTAGGGACACCATGGCAAGGTAGCCTTGGATGTGTCGTTCTTCCGTTGCAGGGAGGGTCTCTTGTATGCATATACTTCTATTCCTCTAATAGCGAACGCTCTCCTGAAACATGAGGAAGATGAGGGCACAGTGAGTCTCATTGCAATTTATTGGCCTTGGAAATCAAGGTTTCCTCCTCCTCTCAAACTTTTCATCAGGGATCTGGTTCATCTAGGCAGCTCCTCAACCCTCATAGTACGAGATCAGGGGATGTTTTTGCATTTCAGTGTAAAGCTTGTTTGCTGAGGAGATAATGTTGTTCTCTTTGAACTTGCTAGTTGGTATCACTAGTTTCCAGGAGACACTCCACACAGAGGTTTTATAGTTTGACATGGTGGAGGTTTGCTGTCTGGTGTGAGGGGCAGACCCTAGAAACCCTCCTCTTATCCCACACAGAAACTGCTTGAATACCTTCTACATTTGTCTGAAACCAGCTTAAAGACCATAAGATGCTTGATGGCATTGATGCTTACCACCATCATATAGAAGGTAAATCTCTCTTCACTTTATGTGGGGGCTTGCTTCATACAAAGCCGCTTCTTAAGCCTTCGGTAGTGTCGTGGAGTCTCAGCATGATTTTAACTCAGTTGATGAAAGCTCCCTTTAAGCTACTGGATACTTGTGCTCTGACATTCCTGACCTAGAAGGTCTTGTTTTTGGTGGTGGTAAATTCAGCACACAGAGTTAGCAAGTTCCAGGCTCTAGTAGCGGATTCGCCCTTTACGAAATTTTTCAGCAATACGGGGTGTTGCGCACTCATCTTAAATTGCTTCCAAAAGTGGTGTCTGACTTCCACCTTAAGTCAGTTATACATCCAGCATTTTTCACAAGAACCTCACATTCAGAAATTGGAAAGCTCATTGCACACATTTGACTGCAAGAGAACCTTAGCCTTCTACTTGGAGTAGAATAAAGTCCATAAAAGGTCCAACCAGCTTTTTGTTTGTTTTTGACGCCAGTAGATTTGGGGCCACTGTCAACAAACATACTCTCTTGATTCAGCAGGCAGTTTGCATATTTTGCTTGTGGCTAGGTAGGTCTGATGCTTGAGGGTCATATCATGGCTCATAATGTCCGAGCCATGGCTGCATCGATGACCCACTTGTGCTCAGCTTGCATGGAAGAGATTTGAAGAACTTCAACTTGGATTTCTCTGTTCTCCAGGAACAAGCAGGAAGTCAGTCCTCACATATGGGTGACGTCGGCGCCGACGGAGCCTTCTTGCGGAGCAATTCCCCAGCTTTCAAAGAAAGCCTTTGGGATTGCATCGTGCATGCGCGATCCCCTTGCCATCTTGCTCAGTCTTCTTTTTTCCACGGAGCCCAACAGATGTGGTCCGATTTTCACCGTGGAAAAAGTAGAAAAGTTGCTTTATTTTTTCAACTTCCCGGTTCGACACCGGTTCCCCTTCCTGCCTTCGGCTTAGTTCACCGGTACCAAGTCCGGTCAGTTTTTCATTTTTGTCCTTCGTGACTAGTTTTCGCACTCTTTTTATTTTTCACTGGCAGCCCGGTCGTTTGACCTCACAGGGGCCCTTTTTCCCCCGATGGCTGCCAGCGGGTTTAAGAGGTGTGATCGGTGTAAGATGTTGATGTCTCTCAACGACACACACGACTGCTGCCTCCGATGCCTCGGCCCTGACCATGACCCGGTGGTCTGTGGGCCGTGTGGTAAGATGTCTTTGAAGAGCAGGCAGCATCAGCGTGACAGGATTTTTCCTGAGTCCGCAACTGCCCGAGCTCGGACCTCGTCAGAAGCCTCGACATCTCGGGAATCGGAGCCCGAGCACCGTCGTGGGTCTTCTGAGCGGGGGTCTCCCTCCAGGGAGCACTGGAGGAAGAAGAAGCTCGTGAGGGTGGCGTCGCTGGATGCCTCTGATCGGCTTGGGCCCAGGGGTTCCAGGCCGCGGAGCCCGGATCGCCGCCCCGGGTCCTCGGAGTCGGAGCAGCCGGCTAAACAAACTCGCAAGGAGCCGGAGACGTCGGACAAGGTAACCTCTGTTGTCCTCGCGGACTCTCCGGGAGAGCCGGCGTCGGGCCCCGAGCCGGGAGCTGCAGAGCCTTCTGAGCTCGGTCTCAGGTTGGCGGCCCTGGAGAGCAGCATGGTTGCCTTCATGGAGCAGCAGCGGGCGCTGATGACTGGTCTCGCTGGTCCATCCGCCCCGACCACTGGGACGTTGAAGTCAACGCTGGAGGCCGAACCGATCCTCGAGTCGATCCTCAGCCAAGGTCCCCCTCGACCTCCCGTTTGGGACCGAGGTCGTCGACGCTGGTGCGGCTCGAAGCCCATCGAGTCCTCCTTGGAGGACTCGGCATGGGAGACAGAGGAGGAAGACTCCCCAGACACCTTCCGGACCCAGTGTATCCTATCGGACTCTCTGGTTCGGAGCCTCGGAATAGGTCCCCTCCGGAGGAGACTCGGTTCTCAGACTTCGCCAAGGACATGGCTAAGGCTTTGGCATTCCCTGCAGATGTCGAGGAGGAGCCTTGAGTCGAGGAGCTCGATGCCCTCCAGTATGACTCTCCCCCGAAGGAGGGCCCTTACTGTACCAGTGCCTCTGATTTTGGAACGGCTGATGCTCCGTATGTGGGAGTCCCCGGCCTCGATGCCGGTGCTCAGCAAGCGGGTCGATTCCATCTATCGAGTCCGCAAGAGTCCTGGGTTCCAGAAAGCGCAGCTGCCACACAACTCCGTGGTTGTGGAATCGGCCATGCAACGTCTGAAAAGCCAAAAAACACACTCCTTGGTGTCTCCTGGCCAAGAGGCCTGGAACTTGGATGCCCTCGGCAGAAAGTGCCACCAGAGCTCGATGCTGTCATGCCATGTCCAAACTTACCAGAAACTATCCCACTTACCAGGCCGCCCCAGCTCCCCAACAGGGGCAGCAGGCCAGGGAACAGGGGCATGGCTCACGTAAGCCGAAGAACCCCAAGCCTCCAGCTCCGACTCCTACCCAGTCGGGATGGGGTTTTTGACTCCCAGTGCATAGCTCCTCTCCCACCACTGGTTTGGCCCTGCACAGGAGGGAGGCTGGCCCTGTACGCTCACAGGTGGCCAGCCATTACTACCGACGCCTGGGTTTTGCAAGTAGTCCAGCAGGGCTACTTACTTCACTTCCACCAGGTGCCCACCTCCTTTTTCCCAGGAGAGCCTCTCAGGCCCCCTCTTCACAGGAACCTCCTCCTCCAGGATTTGGCAGGTCTGCTAAAGGATCAGGCAGTGGAACCGGTGTCCCACCACCTGCAGGGGCAAGGCTTCTACTCCAGATATTTCCTCATGCCAAAAAGAATGGGAGGCCTTCGCCCCATCCTGGACTTGCGAAATCTGAACAAGTTCCTGGTGAGAGAAAAGTTCAAGATGCTCTCCCTTGGGATCCTACTGCCTTACCTCCACCAGGGAGACTGGCTATGCTGCTTAGATTTAAAGGATGCTTATACTCACATCCTCATACACCCAGACCACAGGCAATACCTCAGGTTTGTGGTTGGAGGAAACCACTTCCAGTACAAGGTGCTTCCCTTTGGCCTAGCTTCCGCTCACAGAGTATTTACCAAATGGGCGGCCTTCTCCAGAAACTAGGGAGTCTTCGTCTTTCCATACCTGGACGACTGGCTCATCAGGGGCCGATCGGCACAGGAGGCACAGCACAGTTCACCTGCTCCAGCACCTAGGGTTTGTTATAAATCACGAAAAGTCCACTTTACTCCCCACTCAGAACTTGGAGTTCATCCTTAGTCAAGAATGTCACCAACAAGGTGAACCGAGAATTAATTATATCCTGGGAGTCCTCGAGAAAGGCTGTGAGATTAGCAATGGAAGGTTCAATAGCATCAAACTCCCCCTCAATCGGATTAACTCTCTTAAGGTTAGGGGATATATAATATATCTGGGAAACTGAAATAGCTTCCTTAATTAGTAAGACTTCCTGAAGGTACTTATCCAATAGTATTTTAGGAGCGAGGAGCTTAGAAATAGGAAAATTTAGGAAACGTAAATTGCAAGAACGTGCAGAATTCTCCATCGCTTCAATTTTATTATGGAGAGTCAGTGAGTCTCTTATACCAACTGCCTGAGCAGTGTGTACAGAACCCATCTGACCTTCCAATTTTGAAATAGCGGTATTAAGCAAAACCGTTCTACCATCTAACTGCCGTAAAGAGTCTACAGTCTCTTGAGAAAATTTAGCTAAAGAATCAAAAGTACCCGAAATCTTACTATCAATAGACTTAAGAACTCCCCAATCATCCTTCAAGGTAATCTCATTATCAGAAACAGTAGTCGGGAGTGCAGAAGCAACGCCCGACTCAACAGAGAGAACCGGTTTAGGCAAGGAGAAAGAATCATTTAAACCTCTTACCTTATCGAGAGACTTCCCGGGAGAAGCAGGAAGCACTGTGGCAAAGGGACATGGTGGAGGAGACCTTCCCCCTGAACTCAGGGAGGCGCCCTCAGGAGACGAATGGGCAATTGGGAGCAAAGCAAAATGCTTATCCAAGGGGCCCGTCGGTTTGGCACCACCGGCAGGGTCCCCCCCAGAAGCACCTCTACCTTTACTTTTCCGTTTCCCCATGTCACAGGGAGACAAGGCTAAAATAGGACAGCCAAAATAGAACTTAAACTAAAACAACCTGCCTCTCTCCCAGAAACGAGGAGCGTGTAGTCACCAGAATGCTATTGTGACGTCACAGCGACGTCGAAGGGGCGTCAAAGGGGCCTTTTTTAAACACAAGACCGTAAAGTTTTGTGGACACCTTGTAAACGTCTTTCCTGATGTTGCACGAAGCACCCAGCTTAGACGTAGGCAATTTCTGGCTTTAAAGCCCCAGGTTTTGTCTTTAGGTGAAACCTCTTTTTTCCTTCGCTTTCCATGTAAGTGTGTAATTACCTGGAAGGAGGTTTCATATATTTTCAATGAAGTCACCCAATTGGAAAGTTTCCTGTTTGAGAAGCGGAAGGCACTTGGTGAAGTACAGAGCGCCCAATAATAAGTTTTTGCCTCCCTTTGTGGACCATGTGTCTGATTTTCTTTAGTATGACCTGATTCTAAAGTTCAGTTGAGTTCCTTGATGTGGGCTATATCAATGTTTGGTTTAATTGTTTGATGTTTATACATCTGATGTGGTTAATTTATTCTTGATTTTCTTTTATTGTATTATGTGAATGTACTTTTGAAACTAATATAAAAAAAAAAACAAAGAAAGAAAGAACTTGGAGTTCATAGGGACAAGACTGGGCACACTTCAGGCAAGGACTTACCTACCGCTGGACATGGCGAGGTGGTTGCTGGACTTGGTACAGCAGGTCCAGTACACACCTCAGATCTCTGCAAGGGTCTTCCTACGCCTCCTGGGCCACATGGCCTCCACGGTGCATGTGACTCCATATGCTCGTTTCCACATGCACACAGCTCAATGGAGCCTCAGAGATCAGTGGACTCAAGCCACTGGCCGTCTCAGAGACAGAGTAGCAATTTCCAAGCTACTGGTGTCAGCCTTGCAATGGTGGCTTCACCCCCTCCCAACTTGCTTCAGGGAGTACCATTCCAACCTCCCTCTCACACCAGAGTGCTGACGACAGATGCCTCCTTGCTGGGCTGGGGTGCCCATTACCAAGGTTCCTGCACTCAGGGTCTGTGGTCCTCGCCAGAGGCCGCACTTCAGATCAATCTGCTAGAACTTCGAGCCATCCGCCTGGCTTTTCAAGCCTTCTGTCATCTTCTTGCACATCAGTCGGTGCTGATAGAGACAGACAATCAGGTGGCGATGTTCTGCATCAACAAACGGGGGGGTACAGCATCTCGCATCCTATGCCAGGAAACTCTGGACCGCTGCTCTTTTGTAGTGGCACATCACATGTCCCTAAAGGCAGTTTATCTGCCAGGTCAGGAGAACCTCCTGGCCGACAAGTTGAGCAGGCTTCTTCAGCCTCACAAATGGCAACTGAACAGGGATGTAGCCCAGCGGATCTTCAACCGTTGGGGTCTCCCATCCATGGATCTCTTTGCCAGTCCGCAAAACCATCAGTTGTCCCGGTTCTGCTCGAGGCAGCCACATCCGCTGAGTGTGACAGCGGATGCTTTCCTGAGCTCGTGGGCACAGGGCCTTCTCTATGCGTTCCAACCCACGCCCCTGGTGGCACGCACTCTGTTCAAAATTCTTCAGGACAAGGCCTCGGTCATCCTGGTAGCCCCCAGGTGGCCCAGACAGCCTTAGTTTCCTCTTCTCCTTCAACTGGCGGTCGAAACGCCACGCCCACTGGGAGTGCAGCCCGACCTCTTGACCCAGGAACAGGGGTCCTTGCTACACCCCAATCTCAGATCCCACCACTTAATGGCCTGGCTGCTGAGAGGGTGGTTCTTGCTCCTCTCCTCCTTCCCAAGGAGGTTGAGGAGGTGTTGCTGGCCTCTAGGAGGCAATCCACTAGAAAATCCTACGCGTGCAAGTGGCGTAGATTTGCAAGGTGGCGTGCTCAAAATAAGAAGAACCCGTTCACTTGTCAAGTACCTCAGGTATTGCAGTACTTGCTCCACCTCTCGGAGTTAGGCCTCAAGTCTAACTCTGTCCGGATCCACCTGAGTGCGCTATCGGCTAACCACTCTCCAGTGGACGGGAAACCTCTTTCAGCTCACCCCTTGGTATCCCACTTCCTCAGAGGCCTTGTAAACAGGGGCGCTGGGCGTGAATGTCCACAGTCTTGGCAAAGGCAAAATACTATTATGACTTGCAAAGGATTGTGGGGAATGTAGTCCATTCATACCAGAATCAGCCGTTCACAAAATAATGAGTTGTGTTGCTCGAGTGTAAGCAAAGAAAAATATATTTTATTCTTGGGGTTAATTCTCCCACACAGATTTACTTGGTAACACAAAAGGACACTTGCTTTCAGTATTGTACTTAGGAAAAACAAATCATGATATAAGCAACTGAGCTTCTTAAGCAATCAATCAAACAATAAAGACCTTGATGGGAAACAGAAAGGTCTTTCTGAGGGCTCCTGCTAATACCTTTTAGCAGTGCTCCAAAAGCAAAAACAAAACCCAAAAAGTAACCAAAAACTGTTCTTTTTCAAGGATAACTTTCTTGTATTTTCACACACAAACAGTAGTTTCCTTTCAGAGCTCACGTGCAACTGTGCATGGCTTAATTACCAATAATTAGCCAGCTGCAAACCCCTTTGCTGGTTCACTTTCTCTACGTGGCTCAAATCCTACCCTAAAGCTTTCTTGTAAACTTTTCTGGGTAGATAAAAGAACAAGTTATATCCTTTTGATGGTTGTTGTATTTGTGAAAGTATTTTACCACAGCAGCCTAGACAGAGAGCAATCCATGTATTCATTCTGATCATTTAAAATATCTCCTCCTTCAACTATCATAGAATCAATATCATGGTCTGGCTCAGAGGAATTCCTTAATGAAGCACTCTCAGGATAATATCTGTTTCCCTGCTGTCTTCCAGATGAAGAACTAGGGCATAGATCAGACTTCATACCTGAGCTTCCTTTACTGTTAGGTTTCCTCTCCAGATATCCTGGCCAGTAAGTAGTCCAGCTTTTATGTCCAGCCTTCCAATCAAGATCCCTGGACACTGGGTCTCTCTTCACATACCTTCTTGCACTGGTCTTAGGGCCCCTTCCAAATGCAGCCGTCTCCCTCACAGGTGCCGTCCGGGAATTCCTGGCTCTGTAACCCCACTCCTCTGGCTTCCTCCAGTCCAATGGAGTATGCTTGCCTCTGGAATGACTCCCAACACACGTGCTGCTGTGAGCTCCTTCTTTAGACTTCCAAGATGTTTTCCTCTTCTTCCTTCCACGCTGCTGCTGCTTCTTGCTCTCTCTGTCCTTGAGCTCTGGGTTCCTCATCTGATTCTGTGTAGAATATGTTTTACTTTTAACTTGTTTAGAGGGATACTCCACCCTAGCACAGCTCAGCTGTGCTGAATCAATCCCTGCCCTTGGAGATGAGTGATTGGGGATTACCTCATAGCTCTCCTGATTGAACACACGTTTCCCCACTTCAGCTCTTCTAGAGGCTGTTTGAAACCTGGTGCATTCTGGGACTGGTAGTGTTTTATGAAAACATTCTGTTTTAGTTTTTCTACCAGCTAAGACAGGTTGCTTGTTCAGAGCCAATTCACCTCTATTATAGCTCCTTCCTGAACTATGATAAGCTTCCTTATCACAGCCCCCTACTATTGAAGCCTCCAATTCGCCCACCGGCTACTGAGTGGGACTTAAATGTGGTCCTGCAGCAGCTCACTTGCCCACCTTTTGAGCCAATGTCCACCTGTCCTCTCCACTTCCTTTCCTGGAAAGCACTCTTTCTGATGACACTCACGTCTGCCCACCGTGTGAGCGAGCTGCAAACTTTAGTATCGGATAGACCATATACGTGGTTTTATAAAAACAGGGTGGTACTACGTACTCACCCCAAGTTCCTTCCAAAAGTGGTTTTCTCGTTTCACCTCAACCAAGGTGTGGTTCTTCCAACTTTCTTCCCCAGGCCACATACCAGCAGGGCAGAAGCGATACTGCATACCCTGGACTGTAAGAGGGTGCTCGCCTTCTACCTGGAGCATACGTGGGGACATCGGAGAGCTGCTCAGCTCTTCGTCTCTTATGACCCTAATAAGCTGGGTCTCGCTGTCTCCAAGCGCACGTTATCCACCTGGGTGGCAGACTGCATCGTCTGGGCGTAGAGGGCAGCTGACCTCCAGCTTCAGGGCCGAATCACGGCCCACTTGATCAGGGCTAAGGCCTCATCAGTGGCTAATCACCGCTCTGTTCCGTTGGCAGACATCTGCCAGGCCGCAACTTGGTCTTCAAGCCAGACTTTTGCAGCCCACTACTGCCTGGAGAGAGAGTCCCGACGGGACAGTGTTTTCGGTCAGGCGGTACTCCGTAACCTATTCAAGGTTTAGGCAACTCCGACCCTTTGGTGTCAGGCTACCATGGGGGTTGTGTTCTCGGAGAAAAATCTTATCACTGCTGCTGCGGCTCTTCTAGAGGGAGCCTTTTTTAGCTATGGGTTCTCGGTAGCCTATAGCTAGGGAGTCCCATATGTGAGGACTGACTTCCTGCTTGTTCCTGGAGAAAGCATAGTTACTCACCTGTAACAGGTGTTCTCCAGGGACAGCAGGAATCCGTCCTCACGACCCTCCCTCCTCTCCTGGAATTGCAATCCTTTGATTATTTTTTTCTCATTTTTGCTGTCTTTTTAGCTATGTCATCTGACTGAGCAAGATGGCACCCTTTGGCGGGAAGGAGACCGCGCATGCGCGATGCAATCCCAAAGGCTTTTTTTGAAAGCTGGGGAATTGCTCCGCACGAGGGCTCCGTCGGCGCCAACATCACCCATATGTGAGGACTGATTCCTGCTGTCCCTGGAGAACACCTGTTACAGGTGAGTAACTATGCTTACACATTCTTTTCCACTATTGTTTGATCTCTCATAGGCTCTGTTCTTTTCTGTTCTGTGTTGCCTCATTTTAGATAATGAAGCAATTTTAGGTAAAAAAAAAAAAAAAAAAGGCGGGGTAGTTTGTGTCCACTTGTTATCGTGACCCGCAGCCAGTAACTAGGGAGTTCATATGTGAACACTTATCCTTCTTGTCCAAGGAGAAAAGAGTTACTTCTCTGTAGTATGTGTTCTTCATGGACAACAGGATAAGTCCTCACAAACATCCCATCTCCCCTTGAAGTTGTATTCTGGCATTAGTCTGTCATCCGACTAAGGGGATGAGGTATGGCAGCAGCAGGCAGGAGTTTGCATGCATGTGTGGAAGAACCGATCCAAAAACTCCTAGAAGGAGCTGAAAAAGGTTCCTGCTCAGACGATGACATCACCCATATGAGAACGTATCTTGCTGGCCACAGAGAACACCTGAATATTCAATGCCGGGGCTAGATCTGGGCCCCTTGCATTGAATATCCAGGTTGGCCAGATTGGTAGGAAGCTAACTGGATAGCAGCAATATTCAGCTGTTGCCTGGTTAGCTTCTGCAGCGAAAATTAGACCAGCCTTTACTGTGCCTGACTTTTGTCGCATGTTGGTAACTGGCTCAATATTACTGCTGTCCGGTTATCAATGGGTGCCGCACTGGAATAACCCCAGCATGCCCTGATGCTAACCAGATAGCATCTGAGCATGCAGCGGCAGCACCTGTTGATATTCAGTGGCACTAACCGTATTAGTGCTGCTGACTATCCCGCTGAGCAGCCTTTGAATCTTCACCCCCATTATGTTTTAGAATTCACATATAGGAAAAGCTTATGTAAAAGAAAAATGGGATCATCCTTTGCACACAGGATATCATAACCTTCTGTACACAAGGACAATTGTCATTGGCTGCTAAAAATAATTAATGTATGAAAAATGCTCAGGCGGTACCTATGGGTATTTTTATAAACATATCACAGGTGTTTACTTGAAGCATGAGTAGCTAGCATCAACCATCATCTACATAGTCCCACGTGTACTAACCAAACATGGGCATCCTTTAAAATATATATAATTTTGTTAAGTGCTGTCAAGTCAGTTAACTCATGGCAACCCTGTCCTCAACAGTATTCGGTCTTCAGTCAGGTGGCTAATTGTTGATAGAGTGGCATCCATAGCTGCTGCTGTTGTATCGATGCATTGCGTTGCTGGCCTTCCTCTTTTTTGTGCTGATAGCCAACCTTGCCAAGCATGATGTCTTTCTCAACTGATCTTTTTCTTTGTATGATGTGTCCAAAGCATGAAGCCAAAGGTCTTGTCATTTGAGCTTCTAAAAAAAAAGCTTAGGTTTGATCTCCTCTAGTATTGATTGATTTGTTCTTCAGGTAGTCCGTGGTATACATATTATTCTGCACCATAATTAAGAAGTATCAATTTTCTTCCTATCTTTTTTCTTCATTGCCCATAATTAATGAACATATGTGATACCTATATTTGAAAAAATTAATGAAATCAAGAATGCACTTCAAAAATAGTTGATCCACTTAAATTAACGTCACAACTATTTACAACCAATGAATAAAATAAATTAAACTGATTGTAATATATAAATTCTTCACAGACACTTCCAGCAAAAAAAAAAGTGCCTAAAAAACACAAACGGCTCCAAATTTAAAATGCATTGAACTAAAGAGCTTTATGTCAAAAGGAACCATAGAACAGACCAAGAGAAAAGTCAAGACCCTCTCCGTGGATTGTCTTTCATTTGCATATTTCTAGACTGCATCTGATCTCTGGCTACTGTTTTTAAACACCTAACTTCCTGTCACTGGGTTGATTGACAACCACATCCAATGCGTTGAGCATTTTCAAATTTTATTGCCTCGGTTCAAACACACACTGAACACTATTTTTTTAAAATGCAAATTTTTTTAAAAAAACCCTTGAGCTTTAAAAGTGTTCTGTGTGTGTTTGAACTGTGGCAGTAAAATTAATTTGAAAATGCTGAAACATCGTGTGTGTTTTTGTAGAAGCTAGTCCAGCAATGACCTGCATACCCATTCTCCATTTCCTCATAACTGTTATATAGGCTTGCCCAGAGCCGATGCAAGCATAATAGGGCAAGTATAAGGGGTGCTCTAGGTCAGGGGTCTGCAACCTTTAAGACATAAAGAGCCACTTGGACCCGTTTCCGAAGGGAAAAAAAAAACTGGGAGCCGCAAAACCATTGCGACATTTAAAACAAATCTAACACTGCATATATTGTTTCTTACCTTAATGCTATATACGACCCCCTACTTTTCCTGTTAAAATATAGGTGTTTGGCCTATACTCGCCGTATAAGACTACCCCTCTTCCTTCGCACACCAAAAAAAATACGCCAGAAAATATCACAACAACAAGTAACAATATTTGATTTCAAAATTATGATGATTTTGTAGTCAAATCACTAATATGAAATAAAATTATTTTTTCTACCTTTGTTGTCTGACCAATTTATTCTTTGATCATGCTGGTCCCGATCTGAGGCTTCTGCTTTCCTGTCTTCTCTTAGCTCTCTTTCTGTGGTCTATGGTCCATCTGCCATTTCTTATCTCTTCTTTCGTTTTCTTCACTTCTTTCCATCAGCCTATTTCCAGTCCCAGTAACCCTCCCCAATATCAGCCCCTTTCCAGTCCTCACTCCCAGTACCTTCCAATGTCAACTTGCATTCCCATGATTGCCACTGGTGTCCATTTCCTTCCAATCCCCCTCCTTCCCCACTGACCAGTCCCTTCTAGTACAAATACCATGGCAGCCTTAGCCCCCAGTTATCTTCCAGGGCCAGCAGCTCTATCCTCCCCTCCCCACAATCAGCCCATGCCCATTCAAAGCCCCCCAATCAGCTCGCTTCCAGTGCTAATCCCCCCTCAACCCCATTACCAGTGCTAGCCTCCCCTAATCAGCCCAATACCAGTCCTACCCCCATCAGCTCATTACCAGTCCTAGCCTCCCCTAATCAGCTCATTTCCAGTGCTAGTCCCCTCAACCCCATTACCAGTGCTCCATCCCTCCATGTCAGCCCCCCTCCCTCCATCCATATCAGCTCCATCCCTCCATGTCAGCCCCCTCCCTCCATCCATATCAGCCCCCTCCCTCCATGTCAGCCCCCTCCATCCCTCCATGTCAGCCCCCCTCCCTCCATCCATATCAGCTCCCTCCCTCCATGTCAGCCACCCCCTCCCTCCCTCCATCCATATCTGCTCCCTCCCTCCATGTCAGCCCCTCCCTCCATCCATATCAGCACACTCCCTTCCTGTCAGGCCCCATCCCTCCATCCATTAATTACTGCTCCCTCCCTCCATGTCAGCCCCCCTCCCTCCATCCATCCATATCTGCTCCCTCCATCCATATCAGCTCCCTCCCTCCATGTCAGCCCCCCTCCCTCCATCCATCCATATCAGCTCCCCTCCCTCCATGTCAGCCCCTCCTCCCTCCCTCCCTCCATCCATGTCAGCCCCCCTCCCTCCATCCATATCAGCTCCCTCCCTCCACCTCAGAGACCCCCTCCCTCCCTCCATCCATATCTGCTCCCTCCCTCCATGTCAGCCCCTCCCTCCATCCATATCAGCTCCCTCCCTCCATGTCAGCCCCCCTCCCTCCATCCATCCATAGCTGCTCCCTCCCTCCATGTCAGCCCCCCTCCCTCCATGTCAGCCCCCCTCCCTCCATCCATCCATCCATATCTGCTCCCTCCCTCCATGTCAGCCCCTCCCTCCATCCATATCAGCTCCCTCCCTCCCTCCATGTCAGCCCCCCTCCCTCCATCCATCCATATATATCTGCTCCCTCCCTCCATGTCAGCCCCCCTCCCTCCATCCATCCATATCTGCTCCCTCCCTCCATGTCAGCCCCCCTCCCTCCATCCATCCATATCTGCTCCCTCCCTCCATGTCAGCCCCCCTCCCTCCATCCATCCATCCATATCTGCTCCCTCCCTCCATGTCAGCCCCCCTCCTTCCATGTCAGCCCCCTCCATCCCTCCATGTCAGCTCCCCTCCCTTCTTCTGCAGCCGCGGCTCCCTGCCTCTTACGGAACCGCGGCTGTGCTTTTAAAATCATCTCGGAGCCCTTCCTGTCTTGACGGGCTCCGTGCAGCATTGTCCCGCCTCCAAACTTCCTTTAGAGGCGGGACAATGCTGCACGGAGCCCGTCAAGACAGGAAGGGCTCCGTGATGATTTTAAAAGCACAGCCGCGGTTCCCTAAGAGGCAGGGAGCCGCGGCTGCTGAAGAAGGGAGGGAGCTTACAACACCATTGCCTGTCACCGGGCGGGCAGTGTGCTCCGGAGCCGCGGCAAAGGTGAGAAAGAGCCGCATGCGGCTCCGGAGCCGCGGGTTGCCGACCCCTGCTCTAGGTGAACATCATCCCTTGCGCCTCCTGCTACCACTCCTGCCCCCTCCCCATCCTCCATTGCTATTGCTACCATCTCTCTCTGGGACCTGCAAGGATGGCAATGGCCTCAAACAGCCTCAGAGCACTTACCTTAAGCCTTGTCGCTGTGAAGCTGTTTGACTTCCTCCCCCTTCGACATCTGATGCCAAATTCCTTTTGCGTTGGGCATTGGAGGAGGCAGAAGCCAAACAGCCTCACAATGCTAGAGGTTTAAGGTAAGCAATGTGGGGCTGTTTAAGGTCATTGCCACCACTACGGTGCTGCCGTGGACCATTGACGCTCTAGGGGGTCCTAGTTTGCCTAATGGTCATCTTCAGCCTCGTCTTACCTTGAATGGCTTTCATGTCTATTAGACTGCATAGTTGAGGTGATTTCTTATGCCTTAGTAAACTAGTATTCCAATTCATACTGCTAGACCAGTCCAGACAAACGGGTTGTGTCCCCCTGCCAGCAGATCCTGGAGACAGAGAACTCTACCAGAGCTCTAATAGGCTGATCCCTGATGATGCTGCTAAGATGATGAGACTGTACCCCAAGGGGTCTCCCTCAGTATTTCTCTGTCTCCAGCAAACCTGGTAGCTTTTTGTTTTGCTCCTTTGGAGAAAGGATTAATTTCCCTATTTCAGGACGAAGCTCGGGGGCTCCTCTACTTTGAGAATGATCCCCTCTATTGGCAGGGTGTTTCAGCTGAGCTCCTGTATAGAAACAGTGACGCTCGCTGACTGAACGCATTCCCAGCAGCTAGCCATGAGGGCAGCCTTGGCTGGAAGAAGGGCTCACTAACACTCGAGGGTTACCTCTGCGTTAGTGCTCGCTTGGCATCAGATGTGGTTTTCCTGATCCTGCCCTTGGAATCCCTGCACTGGCTGGCATCTGTGAGTACAGCTTTCCTTTGTTTGATGCATGCTGAAGCTCCTGAGGGGTCCGAATCCACCGAATTTTCGCATTCTCAGAATTGTCCCATTTTTGGCACAGGGGTCAATCCTGGCCTGGGGGGCTGGTTTCTGCCTTTTTTTCAAAAATTCGCTGCTTTTTTTTTTAACCTTTTATTTAACTTTTATTTGTCCGGCGGCCATTTTGAATTTCCACGGAGCTCTGATTTTTGGAAGGAAGCTCAGCTCTGCCCTGCTGTATGTGCCTCTGTTCCTTCTCCTCTCTTAAGGGGGTTTTACTAGGATTGTACTATAGAAAGAGGAGTGCTCCGGAGAATAATATTTAAAATCGTTATTTTTCACACACAATGCCTTCTTCTGGGCTTAGATGCATTGTGTGTAACAGGAAGCAGAAGGAGCTGCAAAATCAGCAATGCGCATCCTGTTTGGCGCACCCCGGGGAGTCTTCAGTGTTGCTAGCCACTCAGGAAGCTACGGCTCCTGACTTACCTGCAGTAGAGGGTCCGTTACCTCCTTTTTCGGTGGCTTTGCAGGGAGCCCCTACGGGGGTCTCTCCGGCTGCCCTGAGTTCCTTGGTGCCTGGCTCTCCTTCCGAGGACCAACTTCTCCATCTTTTCCACCAGGCATGGGCTTTGTGGCGGGCTGAATCCTCGGCTCCCTCGGTGGGGCTTCAGCCAAAGACACCTGAGCGCCTGGGTGCTCCAGCTGGCCGTAAGCATTCTAAGGGTGCTGTAGCTCGCGAGGGTACATCTACGGCATTACACTTGCTTGTGCAGGATAATCGTGACCCTGACGAGGAGCTGTCTTCCGCGGGAGAGTCCGAGGACCTCTCTGGGCGCGAGGATGGGGAGTATTCTGCATCGGATTCTTCTATTCCGGAGCCGGAGAAGTCACAGGATATCCGGCTGTTCCGCAAAGAGAAATTGTCCGCCCTCATTGGTCAAGTGATGGAAGCTCTCCGTCTTTCGGCGCCGGCGGAGCCTCCAGCCTCTCAGGCGGATCCCATCTTGCTGGGCATTCGCAAGCCCTCTAAGGTTTTTCCTTTCCCTACGGAATTACAGCATATGGTGTCCCGGGAATGGGACTCTCTGGACACGCCCTTGCGAAACGCTCGTCACCTAGGGCAGTTATATGTTTGGCCGCCAGAGCTTCTGGAGCAGTGGCTTGTGTACCCTAAGGTAGATGCCTTGGTTTCCGGAGTGACTAAGCATACCACCATCCCTGTGGAGGGAGGAGCGGCTCTCAAGGATCCACAGGATCGGAAGGTGGAGAACTTGCTGAGGACAGCTTTCTCCGCGTCTTCCATGGCTCTGCAGGCGACGGTATGCGGAGGGCTAACGGCTCGACCTTCGATGGTGGCTCTGGGCATGCAACCTTCTACAGGGGGTTCCATTGGAGTCTCCACGTTGGCTGCTTCTGACGACGGACGCCAGTCTCTCCGGGTGGGGAGCGCTTTGCGGCACACGCAGCACAGGGGGTCTGGTCGCCTCAGGAGGCCCGCTGGTCCATCAATCGCCTCGAGGCGAGAGCGGTTCGCCTAGCCTTGCAAAGGTTCCTGCCTCTCGTGCATCGTCAAGCAGTTTGCATTCTCTCCGACAATGCCACGATGGTGGCGTATCTCAACCGCCAAGGAGGCACGAAGAGTCTGTGGGTTTCCAAAGAAATGAGGCTTCTCCTTCCTTGGGCAGAGCGGCATCTCCTCGCCTTTTCGACGCAGCACATTGAGGGAAAGAGCAACATCGAAGCGGACTTCCTCAGCCGCCATACACTGGATCCCGGAGAATGGGCTCTGGCGTCGGTGCCTTTTCAGCTGATTGTCCGCCAATGGGGTCAGCCGGCAGTGGATCTCATGGCAACGTGGGAAAATGCCAAAGCACCGATCTTCCTCAGCCGATGGAAAGACAGCAGGTCGCACGGAATAGATGCGTTGTCGCAGTCATGGCCGGTCCGACTCCTGTATGTCTTCCCTCCGTGGTCCATGGTCGGCAAGATGCTTTAACGGATCAGGGAACATCACGGGCCGGTGATTCTGGTAGCTCCGGATTGGCCTCGCAGGCCCTGGTATGCGGATCTCGTCCGGCTTGCGCGAGCAGTTCCTCTGCCGCTTCAGGGTTTTGCAGTGCTTCTGCAGCAGGGGCCAATTGCCATGGAAGACCCGGCTCCTTACTCGCTTTCGGCTTGGCTCTTGAACGCCGCAGGCTAGCTCATAAGGGATATTCGGCCAGCGTGGTATCCACCTTGCTTAAGGCGCGCAGTTCTTCCACCTCCTTAGCCTATGCTTGGGTGTGGCGTCTTTTCGAATCATGGTGCTCACAGCGTGGGGTGTCTCCCTGGAGTAGTGGCATTCCTGATATTCTTACGTTCCTTCAGGCCGGCCTGGACAAGGGGCTGGCTCTCGGTACTCTTTGGGTTCAGGTGGCGGCCCTTACATGCTTCCGTGGTCCGGTTTTGGGGCGCTCTATCGCTTCGCATGTCGACGTCTCGCGTTTCCTCAGAGGAGTTAAATCCGTGTGGCCCCCGTGCCGTCCAGTCTTCCCGGCCTGGGATCTCGCCCTGGTCCTCCGGGCCTTGGTGGCTTCGCCTTTTGAGCCGTTAGGGGCCTCTTCGCTCAAAGACTTAACCTTGAAGACGGTGTTCCTGGTGGCAATTACCTCAGCGCGGCGCATTTCCGAGCTCCAAGCGCTCTCTTGTCGGGATCCTTATCTTTCTCGTCGGAGGGCGTGACTCTTCGGACAGTTCCATCCTTTTTGCCCAAGGTGGTTACACCTTTTCATGTCAATCAGCCCCTCTTCTTGCCGTCCTTCTCTCCAGAGCAGTGTACGGGTCGGCGTCGTCACTTACGTGCGTTAGATCTCAAACGGGTCCTCTGTCGGTATCTTAAAGTCACCAATTCCTTTCGACAGACGGATCATTCTTTGTCCTTCTTGCGGGCTCCCGTTGAGGGTTTTGCAGCCTGTAAGGCTACTATCGCCAGGTGGCTAAGAGGAGCTCTTGAAGCAGCCTATATTCTTCAGCGCAAGTCGGTGCCTGTAGGGCTGCGAGCACACTTCACACGGGCACAGGTGACGTCTTGGGCCGAGCATTCCCATGTGGCACCCCTCGACATCTGCCGGGCGGCGACTTGGTCGTCGCTATCGACTTTTGTCCGTCACTGTCGATTGGACGTCCATGCTCGGCAGGAGATGAGTTTTGGCGCATCAGTGCTTTCGGCGGCCTTGGACCCACCCTAGAGGTCGGTAGCTTGGGTACTGCCCGTTTGTCTGGACTGGTCTAGCAGTATGAATTGGAAGGTGAAATTTCACTTACCATTAATTTCCTTTCCTAGAATACTGCTAGACCAGTCCAGGACCCACCCTGCTCTCAGTCTCAGTCCTGCTGGTGCAGCGGAGCCGCCGTTATCTTTTGCTTTCAGCACCTTGTATATAGTTGAGGCCGGGTCAGTTGACTGTCTGTATGTAGTTGTTTAGTTTTCATGAAGTTCAGCTTGTGGACGATACTGAGGGAGACCCTTGGGGTACAGTCTCATCTCAGCAGCATCACCAGGGATCAGCCTATTAGAGCTCTGGTAGAGTTCTCTGACTCCAGGATCTGCTGGCTGGGGGACACAACCCGTTTGGACTGGTCTAGCAGTATTCTAGGAAAGGAAATTAACGGTAAGTGAAATTTCACCTTGTAAGTGTTTCTAACACATAGTTCATGGGTGCCAGCATAGCCTTTAGTTCCAGATATTGTGGGAACTATGGCTAAGGTGCTGTAGATTTAAACCTGGCATTACCTGGTGTCTTTCACAACAACAAAATACAAATAGCTGTAACTAAAACTGTATTGGTAACTTTTTAAAACTAAGGTCTGAAAACGGTTTCTTTTGATTTTTTTTCCTCATATTTATTTAAAATGAACATGAAGTTCTCCTAAATGTTCCACATACCTAGCTTAGAAGTGAGGTTCTTGTCTGTCATGATATGCGCAAAACTAACCCATTTGGAGAAACTGCCCCAAAAGATACATTTTTAAAACTGCTGCTCTCCAAAAGTCTTTGAGATGTTTGATATTTTTTTAGTGTCTGCACTGACAGGTTCATAAGTGTTAAGTTGTAGATTATGAGCAGATGAGGCATTCTTCTTCACTTCCCTCTTACAAAGTGGTGTTCTTAAAGTCTAGTCATTCATTAGATTTTTTATTTATTTATTTATTTATTTTATTTATTTAAGGTTTTTCTATACCGCACTATTCGGCATCAGCACGGTTTACAATAAACAAGTTTGTACAATGAGGAACAGCCATACATTGAACTTACATAGAACAGGGAGTTTAAACATGGATAACAGGTGAACTTTATACATAGCAAACAAAGGGAGATTTAAACAAGGGTAACAGGTGAACTTTATACATTATATACACAGGGATTGCATCACATCTAAGTTTATGATACAGGCCCTAAGGGGGATAGATGGGGGAGGTGAAGAGTTTTCATCGGAAATTGGTTAGACAGCGTTGGCTTGTTAGACTATAAGATTTCTCTCCACTTTTACTTTTTTGCTTACAGAATATGATGATTAGGTATTTTCAGTGTAATGCTGGCTTGCTTTGATAGATAGGACATTTTCTGAGAAATTCTCCCCAAAAATTCACTGCAAATATTTATTTTCTAGAGAAGTTTTTATTGATGCTGCAGTCTGTGAAGAGGGCATTTGCCATTGATTCCAGTCACCCTTGGCTTCACCAGTGTATGATTCGTTTCTTCACTGCCGGTATGTGTTTTTTTTCTTTCATATGGTTCCTAGAACATGGCATTTAGTAATGTAATGCCCTTCTGATGGAGGTGGTGGAGATAACAGTAACAGAATTAAAAAAGGAATGGGACAGATACAGAAGATTATATGACAAGAGAATGTTATCAAAGAAAAACTAAAATAACTTAAAAAATAGAGAGGTAATCTGCACAGAGTGGCAGGCACAACCCACACAACCCTAAACAGAGGCATTGGGGGGGAGGGGGTAAACCTGCATGGAGTGGCACCAATGTTCCCTCTAATTTTCTGTAGGCTGTGTGCGCATAAAATATCAGCTGTGTGCAGCTTCTGAAGGAAGGTTAAATTTTTGAGCGCCACATAACGACACTCGGAGTTATATACTTTAAAATTTGACTACACGTCAGAATACAGTATGTACACCACATTGATTTTAATCAAATTAAATGAAAATAGACGATTACCAAATGAAGCGGGAAATTTCTAGTAATTGCAATCATAACTTTTAAATTTTAAGACATCTGTGTTTTCTATCAGAATCAGAGCCGTAATTTTTGTGCGCTCTGTTGTAAAGTATGTGCGCTCGCTCGGCGAGGTGTGTGCGCGCGAACACGCGCACAGCTTAGAGGGAACAGTGAGTGGCACTACTCTAGCCACCTTACTGGGAAGACTAGATGGACAATGTTGGTCTTTATCTGCCATCATTGGCTGTGCTACTATGTTACATTGGCCATAACTCTTTGGAAAATATATATCTCCAGGAACAAGCAGGAATGCAGTCTTCACATATGGGTGACGACAGCGCTGACTGAGCTCGCGCAAAGCATTTCCCCAGCTTTCAAAGAAAGCCTTTGGGACATGCTACCAGGCATGCGTGGTCCCCTTCCCGCCCAAGGGTACCATCTTGCTCACTCTCCTTTTTTCCGTGGAGCCCAACAGACCTTTGTCCTGTTTCCCCAGAAAAATTCCTTGCTAATATCCTTAAAAGTTAGCTTTTCCCGGTTTGCGTACCGGTTCCTCTTCCCGCCTCGAGCTGCCGCAGAGTCCTGGAGCTGTTCTCCACTCCTTTCCCTTTTTTTGATCGAGGTTTGCCTCGACTGGCGTTTCCGCCTTTTTTTGCCCAGGGGTCATTGACCCTGGCTGGGTGCTTCCCACCATGCCCCCGGTGGGTTAAAAAAATGTGATTACTGAGGTTAAATGATGTCAGTCACTGACACCATGACTGCTGCCTACGCTGCCTGGGAAAGGACTATGACAGCACCTCCTGCGACCTGTGCCAAGCCATGACGCCTAAAACTGATATAAAAAGAGGTTGGTGTTGCTGGAAAAACTGTTCCCAAGGTCCAACTCGGCACCGGCCTCCTCGAAGCTGAGCTCCAAGCCCAGCACTTCCCATGAGGCCCGAACATCATCAGAGTCCCATGGTGGCGACGCTTCCGAGATGACCCTGGACCCCAAGAGAGAGAAGAAAAAAATCCCCAAAGCCCGTTGAGGCACCACCGTAGAAGCCTGGTAAAACTGCTCGGAGGGACTTGGGCGCCTCTGAGAAGCGCCCCACCAAGGTCATCAAAAAGGATTCCTCAGCCAGCAGAGACCATGCGAGGCCCCTCAAGGCCGTAGTCCTTGTCGAGGACACACTCGTAAGAATGCTGGTGCCTGGCCAGAGATCCTCTGCACCCATGCCGAAAGCTGCGGAGCTTTCTAGCTTGGAAACCAGAACATCTCTGCTGTCCTGGCACTGCAATAGGCAATGATGGCTGGTTCGTCCGCATCATCTGCCCTGATGACCGGGCCTCCGACTGCGGGAGAGTACTAGTCGTCGAGCCGAGCTCTGAGCGCCACCGGCCTTGGGTAAGCCCTCGGCACCAGTCTCTGTCTTGGTCCCATCCTTCGGGCATCTGATCCTCTCCAGCTAGTTTCCGCGACTCGGATCCCAGGTCCTCCGGAGGCCCCAGGCACTTGGTACTGGCCTCGAGGCAAGGAGTCGCAGGGCCTCAGATTAATTGTCACTCCTCGACTCAGAGTGGGAGACAGACAATGAGGCAGCTCTGGAAACCAGACGGCACTGAGATATCTCCTCAGACCTGTCTCCCCCAGTGCCATTCCCCTCCAGAGGATGTCGTCTTCCACGACTTTGTCAAGGATATGGCCAGAGCCCGCTTGGTGCAGACGAGGTGGAGGAAAACCCATGTATGAAGAACTGGAGATTCTCCAGTACGAGTCTCCACCCAAGGAACCTCTCACAGTGACTGTGAAGCTGATCCTTGAGTGGCTACTGCTTAGAATGTGGGAGGCCCGGGCATCAGTGCCGGTGGTCAGCCGGAGCCTCGATGCCATATACTGCATCCAGAAAGGCCTGGGGTTCCACAAGCCCCAGTTCCCACACAACTCCATGGTTCATGAGTCAATCATGCAAAAACTTAAGAGCAAGAAGATCCACTCTTCTGTCCCTCCTGGAAGGGATGCTAGAGCCCTTGACGCCCATGGGCGCAAGTGAAACCAGGGCTCGATGCAGAGGTGAGGGATCATGGCCTATGAGTTATACATAGGCATGTATCTGAAAGCTCTAACCCAGGAGTTGTCAGGATTTTCAGTGGGGCTTGCCAGGGAACCTCTCCTAAGGTCCAATCCCTGACCTCAGGGATCAAGGACTGCTCTAAATTCCTCTCCCGGGCAGCCTACAACTGCTTCGAGTCTGCAGCCCAAGTAGCAGAGGCAGACATCAGTGCCTGGCACCAAGCCTGGTTACAGTCTTCTGACCTCGAGCAATGGGTCCAAGACAAGCTGCTTTGATGTTCCCTGCACTGGGGAGAACCTGTTTGGCCAGCTTATGTCCGACAAGGTGGCCGAGAATAAGGTCGATGTGGTGACCTGACAGAGGCGCTCAAAAGAGACCTCATCCTTTCTCCATAAGAAACTATTGGGGAAAAAGCTCCTTTTTCCGAAGTAAAAGATCCCCTTTTTCAAGGAAAAAGGGGCAAGTCACCACTACCAGCCCTTCTCGGGCCAGCAGCAGGGTCCTTAACCCAAAGACAAGGCCATGGAGCTCAAAAATAAAAAGCTCAGAAGCCCTAGGCCTCAGCTCCCGCCCAACCCGGGGTGGGGGGGGGGCCTTTTGATTCCTAGAGCAGGCCCTCCCATCCCCTGGGAGACCTTCACCAGCCCACAGCCTGGCAGTCTTTGCTCAAAGGTGGGCCAAGGTCACCTCTGACCAGTGGGTACTGCAAGTAGTAAGGGAGGGATACCTCCTCCACCTACAGCAGGTAACACTCAGGTTCTTCCCAGGAGAGCCGGTGCAACCTCTCCTTCACCAGACACTTCTGCTTTCAGAGCTCCACAGGTC
Organism: Ichthyophis bannanicus; assembly: GCA_033557465.1. Taxonomy (NCBI): domain Eukaryota; kingdom Metazoa; phylum Chordata; class Amphibia; order Gymnophiona; family Ichthyophiidae; genus Ichthyophis; species Ichthyophis bannanicus. The sequence goes on along the minus strand of CM066032.1, from coordinate 1,852,594,488 downwards.
TGCTCAGGGATAAACCTGGTAGAGCCGTGTACCCAAGCACCTATGGGGAAAGGGCTTCTACTCCAGGTACTTCCTTGTCCCAAAAAGAACTGGAGGCCTTAGGCCCATACTAGACCTGAGAAACCTGAACAAGTTTCTAGTGAGGGAGACGTTCAAGATACTCTCTCTTGGAACACTGCTGCCCTACCTCCATCAGGGAGATTGGCTGAACTCCTTGGATCTAAAGGATGATACACATACATCCGAAGCCACCCCTCCCACGGGCAGTATTTAAGGTTTGTGGTAGAAGGAGGGCCCTACAAGTACAGTGTCTACCCTTCAGCTTGGCCTCCTCACCAAGGGTCTTCACCAAATGCTTGGCGGTGGTAGCCGCCCATCTCCGTCTACAAGGGGCCTTTGTCTTCCCCTACTTAGATGACTGACTAATTGGGGGGGGGGGGTGGAACGTCCTCAGAGGTCAGTCAGGCCACGGAGCATACAACCCTCCTTCTGCAGCACCTGGGGTTCATCATAAACTACCCTAAATCTCATCTCTCCAGCCCAGAGGCTGGAATTTATAGGTGCTCAATTGGATACGTTATGGTTCAAGGCGGTACTCCCAAGAGAGAGGTCAGAACACCTCAAACAACTGGCAGGAGATGTACAATGCTGCCGGTCAGTCCCGGCCCATCTCCTCCGCCTGCTGGGCAACATGGCCTCGACTATCCACGTCACGCCCTCAGTCCGCTTGCACATGCAGACAGCCCTGAGATGCCTCCAGTCACAGTAGACTCAAGCCACGGGCAGGCTACGGGATAGAGTCAGGGTTACCCGCCAGGCGGGAATGCCCTTCCAGGCACCTGCGCCTCAGAGGATCCTGACCACAGACTCCTCCCTCCTATTTTGGGGGGCACCTTGTGGGGACCACTGCACACAGAGCATCTGGTCCCAGGAGGAGTCACTCTTACAGATCAATCTTCTAGAGCATAGGGTGACACCAATCCGTGCTGATCCAGACAGACAACCAAGTCGCCATGTTCTGTATCAACAAGCAGTGGGGCATGGGCTCATACTCCCTCTGCCAGAAAGTGGTGGCCCTGCATGCTCTTGGGAGCAGTCTACCTCCTGTGTCAGGACAACTGTCTAGTGGATAGGCTGAGTGGAGTCCTTCGGCCACATGAGTGGTGCTTGAACTCCAGGGTGGTCAAGAGACCTTCCACCTCTGGGCAGGCCCATGATGGATCTATTTGGATCTATGATGGATCTATGGATCTCTCTGCCACCCGAAGCTCTCCCAGGAGGGATTGAGCTCCTCAGAAGAACTGCACCGCCCAGCTGAGAGTCGGCTGCCCAATCGTGGCTGTCCCAGGCTCCTTTAAAAGAGCGCGGCTGAATCAGAAGCTCTCTCTGCCACCCGAAGCTCTCCCAGGAGGGATTGAGCTCCTCAGAAGAACTGCACCGCCCAGCTGAGAGTCGGCTGCCCAATCGGGGCTGTCCCAGGCTCCTTTAAAAGAGCGCGGCTGAATCGGAAGCTCTCTCTGCCACCCGAAGCTCTCCCAGGAGGGATTGAGCTCCTCAGAAGAACTGCACCGCCCAGCTGAGAGTCGGCTGCCCAATCGGGGCTGTTCCAGGCTCCTTTAAAAGAGCACGGCTGAATCGGAAGCTCTCTCTGCCACCCAAAGCTCTCCCAGGAGGGATTGAGCTCCTCAGAAGAACTGCACCGCCCAGCTGAGAGTCGGCTGCCCAATCGGGGCTGTCCCAGGCTCCTTTAAAAGAGCGCGGCTGAATCGGAAGCTCTCTCTGCCACCCGAAGCTCTCCCAGGAGGGATTGAGCTCCTCAGAAGAACTGCACCGCCCAGCTGAGAGTCTGCTGCCCAATCGGGGCTGTCCCAGGCTCCTTTAAAAGAGCGCGGCTGAATCGGAAGCGCTCTCTGCCACCCGAAGCTCTCCCAGGAGGGATTGAGCTCCTCAGAAGAACTGCACCGCCCAGCTGAGAGTCGGCTGCCCAATCGGGGCTGTCACAGGCTCCTTTAAAAGAGTGCGATCCCAGGCGCGCCTGCGCCGGAGGGCCTTTTGGCATGGCCCTTCAGCGGTGGCACTTCAATAAATTACAGCACCACGGAAGTAACAAGAAAGCTACCTGCACTCTGACACATATCCTGAATTGCAAGATAACATCAAAGAAAATCTACGTCGACACCAACAACTGTCACAAGGCACAGCTGAGCTCCCCTAGGGTCGAGCTTGCGTTCTACCTTTTCACTGCAACTCTTCAACCGCAAGTATACCCAATACAAACATTTAAACAGACGTTCCTCCAACAACTGAACTATGTGCTTTAAATATGTTTAACCACATTACATTAGATCAGATCACAAACCTAGCAAATACAACCCAATGTGCATTATTGATATATTGTCGCCAGTATTCTACAATTGTGATTGCATTTAACCGCTAACCACTGTACGGTACTCAATATTACATTGTTACCATAGCCAGTAATATATTACCTCATTGATCCCACTATCATCGGTAACTACATTGGACTGTTGCAATAGTTGAAATAACCAGTACATCACTACTGTTGTCAGTACCACATTTTATATGAATTGATTTACAGTTTCACTACTACACCTTAAGGGAAAGCATTACTGTGGTCAAAATTAACGTGTTAGTCATTTTTAAAATTTCTCTGCCTAGCTTAAAAAGTCTGCCACTGTTCACCTCACACTTTACTCTGCTCATTTTTCTTTGCATCTGCTAATAGCCCTAATTCACGACACCCAACCTAATTCGGTTATTATTGTCAGTAACACATCTAAATACTGTTGTCAGTAGTCTTCCCAAACATTACTGTGGTCAGTAATGCGTGTTTGGTCATTCCAAAATTTCCCTACTTAACTTAAAACTATTACCAGTGATTATCTTACACTTTGCTCGTTTTCTCTGCACCTGCCTTTAGCCCTGATTAACTACACCCAGCCTGATTCTACTGTTACCAGTAACACACCTAATTACTGTTGTCAGTAACCTTCCTCTACATTAACCCTACTCCATTACCGTTGACAGTAGCCTATACCTACATTACCCCAACCAAAATGTCATTACTTAACTCCTCCAAATCTAGAATACCATTAATCTACCTCACTATTTCTATTCTAACCATTCTTGCCCACAGCCTAAATAATAACTTTAAAAACATCCCAATCATACACAGCCCAACAAGAAACAGTCTCCCAGCATGGCAACCCTACATAGAACACTATCCTAAAGTGAACCACCATAGATTAATTCATATAAACTACACTTCACTCCCGCAGCCTAAAAATCTCAACCCATGCAAAAGACTAGATTCTTTATCAATAGTTCTAATTATTGCCAGATCAATGAAAAATAAGTTGCCTATATTCACAGATATTCTAGACAACCAAACTCCAGACATATTATGTGTAACAGAGACATGGTTAACAGACACAGATAACGTATACCTAAACCAACTAAGCAATAATAATTATGACACCTTCTATACACATAGAGCTCACAAAAAAGGTGGTGGAGTACTAATAATGTTAAAAAAAGAACTAAATGCAAAAAAACTACAATCACACCTACAAACATTGACACAATCATTATGAAAATTGGAAACATAAAAATCTGTCTAATTTATAGACCACCAGACCAACAATCAGAAAACATGGACCCCTTAATTGAATTCCTAAGCTCCTCCACTGACCAAAACCCAGTACTAATGCTTGGTGACTAACCTCCCCTCCTTACCAGCGTCATACGCCTCCCTCTTTTTAGATTCCATCACAGATATGGACTTTCACCAAATAGTAACTGCCAGCACTCACAGTAAAGGCAATATACTTGACTTGGTCCTACTGCCAGATGTACTTTACAGATCTTATAACCCCAACTCCCTCAAATGTACCTCAACCCCTTGGTCAGACCATCATCTCATTGACTTTAAAATTACAATCAATAACACAACAGTTAAACGAACCCCAACTAATGTTCCACCCTACAGATTTAAAAAATATAACGAAGAGGATTTCCTAGACACGATAATTCCCAAATTATCTAATTCACCTCAAAATCTTGATGTAGCAGTAACTAACTGGCACGATATCATTTACAACGCAGCTGCTAATAAGCAAGCCACAAAGAAAAACATGCATTCCAAAACTGATAAAGCCCCCTGGTACAATAACACACTAAACCAAATGAAAAGAAATCCGAGGAAAGCGGAATGCAAATGGAGAAAAAATAAAAACCCCATTAATAAAGATTCATATATCACTCTCCTTAACTCATATAAAGATGCAATTAACAATGCCAAGAAAAATTACCATGCCACAATACTAAACAATGCAATAAACAGGCCTAGAGAACTATTCTCAATAGCCCAAAAACTAACGAATAACACCCACAACTCTAGCAATGAAATTACAGATATCTCCCCACAGAATTTGGCAAACTACTACATGAACAAAATTATGTCCCACCCCCACTTACCAAATACTAAAAACCTATCTCAAACCTATTTTGCAGACGAATGGACTGATTTCCAACCGCTATCTAATGTTGCACTCAAGAATATAATAACTAACATCAATACAACAACCTCACTCCTTGACCCTTGTCCAGTAACATGGATAAAGAACTCTCTACCTATCCTCTCACAATTCATCCTCCCCATAATAAATCTCTCGCTAAAAAATGGGTACCTACCCCCTTCACTAAAACATGCACAGATTCATCCAATCTTAAAAACCCCACCCTAGACAAATCATCACCTAAATCCTACAGACCCATATCAAGTATCCCGTTTATGGCTAAGCTAATAGAAAAAGCAGTTCAAATTCAGACCCAAGAATACATTGATAGTTCAGCCCCCCTTGATGATCAACAGTATGGGTTTCGCCCTCATCATGGGGTAGAATCACTACTAACAGTGCTAATTGATACCCTTTGACAGTGTCCACCACTCAACAATGATCAGTAAATTAAGACAAATAGGAATAAAATCCACGGTTCTCAACTGGTTTTCCTCTTACCTAAGTGACCGAACCCAAACGGTACGAATTGGTAACCTAACTTCAAGAACTTACAATCAAGAATTGGGCCTCCCCCAGGGCTCTGCACCATCAGCGCTTCTTTTTAACATTTACTTAAAACACATCTGTCAAATATTTAAAAAATTCAATGTTCACTATCACCTTTATGCGGACGATATAATGATGTACGTCCCATTCACAATACCTAATATTCCTACACTACTCATTAATACCTGCCTCAATAAAATAAACAATTGGCTAAATGAAAACAACTTATTCATTAATCACGCAAAAACAGAAGCCCTAATAGTAACTAAAAACACAACTTTCATTCCCCCATCACACATCACATTGCAAAATAATGATATCATAATAAAAACTGAAATACGTTACCTAGGCGTAATACTAGACAAACACCTCAGTATGGACACACATATAAGAAATATAACAAAAAAAGTTTATTTTAAACTTAAAGTATTAAAACAACTCCGCCCTCTAATGCACCTACAAGATTTTCAACATATAATACAAGCGATAATAACTCCCCATTTCGATTTTGCGAACTTAATCCTACTAGGCGTAACAAAACATAATTTTAAAAAACTTCAAATAGCACAAAATGCAGCAGCCAGGACTATCATGAATGCCCCACCATTCCATCATATAACACCTATTTTAGAGTATCTACACTGGCTCCCGATTCAATGCCGGATTCATTATAAAACTCTTTTAACTACATACAAAGTCCTAAATAACTCAGCCCCTCGTACTCTAAACAATCTTATCAATAAAGAACCCAATCATATTCCCCAAAGACGAGACCAACTAAATAAACTAACACCAAAGGAATTTATAAAGGCCAAAAAATCAACAAACAAGAAAGCATTCTCTCATGCTGCCCCTATAATTTGGAACACCATTCCCTCGGAATTAAGATCCCTATCTCAAATCATAGAGTTCAGGAAAAAACTGAAAACACACCTATTCTCATCATACTACGGTTCCTTGTTGAACTCGCCTTTTCAACAAGAAAAAGGTTAGTTTTACCAGCTGACTTAAACCATCACTGAACTGAAATAAGTGCTAAAACCCCAAACCGATGTTTTTGAAAATATACATACATTGTACATAGTTATAATCTTGTTCTTTGTACAAATAGCGCGGTATATAAAAGATGTTAAATAAATAAAATAAATAAATAGTTCACTACTGTTAATTGTAAGATTGAATTTTATGTAGTATCACATTGTTATCTGTAAAAACAGCACTGCCTGTTTACTGTTGTTCCATGTAAACCGCAACTGATCAATGGAAGGTGCGGTATATAAAAATTCGCTAATTAAATTAAATTAAATTTGCCTCTCTGGACGACGTGCAGCTGCCTCACTTCTGCTCGTGCCAATCGCACCCGGAGAGAGTGGCAGCAGAATCCTTCCTGTCCGAGGTGTCAGAGGGCATAATCTATGCGTTCCCACAGACTCCCCTAGCCGCCAAGACCCTTTTCAAGGACCAGAGTGAGAGGGCATCACTCATCCTAATTGCCCCCAGGTGGCCAAGACAGCCATGGTTTCCAGTGCTGTTCTCCCTGTCTGTGGCACTCCCAGTCCTGCTGGGTTTAGTGCCAGATCTCCTGTCCCAGGAGGGGGAGCTCGCTCTTGTACCTCAACCACGCTAATGGTGTGGCTGCTGAAAGGATAGCACTAGCCACTTTCATCCTTCCGAGAGAAATCGAGGAGATTGTGCTGGTCTCTCGAAAGCCCTCCACCAGATGAGCCTACGCCCTTTAAGTGAAGGAGGGTCTTGACCTGGTGTGCGTAAAGAGGGGAAAACCCCTTTTCCTGCCATGTGAAAGTAGCACTTCAGTACCTACTGTACCTGTCCCATACCAGGCTGAAGTCTAATTCAGTGAGGGTGCATCTCAGCACCATAGCTGCTCACCATCACTCTATCAAGGGGAAACTCCTCTCTGGCCAACCCCTGGTCTCCAGGTTTCTCCGGAACCTCCTGTTATCCAAACCCCCTCTCCATCCACCAGCAGTAGAGTGGGACCTCAACATGGTGCTCTCCTAGCTTACCGAAACTTGCCACCTGCGATACCTATCGTGAAAAGTGGCTTTTCTGGTGGCCTTCACGACTGCTCGGAGAGTGAGCGAACTCCAAGCCCTGGTAGCGAATCCACCATATACAAGGTTCTGTTAGAACAGAGTAGTGCTCTACACACATTCCAAATTAGTCCCGAAGGTCGTATCTCCCTTCCATCTCACCCAGGAGGTGGTTCTCCTCATCTTCTTCCCGTGGCCTCACGCCGGCAGAGAGGAACTAGTGCTTCATACATCGGATTGCAAACGGGCCCTGTCCTACCTACAGCGGACACAGGTCCATCGCAAAACTTCTTAGCTTTTCGTCTCCCATGACCCCAGCAGACTGGGGCTCCCTGTGACTAAGCGAACTCTGTCCACTTGGGTGGCGGACTATATTGCCCTTGCCTACGAGTGAGTGGGCCTCTCCCTTGAACACCGAATCAGAGCGCATCGTGTGAGGGCAATGACCACGTCAGTAGCCAACCTCCACTCAGTGCCGGTGACAGAGATATGTAAGGCCGCCAAATAGTCTTCAGTTCATACATTCGCAGCTCACTACTGCTTGAAGAGAGTCCCGCAGGGACAGTTCCTTTGACCAGGCAGTACTCCATAATATTCTCGGGGTGTAGGCAACTCCTGCTCTTCAACCCTTCTGTGTTCAGGCTACCGGAGTGATAGTGTCGCAGGACACTAGGGTCTTGCAGAGTCTCTCAGTGGAAACTCACCTTCTGCAGCTCACAGCTACCCGTAAAGTTGCCGCTGGTGGTGTCTTTATTCTGTCCTCAGCAGTCTGGAGCTAGGGAGTCCCATATGCAAGCACTGACTTCCTGCTTGTTCCTGGAGAAAACGTAGTTTTACTCACCTGTAACAAGTGTTCTCCAGGGACAGCAAGAATCAGTCCTCACAACCCTCCCTATTCTCCTGGGAGTTGCCTCCCTACCTTGTTTTATTTTTTTACTACCATCATGCACGATGGCACCCTTGGGCTGGGGAAATGCTCCATGCAGGCTCTGTCAACGCCAATGTCACCCATATGTGAGGACTGATTCCTGCTGTCCCTGGAGAACACCTGTTACGGGTGAGTAACTATGCTATGTCGGCATTGATGGAGCTCCGCATGGGAACACTCCCCAGCATCCAATAGAAATGCTTTTGAGAGCATCCCTCCATGTATGCGTGCCTGCCTTCCTAGAAATTCTCCTCAGTCGTCTTTTTCCCATGGAACTATCAGGACCTTGTCCCCTAACCCCACTGATTAAATTTGTCTAAGTGCTTTCGGGTTCATAGTGATTTCCTTCCCGTTGGTCCGGAGCAGTATTGAATGCTCTGGTTTTCTTTTTTATGTCAAATTCTTTTGTAAATTTTTCTTTTCTATTTGTTTACTTTTCTTCATTTGTGGTATTGCCATTTTCTTGACTAGTCTTGGCCTAGGGCGCCATTGCCATTTTTGATTTTGTCTTGGTGGTCTTCACAGACATAGAGAAACCACATAGTGGCTTCAAAAAATGTACCAAGTGCTGAAGTACTATTTCGGCTACCAATAAGCACGATTGGTGCTTAAAATGTTTGGGCTCGGACCATGACACCTTGGCTTGCCACATGTCAACAGATGACCCGGAGGGGCCTCAAAAACTGTGAACAACAGGGAAAACTGTTTCTGTCAAACTCGGCCACTTCAGCAAACTCTTCAGTGGCCTCCACATCGTTGCGGTCTTTGCATGGTTCCCACCTCATAGTCCAAACACAATAGCAAACACAAGTCCTCCTCAGAGGCAGGAAAGATATCAAAGACCTCTGTGTCGCCATCTGCAGCACAGGTATCGAGGTTCTCTGCATTGACATCCGACTCAGACTGGCATTGACATTGGCACTTCCCAGCAAGAGAACTGGACATCGAAAGACCAGCAAAATAGCTCCACTGGGAGGATACCTCCTCCACAGCACCAGAGGGACTACGGGATGCTCCCAAAGCATCATCCTCTGCGGAACCCCTGGTACCATGTTCCAGTACGGTGGCACAAGGCTCGGTACAAGAGTCCTCCCAGTCACCTCCAGTCTACCTCGATCAGCGTGTACAAGCTATCGAGTGGAGTCTGGCCACTATCCTGGATCTATGGATCCGATGCCCGACCTCTGTGTTGGTGCAACGAGACATTCTATGGCATCGATGAGTGAACTGGTACATCACACCCAGGGCTAATATCCTTCTTGGAACCCGTAGCTGTACCAGGCTCCAAGCACCTTGATTCCGAGACCTCGGAGTATTGGCACCGAGCCTCACTGTCGACATTGTAATGGCATCGACACTTCGGTACTGAATGTCACTACTTCAACTTTCTGCAAAGTTCAGGGTCCGCTTCCTCTGAGTCTGAGATCGAACCAGTCGATTCTGCTCCTCTCTGGGACATTCCCTCGGACTCCTCTCCCCACCGCATGAGATGTCGATCATCGCCTGTGGATGTGTCCTTTCAGGATTCCATCGGGGACATGGTGGCTGCCCTCTCAGTGACAACCACAGAGATGGAACAGAGGGCTGAAGAACTTGAAATTCTTCAATACCTCTCGACTCCCAAGGAGGCTGCTACACTTCCCATCAATCATATCCTCCGGAAACTCTTTTGATAGAAACATCAATCAGCAAGAGACTGGACAATCTATATAGAGTCCCTCCTTGCCCAGGTTTTCAGAAACCTCTATTACCATCTCATTCTATGGTTGTGAAATCGGCAATGTGTCCCATTAAGAGTTCTAAGCATCACTCCTCAGTTCCCCTGGGCAGAGATTCGAGGGCTCTCGATGCATTTGGACGTTGGTGCTTCCAGGCATTAATGTTAGCATCTAGAATAAGCTCATATGCTTTACATGGCGATGTTTCTGCGAGATGTCACAAAGGACCTGTCTGAGTTTACCACCCTGTTGCCACCAGACAAGCAAGGCCCACATCAAGCCTTGATCACTCATGGGCAGAATACATCCAAATTCCTGACCAGGGCTGCCTTTGATGCTTTTGAGTCAACCAGTAGGGCAGCAGCAGTTTGCAGAAGAATGGCCTGGCTCAAGCCTCCGACCTTGAACAGTGGGTTCAGGATAAGCTTGCTAATAGTCCTTGCACAGGGGAGAACCTTTTTTTGGAAAGGGGTGGTGTGAGAAGGCAGGTGAGAGAGAGACACATGAGCTTACCAAGAAACGCCTTCTCTGAAACAGCTGATCCAACGAAAAAGAAGGTTTCTGCCAAGAAGTCTTTCTATCCCAGCAAGAAAAAATATTATCCTTCCTTCCCAACATTCTTCCTATCAACCTCAGCAACCACATTAAAAACAGCAGGGCCCATGCCAGCCTAGGAAACCTAAGGCTGCAAAACCTCAACCAGCTCTGCAGGCACAGCCTCCAGCTGGTTTTTGACAGTGTCCTCGAGATCATAACAAGTTTCCCCTTAAAGGGTTCCCTCCCTGCCCACATAGCAGGCAGATTAATCCACTTTGCCCACAGATGGCCTTTCATCACATCAGAACACTGGACCTTAAAGGTTGTGAGCAAAGGATACACTGGTCAACATTGAAATCGTTGCTGACTTTAAAAGGCCCTAATCTGTAGTATCTTGGTGAGTTGAACATGAATATAACATTAAAAAAAATTATTGGCTCTCGTTTTGAAGATATTGCATCCAGTAGGGCATCAACAACATCCCAAATAAGCCTTGAATGATGTAATATTGCATCACATTGCATAATACCAGCATGCACACATCATCCAGAGTTGATTGCATCATTTTCTGATGCAATGCAATACTACTGCCAGACGGCTGCTGAAGCCATCTGATGTCAGCAGTGTACTATACGCAGTCGGAAAGGTTGAGCATTTAAAATATTTCAGACTGTGTGCGAGACAGTTTAAGCTACTGTTACATGTAACTTTTATTAATCATATAATTTTAGCCATTTAGGTACAATACAGAACAGTAATGCCGCGAAAGTGCGTTAATACCGTTGACAATTTCTGCTACATGTGGGGAAGTGACATTTGCCAACCAGAAGAAAAGTATCACTTCACAACTGAAGGCATATCATCTTTACTTCGGATGCAAGATTGGTGACCAAGACAAGCCTTGGGCTCCGCATATATGCTGTGCTACATGTACAACACAGCTTTCACAGTGGTTGAATTGCAAAAGACCACCAATGCCGTTTGCAGTCCCCATGGTGTGGAGAGAGCCAAGCAACCACATAAATGACTGTTACTTCTGCTTGGTTCCTCCTCTCTCCAGCGGAATAACGAAGCAAAAGTCGAGCATAGTCTACCCAAACATTCCGTCTGCATTGAGACCAGTTCCACATGATGAGGGACTTGCTATTCCAGAACCTCCATCAGAATATTCTCTTGATTCATCTGATGAGGACAAGGGTGAGCCGACCTGTTCTTCTCCTGGTCCATCAGCATGCAGTGATCCAGATTTTCACTGGGATGCATATCAACTCCACACAGAATAACACAGGAAGAACTAAATGACCTGGTTAGTGATTTGGACTTATCCAAGAACAAGGCAGAATTGCTAGGATCAAGACTCCAACAATGGAATCTTCTAGAAGAAGATGTTAACATTACTTCATATCGAAAGCGCCACTAGCAGTTGGAGCCTTTCTTCAGAAAGGAAAGTAATCTGGTATTCTGTTCCGATATTGAAAGCCTCATGAATGCCTTAAAAATCACTCATGACCCACAAGACTGGAGACTATTTATAGACTCTTCGAAACTGAGTCTGAAGGTGCTGCTTTTGAACAATGAAAACAATCTTCCATCTATTCCAGTAGCGCATGCCGTCCACATGAAAGAGACATACGATAACTTAAAGCAACTACTGACTTCCATTAACTATAACAAGTACATCTGGCACCTCTGTGGTGACTTGAAGGTAGTTGCCCTTTTAATGGGACTGCAGCAGGGATATATAAAATACATGTGTTTCTTATGTGGGATAGCCGAGCAAGGGATTGGCACTACTTGCGGAAGGAATGGAATCGCAGACAAAATGTAACAGTTGGAGAGAAGAATATCCAGCACCCAGCTCTGGTTGAGGCTCACAAAATCCTGCTATCACTCCTTCACATCAAACTAGGTTTGATGAAAAACTTTGTGAAAGCCATGGACCGCACTTCGCCAGCTTTCCTATACCTGCATGAAAAATTCCCTCGACTCAGCAAAGCAAAGATTAAAGAGGGAGTTTTTGTGGGTCCTCAGATTCGAGAGCTCTTCAATATGACCGGTTCAACAACTTGCTGCAGGGTGATGCGAAACAAGAATGGAATGCTTTTCGCCTAGTGTCGTCAAACTTTCTCGGGAATGTTAGGGCAGAAAACTACAAGGAACTAGTAGAAGACATGCTGATGCAGTATCAGAAACTTGGCTGCAATATGTCTCTAAAGATCCATTTCCTTGATTCCCATCTCGATTTCTTTACCGACAACTGTGGTATGGTTAGTGATGAACAGGGCGAACATTTTCACCAGGATATCGCAACGATAGAGCAAAGATACCAGGGAAAATGGTCCACTACAATGCTGGCTGGCTACTGCCGGACACTTCCCAGAGAAGCTCCCGAACAGCTGTACAAGAGACAGGCGAAAAAATCTAAGAAGTAATCTATGACTTGGTTTTTTACAGGTATTAACCGAAGGCCTATTATATTTACTGTTGACTTGCATTTTGTGATGTAAACATTAATTCTTGTAGATTACAAAAAAACTAGAGCTAACTTTGCAATTTCACTGTCATATTTGTGTTCAGCATATAAAAATTGATAAGAAATGACTATTTTTATTTCAGTAACATGACTTTTGTAAAACTTTGTTGACCAGTGATATCAGCTCAATTTCCAGGATCTGCCCCCACCTCCATTTCTTTATAGGGGAGTCCCTCATGGATCACCTGCACTTCACTCTACTTCAACAGGAGATAGCCACCCTAGTAATGTAGGGGCCATGGAGGAAGTCCCACTCCCTCAACAAGACCTAGGGTTCTACTCCCGTTATTTCCTCATCCCCAAGAAAACAGGGGGTTTCAGGCCTATCCTGGACCTCTGGAATCTCAGCAAGTTCCTTATAAAGATGAAGTTCAAGATGGTCTCGCTAAGGACCTTACTTCCTTATCTCCAAGAGAAAGACTGGCTCTGCTGTCTCTTGATCTCAAGGATGCCTGTACTCACATCCTGATTCATCCCTCCCACAGAAAGTACCTCTGGTTCTTCTTCCAGGGATACCATTACTGATACAGAGTTCTACCTTTTGATCTTGCATCAGCAGTAAGCGTTTTTACAAAGTGCCTGGCAGTTGTGGTGGCCTGCCTTCGCACTCTGGGCATCTTCTTCTTTCCTTACTTAGACGATCGGCTGATCAAGGGCAATACCCTTCACGTAGTGACAGTCTCGCTCCAACGCACCATCGCAGTACTTCAGCAACTAGGCTTTGTGATCAACTACCCAAAGTCTCATCTCACTCCAACACAAATACTGGAGTTCATTGGGGCTCTTCTGAATACTACATAGGCTCGAGCCTTCCTTCTAAGAGATCGGCTCCACCATCTCATCGACTTGGCAATAAGCTTTGTTTCTTAGGACACACAGCCTCCACAGTCCATGTAATACCATATGCTCAACTTCACATGTGTCCAGCACAGTGGACCTTTTGATCAGTGGACACAGTCAACAGGATCACCATCACGCCTCGGTTGGTAGTGTCTCTCAATTGGTGGTGCACTGCTCAAAGTCTTCTTGGCTGGTTATCTTTTCGAATGTCTTCACCGCAATGTACCCTGATGACAGATACTTCCAAACAGGGCTGGGGGGCTCTTCTCGATGGTCTAACCATGCAAGGCCTATGGTCCCCCAGGGAAGCTACTTACCACATCAGTCTCTTGGAACTCAGGGCAATGCACTTTGTGTGTTCTGTCCTCAGCTGACAGGACAAACTATCCTCTTTCAAACCGACAACCAGGTTGCCATGTATACCTAAAGAAACAAGGCAGAACTGGATCCCACTACCTTTGCAGGGAGATGGACTTTCACAGTAGCTCATCGGATTCTTCTTTGAGCAGTTTACCTACCAGGAGAGCAAAATGTGCTGGCCGACAGGTTGAGCAGAGTCCTTCGACCACACGAATGGACACTGTATTGAAAAACAGCACTGCACATCTTTCGATATCAATCTTTTTGTGACTTCATTGAATGCCCAGCTTCCTCTGTTCTGCTCCAGGATTCCGTCTTCACAGAGCCAGACCTCAGATGCGTTTCTCCTTCACTGGGGACAGAGTCTGCTTTATGCATTTCTACCCAGTCCATTGCTTCTGGAAACACTCTTCAAACTGTAATTGGACAGGGGAATGATGATCCTTATCACCCCATTCTGGCCACGTCAACCCTGTTTTCTGCTGCTCCTTCCACTAGTGTAGCACAAACCTCTCAGTCTCAGATGTGCATCCAATCTCCTATCGCAGGACCAGGGAACGCTGATTCACCCCAATCTGAGAGTGCTAGGGTTGATGGCGTGGCTGCTGAAAGCCTAGTCTTATCGCATCTCGACCTTCCAGATGAAGTAAAAGATGTCCTACTAGCATCTAGAAAGGACTCCACATGATGTACGTACACTTTTAAATGGCGTAGGTTTTCCCTCTGGTGCCTCCAGAGGGCTTTCGCCCATTTACTTGCCCGGTGGAGCCTCTACTTCAATATCTTCTCTATCTCTCCAGGGCAGGACTAAAGACAAACTCGGTGTGAGTCCAACTTAGTGCCATTTCGGCCTCTCACTGTCCAGTCATAGGTCAACCTATCTCTGTTCATCCTCTCGTAGCATGCTTCATGTGAGGCCTTCTCTTATCAAGGCCAACAATCGGGCTACTTCCAGTAGCCTGGGACCTCAACATTCTCCTGGCTCATCT
This sequence comes from Ichthyophis bannanicus, assembly GCA_033557465.1. Taxonomy (NCBI): domain Eukaryota; kingdom Metazoa; phylum Chordata; class Amphibia; order Gymnophiona; family Ichthyophiidae; genus Ichthyophis; species Ichthyophis bannanicus. Next base: position 1,852,579,442 of record CM066032.1, on the reverse strand, counting down.
GCTCAAACCTCCTTTGAGCAACTCGCCTCCACTTCGCTGAAGTTCCTCACTTGGAAGGTTACCTTCTTGATTGTTCTCACATCGGCTCTTCAAGCCAGTGAATTGCAAGCTCTGGTGGATTATGCCCCCTACACACGCTTCCAACATGATAGGGTGGTTCTTCAAACCCATCCCAAATTCCTTCCAAAGGTGGTTTCTCCTTTCAACCTTAATCAATCTCTCTTCCGACCATTTTTCCAAGACCTCAGTCTTCTTGAGTGTAAGTATCACTGCAAACCCTTGATTGCAAGAGAGCTCTGGCATATTATCTGGACAGAACTAAACCTCATCGACAATCCACTCAATTTTTTTGTTTCATTTGACCCTAGTCATTTGGGGCCTACCAGTCACAAAGCGTACTCTTTCTAACTGGATTGCTAACTGCATGTCCTTTGCTTATGTGCAGGCTGGACTTTCCATGGATGGTCTCGTCATGGCTCATAACGTCCAAGCTATGGCCGCCACGGTGACCAACCTTCGCTCTATCTTCATCTCAGAGATTTGGCGAGCTACCACATGGTTTTCCGTTCATACCTTTGCTGCCCATTATTGTCTAGATAAGGATTCCAATAAGGACACTATTTTTGGCCAAGCCATTCTTCGGCACCTTTTCAGGACTTAACTACACCTCCTTCCCACCAGGCCCTGTATTCCTACCAGCTACCTCAACGGAGAGTGTGCTCAAGGGCTGTATCTGATGGATCCCTGCTCTACCCTGGTTGTGGTTCGGGGTTTTTTCCCCCTGTTTTTTTCCCCCGTCTGTCGCAGCTTCATCCTCTGTCCTTCATGGTAGTTGGAAGCTGGTGAGTCCCATATGTGAAGACTGCATTCCTGCTTGTTCTTGGAGATAGCATAGTTACTCACCTGTAATAGGTGATCTTTGGGAACAGCAGGCATCAGTCTTCACAACCCACCTGGGAGTTGTAGAATGCTTTTTTTATTTTTCTGTTTTTTCTCTAAGCTCTACACCTGACTGAGGAGAACTTCTGGGAAGGCAGGCACGCATGCATGGAGGGATGCTCCCAAAACTTCCTATTGGATGCTGGGGAGTGTTCCCGCACAGGCCTCTGTCTATGCTGATGTCACCCTATATGTGAAGACTGATTCCTGCTATTCCCGGAGATCACCTGTTACAGGTGAGTAACTACATTTTCTGTTTTTGCTTGTGTAGTTTGCTGTTTCTATGGTTTCATCTTTTTTACTGTGTGGGTAGCAACAGAATTTCTAGTAGCTAACTAGTAGCTGTGATAGGCAGCTAACACTATTTAACAGCTTTTACTTTGTAATTTTCTTCCTGCAGCAACAGTTGAAATGCCAGTTGAATGCCATTTAGTTCATTGTGATTGTGATGAATTATGAAATAAAATGTCTCAACAGATACTGTTAAAAGTAGTCTGCAAGTCGCACAGAGTGCAGACAGTGAGTTCACTCTCTAGAACTATTGATGATACACATCAAAAATATAAAGATACAGATGGACAGAGAACAATATCACAAATAAAGTTTGTGCATGAAAAAGAATATTAGCACTGGTATGCTCTGGCATTTTCAACAACCAGTTGTAGCATTAATTTAGAAACTTATGTGGGGTTTTTTTAATGTTTTTTTGAAGGTGTGAATAAACAGGTGGAAAAAGGTGAGTCGGTTGATATAGTGTATTTGGACTTTCAGAAAGCCTTTGACAAGGTCCCTCATCAGAGACTTTTAGCAAAACTAAAGAGTCATGGGATAGGAGGCAGTGTACTATTATGGATCAGGAACTGGTTAATAGATAGAAAGCAGAGGGTAGGGCTAAATGGCCAATTTTCCAATGGAGAAAGGTGAATAGTGGTGTACTGCAGGGATCTGTGCTGGGCATGCTGCTTTTTGACATATTCATAAATGACCTGGAAAAGGGAATAACGAGTGAGGTTATCAAATTTGCAGATGACACAAAACTAAAGTTGTTAAAGCCCAAGAGGATTGTGGAAAATTGCAAGAGGATCTTGATAAATTGGAAGACTGGGCATCAAAATGGCAGATAAAATTTAATGTAGACAAGTGCAAAGTTATGCACCAAGGGAAGAACAACCCAAACTATGGTTACACGATGCAAGGTTCCACATTAGGAAACACCACCCAGGAAAAAGATATCTCCAGGAACAAACAGGAATGTAGTCTTCACATATGGGTATCGTCAGTACCGACGGAGCCTGCGTGGGAACGCTCCCCAGCATCCAATAGGAAAGATTTTGGGAGCATCCCACAGCGCCTGCGTGCTGCCTTCCCGCCTTTCCCAACTGTCCCTCTCCAGTGCTTCATTTTCCGCGGAGCCGACAGATCGCACATCCTGTCACCGCAGAAAAAATTCCCTTCTATTCTTCTTTTTTGTGGTCGCGTCTGCCTTCCTTTGACGCTACACCGGTACCGCCAGCTCTTCTTTCTTTTTTTCAAAAAAAAAAACAAAAAAAAACTTTCTTCTGGAGTCTTTTCCAGTTATTTTCTCCTCAGGTGCCACGCGCCATTTTGGGCACTAGGCCCAACTTTTTCCTTTAAAATGGAAAAACCCGCTTAGGGTTTTAAAAAGTGTTCCAAGTGTGCCGGTACCATCTCCGTCACCGACACCCATGAGTGGTGCCTCAAATGTTTAGGTCCTGACCACTCTATTTCGGAGTGTGTTGCCTGTGGGATGATGTCGAAAAGGGGTCGGCAGTACCGAGCTGCTAAACTTAGAACCCTTTTTCCCTCCGATGCAGCCTCTGTGGCATCGACGTCTTCCAGGGCTTCGTTTTCCTCCCATGGATCTCAGGTAACTAAACATAAATCTAACCGGTCCTCAAAGGGTAGATCTCCTTTTAAGCATCGAGATGCCTCTGGCATTGCCCTTGAGGGACTTTCACCAGCAAAATTGCCCCGGCGAGAGGCTTCGGCTTTCAAAGCACTAACAGGGCTCCAGGATGTTCTTGAGGCCTCAACCTCGGCAGAACTACTGGTGCCATGCTCTGGGGTACCAGCTGCTTTTTCCAGTACCGATACCCAAGCATTGGCAGCGTCGATAGACCAGAGATTCTTGGCTATTGAACGCAGTCTGGCAGCTCTTCTCACGGCCTTGATGCCCCTGAAACTGCGTCAGACAATTCAACCGGCACCGACTCCGGTACTGGTACCAACTGCATCGACATCGGCAGGAATTCCTCTGGGACCGAGTCATGCTTATCCATCTGGTATCGACAAGTCGGTACCGGGCCCCTCCGATGCCAACTTCGATCGGTACCGGTACCATGCCTTGCACGATCACCCGGATCGGAGATACTTTGAATCCTCGGATGAGTCTGAAGACTCTGAAAGCTCTGCCGATACCAGAGTACTTCTTCCTGAGGATTCTTCTTCTCCTCAGCGTAGGATGTCTCTACCAGAGGATATGTCCTTTCAGGATTTTATCCGCGATGTGGCTCGAGGTCTTTCCATCACAGTGGCTCCTGAAAAAGAGCCTAGGGCAAAGGAATTAGAAATCCTACAATACCCTAAAGCTCCCAAGGAGGCAGCTACCTTACCTATTCATGATATCTTGTATGATCTCATGTTAAGGATGTGGGAAACACCTCTAACCACATCTCCTCACTCTCGAAGACTCGACACCATGTATTGAGTTCCTCCTTGTCCTGGGTTTCAGAAGACTCAGCTACCACACCATTCCATGGTGGTGGAATCAGCTATGAGAAGGATCAAGAGTGCAAAAAAGCATGCATCTAATCCTCCAGGACGTGAGTGTAGGACTCTTGACTCCTTTGGACGTCAAACCTTCCAGGCTTCCATGCTTTCTACTAGGATCAGTTCATACATATTATATATGGGAATGTTCCTTAAGGAGGTCACAGGAGATTTAGAGCTTATGAGCCCTCTCCTTCCTGATAAGAGACAGGATTGCCTCGCCCTTGTCAAACATGCTCAGGATGTTTCCAAGTTTGTGAATCGTGCAGCCTTTTGACTGCATTGACTGCATAAGCAGAACCTCTGCTTTTGCCATAGGTGCACGTAGGATTGCCTGGTTCCAGGCATCTGACTTGGAACTTTGGGTACAGGATAAACTAGGGAATATTCCTTGCACAGGAGAGAATCTCTTTGGCAAGAATTGGCAGGAAAATGCTAATGAGATAGATGCTGACAATATCACTCTGGATAGATTCTCTAAATCTACAGCTGATCCTGCAAGGAAAAAATCCTACAAGAAACCATTCTTCAATAAGAAGAGGTTTTATCCCTCCTATACCCAGCAGGGGCATCGTTTAGGTCAGTCTGCCCAAAAGGGGCAGCAGCAACAACCTAGGCAAAGAAAAACAAAAGCTGCTAAGCCTCAACCGGCTCAGCAGACTCGGCCTCCACAGGGGCTTTGACTCCTATCTAGAGAACTTAACCTTCCTGGAATAGTGGAAGGTTCTGGGCTGTTCAGAGCCAGGAAGGTAATGTCGTTTTGCCCCCAGATGGGGTCAGATAACAGCAGAAAATTGGACTCTTGTCTATTGTAAGAGAGGGGGTACAAGCTTTATTTCCTCAGCATGCCCCCTCCTACAATGGTAAGACAGTTCAATTCTCAGACCTCTCTCAATGACCAGTTAGGTCAAGAGGTCACTGTGCTTCTTGCCCAGGGGGCAATAGAAGAGGTACCCATTCCCCAACAGGGTACAGGGTTCTACTCCCCCTATTTCCTTATGCCAAAGAAAACAGGAGGATACAGACCCACTTTAGACCTCAGAGAATTGAACAAATTCCTGTTCAAAGAGAAGTTCAAAATGATTTCTCTAGGAACTCTACTGCCATACCTTCAGAGTCAGGATTGGCTTTGTTCTCTAGATCTCAAGGATGCGTACACCCACGTTCTCATCCATCCAACTCATCGAAGATTCCTTCGCTTTCTATTTCAAGGGAAGCACTACCAATACAGGGTTCTTCCTTTTGGCCTGGCCTCGGCACCAAGGGTGTTCACAAAATGCATGGCTGTGGTGGCAGCATTTCTTCGCACCCTAGGAATTATTCGTCTTCCCTTACTTAGACGACTGGCTCATTCGAGCCCCTTCAGAGCCAGAGGCCAGGGTTGCATTCTCTCTCGCACAATGCGTATCCTTCAGTATTTGGGACTTGTCATAAACTTCCCAAAATCCAACCTTGCTCCCACTCAGTCTCTGGAGTTTATAGGAGCTTTGCTGGATACCAGACAGACAAGGGCCTACCTTCCACAGGCCCGCTGCCTTTGCATTGTGCAGTTAGCTTCCCAAGCAGTGTTAAAACCTCACCTCACTGCTCGGGAAATGTTACACTTGCTAGGCCACATGGCATCCACTGTGCATGTGGTTCCTTATGCTCGCCTCCATATGAGGGCAGCCCAGTGGACTTTATCCACTCAGTGGACTCAGGCGTCAGGTTCCCTGTCAAACAAAATAGCAAACTCAGATCGCCTTATTTTGTCCCTCCAATGGTGGCAGTCACCCCAAAACCTTTTGGTGGGGTCTCCTTTTCAGCAACCCCCACCCCAAACCACTCTAACAACAGATGCCTCACGGTGGGTTGGGGAGCCCACCTTGAAGGCCTCTCTACCCAGGGTACCTGGACTCTACAGGAGACCTATCTACATATCAATCTCCTGGAACTCAGAGCAATTTTCCTTGCTCTTCGAGTATTCCACACCCAGCTCAGCTACAAGACAGTCCTAGTTCAAACGGACAATCAAGTAGCCATGTTCTATGTGAACAAGCAGGGGGGAACAGGCTCTCTGTCGCTCTGCAACGAAGCTTTGTGACTATGGGCCCTCACCAGAGAGCATCAGATTCATCTCCTTGCGGTGTATCTTCCAGGCATTCAAAACTCTTGGGCAGACACTCAGTAGAGTTCTGCTTCCACACGAATGGTCTCTCCATGCAGACCAGGTGGCCAAAATTTTCAGATTGGGGAACCCCAGACATAGACCTCTTTGCAAGTCCGCTGAATGCCAAACTTCCCCGATTCTGTTCCAGAATTCCGGCTCAGGGTTGTCAGGCCAGGGATGCTTTCCTCCTCCATTGGGGTCAGGACTTCCTGTATGCCTTTCCACCCATTCCCCTAATTCCCAAAACTCTCTTCAAGCTTCAGAGAGACAGAGGTCATATGATTCTCATAGCTCCACATTGGCCAAGGCAAATGTGGTACCCTCTGCTCCTACATCTCTCTCAAGCTCCGCCTTTGAAGTTAGGATCTGCTCCAGATCTCCTTTCTCAGGAGGAAGGGATGCTGTGGCATCCCAATCCCCAGTCTCTGCATCTCAGGGCCTGGTTGCTGAAAGCCGAGAATTTCACGGGCTTAACCTTTCTCAGCAGGTAAAGAATATCCTTTATGCTTCCAGGAAGCCTTCCACAATACGCTCTTATGCATTCAAGTGGAAAAGGTTTGCCATGTGCTCGCAGAAGGGTCTTAACCCTCTTGCGATACCTCTGGAATCATTACTGGAGTATCTCCTTCATTTATCTAATGCAGGGCTTAAGACAAATTCAGTGAGAGTTCATTTGAGTACTATTGCAGCTTCTTTCAAGCCTCTAAATGGACAACCTATTTCCTCTCATCCTCTCATAGCGAGATTTATGAGAGGCCTTCTTTTAACTAAGCCTCCCATTAAGCCACCACCGGTGGCATGGGACTTAAATCTGGTTCTTGGGCAGCTCATGAAGCCGTCTTTTGAACCATTAGCTACTACCTCTTTGAAATTCCTTTCCTGGAAGGTCATCTTTCTTATTGCAATCACCTCAGCACGTTGCATCAGTGAATTGCAAGCGTTGGTGGCTGATCCTCCTTATACAAGGTTCCATCATGATAAGGTAGTCCTTAGGACTCATCCACACTTTATGCCAAAGTTGGTGTCACCTTTTCATTTAAATCAAGCGGTTTACCTTCCTGTTTTTTTCCCAAGGCCTCATGCCTCAAATACAGAAAAGAATATTCATACTTTGGACTGTAAAAGGGCTTTGGCTTTTTACTTGCAAAGGTCACAGCAACATAGAAAGTCCTCTCAACTCTTTGTTGCTTTTGATCCTAGTCATTTGGGACTTCCAGTCTCCAAAAGAACACTGTCCAGCTGGATTGCACAGTGTATTTCTTTTGCCTATGAGAATAGGAACCTTCCTCTTGAAGGCCATGTCACAGCTCACAATGTGAGAGCCATGGCAGCCTCTATGGCTCATCTTTACTCTGTGTCTATCGACGAGATCTGTTGAGCAGCTAGTTGGGCTTCAGTTCATACCTTCACAGCCCATTACTGCTTAAACAAGGACTCCCGCCGGGATGCCTTGTTTGGTCAGGCTGTTCTTCAACACCTGTTCCATAACTAATCAACTCCTTCCCACCATCCTTGGTAGGATGCCAAAGATCCATGGGGGGAAGTGGAGCCCTTTCACAAGGGCACACAACTTCTTGGGCCTTCTCTCTGGCATCTGCAGCTAGGGAGTCCCCCATATGTGAAGACTAAATTCCTGCTTGTTCCTGGAGATAGCATAGATCTCCAGGAACAAGCAGGAATTTAGTCTTCACATATGGGTATCGTTGGTACCGACGGAGCCTGCGCGGGAACGCTCCCCAGCGTCCAATTAGAAAGCTTTTGGGAGCATCCCAAAGCGCCTGCGTGCTGCCTTCCCGCCTTTCCCAACTGCCTCTCTCCAGTTCTTCATTTTCCGCAGAGCCAGCAGGTCGTCGTTCCTGTCACCGCAGAAATATTTTTCCTTATTCTTCTTTTTGTGGTTGCGTCTGCCTTCCTCGACGCTATACCGGTACCGCCGGTGGTTCTTTCTTTCTTTTTAAAAAAAAATATATATATATTTAGGGGTTTTTTTCCAATTTTTTCTTCCTCAGGTGCACGCGCCATTTTGGGCCTTAGGCCCAAAATTTCCTCCATTATGGAAAAACCTGCTTCGGGTTTTAAGAAGTGTAACAAGTGTGGCGGTACCATCTCTGTCACCGACACCAATGAGTGGTGTCTTAAATGTTTAGGTCCTGACCACTCCATTTCGGAGTGTATGGGTTGTGCCATGATGTCCAAGAGGGGTCGACAAAACCGGGCTGCTAAGCTCAGCACCCTTTTTCCCTCCGATGCAGCCTCTGTGACATCAACGTCTTCCAGGGCTTCGTCTTCCTCCCATGGATCTCAGGTAACTAAACATAAGTCTGGCCGGTCCTCAAAGGGTAGATCTCCTTCTAAGCATCAAGATACCTCTGGCGTTGCCCTTGAGGGTTCTGTTCCGGCAAAATTACCCCGGTGGGAGGCTTCAGCTTCCAAAGCATTATCAGGGCTCCAGGATGTTCTCGAGGCCTCAACCTCGGCAGAACTACTGGTGCTATGCTCTGGGGTACCAGCTGTCTTCTCCGGTACCGATACCCAGGAATCAGCAGCGTCGATAAACCAGAGGTTCCTGGTTATTGGACGCAGTCTGGTGGCTCTCCTTGCGGCATCGACACCCTCAGAACCGCGTCAGACAGTTCAACCAGTGCCGGCATCGGTACCAGTACCGATAGCATTGACATCGGTGTCTGCATTGCCGTCACCCAGTCAAGCCATGCCCTCCGGTACCGATACACCGGTACCAATCCCCCCTGGCACCGACTTCGGTCGGTACGGGGATCGTGCTCTATAGGAGCATCCGGACAGATGGTACTTTGAATCCTCGGAGGAGTCTGAGGATTCTGACAGTTCTGTCGGTACCAGAGTACTTCTCCCTGAGGAGCCTTCCTCTCCCAAACGCACGATGTCTCCTCCAGAAGATATCTCCTTTCAGGATTTTATCAAGGAGGTGGCTCGAGGTCTCTCCATTACTGTGGCTCCTGAAACAGAGCCCAGGGCAAAGAAGTTGGAGATTCTACAATATCCCAAGGCTCCTAAGGAGGCAGCTACCTTGATCTCATGTTAAGGATGTGGGAAACGCCCCTTACCCACCTCTCCTTACTCTCGTAGACTGGATACCATGTATCGAGTACATCCGTGTCCTGGTTTCCAGAAGACTCAGCTTCCTCACCACTCTATTTTAGTGGAGTCAGCTATGAGAAGGATCAGGAGTGCAAAGAGGCATACCTCTAATCCTCCAGGACGTGAGTGTATAACCTTGGATGCCTTTGGACGTTGTACTCTACAGGCTTCCATGCTTTCTGCCAGGATCAGTTGCTATATTTTATATATGGGAATGTTCCTTAAGGAAGTCACAGGAGATTTAGAGATTTTGAGCCCTCTTCTTCCTGAAGATAAGAGGCAGGATTTTCTCACACTGGTTAAACATGCCCAGGATGTTTCTAAATTTGTCAATCGTGCAGCTTTTGACCTTTTTGAGTGCATAAGCAGAACCTCTGCCATTGCCATAGGTGCACGTAGAATTGCCTGGCTCCAGGCATCTGATTTGGAGCTCTGGGTGCAGGACAAACTGGGCAATATTCCTTGTGCAGGTGAGAATCTATTTGGCAAAAATTGGCAAGAAAAAGCCAATGAGTTGGATGATGATAACTCCACTTTGGATAGATTATCCAAAGCCACAGCTGATCCTGCAAGGAAGAAAACTTTCAAGAAACCATTCTTCTCCAAAAAGAAGGTTTTATCCCTCTTATCAGCAGGGACGTTCTGCAGGTCAGTCTGTCCGGAAGACTCAGCAACCACCTAAACAAAGGAATGCAAAGACTGCTAAGGCCTCAACTGTCTCAGCAGTCTCAGCCTCCGCAAGGCCTTTGACTTCCATCTAGAGAACTTAGCCTTCCTGACCCTCAACGGAACAGAACCTTCCACCATTCCAGGAAGGTTGTGTCACTTTGCCCCCAGATGGGGGCAAATAACAGCAGAACATTGGACTCCTCTCCATTATAAAAGAGGGGTACAAGCTTCACTTTCTCCGCATGCCCCCTTCCAGAATGGTAAGACAGTTCAATTCTCAGACCTCTCTCATCAACATGTTAGATCAAGAGGTCACTATGCTTCTTGCCCAAGGGGCAATAGAAGAGGTACCCATTCCTCAACAGGGTACAGGGTTTTACTCCCCCTATTTCCTTATCCCAAAGAAAACAGGGGGACACAGACCTATTTTAGATCTCAGAGAATTGAACAAATTCCTGTTCAAGGAGAAATTCAAGATGATTTCTCTGGGGACCCTGCTGCCGTATCTTCAGAGTCAGGATTGGCTTTGTTCTCTAGATCTGAAGGATGCGTACATTCATGTTATCATCCATCCAACTCACAGAAAGTTCCTTCGGTTCCTCTTTCAAGGAAAGCACTACCAATACAGGGTGCTTCCTTTTGGCCTGGCCTCAGCACCGAGGGTGTTTGCGAAATGCATGGCTGTGGTAGCAGCATATCTCCAGGAACAAGCAGGAATGAGTCTTCACATATGGGTACGTCGGTACCGACGGAGCCTGTGCGGGAACGCTCCACAGCGTCCAGAAAGAAAGCTTATGGGAGCATCCCACACGCATGCGCGCTGCCTTCCCGCCTAAACACTTCCCTCTCATCAGTTTTTGTTTTTCCGCGGAGCCGACAGGACGTGTCCTTGTCACCGCAGAAAATTCATCTTTATTTCTATTTTTTGTGGTCGCGCCTGTCTTCCCTTGACGCCCACCGGTACCGCCGGTGCTTTTCTTTCTTTTCTTAAAAAATTTCTTCTTTTTTCTGGGAAATTTTTTCTTATTTACTGACTGACTTTTTCCTGGCCACTAGGCCTCTATCCTTTCCATTATGGAAAAGCCAGCCACTATTCTTAAGAAATGTCTAAACTGTGGCGGTACAACTAAATTACTAGACACTCATTTTTGGTGTCTAATTTGTTTAGGCCCTGACCATTGTCCTAAAGAGTGTTTCTCTTGTAGGCGTTTAACCAGAAGAGGTCTTCAGAACAGAGCACAACTCGGTACCGGATCTACATCAACCATGATGTCACCAGGCAGAATCTCTTCTTCCATGGTCAGGTAACCAAACAGTCTGTTAAGACTAGCCAGTCCTCGAGAGGTAGATCTCTTTCCAAGCATCGAGATGGCTCTGGCCTTGCCCTCGAGGACACTATGGCTCAATCCTGGCGGGAGTCTTCCGGCTCCAAAGCATTATCAGGATTTCAGGTTGCTCCCGAGGTTTTTACCTCTGTGGATGCACCTGTGCCATGCTCGATGGTTCGAACCGCGTCAACCGGTACCGATACCTCGGCATCGGCTATGGTGTTTGATGAAAGACTCCTCGCCATGGAACGCAGTCCAGCGCATCTCTCACCAACAGAGTCGCCGCAGACCGTTCTTCGATCACCGATATCGGCGTCGACGCCGGTACCGGTGTCGGCTTCGATGCTAGCACCGGTGTCGGCTTCGATGCTAGCACCGGTGTCGGCTTCGATGCTAGCACCGGTGTCGGCTTCGATGCTAGCACCGGTGTCGGTATTGGTACCGACATCGGCATTGCTCCCGGTGCCAAATTGGGCATTGTTGCAAATGCCGGTATCGACATCGGTACCGGCATCGATGTTTTCGGTACCTTTTTCAACAGGCTCACTTCCCTCGATGCCGAGTCTGGAATCGCTATCTAGCCTGGAAGATTCGGTACCGACTCGTTTCGGTACTGACATCGAGAAGTACCGATCACACCTCTATAAGGAGAATCCGATGCTTCATCCCCCCCCCCGGTCTTCTAGGCCCGATGTCGGAGATGCATCCATCGGTACCGCAACTGAATTTTCAACAGTTGCAGTTTGTACTCCTCATTTCAGAGAATCTCTTAGAGGGAATCTCTTTTCAAGCTTTTCTGCTTGATATGGCAAGAATACTCGTCATATCTATACCTGGGAAGGACTCTATACCAAGGGATTCAGAAATTCTGCAATCCCAATGGTTTCCAGAGGAGGCAATCATGCTTTCTCTACATCAGACCTTACAGGATCTGTTATTAAGAATGTGGGAAACTTCCTTAACGGTATCCTCACATTCCAAAAGAGTGGACACTATCTATAAAGTCCCACCTTCCCCAGGTTTTCAAAAGACTCAACTCCCTCATCATTCTATAGTAGTAGAATCAGCAATGAGGTGGGTTAAGAGTGCAAAGAAGCACTCCTCTTATCCGCCAGGTCATGAGTCTAGAACCTTAGATGCCTTTGGGCATCGATGCTTTCAAGCATCTATGCTTTCAGCAAGGATCATTTCATATATTCTCTATATGGGATTCTCTCTGAAAGAGGTTGCCAAAGATTTAAAACGTTTCAACCCTTTCCTTCAGGAACATAAAAGGGCTGACTATCACTAGTCAATCATGCTCATAATATTTCTACGTTCCTTTGTCATGCTTCCATGGATTCTTTTGAATCTATTAGCAGATCTTCTGCTATAGCCATAGGGGCACGACGTTTAGCCTGGCTCCAAGCTTCAGACTTGGATAAATGGGTTCAAGAAAAGCTGGGAAATAGCCCTTGTACTGGAGAACATCTCTTCAACAAGGATTGTCTATTTCAAGCTAGTCAGTTAACCACTGAAAAGCCTACCTTAAGAGGATTGTCAAGACTTTCCTCTGCCCCAGCTAATGGAGGATCTTCTAAAAAAACTTTATTCCTCTAGGGGGAAAAAGTTATCTCCAGGAACAAGCAGGAATGAGTCTTCACATATGGGTACGTCGGTACCGACGGAGCCTGCACGGGGATGCTGCCCAGCTTCCAATCAGAAAGCCTTTGGCAGCCTCCCTCGCGCCTGCGCGCTGAGTTCCCGCCCTCTCCAGAGCCTCTCTTCAGTTTTCGTTTTTCCGCGGAGCCGGCAGGACGTCCTCCTGTCACCGCAGAAACTTACTTATTTACTTACTTTAATACTTTAGTTTTTTCTTTTCTTGTGGTCGCGGCTGTATTTCCCGCTCCCACCGGTACGCTGGTGGATTTTTGACTTAATTCTGAGAAACTTTTTCTTCAGTTTTTGCCTTAACTTGTTGGGCCTACCAGGCCTCTTCATTATGGAGCCTTCTTTTCCTAAGAAGTGCCTTCGGTGTGGAAACACCTGTTTCTTTTTAGATACCAATACTTGGTGTCTCAACTGTGTGGGTCCTGACCCTTTTTCCCCTGGCAAGTCGGGGGATATTTCTGTGAAGAAACCTTCAACTTTTAGAATTTCCCTCGATACCGTTTTTTCCTCGGCAGTGAGGGTACCGGGTTTCTCTACTTCACAGCATCAGGTAACCCAAAAACAGTCTGTTAAGACTAGTCAATGTTTGAGTGGTATGTCCCATGCCCAGCATGGTGACGGCTCCGGCCTTACCCTCAAGAATCCATTGGCATTACCCCTGCGGGAGTCTATGAGCTCCAAAGCGTTAAAGGGGTTTCAGGTTGTTCCTGGGGCTCACCCCTCACAGAACATACCTGAGCCATGCGTGGAGGTGGTATCCGCTTCGAGCGGTACCGAGCCTCCGGCATCGGCACCGGTGTCGAGTAGCCTACTCTTCACCAAGGATTGTCATCGGGCATCCTCGGTACCTTCGGGCCCGATCGATTCGCACCGCATTGACTTCCTTCAATCTCAACCATGCTCCGGGCCGGTACCGGCGTCGATCGGTTCCGATACCCTGGCATCGGCATCGAGGTGGACCACCTTTCCCTTTGAAAAAGGTGTTCATCGGGTATCCTCGGTACCGTCGGTATCGGTCGATGTGACCCAGTCTGCCTTAGGGGTATCGGCGCCGTCGTGACGCGCATCGATAGTATCACTTACTTCAATGTCGAGTCTTGAGTCCATATCTAGTCTCGATGACTCCGTACCGACGTGCCCTGGAACCGACTCCGATCGATTCCAGATCGGCAGTTTCAAAGATCAGAGTCATAACTCTCTCATGATCTCGCTACCACTGCAGCAGTTCCCGCTGGCTGCTTCATCTGCTACTCCTCTATCAGTATCCATGCCTCTTCTGGCACCCATGCCTACTTTAGAACCGATACCTGGCATTGGTGTAGTCCCCTGTGCCTCCTCTGGAGCCCCGGCTTTTTCTTTAGCCGGGCCAGGGATGGTTCCCATAGGAGATCAGTCTTTTCAGGCTTTTCTCCGGGACATGGCAACCTTTCTCAATATATCTATCCCTGGTAGTGTTCCTACTCAGACCTCACAGGCACAGATGGAAAGCATACAATTTCCTTTACATCCTGCGCTGCAGGATCTCCTTCTCAGGGTCTGGAAATCACCCTTATGACTTCCTCCAGTTTCTACAAACATTGAGGGTCGGTACCGGGTGCCACCCTCTCCAGGGTTCCAGAAAACTCAACTTTCTCATCGTTCCCTTGTAGTGGAATCGGCTCTGAGAAAGGTTAAGAGCAAGAAGAAGCATTCTTCTTTTCCACCGGGTTGTTCTTCAAGAACACTCGATGCTTTTGGTCGTCAAGCCTTCCAAAACTCTATGTTGGCCTCCAGAGTTCTCTCATATATTTTTCACATGAGTCTAACACTCCAGGAAGTCACAGAGAAATTGTCTCTTTTGACCCCATTTTTACCAGAGCCCAAAACTACTGATTATTCCTTACTCATTAATCACAGCCGGAATATATCTTGGTTCCTGTCTCGTGCTTCTATAGACTCTTTTGAGTCTATTAGCAGATCCTCTGCTGTTGCCATAGCAGCACGTCGCAGAGCCTGGCTTGAAGCTTCAGACTTGAGTAAATGGGCACAAACTATACTGGCTCATTCTCCTTGTACAGGAGAGGGTCTCTTCAATAAGGAGGCTTTAAGTCAGGTTGCTCAATGCTTCACTGACTCTCCTTCCACTAAGGACCTTTCTAAGCCACCTCCTTCTTCGAGAGGTAGGAAATGTCCTACCAAACCTTCTTTCCCTAAGAGAAGAAAGTTTCATTCCTCTCCTGCCCATCATTCGGCTGTACCTAAACAGGAGACACCTCAGCCTAGTCTGAACTCCTCCAGCTCTAACCAGTTTCAGCATTCCCAGCAACCATAGGAGCTGGGACTTATACTCTATACTTTCCTTCTAATTCATTAGAAGTTATACACTGTGTTTGTTTCAGTGTACTACCTTTTGAAACATTTTATGTTCAGGGACTGCTAACTTCTCCTCTTCTTATCCTCTAGAAGAGCAGTTGCACCTATCCCATGATGGTTTTGTCCCAATTGAACATTCTTTCTTCTGTTGACTTACCCTATGGGTATGTCACCCTCTAATTACTTGCTCTACCCTCTCCAATGGGGATTTTTCCCTAACGGAGGGGTACCATACTAAAAAGTTTTTACCAAGCTTATTCCACAGACAGGGAGAAGTTATATCTCCTCCCTCTTTATCTGTTTTTCTTTATGGGGCACAGGGCAATTTTTCTGCTGTTTCTGTCAGCTGCTGTGCCTGCAGGAGTTACAGTGATTGTATTACTGGTACTTTTGCCAAGTTCCAGTCTTTTGTTCAATTTCTGTCTAGCCTTAGTAGTGTTTCCAAGCTATTCCTTAGTTACCTTGGATCCTCCTACTCCCTTAGGCTTTCTCACATTATTCTATCCATCTCCTCTCCTAGGATATGTTAACAAACCTGACTTCAGTCAGTTTATCTCTCTGGCACAATGCTCTCTACAATCTTCAGAGCAGCTTTCTACTATGAGGGCCTGCTATAGAGCATTGACCTTGTCTCTGAAGCTTCGCTATTAGTAGGAAAAAGCTTGTTCACCCTTCCCATGCCTCTGAAGGTTCCCCACACCCTTTAACCTGGGGTGTTAACACGGGTTACATTATTCTGCGTGAAGATCCCATGCTGACATTCATGCATGCTACCTCTGGGTCCTTCTAATAGGTCCCTCTGGTATCTTCCCCTGCATTTTGCACCTCTGCCGTGTCAGTGTTCGGTGGAACTCCAGCCTTGTTCCTTACAGATTCATCTTATAATCTGTTCTCACGCAATCATTACGGTTGTTTTGTTGGATTGCCTTCCTGCATCCCTCAATTCATAGAAGTAGATTCTCCCTACATATCCCAAGTGGCTTTACCCTCTGGTAATATGCAGAATCTTTTTCTTTTTTATTTCCCATGTAACAATCATGGGGCTGGGTGCTAGACATGTTCTTCAACCTGTCATCTGTATGTAGCATCTCTATCTATGTCTACATACCTATCTCATTTCTCTGGTGGTGCAATCCCATGCCCCACAAAAATATCTATAATTACGTATTTCATATCTATATTATATATATATATATATATTGCTATATCTCTCCACCCATGTCCCGATTTCTACATCTGGACATATTGGTTCAGATTTAGATTCCCCCACATATATATATAAACATCTGTATATATATGTGTCTCTTGGGCGGTTTCTTAAGGGTTCATATCTCTATACTCTCACCCTTACTGTCTATACTAAATGTTACCTCCTAGAGGATTTAGACAGTCCATCGCCCTAATTCTCATACCATATTAACATACAGAAACTGTTAGACACCACTACCATTGTGGTGCTAACTTCTCTATTTTTTCTTAAACCCTTGAAGCATCAAGCTTCAATATTTTTTCCTATCTCTCGCCAGTTAGGAAAAACGGTGTACATCTTTATCTTTGAGTACACAACTCTTCTCCTTGGGAATAGGGATTTTTTCCACTTTCCCTCTCCCTGTCAAGACTGGGCTAGTTCTCCAACCCCGTCAGTCTTCTTCCTTAGTCCTCCCTGTTAATAACATTATGACTAAAGGAGTTTTTCAGCTTTTTCTCATAAAGCTCTCCATTGAAGACATGACGTCCCATCCTACCCAGTTGACACCTGGATCGGCTACTACCTCCAGGTCTGGACCTTCATCCTCACTGCCTGGAGGTCCCTTCAAGATTCCGCCGCTGCTTCTCCAGCAGACTACATCAGGCGTTCTACTTCCTACAGTGCAGTAGGTAAGTGACATGTCTAATGGTACGTTACATGTCTTTCATGTCACTCCTCATATACACCAAGGACTCCTACAATCTGTACGGCCCTCTAGTCCTTGGCTATGCTGTTCTTCCTCACAGCTCATCTATTATCAACTCCTACCCTCCATCCCACATTGGATGCCAGGGATTTCTGGTAACAAAATGCACACCTGGTCCAGGCTGCTGCATTTTTATGGGATCTCCCCTTGGCATCTCCAGCTTGGGAGTCCCCATATGTGAAGACTCATTCCTGCTTGTTCCTGGAGATAGCACAGTTACTTACCTGTAACAGGTGATCTCTGGGAACAGCAGAAATTAGTCTTCACAACCCTCCCACCTCCCCTAGGAGTTGCATCTCTTATCTTCTTCTCCTTTCTCTCCTCGCCTTTGTCTCAGCTTTGAAACTCAACTGAAGAGAGGCTCTGGAGAGGGCGGGAACTCAGCGCGCAGGCGCGTGGGAGGCTGCCAAAGGCTTTCTGATTGGAAGCTGGGCAGCATCCCCGTGCAGGCTCCGTCGGTACCGACGTACCCATATGTGAAGACTAATTCCTGCTGTTCCCAGAGATCACCTGTTACAGGTAAGTAACTGTGCTTTATCCATCTTCTTCACCTCAGGCATATGTTCCCCAACAGGGGCAGCATCAAACCAGGCTAAGGAAACAGAAACCTCAACGGACTCAGCAAACCCAGTAACTACAGGGTTTTTGATTTCTTATCTTCCTGTATGAGGTTCAGGACCCGTACACCTGCCTTTTATCAAGAGGTGTCTGGCTTGATTCTCATCCATGCTGAGATAACATTGAGTTAACTCTAGACATGAATCTCTTGTTCAAGAGAATTCCTTCTACTAGCTCTAAGAGCTCTTGAAATATCTCAAGCCTACAGGTAATAAGTTTCTACTTCCCTTTTAAAAAAAAAAAAATAGGAGGGAAGGTCAATCAAGAAACTTAACAGGCTGAGTGGTACCTTTCACCCTTTTTTGACGCTTACCTGTAAGACCTTAACTGTAGAGGACCCTATCCATAAACACTTACTAAATTGTACGTTTTTTCTACTCTGTTACTTCCATCTTTTAGTTGGGACATTTAGTCTCCAACCTCGATATTATCCAACTGGAGAGCTTCTTATTGAAGCTATAGGACTTCCTAATCCAGTAAATCTTTCCAATACAGAGCTTTTTCCTTTTTGGGTCCTTCTGCACTGGGGTTTTTACAGGATGCAATTCAGCATTCTGAAAGCCTCTACCAGATTTGGTCTATACATTTGGGCAAGGTCAACTCAGAAGGCTTCTAAAACCATCCATACTGGAAATATAAATAACCCACCAAGTGGGTTAAATGAGCTTCTTTAAACAGATAGCTCACATGGGTTTCCACCTTTCTACGCCACTTGCGTTTCTTAGAGCTGACCCCTCAAATACTTCCTGTTCAATTAATCATTGCAGGGCAAAAAGCCTCTCTACCATTTTTTGCCATCCTCAATTCTGTTTCAACAGAATTGATTTGGTTGCACACTGGCTACCCAACAGCCAGGTCTCATCTAAGCAACCTATAACATGCTCTCTGCAACTATGCAATGAAGCTCTACAACTATGGGCCTTTGTCAGAGAGTGTCGTAGTCCACCCCTGGCAGGTAGCTTCCAGGCGGTTAAAGAACCTTTGACTGGCAGTCTCTACCCAGTCAAGCCCCACATGGCTGTTTGTTCCTAATTTTCCATTTTCCTTAAAATTCTTTCAAGGAGAAGGAACCAGGGCCTGGCCAACTTCAAGTTTAAGGAATAGCACCACTCCCTAAGTTGTTCCTTATCCGCAAGGGAACTCCTACAACAGGGATGCATTCCTAATCATTGCAGTTGATTCTTACCTACTGCAAATTTTTTTCTACTTCCAATACCTCATTGAAGTCTTGAGAAGCAAACAACGCATGATACTCATACTGCCCTCATAGAGAGACAGACATGGTATCCCCTTACATTGCGTTTTTTTCTTCCAGCTTCTATTCTGAAGTGATAAAAGGAATCCTCTATCTTAGGATTAAGGATCTCCTCTGCACTCCTTCGGGTACGTCTCAAGACCTAATTATCTGAGGACTAGTCGTTTTACGACCTAGACCTCTTGTCACGGGTAAGAAGCATCTTACTGGTTTCCATGTAACCTTGCATATGTTTCTTATACCTTGACTAATAAGTGATCCTCACTAACTATCTCCAATAAGGTCTTAACCCTTCTTGTTACACAAGCATACAATCTGACCCTGAAATATTGTTAATGTCCATATCAATGCTGTCAGCATACCATAAACTTCTTTAATGGACATCCAATTTATCTGGTAAAGTTAGGATACTTTTCTTTACCATAACCTTTTTTTCTATCAGAATCAGGTTACCTTATATCTGAAGCTCTCTAGGTCAAGTTGTTAGCCTAAGTGCTATCACTTACGCAACACACATTACTGATCTTCAGAAATTGGGGGCTAAACAGCCCAATACAATTTTCTCGTCTGGATGAAGGGGTTCTACGAACCCATCCCTTTTTTCTATAAAGGTATCTTGACCTTTTCTTCCAGACCAGTCAGATTTGTCTTTTCTTTCTTTCCCAAGGCACCATCCTGCTCTAGGGACAGAAATGTTTTTACACTTTGGACTATAGAGAAGCTTAAACCTCTCTCCAAGGTCCCAACTTCATATCAAATCCCCCAGTTTTTCCCTGGGGTTATCTCTAGACATTAATATTTCTTATTTCTGTCTACATTGCAAAACTTTATTTCCTTTACTCCTCACGGTAAGGGAATTCCATATGAGGACAATGTGATGGTTCTTTACAACAGACCCATATTTACTTCCCCATATGTGTAGTTTTTTGCAATCCTTGGATAACATCTTTTTTCAAGAATTGGGACTTCCTTTTCTTCACTAATAGTTATTTCTACACAAGGACACCTTCCCCGATTCCTTGTTTAGTCTAGCTGTTCCACAGCACACCCTTTTACACTGTTAGCTCAACTCCTGCCCTCCATCCCTTGGATGCCTGAGGTCCTTGAGGGGAAGCATGGCCCATCCATTAGTTTCTGTCACATGCTGGGCCTCTCTCAGGCATCTCAGCTTGGGAGTCCCCATATGCGAAGACTCATTCCTGCTTTGTTCCTGGAGATAGCACAGTTACTTACCTGTAACAGGTGATCTCTGGGAACAGCAGGAATAAGTCTTCACAACCCACCCACCTCCCCTAGGAGGAGTTCTCTCTTTCTCTCTCTTTCTAATTTGTCTACTTCCCTCCTTCGGTCTCAGCTACAAACCTAACTGATGAGAGGGAAGTGTTTAGGCGGGAAGGCAGCGCGCATGCGTGTGGGATGCTCCCAAAAGCTTTCTTTCTGGACGCTGGGGAGCGTTCCCACGCAGGCTCCGTCGGTACCGACGTACTCATATGTGAAGACTTATTCCTGCTGTTCCCAGAGATCACCTATTACAGGTAAGTAACTGTGCTTTCTTCGCACTCTAGGAATATTCATCTTCCCCTACTTAGACGACTGGCTCATTTGAGCCCCATCAGAGTCAGAGGCCAGGATTTCTCTATCTTGCACAATGCGTGTCCTTCAGTATTTGGGTCTGGTCATAAACGTCCCAAAATCCAGCCTAACTCCCACTCAGTCTCTAGAGTTCATAGGAGCTTTGTTGGATACCAGGAAATCAAGGGCCTATCGCACCCCAGACCCGTTGCCTTCGCATGGTGCAATTAGCTTCTCAAGCAGTGCTAAAGCCTCATCTCACTGCTCGAGAAATGTTACAACTACTGGGCCACATGGCTTCTACCGTGCATGTGGTCCCTTATGCTCGCCTCCATATGAGAGCAGCCCAGTGGACTTTATCTACTCAATGGACCCAGGCATCAGGGTGCCTGTCAGACAAAATAGCAAACACAAATCGCCTTATTTTGTCCCTCCAATGGTGGCAGTCCACTCAAAACCTGTTGCTGGGGTCCCCATTTCAACAACCTTCACCCCAAGCAACTCTCACAACAGATGCTTCAACAGTGGGTTGGGGAGCTCATCTGCAAAACCTCTCCACCCAAGGCACCTGGACTCCACAGGAGACTCATTTACACATCAATCTTCTAGAGCTCAGAGCAATCTTCCTTGCTCTTCGGGTGTTCCACACTCTGCTCAGCTACAAGACAGTCCTCATTCACACGGACAATCAAGTAGCCATGTTCTATGTGAACAAGCAAGGAGGAACAGGCTCTCTGTCGCTTTGCAACGAAGCTTTGCGACTATGGGCCCTCGCCAGAGAGCATCAGATTCATCTCCTGGTAGTATATCTTCCAGGTTTCCAAAACTCTTGGGCAGACGGACTCAGTCGAGTTCTGCTTCCACACGAATGGTCTCTACATGCAGACCAGGTGGCCAAGATTTTTCAAATTTGGGGAACTCCGGACATAGACCTCTTTGCAAGTCCGTTGAATGCCAAACCTCCCCGGTTCTGTTCCAGAATTCCGGCTCAGGGCTCTCAGGCCAGGGATGCTTTCCTCCTTCATTGGGGTCAAGACTTCCTTTATGCCTTTCCACCCATTCCCCTGATTCCCAAAACCCTCTTCAAGCTTCAGAGAGACAGAGGCCATATGATTCTTATAGCTCCACATTGGCCACGGCAAATGTGGTACCCTCTGCTTCTACATCTCTCTCAAGCTCCCTCTCTGGAGTTAGGGTCTGCTCCAGATCTCCTGTCTCAGGAGGACGGAATGTTATGGCATCTAAATCCCCAGTCTCTGCATCTCAGGGCTTGGCTGCTGAAGGCCTAGATCTCCATGATCTTAACCTTTCTCAGCAAGTATGCTTCTAGAAAACCTTCCACAAGACGCTCTTATGCTTTCAAGTGGAAAAGGTTTACCATATGGTGCTCGCAGAAGGATCTTAGCCCCCTTGCGATACCTCTGGAATCATTACTGAAGTATCTCCTTCATTTATCCAATGCAGGACTTAAAACTAACTCAGTAAGAGTCCATTTAAGTGCTATTGCAGCTTCTTTCAAGCCTTTAAATGGACAGCATATTTCCTCCCATCCTCTTATAACAAGATTTATGAGAGGCCTTCTTCTAACTAAGCCTCCCATTAAGCCACCACCGGTGGCATGGGACTCAAACCTGGTTCTTGGCCAGCTTATGAAGCCACCTTTTGAGCCCTTGGCTACTACCTCGTTGAAATTCCTTTCTTGGAAAGTTATCTTTCTCATTGCAATCACATCAGCACGTCGCATTAGTGAATTGCAGGCACTAGTGGCTGATCCCCCTTATACAAGGTTCCATCATGACAAGGTAGTCCTTAGGACTCATCCACACTTTATGCCAAAGGTGGTCTCCCCTTTTCATCTTAACCAAGCTATCTACCTGCCTGTGTTTTTTCCAAGGCCTCATGCATCAAATGCAGAAAGGAATCTTCATACTTTGGACTGTAAAAGAGCTTTGGCCTTTTACTTGCAAAGAACATAGAAAGTCCTCTCAACTCTTAGTTGCTTTTGATCCTTCTCATTTGGGACTTCCAGTCTCCAAGAGAACACTGTCCAGCTGGATTGCACGGTGAATTTCCTTTGCCTATCAGAGTAAGAATCTTCCTCTGGAGGGCCATGTCACAGCTCACAATGTGAGAGCCTTGGCAGCTTCAATGGCTCATCTGCACTCTGTGTCTATCGATGACGTCTGTCGAGCAGCCACTTGGGCCTCGGTTCATACCTTCACAGCCCATTACTGCTTAGACAAGAACTCCTGCCGGGATGCCTTGTTTGGTCAGGCTGTTCTCCAACACCTGTCCCATACCTAATCAACTCCTACCCGCCATCCCTGGTTGGATGCCAGAGATCCATGGGGGGAAGTGGAGCCTTTTCACAGGGACACACAACGTCTGGGGTCTCTCCCTGGCATCTAAAGCTAAGGAGTCCCCATATGTGAAGACTACATTCCTGCTTGTTCCTGGAGATAGCATAGTTACTCACCTGTAACAGGTGATCTCTGGGAACAGCAGGAATTTAGTCTTCACAACCCATCCACCTCCCCTAGGAGTTGTATCTCTCTATCTGTATCTTTCTCTTTCCCTCTCTCTCTCTTTGTCTCAGCTTTAAACTCAACTGGAGAGAGGCAGTTGGGAAAGGCGGGAAGGCAGCACACAGGCGCTGTGGGATGCTCCCAAAAGCTTTGTAATTGGACGCTGGGGAGCGTTCCCGCGCATGCTGCGTCGGTACTGACAATACCCATATGTGAAGACTAAATTCCTGCTGTTCCCGGAGATATCCTGTTACAGGTGAGTAACTATGCTTTATTCACCTGTAACAGGTGATCTCCGGGAACAGTAGGAATTTAGTCTTCACAACCCACCCACCTCCCCTAGGAGTTGTATCTCTCTCTCTTTCTCTCTTTTCCTCCCTCTTTTGTTTCAGCTTTAAACTCAACTCGAGAGGGACTGTTGGGAAAGGCGGGAGGGCAGCACGCAGACGCTGTGGGATGCTCCAAAAAGCTTTCCTATTGGACGCAGGGGAGCATTCCCGCACAGGCTCCATCGGTACCGATGATACCTATATGTGAAGACTAAATTCCTGCTGTTCCCGGAGATCACCTGTTACAGGTGAGTAACTATGCTTTAGGCGTCATTGTGGATAACATGTTAAAACCCTCGGCCCAGTGTGCAGCAGCGGCCAAGAGAGCAAATAGAATGCTAGTTATCATAAGGAAAGGAAAGGGAAATAAAACAAAGGATATTATGCCTCTATATCGTTCCATGGTGAGACCACACCTTGAATATTGTGTGCAATTCTGGTCGCCGTATCTTAAAAAGGATATAGCGTTATTAGAAAAGGTTCAGAGAAGAGCCACCAAAATGGTAAAGGGGATTGAAGGATACTCCTATGAAGAAAGGCTAAAAAGGTTAGGGCTCTGTAACCTGGAAAAGAGACGGCTGAGGGGAGATATGATAGAAGTCTATAAATTAATGAACAGAGTGGAACGGGTAAATGTAGATCGATTGTTTGTTATCATAATATAGAAAGATTAGGGGACATGCAATGAAGTTACAGGGTAAACTATTTAAGACTAATAAAAGAAAATATGTTTTCACTCAACGTGTAATCAAACTCTGGAATTTGTTACTGGAGGATGTAGTAAAGGCTGTTAGTGTAGCTGGGTTTAAAAAAGGGTTGGACAAGTTCCTAGAAGAAAGGTCCATAAACCATTATTAAAAAGGGACCCAGGATATCAATGCTTGACCTAGTACAAGCATTGTGGAACCTGTGTCTTTTGGGGAAACTGCTAGGTACGTATGACCTAGATTGGCCACTGTTGGAAACAGGATACTGGGCTTGATGGACCTTGGTCTGACCCAGTATGGCATATCTTATGTTCTTATGTCATATAAATAATGATATTGGGGACCATCAAAAGTGAGCTGTTTAAATAATGTATCAATTAAGGCTCATGCAGCTTCAATCATTACCACTTTTCTAAAAGGGTTTTTCAGAATATTTTTTTCTTTACAGAACGAAGTTTCCAAATACATGTGCTGTAGCTCATGGATCAACTAATTATGTAATTGCATATCAAGTGCATTGGCACTGTGCTTGAGATTGAATATACGATTATTTGCTCAGTGAACTATAGTGCATGTATTTGGGACCATCACCATTTTGAAAAGTGAGAAAAAATCTGAAAACTCTTTAAAAAAAAAAAAAAAAAAAAAAAAAGTGTAACTGGTGATTGAAGCTGCATGAGCTCTTTAAACAACCTAGTAGTTAAGGTTCATTTCTGATGATCCCCTAATATTTCTAAGACCTTTGTGTAGTTTATTTATGTGTGTGTGATTAATGCTAGTTGGCCATGAATATCAAAAAGGCATTGTGTAGAGTAGCCTGACTATATGTTCCATACCCATTGGAAATGTGGACATGAGGGAGGCTAAATTGGATACAGTACTTCAAAGAAAGTAACATTTATTCTACACTGCATCAGTGTGGGCAAACAGATTTGCTGTCAGAACAGTTTGAATTATGAAGGGTGTGCAACATGATTGTTCCCATCCCCCCTTATATTTTTACTCTAATTGCTGCTTATCAAAATTAAGCAGAATCCTATCGTTATAGGATTTGACATCAGAACTGAAGTAGTTAAAATCCGTGCATTTCCAGATAGGCCATGTGGTCTTTTTCTGCTGTCATGTTTCTATCTAGTCTGCCCTTCCATATCAACCACTAAAACAGTCCCCTTTTTTCCTTTAGAGATCCTCTGAGTTTGTCCCATGCTTTTTTGAATTCAGATACTGTCCTCATCTCTTCCACCTCCACTGGAAGACTATTCCACTCATCTGCCACTTTCTCCGTAAAGAAATATTTCCGCATATTACTCCTGAGTCTATCCCCTTTCACCTCATCCTATGTCCCCTCATAGCAGAACTGGTTTTCAATTGAAAGAGGCTCTCCTGCTTTGCATTTATGCCATGGGGATATTTAAATGTTTGTATCGTATCTCCTCTGTCCCGCCTTTCCTCTACATATTAAGATCCTTATGTCTGTCCTCATATGCTTTATAACGAAGACCACTAACCATTTTAGTAGCCACCCTCTGTACTGACTCCAACCAGTTTATATCCTTTTGAAGGTACGTTCTCCAGAAATGCACACACTAATCCAAATGAGGTTGCACCAGACTTATACAGAGACACTATCACCACCTTTTGTCTGCTAGCCATTCCTCTCGCTATGCACCCAAGCATCCTTCTAGCTTTCACCATTGCCTCTTCTACCTGTTTAGCTACTTTAAGATAATCAGACACAATCATGCCTAGGTCCCGCTCTTCTTTTGTGGATAGAAGTACATCACCTCCTACACTATATCGCTCCCTCAGATTGCTGCAGCCCAAATGGTATGACCTTGCATTTTTTAACATTAAATTTCAGCTGCCAAATTCTTCAAGCTTAGCTAGATCCCTCCACATGTTATCTACACCTTCCTGGGTGTCTACTCTATTGCAGATTTTTGTATCATACTTGTCCTATTCTCTGTAAATAATGAATATTTTCTCAATCTATGTAAAATAGTTTAATATGTTCTTTGAAATATAGTAGTTATGTGCTCAAAATGTTCTATGTAATTAGATGTTTACCACGTTCTCTGTAAACTGCCCCTGATCTCTGGAAGGGGCGGTATAGAAAAGCGCACAAATAAATAAATAAAAATCATCCGCAAAGAGGCAAACCTTACCTGACAGCCCTTCCACAATATCGCCAACTTGTTAAGACTTTTAACTCTCAGCAGTTATCCTGACAGCTATTTTGGTGGGTTGATTTTAGGTTGTTTTTGGGAGTAAACAATGAAATAAGTCATTAACATTGCACAGAGAGTTCACTTTAAAACTCATGGCAAGGCTCATTCCTGCTTCAGTGGACCTAAGAACAATGTTGACATCTGGGAATGCAAATCTATAGGGATCTGTCTACAGTTGTGGTCAACATTATTGGCACCCTTGCATTTTAGGTATGCTGTGTACAATATCTTGAGAAATAGTTGGAAATATTCCAACTGTTTGCCATCATAATATTTTAATAGTATATTCAAAAGTATACAACAACAAAAAATGTCTGTGCAACTTAGACACAGTAATTTCTAAGGAAAAAACAAATTGTGACCCGGACAGGATTAATGGCACTCTTCACTAATATTTGGCTGCACAACTCTTGCCAGTAATGACAGCCTCCAAATGTTTCTTGTGAGCCATCTATAAGTTTTGTACATCTGTCTGCTGGTAGTTTCTCCCACTTCAGTTGCGATTAGTTCCAGCCCATGAAAGTTTCCATGATTCCTTTTTCCGATGGCTGATTTCAGCTCTTTTCAATGGTTCTCAATTGGATTGAGATCAGGGCTCATTGGTGGCAAGTTTAAAAGTCCATATTTTCCTTTTTAACCATTCTTTTGTACTTTTGGATATATGTTTTGGGTGATTGTCCTTCTGGAGGACCCATAATCTTCGACCCAGACCTAGCTTTCTGACACACGGTGGCCACATTTCTCTCCAAAATACCTTGGTAGTCCTCTGACTTCTGATTCCTTTAATACGTTCCAGGCCTCCAGTTCCTGAGGTAGCAAAATAACCCCACAGCATTATGGAGCTTCCACCATATTTAACTGTAGGAAGGGTGCTTTTTCCTTAAGCTTCTTTCTTTGACTATAAATGTATCGCTGGTCTGCATTGTCAAAGAGTTCAAGTTTGGTTTCATCTGTCCACAGAACACTTTCCCAGAAGGATTGTGGTTTCTCAGGGTGGATTTAGGCAAAGATCAGGTGTGCCTTTTTATGTCTTTGTACAGAGGGGTCTTTCTTGGCCTTTGCCAATGAAGTCCATCTTTGTTTAGTGCGCAGTGTATTGTGCTGGTTGAAACTACCACCCCATATTACTCCAGTCAGCCTTAAGCTCTTTGAATATTGTACGTGGTGTTTTTCCAACAGTTCGCACTAACCTTCGAAGACTTCTTGAATTAATTTTCCTCTACCCACCATGTTCTCTGTGCATCAGAAAGAGTTGGAATATGTACCTGAATCCATTTCTGAATGCTGTCAAAATTTAAAATTTTTCTTCTTGGCGCACTGCCAATAAGACCGCTTTCACATATGGACAGGAATAATGAATTGCCTGTCCATACCCAAAAGAAATTAAAACATGCTTGCAAACAGACTAGGAAAAGTCATGTGCATGTAAGATTTAAGTTTTCTGCTGAGAAATCTTTAAGTCAAGAATGCAGCAGTCTGAATTTGTTTTCAGCTCCTTTCAGTTTGGGAGCTTTTGACACTCCTCATGTTCCACCACTGCTAGTGATGCAAAAATGTTCATGATTTAACTAATCTTGTCTCTTTCTTCTTCTGTCCTGAGAAGAATTTTTGTTAAAATAAAAGAAACAATATTTTATCTTAATTGGTTTAAAGACATTCCCAGGAGAATGCATACAGAGATTCTAGATTCTAATTCTAGAGAAAGAATGTATGTTTCTGAGGTCACCTGACCACATAAAACAAAAGGTTTTGTTTAGTTCCTTTGGGAAACAGACATTAAGGGTTACAGTCGTGGCTATGTTCGAACCAAAGTGAATTTATAAGAACTCTTAAGATGGAGTGCTACTGAGGTGCTCATTCCATGGACTGAGGTACTTTATCCCACATGGAATGTCCAAGATGACTAGTAGTTACACTGACAAGGATTCAGTCTAACTCATTTGCTATTTGTGAATATTTCCTATACAGCTTTCTACACCTGAAAGGAAAGGTGCAGAGGTTTTGGAACCTACATCTGAATTCGCTTGTCATTTCCTAGAGCTGTCAAACTTCCAGAAGTGGTTTTGACTTCATTTTGTACCTAGTTTGAAGTGAAGTAAGATACTTCCTTTCTAATTGTTCTCTGGAAGAGATCTTAATTTCATCCTTTATCCTTCCTCAGCCTGTCTTATGAGACACCGACCACATGCATACTTAGTGAAGTATGTCATTTTGGAGCCACACAGAGGACAGCCTCTTGGCTCAAGCAATTTTTCAAAGGTCTCTTCTGTCACTCATACTTTTGATTTTTTTGAGCCTATAAATAAAAGCCATTTATGGGGGGGGGGGGGGGAGAGAATTCTTGAACCTTTACAGATGCAGAAATTGCACAAAGATATGGATTTATTAAACAATTCCATCTTTTGCTGTTTGAAGTAACAAATGCTAACCTAGAACAGGATAACTTGTTTTGTTTTATAGATGGGGAACCAAATCTTGAAGGTCCTCTTCCTGTTTCTGGTGTTGTGCTGTTGGATACTCACGGATTCCTGATTACACAGTCCCAGATCCTCACATAGAAAGTCTTTGTGTCAGTTGATCCACAACATGTTTTACTGAAACACTTCAATATGTCTGACCTGCGCACACTCCTAACACACAACAGTGGTTAAAAGCACACATGGACTATGCCACTGCTGATGTACAGAATATTTTAAGCCAGTTGGAGAAGGTTATGATCCAACCTATACAGCAAGAACACACTAGAGAAAAAAGATTTGTAGGATTTACTATGGGGGCATTATTTACGGCCCAAGGCTCTTTGCATCCACAGTGTCTGTAGTGAATACAGTATCTAAGTAAACTCCAGAGCAGTATTCAAGAGTTAAAGACTGATATTAAAAATGTCAAAACACAGATCCATTCACAAGATCAATTAATTGCCCATGGCAAGACCCTATGTAATACTGTTGCTGTGGTCAATCTTCATTCTAAGTTAATTAACCAGAATACAGCAGAGTTAGCTGTGCTCAAAGGTATAGTTAATGAGGAGCATACTTTTATGCAACCAGTATGTCAGCTTACCTATGATTTGTTTAGGGAGCCAGATAGTAGCATTAGTAACTTGATTGCTGCATACCTGGTACCCGCAGACCTTAGGTATGTAGCAATCAAGTTACTAATGCTACTGTTAGGTATGTAGCTAAGGTAACTAGAACTAGCATTGAGCCATTTCAAGTTAAGATTGCTTTCCACTTGGGAAATGCTATTCCATTATACGTAGATGTACAGATTATGGAAATGCTTTTCTGTTGAATTTGCCTTTTATTGTGCCTGATAAGGTGTACCATTTGAAACAATTAGTTAATGTTAGCACCTGGTCTGAAAATGTTTACCTATAAGAACATAAGATATGCCATACTGGGTCAGACCAAGGTCCATCAAGCCCGGTTGACACATCTGGACAATTGGCTCTTCTGAGTCCAGTTTCAATCCAAAGCATTTCAGATTTTGGCCCAGGTGGTGCTCTTTCTGGAAAGCCTCAGCTGAGTGATTAAACTGGGAAGAATCAGTCAGTCTTCCCAATCCTTGGAATATCTGAGAGTGTGGTTTGATACATGAGTAGGCAGAGACTTCCTGCTTAAGGAGAGAATGCAGACGTTGGCCCAGCTGGCAGTTTTCATTTAACGGGCTCCCAGAATTTTGGATTGTCCATAGCTTCTCAGCTTAATGGTGATGGTAATCAAAATGGGTCATGATCTTGAGCCCATATGAGGCCGGCCACTTTAGTGGTCCTTGCTGACTCCCTGGTTTCTGAAATCTCAGGAGATAGGACTCAGGCTTCCTCTTCAGCCAGAGGTGAGATCCAGCCTTTGGTGGTGGCAGTAGCCAATGCACCTGAGGAAGAGTATACTTCTAAAAGATCACTTGTGACTTCTCCAATAATTTTCTTTCTTTTCTATAAGTGTCTTTTACTTAGAGGCTCATAAAATCAAAAGTGTAACAGAAAAGACCTTTGAAAAATCATTTGGGCCAAGAGGATGTCCTCTATGTGACTCCAAAATTCCATACTGCACTTAAGTATGCATGTGCTCAGTGCCTTATGAGACAGACTGAGCAAGAATGAAGGGTTAAATTAGGATCTCTTACAGAGAACAATTAGTATCTTCCTTCACTTCAAACTAGGTACAAAATGAAGTCAAAACCACTTCTGGAGGTTTGCCAGTTCTAGGAAATGGCAAGTGAATTCAGATGTAGGTTCCAAAACATCTGCACCTTTCCTTTCAGGTGTAGAAAGCTGCATAGGAAATATTCACAAACAGCAAATGACTTAGACTGAACCCTTGTCAGTGTAACTAGAAATCTTGGACTTTCTATATGGGATAAAGTACCTCAGTCCATGGAATGAACACCTCACTTGCACTCCATTTTAAGAGTACTTATAAATTCACTTTGGTCTGAATGTAGTCACGACTGGAACCCTTAATGTCTCTTTCCTATAGGAACTAAACAAAACCTTTTGTTCTCCAGGAACAAGCAGGAAGTCAGCCCTCACATATGGGTGACGTTGATGCCGACGGAACCCTCACAGAAACATCTCCCCAGCTTTCAAAGAAAGCTTTTGGGACATACCACCACGCATGCGTGGTCCCATCTTGCTCAGTCTCCCTTTTTCCGCGGAGCCTGTCCCCCTGGAAAAAAGTTGATCTTTTGAGATTTTTGTGCATCTTCTGGCTAGCGCCAGTTCCTTTCCCACCTCTCGAGCCCTGTTGCACCAGCATTGGGTCTCAAGGCCTTATTTTTAGGTTCTTTTCCATATTAGCGTTTTCGCACCTTTTTCAACCGCTGGCTGCATCGAGAGTCTTCAACCTCACTGGGATCCTTTTCACCCCTTTGGCTACCAGTTTCAAGAAATGTGATCGGTGCTCCAAAAACATGTCCCTCACTGACACATACGACTGTTGCCTCTGGTATCTGGGCGCTGATCATGACCTGGAAGAATACTCCTTGTGTAAGAAAATGTCCGCCAATGCCATCCAGAACCGCCAGCAGAAGCAGGACGACATCTTTCACAAGGCAGACCCTACCCCAGTATCCCCGGTAACCTCTGCCCCAAGGCCCCGCAGCCCTCTGAGTTGCATAAAGCCCCCACGGTTCCTGAGCAGGCTCACAGGCACTCCGAACAAGGGTCCCCGGAGCATGGACATAAGAAGAAGGCGACCTCATGTACCTCATCTTGGGAGGTGGACAAGCATGGTAAATCCCATGCGCGGTTCCTCAACGGGCATCCGAGGAGCAGGAGCGGCCTCGTAAGGTGCCCAGGACCTATACCGTGACCTCCAGTGACGGAGTCTGGTCTCCCGAGGGACGTCCCAGTGAGACCCCCTCTTCTCCTCCACACCTGACCCGGTGACTCCAGCATCTGTGTCGCAGACACCCACTCCCGAGTGGGAAACCCGAATGCTGGCACTGGAATGCACTGTTTGTGTTCATCACCTCCCAACAAGCACCCATGTCTGGCATTGCCAGAGCTCGCGCCGAGACCTGCTGGGACCTCGATGCATTTGTTACCGGAGGATGTAGTAAAGGCTGTTAGTGTAGCTGGGTTTAAAAAAGGTTTGGACAAGTTCCTGGAGGAAAGGTCCATAAACCATTATTAAGAAGTGACCGAAGATATCAATGCTTAAGCCAGTACAAGCATTGTGGAACTTGTGTCGAAACTGCTAGGTACATATGACCTAGATTGGCCACTGTTGGAAACAGAATACTGGGCTTGATGGACCCTGGTCTGACCCAGTATGGCATATCTTATGTTCTTATGACTCCCCAGGCCGCCAAAGCAAGCCCCGAGAGTCAGATGTTTCCTGAGGATGCTTGGCGATGGTCTCGATCTCACTTCCGATCATCGGGGGCGCACAGTCTTCTCAGGCGAGTGCCTCTGGCTCCGGCCATGCCCCAGCCTCGAGACACCAAAGGCCGGTTCCGATGATCCCCTTGGAGCCGTCGGGCCTTGAGTCTTCACCGGAGACTCTGGCTCACTGGGATCTCCCCTCGGACCCATCTCAATAGATTTCGAAGCACCGGTCCCCACCCGAGGATACCTCCTTCCTCTAGTTTGTCCGGGGCATGGCGAGGGCTCTCTCCCTCACCACCGATTCTCAGGAGGACCCTCATACAGAGGAGCTTGACGTCCTCCAGTACAAGGCACCACCTAAGAAGACCATCACAGTTCCTGTCCCCTCCATCCTCAGCCAGCTCCTTCTCTGGATGTAGGAAACACCAGCATCAGTGCTGATTGTCAGTTGACATCTGGGTACCATGTAACAGGTCCAGCGAGGCCCAGGGTTCAAGAAGGCGCAACTCCCTCACACCTCTATGGTGGTCGAGTCAGCCAAGTGTCAACAGAAAAGCCCAAAGACGCATTCATTGGTGCCCATGGGCAGGGAGTCCTGCGTCCTCGACACCCTTGGGCAAAAATGCTGCCAAGGCTCGATGCTAGCTTGCCTTATATAGACTTACCAACTCTACATTGCCATGTTCCTCCAAGACCTCGCAAAGGAACTTGGAGGCTTTGCAGCAGGCCTCGATGGAGACCACCTCAAGACTCTTCGAGACGCTTATGAAGTACTTTAAATTCACTTTGGTCCAGATGTAGCCACGACTGGAACCCTTAATGTCTGTTTCCTATAGGAACTAAAAAAAGCATTTGTTTTATACCTTTTTCAAAGAGGTGGAAGCTGCAAAACTAGAGGACATCACATGAAGCTGCTAGGGGGTGAACTGAAGGGCAATGTCAGGAAATACTTTTTCACTGAAAGGGTGGTGGATACTTGGAATGCCCTCCTGATGGACATGGTTGGGGCAATTACAGTGACAGAATTCAAAATGGTACAGCCAGATACAGTGGATCCCTTTATAGCAACCGGATAAAATCAACAAATAGGGATGATCTGCACGGAGCAGTGGGTGCACCCCTAAACAAAGGCATGGGGAGAGGGGTGACCTGCACGGAGCGGCAGGTACACCTACTCTTGCCACCTTGCTGGGCAGATTAGATGGACCATGTTGGTATTTATCTGCAGTCATATACTATGTTACTATGTCCTGGGAGGTTCTTGATAGTTCCATGAGCAGAAAACATCTTAACATTTCGAACTGTAGACACAGGAAACCCAGGGTCTTTGGAGATGGCCTTGAACCCCTTTGAAGTTTGATGTTTAGTGATAACAGCTTTTCTTACTGTCTCAGGCAACTCTCTTGTCTTCACCATTGTGAAAATGGAACAGGGAATGAATGTGGCCATTTTAAACATTAGAGCCATCATTCATTGGTTGATTCAAGTCATGCGAGTACTGATGATCACAGGTGCATCTAGTTTTACTGCAATGGGAATGTGGTTCTTCTGTTCAAACTGATTTGAATTGTTTATAAGGATGCCAATAGTCATGACCTGCAATGTCCCAATTTTTATAGTATTTCCTACTATTTCCTTTTTGAATTGGTCTTTTTTTGTTTGATTATTTTATCTGTCAAATATGTGTGCATATATAGTCCAAAGCCATTTCACTGGCCACTTTTTTTTTTTTTTTTTTTTTTTTTTTTTTTTAGAATATATTGGACATTAAGGGGTTGAACTGCAAGGGTGCCAATAATGTTGACCACAGCTGTAACACGTGAGAGAAACATCACAGTGCTTGTTTCATAGATGGGGGAGATCTTTTGAAAATGTTGAAAACCTGCCATTATTGTTAGGAAGTAAAATGCAGTTGTTTAAAACGATTGCATTCACACAATGGCTGTACATAATACAGAAACTCCCCATGCCCCTCTGAAAAAACAGTGTTCAAACGTTCAATAGATTGTTAACCCAGTTTCTTTGAAAGGGGGGGGGAACTGGACTCCCTTTAAAAATTCTAATGAACAGCTGTGAGGAAGGGGGGATTAAAGCTTCCCCACATTTGGTTTTACTACTTGGCATCTGTTCTTTATGGTACTAGGTATTTGTTAGGACTCCTTACCATATACTCTTAGAAAGTTATTTAATCAATGGTTCCTCTGGGTCATCGATCCCGACCGCCAGCCTGTCCACCATGAGGGTGTGTCTGGAGGTTATGGAACCGATCCTCGAGCGCCATCGGCTTCAAGATGATTACACGTCCCGTTCGGGGAAGAGGACTTCCCTGGCCAGCATCTCCAGGTCAGAGTGCAGGGGACCCGAGGCCCAAAGGGTTCTTGAGGTCGTCTCCTAAACCTAGTCGGACTGGGAGACTGATAACAAGTCCCCCAATACCCACCTTCATCGGGATGTCCTTTTGGACCCCTCCCCTCCAGAGGACCGGTACAAGTCACATCCTGAGGAACTTTCCTTCTTGGAGCTTGTCAGGAACATAGCGAA
This sequence comes from Ichthyophis bannanicus, assembly GCA_033557465.1. Taxonomy (NCBI): domain Eukaryota; kingdom Metazoa; phylum Chordata; class Amphibia; order Gymnophiona; family Ichthyophiidae; genus Ichthyophis; species Ichthyophis bannanicus. Next base: position 1,852,544,885 of record CM066032.1, on the reverse strand, counting down.
GGCCTTGGCTGTTACCATGGAGTCCGAGGAGGAGCTTCTGGTGGAGGACCTCGAGATCCTCCAATACGAGGCCCCTCTGAAGGAGGCACTCATGGTGCCTGTTCCCCCCATCCTGGAACGGCTTCTCTTTTGCATCCTGGTGAAGAAGTTCAAGATGCTCTCCCTTGGAAAATTGCTACCTTACCTTCGCCAGGGAAATTGGCTATGCTCTTTATATCTCAAAAACACATACGCACACGTTTTATTTATTTAACAGGTTTTATATACCGCTTTATCATTTCAATCAAAGTGGTTTACATTGAAACTTAAACTTGGTAATGTACATTAAACAGGGACATTGATAACTTGGATTTTTCTGAGGCAATGGAGGGTTAAGTGACTTGCCTATGGCCACAAGGAGTGCTAGTGGGAATTGAACCCTGGTCTCCGGGTTTCCATCCACCCGCATCATCGTCAGTACCTCTGGTTTTCGAGATTGCCACTATCAGTACAGGGTTCCACCAATTACCCCAAGTTCCACCTGCCTGGAATGCATAGACATAGTCCAGGCAAGAGCCTTCCTCCCCCTTGACAGAACCCAGCACCTAGTGGTCCTTACAAGAGACGTTCCTGGCTGAAACTCAGCCTCTGCCAAGCTCATGTTGTGCCTCCTGGGGCATTTGGTCTTGATGGTGCACGTCATGACTGACGCCCATTTCCACATGCCGCCCAGCCCAATGGTCCCTCTGCTCCCAGTGGTTCCAGGCGATGGGGCGCCTGCAGGACAGGATGACTGTCACCTGTCCCCTCGCCGAGTCCCTCACCTGGTGACAACAGCCACAGAACCTGCTGACAGTGATGCCCTTTCAGGTCCCAAAGTTTCAGAGGGTCCTCATCATGGATGCCTCCAAATTGGGTTGGGGAGCTCATTGCAGTGACCTCTGCCCTCAAGGCCTGTGGTCAGTGTCAGAGAGCCTCCAACAGATCAACTTCCTAGAGCTCAGAGCCATTGCTTGTGCTCTCTGAGCTTTTCAGCACCACTTGCAGAACCAGTCCATAACAACCAGGTGGCAGTGTTCTACATCAACAAGCAAGGGAGCACTGGTCCGTCCCTCCTGTGCTCAGAAGCAGTCCAACTCTGCACTTGCACCAGCGAAAGCAGGATGCTCTTTAGGGCAGTGTACCTCCTTGACCAGGTCAATGTTCTGGCAGACTAAATGAGCCAGGTCCCCAGTGGCGGCCCAATCTGCGTGTGGCCCACCAACGTTTCTGTCTCTGGGGCCTCCCATTGGTTGATCTCTTCACCAGCCCAGCCAGTGCTCAGCTGGCCTGCTTCTCCAGAGTGCCGCACTCCTCCCAGGTAGCGGCCAATGCATTTCTCATTCTGTGGACGGAAGGCCTCTTCTGTGCCTTCCCTCCCACACTCATTGCCTAGACTCTCTTCAAGGTCCATCTCAACCAGGCCACCCTGATCCTCATACCCCCCCAATGGCCCTAGCAGCCATCATTTCTTCTGCTGCTCAGCTTGTCTTGAGCACCCCCTGTCCCCATGGGGAATGCCCCGGACCTGCTCTCGCAGGAGGATGACACACTCCTGCACCCTATCCTGGGATCCCTGGCCCTGACGGCCTGACTGCTGAAAGAATAGCCCTGGCCCAGTGTGACTAACCAGGTAGGTGGAAGAGGTCTAGGTGACCTCACGTGAGGATTCCACGTGCAGAGAGGGGTGCCAACCCCTTCTCCTTTTCTGTCCAGCTGGTGCTGTAGTACCTTCTGCACCTGTCTAATGCTGGTCTGATGTCTAACTCCATCGGGGTTGACTTCAGTGTACTATTGGCACACCATCACCTCATCAAAAGGAAGCCCCTCTCCACCCAGTCTCTCGTGGTTCGCTTTTGGAGGAGCCTCCTACTCTCTCGACCACCCATTTTGTCAGACTGTAGCAGTGTGGGATGTCAGTGTTGTCCTCTCAAAGTTCATCACTCCACTCTTTGAGTATCTGGCTTCCTGCCACCTCAAGTATCTGTCCTGGAAGGTGGCCTTCCTCGTGGCGCTCTGGTCTGCCTGCAGGGTCAGTGGGCTCCAGAGTCTGGTGGCTCATGCTCCCTTCACAGGAACAGGGTGGTGCTCCGGACACATCCTATTTTCCTTCCTAAGGCAGTCTCCCTGTTGCACCTCAACCAGGAGGTAGTGTTTCCCACCTTTTTCCCACGACATCACGCCAGTAGGGCAGTGGCCGCTCTCCATATGCTGGACCGTAAGCGGGCATTAGCCTTTTTGGAAAGGACCAAGCCCCATTGCCATGCTTTACAGCTCTTTATTTCTTATGTCTGAGCATAGCTGTCTCCAAGTGTGCTCTGTCCATCTGGATGGCAGACTGCATTGCCTTCACCTATGGTCAGGCCGGTCTTTTGCAGGAGCGTCACGGTGCACAGCTTCCGGGCCATGGCGGCTTCTGTGGCAAACCTCTGCTCAGTTCCGTTGATGAAGATCTGCCGGGCTGCCACCTGCCAACTGGTCCTCAGTTCACACATTTGCAGCACATTACTGTCTGGAGGAGGAGTCCTGGCGGGACAGCGCCTTTGGCCAGGCAGTACTCCATCATTTGTTTGGGGTTTAAGGCAACTCCTGCCCTCCAGCCCTTCTTTGTGTCCAGGCTACTGGAGAGCTGGTTTCCCTGGTCGATGTTGGGGTCACTGCTGAGATCTTGCAACCAAACTGTACTCTTACTGTTCCTCACTGTTTGCATTTTGGGTCGCCCTTGGCTTACAGATTTTTTCAGTAGCCTGTAGTTACGGAGTCCCATATGTGAGGACTGACTTCCTGCTTGTTCCCAAAGAAAGTGAAGTTACCTGTAGAAGATGTTCTCTGAGAAGAGCAGGACTTGGTCCTCATAACACTTTTACCTCCCTGTAGAGTTGCTTTTCTTTTTACCATCTTGAGCTGTGTCATCATATTGAGGCAAGATGGCACCCTTGGGTGGGAAAGCAACCATACATGTGTGGTGGATCTCCCAAAGGCTTTCTTAAAACTGGGGAGAGATTGCTACGCGGGCTCTATTGATGCCGACGTCACCTATATGTGAGAACTGATTCCTGCTCTTCCTGGAGAACACTTGCTACAGTAAGTAACTACATTCTATAGACAATAAGCATACAAGGCAAAGTTAGTAGAAACTGATATTTGTGTGAAATACAACAAGGATAGAGTTTCATTTTTACACTGTTTTTGGCTCTAGCCAAACACGATATTTTTGAGCAAAAGCTTTTCTTTAAAATGAAATGTTTAAAAGCTAGTCCTTTTGGTGATGTCAGTGGAACTTAACCTGTTTGGCTTGTTCCTCAAACCAACACTGGGTAAATACTATGCAGAGGCAACTCTACAATAAGACGGTGGAAGAGAGAATAGGGGCACAAACTGGGGAGATGCTGTACTGCCGGGGGAAGGGCGAATGGGGACACAGATGGGGGGGAGGAAATAGAAGCTTACATGGGAGTGATACTGGAGCACAAGGGAAGGGGGATAGGAACACAGAGGGGATGATTGACATGAGGGGGGAGACAGAGGACGCAGGGCATGGTGGAAGGGTGGGTACCAATATGCCTGGTACTGAGAAGGTTTATGTTACTGAGATGGCACTAGGATCACAAAATGGTAAGTTCTATGGGGAAATGAATTAACTCTTCTCTGTGCTTATTGTTTGGGAAGGGCCATGGGGTTCTATGAATGCAGAATATATAGATTTAACATTGTGCTGGGGGACCCGAGGAGGGGACTGTACCTCAGTGCAGGCTGAACAGTATAATCTCTTGTGCCCCATATGGCTTGCAAGTGCTGAAGCCTACACTGCTGCCATCACTGCAGTTATTTGGTGGGGTGAGGAGGGGGTAGAGCATGAGCAGCAGCAGATGGTGGATATTTTTCCTTTCAAACAGTTGGTAACTCTACATGCAGAAGGAAAAGTTAATGGTGAGGGCCATGAGTAAAGCAGGATTTCAGGCTTTCTTATCCTCGTGAAGGCCCTACATCCAGGACTTGCCAGCAAAGGCCAGAAGTACATAGGCCATGTGGTCTTTTTCTATCTAGTCTGTTCTTCCATATCAACAACTACAACAGTCTCCTTTTTTCCTTTAGAGATCCTCTGTGTTTGTCCCATGCTTTTCTGAATTCAGATACCGTCCTCATCTCTACCACCTCCACTGGGAGACTATTCCACGCATTCACTGCTCTTTCCGTAAAGAAGTATTTCTGCATATCACTCCTGAATCTATCCTCTTTCACCCTCATCCGATGTCCCCTCATAGCAGAACTTGCTTTCAATTGAAAGAGGCTCTCCCCCTGTGCATTTATGCCATGGAGGAATTTAAACGTCTCAATAATATCACCTCTATTCCGCCTTTCCTCTAAGGTTGTACATATTAAGATCCTTAAGTCTGCTTTATAATGAAGACCACTAACAATTTTAGTAGCCACCCTCTGTACTGACTCCTCCTATTTATATCCTTTTGAAGGTGCGGTCTTGAGAATTGCACACACTACTCCAAATGAGGTCACACCAAAGACTTATACAGAGGCATTATCACCTCTTTTTTTTCTGATAGCCATTTCTCTCCCTATGCACCCAAGCATCCTTCTAGCTTTTATTCTGAGTTCTTAATATAAATGATTGAACAAAAAAACTATCAGGCAGGTAGGCTTGGTAAAATCATCCTTATCCCTGAAAAGATCTTCTTTTAGGGATCTGCATGAGACAGGATGATTGTTCAGTGTGTCTTGGTCTGGCTCAGCATGGCTTCTCTTATATTTGTATGTAATCTTTGCAGATGAAATGACTATATAAGAAATGGGATGGGTGGGTGGATCTCGTGGAGAGGCAAAGTGCTTCCTTGAAACCAGTATTACTAGCATGTCCGTGTACTTCAGAAAGACATCTGTTTCTTATACTTTACCAAAAAGGAAGAAACATCCGCAAAAACAATTTACTTGTATATGCTTGGCATCTGAATTGCAGGTGAGCACAACTTATTTTTTCCTGGAAGTAAAGATGTTGTAACAGACATTTAGGGGATAATTTTATAAGGAGCCTTGGAAAGTTACATTGCCATGTTCTGCGTAAATCATGTATTTTCAATGATTTATGCATGTCAGTGGGTCTTTGCACATAATTTAGCTGCCTGCTATTCTGTAAGTACCTGTGTTAGGCCCATAGTGCATACTTTCACTGTGGGTGTTCACATAAGCGGAGCATGCATGCATGTGCTTAATAAAATACAGCCATGCTAAGGCACTCACTGAAAGAACCAAAACATGGTACCTGAGGTTAATTAGCCTAAGGTCCGAATATGGTACAGACAGGAAAAAATTTTATTCAAACATGGAGTTGCTGTACATCCAAAGGGCTCAGGTTCTTTATCTGTGCTTCGAATGGAGAAAACTGCCACATTCTTATGGTGAGCCCTGACAGAAAGAACTCATATGGGCTGTAATCACTTGATGGTCCGTAGCAATAAGACCATCAAATGGTGGGGTGGCAAGGGCAGTAGCAGTAAAGTATCCTTTGTGCACTCTGGGAAAGTAACAGTGCAGTTCTGAGCAGCAGCCAAATTCTGGAAAAGATAAAAGGAATGTTTTCATTAAGTAGTATACTTTTCGCTCCATCCTTTTCGATCACTTTCCTGTTATTGCTCTGTGCAAAATACACACCAGAAATAGTTTCTTCTCTCTCATGACCAGTGCTCTTCTGCTGGGCTGTTTTAGATTTGTTGAACTGTATATTTTTCAGTAGTGCCGATTCTATCCCAGTCAGTATATAAGGCTTTCTCATGCTTACCTTGGTTGGGAACACCCTCCTGCTTTGGAGAGTATCGTATACTTTTAGGAGCTCTTGGCTTCCTTCCACCTCCCCCCACCCCCCCTTGGTTGCATATCTCCACTCTTAGCTATACCTTATATTTGGATTAAGGCAATAGAACCTAGGACATTAGAGTTAAAATCCCACTGAAGCTCCTTGGCATATTCAGAAGGGGCGATAACTTAGACCCCTACTAGAAGGGCATGAGATGAACTCAGAAATCCAAAACATTCCTAACTCCATATCTCTTACAGGGAACTGAGGTTTTATTGTTACTATAGAGCAGGCATGTCCAACAGGTAGATCGCGATCTACCTGTAGATCGCGGAGGGGTCAGAAGTAGATCACCAGCCCCACTTGGCTCCATCTCTCCAGCAGCTCGCCCCGTCGCTAGAGAGCTCGTGCCAGCAGGTCATCTGCCGAGGGCTTGCCGCCACTGCTGATCCTTTGCCTGTCTTTTTTCCCTGCCTGCAAGTGTATTGGGGACGCTTGTTGTTTTCGTGCCAATAGTTTGTGGGTACCCCAGGGGCCGCTGCCCGTGCCCCGCGACGAGACACCACAGGCCTGGCATTATACCTGGTCTCCTGCCTCTCAGAATCACCCATTCCTGCCCCCGCCCCAACACCCCTTAGAAGTGTGTTATATACTGGGCAATATCCATTCACTCGGGCTTTACCTGAATACACTTACCGTATTAGTTGTGTCGTGTGCTGGTCGTTGGTCGCTTTATAGTTCGCTTTCATTAAACGTTTTCGGGCAGACACAACAGTGTGTCAAGAATTTGGTGATTTTGGCGGGTTTTTTCAATTTGTTCTAATTTGCCTATGCCTTGCCTTTGAATTGATTCAAACCACTGTGACTTTTGCTTGCCTCTGCAATTTTATTTTAGCTAGCCTTTGCGTTGATTCTACACTGCAATTTTATTTTGCCTTGCCTTTGCGTTGATTCTACACTGTGTGCAGAATTTATTAAATCGCGTCTGGTGGTATTTGATTTTATCTGGTTTGCTGGACAGGTGTTTGAGGTTTTTTTGATGATTGTTTGGTGGTATTTGATTATTGGTGCCAGTATGATGAATTCTTATTTTTTTACTTTTAGAACTGCATGTGTGGTTTTGGCATCTCCAGTCCTTGTATTGCACATCATCTAGAGGTCTTCAGTTCCTGTTTATTTTTAATACTTTGGGACAGTGACAGTTTTGGACCAGATTCAGCCAGTGTTTATACTAACTTAACAGATTTGGCCTTCTTACATCCAGCCACCCCGGTATAACGAAGATGAGTGTTCCAAAGAAGAGCAAAACCTACCACTTTCATGATGAATGGGAAATGGACTACTTCTTCATCATGGTGAAAGACACGTGGTGTTGTCTAATTTGTAACGTCCCAGTATCCTTGCCCAAAAAGGGTAATCTGGAACGTCATTATAAGGCTCTGCATAGCAATAAGTTTGATGCTGATTTTCCACCCAAAAGTGAAATTCGTAAACTGAAGCTCAAAGAACTTAAATCGAAATTGGCTACTCAGCAACAGTTGATGGCAAAGCCAAGGTCACATTCGGTCAATGCAACCATAGCATCCTTCAAGGTCAACAACCAGATCGCAAAGAAATACAAACCTTTCACTGAAGGGGAATTTGTAAAAGATGTTTTCTTGAAGCAGCTGACAATCTTTTTGAAGGATTTAAAAATAAGAAAGAGATCATAGCTGCTTTTCAAGATGTACAATTGTCAAGAAACACCGTCGTGAGGCGTATAGAAAAGATGTGTGGAGACACAACTGAACAATTGTTGGAGGATGTTTCAAATTGTGGTGTTTTCTCACTCCAACTGGATGAATCTACAGACATAAGAGACATAGCCCAGTTACTAGTCTTTATCCAGATGGTTTTTGAAGACTTCAGTGTTAAAGAAGAACTACTTGGAATGATTTCTTTAAAAGGGAAAACTACCGGTCAGGAAATATTCAGTTCTTTCCATTCTTTTGTGACAAAGGTGTAATCTTCCATTACATAGACTTGTTTCCATCACTACTGATGGAGCAGGAGCAATGACAGATGAGGTTAATGGTTTCATAGCCCTCTGTAGACAGCATGACGACTTCCCAGATTTCCTTTCTTACCACTGCATCATTCACCAGCAAGTTTTGGCAAGCAAGAGACTCAATACAAAGACTGTCGTGGACATCACTTTCAAAATTGTAAATTCAGTTCATGGAAGATCACTTCAAAGATGGCTTTTCAATTTTACTCTTGAAGGGGCAGTGGAAATCATTTTGCACACAGATGTAAGGTGGCTAAGTAGGCACAAATTTCTGCAAAGATTTCGTGATTTGCTGAATGAAATAAGAAGTTTTTTGAAGGAGAGGGGAGATGACCAAGCAGAGTTGGAAGATGAGAAGTGGTTATATGATCTGGCATTTCTTGCTGACTTTACAGGCGAACTAAGTGATATGAACCTTGAACTACAAGGTAAAAACAAATGCATTGGCGAGATGATGAGTTCAGTTTCATCCTACAAGAGCAAATCTGAGCTAATGGGAGGGAGGAGTGTCCTAGTGGTTGGGGCAAGTTACATCAGGCCAGAAGGTCAGAGGTTCAAATCTCACTAGAGAACAGCAACCTTGGGCCAGAAGGACTGGGGTTTCTAGTCCCACAGGTACTCCTTGTGGTCTTGGGCAAGCCACTTAACCCTCCATTGCCCATATTCCCTGTAAGTATTAGTTTGCGTGTCTCATATCCCCTCATATTAAATGTATCCCCCAATTATGTTGTGATCACTTTGATTGAAGGATAAGGTGGTATACAAAACTGTCTAAATAAAGAAATAGACGACTGACCTTGCAAACAACACTTTTGATCATTTTCCTAATACGCAGGACCATCTGGGACAATATCCAAATTTTGTTTTTCAGAACGAGAAGTATGTGACAGAAATCTGTTCTGTTATCCAGGAATTCGAAAATAGATTCTGTGACTTCCAAAAAATTGGAACAGTTGTGGAGTACTTATCATACCCATTCAAAGTAGATGTGGACATTAAAGAAACTGCAGCTGCTATCAGTAAAAATTACTCATTGAGCAAGCCATCTCTTGAAAACGAAATATTAACCCTTAAAAATGATATTTTTCACAAGACCTGTGCTGAGCAAGAATCGTTTTGGAAGCTAGTGCCTAGACAAATTTCCCAACTTGAGAAGATGCAGTGAAGCTGTACACTCCTGTTTTGTTCAACTTATTTGTGTGAATCTGCGTTTTCCCATCTGAAAATGACAGAGTACACAACGTTCAAACATGACAGATGAACATCTCCAGGATTCCCTGAGACTGGACCTCACGCAATATTCACCCAACTTCAAAATGCTGGTGGATGAAATGCAGGCTCAGACGTCTCACTAATGAGCAAGAGCGAAATATTAAAGATTGTGCAAGATCAGCCTGGATCAATACTCGACCTAAATTTAACACAAATTGCTCAATAGAAGTTAAAGAAAGTTATTACTCAATTAAACTTTAAGAAAAAATGTACTTTCCATTTCCCCTCGCAGTTCTTACTGGATCTTCGTCTCTCTATTTTGTTTTTGCTTAACAGCTGATCACATCCAAGTAAATGACAGAATGTTCATTAAAAATGGGGGGGGAGGGGAAATCCTCCAACTTTATTGGAGTGGAGGAGTGGCCTAGTGGTTGGGGCAAGGTACTTCAGGCCGGAAGGTCGGGGGTTCAAATCCCACTAGAGGACAGCAACCTTGGGCCGGAAGGACTGGGGTTTCTAGTCCCACAGGTACTCCTTGTGGTCTTGGGCAAGCCACTTAACCCTCCATAGCCCATGTTCCCTGTAAAATAGTTATCTCCAAGTTTGTTCAATGTAAACCGCACTGATGCAGAATAGCGCGGTATATAAGAGAATGTAAATAAATAAAATAAATAAATAAATATTGGGTTAAAATTTAATTTGAAACTAATTTGAAGCTTAATTTTCATGGTGGTAGATCACCGGCACTTTTGGCCGGAAAAAGTAGATCACGCCTGATCGAAGTTGGACATGCCTGCTATAGAGGATTGGAGACTCGCGCTGTCTTAACAATTACATTTGCTTATTTCTATTTGTTTCCTGACGTTTATTCTTCTCCCAATTAAGCAAAGTCCACAAGGCAGTCTATAACGCTAAAAAGATAACAATAAACACATGAAAAAGCAAAAGACAAAATGATCTTAAAACCAAAAAATGTGGTCAGATTAGTCTTTATTCATATTGGCATTGTTTTCCTGGCACCTGGCTCTAAAATGCAGCCGGCCCCCAAATAGAGGGGGGTCTTAGTAACAAGTAATTTCTGAATGTCAGAAAAGGAGAGAGTTCATATTTATTTCATTCATATGAATTTCTCAGTACTAAAAAAAAAAAAAAAAAAAGGGGTGTTCAAATACCTATCTTACCCCCCCCATCTCCCAAGAAAACTAATTGAGCAGCATAATGACTTCTAGGCTAAAAAACTGCCATAGGTTTAAGCCCATCATTCTCAGTAGTAATATTGCATCTTGCATTGGGTAGGAAACTAAACTCTCATTGTTTCTCCTGCATTTAAGTTGTGGGCACATAATATAGAAATTAATGCTAATGGCCAAAATCCTATAATCCAAATTCATCAAACGGTTAGGCCATCCTCTTTCAAAAAAATTAAATTAAATATATTAAAAAGTAGGAATAACTAGTTTAGTTAAACTGATAAATATGTAATAAAAGTCAGCTAAGAAGATGGAAAGACTATACAGAGCTTTTATATAAAACAGATAACAGCGTAAATACAATGTATATAGTTCCCCCAGTTACTTCCAAGTTGATCTCCCTGTTTATTGTAAATACAACTCAGAGTGCCTGTGTTGTATAGTTGATGTTAAATGTAAACCGCTCTGATCTAAAATAGAGCGGTATAGAAGAACTGTTAAATAAAAATAAATAAATAAAATATGATAAAGATCAAGTGGACCAACAGCCATTTCAACCTGTACCTTACGATCCAGAACCATTGGTGATGAAAGAAGAAGTTGAAGCAGCATTGAAAGCCTTATCAAAGAACAATATGAAAAGATTCACCAACTATTACCCCTCCATAACCTAAGAAATTGGCCAAATGGTAACCCTCTCCGAAGGTTTGTTGGAGACTTCATTTATTTATGCTCCTGAGCGTCTTCCCCGTTCTTTTTTGTTACAATTGATAAAATTGGTGCTTACCAGAAATTATTTCCTACTTGAGGGAACTTATTATAAGCAAGTTTCTGGTATAGCCATGGGGGCCACGGTGGCCCCCTCAATAGCAACGCTTTATATGGAGGATATGCAAATAAAAACTTCTCCATTTTTTGCTAATATACTTATATGGAAGAGATTTTTAGATGATGTGTTCCTGGTCTGGACAGCCGATTTACCTTCTTTACAGGACTTTATTGTTTGGTTGAATTCTTTGAGATTCAAAATAACATTCACTGAACATATTGAGGATCAGCAAATTGAATTTTTAGATATGTAAGTATTTAAGGAAGGGAATAAACTGAGGACAACTTTATTTCAGAAACCTGTTCAACGAAATAGCTTATTACATTTCAAAAGCTTCCATCCACGTCCTCTTCGGAGAGGGTTGCCATTTGGCCAATTTCTTAGGTTACGGAGGCTCTGCAGTTCTCTTCAGGATTTTAAATATCATGCATTAGATCTTAGAAACAGGCTTCTCTGCAGAGGTTATCCTGTTTCTGTGGTGCGGAATGCTTACCGTAGAGCCTATCATACCGACAGAGAGTGGCTTTTAGACCCACAATTTTCTTCAACAAATCAGGGGTCTCCAGGCGTTGTGGGAGGAATTTTGCCTTATATGGAACGGAGTTCCGAGGTTTTGCGGATTATCCGTTTACATTGGCCAGTGTTGCGATTACACACTTGTTTTGATAAACCATTACAGATTGCCTTTTCGAGGGGTTCAAATTTGTCCGATTGATTGATAAAAACAACAGCGGCGATTGACAGACCCATATCTGGGGAGATTGCAGGAACGCATAGTTCTTGTTCGCATTGCGTTTATTGCTCATCAACGATTACTGGATCTGAGTGGTATCATCCGGGGACACAACGAATTTATAAGCGTCAGTGGAACACTACATGTTTGTCTTCTCATGTAATATATGTGCTTTGGTGCCCCTGCGATTTATTATATGTGGGCCGAACTATTCACTCGATTAAGAAACGTTTGGCAGAACATTCGTCAAGACTTTGGCAACAGATACAAACGGCACCAATAGTGACTCATTGTATGACTTACCAACATAATTTTGATGATCTTTGTTGGACAGTTATAGATCATGTTCCTTTGGACCCCCGTGGTGGGGATTGTGAGAGTAAGTTACAGTGGAAGGAGCAACGTTGGATTTTTCAACTTAACACTATCTCTCCTACTGGATTGAATCATGAAATTGATTGGCTCAGTCTATTATGATGTCATTCAACTCTATCGGTAACCAATTGAAAAAGGGATTCCTCTACTGGTGGGGTGTTCCCCTTTGCCATTGGTTGGTTCTCCTTTGAAAAGCAAATAGTGTCTAGTCCATTTTGATTAACGGGAAACCTCAAGCTGCGAGACGGCGTTTTTTGTTCACAGTTGCGTTGGTTTAATATGCTGAGGAGAAAACACTTGAAACAGGGATCATTCCCGAAAAGTGCACATCGTGTGAAACATTAATATATCAAGCAACGGTGGAAATTTTGTTTGCACGATTTTGCAGTATGGGCAGATAAGTCACGTTTGTCATTGATTTTATTTAAAGGTGGGGAACCTTATAGAATAAAAGTAGCTTGTCTGGAGTGGGTGAGATTTTCAATTCCCACTCTCCCTCGGCACGCTTCGACAAAAATTTATTTAAAAAATATTTGGGGTAATAGTTGGTGAATCTTTTCATATTATTCTTATTTATTCACTACATTGGGTCTGGGTTCATTCTTATCAAAGAACAAAGCACCAGGCATTGATGGCATTCCCATAGATGTATTACAGCAATCTGATGCAGCTGTTACCATACTTACAAGGCTCTGCCAAGAAATTTGGAGGACAACATCATTGCCAACTGACTGGAAAAGATCTGTGTTTATACCAATACTAAAGAAAGGTGATCCAACTGACTGTGGAAATTTTCACACAATCGCTCTGATTCCACATGCCAGCAAGATTCTACTGAAGATTATTCAACAGAGACTACAATCATACCTGGAACCAGAACTACCTGAAGTGCAAGCAGGATTCAGGAAAGGGTGAGGAACAAGAGACATCATGGAGGATGTGATATGGATTCTTGAAAAGACTAAAGAATACCAAAAGGATATCTATTTATGCTTTATTGACTATAGCAAGGCTTTTGACTATGTAAACCATGAGAAACTCTGGGCCACAAGAAGTATGGGTATACCAGAACAGCTGATCGTTCTCTTGTATAATCTGTAATTGATCAAGAAGCAACAGTTCGAACGGAACAAGGAGAAACAGAATGGTTTAAAATAAGCAAAGGTGTAAGACAGGCTGCATTCTTTCCCCCTACCTGTTTAATTTATATGCAGAACAAATCATCAGAGAAGCAGGATTGTATGAAGACAACAGAGGTGTGAAGATTGGTGGAAGACTCATCAACAACCTTCGCTATGCTGATGATACCACATTACTGGCTGAAAGTGAAGATGATCTGAAACATTTGCTTCTCACGATCAAAGAACATAGTCTTAAAATGGGCCTGCACTTTAATGTAAAGAAGACAAAGATCATGACAACTGGCAAAATCAACAAGTTCATCATTGAAGGAGAAGAAATTGAAATCGTGGATAACTTTAACCTACTTGGATCAATCAATAAAGAAGCAATAAGCAGTCAAGAAATCAGATGATGCATTGCTCTTGGCAGAATGGCTATGAAAGACCTAGACAAGATTCTCAAGAGCAGAGATGTCTCTCTCCATACAAAGATTCGACTCGTTCAAGCCATGGTATTTTCAATAACATAAGGATGCAAAAGCTGAACAGTGAAAAAGATAGACAGGAAGAAAATTGATGCCTTTGAATTATGGTGTTGGCGGTGAATACTGCATATACCATGGACTGCCCAAAGAACAAACCAGTCAGTACTAGAGAGATCAAACCTAAGCTTTCTTTAGAAGCTCAGATGACAAGACTTCGACTTTCATACTTTGGACACATCATGCGAAGAGAGAGATTATTAGAGAAAGACATGCTTGGCAAGATAGGTCAACGCAAAAGAGGAAGGCCAGGAATGAGATGGATCGATACAATGACAGCAGCTGTCAACAATGAGCCGCCTGACTGAAGACCGAACACTATTTAGGACAACTATCCAGAGGGTCGCCATGAGTCAACACCGATTCGACGGCACTTAACAACAACAACAACAAGAGTTTAAGGTGATTCTTACCAAAAGTATGACTTATCCATACAACACATAAAGCTTGTGGCAAATTGGGGATGCAAGTCAGAAAATCAGAGTATAGGAACTCTGAATAAGATATGAACATTATAAACCACTTGAAAATTATGGATGATAACAGAACTCCATTCCTATGACCTTCAAATATTTGCCTTCATATCAGTTCCACTTAGTTTTGGAGATTTTACAGGAACTCTTATCGGCATGTTTTGCTGAAGTGCTAGCACCTATTGGGGAGGGTTCATTCATTTTTCAGGTTCCCCCTCCAAAGCAGCAAATGGAAGAGCTTCTGAGAGACTTGGTCCACTGGCATATTTTGGGGGGGGGGAGGGGGGCGGGTCTGAGGACCAATTGCAGGCGGGAGGCCCTGGGTCCTTCCGGCCTGAAGAACAGATCTTTGGCATTTAGATGCTAGGGTAGCCTCGGGTCTCACGGGGTGAAGAGCAGGTCTGCGGCTGAAGGCACTAGCGGGTGCCCCGGGTTCCACTGGCATGAAGAGCAGGGTTGCAGCTGAAAGTGACAGAGGAAGGCCCCAGCTCCTGCTGGTCTGAAGAACAAGACTGTGGGTAAAGACACCAGCAGGAGGCTATGCCTGCAGATTTCAATAGGAGGCCCCAGGTTTTGCGGGCATGAAGAGCATGACCTTGGACTGGCTGGCTGAGAGGTAGAAAGGGCCAGAAAAGGGAGCGAAGCATAAAGAGAATAGATGGGGTTAGAGGAGGGATGTAGGGACTATATAAGGGAATGGGTGGGGCTAGAGTATTGGGGAGGGGCAGGGTTAGAAGAGAGACTGAGACTTGAGAGTGTACATGAAATGAGAGGGGGAGAGTGCATCGCTGGGTGATGGGAGGGGTAGCCCCTATGACATGCACATATGCAAGCTTCCCCCCAGAACCCACAATGATGCGCACACACCTGCCAACAACCCACATGAGACACACATGTACACATTCCTCTGTCACCTCTCATGACACTAACATGTGCATGCACTCAACACCCCCGACATGCACACACACATGCATATACACGCTCATGACTCCCCTAATGACATATACATGCACTTGTGTCCCAACATCCCTCATGACACACACACACACATGCGTGCATACACTTTACATTTATTTATTTTATTTATTTAACCTGTTTTCTGTACCGCCTTATCCTTCAATCAAAGTGATTTACATTATGTATTCACTACAAACAGGTTCTGGATACAATTCCTTGTCCCCAAAGGGCTCACAATCTGTGTACCTGAGGCAATGGAGGGTTAAGTGACTTGCCCAAGGCCATAAGGAGTGCCTGTAGGACTAGAAATCCCAGTCCCTCCAGTCTGAGACTGCTGTCCCCAGGTGGGAATTGAACCCACAGCCCTCTGGCCTGAGGTACATGTTTTCAGTGTTAAATTTAAACCTTATCCTTAATAAGTAAAACCATTGAGCTCATTAGTCTTTGGCCATTCATTAATAATCTAAATAATCTAAGATAACATGAGGAGGGATCTAGCTAAGCTTGAAGACTGGTCAAGAATTTGGCAGCTGAAATTTGATGCTAAAAATGCAGGGTCATGCATCTGAGCTGCAAAAATCCAAAGAAGCGGTACAGTGTAGAAGGGTGAGGTACTTCTGTCCTCAAAAAAGGAGCCGGACCTGGGTGTAATTGTGTCTGACAATCTTAAAGTAGCTAAACAGGTAGAAAAGTCGACTGAAAAAGCCAAAAGAATACATGGCTGTATAAGAAGAGGAATGGCCAGCAGAAAAAAAGGAGGTGATAATGCCTCTGTATAAGTCTCTGGTGCGACCTCATTTGGAGTATTGTTTGCAATTCTGGAGACCGCACCTTCAAAAGGATATAAGCAGTTTGGAGTCTGTGCAGAAGGTAGCTACTAAAATGGTTAATAGTCTTCATCATGAAGCATATGAAGACAGACTTAAAGATCTTAATATGTATACTTTAAAGGAAAGACAGGATAGGGGCTATATGATAGACATTTAAATACCTCCATGGCATAAATGCACAGGAGGATCTCTTTCAATTGAAGGCAAGCTCTGCTACGAGGGGACATAAGATGAGGGTGAAAGGGGATAGACTCAGGAGTAATATCTGGAAATATGTCTTTACGGAAAGAATGGTAGATATGTAGACTAGTCTCCCAGTGGAAGTGATAGACACAAGGACAGTATCTGAATTCAAAAAAGCATGGGACAAGCACAAAGGATCTCTAAAGATAAAAAGAGGACTATTGTAGTTGATATGTAAGGGCAGACTAGATAGGCCATGTGGTCTTTTCATGCCATCATGTTTCTGTGTTTCTAAATGCTAGCAACAGCACCAATAGGAAAATATTCACAACTGCTTTTCTCTGTCCACTCCAGCAATCCAGACAACCAACACTTCAAATCCCATCCACTCTCATAGTGTGTTGGATGTTCTCCACTTTGTTTCACTACACATCACCTAGGGACTAAATCAGCACTCATCCTACCCTTTAGAAGGCTATAAAATGGGGCCTGACTACCTAACATGATTTAAGGAATTTAGTTGGGAAGAATCTGTGTGATTCCTATTAACAAAACATACTGTAGGTTAGGAACAGCGCTGTACCTAGCCTTGTGCAAACGGTGCAGCCGCACAGGGCCAAAAATAGGGGCTCATTTAGGGCTGACTGCTGGCCTCAACTCCCACCCTTGCCTCGCCGCCGTTTTTCCTGTTCCCTTGGTAGCAGCGGTGGAGCGACCTCCAATTTAAAAAAAAAGTGGTTCTTTTAGACTCCATGCTTGCATGGCTCGTGTGATCCCTCCCTCCTCTGATGTGAGCATACATCAGAGGAGGGGAGGGATCAGACCAGCCATGCAAGCGCGTAGTCTGAAAGACCTGCATGGTTTGTGATTTTTTTAAATTGAAGGTCTGCTCCATTGCCGTCGCCAGCAAGGGAACAGGAAAAGTGGTGGCAGGACAAGGGCCGGCTGGAGATGAAGAGGTGGGGGAAGATGGCAAACATGTGATATGGGAGGGGGGGGGCGCACCAGCTTTGCAAGTTGCATAGGGCACATTTATGGCTTGGTATGGCCCTGGTTAGGAATATTCATTTTCAGGTTTCTTCTCTATGGAAATGTACTTCTCAAACTAGAATTCAGTCAAGCATCAAAATTGGATGTACAAGACGTCTATATAGATAAATAATATCTTGGACTGCTCACAAGAAAAGACCCATATCAAATAATCTTCATAATTAATCAAGTGTATTTCTTTTTTCATTTAATCACCACTCTGTGTGCAATCAGTCCAATTCATTGAACAATTTTTTTTCCTCAAACAGGACTGGCAAGGGATGAAACCTTTTCGATGATGAGGAGCTTGCTTATTCCTCAGATTTCCACAGTTTCTACTCCATTGACTTCTGTACAGTTTTAACAGTGTCTTAACAATTAGATACTGTCACATATGGTTACCTAATTGACTTCACCCTACCACAGCACTAATACCCAGGTTGCAAGAGTCACTTGTCTAAATTCAATATACTATTTATTTTATTTAACAGGTTTTGTATACCGCCTTATTAATTCAAGGCTGTTCACATGGAACAAACGTAGCAATAGGCTTTTACATAGAACAGGGAGTAGAAACTTGGAGGAGTATATGGGGTAGTAGATATATTTAACAATGGCTAACTATGTACAGTAACATTGTTGCCTTGAGGTGATTATGGCTACGTTTATCAGTTGTCCATTGCATGTATCTGTAATGTCTCACTGTGGCATTTGTTATAATAGGTGGGACCATAGTATTTGAGGAATAGATGGGTTTGATGGCTTTTCTGAAGTCAAGTGAGTCTTTGATTGCTCGTACTGGGCCAGGTAGATGATCCCAAAGTTGGGGAGCATACAGAGAGAAGGCTCTGGTGCAAGTAAATTGTTTTGATGATCTGTAGTTTGTTGGGGTTTCGATGATGTTAGTGTCTGTACTACTTCTTGTTCTTGTTGTCCTTGATTTCTGAATCAACAGTTGAAGAGTTGGCGGAGATAGATTATTTAATATTTTGAAGATTATTAATATGCTTTTGTACTTAGCACGTACAGCAACAGGAAGCCAGTGTAGTTGGTTAAGTGTTGGTGTTATATGATTGTATTTTGCAGTTCCTGTTATGATTCTCGCTGCAGTTTTTTATACGAGTTGAAGAGGGAAAGTTGTTTTTCTTGGAAGTCCTTGATATATTACATTACAGTAATCAATTATAGGAGATAGTATGGCCTGACATACAGTTCTGAAGTCACTGTCTGATAGTAGCAGTTTAAGTTTGTGGAGGGACCTCAACTCGTTGTAGGCTGATCTGGTTGTCTTTTTTTGTGTGTGGCTGGAAGCTGAGTTGTTGGTCAGAAGTAATTCTAAGATATTTAAACCTCCTTTTTGTTGGTTAGGGTGTAATTTAGTATCTTGAGTGAGTCTGGTGGGGAGAATTTAGTATCTGGTGATTATGGATCATTTCAGATTTTTTTTAAAGTTAATGAGAAGATTCTGTCATTTGAGCCACTCAGACATTGCTTCAAGGCATGCTGTGATTTGGGAGTAGTCCGGTTTATTGATGTTGATCTGGGAGAATATCATTAATCGTCTGCGTAGATTCTATAGTAGATGTTGTGTTCCTTTATGATACATATTTGCACCCTCAGCTTTGGAGTTACCTATGTATGGATGATTATATCCTCTTTGTTCAAGGAGAAAGCAAAGTTGCTTACCCATAACAGGTGTTCTCCTTGGACAACAGGATAAATCATTCATAGTCTTTCCCGCCTCCCCTTATAATCAAAATTGATTAAGCTTTGGAAGTAATTGATAGGGAGGAGCACTGGAGCATGCTCAGAGAGCTCTTTAAACTCTTCTGGTCTCTGAGAGAACAGGTCCAAACTGGCACTCAGGATAACACCACTCGTGTGGATGATTTATCCCGCTGTCCAAGGAGAACACCTGTTAACAGGAAAGCAACTTTGCTTCCCTAGGGTTAGGCATAAGGCAGATTATATAAGAAATAAAGTGCATGGTTGAGTTTGAAAAAAGATTTGGACCAGTTACAAAAGATAAGTCCATTAAATATTAGCCAGGTAGACTTCGGGATCAGCACATGTTATTTCTGATAGTGAGCAGCAAGGAATGGATCTCCCTGTTATTCCCTATCGCCCCTCCAGTTTAGTCCTCCACCTCTGGGTAGTGCACCTCCTCCTGCAGCTTGGAGACTGGACATGTCAAACTCGAGACATCACTGGATGTAGCCTGCTGGAATCTCCCATCAGCCCCAGTGTGTCCAGTCTCCATGCAGCAGGAGGACTTAGTGAGCCTAGATGCTGGGCTCACTAGAGGAACTAATAAGGAGCACTTTAGTTAGGGGTTTAGTTCATCTAAATTTTAACTTTTAAATTTTACATTCTTTAAATCCGTTTGCTTAAATTTTGTTTGGCTCCTTTAAATTCTTAAAAAAAAAAAAAAAGGAGAAAGTTAAGGGGATTTAACCTTCCCCTGCAGGGCCAAGACCACTTACTTTGGATCTCTGTCCCTTGAAGGCACGGGGGAGAGCTCCTTAGACGGTGCACTCTCACACAGGCTTCCGCGGAGCGTCAGAGCTCCGATTCTCTACCAGTGGAGTGTGTCCTATTTCAGCAGAAGCCCTCACTGCGGCCGTCGCTCACGGGAGCGCTGAGCGACGTTGCGGCTTGCAGGGTACTTCATCTTGCCGGTAAGGTTTATTTTCTGTCTTTGCCCGGCGGTACGGTGAGGGGGATAACGCTGTCTTCAAGCGCTGAGCAAGCAATCCCTTTTT
This sequence comes from Ichthyophis bannanicus, assembly GCA_033557465.1. Lineage (NCBI taxonomy): Eukaryota > Metazoa > Chordata > Amphibia > Gymnophiona > Ichthyophiidae > Ichthyophis > Ichthyophis bannanicus. The sequence goes on along the minus strand of CM066032.1, from coordinate 1,852,524,778 downwards.
CGGCACCAAAATATTGCCTGATAGGACCGCGGCCATCTTGAACACGCGGTTTTCACCGCATCGTTATTTGGTGCAGCGGTTTGTTTATAAAACCGCGGCAGGATCCCGATTTAATTTCTTTCATTTATTTCAAGTTACTTCTGGTGGTGTTTCACTTTAATTTATTTTCTTTTATAGTTACATTTCTTAGTGGCTAGTTTTAGATCTCTGAGTCAGCAGGGGTTGAGAGTGTTTTCTTTGTTTAAAAAAAAAAAATAGCTGGGGACACCGCCTGGTTGACGGCTGTTTCTGTTTGACCGGACATTGTGGGCGGCTCAGCACATGTCAGCGCACCCGCAGTGCGTGATCTGTGGCACCCACAGAGGTACGGTCGAGGACACCGGCATCTGTCGGGGCTGTGCTGCTGTGTCGGCTAGTGTGGAACAGCAGATGGAGAGTACAGCAGTTCCTGCGCCCCAAGGGGCATTCTTGGGGATGGAGGAGGAAGCGGGTTTAAGCACCCCGACTATCCCTGGCCCGGAAACATCAGCAGGTCCTCCTGGTGCATTCCCCGGGCTAGGACCTGGGCCGCAGCTGGGGGATTTTTGTCCTGACTTCGTCTTGTTGATGCATCAGGCGTTCTGTTTGAGGCGTCAGGGTAGAGTTCCTGAGCCCTTACCTCTTTCCTCGGCTATGCAGCAGGCTGGGATAGGGGATGGGGGTGTGTGTCCCCGAGTCCCTCAAAGAAGCCCCGCCCTCCTAACCAGTCCCCTTCTGATTTGGGATGGATCGAGGCGAAGGAGGCAGAGTTGGAACTCGATGCAGACTTAGAAGAAGGGGAAATACCGGAGCCTGAAGATCAGGCAAAAATCATTCGAGTGTTTCGGAAGGACGAGCTGATGGCACTTATTACGGAATCCCTTCAGACGCTGAAGCTCGCTACGATGCAACCAGCCGAGGAAGATGATGTGGAAGATCCTATCATTCAGGCAGTGTGTCAAGCACAAGTAGTGTTCCCCGTCCACCGGGTGGTAGATCAGATGATCCAGGACGAGTGGGACCAGCCAGAGGCCGGCCTCAGAGGGGTTCGGACCATGAACTGCCTCTATCCCTTGGTGGATAAGGACAAAGAGAAGTTCCGCTCGCTGCGGATTGATGCGGCAGTATCCGCGATTACAAAAAAGACCACTATACCGGTGGAAGGTAGCACGGCCTTAAAGGATGCGCAGGATAGGAAGGTGGATGGGTTGTTGAAACAATCCTTCGAAGCGGATGTGCTGTCCTTGCAGGCTTCCATCTGTGGAGCTTGGGTGGCGAGGGCCTGCCTAAGGTGGTCTCAACACTTGCGGCAGTCAGCCCATTTGGAGCAGGAAAGGGTAATTGGAATCAGGATCAGCTTATTTGGCGGATGTGCATTACGACCTGATCAGAGCGTTGGCAAACAGCATGGCTTCGCTGGTGGCCGCCCGGAGATCCCTGTGGCTCAGGAATTGGTCGGCCGACGGGTCATCAAAATCGCGACTTAGTAAGCTCCCGTTTAAAGGGAAGCTGTTGTTTGGAGAGGATCTTGATAAGCTGGTTAAGGATTTAGGGGAGTCCAAGGGTGGAAGGCTTCCGGAGGACAAGCCTAAGCAAGGAAAATTCTCTCCGGCCTTTCGGGGTCAGTTTAGAGATTTCAGGAGATTTTGTACTTCTCGTTTGGGTGGTTTCCAAAGGGGAAGATTTGTTTCTCGGGCCTAGGGGTTTCGTGGGTTTCGCGGAGCAAGTAGAGGATTTGCAACAGTGTCCGCTGGTGCCGCTCGAAAGCCACAATGAAAGGAGGCGGGTCCCGGCAGAAAGTCAACCGATAGGAGGAAGGCTTCAGGGTTTTCTTTTTGCTTGGACCCGAATAACGTCCGACCAGTGGATACTGGAGATCATTTGCGAAGGTTATGCGCTGGATTTGGCGAGGCCTGTACTGGACTCCTTCATGATGTCACCCTGCAGGGTTCAACCAAAGACTCTTGCAGTTGGGAGCCGTCGTATCGGTGCCGGTTGCGGAATACGGTGTGGGACGATACTCCATTTATTTCGTGGTGCCAAAGAAAGACGGATCCCTTCGAGCAATCCTGAATGTCAAAGGGGTAAATCATTGTCTTGTGTACCACATTTTAGAATGGAAACGCTGCAGTCCGCCATTGTAGCGGTACATCAGGGAGAGTATCTGACGTCCCTCGATCTCACGGAAGCATATCTCCATGTCCCGATCAGAGCGTCTCATCAAAGGTTCTTGCGGTTCGCGCTCCCTTGGGGACATTATCAGTTCCAAGCATTGCCCTTTGATCTCGCGACGGCTCCATGGATTTTCACCAAAATCATGGTAGTGGTAGCAGCGGCCCTGCACAAGGAAGGGGTCTTAGTTCATCCATACTTCGACGATTGTTTGATTCAGGCAAAGTCCAAAGCTGAGAGCGAGCGGGCTACAGACAAGGTGGTACACTTTCTGCAGGGACTTGGCTGGGTTGTCAATCCAGTCAAAAGCCATCTGGTTCCGTCTCAAGTTCTCGAGTATCTGGGTGTAAAGTTTGACATTCAAAAAGGGGCGGTGTTCCTGACGGAGCGGAGTGCCCAAGCACTTCAAAAGCTGATGCGCGGCTTCAGGTCCATCCCAGCGCCCACTGCGTGGAGTTACCTTCGTGTGCTGGGAACAATGACGGCGACATTAGAGGAAGTTCCGTGGGCCAATTTCATATAAGACCGTTACAGCGGTTGTTGCTTCGCTAGTGGTCACACCAGTCTGACTCGTTGAACAGATGCCTCCCTTGCGCTCTTTGGGTCAGACAATCCCTTCGGTGGTGGCTGTTACCCACGTCTCTGCGAGCGGGAATGTCCCTGGAGCAGCTGGAATGGATCCCACTACTGACGGATGCATGTCTGACAGGGTGGGGAGCGCATTGCAGAGAGGCCTTTGCGCAAGGCGCATGGTTGGTGGAAGAGAGCGGATGGTCCATCAATCACCTGGAGCTGAGAGCAGTGTTCCTGGCCCTGCAAAGGTTCGCAACTGTAGTGACAGGGCGAGCGGTACGGGTGCTGTCCGGCAATGCCGTGATGGTAGCCTACATAAATCGGCAGGGCGGTACAGGAAGTGTGGCCATGGAAACAGAGGCAGAGGGGCTGTTTTCTTGGATAGAGATGCATTTGCAAGCAATCTCGGCGGCCCACATTGCAGGAAAGGACAGGAACACCGGTCACGGACCTGATGGCGACATTCCGGTCAGCGAAATCGAGCCGTTTCTTCAGCAGGTGACAGGAGACAATGTCAGAAGGAATCAATGCCCTAATACAGCCTTGGTCGTCGACAGGTCTCCTCTGTCTTCCCGTCGTGGGCACTCATCGGATGCGTAGTTCAGCACATCAAAGCACATCCGGGACGAGTGCTGTTAGTGGCTCCAGACTGGCCGAGGCGCCCGTGGTAAGCCAATCTCATGAGGTTGCTCGACAGGGTTCCTTGGAGATTGCCGACGTCGGTGGGACTATTGATACAGGGTCCGTTGCAAATGCCTCAGGTGGATCGGTTCTCGCTTACGGCCTGGTCATTGAAAGGGCAAGGTTAAGGAAGAAAGGTTATTCTAGATCGGTCATTGCAACATTGCTTCAGGAAGGAAAACGGTTAACGTCCTTGGCTTATGTATGCATCTGGCGCGTGTTTGAAGATTGGTGCTCGAGGCACCAAGTCCGCGCCGCTACAGCATCCGTGCCTTTGGTGTTAAGTTTTCGGCAGGACGGATTCGAGAAAGGTCTGGCAGCCAGTTCTTTGAAGGTTCAATTGGCAGCCCTATCATGTTATAGAAGTAAAGTCCAAGGAGTGTCGCTAGGGGCTCATGTTGATGTGGTGCATTTCCTTAAAGCGGTTACCAGGATACAACCTTTTTATTTTATTTTTTATTTATACCGCACTCTTTAGAATCAATGCGGTTTACATGTATACTAACAAGTACTTTTTATTCCCTTGTCCCTGAAGGGCTCACAGTCTGAGTGTACCTGAGGCAATGGAGGGTTAAGTGGCTTGCCCAATGCCACAAGGAGTGGCCATGGGACTAAAGACCCCAGTCCCTCCGGCCTGAAGCTTTTCCCCCATGCAGGAATTGAACCCCCAGCCTTCCGGCCTGAGGTAACCTGTCCCAACCACTGAGCCACTCCCCTCTTCTCATAGAGTTACGGTTCCGCCGTGGGACCTCAACTTGGTTTTAGGGGCGCTGGTAAAGGAACCTTTTGAGCCCTTAAACCAAGCGTCTGTCAAGGATATGACTTTAAAAATGGTGTTTTTGGTAGCCATCTGTTCGGCACGACGCATTTCGGAGTTGCAGGCCCTGTCATGTCGAGAGCCTTTTTGTGCTTTTCAAGTGAGAAGGTAGTTCTTCGGCCTGTCCTATCCTTTTTGCCAAAGGTGGCATTACCGTTCCATTTGAATCAGACGGTGTCGTTACCAGTCTTACAGTCGGGAGCGGCACACGTTGCCGAATGGGGCTTATGGCTCTTGGACATAAAGAGGGTACTGCGAAGATATTTGGTGGTCTCCGAATCTTTCCGCAAATCGGATCATCTTTTCATGGTCCAAGGAAAGGGGAGGCAGCCAGAGACTTTCGCGGCTGCCTCCCATTTCCCGATGGATTAAGGAGGCAATTGTGTCAGCCTATATTTTGCAGGGACGCCCAGCACCGGTGGGCTTGAGGGCTCACTCCACTAGAACGCAAGCAGCTTTCTGGGCGGAACACAGTCTGGTTCCGCCGGTGGAGATTTGTAGAGTGGCCACTTGGTCTTCTCTTCATACTTTCAGCAAGCACTACCGCCTTGATGTGCTCGTGGCGAATGATGCCTGTTTCAGGTCGGCAGTGTTGCGTGCCGGCTGGAAGGGTCCTTCCCATTAGTACTGCTCTGTTACATCCCAGAGGTGTAGGGCTAAACTGGAGGGACGATAAGGAAATAGAAATTACACTTACCTGGTAATTGTAGTTTCTTAAGTAACTACAGTTTAGTCCTCATTCCCGCCCAGGGAGTGATTTGCTTATCAGGGCAAGTTTAAGGGAGTGAAATGCAAAGTCTACAGGTGAGTGTTGCTTTAATGAGACTAGTCGTTCTAATTCTCTCCTCTTCGACCTGTCGGTGATTCCTCTTCAGGGTCTCTGGTTCGGCAGGGGGAGAAATAAAATAGTCCTCGCTCTTTCCTTTGAAAGGGGAGGTTAGTGGTTTGAAAAGTTACCGGTTGTACCTTTAATTGGAGTTTAAGATTGTCATTACTATGCTAGCTACTTGTTTGTTCTTTTAAGTCTGCTTTGTCAATAGTTCAGTGGGGCTGATGGGAGATTCCAGCAGGCTACATCCAGTGATGTCATGAGTTTGACATGTCCAGTCTCCAAGCTGCAGGAGGAGGTGCACTACCCAGAGTTGGAGGACTAAACTGTAGTTACTCAAGGAACTACAATTACCAGGTAAGTGTAATTTCTATTTTGAAGTGACCCAGATCAGCCACTTTAATGGTCCTTTGATCTAACCCAGCATGGCACTTTCTATTATTTTTCGTTAAACTTATTGAGGCCGCGTGGTGGATTGATGTGTTTGAAATCAATTATAAAGAAAATAGTTCTATTTAGCACCCTGCTGCATTTCATATGCAGTTTAATTTATTTTGTTACGTTTTTAAATCCATGTACAATTTAGGAACTGGATAGCTTAAGGGCCCACTAGTTCATTATGAGCCTAAGAGGTTATTGCAATAACCTTCCTTCCTTAAAAACATTTGATTGGTTAGTAACAGAAAGTATATCTATCTGTTGTGCTAGTCTAATTCACTATGGAACAAATGTCCATATGAAATTTGAGCTGTGATAGATTTGCTATGTTTCTGTCAGTTTAAAGTGTGTTTAAGTGTAACTCGCCCAGAAGTAGGATGATAGGTGAGACACAAATATTATAATATTTTTTGATTGCTTTTAAATTTTATTTATGGTGTATTGGGAGGAGTGGCCTAGTGGTTGGGGCAAGTTACCTCAGGCCGGAAGGTCAGGGGTTCAAATCCCACTAAAGGACAGCAACCTTGGGCCGGAAGGACTGAGGTTTATAGTCCCACAGGTGCTCCTTGTGGTCTTGGGCAAGCCACTTAACCCTCCATTGCCCATGTTCCCTGTAAAATAGTTATCTCCAAGTTATAATGCCCTGTTCAATGTAATTTCAGTTTGTTCAATGTAAACCGCCTTGATGATATGAAAGGTGGTATATAAGAAATGTTAAATAAATAAATAAATAAAATTGTTCTTATGTGTTACTGTTCCTGTTTAGTACTAATCGGGAATTAAAAAAATAAGATTATTATTTTTGTCTGTCTTGATTTGACCCGGCGAAAAGCGGTATATAAATATGGCTAAATAAATAAATTGATTTTTATTCTGTATATTAATCTGTTCTTTACATTGGTATTGATTATAAATATACTATTATTCTATGTTTTGTAACATTATTCTTTATGCAAAGGGTCTTTCAGCTTGTGGGATAAAAAATAACTAATAAAATAAGCATTTATTTGCTTGAAATGCTGTTCTATTCAAGATTCTCATGTGCTTTTTTTGTAGTTGCGAAGATGGCCAACACCTTGATTTGAAATGTTTTGTCTTTCTAACAGTGTCTGAGAGTAAAGAATTACCTGATCCAGTGAGAACGGTATTAAAGCAAGAAATGAACTGGCTCTTTGGAGAAACAAATCCAAAGGCATTTAATGAAGTGTTCCAGAAAAAGAACTCAGGCTCAATACCACATAGGTTATCAGGTAATGGTTCCACCCAAACAATAACCTCAGTTGGCTGCACACATTGTTGATGTTTTCATGCTTGCACTCTTGCTGCAGAGATGCGAACCCCTGGTTTAGTCATTCAGAAAAGTGGCTGGTGTATCACCTTTCTTTAAAAGGTTTACAAAGAAACTTGTCTGAGAGCGCTGCTGCCAGAGTTGGTTTCATCATCGGATAATGGTCCGTGCTGCATGCTAATGACCTGAGCTAAGGAGTTAGTTACTCTGGTTGTACTCTTTTCAATCAAAGATGAATAAGTTATTTGTTCAAAAAAGCTCTCTCAAAACATTTTGCAGGCATGATGGTTTCCATAGTGGAGTATCTTATTTCTAGTTCTGCACGGTGGGTTGTTAGGCTGCTGGTTAGGAGATGCAGGTTCAGTTGTTGCTGGGACAACAGCACTAAAGACTCATGCCCAGCAACAGCCACTGACTAATTCAGCTAAGTGCAACTGGCCTCCAAATAGACCTGCGATATGTCTTCTCTGGTAGAAACATAGGAAAAGTACCTGGCCATTATGTGTTAAGGCAGAGGTCACCAACCTGCGGCCCGCGGGCCGCATGCGGCCCACGAGGTCCCTTCGTGCGGCCCGCGAGGCTCTACCCCGGTTAACATTACTTGCGGCCCGCCAAGGATTCCAGCCATTGTATCCACGCGCTCGCAGCTCACCGACGACCACCTGCAAGCGTCCCTTCTCCTGTCAGTGTCATCTGTGAAGCCGGACTTTAAGCGTTTGTCTGCTAGCATGAATCATCAGCCATCTCATTAAATTCAATAAAGGTGATCAGCCATTGTTTTCATAATTTTGCGTTTGTTGTTTTTTTTCACGGGGGCGGGGAGAAGGGGGGTGCGGCCCGCGAGGCTCCCGGTAGTCGGCTGTGCGGCCCGCGGCCCTCTGGAGGTTGGTGACCCCAGTGTTAAGGTTTATAAACTGTAGTTGTACACTTCTGGTCACATTTATAAATCATTATTGTGCTGTAAATGCTGTTGCAATTATTTACTTGATGCATTTATTTAAGGCTCTTGAAACCTAGTCGGGAAATATATTGTTAGTCCACTAAAAAGGCTTATTTTTGTGGTAACCATTATATCTCCAGAAACAAACAGGAATGAGTCTTCACATATGGGTATCGTCGGTACCGACGGAGCCTGCGCGGGAACGCTCCCCAGCGTCCAGTAGGAAAGCTTTTGGGAGCATCCCACAGTGCCTGCGCGCTGCCTTCCCGCCTTTCCCAACCGCCTCTCTCCAGTTCTTCTTTTCCGCGGAGCCAGCAAGTCGTGTTTCCTGTCACCGCTGAAGAATTTCTTATTTTCTTTTATTTTTCTTTAGTCGCATGTCTGCCTTCTCGACTCCGGACCGGTACCACCGGTATTTTAGCTTTCTTTCTAAAAAAAAAAAAAAAACTATTCTTTCTACTTCGGTGCATTGTGCATTTTCTTCTGTGGCCTTAGGCCTACAGATATATTTTCCACATGGAAAAACCCACCTCCGGGTTTAAAAAGTGCACGAAGTGCAGTGGCACTATTTCTGTCACTGACGCCCATGACTGGTGTCTAAAATGTTTAGGTCCTGACCACTTCATCGCGGATTGTGAGTCCTGCTCCATGATGTCTAAAAGAGGGTTACAAAATCGGGCAGCCAAGCTCAGTACCCTGTTTCCCTCCGATGCAGCTTCTGTGGCATCGACGTCTTCCAGGGCTGCTTCTTCATCCCATGGATCTCAGGTAACAAAACTTAAGTCCGGCCGGTCCTCAAAGGGTACATCTCCCTCTAAGTATCGAGATGTCCCCGAGCTTACTCTTGAGGAATCCACACCGGCAAAATTACCCCGGCGGAAGGCTCCGGCTTCCAAAGCTTTTATCTATGGGGTCACAGGTTGACATCAATGGCTCGGCCTCGACCGATCACCTGTTACAATGTTCTGGGGTACCGGTGGTTCCTACCGGTACCGACATCCAGACATTGGTGGCGACGATGGATCAGAATATTCTAACCATGCAGCGTGCCATCACGGCATTCATACAAGCTGCGACGCCTACGGTACCGCAACAAACTCCGTTGTCGGTACCGATTCCGGTACCGGATCCGGCACCGGTTCCGATACCGGTACCTCTTGCATTGACATCAACATCGACAGCAGCGATACGCTATCCAGTGATGCCCATTAGTACCGACTCGGTACCGATGACTCCCGATGTCGATACCCCCCGGTACTCGTATCGGGCTCTGCGAGAGCATCCAGACAGTCGATACTTCGATTTCTCTGAAGAATCGGATTCATCAGAGGCCTCCATTGAAGCATCGGGGATCCTTCCTCAGGAACCCTCTTCTCCAAAAAGGAGAATGTCTCCTCCTGAAGACTTGTCTTTTCAAGACTTCATCAGAGAGGTGGCCAGAGGCCTGTCCATCTCAGTAGCCTCTGAAACTGAGCCCAGAGCCAATAAATTAGATATTCTACAATATCCTAAGGCTCCTAAAGAGGCAGCCATCTTACCAATACATGAGATTCTTTATGATCACATGTTGGGTATATGGGAAACTCCTCTTTCCACCTCTCCTTTTTCTCGTAGGTTGGACACCATGTATCGTGTTCCTCCTTGTCCTGGGTTTCATAAGACTCAGCTTCCTCACCACTGTATTGTGGTTGAGTCTGCTATGAAAAAAATCAAGAGTACATAAAGGCACTCCTCTGCTCCTCCAGGAAGAGAATGCAGAACCTTAGATGCTTTTGGCAGGAAAATTTTCCAGGCCAGTATGCTTGTAGCCAGAATCAACTCCTATAGTCTCTATATGGGGATGTTTCAAAAAGAAGTTACAGATCATCTGCACACCTTATCTCCTTTTATGTCAGAAGATAAGAGAGAGGAATATATTACCTGGCTTAAACATGCACAGGATGTATCCAAGTTTTCCAACCGTGCAGCCTTTGACTCTTTTGAGGGTGCCAGTAGAGCTTCGGCTATGGCTATAGGCGCACGCAGAGTAGCTTGGTTACAAGTCTCTGATTTGGAATCCTGGGTACAGGATGGTCTAGGTAACCTTTCCTGTACAGGGTAAAACCTGTTTGGCAAAGATTAGCAAGCAAAGGCCAACCAGATGGATGCTGAAAATTCTGCTTTAGATAGACTTTCAAAGTCTACTACTGCTCCTTTTAAAAAGAGGTTATTCAAAAAAGCATCTTTCCCCAAAAAAGGGAAATTTTCTAATGGTTATGGTCAGGCCTCTTCTCAAGGTCGTTTTGCTGCAAAGAGACAGCAACAACCAAAACAGGCCAAGCCTCAGGCTGCGAGGACTGCTACAGCCCAACAGCCACAGCCTCAGCCTCCTCAGGGCCTTTGACTTTCCACTAGAGAACTTAGCCTTTCTGGCTCTAGAACATCCAGAGCCTCTCACCATTCCAGGAAGGTTAGCTCACTTTGCTCCCAGATGGGAACAAATCACAGCAGAGCAATGGACCCTCTCCATCATACGGGATGGGTACAAGCTTCATTTCTTAAACCTTCCCCCTCACACCATGGTGAAGCAGTTCAATTCTCCAACATCTCTCCTCAACCTTCTAGGTCAAGAGATTGCTACCCTTCTTGCCCAAGGGGCAATAGAAGAAGTACCCCTTCTTCAACAGGGCTCAGGGTTCTACTCCCCCTATTTTCTCATCCCAATGAAAACGGGGGCTACAGACCCATATTAGATCTCAGAGAGTTGAACAAGTTTCTATGCAAGGAGAAATTCAAGATGACTTCTCTCGGAACTCTCCTTCCATACCTCCAGAGTCAGGAATGGCTTTGTTCTCTAGACCTCAAGGATGCGTACACTCATGTCCTCATTCATCCAGCACACAGAAGGTTCCTTCGGTTCCTTGACCAAGGAAAGCACTACCAATACAAGGTGCTTCCTTTCGGTCTGGCCTCTGCTCCAAGAGTGTTCACAAAATGCATGGCAGTGGTAGCTGCATTTTTACGCACTCTAGGGATATTCGTATTCCCATATCTGGACGACTGGCTCATCCGAGCTCCATCCCAGTCAGAGGCCAAGGCTTCTCTGGCCTGCACAAAGCGTGTTCTTCAGTATCTGGGACTGGTAATCAACATTCCAAAATCCCATCTCACCCCTACTCAGTCTCTAGAGTTCATAGGGGCCTTACTGGATACCGCAACTGCAAGGGCCTATCTTCCCCAGGCCCGTTGCCTACGCTTGGTGCAGTTAGCCTCCAAGATTCAGTTAAAATCCCATTTAACTGCTCGAGAGATGTTACAACTCTTAGGCCACATGGCATCCACTGTGCATGTGGTTCCTTACGCTCGCCTTCACATGAGGGCAGCTCAGTGGACTCTATCCACCCAATGGACACAGGCATCAGGTTGCCTGTCAGACAAAATAGCAACCTCCAGTCGCCTCTTTTGGTCCTTCCACTGGTGGAGGTCCACTCAAAATCTGTTGCTGGGGTCCCCCTTTCAACAACTATTACCCCAGGCAACCCTTACAACAGATGCCTCTCCAAGGGGTTGGGGAGCTCACCTACAGGATTTCTCCACCCAAGGCATCTGGTCTCCACAGGAGACATCTCTACATATCAACCTCATAGAGCTCAGAGCAATCTTTCTGGCTCTCAGAGTCTTCCACACCCTGCTCAGCTACAAGACAGTCCTCATTCACACGGACAACCAAGTAGCCATGTTCTACGTGAACAAGCAGGGAGGGACTTGGCTCTCTGTCGCTTTGCAACGACGCTCTGAGATTGTGGGCCTTCGCCAGAGAGCATCAAATCCATCTCATGGCAGTGTATCTAACAGGGGTTCAAAACTCTTGGGCAGACAGACTCAGTCGAGTTCTGCTTCCACACGAATGGTCCCTCCATGGGGACCAGATAGCCAGGATTTTTCGGATTTGGGGTACCCCAGACATAGACCTGTTTGCAAGTCCGTGGAATGCCAAACTTTCCCGGTTTTGTTCCAGGATTCCGTGTCAGGGAGTTCAGGCCAAGGATGCCTTCCTCCTTCACTGGGGGCAAGACTTCCTCTATGCCTTTCCACCTATTTCCCTCATCCCCAAGACTCTGTTCAAGCTTCAGAGAGACAAGGGGTCTATGATCCTCATAGCACTACGTTGGCCACGCCAAGTGTGGTACCCTCTACTTCTGCATCTCCCTCAAGCTCCCTCCCTGGACCTGGGGTCTGCTCCAGATCTCCTCTCCCAGGAGGAGGGAACCTTGTGGCACCCAAATCCTCAGTCTCTTCATCTCAGGGCCTGGTTGCTGAAGGCCTAGACCTTCAAGATTTACAACTTTCTCAGCAAGTGAAGGATATCCTTCATGCTTCCAGAAAGCTTTCCACCAGACGTTCTTATGCTTTTAAATGGAAAAGGTTTTCCATTTGGTGTGCAGAAAATGGTCTTAACCCTTCTGCAATACCTTTTGAATTCTTTACTAGACTATTTGCTGCATTTATCCCATGCAGGCCTTAAAACAAATTCAATCAGAGTCCATTTGAGTGCTATTGCAGCTTCCCTGAAGCCTCTCAATGGACAACCTATTTCCTCTCATCCTCTTATAGCAAGATTCATGAGAGGCCTTCTTTTGACTAAACCTCCCATTAGACCACCTCCAGTGGCATGGGACTTAAATCTGGTTCTTGGCCAGCTCATGAAGCCACCCTTTGAACCCTTAGCCACTACCTCCTTGAAATTCCTTTCCTGGAAGATTATTTTTCTCATTGCAGTCACCTCAGCTCGCCGTATCAGTGAGTTGCAAGCTCTAGTGGCTAATCCTCCTTATACAAGGTTCCATCATGACAAGGTAGTCCTCAGAAATAATCCACACTTTATGCCTAAAGTGGTCTCACCTTTTCATCTGAACTAGGAGGTATATTTACCTGTCTTCTTTCCAGGACCTCATGCATCAAGTGCAGAGAGGAGTCTTCATACCCTGGATTGTAAAAGGGCACTTGCCTTCTATTTACAAAGGACACAGCAACAAAGAAAGTCCCCTCAACTTTTTGTTGCTTTTGATCCTTCTCATTTAGGACTTCCAGTCTCTAAGAGAACTCTATCCAATTGGATTGCTCAGTGTATTTCCTTCACTTACCAGAGTAAGAACCTTTCTCTGGAAGGCCATGTCACAGCTCACAATGTGAGGGCCATGGCAGCCTCTATGGCTCATCTAAACTCTGTGTCTATCGACCAAATCTGTCGAGCAGCCACCTGGGCATCGGTTCATACTTTCACAGCCCATTACTGCTTGGACAAGGACTCCCGCCGGGATGCCTTGTTTGGTCAGGCTGTTCTCAAACACCTGTTCCATAAAGTTTATATACCTGTTTGCTGTAAACACGGAGTAGCCTGTTATTCTGTTGATGTTGTTGTATGTGAACCGCGCTGATACCAAATAGCGCAGTACTATATATAAAAGATTGTAATAAATAAATAAATAATCAACTCCTACCCTCCATCCCTGACTGGATGCCTGAGATTCATGGGTGGAGGTGGAGCCCTTCCAGGGACTCACAATCTGGGTGATCTCCCAGGCATCTCTAGCTGGGGAGTCCCCATATGTGAAGACTCATTCCTGCTTGTTCCTGGAGATAGCACAGTTACTTACCTGTAACAGGTGATCTCTGGGAACAGCAGGAATTAGTCTTCACAGCCCACCCACTTCCCCTGGGAGTTGTATCTCTCTATCTATCTTTCCTTTCCTCTCTCTCTCTTTGTCTCAGCTTTAAAACTCGAACTGGAGAGAGGCGGTTGGGAAAGGCGGGAAGGCAGCGCGCAGGCGCTGTGGGATGCTCCCAAAAGCTTTCCTACTGGACGCTGGGGAGCGTTCCCGCGCTGGCTGCGTCGGTACCGACGATACCCATATGTGAAGACTAATTCCTGCTGTTCCCAGAGATCACCTGTTACAGGTAAGTAACCGTGCTTTCTGTGCAGTAAACTGACTACCATGGTTACCAAACCCTCTATTAGATATCTAGGAGTCACACTTGACCAGTGACTCGACTTGAAGACCCATATAGGCAATGTAGCAAGAGCGATATACCATAAAATCCGATCACTTAGACACATACGCACCTTACTGGAACCTGGCGACTTCCGCACATTATACCAAGCCTTGATCATACCGCATCTTGACTATGCAAGCGCCATACTCCACAGTCTCCCGCAATCCACGCTACACCCTTTACAGCTTGCAATAAACTGCTGCAAGAGTGCTCCAGGGCGCTTCCAAGTGGGCACACATTACACCCATCCTTAAACAACTCCTCTGGCTCCCCATAAAAGGCAGAATTACGTTCAAAACCATAATTCTGACCTTCAAGATCATAAATAAGCTCGCCCCATCAGCCCTAGCAGACCTCATTCAGATAACCCCCCTGAACAGACCTAGAAAATCCCCTGAGGACAATAAACTAATAGTCCCAAGAGAAACAACCAAGTGCTGCCAGACAACAGTGAACAGGGCTTTCAGATTCTCGGCACCAAAATGCTGGAACAGCCTCCCTCCTAGTATACGGGCAATCACTAATTTAACGCAGTTTAGGAAGCTCTGAAATACCACCTTTTCCTCGAGCATTACCCGGATGACAGCACCTCAAATGCCTCATCAGTAAACTAACCACTTCAAACAGACATTCAGCCCGCTCTTTCTGTACAGTTGTAAATAGTTACCCCCTTGTTATCTATCCAAGTTCTGTTGCCTGTTAATTGTAAACACAAATCGAAAGTTTTGAGATGTGTATTTAACTGGTTCTGTGTAAACCGCACTGATGGAAAATAGCGCGGTATATAAGTGCATGTAATAAATAATAATAATAAATAACCACGTTATTTTATTGAAGACACCTTGTAGCACAAATAGCAATAAAAGAAAATTTTTAAAGCTGCAAGTGGGCGAGAGAATCAAGCCATGAGAGAAATTAGATAATACTTAAGATGAAATGTGAAAGTATCGGCAAAGGTTTATGTAGCTTATACAGTGATGGGGAAGATGGTTTCTGTCATGCTGCTGAGCAGTTAAGGAAAAAGCCATATTACCCATCTGAGAGCACAACAAGGTGGACAACTGAGCAGAATCCTTGGAGGATGTAAAGGGAGACCAAGGATTGATAGTTTGCTGTTTCTAGATCACAGAGGGAAAGATGTGTTAGGGCCGAGTATTTGAAAATTATGAAGATGTGGAGTAATAGACTCTTTTTATTGTAAATTTAGCTGTGTTGTATTAGAAAAGACGAATGGAAGTTGTTGTATGATAAGACTTAGACCAGTTTTGTGGTAAAAACATTTAGAAAGGGGTAAATGCAGATGGTATTGGAAGACTAGAAACTAACTAGTTTAGCTGAAATATTAAATGTGTTTTAGTTGGCTTAGAAGCGTAAAATTTGTTAGATTACAAGTATATCCCTGTACATAGTTAATCCTGCTACTTCCCTTCTCCCCTCCCTGGTTCAAATATTCTTGTATATTGTTGTTTGTATACTGTATATTTTTCGTTTTATGTACTATGTTGAATTTCAATGTAAACTGTTCTGAGTGAAGGACAAAGCGGTATAAAAAATGGTTAAATAAATAAATAGATTGCACGTCCCAGTATGTGTTTTGTGGACAGCCAGGGCAGGCCCTACTAGTGAGTGACCTGTTTTTCATACTTGGCCCCACTTGTTGGCTCTGCTTTTCAGTCCCTACTGAGATACGCAAATGAGGTCCTGCAAGTGAGTGTCTGCACATGGCCCAGCATCCCTCCCTCACCCCTCTCTCCCCCCCATAGGTCATCCTTGGCACAGCCACCAACTTTGCTTCTAGCTCTTTCACATGCTCACCAAACATGAGATGCCGGCTGTCTGCAGTTCTACATGGATCTTTTTCAACTTCACCGGTGTATTTTCTTCTGCTAACTACTGGATATGAAACCAAGGAACTAACCAAGGATCCTCAGCTATAGTACTGATGCATATGAATCAATGTGGGATTGCTAAATGCTTAGGGGGGGCAGGGGTTTGTTTCTCAGAGCTTTTAAGTTATACTGCTTGACTGAAATATAAATACTCTGATGTTGCCAACTGAATTTTCTCTTTATTTATTTATTTTTATTTCTTATATACCGCGCTATTATAATCAGTGCGGTTTACATTTGAAACAGAACATACAAGAATGTAAGCAAGTTACATCAAGTTTTTACATTGAACAGGGAATGTAAACATGGAGTAAAAACGAGGGAGAGACCATGTACATATTATAAACAAATTATAATGCTCTTACAGATAAATAAAAATATGACCTTTTGAGAACTTATGAGAACTGCTGCAGGTCTGTGCATGGGTCTTTGCTGCTGGGGGTTTAATGAATGATGCCTAGTTGTTTATGGTGGCATATGAGTTGAAGGGAACTGTAATGTCTGGTTTTGCTCTAGCTGCCAAAATGATGTACTACTTGGATCCTTCCAGCCAGAAGAGAGCAGTGGAATTGGCAACAGCACTTGATGAATCTCTTAGTAACAGGACCCTCCAGGTAAATATTTTGTCTTCACCATTTTAGGCCATTCCAGTATCCCTTTGCTTCTTTTAGAGTACTGTTACCATTCTGGTTTTCAGTGCATGAGGCTCTAAGCATTGCACATTGGCACCAATGAGAGCATTTGAGAAAATTCATAACCATTGCATATTTGTAAAGTATTTCAGAGGTATATAACTAGAAAACAACTTTTGGCATATTGGTGTCAATTAAAATATTTACTTCTGAGTTGGTTTTGAAATTTTATAAACCTTTCCTCATAGTATTTAGAAAATCTGTTTTGGAATAGGGTCCAAAGTCCCCTCATTTAGACTGATAGCACCTGATCACCGTTGAATGATAATGCCATAAATGCAGCATGAGCTGGCTTGAGTATCATTCTTTGATCTAATTTTTAACATTAACATAAGAGCATAAGAAATGCCATACTGGGTCAGACCAAGGTCCATCAAGCCCAGTATCCTGTTTCCAACAGTGGCTAATCCAATTCACAAATTACCTACAAGGTTCCACAAAGCTTGTATTGGGACAAGCAGTAGATTCCCAGGTCCTCTTTAATAATGGTTTATGGACCTTTTGTCCAAGAACTTGCCCACACCTTTTTTTAAACCCAGCTACACTAACAGCTTTTACTACATCCTCCGGAAATGAATTCCGGAGTTTGATTACGTGTTGAGTGAAAAAATATTTTCTCTCATTTGTCTTAAATGGGTTACACTGTAGCTTCATTGCAGGTCCCCTAGTCTCTCTACTTTTTGATGGCGTAAACAATCTCTGTTTACCCATTCCACTCCATTCATTAATTTATAGACCTCTATCATATCTCCCCTTAGCCGTCTCTTTTCCAAGTTGAAGAGCCCTAACCTTTTAAGCCTCTCATAAGTCTATCTTTCAATCCGCTGTATCTTTTGTAATTCCACTATATCATTTTTAAGATATGGCGACCAGAATTGCGCACACTATCCAAGTTGCAGTAGCACCATGGAACGACAGAGGCATTATAATATCCTTTGTTTTATTCTCCATTCCTTGTCTTATGATACCTAGCATTCTATTTGCTCTCTTGGCCACCGCTGCACACTGGGCGGAGGGTTTCAATGTGTTTTCCACGATGATGCCTAAATCTTTTTCCCGGGTGGTGGTTCCTAATGTGGAACCTTGCATCATGTAACCATAGTTCAGGTTGTTCTTTCCTAGGTGCATAACTTTGCACTTGTCCACATTAAATTTCATCTGCCATTTCAATGTCCAGTCTTCTAATTTATCAAGGTCCTCTTGCAATTTTTCACAATCCTCTTGGGTTTTAACAACATTGAATAATTTTCTGTCATCTGCAAAATTGATTACCTCATTCATTATTCCCATTTCCAGGTCATTTATGAATATGTTAAAAAGCAGCGGACCCAGCAAAGATCCTTGGGGTACTCCACTATTCACCTTTCTCCATTAGGAAAATTGGCTATTTAGCCCTACCCTCTGCTTTCTATCATTTAACCATTTCCTGATCCACAATAGTACATTGCCACATGTCCCATGACTCTTTAATTTCGCCAAGAGTCTCTCACGAGGAACCTTGTCAAAGATTTTCTGAAAATCCAGATACATATATTAACCGGCTCACCTTTGTCTACCTGTTTATTCACACCTTCAAAAAATATAACAGATTAGTAAGACAAGACCTTCCTTGGCTAAAGCCATATTGGCTTTCTCCCATTAAACCATGACTATCTACATGTTCAGTATTTCATTCTTTATAATGGTTTCTACCATTTTTCCCAGTACTGACATCAAGCTCACCAGTCTGTAGTTTCCCAGATCACCCCTGGAACCCTTTTTAAAAATTGGCGTTACCTGGAGATTGGCGAAAGGCTAATGTATTACAGATGATTTTAATGATAGTTCACAGATTACTAATAGTAGTTCCTTATCGTCCCTCTAGTCTAGTCCCGGACATCTGGGTTTAAGCACCTCCTCCCACAGCCTTGGAGACTGAGCACGTCACCCTTTTTTGTTGACACCAGCATAAATAGACAAGGAACCGCCTCCTTGATCCAGTTAGTTCAGTCTCCAAGGCAGCTGAAGGAGGTGTGAGCCTCAGAGGTTAGGGGGCTCACTGAAGGAATGATTGAGGAGCTTTTGGTAGTATGTTAGATTAAAAAAAAAAAAAAAAAAAAAAAGCTGAAAGAAAGAAGAGACCTTCAATTTCAATTGATTCTTGATAGTATGCATTTATAAGGCTACGCTGCCGCTTTAAATCTGGCGGTTAGTTTATTTGCCGTTTTTCGGCACGAGTAAGACTACGCTCCCCCCTCTCCCCCCTACCTGGAGTTTGCTGGAGTCAAGGTAGAGTGCGGGAGCTGTGACTGGGGCCTCCGTCTCCCGAACCTGTGAATCGGGTGAGGAGACGTAGAGGAATTACGTTTCAGTCAGCGGAGCAGAGCCGCGGCGGTCGGAGTGTGCTCAGCCGCAGCGGTGCTCTTAGAAGCCGGCGAGAGGCAGCAGGCAGTCTGTCCTTTTGAAAGAGGTGAGAGGCGTGTAGCGCTGACATTGCGATCGGTGATAGAGGATTTGGAACAGGCTAAGGGGAGTGGAGTAGGCCACGCGACTGCTCTGTTGAATAAAAAGCGCGGCAAAGTGCAGCAGTCGCGGCTTGTGGGAGAGCAAGCCTTAACCACGCGGTGTTTCTGCGGGAGACCTTGGGGAAACGATAGGATTTTAGTTTCTGGCACAGCTTCGAGACCGAGGGGCTCTTAGGGGAACATCCTGAAATAAGGGACTGCAGAGTCTCTGGTTTTAAAAGAAAAAGAAGGCAATAGGAGGTGGAAAGCTTTATTTAGTACAGGAGTCTTACCAAAATGCCCTCAAAGCCTCAATGTGTTATGTGTGGGGCCAGGAAGGGGTCAGTGTCAGAGTTGGGTGTCTGTAGAGGCTGTGCACAGGAAAATGCAGCTAGGGAGATGCATACAGAGGGAGAAGCACAGGGGGAGGAAGCGTCGGGCTCGCCGGAACCCCTTTCTCCAACTCTACCACCTCCGGGGCCGGTGCCTGGTCCGTCCACGACTACGGAGCCCTCCTCATCCCAATCTGTGTTACAGGGTGGCCTAGCAGCAATCTTTTCCCAAGATTTTGTGGCTCTGCTCCAGCAGGCCCTGAGAGGTCAGCAGGGAGCTGCAGGGGCGGACACAGGTTTGAGTCAAAAGTGGGCTGGAGCTTCTCTGACGGGGGAGGTGACAGGCGCCTCAGATAAAAAGCCTAAGTTAAGAAAGGAAAAGGTAGAAGGGTGTGTTTCAGAGAATATTTCAGAGGAGGAGGAATCAGACGGGGAGCTGGATCTGGAGGAAGGCGAGATCACGGAGCAGGAGGAACACGCAAGGGTAGTCAGGGTCTTCAGGCGAGATGAGTTGCCAGCTCTTATTTCAGAGACTCTGAAAGTGCTTAATGTGCCGGCGGCGGAACCAAAGGCGGATTCTTCTCTGGAGGATCCATTGCTGCAGGCGATTCGGAAGTCCCAGAGAGCTTTCCCGATGCATAGTCGTCAGGGAAATGATCCAAGAGGAGTGGGACACGCCGGAATGAGAGGTTCCAGGGTACTGACACATCTCTATCCATTACAAGAGCAGGATAAGGAGCTGTTCAAGTCGCCTAAAGTGGATGCCGCGGTAGCGGCGGTCACCAAGAAGACAATTCCGGTAGAGGGAAGTGCTGCTCTTAAAGATGCGCAAGATAGGAGGTTGGATAGTCTGCTAAAGCAAGTTTTTGATATCAATGCGCTGTCTCTGCAGGCTTCTATTTGTGGTGCGTGGGTAGCAAGAGGTTGCCTGCGTTGGGCCCAAAGGATGAAGTTGAATCATGCAGATGAGGTGGAAGAAGAAGCGGCCTGAATGGAGTCGGGGGCGGCTTATTTGGCGGATGTGTAATATGATCTCATTCAGGGTCTGGCGAAAAGCATGGCATCGGTTGTAGCGGCGCGCAGGTATCTGTGGCTTCATAATTGGGCGGCAGACGGAGCCTCTAAGGCAAGACTAGGGAAGCTCCCCTTTAGGTGTAAGCTTCTATTTGGAGAAGATTTGGATAAGGTGGCAAAAGACCTCGGGGAGTCTAAAGGGGGATGGCTGCCAGAGGATAAGCAAAAAACTAATCATCCTCTGGCACCCTCCAGGAGCCAGCAAAGGGAGTTTCGGAGGTTTCATACACCCAGATATGGTCAGTTTCAGAGAAGCCGTTTTCAGTATAGATCCCAGGGGTTTAGAGGAGCGGGGAGAGGTTTCGGAGCCTCCTCTTCCTCAACCCTCAAGAAGTCGCAATGAAGCAAGGGGGACCTAGGTAGGGTTGGTGCCCGTAGGGGGTCGGTTAAGGGAGTTTTATCCTGCCTGGGTCCAAATTACGTCAGATCGTTGGGTGCTGGAGGTCATTCAACACGGATATGCGTTGGAATTACAGAGACCAGTGTCGGACATCTTCGTACAGTTGCCTTGCAGAACAAAGTCAAAGCATCAGGCGGTGCTGGAGACCTTGCAAAGGTTGCTAGACCTCAAAGCGGTAGTACTGGTTCCAGCAGACCAATGCGGAGGCGGTCGATACTCGATATATTTTGAGGGATCTTTGCGGCCCATCCTGGACCTCAAAGGGGTAAACAGGTTTCTCAGGGTTTCTCACTTCCGCATGGAAACTTTGAGGTCAGTCATAGTTGCAGTACGGCAAGGAGAGTATCTCACGTCGCTAGATCTCTGCGAAGTGTACCTGCACATTCCCATCAGGGAGGAGCATCAGCGGTTTCTGCGCTTTGCACTTCCAATGGGACATTTTCAGTTCCAGGCGTTACCATTTGGATTGGTGACGGCGCCATGAGCCTTTACCAAGGTGGTGGTGGCAGTGGCCTTGCGGAAAGAAGGGGTATTGGTGCACCCGTACCTGGGCGACTGGTTGATTCGAGCAAAGTCCAGAAAAGAAAGCGAAGAGGCTACCCGCCGGGTGGTACAGTTCTTGCAAACCTTAGGTTGGGTAGTAAATACGGCAAAGAGCAAGTTGGAGCCGTCTCAGGAATTGGAGTACCTAGGAGCCCGATTCGACACAAAGAGAGGCAGAGTGTTCCTGCCGTTAAGCAGGGCCCAGGGATTAAGGCAGCTCGTGTGGGAGTTCTTGGCGAAGCGAGCCCCATCGGCGTGGCATTATCTGCAGTTCTTGGGTACGATGGCAGCCACGCTCGAGGTAGTGCAGTGGGCCAGGGCTCACATGAGACCGTTATAGAGGGCTCTGCTCAGGAGGTGGTCTCATCAGTCAGATCAGTTGTCCAAAAAGTTGGTCTGTCCGAGGCAGACAAGGCTGTCTCTACAGTGGTGGCTGGATCCCAGGAATCTAGAGCGGGGCATGCTGCTGGAATCGCCACAGTGGAAACCCTTGACGACGGATGCCAGTCTGTTTGGTTGGGGGGCACGCTTCGAGGGCCAGTTTGCCCAGGGACAGTGGACAGAACAGGAAAGACAGTGGGCGATCAACAGGTTAGAGCTCAGAGCAGTCACGCTGGCACTCAAGCATCAGTTGCAAGGGAACGCGATTCGGGTACTGTCGGACAACGCCACTGCGGTAGCCTACATCAATCCACAAGGGGGCACCAGCAGTGTAGCTCTGGAGGCAGAGGCGGACGTCCTGCTAGCTTGGGCCGAGTTGCATCTAGAGGCCCTATCGGCAGGGCATGTGGCAGGTGTGGAGAATGTGACCGCCGATTTTTTGAGTCGGGTCTTGGTGGACCCGGGCGAGTGGGTTCTTCATCCAGAGGTATTCAAGATGCTGGTGGATCGCTGGGAAATTCCGGTGATGGATCTCATGGCGACGTTCGCTTCAGCAAAGGTAGAAAGGTTTTACAGCATAAGGAGAGAAAGAATGTCCGAAGGTTTGGACGCCCTGTTACAGAAATGGCCGGAGGACCAGCTTCTATACGTGTTTCCACCCTGGGTCTTTATAGGTCGGGTACTGCAGAGGATAGAGAGACACAGGGGCCAAGTGGTTCTAGTAGCGCCGGATTGGCCAAGAAGACGATGGTATGCCGACCTGGTGCGGCTTCTAGTGGAGCCGCCGTGGAAATTGCCAGTCAGGGAAGATCTGCTGATGCAAGGACCTTTGAAGATGCCTCACGTGGATTGGTTTTCGCTTACGGCCTGGCTATTGAAAGGGCAAGGTTGATGTCTAGGGGGTATTCAGCAGCGGTAATATCCACTTTATTGTGATCCAGGGGTTAGATCTATCTCAGTGGCATATATCCGAGTGTGGCGAGTTTTTGAGAATTGGTGTAAAGATAAGGGGATGGTGGCACTGAGAGCCTCCATTCCGCAGGTTTTGGTCTTTTTGCAGGACTGTTTTGATAAGGGGCTGGCGGCAGCTTCTTTACGGGTCCAGTTGGCGGCACTCTCTTGCTTTCAAGGGAAGGTGCAAGGGATAGGGCTTGTCTCATCCGGATGTGAGGCGGTTTCTAAGAGCGACGTCTCTGTTGAGGCCGCCATGCCGGAAGCCAGTTCCGACATGGGACCTCAACTTGGTGTTGGAAGCGTTGATAGGTGAACCGTTCGAACCATTGGCTAAAGCAACTTTGAAGGATCTGACGCTGAAGGTTGTGTTTTTAGTAGCTATTTCTTCGGCAAGGAGGATCTCAGAGCTACAGGCTTTGTCATTAGGAAGCCGTTTCTGTCCTTCTATGACAAGAAGGTTGTTCTGAGAACCGTGCCGTCGTTCTTGCCAAAAGTCGTATCTGTGTTTCATGTGAATCAGACAGTTTCTTTGCCGGTCTTTGAGAAGAGTAGCACTGAGAAGTCCAAAAGTCGGTTACATCGGCTGGATGTAGGTCGAGTATTAAGGACTTATTTGCAAAGGACGGCTATCTTTCGCAAGACGGATCGGTTATTTGTCTTGTTTGGGGGGCCGAGGCAAGGGGAACCGGCATCAGTCTTCCATTGCACGGTGGCTTAAGGAGGCTATTGCTTCATATTTTGAAAAGAAAGGTTGTGCCAAGTGGTTTGAGGGCACACTCAACCAGGGCACAGGCGGCTTCCTGGGCAGAGTTCAGTTTGGTGCCGGCAGCAGAGATCTGCAAGGCGGCAACATGGTCGTCGTTGTATTCCTTTATCAAGCATTATCGGATTGATCTGCAAGCGGAAGGGGATGCTAGGTTTGGATCAGCAGTTCTTCAGGCTGGTCTAGGGGGTCCCTCCCGTTAAAGGCTTTAGTGCTCTGTTACATTCCCAGATGTCCGGGACTAGACTAGAGGGACGATAAGGAAGATGAAATTAGACTTACCTGCTAATTGTTCCTGGAGGAACTCTAGTCTAGTCCCGTATCCCTTCCTGTTGTGTTTTGGGCCATAGCCTGAAGAGGATACAGTCCTTAGGCATGTGACTGGTTAGGATATGGTCCTTTTGTGGGGAGGGAATTGTATGTTATGTACAGTACAGTCTTATCAGTCTCTGCTGACAGGTCCTGCGGAGAGGTCGGAGCAGGTCTATGCAGAAGCATACATAAGCCTTTCCTGGTAAGTAACCGGGTTTTGTTATTGTTAGGCAAATTTATGCAGTTTTTATAGTTATATAACGTTTAAGATGATTTCTGCTTACTTATTGCTCTGCTGAGTCTGCTTTGTCAATAGGTTACTGGATCAAGGAGGCGATTCCTCGCCTATTTATGCTGGTGTCACCAAAAAAGGGTGACGTGCTCAGTCTCCAAGGCTGCGGGAGGAGGTGCTTAAACCCAGATGTCCGGGACTAGACTAGAGTTCCTCTAGGAACAACAATTAGCAGATAAGTCTAATTTCATCTTCTGCAATCTCATATTTCAGTTCTTTCAACACCCTCTGATGTATAACATCCGGTCCAGATGATTTGTTACTCTTTAGTTTATCAAATGAGTGGAGGAGTAGCATAGTGGTTAGAGTAACTGCCTAGTACCCAGAAGATCAAGGGTTCATTTCCCACTGGCACTCCTTGTGACCTTGGGCAAATCACTTTACCCTCCATTGCCTCGGAAGAAAAGGCCTGGCAATCTACTTCCGGTGAAACATTGCCAAGAAAACCCAGAAGCAGCTGGGTAGCTAGGAGTCAGCACTGACTTGATGGCACTAAAAAAAAAATAAAAGTTCATCAATTAGTTGTAATACATCTTTCCGTTTTATTGATATTTCTTTCATTTCTTCTGATGCATCACTCCTAAATACATTTTCAGTCATGGGTAACTTACCTACATCATCTTCAGTAAATACCGAAGCAAAGAATTCATTCAGTTTCTCCGCTATGGCCTTGTCCCCTCTTAGTGCCCCTTTTACCCTCTATCATCTAATGATCCAACTGACACACTCACAGGTTTTTTGCTATGAATGTACTTGAAAAAATTTATTATGCGTTTTTGCTTCCACAGCAAGCTTTTTTTTTTTCAAATTCTCTCTTTGCCTGCCTTATCAATGCCTTGCATCAACAACTTCTTCCACCTGCTGCCATAGACAGAATAGGAACATGCAATGTTTGGTATCATTTGATGCATTTTCATCTTCTGGCAAATAAACATGCCATCTGTTTTCAGAAATCACCCATAGAAATGTTCCATTAAAACTAGTCATAATGGCCCAATATTCTGCTATTATAATATTGTTCCCATTATAGCTTTTACCAGGGAAAATGTAGGGAATAGTTGTCGTTTTTCAGATATAACAGTTTAAAAGGAGAATTTCCTACCCAGATTTGAAGACAGTTATTCAAGCCAGGAGAAAATAGTTGCCCTCTTTCCCCCCCCCCTCCCCCCCCATTTCCAGCCGAATGTCACACTTTCGACTTGAGTAGATTGTGAACTAACTTTTCCCAGCAGCATCTGTTTTCTTCAGGCAGATAAACAGCAAGGAATTTCTATTAGGAAAACCTTGCCCTTACTTCAGAGGAGGATTACCAAAATGGTACACATTTTGCTTCAAAAGCTCTATCAGATATGATGTAAACCCTAAGGGGAGAGAGAGGGATATGATGGAAACATTTAAATACCAGTAAGGCATAAATGATGCTGAAGAAGCAACATTCATCAACGGAAAGGAAGTTACAGATACAGGGGTTCTCAACCCTGTCCTCGGGACCCACCTAGCCAGTCGGGTTTTCAGGATAACCACAATGAATATGCATGGGAGAGATTTGCATATAATGGAGGCAGTGTATGCAAATCTCTCTCATACATATTCATTGTGGTTATCCTGAAAACCCGACTGGCTAGGTGGGTCCCGAGGACAGGGTTGAGAACCCCCTGGATTAAGAAGTCATGAGAGGCTAAAGGGATTCGACTCTGGACTAACATTAGAAAATATTTTCTCAAGAAAGGGTGATGGAGGCATAAAACTGCCTACTAACAGACAGTGGTGTAAAAAAACATTCAGAAGGCCTCGGATAAACACAGGTGATCCTTGGTCATGAAGTGAAGGGGAAAGTCAAATGTATGCTGTGGTCTACAGTAGGGATGTGGCCAAAAACGTTCAGCTGATGCTCGTTTAAAATAAATTTTTCCTGATTTTTAAGCTTTCATCTGTATTGATTTCACATGTTCACTCTGTAGATGTACGTTGTATGCACGCTAGAACTTTAACCATACAAATCGATTTTATGCATGTTACATAGTTCATAAAAATACACAAAAGCAATTTATATACACTTTAAATTTCTAGGTGCCTGAAGGAACCTGGACAGATTAGATGTGCCTTATGATCCTTATCGGCTCTTATATTCTTTGTTTCAGTGCTGGGAGAGAGGATATCCTTCCAAGTGAGAGAACTCCCTTGTCTGAATCATCTGTGTTAGACACAAACTGACAGTGAGGTCACTTGTACTGAAGAGAGCTCTTCACTACCTCTAGAAGCCTTTGTTTTGTGCTGCCACCAACAGATCAGTTAGAGCAGGAGTGCACAAGTTCAGTCCTCATGAGCTGCATTCAGGCAAGGTTTTCAAGATATCCCTAATGAAAATGCATGAGCAAGATCTGCATATATCATTGTATGCAAATCTATCTCATGCATGCTCATTACAACACAAAATATCACTACAATACTCTCAGACCTTCAATCCCTCTACACACACAACACATACAAACTAAAATATTCACTAAAATCCATAAAACAGGTCCAAATCTCATATAGGAAACCAATCGAAAGGGCAGCAGATGTTCATTCAACCAGAGAGAAAAAGCCTCAGGACAATATCTCATCCTACTATGCGGCGACACAGAGCCGTAGGGGAAACAAAGAGCTCAACGTCATTGGCTTAAAAAAAACTCCCCTTTTTTAGTAGTATTATCTCTACTGAAATTCATTAAACTTAACAGAACGGCGCAAAGGTACATGTGAACAGAACAGACAGGGTCAGCGTAATTACACAGACTATCCTCGCACCCCCCAAAACATTTTGCTTATCTGAAGACAGTCGACTGTTGCCAAAAAATAAACCGGTCAGTTGGGTGTGGAGCTAATAGATCCCAGCGGCATTTGAGCTTTGCAGTGGTGGTTTGCTACAAGCGAAGGTGGCTAGTGGCATGTGAACTGTGAAGCAGCAATTTTAGTTGCCAGAAGAAGCTAATTGGAAGATGTTTTGGCAATAGTCGACTGTCTTCAGATAAGTAATCTGTTTTGAGGGGTGTGAGGATAGTCTGTGTAATTAAGCTGGCCCTATCTGTTCTGTTCACATGTACCTTTGCCTCATTGAAGGGGTCCCTGCTTGAGCTCACTCAGTCTCTGGTTTGATGTTTTATTGATAATTTGAATTTGATATATTAATATTTTGCTGCTGTTCAAATGGCAGGTATTGCTGAGGTGCCTTATAATACCTTACGTTCTGTTAAGTTTAATGAATTTCAGTAGAGATTATAATACTAAAAAGGGGAGGTTTTTTTTAAGCCAATGATATTGAGCACTTTGTTTCCCCTACGGCTCTGTGTCGCTGCATAGTGGGATGAGACATTCTCCTGAGACTTTTCCTTCCTGGTTGAATGTTTGAACATCTGCTGCCCTTTTGATTGGTTTCCTATATGAGATTTGGACCTGTTTGGTGGGCTTTAGTGAATATTTTAGTTTGTGTGAGTTGTGTGTGTAGAGGGACATGCATATTCATTATGGATATCCTAAAAATCTGGCCTGAATGCAGCTCATGAGGACTGTACTTGTGCCACTCCTGCTTTAACTGATCTGTTGGTGGCAGCACAAAACAAAGGTTTCTAGAGGTAATTAATGAAGAGCACTCATCAGTACAAGTGTCCTCACTGTCAGTTTGTACCTAAAACAGATGATTCAGCCAAGGGAGTTCTCTCACTTGGAAAGATGGTAAGCAACCTTGCCTGTAAGGAAAAATAGGATTTTCCATTGGGGATGTGAACGATTAGCTACATTTGTGTTGGAGAGGTACATGGTGATGCTATGGACACTGGGCCAGCCCCAAAGTTTGTTTCAAGGTGTTCAAGCCTTAAGCCTTACTTCCCCTCTAGCTGTCAATCTGTTTAGCATTGAATGTCCTTGCTCTGACATCCCCAGAAGCTGCCACCCTAGGTGACTGCCTAGTTTGTCTAATGCTTGTGCTGGCCCTGTATGGATCTCGGTAGGTAGTTTAATTTAAAGCAGTTGCAGGGGGGAGGTTATTGCTGGTGAATATCTGTGGGTGCTGCTGTTGCTCGGCACCCCAGTGGTAACTGACTAGCACCGGGGTGTTCTGGGGACAGAGCAGAGGCAGCACCCGACACTGACCAGGCAGTGGAAATATTGAGCCACTGCCCAGTTATCGCTAAGTAGCAAACGTTGGGCACCTGAAAGGGTGGCCTAACGTTTGCCACAGAAGCTAACCGGCCCAGCATTGAATGTCTGGATCTTTAGTTCAGTGGCAACAGCTAGCGGCTTTAACAGCACTAGCTGCCGCTGCTCACTATCGGGACCTGCCTTTATAGTCCACTTTCCTCAGACCAGGATCTGGTTCAAGGTGGAATATAATCAAAATGTAATGCAGTATATAAATATTAACATTGCTTTCTAACATCAATAGCTAACAGAAATCAATTATTCTTTAACATAACACAAGAGCCCTCAATCTTTATTTTAACTTGGTGCAGAAAAGAGATTGAGAAAAGAAGAGAAGCAAGCTGTGGGTATAGGAAGGACAGTAATGAAATGTTTAGGGCTGCAAGCTTATCAGAAGTACTGTGCTGCCGTTAAGTAAGAGCCTTAAAATGTGAAATACGTTTTCATCCATATTCATTAGAGAGCCTAATGATTAGAATAATGGACTGGGAACCAGGAGTGTTAGGTTCAAATACTGTTCCTTATTGTCCCTCCAGTCTAGTCTCAGACCTCGGAGTTTAAGCACCTCCTCCTGCAGCTTGGAGACTGAGCACGCCACCCTTTTTAGGTGTCACCAGTATAAGTAGCCCAGGGTCCGCCCACCTGCTCCAGTAGTCTGTCTCCAAGCAGCTGGAGGAGTCGTGAGCTTTGAGGTCCGGGGCTCACTGGAGGAATGATTAAGGAGAGTTAGGGTTAGAGAGTTAGCTTAGTATTGATTGGTTTAAAAAAAAAAAGAGAAGATAAGAATACTTTTTATATGAAGGGGCTGAGGTCCTGTAAAATATTGTGAAGCAGCAGCTAGTTTCCCTGGCAGAGTTGCTGGAGCAGAGCTGCAGGCTGACAGTATCCCCCTCTCTCCCCCTCCCTGCAGTGATCGATGCGCAGGGAAGTGTGCAGGAGTGATTGTTGGGGCCTCCGGCTCCCAAACCTGTGATTGGGTGAGGGGCCGTAAAGGAGAGTTGAGAGGCGCGAAGGCGGAAGCGGCCGGCTTGCCTGGATGCACTAGTAGTGGCTGGAGCAGAGGAAGGAGTACCCCGGGGGGGCCGCAAAGCAGGGCAAGGTAAACGGCATGGTGCGAGGCTTCCAGGCGGTGTATAAGCCACGGTAGAGTGCGGCAGGGAGACACGGCTCGAGCCGCGTGCAGCCTCTGAGGGCCGGCGGCGCGGCTGTGAAGCAGGCGGCTGAAAGCGTGCAGGCCAGAGTCACGCAGCAGACGTGCGGGAAAAAGGTTCAGGGGCCTTTTTGCTGCTGGGTGCGAGGGCGGCCGTGCGATTAGTGCAGGGCGGCTCAGGAAAGGTATAGGCTAGCTCGGGGGTTGTGTGCTGGAAGGTGCCTGTGTGTTTAAAAAAAAGAAGTTTTTCAATTTTGGTATTGGTCAAGGCTGTTGGTGGGAACTTGACTGCTTGGTAATTATGCCTTCTAGGCCTCAGTGCGTAATGTATGGGGCCAAGAAAGGGTCTGTTTCGGAGGACAGTGTGTGTAGAACCTGTGTGCAGGAAGTGGCTGTAGGTGGAGAGGCTGCGGAAGGACAGGTTGGGGAAAAAGCTGTTGGCTCTCCGGAGCCTATTTCTCCTGGCGGTCTGTCTCCGGAGTCTATGCCGGGGCCGTATACGGCACCAGAGGCCGCCAGTTCGCAGCTGTTGTTGCAGGGGGGCTGGCGGCAATTTTTTCCCAGGATTTTATGGCACTGCTTCAACAGGCTATGGGGACACGGGGGGCCTGAGGAAGCAGAGGAAGGGCCCAGAAGGAAGCGCACAGGGGCTTCTCTGGGAGGGGCAGCGGATAGCGTTCTGTGCAAAAAGCCTAAGTTAGGGCCAGACAAGGCAGAGCAGGCTGTTGAGTCGGAAGGGCAGTCGGAAGTCTTGGAGGATTTGGATGGAGAAATGGACCTGGAGGAAGGCGAGATAGCAGAGCCAGAAGATCAGGCACGTGTTGTTAGGGTCTTCAGGTGGGAGGAATTGTCAGCTTTGATTTCGGAGACGCTGAATATGCCAGCAGATGAGCAGGCGGCGGATTCGTCTTTGGAGGATCCGCTGTTGCAGGCGGTTAGGAAGTCTCAGAAAGCCTTTCCAGTCTATAGAGTGTTTAAGGAAATGATTCAGGAAGAATGGGACACGCCCGAGGCGGGGATGAAAGGCTCCAGAGTGATGTCGCGTCTTTACCCCCTGAAGGAACCGGATAGGGACCTTTTTAAGGCTCCCAAAGTAGATGCAGTGGTCTCGGCAGTTTAAAAAAGATGACAATTCCGGTGGAAGGCAGTTCCGCTCTTAAGGATGTGCAGGATAGGCGGTTAGATGGTTTGCTGAAGCAAGTCTTTGAGGTTAATGTGATTTCCATGCAGGCTTCCATTTGTGGAGCGTGGGTGGCAAGGGCGTGTCTGCGTTGGTCCCAAAAGATAAAGGAGGATCAGGAAGCTGGGGTAGTTGAAGAAGCGGCCCGAATGGAGTCGGGGGCAGCTTATTTGGTGGATATTCAATATGACCTCATTCGCGGTTTGGCGAAGAGTATGGCGTCAGTGGTAGCGGCGCGCAGATATCTGTGGCTGCGTAACTGGGCAGCAGATGGTGCTTCTAAGTCGAGGTTAGCTAAGCTCCCTTTTCGAGGTAAACTCCTTTTTGGGGAGGATTTGGAAAAGTTGGTGAAGGACCTCGGGGAGTCTAAAGGAGGTAGGCTGCTGGAGGATAAGCAAAAGCAGGGTCACCTGCCAGTACCTTCTAGGAGCAAACAAAGGGAGTTTCGGAGATTTCGTCTGTCAAGGTTCGGTCAATTTCAGAGAGGGCATTTTAATTACAGATCTCAGGGATTTCGGAGGTTCAGAGGAGCGGGTAGAGGTTTTGGAGCCTCTCCTTCCTCGAGCCTCAAGAAGTCGCAATGAAGCGAGGGGGGTCCAGGCAGGATTAGTGCCCGTGGGGGGGGGCGACTAAAGGAGTTTTATTCTGCCTGGGCCCAGATCACGTCAGATCAGTGGGTGTTGGAGGTCATCCAAAGAGGTTACGCCCTAGAATTCCAGCGCCCGGTGCGAGATGCGTTTGTTCTATCTCCATGCAGGACAAAGTCAAGGCTGCAGGCAGTTGGAGAAACGTTGTAGAGGTTGCTAGCTCTTCAGGCGGTGGTACCAGTTCCAGTAGACCAGTGCGGATTCAGTCGATACTCCATATAATTTGTGGGGCCAAAACAGGAGGGCTTGTTAAGGCCGATTCTAGACCTCAAGAGTGTAAACCGGTGTCTCAGAGTATCCCACTTTCGTATGGAAACGCTGAGGTCGGTCATCGTAGCGGTCAGGCAGGGAGAATTCCTCACCTCGCTAGATCTCTCGGAGGCATATCTGCATATACCGATCAGATTGGAACACCAACGGTACCTGCGGTTTGCGGTGCCCTTGGGGCATTTTCAGTTCCAGGCATTCCTGTTCATTTTGCCAACGGCACCGTGCACCTTCACCAAGGTGATGGTGGTGGTGGTGGCGGCGGCAGCATTGCGCAGAGAAGAGGTATTGGTGCACCCTAATCTGGACGATTGGTTGATTCGGGCAAAGTCGAAGAGCAAAAGCGAGAAAGCTACCCTCCGGGTGGTGCAGTTTCTGCAGAGTCTAGGTTGGGTAGTGAATGTGGAGAAGAGCAAGTTTGAGTCTTCGCAGGAGCTGGAGTACTTGGGAGCCCACTTCGACACAAAGAGGGGGCAGGGTGTTTCTCCCACACTCCAGAGCCCTACGGCTAAGACAGCTGGTGCGGGATTTCTTGGGAAAAAGAGCTCGTCGGCATGGCATTACTTGCAGCTGTTGGGAACGATGGCAGCCGCACTAGAGTTGGTGCCGTGGGCCAGAGCGCACATGCGACTGTTGCAGAGAGCTCTCCTCAGGAGATGGTCGCATCAGTCGGATCAGTTGTCGTGGCAACTGATATGCCCGTTGCGGACGAGGCAAGCCTTGCAGTGGTGGCTGGCTCCAGAGTGTTTAGAAAAGGGAATGCCGTTGGAATCGCTGGAGTGGAGACCGCTGACAACAGATGCAAGTCTGTTCTGCTGGGGGGCGCACTTCAAGAGGCAGTTTGCCCAAGGTCAGTGGAGAAGAAGTGGTCGATTAACAGGTTGGAATTACGGGCGGTCACTCTAGCTCTGCGAGAGTTTCGGCAGTTAGTGCAAGGAAAAGCTATTCGTGTGATGTCGGACAATGCCACAGCAGTGGCCTATATCAATCGACAAGGGGGCACAACCAGCGTGGCTCTCGAAGAGGAGGCGGAAGAGCTGCTGGATTGGGCCGAGTCGCATCTGGAAGCGTTATCGGCTGCCCATGTGGCCGGATTGGACAATGTGACAGCCGATTTTTTGAGCAGAGTCAAGGTGGATCCAAGAGAGTGGATGTTGAACCAGAAAGTGTTCGAGTTAGTAGTACGTCGCGGGGGGCTTCCAGTTTTGGACCTCATGGCGACGTTCGAGTCGGCAGAGGTGGAAAGGTTTTACAGCAGAAGGAGAGAAAGGATGTCGGAAGGCTTAGAAGCCCTGATTCAAAGATGACCGGAGGACCAGCTCCTGTACGTGTTCCCACCATGGGTGTTGATCGGCTAAGTGCTGCAGCGCATAGAGATGCACAGGGGTCTCGTGATCCTAGTGGCACCAGATTGGCCGAGAAGGCCGTGGTATGCTGACCTAGTGCGGCTCCTGGTGGAGCCTTCATGGAAGCTGCCGGTAAGGAGCGATCTGCTGCTACAAGGGCCACTGAATATGCCTCAAGTGGATTGGTTTTCGCTTACGGCTAGGCTCTTGAAAGGGCAAGGTTGACGGCCAAGGGTTACTCTGCGGCAGTCATTTCAACTTTGAGATCCCGGCGGCGGTCAACTTCAATGACATATATTCGAGTATGGCGTATATTTGAGTCTTGGTGCGCGGAGAAGCGCATGGTGGCTATAAGGGCTTCGATTCCGCAGATGGTTTGGATAAAGGGTTGGCAGCAGTTACGCTACGCATGCACCTAGTGGCGCTTTCTTATCGGGGGAAGGTGCAGGGGGTGATGCTAGGGACACACCCTGATGTTAGGAGATTCTTGAGAGCAACGGTGCTGCTGAGACCACCGTGTAGACTTCCGGTACCGGCTTGGGATCTTAACTTGGTGTTGGAGGCATTGATAGGGGCTCCATTTGAACCATTGTCCAAAGCAACCTTGAAGGATCTTACGCTGAAGGTGGTCTTTTTGGTGACTATTTCTTCGGCCAGAAGAATTTCGGAATTGCAGGCCTTGTCGTGTAGGGAGCCGTTTTTGACGTTCTTTGAAAAGAAGGCGGTCTTGCGAACAGTTCCTTCTTTCTTACCAAAGGTGGTGTCCGTGTTTCATGTGAATCAGGCCGTATCCTTGCCAGTGTTCGCAAAAGCTGGCAAGGAGGGGGGGACAAAGGTCATTTGCATCGCTTGGATGTAAGTCGGAGCTTAAGAGTTTATTTGCAGAGAACGGCTTCCTGCCGCAAAACAGACCGGTTGTTTGTTTTGTTTGGCGGGTCAAAGCAAGGTGAGTCTGCATCTAAAGCTTCAATTGCAAGATGGCTCAAGGAGGCTATTGCGTCGGCGTATATCATGAAGGGCTCATTTGACTAGGGCTCAGGCAGCTTCCTGGGCAGAGTTCAGCTTAGTTCCTGCGGTAGATATTTGTAAGGCGGCTATGTGGTCGTCGCTGTCTCTCTTTGTTAAACATTAAAGGATAGATGTGCAGGCGCAAGGGGATGCTGGATTTGGATCGGCGGTACTTCAGGCTGGTCTGGCAGGTCCCTCCCGTTAAAGTGTTAACTGCTTTGTTACATCCTTAGAGGTCTGGGACTAGACTGGAGGGACGATAAGGAAGTTGAAATTAGACTTACCTGCTAATTGTTGTTCCTGGAGGAACCTCCAGTCCAGTCCCATATCCCTCCCTGATATTGTTTGGTGGACGGTAGCCTGAAGTAGGTTAACATTAAACGCTCGGCGTCGGTCGCCGCTGAGTTGGCTGCAGTTCCGGTAGGGAGGATGGGATTTGGAAAGTCTCAGAGAGGCTCAAGCAACGTCGGCAGTGATTGCTGGGTGCTTCTAAGGAAAGGGCGCAGTAGGCCTTAGTGTGAACATTAAAAAAAAAAAGGGGGGGGGCTTGGGTGAATTACCAGGTCAATATGTGAAATACGGGTTTCAGGTTTTTTTTATAGTTATGCAGTTTAAATGAACTTTATAAGTATGTTTCTACTTACGTATTGCTCTGGTGAGTCTACTTTGTCAATAGGTTACTGAAGCAGGTGGCCGGACCCTGGGCTACTTATACTGGTGACACCTAAAAAGGATGGCGTGCTCAGTCTCCAAGCTGCTGGAGGAGGTGCTTAAACTCAGAGGTCTGGGACTAGACTGGAGGTTCCTCCAAGAACTACAATTAGCAGGTAAGTCTAATTTCATCTTTCTGCCATTGCCACTTGCTGTGACTTTATTTCCCATTGCCTCAGGTACACATTCACACTAAGTTCTTGAAAGCCAGGGACTCATCATATCTGTGCATAAGTTATTGTTCAGAGTCACCTTATTGTTAAGTGTCGTCGAGTCGGTGTCAACTCATAGCAACCCTCTGGATATTTGACCTAAACTGTGTTCAGTCTTTAGTCAGGCGACTCATTGTTGATAAAGCGGCACCCGTTGCTGCTGCTGTTGTATTGATCCATCTTATTGCTGGCCTTCCTCTTGGTCTTATGTGCCAGTCTTAAGAACTTTTTTGAAATTACAGTTGTAAAGCTTAAAAAATGTACCTCTAATGTACTCCAAACCCAATCCTACTGTTTACACCAAACTTGATTGTTTTTCTATTATGGGCCAGGAAGAACATTTTCCCATTTGTTTTGTCCTTTTTGGTCTTCCCTTGAAGCCGTGCTTTGAGAGCTGTTTTCAGAGCTGTTTCCTGAATAAATTGGCCTGTCTGAAAATTGCCCTCATGCAGTCCTATATAAGCACAGGTTTCCATAGTGCAATTCTTTTATCTGTGTTCTGAGGAGGTATTCCTTCAGTCTTGTTTAGGATGTATACATGTCATCTTGAAGTACATGCGCCATTTTATTCTGCTTACTACCTGCACAAAGTAGGTCCAGAGTACACAGGCACTTTTATTTATTTAGTAAAATTACATCTGACACAATCCACTATAATAAATTCCAATTTCAGGCCCCCAAGCAGAATTTTGTAGAGGGCCCCTCCCCATAGTAACAGGGGTCATTCCTCTCTGATCAGGGAGAGGGGTCCCCTTTGAAGATGGAGAAACGAGGAGAATATAAGGGTAACCTTCCTGGCTCTTAAAAATACCTCATTCAAGAAAACATTGTAGCTGCTTGCCTTCAAAGGCTCAAAATAAATATATATATATATAGATATAGATATATAGATACACACACAATATCTGTATCGGTAGACACCAACCACACATATATATAAGCTGGATACCTTCAATAATTTTATTAAATACATTAAATAAACATATCAATTACGTGATGATATTTCACAATTCAATGTACAATTACAAATAACATTTTACCATAATCCATAAATATCACACATACACTCCCCACTGTTCATAGAAATCTATAGGAAAATGAGATCCAAAAAAAATTGAAAGGTGGATTCATAAAACAGTTCAAGGGCAACCATCATCCACACACCAGGCTCCTTTATAAGACACTGAAATAAGGCAGCTAACAAACAATTGTAGTTTTAATTACTGCAGCCAAAAAGCACAGCGTAGCTGTGGCACACTCCTCCTTTAAGCTTCAAACCATTTGCAGTGCTGCACCAATTCACCACATATGTATAGCACTTGATGAGCTTGATTAACAGGAAAATATCCTGTGAACCAGCACAAAACCCAGGATCCCATGGACCATATATTTGTTGTCATTCCAAGACTCCTCCAAGATTCCAACTACAGCCAATAGTTTTGCCCAAACAGCTTCTTCAAGGAATTAGGACTTCCAACTTATCCTGCTAGACTAGTACAGACTAGCAGGTTATGTCCCTCTGCCAGCAGATGGTGAGACAGAGAAATCACAGAAGCTTTGTGATATCACCCCTGGTATATAGTGTCCTAACCCTATTGGTGGTCAGCTTCAGTAATATCTCCAGGAACAAGCAGGAATGTAGTCTTCATATATGGGTGACGTCAGTACTGATGGAGCCCGCATGGGAATACTCCCCAGCGTCCAATAGGAAAGCCTTTGGGAGCATCCTACTGCGCCTGCGTAGCTGCCTTCCCATTTTTCCAGCTCTCCCTCCTCAATTCTTTGTTTTCCGCGGAGCCGACAGGGTGCAAATCCTGTCACCGCAGAAAATTCCTGTTTTCATATTTTTGTAGTTCACGTCTGCCTTCCCGTCGATGCTGGTACCAATTCACTGTTCCTTTTTCTTTCTTAAAAAAAAAAAAAAGTCTGAAGAAGAAAGTTCCACTTTCTTCAGGCACATCGACACCATCTTAGGCCTAGGCCTTCCATTTTGTCAGCAACACAATGGAAAAACTATCCAGTGGTTTTAAGAAATGTTCCAAGTGTGGCAGTACTATCTTGGCCACCAACACCCATGACTGGTGTCTAAAATGCCTAGGACCTAATCACCAACCGTCAGAATGTCCTCTTTCCAGAAGATGATGAAGAGAAGTCTGCAGAATTGAGCTGCAATGTTGGGCACCCTCTTTGCCTCCGATGCTGTATCTCTAGCATCAATGTCATCGAGAGCTTCATCTTCCTCCCATGGATCTCAGGTATCGAAATATAAGTCTTCATCGAAGACTGACCACCCTCCCATGGGTAGATCTCCTTCTGAGCATTGAGATGCCTCAAGCATTGCCCCTGAGAGGGCGGACACACTGGCCAAACAACCCCGGCAGAAAGACCTTTCCTCCAAAGCCATCGTGGACTCCCAGGATACTCCTGAGGCCTCTCGCTCCGGAGAGCTCCTGGTGCCGTGCTCAGGGATCGTGGCCCGTAATTTGGTATCGATACCCAAGCATCGGCAAGCTCCATGGATCAGTGCATCATTGCCACCAAGAGGAGCTTATCAGCCTTACTGGCAGCCTCTGTTCCAGTGAAACCTTTACATTCTGTTCCACAGATGTCTGCTCCGTCACCGGTACCAGTACAAACTGCATAGACTTTCCTGCCGCTTACCATGCTACCGCCCATGCCAGCCCTCTAATCCGTTTCCGGTACCGAGGTTACGGCTACACAAATTCCAAGTACTGGTTTCAACTGGTACCAAGTTTGCATGGAGTGGGAGCACACTGCCCGTCGATACTTCAAGTCTTTGGATTCAGATTCGTTTAACGATGAATCGGCCGATACAGACTCTACCAGAGGACCCATCCCCGTTTCCGCGACATCGCATGTCGCCACCAGAGGACATGTCTTTTCAAGACTTTATTTGCGATGTTGCTAGGGGCCTGTTCATAACAGTAACATCGGAGAAAGAGCCTAGTGCTGAAGAATTGGAAATTCTTCAATACCCAACAGCTCCAAAAGAAGTGGCTATGCCTCCTATTTACCATATACTCCACAATCTCATGCTTCGCATGTGGGAGACATCTCTTACTATTTCTCCCCATACCTGCCAGCTCGATATCATTACCAAGTACCTGAATGTCCCGGTTTTCAAAAGACACAAGTGCCGCACCATGCCATGGTAGTAGAATCCCATACAAACTTGATTCCCCTATAATATCTCACCAAAAATTACCCCAATGTGTAACAGCCCTGTCGATTCTAGATCCAACGAAGCCCTCCAGTGTATATGTATTTTTGTCGGATCGTTCACCATGAGAAGAAATTCTTCCTCTCTCGAGGCGAACCCTCCATTTTAATCAATTTATTACCAGGCCTACCATCGGCCTAAACCGACAAAACCAGCACTTGCTGTCGTCAGCATAAAAATTGTTATGAAAAAGGACATTGAATCACCCCTGATCAACGGGCCACAAAAACAAGCATACCAACTCAACAGTCCCCCTCCCAACAATGGACGTTAACTTAAGAGGACTTAGCTGTTGAAGAACGGAGACAGCTCCACTGTGTCCACGACAGCTCCGCCAACTCAAAGACGAAGACCTTGAAGTTCTTCCTTTGGACAGATGACAAACAGGTGAACTACTCCGCTCAGAAAAAACGAGGTTCAGGCGACACCCATGGTGTTTCAAGCCATCTAATCACTTTACAGCTCTTCTTCAGGCATTGTCAACTATTGATTGCTTTTAGCGCACCAGCAGAGCTACATTGATCTGCATCGGTGCACGTAGGATTGCATGGCTCCAAGCATCAGATCTTGAACAATGGGTTCAAGATAAGCTGGGTAATATCCCTTGCACTGGTGAAAACCTTTTTTGGCAAGGATTGGCAGGACAAGGCCTCTCAGTTAAAATCTGAGAACACTACCCTGAAAAGGCTCTCTAGATCTACTGCCAACCCAGCTAAAAAGAAGGCAGCAGCAAAGAAGGCCGCCTTTAATAAAAAGAAGTATTCTTCTTATACTCCTGCTGATCCATGTCAGCATCATGCTCCTCAAAAGGGACAAGAGCCTCCAAAACATCAAAAGGCGGCTCAGACTCCCAAGACTCAGCCACCTCAGCAGACTCAGGCTGCTCCGGGTTGTTGACTTCTTTCTAGAGAACATAGCTGTCCTGCCTCTGGAGAATCCCAATCTCCACATTCCCGGCAGACTCTTCCATTATGCCCACAGGTGGCATCTCATCACCTCAGAGCAGTGGACATTAACAGTAATACGAGAGGGCTACAGACTTCATCTGCAAAGCCTACCCTCCTCAACCTCACTGAGTTCCATTCTCAGTCCCCTTTCACTGCTCTGCTACTGCAAGAAGTCACCTCTCTTCTACTGCAAGGTGCCATAGAAGAAGTTCCTGTAGCAAACAATAATAAATGCAGTCTACTTCTTCTTAAACGATGGATAACAAAAATCAAAAGTCACGTCGTTTAATATTTAACCTCAGCAATGCAGAAACTAAACATATCTCATATATGAGGTGCTTGTCTCAGAAAAAACTGACGGCACTTGATCATGGGCTAATAGCCACTACTTAGTGCCAGCTTTTGCATCAATGACCAAGCTCCCTCATTAGATGTTTTCTTAAAGTCCATATTATCAAGAATTTATCTTAAAAAAAGTCTCAGATTCTCCCTCGAAAACTTTCAAATTTTAAATCTTTTTATGAAAGGAAGAAAAGAGACTTAGCTTATCACAGCTCAAAAGCTAGCCGAATGATCAGCAACGGACAATTCCAACGCCTTCAATCAGGCACCCCAAGCGTTTCGCAAAAAAGGTTCTTCAGGGAATTGTTCATCCGCGGCTTATATCAAGACGCCGATTATGCGCTGAAAACAGCGAACATGATAAAGTCTTATCAGTTAGGAGTCCAGTTCACATTCCCTGAAGAACCTTTTTTGCGAAACGCTTGGGGTGCCTGATTGAAGGCGTTGGAATTGTCCGTTGCTGATCATTCGGCTAGCTTTTGAGCTGTGATAAGCTAAGTCTCTTTTCTTCCTTTCATAAAAAGATTTAAAATTTGAAAGTTTTCGAGGGAGAATCTGAGACTTTTTTTAAGATAAATTCTTGATAATATGGACTTTAAGAAAACATCTAATGAGGGAGCTTGGTCATTGATGTAAAAGCTGGCACTAAGTAGTGGCTATTAGCCCATGATCAAGTGCCGTCAGTTTTTTCTGAGACAAGCACCTCATATATGAAATATGTTTAGTTTCTGCAGTGCTGAGGTTAAATATTAAACGACGTGACTTTTGATTTTTGTTATAGAAGAAGTTCCAACATCCCAGCAGGAAATGGGTTTCTATTCTCCCTACTTTCTTATTCCAAAGAAATCAGGGGGATACAGGCCCATTCTGGACCTCAGAGACCTAAACAAGTGTCTTATACGAGAGAAGTTCAAGATGATATCCCTAGGGACCCTTCTCCCCTATCTCCAGAGTCAGGGCTGACTCTGTTCTCTAAATCTAAATGAAGCGTACACTCATATTCTTATTCATTCAGAACACAGAAAGTTCCTGTGCTTCATGTTTCAGGGAAGACACTATTAATACAGAGTCCTACCTTTTGGCCTCGCCTTTGCCCCAAGAGTTTTCACAAAGTGCATGACGGTAGTAGCCTCATTTCTAAGGACTCTAGGAATATTTGTCTTCCCTTACTTAAACGACTGGTTCATAAGAGCAACACCTCTCAGGAGGCCAGCCTATCTCTCACGCACCATGCAGGTGTTACAACACTTGGGATTTGTCATAAATCTTCAAAAGTCCCAACTCGTCCCCTCTCAAACTCTGGAGTTCATAGGGGCCCTCTTAAACACTCAGCAGTCAAGGGCATTTCTGCCCCAACTCCACTGCATTCGTCTCAATCAGCTAGCATCTTAGGCATGTCTCAAGGACTATCTCACTGCCCGAGAAATGCTACAACTTCTGGGTCATATGGCATCAATGGTGTATGTAGTTCACTATGCCCGTCTGCACATGCATAAGCCAAATGGACTCTGGCCTCCCAGTGGACTCAAGCCTCAAGTCTCCTTGGGGACAAGATAAAAAGTCTCTTTCCTTCCGGTCACATCTCTCCAGTGGTGGTGTTCCTCAGAAAATCTCATTGTAGGGTCACCTTTTCAGATGCCTGCACATCAATGTACCCTGATGATGAACATAAGATATGCCATACTGTGTCAGACCAAGGTCCATCAAGCCCCGTATCCTGTTTCCAACAGTGGCCAATCTAGGTCATATGTACCTAACAGTTTCCCCAAAAGACACTGGTTCCACAATGCTTGTACTGGGTCAAGCATTGATATCCTGGGTCCCTTCTTAATAATGGTATATGGACCTTTCCTCCAGGAACTTGCCAAACCTTTTTTAAACCCAGCTACACTAACAGCCTTTACTACATCCTCCGGTAACAAATTCCAGAGTTTGATTACACGTTGAGTGAAAAAATATTTTCTTAGTCTTAAATAGTTTACCCTGTAGCTTCATTGCATGTCCCCTAGTCTTTCTATATTCTGATAAGGTAAACAATCAATCTACGTTTACCCGTTCCACTCCGTTCATTAATTTATAGACTTCTATCATATCTCCCCTCAGCCGTCTCTTTTCCAGTTTAAAGAGCCCTAACCTTTTTAGCCTTTCTTCATAGGAGTATTCTTCCATCCCCTTTACCATTTTGGTGACTCTTCTCTGAACCTTTTCTAATAACGCTATATCCTTTTTAAGATATGGCGATCAGAATTGCACACAATATTCAAGGTGCGGTCTCACCATGGAACGATATAGAGGCATTATAA
Organism: Ichthyophis bannanicus; assembly: GCA_033557465.1. Lineage (NCBI taxonomy): Eukaryota > Metazoa > Chordata > Amphibia > Gymnophiona > Ichthyophiidae > Ichthyophis > Ichthyophis bannanicus. Next base: position 1,852,483,341 of record CM066032.1, on the reverse strand, counting down.
TATCTTTTGTTTTATTTTCCATTCCTTTCCTTATGATACCTAGCATTCTGTTTGCTCTCTTGGCCGCCGTTGCACACTGTGCTGAGGGTTTTAACATGTTATCCACAATGACGCCTAAATCTTTATCCTAGGTAGTGGTTCCTAATGTGGAACCTTGCATCGTGTAACCATAGTTTGGGTTGTTCTTCCCTAGGTTCATAACTTTGCACTTGTCCACATTAAATTTCATCTGCTATTTTGATGCCCAGTCTTCCAATTTATCAAGATCCTCTTGCAATTTTCCACAATCCTTTTGGGTTTTGACAACTTTAAATAGTTTTGTGTCATCTGCAAATTTGATAACCTCACTCGTTATTCCACTTTCCAGGTCATTTATGAATATGTCAAAAAGCAGCGGACCCAGCACAGATCCCTGGGGTACACCACTATTCACCTTTCTCCATTGGGAAAATTGGCCATTTAACCCTACCCTCTGCTTTCTATCCTTTAACCAGTTCCTGATCCACAGTAGAACACTGCCTCCTATCCCATGACTCTTTAGTTTTGCCAAAAGTCTCTGATGAGGGACCTTGTCAAAGGCTTTCTGAAAGTCCAGATACACTATATCAACCAACTCACCTTTGTCCACCTGTTTATTCACACCTTCAAAAAAACATAAACATATTAGTAAGACAAGATCTTCCTTGTCTAAAGCCATGTTGGCTGTCTCCCATTAGGCCATGACTATCTACATGATGAGTAATTTTATTCTTTATGATGGTTTCTACCATTTTTCCCGGTACTGACGTCAGGCTCACCGGTCTGTAGTTTCCTGGATCACCCCTGGAGCCCTTTTTAAAAATTGGTGTTACATTAGCGATCCTCAAATCTTCAGATATTAGAGATGATTTTAATGATAGTTCACAGATTACTAATAGCAGGTCTGCAATCTCATATTTCAGTTCTTTCAACACCCTTGGATGTATACCATCCGGCCCAGGTGATTTGCTACTCTTCAGTTTATCAAATAGTTGTAATACATCTTATTGTTTATTGTTTATTTAACATTTACTATACCGCCTCCCGTTACATCGAGGCGGTTTACAAATAAAAACAATAGTTAGAGAGAAAGGAAATTACAATAATTAATAGGAAAGAAGAGAGAAAAGACAGAGGCAATACAATTAGAGAGCAGAGAGAGGTCTTCAGGAGGGAAAAGCTAGAGAGAAAAGATGAGTTTTGAGAAGAGAACGGAATTTGGGGTAGGATTCCTCTGTACGGAGGTTGGTAGGGAGGGAATTCCAAAGAAAGGGTCCTAGGTAGTAAAAGGCAGATTTTCTGGTGGATTGCAGGTGAGCTTTAGAAGGTGCTGGGAGGTGAAGACGGTTAATGTGGATGGACCGGAGACTGCGAGAGGGGTTATGGTAGATCAGCAGATCAGAAAGATATGCAGGAGTTGAGTGATAAATGGCTTTGTGAGCTAAAGTGAGAACCTTAAATGTTATTCGATAATCAAGTGGCAACCAGTGAAGGTGATAAAGCAGTGGGGTGATATGGTCACGTGGGGAAGCATGGAGGATCATGCGAGCGGCTGTATTCTGGATCAATTGAAGACGGTGCTTTTGAGATTTAGGAAGACCGGCAAAAATAGTGTTACAGAAATCTAGTCTAGTGATAACCAACGAGAGCAGAAGAGTAGTGAGAGCCTGAGTAGACAGAAAGGGACGAACGGCACGAATTTGTCGAAGACATAGAAAAGAACAACGGGAAACATGGGAGATATGGTCCTGAAAACTGAGAGTACTGTCGAGAAATACCCCAAGGTAGCGAAGTTTAGATACTACAGTGATGGAGGAGCCAGCAAGGGATGGAGCAAGAGATGGGACAGGAGAGGTGTGAGGGAACCATATCGCGGCAGTTTTACTAACATTGAGCACCAAGCAGTTAGTGGAAAGCCAAGTGGAAATAGTCGACAAACAATTTTCTAGAGGTGATAAGTCAGGGTGGGATGATGAAGTGTGGTGCAGCAGGAAGATGTCGTCCGCATAGAAATAACTGGAGATCCCAGTTTGTTGAATAATTAGCGCCAAAGGGGCAAGGAAGACGTTGAACAATAACGGAGCCAGAATAGAGCCCTGAGGGACACCACATGGGAGTGAGAGATGATTGGACTGGGAGCGAGAGGAGGAGACAGCAAAAGACCGGTGACAGAGGAAAGAATAGAACCAGTGATAGACTAATCCACGAATGCCTGCGTCCCGCAGACGAGAAAGAAGGAGGGCGTGATCCACCAGGTCGAAGGCTGCTGAGAGATCGAGTGATACTGCTAGTGTGATGTTACCTTGATCATGAGAGGTATGAATTTCATTTATTACAGCAGTGATTGTGGATTCGACACTGAAACCAGGTCTAAAACCAGATTGTCTGGGGTGCAGAAACAGTGTAGAGGCAAGATAGTGAGAAAGTTGCGAGAAGACTACCTTTTCCAGAAGTTTAGAGGTGAAGGAGAGATTAGATACAGGGCGATAATGAGCAGGGACAGAGGGATCAAGGGCAGGTTGTTTAAGCAGAGGACGAACTATAGCGTGTTTCCAGGGAGTGGGGAAGGAGCCTGAGGACAAACTAGAATTAATGATGGTCAGCAGAGGTTGAAATAATGAGACGGGGGGATCAGAGAACCAAGCGGAAGGGATAGGGTCCAAACCACAGGTTGTTTTCCGAGTGGTGGACAGCAAGTGAAGCAATTCGGACGAGGAGATAGGTGAGAAGGTGGACCAGGTGTGAGAAAGGCATGGGGAGAATGGGGGAGAAACAGGAGGAGGGGAAGGCAAGGCTTGGGGGCAATGAGGGAGAGAGGAACGAAGTTTCTGGATTTTATCAGAGAAGAAGGATGCCAGAGTGGTAGGACTGGGGGCCGTATCAGGATGAGAAGGGCCCGCTGCAGTGGGAGACTGTAAGCGAGAAAGAGTATTTAAAGTGGTAAAGAGCTGACGAGATCTATTAGGGGCTGCTAGGATTGTGGATGAGTAGAAAGAGCATTTTGCCTGTTGGATCGCGGAGCGGTAGTGAGCGTGACAGGCTTTGAATTTATGATATGAGGAGGCAGAGGGGGCCTTGCGCCAGAGACGCTCGGCTCTACGTAATTGTGAACGAAGTAGAGAGAGCCCAGCGTGGTACCAAGACTGGTGAGTGCGGGGTCGGGGTTTGATGAGTGTAGTAGGAGCAACTCGGTCAAGGGTTTGTGACAGCTCAGCATTCCATGTGTTAACCTGAGAGGAAGGTGAAAAGGAGGAAAAATCAGAAGGGAGAGGTGGAAGGGCTGTAGAGAAGGCTTGCATAGTAGACGGGTTGAGGCGCCGAGAAAGAATAGCAGGCGGAGAAAGGGGACAGGGGACCAGAGGAGGGGCTTGAAGAGTAAACAAGAGGTAGTAGTGATCTGACCAGGGGATGGCAATGGCTGAGTGAACTGATATAGTGTATGGAGAAGACTCTGGGGAAATGATTAGATCTAGAGTGTGGCCTGCAACATGAGTGGGTGAGGAAACAAGCTGAACTAAGGAGAGATCACGGAGAAGGGAGGAAAAGGCGACGTCCCACATTGAGGTAGGGGAATCAAAATGGACGTTGAAGTCGCCCAACAGGTGAAGCTGAGGAAACTGAAGAACTAAGTCGGAGATAGAGGCTAGGAAGGAATCCCAGGTAGCAGAGGAAGAAGAAGGAGGAAGATAGATAAGAAGAAATTGAAGGGCGGGTAGACTGTTCAGTTGCAGCAGAAGAGACTCCGGGTACGATAATGATGGAGAAGAGATCTTGGAGAGGGGTAGTGAGGAGCGATAAATTACCGCAACCCCGCCACCTGACCGGGAGATACGCGGGACGGATATGGCATTGAAACCAGAAGGGAGACAACGATGAAGAAGAGACTCTTCTCCCTCCTTGAGCCAGGTCTCAACCAAAAAAAGAACATCGATGCGTTCTCGCTCAATAAGGTCATAAATTAAAGCAGATTTGGACCGCAGGGACCGACAGTTAAGAAGGCTAAAACGGAGAGGTGCTGGTGAGGTGAATCTGGAAGGCAACGAATGGGGGGGCTGAACAAAACTCCCAAGGGGAGGAGCCAGCGCTACCGGACGGAGATAGGCGCGAGAAGGGACCTCTGAGTGGTTAAGTGTCGCAGAAAAGGGCAGAGGGCGATGACCCCAAAATACTGGGATGGCTGACATGGCAAACAAGAAGTATAAGAGAGACCAAAGCGGGAGATAGGCAGTAAGGCAGATAGATAAATACTTACAGCGAAGTACAGCAGATGAGAGCATAGAGATAGCTGAAGGGGTTATATCAAAAACTGAACAGGATGGGGTGCAAGCACCACGCGAGGAGGGAGCTATGTCGCCCACGTCGTCGCCCCAAGGAGCACGTCCTGCTCCTTGGGCGCGCTCCGCCACGGCGCGGGACGCCGTGGACAGCGTCTTATGTCGGCGGGTCTGGTTGTTACGCAATCGCGTTGTACGCGACTGCGTGGGCTCTGGGGGTGGAGCTATGAGGCAGAAGGCAGCACACTAAAAGAAGAAAGACAAATCAAGGAAAGGAAATACAGATACACAGAGAGATACACAGTCAGAGGAGGACAGGGGACAGTCAGTAAATTAAAAAGAAAGACACGGGTAAACGAGCAAGCTTAAAGCAGCAAACCAGCAACAAAAAGTACAAAACAGCTGAGGACAGCTTACAGCGGCTATGCAGGATAGCAGGAGAGATGCAGGGACGCCGTGGACAGCGTCTTATGTCGGCGGGTCTGGTTGTTACGCAATCGCGTTGTACGCGACTGTGTGGGCTCTGGGGGTGGAACTATGAGGCAGAAGGCAGCACAAGCGGCTATGCAGGATAGCAGGAGAGATGCAGGGACGCCGTGGACAGCGTCTTATGTCGGCGGGTCTGGTTGTTACGCAATCGCGTTGTACGCGACTGCGTGGGCTCTGGGGGTGGAGCTATGAGGCAGAAGGCAGCACAAGCGGCTATGCAGGATAGCAGGAGAGATGCAGGGACGCCGTGGACAGCGTCTTATGTCGGCGGGTCTGGTTGTTACGCAATCGCGTTGTACGCGACTGCGTGGGCTCTGGGGGTGGAGCTATGAGGCAGAAGGCAGCACAAGCGGCTATGCAGGATAGCAGGAGAGATGCAGGGACGCCGTGGACAGCGTCTTATGTCGGCGGGTCTGGTTGTTACGCAATCGCGTTGTACGCGACTGCGTGGGCTCTGGGGGTGGAGCTATGAGGCAGAAGGCAGCACAAGCGGCTATGCAGGATAGCAGGAGAGATGCAGGGACGCCGTGGACAGCGTCTTATGTCGGCGGGTCTGGTTGTTACGCAATCACGTTGTACGCGACTGCGTGGGCTCTGGGGGTGGAGCTATGAGGCAGAAGGCAGCACAAGCGGCTATGCAGGATAGCAGGAGAGATGCAGGGACGCCGTGGACAGCGTCTTATGTCGGCGGGTCTGGTTGTTACGCAATCGCGTTGTACGCGACTGCGTGGGCTCTGGGGGTGGAGCTATGAGGCAGAAGGCAGCACAAGCGGCTATGCAGGATAGCAGGAGAGATGCAGGGACGCCGTGGACAGCGTCTTATGTCGGCGGGTCTGGTTGTTACGCAATCGCGTTGTACGCGACTGCGTGGGCTCTGGGGGTGGAGCTATGAGGCAGAAGGCAGCACAAGCGGCTATGCAGGATAGCAGGAGAGATGCAGGGACGCCGTGGACAGCGTCTTATGTCGGCGGGTCTGGTTGTTACGCAATCGCGTTGTACGCGACTGCGTGGGCTCTGGGGGTGGAGCTATGAGGCAGAAGGCAGCACAAGCGGCTATGCAGGATGTACCGAATTTCCTTCAATTCTTACACACTTTTAAATACCACTTCAGTCATGGATAACATCCCTACATCTTCCTCAGTAAAGACCGAAGCAAAGAATTCATTCAGTCTCTCCGCTATCGCCTTGTCGCCTCTTAGTGCCCCTTTAACCCCTCTATCATCTAATGAACCAACTGACTCACAGGTTTTTGCTGCGAATGTACTTGAAAAAGTCTTTATTTTGCGTTTTTGCTTCCGCAGCAAGCTGCTTCTCAAATTCTCCCTTTGCCTGCCTTATCAATGCCTTGCATTTGACTTGCCAGTGCTTGTGCTGTTTCCAGGTTTTGTTGTTTGGCTCTTTTTTCCATTTCCTGAAAGATGCTTTTATGGCAACAACAGCCTCTCTGACTTCACCTTTAAACCATGCTGGCAGTTTTTTGGACTTCCTTCCACTTTTCTTAAAGTGTGGAATACAGCTGGTCTGGGCTCCCAAGATAGTATTTTTCAACAACAAAGCTAGGCTGGGGAGCACATCTGAGATCTCTCTTCACTCAGGGCCTCTGGTCACAACAGGAGTCACAACTCCAGATAAATCTACTGGAGCTCTGAGCTATGTTCAATGCTCTCAAGGTTTTCCAGGACCACCTATGTTACCACAGAGTCCTAGTCCAAACCGACAACCAAGTGGCCATGTTCTACGTGAACAAGCAAAGTGGAACAGGTTCTTGGTCCCTCTGCAAGCAAGCTCTACATCTCTGGTCCTTTGCCATACATCATCACATTTACCTCCAAGCATTGTATCTTCTGGGCAAGCACAATGTCTTAGCGGACAGATTAATTCTGATCCATTTTCCCCCATGAATGGTCCCTTCATGTAGAGACAGTATCTTTACATCTTTCAGACCTGGGGGACTCCAGAGATAGACCTCTTCGCCACTCCTCAGAATGCCAAGCTCCCTCACTTCTGTACCAGGACTCCTGCATCAGACAGCTCTCAAGTGGATGCTTTTCACCTCCACTGGGGACATGGCTTCCTTTTGCCTTCCCTCCCATTCCCCTAATTCTCCAAGACTCTTTTCAAACTCCAGGTGGTCAGGGGCTTCATGATACTCATAGCCCCACGCTGGCCATGTCAACCGTGGTACTCTCTCCTGCTACGTGTGTCTCAGACTCAACCCGTAGATCTGGGATCTGCTCCAGATCTCCTCTCTCAAGAGGAGGGGACGCTACTCCATCCCAATCTGTAGTCTCTTCATCTCATAACATGGCTGCTGAAGGCATAACCTTTCAAAATATTAGCCTTCCTCAGGAGGTTAAGGACAGCTTCTAGAAAGCCATCCACCAGGCGGTCCTACGCCTTTAAGTGGCGTAGGTTTTCTATCTGGTGTTCTCAGAAGCATCTTAATCCCTTCTCAGCTCCGGTAGAGGCGCTGCTCCAGTATCTCCTCCATCTTTCTTCGTCTGGACTCAAAACCAATTCAGTAAGAGTACACCTAAGTGCAATTGCGGCCTCTCACATACCCTTAGATGGAAAGCCTATCTCCTCTCAGCCGCTCATAGCATACTTCATGAGAGGTCTTCTACTAACCAAGCCTCCCATTAAACCACCACCAGTGGCATGGGACTTGAATGTTGTTCTAGGGCAACTTCTCAAGCCGCCTTTTGAACCTTTAGCCACTAAGTCACTTACGTTTCTGACATGAAAGGTCATTTTCATCATTGCCCTCACTTCAGCAAGACGCATTAGTGAGCTTCAAGCCTTGGTGGCCGACCCACCTTACACACGGTTCTACCATGATAAGGTAGTCCTTAGGAGTCATCCTCACTTCATGCCAAAAATGGTCTCTCCTTTCCCTCTGAACCAGTCAGTTTACTTTCCTGTGTTTTTCCCTAGACCACATTTATCTAGGGCAGAGGCAACCCTCCACACTCTTGATTGTAAATGTGCATTAGCATTTTATCTTCAGAGGATTTGAGAGCACTGAAAGGCTTCTCAATTGTTCTCAGACCCTAGTCACCTGGGGTTACCAGTCTCCAAACAGATAGCAGATTGCATCACTTTTGCTTATGATGGGGCAGGACTCTTCCTCAAGGGTCATGTCACTGCCCATAATGTTCGAGCCATGGCTACCTCGATGGCAAATCTACGCTTTGTGGCTATTGACGAAATTTGCAAAGCAGCAACTTGGTCTTTGGTCCATACCTTTGCTGCTCACTACTGTCTGGACAGGGACTCCCGCCAGGATGCCATGTTTGGCTAGGCAGTTCTCTAGCCATTCTTTCAGTCTTAGAGCAACTCCTACCTTCCGTCCCCAAATTCAATACCAGACATCCATGGAGGATCCATGACCTCTTTAGGCCTACTCCGAGGCAAACCACCTCCTTGGAGTTCTGAGGTCATTTCTCTGGCATCTTCTAACTAGGGAGTCCCATATGTGAAGACTACATTCCTACTTGTTCCTGGAGATAGCGTAGTTACTCACCTGTAACAGGTGATCTCCAGGAACAGCAGGAATTTAGTCTTCACAACCCACTCTCCTAGGAGTTGTAGTTCTACTTTTTTTCTCTCTTTTTATCTCAGCTACAAACTCAACTGAGGGGGTAGAGCTGGAAAGGCAAGCAGGCAGCTACGCAGGCTCAGTGGGATGCTCCCAAAGGCTTTCATATTGGACGCTGGAAAGCATTCCCACATGGGCTCAGTCGGTACCGACGTCACCCATATGTGAAGACTAAATTCCCACTGTTCCCGGAGATCACCTGTTATAGGTGAGTAACTACGCTTTCTGTGACTCACCATCAGAAGATGTTGAACTTCTTTGCTTCTAAAGGATTCTAAGAATTCTGCTGGAGTGCATTTCCTCTGTTTTTCTGGGTCCCTGGGCACACTAAGGTGTCTCCTTGGTGATTCCCATTTCTCCCAGACATTCCAGAGGGTGCTCCTGCTCAAGAGGATCAATTGAGCCCCTCTGAAGGGGAAGTGCTCCTGTTCATGAGGAACAGTGCAGCTTTCCTCCTCAGCTTGCCACCTTAGCTTCATCTGAATCCAAGGGGCTGCATTCCAAGCCTTTGCTGTAGAGCACTGCCAGACTTCCAGCCTCATAAACTTTACCAAAAAAAAAAAGTCTTATTCGAGTCAGTGACTTCAAGGCTCCAATGTGGTCTCTGCATAGCCAGTGTCAGCGTGTCAGCACCAGCTCCATCGGCAACAATTTTCACCAGTGGTGCAGTGAGTTCCTGTTCCCTTCACGCCTCTGTCGGTCAGCTTGTTCCCCCTCCTGCCTCCAACTTTGAGGCCTCTCTTCCCTTCTGTGTGTCTGGTCTCATGGGGCTGCTCTTCTAGAACTGATCGGGGCTCCAGCTGCATCATGGTGTTGCGCAACGCTGGTTTAGCTTGCGTCCTCTCCTCCACAGTTCCCGCCAAAACGTATTATCTGCGGTAGCCATTTTGTGCAAGCAGCTTCTGGTGCATGCAGTTTACTTCTCCCGACAAACTAGCTGCATCGCGGCAGCCATTTTGATATTGGGGCTTCTTCTTGCTGATCCTCAGCACTCTCTCCCTCATTTTCACTGGGGTCTGCAGCTATGCCTTCCACCTTTTATCTTTATTCATACCCCTGATATACCGCCCAGGCGCGGGCATCAGGGCGGTGTACAAAATATTAATACAGGCTGCAGGTGAAAACAAAAGAGAGAAAAGTGCGCCAATATATAACAGGAAAGAAATAGGCAAAGAAAGCAACAGGCATAGGCCCAGGTGTACGAAGGGGGAAAGGTCTAAGCTAGAGGGGGGCTCAGGCCAAGGGAAAAGGGGGTGGAGGGGAGTCCGGGAGGGGAAGGTCAAAAACCTGGTGAAAAAGATGTGTTTTGAGCATGCCTTTGAACCGGGGAAAAGACAGCTCGGTACGGAGGGAATGAAGGAGGGAGTTCCAAAGAGCTGGGCCTAGAAAGAAGAAAGCAGAGTGGTGGGTAAGTTCAAAGTGAGCGTGTGTAGAGGAGGAAAGGAATAGACAATTACCGTGAGCTGAGCGGAGGAGGCGGGGGGAGGGTTGGGTGCGAATGAGATGGAGTATGAAGGACTTTGTGAGTGAATATAAGTAACTTATTGACGAACCTGAACCTGATCAGGAGCCAGTGGAGGTGGATGAGCAGAGGAGTGACATGGACGATTGAGGAGGAGTGGGTGAGAAGACGGGCTGTTGTGTTTTGGATAAGCTGCAGGCGGTGGAACTGGTACTGAGGTAGGCTGGTGAAGATAACGTTGCAATAGTCAAGCCTGGAGATGACAAGGGATAGGACAAGGGTAACAAGGGAGGGAGGGGAGAGAAAAGGGTGAACAGTGCGAATCTGTCACAAGGAGGGAAAGAAGCGACGGACAAGCAAGGAAATATGGTAATGGAAGGAGAGGGAGGAGCCCAGCGTGACACCAAGATAATGGAGTGTAGAGACAAGAGGACCCAGGTAGCGGAAAGGGAGGGAGGGGGCACTGAACGAGAACAGGGCCGCAGACTTAGAGGGATTAACGTGGAGAAAGTTGTCCTGAAGCCAAGAAGCAACATAGTACAGGCAGGTGTTGAGGGAAGTGAAGTCAGGGCGGAGAGAATCTGTGTTATGCAAAAGGAGGATACCGTCAGCGTAATAGTACCCTGAAATCCCAGACATCTGAATAATGAGGGCAAGGGGTGCGAGGAAGATGTTAGAGAAGGGGAGCAAGCACAGAGCCCTGGGGAACGCCACAGTGAAGGGGGGTGCAGTGGGGAGGTGGTGAGGGTAGACAGAACGGAAGAGGTGCGAGACAAGAGGAAAGAATGAAACCAGTGGAGAACGGCACCATGAATCCTGAGGTCAGAGAGACTAGTAAGGAGGGTGTGGTGGTCGACTAGATCAAAAGCCAAAGACGGATCCAAGAAGATAGCGAGGATGAGATCACCACGATCGTGAGATTGGTGGACTTTCTTCAGGGCTGCTAGAAGAATGGATTCTGTGCTATGATCGGACCTGACACCAGATTGGTGGGGGTGAAGTGAGAGAGTAGCATCGAGGTGAGCTGAGAGTTGTGAAAAAACAAGTTTTTCTAGGACTTTGAAAAGGAAGGGCAGGTTAGAGATGGGACGCCAATTGGCCAGGGCGGAGGGGTCAAGAGAGGGCATCTTTAGGATAGGCCGAACAAGAGCATGCTTCCAGGCAGAGGGGAAGAGGCCAGAGGAAAGGTTGGAATTGAGCATATGGAGGATGTAGGCAGCAGTGCAAGGGAAGGGTCCGAGAGCCGGGCAGAGGGTCAAGTGGACAGGTGGTTTTGCGGAAGGAAGCAATGGCCCTGGCAAGTTAAGTGGTAGTGACAGGATGGAAGGTCTGCCAGGTGTGAGGAAAAATTGGGGAGGGAAGACGAGAGGGGAGGGGAGCAAGACCGGAAGGAGTCACAGAGAGACTATACCTTCCCAGAGAAGGATGCCAGGTCAGTGGAGGCTGGGGTAACAGAAGGAAGGGTAGAGAGAGTAGTAGAAGTGGTGGAAACCACCCTTAGAGATCAAATTTATTGTAAAATCAAGGGTCTCCTGAAGACTTCCTTTTCATATTCTTCCCTTGCCTTGCAGGCAGCTGTTTGCAGAGGGCTTGAAACACGGGCATTGCGCTGCCTCCAGAGGACCCAGCGCTGCCTCCAGAGGACCCAGCGCTGCCTCCAGAGGACCCAGCGCTGCCTCCAGAGGACCCAGCGCTGCCTCCAGAGGACCCAGCGCTGCCTCCAGAGGACCCAGCGCTGCCTCCAGAGGACCCAGCGCTGCCTCCAGAGGACCCAGCGCTGCCTCCAGAGGACCCAGCGCTGCCTCCAGAGGACCCAGCGCTGCCTCGTCTTGAGTCAGTCACTGCCTTTGTAGCAGATGCCTTCTATGATCTCCTGCGACTCGCGCGGGCACTGGCGCAACATTGGCTGTGGTTCAGACATTGGAACGCAGATGCGGCATCTAAGCAGACTCTCTAATCTTCCCTTCAGGGGCAAGCTGCTCTTCGGCGAGGATCTCAAGAAGCTTGTCAAGGATCTGGGTGAGATTAAGCCTCAACATTTAACAGAAAACCGGCCACATTCATCTTCATATTGCCCCATATTGATGACATCTTCATCCTCAAGTTACAGAGGTTTGTTCCAGGATGCCTGGCGTTACAGACCCAGAAAGCTCAGCGCTTCCTCAAATAAATCTAGAACCAGGCCGCAGTCCTTTCGCAGGGGCTGCAGCGCAAGGGATTGTTTCTCTACCGCTGCTAAGTTTTCTGGCCTCTCACCACCTTCCCTTTGACGGGCTCAGAGTCCATTTCGGATGCCACATGTCTGAGGACAACTGCGTCTTTTTTCCCACGAATGGACCCACATAACAGACGGGTGGGTGCTTGACGTCATCTCCAAGGGCTATGCTGTAGATCTAGCTGTGCCCATCCCAAGCATCTTTCTCATTTCCCCTTGTTGGTTCTCCTGCCAAGAGGGCAGTCTTGTACCTTACCTTTTAGCGGCTACTCCGGCTCTGCGCTATTTGCCCAGTCCCACAGGATGAAAGGGGCATCGGGCACTATTCCATCTACTTTATGGTTCCCAAGAAGGACGGCTCCTTCCATCCCATGTTACACCTCAAGGGGGTCAATCACTGCTTGCATGTGCCATGCTTCCTCATGGAGACACTCCGCTCTCATCCAAGCGGTATGCCCAGGCAAGTTTCTTGCCTCTCTCGATTTGGCGGAAGCTTACTTTCACATTTCAATTCGCAAGGAACACCAGTGGTATCTGCGGTTTATGGTGCTGAGCAGACGACATCAGTTTCAAGCCCTGCCCTTTGGACTTGCCACGGCCCCACAGACCTTTTCCAAGGTCATGGTCGTCATCACAGCGGCACTGCGGGGTTGGGGCATCCGTGTCCATCCATACCTGGACAATTAGCTCATATGGACTGCATCCAGAGGTGCAGTCAGCAGTGGCCCAGGTAGTCATTTTCCTGCAGCAGCTGGCTGGGTGTTCAGCGAGGCCAAGAGTCATCTTCAGCTGACGCTGACCCTCGACGACTTAGGAGTCCATTTCAATTCTGTATCAGGCAGAGTCATGATCACACACGACCGCTGCTGGAAGCTGCGCATGCAGTTTCACGCCTTTCAGCGTCTCCGCTCTCCGGTGCCCTGGGACTATTTACAGGTGCTTGGAACCATGGCAGCCACCCTCTATTTGGTCCCCTGGGTGTGGGCGCACATGCGCCCATTGCAACATGCTCTCCTGTCTCGGTGGTCACCCTCCATCCAGGAGTATCAAACTCTCCTACTATTACAACCATCAGTTCACCGCAGCCTCCAGTGGTGACTGTGCCTGAACCACCTCGTAAAGGGTGGGCCAGGGGTCACACTGTCTCGGTCACACAGCGCAGGGCTCTTGATACGTCCGCCTGGATGATCAGTCGGTTAGAAGTCCTAGCTGTTTGACTGGCGCTTCTGTCCTTCCACGCACTCTTGCGGGATCAGGCAGTGCAGGGCCGATCAGACAACTCCATGACAGTCGCTCATCTTAACCAGCAAGGCAAAACCAAGGCGCCAGGGGTGGCCAAGGAGATGAAACTCATTTTTCCCTGGATGGAACGCTATCTTTAGGTGCTCTTGGCGCAACACATAGCTGGAGTGGAGAACATTCAGGCTGACTTCCACAGTCATCATATTCTGGAACTGAGTGAGTGGGAACTTGGCCCATAGACCTTCGTGACAATAATGCATGGGTGAGGACGCCCCATGCTGGACCTCATGGCCACCGCGATGAACACAAAGACACCACACTTCTTCAGTTGAAGAAAGGACATGCAATTGCAGGAGCTGGATGCCCTGGTCCAGCCTTGGCCCCGCACCCACCTGTTCTATATCTTTCCACCGTGGGTCCTGATCAGGCACGTGCTCCGTCGGATAGAGGCGCATCCAGGCCAAATAGTCCTAGTGAAGCTGGATTGGCCACAGAGGCCCTGGAATGCCAACCTGATACACCTGCTGCAAGAACCCCCACTTCCTCTCGGCAGCCGGCAGGATCTCCTATGGCAGAGTCCCATCTCCATGGACGACCCCGCCCTTACTTGCTTACGGCCTGGCTCTTGAGCGGTGCAGGCTAGAACACAAGAGGTATTCCCCACAGATCGTCGCCACCTTGCTGAGGGCATGATGGTCCTCCACATCTCGGGCATATGCCTGGTCATGGTTCCTTTTTTTCCTCCTGGTGCTTCCACCAGTCCGCCTCCCCGTGGACTGTTCAGGTGCCGGTCCTCCTTTCCTTCCTCCAGGAAGGCTTCGATAGAAGCCTTGTGCTTAATTTCCTGAAGGTGCAGGTCGTAGCTTTGACATGTTTTCGGGGATCGGTTCAAGGGCATTCCCTCGTCTTTCATGCGGACATAGCCCGTTTTCTCCAGGGCGTTTGCTCTCTTCGGCCTCTGATCCATCTGGTCATTCCCAGCTGGGACCTCTCCTTAGTGTTCCGAGTCCTCACTCATGCTGTCTTCAAGCCCACTCCGTGCCTCAGCACTTAAAGACACCATGCTGAAGACCATGTTCCTCATAGCAGTCACGTCTGCCAGGCGTGTTTCTGAGCGCCAAGCACTATCTTGCCAAGACCCCTTCCTCTCCTTTTCATCAGAAGGGGTCACTATCTGCATCGTCATGGCTTTTTTGCCAAAAGTCTTGCCCGAGTTCTGAGATGGTATCTCCCCACCTTCTGGCAGGACCAGTGTCCAGGGCACCAACAGTCTCTGCACTGTCTAGACTTCAGGATACTACGCCGCTGTCTAAAGCTGCCGATCCGTTTCACCTTTCGGACCACTTCTCTGGTCCTTGGAAGGGGCGACTGCCTCCAAGGCGACGATAGCGCACTGGATTAAGCAGGCCATTGAATTGGCCTATATCCTCCAGAATAAGCCCGTTCCCATTGGGATTCGGGCACATTCAACCCGGGCACAGGCCACATCCTGGGCTGAATACTTGCGAGTACACCCACTTGATAATTTGCAGGATGGCAGCTTGGCCGTCCCTGTCTACCTTTGCCCATCATTATCGCTTGGATCTCCAAGCCAGAGAAGCAGCGCACTTTGGAGCCACTGTTTGGCTTCCACGCTCTACAATGGTGTAGCTCTGGTATTTCCTGCTAGTTTGGACTGCTCTAGCAGGATGAGTTGGAGGTGAAATTTTACTTGCTGTTACTTTACTTTCCTGGAATCCTGCTAGACCAGTCTAGGACCCACCCTAGGCCAGTCTCGCTGTCTTAAGAAGTGCCATGTCATTGATGGCACCATTCTGATTCAATGCACTCAGCCTGTGCATTCTCCTCATAAAAGAGCCTTTTGTAGTGCCAATTTGTTAGTCTGATGTTCTCAATATTGAACTGGTTTGTTCTGCAGTTCTGGAGTTTGCCAAGGTTATACTGAAGCGGGCCCCTAGGGTAGGACACTATAAACCAGGGGTAATGTCACAAAGCTGCTGTGATTTCTCTATCTCACCATCTGCTGGCAGGGGGACACAACCCGCTAATCTGGTCAGGTCTAGCAGGATTCCAGGAAAGGAAATTAATGGTAAGTAAAATTTCACCATCAAACAATCTTGGCACGGATCACGCCCAAGCATGTGTAGTTTCAATCTTAAAATACCTCTCCTTGTTCACATATGCAGAGTCTCTCCAAGTACAGAATAATAATCATAAAACAAATTAGAAACAGAAATGTGCAGACAAAAACTGAAGTGGAAACTCCAAGAAGCCACTCGGTATGCAGTGCAGCACTGGAAAAAGAGAAATATATGTGCATTTCTTCCCATATTGCCAAAATACAAAGATAGCTGAGAATGCTGCCCACTTAAATTCCTAAAGCGGACATATTCAAATTACTAAAGTGCAAATATTCTGGGCCCTAGTTCACCAGTACACCCCCTATTGGAAAAGAACAGACTGTGCAAGATTCTACATGGGGGGGGACTAAATGCTAGCATAATCCTTTACTGCAGAGAGACCCTCACTATATAAAATAAGGGAATGCATATTCGAAACAGAAGCAAGCAGACAAAATCTGAACTGAAAACTCATAAGCCAGAGTGAGAGTGATTCCTACACAGAAACTACATGCTGGCAACACTGTAGAAATAAAAACAGCAAAACATCTCCTGTACTGAGCAAAATAGAAAGATATTGTAGATACCTGGGTGACTAGTGGATGTGAGAATTGCTTGGTAACATGTCTGCCTGGTGTGAAGGTGGCAGACCTCACGTGCCACCTAGATCAGGTTTTAGGTAGTGCTGAGAAGCCTGCTATCTTGGTACATGTTGTTACCAATGACATAGGAAAGTTTGGGAGGGAGGTTCTGGAAGCCAAATTTAGGCTTTTAGGTAGGAAGTTGAAATTCAGAACTTCCAGGGTAGCATTCTCAGAAATGCTTCTCATTCCACAAGCAGGACCGAAAAGGTGGGCAGATTTCCAGAGTCTTGTGTGTTGATAAGATGATGATGCAAGGAAGAGGGTTTTGGATCAGTTAGGAACTGGGCAACATTCTGGGGAAGGGGGGTTTTCTTTTCCAAAAGGATGGGCTGCTCCTTAACCAGGGTCGAACCCGGCTGCTGGCATTAACCTTTAAAAAGACAGATAGGAAAAAGCCGACAGTCGCCCAAGAGCGTATGGTTCAAAATGATGTATCCTTGAATACTAGCAAAAGAGGGAAGTTAGGGCATCCTGTTAGGTTACAATAAGCGTAAAAGTAACCCAGAAATATTTCTTTACGGAGAGTGGTGGATCCGTGGAATAGTCTCCCAGTGGAGGTGGTAGAGATAGGACAGTATCTAAATTCAAAGAAGCATGGGACAAACACAGAGGATCTCTAAAGGAAAAAAGGGGACTGTTGTAGTGGTTGATATGGAAGGGCAGACTAGATAGGCCATGTGGTCTTTTTCTCTCGTCATGTTCCTTTGTTTCAATGTTTCTAAGAAGCCCAAGGCTAGTTTTTGACTCATTTCTGGAGAGCATTGCCACCTTGACCCTGTAGACTCCCAATACTCCCTACATAGCAGGCTAGCTATGCCACTATGCACACCGGTGGCACCTCATCACAACAGAACAGTGGACTCTGCAAATCATTCAAGAGGGTTATTTAAACTTCCAACATTCTCCCCCTCCTCATTTTAGGCGAGATTACCCTACTCAGCCTCCCCTAAGGGGCTCTACTAAAGGAAGAGGTGACCATATACTTTCCCATGGGGCCATAGAGAGAGTTCCACAAGATCGTCTCAAAGGTTCTACTCTTCTTACTTCCTCCTCCGAAAGAAGTCAGGAGGATACAGGCCCATACTCGACCTCAGGGACCTGAACAAGTTCCTGGTAAAAGAGAAGCTCAAAATGGTTTCACTAGGAACTCTCCTACCCTATTTGCAGGAACAAGACTGGCTTTGTTCTCTAGATCTGAAGGATATCTGTACTCATATCATACATCCAGAATACAGGCAATACCTCTGTTTCATGTTTCAAGGGACCCACTACCAGTACAGGATCCTCCCATTTGGCCTCGCATCTGCACCCAGGCTTTTCACGAAGTGTATGGCCATAGTAGCTGCATACCTTTGCAACATTGGAATCTTTGTCCTCCCTTACTTAGACAATTAGCTGATCAAGGCAGACTCCAGGAGAACTCTGCAATTCACTTCAGCAAACCCTTGCAGTATTACAACACCTGGGATTTGTCGTAAATTAACCAAAATCACATCTTGTCCCAACTCAGAGGTGGGAGTTCATAGGAACGGTGCTAGACACCCAGCAGACCAAGGCCTTCCTTCCAGAAGACCGCATGAACTGCCTTGTGGACCTAGCAACCCACATGTGTCAACAGACAAGCTCCACAGCTTGACACTTTCTGCGTCTCTTGGGCCACATGGCATCCATGGTGCACGTGGTATGCCATGCACAGCTACATACACGCACCTTGCACAGTGGCCTTTAGCTTCCCAGTGGACACAGGCCATGGAGGACTTACAGGATCTGATCCAAATAACTCATCCCCTAGTCCAGTCCCTCTTCTGGTGGTGCACCCCAGAAAATCTTCTCATAGGGTCGCTTTTTCAGCTGCCTTAACCTCAATACACCCTCACCACAGATGTATCCAAGCTTGGGTGGGGAAGCCCATCTGGATTCTGTCTCCATCCAGGGACCCTGGATAACTCAGGAATCAGCTCTGCAGATCAACCTCTTAGAGCTTCGCACAGTCACAAATGCCTTCCACGTCTTTCAACACCACCTCAGGAGCACACAGATTCTGATCTGGACAGACAACCAGGTGGCCATGTTCTGTGTGAACAATCAAGGAGGGACAAATTCATATCCCCTCTGCGATGAGGCCATTTGCCTTTGGGCCTTTGCAATCTCCAGGCAGATCCACCTCCAAGCGGTCTATATCCTGGGCAAACTCAGTCACCTAACAGACCAGCTGAACCAGATCCTTCACCCACACGAGTGGACCCTTGCTCCACACACAGTGTCAGGGATCTTCCGGAAATGGGGTACCCCGACCATCGATCTTTTTGCCACTCTCCAAAACAGGCAGCTCCCGTTGTTCTGCTCCCGAGTATCCTCTAGACTCAGCCAGGCACCTGATGCCTTCCTCCGTTGGGGTCAGGGACTGCTTTATGCTTTCCCTCCAACCCCCCTGATCCCCAGGACCTCTTCAAACTCCAGACGGACAGAGGCAGGATGATTCTCATAGCCCCTTTGTAGTCTCATCAGCCATGGTATCCCCTGATACTTTGCCTAGCACAGGCCTAACCAATACGATTGGGAAGTGATTCCAGCCTTCTGTCCCAGGACAATGAAACAGTCCTACATCCCAATCTGTGCTCTCTCCGTCTGACGGCATGGCTGCTGAAGGGTTGATGCTGCAGCTTCTCAACCTTCCACAAGCAGTGAAGGATATCCTCCTGGCTTCCAGAAAACCCTCCTCCAGGCGAGCATACTCCTTCAGATGGCGCAGATTTGCTTCATGGTGCTCGGAAAAGGGCCTCAATCTGTTTGCCGCACCAATAGCTTCACTTCTACAATATCTACTTTACCTGTCCTCCTCAGGACTTGAAACAAATTCAGTGCGAGTTCACCTCACTGCCATCGCAGCTTTTCACAAGCCAGTTGACAGTCAACCCATCTCCTCGTATCCACTAGTTGCACACTTCATGAGAGATCTCCTACTCTCTAAGCCACCCTTCAAAACACCTCCGGTGGCTTGGGACCTTAATGGCTTGGAGGTGGTCTTGGCACAGCTTCTCAAATCACCATTTGATCCTCTGGCCACCACTCACCTTTGGTATTTATCTTGGAAGGTCACCTTCCTCATTGCTCTGACCTCAGTCAGATTCATCAGTGGACTTCATGCTTTGGTGGCGCATCCACCATACACCAGATTTCATCATGACAAGGTCGTCCTTCGTATGCATCCCCACTTTCTACCAAAAGTGGTATCGCCTTTCCATATCAATCAATCCGTGATCCTTCCAGTCTTTTTTCCAAGACCACACTCTTCCCGTGCAGAAGCAACACGGCACACGGACCCTAGCCTTCTGTCTCCAGAAAACTCAGGATCTCTGTAAATCCTCATAATTGTTTGTTTCCTTTGACCCCAATCACTTGGGGCTTCCTGTGTTGAAACGCACGCTCTCCAGATGGATTGCAGACTGTATCTCCTTTGCTTATGACTGAGCAGGCCTCACCTTCACAGGGCACGTCCCTGCTCACAGTGTCTGGGCCATGGCAACCTCCGTAGCCAACCTAATAGCCATTGATGACATCTGTAGGGCAGCAAGCTGGTTCTCCATCCATACCTTTGCCACCCACTATTGATTGGACAAGGACTCCCACTGGGATGCTGCCTTTGGTCAAGCGGTCCTCCAACATCTGTTTGGCACATAACTACAACTCCTATCCCCCACCCAAACCTCTTGTTACCAAATCACCATGACCTGGTTTCTAAGTCTTCTGGGAGCTGGGGAGTCCCATATGTGAAGACTACATTTCTTCTTGTTCCTAGAGATAGCGTAGTTTCTCCAGGAACAAGCAGGAAGTCAGTCCTCATATGGGTGACGACAGCGCCAACAGAGCCCGCGCGGAAGCATTTCCCCTGCTTTCAAAGAAAGCCTTTGGGATATGCTACCACGCAAGCATGGTCCCCTTCCTGCACAAGGATGACATCTCCTTTTTTTTGCAGAGCCCAATGGACATGAGTCCTGTTTCCCTGGAAAAATTACCATTATTTTCCTTAAAAGTTAAGCTTTTCCCGGTTAGAAACCGGTTCCTCTTCCCGCCTCAAGCTGGTGTCGTAGCCAATGCCGTTCTCGGCTCCCTTTCTCATAGAGAACTTCCTTGACTGGTATTTCGTGCCTTTATTTGACCAGGGGTCGTCAACCCCATCCATGTGCTACCCACCATATCTCCCGGTGGGTTCAAAAAATGTGACCCCTGCCGTCAAATCATGTCAGTAACTGACATCCATAATTGCTGCTTGCGCTGCCTGGGCCCGGACCATGACAGCACCTCCTGTGCCAGGTCACGACGCCTAAAGCTAGCAGAAAAAGATCAGAGTTGCAGGAGAAATTGTTTCCCAGGTCCGACTCTGTCCTGGCGTCATCAGGGACTCCTCCAACAGTTCCAGGCCCTGACCTCGGGGATCAAGGACTATTCCAAGTTCCTCTCCTGGGCAGCCTGTGATGGCTTCAATTCAGCGGCTTGGCTGAGGTCGCGATCTGAGTCCCGCTCGATGGGACTGCAGTCATCCCTGAGAAGTTTACCAGGCACCAGCCGCAGGGCATCAGGGACCCAGTGGCCTGTGGAGCAACCCTCGTATGAGTACTTGACGGGCTACTCCGAGTGGGAGACACAGGACGAGGAGTCCCTGGATACTTGTCACCGCGACGTCCCATCTAACTCTCCCGTCTCAGAGCCTCGACAGCAGTCCCCGCCTGAGGATATGGGTTTCCTTGATTTTGTCAAGGACATGTCTAAGGCCCTGGCTTTCCCGACTGAGTCAGAGGAGGACCCTCGGGCGGATGAGTTGGAAATCCTCCAGTATGAGGCCCCTCCGCGGGAATCGCTCACGGTGCCCATTCCTCCCATCGTGGAACGGCTGATGCTCCGAATGTGGGAGACACCAGCATCGGTGCCGGTGGTGAGCAAATGGCTCGACTCAATGTATCGAATCCGCCGGAGCCCAGGCTTCCAAAAGTCACAGCTGCCGCATAACTCTATGGCGGTGGAGTCTGCCATGCGTTGGCTGAAACGTCAGAAGACGCACTCCTCGGTGCCCCCCCCCCCCCCCGGCAGGGAGCCCTGCATTCTGGACACCCTCTGCAGAAAGTGCTACCAGGGCTCCATGCTCATCGGCTGCATCCAGGCCTGCCAGTTGTACATGGGCATGTACCTGCGAGACTTGGCGAAGGAACTTGCCGGGGTCTCAGCTTGTCTCTCCGAGGAACCTTTGCAGCCATTCAAGAAACTGGCCAAGGCAGTCTGTGAATGCTCCAAACTCATGTCTCGAGAGGCCTATGACAGGTTCGAGTAGCAGCAGCTGGAATTGGTGCACACCACCAAGCTTGGCTACAGTTGTCCGACCTCGAGTAATGGGTTCAGGACAAATTGGTCAACATCTCCTGCCAAGGAGAGAATCTCTTTGGCAAGCCCATGACCAACAAGGCTGCCGAGCTGGAGACAGAGTTTATGACAAGGATCAGGCTCTCTAAAAAGACCGCTGCCCCTCCCCAACAGAAGGGCTCGGATCAAAAGTCCTCCTACCGGAGGAAGGGAGCTGCTTACTGAAACTACCCACCTTATCAGGCCTCCCCAGCTCCCCAACAGGATCAGCAGGCCAAGGAAAATGGGCATGGCCCACATAAGCAGAAGGCTCTGAAACCCCAGACACCGGCTCCGGCCCAGCCAGGGGGGAGTTTTTGACTCCTGGAGCATAGCCTCTCTACCCCAAGGAGATCAGCAGCCCACAGGGGGACGTCTGGCCCTCTATGCCCAGAGGCTGGGTGACCATTACCACCGATTCCTGGGCACTAAGGGTTGTCAGGGAGTGTTACCTCTTCCACCTGACTCACATCTCCTCCCCCTTACTTCCAGGGAGAACCCCTCAGGTCTCCCCTCCACCGGGACCACCTTCTGAAAGAGTTGGCAGGTCTTCTCGAGGACAAAGCGGTGGAACCAGTGCCCCACTATCTCACGGGCAAGGGGTTCTACTCCAGGTATTTCCTCGTGCCAAAAAGAACAGGGGGCCTAAGGCCCATCCTCAACCTGCGCAACCTCAACAACTTTTGGTGAGGGAGAAGTTCAAGATGCTCTCCCTTGGAACATTGCTGCCCTACCTCCAGCAGGGAGACTAGCTATGCTCCTTAGACCTCAAGGATACTTATACCCCATCCTGATCCACCCCAACCACAGGCAGTACCTACGGTTCGTAGTGGGGGCAGGCATTTTCAGTACAGGGTGCTCCCCTTTGGCCTAGCCTCTGCCCCAAGAGTTTTCACAAAATGCCTGGCTGTCATGGCCACTTTCCTCCGGCTCCAGGGGCTCTTCTTATTTTTCTATCTGGACAACTGGCTCATAAAGGGAGGCATGGCCTCAGAGGTGCACAGGCCACCGCACACACCATCCAGGTTCTGCAGCACTTGGGGTTTGTCATAAACTACCCCAAGTCTCACTTCCTCCCAACACAGTGTCTGGACTTTATTGGGTCAAAGATCGACACTCTCCAGTCTAAGGCTGTCTTGCCCAGTGTCCAGGCCAATCGTCTCAAGACGCTGGCTCAGGACATACAGTGCCCATCCCTCAGTGCCTGCTTGGCTTCTCCTGCGCCTCCTCGGGAACATGGCCTCCACAGTCCATGTCACCCCAAACGCTCGCCTCCACATGAGGGTGGCGCATTGATGTCTCCAGGACTAGTGGTCTCAGGCCACGGGCTGCCTCCGAGACTCTTTCTGTGACCCGCCAATTGGCGGACTCCCTGGTCTGGTGGCAGTCACCCCAGCATTTCAAGGCGGGCATGCCTTTTCAAGCCCCAACCCCCTCAAGGGTCCTCACCATGGACGCCTCCCTGCTCGGCTGGGGAGCCCACTGCGGAGGTCTTCGCACCCAGGGCAGCTGGTCACCAGACGAGAGTACCCAGAACATCAACCTCCTGGAGTTCCGGGCCATACACCTAGCTCTGAGGGTCTTCTGTCATCACCTGTGTCACCAGCCAGTGATATTCCAGATGGACAACCAGGTGGCGATGTTCTTGTGAACAAACGGGGGGCACAGGGTCTCGTATCCTTTGTCATGAGGCACTGGTCTTTGCTTGTATGCAGCCCAACAGAGTATCCTCCTGCGGGCAGTGTACTTGCCAGGCCAGGACAACCTGCTGGCCGACAGGTTCAGCAGAGTTCTCCCAGTCGCAAGAGTGGCAGCTGGACCCCAGGGTAGCCAGTCAGCTTTTCCGGCTCTGGGGGCAACCCTTGATGGACCTGTTCACCAGCCCGGACAACTTTCAGTTGCCCCGCTTCTGCTCCTGGCAGGCCCACCCCTCCAGGGTGGCAGCGGACACGTTTCTGGTCTCATGGTCAGAAGGCCTCATGTACGCCTTCCCTCCTATGATCGCCAAGACCTTGTTCAGGACCCTCCATGACAGGGCCTCACTTATCCTGATAGCCCCTTGGTGGCCCAGGCCACCGTATTTCCCACTGCTTCTACAGTTGACAGTAAAGACCCCCATCCCCTTGGGGACCGCCCCCAGGACTCCTATCTCAGGAGGGGGCGCTCTCCTGCACCCCAACTTGGGGTCCCTGTCACTGACAGCATGGCTACTTGAGAGTGTGACTCTGGCCCCTTTCAACCTTCCGGTTGAAGTGGAAGACATTCTGCTGGCCTCTTGCAAGGCCTCTACTAGGAAGGTATATGCCCTCAAATGACGCAGGTTCTCTATTTGGTGCACCGAACACGGGGATGATACTTTCTCCTCCCCGGTGGCTCTGGTGTTACAGTACCTTCTCCACCTCTCTCAGTCCAGGCTCGTCGAATTCCATCAGAGTGCACCTTAGTGCTCCAGCGGTGCACCACCATCTAGTGGATGGTAAGCCCCTCTCGGTCCAACCGTTGATGACCCATTTCCTTCGGGGCCTGCTCTTATCGGAGCCCCCGGTTCACCCTCTAGCAACCAAATGGGACCTCAACGTAGTGTTGAGGCAGCTCACTCACCTGCCCTTCGAACTTCTGCTACCTTCCACCTTCGCTACCTCTCTTGGAAGGTGGTTTTCCTGGTCGCGCTTACCTCCACTCTCAGAGTTAGCAAGCTTCAGGCCCTTGTAGCGGAGACATCCTATACCAGGTTCTAGAAGAACAGAATGGTGCTTCGCACGCACCCCAAATTCCTGCCATCATCAGACAAAGGGATCCTACTGTGGTCTGTGGACACAGACTCATTTGCTGCTGCTTGCGGCTCCCCATGAGGGAGCCCTATTTTTGCAATGGGCTTTCAGTAGCCTGTAGCTGGGGGTCCCATATGCGAGGACTGACTTCCTGCTTGTTCCTGGAGAAAGCGTAGTTACTCACTTGTAGCAGGTGTTCTCTGGGGACAGCAGGAATCAGTCCTCACAACCCTCTTTCCTCCCCTTGGAGTTGCTCCTTTACCATCTTTTCTTTTTGCTGTCTTTTAGCTATGTCGTCTGACTGAGCAAGATGGTACCCTTGGGCAGGAAGGGGACCACGCGCCTGTGGTGGCATTTCGCATAGGCTTTCTTTGAAAGCTAGGGGGATGCTTCCGCATGGGCTCCATCGGTGCCGACGTCACCCATATATGAAGACTGATTCTTGCTGTTCCTGGAGAACACCTGTTACAGGTGTGTAACTATGCTTTCCCCTCTGGACACTTGGGTCTTGCGAGAGTGTCTGTTGGGATTCAACTGCTGCAGCTCATGGCTCACCTCTCTGATCACCCTTGGCATTTTGTACAGGTTCTCGGTAGCCTGTAGCTGGGGAATCCCATATGTGAAGACTGACTTCCCGGAGAAAGCGTAGTTACTCACCTGTACCAGGTGTTCTCCGGGGACAGCAGGAATCAGTCCTCACAACCCTCCCTCCTCCCCTTGGAGTTGCTTCTTTACCATATTTTAATTTTTGCCATCTTAGCTATGCCATTAGACTGAGGCAAGATGACACCATTGGGCTGGAAGGGGGACAAAGCATGTATGGTGCATCTCGCGAAGCCTTTCTTTGAAAGCTGGGGAGATGCTTCTGCGCGGGCTCCGTTAGCACCAATGTCACCCATATGTGAGGACTTATTCCTGCTGTCCCCGGGGTGCACCTAGCTGAGTAGCTATGCTTTTCCTCTCCAGAAGTCAGTTTTTCATGATTTTCTTCCACCTGCTCTTTGCTAGTATCTGTCCCATCTGTCCCTGAGAAGCAGGGATCTCTGGTGATATGAAGTAGCTCCGTCGTTTGGTAGTTTATTTTAAGGTTATGCGTTTTAAGCCATTGCGGGACAGCGTTGAAGCAGTCTATCAGAGGGGTGTATACTGGAGTAAGGGTACTGGTAGGGATATACAAAATAATGTCATCCACATATAAGTGATACAGGACATTGAGAGTCGATGATATTATAGATTGGTAAATGAATAGATTAAACAGGAGTACAGACAATGCAGATGTATTGTTGTATTAAGGCCTGTAATAATATTTTTAAGTGGCTAGCCCCAGAGACGAGGCGAAGGGCTCCCATATGTAGTCAGGAGTGTAGAGGGCATAGGTTTATTAGCTTGTGAGATAGTGGCCTGAAAGTGATTTACGAATTCTTGTGGTGAGGTGGAATCAGGGTTGGTCCCTGTTGTAGGATTCTTCAGTGTTGCATTTACTATGTTGAAGAGTTCCCGTGGACGATTAATTTATTTAAATATTAGTTTTTGTGTGATATTCTTTTTTGGTTCTGTTGATGGTATCCTGGTATTCTTGCAGCATGCTCATGTATGCCTTGCGGCGTGATGAGGATTTGGAACGTCGCCATTTTCTTTCAGTCTTTCGAAGTTTACACTTTAAGTACCTCAGATCTGTTGTGTACCATGCAACCTGACTGTGTCATATGATGGTGCTAGGGGGGAGAGGGGCTAAAGCAGAATGAGATAGGGTGTTATGCCAGTTCTCTACTAATGTGTCCAGGCTATCCCATTTTCCTGAAGGAAGAGGATGACCCCAGGTCAGAGGAGCTGGAGATCCTCTCGTACCCTTTGGCCCCTAAGGAGGCTGTGACTGTGCCAGTGTACTGAATCTTGCAGAGGCTGCAAATGAGGATGTGGGAAAACATTCTCATGATACCCACTGTCAGCAGGAGGTTGGACTCTATGTACTGGGTCCAAAAGACCCCAGGGTTTGAGAAGCCCCAATTTCCATATCATTTTCTGGTGGTGGAGTCTGTCCTGAAGAGAATCAAGAACAATAAAACTTAGTCCTCAATGCCCCTGGGTAGGGAGGCATGCACTTTGAATTTCTTTGGCAGGCGAGGCTTCCAGAGCTCCATGCTGGTGGCCAGAGTCCTACCGTACCAGCTGTACATGAGCATGTTCTTGAAGGACATCATTCTGAATCTTGCCGAGCTGGACTCGTTCATTCCCCAGAGCAGCTGGACTCCTATTGTGCCCTGGTAGGCCATGGTAAGGAGTGCTCAAAGTATATGTTCTGGGCGACGCAGGATGGCAACGGTGGGCATTGTGGCCTGGTGGCTTGCCTGGTTCCAGTCTTCAGACTTGAAACAGTCTGTGCAGAATAAGTTGGCAGATGTGCCATGCAGAGGGGAGAACCTGTTTGGGGAGCAAGTGGAGGCCACAGCTGGCGACATAGAGAAGCAGCATTTCACCCTCCTCAGGCTCTCGAGGTACCAGGGGCCGAAGAAGACATACTAACAGCGTAAGTGCCGGTGCTTCCCGAGCTCTCAAAACTGCTACTACTACTATTAATCATTTACGTAGTGCTACAAGATGTATGCAGCGCTGTATAGATACATGTAAAAAGACTGTCCCTGATCGTCAGAGCTTACAATCAAATCAGGACGGACAACAGTTGAGAACAAGAGTACAACCATGAAAGGCAAGGAAACACATAGGAGAATAAAGGATCAGGATCCAAAAGCAGCTTCAAAGAGGTGAGTTTTTAGCATGGATTTGAAAAGGGGCAGAGATGAAACCTGATGTACAGATTCAGGTAGTTTTTTCAAGCATAAGGAGCAACAATGTAAAAAGATCGTAGACTGGAGTTGGTAGTGGAAGAAAAGGGCATAGAGAGAAATAAGTCAGTAGAAGAGCGGAGTTCATGAGGAGGGGTGTAGGGAGAGAGGAGATGAAAGGGAGAGAGGAGCAGTAGAATGAATCCATTTATAGGTCAAAAAGAGAAGTTTGAATTCGAAACGGAAAGGGAGCCAATGAAGTGACTTGAGAAGAGGGGTTATGCGAGTATAACGGGGCTGGTGGAAGGTTAGCCACGCAGCTGAGTTCTGAACAGATTAAAGGGGAGAGATGACTCAGAGAGAGACCAGAAAGGAGGAGATTGCAATAGTCTAGATGGGAAGTGACTAAAGAGTGGATAAGTGTCTTAATAGTGTGTTCAGAAAGTAAGGGACAATTTTGCTAATGTGTTGGAGAAAGAAACAACAGATTTTAGCAATCAGTTGGATGTGTGTGGAGGAGGAGAGAGAGGAATCAAAAATGACGCCAAGGTTGTGGGCAAATGAAACAGGAAGTAGAAGAATGATCTCCAGGAACAATCAGCAATGCAGTCTTCACATTTGGGTATCGTCTGTACCGACAGAGCCCGCGCGAGATCACTTCCCAGCATCCAATAGGAAAACTTTTGGGAGCACTCCACTCTGCCTGCGCATCTGTCTTCCCAACTTTTCTCCTCAGTTGTTCATTTTCTGTGGAGCCAGCAGGTTATTTTCTTCCTGTCACAGTTGAAAATCCTTTTTTTTTTTTTTTTTTTTTGTTCTTTAAAATCTGTGCGCTGCTTTTCCATCTATGCTGGTTACCTCCCTGATACCGGCCCCAATATTTTTCTTTTAGTATATTTCTTTCATTTTTTCTTCTTTTTGTGGTTTCACCTCCAAATTAGGCTGCAGCCTACCTTTTTTTCCGTCACGATGGAAAAGCATGTCAGTGGCTTTAAGAAATGTACCAAGTGTTCTGGTACAATTTCAGTTACTGACAAACATGATTGCTGTTTAAAATGTTTGGACCCAGGCCATTTACCAACCGATTAAGCCTCTTTTTGTCATTTGTTGGCACAAAGGACAAAGAACAGAGCCAGACTGTATGGGTCTCTGTTTGTCCAAGATTCGATTTCAGTGGCTTCGGCATCGTCGAGGACTTCCACCTCCTCTCTTGGGTCTCATATCTCCTCAAAGTTCAAGCATAAAACTAAGTCTAAGTCATAAACATTGAAGATAGATACTGATTCTCGAAGTAAGTCCCTTCATCATCATTGAAATGCACTGAAAGGTGCATCTGATGCAGATCGGCCTTCCAAACAGCCCTGGCAGGAGAACCAGTCCTCCAAAGTACCACATGGGTTCCATGACGCTGCTGAGGCCTCAACCTCCAGAGAGCTACCTGTTCCATGCTCTGGGATAGAGGCTCAAAGCCCCGTATGGGAATCCACTCAGGTACTGGCCTTCTCCCTCGACCAGCGCATCCTGGCTATCGAGAGGAGCTTGGCAGCACTTCTGGCAGCCTCTGTACCGAAGGTATTGACAGCCCTAGGAGTGCAGGCATCGACCTCCAGCTTGATGCCGATACCTCCTGGGCTGATGCCAGCCCTTGAGCCCTTATCGACAGCTTCCTCTGATGCCTGCTTTGGAACAGACAGGCATTGTCAGTACCCAACAAGCTCCCGATGCCGTGCTGCCTCAACATCGGTATCTTCATCGAGCATCGACATGAGACTGTCGATACTTTAATTTCCTATCCAAATCGGACTCTTCCTACTCCGATGAAGTATCAGAGGACTCCAGGAGAACCCAAGATCTCCCTTCCGATAACGCCTCTCCTCATGAGCGGTGACAGTCCCCGTCAGCCACATCCTGCGTCAAATCGAGTGGACTCTGAATAAGAAAATGGCATCTTGGATCTTCGACCTGTGGGGGGCCTCCTCAATAGATCTGTTCACCACCCAGGAGAATGCACAACTGCCGCTGTTTCGTTCAAGGCTTCCCTCCCTCAACAATCGGGCAACAGATGCCTTCCTTCTCTATTGGGAAAAGGGTCTGCTTTATGTATTCCCTCCCACCCCCTTAATACCCAAAACCCTGTTCAAATTGCAGGCTGATAGGGGCTCCATGATCCTAATAGCCCTTTACTAGCTCAGTCAGCCACGGTTTCTTCTGCTGACTTGTCTGGCACAGACTCCACCTCTCAGCCTGGGACATGCACCCAACCTCCTCTCCCAGGATCATGGGATGCTTTTCCATCCCAATCCACGAGCCCTCCATCTCACAGCATGGCTTCTGAGTGCATTATATTTGCTGGCCTCAACCTTTCTCAACAGGTCAAGGACATCTTACTTGCTTCACGCAAGCCCTCTACTAGATGTTTTTATGCCTTCAAATGACAAAGGTTCGTCCTCTGGTGTACCCCAAAACACACTGATCCCTCTGTCCAGTGGAATTGCTTTTACAATATCTCCTCCACTTGTCATCAACAGGTCTTAAGATTAACTCAGTTAGGCTGAGATGGCACTCAGATGAACTCTATCACAGGCAGATTGACAGGCATCCTATTTCGTCTTATCCCTTGGTGTGATTCATGCGGGGTCTCTTGCTGTCTAAGCTGCCAATTAAACCACCACCTGTGGTTTGGGACCTCAACGTGGTCCTAGCACTGCTTCTAAAGCCTCCTTTTGAGCCTTTGGCCACCACTTCTTTAAAATTCCTCTCTTGGAAGGTGATCTTCCTCATTGCTTTCACCTCAGCTCGCTGCATCAGCGAACTGCCAGACATTAGTGTCTAATCCTTCGTATAACCAGTTCCACCACGACAAGGTGGTTCTCCGTACTCATCCACATTTCCCTCTGAAGGTGGTCTCGGCTTTCCATCTAACCAATCCATCATGCTACCTGTTGTCTTCCCAAAACCGCATGCTTCTAGAGTTGAGGCAGTGCTGCACACTTTAGATTGCAATCGTGCACTGGCTTTCTACTTGGATGGAACTAAGACTTTCAGGAAATCCTCTTAATTATTCATTTCCTTTGATCCAAGTCACCTTGGACTTCCAATGTCGAAACACACCCTTTCCAACTGGATTGCAGACTGCCTTTCCTTTGCCCATGCTCAAGCGGGACTGTCCCTTGAGGGTCACGTCACCGCTCATAACTTGCGGGCCATGGCAACCTCAGTTGCCAACCTTCTTTCTGTCTCCATTGACGAGATCTGTCAAGCACCTACCTGGTCCTCCATTCACACTTTCGCTGCTCACTACTACCTACTTCCGTCGGGATGCTGTCTTTGGCCAGGCTGTCCTCCAGCATCTTTTTGGGACTTTACTGCAACTCCTACCCTACGTCCCTGACTTTTTTCCGGCACCAGACTTCACTGTCGATGTTCTTGCTAACTATCATAGATTCCAATGGGGCCACTTTGTATCCAGGCCCTCTGGCTCCATCCTTTAGCCTTGGGGATATCGCTGCTAACCCAGTCTAGTACCTGGAGCTAGTGAGTCCCATATGTGAAGACAGCATTTCTGCTTGTTCCTGGAGATAGCATAGTTACTCACCTGTAACGGGTGATCTCCGGGAACAGCAGGAATTAGTCTTCACAACCCACCCTCCTCCCCTAGGAGTTGTAGGGTATTCTCTCTTCCTCTATTGCTCCGCTACAAACTCAACTGAGGAAAGGACTTGGGAAGGTGGGAAGGCAGATGCGCAGGCACAGTGGAGTGCTTCCAAAAGCTTTCCTATTGGCTGCTGGGGAGTGTTCCCGCACAGGCTCAGTCTGTACCGATGATACCCATATGTGAAGACTGATTCCTGCTGTTCCCGTCTTTATCTACAGAGATAAAGGAGGGGGAGGTGGGTTTAGGGGGAAAAATAAGAAGATGGGTTTTAGCCATGTTCAATTTCAAACAGCAGTAAAACATCCAGGCAGCAATGTAAGATAGGCAGGCAGAGATTGGAGTCTAGCGTGTCGGAGAAAAATCAGGCTTAGGGAGAGAAATCAGAGTTATCAGCGTAAAAGTGGTACTGAAAGCCATGGGAAGAGATGAGTGCACCAAAGGACTGGATATAGAGAGAGAAAAGGAGGGGGCCCAAGAATGGACCCTTGGGGTACACCAACTGAGAGTGGGATAGCAGTAGATGAGGAACCACCAGAACAAACACAAAAGGAAGGGGCCCAGGACAGACCCTTGGGATACACCAAAGGCGCAGACATCTCAGCAACAACAAGAGAAGCCTTAGAAGACCCAGCCTGCCCCACAGCCCAAGCCAGGGGCGGGGTTTTGACTGGTTCCTTTGGAGCATAATCAATCTACCAATTGCTGCAGAGGGCAACCTTCTGGTGGGGGGGGGAGGCGGCTCATTCTTTTTGCCCACAGGTGGCATCTCATCACCTTGGACACATGGGTCTTGCAGATAGTCTAGAGCAGCTACATGCTGCACCTCACTGACCCCCTCCAGCCTGAAGGAATATCCTCTCAACTCTCTGCACCTCAAACTGTTGCAAGGAGAAATCTCCGCCCTGCTGGCCAATCTTATCATAGAGCCTGTGCCTCCAGTTCAGGTCGAGGGGGTTCTACTCAAGGTACTTCCTGGTCCCCAAGAAGATGGGGAAGGGGGGTCCATCTTGACCTCCAAAACCTCAACACCACCTTGGTGTGAGAAAAACTCAAGATGGTCTCACTCGGGACTCTGCTCCCTTACCTTTAGAGAAACAATTATCTATGCTCCCTGGATCTCAAGGATGTGTACATGCATATATCGATCCATACTGCCCACATGAAATATCTCTGATTCTTCCTTGGGAAGGCCAACACTTCCAGCATCATGTACTTCCCTTCAGTCTGGCTTTGGTGCCCCATGTCTTCACAAAGTGCCTTGTGGTAGTGGTTGCTTATCTCCAGACCCTGGGGGTGTTCGTCTATCCTTACTTGGACAACTGGCTCATAGAGTCCGGAAATCAACTCAGCTGACCATCCAGGTGCTCAAGCTGTTGATGTTCATGATCAACTACCCCATGTCCCACCTGCAGCCCTCCCAACAACTGGAATTCATAGGGGTCCTCCTCGACGCCACTGTGGCTTGGGCCTTTCTTCCGCTGGACCATCTGCAGAGGCTGACAGCCTTGGTCAGCGATACCCAGTGGAGACACCAGATAACAACTCGTGGGATGTTGAGGGTGCTTGGTCATATAGCATCGACAGTGCATGTCACTTCCCGGCTCATCTGTTGATGAGACTAGCTCAATGGATTATGTACTCAGTGGAAGCAAGCCACTGGCCTTCTCTAGGACCAGGTGGCGGTCACCACTCCTCTGGTCCAGTCCCTGGATTCTCAAAACCTGCTCAGAGGTCTCCCCCTTCAGGTGTCGCCTCCCCAGAGAATGCTGATAATGAACACGTCCAAGCTAGCTTGGGTGATGCATCTGAATGGCCTTTGCATGCAAGGCGTGTGGTCAGAGTGAGAGAGCCTCCACCAGATCAACTTTATGGAACTCCGAGCCGTAGCAAACGCCCCGAGGGCGTTTCTTACCTAGCCAACCAGATTGTTCTGATTTAGACCAACAATCAGGCAGCAATGTACTACATCAACAAGCAGGGGGGCACAGGATCATATCTCCTGTGCTGGGAGGCAGTCTGTTTGTGGAAGTTTGCCATCATTCATGGTATGGAGTTGAGCCACTTATCTACTCGGGGAACTCAACTCCTTGACAGACCAGAGGAGCCATGTCCTCCAGCTGCACGAGTGGACTCTGATCAGGGAGGTCGTGGCCCGGATCTTTCAGGCGTGGGGTACAATGCCCAAGTTGATCAGTTCTGCTCCGTGATCACTTTAAGGGACAGGCTAGCACTGGATGCCTTCCTCCTGCACTGGGGAGCTGGCCTGCTCTATGTGTATCCAACCATTCCCCTCATAGCGAAGACCCTGTTGAAACTCCAAGCTGACAAGGGCTCAGTGATTTTCATTGCACTGTATTGGCCCAGACAGCCGTGATTTCCCCTGCTGTTTCAGCTGTTAGGAGCCTCTGCGGTTGGGCTCCATTTCCGATCTCATCTCACAGGAGGACGGGAGCTTGATCCACCCCAACTTCTGGTCCTTGGCCCTCATGGAGTGGATGTTGAGCTGACAGTCTTGTCGAAGCTTAACCTGCCTGAGGGAGTTAGAGGTTCTGTTGGCCTGCAGGAGAGCTTTGACAAAGAAGTCTTATGCTTTCAAGTGGAAGAGGTTCGCCTCCTTGTGTGCTGACCAGGCCTCGGATCCCTTCTCTTGCTCTGTTGACAGGTTGTTTGAGTACCTCCTGCACCTCTCAGAGTCGGGCCTCAAGTCCATTTCCGTCAGGGTCCACCTGAGGGTGATCAGAGCCTTCCATCATGGCTCGGAGGGGAAGTCCATCGTTTCTCAAACTCTGATGGTTGCTTTATGCGGGGCCTTCTCCTCTTTAAGTCTCCTTTCAGGCCGCCTGGCAGTGGTTTGACACCTCAATGTGGTTTTGGCGCAGCTCATGCCAGCACCTTTTGAGCCGCTCGCTTCCTGTCCTCTGATGATCCTGACCTTGGAAGGTCATGTTTCTGGTGGTGGTTACACTGGCATGCCATGTCAGTGAGCTCCAGACCCTTGTGACTCATCTGCCGCATATCCGGTTCCACCGTAATATCCGTGTTTCCTCCTGAAGGTGGTTTCTGCTTTCCATCTTAACCAGTGTGTTACGCTGCCCACCTTCTTCCCCAGGCCTCATGCCCACAGGGGGAGGCGGCAGTGCACATGCTGGGACTGCAAGTGAGTATTATGCTGTACTATAGTATCAAATCAGGTTAACTGTCAAAAAGAACGCCAACTTTTATCCCAACCTTCCCACAGGTTTTGTTTACTGCTTCAGGGGCTTAGCATTTCTATAGATGAAAATAAAAATAACACAGCTACCCAAATGGTATTTTTAACCAAGAATATAAACTCAAAAAGTAGAAAAAAACATCACTCACTCCTCAGTCTTTTACCACACCATTCATCTTTGAAAAGCAGACGTTCAGCAGAGGACTCCTTGAATGCTGCATCCTGATTTAAATAACCCAGTAGGAAAGAAAAATCCAATACTAATCCCAGTGCCATAATGACATGTATAACAGAGCAGCTCAATACCATAATGGCATATACAGCAGAGCAGTTGAAAATCAAATCAAGGCATAGACCATTCCACAGAGTAGACCCCGTGGTTTCTCACTCTGTAAATGAAAGATCCAGTACTGTTCTCTGCACATTAATAACACCTTCCTATCCCCTCCCCACTGCAGTTCAGGTACATGGTCAATAATCCTCCACATCAAGTCAGCAACGGTATGATGGTTAGTCAGACAATGTGTCACCATCGGAATTGTTTCGGTTTTATTCTGCAGACTGCGTTTGTTATGACAAATGTGTTTTGCTTTCCCGGGTGATTTTGCCTACATAAATCCTTGGACATGGACACTGGATAAGGTATATCACAAAGGATGAATTGCAATCTGTAATCTCCAGGAACAAGCAGGAATGTAGTCATCACATATGGGTATCGTCGGTACCGACAGAGCCTGCGCTGGAATGCTCCCCAGCGTCCAATTAGAAAGCTTTTGGGTGCATCCCACAGCGCCTGCGTGCTGCCTTCCCGCCTTTCCCAACTGCCTCTCTCCAGTTCTTCATTTTCCGCGGAGCCAGCAGGTCGTGTTCCTGTCACCGCAGAAAATTTTCTTTCTTTTTTGTGGTCGCGTCTGCCTTCCTCGACGCTTTACCGGTACCGCCGTGTTTTTCTTTATTTCTGTCTTTTCTTTTAAAAAAAAAATCCTTAGTATTTTCCCATTTTTTCTATGTGCACGTGCCATTTTGGGCCTTAGGCCCAAGATTTTTTCCATAATGGAAAAACCCTCCTCGGGTTTTAAAAAGTGCACCAAGTGTGGCACTACCATCTCCGTCACCGACACCCATGAGTGGTGTCTGAAATGTTTAGGTCCTGACCATTCCATCTCGGAGTGTATGGCCTGTGCCATGATGTCCAAGAGAGGTCAACAGAACCGAGCCGCCAAGCTCAGTACCCCGTTTCCCTCTGATGCAGCTTCAGTGGCATCGACTTCTTCCAGGGCTGCTTCTTCCTCCTGTGGATCTCAGGTAACTAAACATAAGTCTAGCCGGTCCTCAAAGGGTAGATCTCCTTCTAAGCATCGAGATGCCTCTGGCGTTGCCCTTGAGAATTCTGCACTAGCAAATTTGCCCCGGCGGGAGGCTTCGGCTTCCAAAGCATTATCGGGGCTCCAGGATGTTCTCGAGGCCTCAACCTCGGCAGAACTACTGGTGCCATGCTCTGGGGTACCGGCGGTCTTCTCTGGTACCGACATCCAGACATCGGCAGCGTCGATAGACCAGAGAGCCTGGCTATTGAGCACAGTCTGGCGGCTCTCCTTGCGGCGTCGACGCCCTCGGAACCGAGTCAGACTTTTCAACCGGCACGACTCCGGCACCGGTATCGGTACCGGTACCGATAGCATCGACATCGGTGTCTGCATTTCCGGCACCCAGTCATCCGATGCCTTCCGGTACTGATACTCCGGTACCGACTTTGGTCGGCACGGGTATCGGGCTCTTCAAGAGCATCCTGACAGAAGATACTTCGAGTCCTCAGAGGAGTCTGAGGATTCTGACAGTTCTGTCGATGCGGGAATACTTCTCCCAGAGGAGCCTTCCTCCCCTAAACATAGGATGTCTCCTCCAGAGGACATTTCCTTTCAGGATTTCATCAGGGAGGTGGCTCGAGGTTTGTCCATTACTGTGGCATCTGAAACAGAGCCCAGAGCAAAGGAGTAGGAAATTTTACAATATCCTAAAACTCCTAAGGAGGCAGCTACCTTGCCCATCCATGAGATCCTGCATGATCTCATGTTAAGAATGTGGGAGACACCTCTAACCACCTCTCCTCATTCTCGTAGACTGGATACTCTGTATCGAGTCCCTCCTTGTCCTGGTTTCCAGAAAAACCAGCTTCCTCACCACTCTATTGTAGTGGAATGAGCTATGAGAAGGATCAAGAGTGCAAAGAGGCATGCCTCTAATCCTCCAGGACGTGAGTGCAGAACTTTGGATGCTTTTGGACGTCGTGTCTTCCAAGCTTCCATGCTTTCTGCCAGGATCAGTTCCTATAGTCTATATATGGGAATGTTCCTGAAGGGAAGTCACAGGAGATTTAGAGGCTTTGGGCCCTCTTCTTCCTGAGGATAGAAGACAGGATTTTCTCACATTGGTCAAACATGCCCAGGATGTTTCAAAATTTGACAGCCGTGCAGCTTTTGACTGTTTTGAGTGCATAAGCAGAACCTCTGCTATTGCCATAGGTGCACGTAGAATTGCTTGGCTCCAGGCATCTGACCTGGAGCTCTGGGTACAAGACAAACTGGGAAATATTCCTTGTACTGGTGAGAACCTGTTTGGTAAAAATTGGCAGGAGAAAGCCAATGAGATGGATGCTGAAAACTCCACCTTGGATAGATTATCCAAGTCTACAGCTGATCCTGAAAGAACGAAATCTTTTAAGAAACCATTCTTTTCTAAAAAGAAAAGATTTTATCCTGCTTATTCTCAGCAGGGACGTTCTGCAGGTCAACCTGTCTGGAAAAGTCAGCAACCACCCAAACAAAGGAGGAAAGCAAAGACTGCTAAGCCTCAACCGTTTCAGCAGTCTCAGCCTCCACAAGGCCTTTGACTTTCAACTAGAGAACTTAGCCTTCCTGGCTCTCAATGGACCAGAGCCTTCCACCATTCCAGGAAGGTTGGGCCATTTTGCCCCCAGATGGGGACAGATAACAGCAGAGCATTGGGCACTCTCCATCATAAAAGAGGGGTACAGGCTTCATTTTTCGAGCATGCCCCCTCCCACAATGATAAGGCAGTTCAATTCTCCGACCTCGCTCATCAACCTGTTAGGTCAAGAGGTCACTATGCTTCTTGCCCAAGGGGCAATAGAAGAAGTAACCATCCATCAACAGGGTACAGGGTTCTACTCCCCCTATTTCCTTATCCCAAAGAAAACAGGGGGATACAGACCTATCTTGGACCTCAGAGAATTGAACAAATTCCTTGTCAAAGAGAGATTCAAGATGATTTCTCTCGGAACACTGCTGCCATATCTTCAGAATCAGGATTGGCTTTGTTCTCTAGACCTCAAGGATGCGTACACCCATGTTCTCATCCATCCAAGTCACAAAGTTCCTTCGGTTCCTTTTTCAAGGAAATCACTACCAATACAGGGTGCTTCCTTTTGGCCTGGCCTCAGCACCAAGGGTGTTCACGAAATGCATGGCTGTGGTAGCAGCATTTCTCCGCACTCCAGGGATATTCGTCTTCCCCTACTTAGATGATTGGCTTATTCGAGCCTCAACAGAGTCAGAGGCCAGGACTTCTCTATCCTGCACAATGCGTATCCTTCAGTATTTGGGTCTGGTAATAAACATCCCAAAATCCAGTCTTTTTTTTTTTTTTTTAAATGCCATCCAAATAACAAATACAATGAAAATGAGAAGTATATCTCAAAAAACCTACAAGGAAATTACATTGAAAATACATATTTTACATACCGCAGCACAGCCCACATCATGGAGAGTACAACAACAGCAGAATACCTGGGCTAATTATTTAAGGCTACATCACCCAACCTCTACCACAATACTAATAACAAAATTTAACAAGCTAAGTAATAATCCTCTCAAACCTGCAATGAACCCAAAAGGGATTCTAACTGAGCAGGATCAGAATAGACATAATTTACACTTTGCATGGTAATCAAACATTTACATGGAAAACGAAGAAAGAAGGTACCTCCCCCAGCCAACACTCTAGGTTTAAGCTGAAGAAAGGACCTTCTCCGACACTGCGTGTACCGAGAGACATCAGGAAAGATGGACAATTTATGGCCATAAAAAAGAAAATCTTTCTTAGAAAAAAAGGCCTTCATAATTAAAGCCTTATCCGCAAGATTGTCCAAAGTGACCACTAAAGTAGCACGTGAAGAAATTGGAGTCTGAGAATTTTCCAATAAACCCGTTAAATCAGAAACAGAACACCCTCCTTCTAACGCCCCACTAATCTCCCCAGGTGTCGCTCGAACTGGCAAATAAAAGGAACGATCAACCAAAATAGTATCATCTGCTGCAAGTAACAAAACCTCTTTACAATACTGACGAAAAAGAAAAACAAATGACAAAAAATGTGTTTTAGGGAAATTCAGTATACGAATATTCCTTGCACGGGAAGCATTTTCACAGGATTCCAACTGTTGATACACAAGTAAAGTATCCTTCAGGGCGGATGCACTCGCCGACTGCAAAGAGACGACGTGCGCATCGACCCTGTCGGCACGCTGAGATAAACTGTTCACTGAAACCTCTACAGTATGTAATCTACTAACCACTTGTTGAGAGAAAACAGCAGTCTGATCCATAAATTTAGACAATAAAGAGTTAGTAGCAGAAACGTGCTTCCAAATATCAGACAAAGTGACTTCTCCCACATTAACAGTCTGAGAGTAGACCAAAGTACCGTCAGAACTTGCTACCGATATTGGAACTATAGGAAGTACCTCACTAGAAGCAGGTATAACAGGAACAGGAGATCCCTCATCCTCAGCTGAGGAAGACGAAAACACCTCAGAGGAGGAGGAGGTCAAAACAGGAACTTGAGAGGAACTGGGGTTAGGCGGAGGAGTCCTATCGATGGAACTCAAGGAAACACCAGAGGCAGGGGAAGAGGAACGCTGAACAGCAGACACAGGAGTAGACAAAACCACCAGATGTTAATCCATAGGACCAATGACATTAGTAGGGGTAGAAGTGGAAGCAGAAGATTCCTTTATCGACTTACTTTTCCTGCTTTTCCTCTTCGCATGGCTCCTAGGCATTTCCACAGCGACTTGGGCCCAAGGCCCCAAATCGGCACCGAAGGGGCACCAAAGGGGTGTTCCCCCTTGGGTCACACCCCCTTCGGGCACGCGACCGTGGGCTGCGACTGCAGCCGCGAGGCAGCCGGCGTTTAAATGTACTGCAGGAGCCAACCAATATCGGGAGCAGATGGGAGGAGTTACTGCAGCCAATTACAGATGAAAAGATGCAGCCGCCAAGTCCCAGTATCTAACACCGCTGACTCTCCCCCAAAATCCAGTCTAACTCCCACTCAGTCTTTAGAGTTCATAGGAGCTTTGCTGGATACCAGAAAGGCAAGGGCCTATCTCCCCCAGGCCCGTTGCCTTCGCATGGTGCAGTTAGTTTCTCAAGCAGTGCTAAAGTCTGATCTCACTGCCCGAGAAATGCTACAACTACTAGGTCACATGGCATCTACGGTGCATGTGGTTCCCTATGCTCGCCTCCATATGAGGGCAGCCCAGTGGACTTTATCCACTCAATGGACACAGGCATCAGGATGTCTGTCAGACAAAATAGCAAACACAAGTCGGCTTGTTTTGTCCCTCCAGTGGCGGAGGTCCACTCAAAACCTGTTGCTGGGGTCCCTTTTCCATCAACCCTTACCCCAGGCGACTCTCACAACAGATGCTTCTCCAATGGGTTGGGGAGCTCATCTACAAGACCTCTCCACCCAAGGCACCTGGTCTCCACAGGAGACTCATCTACATATCAATCTCTTGGAGCTCAGAGCAATCTTCCTTGCTCTTCGAGTGTTCCACTCCCTGCTCAGCTACAAGACAGTCCTCATTCATATGGACAATCAAGTAGACATGTTCTATGTGAACAAGCAGGGGGGAACAGGCTCTCTGTCGCTTTGCAACGAAGCTTTGCGACTATGGGCCCTCGCCAGAGAGCATCAGATTCATCTCCTGGCGGTGTATCTTCCAGGCATACAAAACTCTTGGGCGGACAGACTCAGTCGAGTTCTGCTTCCACACGAGTGGTCTCTGCATGCAGACCAGGTAGCCAAGATTTTTCAGATTTGGGGAACCCCGGACATAGACCTCTTTGCAAGTCCGTGGAATGCCAAACTTCCCCGGTTCTGTTCCAGAACCCCGGCTCAGGGGGCTCAGGCCAGGGATGCTTTCCTCCTTTACTGGGGTCAAGACTTCCTGTATGCCTTTCCACCCATTCCCCTGATTCCCAAAACCCTGTTCAAGTTTCAGAGAGACAGAGGCCGTATGATTCTCATAGCTCCGCATTGGCCAACGCAAGTGTGGTACCCTCTGCTTCTACATCTCTCTCAAGCTCCCTCCCTGGAGTTAGGGTCTGCTCCAGATCTCCTATCTCAAGAGGACAGAATGTTATGGCATCCCAATCCCCAGTCTCTGCATCCCAGGGCTTGGTTGCTGAAGGCCTAGATCTCCATGATCTTAACCTCCCTCAAAAAATAAAGGATATCCTTTATGCTTCCAGGAAGCCTTCCACAAGACGCTCTTATGCTTTCAAGTGGAAAAGGTTTACCGTATGGTGTTCGCAGAAGGGTCTTAACCCCAGTACCATACCTCTGGAATCGTTACTGGAGTATCTCCTTCATTTATCCAATGCAGGACTTAAGACTAACTCAGTGAGGGTCCATTTGAGTGCTATTGCAGCTTCCTTCAAGCCCCTAAATGGACAACCTATCTCCTCCCATCCTCTTATAGCTAGATTTATGAGAGGCCTTCTGCTAACTAAGCCTCCCATAAAGCCACCACCTGTGGCATGGGACTTAAATTTGGTTCTTGGTCCGCTCATGAAGCCACCTTTCGAACCCTTAGCTACTACCTCCTTGAAATTCCTTTCTTGGAAGGTTATCTTTCTTATTGCAATCACATCAGCACGTCGCATCAGTGAGTTGCAAGCACTATTTATTTATTTTATTTAGACAGTTTTGTATACCACCTTATCCTTCAATCAAAGCGGTCACAACACAATTGGGGGATACATTTAACACGCGGGGATATGAGAGACATACACTAATACTTACAGGGAACATGGGCAATGGAGGGTTAAGTGTTTTGCCCAAGACCACAAGGAGCATCTGTGGGACTAGAAACCCCAGTCCTTCCAGCCCAAGGTTGCTGTCCTCTAGTGGGATTTGAACCCCCGACCTTCTGGCCTGAAGTACCTAGTAGCTGATCCACCATATATAAAGTTCCATCATGACAAGGTAGTCCTTAGGACTCATCCACACTTTATGCCAAAGGTGGTCTCGCCTTTTCATCTAAACCGAGCGGTCTACCTGCCTGAGTTCTTTCCAAGGCCTCAGGCATCAAATGCAGAAAGGAACCTTCATACTTTGGACTGTAAAAGAGCTTTAGCCTTTTACTTACAAAGAACACAGCAACATAGAAAGTCCTCTCAACTCTTTGTTGCTTTTGATCCTTCTCATTTGGGACTTCCAGTCTCCAAGAGAACACTATCTAATTGGATTGCTCAGTGTATAGCCTTTGCCTATCAGAGTAAGAATCTTCCTCTGGAGGACCATGTCACAGCTCACAATGTGAGAGCCATGGCAGCCTCAGTGACTCATCTGCACTCTGTGTCTATCGACGACATCTGTCGAGCAGCCACCTGGGCCTCGGTTCACACCTTCACAGCCCATTACTGCTTGGACAAGGACTCCCACCGGGATGCCTTGTTTGGTCAGGCTGTTCTCCAACACCTGTTTCATACCTAATCAACTCCTACTCACCATCCCTGGTAGGATGCCAGAGATCCATGGCGGGAAGTGGAGCCCTTCTCAGGGACACACAACATCTGGGGTCTCTCCCTGGCATCTAAAGCTAGGGAGTCCCCATATGTGATGACTACATTCCTGCTTGTTCCTGGAGATAGCATAGTTTCTCCAGGACCAAGCAGGAAGTCAGTCCTCACATATGGGGTGACGTCGATGGAGCCCCCATCCGGAGCATTTCCCCAGCTTTCTAAGAAAGCCTTTGGGAATACACCCAAGCATGCGCGGTCCCCTTCCCGCCCAAAGGTGCCATCTTGCTCAGTCTTTCTTTTTCCGTGGAGCCCAATGGACGTGAGTCCGTGTCACCCGGAAAAGTGATGTAAACCGCCACTGATCTTAGGAACTGGCGGTATATAAAAGTTTTGCAAATAAATAAATAAAAGTTTGATTTTTTTCTGCGATTTTCGCTCTCTTTTGTCCGGTTCGACCCCGGTTCCCCTTCCCGCCTGGGTTTGGTATGCCTTCGTGGCACGCGTTCGCGCTCTTTTTCTTTTTCCCTGGAGGGTCGGTCTTTGACCTTGCGGGAGTCCTTTTTTCCCCGATGGCCTCCAGTGGTTTTAAAAAGTGTGATCATTGTAAGAAGCTCATGTCTCTTACCGACACACACGACTGCTGCCTGCGTTGCCTCTGGCCAGACCATGATCCCAAGGTCTGTGTCCCATGTGGAAAGATGTCCACCAAGGCACTCAGAAGCCGGCAGCATCAGAAGGAGAGAATTTTTTCTGACTCTGCCTCCGGACGAGCTCGGACCTCGTCAGAGGCCTTGATGTCTCGGGAGTCTGACCCCGAGCTTCGTCGGGGTTCCTCTGAAAGGTGGTCCCCCATTCGGGAGCATAAGAGGAAGAGAAAGCTCATGAGGGCGGCATCGGAGGATACCCCTGGTTCCTCGAGGGCCAGGTCCCGGACCCCTGACCGCCGCCCTGGGCCTTTGGAGCTGGAGAAACTGCCTATGGTGCCTCGTATAGAGCCAGAGTCCGTCGAGTACGTAAGTCCTGTTGTCCTCGAGGACTCTCCTCCCAAGGAGCCGACATCGAGTCGGTGGCTGCTGAGTCTCCTGAGCTTGGACTCAGGCTGACAGCCTTGGAGTGCAGACTGTCTGCCTTCATGGATCAGCAGCGGGTACTGATGGCCAGCTTGACTGGTGCATCTGCCCCGACCACCGGGACGTCGACGTCTAAGTCGACCCCGGAGACCGAGCCGGTTCTCGAAGCCATGAAGGCCCGAGTCCAGACTCGGTCACAGTCCCCCTGGACCTCCCGTTCGGGACCGAGGGTGTTGACGCCAATGCCTCCGGCGTCGGGGCGGTGCTGCCAGAGCCCGCACGGTCTGAGCCCCTTGACTCTTCCTCGGACGAGTCTGCATGGGAGACGGAGGATGAGGAGTCCCCCGATACCTTTCAGACTCGGTGTGTCCCTTCAGACTCACCGCAGTCCAAGCCCGGAGTAGGTCCCCACCGGAGGACACCCTGTTCTCGGAGTTTGTAAGGGACATGGCCAAGGCTTTGGCTGTTCCTGCAGATCCCGAGGAGGAGCCTTGAGCCGAAGAGCTTGATGCCCTGCAGTATGACTCTCCCTCCGAGGGAGGCCTTTACTGTGCCGGTTCCTCCGATGCTGGAACGGCTCCTCTTCCAAATGT
Organism: Ichthyophis bannanicus; assembly: GCA_033557465.1. Classification (NCBI taxonomy): domain Eukaryota; kingdom Metazoa; phylum Chordata; class Amphibia; order Gymnophiona; family Ichthyophiidae; genus Ichthyophis; species Ichthyophis bannanicus. The sequence continues at coordinate 1,852,439,970 of CM066032.1, read as the reverse complement.
GGGAGGCACCGGCCTCGGCGCCGGTTTTGAGCAAGCGGATCGATTCCATGTATCGAGTCCGAAAGAGCCCTGGGTTCCGGAAGGCGCAGCTGCCACACCATTGTATGGTTGTAGAATCGGCCATGCATCGTCTGAAGAGCCAGAAGATGCACTCCGCGGTGCCCCCCGGAAGGGAGGTCCGAAGCCTGGATGCCATTGGCAGAAAGTGCTTCCAGGGCTCGATGTTTGCTTGCCGTGTCCAGTCCTACCAGCTGTACATGGGCATGTACTTGTGGGACCTGGCTAAAGAAATGGCCGGGTTCTCAGCTGGCCTCTCCGGGGAACCTTTGCAAAGGTTCAAGACCTTGTCCTCGGGGATCCGGGAATGCTCCAAATTCATCTCCTGGGCAGCCTACGATGGCTTCGAGGCTTCTGCCAGAGTAGCGGCAGCCAGCATCGATGCTCGACGCCAGGCATGGCTACAGTCATCGGACCTCGAGCCATTGGTACAGGACAAGTTGGTCGATGTCCCATGCCGAGGTGAAAACCTCTTTGGCTATCCCGAGACCGAGACTCTGACAAGGACAAGGTTATCCAGAAAAACTTCTGCCCCTTCTCATAAGAAGAAGGGCTCGGGGAAAAAGACCTTTTACCCGAGGAAGTCATCTGCCTACAAACCTTTCCCTCACTATCAGGCCTCCCCAGCAGGGTCAGCAGGCCAAGGGGCAGGGACATGGGCCCCCGTAGGCAGAAAGCCTCCAGCTCCTGCTCAGCAGGGAGGGAGGTTTTGACTCCCACTGCATAGCCTCTCCACCTCTGCTGGCCCATCTCAGCATGGGAGGTCGGTTGGCCCTGTTTGCCCACCAGTGGCCGCTCATCACAGGAGATGCTTGGGTTCTCCAGGACCAAGCAGGAAGTCAGTCCTCACATATGGGTGACGCCGGCGCCGACGGAGCCCTCGCGGAGCAATTTCCCCAGCTTTCAAAGAAAGCCTTTGGGAATTGCAGCGCGCATGCGCAGTCCCCTTCCCGCCCAAGGGTGCCATCTTGCTCGGTCTTCTTTTTTCCGCAGAGCCCTACAGACGCTGTTTGTGATCGCCACAGAAAAAGTTGATTTTATTTACTATTCTTTTCTCGGTTCGACGCCGGATCCTTTTCCCGCCCGGACCTGCTACGCCGGTATCGGGTCCGTTCTTTATTTTTCGGTTTTTGTCCTTCGTGACTAGCATTCGTGCCTTTTTTTCTCTTTCACTGGCAGCCCTGTCTTTTGACCTCGCAGGGGCCCTTTTTCCCCCTATGGCTGCCAGCGGGTTTAAAAAGTGTGATCGGTGTAAGAAACTTATGTCTCTTACCGACACACACGACTGCTGCCTCCGCTGCCTCGGACCCGATCATGTCCTCAAAAGCGTTGAGGAGTCGGCAGCATCAAAAAGAACGAATCTTCTCTGACTCCGCGTCCGACCGGGCCCGGACCTTGTCAGAGGCTTCGACATCCCGGGACTCCGGTCCTGAGCATCGTCGGAGTTCCTCTGAGCGGGGGTCTCCTGCCCGGGAACATCATAGGAAGAAGGAAACCCACGAGGGCGGCGTCGGTGGACGCTCCTGGTTCCTCGAGGGCCAGGTCGCATAGCCCCGATAGCCGTCCCGGGTCCTCGGAGTCGGAGAGGCCTTCGAAATATCCTCGTCTCGAGATGGAGTCTCCTGGACATGTGAGTACTGTAGTCCTCGTAGACTCGCCTCCGAAGGAGCCGACGTTGGGGCCCGAGTCGGGGGCTGCTTGGTCTCCTGAGCTCGGACTCAGGTTGACGGCCTTGGAGAGCAGTTTAGCTGCCTTCATGGACCAGCAGCGGGCGTTGATCGCTGGCCTCGCCAGTGCATCTGCCCCGACCCCCGGGACGTCAACGTCCAGGTCGACCCCGGAGACCGAGCCGATCCTCAAGTCCATGCGAGCTTGAGTCGATCCTCGGTCACGGTCTCCCTCGGCCTCCCGTTCGGGACCGAGGTCTTCGACGCCGACAACCTCGGCATCGGGGCGGACGGCATCAGTGCCCGCCCGACCGGAGCCACTCGATTCCTCCTCCGAGGGATCAGCCTGGGAGACGGAGGACGAAGAGTCACCTGGTACTTTTCGGACTCGGTGCGTCCCATCGGACTCACCCAAGTCCGAACCTCGGAGACGCCCCCCCCCCGGAGGACACCCGGTTCTCGGACTTCGTGCGGGATATGGCCAAGGCCTTGGCATTCCCCACGGATCCCGAGGAGCCGCCTCGAGCCAAGGAGCTCGATGCCCTCCAGTATGACTCTCCCCCGAAGGAGGCCTTTACTGTACCGGTTCCTCCGATGCTGGAGCGACTTCTCTTCTGCATGTGGGAGAGCCCGGCGCCGGTGTTAAGCAAGCAGGTCGATTCCATTTATCGAGTCCGCAAGAGCCCCGGGTTCCAAAAGGCACAACTACCGCACCATTGCATGGTGGTGGAATCGGCCATGCATCGACTCAAGAGTCAGAAGATGCACTCCTTGGTGCCTCCCGGCTGGGAGGCCCGAAACCTGGATGCCCTCGGTAGGAAGTGCTTCCAGGGCTCTATGCTTGCTTGTCGAGTCCAGACCTACCAGCTCTATATGGGCATGTATCTCCAAGACCTGGCAAAAGAAATTGCCGGGTTCTCTGCTGGTCTTTCCGAGGAACCTTTGCAGAGGTTCCAGGCCTTGTCCACTGGTATTCGAGAGTGCTCGAAGTTTATCTCTCGAGCAGCCTACGATGGCTTTGAAGCATCGGCTTGAGTAGCCGGAGCCGGCATAGGTGCCCGCCGACAGGCTTGGCTTCAGTCATCCGACCTCGAGCCATGGGTACAGGACAAGTTGGTCGATGTCCCCTGCAGAGGTGAAAACCTCTTTGGCAAGCCCATGGCTGAAAAGGCTGCACAGATCGAGACCGAGACTCTGACCAGGACTCGGCTGTCCAGAAAAACCTCTGCCCCTTCTCAGAAGAAGGGCTCGGGGAAAAAGCCCTTTTACCCGAGGAAGGCGGCTGCCTATAAACACTACCCTCATTATCAGGCCTCAGCAGCTCCCCAACAGGGTCAGCAGGCCAAGGGACGGGGTAATGGGTCCCGTAGGCAGCAGGCCCCCAAGCCCACAACACCGGCCCCTGCTCAGCAGGGTGGGGATTTTTGACTCAGTCAGCATAGCCTCTTCCCCTCCGCTGGTTTCTCTCAGCACAGGAGGCCGGCTGGTCCACTTTGCCCACAGGTGGTCAGTCATCACATCAGATACCTGGGTGCTTCATATAGTTCAGAAAGGCTATCTTCTACACTTTCACCAGGTACCTCCCTCCTACTTTCCAGGGGAGCCTCCAAGACTCCCTCTGCACAGGGACTTACTCCTTCAGGAGTTAGCAAGTCTTCTTCAGGAACAGGCTGTGGAACCGGTGCCCCACCACCTGAGAGGTCACGGCTTTTATTCCAGGTACTTTCTGATACCAAAAAGAACAGGAGGCCTCAGACCCATCCTGGACTTGCGCAACCTCAACAAGTTCCTGGCAAGGGAAAAGTTCAAGATGCTTACCCTTGGAATCCTGCTGCCCTACCTCCAGCAGGGAGACTGGCTATGCTCCTTAGATCTAAAGGATGCCTATACTCACATCCTTATTCATCCAGACCACAGACAATATCTCAGGTTTGTTGTGGGAGGAAATCATTACCAGTACAGAGTACTGCCCTTTGGCCTATCCTCCGCCCCCAGGGTGTTCACCAAATGCCTAGCAGTGGTGGCGGCCTATCTCAGACTTCAAGGCCTTTTTGTATTTCCATACCTGGACGACTGGCTCATCAGAGCCCAGTCTTCCCAAGAGGCCACTCAGGCCACTCATCGCACTGTGACTCTGCTCCAGCACTTGGGATTTGTCATAAACTTCGCAAAGTCCACTTTGCTCCCCTCTCAAAATCTCGAATTCATAGGCGCAAGGTTGAACACACTTCAGGTGCGGGCCTTCCTGCCTCTAGACAGGGCACACAGGCTCATGGATCTCGCCAGCCACTTTCACAGCAATTCCCTGGTCTCTGCCAGGCAATTTCTGAGACTGCTCGGCCATATGGCCTCCACGGTCCATGTGACCCCTAATGCCCGCCTGAACATGCGACCTGCTCAGTGGTGCCTTCGCACTCAATGGCATCAGGCCACGGGGAGCCTGGCGGACTCAATACAGGTATCCGACCTGCTGGTCTCTTCTCTGCGGTGGTGGCTTCATCTGCCAAACCTGGTGCTGGGAGTGGATTTTCAATCTCCTCTGCCTTCTCAGGTGCTGACAACCGATGCTTCTCTCCTGGGTTGGGGAGCACATTGCCAAGGGACATGTCTTCAAGGCCTCTGGACTCCTTGGGAGTCTGCTCAGCAGATAAACTTCCTGGAGCTCAGAGCCATTCGGCTAGCTCTGAGAGCCTTCTCCCACCTCACTTCTCACCAGTCTGTGCTGGTCCAGACGGACAATCAAGTTGCAATGTTCTACGTGAACAAACAAGGAGGCACAGGCTCCTTCCTTCTCTGTCAGGAGGCACAAAAACTGTGCTCTTGGGCCGTACTTCACGGCATCCTCCTCAAAGCTGTCTATCTCCCAGGTCAAGAAAATTACCTGGCAGACAAGCTGAGCAGGATCCTCCAACCTCACGAGTGGAGAATGGATCCATTGGTGGTTCAGCAGATCTTTCTCAAGTGGGGCCTCCCCACCATGGATCTCTTTGCCAGTCCCCTGAACCGGCAGCTTCCCAGATTCTGCTCTCGACAACTGCATCCTCTCAGAGTAGCGGCGGATGCTTTTCTGATTCCATGGTCCACAGGCCTCTTGTATGTCTTTCCTCCCATGCCACTGGTGTCTCGGACGCTCTTCAAAGTTCTCAGAGACAGAGCCTCGATGATCCTAGTGGCTCCCCGGTGGCCGAGACAACCCTGGTTCCCGCTTCTAATGCAGCTGGCGGTGGACACTCCTCTTCCTCTGGGGTTTCAACCCGATCTCCTGTCACAGGATCAGGGACTCTCCTACACCCCAACCTCCGGTCCCTTCATCTGATGGCCTGGCTGCTGAAAGGGTAGTCCTTGCTCCCCTCCTGCTTCCTCCTGAGGTGGAAGAGGTTGTCTTGGCCTCCAGGCGGCCCTCCACCCGGAAGTCCTACGCTCTTAAGTGGCGTTGGTTCTCCGTGTGGTGTGCTCAGCAGTCTGAGAATCCGTTCTCCTGCTTGGTGGCAGTGGTCTTGCAATATTTGCTTTACCTCTCCAACCTTGGCCTTAAGTCCAACTCTGTCAACCTCAGTGCTCTCTCTACGCATCACGCACCGGTGGACGGCAGGCCTCTTTCCAACCACCCTTTGGTGGCTCGTTTTCTTCGAGGCCTCCTTCTCCTTAAGCCTCCTTTGCGCCCACCAGCCCCAGAGTGGGATCTGAATGTGGTCTTACAGCGGATTACCTGTCCGCCCTTTGAACCAATGGCTATCTGCCCTCTTCGTTTTCTCTCCTGGAAAACATTGTTTTTGGTAGCCCTTACCTCTGCTAGGCGTGTTAGTAAACTGCAGGCCCTAGTGTCTGATCCTCCTTACACTAGGTTCTACAGAAATAGGGTAGTCTTACGGACTCACCCTAAGTTTCTTCCAAAAAAGGTTTCTCCTTTTCATCTCAACCAGGAGGTGGTTCTTCCGACCTTCTTTCCCAGGCCGCACGCCAGCAAGACTGAAATGGTCCTGCATACCCTGGACTGTAGGAGGGCCTTGTCCTTCTACCTTGACCGTACGCGAGAGCATCGGAGGGCTGTTCAGCTCTTCGTTTCTTTTGACCTCAATAAGTTGGGGCTCCCTGTCTCCAAGCGTACTTTGTCCATATGGGTTGCTGACTGTATCGCTTGGGCTTATGGGGCGGCCGGCCTCTCGTTGGAAGGTCGAGTCACGGCTCATCGTGTTAGGGCGAAGGCTGCGTCAGTGGCTCATCTCCGCTCTGTTCCGTTGGCAGACATCTGCCGGGCCGCTACTTGGTCTTCAAGCCAGACTTTTGCGGCCCATTACTGCCTGGAGAGGGAGTCCCGCAGGGACAGTGCTTTCGGACAGGCAGTCCTCCATAATCTCTTTGAGGTTTAGGCAACTCCTACCCTCCGGCCCTGGTGTTGGGCTACCGGTCGGGGGCGTTTTCAGAGAAGATTCCTTCCTTCTGTGCTGCTGAGCTTGAGGGAGCTCATTTTTCTGCTTGAGGTCTCCGGTAGCCTTAAGCTAGGGAGTCCCATATGTGAGGACTGACTTCCTGCTTGGTCCTGGAGAAAGAGTAGTTACTCACCTGTAACAGGTGTTCTCCAGGAGCAGCAGGAATCAGTCCTCACAACCCTCCCTCCTCCCCTTGGAGTTGCAGTCCTATCATTTCGTTTTTGTTAATTTTTTTGCTGTCTTTTAGCTATGTCATCAGACTGAGCAAGATGGCACCCTTGGGCGGGAAGGGGACCGCGCATGCGCGCTGCAATTCCCAAAGGCTTTCTTTGAAAGCTGGGGAAATTGCTCCGCGAGGGCTCCGTCGGCGCCGACGTCACCCATATGTGAGGACTGATTCCTGCTGCTCCTGGAGAACACCTGTTACAGGTGAGTAACTACTCTTACTGAGCATAGTCCAGAAGGGCTACCTGCTCAATTTCACTCAGGTACCCCCCTCCTACTTTCCAGGGGAGCCTCCAAGGCCTACTCTGCATCAGGAACTCCTTCTCCAGGAACTGCAAGGTCGTCTTCAAGACAGGGCGGTGGAGCCTGTACCTCCCCACCTGCTGTGGCAGGGCTTCTACTCCAGGTACTTTCTTGTGCCAAAGAGAACTGGTCGTCTCCGGCCCATTCTGGACTTGAGAAATCTCAACAAGTTCTTGGAAAAGGAAAAGTTCAAGATGCTTACTCTTGGAACACTGCTGCCCTACCTCCAGCAGGGAGATTGGCTATGCTCCTTAGATCTGAAGGATGTGTACATTCACATCCTTATTCATCCAAACCACAGAAAATTCCTAAGGTTCGAGTTAGGAGGAAACCATTTTCAGTACAGGGTACTGCCCTTTGGCCTCACCTCCGCCCCACGCGTCTTCACAAAGTGCCTGGCAGTGGTGGCGGCCTACTTGAGAAACCAGGGTATTTTTGTCTTCCCCTACCTGGACGACTGGCTCATTAGGGATCAGACTCTCCAGGAGGCCAGGCAAGCCACCCTCCGTACTGTCTCTCTCCTTCAGCAACTAGGCTTTGTCATAAATTTCGCAAAGTCCACTTTGCTCCCCTCCCAGAACCTGGAGTTCATAGGAGCACAGTTAGACTCCCTGCAAGCAAAAGCTTACTTGCCCGAAGACAGGGTGGAAAGGCTCATGGGCTTGGCCAGCCGGTTTCTAGACAACCCACTGGTTTCCGCCAGATTCTGTTTAAGGCTCCTAGGCCACATGGCTTCAACAGTGCATGTGACCCCCCATGCCCGCCTGCATATGAGGCCTGCACAGTGGTGTCTCAGGACTCAGTGGAGGCAGGCTACAGGAAGCCTAAGAGACAAAGTAAGGGTGTCCAAACCCTTCCTGAACTCCCTGCAGTGGTGGCTACACCCCCCCAACCTTCTACAGGGAATTCCTTTTCAGGTACCTGTTTCCACTGTGGTACTCACAACCGATGCCTCCTTGCAGGGCTGGGGTGCACATTGTCTGGACAAGTGCACACAGGGCCTGTGGTCTCCATGGGAGGTCACGCAACAAATCAACCTGCTGGAACTCCGAGCGATACGCTTAGCCCGCAAAGCTTTCTCTCACACCCTGGCCCACCAGTCTGTCTTGGTGCAGACAGACAACCAGGTGGCGATGTTCTATGTGAACAAGCAAGGGGGCACGGAGTCCAGGCTCCTATGTCAGGAGGCAGAGGCCCTCTGCTCTTTTGCACTTCGACACAATATGCTGCTCAGGGCAGTCTATCTTCCTGGCCACAAATATTTCCTGGCAGACAGATTGAGCAGGGTTCTACAACCTCACGAATGGCAGCTGCACCCCTTGGTGGTTCAGAACATTTTCCTGAAATGGGGACTTCCATCCATAGACCTCTTTGCCAGTCCCCTGAACCGACAGCTGCCCCAGTTCTGCTCCAGGCAACCGCATCCCACGAGTTTCGCAGCGGATGCCTTCCTTATCTCCTGGTCCAAGGGCCTTCTGTATGCGTTTCCACCCATGCCCCTGGTAGCCCGAACCTTGTTCAAGATTCTAAGGGACAGGGCCTCGGTCATATTGGTAGCCCCCAGATGGCCGAGACAGCCCTGGTTTCCGCTTTTGCTACAGCTGGCGGTGGACACCCCACTCCCTCTGGGGTGGCAACCCAATCTTCTTTCTCAGGATCAGGGTTCCCTTCTGCACCCCAATCTCAAAACTCTCAATTTGATGGCCTGGAGGCTGCAAGGGTAGTGCTGGCTCCCTGGGGCCTGCCTCAGGAGGTTGAAGAGGTGGTCTTTGCCTCTAGGAAGCAATCCACCAGAAAGACCTATGCCCTGAAGTGGAAACGTTCTCCTTGAGGTGTGACCAATGCCAGGAGAACCCTTTCGTCTGTCCTGTGCCAGTGGTGCTTCAGTACCTGCTGCACCTGTCTAATCAGGGTCTTAAGTCCAATTCTGTTTGGGTTCACCTTTCTGCTCTGGCAGCCCACCACTCACTGGTGGAAGGGCACTCTTTATCGGTTCAACCCTTAGTGTCCCGCTTCCTCAGAGGCTTGCTCTTGCTAAAGCCTCCTCTCCGTCCACCAGCCCCTGAGTGGGAGTTGAATGTGGTCTTGTAGCAGCTTACTCGCCCTCCATTTGAGCCGATGGCTACATGTCCTCTCCGCTTCCTTTTTTGGAAAGCCCTTTTCCTAGTGGCACTGACCTCGGCCAGACGAGTGAGTGAACTTCAAGCCCTGGTCTCTGACAGGCCATACACTCATTTCTATAGGAACAGGGTAGTCCTTAGGACTCATCCTAAGTTCCTCCCGAAGGTGGTATCCTCTTTCCACCTCAATCAGGAGGTGGTTCTTCCAACATTCTTCCCTAGGCCCCATGCCAGCCGGGCTGAGGAAGTCCTGCATACCCTGGACTGTAGAAGGGCCTTGTCTTTCTACCTTGAGCGTACTAAGGGGTCATAGAAGGGCTACTCAGCTCTTCGTCTCCTTTGACCCAAACAACTTGGGGTTGCCTGTCTCCAAGCGTACCTTGTCCATATGGGTGGCGGACTGTATCACCTGGGCATAGACCTTCCCTTGCAGGGTCGAGTCACAGCCCACCGTGTCCGGGCAATGGCTGCATCAGTAGCTCATCTCCGTTCTATACCGTTGGCAGACATCTGCAGGGCTGCAACTTGGTCCTCAAGCCAGACTTTTGCAGCCCATTACTGCCTGGAGAGGGAGTCCCGTAGGGATAGTGCTTTTAGTCAGGCAGTTTCTATGTTACTCCGGAATCTCTTTGAGGTTTAGGCAACTCCTGCCCTCCAGCCCTCTTGTTGGGCTACCGGTGGGATCGCTTCTCAGTGAAATTCTTTCCCTGATGCTGAGGCTTCACTGAGGGAGCTCTGTTTTTCAGCCTGGGTTCCTGGTAGCCCAGAGCTAGGGAGTCACCCATATGTGAGGACTGACTTCCTGCTTGGTCCTGGAGAAAGAGTAGTTACTCACCTGTAACAGGTGTTCTCCAGGAGCAGCAGGAATCAGTCCTCACAACCCTCCCCTTGGAGTTGCAGTTGTATATAGTTCTTTTCTGTTTTTTGTGCTGTCTTTTAGCTATGTTCCCTGTAAAATAGTTTTCTCCAAGTTATAATACCCTGTTCAATGTAATTTCAGTTTGTTCAATGTAAACCGCGCTGATGCAGAATAGCGCGGTATATAAGAGAATGTAAATAAAATAAATAAATAAAAAAAATAAATGTCATCTGACTGAGCAAGATGGCACCTTTGGGCCGGAAGGGGACCGCGCATGCGTGGGTGTATTCCCAAAGGCTTTCTAAGAAAGCTGGGGAAATGCTCTGCATGGGGGCTCCATCGACGTCTATGTCACCCCATATGTGAGGACTGATTCCTGCTGCTCCTGGAGAACACCTGTTACAGGTGAGTAACTACTCTTACTCACCTGTAACAGGTGTTCTCTGGGAACAGCAGGAATTTAGTCCTCACAACCCACCCACCTCCCCTAGGAGTTGTATCTCTCTATCTATTCTCTTTCCCTTTCCCTCTCTCTCTTTGTCTCAGCTTTAAAACTCAACTGGAGAGAGGCAGTTGGGAAAGGCGGGAAGGCAGCACGCAGGCGCTGTGGGATGCTCCCAAAAGCTTTGTAATTGGACGCTCCGTCGGTACCGATGATACCCATATGTGAGGACTAAATTCCTGCTGTTCCCAGAGATCACCTGTTACAGGTGAGTAACTATGCTTTATACTCAAAAGGAAAAAAGGGGACTGTTGCAGTTGATGATATGGAAGGACAGACTAGATAGGCCATGTGGTCTTTTTCTGTCGTCATTTTTCTACGTTTCTATCCTTCGCATAATATACTGTGCCTGTTAGCACATCAGTCCATGACACATCAGTTAATATCTGGTCACAAATAATACAGGAATTACACAGTTGATATCCCCAAATATCACTCACAGGTTCAACACAGGACTCCTTGAATGCTGTGTCCTGATTTAAATAACCCGTAGGAAAGAAAAACCCACCTACTGATCCTTAATTGGGACAAAGCATTCAAGGAGTCCCATGTTGAACTTCTGCTGTTTGTCAAAGATGAATGAATTGTGTGCTAAAAGACTGAGACGTGAGTGATGTTTTTTCTACCTTTTGAGTTTATATTCTGGGTTAAAAATACCATTTGGGTAGCTGTTGAGTATTGTATTAAGCCCCTGAAGCAGTAAACAAAGTCTGTGGGCAGGTCGGGATAAAAGTTGGCGGTCTCTTGACTGTTAACCAGATTTGATACCATAGCACAGCGCAATACTTCACAATATGATTACACAAGATATAATAAATGTTTGGGAAAGTTGCTAGTGTCGCGCTGAGCAGTGCGAAGTGGAAGTGAGATGCTGGCAAGCTATCTTCATTTGTATGGAGCTAAGCAGTGACGACAATTTTTTGTTACAATGCTGCTACACTGTTTTTATATGTGAAAAGTGAGTGGAGCGTGACAGTGAAATGCTGGCAAGCTGCCTTCGTTTGAATTGAGCCAAGTAGTGACTTTGTTTTGTTACAATGTTGCTATAATGTTACTACAAGTTCTTCATAGCACTTCCTGTTTTTTGCGGTATTGAAAGCGCTGTCCTAGAATGATGACACGTGGTTTTAAAGGAATAACACAGGTACACTACCAAAAAACTGCCTCCAGTTTTGCAACTGATTCCTATAGATTTTGGGGTGCTGAATCCAGGAAAAATAGCCAAAATGTTCCATCACGTCACGTTTTCTTGCAAAATTAGATTTCTTACCCATATAAGGAATGTTCACATAATTTCTTTTTAGCCGACTGCAGTTTATTTTCTTGGCCCAAAATAGAGGTTGTAATGGTTAACTAACTAGAAACACTCCCTCATGATATTTTAGAGTGTTTTGTATTCATTTTATACATTAACAGGACAATTGGGAGGCGGGGGGCTAAATCCAGTACTCGCGCTGGCGCATGTTCTTTCCTGTTCTCCTCGCCTCGTTCGCTCGCTCAAACACGGTGGTTGCGACATGAACGTTCCTGTCAAATTTCAGTTTCTTGCAAGTTCATTATTACCTTTTGTTTGCTCAGTCGTAATCCAGCTTTATTCTGAAGTGGTTCACTACAGTTGTAGCTTGCAGTGCTGTGTATTTGTGATGGCTCACAGAGCCAGAGGATGCGTCAACTCTCCGGACAGTTTTTGTTTTATTTGTGGGGAATATACCGTGAAAAAGCAGCAGAGGAACATTTCTGCATTTATTAAAAAAGTATATTTCGCCTATTTCGGTTTGAAGTTAGGCGATCAAGACAAACCGTGGGCTCCTCACAAAGTGTGCAAGACATGTGAGGAAGATCTACGCTTATGGATGAAAGGTAAAAAACAAGCATTTCGTTTCGGAATACCTATGATGTGGCGTGAACAAAGAGACCACAGCAGTGACTGCTATTTTTGCTCTTGCATTGTGAAGGGATACAACTTAAAAAATAAGAACGTAATAAGTTACCCCAACCTTCCCTCAGCAATTAGGCCTATGCCTCATAGCAATGAAGTACCTGTGCCTGAACCACCAAAATCTTTGGATCATATTTGTGTGGACGGTTCTGATCATGATGAGACTCATCAGATGGCTTTTCCCGATGAGTCTAGTACTTCCGAGTTTGAAACTGAACCAGATCCGAAACCTGAACTTTTCTCTCAAGCTGAATTGAATGATTTAGTCCGGGATTTAGGACTCCCAAAAGATGCTGCCCAACTGCTAGGTTCTCGGCTTAAACAGAAAAATCTATTGTCACCAGGAACAACTTTTTATTGGTACCGCAACTGCGAGACACAATTTTTGAAGTATTTCAGCAAAGAGGAAGATTTGGTATTTTGCAACGATATATACGGAGTGATGGAAAAGTTTAAACTCAAGTATGATCCTGCTGAATGGCGGCTGTTCATTGATTCGTCAAAAGACAGCATAAAAGGTGTTCTTCTTCATAATGGCAACACATTCGCTTCAGTTCCTATTGCTCACTCTGTTATTCTCCAAGAAAAATACGAGAATTTGGCCCTGATTCTTCAGAAGATTCGTTATGATGAGCATAAGTGGATGATTTGTGGAGACTTTAAAACTCTATCCATGCTATTAGGGCAGCAATCCGGTTTCACCAAATATCCCTGCTTCCTTTGCTTGTGGGATAGCCGGGCCTGCGACCTACACTGGGGGAAAAAAGACTGGCCAATTCGGGAGTATTTGAGACCCGGTGAGAAAAATGTTCTTCATGAGAGCTTGGTACCTCGTGATAAAATTCTATTACCACCTCTCCACATTAAGTTGGGTCTCATTAAGCAATTCATCAAGTCCCTTCCAAAAGATGGTGAGTGCTTTCGGTACCTTTGCTCAAAGTTCCCCCGACTTTCTGAAGCAAAGCTAAAGGAAGGAGTGTTTGTTGGCCCTGATATAAGGAAACTCATTTCAGATGGAGCATTCGCTGAAACGATGTCTGAGAAGGAAAAAGAAGCCTGGGATTCCTTCAAGGATGTTGTTCTCAAATTCTTGGGGAACAGGCGGGATGAGAACTATAAGGATATTGTTGCCAGGATGCTCAATGCCTTCAAAGAACAAGGCTGTAACATGAGCCTGAAAGTCCATTTTTTGCACTCCCATGTGAACTACTTTCCCGAAAACTTGGGGGGCGTACAGTGAAGAACAAGGTTTCACCAGGACATCAAGGACGCAGAGAGAAGGTACCAAGGAAGATGGAACACCACTATGATGGCTGATTTCTGCTGGTTGCTGCTGCGGGAAACCCCAGATGAAAAATACGCCAAGCAGCGCACCAAGAGAAGCATTCGGGGGAAGAAGAAACGGGCCCACCAGGAGATTGATTGACCCAAGAATGACTTTAAAATCTAAACTGTGTTGACAAATATCGTGTTTTTACTAAACTTTGAAATAAAAATTTGCTAGTTATTACCACAGTGTCGGATCTCATTTATTAGAATTTTATTTTCACACCATCGGGTGTTTGTCTTCATGTATTGCAATGGTGCGGTTTGCGTTTTCTATTCTTACATACATACCTGTACAACATTTTTTGCACATTTCTTTGCTTTGCTTTGTGTCTAACCTCGCTCTTATATGCTCAGTGTTTGTGCACATGTATGTGGCTGTTTTAAGTGCAGACAATTTTGCTACCATCACAGTGTGTTTTGTTGACATTACTCTATTCTTATGTGCTGCCTTGTTACAATTTTCTTTATTCTTATTTGAATAACTACTAAACAATTAGTATAAAGAATTCATCCAAGAAACTTTTATCTCGATTGCACTCAATCTGAAACGTTCACCTCAAACTGCTAACCCAATGTAGCAAAAAATCTGTACGTGATGGAGCAAATTGGTTACCAGATTTGGATTCAGTGCACCAAAAAACGTAAAAATCAATCGAAACATTAGAGGCAGTTTAAAAAATTTTTTTTTTAGTGTACCTGTGTAATCAGTGCACATTGTTTTTGTCTTTGAAATCCATATATGGGAATTTTAACAGTACACAAAAATATAAACAAAAAAAAGAAAAAATGTAGATATAGTCAATAAATGCAATAGTTTTATGAGACTGAAACTGAGCCAAATGATTGATGAGGAGGGCTATGGGTGGAATGTGACAGTCAGAGGGATCTGTGGATGTTTATTTGTCCCCCTGCTCCATTCTGATGGTTCTTTTTGTAGATTTACATATGTGTGCTGACATTTGTAATAAATATTCTTTTTTGTGAGGGGGTGGGTTATTTTTCTCTTCTGACATATAAACCAGCCATCAAAAACGTTTCCTTCCTCTGGATTGTTATTCCTCGCCACAACTCCCCTACCCTTTTCTGCTGTCTCTCAACTCTCCCTAACCGCTCTAGATCCTTTGTACAATATCCCTCCACTTTTGTTCACATTGTTGGAAGCACAATCAAGGTAGGGTGGCGGGGGGAGGGGGGGAGAGAGGCAAGAGAGGGTGCAATCTTGGACACAACAGTGATGGCAGTGGCGCACATTGGGCAGATGGAAGAGGGGACAGGAGGGAAATATTTTGGACTAGTGGTGACAGGAGGGGGTCTGGTATGTACTCCGTGTTGCCCCTCACCTTTCCTGCCTGTGACTGCCTGTTCGGTTAAATCAAGCCACCTTGTTGACGCATTTTATTTCACCATTTTGTGCAGAACTGTACTTAACTGTATTATTGAAATTCATCTGTTTATGCATAGAGGCATGCAGCTTCATCGGACTTGAACCCATGGCATGAGATGCAGATGAAATTATTATTAGTTTTATTAGTTTGAAATTATTGACATGAAGTTATTCTTAATAGATAGGTCTTTAATGACTTCAGTGAGTTTGCTGATGGTTGTTAAAGCTATATATAAATATATATATATAAATATATATATATAAATCTGTAAATAGTTACCCCTGTTATCCAAGTTATTTGCCCTGTTATCTGTAAACTCATACGTGTTAACTGTACTGAGCATTTCTGTTCCATGTAAACCGCGCTGATGCCGAATAGTGCGGTATATAAGAGATTTTAAATAAATAAATATAGCATCATACCTGAGAGAGAATCTATCACGTGTTCCTGATGGTTTCTCCAAAAGGAAATTAATAGACGTGTAGCTGAAAGTTTTCATTGGTTGCATTTTTTATTGATACAGAGTAAGTTGTTACTAACACATTTGATGCAGTGCATAGAATACCATGAAGATACAGCTGTTGTTTTTTTATATTTTAATGTAAAAGTGGCACAAGGCAATTAGCAAAATCCACCGTATACATTTTATCCATTCCTTAAATCTGTGTTTTAGTTTTTTAAATGATTTGAATTATATGATTACAATGCAAAAAATACTATATAATTCCCTAAATTCTTTTTTCTTTCTGGTTCAAATTTAGATCTGTACAGAGGTATTGGAAGCCTTGCGAGATGGCAGTTTAGGAGACTGTAGAGAGGCCTCAGAATCATACCGGGTAGTTTGTCACAAGCTTTATCCATACGCACTGGCTTTCATGCCACCTGGTTACGAAGAGGATGTGATGAAGATAACTGTTAATGGAGATAGTTCTGCAGAACCAGAAGAACTGGCCAATGAGATGTGAACCCCAGAAACGATGCAATTAAAAGACATTGAACCATATCGGTTAATGCAATATTTTTGTCACGCACCTGCCATATTGCTCTGTAACTTGTGTGGGGAATGGATGGAGTAAAGACATGTTGCCTTTAAATAGAGTGTTTTACTTTTTTATCCTGCTGATAAAGTATATATATAAAGTATCTAACATATTACATGATATGGGGTGGTTCAGTTTCTTAATAAAAGCTGCTAAAATTGAAAAAAAAATCATAAAATAAAACTTATGCTGTCATTACCTTCCCATGTTTTTAAACTAATTAATTTATATGAAAGCTGAGGGCTGTTAGAGCTGACAGAGCAGGTGTGTGACACAAATATTACTTTCAGATCTGTCTTTTGAGAGTACAGTTCTCTTGAACAGCATGGAAAATGCTGTTTTGGCACTGGATTCTTTCACTGAGCACAAAGAGTTCTTGGGACTTGAGTATCTGATTTTGTGAATGAGAGAGAATCCACATCATAGGAAGCACTCTATACAAATCACTATTAACAGAGACAGACCTTTGAAGCAGATGCTCTGGTGTTGTGGGAACTGAGGTGTAGACAAAAAACCAAATCACTAAGAAAGCAGAGGATGTTAAAGAAGCTTGTCGCTTGAATTCACCATGCACGATCAGGTTGGTTTTCTTGCAGAGCAGTTTTCAACTAAAAGCAACAGTTTTTATAATTCTGTCTTAAAATGTGAAATAAGCTGTTGCTATTTGTTTGTAAGGAAAGGATTCAATTTTGCGGGATTTTGTGTTACTAAAATTGTCAGTGTTGCAAGATTGAAAACAGATGTGGCATCAGCTAAATAGAAAGATGAGAACATGTTGTCACCTTGGAGTAATAGTATAAAAGAGGGTGCACTGCACCCCAGGGCATGAAGTTAGCCAGAGCTGACACCTTGACTACCCTTTTCTTAATGATCAAGAGACTTTAAAACAGTTATTACAGACATAAAGAAAAAAAACCTCAGTAGGCCTTGTTCACATTATGCAGGAAAAATGTGCTGCAGTTTAGATACCTCTGGAATTTTTCCACAGTGTCACAGGTTTGTAATACTTGAAGCCCTACATATTTCTAAGATTATTTCTTGCTCAGTTGTTTAATAGGCCCCAGCCCCTTCCAACTCAAGACTTTGTAACATTTAAGGGGCTCTTTTTTTTTTTCCAAACAACCAGCTTCTTCCTGCAGTTACATGATGTAATTTCCTTTTTGTTGTCAAACATAAGGTACCAAATATGATGCAATAAAATGTTTTGAAAATATTTGTCTTTTTCAAGTATCTTTGCATGACTTCTCTTTGATAACCAGTGGATGCAAGTGTAGACCTGCAATTGCCCTGCACTAAAATAAGTTTAATGTGTTTCCTGGGTGCAGGGGTTTTCTGGTTAGTTCTCACAGGGACCAAATGGGTCTGGGTTTCAGAGTAACCTCAATATGCAAAATATATGGTTTGCAGATCATATAGTGAAAGGGAATTTGATTTAGCTTGCGCCTTTCTCAGAAGTTGAAGGCGAGCTACGTTCAAATAGAGTAGGCCATGGAGGGTTAAGTGACTTGCCAAAAATCACAAGGAGTAGCAGTGAGATTTGAACCTGACTTCCCTGGTTCTCGGCCAACTGCTCTAACCATTAGGCTACTCCTCCACTCCTAATACATGTGGCTATGTAAAAATACAGACATGCTTTTGTGACCCTTGGGAACCTGAGTACAGAATCCTTTCCCTAGACTAACCTGCCATGGATTCTCCCTCATTGATACTAGCAGTACTGCGTGAAATGCTTATTTCCTTAGCGTCCCTCTAGTCCAGTCCCGGAACCATAGAGTTGTGAACCTCCACCAGCAGCTTTGGAGACTGAACATCTTCATCTCTTTGATCATCCAGCTATATGCAGCCCCAAGGACCGCCCACACATCAGTATCTCAGTCTCCAAGCAGCTTGGAAGTCTGAGCCCAGAACTGGGCTCCTTAGGAACAAATAAGCAGAGCTTTAGTGTTTTATTATTTTCTAGATTTAGGTGCTGGGCTGCTGCTGTGGAGGAAATCTTTGACTGTGTCCCTTCTGTCTTTCTCTAATCTGTTTTTTTCTCTCTGTCTCTCTCTGTCAGTCTCCCCATAGGTCAAACAAGCAGGGGAGCTGCACAGGACACACGTCTCCTTTCTACTGAACCCCCTTGGTAGGTGAGGAGAAGGTTGAAGACAATTACAGGCAGCAATTGAATACAGCAGTAGGCTCTGAGGGTCCCCTGACTGATTTAGGGGTTCCCCGAGCTGCCCTGAGCGGTTATTACTCTGTTATTGACCCTGATAACTGCTACTCAGAGCTTGTGACAGGCATGCTGGACAGCACACTCAGTGTTTTGACCCCCCCTCCACTCCTGTGTGTGGGTGAGTAGAGTTTGAAGCTTTTTCTTTCTAAAGGCAGTGGTGGAGGCCTTGTGGTGGCCTGGAATCAGCTCTGGGGAGTGTTTTAGACCTTTTGGGTATTTTTTCTGGTTCTTTTTTTGGCGGGATCTGGTCCGGCGGCCATTTTGGATTTTTTTTTCAAAGTTGTTTTTTTTCGTGTTTTTTTAGGGATAGGAGCTTCGTTTTTGCATTTCTTGGTCAGATATCAGCTAATTGACTCCAGCTCTATCTAATCCTGCAATTTGGAGCGTTTTTGAGCACTTTTAAAATCGCGATTTTTTTTCTGCTCTGTTTGCTTCAGCAAGGTGTTCCTGCTTTGCTGGCAAAGGGCTGTGTGCATAGCCATGCTGCCTAGTCCTCTGTGTCTGGTCTGTGGCATTCGTAGAAGTAGTAATTTGGAAGCCTGAGTCTGTGCCACTTGTTCTGCTGTGGGTGCTGGCATGGAGGATCCTTTGGAGGGCTCCAGTGCAGATCTCCCACCTGTATCTACAGAAGGGACATCAGAGCAGGCAGAGACGGTCCTTGGTCCGGGGATTTCTGCGGTGCCGGAGCGCCTGTTGGCGGGGGGCGTCCAGGAGGGATCCCTGGGAGTTCCACCCGCCTTTTTTTTCTCTCATGCAGGAGGCTCTGGCTCTCTTGCAGCCGGTGGGGGGAGGCTCGGTCCTGCCCCGCCGTGGGCTAAAGCATCCACTTTCAGGAGAGGGAGACACTGGTCCACAAAAGAAGAGCCGGCCCCCGAGTGTTGCGGATTCTGCGCCTCCTGGGGACGAGTTCCACGAGGGGCTGGGGGAGGCTCTCGAGCTGGAGTCTGCGGAGGATTTAGAAGACGGCGAGTTGTTGGACGACGAGCAGAGTAGTAGAATAGTGCGTGTATTTCGTAAAGAGGAACTTCCGGCACTGATTGCCGAAACCCTCAAGGTATTGAACATACCCATGGAAGATGCCACTGCGGAGGACAAGTTGGAGGATCCCTTGATGCAGGCAGTGCGCACTTCCCACAGTGTCTTTCCGCTCCATAGGGTTTTTAAAGCTGTGATCCAGGAGGAGTGGAACAGTCCAGAGTCCGCTTTGCGCGGGGCTAGACTGTTGCCTAAGTTGTATCCTCTGTTGGAGGCTGATAGAGAGCTCTTTCGTTCGCCGAAGGTGGACGCGGCAGTTTCCGCGGTTACTAAACGGACTACTATCCCGGTGGAAGGTGCTGCGGCGTTGAAGGACCCGCATGATCGGAAAGTTCATAGCTTGTTGAGACAGGCGTTTGATGTTGCTGCCCTGTCAATGCAGGCGGCGGTGGCCGGGGCCTGGGTGGCGCGCGGCTGCCTCCGCGGCGCGCGGCTGCCTCCGCTGGTCTCAACAGTTTCAGGGGCCCCAGTCGGCGGAACAAGAGGCCGCGGCGTCCAGATTGGAGTCGGGTACCGCTTATTTGGCGGATATCCACTATGACCTCATTAGGGGGTTAGCTAACGGCATGGCGTCGGTGGTAGCGGCGCGTCGTTCTCTTTGGTTACGCAATTGGGTGGCTGATGGCTCTTCTAAAGCTCGCCTTAGTAAGCTGCCGTTTAAGGGCAGACAGTTATTTGGAGAGGACTTGGATAGGTTGGTAAAAGATCTCGGGGATTCTAAGGGGGGTCGGCTTCCGGAGGATAAGCCCAAGCAGGGGAAGCCGACCTTCACCTTCCGGGGGTCTCCGCAGTCCTTTCGGAGGTTTCGTGCCTCCCGCTTTGGTCAGTCCCAGCGTTCCAGATATCTGGGGCGCGGACAGAGTTTCCGCGGATTTCGGGGGGCAGGTAGAGGTTTTGGCTCCTTCCAGGCGCAGGTCCCAAAAAAGTCACAATGAAGCGAGGCCGGCTCCGGTGGCAGTGATTCCCGTAGGGGGCAGACTGCGGGATTTCTACCCTGCCTGGGCCGCTATCACATCCGATCGGTGGGTGTTAGAAGTGATACGAGAGGGATATGCGCTCGAGCTACATCGACCGGTGCTCGATTCCTTCGTTATGTCCCCGTGCAGCACTCCCTGGAAACGACGAGTCGTATCCGATACACTTTCCCGGCTGCTTTGGCTCCGGGCGGTCGCCCCCGTGCCGGAGGGGCAGTTAGGGTCCGGTCGATACTCCATCTACTTCGTCATGCCGAAAAAGGAGGGCACCTTTCGACCAATCCTGGATTTAAAGAGAGTGAATCGGTGCCTCCGGGTGTCGCATTTTCGCATGGAAACGCTGCGCTCGGTCATAGCGGCGGTCCGCGAGGGGGAATTCCTAACGTCCCTAGACCTTACGGAGGCCTATTTGCACACTCCCATTCGCCGGGAACATCAAAGATTTCTGCGGTTTGCGCTGCCGATGGGCCATTTTCAGTTTCAAGCCATGCCCTTCGGCCTAGCGACGGCGCCACGGGTCTTCACGAAGATCATGGTGGTGGTAGCGGCGTTCCTGCGGAAGGAGGGTGTCCTCGTGCATCCCTATCTCGACGACTGGTTGATCCGGGCGAAGTCGAGGGAGGAGAGGCTCCGGGCGACGCTGCGGGTCGTACAGGTTTTGCAGTCGTTAGGCTGGGTGGTCAATCGGGCGAAGAGCAGCCTTCTTCCCTCGCAGACCTTGGAGTATTTGGGGGCGCGTTTCGAGACCGGCAACGGGAAGGTTTTCCTCCCAGTGCACAGAGCGCGGGCCCTGAGGCGGCTGGTGGAGCAGTTTCTAGCGAGACGGGCGTCCTCGGCTTGGCAATACCTTCAGCTTCTCGGCACGATGGCGTCGACCATCGAGGTAGTTCCGTGGGCAAGGGCGCACATGCGGCCTCTGCAGCAAGTGCTGCTGCGTCGATGGTGTCATCAGTCCGACTCGCTAGCTCGTCAGTTTGCCCCTTGGAGGTTCGGCGCAGCCTTCGCTGGTGGTTGCGTCGGCGCTCTCTGGCGAACGGTATGCCCTTGGAGTCTCCCGTCTGGCGTCTGCTGATGACAGATGCCAGTTTGAGCGGTTAGGGGGCTCATTGCGAGGGCCAGATTGCTCAGGGCCAGTGGCCCTCGCGGGTGAGACGGTGGTCCATCAACCGACTGGAAATGAGAGCCGTGTGGTTGGCTCTGACAGCGTTTCAGCCTTGGCTGCAGGGAGCGGCGGTCAGGGTGCTATCCGACAATGCCTCCACGGTAGCCTACATAAATCGCCAGGGAGGCACAGGCAGCGCGACGTTGGAAGCGGAGGCGGATCTGCTTCTGGATTGGGCAGAGCGGCATCTTCAGTGTCTGTCGGCCCAGCATAATGCGGGGGTTCACAATGTGGAGGCGGACTTTCTGAGTCGTCGCAGGGTAGACCCCAGAGAGTGGTCTCTACATCCCGAGGTATTTGCATTGCTGGTCCGTCGTTGGTGTCTGCCGATAATGGACCTCATGGCGACCTTCGAGTCCACGCAGGTCGAAAGGTTCTTCAGCAGGCGTTGGGAACGCATGTCGGAAGGCCTCGATGCATTGGCACAAAGGTGGCCAAGGTACGGGCTGCTCTGTCTTTCCTCCGTGGGCTCTGCTGGGTCGCCTGGTACAGCGGATCGAGCGGCATCCGGGTCCCGTGGTTCTGATTGCCCCGGACTGGCCTCGTCGACCTTGGTATGCTGATCTGGTGCGGTTGAGTGTGGCCGATCCGTGGCTCCTTCCTCCTCGGCCGGATCTCCTTCGGCAGGGGCCGCTGCAGATGCCTCAGGTGGCTCGATTCTCGCTTACGGCATGGCTATTGAGAGGGCGCGAATGAGAGCCAAAGGTTATTCTCCGGAGGTTATTGCTACCTTGTTGCGGGCGCGGCATCGGTCTACGTCGCTAGCGTATGTCCGGGTCTGGCGTATTTTTGAGAGCTGGTGTGCGGCTCGCGAGTTGCGGCCTTTGCGGACCTCCGTTCCTCAGATCCTCTCCTTCTTGCAAGCAGGGGTGGACAAGGGCCTGGCGGCCAGTTCGTTGAGGGTACAACTTGCAGCTCTTGCGTGTTTTCGAGGCAAGGTTCAGGGCCAGTTATTGGGGTCCCATGCGGACGTGAAGCGCTTCTTGCGAGCGGTGTTGCTTATGCGTCCGTGCAGGGCTTTAGTGCCCTCGTGGGACTTGAATTTGGTGTTGAGGTCTCTGGTGGCTTCGCCGTTTGAACCCTTGGCGCAAGCTTCGTTGAAGGACTTGACGTTGAAAACGGTGTTTCTGGTAGCGATCTCGTCAGCTCGCAGGATCTCGGAGTTGCAGGCTCTTTCGTGTAGGGAACCCTATCTGTCTTTCTCTGCCGACAAGGTGGTATTGCGACCGGTTCCCGCGTTTTTGCCTAAGGCAGTTTCGGCGTTTCACATGAATCAGGTGGTGTCTCTCCTGGTGTTTGCCAAGGAACGGGGCAAGCACGCGGATAACTCCTTGCACGCGTTGGATGTCCGTCGAGCTCTTCGTCAGTATTTGAGGGAAACGGCGGCCTTCCGTAAGTCCGATCGCCTATTTGTCGCATTTGGCGGTCCGCGCAAGGGGTAAGTGGCGTCTAAGTCTTCCATTTCCCGCTGGTTGAAAGAGGCGATTTCGTCGGCATACCTTTTACACGGCAGGATGGTTCCTGCCGGGCTTCGGGCTCACTCGACTAGGGCGCAGGCGGTGTCTTGGGCAGAAGTTAACTTGGTACCGGCGGTGGATATTTGTCGGGCGGCGACGTGGTCGTCCTTGCACACCTTTGCTAAGCACTATCGTCTGGATGTGCAGGCGGCGTCGGATGCGTGGTTTGGGTCTCGGGTGCTTCAGGCTGGACTAGCGAGGCCCTCCCGTTGAGATTTACTGCTCTGTTACATCCTCTATGGTTCCGGGACTGGACTAGAGGGACGCTAAGGAAGAGTAAATTAGACTTACCTGCTAATTGTTGTTCCTTGCGGAACTCTAGTCCAGTCCCGGATCCCTCCCTGTCTATCTGTTCTCGCTGCCAGCCAAGAAGGTACATTCATTATAGGAGTCTGCCAGGGTTTTTGTTCTCTATACGTTCGGTCAGAGCTCCTCTGCTTGCAGCACGCCTTAGTTTCCTTTCGGGGTCAAATCTTGGGGGTGAGCGGTGGCGTCTCTAGTTGCATGCGTTTTGAACAAGGGTCGCCACGGCCATTCTGGTCCGCTTTCCCGTAGGCGGTAGGTTGTTCTTACGCAATTGGAAAAAGAAAATTAAAAAAAAAAAAAGAATTTTTGCTAGTAGTGGGAACTTTAGGGTCAGGATCCTTTTTTCCACTGTGTTGTTATATCTACTTATTTGTTGCTCTGCTTAGTATGCTTTGTCAATAGGTACTGATGTGTGGGCGGTCCTTGGGGCTGCATATAGCTGGATGATCAAAGAGATGAAGATGTTCAGTCTCCAAAGCTGCTGGTGGAGGTTCACAACTCTATGGTTCCGGGACTGGACTAGAGTTCCGCAAGGAACAACAATTAGCAGGTAAGTCTAATTTACTCATTTTGTTTTTATATTGCTTAACATGGGAGAAATTCCAGAACATACACAATACATCTCTCCTTGGACAAGCAGGATACAATCAGCCACACATGGGTATCGTCATCCTGACGGCAACAATTCAGATCCACCTTCCCAGAGCCCAGAAAGCTCTCTGGGCATGCTCCAATGTCTCTTCCCACGCAACTATTGCTGCTCCTCCTCTGTTTAGTTCATCTGCTTGGCAGAAGAGGAATGAATTTGCACTTTCTTGTTCATTCATTTGAAAATAAAAAAACCTAGAGTTGACATGAAAGCTCCAAAACCTGACCCAAGGTACCAGTGGGAACAGCAACAAAAGGTGTAGATCCATAGGACTCATAGTAGTACTCTGTTGTTAAAACCACACTTCACGACTTCCGGTTTGGGCAATGAGCTGATCGGACGGCTCACGATCAGCTCCGGGCAATCGCCCCCACAAAACGGCTACAAAACATTTTAAAACACTCCTATCTACCACCTGTATTGCTTCACCCCGAACGGGGCTTTGAACCTCTGCCGTTGAAGCGATTCGCGGCCATCCTCGTCTAGCTGGGACAGAGAAGTCAGCGCAGCAGGGAACGTGCGGAGGCCATTCGGGCAATTCCCCCACCGCCACCATCAGTTTTCCTTCTGAAACCACGACGAGACCCGCGATCATTCCTACCCGAAGGCAGAGGATCGCTGGCACTTAACCAAGTAAGCCGGGGGCATGATCGGGCAGTTCTGCCATTGTCAGCCTCCGTTTTATCCTCACGTGGTGGCTTAACCCCGGCGGGAAAAGGCTTGCGGCCCCCGCATATGCTCTGGGCAGATAACTCCCTGTAATAAGAAGCGGGACGAGGTGCGCCCGGACAGTCTCCCGCCACTACTAGCAGAGTTCCGCTCACGGAGGGCTGGACTCCCCGAAGCGAAGAGACTGATGGCTGTTTTGACTGGCTGGGACTGAGGAGGAAGAGCACAGGGACGTGTGCGAGCACCCCCATCCTCTCCCCCGCTGCCGCGGCTGGTTGCTCCTTCGGGGGGTACGGCTTCTCCAGCGGAGCGGGGGTCTGAGAATATTTCTGCAGCAGCTGACATCAGCAAAAGAGATCGGGCACCTCTTTCGGCGCGGCAACGGCACTCTCCGCATTTGTTGAAGTCCCTCAGGCGGCGAGGAGATCTGCGGCCTTCCCTGCTTAATAACAGCGGGCACTGGGGTGCCAAAGAAAGCGCGCCAAGGAGTGATTGGACATTTCTTCTATTGTCCCAACTACCAGCTTCCTCCTGGGGTATTGAGTCCATAGCCCCGCGGCCGTCCCTGCCGGGTCTGGGCTGATAACCCCTATACAGAGGCTTAAAATCTTTACAGCTGTGTTTTTTTATCTGCACAATTCTCCCTCTGCTATCCCACGGGAATAGTGTCCTGCGTGAGACATGGTGCATATGACGTTGCCAACCCGATGGCATCTAAAGCTCCGCGAAAAGAGAGACCCCGCGCTACGGTGGGAAAAACGGCGGAAGGCTCACCATCTAGCCCGAAGCCGGGCAGCCCGCCAGATTTAGTGGCCGAGGTCAGTACCGCAGTGGTGCAGGCGCTCAGCACACGTTTCCAAGACCTGGTGGAGCAGATACAATCGCTTGGACAGCGTTTCACGGCGGTGGAGGAGCAACTGGAGCAAGTTGAGACAAGGGTGTCCGATGTGGAAGACACGCAACAATCGGTAGTGGCCAAAGTGGCCGCTTTAGAGACTTTGGTGAAACAGCAAGGGGATAAACTTGATGAACTGGAGAACCGTGGTCGGTGAAAAAACCTGCGATTCATCGGCATTCCTGAGAGTGTCGCTGATAGTGCCCTACTTGAATATTTACAATCTTGGATTGGGAGCCTCCTGCCAAACCTGAGAGGAGAATCTCTTAAAATAGAGCGGGTCCATCGGCTGGGCCAAAGAAGAGAACAGGCCAGGAAACCACGTGCAGTAATTGCCCGCTTTCTCGACTACAGACAGAAAGAGGAGGTGCTGAAAGCGGCAAGGGGCCGACGGCGACATCAACAGGACACCGAGCCGATCTTAGTATTCCAGGACTACTCGGTGATCGTCAGCCAACAGCGCAGGGCCTTTTCGGGGATTTGTACCCAGCTGTTTAACCATGGAATTCGATTCTCACTCCTCTACCCGGCCCGGCTGCGGATCGATCATCAGGGCCACACTCGCATACTAGCGACCCTGGAAGAGGCGGCTACCTTTCTGGACTCTATGCCTGCTCAACTGGCCTCCTAATTGCTAAATGACTGACTGGGCGTGGGATACGCCTCTCCATGTGTAGTACGGAGACCTGGAGCCCCCAGGGGCCGAACGGTTCCTGACAGCCTCCCAGCAGCTTCCACTGTTATGGGAGAACTCTTGGCTTTGCCTCTCATGTGGTGTACTAGGCTGAGATACAACGTCTCATTGACTTGGTAACTATTATTATGCCAAGGGAGACACTGTATCCTTGTTAATTTGTTACAATGGTTACTTTGTTATAATTGTGGCTGTTCTGCTGGTCCCCTGATCATTTCCCTTCTTGCCTTGTTTCTGTCCCTATGTTCCTGTTTGACCCTCCCCCTTCCCTCCCCTCTCTCTTTTATTTTTCTTCTTTTTTTTTTTTTTTTTTTTTATCCCTGTACGGGTGGGGGCTTCGACTGGAGGCACAGGGGGTTGGCGGCGATTAACTTGGGGGAATGTTGGGGTTGTAGAGGCTAGGGATGCATGGCTAGCCTTGTTAAAACATCATTAACAATTTTTGTTTCAGGTTTAGTGCCTTGTCTTCCCCCTCTTTATCTCTGAGGGGGGAGAGAGGGCAGGCCTCGATAATGCCGATGTGCCTGTATTGGACGAGGGGGGAGGGCAGAGGAGTTGGGAGGTAATATGGGTGGAAGGGGGTAGGGACTACATGAGAACAGACGCGTGGAGGGAGATAGCGCCGACAGTGGGAGACACACCACAACGGTTTGTAACAGAGCCTTTGTGTTTATTTTCCTTTCTTTAACTAAATTGCTAGGGAGGGTGAAGTGTAGGAGGGGTGAGCCCGTCTGCCATAGGAAGTAGTCCAGGCTATGGCTGGACGGGAGAGCTTGGAGGGGAGGAGAGAGGGGGGGAGGAGAGGGGGGGGAGGGGAGGGGAGGGATGAGAAGGGGGAGGAGGAGGGAGGGGCAGGGGGAGGGGAGGGGGTACACTCCATTGAATGTTCATAGATGGAATAATTGCCTACCTATAGAGGGGGGGGGGTGCCAGGCTGGGGGTGTCCCTCTGAAGTATTTGGTAGTGACTCTATGGTGGCATCTTGGCACTGCCCCGGCGCTTTGAAAATAATCACTTGGAATGTCTGTGGGCTGGGAAACCCTATTAAGAGGCATAAGGTATTGCAAGCACTGGCTCGACATAAGTGTGACATTGCGCTTCTCCAAGAAACCCACCAGACGGCCGTTGAGCATAGCAAACTCTGTCGGAACTGGGTGGGCCAAGTGTGGGGATCCCCCGCCCAGGGGCATAAGGGAGGCGTAGCGATTCTAATTCATAAACGTATACGATTCGTGGAGGAGACGGTCCTTGCTGATAATATTGGTAGATCCCTGTTGTTATACGGTCACTTAGACGGTAAACCGGTGATTCTGGGAAATCTCTATGGCCCCAACGTGGTTGACCCGGGTTTTTACAATGGTGTGGCATCAAGGGTGGAACAGCTTCCGGAGTGCCCGGTGATTTTGGGCGGGGACTTTAATGGAGTCCTGGATGTGGATCTGGATACCTCTAGGAGAGGAGGTGGACGGGAGAGGGTAGCGCCTTCCCAGATGTTGCTGCGGTTCTGTCGGAGATTAGGTATAATTGATCCTTGGCGGGTACTGCACCCCTCCGAAAGAGACTATACCCATCAATCTCGAGCACACGGTACTAGTGCCCGTATTGACTATGTTATGATCTCGGGGACTTTGTTTACGCACACCGAGGATGCACAGATTGGTCCTTCCGAAATTTCAGACCATGCGATGGTGTGGCTTGACTTACACTGGGGGCGGGACACGAATCGGACACGCCTGTGGAGATTTCCCCTAGAGCTTTACTCGGATGGGCAATTCCGCCAGTTTATACGCCAGAGATGGACGGAATTTCTTGGCAATCACCAGGTTCATACAGACGACCCCGAATTAGTCTGGGAAACGGCAAAGGTGGTTCTTCGAGGGGACATCATAGGATACGCCGCGAGAAGGCGCCGGCTGATGGCAGAACGTATTGTACTACTTGAGCGTCGAGTCACTACTCTACGGCGGAGATGTGCCCACACGTCAACGCTGTCCAATAAGAAGTTGCTATGGGAAACCCAGACCGAGCTTAACGAGCTACTACATCAGCGAGCAAAGAAATCGGTTCTGTTTTATCGGTTTCGGCTGCACTGCTATGGTGACAAACCTGGCAAGTTGCTGGCACGCTGCCTGCGGGCCCGACGGAGTCCTGCCCACGTAGCGGCATTAAGAGACGGCCAGGGACGTATGCATAAAGAGAATAAGGAAATTGCAGAGATTTTTCGTACCTTCTTTCAAAATTTATACAAAACCACAACTGGTTCCCCTGAGGGGCAGCAGGACTACCTTGCGGACTTGGAGTTGCCTCAACTCACTTCAGCCCAGAGGGAGGTTCTAGATTTACCCATTACGGTGCAGGAAATACAATCCGCAATATCTGCGGCCCAGTGTTATAAAACGCCGGGGCCAGATGGATTCGGGGCCGAAGTTTATAAGATCTTAGGGGACGGGGTGAGTCCACTACTGCGAGAGGTCTTTGTCACCAGGACAGAGCAAGGGACGTTTCGCTGGGGGCGTAATCACGCATATATCACCCTGACCCCGAAGCCGGGTAAGGACTCGATGCAGGCAGCTTCATATCGACCTATCTCCCTACTAAACTTTGATTTAAAAATTTTGGCGAAAGTGCTAGCGGACCGCCTGGCAGGGGTATTAGATTACTTAATCCATGATGCACAAGTGGGTTTTGTGAAAGGCCGCCACGCCGTACGAAACCTTCGGAAGATTCTGGCCTCCTTGGAGTGGGTGCATGCTCACAATATTCCGTCGTTATTGATTAGTTTCGATGCGGAGAAGGCCTTTGATAGGGTGGACTGGCACTATCTGTGGAGGCTGCTACCGCGCTATGGCATCGGGGAGGACTTTTGTAAAATGGTGCAAAGTTTGTACATTTCACCGACTGCAGGCATACTGTGCAATAGCCTCATCTCAGACGACTTCACGCTGGGAAGAGGTACAAGGCAGGGCTGTCCTTTGTCGCCCTTGCTCTTTGTCCTTTCCTTGGACCCGCTGATTCGCACCATCGTAAACTCGGGGGGGATACAGGGAGTGCGGCTACGGTCGCAAATTTTCCTTATCTCGGCCTTCGCTGATGACTTGTTGGTCCATCTGACGTCTCCGGCCACCTCCTTACAACCGCTTTTAGACGAGTTCCAGTGGTTCGGAGCAATTGCAGGCTTACGCATTAATAAAGATAAGTCTGAGGTAGTGGATGTCTTGGGGCACTTCCGTAGTTCTTGGAGGGGACCCTTCCCGTTACGGTGGGCAGACAAAGAATTCATCTATTTGGGTATAATATTGACCGGAAACCCCCAGGATTTATACCGGCGTAACCTAGACCGGATATTGCGGCATTTGGCAGTGCAGTTAAGTGCATGGGCGCCTCTCCCGCTGTCTCTGGCAGGGAGGATAGCGGCAGTACAGATGATAGTCTTACCCAGAATCTTGTACTGGCTGCAGACCCTCCCAGTCTGGCTGCTTCGCCGTGACCTGAATAGAATGGAGGGTTTGCTTAAGCGCTTTCTTTGGCGGGGGCAGCGGGCGCGGGTCCCGTGGAATCGCCTAATGGGAAAATGGCGAGAGGGAGGTATGGGCATACCAGACTTGAGGACCTACGCACTGGCCTGTCAAGCCCGACACCTGGGAGATTGGCTAGGGGGGACGGAAATATATACACCTAGGTCTTTAGAGGAGTGTTTGGTGGCTCCTGTGACTCTCCTGGCGACTTTGCACGGCACACGTACGGTCCTCACAGATTCTAGTCGGCAGAGTCTGTTAGTGGACTCGGCCCGACGCACCTGGCAACACCTCAACAAATATTGGCAGGAAACGTGGAAGGTGTCTTGTTGGTTGCCACTGCAGGGCAATGCCCAATTCACTCCAGGGTCCGAGACTGCGGTGTTTCGGGACTGGTGGCTACGTGGCATCCGGATGGTAGGGCACTTGGTAGACCAAGCGGGAAGCTGTAAATCATTCCGAACGCTCAGTCGGGAATACGATCTCCCCAACACGCATTGTTTTGCCTATATACAAACCTCCCACTATGTGGCCACACTGCCGCGCGATGCGCTGCAGGCTGAGCGTTCAGCCCGTATTTTGGAATTTTTTCAGCTGGGAGAGGAGCGCCCACCGTCAATTTCCAATTTGAAACGTAGTTTGGAGTGCTACCGCCCCCTCCCTGATTATAGTGGAGTCGAAAGAGCTTGGGCGACCGAATTGGGTGAAGACGTACAGCCGGGATTGGTACTGACGGCATTGAAACGGATTTGCCGACTGGTACAGGGAGTGCGCTGGCATGAGATCCAATTTAAGTGCGTAACTAGGGCTCATTTTTCGCCGAGGCGGGCACTGCGCAGTCGTCTGGACACTGATGGCTCCTGCCCATGCTGTTCGGAGTCCTTGGCTTCTCTTCTTCATATGTGGTGGGGTTGTCGGGGAATACGGGCATATTGGGCACGGATATGCAGCTTCCTCTGCACACTGCTTCAGCGGAGGCTCCATTGGACGGGCCTATTTGTAGCACTTGACCAGTTGCCGACCCCTGGACCTGTGAAAGCTGGCGAGAGTTTGCTTGTGCGGAAGGCCTGTCTGGTGGGTAAAGGGCCGATTCTTCGATTATGGAGGGAACGCCAACTACCCACCTTCAGTGAATGGCGAAATAACTTTCATCAATTAATGCTAACGGAGCGTTGGATGGCGCGGGGCAGTGCCAAGCGTTGGACAGTCTTTCTGTCGGTCTGGGAGCCATATATTCAGCAGTTGGGGCCCCATAGCCGTAATGCAACCCTCCAAGGGGGGAGTTGAATGAATGATTGTGGGCTTGAGGAGTGGGTAGGAGGTAGCTGCTTTACAGCTCTAGATGATAATTGGTTTACGAAGTTGGTAATGGAGTGAGGGTGGGCTGGTGGGTGAGGGGAGAGGGGTGGGAGACGGGGGGTTGGGATATAATGTAAAAAGACCACCTATTGTATTATCTTTCTGTTGGCCCCTGGGGGGGAGAAGAACAAACCCTCCCCGTGGCGCCGTCTGTTGATGTGTTTGGATTTTGTGGTGAATTTAAATAAAGTATTAAAAAAAAAAAAAAACCCACACTTCACCCATTGGGCTCATAATAGTGCCAGCAGGGTCCTGATTTCATTTGGCAAAAATGCCTTGTTCCCATGGGCCAAGAAAAGGTACCTAGGGGCAGAAATGGGAACTGAGTTTTCTAAGAGCATTACAAGGAGTAGCAAATGCCTCAGCTTAAGGACCCGCATACTGAGGGATCCTCCCATACCCAGCAATGTACAAATAACTGCCACTAGCCGCTAAGAGATCACTATGCTAACCTCCTGATGGTTTGACTTTACTTCAAAGCTGGAGGCACATACAGTAAAGTCCTAACACTGTAGAAGCTATTACATTCATAAAGAGATCTTGTTATGTAAAAAAAAAAAGTGACACTAAGATTGTAAAGTCTTCATTCCCTACTTTTTAGGTGCCAGATTAACAATATTAGCAAATTTGAGCACCCACCAATGGGCATGTCTGTTCCCGGCAATGCCATGAATCTGGGCATGCAGCTTTGTGGATGTTTGGGGAATTATCACAGATTCAACAGTGCAGGGGTTCTCTCCCTGTCTCAGGAGAGCTTACAATCAAATTCAGTGTCTTAAATGATTAGAAAAAAATAGTAGTAATAAAATAAGATGCTTTCTGATCCTTTAGGAATGGTAGGTGTAGTGCTGGTCCTGGCTTCTTGAAACCTTGGCTAACGCTATGGACACTGAGCTGTTTCTCTATGCCAATATCTACCACTTAAAAAAAATAATAATAAAAACTTCTAGGATGCTCCTTTAGAGTGCAATAAAAATTTTCCAAGAGGCCTGGCCAGGGTCAGGTTGTCATCTCCATTCAATCAGATGTTCTACTACTGCCAATGCATCTGTTTCAGCGGCCCTCTGCTTAAAGTAAAAAAAACAAAAACATTTGAACAAGAACTTTAGAAACCTATTATAGCCTTCTGCATCGGGTACTAAACATTACAGAAGTCAGGTTAATAGGGAAAGATCTCAATCAGTTTAACTGATGACACTGAATATGAGCTTCACGCTCAAGAGTTTCCTTCCAGAATTCTTAGAAGATATATAGTAGCTGCCTTTGAAGAGATTTAGCTAAGGCAATATGCAATGAGTATCTCTTGACAGTCATACCTTCTACTGTAGCAGCATCTTAACAATAGCTGAATGACCACATGGCAGCATAATAGACAATTAGAAGAGTCTCTCAAGTGGATCTAAACCACTGCTTTCTCTTAAGTCAGACTCTTAAGTCAGCCTGAGGTAGAGTCCTTCCGGGGGACCTTCGCAGGTCGCTCCTTCTCTGATCCCTCGGATGAGCGTCTAGGACTGCAATACCTGGCTCAGGACTTATCCGGCCCATCTGAGCCTTCCAGGGACGAAGTCTTCAAGGCCTCCCTTTTTGAGTTTCCTCGAGGGAGACCCCCTTTCCGAGGAACCACGGAGTCTTGTCAGGGTCCAGAAGGCTAGCCCAGGATTTTGTGGTTTTGGAGGGGGCCTTGGCCTTTGGAGGTACTAGGGACTCCAGGAAAAACTTATGCTGCTACTTGCGGCTCTTGAGGGCCTTAGTGGACATCATCTTACAGAGGCTGAATGCCGTAGGGTCATGGTCCGGTCCCAGGCAACGAAGACAGCAGTCGTGTGTGTCGGTCAGGGACATTATTTGGTGTTTTTGCTACACTTCTCAGTCTCCAAATATGTTCCACATACCCAAGGATCACTTCTCTCAATCAGGCTTCATTGGGTCAACTAATGAATCTGGGTTCCTGGTATGGATCATTGTCTCAACTGGACAAGGACTGGACTGGAGTGGAGGAGTGGCCTAGTGGTTGGGGCAAGGTACTTCAGGCCAGAAGGTCGGGGGTTCAAATCCCACTAGAGGACAGCAACCTTGGGCCAGAAGGACTGGGGTTTCTAGTCCCACAGGTGCTCCTTGTGGTCTTGGGCAAGCCACTTAACCCTCCATAGCCCATGTTCCCTGTAAATAGTTCTCTCTAAGTTATAATGCCCTGTTCAATGTAATTTCAGTTTGTTCAATGTAAACCGCACTGATGCAGAATAGCGCGGTATATAAGAGAATGTAAATAAATAAATAAATAACTAAAAGGTGGCCCCACATGATTGCATGTCTTTGCCCTCCAAGGGAGTGCATTGTTACACTATATCCACAGCACAACTACTTGTCAGAGATACTAGCATACTTCATCCAACTTGTATGCATATTCTAATATGACAATCAGGGATCATGGTCTATCAGTCATTTCAATCCTAGTTTTTTCTTCAAGGCCACACTTCACAGAACCCGTATCAAGGATATTCATGATGTTACCTTGAAAAAGGAAAAAAAAGTATATACATAGAAGATATGTATAAATAATATACACCGATTGTGCGGGTATGTTTATATCTATCTATAGATAGATGTAAACATATACTTAAATGTATATATATGTAGGTACATATATGTTTCTCTGGTAACAAGCAGTAAGTCAGTCCTCGCATATAGGTGATGTCAGCACCAACGGAGCCCTTGTGGAAACATCCCCCCAGCTTTCAAAGAAAGCCTTTGGGAGATGCTACCACGCATGTGTGGTCCCCTTCCCGCCCAAGGGTGCCATCTTGCTCAGTCTCCTTTGTTCCATGGAGCCCTTCAGATGTCTGCTCTTTCCCCAGAAAAAGTTGATTTCTTCCAACCTGAGTTTCATACTCTCCTCTGGTAGTGCACTGGTCCTCTTCCTGCCACCCTAGCCAGTTACCCTGGCATAGTCTTTTTTCCTTCTCGGCGCCTCTGCACCCTTTTTTCCAATTGGTGGCACCGCGGGCCTTCAACCTCGCTGGGATACTTTTTTCTCCCATGGCTATCAGTGGTTTTAAAAAGTGTCATCGGTGTGCCAAAATAATGTCCCTGACCGACACACACGACTGCTGCCTTTGTTGCCTGGGACCGGACCACGACCCTATGGCATTCAGCCTCTGTAAGATGATGTCCACTAAGGCCCTCAAGAGCCGCCAGCAGCAGCATGATAAGTTTTTCCTGGAGTCCCTAGTACCTCCGAAGGCCAAGGCCCCCTCCAAAACCACAAAATCCTGGGCTAGCCTTCTGGACCCTGACAGACTCCGTGGTTCCTCGGAAAGGGGGTCTCCCTCGAGGGAACTCAAAAAGGGAGGCCTTGAAGACTGTGTCCCTGGACGGCTCAGATGGGCCGGATAAGTCCTGAGCCAGGTATCGCAGTCCTAGATGCTCATCTGCGGGATCAGAGAAGGAGCGACCTGTGAAGGTCCCCCGGAAGGACTCTACCTCAGGCTGGCCTCGGTTACCTAACACCATCCTTGTCGAGGACTCCCCTTCGGGAGAACCAATGTCTGGCCCGAGTCCCTCGATGTCCGCGCCGATGGCTGAAGAGCCTTCTGGCCTGGAGTCCAGCATGGCGGCCCTGGAGCGCAGCTTGTCTGCCTTCATGGACTTAGCAGCGAGCGCTGTTGTTCTGTACCACTGGTTCCTCCGCCCAGACCACCGGGCCTTTGACATCAAGGACATCCCCGGAGGCCAAGCTGAGCCAAGCCAAGCCAAGCTGATCCTCGAGGTCCTTCGGCCTCGAGTCAATCCTCTGTCGATCTGGCTCCTGTTCCATGGGGCCACAATCTTCCCCAGCCAGTGTGCTACGCACCGACCACGGGGTCGCCGAGGGCTGTGGGAGGGGATCAGTCCCGGAGCCCACGAGCCATCCTTCCCTCGAGTCTTTGATGGACTATTCTGACTGGAAAATAGAGGATGAGGAGTCGCTGGACACCCGTCACCACCACGATGTCCCCTCAGACTCCCCTCCCTCGGAGCCCCGATGTCGGTCCCTACCCAAGGACATGGCATTCTTCGACTTTGTCAGGGACATGTCCAAGGCCCTAGCATTCCCGATGGAATCAGAGGAGGATCCTCAGATGGAGGAGCTAGAAATGCTCCAGCACGAGGCCCCTCCAAGGGAATCGCTTACAGTGCCCATCTCTCCCATCCTGGAATGGCTAATGTTCCGTATGTGGGAGTGCTTATGAGAGTAGAGAAGAGACGACGGGTCAGAGGCAGCTTATGACGGCTCGAGTCGCAGCAGTGGGCATCGGTACCCAGTGTCAACCTTGGCTACAGTCATCCGACCTCAAGCAATGGATTCAGAACAAATTGGTTGACGTCCCATGCCAAGGAAAGAACCTCTTTGGCAAACCCATGAGCTGGAGACAGAGTTCATGATGAGGACTAGGCTCTCTTTAAAAAAAAAAAAAAAAATCCGCTGCCTCTCCCTGATGGGAAGGGCTTGGGTAAAAAGCCCTTCTACCTGAGGAAAAGGGACTGCATACAGAAACTAACCCACCTTTTCAGGCCTCCCCAGCTCCCTAGCAGGGTCAGCAGGCAAAGGGACATGGGCATGGCCTTCGTAAGCAGAAGGCTCCCAAGCCTTCTGGACCCTGTAGTTGTGCTGTGGATATAGTGTAACAATGCACTCCCTTGGAGGGCAAAAGATAGAAAGCAGAGGGTAGGGCTAAATGGCCAATTTTCCCAATGGAGAAAGGTGAATAGTGGTGTACCCCAGGGATCTGTGCTGGGTCTGCTGCTTTTTGACATATTCCACTTTCCAGGTCATTTATGAATAACGAGTGAGGTTATCAAATTTGCAGATGACACAAAACTATTTAAAGTTGTTAAAACCCAAGAGGATTGTGGAAAATTGCAAGAGGATCTTGATAAATTGGAAGACTGGGCATCAAAATGGCAGATGAAATTTAATGTGGACAAGTGCAAGGTTATGCACCTAGGGAAGAACAACCCAAACTGGTTACACGATGCAAGGTTCCACATTAGGAACCACCACCCAGGAAAAAGTTTTAGGCGTCATTGTGGATACCATGTTAAAACCCTCGGCCCAGTGTGCAGCGGCGGCCAAGAGAGCAAATAGAATGCTAGGTATGATAAGGAAAGGAATGGAAAATAAAACAAAGGATATTATAATGCCTCTATATCGTTCCACGGTGAGACCGCACCTTGAATATTGTGTGCAATTCTGGTCGCCGTATCTTAAAAAGGATATAGAGTTATTAGAAAAGGTTCAGAGAAGAGCCACCAAAATGGTAAAGGGGATGGAAGGATACTCCTATGAAGAAAGGCTAAAAAGGTTAGGGCTCTTTAACCTGGAAAAGAGACGGCTGAGGGGAGATATGATAGAAGTCTATAAATTAATGAGCGGAGTCGAACGGGTAAACGTAGATCGATTGTTTACCTTATCAGAATATAGAAAGACTAGGGGACATGCAATGAAGCTACAGGGTAAACTATTTAAGACTAATAAAAGAAAATATTTTTTCACTCAACGTGTAATCAAACTCTGGAATTTGTTACTTGAGGATGTAGTAAAGGCTGTTAGTGTAGCTGGGTTTAAAAAAGGTTTGGACAAGTTCCTGGAGGAAAGGTCCATAAGCCATTATTAAGAAGGGACCCAGGATATCAGTGCTTGAACCAATACAAGCATTGTGGAACCTGTGTCCCTTGGGGAAACTGCTAGGTACATATGACCTAGATTGGCCACTGTTGGAAACAGAATACTGGGCTTGATGGACCTTGGTCTGACCCAGTATGGCATATCTTATGTTCTAAGCCCCAGACTTCGGTCCTGGCCCAGCCAAGGGGGAGCTTTTGACTCATTGGGCATAGTCTCTCCATCCCAAGGAGGTCAACAGCCCACATGGGGCCATCTCATCTACTATGCCCAAAGGTGGACAGCCATCCCCACTGATTCTTGGGCACTCCAAGTGGTCAAGGAGGGCTGCTTCCTCCACCTGGCCCAGACAACGCCCCCTTTCTTTCTGAGAGAGTCCCCCAGGTCTCCCCTTCACCAAGACCTTCTTCAGAAGGAACTGACAGGTCTTCTCAAGGACAGAGCAGTAGAACCAGTTCCCCACCATCTCAGGGGCAAGGGGTTATATTCCAGGTACTTTCTAGTACCAAAGAGAACAGGGGGCCTAAAGCCCATCCTCGACCTGTGCAATCTGAACAGATTTCCTGGTGAGGGAGAAGTTCAAGATGCTCTCCCTTGGAACATTGCTACCTTTCCTCCAGCAGGGAGATTGGCTATGCTCCTTGGATCTGAAGGATGCCTACACACACATCCACATTCACCCCAACCACAGGCAGTACCTGAGGTTCATGGTAGGGGGCAGCCATTAACAGTACAGGGTGCTGCCCTTCAGCTTGGTTTCTGCTCCAAGGGTTTTCACCAAGTGCCTGGAAGTCATAGCAGTCTTCCTCCTCCTTCAGGGGGTGTTTGTCTTCCCCTACCTGGATGACTGGCTCATAAAAGAAGGCACAGCCTCAGAAGTGCAGCAGAACTGCACATACCATCCAGGTCCTGTAAAGTCTGGGGTTTGTAATAAATTACCCCAAGTCCCACCTCTTCCCAATGCAGTGTCTGGAGTTCAAAGGGCAAGACTAGAAACCCTCCAGACAACGGCCTTCCTTCTAGAGGACCAAGCCACCTGGCTCCAAGCTCTGGCCCTGGACATACAACACTGTCCCTCAGTGTCCGCGTGGCTCCTACTATGCCTACTCGGACACATAGCCTCTATGGTTCATGTCACCCCAGATGCCTGCCTCCACATGAGGGTCGCACAGTGGTGCCTTTGGGACCAGTGGACGCAAGCCACAGGCAGTCTCTGCGATACAGTTGTAGTGACCCGCCAGTTGGTGGAATCCCTGATCTGGTGGCAAAATCCCCAGTACCTCGAGGGAGGGATGCCCTTCCAAGCTCTGTGCCCCTTAAGGATTCTCATGACGGATGCCTCCCTGCTGGGATGGGGAGCCCACTGCGAGAACCTCCACACCCAAGGCAGCTGGTCGCAGAGCAAGAGCAACCAGCAGATCAACCTCCTGGAATTATGGGCAATACACCTAGCCCTCCGAGCCTTTTACCTCCACCTACGGTGCCAACCAGTATTGATCCAAACAGGCAACTAGGTGACTATGTTCTATGTGAACAAGCAGGGGGCATGGGGTCCCGCACCCTCTGCCGCAAGGTGATGGCTCTCTGCTCCTATGCAATCCAGCAGGGTTTACTCCTATGGGCAGTATACCTGCCGGGCCAGGACAATGCACTGGCTGATAGATTAAACAGGGTCCTTCAGTCGCACGAGTGGCAGCTGGACCCAGGGTGGCTCTTCCACTTCTGGGGGGAACCTTGGATAGACTTGTTTGCCAGCCCGGACAACTACAATTTCCCCACTTCTGCTCTCGGCAAGCCCATCTTTGTCGGGTGGCGGCAGATGCGTTTCTCATCTTGTGGTCGGAAGGTCTCCTGTACACCTTCCCACCAACACCACTAATTGGCAAAACATTATTCAGGACCCTCTGTCAAGGCCTTGCTGATCCTGATAGCCCCTCAATGGCCCAGGCAGCCATGGTTCCCACTACTCCTCCGGCTGTCAGTGGAGACTTCCATCCCATTGGGGAGCTCCCCAGGGCTCCTGTCTCAGGAAGGGATCACTCTCTTCCACCCCAATCTGGGGTCCCTGTCACTGACAGCGTGGCTGCTGAAAGGATGACTCTAGCCATTTTCAACCTCGGAAGAAGTGGAGATCATCTTGCTGGCTTCCAGTAAGTCCTCCACCAGGAAAGCATACGCCTTCAAGTGGCACAGATTTTTAGTCTGGTGCACAAAGCATGGAATTAATCTGTTCTCCTGTCTGGTGCTGCAGTACCTTCTTTTTCTCTCACACTCCGGACTCAAGTTTAACTCCGTCATTAGTACTGTGACTAGGTCACTGAATAAACCTAGAAAAATCACTGTGCCAGCAAAGTGTATCCCAAGAGTTTTACAATACTACTACAGGGTGTTTACCAATAAGCAGTGTTGAGGGATGCATGATGCAATGAATTTGAGTCAGTAGACGTTCTCATCCTGCATTTTATTAATTTAGTAGTTTTATTTTTAAGGCATGTGTGGCAATATAATGCAAGGCATATAATGTAGATAGCTCACACAGTGCGGCGATTAGTTGTATATGGAAGACGTTATTCTCTACCAGATGCAGGTTCATATGTATGTATGCACAGCACTATAGAAAAACCTCAACATCTAGTGTTTCAAAAGAAACAATGTATCATAATAAATAAAGGCTACCCTTCCATTCAAAGGTAGTAAAAGCTGTTACTTTGGGAAAAGTGAACCTCCATGAAAGAGACTCATGGTGTATTAAATTGCAACTCTGCGAGAACACTTCCCCAAACTTTGTCCAAACTCGCATTGCAATTTTATTTAAATTTTTAATGCAAATAAAAACCTAAAATCACTTAGCTGACATGTGAGCTCCCAAAGAACCACCAAATTATGGGAACCATCACAGGACTAGACTTGACTCAAGTTTCGCCTTCAGAACCTTTCTAGGCTGCATCAGGAGAGTGCAAGTGGCAGAAGGCTAGCTACCAAAGGTAAACTCCTTGGTGTCCACGAGCCATTTAAAAGGAGCATGGGGTATACAAATGGACTGATGTAACCAAGCATCACACTGCTGAAAACTGTATGGGCCAAATGGAGGCCAATAGACCACACCTTGTGCAAATTATACTCATACCTGACACAATATTCTCACAGATTTTCCTTACAAAAAATCTTTTATAATTTCTCTCTTATATCACAGAAGTAAGCATAGCAAAACTAAATACAAAGTAATTTGGAGTATTTCCCTCACCATCTCTTTACAAGTAAAACACTTTTCTTTCTGCTCTGTTACAGCTATAAAGTAATTAAGAGATTTCCTGTCCATCCACAGATCTTAGCCCAGTGAGAAAGGTTTGCATCTTAACCTCTCGAAAACCATTGCCATATGGTTCTCTCACGGTCACCAGCCCCCCTCTCTGGCCCCATCTTTCTCTAATGCACCTGTCCCGCTGGTTACTACTTTTCGCTATCTCAGGGTCCTCTTCGACTCAGATCTCTCTTTCTCAGCACATGTTTCCCACGTTTCTAAACTCTCTTTCTTTCACCTTCGTCAGATTCGTGCTATTCGCCCCTTCCTTTCTTCCTCTGCTTTAACTACTCTGCTACTCACCCTTGTTATCTCTCGTGTTGACTTCTCCAACTCTATCCTCTCTGGTATCTCCAAACTGCAGCTCTCACGGTTACAACGCATCCAAAACACCGCCGCCCGTCTTGTCACCCACTCTTCTGTTAGAGACCACGTCACCCCTCTTCTTCTCCGACTCCACTGGCTCCCTGTCTCCTTCCGTATTCAATTCAAACTCCTCACATTAGCTCACAAGGCGCTACATACTTCTACCCCTCAATATCTGGCTGACCTGCTCCATTTCCACACTCCTCGGCACACCCCTCGCTCCTTCCACCTTAACCAACTTGCTCTACCACCCCCCTCACACCTTCAGTCCACACGTTCATCAGCCTTCTTCTTTACTGGCCCTGCACTATGGAACTCTCAACCCCCCCCCCCCCTCCGGCTCGAACCCCACTACCCTACCTTAAAACGCTCCCTTAAAACGTACCTTTTCTCCCTCACTTTCGACCTCCCCCCTCCCTAGCCCTGACCCTCCGTCCCTCCCTCTGCCCTACCTACTCGTGTCTCTATCTCTTTCTCTACTTCAATTGTAACTTCCTTTTCACTTTCTGGCCTGTGCCACTCTGTTTATACTTTTTATTGTGAACCGCTCTGCCTATTAATGAAGGGCGGTCAATCAAATAAATGAATATGAATATGGCTCCTAGCTACACTCAAACTAACAAAATCCTTTCACACAGACATCACACAGCACAAAAATCAGAATCATACCCACACACTCATTAGCAGACATACAGTGGAGATTTGAAAGCCACCACCTTCAGAAAATGGGGTGCAAATCCCAGTCCTTAAAAGTTCTGTCCTGTTATATAGTTTTCCTTTCAAACTAGTCCCTTTGTTTTAACTTCAGGCATCTGGATTCTCTCTTCCATTTCTTCCTTTGTCCTGTCATATCTGCACTCCCATTCCTGTTGACCTTTTCTGTAGTCACGTTTGTAACCATTTGCTTGGGCTTTTGTCAGATTTATTCCTTGTTATCTGACCTTTTTCCCACTTATTCAATTCTTCACCTGGTTTGTCTTCCCACCCCTTATTTTCAAAAAATATAGAAAATGTATCTTGTTAGTTCTCTGTATCTTCTGACAAGTTTTTACACCAGGCCCCATGCTAAGCTGGCATATTTATGCTTGTGGTGCCTTCTCTCTTTGTGCCCTGTAGATAAGTGTGTGTGTGTGTTCTCATATTTCTTCCATCTGATGTCGCCTAATACCTCCAGCAACTTACGGAGCACATAAAATGCAAATGCCAGCATTTTGGACAACATTTTAGATGTTCTGTGTTAACCCTTTCCCACTGACTTTCACAAAACCATTTGATTTCTTCATTAAGTTCTTTTGGTTATATGCAGTCCAATTTAAAATTCTAGCATTGCTCCAAGCGCGTCAAACGCTGTTCCCTATTGCCCAGCATGATGTCTGGAATACAATCAGTTACAAACCATTGTAAGTCCTGTCAGACATGGGAGAACTCCAAGCAGTGTTGCACCATGGGGGCAGTTAATGTACCTGTTGTCAATCTAGATTTATGCTCAATAAGATGAGTCCTAGCCATTCTACACGCTCTCCCAACATACACTATGTTGCAAGGGCATATAATGTAGATAGCTCACATAGTGCGGCAATTAGTATATTAGTGTATATGGAAGACAGTATTCTCTACCAGATACAGGTTCAACCCATTTTTTTAAGGTAGAAGAAGTGGCACACATAATACATTGGCCACAAGGAGAGTAATCGACGGGGTCTCTGAAACTCCATAATCAATCATCTTGAAATCCGATCAAACCACACAATCGCGTATGTTCTTCCCTCTCATATATTCTATGCATGGGTCATCTTTAAATTCAGGATGTAACGTAAAACTATGCCAATGAGTATATATACTCTGTACTAGCTTGTTTATCCATCATGGGTTGCTGTTTGGTGAGAAGCAGTGATCTATTAGCATATAAAGCTCTTAAATAAGCTGCTTTAACTACACTTCATGGATATCCTCTAGAAAGCATTGGAATAACCCTTTAGCTTGAAATTTAAATTCTTCTATATCTGAGCAGATATGTTTAACCCTAAGAAATTGACTAATGGGTAATGCTTTTTTTCAATTTAATTGGGTGATAACTCTCAAATTGTAACTTTGCATTACGATCTACAGATTTGTGATATAGCGTGGTAGATACCATTCTATTATGATATTTAACCATTATATCCAGAAACGATAGCTGGGCCTTTGAATAAGACAGTGTAAAGCACAAATATCCTGTTGTTGTTGTTGTTAAGTGCCGTCGAGTCAGAGTCGACTCATGGCGACCCTCTGGATAGCTATCCTAAATTGTGTTCGGTCTTCAGTCAGGCGGCTTATTGTTGACAGACTGGTACCCGTAGCTGCTGTTATTGTATCAATCCATCTCATTGCTGGCCTTCCTCTTTTGCGTTGACCTATCTTGCCAAGCATGATGTCTTTCTCTAATGATCTCTCTCTCCGCATGATGTGTCCAAAGTATGAAAGTCGAAGTCTTGTCATCTGAGCTTCTAAAGAAAGCTTAGGTTTGATCTCCTCTAGTACAGACTGGTTTGTTCTTCGGGCAGTCCATGGTATACACAGTATTTGCCGCCAGCACCATAATTCAAAGGCATCAATTTTCTTCCTGTCTCTTTTTCACTGTCCAGCTTTCACATCCATATGATGTTATTGAAAATACCATGGCTTGAACAAGTCGAATCTTTGTATGGAGAGAGACATCTCTGCTCTTGAGAAATATCCTGTAGATGTAAGCATTGTGTGAACAATTGCAGCACATCTTCAGTACCCCTCCCCACACAAAATATTAAACGGTACCATACCAAAATGAAAGAAAACCACTGGAACATATATAGAAAACGCTCTTCAAAAGCTGCAACATATAGAAACATAGGCCATGTGGTCTTTTTCTGTCATCATTTTTCTATCTAGTCTGTCCTTCCATATCAACAACTACAACAGTCCCCTTTTTTTCCTTTAGAGATCCTCTGGGATTGTAACATGCTTTTTTGAATTCAGATACTGTCCTCATTTCTACCACCTGCACTGGGAGACTATTCCACGGATCCTCCACTCTTTCCGTAAAGAAATATTTCCACATACCACTCCTGAATCTATTCCCTTTCATCCTCATCCCATGTCCCCTCATAGCAGAACTTGCTTTCAATCAAAAGAGGCTCCCCCCCCTGTGCCACGGAGGTATTTAAACGTCTCAATCATATCACCTCTATCCCGCCTTTCCTCTAAGGTGTACATATTAAGATCCTTAAGTCTGTCCTCATATGCTTTATAATGAAGACCACTAAGCATTTTAGTAGCCACCCTCTGTACTGACTCCATCCTATTTATATCCTTTTGAAGGTGCGGTCTCCAGAATTGCACCCAATTCTCCAAATGAGGTCGCACCAGAGGCACTATCACCTTTTTTCTGCTAGCCATTCCTCTCCCTATGCACCCAAGCATCCTTCTAGCTTTTGCTGTTGCCTTTTCTACCTGTTAGCTACTTTAAGATCATTAGACACAACCACACCAAGGTTTTAGTGGACAAAGGTATTTCACCCCTTATACTATATTGTTCCCTTGGATTGCTGCAGCCCAAATGCATGACCTTGCATTTTTTAACATTAAATCCCAGCTGCCAAATTCTAGACCATTCTTCAAGCTTAGCTAGACCCCTCCTCATGTAATATACACCTTCCTGGGTGTCTACTCTATTACAGATTTTGGTATCATCCGCAGAGAGGCAAACCTTACCCGACAGCCCTTCCGCTATATCACTAACAAAGATGTTAAAAAGAATCAGACCAGGGACAGATCCCTGGGGCATACCATTGGTAAGTTCCTTCTCCTCAGAGTGAGCTCCATTGACCTGTATCCTTTGTCGTTTCCCACTCAACCAATTTCTAACCCAAGCAGTAACTTTAGGGTCCATTCCTAGGGTGCTCAGTTTGTTTATAAGTCACCTGTGAGGAACAGTGTCAAAGGCTTTACTGAAATCTAAATACACCACATCTAGGGCTCTCCCTCGTGCCATCTCCCTGGTCACCCAGTCAGATTTGTCTGACAAGACCTTCCTCTGGTGCTGCCTCAGATCTGTTGGACTCCAGAAACCTCACTATTTTCTCTTTCAGTAGCATTTCCAATAATTTACTCACCACTGAAAAACTAACCGGCCTGTAGTTTTCAACACATCCTATAAGTTGGCTACACTGGGGGCCACAGTGGGCCCCCCATAGCCACACCATTTGTCTGGAGGCAAAATTGATCTTGAAATCAAAATTAATTCTTGGTCAAAATAATCCATGCTACATGTATGCATGCATATATAGCATAGTTACTCACCTGTACCAAGTGGCCTCCGGGGACAGCAGGAATCAGTCCTCACATATGGGTGACGTCAGCACTGACTGAGCCCTCGCAGTAGCATCCCCCCAACTTTCAAAGAAAGCCTTTGGGAGATGCTACCACACATGCATGGTCCCATTTCTGCCCAAGGGTGCCATCTTGCTCAGTCAGATGACATAGCTAAAAGATGGCAAAAAGAAAAGATGGTAAAGGAGCA
This sequence comes from Ichthyophis bannanicus, assembly GCA_033557465.1. Lineage (NCBI taxonomy): Eukaryota > Metazoa > Chordata > Amphibia > Gymnophiona > Ichthyophiidae > Ichthyophis > Ichthyophis bannanicus. The sequence continues at coordinate 1,852,395,255 of CM066032.1, read as the reverse complement.
ACTTCAAGAGAAGGAGGGAGGGTTGTGAGGACTGATTCCTGCTGTCCCCGGAGAATACCTGTTACAGTTGAGTAACTACACTTTCTCCGGGTACAAGCAGGAAGTCAGTCATCACATATGGAACTCCCCAGCTACAGGCTACCAAAAGCCTATAGCGAAAAACATGGACTCCCTCACAGAGAGCTGCGAGCAGCAGCAACTAAGTATGTTTCCACAGACTACAGTAGGACCCCTGTGTCTGATGAAAACCAGCACTCTGGTAGCCTGAACACAGAAGGGTCAGAGGATAGGAGTTGCCTCAGTGGTTGGGACAGGTTACCTCAGGCCGGAAGGCTGGGGGTTCAATTCCCGCATGAGGACAAGCAACTTCAGGCCGGAGGGACTGGGGTTTCTAGTCCCATGGCCATTCCTTGTGGCCTTGGGCAAGCCACTTAACCCTCCATTGCCTCAGGTACACTTAGATTGTGAGCCCTTCGGGGACAAGGGAATAAAAAGTACCTGTTAGTATACATGTAAACCGCACTGATTCTAAAGAGCGCGGTATAAAAAATAAATAAATAAAAATAAATCTTGAACAGATTATGGAGCACAACCTGGCTGAAGGTACTGTCCCGTCGGGGCTCCCTTTCCAAGCATTAATGAGCTGCGAAGCTATGGACTGAAAACCACTGTGCGACCCTCATGTGATCTGGCAAATGCCCACCATCGGGACAGAGTGCAAGTTTGCCAACGAGGCCACCATGGCCCTGACGCGATGCGCTGTGTCACGGCCTTCCAGCAGGAGCCCCATCTGCTCATAGGTAAGGGCGATGCAGTCCGCCACCCATGTGGACAGTGTATGCTTGGTCACTGCCTCCCCCAGCCTACTGGGGTCATAGAAGGCAAAAAGCTGAGCGGCTTTGCGGTGGCCCTGAGTATGTTGGATATAGAAGGACAAAGCCCTCTTCTAGTCCAAGGTGTGAAGGACTGTCTCTGCCCGACTGGAGTGAAATCTCAGAAATAAGGTAGAAAGTACCACTTTCTGGTTGAGATGGAAGGACAAAACACCTTTGGAAGAGGTTTAGGGTGCATGTGGAGCCACCACCCTGTTTTTGTAGAACCTGGTATAAGGTGCCTCTGCTACTAAGGCCTGAAGCTCATTAACTCTGCAAGTGGAGGTGAGTGCAACCAGGAACGCCACCTTCCATGAGAGATATCGTAGGTGGCAAGTAACCAGAGGCTCAAAGCGTGGGCGAGTGAGCTGCCCCCATACCACATTGAGGTCCCATTCGGTCACTGGAGGGCAAACCAGTGGCTTTGATAAGAGCAGACCCCTAAGAAAGCGGGTCACCAGTGGCTGGACCGAGAGGAGCTTGCCATCCACCAGGTGGTGATACGCTGCCAGGGCACTAAGATACACCCGGACGGAGTTAGATTTAAGCCTAGATTGCAAGAGGTGGAGAAGATACTGTAACACCAGTCCCACCAGGCAGGAGAATGGGTCAGTCCCGTGCTGGGTACACCAGGCTGCAAACCTGCATCATTTGAGAATGTAAGCTTTCCTAGTAGAGGCCTTGCAAGAGGCCAGCAGCATCTCCTCTATCTTACCGGAGAGTTTGAAAGGGACTAAGGTCACCATTTCAGCCGCCACGCTGTCAGAGACAGGGACCCCAGAGTGGGGTGCAGAAGAGAGCCCCCTGACTGAGACAGGAGTCCTGGAGAAGTCCCCAACAGGATGGGGGTCTCCACCTTTAGTCGGAGGAGTAGTGGGAACCATGGTTGCCTGGGCCACTGAGGGGCTATCAGGATGAGTGTGGCCTTGTCGCAGAGGGTCCTGATCAAGGTTTTGGCAATCAACGGCCTGGGAGGGAAGGCTTACATGAGGCCCTCCAACCACAAGATAAAGAACACGTCCGCTGCCATCCTGGAGGGGTGGGCCTGTGGGAACAGAAGCGGAGCAACTGAAAGTTGTCCGGACTGGCGAACAGGTCCATCACAGGTTTCCCCCAGATCCGGAAGAGCCACTCGTTCACACTGGGGTCCAGCTGCCAGTCGTACAACTGGAGGACTCTGCTCAACCTGTCTGCAAGCAGGTTGTTCGGGCCTGGTAGGTATACTGCCCGTGGGAGAATACCTTGTTGGTTTGCGTACGAGCAGAGGAGCATTGCCTCCTGGCAGAGGGCACAAGACCCTGTGCCCCCTGTTTGTTCACATGGAACTTCGCCACCTGGTTGTCCATCTGGACCAGCACCGTCTGGTGATGCAGGTGGTGGAAAAAAGCTTAAAGGGCTAAGTATATCGCCCTTAGTTCCAGGATGTTGATCTGCTGGGCGCACTCGTCTGGTGACCAGCTGCCTGGGTGTGGAGTTCCTGTTAGTGCACTCTCCAGCCGAGCAGAGAGGCGTCCGTGTTAAAGACCTTTAAGGGGTTTGGGATCTGAAAGGGCATGCCTGCCTTGAGATATTGGGGAGTCTGCCACCAGGTCAGAGAATCTGACATTTGACGGGTTATGGAGACTCTGTCTAGGAGGCGCCCCGTGGCCTGAGTCCACTGGTCTTGGAGATACCACTGTGCAGCTCTCATGTGGAAGTGAGCGTCTGGGGTGACGTGGACCATGGAGGCCATGTGTCCGAGAAGGCGCAGAAGGAGCTGAGTGAATATGCCATGAATATCCCATGCCAGGGTCCTGAGGCGGTCTGCTCAGTCCCTGGGAAGGAAGGCCTTTGAATGGAGAGTGTCCAGTTTTGCCCTGATGAACTCCAGACATTGAGTTGGAAGGAGATAAGACATGGGGTAGTTTATGACACAGCCCAAGTGCTGCAGGACCTGGATAGTGCGTATGGTGGCCTGCTGCACCTCTGAGGCCATGCCTCCCTTTATGAACCAGTCATCCAGGTAGGGGAAAAAGGCCCCCTGGAGGCAGAGGAAGGCGGCCAAGACTCCCAGGCATTTTGTGAAGACCCTTGGGGCGGAGGTCAAGCTGAAAGGCAGAACCCTGTATTGATAGTGCCCGCTCCCCACTATGAACCGCAGGTACTGCCTGTGGTTGGGGTGAATGTGGGTATAGGCATCCTTCAGGTCTAAGGAGCATAGCCAATCTCTCTGCTGGAGGTAGGGCAGCAATGTTCCAAGGGACAACATCTTGAACTTCAACTTCACCAGGAACTTGTTGAGGTTGCGCAGGTCGAGGATGGGTCATAGGCCCCCTATCCTTTTTGGCATGAGGAAGTACCTGGAGTATGGTTTATGATTATGGTTTAGGCATTTGATATACCGCCCTTTACTTACACATCAGAGCGGTTTACATGTATATACTAATAGGTACTTTTTATTCCCTTGTCCCCTGAGGCAATGGAGGGTTAAGTGGCTTGCCCAAGGCCACAAGGAGCAGCCTTGCCCTTGAAATGGTGGGGCACCAGTTCCACTGCTTTGTCCTCGAGAAGACCTGCCAACTCCTTTAGTAGAAGGTCCCGGTGGAGGGGAGGCCTGAAGGGCTCTCCCAGAAAATAAGGGGAAGGTTGAGTCAGGTGGAGGAGGTAAACCACCCTGACCACCCAAAAGTCTCAGGAGTCGGTGGTGATGGACAACCACCTCTGGGTATAGTGGGTCAATCGTCCCCCTGTGGGCTACTGACTTCCTTTGGTAAAGAGGCTATGCCCAAGGAGTCAGAAACTCCCCTCTGGCTGGGCAGGAGCCACTGCCTGGGGTTTTGGAGCCATCTGCTTACAAGGACCATGCCCATGACCCTTGACCTGCTGACCCCGTTGGGGAGCCAGGGAGGCCTGAAAAGGTGGGTAGTTTCTATAAGTAGCCCCTTTCCTCAGGTAGAAGGACTTTTTACCCTAGCCCTTCCACTTGGGAGGGGCAGCGGTCTTTTTAGAGAGCCTAGTCCTCGTCGTGAACTCGGTTCTCTCTTTGGCATGGGACATTTACCAATTTGTCCTGAACCCACTGCTCTAGGTTCGATGACTGTAGCCAAACTTGGCATCATGCACCGATGTCTGCCACCGCTACTCGAGCTGCCGACTCAAACCCATCATAGGCTGCCCGAGACACAAACTTGGAGCACTCACGGACAGCCTTGGCTAGGTTCTTGAACCTCTGCAGGGGTTCCTTGGAGAGACCAGCTGAGAACCCAGCAAATTTCTTCACCAGGTCTCTCAGGTACATGCCCATGATAGAACTGAATGTGGCCGATGAGCATCAAGCCTTGATAAAACTTTCTGCCAAGGATGTCCACAGTGTGGGCCTCCCTGCCGGGGGGCACCGAGGAATGTGTCTTCTGACTTTTCAGCCAACGCATGGCCGACTCCACCACCATGGAGTTATGCGGCAGCTGTGATTTCTGGAAGCCCGGGCTCCAGCAGACTTGATAGGACTAGAAAAGGGGACTGTTACTTCTGGAGAGAGATCTGCAATTGTGAGTATATACTTCAGGGAATTTTCTGAAAGGAATTCTTTCTATTAAAGCTAATTAATCTATGAACCCACTATTTTTTGTTAAATCAGTCAGGGCCTAGTAGCAGCAGTTTAAGTTTAAATTTAAAACACAGAAGAGAACTTTCTGGTTACATTTCATACCCAGCAGAGAGCTTGTAGTTTTAATTTAATAGTCACTCATGGCCTAGTATCAGCAAAGTAATTTTAGTTTAAATTTAAAACACAGAAGAGAGCTTTCTGGTTAAATTTGGAACCCAGCAGAGAGCTGTAGTTTAAATTTAATAGTCGCTCAGGGCCTAGCATCAGCAAAGTACTTTTAGTTTAAATTTAAAACATGGAAGAGAGCTTTCTGGTTAAATTTAGAACCCAGCAGAGAGCTTGTAGTTTAAATTTCATAATAAGTTAGAACCTAGCAGCAGAAAAGAGCTATAATTTAAATCAAATAAGAATATAGCTTATCTCAGCAGCACAGGACAGGGTACCAAATAGCAGCCCTCTTTTAATAAGTGTTATTTACCTCCCTCCCCACACCCACCCACCCCTGGGATAATCGTAGTTTTATAGGTACTTACACATCTTAAAAGACAGGAAGTGCTCTCAGGTGAAGCTCGTTAGCTTAATCAGTCATACACTAAGGACCTGAGATTAATTAAGCTTCAGGTGAACAAGGTATATTAAATGTATTAGGTACAGTTTTATTGGTATAAATATCCATAGCAACACTTAGTAAGTAAAGGACTTAAAGATCTAAACAAAAACTTAAAACTAAGATGCAGACAGCAGTCCAGCAGCGAGATGGGGGCTTTCCAGTCTTTTGCATTGAGTGTCACATGTATGATTTTCTCCTAGTTGGTGAGAGGTCTTACGTGTGCACTAGGTGCAAGGAGCTCTTTGCTCTCAGGAAACGAGTCCGTTCTCTAGAGGCTAGAGTAGCAGACTTGGAAAACATAAGAAAGACAGAGAGGTACATAGACGAGACCTACAGGGATATAGTCCAGAAGTCCCACCTCCAGTCTGGCAGCATCCCTGTTGCCATGGAGGAGAGAGGTCACGTGACAGGAGAGCATCACCCTGGTGTGGCAGGAAGTGATCCTGTAACTAGGACCTGTCCTCCAGGTGATGTAAAACCCTCTCGCACCGAGGAAGTTTCTCCAGGGCCATGTGCCCATGAGGGAAAGGTTAGGACAGCCGTTATAGTTGGTGATTCGATCATTAGGCATGTAGATAGCTAGGTGGCTGGTGGACGTGAGGATCGCCCGGTAAAATGCCTGCCTGGTGCGAAGGTAGCGGACCTCACGCGCCACCTAGATAAGGTCTTAGATAGTGCTGGGGAGGGGTCTGCCGTCTTGGTACATGTCGGTACCAATGACATAGGAAAATTTGGTAGGGAGGTTCTGGAGGCTAAATTTAGGCTTTTAGGTAGGAAGTTGAAATCCAGAACTTCCAGGGTAGCGTTCTCCGAAATGCTTCCCGTTCCACGTGCAGGACCCAAAAGGCAGGCAGAGCTCCGGAGTCTCAATGTGTGGATGAGACAATGGTGCAGAGATGAGGGTTTTGGATTTGTTAGGAACTGGAGAACATTCTGGGGAAAGGAGGGGCTCTTCCGAAGGGATGGGCTTCACCTTAACCGGGATGGAACCAGGCTGCTGGCATTAACCTTTAAAAAGGAGATAGAGCAGCTTTTAAACTAGATAATAGGGGAAAGCTGACAGTCGCCCATGAGCGGATGGTTCGGAAGAATGTATCCTTGAAGGATACTACCAAAAGCAGAGAGGTTCCAAAAAAGAGTAAAGTAGCCCAAATGCCCTCGAGTATGGAGCAGACAGAGCTTAAAGATCCCAAATTACCCATGTCTACCAATAGCCAAATTAATATGAATAAAATACAGTCTCTAAAATGCTTGTATGCAAATGCTAGAAGTCTAAAAAATAAGATGGGAGTGTTAAAATATATAGCACTAAATGAGAGGTTAGATATGATTGGAATATCAGAGACATGGTGGAAGGAGGACAACCAGTGGGACACTGTGATACCTGGGTACAAACTGTATCGTAATGATAAAGCTGATCAAATTGGTGGAGGGGTTGCGCTCTATGTTTGAGAGGGCATTGAGTCAGAAAGGATTAAAGTTTTGCAGGAAACAAAATTTGCTGTAGAATCTCTATGGATTGAAATTCCATGTAAAAAGGGGAAGGTGATGGCAGTGAGGGTGTACTATCGACCGCCTAGCCAGAATGAACAAATGGATGATGAAATGCTCAAAGAAATCAAGGAAGCTAACAAAAGTTACAGCGCAGTGATGATAATGGGTGATTTCAATTACCCTGGTATCGACTGGGTCAGTGTCACGGCAGGACATGCTAGGGAGATAAAGTTCCTAGATGAAATAAATGAATGTTTCTTGGAGCAGCTGGTTCATGAACCAACCAGAAGGGAAGCCATATTAGACCTAGTCCTTAGTGGAACACCAGATCTAGTGCAAGAGATAAGGGTGTTGGGGCCACTTAGCAATAGTGATCATAGCATGATCGCCTTTAATTTAATTAGTGGAGGAGGGATAGTAAGGAAATCCACAGTATTACCTTTTAACTTTCGAAATGGAGACTATGATAAAATAAGGAAAATAGTTAAGAAAAAACTAAAAGGAGCAGTTGCAAAGGTTAAAGACTTACATCAAGCTTGGGTGTTGTTGAAAAATACTATCTTGGAAGCCCAGACCAGCTGTATTCCACGCTTTAAGAAAAGTGGAAGGAAGTGCAAAAAACTGCCAGCATGGTTTAAAGGTGAGGTCAGAGAGACTGCTGTTGCCAAAAAAGCATCTTTCAGGAAATGGAAAAAAGAGCCAAACGACGAAACCTGGAAACAGCACAAGCACTGGCAAGTCAAATGCAAGGCATTGATAAAGCAGGCAAAGGGAGAATTTGAGAAGAAGCTTGCTGCGGAAGCAAAAACGCGAAATAAAGATTTTTTTCAAGTATATTCGTAGCAAAAAACCTGTGAGAGAGTCAGTTGGTCCATTAGTTGATAGAGAAGATAAAGGGGCACAAAGAAGCGACAAGGCGATAGCGGAAAGACTGAATGAATTCTTTGCTTCGGTCTTTACTGAGGAAGATGTAGGGATGTTACCCATGACTGAAGTGGTATTTAAAGGTGTGGAAGAATTGAAGGAAATATCGATACATCGGGAAGATGTATTACAACTATTAGATAAACTGAAGAGTAGCAAATCACCAGGGCCGGATGGTATACATCCAAGGGTGTTGAAAGAACTGAAATATGAGATTAGTAATCTGTGAACTATCATTAAAATCATCTCTAATACCTGAAGATTGGAGGATCATCAATGTAACACCAATTTTTAAAAAGGGTTCCAGGGGTGATCTGGGAAACTATGGACAGGTGAGCCTGATGTCAGTACCGGGAAAAATGGTAGAAACCATCATAAAGAATAAAATTACTCAGCATGTAGATAGTCATGGCCTAATGGGAGACAGCCAACATGACTTTAGACAAGGAAGATCTTGTCTTACTAATCTGTTATGTTTTTTTGAACGTGTGAATAAACAGGTGGACAAAGGTGAGTCAGTTGATATAGTGTATCTAGACTTTCAGAAAGGCTTTGACAAGGTCCCTCATCAGAGACTTTTGGCAAAACTAAAGAGTCATGGGATAGGAGGCAGTGTTCTACTGTGGATCAAGAACTGGTTAAAAGATAGAAAGCAGAGGGTTGGGCTAAATGGCCAATTTTACCAATGGAGAAAGGTGAATAGTGGTGTACCCCAGGGATCTGTGCTGGGTCCGCTGCTTTTTGACATATTCATAAATGACCTGGAAAGTGGAATAACGAGTGAGGTTATCAAATTTGCAGATGACACAAAACTATTTAAAGTTGTTACAACCCAAGAGGATTGTGGAAAATTGCAAGAGGATCTTGATAAATTGGAAGACTGGGCATCCAAATGGCAGATGAAATTTAATGTGGACAAGTGCAAAGTTATGCACCTAGGGAAGAACAACCCAAACTATGGTTACACGATGCAAGGTTCCACATTAGGAACCACCACCCAGGAAAAAGATTTAGGCGTCATTGTGGATAACATGTTAAAACCCTCGGCCCTGTGTGCGGCGGCGGCCAAGAGAGCAAATAGAATGCTAGGTATCATAAGGAAAGGAATGGAAAATAAAACAAAATATATTATAATGCCTCTATATCATTCCATGGTGAGACCGCACCTTGAATATTGTGTGCAATTCTGGTCGCCGTATCTTAAAAAGGATATAGCGTTATTAGAAAAGGTTCAGAGAAGAGCCACCAAAATGGTAAATGGGATGGAAGGATACTCCTATGAAGAAAGGCTAAAAAGGTTAGGGCTCTTTAACCTGGAAAAGAGACTGCTGAGGGGAGATATGATAGAAGTCTATAAATTAATGAACGGAGTGGAACGGGTAAACGTAGATCAATTGTTTACGTTATCAGAATATAGAAAAACTAGGGGACATGCAATGAAACTACAGGGTAAACTATTTAAGACTAATAAAAGAAAGAGTAGTTACTCACCTGTAACAGGTGTTCTCCAGGAGCAGCAGGAATCAGTCCTCACATATGGGTGACATCGACGTCGATGGAGCCCTGCGGAGCATTTCCCCAGCTTTCTATGAAAGCCTTTGGGAATGCAGGCACGCATGCGCGGTCCCCTTCCCGCCTAAAGGTGCCATCTTGCTCAGTCAAATGACATAGCTAAAAAACAGCACACAAAAATGTACAAATAAACTATGTACAACTGCAACTCCCAGGGGAGGAGGGAGGGTTGTGAGGACTGATTCCTGCTGCTCCTGGAGAACACCTGTTACAGGTGAGTAACTACTCTTTCTCCAGGACCAAGCAGGAAGTCAGTCCTCACATATGGGTGACTCCCTAGCTCTGGGCTACCAGGAACCCAGGCTGAACAAGAGAACTCCCTCTAGTCCCAGCATCAAAGAAAGGCTTTTCACTGAAAGAACCTCCACCGGTAGCCCAACAGAGGGCTGGAGGGCAGGAGTTGCCTAAACCTCAAAGAGATTCCAGAGTACTGCCTGGCCAAAAGCACTGTCCCTACGGGACTCCCTCTCCAGACAGTAATGGGCCGCAAAAGTCTGGCTTGAGGACCAAGTTGCAGCCCTGCAGATGTCTACCAACGGTACAGAGCGGAGATGAGCCACTGAGGCAGCCATTGCGCTGACACGATGGGCCGTGACCCGACCCTGCAAAGGAAGGTCAGCCGCCCTGTAAGCCCAGGTGATACAGTCAGCCACCCAAATGGACAAGGTACGCTTGGACACAGCTAACCCCAAATTATTAGGGTCAAAAGATATGAATTTAGTTCCCCTGGTTTCCTTCCCATGTTCAATTTCCTGTTCTCTGTAAAACTCAATGTTGTTTGTATACATTGTAGTATGCTTGTTTGATGTACACCGCGCTGATTTTAATAGCGCGGTATAGAAGCAAATGTTAAATAAATAAATAAATAAATGAAGAGCTGGGTAGCCCTTCTATGCCCCTGCGTACGGTCAAGGTAGAAGGATAAGGCCCTTCTACAGTCCAGGGTATGCAGAACTGCTTCAGCCTGGCTTGCATGAGGCCTAGGGAAGAATGTTGGAAGAACCACCTCCTGGTTGAGGTGGAAAGAGGAGACAACCTTTGGGAGGAACTTTGGATGAATCCTAAGGACTACCCTGTTCCTATAGAAGCGGGTGTAAGGCCTGTCACAGACCAGGGTCTGAAGCTCACTCACTCGCCTGGCCGAGGTTAGGGCTACCAAGAAGAGTGTCTTCCAGGACAGGAAACGGAGAGGACAAGTAGCCATCGGCTCAAAAGGTGGGCGAGTCAGTTGCTGCAAGACCACATTCAACTCCCACTCGAGCTGGAGGATGGATTGGAGGCTTTAGCAAGAGCAAGCCTCTGAGAAACCTGGACACCAAGGGGTGAACTGACAGAGAATGTCCTTCCACCAGTGAGTGATGAGCTGCTAGAGCTGAGAGGTGGACCCGGACAGAATTGGACTTAAGTCCCTGATTGGATAAGTGCAGTAGGTACTGAAGCACTACTGGTACAGCACAGGAGAAAGGATCTTCGGTACGTAGCTGACACCACACAGAAAACCTTTTCCATTTCAGGGCATAGGTTTTTCTAGTGGACTGCTTTCTAGAGGCTAGGACAACCTCCTCAACTTCCTGAGGTAGGCCCCAGGGAGCCAAAACTACCCTTGCAGCCTCCATGCCATCAAAATGAGAGCTCTGAGATTTGGGTGCAGAAGGGAACCTTGATCCTGAGAGAGAAGGTCGGACTGCATTCCCAGAGGCAGTGGGGGATCCACTGCCAGTTGAAGCAGAAGTGGGAACCAAGGCTGTCTCGGCCATCTGGAAGCTACCAGCAGGACCGAGGCCTTGTCCTGTAGAATTTTGAATAGGGTTCCGGCCACCAGGGGCGTGGGAGGAAACGCATACAGGAGGCCCTGGGACCAGGAAATCAGAAAAGCATCCGCTGCTAACCGCAGAGGATGCGGTTGCCTCTGTCTACAGGAGCATGCATCCAGAATACGTAACTCGGTAATTACAGCTCCTCTGGTACAACATTGCATAGAATTAAATCATTCATTCTCCGATTTCCACTGGCGAATTATTGATCATGTTCCACAAAAACCCAGAGGGGGAGATAGAGAACAACGGCTCCAGTGGGTGGAACAAAGTTGGATTTTTCGGATTGACTGTTTAGAGCCGAAGGGGTTGAACTTGGAACAAGATTGGTTGAGCTTAGTCTGACATCATAATGGCGGGTAGTTGAAGCCTTTAAAAACTTTTCACTATGCTTTGGACTCAGAAAAGTATGACTGCAACAACGGAGGGGTCCGGTTTTGGAGACAAAGAAATTTCGTTGTAAGAAGAGCTGAAAGAAGGAGAACAGCCTTGTGAACGGATGGGGATCCGATATTAACCCAGATGAGTATGAATAGCAGATATTTAAACGTTGAGGCAGAGCCGAAAGAAAGAGTGCGGCTCTATATGCAGTGCTGTGTTCGTCGAGATCTGCAGTGTGGAACTTTAATTTAGTCATGTTTGTGATGTAGCATCAGGTTTGAATGCGATTACCTCACAGTTTTTATACGGTGGTTTGGTTACCACAATAGTAATTAAAAGGGAAGTCACGCTTCAAGAGGGAGAAATCTCTCAGGGCAATAACTTCCGACAAAAAAATATTACACACAAATTTAGTATTTGGATATCAGTTACTTTGGATTCACTCGATTGGTGGGATAAGATTTGGAGCAGAACCTTGGCAGCTGTTTGTTCAATGGACTGGCAAACAGATCTATGGATGGAAGTCCCCATTTCAGGAAAATCTTCTGAACCACTAAGGGATGGAGCTGCCATTCGTGGGGCTGCAGAATCCTGCTCAACCTGTCGGTCAGATAGTTCTCCTGGCCAGGGAGATACACAGCCTTGAGGAACATGTTGTGCCTGAGAGCAAACAAGCAAAGGTCCTGTGCTTCCTGACAAAGGAGCCTGGACCCAGTTCTGCCCTGTTTGTTCACATAAAACATGGTTACTTGGTTGTCTGTTTGAACTAAGACAGACTGATGAGCCAGGGTTTGAGAGAAAGGCTTGAGGGCTAAACGAATAGCCCTGAGTTCCAGTAGATTGATCTGCTGCGTGGCCTCCCAGGGAGACCACAGGCCCTGGGTGCACTTGCCCAGACAATGAGCCCCCCAGCCTTGCAGGGAGGCATCCGTGGTCAACACCACTGTGAACCAAGGAATCTGAAAAGGCACCCCTTGCAGTAGATTGGGTGGGTGCAGCCACCAGCGGAGGGAGTTCAGGAATGGTCTGGACACCCTTATTCTGTCTCTGAGGCTCCCTGTGGCCTGTGTCCACTGAGTCCTGAGGCACCACTGTGCAGGCCTCATATGGAGCCGGGCATTGGGGGTCACATGTACTGTCGAAGCCATGTGGCCAAGAAGCCTGAGGCAGAGTCTGGCGGATACCAGTGACCTGCTGAGAAACTGGTTTGCCAAGTTTATCAGTCTTTGCGCTCTGTCTTCTGGCAAGAAAGCCTTTGCCAGCAGAGAGTCCAGCCTTGCTCCTATGAACTCCAAGTTCTGGGAGGGGAGCAAAGTGGACTTTGCAAAGTTTATGACAAAACCCAGGTTTTGAAGAAGAGCAATAGTTCGGAGGGTGGCTTGTCTGGCCTCCTGGCACGTCTGACCCCTGATGAGCCAGTCATCCACATAGGGGAAGACAAAAATACCCTGATTTCTCAGGTAGGCCGCCACCACTGCCAGGCATTTGGTAAAGAGCCTGGGGGCGGAGGTGAGGCCAAAAGGCAGTACTCTGTACTGATAATGGTTTCCTCCCACAATGAACCTGAGGTACTTTCTGTGGTCTGGATGAATGAGGATGTGAGTGTACGCATCCTTTAAATCTAAGGAGCATAGCCAATCTCCCTGCTTGGAGGTAGGGCAGAAGTGTTCCAAGAGAAAGCATCTTGAATTTTTCTTTCTCTAGGAACTTGTTGAGATTTCTGAGGTCAAGGATAGGCCGGAGGCCACCGGTTCTTTTTGGTACGAGAAAGTACCTGGAGTAGAATCCTTGACCTTGGAGGTGGGGAGGCACAGGCTCCACTGCCTTGTCTCGCAACAGACCTTGGAGCTCCTGAAGGAGAAGATCCGTGTGTAGGGGAGGCCTTGGAGGCTCCCCTGGGAAGTATGGAGGAGGCAGCTGCTGGAAGGGTAGCATATAGCCCTTGTGGACGATGCTTAACACCCAACTGTCCCCAGTGATGAGTGGCCACCTGTGGGCAAACAGGGTAAGTCAACCTCCTGTGCAGGGTTGGGGGAGCAGGGACGGAGAGGCTATGCCTAAGGAGTCAAAAACCCCCACCCTGCTGAGTGGGAGCAGGAGCCGGAGGCTTGTTGGCCCTCTGCCTACAGGGCCCATTCCCCTGCCCCTTGGCCTGATGACCCTATGGGGGAGCGTGGGAGGCCTGGTACTGTGGGAACCGTTTGTAGGCAGTGCCCTTCCTTGGGTAAAAGGGCTTTTTACCCGAGCCCTTCTTTTTCTGAGAAGGGACAGACGTCTTTCTAGACAGCCTTGTCCTCGTGAGGTGCTCGGTTTCGAGCTGTGCGGCCTTCTCGGTCATGGGCTTACCAAAAAGGTTCTCACCTCGGCAAGGGACATCGACCAACTTGTCCTGAACCCAACGCTTGAGGTCCGATGACTGAAACCACGCCTGGCGTCGGGCCGCGATGCCAGCTGCCGCAACACGGGCCGAAGCCTCGAAGCCATCGTAGGCAGCGTGGGACATAAACTTAGAGCATTCCCGTATCCCCGAGGACAAGGACTTGAACCTCTGCAAGGGTTCCCTGGAGAGACCAGCAGAGAACCCGGCCAGTTCCTTGGCCAGGCCTCACAAGTACATGCCCATGTACAGCTGGTAAGACTGGACACGGCAAGCAAGCATCGAGCCCTGGAAGTACTTTCTACCAAAACCATCCAGGTTCCGGGCCTCCCTGCCAGGGGGCACCGCGGAGTGCATCTTCTGACTTTTGAGACGATGCATGGTCGATTCCACCACCATGGAATGGTGTGGTAGCTGCGCTTTTTGAAAACCAGGGCTCTTCCGGAGTCGATAAATGGAATCGACCCGCTTGCTTAGAACTGGCGCCGAGGCCGGTGCCTCCCACATCCGGAAGAGGAGCCGTTCCAGCATCGGAGGAACCGGAACAGTAAAGGCCTCCTTTGGAGGAGAGTCATACTGGAGGGCCTCGAGCTCTTCGGCTCGAGGCTCCTCCTCGGGATCCGCAGGGATAGCCAACGCAGTGGCCATATCCCGGACAAACTCCGAGAACCGGGTATCCTCCAGAGGGGATCTACTCCGGGGCTCAGACTGCGGTGAGTCCAACGGGACGCACCGAGTCTGGAAGGTATCGGGGGACTCCTCATCCTCCGTCTCCCAGGCAGACTCGTCCGATGACGAATCGGGCTCCGACCGCATGGGGCCTGTGAGCACCCGCCCCGACGCCAAAGGCACCAGTGTCGATGCCCTCGGTCCCGAGCGGGAGGTTGAGGGTGACCGCGACCGAGGTCGACCTCGAGCCTTCATGGTCTCGAGTATCGGCTCGGATTCCGGGGTCGACTTCGACGTCGATGTCCCGGTGGTCGGGGCAGATGCGCCAGACAGGCTGGCCATCAGCGCCCACTGCTGTTCCATGAAGGCAGACAATCTGCACTCCAAGGCTGTCAGCCTGAGACCCAGCTGAGGAGACTCAGCAGCCACCGACTCGGGCCCCGGCGGCGCCAGGCCCGACGTTGGCTCTCTGGGAGGAGAGTCCATGAGGACTACAGGACTTACGTGTTCAGCAGACTCCGGCTCCACATGAGGTACTTTTGGCGTCTTCTCCTGTTCCACGGGCCCGGGACGGCGGTCGGGGGTCCGAGACCTAGCGCTTGAGGAGCCAGGGACCTCCTCCAACACCGCCCTTGTGAGCCGCTTCTTCCTCTTTCGTTCCTGGTCGGGGGACCCCCTGTCCGAGGAGCCCCGACGGTGCTCGGGATCAGACTCCCGAGATGTCGAGACCTCAGACAAGGTTCGGGCCCGGCCGGAGGCCGAGTCGGAGAAAAGCCTTTCCTTTTCGTGCTGACGACTTTGAAGCGCCTTGGTGGACATTTTTCCACATGGTCCACAGATCTTAGGATCATGGTCAGGACCCAGGCACCGAAGGCAGCAGTCATGTGTGTCGGTGAGAGACATTAGTTTCTTGCACCGATCACACTTCTTGAAACCACTGGCAGCCATCGGGGAAAAAAGAGTCCCCGCGAGGTCAAAGGACCGGCCTTCAAAGGGAAAAAGAAAAAAAGGGCGCGAACGCCAGCCACGAAGGGCAAAAACCGAAAAAATAAGATCGGGCTCGATACCGGTGTACCGAACCCGGCGGGAGGGGAATCGGCATCGAACCGGAGAAAAAATAGCGAAGGAATCGCAAAAAAATCCAACTATTTTCCGGGAGGACTAGGACACACGTCCGACGGGCTTCACGGAAAAAGAGAGACTGAGCAAGATGGCACCTTTAGCCGGGAAGGGGACCGCGCATGCGTGCCTGCATTCCCAAAGGCTTTCATAGAAAGCTGGGGAAATGCTCCGCAGGGCTCCATCAACGTCGATGTCACCCATATGTGAGGACTGACTTCCTGCTTGGTCCTGGAGAAAATATTTTTTCACTCAACGTGTAATCAAACTCTGGAATTTGTTACCGGAGGATGTAGTAAAGGCTGTTAGTGTAGCTGGGTTTAAAAAAGGTTTGGACAAGTTCCTGGAGGAAAGGTCCATAAACCATTATTAAGAAGGGACCCAGGATATCAATGCTTGACCCAGTACAAGCATTGCGGAACCTGTGTCTTTTGGGGAAACTGCTAGGTACGTATGATCTAGATTGGCCACTGTTGGAAACAGGATACTGGGCTTGATGGACCTTGGTCTGACCCAGTATGGTATATCTTATGTTCTTATGTACATCAAGTCGAGCCGCTTGCTCACTACCAGCACCGATTTCTGGTGTCTCCCACATATGGAGCATCAGCAGTTTCAGGATGTGAGGGATGAGTACCATGAGCGATTCCTTTGGAGGAGCTTTGTACTGGAGGATTGCCAACTCATCCGCCCGAGGATCCTTCTCTGACTCCGCAGGGAATGCCAGGGCCTTAGACATATACTTGACGAAATCAAGGAAGCCTATATCTTCTGACGGAAAAGCTGCAGATGCTCCGAGATGGTAGAGTCTGAGGGGACGTTGCGGTGGCTATGGGTATTGGGTGATTCCTCATCCTCCATCTCCCACTCATAGTCCGTTGAGGACTCATAGGAGGGGTGGTCCACGGGCCTCGGGGCTGACCCCAGCCTGTGGCCTCCCAATGCTCTTCAGCCGGTGCTGAGCACACTTACCGGGGATGATAGTGGTACCATTGAGCAGGAATCAGATCAAGACCTCGGCAGAGGATCGACTTGAGGCCGAAGGACCTCGAGGATCGGCTCAGCCTATGAGTATGTCTTTGATATCGAGGGCCCGTTGGTCAAGGCAGATGAACCGGCTGTACCAGACAACAGTGCCCACGGCTGGTCCATGAAGGCAGACAAACTGCGCTCCAAGGCCGCCATTCTGGACTCCAGAAGGCCCAGCAGCCTTCGGCACAGTCACCAAGGGACTTGGGCCCGATGCCAGCTCCCACGAAGGGGAGTCCTCGACGAGGATGGTGTCTGGAGACTGAGGCTGGTCTGAGGTTGAGTCCTTCTGGGGGACCTTTGCAAGCTGCTCCTTCTCCGATCTCTCGGATGAGCATCTCAGACTGTGGGACTTGGCTCGTGGAGCACCCGGCTGGTTAGATCTGTCCAAGGATGCCACCTTCGAGGCTTTCTTCTTTCTGGGATCCCTTGAGGGAGACGCCCTTTCTGAAGACTCACGGCGGGGTTCGGGTTCGGAGGGGTCTGCCTGAGGTGTCGAGGCTTCAGACGAGGCCCTGGTCCTTGGAGGCACCAGGGACCTGGGGAAAAAACTTATCGTGCTGCTGCTGGCGGCTCTTGAAGGCCTTGCTGGATATCCTTTTGCAGAGACCGCATGCTGCCAGGTCGTGGTCTGGCCCCAGGCAGTGGAGACAGCAGTTGTGTGTGTTAGTTTAAGACATGATTTTCGAGCACTGATCACACTTCTTAAAGCCACTGGTAGCCTTGGGGGAAAAAAGTACCCCATGAGGTTGAAGACTTGCCGGCTGCCAGTTGGGGAAAAAAGGACGTGAAGACACCAGAAAATTAAAGACAAAGAAAACTACAAAAAAGACCTGATCTCGACGCTGAGGCAGTGAGATTGGGTAGCTGGAAAAGTACCGGTGCGATACCGGAGGCGAGTATGAAACTCAGAAGAAAAATCAACTTTTTCCGGGGACAAGCCAGATGAACATCTGAAGGGCTCTGCAGAAAAAAGGAGACTGAGAAAGATGGCACCCTTGGGCGGGAAGGGGACCACACATGCGTGGTAGCATCTCCCAAAGGCTTTCTTTGAAAGCTTTGCCAATGTCACCCATATGTGAGGACTGACTTCCTGCTTGTTCCTGGAGAAGAGGGTATTGCAGCACGCACTGCTTCAACTTTGTCTTCATTCCTACTCATGGATAGTCTTCTAGAATGTTTGTCACTATCAACACTTTGGTGGCCCTCTTAGAAACATTTGTATCAGTCATAAACTTGAGCATGACTCCTGCATTCATCGCCATACACTTGCTGTAATTTGTCATAAGTCTCTTTGCACGAATCTCCAAGTTTCTGGCAGAATTTAATGCAAATTTATTGTTCAGTATTTTCACTCATTGTATATCTGACAAACTGCTTTTACACAATACCAGGCATCACTTGATTTTTAAAAAAGTACAGGTGTGCTGAAGCCATGCTACACTCTGCACATGCAAAGCACATAACTAGGTCACTGGTGCGATTTATTGTTATATAGCTATGCAAATCTTGATACTTTTTGATCACACCTTGTACGAAGCTGGAACTTTCCACAACTAGTTGTTTATAATCACACCAACCCTTTAAGCAGGAAAGAAATCAGTCTGTCCTTGCACTTTCTTTTCTATATCTGGCAGAAGGGATTCTCGGTGCCAGAGAGTTTATGGTTTATGTGTTAATTAACATTGCAATGTACATAGTTGCAGTATATAATTCCTTACTACCTAATTGTAATGTTTGGTTCTCTGTACAACTGCATGCAGAGTTCTGCCCTATTTGACTTCGGTTATATATAAAACGCTTTGGATGGTAGAAAGGTGGTATAAAAGTAAGATTAAATAAATAAATAAATAAATTTGTATACTTGATATCTACTGCCCTTAGCCAATGGTGCCAAAGCAGTTTACAAATCATTTCAAAACAATCAAACATTACATAGTTTGAATAAGCACGAAAGACAGCAAAATACCCTAACAGTACTAATTACATTAAGGGAAGATAAAGCGGAAAGGTTAATAAGAGGTTCAGTGGTCTGCTGGTCTGTTCCTATCTGCCTAGAGACCCACTGTAAGCTTGCTCAAAGAAATAGGCTTTGAGGAGGAGGAGGGGGGGGGGGTTCCCAAGTGTTTTGGCCTATCCTACTGTATGGATTCTCTGAGGGACTCAGAGAATCCATGCAGTCCCAAAGGGACTTTTTCAAATATCTTCCACTTCAATTAACTACAAATGTAATTCATGGTGTACATCACTGTGTCATGAGGCTCAACAATAGTTATATCACGATCCAGATGTCCTTTTTTTTTGCCAGCAGCTCCAAAACAGGTACATCACGTTACCAGCTTGCCCCTCCCGTCATCTTTGAATTAACTCAAAACGATAACTAATTAAACAAGCAAACAATCCAATAGATAAATCATCAAACTTACCAAGGTTTTGCAGACCGAAAGATAGTTGACTGTCCTTGAGAAATCTCATTTTTTCAAACTTGTCAATTGCAGCGGTCATTCCTTCCCAATGTCAGCTTCACCCTGTAACACTTACACTGTGCAGAAAACATCATCTGAAATCTGCTAATTACTTCAGCCTTTCACAGCATAGTTCTCAGTTGCAAAAGTAACACACCCTAGACCCCTGCACCCTCAGTTTTTGAGTCACCCATGTGGGAGATTATATC
The DNA here is from genome assembly GCA_033557465.1 of Ichthyophis bannanicus. NCBI lineage: Eukaryota > Metazoa > Chordata > Amphibia > Gymnophiona > Ichthyophiidae > Ichthyophis > Ichthyophis bannanicus. The sequence continues at coordinate 1,852,376,134 of CM066032.1, read as the reverse complement.
CTATTCATCCAATGAGAAAATGGAGTTGCTTACCTGTTACCGGTTTTTTCTTTGGACAGCAGCATAATCAGCCACACAATCCCTCCCACCTCCCCTTACAGTTACAGTATAACCTGTGGGTAGGAGCAATAGTTGAGCGGGAAAGGATATGAGCATGCCCAGAGAGCTTTCTTGGCTCTTCTGGCCTCTGGAAGGCTGGATTCAAATTGGCACCATCAGGATGATGACACCTCTGTGTGTTTGATTTATCCTTATGTCCAAGGAGAACCCCTGTTACAAGTAAGCAACTCTGCTTTCTGCTTAACAGTGGAAAATTCCGACACCAAACAAGGAGTTGATGACAAAGGAATTACTGCTGATACTAATTTTAAATTGCCTAAACAGGAACGAGCCTTTCTCTCGTGACCTGTATAAAAATGCACATTTCAGATTTGTAAGTTTCAAAGGCCATAAAAGAAGCTGAGAGATGGAAAGCGCTTCACTTGCTGGACTCTGCTGTTACAGTTCGAATCAAGAATGGGAGGTGGTGCAATACATTTTAGAAAGCATAACTGCAGACTGTCAAAACCAGAAAATAACTTACCATGTTTTTGTACCAAAGAGAAAAAAATAAATAGTAAGCTCAATAAATTTGCTGTTGCTTCATATATACAATTGTTTTAAAATCTAAGTTCATTGCTATTGATTTTTTCTTATGTGTTTTTCTTCTTGAAAGCTTTTTTGATATTGATATGTTTCTCATTTTTTTCTGGATGAGGTATTGGGAGTGTGAAATTACATTTACCCATATTTTCTGGAATCCTGCTGGACCAATGGGTTTACCTCTGCCCCCCCCCCTCCCCCCATGATGGAGTCAGAGAAATCCAGAATCTGAAATCGCTGGTGCAGCTAGGGGCATCCTTCAGTAGTCCATTACCAAGTATATTGTGAAAGCAATAAACAATTCCCAAAGCTCAACAGAACCTCCTTGGGGAAATACACAGCCCTCTACAAGCAAGAGCCCGACTATATCACAAATGCAAGCAAGATCAGTAGCCCAACTCTGTGTAAGTATCTGAAAGAGTGATCAATATTCTGTGAGCCTGAAGGGCTATTAAATCTGCTCATCCAGAGGCCACAGGAAATGCAGAAACACCGGAGTAGATCCTGGTCTGGTCTATCAAGATTCTAGCAAGGAAATTATCAATAAGTAAAATTTCACCTTTCAGATCATCCTGCTAGACCAGTCCAAACTAGTGGGAAATACCAATACTACTAATTCACCGGGTGGGAAGGACACAGCAGCCTTCAAAACCTTAGCCCCAAACATCGTGTCCTCCCTGGCTTGGATATCCAAACTGTAATGCTTAACAAAGTTAGAGAGGGAAGACCAAGTCACTGCCTGATAAATTGCAATTGGGGCAACAGCACTCTTTTCCACCCAGGATGCAGCCTGCACTTGGACAGTGTAAGCACACAATCCGTCAGGAACAGCCTTGTTTTTATCCACTGGCCAAGGGCAGTCTTAAAGGCCACCTCACCCTTACGCGGACCAGGATCGAGAACAAGCAGCCTGTTAGATTTGTGGAAAGCATTGGTGACCTTGAGGTATCAGAGGAGGGCCCTCCTGTGATATCTCCACACAGATTTCTATCCTTTGTGCTGCACTGCTCAGAAGAAAACAACAGAAGGGAAACACCCTGGTTGACATGAAAGACAGGAAATCCCAAATCTTCCTCAGCTAAAAAAAAAAACCTCAGAAAGGGCCCCCAGATTAATGGCAGACCCCCCCAGAAGTCCCCGTAGTTGTCATTTGGTCTTCTCCTGTACCAGGAAGTGTCTGAAGCAGGAGCCAAGGAGAGAAGTGCCTGCGACTGAAGAGTGCATGGGACTCCAAAATGGTGGTTATTCCCATCTTTGCCATGGCCTTATGGTCTGACAGGCAGCTTGCTGAGGAGAGTGAGCCCCCGAGAACACCATGGAGCCTTTCCTCCAATGGGCCACCAGGATAGTCAATGCAGCAGAAGCAGAATCTAGTGCCAGACCGATTCTTGCCACACGAGAGGCAGCATCTTCTGTGGCTTGACATATGAAGCAAAGCCAAACCACAAAGTAGAGGACCTCTATGCATGGTTTGCGATGACAGAAGAAGCACGGAGGCAGCTGCAACAAAGCAATGCTGGACCAAGAGGCAGAGTTGATTCAAGGTGTTGCTGCCCTTGGCAGACCTTAAGCTTTACACTCTGCCTTGGCTGTCAAAATATATTGTTTAGCTTTGAATGCTCTGCTCTTTGCTGCCCTCCAGAAGTTTCTGTCCTAGGCGGCTGGTGGTTGTGCTGTGCTGGCCTTAAGAGGGCCTCTGTATATGGTTTATGGCAATACAGGAAGCATAGCGATATGGAGAAAACTCTACTCTTGCACTTGTTCCTATCAGTGCTAAGAACGAGAAGGCTCCCCTTCTGAGCACTGACAATAAGGCTCAAGGCTGCAGCAGTCCAGCTCAAACTTGCCACCAAGCACTCCCACATGGTAGAGCACCCCCCCCCCCCCTCCCCTCACCAGGGTGATCAGACACAGCTATGCCAGCCCACAGGCAGGAAGACTCTCAGCCCCAGGCCTTCAGAAAAATGAGCTTTTACATACTATTTTGTGCCTTAGTAGGTTTTTTTCTTTTCTTTTAAATCAAGAGCAATTCTCGGGGAGAGCAATCAAACAAGAAAAGAAATTAAAAAATTAAAATAGAGATGATACAGTAAAATAAACCGCACAAGACTTTATATCAAGAGAACAAGCTTAGACCCTCAAATGGTTAGAATACTGCTGGGGAGCATGCTCCCCCCCCCCCACCCCTTTCAGGTGGGAAACTCCAGGGGGATATCTGAAAATACAACCTAGAGACATCCAGTACTTTGCTCCACTGGGAAGGTGGCCTACAGAGACCCAAGCATTATCCTAGTTCTAGGCATCAAGCTGCACCAGTCCAACAACCACCATCTGCTGGAGACAGAGAAATACTGAAAGATGCCTTTAGCTGCTCCGGCATTTGTACCAGTGATGATGTCACTGAAAGCTTCTGGATTTCTCTGTCTCCATTATCTGCTGACAGGGGGACACAACCCACTGGTCTAGATTAATCTATCAGGATGATCTTGATAGCTTTTGTTGCTGTTGTTGTTGTTGTTTTTTCTCCAGGACCAAGCAGGAAGTCAGTCCTCACTTATGGGTGTCATCGACGCTGATGAAGCCCCAGCGGAGCATTTCCCCAGCTTTCCATGAAAGCCTTTGGGAATGCTGGCACGCATGCGCGGTTCCCTTCCTGCTTAAAGGTGCCATCTTACCTCAGTCTCTTTTTTTCCGTGAAGCCCATCGGACGTGTGTCCTTTTTTTCTCGGAAAAGAGAAGTTTTTTCTTGGCATTATTTCGCTTTTTTCCTCGGATTCGACATCGGTTCCCCTCCCGCCGGGTTCGGTACACCGGTATCGAATCCCTTTTTTCCTTTTTCGTTTTTTGCCCTTAGTGGCTAGGCGCTCGCGCCAAATCTTTTTCTTTTTCCCTGGAAGGCCGGTCCTTTGACCTCACGGGGACCCTTTTCTCCCTGATGGCTTCCAGTGCTGTTAAAAAGTGTGATCGGTGTAAGAAGATAATGTCTCTCACCGACACACACGACTGCTGCCTTCGGTGCCTTGGCCCGGACTACGATTCTAAATCGTGCGGGCCATGTGGAAAAATGTCTTCCAAGGCCCTCCGAAGTCATCAGCAACAAAGTGAAAGGCTTTTCTCGGACTCGGCCTCTGCCCGGGCCCGGACCTCGTCTGAGGCCTCGACATCTCGTGATTCCGATCCCGAGAGGCGTTGGAGCTCCTTGGACAGGGGGTCCCCCGACTGGGAACGTAACGGAGGAGGTCCCTGAGCCCTCGAGGGCCAGGTCTAAGACACCCGACCGTCGTCCCGGGCCCGTGGACCAGGAGAAGCCAACTAAAATTCCTCGCATGGAGCCAGAGTCTGCTGGACACGTAAGTCCTGTTGTCCTCGTGGACTCGCCTCCCCAAGTACCGACGACGGTCCCGGCGCCGCCGGGGCTCGAGTCGGGGGCTGCTGCATCACCCGAGCTGAGTCTCAGGTTGACAGCCTTGGAGAGCAGAATGTCTGCCTTCATGGATCAGCAGCGGGCACTGATGGCCAGCCTGTCTGGCGCATCTGCCCCGACCACTGGGACATCGACTTCAAAGTCGACCCCGGAGACCGAGCCGATACTCGAGTCCCTTGCGGCTCGAGGTCGTCCTCGGTTGAGGTATCCCTCGACCTCCCATTCGGGACCGAGGGTCTCGACGCCAGTGCCACCGGCGTTGGGGCGGGTGCCTAGAGGCCCCGCGGGGTCGGACCTCGACTCGACATCGGACGAGTCTGCTTGGGAGACCGAAGACGAGGAGTCTCCTGACACCTTCAAGACTCGGTGTGTCCCTTCGGACTCACCAGAGTCTGAGCCCTGGAGTAGATCCCCTCCAGAGGATACTAGGTTTTCGGAGTTTGTCCGAGATATGGCCGCTGCCCTGGCTATCTCGGCTGACCCCGAGGAGGAGCCTCGAGCCGAAGAGCTCAATGCTCTGCAGTATGACTCTCCTCCGAAGGAGGCCTTTACTGTCCCGGTTCCTCCGATGCTGGAACGGCTCCTCTTCCGGATGTGGGAGGCACCGGCCTCGGCGCCGGTTTTGAGCAAGCAAGTCGATTCCATCTATCGGCTCCGAAAGAGTCCTGGCTTCCAGAAAGCACACCTACCACACCATTCCATGGTTGTGGAATCGGCCATGCATCGTCTGAAGAGTCAGAAGCTGCACTCCGCGGTGCCTCCTGGAAGGGAGGCCCGAAGCCTTGATGGCGTCGGCAGAAAGTGCTTTCAGGGCTCGATACTTGCTTGCCGTGTCCAGACTTACCAGCTGTACATGGGCATGTATTTATGAGACCTGGCCAAGGAGTTGGCCGGATTCTCTGCTGGTCTCTCCGGGGAACCCTTGCAGAGTTTTAAGTCCTTGTCTTCGAGGATCCGGGAATGCTCTAAGTTCATGTCCAGCGCCACCTACGATGGCTTCGAGGCTTCGGCCCGAGTAGCGGCAGCCGGCATCGCGGCCTGACGCCAGGCATGGCTGCAGTCATCGGACCTTGAGCCATGGGTTCAGGACAAGTTGGTCGATGTCCCTTGCCGAGGTGAAAACCTTTTTGGCAAGCCTGTGGCCGAGAAGGCCGCTCAGCTCGAGACAGAGCACCTCACGAGGACAAGGCTGTCGAGGAAGACCTCTGCCCCTTCTCATAAGAAGAAGGGCTCAGGTAAAAAGTCATTTTACCCGAGGAAGGGCACTGCCTACAAACAGTACCCACAATATCCGGCTGCCCAAGCTGCCCCCCAGGGTCAGCAAGCCAAGGGCCAGGGTAATGGGCCCCGTAGGCCGAGGACCCCCAAGCCTGCAGCCCCTGCTCCCACTCAGCAGGGTGGGGTTTTTTGACTCCTTGAGTATAGCCATACCTCCCTTGCAGACCCAACACTGCACAGGAGGCCGCCTAGCCTTGTTCGCCCACAAGTGGCCCTTGATAACCCAAGACAGTTGGGTGCTGGACATAGTCCATCGAGGCTATGCCCTGCACTTTCACCAACTGCCTCAGCCACACTTCCCAGGGGAACCTTTCCGGCCTCCCCTGCATACAGCCCTTCTCCTCCAGGAGCTCAAAGGTCTGTTGCTGGACAAGGCGGTGGAGCCTGTGCCTCCCCACTTCCAAGGTCACGGGTTTTACTCCAGGTATTTCCTGGTGCCAAAAAGAACCGGTGGTCTTTGACCCATTTTGGATCTCAGAAACCTGAACAAGTTTCTAGTGAAAGAGAAGTTCAAGATGCTTACTCTTGGAACACTTCTGCCCTACCTCCAGCAGGGAGATTGGCTTTGCTCTTTAGATCTAAAGGATGCTTACACTCACATCCTTATTCATCCAGACCACAGAAAGTACCTCAGGTTCATTGTGGGAGGAAACCTTATCAGTACAGAGTACTGCCTTTTGGACTGACCTCCGCTCCCAGGGTATTTACCAAGTGCCTGGCAGTGGTGGCAGCCTACCTGAGAAATCAGGGCATCTTTGTGTTTCCTTACCTAGACGACTGGCTCATCAGAGGCCAGACTTCCCTAGAAGTTCAACAGGCCACCAACAGGATCATAGAACTGCTCCAAAAGGTGGGCTTTGTCATCAACTTCGCAAAGTCCACTTTGCTCCCCTCCCTGAACTTGGAGTTCATAGGAGCAAGGTTGGATTCTCAGCTGGCAAGAGCATTCTTACCGGTGGACCGAGCACAAAGGCTCATGGACCTCGCCAGCAAGTTTCTGCACAGGTCCCTGGTCTCCACCAGACTCTGTCTCAGGCTTCTGGGCCACATGGCGTCGACAGTACAGGTGACCCCCAATGCCAGGCTCAATATGAGACCTGCCCAGTGGTGCCTTCGGACTCAGTGGTCACAAGCCTCAGGCAGTCTCAGAGACAGGATCAGAGCGTCCCACCATTTCCTGTCATCCCTCAACTGGTGGTTACACGCCCCCAATCTGCTGGTTGGGGTGCCCTTTCAGATCCCACCTCATACAGTGGTGCTGACCACCGATGCCTCTCTGCAGGGTTGTGGAGCACACTGCCTAGACAAGTGCACCCAGGGCCTGTGGTCTCATTGGGAGGCATCCCTGCAGATCAATCTACTGGAACTCAGAGCTATCCGCTTGGCCCTCAAGGCCTTTACTGCTTCCCTGGCACAACAGTCTGTCTTGATCCAGACAGACAACCAGGTAGCCATGTTCTATGTAAACAAACAGGGCGGAACTGGTTCCCAGCCCCTTTGCCAGGAGGCCCAGGACCTCTGTTCCTTTGCCCTGAAGCACAACATGCTCCTCAAAGCAGTCTATCTTCCAGGCCAGGAGAATTCCCTGGCCGACAGATTGAGCAGGATTCTGCAACCACACGAGTGGCAACTACATCCTTTAGTGGTTCAAAAGATTTTCTTGAAATGGGGGCTTCCCTCCATAGACCTGTTTGCCAGTCCACTGAACAACCAGCTGCCAAGGTTCTGCTCCAGGCAACCGCATCCTCTGAGAGTAGCAGCAGATGCTTTTCTGATTCCCTGGAATCAGGGCCTACTCTATGCGTTTCCTCCCACCCCTCTGGTGGCCCGAACACTGTTCAAGATTCTCCGAGACAGGGCCTCAGTCCTCCTGGTAGCTCCCAGGTGGCCAAGGCAGCCTTGGTTCCCCCTCCTGCTTCAACTGGCAGTGGTCTGCCTCTGCCTCTGGGATTGCAACCCGACCTTCTCTCTCAGAATCAGGGCTCCTTGCTGCATCCCAATCTCAAAGCTCTCAATCTGATGGCATGGAGGCTGCAAGGGTAGTGTTGGCTCCCTGGGGCCTGCCTCCCGAGGTTGAGGAAGTTCTCCTAGCCTCCAGGAAACAATCCACTAGGAAGACCTATGCTCTCAAGTGGAAAAGGTTCTCTGTGTGGTGTCAGCTACGTGCTGAGGATCCTTTCTCCTGTACTGTGTCAGTAGTGCTTCAGTACCTGCTGCACTTGTCCAATCAGGGTCTCAAGTCCAACTCTGTTCGGGTCCACCTCTCTGCTTTGGCAGCTCACCACTCCCTAGTTGAGGGCCATTCCTTGTCTGTGCACCCTTTGGTGTCTAGGTTTCTCAGAGGCTTGCTTCTGCTCAAACCTCCCATACGTCCTCCTGCTCCTGAGTGGGAGCTTAATGTGGTCTTGCAGCAGCTGACTCGCCCACCTTTTGAGCCTATGGCTACTTGCCCTCTACGCTTCCTTTCCTGGAAGACTCTCTTTCTAATAGCCCTTACTTCGGCTAGGAGAGTGAGTGAGCTTCAGGCCTTGGTCTGTGATAGACCTTACACCAGGTTCTATAAAAACAGGGTGGTCCTCAGGACTCACCCTAAGTTCCTTCCTAAGGTTGTCTCCTCTTTCCACCTCAACCAAGAGGTGGTTCTTCCTACTTTCTTCCCTAGGCCTCATGCAAGTCAGGCTGAAACAGTTCTCCATACCTTGGACTGTAGGAGGGCCTTATCCTTCTACCTTGAACGTACGCAAGGTCACAGGAAGGCTTCTCAGCTCTTCCTTTCTTTTGACCCCAATAACTTGGGGAGGCCTGTGTCCAAGCATACCTTGTCCATCTGGGTGGCTGACAGTATCACCTGGGCTTACAAGGCAGCTGACCTTCCTTTGCAGGGTAGGGTCACGGCCCACCGTGTGAGGGCAATGGCTGCATCAGTGGCTCACCTCCGCTCTGTTCCATTGCAAGACATCTGCAGGGCTGCTACTTGGTCTTCAAGCCAGACTTTTGCAGCCCACTACTGTCTGGAGAGGGAGTCCCGTAGGGACAGTGCTTTTGGCCAAGCAGTACTCCGGAATCTCTTTGAGGTCTAGGCAACTCCTGCCCTCCTGCCCTCTGGTTGGGCTACCTGTGGAGGGTGTGTTCTTGCAAAGCCTTTACTGTGTTGCTGAGACTAGAGGGAGTTCTCTTGTTCAGCCTGGGTTCCTGGTAGCCCAGAGCTGGGGAGTCACCTATAAGTGAGGACTGACTTCCTGCTTGGTCCTGGAGAAAGAGTAGTTACTCACCTGTAACAGGTGTTCTCCAGGAGCAGCAGGAATCAGTCCTCACTACCCTCCCTCCTCCCCTTGGAGTTGCAGTTGTACATAGTTTAATTTTTACATTTTTGTGTGCTGTTCTTAGCTATGTCATTTGACTGAGGTAAGATGGCACCTTTAGGCGGGAAGGGAACCGCACATGCGTGCCAGCATTCCCAAAGGCTTTAATGGAAAGCTGGGGAAATGCTCTGCTGGGGCTTCATCGGCGTCGATGACACCCATAAGTGAGGACTGATTCCTGCTGCTCCTGGAGAACACCTGTTACAGGTGAGTAACTACTCTTTTTTTTTTTTTTATATACTTTATTTAAGGTTCAACAGCAGATAACAGGCAGACAAGAGCAAACAACAAGAGCCCCAGCAGGGTGTACTCTGATCCCCGCTGCGAGACAACATTTACAGAACCCGTATCGACAACCATCGAAACAAAAATCATTTTGAACCAAGATTTTATACTTTTCCTGTGAACTACAACCCCCCCCTACCCCCCCAACCCCCCTCCCCCCCACCCAGTAGCATGCCACAAGAACAAATCAACTAGATCCAAGGTATTAACTTACCAGAAAGTATCAGACCCGGTCCCTTAAAGCCTAATCGCTACGGCCAACCCCTAAAGACCCTCTTGCAGAATCACATTCCTACAGTAGGGGCCCAACTGCTGGATATAGGGTTCCCAAACAAGCATGAAGGTGGTCCAGCGTTTTACATGACTCCTTGCCCGCCAACACTCCGTCAACATCAGCTGGTGGAAACTATTGCGCCACTCCAGGAAGGTCGGTGGAAGTTGCTCCCGCCAGTGACGCAGAATGGGACCCTTCCCCACCAGGCACGCCTTCCGCACCAAAAGTCGGGGACCCTTACCACTCGGGCAAGACTGTGACAAATGGTCCACCACTACAAATGGTCCCGACCACGGAAACCGCTGTTGCAACAGTTCCCCTAAATAGAGGTGAATACGCCGCCAATAAGGGCGGATATTCTTACATACCCACCACATATGCGCCAAGTCAGCCAGGGGCTCCAAGCATCTAGGACACGACCCATCCTGTGTTAAATGACTCCTCAGAGCTCGTCTAGGCGAAAAATGTACTCGGGTTAAGGCCTTGAACTGGATTTCCCGCCAGCGGGACCCCTCAACCAGCCTGGCAATCCGGTCCAATGCCCTTCGGATGGAGCCCACCGGTATCGCCGACCCCAGCTCTCTCGCCCAGGTCTGCTCCACGTTAGCATAGCTCGGTGCCACCCGAAGGCTCGCAATCCTTTCTTCAGTCTGGCAATCGAGGGCGGTAAGTCCTCCCCAAGACCAAAAAATTCTATAAGCTGCGCGGATCGCTCCGCCGCAAGCTCTTCCCTAGATAAAGAGGCCACATAGTGAAAAAGCTGCAAATATGTAAAGTGATGAGAAGGCTGCAGTTCGTACTCAGTACTCAGTTCCCGGAACGTCTTACAGGCCCCCGTCAGGCCTACCGTGTGTCCTAAAGTACGTATCCCCTTCTTCCGCCACTGAGAAAAGCCAACCGTCTCGGACCCTGGCAGGAAGTTAGCATTCCCCCACAGAGGCAACCAACATGAAATCCGCCAATCTCGTTTCCAATAGCTATTCAATTGCTGCCAGGTGCGGCGTGCCGCCGATACCAGCAAGCTTCGTTTGGCACCAACCGGCAATTGGGCAGAGTCCGCATGTAAACCCCCCAGTAGAGACAAAGGAGCCATCGCCGCCGATTCCAGGCGCCGAGGGGTAAAGACACTAGTCCCACCCAACCAGTCCGCAATATGTCGTGCCTGGCAGGCCAAAGCATACGACCATAAATCTGGGAGACCAATACCCCCACTACGCCAGGAACCTGTCATTCGCGCCATCGGAATGCGAGCACGGGCTCCCTTCCACAGAAAACGCTGAATCTCAGATTCTATGCGATGAAGATCACGCTTCCACAGCCAGACCGGTAGAGTCTGCAGCCAGTACAAGATTCGAGGGAGGATAACCATTTGTACAGCAGCTACCCTCCCCAACAACGACAGTGGTAGGGGCTGCCAGGCTCTCATCTGAGTTTTCATGCCAGTCAGAATCTTGTTCAGGTTACTACCATACAATTCTTGGGGCAGCCGCGGTAAGACAATCCCTAAGTAAACAAAACTCCGGTCCGCCCATTTCAAAGGAAAGTCTCCTGGCCAGTGTCCACGGAGTTGACCCGACACGTCAAGGGCCTCCGATTTGTCCTCGTTAATTCGAAGACCAGTGAAACTACCGAAGAGCCGGAATTCCTGCATTAATCTCTCAAGAGACTCATGGGGAGTAGTTAAATGTACCAGCATATCGTCCGCAAAGGCTGATATTTTAAACTCATTATCACCCACCACCACCCCCCCTATCTCCCTGGTCACCTCCACGCTTCGGATCAGTGGATCCAGAGCCAAAACAAATAACATTGGGGACAGTGGACACCCCTGTCGAGTTCCCTGGGAAAGAGCAAATGCCTCCGAGAGAACTCCATTACACAACACCCGCGCTGTGGGCTGCTCGTATAAACTATGCACCATCGCACAAAAAGAATTGCCCAATCCGTAGCGTGGCAATAAATGCTGTAGGTATTGCCAATTTACGCGGTCAAACGCTTTTTCAGCGTCAAAGCTCACCAGTAAGGAGGGCAGGCCATGCAGATGCACCCACTCCAATGATGTTAAAATTTTTCGCAAATTACGTACCGCATGCCGACCCTTGACAAACCCGACTTGCGAATCATGTATTAAATCACCAAGTACAACTGCCAAACGGTCCGCCAGGATTTTTGCCATAAGCTTCATATCGTAATTTAATAGAGAGATAGGTCGGTAAGACGAAGCCTGCAGAGGATCTTTGCCGGGTTTAGGAATCAAGGTAATGTATGCCTGGTTATCCCCCCAACAACGCCCTCCCCCACCCACCCGTTGCCGATACGTCTCCGCCAATACAGGGCTAACCCCCACAGACAAAATCTTATAAAATTCGGCCCCGAAGCCATCGGGGCCAGGTGCTTTATAACAAGTCGCAGTCAAAATCACCCGCTGTATTTCCTGTACTGTAATGGGTTGGTCGAGAAGAGTCCGTTGTTGTTCCGTCACCCGCGGTAAATCTAACCTATCAAGATACTGAGCCATACCAATGGGATCGATCCCCTCGGCCTGGTACAAGGCCTGAAAAAAATCCTTAAAAAGAACACTAATCTCATTTTTACTACTATGCAGTTTCCCGTGGCGGTCTCTGAGGGCAGCCACCAACCGCGTGCCTCTCTGCCCTTGTAGGCATCTCCCTAACAAGGTACCAGGCTTGTTCCCAAAACAATATAGTTTATATTTATAATAAAGTAGGGACTTCTTAGCTCGTTGATGTAACAGTGTATTCAATGCAACCTGAAGTTCCCACCAATTTTTCCGGTTTTGGGCCGTCGGATAGCGTCCGACTAGGCGTCGCGCTCGGGTTACCTGGTCTTCAAGTCGCACAATCTGCGCATTCAACAATCTGCGCCTCCGAGCCACATAGCCGATAATATCGCCACGAAGAACCACTTTGGCCGTTTCCCACACCAATTCAGGGTCATCTTGATGGCCTCTGTGGTTCCCCTCAAATTCCCGCCACCGGTCGCAGAGAAACTGCCGAAATTGAGCGTCCTTGTATAAGTCAAGGGGGAACCGCCATAAGCGAGCGGAGTCCTGTCCGCCGCCACCCTGCCACTCGATCCAAACCATGGCATGATCAGATACCTCAAGCGGGCCAATCCTCGCATCTTCTATACACGCAAACTGAGCCGCTGAGATTAAAACATAGTCTATGCGAGCACTAGAACCTCTAGCCCGGGAAATATGAGTAAAATCTTTTTCAGAGGGGTGTAAGAGGCGCCAGGGGTCGACCAGATGGAGTCGAGAACGAAGTCTCTGCAGAATCCTAGAGACCGCCTGCCGTTCCCGGGTACATGTCTCCCGCGAGGTATCTAAATCAGTTTCAAGGACGCCATTAAAGTCACCACCAAGGACGAGGGGGACGTCGGGCAATTGTTCGACTTCTGCTGCTAGTTTGTTAAAGAAGCCGGCATCCGGCCCATTCGGACCGTATAGAGCACCCAGGATAATCTCCCGGTCCTCCAGTATGCCATGTAAAAGGAGGAGAAAACGTCCGCACGGGTCCAACACTTGCTTAACTAAAGTAAACCGCAGTCTCTTGTGTACTAGGATGGCAACACCCCCCTTCTTTCCCACCGCTGGAGCCCCCCAGACCTGGCCCACCCAATCCCGGGCAAGCTTTGCGTGTTCCTCCGCCGTTTGGTGGGTCTCCTGGAGTAGCGCAACATCACACCGCTGCCTGGCCAGGGCCTTAAGTACTTTATATCTCTTAATAGGTGTTCCTAACCCACAAACATTCCATGATATGATCCTCACCATGCCCACGGCAGCTTGTGACCTTTAGGCCGGTGATAGTACCTTTGCTGTTCTATGAAGAGACCCCCCCAGCCTAGGGTCTCTTCCCCCTCACTGCTATAATTCCTTGGCTTATCTTCTACAGGGTAAATTCGCTTAATCCAATCCTGAGTTGTGGCAGCCACACCCCTCCTCCCCCACTCCCCCCCCCAGCCCCAAACACTTATAACTACACACCCCACCCCATCCCAACCCCTCCCCCTGATGCTTACCTAAAGCCTCCCTCCCCCCGCTTCCTCTAAGGGAGACTACTGAGGTCCCACTGAACTCCACCCGCTCCCCCCCCCAGAACTGAACAAAAACCATACCACCCCACCTAATTACTCCCCCCCTCGTCCTAGAAACAATCCCCCCGTCTCTAACCCATAACCCACCTAAAGTGAGCTACCTCCCACAAGGTCTAAATAACTGGGTCGGGACCGGAGCATTCCCCCAATCCACTACCCAAAAAAAAAAAAAAACAGTACACAGCATAAAGGGAGAAGGCATCAATACTAGGAAATTTAAACAAACTTCGGCATTAACACATATCCTAGGTAACTCAAAAGTAAATTACTGCAAAAAAGCAGAGGATGCACGAGGCCACAGAGCACTCACATGTCCCATGCACTATCACATAGGGGCCAGGTGCATCCTCCGACAACAGCCCGAAGGTTATATTGGCGGAGGGACCGGCAGGCCCAAGTCACTGCAAAGGGGGCACTGCACACCGTCCTCCGCAGTCAGCTGTAGGCCTTCATGCACCTAACCCCCCGAGAGCGGCACTGCCAAGCTCTTATCATCGGGCCAGCGAGGGCCAGCTCTACGACCGGCCCCAATACTAGCCCTACCTCACAGCCACAAAGCAGCTGCACTCGCTATACCGCGGGGTTAGCTAAATAAAATAAAAATAGAAAAATAGACAAGGACACTGTCCCAAGTCCATTATGAAGCCGGCTGATGGTCCCGCGGCAAGGACGCCACTTGATTCACATAAGTCCCAGCCGCTGCTGCCGATTCAAATACTTTGTGAGTGTTTTGATAGAAAATGTGCAGTCGGGCTGGATATTGCACGGAGAAGCGTATTTGCGCTGTAATTAAACTTCTCGCAGAGGGGTGCATACTCTCGCCGTTGTTTACTGAGCGCTATCGAGTAATCTTGCGCCACCCGGATTTTAGCATTTTCATAGGTAAAATCTCCCTTCTGCCGCGCTGCCCGCATGATTTTCTCCTTGAGGGGGAAACAGCAAGAACTTAGCCAGCACAATTCTCGGCCGCCGATCCCGGGTCTGCGCATTCCCCACCCGATGCACTCTTTCAATGCAGGGCCGTTCTGCGGGGTTGTTATCTCCCAGGAGATCCACCACCAAAGCCTCCAGGTACTCACGAAGGTCTCGATCCATCACTGTTTCGGGGACCCCCATGAACCGTAAGTTGTTCCGGCGGGTGCGGTTCTCGAGATCATCGAGTTTGGCCGCTTGTTGAGCAACTTGCAGTTTCAGGCCCTCCACCTCGTGTTTTAACACTGTAGCGCCATCTTCGGCCTGTCCCAGGCGTTCTTCCACCTCCCGGAGCCGACCGCCCAGAGTGTCCATTGAGGTCCTCAGACCGTCCATTTTCTCGTGCAGTGCCGCAAACTGGGACGACAGAGCCTCTGCTACTGCAGCCGACATTTCGTCGAGAAGGGCCGGCGATTTCGGAGAGCGTGGTCCCCCAGCGGCCTCCGCCGTCTTGCTCGCACCCGCCTGCCGCTCCTTTTCTTTGCGGGCAGATTTCACTGCGGACGCCATGGCCCCGGACTTCCACCGCCGGTATTTTGAAAGCTGGTGCCGCTGTGATGCACAGGGCTCAAGAAATTCCCTCACACTCCGGGGTAAAACGGTGTTTTTAGCCGGTTTAGCTAAGAGGGGGAGCGGAGCTCGTTCAGGATGCTGCCACTAGCGAGCTCGCATCACGTGACCTCTCGAGTAACTACTCTTAACTGCTGTATTAAGCTGCATTGTTGGTATAAAAGCTCTCCCCTGAAGAAGTCTTCATTGGCAAAACGTAGGCTATATCGGAAGATGTTTTGATGGTAGAACTTTTTCTAGCCTTGTGAAGCTGCACTTTAAAAAAAAATCAGAGATGCACCTTGGGAACTTTGGGGAACATTGTACCCAAGACTCTAACAAGCTAAGTATGTGTGTGCCCTTTGAGAGCACCAAATAGAGACTTTATGATCATTAACTTCACTGGTATTTGTTGCAATCTGCTCCTTAAATGGAATTTGAGTGTTGTGGTGTTTGTACATGTGAGTCTTTTTCTGATGTGTGATGATTGTACCAACAGTTTCTATGCTCATTTTGGGCTATTTATAATTTGTTTTATTAATTAATTACATTTTATCCAACTATCAAAACTTTGAAGCTGTGCTGTTTAATGTACTGTTATTAACCTTGGGTTCTCCGAGAGCAAGCAGGAAGTCAGTCCTCATATATGGGTGACTTCGATGCTGACAGAGCCCATGCAGATTCACTACCCAGCTTTCAAAGAGAGCCTTTGGGAGCTACACTGCGCATGCGCGGTCACCTTCCCACCCAAAGGTGCTATCTTGCCTCAGTCTGTCTTTTTCCGTGGAGCCCTGCAGACGTCCTGTCTGTGCACCCCGGACAAAGTAGATATTTTTGACCCTTTATTCCATTTTTCTATATTTCTCGAGTGCTCGATTCTATCATCTTTCTGCCACCCGAGTCTCCCGCCTTGGCGTTGTGATTTTTGCTGTAGTATTTTTCTTCAATTTTTGTTTTTTTGTCTTGTGGGTTTTCTTCTTGCGGCCTCCCTGATCAAGATGTCTGAGTTTTTCCTGCTATGTCCTCAACCAGTGGTTTTAAGCAGTGTGGCAAGTGCAACCATGCTATGACCACCACAGTACCTGCCTCAAGTGCCTTGGGGCAGACCACGATGGGTGTTCCTGCCCGCTTTGCCTCCTCATGTCGGCTAAAGCCTGGAAGGAATGCAAAAGGTAGCAGGGGGAACTGTTTGGTAGGTCTGGCTCCGGTTCAGCATCGTGCGCTCAGGCTTGTTCTGTCGAGAGGTCATCAGGGCATGGGAGTCATCCTCTGAGGATCTCCCTCATGCATTGGAGTCTTCCTTGAAGTCGAGTGGTAAGTCCGCCTCAACCCGGGGGATGATGGATGGGAGTGCCCAGCGAACCAGCTCCAAAGAGATGAGTCACCTCCGACTCCATCACAATCCGGGACTCACCAACCAAGGATCTGACTCCAGTCTCGATGCAGCCGGGGCCAGCGGCAGAACTGTCTGGCACCGAGGCCCGCATGGCAGCCCTTGAAAGCAGTTTCTTGGCATTCATCGACACACAGCGGGGCCTGTCTTCTAGTCACTCTGGGTCGTTGGCACCCCACACGGAGACCTCCTTGATGAGGACTACCCCGGAGGAAGCTCCACCCATCCTGGAGCGGCTGGCACGGTCAGTGTCGAGACCATTGACAACTGACATGATGCCATCGGATCACTGACATCGGGAGTTGTCAGTGCCGGGTCAGTCTGAGGACTGCAGGGCACTCGCTGATTCCTCCAGCTTGGAGTCAGCATGGGATATGGACGAGGAGTCCTTGACACCATGCTCAATTAGGACGTCCCCTCCGACCTCTCTCCGTCGCATCACCAGTGGAGGTCCCCTCCAGAGGATTTTGCCTTCCTGATGTTTGTGAGGGAGATGTCCCAGGCACTCGCGTTCGTGGCGGTGCCAGAGGACGAGCTGCATGCTGAGGATCTCGAGATCTTCCAGTATGAGGCTCTTTCTCAGGAGGCGCTGATGGTGCCTATACCCACCATCCTAGAGTGCCTACTATTCAAGATGTGGAAGACCCCAGTGACGGTGCCGATTGTGAACCATCGACTCGATTCCCAGCATCGAGTCAACAGGAGCCCCGGGTTCCAGAAAATGCAGCTTCCACACAATTCCATGGTGGTGGAGTCGGCTATGCATCGAATCAAGAGCAAGAAGACGCACTCCTCAGTGCTCCCTGGCAGGGAGGCCTGTACCATTGATGCGTTTAATAAGAAGTGTTTCCAGGGCTCTATGCTCATAGCCTGGTTCCAGGCTTACCAGCTGTACATGGGCATTCACCTGAGAGATCTGGCAAAGGAACTCGCCGGGTTCGTGGCTGGTTTATCAGGTGAGCCCCTTGAGCACTTTTGGACCCTGGTATCCTTGGTCAAGGAGTGCTCCAAATTTCAGACTTGGGCAGCCTTTGACAGCTTCGA
Source organism: Ichthyophis bannanicus (assembly GCA_033557465.1). Lineage (NCBI taxonomy): Eukaryota > Metazoa > Chordata > Amphibia > Gymnophiona > Ichthyophiidae > Ichthyophis > Ichthyophis bannanicus. The sequence goes on along the minus strand of CM066032.1, from coordinate 1,852,358,792 downwards.
GTTGGTGACTCGTGTAGTTGCGGTGGGCATTAGTGCCCACCGTTTTGCCTGGTTGTAGTCCTCTGACTTGGAGCAGTGGGTTTAGGACAAACTAGCTGATGTCCCATGCTGGGGAGACAACCTCTTCGGCAAACCCATGACGGAGATGGCTGACGAGTTAGAGAAAGAATTCATGACCAGGATCAGGCTGTCCAAGAAAGTGTCAGACCCTTCCCATTGGAAGGCTTCGGGGAAAACGTCCTTCCACCCGAAGTCCAAGAAGGCTTACAGAAACTACCCTAAGTTCCAGGCCTATCCTGCTCCCCCTCAGAGGCAGCAGGCCAAAGTCCAAGGGCATGGCCCCTGAAGCCTAAAGCTCCCGAACCCCAAACAGCGCCCCAGCCACAGCCTGGGTGGACTTTTTGACTCCTTGGGCATAGCCTCCCTCCCTCAGGAGGTAACAGGCCCAAGGTTCATGGGAGAATGGCTGGTCCACTTTGCACGCAGGTGGCCCTCTATCACCATGGATGCCTGAGTGTTACAAGTGATCAAGGAGGGATACCTCCTTCATTTTACTCAGCTGCCTCCTCCCTTTTTCCCAAGGGAATTACCCATGGACCCCTTGCACAGGGAGCTTCTTCAGAAAGAGCTTGGGTCATTACTTGAGGATCAGGTGGTCAAGCCCGTCCCTCCTCATCTTCAGAGCCAGGGATTCTATTCCTGCTACTTCCTGGTCCCCAAGAAGACAGGGGACTTCAGGCCTATCCTGGATCTTCAGGACCTCAATGGCTTCCAGGTCAAGAAAACGTTCAAGATGGTATCCCTTGGAACCTTGCTGCCTTACCTCCTCCAGGGAGATTAGTTATTCTCCTTGGATCTCAAAGATGCTTACACCCACATCCTGATCCTTCCAAGGTACCATCAGTACTTCCGGTTCATGGTAGGGGGCCATCATTATCAGTACAGGGTACTTCCCTTTGGCCTCGCCTCGGCCCCTCCAGTGATCACGAAATGCCTGGTGGTCATGGCCTCTTGCTTCCAGCTCCTCGGAGTGTTTGTGTTCCCCTATCTGGATGACTGGCTTGTACTGGACAAAGTGTGCATTGTGACTCAGTGCACTCTAGGGCTGCTGCGGCACCTAGGCTTTGTGGTGAACTTTCCAGTGCTTCACTTCACTTCATCCCAACACAGTGTATGGAGTTCATCGGGGCCCTGCTAGACTCCACTTGAGCAAAAGCCTTCCTGTCCCTGAAGCAGGGTCAATGCCTCACTGCCCTGGCACAAAAAGTGCTGTGCCAGCACACCAGTAACAGCTCAAAAGATGTTCCGCCTCCTGGGGCACATGGCGTCCACCGTCAACGTGATCCATTTTGCCCACCTGCGCATGCAGCAGGCCCAATGGATGCTCAACGCCCAGTGGTCACAGGCATCAGGCTGCCTAGAGGACCATATCCAGGTCACGCCGGCCTTGGCAGCCCCCCTGACCTGGTTGCAGGACCACCACAACCTAAGATCTGGCCTGCCGTTCCAAGCCCTGCCAGTGTAGTGCGTTCTCACTACAGATGAGTCCAAGATGGGCTGGGGGCCCAATGTGATCTCCTGTAGTCACAGGGGCTGTGGTTGCCGGCGGAGAGTGCCTTGCAGATCAACCGTCTCAAGCTCTGGGCAGTCTATTATGCCCTAAGAGTCTTCCAGGACTATCTAGAATAGAGGTACTCAAATCCAGTCCTGGAGGGCCGCAAACCAGTCAGGTTTTTGGGATATCCCTAATGAATATGCATGAGATAGATTCAAATACAATGGAGGCAGTGCATGCAAATATATCTCATGCATATTCATTAGGGATATCCCAAAAACCTGATTGGTTTGCGGCCCTCCAGGACTGGATTTGAGTACCTCTGATCTAGAAGGACAAGTAGTCCAAGCCCAGACAGACAACCAGGTAGCAATGTTTTATATTAACAAGCAAGGGGACACAGGTTCATACCACCTCTGTTGGGAGGCAGTATGCCTCTGGAATTTCACGGCGGGGAGGAACATTTCCCTCAGAGCAGTGTACCTGCCGACCACACTGGAGATCTTCCTGTGGTGGGGTACCCCGGAAATCGACCTCTTCACCAGTCTGGAGAAAACACAGCTATCACAATGTGATAGGTGATGGCCTAGCATGTAGCAGAGCTAGGTCTGAAGCCCTTTTTCTCCTGCTTTAAAATGTTATTGCTGAAGCCCTTTTTCTCCTGCTTTAAAATGTTATTGCTGATTTTGAAAAAAAATACAGAATGCTGTTAGCTGTTAGAAATAAATTCCGTTCTATTCTGGTTTGATAACGTGTTCTGCTCTCCTGGAGATAAGAGAATTAAACCTTGGCACTGTTTATTGTTTAGGTAAGTCAGATGTCTCTTTCAGTAGAATGTCCTCCACTGTATCTTTGCTGATTGTGCACTGACCTCGTAATTAGGATGAAAATATAGCAGAGAAACTGAACAGTGTAAGAATATTTTGTCTAGCATTATGAAGATTGTTTAGTGTATTGAGCCAGGGCTAGAGACACATCTAAGCCTTGCTTTATTTGGCCTTGCTTTGTTTTGCTTTTGTTAAGAATGCTTCTGATATGCCTTCCACTATCTTTGTGGCTAACTGACCTTGCAAGAATAGCGAAATATACTGTATACTTTAGCGGAAGTATTATGTTTAGTGTTATGTCTAATTGCTGACCTGTGGCTAGTGTGACCCAAGCAGGGTGAGCGAGTCCTGGGCCCGGTCAGAGATGTCTATTGGATGAGAGTAAGTGGGCCACTGTGGCCAATGAGGAGTTTTGCCTGTATTAGACTGGAGAAGAAAAGTATATAAACTGTCATTTTTCTGAGCTCTGGGCTCAGACATTTTGTATGCCAGTGCTGAGACTGTATATACAATAAAAGGGAGTTGAATCCTCGTCCATTGACTCCGGGTATTATTGGGGTTGCGGGCCCTTCGCTATTACAACGCTTCTGCTCCCAGAAACCGGCACAGAGTCGGGAGGCAGCAGATGCGTTCTTCCTCTCATGGTCCAGGGACTTCCTGTATGTGTTCCCACCAATACCCCTGGTGCCTCTGCCCTCCTGAAGATCCAAGCAAAGGTGGCCTCTGTCCTCTTCATTGCACTGCAGTGGCCGAGGCAGCCCTGGTTCCTCCTGCTCCTGCAGTTCTCCCGAGGGGACCACTGGCCATTGGGGTGTGCCCTGGACCTGCTGTCACAGGAGGACAGAACGCTGTGGCACCCCAACCTCCAGTCCCTGGCTCTGACAGCCTGGATGTTGAGAGGATAGCCATCGCACACCACTGACTCCCTCGGCCAGGGGAAGATATCTTGCTGGCCTCATGTAAGGACTCTATGCGCTGAGCTTACACCTTCAAGTGGCGCGGGTTCTCTCTTTGGTGTGTGGGACAGGGCCTTAACCCTTTTTCCTGCACAATGGTGGACATACTGCGGTACCTCTTGCCCCTGTCAGGCACAGGCCTGAAATCCAACTCGGTCAGCGTACACCTCTGCGCCATCTTGGCTCACCACCATGAAGTGGAGGGTCAGGCTCTGTCTGCCCATCCCTTGGTAATCTGGTTCATGAAGGGCTTTCTCCTCCCACTGCCCAGGGTCTGCCCATCACCTCAATGTGGCTGCCTGTCCTCTCAAAAACCTCTCATTGAAGGTCACCTTCCCAGTGGCGCTCACCTCAGCCAGGCGCATGAGCGAACTACAGGTGCTAGTAGCGCATGAGCCCTACACTAGGTTCCATAAGAACAGGGTCGTCCTTTGGACGCACCTAACGTTCTTACCAAAAGTGGTTTCAGCTTTTCATCTGAATTAAGTGGTGGTGCTACTCACTTTTGTCCCCAGGCCTCACGCCTCCTGAGCGGAGGCCTCCCTGCATATGCTTAACTGCAACCAAAAGACTACATCCAAAAGACACAGCCCCATCACTGCTCGATGCAGCTCTTTGTGTCTTTCGATCCCAGCCACTTGAAGATCACAGTCTCCAAGTGTACCTTCTCTCGGTGAGTGGCTGACTGCATCTCGTTCGCCTACCAGCAGGCAGGGCTCTCTCTGGAGCATCAAGTGACAGGTTACAATGTACAGGCCATGGCACACCTCTGTGCACACCTTCGCAGCACACTACTGTTTGGAGGAGACCTCCCGGAGGGATAGTGCCTTCAATCAGGCCGTACTCCATCACCTCTTCGGGGAATAATGCAACTCCTTCCCTCCAGCCCTCTGTGTCCCAGCTACTAGAGGAGGGATTGCATCTTCGATGCTGCAGCTGCAGTGTCCATCCAATCAGTACCCCCTGCTTCCCTTTACGGTTCACTTTTTGGGTCACCCGTGGCTTTTACAGGTTTTTTTCGGTAGCCTGTAGTTAGCGAGTCCCATTTGTAAGGACCGACTTCCTGCTTGTTCCTGGAGAAAGCATAGTTACTCACCTGTAACAGGTGTTCTCTGGGGACAGCAGAATCAGTCCTCACAGCCCTCCCTCCTCCCCATGGAGTTGTTTTCTCTTTTTGCTGTCTTGTGCTATGATATTATACTGAGGCAAGATGGCACCTTTGAGCGGGAAGGTGACCGCGCATGCATGGTGTAGCTACCAAAGGCTCTGTCAGCGCCAACGTCACCCATATGTGAGGGCTGATTTCTGCTGAATAACTATGCTTTGGCTGTTGAACGAGGAAAACATTAACTACTATGTTTATTCAGATGATATTTTAGTCTTATTGTCTCTCCCAAGACAGCAAGGGAATTATTATTTTATACTGAATAAAGTGCTTTTAGTACTGGATAAATGGGCACAATTGCTTCATTTCTAGTTGAATATGTCAAAAACAAAAATGTTTTGCCTAAGTAATGGCCAACCAATACCTGAATATGTATGGCCAAAAACAGAAATCAAACGTATATAACAAAACATCCAAGATTTCTAAAATATTACATGAGAAATGGAATGGATCTCAAACAAATATAGAGCTTAAACAAGGCCCAAAAGGACCTTCCAGTATGACCATCTCAAGGGCCAATACTAGTAAGCTCAATGTTCATCAAAGGTCCATGCCTAAACCCAACATAAGCAGTGCATAACAAATCAGCTATATTTACACAAATCAATGTGACATCAAAACTGAATACAACATAACTTGATACAATATTGTCTTTCGATAAGACCAAACTGAAAACGGCATCAGGGGGAACAAACAAAACTCATAAGATCCACTGCATAAAAAGCAAAACTTCAGCCGGCTGAGCTCCATTCATCATTATACCTCAATGGAAATTTTTTAACCAGACGCACAAGCAATCACATGGTCGGAACAGCCAATCAAATCAAAGATGCCCAATCAACAGTCTGATTCAGGCCACCTGATTCTATAGATTCTAAGCGGAAGGTCCAAGCATGTTCATGAATACTTAATAGTTTAAGCTAATCATCTCCTCTCCAAGAACGAGGCAACTGATCACGTATGCACCGCTTTAAGTCTGAAAGTGAATGTTGATGTTGTAACCAGTGTGAGACTAATGGAACAGTCTCCAATGTTGTACTAATGCAACTCTTATGTTCAGTTAAAAGTAAACGCATCTTCCTTGTAGTCCGGCCTACATAGATAAAAGAGCACGAACATATTATCATATAAATCACCCATTCGGAATAACCAGTTGTACAATATTTTGAAAAATATGTTTTCCCATTACTATGAGTCCAATAAGAGCCAATAAGCGCAGATGCACACCAATTGTACCTACCACAAGGATAGTGACCAATAGAAGTCTGATCAGTCTCATCAGCAGATACAACATAATTAGTAACTAATTCACCTGAATTCTTCCCCCGTTTGAAGGCAATATGTGGGGGTTCAGATAAATAGGGATGTAGACTCAGAACTTGCCAATGTTTATGAATCACCTTCACAACTTTATGAGCTCCTGATGTATATAGTAACATAGTAACATAGTAGTTGATGGCAGATAAAGACCAGCATGGTCCATCCAGTCTGCCCAACAAGATGGCAAGAGTAGGTGCACCTGTCGCTCCGCGCAGGCCACCCCTCCCCATATCCTTGTTCAGGGGTAAACCCACCACTCCATGTAGGACATCCCTATTTGTTGAGACGTTATATGGTTCAGAAGTTAGATGGTACCGTTTATTTTGTTTTTTTCCTATTTCTGTAAAGGGATCCTCTGTGTTTGTCCCATGCCTTTTTGAATTCCGTCACCGTGTTCGCCCCTACCACTTCCATCGGGAGGGTATTCCAAGCATCCACCACCCTTTCAGTGAAGAAATATTTCCTGACATTGCCTTTCAATTTACCCCCTTGCAGTTTCATGTTATGCCCTCTAGTTTTACAGGTTCCCTGTCTTTGGAAGAGGTTTGTTTGTTCATCATTTCTCTTTAAGTATTTAAAGGTCTGAATCATATCTCCCCTGTCCCTTCTTTCCTCCAAAGTATACATATTTAGGTCTTCAAGTCTCTTCTCATAAGGCTTCTGACGCAGGCTCCAAATCATTTTGGTCGCCTTCCTCTGAACAGTCTCCAGTCTTCTTACATCCTTTGCAAGATATGGTCTCCAAAACTGAACACAGTATTCCAAGTGAGGCCTCACCAGTGACCTATACAGTGGCATAAGTACCTCTTCTTTTCTGCTGGTAATCCCTCTTTGTATGCAGCCCAACATCCTCCTGGCTTTTTCCACTGCCTTGTCGCACTGTTTTGCCACCTTGAGATCAGCAGAGATAATCACACCAAGGTCTTTTTCCTGAACTGTGCATACCAACCTTTCTCCCCCTATCGTGTACATTTCTCTTGGATTTCTGCTACCCAAGTGCATGACACTGCACTTTTTTGCATTAAATCGTAGTTGCCAAGCTTTAGACCAGTCTTCCAGCTTTTGTAGATCTTTCTTCATGTTAACCACTCCCTCGGGGGAGTCCACTCTGTTGCAAATTTTTGTGTCGTCTGCAAAAAGACAGACTTTTCCATTCAGTCCTTCAGCAATATCACTCACAAATACATTGAACAGTGCCGGGCCCAGGACCGAACCCTGGGGCACCCCGCTAATCACCTTCCTCTCATCCGAGTGAGATCCATGTACAATCACCTTCTGTCGTCTGTCAGTCAACCAATTTCTAATCCAGTTTACCATCTTGGGACCCATCCCCAAGCTACTGAGTTTGTTGACAAGCCTCCTATGAGGAACAGTATCAAAGGCTTTGCTGAAATCCAGGTAGATGACATCCATCGCATGCCCCTGATCTAGTTCCCTGGTCACGCAGTCAAAGAACTCGATCAGATTTGTTTGGCAAGATCGTCCTTCGGTAAAACCATGTTGCCTCGGGTCTTGCAAGCTGTTGGTTTTCAGAAAGTTCACTATTCGCTCTTTCAGGAGCGCCTCCATTACTTTTCCCGCCACCGAGGTAAGGCTCACGGGCCTGTAGTTTGACACTTCTTCCCTGTCACCACTTTTGTGTAGAGGTACGACATCAGCCATTCTCCAGTCCTGAGGAACCTCTCCTGTTTCCAAGGATCTGTTGAAGACATCCTTTAACGGTCCTGCAAGAACCTCTCTGAGCTCTTTCAGTATCCTGGGATGTATCCCATCCGGTCCCATGGCTTTGTCCACTTTCAGTTTAGCAAGTTGTTCTAACACCTCTTCTTCTGTGAATGGTGTGGTATCTACTTCATTCCCATTTTTATATGTGGGAGTCACAGCTGGTCCATCCCCAGGATCTTCTTTAGTAAACACAGAGCAGAAGTAATTGTTTAGCAATTTTGCTTTTTCAGTGTCACTTTCCACGAGTCCTTTCCCAGCACTTCTGAGTCCTGCAATTCCAACTCTGATCTTTTTCCTTTCCTGAATATACCTGAAGAAATTTTTGTTGCCACCCTTAACATCTTTAGCCATCTTTTCCTCTGCTTTTGATTTTGCTATCCTTATTACTCTTTTAGACTTTTTGAGTTGGATCCTGTATTCAGTTCTATGTTCTTCTGTCTGCAAGCTTTTGAATTTTGCAAAAGTTGTGTTGTTTGCCTTTATATGAGCAGCCACCTCTTTGGAAAACCAAATAGGTTTCCTTCTCCTCTTGCTTTTATTTACTTTTCTTACATATTTATCTGTTGCTCCTTTTATTGCCTCCTTTAGTTTAGCCCATTGCAATTCCACTTCCTTTATCTCTTCCCACCCCGTCATCTCCTCCTTTACGTACTCTGCCATTTTATTGAAGTCAGTGTATTTGAAGTTTAGGACTCTGAGCTTGCTATGATTGGCCTGTGCCATGGCTTTTATTTCAAACCACACCGTGTGATGGTCGCTGTTGCTCACAGGGGCACTCACGCAGACATTCGACACTCTATCACCGTTGGTGAGCACTACATCCAGCGTTGAGCTTTCCCTGGTTGGTTCCATCACCATTTGTCTAAATAATGCATCTTGGAGAGCATCCACAATTTTTTTGCTTCTTTCCAGATGTGCAGAAGGAGTAATCCAATCCACATCAGGTAGATTAAAGTCACCCAATATGATTGCTTCCCCCTTTGATGCTATCTTGGCAATATCTATAATCAATTCATTGTCTCTCTCTTCAATTTGAGTCGGAGGTCTATAGACTACAGCAATATGGATGACAGTGCCATCTCCTCTCTCCAACGCAATCCAGAGCGCTTCTTCTTTTCCCCATGTCCCCTGCATTTCAGTAGCTTTAATATTGCTTTTGACATACAAGGCTACTCCTCCTACTTACACATACACATACTAATACACATACTAACGTATCATCAGAGTTAAGAATGTACATAGTTTCCCCCAGTTACTTCCAAGTTGATCTCCCTGTTTATTGTAAATACAACTCAAAGTTCCTTGTGTTGTATAGTTGATGTTAAATGTAAACCGCTCTGATCTAAAATAGAGCGGTATAGAAGAACTGTTAAATAAAATAAATAAATAAATAAATCATCTTGTTCAGGTTGTTTATATTGCAGCAGAAGGTCACGTTAGGCATATTTTGCTCTCAAATAAGTCTGTTTAATTACAGAGCCAGGATACCTCTTGCTAAAAATTGGGTTTTCAACATTGAAGCCTCAGTTGAAAAAGCTGTTTCAGTTGAACAAATACAGCAAGCTCTTAGATATTGACTAATCGGAAGGCTACTCTTCAGCTTTAAAGGATGACAACTGTTGAACTGCAGATAGGCATTCCAAGTCACAAGTTTGCGGAAGAGAGAAGTTTGAATATTTCATGTAGTTCCTTTGATCCTAACATCCAAAAAGTCAATAATCGTAGCATTATAATTTAAAGAAAATTGAAGATTTCCATCCAATCTATGAATCCATTTATGAAACATAAGCAATTCAGTTTCGACCCCCATCCACAAAATGAAGATGTCATACAAATATCTTCTCCACATGCCGATCTTCAAAGCATATGGAGAGTTTGACAGATATTGCTCTTCAAAATCGGCTATGTATAATGATGCTACTGAGGGAGCCAATGTGGCCCCCATAGCTACCCCATGGTGTTGTTGAAAAATCCCCAATGAACCAAAAATAATTTCTATGGAGAACCATCTCAGCAATTTCAGAAAGAAAGCTGAGAGGCAAACGAGCTGGTGGGGGTCTAGACAATAGTGCTTTCAAAATTATTTGTAATGCATGAAGCTTGAGGAATATTTGTGCATAGATTACTTATGTCCATAGAGATCATATATGTAACAGAAGACCAGGAAGAAAAATCCTGTAATAATCATAGAAAATGGGCTGTATCTTGAACATGAGGGAATTTCATGAATCAAGGGTCGCAAGTACATATCAATGAAATGTGACAAAGGTTCTAACACCGAACCAATACCTGAGCCACTAATTGAGAACCTAAATATAAAAAGAGAAACGGTGCTACGTGTACTGGGGGTATTTTGGGATAAAGATCTTACTAGGGAAGCACCTGTTAGCTCGATTATCTCAAGTTCTTTTTTTTTAAGATGCGGCAACTTCGTAGGCTGCACCCATACTTTGTGCCACAATTTTTTAGATTCTTAGTACAGAGTACAGTGTTGAATGTTCTTGATTATTGTAATATAACTCTGTTAAACTGTTCTCAACAACATATGAAAAGGTTGCAGCTTTTCTAGAACACGGCAGTGAGGTTCATTTTTGGTGCCCACAAAAATGATTTGGTAATCCCTTTATTTGCATTCTTGCATTGGCTTAGGATATTTGTTTTTATATAAATTTTTTATGAATTTGTTCCAGTTTACTTCTCTGAAATGTTATTGCCTTTTTTTTTTTAAAGTACAAAGTCTAGATGCTTGCAGGGTACCATGACCCTTCTCTTCCCCCTCAAGTAGGAGAATTAAGAGTAAAAAGAGATTTGGGTTTACAATCCCATTTAAAGCAGCTGAGTTCTGGTCTAGGTTACTGAAAGATTTGAAGGAAATTGAAATGGTTGTGGTGTTTTGAAAGAAACTTAAAGTCTGGCTTTTTTCTGATTGACTATTTCTATTGTAACAGTTTTGTGAATTCTATTGCTATACTTGTGGTTTTCTATTGTAAACCACACTGATCCAATGAATAACTGGAAGTTTTGTGGTATAAAATTAATTTAAATAAATAAATCAGCAGTTAGAAAAAAAACACTCATAATTTTCATGGCAATACAATATCATGAAATGAACACGGTTTCCCCTCACTTTACATTTTTTTAATGAAATGGTTTAATAATTGGAAAAAACTTCTTAAAAAAAAAACCTCTTCACGTATGTTTAATGTTCATCAGGGATTCTCTTCTGTAGTTGTGTTACAATTTTCCTGAAATTTCTTTTCTCAGTTTGTTTGTAATTATAAGCGATAACCACATATTGCAGTCTCAACACATAATGGCACAGCAATTCCATTTTTTTAAAATGAGCCCTCCTAAAATATTTTACTGCTGTTTCATATCAATGGAACTGGTTAGATGGCAGTGGTCAGTCTGCATATGCAGTGTTACAAGTCTAATGTGGTCTGTAGCAAGATTGTCTGCAGACTAGTAGGGCTTCATTTGACATACAATTCCTCAATCAACCAACCGTCTCTGCAGAGCACTCATAATCTGTTTATCAACTGTCAATCCCAAGTCAATTCAAACTCTAAGACTGTGCACCACCCACCATAATGGTATCAACACACTAGTCTGAAAAGTGGGATAATAATCCCCTTTGCCATCAATGACGTTTCCATTTTTTTGTTGTTTCACTTCAGTCTGTGATTGTTAAGCTGGTTATTCACATCCGCCAGGCTTCTATTCAGCCTCCATAGCTCTTCCATGTCTCTGCTATCAGGTGCAAGATCTGCACATCATCTGTGAATTGAAAGCAAAGTCCTACCACCCTAATTATGTAAGTGTCACATGGATATTATACAAGTATGGTGACAGGGACAAATCATAGGGCACGCCCATAGGTCAAATTCCTGCGTACAGACTGAGATTGTCTCAACCCTACCCACTGAGATCTCTAGAGGAAAACCAATGCAGCGCCCTCCTTCATGCCCCACAGCCTTCAACATATGGTTGTTTGTGTTGAAGGCTATGGTCAAATCAAGGAACACGACCACTATCCTATTTTCCCCATCCATCTCCTGGTACATCTTCAAAAAATGGAAGCCAAAATAGTCTAATTACTAACATTTTTCCAAACTTCAAATTGATACTTGTTTAGTATAGAGGTTCCCAAACCTGTCCCAGGGTAGCCCTGGCCAGTCAGGTTTTCAGGTAATCCACAATGAATATTGCCGTTTGGCAATCTGACTAAAGTAACAATGGATCATTGGAAGCCTCGGTGTACTCTTTAATTTTCAGAAGTCGGATTTATCACAATTGTAAATACCTGCTGAGCTTTACTGAAATGGCGTGATGGGAAGAGGAGGTAAAAATAAATGATGAGCTAATCTTAGTCTTCTGATGATAGTGCCTAAAGAGGATTGTCTTATCAGGTTATGTGATCTTATGTAGTGCCAAGAGGAACTTCTGCAAGGTCTGGAACCTTCAGCTGTACTCGTGCCTCTCTGACATTACACCTGTTAAGGCCTGAAGAAACAAACTGAATAACAGAAAAAAGTGAACAATTCTCATGCAAATTTTGTAGACTATAATCCTGTCTCTTCCATAGTTTCACTGATAGATTAGTTAGTTAAGGCTTTGTGCAAATATGCCAAGAGAACATAAGAAATGCCATACTGGGTCAGACCAAGGTCCATCAACCCCAGCATCCTGTTTCTAACAGTGGCTAATCCAGGTCACAAGTACCTGGCATGTTCCAAAAAGGCACACAGGTTCCACAATGCTTGTCCTGGGGCAAGTAGTGGATTCCTTGGGTCCTCTTTAACAATGCTTTATGGATCTTTTCTCCAGAAACTTGTCCAAACTTTTTTTAAACCCAGCTACAGTAACAGCTTTTACTACTTCCTCCAGTAACAAATTACAGAGTTTGATTATGCATTGAGTGAAAAAATATTTTCTCTTATTGGTCTTAGATGAGTTACAATGTAGCTTCATTGCATGTCCCCTAGTCTTTCTATTTTTTGATAGCGTAAACAATGATTTACGTTTACCCGTTCCACTCCATTCATTAATTTATAGACCTCTATCATATCTTCTCTCAGCCATCTCTTTTCCAAGATGAAAAGCCCTAAACTTTTAAGCCTTTCCTTATATGGGTATCCTTCCATCCCCTTTACCGTTTTGGTGGCTCTTCTCTGTACCTTTTCTAATTCTGCAATATCCTTTTTAAGATACGGCGACCAGACTTGCACACAATATTCAAGATGTGGTCGCACCATGGAATGATACAGAGGCATTATAATTTATTTATTTATTTATTTATTTATTTATATTTCTTATATACCGCGCTATTATAATCAGTGCGGTTTACATTTGAAACAGAACATACAAGAATGTAAGCAAGTTACATCAAGTTTTTTACATTGAACAGGGAATGTAAAACATGGAGTAAAAACGAGGGAGGAAACTATGTACATATTATAAACAAATATAATGCTCTTACGGTAAATAAAAATATGACCTTTGTCTAGAGGGTTGGCTAGATGGTCGAGGAGGTCAGTGGGAGAGATAGTGGTTAGCCATTATCTACAGGAAGATGATCTGAGGGACGGGTTAGGCAGGGAGGTGAGGTGGGGGCATTGTAAATGTCGGGAATGCTGTCAGGGTAATATTGTAGGAACAGGTGATGTTTGAGGGCTTTACGGAATAGTGCCAAATTTGGGATGGCCCGGATTTCTGCTGGGAGGGCGTTCCATGCCATAGGTGCAGCAATGGAGAAGGCTCTACTTGCTGTTGATTTCTTACATTTTACCAACACTTTTGGGACTTCAAGTTTATTCAACGAAGTAGATCTTCTAGTTCTATTATCATTGGTTTTATTCTCCATTCCTTTCCTTATGATACCTAGCATTCTTTTTGCTCTCTTGGCTGCCATCACACACAAGGCAGAGGGTTTCAATGTGTTATCCAAGATGATGCCTAAATCTTTTTCCTGGGTGGTGGTTCCTAATGTGGAACCTTGCATCATGTAACCATAGTTTGGGTTGTTCTTTCCTAGGTGCATAACTTTGCACTTGTCCACATTAAATTTCATCTGCCATTTGAATCTCCAGTCTTCCAATTTGTCAAGATCCTCTTGCAATTTTTCACAATCCTCTTTTAACAACTTTCAATAATTTTGTGTCATCTGCAAATTGATCACCTTACTTACTATGTTGATTTCCAGGTCATTTATGACTATGTTAAAAAGCAGTGGAGCCAGCACAGATCTCTGGGGAATTCACCATTCACCTTTCTCCACTGAGAAAATTGGCCATTTAGCCCTGCCCTCTGCTTTCTATCTTTTAACCAGTTCCCGATCCACAATAGTACACTGCCTTCAATCCCATGATTTTTTAATTTTGCGAAGAGACTCGCATGAGGGAACTTGCCAAAGGCTTTCTGAAGATCCAGGTGTACTGGAGGGCACAATGTAGAATAACAAGAAGTTTGTTTAGGGTGTAATAATTTTCTGGTGTAAGTTTGGGCATAGGACCTAAGTACTGGAATGTTTTATCTGTTATGATTTACTGGCTGCCTTTTAGAAAGAGAAATTGGGGGGAGGAGTGGCCTAGTGGTTAGGACAAGGTACTTCGGGCCGGAGGGCCGGGGGTTCAAGTCCCACCTGGGGACAGCAATCTCAGGCCGGAGGGACTGGGATTTCTAGTCCTATAGGCACTCCTTGTGGTCTTGGGCAAGCCACTTAACCCTCCATTGCCCATGTTCCCTGTAAGTATTAGCGTATGTGTGTCATATCCCCTCGTGTTAAATGTATCTCCCAATTGACCGCTTTGACCCGGTGAAAAGCGGGATATAAATACAGCTAAAATAAAATAAAATAAATTGTCCAAGGCAGGGTAGTACAACTTAGATAAATTGGAAAACAGAAAAGACCCATAGAGTTGAGGCATAGGATAAATAATCCTCATGTAGAAATTGCTGTATGCTTATAAATAATTATAAAAAGGTATATTCTTTTTTAAAATACAAAGTCCTCTGTAGTCATTTAGCAGTCTGTTAATTCCACAGGGTATTCCTATAATCACTCATTCTCCTCTGTTCATCAGTGTCTGCGGTTCACTCAAAGGAGATAAATTCCCGAGGATTGAGAAAGAGCAGTAGTTGGTCAAACAGCTTGTTGTTATGGTCTTTATGTTATAATGTAAACCGCGCTGATGCCGAATAGTGCGGTATATAAGAACTTGTAATAAATAAATAAATAAAAAATAAATGTGGCCTAAACTCCAGGCTGCAACTCTTTAAATCTTATTAATGGAATCCAGGCTCAGAATTAACATTTCCCTAATAGTGTGTTTATTGAGATTCAAGTCTGCCATCCCCTAGCATAAACCTTTCCAGCTGGTAGAAGGATTCAGAACAGTGTTTCTTACCCGCTGTGTCCGCCATTGTCTCTTCAATTTTAAGTTTGAACTTGCAATGCTGATGGACCCTGCATATTTAGATTTCACATTGAAGTAGACAGAAGTGACAGCTGCAGGAGAGAAGTACTGTTTTATCCTCCGCTGCCCCTTGCCTTAGGCCATACATAGGCTTTTAAATAAGCATTAATAGTTTGAATTAGTTAGAGCTTGCAACCGGCAGCCACTGCAGGCTGAGTTTTAAAGGCAAAATCTTGCCTCTAATGGAGCCCCTCCTGTGTTTTGTATCAATGAAGCCATCTTGGTGATTGTGACAAGTTGACAAATACAGGTGCCTGGGCATTTTTCTTCTTTTTTCGCCCCTAGATCCTTCCTCCTACTTTTCATAGTCTGATCATTGCAGCTGGTTCAGAGACTGGGAGCCATGCACCAGAGGAAGAGGTGGAGGTATAAACTGTATAACAGAATACAAAGAGCCTAAGATAAGCCCCGAGGATCTTGAATAGGTGGGTGTGATTATGAGAGTAAAGCTTGAGATACAGTAGCAAAAGCTTTGCAGATTTGTACTGTGAAAGAGCAAACTAGAGGGGCCTTTCAGATCTTATGTTCTCTCATTTTCTATGGTACATTTCTATAATGCCTTCTGTTTCTGATATCCAGACTTTAAGTCTGGCAAATGTATTCTTAAGATCTCCCATCTGTAGTCTTGCTGTGGTGATAATCTTGCTTACTCCTCATTTTCTGATCGAGGAGTTAAGATGGCGCAATTCTTAACAGCTGTTTGAGCTCATCAAAGCCATCCAAAAATGCCAAAATGAAGGGCATGTAAAAAGAGGACAAATCTAGACATAGTTAATGCAAGAATTGTTTTCATTTCAAATATTCCCTTTAATCTTATCATGGCGCTCTTTGCTTTAAAATACATTATGAGCTCAGAAAATTAAAGCAAGCTCCCAAAACATAAGGGTATTGCTCTGCTCAGTGAGGGGGATTTAAGGGTCTATTTACTAAACTGTGTTAGCTGTTAATGTAGTAGATAGCACACGCTAAATGGTCATGTTAACAGCGTACAAAATCATTGCGTTAGCACGCCTTGTGACCTTGGGCAAGTCATTTTACCCTCCATTGCCTCGGAAGAAAAGGCTGGCAGTCTACTTCCAGTGATACATTGCCGAGAAAACCCAGAGGCAGCTTGGTCGCTAGGAGTCAGCACCGACTTGACAGCGCTAAAAAAAAGAAATAATAATAAAAAATCTGCAGAACGTGTTATCTGCAAGAGTGGGCGGGATTAGGGTGGAGAGGGGGCATGTCAGCAACACGCGGTTTCCACGGGCCTCAACAGCGCATGGTAACTGACAGATTTTCAGACAACATGGGTGGCATTAACTGCATCCAGGCTGCTGTCCAACTACACTGAAAATTTGGTGCGTTACCTGCTGAGGAAATGCTCTACATTCCCCCCAATAGATAGCTGCAAAAGTCCCGCATTTACACTACAATACCTGCATGTTCTGCCATGTGAACTGCAAAGGCTAACACGCTACAACAAATATGCCCCTCCGTCTAGCCTGCTGCACAAAAGAAGCTTTGCACATAGATAGCATTTTATTATTGAAACCAATCACACGGTGAAAAAAAAATTCATGACCTATAAGATACATTTTAGATAAGACGTGGAGATTGGAATTAGAATTGAGTCATCCAGGTTGGGATGTGCACAGTTCTGGTGGTATTTTAAGAAAGACTCTGCCAAACATGGAGTCTTTTGTAAAATACTCGTACATACGAGGACACGAAGGAGTGCACATGGATTTGCCAACGCGCGGAGGTGGAAAAGCCGCTTTACAAATCTAGAGATGGAAAAAAATCAGTGGAATTAACTCCGCAACTTGTAAGCTGGTTATTTTGCAAACTTACATATATAAATGCCACCAATTAAAAACAAGCAAATAGAAATCTTTTCTCTTATTGGTCTTAGATGAGTTACATTGTAGCTTCATTGCGTGTCCCCTAGTCTTTCTATTTTTTGATAGCGTAAACAATGATTTACGTTTACCTGTTCCACTCCATTCATTAATGGTCGATGACTTTTCTATTTGCTTGATATTACTAGCAGTCATTGCTTGACGGAGGTTGTGTGTTTTGATTTGACCAGTTAAAAACAGGCTGCTATTTTGAATTCATTTCACTTTGGAGAGGAAAATAACCAATGGAGGATTAAGGAGGATAACTCCTCTTGTAAAGGGCTAGCCGCAACAAGCACTTTTGAAAAACCCGTATATGCCAGGAAGCAGCTGCAAATCCCAACATGGACAATTTTGGTCATTCATTTGTATTCCCAGGGCCGGATTTACCTATACGCCAACTACGCCGGGGCGTAGGGCCCACAGCTGGCAAGGGCCCACAAAAATTGAACAAATTGTTAGCTTTTTAAAAATTAAATTTAAAAAAAAACCGCGGGCTGCTGCCGCAGCAGCATGGACTGTCCCGCGGGGCCCCCTCTGCCCAGCTGAGCCCCTCCGTGCCGGCTTTGAGAGGCGCGAAGGGAGAGTGTCTCCCTCGCGTCTCTGTTAAGCCCGCAGGGGCAGATGGGAAATTTCTCTCAAAGCCGGCACGGAGGGGCTCAGCCGGGCAGAGGGGGCCCCGCGGGACAGTCCATGCTGCTACAGCGGCAGCAGCAGCGGCCAGCGTTTTATTTATTTTTTATTAAAGTTTACTTGAGCCGATGGGGGGGGCTGGGGGGGTTAAGACTGGAGTTGGGCTGACATGAAGAAACCAGAAGAAAGTGGCTGGAGCAATTGCAGCTGAAAAAAAATGCACAAAAGGTAGAAAAATATCTTTATTTTGAATTTATTAATTGGAATATGTCAGCTCTGGTAAATGTGCATCATTAACGTCTGCACTTTGTTTAGTACAAGAGTAAATTAATGTATAGTTTTATTTCTACAGTGTTGTACATTCCAAGTTTGGCTTTTGGGATTCCCAGTTTAATTATGACGTCAGGGCCAACAGCGCGCAGCTGATCCGGCGTGCTCGTTTTTATCTTTTCTGGGGGCCCACAATTTTTGTTGGCGTAGGGCCTCACTCAAGGTAAATCCGGCCCTGTGTATTCCCCATATAATATGGGAAATACACATGTAGATTTTTGGCCTGCCCAGGCCATGTCCTAACCACCACCCTCTCTCCCTCACCCCGGACATGCCCTCTTACAATTTCTATGTATTCTAGGCATCCCTGTGTAAATTTAGCTTTTCTAAAATTGCCATTTGTATGTGGATGTCATTTTCACGTGTAAATTCCAGATTTTCCATGTAGAAATTGCAAATAAGGCGTCTAAAATAACCCTATGGCTAGATTTGTATGATCCAATGCCATCGATGACAACTGCACCTCAGGTAAGTACTGTCCATGAAGCAAGACAAACTGACTGGTGGTACAGATCTTTCCCGCTTCAATGACTGCTCTTAAGGAAGGTATGATCCAAATTCAGGTAAGTGGTGATAAACTCTGGGAAATCTCTCTTCTGGACAAGTTCAAGGAACATTTCGGTTGCAGTATGCAATCTGTACTTGTCACTGGGAAGAAAAAGCATTGATTAACTGGTTTACATATGTTATGTTAATTGAGCTTGATATATTGCTCGCATTTGCAGCAGGGCACTGTACAATAAAAACAAGTAGCAATGGAGGAAAGAAAAAGGAACTCCATATAAAATAGGAAAGATAGGAGCATTCATACTGAAGCAGGGACCAAGGTCAGGAGAGTGAGGGGATCAAGGTCAGGAGAGGGAGAGGTTAGGGGAAGTCAAGTAGCTGGTAAATCAAAGACTTCTCGAGTTTTGAGTGGTGATTTAAAGCTAGCATCCAATCTGAGGGCTGAGTGTAGAGTGAGATAAGGGATGACAATAGTTGAAAAAATTCAAAAATAGAATACTGCCAAATCAAATCAAAATAAATAAAACATATCCTGGGGCTGGCCTGATGTTTCAGTGGTAGCACAATGAATTCGCATGAATAAGACCCAGTTTCAGTGCCTGCAATGTGACAACAGACATTCCTAAAATAAGTTAGCTGTGCCACTCCTGGTAGTTTTTCCAGCAGGTGGACGTACTACCAGCCTCTTGAGCGACTCAAAACAATAATTTTGTGCTCATTGCTACCGTTTATCAGGCTGAGGCCTGGAGGATGTAGCATGACCACGTACTTCAAAGACATGCTGAGGTTCAAATGTAGTATTTCTAGAAACTTATTCCTAGCTCCTAAAAGTGGAGGAGTAGTCTAATAGAGTATCAGGTTAAGAACTAGGGACATCCAAAGTTCAAATCTCACTTTTCTCATTGGTGTTCCTTGCGACTTTAGGCAAGTCAGTTCACCCTCCATTGTCTAAGGTAAAAATGTAAATTGTCAGCTCTCTGGGAACAGGGAAATACTTCCGATACCTGAATGTAACCTTGAGCTAAGTCCAAACAAAAAAATAATCTGTGTGTTAATCACAGTCTCCAGTCATTGACCATGGTGATCATACCTGGGTCATCGACATAAAGAGCAGCGTTAAATGTTAGGGCCTAGCCCTCTATTTTTTATTGAAATATCACAGTAAAGAGATATAGTTTCTGCAATCTCAGCTAGCACTAGATCTTGCTTTATTATCTATGGTTTCTACTGGGAGAGAAGGGGATCACTGAAAATCCATCCAAGAACTGCGATCCAAAAATAATTCAAGTTTGAGAGCTACCTGACTTTTCTGATTGCAAGTCTTGGAATCCAAAAATCAGTACAGCTTCAATCTGAGGAGTGCATAGTTTGTAAAATTGTATATTATAATGTTTCATAGGCCTGGATAAATTATATGAAGGTACTAGAAGTGCTTAACAATAAATACTTTTAAGCATAATATTGCTTGAAATGTGCTATTTCCTGCTCCTTTCATAGTATTTTACTGTACTGCCGCTTTTTCCGAGATTCCCTTGCTGTACTCTTACCCCTCGCTTCCTTCTCCTAGTTCTTCTACCTCGTTCCGCTCTTCTAGCCATCCCGCTTCCTTCTGGCTCTCCTGCTGCCAATCTACCTTCTTTCTCCACCTTCTCCATTATCTCTCTCTCGCTTATTTTATTTTATTGCTGTCACAGATTCATCTTTTTCCCCCTTGTGCAACTTTTTTCTTTTAAGCTTCCTTTACTCCTTTGCGCTCTTTCACTTATTCCTTTCTTTCCCCTTCCTTTTCTTTTGTCTGTCCCATTTGCTTTCTCTTTTGCTCTTTTCCTCCCAAGTCTTTGTTCTCTCTCTCCCTTCTTCCCTTCTCTTCCTCGTATTTGGTTCTCGTATTTGGTTTTGATACCTGAATAAGTCAAAGATAAACCGAAACCTGACCCACAGAACAGCCAGTCCATGCTCTAACCACACCTCATGATTTTAAGACTTTTTTTTAGAAGAAGAATAAAATCTGCTTGAGGTTGACACTGACCTGTCAGATGAACACTGCAAACCTTGTAGCTCCTGTTCAACTTCTTCGACCAGGCTTTGAACAAGGCTCCTGGAGACCGTTCTGTTATCATCCTCTAATTTGACTTCATGGAAAATCCACTGCCAAACCTGAAATGATGATACATTCTGTATGTTTGCTTACAACAGGTCCACACTGTCGCCTGGTCTTAACATTTAAGAATGTTAATAGTTGGAATGAAAGAGGTTTCCTACTTGGTTCCGTTTTAATTTTTGACCTTAATGATAACGCCAAAGTATAAACAGGAGAATTACAAGTTCTTACCGTGATACCCTTATTTAACTGAAATATGTCTCTTCTTATGCAATACAAAGGGTATAAATGAAACACTTTGTGTTTCTTGAGCTGTGATACTGTCCAAAGTAGGAACAATAAAACCAATTCAGAATAAGTGTGTGAAATACTTCTGCTTATTTCTACAGTACTAACAGGAATAGTATGTGACCCCCAAGCTTCCTCAGCACTAATAATTGGCTAATTAGAACCGGGTGCTTAAATAATTGGGTAACAAGTAAACTACCCTGCAGCGCTAATCTGCGGATAGAGTTTGGATATCCTGTCCTATACAGAGGTCCAAAAGGTTATGAACCTTTGATCTTCAACATAAAATTTAGTGGGAACTACATCGGGCCACAATCAAAAGAAATTTCGGAGGATCTATGAAAAAGTAGTTTATTAGTTATTTATTTATTTACTACAATAGGCCTGTCATCCTGAATATCCACAGGGCGGGTTCCACAGTGACACACACTTGTCCTGCCAAGATCACAACAGAAAATCAGTCATGAAATCAGAGAAAACCCCAAACTAATATCTAAAACTTTGCAGGTCTCTCTTTCTGTGGCTGATGTGAGCATTCATGCATCTATCATCATGAAAAGAATGACGGCAATCTGTTCACGGGAGGATGGCTAGGAAGAAACGACTGCTCTCGACACAGAACTCTGCTGCCTGTCTCAGGTTCACCAAACAGCCTCTGGATGATTCCCAGGACTTTGGGAATAATATTTCTCTGTGGATAAGCAGAATAAGGGCTCACATATGGGTGATGTCATCGATGGGCCCCCGCATGGGAAACCTCTTCCAACTTCCAGAGGCTTTTGAAGGGGATCATTCTGCACGCGCCTCTGTTCCTGTGTGAGCCTCTGTTCTTGCGTGCGTGCACCTCTGTTCCTGCGTGCACCTCTGTTCCTGCATGCACCTCTGTTCCTGCATGCATGCACTGCTGTTCCTGCGTGCGCCTCTGTTCCTGCATGCATGCACCGCTGTTCTGGCATGCGCCTCTGTTCCTGCATGCACCTCTGTTCCTGCGTGCGCCTCTGTTCTTGCATGTATGCACCTCTGTTCCTGCGTGCGCCTCTGTTCCTGCATGCATGCACCTCTGTTCCTGCGTGCGCCTCTGTTCCTGCATGCATGCACCGCTGTTCCGGCGTGCGCCTCTGTTCCTGCATGCATGCACCGCTGTTCCGGCATGCGCCTCTGTTCTTGCATGCACCACTGTTCCTGCATGTGCCTCTGTTCTTGTGTGCATGCACCTCTGTTCCTGCGTGTGCCTCTGTTCTTGCATGCATGCACCTCTGTTCCTGCGTGCGCCTCTGTTCTTGCATGCACTGCTGTTCCTGCATGCGCCTCTGTTCTTGTGTGCATGCACCTCTGTTCCTGCGTGTGCCTCTGTTCTTGCATGCATGCACCTCTGTTCCTGCGTGCACCTGTTCTTGCATGCACTGCTGTTCCTGCATGCGCCTCTGTTCTTGTGTGCATGCACCTCTGTTCCTGCGTGTGCCTCTGTTCTTGCATGCATGCACCTCTGTTCATGCATGTGCCTCTGTTCCTGTGTGCGCCTCTGTTCTTGCATGCATGCGCCTCTGTTCATGCATGTGCCTCTGTTCATGCGTACATGCACCTCTGTTCCTGTGTGCATGCACCTCTGTTCCTGTGTGTGCCTCTGTTCTTGCATGCACCACTGTTCCTGCATGCACCTCTGTTCTTGTGTGCATGCACCTCTGTTCCTGCGTGTGCCTCTGTTCTTGCATGCACTGCTGTTCCTGCATGCGCCTCTGTTCTTGTGTGCATGCACCTCTGTTCCTGCATGTGCCTCTGTTCCTGTGTGCGCCTCTGTTCTTGCATGCATGCGCCTCTGTTCTTGCATGCATGCACCTCTGTTCATGCATGTGCCTCTGTTCATGCGTACATGCACCTATGTTCCTGCGTGCATGCACCTCTGTTCCTGTGTGCATGCACTTCTGTTCCTGTGTGCGCCTCTGTTTCTTCTTGTCACATCTTCTTCAGTCTTTGTTCCTCCATGCGCCTCTGTTCATGCATGTGCCTCTGTTCCTGCGTGCGCGCACCTCTGTTCCTGCGTGCGCCTCCGTTTCTTCTTGTCACATCGTCTTCAGTCTTTGTTCCTCCGTGGAGCCCTACAGATGTATTTCTTGTCATTTGTGCTCTTCACAGATCTTCCCAGTATTTTTGTGAGTTGTAGTGCTCTTTTGGTTCATTACCACTGTGGCTGTAGTTGCTTTTATTCCTTCTAGTTTTTTCATGATTTGTTTTTTGGTTGTTTGTAAGTGTCGGTGATTTTTGCTGCACCGCTACCATGGGTTGCATTTAGGTCTCATACAGTTTGGCTACATCTTTCTTATTTTTTCTAATCTTTCAAAATCAAGTTGTTTGATTTTTCTATGATTATTTTTCTGGATAACGTCCCAAAAATATCCAGTGTGTTTAAAAAATGCTTATGGTGTGGCAGGACCATGTCTCTATAGTCATAATTGATGTTTGCAGTGCTTGGGGACCAACCATGACCCTTCTTGTCATTTGTTTGCAGATGACAAAAGAGGTCTCAAGAGTTGAGAAGAAAAGTGCAAAAGTATTTCTGGTGTGGATAAGACCAATTCCACATTGGTATTGGTGGCATTGGTCTATATGCCCAGTATCGGTCTCCTACTGATTCCACCCCAAGGAAAAGATTTGTCCTTATGCTCCTGCATCATCCATGTGCATCAAGACCATCTCTAGTCCCCTCTCTGTTGTGTGTCTGTCTTGCATAGATTGAAATATCTATTGAGCAGGGACTACTCTCATGTGTATATGTACAGCACTGTGTATGCCTTGTAGTGCTATACAAATGATAAATAGTAGTAGTAGTAATCTTTGAAGGTACTGAGAATCAAAGGTGCAGAGGTTGAGATGCATCAGCATTGAGGTTCATCAGAGCATGAATGTAAGGGCATTAAGGTCCTCAATAAACCTTGGCCCTCGAAGCAGCCTTGACGTGAGGACCACTCGTCCTCCAAGATACCAGAGAGGCCGCACCAAACTCCAGAAGGCTGAGACCAGCCTGCCATTATCCCCTGCCAGATTCCACAGACATCGGCCAAATCTGCTGAGGCCACAACACCTATGTCATTAGCAGCCCTCGAGGAGCATCTCATGAGGGGCTTTGAAGAACAGATGACTAAGTTCTTTGCTCTGTGCGAGACCGCTTCTTTGACATTGAGCCAATGCTCGAGACTCATCACTTGCCTGTAAGGAGAGGAATCAGCATCGGGACCTTGAAAGGCTTCAGCACCGATGTTTGACCGGCAAACTTTTCCCCACAGTCCTTCTGCAATAGCACTTACAAAAATCTTAAAATAAAGGATTAAGAACCAATCCCTGCAGCACAAAACTGGTAATTCTTTTATCTTCAGAGTAAACTCAATTTACTACTATCCTCTGTCATTTCTAAAATGGAAAAAAAGAAATCTCAGGACTTCCAATGGTCGGCGCCAGGCATGAACATATGAAACGAAGCTCCTGAGAGCTAAGCATTAATTATCCAAGCTAATAATAGAAAACGTAGTCCCAGAGCACGCAGCGGTGTTAGGAAGGGAGCGGAGACTTGGGACATGGTGAAACGGCAGCCAGTGCCCTACTGAACAACACATGCCAAAGCAGCAGCATGGCATGGCATTGACCGAAATACTGGAGAACAAGAGAGGACTGAATCAGCATGCAGCGAGACAGATGGTCACTAAAGAGGATACGCATGTATGGCTCGAGGAAATAAAATGTGAAATAGCCTTGGTTAAAGGTAAAATCAATAAGGAAATCCATGAAAGAAAAGATGACTTGGCTGAACTTGGGGCAGGAGGAGAAGCAGATGGATGTCCAGGATAACACTTTTGAGGAAATAAGGAGGAATTCATAGGGATTTGCTTATGAAAGTAGAATATCTCAAAAATAGATTGAGATGCAATAACGTCAGGAGACTGTCTAGTGGTTAGAGTAACTGCCTAGTATCCAGAAGATCAAGGGTTCGATTTCCACTGGCACGCCTTGTGACCTTGGGCAAGTCACTTTACCCTCCACTGCCTTGGAAGAAAAGGCCTGACAATCTACTTCCGGTGATACATTGCCAAGAAAACCCAGAGGCAGCTGGGTTGCCAGGAGTCAGCAATGACTTAGCACTAAAAAAAGTTCAACAATTCTACAATTGGTTGATAGGCACCAAGGACAGTAATAGCACAAAAACAAAGGTAAAAGTGAACAGAACTCATAGGCCACAGGCAGTGGAGAGGGGAGTTATCCTGGGACATAGTGGCCTGCATGCATAATTTTGGAGATAAGAATCTGTTTTTGACTAAAGCTAGACAGACCTGGTCAGAACAAAAGAAACAATTTAAATATAGAAATATATAATGACTTGTCATGTATCATTCTACAAAGACATAAGAACCTAACCAAAGTGACTGTTCTCCTCAAAAAGGGAAAATATAAAGCGTAGTTACTCACCTGTAACAGGTATTCTCTGGGGACATCAGGAATCACTCCTCACATATGGGTGATGTTGGCGCCGACGGAGCCCACTCAGTAGCTTCTCCCCAGCTTTCAAAGAAAACCTGTGGGAGATGTACCACGCATGTGTGGTCCCCTTCCGGCCCAAGGGTGCTATCATGCAGAGAGGGTTGTGAGGAGAGATGGCATCCATCCAGAGCAGAGATGGCATCCATCTGTCCAAGAAAGGTCAACGCATCTTTGGTAGTAGACTGGCTAATCTACTGAAGAGGGCTTTAAACTAGATTCGTTGGGGATAGGTGAAGAAAGCCCCCAGGTAAGTGAAAGCCCCCAGGTAGGTGATACATTAAATACCTTTATGGAAATGGGTAACAGGGGTAACATATGGAAAGCAGTGTGTATAAATGCCCATAGCATGGGAAATAAGATCCCTGATGTTGAAGCTTTTGTGGGAGTAGCTGACTTGGATTTAGTGGCAGTTACAGAAACATGGTTCACAGAAAACCATGACTGGGATGTAACTATACCTGGCTATACTTTATTCAGAAAGGACAGGGTAGGAAGAAGGGGAGGAGGAGTGGCACTATATGTAAAAACTACTATTAAAGCTTTGGAATTACAGAGCTTAAAAGGGAGAGAGGAGGCATTGTGGGTTAAACTAGAAAGAGGGAAAGAGAAATCTATTTGCATTGGTGTGATATATAGACCTCCCTCACAAGAGGAAGAGGTGGACAGAGAGTTAATTGAAGACATACGCAGCATTGCTAGGAAAGGGGAAGTGCTACTAATAGGAGATTTCAATATGCCAGATGTTGATTGGCACATTCCTGCTGCAGTACCATCTAGAAGTAAGGAGATCCTGGATTCTCTACAGGGAGAACTATTCAGGCAATTGGTAACAGACCCCACACATGAAGGGACCATACTGGACTTGGTGCTTACCAATGGTGAAAGTGTTTCTGATGTTGTAGTGGGAGATCATTTTGCATCCAGTGATCACCAGATGGTGTGGTTTAGTATTAGGACTAGGGCTATTAGAATCCATTCCAAGGTGAGGATCTTAGACTTTAGGAAGACTAACTTTGCGAAGATGGGCCAATACCTCAGGGAGTCGTTAGTGGGATGGGAACAGCTGGGGGATGTAGAAAAACAGTGGGCAAAACTGAAAGGGGATATTTTAAGGGCAACCAACCTTTTTGTTAAAATGGTAAATAAAGGCAAAAGGAAAAGGAGACCGCTATGGTTTTCTAAGGAAGTAGCTGAAAAAGTGAAGAAAAAGAGGGAGGCCTTCATGAAATACAAGAGATCACAGAGAGAGGAAGACAGGCATCTGTATTTGGAAAAACTTAGAGAAGCTAGCAAAGTAGTCAAGAAGGCAAAGATTCTAAAGGAGGAGGAAATAGCCAATGCAATAAAATGGGGGGATAAGACATTTTTCAGATATATTAGTGAGAAGAGGAAGGGCAAAAGTGGTATTGTCAGACTCAAGGGTGCAGGGGGGGAATATGTAGAAGCTGATAAGGATAAAGCGGAATTGCTTAACAAATATTTTTGTTCTGTGTTCACAGATGAAGAACCAGGAGCAGGACCTCAGAAAACACCCACAAATAGGAACAGAAGCGAGGGACATCTTGAACAATTTTCAGAAGACTGTGTTCGTGAGAAACTAGCTCAACTTAAAGTAGACAAAGCGATGGGACCGGATAGGATACACCCTAGAATACTGAGGGAACTTGGGGATGTTCTAGCAACTCCACTAACTGACCTTTTCAATGCCTCGTTGGAGTCGGGAGTGATGCCAAAGGACTGGAGAGAGGCTCATGTGGTGCCTTTACATAAAAGCGGAAGTAAGGATGTGGTTGAAAACTACAGGCCTCTTAGTTTAACTTCGGTGGTGAGTAAATTATTGGAAATGCTACTGAAAGAGAAAATAGTGAGGTTTCTGGAGTCCAGCAGATTACAGGATCCGAGGCAGCATGGATTCACCAGAGGCAGGTCTTGTCAGACAAATCTGATTGATTTCTTTGACTGGGTGACCAGGGAGTTGGACCGAGGGAGAGCTCTAGATGTGGTGTATTTAGATTTCAGTAAAGCCTTTGACACTGTTCCTCACAGGCAACTTATAAACAAACTGAGCACCTTAGGGATGGACCCTAAAGTTACTGCTTGGGTTAGAAATTGGTTGGGTGGGAGGCGACAAAGAGTACAAGTAAATGGAGCTCACTCTGAGGAGAAGGATGTTACCAGTGGTGTGCCCCAGGGATCTGTCCTTGGTCCGATTCTTTTTAACATCTTTGTTAGTGATATAGCGGAAGGGCTGTCGGGTAAGGTTTGCCTCTTTGCAGATAATACCAAAATCTGCAATAGAGTAGACACCCAGGAAGGTGTAGATAACATGAGGAGGGATCTAGCTAAGCTTGAAGAATGGTCTAGAATTTGGCAGCTGGGATTTAATGTTAAAAAATGTAAGGTCATGCATTTGGGCTGCAGCAATCCAAGGGAGCAATACAGTATAGGAGGTGAAGTACTTTTGTCCACTAAAGAAGAGCGGGACCTAGGCGTGGTTGTGTCTGATGATCTTAAAGTAGCTAAACAGGTAGAAAAGGCAACGGCAAAAGCTAGAAGGATGCTTGGGTGCATACGGAGAGGAATGGCTAGCAGAAAAAAGGAGGTGATAATGCCTCTGTATAAGTCTTTGGTGCGACCTCATTTGGAGTATAGTGTGCAATTCTGGAGACCGCACCTTCAAAAGGATGTGACCAGGATGGAGTTGGTGCAGAGGGTGGCTACTAAAATGACTAGTGGTCTTCATTATAAAGCATATGAGGACAGACTTAAGGATCTTAATATGTACACCTCAGAGAAAAGGCGGGATAGAGGTGATATAATTGAGATGTTTAAATACCTCCATGGCATAAATGTTCAGGGAGAGAGCCTCTTTCAATTGAAAGCAAGTTCTGCTACAAGGGGACATGGGATGAGGGTGAAGGGAGATAGATTCAGGAGTGATATGCGGAAATATTTCTTTACGGAAAGAGTAGTGGATCCATGGAATAGTCTCCCAGTGGAGGTGGTAGAGATGAGGACAGTAACTGAATTCAAAAAAGCATGGGACCAACACAGAGGATCTCTAAAGGTAAAAAGTGGACTGTTGTAGTTGTTGATATGGAAGGACAGACTAGATAGGCCATGTGGTCTTTTTCTGTCATCATGTTTCTATGTTTCTGATTCCTGCTGTCCTTGGAGAACACCTGTTAAAGGTGAGTAACTATGCTTTCTCCGGGAACAAGCATGAAGTCAATCCTCACATAGAGCAAAATGGCCAATTTTACCAATGGAGAAAAGTGAATAGTGGAGTACTCCAGGGATCTGTGCTGGGTCCTCTGTTTTTTTAACATATTCGTAAATGACCTGGAAATGGGAATAACAAGTGAGGTAATCAAATTTGTAGATGACACAAAATTATTCAAAGTTGTTAAAACCCATGAGGATTGTGAAAAATTGCAAGAGGACCTTGATAAATTGGAAGACTGGGCATCCAAATGACAGATGAAATTTAATATGGACAAGTGCCAGGTTATGCACCTAGGAAAGAACAACCCAAACTATGGTTCCACAATGCAAGATTCCACATTAGGAACCACCACCCAGGAAAAAGATTTAGGTGTCATCATGGATAACATGCTAAAACCCTCCGCCCAGTGTGGAAGCGGCGGCCAAGAAAGCAAATAGAATGCTAGGTATCATAAGGAAAGGAATGGAGAATAAAAACAAGGATATTATAATGCCTCTGTATCATTCCATGTTGTGACCACACCTTGAATATTGTGTGCAATTCTGGTCGCCATATCTTAAAAAGGATATAGCGTTATTAGAAAAGGTACAGAGAAGAGCCACCAAAATGGTAAAGGGGATGGAAGGATACCCCTATGAAGAGAGACTAAAAAGGTTAGGGCTCTTCAACCTGGAAAAGAGACGGATGAGGGGAGATATGATAGACATCTAAAATTAATGAAGGGAATTGAACGGGTAAACGTAGACCGATTGTTTATGCCATCAAGATATAAAAAGACTAGGGGACATGCAATGAAGCTGCTGTGTAACCTATTTAAGACTAATAAGACAAAATATTTTTTCACTCAACATGTAATCAAGCTCTGGAATTTGCTACCAGAGGATGCAGTAAAAGCTATTAGTGTAGCTGGGTTTAAAACTGGTTTAGACAAGTTCCTGGAGGAAAGGTCCATAAACCATTATTAAAGGGGACCCGGGAAATCTACTGCTTGCCCCAGTACAAGCACTGTGAAATCTGTGTCTTTTGGGGAAACTGCTAGGTACTTGTGTCCTAGATTGGCCAATGTTGGAAACAGGATACTGGGCTTGATGAACTTTGGTCTGACCCAGTATGGCATATCTTATGTTCTTATGTGGAACTCCCTAGCTATAGGCCATTGAGAAACCTGTAAAAAGCCACGGGTGACTAGAAAAGGGTGAGTCATGAGCAGCAGCAATGAGTCTTGAGAGAGAGACTCAGGAGCGGCCCAAGTGTCCAGTGAGAAACCAGCACTGTGATAGCCTGAACACACAAGGGCCGGAGGACTGGAGTTGCCTACACCCTGAATAGTTAATGGAGTACTGCCTGGCCAAAGGCACTGTCCCTACGGGACTCCCTCTCCAGGCAATAATGAGCTGTGAAGGTATAGACTAAGGACCAGGTGGTGGCTCGGCAGATTCTGACAGAGGAATGGGATGCAGGTTTGATATGGATGCCACCATAGCCCTGATGCTGTGTGCCATCACCCGGTGCTCCAGCAAGAGTCCAGCCTGCTTGAAGGTGGGAGCAATGCAGTCCACCACCCAGGTGGACAGAGTATGCTTGGTCACCACTGCCCCCAGCTGTCTGGGATCATAGGAGATGAAAAGCTTTAAGGTTTTGCGGTGGCCCTGGGTATGTTGGAGGTAGGAGGACAGGGCTCTCTTACAGCCTAGAGTATGAAGGACGGTCTCTGCCCTGCTGGCGTGAGGCCACAGAAAAAAGGTGGGGAGCACCACCTCCTAATGAGGTGGAAAGGGGAACACCACCTTGGGAAGGAACTTGGGCTGTGTGCAGAGCACGACGCTATTCTTATAGAACCTCGTGTAGGGTGGATGCGTCATCCATGCCTGGAGCTCACTGACCCTGCAAGCCGATGTGAGTGCCACCAAGAACACAACCTTCCAGGAAAAGTACCATAGGTGGCAGGTAGCCAGAGGCTCAAACGGTGGGCCAGTGAGTTGCGACAGTACCACGTTGAGGTCCCACTCCGCTGCCGGCCGGCAGGCAGACAGGAGGCTTGGACAGCAAGAGACCCTGCAGGAAGCGGGTCACAAGAGGTTGGACAGAGAGGGACTTGCCCTCAAAAAGGTGGTGTTGCACCACGAGTGCACTCAGGTAGACCTTGATAGAGTTGAACTTCAGTCCTGCCTGAGACAGGTGAAGCAAATATTGCAGAACAAGAACAGGTTGACCCATCGATCTGCGCACCACACTGAGAATCTGTACCATTTGAAGGCGTAAGCCCATCTTGTGGAGTCCTATGGGAGGCTACCTTTCAGCAGCCAGGCCGTTAGCATCAGAGACCTCAAGTTGGAGTGTAGGAGGGAGCCCTCCTCCTGTGACAGCAGCCCTGGGGCACTCCCTAGGGGGACTGGGGGCACTGTGGATAAGCAAAGAAGCACAGTTGCTTGGGCCACTGAGCAGCTACTAGTATCAGCAATGCCCTGTCATCTTGAACAAGGTCTTGGCAATCATCGGTGTGGGTGGAAAGGCTTAGAGAAGGCCTTCCATCCACGGGATTAGGAAATGCATCCGCTAATACCTGGGATGGGTGCGGCTGCCTGGAGCAGAAGCGGGGAATGCAAGGGAAGTGGAGTTCGTGCTCTTTCTGTTGGGTCTGGTCGTTGCACGTGGAGTTCGTGCTCTTTCTGTTGGACTACTGGAGCAGAAGTGGGACAGCTGGGCATTGGCTGGACTGGTGAAAAGGTCCATCTGTGGAGTCTCCCAGAGCTGGAAGAGCCGATAGGCCACTCTGGGGTCTAGCTGCCGCTTGTGCGGTTGGAGGACCCTGCTCAGCCTGTCTGACAGGGCGTTGTACTGGTCCAGCAGATACACCGCCCACAGGAGCATCCAGTGGCGGTTTGCATAGAAGGAGAGAGCTACTGCCCCTTGGAAGAAGGTGTACGACCCTGTGCCCCCCTGCTTCTTGACATAGAACATTGCCACCTGATTGTCCGTCTGGACCAGCACTGACTGGTGTTGCAGATGGTGACGGAAGGCTTGGAGGGCCAGGAATATGGCCCGAAGCTCCAAGAGGTTGATCTGCTGCAGACTGTCCATCTGCGACAAACTACCTTATTTATTTATTTATTTAGCACACATTTATATACCGCTCTTTCCCAAGTATCAAGTGCGGTTTACAATGAACAGAAAAAATTCAAGGTACATGATTAATCATATCCTAGTCGTTTACAGGGAACAGATTTAAATTTTTACATTTAACAGTATAATTAACACTTGCAAACATTGTTTACATCCTGAGGTATAGTGAGGATGTAATCAAACTTTTTACGTTGAGTGCAGAGGCTGTCACAGTGGGCTCCCCAGCCTAAGAGGGAAGTGTCCGTGTTTAGGACCCCCTGGAAGGACATCCTGGCCAGGTGCTGGGGGGTTTGCACCAAGTGAGGGAGTCAGCCGGTTGGCTGGTCACCACTACCCTGTCTCGCAGTCAGCCTGTAGCCTAGATCCACTGGGAGCGGAGGCCCCATTGAGCCTCCCTTGTGTGAAGGTGAGCATCCAGAGTAACGTGAACTGTGGACGCCATGTAATCCAAAAGGCGGAGTAGGAGGTGGGCAAACACAGAGTGTAGGCACACTCTGTCCCAAGGGAGAAAGGCTTGGGCCTGAACTGTGTCCGGCCTTGCCCCTATAAACTCCAGACACTGTCGGGAGGAGATGGGACTTTGGGTGGTTTATCACAAACCCCAAGTGCTGCAGTATGAGGAGGGTGTGCACCGTTGCATGTTGTACCTCTGTGGCTGTACGGCCTCTTATGAACCAGTCGTCCAGGTAGAGGAAAACAAAGGCCCCCAGGAGACGAAGGTAGGCCACGAGTACTGTCAGGCACTTGGTGAATATCCTTGGTGCGGAGGCTAGTCTGAAGGTTAGCACCCTGTACTAGTAGTGGTCACCTCCCACCATGAACCTGGAGTCCAAGGAGCATAGCTAGTCTCCCGGCTGAAGGTATGGCAGCAGTGTTCCAAGGGAGAGCATTTTGAACTTCTCTTTCACCAGGAACCTGTTGAGATCCCACAGGTCCAGAATGGGCTGGAAACCTCCGGTCCTCTTGATACAAGGAAGTACCGGGAGTAGAATCCTTTGCCTCCGAGGTGTGCGGGCACTGGTTCTATTGCCCTGTCCTCGAGAAGGCCTGCGAGCTCTTTCAGTAGTGAGGTCTGGTGGAGGAGAGTGCTGGAGGACTCTCCCGGAAAGAATAGAGGGGGCGCCTCTGCCAGGTGGAGGAGGTAACCCTCCCTCACCACCTGAAGTGCCTAGGAGTGATGGATGGCCACCGGTGGGCATAGAGAACCAGATGTCCTGCTATTTGCTGCTGGGCTGGCCTCCTGGGAGAAAAGAGACTAAGTCCAAGGAGTCAAAACACTCTGCCAGGCTGGGGCGCAGCCAATGTTTGGGGTTTGGGAGCCTTAGGCTTACAAAGGCCATATCTTTGTCCCTTGGCCTGCTGCCTCTGTTGGGGATCTGGGAAAGTCTGGTACTGAAGGTAGTTTCCATAAGCCTTCCTCTTCTTCGGATAGAAGGGCTTTTTACCCGAAGAATTCTGTCGGGAAGGGTCAGCAGTCTTCTTGGAGAGCCTGGTCCTCCAACTCTGCTGCCTTATCAGTCATGGTTTGCTGAAGAGATTTTCTCCTCAACAAGGGACATCAACCAGCTTGTCCTGAACCCATTGCTCCAGGTTGGAGGAC
Source organism: Ichthyophis bannanicus (assembly GCA_033557465.1). Taxonomy (NCBI): domain Eukaryota; kingdom Metazoa; phylum Chordata; class Amphibia; order Gymnophiona; family Ichthyophiidae; genus Ichthyophis; species Ichthyophis bannanicus. The sequence goes on along the minus strand of CM066032.1, from coordinate 1,852,325,551 downwards.
TGTAGCCCAGCCTTGTGTCGGGCACCAATGCCCACCGCAGCTACTCTAGCCGCCAACTTGAAACTGTCATAGGCAGCTCGAGTCATAAACTTGGAGCACTCTCTGATACCCGAGGCCAGGGTCCAGAATTTATGGAGGGGTTCCTCGGAGAGACCAGTCAAAAACCCAGTGAGTTCCTTCGCCAGATTCCTCAAATACATGCCCATGTACAGCTGGTATGCCTGGATTTGGCCAATGAGCATCAAGCCCTGATAGCATTTCCTGCCCAGGGCATCCAAGGCATGGGCCTCCCTACTAGGGGGCACTGTGGAGTGCATCTTTTGGCTCTTAAGGCAACACATGGCTGACTCCCCATCATCATGGTGTTCTGTGGCAGCTGTGCTTTTTGGAAGCCAGGGCTCTGGCGGACCTGGTACATTGAGTCCAGCCATCTGCCCAATATGGGCACTGATGCGAGGGTCATCCACATGCAGAGGAACAACCGTTCCAGGATCAGGGAAACGGGCACTGTGAGTGCCTCCTTTCGAGGAGCCTCATACAGGTAGATCTCGAATTTGTCGGTCTGAGGATTCTCCTTCAACTTGGTGTCAAAAGCCAGTGCCTTGGCCATGTTCTGCATGAAGTAGAGGAAAGCCGTATCCTTGGGTGGGCACTGACACCAGGTTTCGGGAGGAGACAGGTCGGAAGGCACATCCCGGTGACAGCTGGTATCTGGGGGTTCCTTGTCCTCACTCTCTCAGTCCAACTCGAAGTCGGTAGAGGTGTTGAGGGCAGTCCGGGCTCCAGGGTCAGAACCCGAGTCCAATGGCTTCTTCTCCCTGGAGGTCCTGTGGTCTGAGTCGGGGGCACTCATTGGGGATGACCTCACTCCCGAGGATTGGGACCGGTATCGAGGAACCTCTCGAGGCTGGTGGTGCTCGAGGATCAGCTCAATATTTGGGAAATTCCTCAAGGTCAAGGGCCCAGCAGTAGGGAGCGATGACCCATAGAGTCGGGTATCAGAGCCCGCTGCTGGGCCATGAAGACAGACAAACTGTACTCTAAAGCCACCATCCTGGTCTCAATGCCAGATGGATCATAGTAACATAGTAAATGACGGCAGATAAAGACCAGTATGGTCCATCTAATCTGCCCAGTAAGATGGCAAGAGTAGGTGCATCTGCCGCTCCATGCAGGCCACCCCTTCCCACATCCCTGTTTAGGGGTGAACCCACCACTCCATGCAGGACACCCCTATTTGTTGAGAAATTAGATGGTTCAGTTTACTTTGATTTTATCTTGTTGCTGTAAAGGGATCCACTGTGTCTGTCCCATGCCATTTTGAATTCCGTCACCATGTTTGCCCCCACCACTTCCATCGGGAGGGCATTCCAAGCATCCACCACCCTTTCTGTGAAAAAGTATTTCCTGACATTGCCTGTCAATTTACGACCTTGCAGCTTCCTGTTATGCCCTGTAGTTTTACAGCTTCCCCGTCTTTGGAAGAGGTTTGTTCATTATTTCTCTTTAAGTATTTAAAGGTCTGAATCATCTCCCCTGTCCCTCCTCTCCTCCAGAGTGTACATATTTAGGTCTTCAAGTCTCTTCTTTATAAGGCTTCTGACGCAGGCTCCAAATCATTTTGGTCGCCTTCTTCTGAACAGTTTCCAGTCTTTTTACATCCTTTGCAGGATACGGTCTCCAAAACTGAGCACAGTTTTCCAAGTGAGGCCTCACCAGTGACTTGTACAGTGGCATAAGTACCTCTTCCTTTCTGCTGGTGATTCCTCTTTGTATGCAGTCCAACATCCTCTTGGCTTTTGCCACCGCCTTGTCGCACTGTTTTGCCACCTCCGCAGCCTTCGGCACGGGCACCGAGGGACTCTGGCCCGATGCTGGCTCCGTCAAGGAGGAGTCCTCAACCAGGATGGCCTCAGGGTTCCAAGGCCCAGGAGTGGCCCAAGGGGGATGCGGGGCCATGTGTAGAGACTCATAATGGGGCCTCATTTGCATAGATATTTGAATAATGTTAACATGCACTAAGGTTTAGTAAACATGCCTCTTAATGAGTGTATGGATAAAGAAAGACTACCATATTTCTACATTTATTTATTTAACAGTTTCTTCTATACCGCCCCTTCCAGAGATCAAGGGCTGTTTACATGGAACAGTTAACAAAATTTTGTATACTTCTATATACTTTACATGGAACAGAGTTTTGAACTATATACAGGTAATATTACATGGAACATAACAGAACTAAATACAAGTGACTATTTACAAGAGTAGTAAAACAACAGTTTGGATAAGACTTATCCGCAGTGGGTGGAATGGATAAGTACTGTAAGGTTACTATATAGTACATTACTATATTCCACTGCCAACCGCCAGGCACATTAGGAAGTACTACAAACGCTGCCCATTTAGAACCCATAGCAAACCCGCTGTATCATAACAGCACTACCAGGACTCACAAAGCACCATCCCGTACCTATCAAAAGGCAACACTGCAAATATTAAACCAATACATCTCAGAGAACACCAATACATCTCCTACTGGGGGAAAGAGAACAAGTGACACTGTCAAATAGAAACTACATGAACAGAATACCTCAGCTCGGTTACACATGCAGAACATAGACCGTCACCAAACAAAGAACAAGGGATCACAATTTAGAAATAGGAAGACAATAATTAAACTGGGAATCCCAAAAGTCAAACTTGGAATGTACAACAACACTGCAGAAATAAAACTATAAATTCATTTCCTCTTGTACTAAACAAAATGCAGACGTTAATGATGCACATTTCCCAGAGGTGACATATTCCAGATAATAAATTCAAAATAAAAAAGTATTTTTCTACCTTTTGTTGTTTGTGCATTTTATTTTTCAGTTGCAATTGCTCCAGTTACATTCTTCTGGGGGGTTTTTTGTGTCTTCTGCTAACTCTTTATTGTCTGCTGTCCATTTATCCTTTCTTCTCTCTTCTAGTTTTTTTCCATTGTCTCTGTATATCTGCTTTAACATACTGATCTTTCTCCTTTTTCTCTTTCCTCCATTTCTTTCTTTATTCCTTTTTCATCCACTCAAATTCTATCCCTCCATCCACAATCCCCACTTACTCTCCCAATACCTGGCCAATCGTAGATTTTTCTTCCCTTCCACACAAAATATTTTCCCCTCTCCATCCTCACTCCCCTAGTCCCATCCTATTCTAGTCCTCCCCCAACATCAGCTCCCTTCTAGTTCTAACCCCACCCAGCATCTGCTCCCTTCTAGTCCCATTCTCCCATCCACCGCCTCAGCCCATTTCCAATCCTAGCCCCCCATCAGCCCATTTCCAATCCTAGCCCCTCCATCAGCCCATTTCCAATACTAGCTTCCCACTCAGTCCATTTCCAGTCCAAGCTCCCCGCCACTCAGCCAATTTCCAGTCCAAACCCCCCTCCCCATCAGCTATTTCCAGTCCTAGCTCCCCCAGTCAGTCCATTTCCAGTCCAAGCCTCCACACCCAGTCCATTTCCAGTTCAAGCCCCCCTCCCCATCAACTATTTCCAGTCCAAGCTCCCTCCCACTCAGCCCATTTCTAGTCCAAGCTCCCCTCCACTCAGCCAATTTCCAGTCCAAGCCCCTCTCCCCATCAGCTATTTCCAGTCTTAGCCCCCCCCCCCACCACTGAAGAGCCCAGCGGCTGTCCAACAGGCTTTAGAGGGGCCAGAGAGACCCTAGCTCAACTCTGACAGCCGCTGAAGTGAAGAGCGCCTTTTTTCTTCACTTCAGCAGCTGTATTGTAGTATAGACCGCTGGCACATTGGAGGTCAAAGGGAACTTCCTGTTTCCCGGCATTCAGCGCGCCAGCGGCCTATACTATAATACAGCTTGTCAGACGGCTGCCTAGGGTGAGAACTTACACAATCTTGACGATGCATATATTCATATGATTCTTGCAAGGTATTGTGGGTATTGTAGTTCATTCACTCCCAAACACAGCTGATGACAATAATTTGAGTTGTGAAACCAAGTGGTAAGATCAATAAAATACTTCTTTTATTGATGGGGTTTAATTCACCCAGCACATGTATGCTTGATAGCACTATAAATGAGGTTACTTGCTTGCAGTGTTTAAAGGGATAACAAAAAGTCACAAAGTAAACCAGAAAACAACCTTCAGCTTGTCAGGCAATTAGCTAATGTTTTCTTAGCAAATAATTACCAAATACAAAGGCACAAAGTAAAGAATAAACTTTGCTGGTTAACTTCTGCTTATTTTCCACGCCGATCTCAGCAGTGATTCTCCCTTGCTCACACACACAATCAGGTGCAGCCCTAATTACTATCAATGGACCAGCTGAAAGCCTTTAGCTGGCTGGCTGCTACTGTGTGAGCCCAAATCCTGCTTTAAGAGCTGTTTGCAGTGGAAATAAAGAACAAAGTTAGGTTTCTTTGTGATGGCTGATGTGTTTGCTCATAGAAAACTAGCAATAGCATTTAGATAAAGAACAGTCCATGTAAATAGTTTCATCTGCTGTATTTCCCCCTGCATCAACAATCATAGGGTCAATATCATACATTGGCACAGATGAGTCTTTCATTAAGGCACTATCATGAGAATGCTTATTCCCTTGCTGCCATTCTCTATTATAGATAGGGTCTGGATCAGTGTTCATACCTGAGCCTCTCCTGCTATCATTATTCCTCTCTGTATAGCCTGGCCAATATGTAATCCAATTCTGATGTCCAGCCTTCCAATCTTGATCCCTGGACACTGGATCTTCTCTCACATACCTTCTGGCCTTGGTCTGAAAGTCCCTTCCACATGCAGTCTTCTCTCTTCCAGGTAGCCACTGGTGATTCCTATCTCTGCCACTCCATTCCTCTGGCTGAATCCAGTCCAATGGACTCTGCTGGCCTTTGGAATACCTCCCAGTATGAGTACTGCCTTGGAATCTCCCAGACCTTCCAATGGCCTTTCTTCTCTTCCTTCCAGAGAGTTTCCTTCTCTCTCTATCTGCTTGGCTTGGCTTCTGTTTCTCCAGGTGATACTGGTGCTTGTAGCCGTTGCTGAAGCTCTCCCCTCTGTATCTCTTCCTGAAGCTGTTCTTGAAACTGTTGCTGAAACTGTTTCCTGAAGAATAATCTCTATTCTTATTCTTTCCTAATGTGTGCTGCTCCCTAACACAGCGCAGCTGTGTTGAATCAAGCCCTGCCCTTTGAGATGAGTGCTTAGGGATTACCTCATAGCTCTCTTGATTGCACACACATTCTCTCACTTCAGCCCCTCTCATGGCTGCTGGAAAGCTGGTGCATTCTGGGACTGGTAGTCTTTTATGTGAAAACTCTGTTTTCTCAATTCTACCAGAACTGACAGGTTGCTTGTTCAGAGTCACATCATCTTTTCTATAGCTCCTACCTGAGCTATGATAAGCTTCCTTATCACATACCCCCCTGCTTAAGTTATTACGGACTGGTTTTACTGGTGAAACTTCTTCTCTACAGTCCGTAATACGGGAAAGTGCATCCGCATTCTTGTGTAACTTCCCGGCACGATGTTCAACCTGAAAATCAAACGCCTGTAAGGCCATGTACCAGCGTGTCAACCTGGCATTGTGGTTCTTCATTTGCTGCAACCACTTAAGTGGGGCATGGTCCGTGACCAACTGGAACTTTCTCCCTGTAAGGTAAAACCTTAACGCCTCCACTGACCACTTGATAGCCAAACACTCTTTTTCTATCGTGGAATACTTTTGTTCAGCCAGTGACAACTTCCTGCTCAGGTACATCACAGGATGCTCCTCTCCATCATGGCACTGGGATAGGACTGCTCCTAGCCCTACATCCGATGCATCGGTTTGAACCAGAAAGGGTTTCTTGAAGTCTACTCCTTTCAGTACCGGTCCTGTACACAATTTTTCTTTTAATACTGAAAACGCTTTTTCAGCTTCTGGTGTCCACTTTATCTGGTTTGGACAATTCTTTCGCAGCATATCCGTGAAAATGGCACTTTTCTCTGTGAATTGCGGTATAAACCGGCGGTAGTATCCAATAAGTCCTAAGAAACTTCTTAGTTGTTTCTTGGTTGTTGGAGGAGGAAAATTCCTGATGCTATCTATTTTGCTTAATAGAGGTTTAATTTTTCCTCTTCCCACTAGGTGGCCTAGGTATTTTACCTCCCTATTTGCAAAGGCACACTTCTTCGGGTTTAAAGTGATTCCCGCTTGCTTCATAGAGCACAAGACTGCCCTGATCCTCTTCAAATGCTCCGCCCAGGTGTTACTATGGATTATGACATCATCCATGTATGCAAAAGCATAACTTTGGTGGGGTCGAAGTACCTGATCCACTAACCTTTGGCAGGTAGCCGCTGCTCCATGCAGTCCGAAAGGCATCCTCTTGAACTGGAAAAGGCCAACGGGGGTGCTGAACGCAGTTTTCGGCTTCGACTCCCTGGTGAGCGGGATTTGCCAATATCCTTTTGTCATATCAAGGGTGGTTAAGTATTGAGCCTGTCCCAGCTGGTCTAGCAGCTCCTCAATTCTTGGCATTGGATATGCATCAAAAACTGATATGGCGTTTACCTGCCGGAAGTCAATACAAAATCTTAAGGATCCATCAGGCTTCGGCACCAGGACTATGGGGCTATTCCAGGGACTCTTTGACTCTTCTATTACCCCCATGTCCAACATCTCCTGGACTTGTGCCACTACCTCCTGTCTTTTGGCTTCAGGTAAGCGGTATGGCCTTTGACGAACCAATTTCCCAGGTGGAGTTATTATTTCATGGGCCACCAAATGGGTCTCCCCAGGTATGGGTGTCAACACATCTGGGAATTCCTTAAGCAACTTCCTAATTTCTTCCTGTTGTACCATTGTCAGGTCCTCACCTATTTGGGGTTCTGATCTTTCTTTACAATCAGATACCTGGGGTCCCAAATCTTCCTCTTCACTCACCTCCCTCTCTTGGGCACAGGTGGCAGCTAAGCTTTTAACCCCTTTGACATCAGTAGAACCAAAACCTTTGGCTCCACGTTCAGAATTCTCTAGGGATGTGACCTCCTCCACAGGTGGAAAACCCAGCCTCTCACAGATCAATTGGGCAATTTTATCTCCTGTCTTCACATGATACTCATTCTGTCCAAAGTTAAACAGAACTTTAATATTGCCCCTGTAATCGGGATCAATTACTCCCGCACCCACATAGATGAAATATTTAAGGGCTAATCCGGACCTTGGGGCTACTCTCCCATAACATCCAATTGGTATTTCCACTTGGAGACCGGTGTCAACCAGGGCTCTCCCTTGGCTAGGTACAATCACATTTTCTATGCTGCACAGGTCAAACCCAGCAGACTGAGGGGTTGCCCGCTTAGGAGCTTGGGCCTTCTCAGAGACCTTATGGTACTTTAGGACGAATATCTGCTTTGGGGTAGCTTGGTCTTCTGGACGCTTAACCATCTTTTTAACTGGGGTCTGAGGACTTCCAAATAAAGGCCCGGGAGCTACTACCATTAAACCTTCTCCCTCCTTCTTTCCTAGTCCTTCCACTAGACCCTGCTTAAATCTTGGCCAGTCTCTTCCTAGAACCAAATCAAAGGGTAGCCTAGGCACCACTGCTAATAGGACTTCCTCTTGTTTCCCTAGGCACTTAACCTTTAGCCTATAGGTGGGATATGATGATGCAGCACCATGAATGCATCTGATGTGAACTTGGCTTTCAGGGGTTCTAGGCACAAATCTTTCTTGGGCCTCTATCCTCTTCCAAAGCCTTTTTGACATCATACTCTGGTCTGCCCCAGAGTCTAATAATGCATTTGTGGTAATTCCTTGCACATCAACCATCAAAAGAAATCCTTCCTTGGGCTGTTTTAAATCCAGACCCATTAAACTAGTGTGTGTCTGGCATCTCTTCTCTAAGTGTCCCACTTTTCCACACTTGAAACATTTCTTTCTATTCCACTGTGTCATCTGGTTTGATACAGTACATTCATTTTTAGAAACATTCCTAATTATTCCTTTTTCTGATACAGCACATCTAGCCTCAGCATCCATCTTTAGAGGGCCACCCATTCTATGGCAAGCCTGCGTGGCTTCCAAGAATCTCTCTGCTAGCATGGTTGCCTCTCCAAGATTTTGGCAATTTTGCTGTATAAGAAAAACATTCAAATCTTTAGGTACCCCAAGCATAAATTGTTCCAGCATTATAATATCTAATAACATTTCTACTGTCTTTTGCTCAGGCTCCAACCATTTTACAGCTAAACTTCTGATTCTCTGACTCAGAGCCCTGGGTGTCTCACCCACTTTCAATGTAACAGCTCTAAACATTCGCCTATACTCTGAAATAGACAACCCTAGGCGATCTCTAATAGCTGCCTTTACATCCTTATAAATCAAAGCCTGGGCTGCTGGCATTGCTCTGTAAGCTGCTAGTGCCTCACCAGTTAATGAGGCTGCCAGCCTTACTGCCCACTGGGTCTCTGGCCATGCTAAAGCCTGTGCCACTCTTTCAAAAGACTCTAGAAAATCATCAACATTATCTTCTGGAGTTAATTTCCCAAAATTAAATGCCCCAATCCCTTGATTGAGTCCCACATTGTCCACATGTGGTGCACCAGTACTGACTGCTGGTCTTGCATCTGTTCCACTTTGGCTCTGCAGCTGAACTAGAGCTTGCACCAGATCAAGCAATGGTTTCTGCTGTTCCATTAAGGCCTTCATAGCAGTGTCCTGGGCCTGCTGTGATATCTCCTGCTGCTTGCTGAATTGGGCTGCCATCCACTGAGCCATCTCCCTCGGATCCATCTTGACCCCTGCAAGAAAAGAGAGAAAAAAAACCCAAAGAGCAGCACCTTCCAACCAGGTGTGTTTTTTTTTTTTTTTCAACTTTTTTTTTTTTTTTCAATTACCCCCTGTGCTTACACACATCCAGCACTAGACATGCCCAGGTACATATTACCTTGTCTCAGTGATGAATCCAGCTTTTCACAGGGTCTTTTCCTCTGGGACAGCTTCCTGGAACAACCACTTTTCCTCCAAAGTGCAGACGAGGGAAAAAATCTTCTTACAGCTTTAAACTTGACTTTTATTTGTAATCCACAACAAGTAAATCCTCTTGGTGCAAGAGCAATCCGAAAAACTATGCCATTTGTCAGACGGCTGCCTAGGGTGAGAACTTACACAATCTTGACGATGCATATATTCATATGATTCTTGCAAGGTATTGTGGGTATTGTAGTTCATTCACTCCCAAACACAGCTGATGACAATAATTTGAGTTGTGAAACCAAGTAGTAAGATCAATAAAATACTTCTTTTATTGATGGGGTTTAATTCACCCAGCACATGTATGCTTGATAGCACTATAAATGAGGTTACTTGCTTGCAGTGTTTAAAGGGATAACAAAAAGTCACAAAGTAAACCAGAAAACAACCTTCAGCTTGTCAGGCAATTAGCTAATGTTTTCTTAGCAAATAATTACCAAATACAAAGGCACAAAGTAAAGAATAAACTTTGCTGGTTAACTTTTGCTTATTTTCCACGCCGATCTCAGCAGTGATTCTCCCTTGCTCACACACACAATCAGGTGCAGCCCTAATTACTATCAATGGACCAGCTGAAAGCCTTTAGCTGGCTGGCTGCTACTGTGTGAGCCCAAATCCTGCTTTAAGAGCTGTTTGCAGTGGAAATAAAGAACAAAGTTAGGTTTCTTTGTGATGGCTGATGTGTTTGCTCATAGAAAACTAGCAATAGCATTTAGATAAAGAACAGTCCATGTAAATAGTTTCATCTGCTGTATTTCCCCCTGCATCAACAATCATAGGGTCAATATCATACATTGGCACAGATGAGTCTTTCATTAAGGCACTATCATGAGAATGCTTATTCCCTTGCTGCCATTCTCTATTATAGATAGGGTCTGGATCAGTGTTCATACCTGAGCCTCTCCTGCTATCATTATTCCTCTCTGTATAGCCTGGCCAATATGTAATCCAATTCTGATGTCCAGCCTTCCAATCTTGATCCCTGGACACTGGATCTTCTCTCACATACCTTCTGGCCTTGGTCTGAAAGTCCCTTCCACATGCAGTCTTCTCTCTTCCAGGTAGCCACTGGTGATTCCTATCTCTGCCACTCCATTCCTCTGGCTGAATCCAGTCCAATGGACTCTGCTGGCCTTTGGAATACCTCCCAGTATGAGTACTGCCTTGGAATCTCCCAGACCTTCCAATGGCCTTTCTTCTCTTCCTTCCAGAGAGTTTCCTTCTCTCTCTATCTGCTTGGCTTGGCTTCTGTTTCTCCAGGTGATACTGGTGCTTGTAGCCGTTGCTGAAGCTCTCCCCTCTGTATCTCTTCCTGAAGCTGTTCTTGAAACTGGGCTGGAGCTTGTAGTAACTGTTTCCTGAAGAATAATCTCTATTCTTATTCTTTCCTAATGTGTGCTGCTCCCTAACACAGCGCAGCTGTGTTGAATCAAGCCCTGCCCTTTGAGATGAGTGCTTAGGGATTACCTCATAGCTCTCTTGATTGCACACACATTCTCTCACTTCAGCCCCTCTCATGGCTGCTGGAAAGCTGGTGCATTCTGGGACTGGTAGTCTTTTATGTGAAAACTCTGTTTTCTCAATTCTACCAGAACTGACAGGTTGCTTGTTCAGAGTCACATCATCTTTTCTATAGCTCCTACCTGAGCTATGATAAGCTTCCTTATCACAAGCTGCAAAAGTGAAGAAAAAAGGCTCTCTTCACTTCAGTGGCTGTCAGAGGTCAGCTGGGGCTTTTCCAGCTCCCTCTAAAGCTGCCCTGCTTGCCGGTGCTGAATGCGAGATGTTGTTGGTGCAGGGCACCCTGAAGCGCGGGGCCCTGTACGAACAACATTCTTGCAGAATGGACGGGCTGGCCCTGCTGAGGCCGGTTGCCAGATGCTGACGATTCCCATCGGGGTATTTTGGGCTGCCACTCCTGCTCCTTCCCCTTTGGAGTCACTATGGGGACTGCAAGACTTGCCCACTTACCCAGACTCATCAGCCAATGTGGTCTTCAAGGGTTTCCGGCTCTTCTTGGGCTCTTCCTCTGGGATCCGGCTGGAGGACCTGTGGCCTTGTGGCTCCCAGACAGCACAGTCTCCACTAGTTTCCAGAGGGGACCCAGGAGCACAGTGTCGCCGGAGATTCCGGTGCAGAATCTGTCTTGTGGAAGAAGGACTCCCGCTGCTGCTGATGGCTTTTGATGGCCTTGGTGGTCATCTTCTTGCAGAGACCACAGTCCAAGGGGTCATGATCTGGCCCGAGGCAGCAATCGCGTGACTTGTTTAAAACCACTGGCAGAGGCTATGGTGGGGAAGACGGCCCCTGCAAGGTCGAAAGTCTCAGGCCCAGCCAGAGAAAAAGGGCATGAAGCTGGTTGAGAAACTCTTGAGAAAAAAAGAAACGAAAGCAGACCCAAGACATGATGCCGAGACAAGCGAGCTCGGGGGTGGGAAAGGGAACCGGTATGTGACAGGAGAAAATAAAAATTCTGGAAAAAACTAATACTTTTCTGCGGAAAAAAGATACATGTCTGGGGGGCTCCGCGGGGAAAAAAGGAGACTGAGGCAAAATGGCACTCTTGGGTGGGAAGGGGACCACGCATGTGTGGTGCATCTCCCAAAGGCTTTCTTTGAAAGCTGGGGAGAAGCTACCACGCGGGTTCCATTGGCGCCAACATAGCCGATATGTGAAGATTGACTTCCTGCTTGTTCCCGGAGAACTGATTATACTCTAAAAGCCTCCTTTTTACTCTCAAGGGGGAGGAGCTAAGCATGGTCACCACAGTGGATGAGGCATGGAAGGTGATGGAGGAAGACTGTTTCAGGGCGATGGAGAAGATGTATGCACATGCTATGAAACAGAAACTGGCAGCATGTGGAAGGTTTTCAAAAGAGTTTCAGAGAAATTCACTCAATTTGGAGGACAAGAACAAAGAAAGGGAATTTAAGATTCTGCAGGGAAAGATTGGAAGGCACATAGCACTAATAGTTATAATTTCTTTTCTAGTACTGGTGCATGAAGGAGACCTTATAAAATGCTTCACAAAGACTATGTGAGAGTTGGTGTGCTGAGGGAGTTCTTTTTCAGAAAGCGTTTGACAAAGTCCCACATCAGAAACTCCTGAGGAAGCTAAAAAGTCATGGCATAGAAGGAAATGTCCTGTTGTAGATTGGAAACTGGTAGAGAGAGAGAAAACAGAGTAAAGATAAATGGTCAATTTTTTCAGTGGAGTAAGGTGAACAGTGGAGTATCCCCAGGGATCTGTATTGGAACTGGTGCTTTTTAACATATTTAGAATTGATCTGGAATTGGGAACAATAAGCAAGGAGATTAAATTTGCAGGTGACACCATGGGGGTCATTTTGAAAGCCCTGTTTGTGTTTTGGATGTCCGAAAATGGGCATAGAGACATGTCCAAAGCACAGAGACATCTCCAGAGCTATTTTAGAAGCTGGGTCTGTAGACGTCCCTAGCATGTGGACATCCAAGTCTGAATGGGGGCGTGATGGAGGCATGGCTGGGATGTGTCCAGGAACCTGGACGTCCCTACCTGATCTCAGAAACATCCTGGACATCTGGAATCGCATAAACAGCGCTCATTTTGGCTGAAAAATATCCAGACAGTGTACAGAAGAAAGCACTCCATCATTCCCAGTACTCAACACAATTTCAATGATAGCAGCAGTGGGATTTGAAGCCTGGCTTCCCCATTCCTAGTCCACTACTCTAACTATTAGGCTATTCCTAGATGTCCAGGTTCTGAAATACTGTACTATTCTGGGGATGTCTGTGTAGATGCTCACACGGAAATCCATATCGGTTATGTCCACGTTTGTGAAATCATATCTGCAGCTGGATGTGCCTACTTTTTTTCAGATGGTCTGGCTTAATTGTCCCAGATTGCACTTGGATGCCCCTTCTAAAATTCCTCTCCAAATAATTTTTTCTTTTAGTGCCGTCAAGTGCTAACTCCTGGTAACCCAACTGCCTGGGCTTTCTTAGCAATGCATTACCGGAAGTAGATTGCCAGGTCTTTTCTTCCAAGGCAATGGAGGGTAAAGTGACTTGCCCAAGGTCACAAGGAGTGCCAGTGGGAATCAAACCCTCGATTTCCTAGGTACTAGGCAGTTGTTGTAACCACAAGGCTACTCCTCCACGCCAAATAATTTACAGTTGTTAAATCCATTTGGATTGTGGGGAACTGCAGGATGACATTATGACACTGGGAGACTGGGCATCCAAATGACAGATGAAATTTAATATTTATTTATTTATTTTATTATAGTCTCTTCTATACCGCACTATTCGGCATTAGCGCGGTTTACAACTAACAACTTACACATTTCATTAGTTGATTTGTGTTTACATTGAACAAGATGAAAGAACTTGGATAACAAGGGGTAAACTATGTACATCTATGTGGTAGACCGGTGTCATCTTGCTGGATGAAGTCATGATTGGATGTGTGGTAGGTCTTACTAAACTGTGTCGGCTAAGTGGTGGATGAGGCTATTGAGGTGCTGTCTAGGGGGTAATGCTGGAGGAAGAGATGGTGCTTCAATGCCTTTCTAAACTGTGTAAGGTCTGGAATTGCTCGTATGCTGGGAGGTAGGGCATTCCAGGCTCTTGGTGCACAGAATTTGAAGGCCCTGTTGATGGTTGAACATGTACATTGGGTTATTGATTTCGGGACTATCAGCGTATTAACTGCTGTAGATCTTCTGGACCTATTAGGGGGTGTGGGCTGGATCAGCTCTGCCAGTGATGTTGATGAGAGACCATTGACGGCCTTGAATGTCAGCAGTAAGATTTTGTATGTGAGTCTGCCGCGTATTGGGAGCCAGTGTAGGAGCTTCATGGTGGGGGTCACATGGTCTTTCCTGGATGCTCCATGGAGGACTCTTGCCGCAGCATTCATCGCCAGCTGTAGAGGGTTCAGCGTGGTTTGAGGGAGTCCACGCAGGATTGAGTTTGTGTAGTCTAGATGCGGTATGATTAGTGCCTGATAGACTGTTCTGAAGTCGTCTGGAGTTAGCAAGGATCTTAGGTGCCTGAGAGATCGGATCTTGTGATACACAGCTCTCACAGTGTTGCCTATGTGCGTCTTCATGTCTAGGCGCTGATCTAGTGTGACTCTGAGGTACCTGATCGTGGGTTTGGACTGGAGTTCTGCTTCGTTGACTTTTAGAGAGGGCGGCGTGGAGAAGTTTTGATTCCTGGTAATGAATAGGACCTCAGTTTTCTTATGCTGAATTCTGAGGTTCTGGGATTGTAGCCAGTTGGATACCTCATTAAAGCAGTTTGTCAGTGGGGAGAGGTCTGGGTTCTCGGTCGAGAAAGGCATGTATAGCAGTACGTTGTCCGCATATATCAGGCAGTTGACATCGAATGAACGGATCAGGTTGCAGATGGGCTGCATGTATATGTTGAACATCAAGGCGGAGAGGGAGGATCCCTGCGGGACACCTTGCTCTGAGATGTATTGGTTTAATATTTGCAGTGTTGCCTTTTGATAGGTAGGGTTTGGTGCTTTGTGAGTCCTGGTAGTGCTGTTATGATAGGGTGGATTTGCTATGAGTTCTAAATGGTCAGTGTTTATACTACTTCCTAATGTGCCCAGCGGTTGGCACAGGAATATAGTAATGTAGAAATCTGTTAGTCTTTCTTTATCCAGACACTCATTAAGAGGCATGTTTACTAAAAATGCATGTTAACATTATGCAAATATCTATGCAAATGAGGCCCCGCAATTAATCTCCGTACATGGCCTCGCACCCCCCTTGGGCCGCCCCTAGGTAAATCCATGCTGTCTTGGATTCTGTAATCCATTGAACTCCAGAAACCTCACTGTCCTCTGTTTTTGCAGAGTTTCCACTATTTTATTCACCACCGAGGTCAGACTAACCAGCCTGTAGTTCTCAACCTCATCCCTACTTCCACTTTTGTGTAAAGGGACCACATGCACCCTTCTCCAGTCCTCTCCTCAGTCAGTAGAGCCGCTAGAATGTCCCTGAGTTCCTTCAATATTCTCAGATGTATCCCATCTGGTCCCATCGCTTTGTCTTAGAAAGCTGGGGAAATGCTCCGCATGGGGGCTCCATCGACGTCGATGTCACCTATATGTGAGGACTGACTTCCTGCTTGGTCCTGGAGAAAGAGTAGTTACTCACCTGTAACAGGTGTTCTCCAGGAGCAGCAGGAATCAGTCCTCACATATGGGTGACATCGATATCGATGGAGCCCCCGTGCGGAGCATTTCCCCAGCTTTCTAAGAAAGCCTTTGGGAATACTTTCCGCACGGGGGCTCCATCGACGTCGATGTCACCCATATGTGAGGACTGACTTCCTGCTTGGTCCTGGAGAAAATACCAATGCATCTCTTACTGGGGAAAGAGAACAAGTGACACGGTCAAATAGAAACTACATGAACAGAATACCTCAGCTTGGTTAAAATGCAGAACATAGACCGTCACCAAAGAACAAGGGATCACAATTTAGAAATAATTATTTATTTATTTACATTCTCGTATATACCGCGCTATTCTGCATCAGTGCAGTTTACATTGAACAAACTGAAATTACATTGAACAGGGCATTATAACTTGGAGATAACTATTTTACAGGGAACATGGGCTATGGAGGGTTAAGTGGCTTGCCCAAGACCACAAGGAGCACCTGTGGGACTAGAAACCCCAGTCCTTCCGGCCCAAGGTTGCTGTCCTCTAGTGGGATTTGAACCCCCGACCTTCCGGCCTGAAGTACCTTGCCCCAACCACTAGACCACTCCTCCTGTAAACCCCAAAAAGCCAAACTTGGGATGTACAACAACACTGGAGAAATAAAACTATAAATTAATTTCCTCTTGTACTAAACAAAACACAAAAGACATTAATGATGCACATTTCCAAGAGCTGATATATTCCAGTTAATAAATTCAAAATAAAAAAGTATTTTTCTACCTTTTGTTGTTTGTGCATTTTCCTTTTCAGTTGCAATTGCTGATAGTGCCTCTGTATATGTCTTTGGTGAGACCTTATTTGGAGTATTGTGAGCAGTTCTGAAAACCACACTTCCAAAAGGATATGAAGACGATGGAGTCAGTGCAGAGGATGGCTACAAAAATGGCTAGTGGTCTTTGTTATAAACCATATGAGGATAGACTTAAAGATCTCAGTGTTTATACTTTAGAGGAAAGGCACGATAGAGGAGATATGATAAAGACATTTAAATACCTCAGTGGCATAAATGCAGGAGGAGCGCCTCTTTCAATTGAAAGTAAGCTCTGAAACAAGGAGACATAAGATGATGGTGAAAGGGGAAAGACTCTGGAGTGATATACAGAAAATCTTATTTATGGAAAGAGTGGGAGATGCGTGAAATAGTCTCTCATTGGAGGCAGTAGAGACGAGGACAATATCTGAAGTCAAAAAAGCATGGGACAAACACTGAAGATCTCTAAAGGAAAAAAAAGGACTATACCGTAGTTGATATGGAAGGGCAGACTAGATAGGCCATATGGTCTTTTTCTGCCATCACGTTTCTATGTAACTTTAACAGGGGTGGGGAGGGGGGCACAAAACTAAATTACTGGAGGGGAGATAATATTCTGAATTCAACCAATTTGATATAATAGAGAATTTGTTCCAGGGAGGGACATAGGTATATTTCAAAGATGGAAGAACTTAGAACTATAGTATTTGAGGCACTTATTTGATGGGGAGAAGTAGCCTAGTGGTTAGAGCAACTGCCTAGTATATGGACATTTAGTACCCTAAAAACTCAGGGTTCATTGCCTCAAAAGAAAAGGCCTGGCAATCTACTTCTGGTCATACCTTGCTAAGAAAACCAGCGGCTGTTCTGTCACCGCAATCAGCATTGACCTGACAGTGCTTAAAAAGAAAAAAACTTTATTCCTTTATTATCCAGAACAAATTGGAATCACTGGAGAAAAGTGCTAAAGCGTTGAATCTCCATTTTTTGCAATTTCCTATGTCATCGTTGCTTTCCCCTCAGATTCTACTTGATAAGTACTTTCAAGAAATTTAGCTTTTTACTGAGAAAATTATTGTGCAATCTTGCTATTATATCCCTGCAGGGAAACGTCGGGTTAACAATGATGAAGGTGGGTTGGATGTTATTTCTATAGATATTGATAAGGATTTAACTAATTTCTTGGAAGATTCATCTGATAAGATTGAGAAAAGAGCCACTTTGCTGGCTATTTTTCTCTCTTCTGCAGATAAGATTCGGGTTTTGAAAGCTTACTTTAAGAACAAAGAGAAGCTGTTTTGTGGCTACAAATTATATATATTTCCTGACGTTTCTAGATCTACCCAGGTCCAGAGGAAGGGCTTTTTGACTTTAAAGCCCCGAGTAATCGGACCGGGTGCTTCATTTTTCTTAAAATTTCCCTGTAAGTGTATTATTGCTTTTCAAATTTGTACTTATGTATTTTCTGATGTTGCTCAGTTAGTTTTTTGCTTGATAGGAAGGGATGAAGTTTATTTTGCTCTATTATTGTAATGCCTGTTAAATATGGGGGTGTATTACCTCTTGATTTCTTTGTTCTTCTTTTTCTTTTTTTTTGCTATTGGCAACGAAATAGTTGTCGGGTTCTCAGTCTCTCAGTGTCAGCTCTCAGTTCACAGCTCAGACCCTACTTTTTGAGTTTCACCAAAGAGCCAAGATACTGACGAGGAAATACTTGAGATTAATGTAGACAAATATGCCGGTGCTCTAACATTAGGCTGTTTGCCACCAAGCAAATTTCAGCCAGTTTATAGGAAGAAGCCAAGTTTTATGTTTACCCAACATGGGTTCTAAGTGGTAGAGTTAAGCAAGTCCACATTTAAACTCTACAGACAAACAAATAAATTTACATTCTGAGGGTCAGATTCATCAATGTTTTTCCCCATAAACACAAAATGGGAAAAGAGCCCAGTGAACTGGACCTTAAGGTCGGCATCCTAAAACACGAATAGCGGGGTTGGGCATATGGCCCGGATATCCAACCTGCTCTCAGCCACAGAACACGATACTGAGCCCAGTGCTCCCCGCACGTACAGTGTTTCTGCCGGGAGCGCTGGATGTGAGCAGGAGGGGGGCGGTGCTGTGGTAGAGCGGGAGCGATGTGGGGGAGGAGCCAGCTGCCGGGGTGTACAGAGGCAATTCCAGTCCTGCCTCTGTATGTTCCTTGGCTCCTACATATATGCCCAGCTTATTCCACCCTGTTGGTGGAATAAGTATCGGGGGCCCCCAACATCGTGCACTGCACACTCCCGCAGAAAGGTCAGCCTGCCACGTTGTGCCCCTGCAGCCTTGATCTGGCCCACAGAAGCCGCTGGTAGCGGCCAGCCAGTGGGCAGCAGGGGCAGATGCACATCATGGCATCCTGTGGATGGCTTCTTGTCATGATGCCAGGGCACCACTGCTCCCTTGCACGAGCAGTGGTGCCCTGGCACCTGGATGGGCAGCACCCCATATGTTGATCTGCTCAGCATACGGGGAGCATCCGGGCATGCAAGTCCCTGATTCTGCTGTCGCAGGTGCATCCAGGCCCCACGGCAGCAGAATTAGGGACTTCTCCGGCATGTTCAGGATTTGGCCAGACATGCCAGATTCAGAATCGGCCTCCACGTGAGTGCAAATAAGTCAACGGGCTTTAAAATTAACATTTGAGTTTCACAGGACAACAAAGCAACATTTCAAAGTCTGTAATTACGGTTTTACAGTTAAGGAAGCAATTATTTAAACTTATTGCTGACGACAAGCATTTAAACTGGTCATATCTGGACAAGCAAATAATAAGCCTTACCACAAATACTGTATAATTATCATTTACGGTCTACTGCACTCAAACACGCATTCAAAGTTGTGAGAAAAATGCAATCATCTAAGTCAAGCAATCAAAGGCATTCCGGTCGAGAAAGCACACATTGCAAAATCAGAAAGGTTTCAAACCTACCACAAACAAGGAAAAACAATTTTGATTGATTAAGAAATAAATAAAGGATTTAGCTCGTCTTTTCAGTAGTAGCTCAAGGTGCGTTACAGGCACGTCCCCGTCCCGGGAAGACTTACAGTCTAATGGACTAATGCAGAAACCATGTGCCAGAGTTCAGCGCTAAAGCTCTAGCACAAGGTTTTGTAACACAAGTTTAACACTGATCTTTTGCGCAGCAATGCTATAAGCAAACAGCATGCAAATGTGCTGGGTGAAAAAAATCAGCACTACTACTACTAATCATTTATATAACCCTGCAAGTCATATTTATTTAGCTGTATTTATATCCCGCTTTTCACCGGGCCATATGCAGCGCTGTATGGACACAGGGACGGTCCCTGCTCTTCAGAGCTTACAATCTAGTCAAGAGAGCACAACAGCTGAGGACAAAGGTACCTCTAGGGGAATGGAGCAAGCCAGACATGTGCACAGGGGTCTCCGTTAGGTATGCCACCTGTGTGTGCCTCTGGTTTGCTTCACAAAAAATAAGTTATCTGAAGAGAAATTTGACACGTCACTCAGATGACTAGACCCCCCTCCCCCACCCAATTGTGGTCTCATCTCCCCCTGTTTCCACTTCCCCCACAGTGATCGCCTCGCAAAACCATAAAATCTACTCGGTAGCCCAATGGCCCCTACCCTCATCCCCATCCCTCCAAACCCAGGAAATGCCCTGATGGCCTAGTGGCCTCTAGCTCCCACCTTCCTGAACTAAGGAAATGACCTAGTGACCCTTAGCTCCCACTCCCAGAACCCTCCTGGTAAGTTCTACCCCCCTGGTACCTTAAAAGACAGGGGATGGGAACAATGCCACATTGTGCATTCTAGGGGGCACCAGGCACAGTTGGACTGCCATACAAGGCATCCCCCCCCCCCCCCCGTAGTGTATTCTGGAATGCATAACATGGGGTCAGATATCCAAGGGTGCATCCCAGGGGGGTCACTCTGCCAAATAAAGCAATTTTAGCTTGATATGGCGGACCAAGCCCATCTGGTGCATCCCAAGTGCCACCATTTTTTTCAAGATGGCCGTGCAGGGGAAAGAGGGTGCGGGCATCACTCCCACTCCTGACTTTTAAGGTACTGAGGGTTGAACATATGGGAGGGTTTATGGGGTGGGGGCTTGATTTGGAGGGGCAACATTTCACAAAGCAAGTGAACAAGTTAGGAAGAAAAATCATCAATTAAGACATCAACCAAAGCAATATGATTCATAACATAATAGCCCACAATATCATATAAAAAAAAGAGGGAACAAAGTATCAAGGAAATAATATGAATACACTCTATTTGCACTCCAAGGTGTTCGCAGTATCTGTTTTCACGTGATCTATGCGGTGACTTGGGATACAGCCAGCAAGGAGTGAAGGTAGACCAAGACTGACTTTAAAGAGAGGAGACGCTCAGATAGCTATACTGCAGGAAATGCACCTCAGTGATGTGGAGAATGCCAAACTTTAGGGAGACTGGGTGATGACAGCTGCCTTTACATCCTCCAGCAGCCAAAAGGGAGGGTTGGCTGTTTTGGTACATAAAGTTATACTTTTCAGATTTTCCAAAAGATTTTTGATCCCAAAGATCGATACTGTTTTCTGTGCACTAAGATTTCTAATGACATGCAGTTATTAGGTAACATCTGCACCTCAAATGACTACAACTGTCATTTCTTTTAAGTCATACTTTGTCTTGTGTGTCAAGAAGAATGAGCACTGATCCTCTTAATAGGCAATTGTAGATGTCACCATGATCCAGAGCAGGATAAATGTTTAGAAGGAGGGGGAAGATGTGTGGGACTAAGGGTATTTCTTATCTATGTCAAGTGGGGGATTTGGTGGATGATTGGCACGTGTTATACCCTGGGGAGAGATTACACCCACTTATTCTGAGCCAGCTCTCCTCTCAGGTGTTTGGGTGAGCCTCAGTGCAGAAACAGGCCCTTTATTAATATCTGTTCATGCAATGATTTGGTTAGATTGGAATGGGTAGGTTGGCTGCCAGCATACCTGGGGCTTTCTGGTCTACCTGGCAGAGGATTTGGAGTTTCAGAGATATCTCAGGGCACAGTGGGATGATCCTGAACACCATGTAGACAGGCCTATCCTGTATTGGGAGACTGGAAATGCTGACCTTAGAGGGGCTGTTATAGCTTACTCTGTCATGCACAAACAGCGCATCGATCAAAGCATTTTAACTTTAGAAAGGCACTTGCAGGCTAGAAGCACTGAGGCGACCTACTCCAGCCTCCAGAGAAGCGCAATTAGCAACCCAAGCTGCTTCAAAAGAAGAGCAGTGACAAATGTCCAGTATTATCAGCATCACTTTTTTTCAATATGGCAACAAACCTGGGTGTTAGTTAATAGACTGGTGAAGACGTGAGGTGCGTCTAAACATACTGCTGTCCTCCAGGATGCTCTGGGAGGGGTCGTAAGGACAATAAAGCTATAGGCGAATATTCTTCTTCTGTGATGAGGATCGTTACTGTGCATTTGGGGAGAAAGAGGGGAGGGAGGGCTGATGCTGGGGTGGGGTGGTTTGCTTACCCCTGTACATGTCAGAAACCCCATCTACCGAGATATGTGACAGTACGCTGTTTGAGCTGAATGGCCATGTTCATTTGGTAAAAATTACAATTAAACAGATTAAACCAAAAACATATTTTCTGATAGTCCGTTAAAGCCAATGAAAGATCTGACAACATTTTTTTTAAACGATAGAGTTTCATTATAGCCCAGCTAAAAGGAGCTTGTTGGCCAGTAGACTGGGCTGCTGACCAATCCCATCACAAGCCTCTAGAAGATTTTCTGACCAGTTAGATAATGTCATAATATCTAGATTTAAGTATTTATACCTGTGACCTGGAGATTTCGGCTGTTGCTGAATCTTCAACTTGACCACGGTAATAGAAGTGACCATCTCCTGCAGATACAACACATGCGATTTATAGTTAAGAGTGATCACATCATCCTATGTTGAAAAGAGCAGACTGTCTCTTTGAGAATTTGTGGCCAGTGGAGACCACATGTACTCTTGTACCCATGCATTTTGTATATGCTTTACCTGTCCTCACCTAACCCAGAAATATTACTTCTGATTTCTCTAAGATACACAGGACTACATGCCTATACACACAATAGAGCAATACCAGGGACTAGCTCAGTCAGACATTATTTTTTTAATTTTGATATGGAGCAATTTGGTAACATTATTTACAGTAGGAGCAAGATCTTAGTCATCAGCTTTATAGAGTCTTATACCCCCCAAAAAATGAATTTAATATCCTAAATTAGACTCCTAAATTTGTGTCCTATTTTCAGTTAAATTTTGGATCCTAAATTTTCATCTGAAAATTCATCTTAATTTAGGAGCTTAGAAGTTATGGGGTCTATTCTGTACCGCAAATAGCGGGGATGGACGTTCTGTTGGGATGTCCATCCCCGCTATTCACCCCCCTTCCGTCCCCGGCAAAAGCCTCCCTGTACGAACAAGGAGTTTGTATGGGGAGGCTTAGATGGGGCGGGAGGGGGCATTGCAGAGGCGGAGTGAGGACAGGCAGTGGGCCGTCTGAGGCCCCAGACGTACAGAACCGATTCTGAAGTTGGTCCTGTACGTCTGGGGCCTTGGATCTAGATGGGGGACTTATTCCACCTTGGAGGTGGAATAAGTCCCCTTGGAAGTCGGGGGATGGCAGACCCGGGCAGTGGCAAAGAGGTGAAGGGGTGCAGGGGGTTCCCGCAGCATGACTTTGGCCATGGAAGGTCAGATCGGGGGTCAGGCTGCGGGAATGAAGATTGTGGTCGGTGGCTGGGATTGCGGCTCCTGAATAGAACCGTGGTGCCATGTCAACGGGACATCATGGCACCGCGACGCCAGTCAGGAGCCTGACTGAGTTAGCCGGGCAGGGGTCTGTATGTGTAGGCTGATTTGAATCAGGTCCCAGCCGCACGTACAGGTCCAGAACCGATTCTGATCCCACAGCGCACATCAAGCCCCAGCGGAATCAGAATCGGGATTGCCTCTGTGTGTTCCGATTCCGATCGGACGCACAGAGGCCTGCATGCACTCATTGGAATGTGCCTCTATGCTTATAAATTTAGGAATGGTTTATGAAGACAGGAGTCATGGGTCAAGGAGGAAGAGATGTGGACGTCAGTTAACAAAAATGAAAGCGTTTCCCTGAAGAAGATTTACTTGGAAACATGACATCATTTAGACTACTAGTGGATGTGGAGAGGTCTACTTTTCTGTAGATAAGCAGCTGAACGAAACGTACAGTGTTTATGGCCTTGTTTGAAGATTCTGTTGTGTGCAACTTAGAAGAATTGAGAGAATTAAAAAGAAATTGATGAAGATAATGTTTTTGCATATTATTGCAATTAAAATCTAAGTGAGTGGGCAATGTTGGACTGATGATGAGCTCAGAAAGACAATATGGGCCATAGGGTGGAAGAGTAGCCTAGTGGTAACCAAGAGACCAGGGTTCGATTCCCATTAGCACTCATTGTGGTTTAGGGCAGGTCACCTAACCCCCCATTGCCTCAGAGGAAAGACCTGGAAATCTACTTCTGGTCACACCGCCAAGAAAACCCAGGCGCTGCGGGGTCACCAGCATTGACTTGAAGGTAGACACTGCATTGTACTAAAGACCATACTGACTAAAAGCTTTAATGCACATTGATAAAAATGAATGCACGTTAAGCATGCACAACCCTGTTATTTCTATGGCCACGGAGGCATTTTATTAATACGTGTTAACCTTTCATAAACATGCCCCTAAATGTTAGTGAATGCTGTCTGCCACTGTGGCCATGGGAATGACATGGGTGCTGCTGCAAGCTAATGCACTTTTAGTAAATACGACCCTAATTTGGGATTTTTTCCACTATTATTCTCTTTAGCATTTTATTTATTTATTTATTTATTTATTTACTTATTTCTTCTATACCGCCCCTTCCAGTGATCAAGGGCGGTTTACATGGAACAATTTAACAAATTATGTATACTACTGTATACTTTACATTGAACAGAGAACTTTTTAACTTTATACATGGAATAGATATACATTACATTGAAACAGAGAAACAGAGAAACTTTCTAACTTTTTACAAATAATGACAGATGTAAAAGACTGTCCAAACTATTTACATAGGTTATTTACAAATGATTCTATACAAGGATATTCAGAATAATCGTGTATCATGTGTATGTGGTGGAATTTATTTCCATTTTTTCAAGAATTTTGTGTGTGGAGGGGGGGGTGGGGGCTGTGTGGGGTTGTCTAGTTGTGGTTTAGGGAGTTCTGAGTTGGTGTGTGGATGGTGTGGGATAGGGCTTGGGGGTACAGAGCTTGGGGGGTACAGAGCTTGGGGGTACAGAGCTTGGGGGGTACAGAGCTTGGGGGTACAGAGCTTGAGGGGTAGGGGATTTGGAAATGTTCAGAGAATAGGTAAGTTTTGAGTTCCTTCCGAAATTGGGCGAGGTCTTTTATGGTGCGGAGGTCTAGTGGGAGATCATTCCAGAGTATAGGGGCAGTGAATGTGAAGGCTCTGTCACTTGTGGATTTTTTTGTCTTCTTGAATGATTTTGGTAGATCAAGTGAGTGGGCTGCATTTTGTCTGCGAGCTCTTGATTCAGATGGGGTCTGTAGTAATGTTGATAGATGTGATGGGGCGATGTCATTTAGGAGTTTGAAAGTTGTTAGGAGGATTTTGTATCTAATACGGCTGTTTATGGGGAGCCAATGTAGTTCTCGGAGTATAGGAGTCACATGGTCTGTTAGACGAGCTTTGGTAGTTACTTTTGCACAGATGTTCTGGGCTCTTTGTAATAGGTATGTGTTTTTCTGTGGTAGGCCAATCAGGAGACTGTTGCAATAATCGAAATGGGGTGTGATGAGTGTATTGACAACTGATCTAAAGTCATGTGTATCCAAGAGGGGCCTTAGGTGTTGTATGGTTTTGAGTTTAAGGAATATGGTTCTTACTGTCTTCTTTATGTGAGGTAGCATGGTGAGAGTATGATCTATTATTACACCTAAGTATTTTACCTCTTTTTTAACGGGTATAGAGGTGTTATTGATTGAGATCGTTGTTGGAAAAGTGTCCTCAGTCACAGGTGTTCTTGTAACGAACATTGCTTCCGTTTTTTTGAGATTAATGCTGAGGTGATTGATTTCCATCCAAGAGGTGGTCTCAGCCATGCATTCAGCTAGGTTGTCATAAGAGTGGTTTTTTGTGGTTATGGGGATAGCGAGCATGATATCGTCAGCATATATGAAATGATTAATCTTGTGTTTTCTAAATATGTTTGTGATAGGTTGCAGGTATAAGTTGAATAAGAGGGCAGAAAGGGCTGATCCCTGAGGTATACCTTGTCCTTGGGGGAAGGTTTCTGATGTTTCTTGATCTATTTGGACACGTATTAGTCTATGTGTGATGTATGACTTGAACCATTTGAGAACAGTACCGCCTATTCCTAAGTTTTCTAGTCTATTGATCAGGGTAGGGTGGTTGATGTTATCGAAGGCGGCCGAGATATCAATAAAGAGTAGTAGGAAACCTTGATTGTTGACATCTGTGCCTTTGATGAGATAGTCAATCAATGTAATCAGGAGGGTTTCCACTCCGTGGAAAGGGCGAAAACCGAATTGGTGTGTGTCAAGGGGTTTATGTTCATCAATATGCTCTTGTAATTGTAATTGAATTGATTTTTCTATTATTTTAGCGATAAAAGGAATGCTAGCTATCGGTCTGTATGAGTTGGGGTCTTTTGAGTCAAGTTTGTTGTTTTTTATTATTGGGCGAAGCGTTGTGAGCTTTAGAGCATCAGGCATGACGCCCTGGGAAAGGGACAGGTTCACCATGTATTGAATGTTTTCAGCAAGTGCTTCTTTTGTACATTTAATCCAGGACACGGGGCAAGGATCGAGTGGGGAGGTTGTAGTATTGATCATTGTTATGATTTTAATGAGCTGCTTTCGGTCAATTGTGTGGAAAGTTGTCCAATTGTTATTGATTTTGGTGCTTGTAGTCAGTATTGGTGTTAGAGTATTGGGTTTAGATTTTAGTTTTTCTGCAAAGTGAGTTGCTAAAGTTTGAATGCTTATTGTTGGTAGCTTTGGCTCGGAGTTTTTAGTTTTGGTTAGTGTTTTTACAATTGTAAATAGTTCTCTAGGTCGGTTGATGGCTAGATTTATTACTTTAGAGTGGTAATCCCTTTTCGAGTTGTTTATTGCGTTTTTGTATTCGTTAAGTGTGTTCATATATTGTGATTTATTTTCATCTGTTTTAGTTTTTCTCCATCTCTTTTCCTGTTTTCTCAGTTGCTTTTTTAGTTTTGCTAGTTCTTTGGTGAACCATTTTTCTGACTTCTTTGTTTGTTTATGCCTATTACGTGTGGGGATAGCTGCTTCATGTATAGTAAGATTCCAGTGATCTACAGTGGAGTTGATGTCAGGGAAGTTTGTGTTGAGTACAGGTAATACTTTGTCAAGGAAAGAATCCTTGTCAAAGTGAGCAAAGCGTGATAAATGGGGTGATGTGCTTATTGTATTTGGTGTTGCTTGTGCTGGGAGGTGGAGTGTTATGAGGTGATGGTCGGACCATGGTACTTCTGTTGTAGTTGGAGGTGTGAGTTGTTGATGGTTATTAAGGGAGGAAGGGAGGAAGATGAGATCTAGAATGTTGCCTTTTATGTGTGTGGAGGTATGAATTATCTGAGTGTATCCCATTTGGTTCATGGCGTCCATGAAGTTATCTGATTGAGATTTATTTAGAGAGGGGAGGTTTAGGTCACCTAGAATTACTAGTGGTTTGTTTTGTGATGCTGTGCATGCAAGTTCAAGGATGGAGGAGAGGTTATTTTGATCAGCTGAGGGTGGTCTATAAATGAGGGAGAGTGCCATGGTTCTGCTTTGTATATTGATGATGTCCATTCCATCTATATTATTTAGGCTTGTTAAGGTGTATTGTAGGACTTTTTTGGTTAGTATGAGAGCACCACCACCTCTTTTTACATCTCGATGGCAGTTGAATATATCATATTGATGTGTGGTTATTTGGTTTAATAATATGGTGTCCGTGGGTGAGAGCCATGTCTCAGTGATGCAGATTTTGATTGTCTACACAAATTTTCAGGATGAAATCTGTACAGGAAGGAGTTTGATGAATAGCCTTTTTATAAAATTTCGGCCTGCCATTCATTTGTCTAGATTTATGAGCCTAATACATGAACCTACTGCTGAAAATCACTGCTAGGCTCCTAGCTTTTTTCCAACCCGAAATCCAACTTATTGCCACCCACTTTTAGGCTCCTAAATTTAGGAATTTAGTGACATTGAGTATAAATTTAGGAGCTCGGCTCTAATAAATTTTCAATTTAGGAGGCCAATTTAGGAGCATAACGCTCAAAGTTAGGAGCAAAAATCCTTTGAATATCAGGCTCGTAGATTCTAAGAAAAATTAGGGATGTGCATTTGTTTTCAGTAAAGCAGTCTGTGTATTTCAGACAAAATAAAGATATCAATGAAAAACGAATTTTAATTAGTTCTTATTTCATTTTATTTACCATTAAAGTCTATGGAGGGAAGCAAGAGTATTGCATATTTACTTTTCAAAGCAGACAACTTGGAGCCAGTGGGGGATGGGATATGGGAGAGGACCATTCACTAGCAATCTGCCAATTCTAACTTGTTCTCTTGGGCTTCCGCAGTTAGTATGATGATCTTTACAGTTTTCCAGGTCATGCTGCGTCTTAGTAACTGGAACCATTTCAGCCACCATGCTACTGCTTTCTTTACGATGAAATGGTTATGCAGTGGATGTCTGTCATTTATTTATTTATTTATTTAGACAGTTTTGTATACCGCCTTAT
Source organism: Ichthyophis bannanicus (assembly GCA_033557465.1). Lineage (NCBI taxonomy): Eukaryota > Metazoa > Chordata > Amphibia > Gymnophiona > Ichthyophiidae > Ichthyophis > Ichthyophis bannanicus. Next base: position 1,852,297,676 of record CM066032.1, on the reverse strand, counting down.
CCTTCAATCAAAGCGGTCACAACACAATTGGGGGATACATTTAACAAGCGGGGATATGAGACACATACACTAATACTTACAGGGAACATGGGCAATGGAGGGTTAAGTGGCTTGCCCAAGACCACAAGGAGCATCTGTGGGACTAGAAACCCCAGTCCTTCTGGCCCAAGGTTGCTGTCCTCTAGTGGGATTTGAACCCCCGACCTTCCGGCCTGAAGTACCTTGCCCCAACCACTAGGCTACTCCTCCCACATGTTATACAATAGTTCTGAAACAATATTGGTAGGATTGCAGCAGGAAATTAGAATTTTGCTGGTAAAGCTCATTGGAGAAAGGCTGGAGAACTCTCTTTTCCCGTAGATTTAAAGCAACTCTACATGGAGAAAATATTTAAACTGACCAGAGAACCTTCCAATCTATGGGAAAAGAGAGGCCTCCAGCCTTTCTCTAATAAACTATCCTGGTTCATTCAAAATTTGTGACTCAGCAGCACATTTTGGAAGATCTATTTTTGATTCTCCAGAGGTCCAGGAGGGAAAATGTGATGGATTTTCCCATGGATGTCAGGGAAATCTGTTTCCCATATAACTTTAACCTGGTTTGAGTTTGGCATTGAATAGTTTGCATGCCTTATATTGCACATTGACTGAATTAGGAGGATTATATTGATGCCTTTCAATTTCTGGAAACATCCTCATCACAACTCTCCAGTTGACTTAAGTATACTCTATCAGAGAAACCCTCACTTGGTCTGCAGCTTGTCGTGCTGTGAGGGCTTGTATGCATCAGTGATGCTGAGAGCTAAACTATCGGTAGTTTAACTACTGGCAGGGTCTCCCAAGATGGACAGGTCTCAGCTGAGGTGCCAGACCAAGACAAACCACCCACCTGGGCAGCAGCAGAATGGGATAGTGTTGATGGCGGAGGATCACATTTCTGTGACAACGGCAACAATACCAAACTTAAACTGCGTGGAGGAAAGGCCCGGCAATCTACTTCTGTATCTTGCCATGAAAACCCAATGGATAGTTACAATAAAACAAATTGTGCTATAGTGCTGGAAGATGAGACCCCCAGGTCGGAAGGCACTCAACTAGCTACTGGAGAAGAGCTGAAGACTTTTCAGAGTAAAGTCAGCATTTATGATGTGGTTGGATCAAAGCCCTCGGGGCGTCTCACTGCTGATGTAGCTGTGCATGAAATAAGAGTCAGAAGCTGTAAAGATGTCTTACACATTGGAACATGGAATGTGCGAAGCATGAACCAAGGGAAGTTGGAGGTGGTCAAGAATGAAATGGAACGTGTATAACTTGATCTGTTGGGTGTCAGCGAACTGAAATGGACTGGCATCGGGCAATTTGCATCAGATGATCACTTGGTCTACTATGCTAGAAATGAAAGACAAAGAAGAAATGGTGTTGCATTTATAATAAAGAAGAAACTTGCAAGAACTGTAATGAAATACAATGCAGTCAGCGAATGCTTAATCTCTATTCGTCTACGAGGAATGCTTATCAACACAACCATAATTCAAGTATATGCCCCAACAACAGCTGCAGAACAGAATGAAATTGAAGAGTTCTATGAACAAGTACAAGCTGAAATTGACAGAACATGCAAACAGGATATCCTGATAGTCATGGGTGACGAATGCAAAAGTTGGCAGCAAAGAAGAAGACAAAGTAGTTGGAAAATATGGACTTGGCAACAGAAATAAAGCTGGAAAAGACTGATAGAATTCTGCAAGACCAACGATCTATTCATCTCAAACACCTTCTTTCAGCAACACAAGCGGCGACTGTACACATGGACTTCACCCAATGGATTGTATAAAAATCAAATTGACTACATCTGTGGAAGTCAACGATGGAAAAGCTCTGTAACATCAACAAAGACAAAACCTGGAGCAGACTATGGTGCAGATCATCAACTACTAGTATGCAAACTCAAGCTAAAGTTGAAAAAGAGCAAACCACTCATGAATGCAGCAAAATATGACCTTGAGAATATACCACTGGAATTCAAAGACTGCCTGCAAAATCGATTTGCTGCTTTAGATACAAATGACAGAGCTCCAAAAGAGTTATGGAATGACATCAAGAAGGTTGTGTTGGAAGAAAGCGAGAAGTCTCTACAAAAGGTGAAAAAGCAAAAACGGCCAAAATGGATGACAGAAGAAACTCAGAAAATTGCCCAGGAACGCAGAGAAGCTAAAGCCAGAGGAGAAAGAAAGACAATTGCAGAACTCAACAGAGATTTCCAACGTGCAGCAAGACAGGACAAGGAAAAGTACTATAATGACGCTTGCAAGGAAACTATTAGAGGAAGAACAAGATCGGCTTTCCTAAAGCTACAAGAGTTAAAGAAAATTTCCAGCCTCGAATTGGAATGTTACAAGATGCTCAAGGTTCTATGTTGAATGATGCTGAGATGATCAAGAAAAGGTGGAAGGAATATACAGAGTTTTTATATGATAAAGATCAAGTGGACCAACAGCAGTTTCAACCTGTACCTTATGATCGGGTACCATTGGTGATGAAAGAAGAAGTTGAAGCAGCATTGAAAGCCTTATCAAAGAACAAAGCACCAGGCATTGATAGCATTCCCATAGAAGTATTACAGCAATCTGATGCAGCTGTTACCGTACTTACAAGGCTCTGCCAAGAAATATGGACGACAACATCATGGCCAACTGACTGGAAAAGATCTGTGTTTATACCAATACTAAAGAAAGGTGATCCAACTGACTGGAAATTATCGCACAATTGCTCTGATCCCACATGCCAGCAAGATTCTACTGAAGATTATTCAGAAGAGACTACAACCATACCTGGAACTAGAACTACCTGAAGTGCAAGGAGGGTTCAGGAAAGGGCGAGGAACTGCGGATGTGAGTTGGATCCTTGAAAAGACTAAAGAATACCAAAAGGATATCTATTTGTGCTTTATCGACGATAGCAAGGCTTTTGACTGTGTAAACCATGAGAAATTCTGAGCCGCATTAAGAAGCATGGGTATACCAGAACACTTGATCATTCTCTTGCACAATCTGTACATTGATCAAGAAGCAACAGTTTGAACGGAACAAGGAGAAACAGAATGGTTTAAAATAAGTAAAGGTGTAAGACAAGGCTGCATACTTTCCCCCTACCTGTTTAATTTATATGCAGAACAAATCATCAGAGAAGCAGGATTGTATGAAGACAACAGAGGTGTGAAGATTGGTGGAAGACTCATCAACAACCTTTGCTATGCTGATGATACCACATTACTGGCTGAAAGTGAAGATGATCTGAAACATTTGCTTCTCACAATCAAAGAACATAGTCTCAAAATGGGTCTGCACCTTAATGTAAAGAAGACAAAGATCATGACAACTGGCATAATCAACAGGTTCATTGTTGAAGGAGAAGAAATTGAAATTGTTAACAACTTTAACCTACTTGGATCAACTATCAATAAAGAAGCAACAAGCAGTCAAGAAATCAGATGACGCATTGCTCTTGGCAGAATGGCTATGAAAGACCTAGATAAGATTCTCAAGAGCAGAGAAGTCTCTCTCCATACAAAGATTTGACTTGTTTAAGCCATGGTATTTTCAATAACATCATATGGATGTGAAAGCTGGACAGTGAAAAAGATAGACAGGAAGAAACTTGATGCCTTTGAATTATGGTGCTGGCAGCGAATACTGTGTATATCATGGACTGCTTGAAGAACAAACCAGTCGGTACTAGAGGAGATCAAACCTAAGCTTTCTTTAGAAGCTCAGATGACAAGACTTCGACTTTCATACTTTGGACACATCATGCGAAGAGAGAGATCATTAGAGAAAGACATCATGCTTGGCAAGATAGAAGGTCAACGCAAAAGAGGAAGGCCAGCAATGTGAAGGATCGATACAATAACAGCAGCTATGGGTACCAGTCTGTCAACAATGAGCCGCCTGACTGAAGACCGAACACAATTTAGGATAGCTATCCAGAAGGGTCGCCATGAGTTGACTCCGACTCGACGGCACTTAACAACAACAACATCAAAGAAAAATAGCATGGCAGGTTTTAATTATTTGCTCATTTATGACATTCTAACACAAGTTTTTATGTTCAGAGGAATAACATAGGGCTGTCCAGTAGTTGCTGAATCCAGTGCAAAAGTGCTCTTGCTACTAAGCCTGCACAAAATGCCACTTGGGAACCTGAAGCTGAAGCTGCGAATGCATTCTTTAGTAGCCCCTCCTTCCAGAGGGAAAGTCATGTGCTTGATGACCTCCATGAGAAGGGCATACACACGAGGGAGCACAAAAGAGCTGGTCCAGCTTGCCTTGAGGCAGGGGATTAAGACCCAAGTCTGAATGCTTCCTCTGAGTAGTTCTGTGGGCTCTGGTAAAGGGGAAAACCCAGAAAGACACCTGCTACCCTCCATGATGGAGTTCACCTGAGACAGTCGAACCACTGTAGGCACCTCAAGGCTACTGAGGATAGGGAGAGTAAGCCATAAACCAGATTCTTAGGGCTGTGTCCTTTGTTTCAAGCCATGTGCTTAAGAAGGCTGCTTGGCTGCTTCTGAGAGATCAAAGAAAACACTTCTGAGCATGTGCTAAACTGTGATGCAGAGGCCATATATGGAAATTATACTAACATTGTGATGGGCTAAGAGTCAAACTTTAGCTTTGCCACGTATCGGAGCTTAGGGGTGTGTGTGAATGGTGAAAGGGGATACAAGAGCAGAAGGGATTGGTGAGAGTTATGATGATATGGGGAAAGCCTGCCTACTATATAAGCTCATGCATAGGAATGCTCAGGCAGATTTTAGTGTAGAGCTGACTGGCACTGAAAACTTGTCTGTTACCATAGTCTATTTTATTTTTGTGTACTTTGTAATAAAGTGAAGCTGCTGATTCAGGGATCTGGTCTTGCCTCCTAAATTCTAAGGGCCCGATATTCAAAGGCCATTTATATGGTTTACAGACCTGAAAACCATGTAAATGCCGCACTGAATATCCAGGGTTAAAGGTCAGCAGCAACAGCTATGCGCCGTAGCATCGCATAGCCATTCCAGAAGAATATCCATCTGTTTCCCCAGTCACCTATATATCTAAATCTTACGAGAGGCCAGGAGAACTTCCTCCATCTCCCTCGGGAGATTTATTTTTATTTATTTATTTAACTATTTCTTTTATACCGCCCCTTCCAGAGATCAAGGGCGGTTTACATATAACAGGTTAACAGTCTTGTACACAGTTTGTATACATTTTACATAGAACAATAGAATTCAACTATTTACATTGAACAGTAATATAAACTTTGTAGGTATTAAAACAAACACATCTAACTTTTTACAAATATATATTTACAGTGTGTGGTGTGTGTGTTGTGTTGGTCAGAAATTGGTGTAGGTGTTGGAATTTAGTGGAATTTAGTGGCAACCCGCTCAGCAGCCATGCTGTTAATGACAGGGACCCCAGGTTGGAGTGAAGAAGTGAGCCCTCCTCCTGGGTCAGTAGCCCTGGGGCATTCCCCAGAGGGTCCGGGAGCTCCGTTGAAAGGCAGAGCAACAGGAGGAACCAAGGCTGCCTGGGTCACCAGGATCATGGAGGCCTTGTCCTGCAGGACTTTGAAGAAGGTTTGGGCGATTAGTGGCATGGGAGGGAAGGCATACAGAAGGCCTTCCTACCACAAGATGAGGAAGGCATCCGCTGCTATCTGGGAAAGATGCGGTTGGGGACAGCTGAAGCGGGGCAGCTGAGCATTGGCTGTGCTGACACAGAGGTCAAGCCTTAGGGTTCTCCAGAGTCAGAACAGTTGTTGTGACACCCTGGAGGGTCCAGACACCATTTGTGCAGCTGAAGAACCCTGCTCAGCCTGTCCACTAGGGCATTGTCTTGGCCTGGAAGTTATACTGCCCTGAGAAGCATTCTCTGATCGATCACGTATGAGTAGAGGGCTACTGCCTCTTGGCAGAGGCACTGAGACCCTGTGCCCCCCTGCTTGTTTAGGTAGAACATCGTGACCTGGTTGTCCGTTTGGACTAGCACTGTCTGGTTCTGCAGGTGATAGTGTAAGGCTTTGATCACAAGAAAAATGTCCTTGAGCTCCAGCAGGTTGATCTGCTGCTAGCTCTCCGCTAGAGACCCGTTGCCCTGCGTGCGCACTCCAGCCCAGTAAGAACGCATCTGTGGTGAGGACCTTCTGGGGCTTTGGGGGCTGGCAGGGCATGCTCTTCTGCAGGTGCTGTGCGCCCTGCCACTAGTTGAGCGATTCTGCTAGTTGATGGGACACTGAGACCCTGTCCTGGAGCCAGCCCATGGCTTGTGTCCACTGTGAGCGGAGACACCACTGAGCTGTCCACATGTGGAGGCATGCATTGGGGACCACATGGACTGTGGATGCCATGTGGCCTAGTAGGCGGAGCATGGACCGCACTGATACCGTATGATGGCGCTGTACTTCGGTGGCCAGGGTCCTGAGGTGATCCGCCCTGTCCAGGGGGAGGAAGGCCCTGGCCTGGAGAGTGTCCAGACGAGCTCCTATGAACTCCAGATCCTGTACTGAAATGAGGTGAGATTTGGGGTGGTTTATGATGAACCCCAAATGCTGCAGGTCCTTGACGGTACGGGCCGTGGCCTGTTGCACCTCAGTGGCTGTGTCCTCTTTCACGAGCCAGTCATCCAGGTACGGGAAGATAAAGGCCGACTTCCAGTCCCAGCACCCAAATCAGCTCATTTCCAGTCCTAGCCCCCCATCAGCCCATTTCCAGTCATTTTCCAGCCCCCCATCAGCTCATTTCCATTCCTATTCCAGACCCTCATCAGCCCATTTCCAGTCCAAGCTCCCCATCCCATCAGCCCATTTCCAGTCCGAGCCCCCTTCAGCCATGTCCAGTCCCATCCTAAGAACATAAGATATGCCATACTGGGTCAGACCAAGGTCCATCAAGCCCAGTATCCTGTTTCCAACAGTGGCCAATCTAGGTCATACGTACCTAGCAGTATCCCCAAAAGATACAGGTTCCACAATGCTTGTATTGGATCAAGCATTGATATCCTGGGTCCCTTTTTAATAATGGTTTATGGACCTTTCCTCCAGGAACTTGTCCAAACCTTTTTTAAACCCAGCTACACTAACAGCTCTTACAACATCCTCCGGTAACAAATTCCAGAGTTTGATTACACGTTGAGTGAAAAAATATTTTCTCTTATTTGTCTTAAATAGTGTACCCTGTAGCTTCATTACATGTCCCCTAGTCTTTCTATATTCTGATAGCGTAAACAATCAATCTACGTTTACCCGTTCCACTCCATTCATTAATTTATAGACCTCTATCATATCTCCCCTCAGCCGTCTCTTTTCCAGGTTGAAGAGCCCTAACCTTTGTAGCCTCTCTTCATAGGAGTAGCCTTCCATCCCCTTTACCATTTTGGTGGCTCTTCTCTGTACCTTTTCTAATAACGCTATATCCTTTTTAAGATACGGCGACCAGAAATGCACACAATATTCAAGGTGCGGTCATACCATGGAATGATATAGAGGCATTATAATATCCTTTGTTTTATTTTACAATCCTTTCCTTATGATACCTAGCATTCTATTTGCTTTCTTGGCCGCTGCTGCACACTGGGCAGAGCGTTTTAACATGTTATCCACGATGACTCCTAAATCTTTTTCCTGGGTGGTGGTTCCCAATGTGGAACCTTGCATTGTGTAACCATAGTGTGGGTTGTTCTTTCCTAGGTGCATAACTTTGCACTTGTCCACATTAAATTTCATCTGCCATTTGGATGCCCAGTTTTCCAATTTATCCAGATCCTCCTGCAGTTTTCCACAGTCCTCTTGGGTTTTAACAACTTTAAACAGTTTTGTGTCGTCTGCAAATTTGATAACCTCACTAGTTATTCCCTTTTCCAGGTCATTTATGAATACGTCAAAAAGTAGCGGACCCGGTACAGATCCCTGGGGTACTCCACTATTCACCTTTTTCCATTGGGAAAATTGGCCATTTAGCCCTACCCTCTGCTTTCTATCTTTTAACCAGTTCCCGATCCACAATAGTACACTGCCTCCTATCCCATGACTTTTTAGTTTTGCCAAAAGTCTCTGATGAGGGACCTTGCCAAAGGCTTTCTGAAAGTCCAGATACACTATATCAACTGACTCACCTTTGTCTACCTGTTTATTCACACCTTCAAAAAAACATATCAGATTAGTAAAACAAGATCTTCCTTGTCTAAAACCATGCTGGCTGTCTCCCATTAGGCCATGACTATCTTCATGCTGTGTAATTTTGTTCTTTATGATGGTTTCTACCATTTTCCCCAGTACTGACATCAGGCTCACCGGTCTGTAATTTCCCGGATCACCCCTGGAACCCTTTTTAAAAATTGGCGTTAAATTGGCGACCCTCCAATCTTCAGGTATTACAGATGATTTTAATGAAAGTTCACAGATTACTAATAGCAGGTCTGCAATCTCATATTTCAGTTCTTTCAACACTCTTGGATGTATACCATCCGGTCCAGGTGATTTGCTACTATTAAGTTTATCAAATAGTTGTAATACATCTTCCCGGTGTAGCGATATTTCTCTCAATTCCTCTGCAGTATCACCTTTAAATACCACTTCAGTCTTGGGTAACATCCCTACATCTTCCTCAGTACAGACCGAAGCAAAGAATTCATTCAGTCTCTCCGCTATAGCCTTGTCTCCTCTTACTGCCCCTTTTATCCCTCTATCATCTAATGGTCCAATTGACTCTCTCACAGGCCTTTTGCTACGAATGTACTTGAAAAAGTCTTTATTTTGTGTTTTTGCTTCCGTAGCAAATTCCTTCTCAAATTCTCGCTTTGCCTGCCTTATCAATGGCTTGCATTTAACTTGCCAGTGCTTGTGCTGTTTCCAGTTTTCGTCATTTGGCTCTTTTTTCTATTTCCTGAAAGATGCTTTTTTGGCAGCAACAGCCTCTCTGACCTCACCTTTAAACCATGCTGGCAGTTTTTTGGACTTTTTCCACTTTTCTTAATGCGTGGAATACAGCTGGTCTGGGCTTCCAGGATAGTATTTTTAAACAACACCCAAGCTTGATGTAAGTCTTTAACCTTTGCAACCGCTCCTTTTAGTTTTTTCTTAACTATATTCCTCATTATATAATAGTCTCCCTTTCGAAAGTTAAAAGGTAGTACTGTGGATTTCTTTACCATCCCTCCTCACTAATTAAATCAAACAAGATCATGCTATGATCACTATTGCCAAGTGGCCCCAACACCCTTATCTCTTGCACCAGATCTGGTGTTCCAGTAAGGACTAGGTCCAATATGGCTTCCCCTCTGGTCGGTTCATGAACCAGCTGCTCCAAGAAGCAGTCATTTATTTCATCTAGAAACTTTATCTCCCTAGCATGTCCTGCCGTGACACTGACCCAGTCGATACCGGGGTAATTGAAATCACCCATTATTACTACTCTGCTGTGACTTTTGTTAGCTTCCTTGATTTCTTGGAGGATTTCATCATCCATTTGTTCATTCTGGCCAGGCAGTCGATAGTACATCACCTTCCCCTTCATACATGGAATTTCAATCCATAGAGATTCTACAGCAAATTTTGTTTCCTGCAAATCTTTAATCCTTTCTGACTCAATGCCCTCTCTAACATAGAGCGCAACTCCTCCACCAATTTGATTAGTTCTATCATTACGATACAGCTTGTATCCAGGTATCACAGTGTCCCACTGGTTGTCCTCCTTCCACCATGTCTCTGAGAGTGCAATCATATCTACCCTCTCATTTAGTGCTATATATTCTAACTCTCCCATCTTATTGTTTAGACTTCTAGCATTTGCATACAAGCATTTTAGAGACTGAAGCCACCAGAAAGAGGATTTGTACTAGCACCAGCAAAATTCACACCCCCAGCTTTGCAAAGAGGGAACCAAGGCATGTTCCAGAGAAGGGCAGGAGAATGGCCGCAGGGTTTTCTGCTCAGCAGAGTCTTATCTCTATATTTCATCTCCTTTAATCATCCTCTTCGGCCCTGCACAGCTCCCCGGATGGAGTGTGCTCTTCTCCATCCCAGGCCATCGCCGACGTCCCAGCCAGCTCCTCCTGCCCAATCGGGGCAGCCCTCCACGTTTAAAACAGGAGCGCCAGAGGGCACACCCGCGCCTTGCGGGCCCGCGCCTGAGGGCCTCGCCAGAGGGCCCTTTGGCATGGCCCTTAGGCAGTGGCACACACGTGAGCACCAAGAAACCAACCAAAATCTCAAGGATATATCTGCATCACTTCAACGATTCAGCAGCTCGAGCTCCCCCACGGTCGAGCTCACTCCTCTCCAACGTCTCAGCCTCTTCCCAAATTTTACACCGTCAACACAGCCTTCCTCATCACCACAGCAACAGAGCGTAAGAACTGGATGCAAAACGACTAGCTCAGGAAGCGTAAGGTACCTGAACTCTAACCTGTAATACACATGTATTGCATCAAATTTTCGTAAAGTAAACACCACCTACCACCACCATAAGTCTACATATCTGCCTGTTGTAATTTAGCCTGCTGTACAAAGTCTGCATACCCCTGCTACTAGCCTGATGCAACTTTGACTGCTGCACAAAGTATCTGTTACAAAGTATCTGTTACATAGTTAATTACAGACCTCCGTTACAAAGTATCTAGTACATGTACCGGTTATAAACATCTGCTACTAAGTAACTGAACTGTTGTACTAAGTATAGCTAAACTAGAATATAACACCCAAAAGCATCCCCTGAGCTGTTTATCCCCGTACTCATCCATACTCTGCATACTGATCTTCCTACTCCCACCCCTCTCCCCACCAGAAACGCACAAACCCCTCTATACAGTACTCATTGACACAAAACAAACCTCTGGAACAACATAATGGCCCCCTCCTTATTTACTCTTGCCCTAATCTACACACTAGCCAGCACACTCCATGATTCTGATGCTGCTGCAAATGGCTACAACCCTATCCAACTAATCCAAAACGCCAGCAGGAAACACCACAACAATCAATACCAACCACCCCCAAGCCCTCATCATAGAAGACAGTCACACTTGCTTTATGTATCCTTGGAAATCACAACCCCCACAAAAGACAAAGGAGCTAAGCCTCAGCAGGATCTTAGATGTGCACTCATCAACGCACGTTTGGTCCATAATAAATGGCCGGTAGTCACAGACCTAATAGCCACCCACAATTTAGACATACTAATGGTCACGGAAACATGGCTTTCTGACACGGACAATGTAATTCTAAACCACCTCACACCACCTAACTTCTCAATCTACACCTGTAACAGGGAAAACAAAAGAGGTGGAGGTGTACTGGTACTTGCAAAAACAGCGCTACAATATCGGGCTAACCTGACCAGGAGCACACAGCATCTGAACACACTAACCATTACCAATAAACTCAATACTATTAACCTCATTTATAGGGCACCAGGGACTGAGTCAGATGAACTCTCAGACATTATTGACTTAGCCTGTAACCCAGAAAACCCCTCCAAACCTAACTGGCTTTTGGGAGACTTTAATCTTGCTTCCACTCAACCCACCCTAGCCAATACCTTCCTAGAAGCAATGTCCAACCTTAATTACACCAAAATTAAAGGTCTGTTTTCTTAAGAGGATTCAGCTGATCGCTAAATATATGTAATCCAATCCTCAACAGTAGCAAAGGCTATTACTATATGGGTTGTGTATTTTCTCAATCCCTTTTCTTACTCAACCACGTATTAAGACAATGTTCAACCATTTTCTTACTTCATTTCACATTCGTACATTAGTAAGAACTGGGTCTCAGACTTCTTTTAGTACTTATACTGGGATTGATTCCTGTCAGTACAAATTTTGCATCAGTGACCACAGTTCCCAGTATGTTTCATAATACTTGCATTCGTGTCAGGATAGATGGTATAATCTTTTACGTTTTTTTGAAGTCTATACAGCTTGATGCTTCATACGCAGAATAGCGCTAGCAGGAGTAATCTCCGCATATTTCATAAGCATTTGAACCCCTGATCGTCGGGGAAGATTAAGCGATATACACAGACGGGGAATGATCAAACAACATTATACAACTAACGATTATAAGATAAGTTTCAGTTATATACTGCATTCTAATACACAATGGAATACTAAGTTTGAAAATTTCACAACGTAAAAGATTATACCATCTATCCTGACACGAATGCAAGTATTATGAAACATACTGGGAACTGTGGTCACTGATGCAAAGTTTGTACTGACGGGAATCAATCCCAGTATAAGTACTAAAAGAAGTCTGAGACCCAGTTCTTACTAATGTACGAATGTGAAATGAAGTAAGAAAATGGTTGAACATCGTCTTAATACGTGGTTGAGTAAGAAAAGGGATTGAGAAAATACACAACCCATATAGTAATAGCCTTTGCTACTGTTGAGGATTGGATTACATATATTTAGCGATCAACCTTAACTACAAGCAAGTAGTGATTGATCCCACCCATCAAGGAGGGAACCTCTTGGACCTAATCTTCGTCCCCCATCCAGTTATGAGTATGACAAAACAATTCAACATTGCCATCACCCCTGTTCCATGGTCAGACCATAACCTGATAACATTTCATATACCAATGCAACAAACCACATGCCACCGCTCAAACAAAAAGGAGATATTAAGAGTCGCCCGCTTCAAGCAACTCGACAGTGAGATGTTCACGAACTGCGCAATTCCAAAGCTCGCTCGATCCACAGTCAGCCTCAACGAAATGATCTCCAACTGGAATGATACCCTCTCATCATATGCTCATCAACCAGCCTTCACCAAAAAGATCATACCCGACAGTGGAGTCACTAAAAAGCAATCTGCTCCATGGTTCTCCCCTGATCTCCGAGCTTCCCTGCTCCATCTCAGAAAACTTGAGAGAAAATGGAGAATTACCCATAGAACCTCTGACCAAATCGTCTACTTAGAATATCTGAAACAACATCGCGAATCAACATGGGCCAAGAGGAAGGAATTCCACACTGAGATCCTCAACCGCTCACTAAATAAGCCAAGAGACCTATTCAACCTAGTAAAATCCTTTACCAACCAACCTTCCCCACCTCAGCAAGAAAGCATTCAACCCCAGGCATACGTGATCTACATTCAATCCAAGGCAATAAAGATCACCACAACATCAACACATGAACCCTCCAAAACTCCCCACATGCAGTTTCCACTCACCAAAATCTCACCTCCCTCAGCAAAGACCATCGAGGAGATCATCGCCTCAATCAACACTACGATTGCACCAACTGATCCTTGTCTAGCCCATTGGATCAGATCTATGCGCTCTCAACTCAGCCCATTCATAGCCAACATTGCCAAGCTGTCCTTCGAAGCCAGAGTCTTCCCAGATGCTCTCAAGCACACATCCATTCATCCACTACTTAAAAACAACCAGCTGGATCCGAAGAAAGAGGATTCTTACCGGCCAATCTCTAGTATCCCATTACTAGCTAAATTCTAGAGAAGTTGTCCCAGAGATAGATTCAGCAACATGTTGATACGTCCTCCCCATTAGACCCATGCCAACATGGATTCAGAGAAGCCCACGGTGTAGAAACTCTACTAACGGTATTAACCAAGACTCTCATCAATGGAATAAACAGCATCAAGAATGGCTTTGCACTAATTTTCCTCGATATAGCAGCAGCGTTCGACTCCATAGATCATGTACAGCTCCTGAAGTGGCTTCATGAGAAGGGAATCCAGGACCAAGCATGGAACTGGTGCAAATCCTACCTCGAACACAGATGGCAGCAAGTACGCATTGGTAACGACACATCCGAACCTTTCCAGCAGAAACAGGGTGTACCCCAAGGTTCCTCCCTATCTGCTCTGCTCTTTAATATCTATATGCAGCCAGTCTGTGACATTGCCCACTCTTTCGGCATATCCTGCCTTATGTATGCAGATGACGTGCTGCTGTTTACACCTATAACTGTCACTTGCCCGGACTACACTGTACTAATCAACTGCTTCAATGCAATAACCGACTGGCTACTCACTCAGAACCTCCGTATAAATTTCAAAAAAACAGAAGTCCTAATAATAACAAGAAATAAAGGTTTCTCTCCTCCACCAGCACTGAAAGTCAGAGACGCAGAACTCCCAGTCAAATCCAATATACGGTATCTTGGTGTCACATTGGATCAACAGTTGGACTTCAAGGAACACATAAAACGCACCGTAAAAGCTATCTATTTCAAGGTCAAAACCCTTCGGCACCTGAGACCTATGATTGAACCCGGTGACTTCCGCACCATCTTCCAAGCGCTAGTCACACCACACTTCGATTATGCCAATATAATACTTCATGGTCTCCCGAAAACCACCCTCAACCCTCTACAGCTAGCCATGAATGCAGCAGCCCGCGTACTTTGTGGAGCCTCAAGGAATGACCACATCTCCCCCATTCTAAAAGAGCTTCACTGGCTCCCAGTATGCTCCAGAATCCTATACAAGGCCCTCCTCACTACCTTCAAGGCCTTTAACAAAATGTCACCTGCATCTATTTCTGACCTTATCACACACACTGCAAACGACAGACCTAGGAGAACACCGACTGCAGACACGCTACTCATACCAAGCGAATCTACAAAGCTCAACCAGACCACCATCAATAGGGTATTCTTGAACCATGCTCCTAGATGTTGGAACACGCTCCGTCCCAGCATTAGAGCAATCAAGGACCTTAGGCTGTTCAGAAAAGCCCTCAAACATCACCTTTTCCTCATGTATTTTACACATCTTGATATTCCCTCCCCTCACCCTTCCCCACCCTCCCAACCCCAAACCACAGCTATATGAGTCCAATAACCTACAGCAAACCTAGATCTAAATGTATGTGAACTAAGAATGTAAATAGTTTCCCCCAAGTTACCTCCATGTTAAATCCCTGTTCTATGTAGACAACGGTCTAATTTAACTGACCAAGTGTTATATTGTTCAATGTAAACCGCACTGATGACAAAGAGCGCGGTATATAAGAGATGTTAAATAAATAAAATATTAATATGGCTATTGGAAGGCATGGGTAATTTGGAATCTTTACGCTCTGTCTGCACCATACTCAAGGGCATTTGGGCTACTTTACTCTTTTTTGGAACCTCACTGCTTTTGGTAGTATCCTTCAAGGATACCTTCTTCCGAACCATGCGCTCTTGGGTGACTGTCGGCTTTCCCCTATTTTCTAGTTTAAAAGCTTCTCTATCTCCTTTTTAAAGGTTAATGCCAGCAGTCTGGTTTCATCCCGGTTAAGGTGAAGCCCATCCCTTCGGAAGAGCCCCTCCTTTCTCCAGAATGTTCTCCAGTTCCTAACAAATCCAAAAGCCTCATCCTTGCACCATCGTCTCATCCACGCATTGAGACTCCGGAGCTCTGCCTGCCTTTTGGGTCCTGCACGTGGAACGGGAAGCATTTCGGAGAACGCTACCCTGGAAGTTCTGGATTTCAACTTCCTACCTAAAAGCTTAAATTTAGCCTCCAGAAATTCCCTACCACATTTTCCTATGTCATTGGTACCGACATGTACCAAGACAGCAGACTCCTCCCCAACACTATCTAAGATCTTATCTAGGCGGTGCGTGAGGTCTGCTACCTTCGCACCAGGCAGACATGTTACCAGGCGATCCTCACGTCCACCAGCCACCCAGCTATCTACATGCCTAATGGACCTAGCCCCCCATCAGCTCATTTCCAATCTTAGCACCCCATCAGCCATTTCCAGTCCTATTCCAGCCCCCATCAGCCCATTTCCAGTCCAAGCTCCCCACCCCATCAGCCCATTTCCAATCTTAGCTCCCCCATCGGCCATTTCTTCTACAATCCTAGACCCCCCCCCCCAAAAAGCCCCACGCCTATCTAAACTGCTTCAGAGGTGAGTCCCACAGAGGTCCATTGGCTTGAGCCTGAGGCTCCCTTGGCCATCCGTGAGGCACTGCTGGCTTGCTCTGTGAGGGCCACCCTCCCCATGGATGAGGCAGGCATAGAGGAAGAAGAAGAGGACCCAGAATTGGTATGGGGATCCTGATGATGCTGAAAAGGCTGGGTCCCTTACATCCATATAAGGCACAGTAGGCAAGCGGCATTCTTGCCCTGCTCCGCGCAGTTCTTAGAAAAAAAACACACAAAAAAGCCCACAAAAAACCCCAGCACCAGCTACAAAAAGGCCTACTGAAAAAAAAACCAAGGCACATTGCAGCGAAAAAGGGAATCTCAATCAGGAGCCAGTGCCTGAAAGGCCATTGGGGGAAACCTGATCTGGGCTTCTCCAAACTCCTACACTGACTCAGGAAGCCCCACTGCAAAAGAAGGTTTGGTTCTCTCTTTTTTAAAATCTTCTTTAACAAGCAGAAAAGTCAAAAACAGCCCAATGAAAGTCAATGCCCCAAAAAAATAAACGTAGAAAAAAAAAGGAGAAAAAAAGTTGTTTCATGCAGAAAAGAGATAGCAAGAGGGAAGGGGGCCTAGGCCCAACTTACGGACCCCCTATAGGGGCTCCATGGGGTTCTCCCGCTCTTCTTTGGTCCTCCAAGTGCTAGTAGCCCATGGGAAACAGGCTAGATTCAGAGTGACTGTGAGCTCAAAGAGACAAGGGTGTACCCATACTCCGAGCACCATTGGGCCCTTGAAGACTCAGTCTCAATGACTACTATACAATAGTGTGGGTCAGGATTGTCAGGCCTATTTGCACTGCTGCACCAGTCCATAACTTGCCACCTGCTGGAGGCAATTAAAGACTGGCTTCTCTCAGGGCTGCACCAGTGGTTACACCTTCTGATGACATCGTTGAGGATGCAAGCGATGCCGCTCAATAGGAGCACTCCAAACAGGTCAGAGACAAAGTTGTGGAGAAGTATACATCAGGGTCGTGTTATAAAAAAATCCCAAATTCTGAATATCCCACAGAGCACCATTAAATCCATTATAACAAAATAGAAAGAATATGGCACCACCACAGATCTGACAAGAGAAGGCCGCCCACCAAAACTCACAGACCGGGCAAGGAGGGCATTAATCAGAGATACTACAAAGACACCAAGGATAACACTGAAGAAACTGCAAAGATCCACAGTGAAGATGGGAGTATCTGACCACACGACCACTTTAAGCCATACACTCTACAGAGTGGGGCTTTAGGGAAGAGTGGCCATAAAAAAGCCATTGCTTAAAGAAAGAAATAAGAAAACATGTTTGGAGTTTGCACAACAGCATGTGGCGGACCCCCAAACACATGGAAGAAGGTTCTCTGGTCAGATGAGACTAAAATTGAACTTTTTTGGCCATCATGGGAAACGCCATGTGTGGCAGAAACCCAGCACCCCGACAACACCATTCCCACAGTGAAACATGGTGGTGGCAGCGTCATGCTGGGGGGATGTTTTTCATCAGCAGGGACAGGAAAACTGGTCAGGATTGAAGGAACAATGGATGGCACTAAATACAGGGCAATTCTTGAGGAAAACCTGTTTCAGCCTGCCAGAGATTTGAGATTGGGACGGAGGTTCACCTTCTAGCAGGACAATGACCCTAAACTTACTGCTAAAGCTACACTGGAGTGATTTAAAGGGAAACATTTAACTGTCCTGGAATAACCTAGTCAAAGTCCAGACCTCAGTCCAATTGAGAATCTGTGGCATGACTTGAAGATTGCTGTACACTGATGCAACCCTTCTAACTTGAAGGAGTTGGAGCAGTTTTGCCTTGAGGAATGTGTGAAAATCCCAGTGGCTAGATGTGCTAAGCTAATAGAGACATACCCCAAGAGACTTGCAGCTGTAACTGCAGCAAAAGGTGAGTCTACAGCGTGTTGACTTTGGGGGGTGAATACATATGCACACTCCTGCTTTCAGTTTTTTTTTGTCTTAATTATTGTTTGTGTCACAATAAAGGATATTTTGCACCTTCGAAGTCATAGGCATGTTTTGTATATCACATGGTGCTAATCCCCAAAACTCCATTTTAATTCCAGGTTGTAATGCGACAAAACAGGACAAACACAGAGGGGATGAATACTTTTGCAATCCATGTAAGATCAAGCTGATTCAGGGCAGCTAAGCTGCAGTACATTAAATGGGCTATAAATGTTTGATTAACTTAAGCTGGTGGTCCTCAACTCAGTCTTCAGGACACACCTAACACCCACCCCAACCCAGCATTTGTTACTTACCCATCCCACCCAACCCAGTTCTATGTATGTTCTCAGTTCTATATATTGTCAGTCCAGTTCTTCGTAACGGAGTTTTCCTGCTGTTAATTTTCCATGTCAACCGCTTTGACTTAATGAGAAAGCAGTATATAAACCTTAATAAATAAATAAACACCCAGCCAGTTGATTTTTCACGATAATCAAAATGAATATGCATGAGATAGAGATTTGCATACAATGGAGGCACTGCATTCAAATCTTTTGCGCATATTAATTGTGGTCATCTTGAAAACGTGACTGGCTAGGTGTGCCCCGAGGACTTGGTAGAGAACCTCTGAGCTAAACTAAACTACAAACAAATAATAAACAGAAGCATGCAAATAATATACAACATAAAACGCACAATAAAGAAAAAAACACATAACAGATCTAAAGGTTCAAAAATCAATCATGAAAACCCTAAATTCAGAATTAAGACCAAAGAAATAATATGAACTCTTTCCTATCAGTGCTTCATTAGATGAAAACTCATCATACGGGCTTAGGCTCCGTTATATCATAGAATTTTTGAAGTTATGACTTTGTAGAATGGAGTCAAATGTTAAGTGGCAATGTTAACTGGAGGAAGGGGGGGGGGGTGTCTTTAAGGCCTGACTTGTGGTTGAATGATAGCAGGGAATGATCACTGCTGGAAACCTTTGGCCATGCATTCCTGATCTTACCATCCCTTGGGTTCCTGAGACTCCATAGGAAATAGCAAATCAGCCAGTATCTGTACCTCTAGTCCATTCTGGGCTTACACACATAAATAACCTGAAAAGAGAAAAAGCTGTCTTACCTTTAAGCCAAGCTTCTATAAAGAGGATACCGACAGCAATATTATACTTCAGACCAAACAAGGTAACACCACCCTAAAATAAATAAGAAAGACTATAGGAAAGATTATTTTAAACCATTAGTAGTTGTCTATATCTCAGCAATAAAAGACATTCGGCAGGATGTGATCTATGCAGCTCTACCATCCATTACTCCTCACCCCCATTTTCATTCATTTGACTTTGTATCCACTAGCCCATAGAACTCAAGGATTTGTAGTTATTTATTTATTTAACCAGTTTTCTATACCGCCGTATCCTTCAATCAAAGCGGTTTACATTGTGTAATTACTACAATCAGGTACTGGATACTTGTCCCCAAAGGGCTCACAATCTGTGTGTACCTGAGGCAACTGAGGGTTAAGTGGCTTGCCCAAGGCCACAAGGAGTGCCTATAAGACTAGAAACCCCAGTCCCTCCGGCCTGAGACTGCTGTCCCCAGGTGGGACTTGAACCCCCAGCCCTCCTGACCACTAGGCCACTCCTCCTTCAAGGCATAATTGTCAAACACTCACGCTAATGCAAAGACCGCAGGTACCTTTTACCTGTAAAGAGAAAGTACAAATATACTTTTGCTTTAAAAATTGCTATACTGTGCATAGATTTGAAAATGGAATCAATCTATGTGCATTATTTTGTTGGCTTGAACAAAATGTGTTCTCCTCCTCTCCCACCAAGAATACCTTTGCACACTGCAGCTACAGGTATGCATCAGGGCAGTTTCTCCAAATGGGTTAGTTTTGCACATACCATGACAGTCGTGAACCTCACTTCTAAGCCACAGCGTGTGGAGTATGATCTCGGTCTCAAATTTACTGCTAATGCTCTGCGTAGTACTTGCATAGTGCCAAAGAGAGCCTCCTACTGGAGTTCGTAAGATGTAACATGTATGGGAAGCTTATCAAGATGTGCTTGGAAATTCCTCTTTATCAATCCTGTGGCTCCCAACATGATGGGAAATATTTCTGTATCTTTCTGCCACATTTTCTTGCTGTGGACCCCCGCATGTGTTTTCAGTCAGGCTTAGGCTGGGCAGTTTTAAAATACATTCACGTAGGTAAGTGACTTTAGAAAACTGCTTTCTTAATAAAAGAAAAACCCACACTGCACTATGGACTGCATTCAACAGAGATTTTTTTCAAGAGAAACAGAAAAGTGTAGTTACTCATCTGTATAGGCGATGTCGGTGCTGACGGAGCCCACGCAGATCCACTTCCCAGCTTTCAAAGAAAGTCTTTGGGAGTTACATCGCGCAAGCACGGTCACCTTCACACCCAAGGGTGCCATCTTATGATATCATAGCATGACGGCAAAAAAGAAAAAACAGCTCCTCAGGGAAGGAGGGTTGTGAGGACTGATTCCTGCTGTCCCTGGAGAACACCTGTTACAGGTGAGTAACTCTCTGGAAACAAGCAGGAAGTCAGACCTTACATATGGGACTCCCAAACTACAGGCTACTGAAAAATCCTGTAGAAGCCACAGGTGATCCAAAAAGTGGACTGTAAAGGACAGCAGGGAGCGATGGTTGGCTGGAAGTCCAGCATTACAGCAGCAACATCGAAAATGAAATTCCCTCTCTGGTAGCCTGAACACAAAGGGCTGGAGGGAAGGAGTTCCACTATTCCCCAAAGAGGTGATAAAGTACTGCGGGGCTAAAGGCGATATCATGCTGTGAGCTCTCTCCCAAGCAGTAATGTGCTGCAAAGGTGTGCACAGAGGACCAGGTAGTGGCCTGGCAGATATCCAAGTAAGGGCACCGAGCGCAGGTTGGCCACAGAGGCTGCCATGGCACGCACATTGCGCTGTGACATGATGGTCCAGAGAAAGCCCCACCTGTTGGTAGGCGAAGAAGATGCAGTCGGCCACCCATCATGAGAGGGTGCACTTGGAGACTGCAATCTCAAGATGACTGGGGTCAAAGGAGACAAAAAGCTGCACTGAGCGGCGGTAGGGCTGCGTCCTCTGAATATAAAAGAACAAGGCCCTCTTGCAGTCAAGCGTGTGTAAGAGGCCTCCGCCCTGAAGGAGTGAGGCCCGGGAAAAAGGTAGGGAGCACCATCCCCTGATTCAAGTGGAAGGCGGAGACCACCTGTTGCAGGAACTTGGGTTGAGTACAAGGACGACTCTGTTCCTGTGAAATCTAGTGTAGGGTGCATGGGCCACCAGTACCTGCAGTTCGCTCACGTGCCTGGCAGAAGTGAATGGCACTAGGAAAATGACCTTCCAAGGCAGGTTCTGTACTTGAGATGGCAGGTAACCAAGGGCTCAAAGGGGGGAGCCATGAGGGTCCCCAACACCACATTAAGGTCCCACGCCACTGGAGGTGGATGGATCAGGGTTGGGACAGCAAGAATCCTCTCATGAAATGCCCATTAGAGGGAGCATCGAGACAGTCTGGCCATCCACCGGGTGGTGGTGAGCCGAAATGGCACAGAGGTGCACTCTGACTGTGTTGGACTTGAGGCCAGTCCCGGAAAGATGCAAGAGGTATCGCAAGACATCTTGCACTGTGCAAGAAAAGGGGTTAAGACTCCATCTATGTACCACAGCAAAAACCTGCGCCATTTAAAGGCATATGCCCAACGCATGGAATCCTTACATGAGACCAGCAGGACATTTACCTCCCTCGAGAGGCGATGGTGCGTTATAGCTAATCTCTCAGCATACAGGCCATCAGGGTGAGGGATGGGAGGTTGGGATAAAGAAGTGTCCCGTTCTCCTGTGACAACAGGTCTAGAGAGCTCCCCAGTGGCAGTGGGTCCCTCCGAGACAGCTGCAGGAGCAGGGGGAACCATGGTTGCCTTGGCCACCTGGAAGTGATGAATATGAATGAGGCCACCTTCACTTGTATCTTGAGGAGCGCCCGAGAGACCAGAGGTGTAGGCAGGAATGTGTACAGGAAGCCCCTGGACCAGGGGAGGAGGAAGGCATCTGTAGCCTCCCATCCCCAGGCTGGCCTCTGGGAACAGAAGCGTGGCAGTTGCGTATTCTCTGGCCTTGCAAAGAGGTCAATCTCTGGGGTTCCACAGCGGCAAACGTCCTCCCCCAGTATCACCGGGTTCAGCTGCCACTCATGGGGCTGGAGGACCGCCTCAAGTGGCTGGCCAGTACATTGTCCTGATCCGGCAGATAAACTGCACTGAGGGAGATGTTCTGTCCTGCTGCGAAGATCCAGAGGTGAAATGCCTCCCAGCAGAGGTGGTATGATTGTCTGTCTGGACTTGAACCACCTGTCCCATCACATGGTCCATGAGATGGTATACTGCCCTGAGTTCCAGCAGGTTGATCTGCAAGGCACTCTCCCCTTGAGACCATGGGCCCTGAGACTGCAGGTGATCGCAATGGGCTCCCCAGCCCAACTTGGACGTGTACATCGTGAGAAGGCGCTGCACTGGAGGAGTCTGGAAAGGCAGTCCAGCTCTGAGGCTGAGCTGGTCCTGCCACCAGGAAGGGACATCACCAGGGCCAGTGTGACCTGGATCCTGTCCTCCAGGTGGTAAAGAAACCTGTGTCCACTGGACGCTGAGCGTCCACTGGGCCTGCCGCATGTGGAGGTGAGCAAAGGACCATAGATGCCATGTCCCCCCAACAGCCGGAGCATCTGTCTATCTGTCACCACCCATGCCTGAGTGGAATCCAGCAGGGCACCAATGAACTCCAAGTGCCAGGTTGGGAACAGGCGAGACTTTGGGAAGTTGACCACAAACCCTAAGCGCTGGAGCAACGCTATGGTGCGGTGAGCTGCATTGCACACTTCATAAGAACATAAGATATGCCATACTGGTTCAGACCAAGGTCCATCAAGCCCATTATCCTGTTTCCAACAGTGGCCAATCTAGGTCATACGTACCTAGCAGTTTCCCCAAAAGACACAGGTTCCAAAATGCTTGTATTGGGTCAACCAGTGATATCCTGGGTCCCTTCTTAATAATGGTTTACGAACATTTCCTCCAGGAACTTGTCCAAACCTTTTTAAACCCAGCTACACTAACAGCTTTTATACATCCTCCGGTAACAAATTCCAGAGTTTGATTACACGTTGAGTGAAAAAATATTTTCTCTTATTTTTTTATTTATTTTTTATTTTATTTATTTGTCTTGAATAGTTTACCCTGTAGCTTCAATGCATGTCCCCTAGTCTTTCTATATTCTGATGACGTAAACAATCGATCTATGTTTACCCGTTCCACTCCGTTCATTAATTTATAGACTTCTATCATATCTCCCCTAAGCCGTCTCTTTTCCAGGTTAAAGAGCCCTAACCTTTTTAGCCTTTCTTCAAAGGGGTATCCTTCTATCCCCTTTACCATTTTGATGGCTCTTCTCTGAACCTTTTCTAATACTACTATATCCTTTTTAAGATACGGCGACCAGAAATGCACACAATATTCAAGGTGCGGTCGCACCATGGAACGATACAGAGGCATTATAATATCTTTTGTTTTATTTTCCATTCCTTTCCTTATGATACCTAGCATTCTATTTGCTCTCTTGGCTGCCGCTGCACACTGGGCAGAGGGTTTTTACATGTTATCCACAATGACGCCTAAATCTTTTTCCTGGGTAGTGGTTCCTAATGTGGAACCTTGCATCGTGTAACAATAGTTTGGGCTGTTCTTCCCTAGGTGCATAACTTTGCACTTGTCTACATTAAATTTAATCTGCCGTTTTGATGCCCAGTCTTCCAATTTATCAAGATCCTCTTGTAATTTTCCACAATCCTTATGGGTTTTAACAACTTTAAATAGTTTTGTGTCATCTGCAAATTTGATAACCTCACTCGTTATTCCCTTTTCCATGTAATTTACGAATAGGTCAAAAAACAGCGGACCCAGCACAGATCCCTGGGGTACACCACTATTCACCTTTCTTCATTGGGAAAATGGGCCATTTAGCCCAACCCTCTGCTTTCTATCTTTTAACCAGTTCCCGATCCACAATAGTACACTGCCTCCTATCCCATGACTCTTTAGTTTTGCCAAAATTCTCTGATGAGGGACCTTGTCAAAGGCTTTATGAAAGTCGAAATGCACTATATCAACCAACTCACCTTTGTCTACCTGTTTATTCACACCTTCAAAAAAACATAACAGATTAGTAAGACAAGATCTTCCTTGTCTAAAGCCATGTTGGCTGTCTCCCATTAAGCCATTTATGAATTAATCGCTCAAAAAACTTTACCCCAAATTCAAAATCTTCTCACAAATGTACTATTTTTCAAACACTTGGCAAGGTCTCAGACTTCCCGACACCATCAATGCTTACTGCCAGCAACCCGGCAGAGCCGTGCCAAATAGCATCAATGACCTGCCAAGATGTCTACAATTACTGAAATGTGCATAAAATCTTCTTTCACAGTTTTGCAATTGTTAAGAAGGAATACTAAAGTGCTTGCAATAATCCAAAAAAAGCAAAATTAACTTCTCAATTTTGCCATAGTCCAAAAACGTTTCCCAACGCTGTCTTTATAGCGCTTCAACGCGTTTCCCCTGTGCAGGATTCTTCAGGGGAAAATAATCATGCTACTCGTGTTTCAAGTAAAGCCGGCCGAGCCAAACTTAATTTGCAGAGAAAGGTTCCTGCTTCCTATGGCTCCCTAAAAACAAAAAAGAACAGACAGCCATCCACCAACCATTGAAAGACACTCAAGTAGATTGCTACAATGTTGTTATATATATTACTATAGTCTGTATCAAAAAATAACTTTTCTTGGCGTAGGGCCTCACTCTAGCTAAATCCGGCCCTGCGTAATATGTTAGAATGTTTCTGTAGAATTTTTTGTATTTTATAACTTAAAGGGGAGAACTTGGTGATAAAATTTATTGTGGTATCCTCTAGCTTGTTTTTGGGCTGAGCATTCAAAAGAAATGCTCGATGGTTATATTTGGCACGGTGGCAAGCTTGACTGACAACTCCCTTAGGGTACCCCCTGTCTTGAAAATTGGCCCTCAATTCACGGGACTGTGCCTTAAAATCATCATCATGAGAGCAATTCCATCGAAAGCGAATAAATTGAGAAAAAGGTAATCCATTCTTTAGACTACGAGGGTGAACACTGTCATAATGCAGTAAAGTATTTCGATTCGTCGGTTTTTTATATACCGACGTTTTCCATCCTGTTGCAGTTCGACTAATCTGTACATCTAAAAAGGTGATGGCATGAGTGTGACAACTACTGGTAAATTGTATACGAGTATTTAATTGATTCAACCATTGGAGAAATCCTTGTAGCTCCATTTCAGACCCCTGCCAGACAAGAAATACATCATCTATATAGCGGCACCACAGCCGCACTTGAGTCTGGAAGGGGCCGGCCTCCAGCCATGTCGCCTCAAAGTCCCCCATAAACAAATTGGCTATGGAGGGGGCGCAAGTAGCCCCCATCGCTATACCGGAAACTTGTTGGAAAATAGCACCTTCAAATTGGAAATAGTTATCAAAAATTGTCAGGCGGGCCAGCCACAGCAAAAATACCATATATTCCTCTGAGAGATCCTCTCTAGTTATAAGTGCTTTCCGTACCGTCTCCAACGCTGCATCTTGTGGGATGCTAGTGTATAATGCGGCTATGTCCAGGGTGATCAACAGTATATCATCCTCAAAAGCAAGGCGCTGGTGGATTTCCAGAATATTTAAAAAGTGTGATGTGTCTCTAACAGAAGACGGAATGGTATGCATCAACGGTCGTAAAAAAGTATCCAAAAAACCCGACAGTGGTTCTAAATTCGATCCTCGAGTAGAGACGATCGGTCGCCCCAGCGGACTGGGCATGTTCTTATGAATCTTTGGCACTAAATAAAATCTGGCCACATTCGAGGAAGATGGATTTAAATACTGCCATTCCTTCTTCGAAATGAGTTTCTCCCGTAGAGCCTGAGTCGTTATCTCTTTAATCGTATCACTAATTTCCTCAGTAGGATCCTGTAATAGTTTAACATAAGCTGTCGTGTCAGATAATTGGCGGTCAGCTTCTTGTAAATATTGTTGGCGACTAAGTACAACAATCGCTCCCCCCTTGTCAGCCCTCCAGATAACCAATTCCGTTTGGGCTTGTAGGGAGCGAAGAGCTTGTTTCTCCATTGGTGTCAGTACATTTCTCCGTTGACCATACCAGGGAGTTTGTGTTTCTAGGTGTGCCAAATCATTCAAAACCAATGTTTTGAATATTGTGAGGGCGGGAGGCGGTGGATCCGGTAGGGACCATGAAGACTTGATGGGTAAAGGAAGTTTTGGTGAAACATTCTAACATATTACGAAGCATGGTGGGTTTCACAGAACGACGTATCAGGTGTGTTTGGCAAAGACACGCTAATTTAAAGGAACTTGTTAGTCCCACACAGTTGCGTCCATTGCCAACTCATGTGGCTTCACACGACGAGCGAAGGGGGCATTCCCCCTGTGGCCACTGTAATATGTGTGCCATTAATCTCGCGATAGACAATTTTACCTATCACGACATAACCTACACCTTACGGGGCACCACTTCGTGTGATTCTGCATTCGTTGTATACACCTTGCAATGCCCCTGCAATCTACTGTATATTGGCAAGACCATCCGGCCTTTGCGGATTCGCTTGGGGGAACATAAAAGTCATCTTAAGTGTAGAATGAAAGAAGCCCCCATAGTGCAACATAGTTTAACACTTGGCCATTCGTTTGAAGATTTTCGATGTTTTGCTATTGAACAAATACATACTGGAAAGGGGAGTAGCTCAAGGGATCAAACCCTATTGTTCCGTGAACAACGATGGATTTTTAATCTACATTCTGTAGAACCAACAGGTCTGAATAATATGATTGAATGGCGAGCGTGCTCCATTTGATGGTGGATGGGTGACAACACGTATACATACATCATTCAGTTGGCAATCGGTTATATAAGGCAAAGGGACACTGGAAGCCTGCATGCGCGGCGTTTGTTTGTCAATTGGAAAGGAGAGGTGATCCTTCGAAGACGTGGGCAGCATCTCTGGGATAAAGTTTTATATGTGCTGATTGTCGGCTAAAAGCTTTTTAGTGTGCTAAGTTATTTTTTTATACAGACTATAGTAATATATATAACAACATTGTAGCAATCTAATTGAGTGTCTTTCAATGGTTGGTGGATGGCTGTCTGTTCTTTTTTGTTTTTAGGGAGCCATAGGAAGCAGGAACCTTTCTCTGCAAATTAAGTTCGGCTCGGCCGGCTTTACTTGAAACACGAGTAGCATGATTATTTTCCCCTGAAGAATCCTGCACAGGAGAAACGCGTTGAAGCGCTATAAAGACAGCGTTGGGAAACGTTTTTGGACTATGGCAAAATTTAGATAAGTTATTATTGCATTTTTTGGATTATTGCAAGCAGGGCCGGATTTAGCTAGAGTGAGGCCCTACGCCAAGAAAAATTGTGGGCCCCCCGTGTCCCCGTGCAGTCCTGGGCCCCCCCGTGTCCCCCCCCCGTGCCCCCGTGCAGTCCTGGGCCCGCCCCCGTGCAGTCCTGGGCCCACCCGTGCCCCCGTGCAGTCCTGGGCCCCCCGTGCCATCCTGGGCCCCCCCCGTGCCTCCGTGCCATCCTGGGCCCCCCCCGTTGCCCCCTGGGCCCCCCCCGTGCCCCCGTGCAGTCCTGGGCCCCCCCGTGCCCCGTGCAGTCCTGGCCCCCCCCGGGCAGTCCTGGGCCCCCCCGTGCAGTCCTGGGCCCCCCCGTATAGTCCTTGGCCCCCCCCCATGCCCCCGTGCAGTCCTGGGGCCCTCCCCGTGCAGTCCTGGGCCCCCCCGTGCAGTCCTGGCCCCCCCGGACAGCATCGCGGCTGTCTGAGGAGCTTCAGAGGGAGCCGGGGAAGCCCGCGTGAGGCCCCGGCTCCAACTGTAGAGCCGCCAGCGTGAAGAGCCTTTTCCTTTAACCTTTCCCAGCATTCGCGGCTTCACAGAAACAGCCGCCAGCGTGAAGGAAAAGGCTCTTCACGCTGGCGGCTGTACAGAGGGAGCTGGGGCCTCGCGCGGGCTTCCCCGGCTCCCTCTAAAGCCCTCCGGTGGGCCCTTCCCAGCTGTGGGCCCTACGCCACGGCGTACGTGGCGTATAGGCAAATCCGGCCCTGATTGCAAGCACTTTAGTATTCCTTCTTAACAATTGCAAAACTGTGAAAGAAGATTTTATGCACATTTCAGTAACTTATCTTATCTGATGTTTTGTAGTTCTATGTAAACCGCGCTGATAATAAATAGTGCGGTATATAAAAATGTTAAATAAATAAAATAATAAATAACTGTAAACATCTTGGCAGGTCATTGATGCTATTTGGCACGGCTCTGCCGGGTTGCTGGCAGTAAGCATTGATGGTGTCGGGAAGTCTGAGACCCTGCCAAGTGTTTGAAAAATAGTACATTTGTGAGAAGATTTTGAATTTGGGGTAAAGTTTTTTGAGCGATTAATTCATAAATGGTTACGAGTGTATACGCTCTGTAAATATGCCTAAATACCATCCCATTAAGCCATGACTATCTACATGTTCAGCAATTTTGTTCTTTATGATGGTTTCTACCATTTTTCCCGGTACTGACGTCAGGCTCACCGGTCTGTAGTTTCCCAGATCATCCCTGGAACTCTTTTTAAAAATTGGCATTACGTTGGCCATCCTCCAATCTTCAGGTATTACAGATGATTTTAATGATAGTTCACAGATTACTAATAGCAGGTCTGCAATCTTATATTTCAGTTCTTTCAACACCCTTAGATGTATACCATCCGGTCCAGGTGATTTGCTACTCTTCAGTTTATCAAATAGTTGTAATACATCTTCCCAATGTATCAATATTTCCTTCAATTTTTCCGCACCTTTAAATACCACTTCAGTCATGGGTAACATCCCTACACCTTCCTCATTAAAGACCGAAGCAAAGAATTCATTCAGTCTCTCTGCTATCGCCTTGTAGCCTCTTAGTGCCCTTTTAACCCCTCTATCATCTAATATAACATATAAACATAAGATATGCCATACTGGGTCAGACCAAGGTCCATCAAGCCCAGTATCCTGTTTCCAACAGTGGACAATCTAGGTCATACGTACCTAGCAGTTTCCCCAAAAGACACAGGTTCCACAATGCTTGTACTAGGTCAAGCATTGATATCCTGGGTCCCTTCTTAATAATGGTTTATGGACCTTTCCTCCAGGAACTTGTCCAAACCTTTTTTAAACCCAACTACACTAACAGCCTTTACTACATACTCCGGTAACAAATCCCAGAGTTTGATTACACGTTGAGTGAAAAAATATTTTCTTTTATTAGTCTTAAATAGTTTACCCTGTAGCTTCATTGCATGTCCTCTAGTCTTTCTATATTCTGATAATGTAAACAATCGATCTATGTTTACCCGTTCCACTCCGTTCATTAATTTATAGACTTCTATCATATCTCCCCTCAGCCGTCTCTTTTCCAGGTTAAAGAGCCCTAACCTTTTTAGCCTTTCTTCATAGGAGTATCCTTCCATTCCCTTTACCATTTTGGTGGCTCTTCTCTGAACCTTTTCTAATAACGCTATATCCTTTTTAAGATATGGCGACCAGAATTGCACACAATATTCAAGGTGCAGTCTCACCATGAAACGATATAGAGGCATTATAATATCTTTTGTTTTATTTTCCATTCCTCTCCTTACGATACCTAGCATTCTATTTGCTCTTTTGGTCACCGCTGCACACTGGGCCAAGGGTTTTAACATGTTATCCACAATGACGCCTAAATCTTTTTCCTGGGTGGTGGTTCCTAATGTGGAACCTTGCATTGTGTAACCATAGTTTGGGTTGTTCTTCCGTAGGTGCATAACTTTGCACTTGTCTACATTAAATGTCATCTGCCATTTTGATGCCAAGTCTTCCAGTTTATCAAGATCCTCTTGCAATTTTCCGTAATCCTCTTGGTTTTAACAACTTTAAATAGTTTTGTGTCATCTGCAAATTTGATAACCTCACTCGTTATTCCACTTTCCAGGTCATTTATGAATATGTCAAAAAGCAGCGGATCCAGCACAAATCCCTGGGGTACACCACTATTCACCTTTCTCCATTGGGAAAACTGGCCATTTAGCCCTACCCTCTGCTTTCTATCTTTTAACCAGTTCCTGATCCACAGTAGTACACTGCCTCCTATCCCATGACTCTTTAGTTTTGCCAAAATTCTCTGATGAGGGACCTTGTCAAAGGCTTTCTGAAAGTCCAGATACACTCTATCAACCGACTCACCTTTGTCCACATGTTTATTCACACCTTCAAAAAAACATAACAGATTAGTAAGACAAGATCTTCCTTGTCTAAATCCATGTTGGCTGTCTCCCATTAGGCCATGACTATCTACATGCTGAGTAATGTTATTCTTTATGATGGTTCTACCATTTTTCATGGTACTGACGTGAGGCTCACCGGTCTGTAGTTTCCCGGATCACCCCTGGAACCCTTTTTAAAAATTGGTGTTACATTGGTGATCCTCCAATCTTCAGGTATTAGAGATGATTTTAATGATAGTTCACAGATTACTAATAGCAGGTCTGCAATCTCATATTTCAGTTCTTTCAACACTCTCGGATGTATACCATCTGGCCCAGGTGATTTGCTACTCTTTAGGTTATCTAATAGTTGTAATACATCTTCCCAATGTATCGATATTTCCTTCAATTCTTCCGCACCTTTAAATTCCACTTCAGTCATGGGTAACATCCCTACATCTTCCTCAGTAAAGACCGAAGCAAAGAATTCATTCAGTCTCTCCGCTATTGCCTTGTCGCCTCTTAGTGCCCCTTTAACTTCTCTATCATCTAATGGACCAACTGACTCTCTCACAGGTTTTTTACTATGAATGTACTTGAAAAAATCTTTATTTCGTGTTTTTGCTTCTGCAGCAAGCTTCTTCTCAAATTCTCCCTTTGCTTGCTTTATCAGTGCCTTGCAATTGACTTGCCAGTGCTTGTGCTGTTTCCAGGTTTCGTCGTTTGGCTCTTTTTTCCGTTTCCTGAAATTTGCTTTTTTGGCAACAACAGCCTCTCTGACCTCACCTTTAAACCATGCTGGCAGTTTTTTGGACCTCCTTCCACTTTTCTTAAAGCGTGAATAAAGCTGGTTTGGGCTTCCAAGATAGTATTTTTCAACAACACCCAAGCTTGATGTAAGTCTTTAACCTTTGCAACTGCTCCTTTTAGTTTTTTCTTAACTATTTTCCTCATTTTATCATAGTCTCCCTTTCGAAAGTTAAAAGGTAGTACTGTGGATTTCCTTACTATTCCTCCTCCACTAATTAAATCAAAGGCGATCATGCTATGATCACTATTGCCAAGTGGCCCCAACGCCCTTATCTCTTGCACTAGATCTGGTGTTCCACTAAGGACTAGGTCTAATATTGCTTCCCCTCTGGTCGGTTCATGAACCAGCTGCTCCAAGAAGCAGTCATTTATTTCATCTAGGAACTTTATCTCCCTAGCATGTCCTGCCATGACACTGACCCAGTCGATACCGGGGTAATTGAAATTACCCATTATTATTACTGCGCTGTAACTTTTGTTAGCTTCCTTGATTTCTTTGAGCATTTCATCATCCATTTCTTCATTCTGGCCAGGTGGTCGATAGTACACCCCCACTGCCATTGCCTTCCCCTTTTTACATGGAATTTCAATCCACAGAGATTCTACAGCAAATTTTGCTTCCTTTCTGACTCAATGCCCTCTCTAACATAGAGCGCAACCCCTCCACCAATTTGATCAGCTCTATCATTACTATATAGTTTGTACCCAGGTATCACAGTGTCCCACAATAGACCAACTGATTCTCTCACAGGGTTTTTGCTACGAATGTACTTGAAAAATTCTTTATTACGTGTTTTTGCTTCCGCAGCAAGCTTCTTCTCAAATTCTCCCTTTGCCTGCCTTATCAATGCCTTGCATTTAACTTGCCAGTGCTTGTGCTGTTTCCAGTTTTCATCATTTGGCTCTTTTTTCCATTTCCTGAAAGATGCTTTTTTGGCAACAACAGCCTCTCTGACCTCACCTTTAAACCATGCTGGCAAAGTTTTGGACGTCCTTCCACTTTTCTTAAAGCGTGGAATAGAGCTGGTCTGGGCTTCCAAGATAGTATTTTTAAACAACACCCAAGCTTGATGTAAGTCTTTAACCTTTGCAACTGCTCCAGGGAGGGAAAGACAAAAACTCCCAGGAGATGGAGTCAGGCGGCCATGACTGCCAGGCCTTTGGTGAACACCCAAAGACCCGAGGCCAGTCTGAAGGGAAGCACCCTGTACTGATTGTGCCTTGGACGTATCAGGATGTGGGTGTAAGCATCTTTGAGATTCAAGGAGTATAGCCATTCTCCCTGCAGGAGGTAAGGCAGCAAGTTTCCAAGGGATACTATTTTGAACTTTTTCTTGACGAGGAAGCGGTTGAGGTCCTGCAGGTCCAGAATAGGCCTGAAGCCCCTGGTTTTCTTGGGGACAAGAAAGTAGCGGGAGTAGAACCCCTGGGGAATGAGATCTACCGCATCATCCATGAGCAGGGCCTCGAGTTCCCTCTGCAGGAGCTCCCTTGCAAGGGGTCCATGGGTATTTCCCCTGGAAAGTAGGGAGGAGGCAGCTTTAAGAAGTGGAGGAGGTACCCCTCCCTAACCACCTGCAGCACCCAGGCATCTGTGCTGATGTCCGGCTATAGTTGTGCGAAGTGGACAACCATCCTCCTGTGAACCTTGGGCTGGTTACATCCTGGGAGAGGGAGGCTATACCCAAGGAGTCAAAATCCCCGTTTGGGGCTTGGGGGCTTTTGGCTTGTGGGGGCCATTCCCCTGTGCCTTGGTCTGCTGCCCCTAAGGGGGAGCCTTGTAGGCTGAAAATTTGAGGTAACAGCTGTAAGCCTTCTTGGTCTTCGGGTAGAAGGGCTTTTTCCCCCGAATCCTTCCAACAGGAAGGGCCAGCAGTCTTCCTGGACAGCCAAGTTCTGGTCAGGAATTCTTTCTCCAGTTCGTCGGCGTTCTCCATCATGGGCTTACATAGTAACATAGTATATGATGGCAGATAAAGACCATCATGGTCCCTCTAGTCTTCCCAGAAAGGTGGCAAGAGTAGGTACCCCTGCCGATCCGTGCAGGTCACCCCTCCCTATTCTTTTGTTTAGGGGTGTACCCACCATTCCATGCAGGTCATCCCTATTTGTTGAGATAGCTGAGACAGTTAAGGTTGTTTTGATTTTATCCTGTTGCTATAAAGGGATCGACTATGTATGTCCTATGCCATTTTGACTTCTGTCACTGTATTTGCCCCCACCACTCCATCAGGAGGGCATTCCAAGCATCCACCACTCTTTCAGTGAAAGCGTAGTTACTCACCTGTAACAGGTGTTCTCCGGGGACAGCAGGAATTGGTCCTCACATATGGGTGACGTCAGCACAGACGGAGCCCTCGCAGAAGCATCCCCCCAGCTTTCAAAGAAAGCCTTTGGGAGATGCCACCACGCATGCGTGGTCCACTTCTCGCCCAAGGGTGCCATCTTGCTCAGTCAGATGACATAGCTAAAAGACGGCAAAAATAAAAGATGGTCAAGGAGAAACACCAAGGGGAGGAGGGAGGGTTGTGAGGACTGATTCCTGCTGTCCCCGGAGAACACCTGTTACAGGTAACTACGCTTTTTCTGGGAACAAGCAGGAAGTCAGTCCTCACATATAGGACTCCCCAGCTACAGGCTACCAGAAGCCCATAGCAAACACAGGGCTCCCTCGTGGAGAGCCACAAGCAGCAGCAATTAAGTCTGTCTTCACAGAACACAGTAGTACCCCTGTGCTCGATGAAAACCAGCACTCCGGTAGCCTGAAGGGTCAGAGGGTACGAGTTGCCTAAACCCCGAAAAGATTATGGAGCACAGCCTGGCCAAAGGCACTGTCCTGTTGGGACTCTCTTTCCAGGCAGTAATGGGCTGCGATGGTATGGACTGAAGACCAAGTGGCGGCCCGGCAGATGTCCACCATCGGGACAGAGCACAGGTTTGTCACCGAGGCCGCCATGGCCCTGACACAGTGCGCCAGGACACGGCCTTCCAGCGGGAGCCCTGCCTGCTCATAGGCGAGGATGATACAGTACGCCACCCAGGTGGACAGCATATGCTTGGTCACCGCCTCCCCCATCTACTGGGGTCGTAGGAGACGAAAAGCTGAGTAGCTTTGCAGTGGCCTTGAGTGCATTGGATTTAGAAGGACAAAGCCCTCTTACAGTCCAAGGTGTGAAGGACTGTCTCCACCCTATTGGAGTGAGGTCTCAGAAAGAAGGTAGGGAGTACTATTTCCTGGTTGAGATGGAAGGATGATACTACCTTCAGAAGAAATTTAGGGTGCGTGCGGAGCACCACTCTGTTCTTGTAGAACCTGGTATAAGGCGCCTCCTCCACTAAGGCCTGAAGCTTGCTAACTCTGCGAGCAGAGGTAAGTGCAACCAGGAATGCCACCTTCCAAGAGAGGTAGTGTAGGTGGCAAGTAGCCAGAGGCTCAAAGGGTGGGCAGTGAGCTGCCCCAATACCACGTTGAGATCCCATTCGGTTGCCGGAGGGTGAACTGGGGACTTTGATAAGAGCAGACCCCTAAGAAAGCGGATCACCAGCGGTTGGACTGAGAGGGGCTTGCCATCTACCGGGTGGTGGTGCGCTGCCATGGCACTAAGGTGCACCCGGACAGAGTTAGACTTGAGCCCGGATTGCGAGAGGTGGAGAAGGTACTGTAACACCAAACCCACCAGGCAGGAGAATGGGTCCATCCCGTGCTCGGCACACCAGGCCGAAAATCTGTGCCATTTGAGGGCATAAGCTTTTCTAGTAGAGGCCTTGCGAGAGGCCAGCAGGATCTTCTCTACCTCATCCAAGAGTTTGAAAGGGGCTAATGATATTGCTAAAGTGGTGGAAAAAGCACGCTGCCCCTGCCTTGGGGGAGGTTGTTTGTAAATTAGATTAGTTATGGAGCCTTTGTGCAGTAGTGGCACATAAACAACAACAGAAGTGAGCACACCAGGAAACATGGCACTGGTACGAGGAGTGGAGAAAGGAGGGATTACAGCAAATCCTAGGGAATAGAAAGGCAAATTGAGGATCACCTTACGGGATAGGGGAGGGGAGGGGACGAGGAGAGGTGGGGAAGGGGTATGAGGGGTGGGGAGGGAAGGAAGAATAGTGAGGAAAGAAGAATCACTGAGAGTAATGCAAGAAGGTAGCTTTGTGCATATGATAAGTGGTTGCGTACAAGATACGTAGTGGGGTGAATCATTGCTATGTACTCTTTACGACTGTACAGGGTAGGGGAGAGGGAAGGGACTGGGAAATGAGGTTTATAACGATTGTAATTGGCTTTGTGTGTTTTGGTAGAAATTGTTTACAAAGTTTGTGAAAAAATAAATAAAATCTAAATTATAAAAAGAAAAAAGAATTCCTCTCCTGTGCAAAATTCTACACAGGGGCCAGAAAGTAGTGGCAGTTAACATGGTTTTTTTCCCTCCCCCTATGGTACAGATACCAATCGTTCTGAGCTTTTTCTCTTCCCCTCCTCCTGTGCCCCCTCCCCCGATGCCAACTGGCACTAAAGCAGTAGGAGGAGGAGAGCAGCTGCTAGTTGGGCCACATCACCTCTATCACCCAGGGCCAACTGCCATATTTGAATTGCAGGGCTGTAGGGTGTCCTGCATGGCTCAAATTCAGCAGAGGAGGACATGACCTGAAATGAGGCTGTTCTTCTCTTCCTGTGCCAATCGATGCCGAGGGAGGGTACGAAGAAGGCAAGCTCCACAGAGGCGGGGAGGAGGAAATGTGCCTTGGGGAGGTTGGTGGGAGGGGGGGGGGAGGAATTCAGAAAGTAAGCTAAGGGTATGTGTGTTTGGAGAGGGGGGTTGAGAAAGAGGGCTATGGTAGTAAGCACAGGGATGTCAGAGAAAGAGCTATAGAAGTATTTCCAAGGGGGGGGGGGGGGGATTGTGCTGTGGGTGAAGAGAGATCAAGCCTAGGGAGGGCTTCAAGCTAAGACTTATAGGGGATATCAAGCCCAAACAGTGGGTGGCAAGCCTGGGACAGGGCTCCTTCTGTCCACTATGACCACCCTACTTGTTTGATGAGTAACAAACTAAACTCCTTCAGTGTCTTGAGACATCAGATCGTATGAATGAAAGCAGCACAGGCTATATTCCTAAATGACTACAGTATGTCTAAATGTGTAATCTGGACAAAAAAAAAAAGATTAAAGAGAACAGTGGAAATACTCACCATAGGCATTGTGAGCAAATCTGTAGGCGTGACGGTTACTGCGGGGATGACATGTAGCTGATTGGGTCCTTCTGTGCATTGCTGGAACAGCTGTAGTCAATGTATATAGTAGCCGATATTAGATAAGAATATGCAAAACACTAATGGCCTGGTGTTTTTTCCTGTCTGCAACCTTTCTCCTGCTAATTATATCTATTTATTTATTCTACTTGAATCATGTCTTCATAAAAATTCACTCAAGGCAATTGGAACCTGCCCCAGTTAGGGGCTATGGTGCCTTGTGCCTTCACTCAGCTACTCAGCTTTCGCCCACATCTTTAAATCTCTCCCCTTGCTATTTAACTCAGTCAATGAAGTGGCAGTCCCTGGTTCACAGTCATGAATCATAACTTTCTGTGGGTCTCAATACACGCCCCAAGTCTGACCAGATGTGCAATCCTGGCACCCTCTCACCAACCCAGAGGCTGTGAATGCTGTCTCCACATGATCCGCAGCCCTGGACAGCTGAGAAGCAGGACCAGGGTTAGTTCATTGGTATCCATGGGCCCACAGAAAAGGAGAATCATCCCAGGACATGCAGCAGTGAAAGGGGGACCTCCTGCTCTTAAATGCCTTTCAGCCTTAACTTTAGGTCATTCAGACTCACTTTCTTAAAGACACAGGAGCTGGTGATAATTCTACAGCATTCCTGTGCCATCAGCCAGCATCTGTTACTTTAAGGAGAGGCGCATCTGATAGGATGCCACCAAGCGGCATCAGAGGGAGGGTCACTCCACAGTGAATGAGAATCTCTTTCATCATAGTGCCCGAGGACATAAGCCTACATGCCCTAAAGGGAAACACAGGCCTGGAAACAAGATGGAGCATGCTCAGAAATTGATCCCCTGGTCTCCAGCACTTGCTGTCATGACCCATCCAGCCAACCACAGGCTACATATTTCAAATGAGTTTATCCATAAATAAAGAATGGAGAAAACACTCTTGAGACACGCCTTTAAGGTAAAATGCACCCATACAGGCAAAGCAAGCAAGATGTCTGCAGTGAAAGAATGAATGATAGAGGCGTTTTATTTTAGTACCTACAGTATTTTTCCAACTACTCTTGGAGTTTTGGATTTAACTCACACCCTTCTCAGAAGTTCAAGGTGAGTTACATTCAGGTACAGTAGGTATTTTCCTGTCCCCAGAGGACTTATAATGGAGAAATTTCACTTACCGTTAATTTCCTTTCCTGGAATACTGCTAGACCAGTCCAGACAAGCGGGTTATGTTCCCCTGCTAGCAGATGTTGGAGACAGAGAATAAACACTCCAGAGCTGTGATTGGTTGGGCTCTGGGTGACATAGGAGTGCCCCTAGAGGACCTAGTCAGTATTCTTTTGACAAGCACCAACATAAGGAGAAAACTTGACTAACCAACTCAACTATGTACAGGTAACATCTAATTCAATTAAAACCCTCAACTCGAACCAGGAAGGGTGGAGAAGGATCAAACATCATTCCTTGGAGAAAAACGCTGAATCCACTGTTGTAGACTTTCTCCGGAATATGTAATGGCTTGTGTCTGAAGTAAGAAGAACGTTGGCTCCTCTGCACCAGCAGTGGTGACACTGACAATAGGGTGGGTTCTGGACTGGTCTAGCAGTATTCAAGGAAAGGAAATTAACGGTAAGTGAAATTTCTCCTTCCAGTTCATACTGCCAGACCAGTCCAGACAAGCGGGAAGTACTCAAGCTAATGAATCCCAGGGTGGGCAGAGAGAGCCGCTGACAGCACACTAGCCCCAGAACGACTGTCCTCACGTGCCTGAAAGTCCAGGCGATAATGCTGGACAAAAGTAGACAAGGAAGACCAGGTTGCCGCTCGACAAATATCAAGAGGGACTATGTGTGATCGCTCGGCCCAAGATGTAGCTTGAGCTTGAGTCGAGTGTGCGCGAATACCGGCAGGCACTGGCTTGCCTTGCAGAATGTAGGCTGATTCAATGGTACGGCGCATCCATCTGGCGATAGTAGATTTTGAAGCTGCCATACCTTGGTGCGGTCCCGCAAAAAGCACAAAAAGATGGTTGGTCTTGCGAAAAGAATTGGTGACTTTGAGATAGCAAAGGAGAATCCTTTTGAGATCAACCACCCGGAGATTCTTGGAACGAACGGAACACTGTTCCTTAGAAAAGGCAGGCAACAAAAGAGGCTGATTGACATGAAAAGGAGTAATCACCTTAGGCAAGAATGAGGGAATAGTGTGAAGGGATACTCCCTCTGTGGAGAATGACAAATACGGATCCCTGCAAGAGAGGCTCTGCAGTTCTGAAATGCGACAAGCCGAAGTTATAGCCACTAAGAAAACCGTGTTAAGTGTCAAATCCATTAAGGTAACTTCCTTTAGAGGCTCGAAGGGTGGAGACATCAAAGCCTGTAGTACCAAGACAAGGTCCCAAGCAGGGACAACTGGACGGACCGGAGGACGTAGAAGCTTGACTCCTTTAAGAACACGTGACACAACGGAGTGGGACACAAGAGAACGACCGTGAATTGGTCCCCTATAACACGTCAGCACTGAAATGTGTACCCGTAGAGTGCCTGGAACGCTTGTGGGGCCAGTTCCCATTCGCTGAGATCGAGAGTGTGTCGGCTTAGAAAATCCGCCTTCACATTGCTGGTCCCTGCTATATGCTGTGCTGAGAGAGCCTGAAGGTTCCTTTCCGCCCAAGGGAAGAGAAGGGACATCTCCTTCGATACCCCCTGTGCACTTGGTGCCGCCCTGGCGTTTGAGGTAGGACACTGCAGTGGCACTGTTACATAGGATCCGAAGTGCTTGTCCCTGTAGGAACCAGTGAAACTTCAGTAAGGCGAATCGAGCTGCTCTCGCCTCGAGCCTGTTGATCGTCCATTGCGCCTCGCGCGTCATCCAAGTTCCTTGCGCTGAGTGAGTGCGACAGTGCGCTCCCCATCTAGACAGACTGGCGTCGGTTGTCAACAAGATCCAGCGTGGGTTTTCCAACGGTACTCCCCTGAGGAGATTGTGAGATGCAAGCCACAACTGCAGACTGCGCCAGACCTGCAGCTGTAATGGGAGACGGGTCTGGTAGTCTTCTGTCACTGGGGACCATCTGGAAAGCAGAGCGGCCTGTAGACCGTGCATGTGAGCCTTTGCCCAAGGCATGAGCTCGATGGTGGCGGTCATGTACCCAAGGACTTGGAGGTAATCCCATGTCTGGGGGGCTCTTTGGGCCAAAAAACTTTGCAGCTGAGAAGTCAGCTTTAGAAAATGGGTTTGAGTCAGGAATACATGCCCTTGAGAGGTATCGAAGCATGCTGCAAGAAAATTGATCTCTTAAGATGGATGGAGGCAAGTATTGGTGCGGTTGATCACCCAACCAAGCTGCTGTAGGAAGGCCACTACTGTGGAAACAGTTTTGCGAGCCTCTGGATGGGAGTCCGCATGAATGAGCCAATCGCCCAAGTACGGGTGTACTCTGATTCCCTGCTTGAGTAAGGCTGCCGCCACAACCACCATCACCTTTGAGAAGGTTCGAGATGCCGAGGCTAGGCCAAAGGGCATTGCCCGAAACTGCAAAGGCTGGCCGAGGACTGAAAAACGCAGGAAGCGCTGGTGGTCTTCTCGAATGGGAATATGAAAATATGCTTCCGCTAGATCCAAGGATGCTAGAAACTCTCCCCGGTGTACTGAGTGAAGGACTGACGTAGGGTCTCCATCCGGACGTGTGGTACTCGAAGGCTGTGATTTACGCCTTTGAGGTCCAAAATTGGACGAAAAGAGCCATCTTTCTTGGGCACCATGAAATAGATGGAATAATGGCCTAGCCCTCTTTCTAACAGAGGGACTGGACAAATGGCTTTTAAGGAGAGGAGCTTCTGAATGGTAGTTTGAATGGCCACTCGTTTTTCCGCATCGTGAATGGGTCGGCAACACTCAAGAGAATAGACGTGAGAACTATGTCGAGGACCCATTGATCTGAAGTTATGCATGCCCACTGCCGAGAAAAAGGAGCCAACCGCCCCCCCCCAACAGGCGGAGGCATCTCGAGTGGGTGTCTCGTCCCGTCAGCGGGAAGGACGGGAGGTTCCCATAAACTTCGCTGGGCCTGAATAGGAGTCAGTTCCATTGCGGGCTCGCCGAAAGGACTGCAATCTTTGTCCAAAGCGATTGGTAGGAATGGATGAAGTACTTGGCTTAAAGGATCTGTATCTCCGAGAGTCACGAGTTCTAGAAAATCGTCGAAAGCCTTGGGACCGAGACCCACGATGGGAGAATGCCTTTGGCTTGTCCTCCAGCAAGCGTTGCGGTTTCACCTCCCCCAGATCTTTTACCAGTTTATCGAGATCTTCGCCGAAGAGGAGTCTCCCTTTAAAAGGAAGTTTTGACAGCCGCGTCTTAGAAGCAACATCTGCTGCCCATTGATGCAGCCAGAGCCATCTCCGAGGCACTGTCACCGCTGCTACGGAGTGAGCTGACAGCCGCAAGAGATCATAGAAGGCATCTGCCAGGAATGCAGCGACGGATTCTAAACGAGTCAACTCGGGATCGTCTGGAAGTTGCTGAATCTATCGAAGGGAGGCCCGTGCCGCTAGACGTCTGCACACCGCTGCTTGAAGGGAAAGAGCGGATGACGAAAAACCCGTCTTTAGCAGACTCTCGACTTTTTCGGTCTTGCTGGTCGAGGAGTGCCGCTCCGCCCTCAACTGGAATTGTGGTATGCTTAGTGACCCCGGTCACTAACGCATCAACGTTCGGGTATGTCAGCCAACAGTCCAAGTCAGAGGGAGACCAAGGGTATAACTGACCAATACGGCGTGCCATATGTAGAGAGGACTCTGGAGAATCCCACTCTCGAGATACCATTTGCTGTAACTCGGCTGGAAAGGAAAAAGCTTTGGAAGGCTTACGAATGCCCTGTAAAATGGGATCCGGCTGCAAAAGGGTTTGAGACCTCTGAGGATCAGGCGTGTCGGCTAGGCGTAGCGACTCTATCATCTGTGTGATTAGGGCCGGCAACTGCTCTTTCCGAAAAAGTCTGATATCTTGAGAGTCCTCTTGAACTGTCAGCGAAGAATCAGACGGAGAATATTCCCCATCTTCTTTCTCCGACGAATCAGGGCTCACCTCCGAAGATTTAAAGTCTTCTTGAATATCCGTAGTGTCCCGCAAGCCACATGCAACGTTCCTGGGAGGACGTACTGCTTTAAGGTCTGAGGTCTTTTGGGACCGCTTGAGAGACTCCGCCATATCCTTGTCTGCTACCGGGCGGGTGCTAGAGGTATACCAAAAGAATCTGAATGCCACAGGTGCCATGCCTGGCGGAAGAGCATCAGGAACTCACTGTTAGCCGAAGCTGCTGTGGCTTCCAGTGGCTGTGGAAGCAAAATGGGAGCTGACTGAGTCCTTTCTGCAGGTAGACCCGGCTGCAGGGGCTCTAAGGAGAGAGGAGTTAAGGCGCTGATGTCCCCAGCTGGCAGCACAGTGGGTATGGAGGAAGAAGATTCTCCTGGATGCAGCATACAGGTGGAACACAAGCGATCTATTAACTCCTTCTGCTTCTTATTACATATAATACACCTGTGCAGAGAAACAGGCATTGCAGAGGCTTAAACCTTTTTTTTTTTAAACAAAAATCAAGGTAGGCTTAGGGAAACAGAAGACTCTTCAAAGAAAAGGGATTTTGAAACTCCCTGTGCCTTCACAGCATGTTTAAATGCTTTGAAATGGCTGCCCAGAGCGGCTCCCTCCAAAAAACAACTGAAGAGAAATCTCTCCCGATTTTCAAAATGGCCGCTGGCACAGAAAAACTGCAAAATAAAAGTTTCCTAAGCTCTAAAAACATTAAAAATGCAGCAAAATTTCTGGGGGAGAGGCAAGGAGTGCTGCTAGCAACTTGAAAATTCAAATCCTGACGAACCCCGAATCACCAAAAACGGAGGTGAGAAGGAAACTGTCAGTTACTCACTGTGCTGGTACAGAGGAGGAGGAGAAGAGAAACTTTCAAAGTCAGTGTAAGGTAATTACAGCGACTGAAAGATAGGGAAATTAGAGTTTGATCCCTCTGCAGCCACTTAGACCCTCATGGCAGGGGCTGGAAGGTGTTTCTGGGGAGGGATGGAGAGAAGGGGAGCTGTACTGACAGTGAAATCAGGAGCTCAAACCCTGCTGTATTGCTGATTACAGAAAATACAGCTATTAAGGAGGGAGGCCTGGGAAACCCAGAGAAATACCTCTTGTGTGCTCTGGGTGCATCCAGGAAATAAAAATAAAGAAAAGAAAATAAGTAGACAAACTTGTCTAAGACCTTCATCTGCTAGAGACAGAGAAAATACTGACTAGGTCCTGTAGGGGCACTCCTATGTCACCCAGAGGCCAACCAATTACAGCTCTGGAGTGTTTATTCTCTGTCTCCAACATCTGCTAGCAGGGGAACATAACCCGCTTGTCTGGACTGGTCTAGCAGTATGAACTGGAAATAAGTTTGTACTTGAGGCAATGGAAGGTGAAGTGACTTGTTCAAGATCATAACGAGCAGCGGTGGGATTTAAACGCTGACGTCGGTGGTTCTCAGTCCACTGCTCTGAGCATTAGGGTACTTTCCACTCCATAACTCTGCTCTTCCCTTTTAGACAGGGCATTAAACACAAACCGTAGCCAGGGCTGTAGGCAAACCATCCACCTTGCACTCCCTCCATTAACTTTAGGCCCATAGGCTCCTCCCCCTTGAGATTTTGATAATGAAACAGAAGTATGATCACCTCAATGCCACCACTCCTAAAACGATCTTGTAAAAATGCATAAAAATACAAAAGCACACACTGATAAATTTTTGAGTTTGTATAGCTGTTGGGAACTATGCGTTATGATTTATTTATTTTGATATACTGCAATTATGAAAACATTTTACCTCAACTGCAGCGGTTATTTATTTATTAAACATCTGTTTTTATGCCGTCTTCCTACAAGTCAAGACAGTTTACAGGGAATCAGTCGTTCAAACAAAAATTAACAGGTGCAATTTACATATAACATGAGGACAGCTAGGTTGAAGGTAAGGGGAGCAACTAGTATAGAGTGACAACGCGAGAAATGTGATGAAGAAGGTTAACATAACTTATGTACAATAAAACTGACCAGCGATGGTAGCGATTGGCATTTGAGGGGTTGGTTCTAGTGGGGCCTGCCCTGTAGAATTCGAGTTTTCAGTTTCTTCCAAAATTCTCCCAAAGTTTTGATAGTCCTTAGCTGAGGTGGTAGAGAATTCCAAAATGTAGTGACACACAGGGAGAATGCCGTTTGTTCTTTGGCTTTTGGATAGCTTTTCGGGAGGTAGATCCAGGAGGTTCTATGGAACTCTCTCCCTGATGATCTGAGATCAACCGCAGACCTCAAGGACTTCAGAAAGCTGCTCAAAACAACATTCTTCACAGAACACTATGAGGATTCCACTTGAACTAGATACCAGCCTTCACCAACCTATGCAGCCCCCCTACTAACTGTATATAGCCCCTGTTCATAGCTCACAATGTATATAGCTCACCAGTTAATCTCTCACACAGCTTCCCACATCACACATGTCGATGGATCCACTGCATGTATTCACTCTCTACACCTCCTCTTGATTGTTTGATGTGCTAACCGCTTTGATTTAATGATAAAGCAGTATATTAAATCCTTCTAAATAAATAAATAAAAAAATATTACGTCTTCTGGGCCTGTTTTTGGTGGATCTTCTTATTAAATCCTGGAGGCACTCTGCTGACTGGTTGTTCAGCAGCTTATATGTGTTAAGAATGA
Organism: Ichthyophis bannanicus; assembly: GCA_033557465.1. NCBI lineage: Eukaryota > Metazoa > Chordata > Amphibia > Gymnophiona > Ichthyophiidae > Ichthyophis > Ichthyophis bannanicus. Next base: position 1,852,253,577 of record CM066032.1, on the reverse strand, counting down.
CTTTGAACTTAATTCTGGACATGATGGATAGCCAGTGAAGCTTCTTGAGGATTGGGGTGATACGTGCCTGATGTGAGGTCCCATGTACAATTCTTGCTGTTGTGTTTTGAGCGAGTTGTAGAGGATATAGGGTTTGCTTGGGCAGGCCCTGGTAGATTGAGTTGGTGTAGTCTAATAGCAGGGTAATGATTGCCTGGCAAACTGCAGAAGTCAACAGAGTTTAGGAGGGGGGGGGGGGGGGAGGTTCTTTAGTATTCTGAGTTTGTAATAGATGGATATAGTGGTTTGCATTGTGTTTGTAGGTTTAGGCACTGATCAAGCGTGACTCCAAGATATATAACCTCCATTTTCACTGTGAGATCTTTATTATCCATTGTGATGGTTGCTGGTGGTTTGAAGTGGGGGTCTCTTATTATGTGGAGGACTTCATTTTTGTTATAGCTGATGCTGAGATTGTGGTTCTTTAGCCATTGAATGATCGCCGTGAAGCATTTGGATGTTATGGAGTAGTTGGGTGTGGGAGTGGAAAATGGTGTGTATATCATAATGTCATCTGCGTATATTTGGAAATTGATGTTAAAGCTTCGGATGATGTCACACAATGGCTGGATGTATATGTTGAACAAAATGGATGAGAGTATAGAGCTTTATGGGACCCCTTGGTGCAGGTAGAAGGGGAAGGAGCTGTGGGTTCCCACTTTATTTGTTGCTTGTGGTCAGAGAGATATGAATGAAACCATTTAATGATGGCGCCTTGGAGTCCGATGTCATGGAGCCTGTTGAGTAGTAGACGGCGTGATACAGAATCACATGCAGCTGATACATCTAGGAAGAGAATAATGAATCCTTGCAAAGTGCATTCTGTATCAGCAATGAAGGTGTTAAATAATGAGGTGAGGAGGGTTTTGATGCTGTGTTGTGGGCAAAAGCCATGTTGTTGTTGGTCTAGTGGTGTGCAGTTGTGTATGTAGCTTTGTAATTGATTTTGGGATGCTTTTTCTTTGCTGCTAAGCTGCCACTCTAGGTGACTGCCTGGCCTGCCTGATGGGTAAGCCGGCCCTGAATGTAGATAGTGTAAGCTGTGCACTATTTTAGAAATGCAGATTACAAGAACTAGTTAAACAGTGAGAGAAATTATAAATCACACAGAATCCTGCCTTGTCCCCTCTGTGTACATTTGCTTTTCAAATCTATGCACGCATTTTCCTGTGCCTACTTGTACAGATATTGCAAATGCAATCCCCATGGGTGTTTTATACCCACAGACCTTGCACCTGCATGAAAATTCCCACTCTCTGACATTGTATGATATTCTAAAAAGTCCTTATTGTGACCCAGGACCCTAAATGCCCTAAGATTTATTATATTTTAGTGTAAAAGGTTTGACACTTATTTCTTCTGGAGGCATCCAGTTCCAGAAGGCAGATTTTAGGCCAGATCTCTGTCCTGATGCACTATAGGATCTGCAGCACTAAGTTCAATGGGTAGAACTGGGGACTACAAATACCAACACTGCTTTGGAATGTGAGTTCAAAATAAGGACTGATCAAAAAGGTGGCAGCTTTGTGGAGGAGAGTGGCGCAGCCAAAGAGGGCATCCAGAGCACACTGTCTCTGAGCAGCAGGGGCAGCTACAGCAGGAAGTATGGAGCAGCCCTCACCCATAGGAGAGAAGCAGCTTGCCAGTCAAGAGGGAAGAGCAGAAGCGCTCCAGATAGCCAAGCAAGAAGCAGGAGGAGATCCCACACCACGGCTATCAGAGGAAGTGGCACAAGAGAGCAGTAGGGTTATCCCTCCCTCCTCAGGGAGAAGAAGAGAGGCAAGCACTGACCAAATAAGAAGAAGGAAAAGAAGATCAACTAGCACATGGGGCCGCTGACTGCTACAGGACAAGGGCACCCGCTGATGGGGCAACATATGCAGGAAGATCAAAGAGCTCCACCCGAAGAAGGCAAAAGCAGGCAGAGAAGAGAAAGGGCTGAGCAGAAGGAAATAAAAAGACCCCTCCCTCCTCAGGAAAAAAAGCCCAGAATTAGAGTTGAGCTGGAGCCCAGACAGAGGAAGAGAGCAAGAGAGAGACAAGCAGTGTGCAGAAAGCGGTGCTGCTTAGCCTGGGAAGGGAAACATCTGGGCTGAAGAATGAGGCCGAGACCTGTGAGGTGCCCTGGAAAGAGACCCTTGCCAGTGGTGAGCTGCAGAAGCCAGGAAGCCAGTCAGAGGAGTGCTCAGAGCTGCAGGTGTCTCAGGATTGTGGTGCTGAAGCTGTGCTGCAAGCTAAAGGTAACCAGCTTAGAGAGATCCACCGAGTCTGTACGCAAGAGAAGCTGTATGGAAGCAGAGTCAAGAAAGCAACCTTCCAGTGAGAGAATGTGTGACGGCTGTGAAGTGGCAGAAGGCGCTTCAGAGAGAGAGAAGCACTTAATTGGGATGGAGCCAGGCTACTGGTATTTAACCTTTAAAAAGGAGATTGAGCAGCTTTTAAATTAGATAATAGGGGAAAGTCGACAGTTGCCCAAGAGCACATAGTTCGGAATGATGTATCTTTGAAGGATACTAGCAAAATATTGAAGTTAGGGCATATCAACAGAGAGGTTCCAATAAAGACAAAAGTAACCCAAATGCCATTAGGTACAGAGCAGACAGAGCTTAAAGATTACAAATTACTCCTGTCTATCAATAACCAGATTAATATGAATGAAATACAACCTCTAAAATGCTTGTATGCAAATGCTAAATGTCTAAAAAATAAGATGGGAGAGTTAGAATATATAGCACTAAATGAGAGGTTAGATATGACTGGTATCTCAGAGACCTGGTAGGAAGGAGGATAACCAGTGGGACACAGTGATACCTGCGTACAAACTATATTGCAATGATAGAGCAGATCGAATTGGTGGAGGGGTTGCACTCTATGTTAGAGAGAGCATTGAATCACACAAGATTAAAGTTTTGCAGGAAACAAAATATATTGTAGAATCTATATGGATTGAAATTCCATGTAAAAAGGGGAAAGCGATGGCAATGGGGATGTTCTACCAACTGCCTGGCCAGAATGAACAAATGAATGTTGAAATGCTCAAAGAAATCAGGGAAGCTAACAAAAGTTACAGTACAGTAATAATAATGAGTGATTTCAATTACCCCGGTATTAACTGGGTCAGTGTCATTGCAGGACATGATAGGAAGATAAAGTTTCTAGATGAAATAAATGACTGCTTCTTGGAGCAGCAGGTTCATGAACCGACAAGAGGGGAAGCCATTTTGGACCTGGTTTTTGGTGGAACACAAGATCTGTTGCAAGAGATAAGGGCGTTGGGGCCAATTGGCAATAGTGATCATAGCATGATCACATTTGATTTAATTAATGGAGGAAGGACGGCAAGGAAATCCACAGTACTACTTTTTAGCTTTCAAAAGGGAGATTATGGTTAAAGAAAAAACTAAAAGGAGCAACTGCAAAGGTTAAAGATTTACATCAAGCATGGGTGTTGTTTAAAAATACTATCTTGGAAGCCCAGACCAGCTGTATTCCACGCTTTAAGAAAAGTGGAAGGAAGTCAGTGTCGATAGTATCTGGTAGTGGCTGCAGTGGATATTGGGATCAAGCAGTCAGTGTCGGTAGTATCTGGTAGTGGTTGCAGTGGATATTGGGATAAAGCGGTCAGTGTCGGTAGTATCTGGTAGTGGTTGCAGTGGATAATGGGATAATGCGGTCAGTATTGGCAGTATCTGGTGGTGGCTGCATTGGATAATGGAATAAAGTGGTCAGTATTGGCAGTATTTGGAAGTGGTTGCAGTGTTTTGCAGTGGTTGCAGTTTTTTGTTAAATCAGTCAGGGCCTAGTAGCAGCAGTTTAAGTTTAAATTTAAAACACAGAGGAGAACTTTCTGGTTACATTTCATACCCAGCAGAGAGCTTGTAGTTTAAATTTAATAGTCACTCAGGGCCTAGTGACAGCAAAGTCCTTTTAGTTTAAATTTAAAACACAGAAGAGAGCTTTCTGGTTACATTTGGAACCCAGCAGAGAGCTTGCAGTTTACATTTAATAGTCACTCAGTGCCTAGCATCAGAAAAGTACTTTTAGTTTTAAAACACAGAGGAGAACTTTCTGGTTACATTTCATACCCAGCAGAGAGCTTGTAGCTTAAATTTAATAGTCACTCAGGGCCTAGTAACAGCAAAGTACTTTTAGTTTAAATTTAAAACACAGAAGAGAGCTTTCTGGTTACATTTGGAACCCAGCAGAGAGCTTGTAGTCTAAATTGAATAGTCACTCAGGGCCTCAGCAAAGTACTTTTAACTTAAATTTAAAACACAGAAGAGAGCTTTCTGGTTAAATTTAGAACCCAGAGAGCTTGTAGTTTAAATTTCATAAGAAGTTAGAGCCTATCAGCAGCTAAGAGCTATAATTTAAATCAAATCAGCTTACCTCAGCAGCACAAGACAGGGTACTTACACATCTTAAAAGACAGGTCGGTGCTCTCAGGTGAAGCTCATTACCCAAATCAGTCATACACTAAGGACCTGAGATTAGTTAAGCTTCAGGTGAACAAGGTATATTACACGTATTAGGTACAGTTTTATTAGTATAAATATCCATAGCAACCCTTAGTAAGTAAAGAACTTAGATCTAAACACAAACTTAAAACTAAGATGCAGACAGCAGTCCAGCAGCGGGATGGGGGCTTTCCAGTCTTTTGCATTGAGTGTCACATGTATGATTTTCTCCCAGTTGGTGAGAGGTCTTACGTGTGCACTAGGTGCAAGGAGCTCTTTGCTCTCAGGGAACGAGTCCGTTCTCTAAAGGCTAAAGTAGCAGACTTGGAAAGCATAAGACAGACAGAGAGGTACATAGACGAGACCTACAGGGATATAGTCCTGAAGTCCCACCTCCAGTCTGGCAGCATCCCTGTTGCCATGGAGGAGAGAGGTCACGTGACAGGAGAGCATCACCCTGGTGTGGCAGGAAGTGATCCTGTAACTAGGACCTGTCCTCCAGGTGATGTAAAACCCTCTCGCACCGAGGACGTTTCTCCAGGGCCATGTGCCCATGAGGGAAGGGTTAGGACAGCCGTTATAGTTGGTGATTCGATCATTAGGCATGTAGATAGCTGGGTGGCTGGTGGACGTGAGGATCGCCTGGTAACATGCCTGCCTGGTGCGAAGGTAGCGGACCTCACGCGCCACCTAGATAAAGTCTTAGATAGTGCTGGGGAGGAGTCTGCTGTCTTGGTACATGTCGGTACCAATGACATAGGAAAATGTGGTAGGGAGGTTCTGGAGGCTAAATTTAGGCTTTTAGGTAGGAAGTTGAAATCCAGAACTTCCAGGGTAGCATTCTCCGAAATGCTTCCCGTTCCACGTGCAGGACCCAAAAGGCAGGCAGAGCTACGGAGTCTCAATGCGTGGATGAGACAATGGTGCAGAGATGAGGGTTTTGGATTTGTTAGGAACTGGGGAACATTCTGGAGAAAGGAGGGGCTCTTCCGAAGGGATGGGCTTCACCTTAACCGGGATGGAACCAGGCTGCTGGCATTAACCTTTAAAAAGGAGATAGAGCAGCTTTTAAACTAGATATTAGGGGAAAGCCGACAGTCGCCTAAGAGCGGATGGTTCGGAAGAATGTATCTGTGAAGGATACTACCAAAAGCAGAGAGGTTCCACAAAAGAGTACAGTAGCCCAAATGCCCTCAAGTATGGAGCAGACAGAGCTTAAAGATCCCAAATTAACCATGTCTAACAATAGCCAAATTAATATGAATAAAATACATTCTCTAAAATGCTTGTATGCAAATGCTAGAAGTCTAAAAAATAAGATGGGAGAGTTAGAATATATAGCACTAAATGAAAGGTTAGATATGATTGGAATATCAGAGACATGGTGGAAGGAGGACAACCAGTGGGACACTGTGATACCTGGGTACAAACTATATCAAAATGATAGAGCTGATCAAATTGGTGGAGGGGTTGCTCTCTATGTTAGAGAGGGCATTGAGTCAGAAAGGATTAAAGTTTTGCAGGAAGCAAAATCTGCTGTAGAATCTATATGGACTGAAATTCCATGTAAAAGGGGGAAGGCAATGGCAGTGGGGGTGTACTATCGAGCGCCTGGCCAGAATGACCAAATGAATGATGAAATGCTCAAAGAAATCAAGGAAGCTAACAAACGTTACAGCGCAGTAATAATAATGGGTGATTTCAACTACCCCGGTATCGACTGGGTCAGTGTCATGTCAGGACATGCTAGGGAGATAAAGTTCCTAGATGAAATAAATGACTGCTTCTTGGAGCAGCTGGTTCATGAACAGACCAGAGGGGAAGCCATATTAGACCTAGTCCTTAGTGGAACACCAGATCTAGTGCAAGAGATAAGGTTGTTGGGGCCACTTGGCAATAGTGATCATAGCATGATCGCCTTTGATTTAATTAGTGGAGGAGGGATAGTACGGAAATCTACAGTACTACCTTTTAACTTTCGAAAGGGAGACTATGATAAAATGAGGAAAACAGTTAAGAAAAAACTATAAGGAGCAGTTGCAAAGGTTAAAGACGTACATCAGGCTTGGCTGTTGTTGAAAAATACTATCTTGGAAGCCCAGACCAGCTGTATTCCACGCTTTAAGAAAAGTGGAAGAAAGTCCAAAAAACTGCCAGCATGGTTTAAAGGCGAGGTCAGAGAGGCTGTTGTTGCCAAAAGAGCATCTTTCAGGAAATGGAAAAAAGAGCTAATCGACGAAACCTGGAAACAGCACAAGCACTGGCAAGTCAAATGCAAGGCATTGATAAGGCAGGCAAAGGGAGAATTTGAGAAGAAGCTTGCTGCGGAAGCAAAAACGCGAAGTAAAGACCTTTTCAAGTACATTCGTAGCAAAAAACCTGTGAGAGAGTCAGTTGGTCCATTAGATGATAAAGTGGTTAAAGGAGCACTAAAAGGCGACAAGGCGATAGCGGAGAGACTGAATGAATTCTTTGCTTCAGTCTTTACTGAGGAAGATGTAGGGATGTTACCCATGACTGAAGTGGTATTTAAAGGAGCGGAAGAATTGAAGGAAATATCGATACATCGGGAAGATGTATTACAACTATTAGATAAACTGAAGAGTAGCAAATCACCTGGGCCGGATGGTATACATCCAAGGGTGTTGAAAGAACTGAAATATGAGATTGCAGACCTGCTATTAGTAATCTGTGAACTATCATTAAAATCATCTCTAATACCTGAAGATTGGAGGATCGCCATTGTAACACCAATTTTTAAAAAGGGTTCCTGGGGTGATCCGGGAAACTACAGACAGGTGAGCCTTACATCAGTACCGGGAAAAATGGTAGAAACCATCATAAAAAATAAAATTACTCAGCATGTACATAGTCATGACCTAATGGGAGACAGCCAGCATGGCTTTAGACAAGGAAGATCTTGTCTTACTAATCTGTTATGTTTTTTTGAAGGAGTGAATAATCAGGTGGACAAAGGTGAGTCGGTTGATATTGTGTATCTGGACTTTCAGAAAGCCTTTGACAAGGTCCCTCATTAGAGACTTTTGGCAAAACTAAAGAGTCATGGGATAGGAGGCAGTGTACTATTGTGGATCAAGAACTGGTTAAAAGATAGAAAGCAGAGGGTAGGGCTAAATGGCCAATTTTCCCAATGGAGAAAGGTGGTGTACCCCAGGGATCTGTGCTGGGTCCGCTGCTTTTTGACATATTCATAAATGACCTGGAAAGTGGAATAACGAGTGAGGTTAACGAGTGAGGTTATCAAATTTGCAGATGACACAAAACTATTTAAAGTTGTTAAAACCCAAGAGGATTGTGGAAAATTGCAAGAGGATCTTGATAAAATGGAAGACTTGGCATCAAAATGGCAGATGAAATTTAATGTGGACAAGTGCAAGGTTATGCACCTAGGGAAGAACAACCCAAACTATGGTTACACGATGCAAGGTTCCACATTAGGAACCACCACCCTGGAAAAAGATTTAGGCGTCATTGTGGATACCATGTTAAAACCCTCGGCCCAGTGTGCAGTGGCGGCCAAGAGAGCAAATAGAATGCTAGGTATGATAAGGAAAGGAATGGAAAATAAAACAAAGGATATTATAATGCCTCTATATCGTTCCATGGTGAGACCGCACCTTGAATATTGTGTGTAATTCTGGTCGCCGTATCTTAAAAAGGATATAGCGATTTTGGAAAAGGCTGAGAGAAGAGCCACCAAAATGGTAAAGGGGATGGAAGGATATTCCTATGAAGAAAGGCTAAAAAGGTTAGGGCTCTTTAACCTGGAAAAGAGACGGCTGAGGGGAGATATGATAGAAGTCTATAAATTAATGAACGGAGTGGAACGGGTAAACGTAGATCGATTGTTTACCTTATCAGAATATAGAAAGACTAGGGGACATGCAATGAAGCTACAGGGTAAACTATTTAAGACTAATAAAAGAAAATATTTTTTCACTCGACGTGTAATCAAACTCTGGAATTTGTTGCCGGAGGATGTAGTAAAGGCTGTTAGTGTAGCTGGGTTTAAAAAAGGTTTGGACAAGTTCCTGGAGGAAAGGCCCATAAACCATTATTAAGAAGGGTCCCAGGATATCATTACTTGACCCAATACAAGCATTGTGGAACCTGTGTCCCTTGGGGAAACTGCTAGGTACATATGACCTAGATTGGCCACTGTTGGAAACAGAATACTGGGCTTGATGGACCTTGGTCTGACCCAGTATGGCATATCTTATGTTCTTATGTTCTTATTATGGGATAAAGCAGTCAGTGTCGGTAGTATCGGGTAGTGGCTGCATTGGATAATGGGATCAAGCAGTCAGTGTCGGTAGTATCTGGTGGTGGCTGCATTGGATAATGGGATAAAGCGGTCAGTGTCGGTAGTATCTGGTAGTGGTTGCATTGGATAATGGGATCAAGCAGTCAGTGTCGGCAGTATCTGGTAGTGGCTGCATTGGATAATGGGATAAAGTGGTCAGTGTCGGTAATATCTGGTAGTGGCTGCATTGGATAAATGGATAAAATGGTCAGTGTCAGTAGTATCTGGTAGTGGCTGCACTGCCAATCCACATACCATCTAGGACTGCTTTCCTGCTATCCAAAGTTATAGGGTTTGTTTTCCGGAGAGCGGCACTGAAAATCACTACTATGCAGATAAATGCTGGGATGTCCCAGTCTGTCCTCAGACCATCCCAGAATGATCTAGATAGTGCCGAGGCGGCCAAAGATAATCTTCAGTGTGTTGTCCGGACAGTGTTGCTGAGTACTAGACTCACTGGTGATGATGAGAAGTGTCTTCAATATTGACTCCTATATTGTTTTCAGAAGTTATACTGGTGTGTGGAAATAAAGAAGAAAATTACATGATGGTCTCTACTACTTATGATTTCTATAGAGCTACTTGGCATACGCAGTGCAGTAGACATACACATAAGTGACAGTCCCTGTTCCACAGAGCTTATCGTCTGCTAAGACAGACAAACAGAACAGACAGGAGTCTGGGGAATTCTTAAAGGCAATGATTAAAATACACATAGGTGCAGATGGGGGAATAAGGGGTCAGGATCGAAAGGTTGCTTCGAAGAGATAGGTTTTTAGCTTGGATTTGAATAGGAACCAGGGATGGAGCCTGACTCAGACAGTCTATTCCAGGCAAACAGTGCAGCAAGGCGAAAGGAACAGAGTCTGGAGTTGGCACTAGAACAGGTGGGCATAGATAAAAAGTGGATGAGTGGCGTTGCTGAGGAGGGGTGTAGGGAGAGATGAGGCAGTGAGGACTCATAGAATGAATGCATTTATAGGTGAGTAAAAATTCGAACTATATGCAGAAATGGATAGGGAGCCAATGAACTGACTTGAGAAGAGGGATCGAATGAGCATAGTGACAATGGCAGAAGATTAGCAGTGAAGCTAAGTTTTGAACAGACTGAAGGGAATATAGACCTACATCTATCAATAGGCCTACATCTTTCACTGGCAGCAAAGAGAATCTAAATGAGAAATTCAGATAATAGGTTGCCAGATGTTTAAACTACGGGAAGTGGATGGATTCCGAATGTCACTCGTGGCAAAAACATGACAACAGAGGGGAAAATAAGGAATGAAATGATTTTGCTAATTCACTTGTCTGAAACAGAAAAGAGAAGAGCAGATATGGGCCTGTATACAAGGCCAGCGCTACCATTAGGCAAACAAGGCAGTAGCCTGGAGCGCCAATGACAGGAGGGCGCCCATTGCAGCACTGCCACCCCTCTGTGGGACCTGCAACGGTGGCAATGACCTCTTAACACTGATACAGCACTTTACATAAACTCTAGTGCTGTGTCGCTGTTCCTGCTTCCATCCCCGATGCAAACTTCACTGCAAACAGGAAGTGCGCATCTGGGATGGAACATGGAAGCAGGAAGAGTGATGTGGTGCCGGAATTTATGGTAAGGGCTGTTTAGAGGTCACTGTCGCTGCTGCGGGTACTGGAGAGGGGCGGCAGCTGTGGCAGTGGGGGTGGGGTAGGAGCAGGTTAGGGGTCTCCTATCCTTGCACCATCCTGCTGAGACAGACAATAAGCAAGCCAACAAAAAATAGCAATGAGCACAAACACAGTTTAAGCAATAACGTTCCAGACCCGCAAGCCCTCATGGTGGAGGTAGACTTGGATACTGTTACTTTACAGAGACATGGTTCAATGAGTCCCATAAATGTCATACAGCCATACTGGGCTATAATCTAATCTATATCCAGGCTCCATCCCTGGTCCTATTCAAATCCAGGCCACTGCCTGGCTCTGTTCTTTAGGCCTCTTTTTGGTCATTTGTTGGCACAAAGTCGGTAAATGGGCTGGACCCAAATACTTTAAACACTGGTCATGTTTATTGGTGACTGATATTGTACCAGAACATTTGGTGCATTTTTTGAAGCCGCTGATGTGTTTTTTCATTGTGGCTGAAGGAAAGTAGGCCAAGGCTGAATTTGGCAGTAGAAACCATCAAAATTGGAAAAAATGAAAAAGAAAACAAAGAAAAATATTTCAAAAAGAAAAGAAATATTGGGACCGGTATCAGGGATGGTACCAGCATCAAAGAAAAGGCAGAGCACAGATTTAAACCAACAAATGACCTTTTTCAGCAGTGACAGGAAGAAAACAACCTGCTGGCTCCGTGGAAAATGAAGAACTGAGGAGAGGACTTGGGAAGGTGGGAAGGCAGATCCACAGGTGCAGTGGATTGCTTCAAAAGGTTTTTCCAGTTGGATGTGGGGAGCATTCCTGCACGGGCTCCATCAGTACTAGGGTTGCCAACCGGCTGGTTTTCAGCCAGTCTGGCCGGTTTTTACATGGACGAGCCAGCTGCCAGCAGAGATGTAAGACTGGCCCTTGAAAAGCCGTGTTTGTTGCTCTGGCCGCGGGACTGGGAACGGCCAGAGCAGAAAACCGGTTTTTCATCTGGGGTCCTTGTTGCCAACAACGCAGCCTCTCCTTCCCCTTGCAGCCGCGGCTCCTGCTTCTTACAGAGCAGCGGCTGCAATAAAGCTAATTTAAAAACAAATGAAACCTGTGCTGAGTCCTCCGGTGCTATGGAACCCCTGCTGCCACATCCCGCCCCTGTAGCGTCACTTCCTTTTGAGCGCGGGATGCTGTAGTAGGGATTCCATAGGGCCAGAGTGCTCCACACAGGTTTCATTTTGTTTTTAAATTAGCTTAATTGTAGCCGCTGCTCTATAAGAAGCAGGAGCCGTGGCTGCAAGCAGAAAGAGGTAGCAGAAGTGATTGACACGGGGGAAGGTGGAGGCAGGAAGGCAGCTGAAAAAAGGGGAAGGAGATGGCAGGAAGGGACTGAAAGAAGGGGAAGGAGATGACAAGAAGGCAGCTGAAAGAGGGGGGAAGGAGAGGGCTGGAAGGAAGCTGAGAGAGGGGGGAAGGAGGTGGCTGGAAGGGACCTGAAAAAGGAGGGAAGGTGAGGGCTGGAAGGCAACTGACAGATGGGGGAAGGAGGTAGCTGGAAGGGGCGTGAAAGAGGAGTGAAGGTGAGGGCTGGAAGGCAACTGACAGATGGGGGAAAGGAGGTGGCTGGAAGGAAGCTGACATGAGGGAAGGTGAGGGATGGAAGGCAGCTGAAAGAGGGGTGAAGGAGGTGGTTGGAAGGGAACTGACATCAGGGAAGGTGAGGGCTGGAAGTGAGCTGACGCGGGGGGGGGGGGGGAAGAAGGAGGTGGCAGGAAGGAGGTGGCAGGAAAGGAGCTGACAGAGGGGGGGAAGGAGGATGCTAGAAGGGAGCTGACACCTGGGAGTGGGACTGGAGGGAGCTGACACTTGGGGATGGGACTGGTAGGTGGCTGGGTAATGGGGGGGGGGGGGTTGGAAGGGAGGAGGCACATGGGGATGGCACTGGAAGGGGGTTGGACAGAGGGTAGGGTGACTGGAAGGGAGCTGACACGGGGGTGGCACTGGGAGTGGAAATGATGATACCTGGGATGGTATTTGGACTAGAAGGGGCTGGACAGTGGGGAAGGAGGGGCACTGGAAGGGAATGGACACCACTGGCAGTCCTGGGAACACAAGGGGGTTGACAATGGAAGGTACTGGGAGGGGAGGACTGGAAAGGGGGCTGATACTGGGGAGGGTAACTGGAAATAGGCTTATGGAAGGAAGTGAAGAAACAAAAGAAGAGATAAGAAATGGCAGATGGACTATAGACCATAGAAAGAGAGCTAAGAGAAGACAGGAAAGCAGAAGCCTCAGATTGGGACCAGCATGATCAGAGAATAAAATGGTCAGACAACAAAGGTAGAAAAAATAATTTTATTTTCAATTTAGTGACTGGACTTTGTGCTATCTTTATATTTTACACAGTATGGGGAACTGCATCTCTTATTTATCTGCTATTGCTCTGCATGCAGAGTCTGGCTTCTTGGGGTTTCAGTTTCATTTTTGTCTATTTATTTCTCTTTTCATTTTGTGCTCATTTATTGATGAAGGCCTGTCTGTATTGGGTGTGTATTGCTGGGTATTCTGTTAGTATGGAATTTCTATTTAAGAATGTGTAGCAATCTTGCTTGTTCAGTTAGCACATTGCCCTCAATGCAATTATTTTTTTAGGGACAGGGGGTGGGGAAAGGGGCAGGGTGGGGGTGGGACGGGGGGGGCAGGGAAAGGGGCAGGGTGGGGGTGGGCATGGGCGGAGCATGACTAGCCACTGGAGGCGGGTTTTTTTCTTTCAAAAAGTTGGCAACCCTAGTCAGTACCAACGATACCCACAAATGAAGACCATTCCTGCTTGTTCCTGGAGATTATAAATGATCATATCCTCTCTCAGTCGTTTTTCTATAAGCTGAAGAACTCTAACCTGTTTAGCCTCTCTTCAGTAGGGAGGTTTCCAATCCTCTCTCATTTCTATCACCCTTCTCCAAACCTTTCCTCATTCTTCTATTTTGTTTTTGAGATGAGGTGACCAGAATTGGACATGTAACCCCTACTATGATTTCTCACATATCGGTGCTGAGATGACATGAAAATTTGCAACAGAGTGGACTCCCCTGAGGGAGTGGATAACATGATGAAAGATTGCCCCATTACAGTTATTGGGGATCCTGTGTATCTTTTGGGGAAACTGCTAGGTCCTTGTGATCTAGATTGTGCACTGTTGGACACAGGATACTGGGCATGATGGACCTTGGTCTGACACAGTTTGGCATATTTTGTAGTCTTCTCTTCCTATGTGCCATCTAGGCAGCTGCCTGGTCCCCCCTGTGCACCAGCAGCCCCCACTGCATGACCCATGTGCCACCTCCTTTGCCCCCATTTGCACCATCAACATAGTGCCCTTTCATACTTGGGCACTATGCTGTTGCTGCTAATGGAGCACTACTATCATTCTTTTGGGCTCTACTCTCTGTGCATCACATTGCAGATGTAAAATAGGCTCTCTCTTCTCAAAAAACACCTTTTCCGTCAGGTTTTAGATTGCGTTAGGGTTCCTGCTGTTAAGGTGCCTGCATTAAGGGAGCAAGCCTTGTTCCAGCCCACTCCCCACCCATTGACCCCCCCACTCTCCGCCCTGTGCGCACCTTCCCTCCACCCACAGGGCACTTTACGCTACTGGTGCCGTTAGCACTTGCTAACGTGCCTTTTTGCACGTGCTAAGTGTGCACATGCACAGTTAGCACCTGCTAATGGAACACTTGCTCCTTTACCGCCATTTAGTAAACATGCCCCTTAAATTGTAAGCCCTCCGGGGACAGGGAAAACCTACTGTACCTGAAGGCAGCTGTCAGCTAAATCCCATTAAATAAACAGAGTTTCACCCAGAATTAAAAGAGCCTGCTTTCTGGAGCGCACACATCTGTGGTTTGCATATACGTGTAGATCTGAAAAAACACTCCTACCCCTGTGCAAGTTCTCTTTTCCATGCTGATAAATCCTGAAAATTTGGGATGGATAGGAAAAGATCCAAGATTCAGCCAGTACAATGATCATGAGTTCAATGCCCTCTGTACTGTGTAACTTATTCTGTATAGGTAACTGCACTGAACATATAGATACTGTGGTCACTGTGCTGGGCCTATTTATTTACTATAGTCCTAGTATTCAGCAAGCCTAAACTAAACATATATAAATTATCCAGACAGCGGCTGAATATAGTTGCTGTGCATGAAATGAGAGTCAGAAGCTGTAAAGATGTCTTACACATTGGAACATGGAACGTACGAAGCATGAACCAAGGGAAGTTGGAGGTGGTCAAGAATGAAATGGAACGTGTATAACTTGATCTGTTGGGTGCAGCAAACGGAAATGGACTGGCATCGGGCACTTTGCATCAGATGATCACATGGTCTACTATGCTGGAAATGAAAGACAAAGAAGAAATGGTGTTGCATTTATAATAAAGAAGAAACTTGCAAGAACTGTAATGAAATACAATGCAGTCAGCGAACGCTTAATCTCTATTTGTCTACGAGGAATGCCTATCAACACAACTAGAATTCAAGTATATGCCTCAACAACAGCTGCAGAACAGAATGAAATTGATGAGTTCTATGAACAAGTACAAGCTGAAATTGACAGAACATGCAAACAGGATATCCTGATAGTCATGGGTGACTGGAACGCAAAAGTTGGAAACAAAGAAGGCGGCAAAGTAGTTGGAAAATATGGACTTGGCAACAGAAATGAAACTGGAGAAAGACTGATAGAATTCTGCAAGACCAGTGATCTATTCATCTCAACTTCTTCCAGCAACACAAGCGGCGCCTGTACACATGGACTTCACCCAATGGATTGTATAAAAATCAAATTGACTACATCTGTGGAAGTCAACGGTGGAAAGGCTCTATAACATCAACAAAGACAAACCCTGGAGCTGACTGTGGTACAGATCATCAACTACTAGTGTGAAAACTCAAGTTAAAGTTGAAAAAGAGCAAACCACTTATGAATGCAGCAAAATATGACCTTGAGAATATACCACTGGAATTCAAAGATTGCCTGCAAAATCTATTTGCTGCTTTAGATACAAATGACAGAGCTCCAGAAGAATTATGGAATGACATCAAGAAGGTTGTGTTGGAAGAAAGCGAGAAGTCTCTACAAAAGGTGAAAAAGAAAAAACGGCCAAAACGGATGACGGAAGAAACTCTGAAAATTGCCCAGAAACGCAGAGAAGCTAAAGTCAGAGGAGAAAGAAAGACAATCACAGAACTCAACAGAGATTTCCAACGTGCAGCAAGACAGGACAAGGAAAAGTACTACGACGACACATGCAAGGAAATAGAAGCAGAAACTATTAGAGGAAGAACAAGATCGGCTTTCCTAAAGCTACAAGAGTTAAAGAAAAAGTTCCAGCCTCGAATCGGAATGTTACAAGATGCTCAAGGTTCTATGTTGAATGATGCTGAAAAGATCAAGAAAAAGTGGAAGGAATATACAGAGTTTTTATATAATAAAGATCAAGTGGACCAACAGCTGTTTCAACCTGTACCTTATGATCGGGAACCATTGGTGATGAAAGAAGAAATTGAAGCAGCATTGAAAGCCTTATCAAAGAACAAAGCACCAGGCATTGATAGCATTCCCATAGAAGCATTACAGCAATCTGATGCAGCTGTTACCGTACTTACAAGGCTCTGACAAGAAATATGGAAGACAACATCATGGCCAACTGACTAGAAAAGATCTGTGTTTATACCAATACTAAAGAAAGGTGATCCAAATGACTGGAAATTATCGCACAATCGCTCTGATCTCACATGCCAGCAAGATTCTACTGAAAATTATTCAAAAGAGACTACAACCATACCTGGAACAAGAACTACCTGAAGTGCAAGCAGGGTTCAGGAAAGGGCAAGGAACAAGAGACATCATTGCGGATGTGAGATGGATCCTTGAAAAGACTAAAGAATACCAAAAGGATATCTATTTGTGCTTTATCGACTATAGCAAGGCTTTTGACTGTGTAAACCATGAGAAACTCTGGGCCACATTAAGAAGCATGGGTATACCAGAACACCTGATCGTACTCTTGCACAATCTGTACATTGATCAAGAAGCAAGTTCGAATGGAACAAGGAGAAATAGAATGGTTTAAAATAAGCAAAGGTGTAAGACAAGGCTGCATACTTTCCCCCTACCTGTTTAATTTATACGCAGAACAAATCATCAGAGAAGCAGGATTGTATGAAGACAACAGAGGTGTGAAGATTGGTGGAAGACTCAACAACCTTCGCTATGCTGATGATACCACATTACTAGCTGAAAGTGAAGATGATCTGAAACATTTGCTTCTCACAATCAAAGAACATAGTCTCAAAATGGGCCTGCACCTTAATGTAAAGAAGACAAAGATCATGACAACTGGCATAATCAACAGGTTCATTGTTGAAGGAGAAGAAATTGAAATGGTGAACAACTTTAACCTACTTGGATCAACTATGAATAAAGAAGCAACAAGCAGCCAAGAAATCAGACGACGCATTGCTCTTGGCAGAATGGCTATGAAAGACCTAGATAAGATTCTCAAGAGCAGAGATGTCTCTCTCCATACAAAGATTTGACTTGTTCAAGCCATGGTATTTTCAATAACATCATATGGATGTGAAAGCTGGACAGTAAAAAAGATAGAGAGGAAGAAAACTGATGCCTTTGAATTATGGTGCTGGCGGTGAATACTGTGTATACCATGGACTGCCCGAAGAACAAACCAGTCGGTACTAAAGGAGATCAAACCTAAGCTTTCTTTAGAAGCTCAGATGACAAGACTTCGACGTTCATACTTTGGACACATCATGCGAAGAGAGAGATCATTAGAGAAAGACATCATGCTTTGCAAGATAGAAGGTCAATGCAAAAGAGGACGGCCAGCAATGAGATGGATCGATGCAACAGCAGCAGCTACGGGTACCAGTCTGTCAACAATGAGCCGCCTGACTGAAGACCAAACACAATATAGGATAGCTATCCAGAGGGTCGCCATGAGTCGACTCCGACTCGACGGCACTTAACAACACATAGTTGCTATCCAGAGAATTTTTCGCCCACCCTTGCTCTGTCCCTCAAACCATCCCCTTCCTATATGGATAATATCTGGCCATTCAGTCAAATATTCAGCTCAATACTATTCATATTAGATTTGAAAATTTATGGATAGAAAAGTTAGAAATAAACAAAAGCAGGTCTATGGCAGTGTGTTTTGGCTCAAAAAGCCTTCAGGCGGTACACACCTCAAAAAACAAACATAATATAAACATAAATAAATAAAACACTGAAAATTTAAAAACTTTTAAAGAATAAATAAATTATTATATTATATTATTTATTCATTTATAGCATTGCTTGATATACTGCTAGGTTTGGAGCATAAAAACGGTTTACAATAAAGAAAACAAACATGCGGCTGCAAAGACAGAAAGGAAAAGAACGTCAATTAATGTAAAGGAAAGAAAGGAGACGGTGAAAGAACAGGAGGGAAGAGACAGAGAGAACAGGACACCAAGAGGAGTCTAGACAAACAGAATAAAAGAAGGTTCCCAAGAAACTAACTGATGCGGAGGGGAGGATAGTTGAGAAGAGGTGGAGAAGGCCAGCTGAAAAAAGCGAGTCTTCAAGGCCACCTTAAACCTAGGGAAGCAAGCAGGGGAGTGAAGGGACGAGGAGGACACCACTCCCAATAAACTGTGCTAATGCATATGATACAGTATATTCAGTATATTGCGCATATGATCGCAGTTTCTTATTCAGAGTTTTCACCTGCTCTGTTGACTATACTGGAGGTTTTACATTTGCACTACACTACGTGCTTTGTTACCATGAGCGTCTTCCTCTGGTCGTTTACTTTAGGTTACTAGTTTTTAGACGCATGGTTGACTGTGGAGTATTGCATATTTTATTTTTTAAGCACATTTGGATTTTAAATACCCTTGTTATAAATGCCTTTATGCAGATTGGCGAAGAATGCTATTTTATTCTGTTTTTATTACGCTTATCTCTGTTCCGCGGCTGATTAGAATGCGAACTTCAATCTGTTAGTATCCTCTCGCTAGTCGGATCTATATGGAATACTGATTCCCAGTAAAGCAAGTGATTTCTTACTTGGCTGATACAATTTCGGAAACTCTTTACTCTGGAATAAGGTTAAATTAGACTTACCTGCTCATTGTGGTTCCTTGAGGAACTACAGTCTAGTTCCACACCTCTGGGTTTAAGCACCTCCTCCCGCAGCTTTGGAGACTGAGCATGTCACACTTTTCAGTGACACCAGTATAAGTAATCCAAGGACCGCCTTCCTGAGCCAGTAACCTATTGACAAAGCAGACTCACCAGAGCAATAAGTATTTCCATAAATATCATATCTAGAGGACAGCAACCTTGGGCCGGAAGGACTGGGGTTTCTAGTCCCACAGGGGCTCCTTGTGGTCTTGGGCAAGCCACTTAACCCTCCATAGCCCATGTTCCCTGTAAAATAGTTATCTCCAAGTTATAATGCCCTGTTCAATGTAATTTCAGTTTGTTCAATGTAAACCGCACTGATGCAGAATAGCGCGGTATATAAGAGAATGTAAATAAGTATAATAAATAATAAAATAATATAACTACACCACTATATAACTTCATAACGAAAAAACTGTTATTGAACCTTTAGCATCTGGCCAGTGACCAGAGAGCTGTAGAAATTAACCTGTTTGGACTTGTTTTGATAAGACAATCAAGTTCCCCTCCTCCCTTCAGAGACTGCAGCCAACCTAGCCCCAGCCGAAACTGAGTACTATCTGTTATCTTACTTCAGGCTACCATCTACCATACTAGAAACTGGGAGGGATATGGGACTAGACTGTAGTTCCTCAAGGAACCACAATTAGCAGGTAAGTCTAATTTAACCTTTCTTATCGTCCTTCCAGTCTAGTCCCAGACCTCTGGGAATGTAACAGAGCAGTGAACACTTTAACGGGAGGGATCTGCCAGGCCAGCCTGAAGAACCACTGATCCGAACCTCGCATCCCCCTCCGTCTGTACATCAATCCTGTAATGCTTAAAGGACGTCAATGATGACCACGTAGCAGCCGTACAAATTTCTACCGCAGGTACTAGACTACACTCCACCCAGGAAGCCGCCTGCACCCTAGTCGAATGCACTCGTAAGCCCTTCGGCATGGACTTGCCCTTCAAAATATACGCCGACGCAATAGCCTCTTTAATCCACCTTGCAATAGAAGATTTGGACGTCGACTGCCCTTGCCTTGGGCCTCCAAACAAGACAAACAATCTATCCGTCTTTCTAAACAAGGCCGTCCTCTGTAAATAAGCTCTTAAAGCCCGACTAACGTACAGCCGATGCAGTCGACCTTTGGCCTTATCCCTGCCCCCTCTTTCGAAAACTGGCAAGGATACGACCTGATTCACATGAAACATGGACACGACCTTTGGTAAGAAAGAAGGTACGGTACGCAGAACTACCTTCTTATCATAGAAGGACAAAAAAGGCTCCTTACACAATAAAGCCTGCAACTCCGAAATTCTTCTTGCTGAGGAAATAGCCACTAAAAATACCACTTTAAGAGTAAGATCCTTCAAAGTAGCCTTAGCCAGCGGCTCAAATGGCACTCCTATCTTTATCAACGCATCCAACACTAAGTTAAGATCCCAAGACGGAACCGGAGCCCTACATGGTGGTCTCAAAAGAGCGGTAGCTCTTAAAAATCTTCTAACATCCGGATGAGTTCCCAGCACCATCCCTTGCACTTTTCCACGATAACAAGAAAACGCTGCTAACTGAACCCATAGGGAAGCTGCCGCAAATCCCTTATCAAATCCATCCTGTAGAAAGGCTAGGATCTGTGAAATAGACGCTCTCAATGCCAACACCTGCCTCTCTGCACACCATGATTCAAAAACGCGCCATACCCGTATATACGCCATCGAGGTAGATCTATGCCTGGATCTCAATAAGGTCGAAATGACTGCCGCTGAGTAACCCTTGGTCGTCAACCTTGCCCTCTCAAGAGCCAAGCCGTAAGCGAAAACCGATCCATTTGAGGCATATTCAACGGGCCCTGCCGCAGCAGATCGTCCCTGACTGGCAATTTTCACAGTGGCTCCACCAGTAGGCGCACCAGGTCAGCATACTACGGCGTTCTTGGCCAATCTGGGGCAATTAAAATCACAAGGCCTTTGTGCCTTTCGATGCGCTGCAGAACTCGACCGATCAGCACCCACGGTGGAAACAGGTACAGGAGCTGCTCTTCCGGCCACCTCTGTATCAGAGCGTCCAGTCCTTCGGACATTCTTTCTCTCCATCTGCTGTAAAACCTCTCTGCCTTCGCTGACTCAAACGTCGCCATGAGGTCCATCACCGGAGACCCCCAACGATGTACCAGTACCTTGAACACCTCCTGATGCAGGACCCACTCTCCGGGGTCCAACTTGACTCTGCTCAAAAAAATTGGCTGCCACATTGTCTACTCCCGCCACGTGCGCCGCCGATAATGCCTCCAGGTGCAACTCTGCCCAACCGAGCAGCTCCTCCGCCTCTTCGAGCGCCATGCTGGTTCTGCCCCCTTGCCGATTGATGTATGTCACCGCCGTGGCATTGTCTGACAGCACTCAAATCGCCTTTCCTTGCAACAACTGCTGAAACTCTCTTAGTGCTAACGTGACCGCCTGCAATTCTAGTCTGTTGATTGACCATTTCCTCTCTAGATCGCTCCACTGACCTTGGGCAAGCTGCCTGTTGTAGTGCGCCCCCCAGCCGAACAGACTTGCATCCGTCGTTAGTGGTCTCTACTCCGGCGACTCCAACGGCATCCCCTTCTCTAAATGCCCCGGAGTCAGTCACCACTCCAAGGCCTTCCTCGTCTGCACCGTACAGATCAGCCGCTGAGACAACTGATCACGATCTGACTGATGCGACCATCTCCTGAGGAGAGCTCTCTGCAATGGCTGCATGTGCGCTCTCGCCCACTGCACCAACTCTAGCGTGGCAGCCATTGTACCCAACAGTTGCAAATAATGCCATGCTGATGGAGCTCTTTTCCTCAAGAACTCTCGCACAAGTTGTCATAACCTTAAGGCCCTGGAGTGCGGAAGAAACACTCTGCCTCTCTTTGTGTCGAAACTCACACCCAAGTACTTCACCTCCTGTGATGACTCCAACTTGCTCTTTGCCATATTCACTACCCATCCTAGGCTCTGCAGAAACTGTACCACCCGACGGGTCGCTCTCATGCTCTCGTCCTGCTCGAATCAACCAATCGTCCAAATAAGGGTGTACCAAGACGCCTTCCTTGCGTAATGTTGCCACCACCACCACCATCACCTTGGTAAAGGTGCGCGGTGCCGCTGCCAAACCGAAGGGTAACGCCTGGAACTGAAAATGCCCCATGGGAACGGCAAAACGGAGGTACCTTTGATGCTCTAACCGGATCGGTATATGCAAATAAGCTTCCGAGAGATCTAGCAAGGTGAGAAACTCTCCCTGACGCACAGTCACTATGACCAATCTCAGCGTTTCCATGCAAAAGTGTGATACCCTCAGGCACCTGTTGACTCCCTTGAGGTCTAGAATCGGCCTTGAGGATCCCTCCTTTTTTGGAACCACAAAATATATGGAGTATCGACCGGATCCGCATTGGCTTGCCAGGACTGGTACTACAGCCTTGAGTGCAAGTAAGTTTTCCAAAGTCTCTCGAACTGCCCTCAGTCTTGAACTTGACCGGCAAGGAGATAGAACAAAGGCGTCTCGCACTGGATGAAGAAATTCCAGGGCGTACCCTCTCTGAATGACCTCCAACACCCATTGATCTGACGTGATTTGGACCCAGGCAGGATAAAACTCCCTTAGCCGACCCCCCATGGGCACTAACCCTGTCTGGGCCCCCCTCGCTTCATTGCGATTTCTTGAGATTTGAGGAAGAGGAGGCTCCAAAACCTCTACCCGCTCCCCTGAACCCTCGAAACTCCTGAGATCGATACTGGAAACGCCCTCTCTGGAACTGACCAAACCTCGCAGGACGAAACCTACGAAACTCCCTCTGCTGGCTTTTAGAAGGAGCCTGAGGGCGACCCTGCATCTGTTTATCCTCAGGCAGCCTTCCTCCCTTAGACTCACCAAGATCCTTAACCAACTTGTCCAAGTCCTCCCCAAACAGGAGTTTACCTCAAAAAGGGAGCTTAGCTAGTCTCGTTTTAGAAGCCCCATCTGCTGCCCAGTTACGCAGCCACAGATATCTACGCGCCGCCACCACCGACGCCATACTTTTTGAAAGCCCGCGAATGAGGTCGTATTGTATACCTGCCAAATAAGCCACCCCTGATTCCATTCGGGCCGCCTTCTCATTCGCCTCTGCTTCCTGACCCCCTTTCATCTTTTGGGCCCAACGCAGACAAGCTCTCGCTACCCATGCTCCACAAATGGATGCATGCATGGAAATCGCATTGACCTCAAAAACTTGTTTTAACAAAGTATATAAACGCCTATCCTTTGCATCCTTCAGAGCGGAACCATCCTCCACTGGAATTGTGGTCTTCTTAGTAACCGCCGAAACCGCAGAATCTACCTTAGGGGATTTGAAAAGGTCTTTATCTGGATCCTGCAGCGGATAGAGACGCGACATCACCCTGGCCCTTTTCATCCCTGCTTCTGGCGTATCCCATTCTTCCTGTATCATTTCTCTAAATACCCTATGGATTGGGAAGGCTCTCTGGGACTCCCGTACTGCCTGTAACAGCGGGTCCTCCAAAGAGGAGTCCGCTGCCTGATCCGCTGCTGGCATGTTGAGCGCCTTCAGCGTCTCCGATATCAGAGCCAGCAACTCCTCCCGACGGAATACCCGAATGACCCGTGCCTGATCCTCCGGTTCCACTATTTCGCCTTCCTCCAAATCCATATCGATGTCTGAATCCTCCAAGACTTCTGACAGCTCGTCGGGACCCCTGGTATGCTCCGTCTTGTCTCCCGCTAATCTAGCCTTCTTACGAAGAATGCCATCCGCTCCCCCTTCTAGGAGATTCCCTGAGCGCTTACGCCCTGGGTCCTACTCCACTTCACCCGTGTCCTGCTTCCCAAGAGCCTGCTGAAGAAGTGCAATAAAATCCTGGGAGAAAATCGCCGCGAGCCCCCCCGGCATCAAAGGTTGGGAACTGACGGTCTCCGGTACCTTGGAAGGTCCTGGCGTAGGCTCCATAGGCAGCTCGACAGGTGAAAGACTCCGAAGACCCCGAAGCTTCCCCCTTGGTAAGCTGCGGCTCTGTATCCTCCCCCCCTGCCGCTGCTTCCTGCGAACACTCTCTGCAGACACCCTCCACCGAGACCGAGCTTCTCTTAGCCCCACACATCACACACTGGGGCCTGGAAGGCATAATTATCGTAGTGCAGCACCCAACCAAACCAGCTAGCGCAGTAGCACTAAAAGCAATTAAAGAACTTCTTATTCCTTTCCTTCTTTATTTATTTATTTTATTTATTTAAAAGCTTTTCTATACCGCGCTCTTTAATATCAGTGCGGTTTACAATTAACATTTCTTGTACAGTGCAGGATGGACCTGCCTTGTGCTTACATTGAACAGGCGCAGGAACTTGGAGTTGTAACTGGGATAACTATATACAGGTTAGACCTTTGTCACCATGCTGTATAACGGCGTGGTTGGATCTAAAATCTATGTACAGATTTTGTCAGTTATTTACAATTTCACAGTCTTACTATATTTACAATTGTCTAACATCACGGTCTTATTATATATACATTTGTTTAACATCATTGTCATATCCGGTAGTTGGGTTGGAGTCTACCGTAATCCTGGTCTGAATAGCTGTGTGGGGGGTGCTACCGGTGAGGGCTGGGGTGTGGGAGTTGGGGATGCATCATTATGCTGTGAGTAGTGTAGAAGGAATAGGTGATGCTTAAGGGCTTTCCTGAATTGGGTGAGGTCCATGATCGCTCTGATATTGGGAGGGAGGTTATTCCAGCACTTCGGGGCATAGAACGCGAAGGCTCTGTTCCTTGTTGCCTGAGAACATTTTGTTGTTTCCATGGGGATTACCAATGTGTTGGTGGCTAATGTCCTTCTTGATCTGTTGTTGGGGGTAAGGGTGAGGAGGTCGGTGAAGGAGGAGGAGGATATCTTGTTGATGGGCTTTGAAGGTCAGGAGTAGCACTTTGTATGTGAGCCTGCAGTTGATCGGTAGCCAGTGTAGGTCTTTTAGGATTGGGGTTAGGTGGTCTCTTCTGGATATCCCGCAGAGGACGCGGGCAGCTGCATTCATCGCAAGTTGTAGTGGGTTTAGAGTGCTCCTGGGGAGACCATGCAGAATGGCGTTAGCATAGTCAAAATGGAGTGTTACAAGCGCTTGGAAAATTGTTCGGAAGTCCTCTGGCAGCAGCATGGGTCTTAGGTGTCGTAGTGTCCTGATCTTGTGGTATATGGCCCTGACTGTGTTGTTTATGTGCGCTTTCAAATCAAGGTGCTGGTCTAACGTGACACCCAGGTAGTGTATTGTGGGTTTACTTGGGGTCTCTCACTTTTATTGTCGTGGGGGGAAAAGTTTTTGATTTTTGTGATGAAGAGGACCTCGGTTTTTTTGAAGTTGATTCGGAGGTTCTGAGAATGAAGCCAGTCAGTGATCGCACTGAAGCAATTTACTAGTGCTGTAAAATCGGGTTGCGTGACGTTGAATGGGGCAAGTAGCAGTACATCATCCGCATAGATCAGGCAGGAAATTTTGAAGGAGCGGATGATTTCGCATATGGGCTGCATGTATATGTTGAAGAGTAACGCTGATAGAGAGGAGCCTTGGGGTACCCCCTGGCCTTGTTGAAAAGGCTCAGAGGTCTTGGATCCCGTCCATACGTGTTGCCATCTGTCTGCTAGGTAGGATTTGCACCAGTCCCAGGCCAAGCCCTGGATTTCCTTCTCATGGAGGCGTGTCAGGAGCTGGTCATGGTTGACAGAGTCGAATGCAGCGGCGATGTCAAGGAAGATAAGCGCAAACCCATTTCTGATATTGTCTATCCCTCTGGTTAAGGTGTTGATTAGTGTAGTAAGTAGCGTCTCAACTCCGTGTGATTCCCTGAATCCGTGCTGGCAGGGGTCTAGAGGGGCTGCAGTATCGATGTGTTGCTGGATCTGTTTTTGGACGACTTTCTCGATTATTTTGGCTAGCAGGGGGATACTTGAGATCGGCGGTATGATTCAGCCTTCTGGGGTCTAGTCTGCTGTTCTTCAGAAGGGGTCTGTTTGAGGGTTGATGAGAATGTTCCTGTTGAGAAGGATAGGCTCATGATCCTGGCTAGGATTGGGCTGAGTTCTACGCGCATTGCTCTTATCCAGTATGCTGGGCAGGGGTCGTTTGGTGCAGTGGTGGTATTGATGGTAGCGACGATGTCCTCGATGCATCTCTCGGATGGTGGCGTGAGTTCTGTAAGCAGTGTTTTGGGTTTTTTTTGGCCGCGATCTAACAATTATCGCAAATCACTAAGCATCTAACACACTCTCACTACCAACTTACAGCCAAGCCTCTAAAGAAAAAAAAAGAGTCTTCACTTTCCCGCGTGATCACCACATGACACGGGCCTGTGCGCTCGCAAATGCCAGCTTTCCCCCTCAGGCGCACTTCTCCTCAGCGGCTGCACGAGGCCTGAGTAGCGTCTGACTGACGCCTTAGCGAAACGAGCCCAAACACTCTCCGGCTCACTCCCCACTGCCCTGCTCACCTCAGCAGCTGTAGCGGACAGCAAGGACTGCCCCTCCGGCCTGCTCCATCTGCTTCCATGCAGAATGCTGCGGCAGCAGGAAACCGACCGCCTAACTGCCGTTCGCCTCGCGGTCACAGTCCTCCACGGCTCCTCACCCGATCCACGGGTTCAGGAGCAGGAGGCCCCAAAAACTACAACTGCACACTTCCCGGAGCACCTGAACGCGTGGGAGGGGGGAGAGAGGGGGATCTCTTGTCTGCAACGCCGCCGAAATAGCTGTCTGAGAGCAGGGGCCAGCTACTAAAGATTTAAAGGTATATTACCTCACCATATGAAATTACTTTTTTTTTTTTTTTTTACAATGCTACTAAGCACTAACTAACTAAGCCTACCAACTCCTTAATCATTCCTCCAGTGAGCCCAAACCCCTAGGCTCACGCCTCTTCCAGCTGCTTGGAGACTGAGATTACTGGCTCGGGAAGGCAGTCCCTGGATTACTTATACTGGTGTCACTGAAAAGTGTGACATGCTCAGTCTCCAAAGCTGCGGGAGGAGGTGCTTAAACCCAGAGGTCTGGGACTAGACTGGAGGGACGATAAGGAATAATAGTTTTTAGTATTCTGTTTTGTTTCTTTAGGATTTTATATGCGTTGCATGCTAATTCTGATAGCAGTTATTTTGTTGCGATTCCAAAAGTGAGTGGTCCTTCTCGTTCTTTTTAACATTCAGTTCTATGGTTTCTATATCTACATGGTGCACAATTTATATCACAAGGTGCCATATATACAGTGCACGTCTCATAATATGACAAACTTACACACATTTGGATCATATGCATTAGCACAATTTATTGCAGTGGTGTCCTCCTCGTCCCTTCCCTCCCCTACTTGCTTTATGCTTCTGGTTCTTTAAACAAACATGTTTTATAGGTCACATTACAAGTTTTGTTATATATAGTGCATGTTTCACGATATGTTAAGCAGCTATATATGTTTGGGCTACAGTTTATATAGACATAATATTTTTCATTAAGGTTTTTTTTTCTTTGGCTTGTGCTTTTTATTGAGGGTTGCATTTGCGACTTTTTATGTATAGCATTGTTCATTATTTAATGGATTTTCATGCTTGGTTTTTAATGTATTATTTTATTTATTCTCTAAATATTTTTTTGTTTCAATGTTTTATTTTATTTATTTCTGTTTATATTATGTTTGTTTTTTGAGGTGTGTACCCCCCTGAAGAAGGCTTTTTGAGGCAAAATGCGTTGGGGTATCCTTATAAAGCCTTTTGACCGCCATAGATTGCATCTGCTTTTGTTTGTTTCGTCATTCCTCCATGGGTGTTTATGCTCTCCTTGTGGACTCCCCGGATAGAAAAGTTATGCATTCATCAGTCGCTGGTGAAAGTATAACTTTCTTTTGAAAGTAGACTAAAAATTGACATACAGAAAAAGAGGAATTGCAAAACAGATGGGGTAAGACAAAAAGACAGAAGCTAAAAGAAAGGGCTAGAATATTCAGCTAGAAAAGTGAAGAAGAGAAAACAGAATTTAAACAGGAGAAGGGAACTAACAGATCAGAGAGAAACTACAGAAAGAAAAGAAGATTGATAAATATAGGGAAATGGAACAAGAAATACAAAGGCAAGTGGAAGAAAACAAGAAGACAGGGAAGAAAAATTCATGAGAGAAAGGAATCATTCAGGGCCAGCAAAACATAAACCTCCTCAGCTCAATGATGGCAATGGGACTGTTAAGAATGAGCCCGACGGCGCCCTGATTTATTTTAAATTCCTAACGGTGGGTGCAGCTGCATGGGAGGGACTTTCAAACACTTTAATGGGGTCACTTTCAAAAGTTGAGTCACGAGTGGTGCATGAAGGTTGGCTGAACACTCGTAAGTAAATGTTCAGCCGCCGGACAGCAGGTGCACAAATCCGACCACCTAGAAAGAAATGTTTGAAGTGTGCTTTTTGGGAGGAGGGAATTAGGAATGTACCCATGGAACGTCAATTTTTTAAACATATACCTCTGGTTGGCATGCAGATAAATACAAGTAACGCTATGCCTTCCTTTTGAAATGGGCAAAGATATTTGGATACATTTAAGGCGTCCGACTTTAGGTTTTAACCGATAAACACTGGTAAAGTGCCCCTGATGCAAATACATGAAAATTGTTGTTTATTGGATAAACAGAAAAACGCCTCTTCCCCTAGTACTTTCTCACCCCTCCCCGGCTTCTCTTATATTTTCCGCTCAGTTTTTGTGCCTTTCCCACCCAACAATAGTACCTGTGGCATGAAAACACCAATAAACACTGATTTTGTTCTACCCTCAAAGAACCCCTTTTTAACTCCATAATACCTAAATTTGGCCTTGGGCAAGTCGCTTTAACCTCCATTGCCTCAGAAGAAAAGGCCTGGCAATCTATTTCCAGTCATACCTTGCCAAGAAAAGCCAGGGGCTGCTGGGCCACCAGGAGCCAGCGTTGACTAAGGGTGGTGGATGCACGGAATGCCCTCCCGATGGAGGCGGTGGGGGCAAATAGAATGATGTGCTTCAAAATGGCATGGAACAGACACAGTGGATTTCTTTATTGCACGAGGATGAAATCAAAGCAAACGTAAATATTTTTTAATACAGGGGGCTGACCCGCATCGAGCAGCAGTTACAACCCTAAACAGAGGCATAGAGGGGGGATGACCTGCATGGAGCTACAGTTACAACCACTCTAGCCACCTTACTGGGCAGACTAGATGGACCATACTGGTCTTTATCTGCCGCCATATACTATGTCACTATGTTACAGTATGGGAGTAGCCTAATGGTTAGGGCGCTGGCTTGTTGAGACCAGGATTCAATTTATTTATTTATTTATTTACGTTCTCTTATATACCGCGCTATTCTGCATCAGTGCGGTTTACATTGAACAAACTGAAATTACATTGAACAGGGCATTATAACTTGGAGATAACTATATTACAGGGAACATGGGCTATGGAGGGTTAAGTGGCTTGCCCAAGACCACAAGGAGCACCTGTGGGACTAGAAACCCCAGTCCTTCCGGCCCAAGGTTGCTGTCCTCTAGTGGGATTTGAACCCCCGACCTTCCGGCCTGAAGTACCTTGCCCCAACCACTAGGCCACTCCTCCACTCCTTCCCACTAGCTCTCCTTGTGGCCTTGAGCAAGTCAATTAACTCTCCACTGCCTTGGAAGAAAAGCCCGACAATCTACTTCCAGTCACACTGCCAAGAGAACCCAGTTGCTGCTGGGTTGCCAGGAGTCAGCATTGACTCGAAGGCACACATTGCATTGTATTTGCATATATTTAACCACATAAGTACCCAATTAGCAAACACAATGGGGGTTATTTTGAACCACGAATAGTGGTGATGGATGTCCCAAAGGAACAAGAAATACAAAGGCAAGTGGACATCCATCCCCGCTATTCGTGCCTTCACCTCCCAACAAATAACTTCCCCATCGGTTGGGTGGGGAAGCAAGGCAAGGCGGGGAATGGGAGGCCCGGGGTGGACTTTGGGTGGGCAGTGGGTGGTCGCTGGCCCTGGACGTACAGAGCCGATTCTAATGTTGGCCCTGTATGTCCAGGGCTGGCGACATGTGTGGGGAAGTTATTCCACCTCCGAGGTGGAATAACTTCCCTGGTCATGTTTTTTTTTTTTTTTAACATGCTGGGGCGTGGTTGGAGCAAGAGGGGCCAGGGGACATTCCCCACAGCCCGACCCTGGCCTTAGGAGGCCAGATCGGGGGTCGGGCTGTGGGGAATTAGCACGTGTTGCAGGCGGCTGGCATCGCAGCTTTTAAATGGAGCTGCGGTGTCATGGCAACAGGACACCATGGCGCTGCGGCTCTATTTAAAAGCCCTGACTGAGTTAACTGGGCTGTGCATGTATGTGCAGGCCGGACTGAATCACAGTTCTGGCCTGCACATACACGCCTGTTCACGATTCTAATCCTGCAGGGCTAGACATGCCCTGCGGGATCAGAATCGCGATCCCCTCTGTACGTCCGGCTCAGACCGGACGTACAGAGGGGATCTACGTCCTGATTGGAATGAGCCTGAATATGAATAGCTTGTGTTTGAAAGTCAGGGACACTCCTGAAAATGTACCCCCTAAACGTTGAGGAATAAAATAAAATGAGAAACACGAATGGGGTGGAAACATTTCTTCTTTTCTTAGCAATATTACTTTAAGAATTAAAAATAATGATACACAAATCGGAAGTATAACAAAGAAAATGCACATTACCTGTTGCATCGGTTCTACCAAGTCAATATCATACACCATAAATCCATCCACTCCGGCTTCAATTTCAAAGAGTTTTAGTCTGAAATATAGAGATGAGAACATGGGTCATTAAGGGGTTACTGCTGAAATCGATGATCGGCATCACCATACTACTTGCACCTCTGTGGCTTTATGCTGACGATTTAGGGGGGTAACTTTGAGAACTGAGCACATGCACGAAAGGTACCTGCAATACTTTTGCCTGTGCAGATACCCCTGGAAGTTTAAGCACTTACGTATATCTGCTCTCTGGCACATACAGATTTTGTGGATTCATTTGCATGCCGATTTATAAAGCACGTGAATAATTCAGACTCCTCAGCAAGCCTGTCCCTGCAAATGGTTCAGATAAAGATACACATCGGGGCATGTTTACTAAGCCGTGCTAACTGCCTGCGCGAGGTTCAGCACGTAGCACGTGTGTGGTGCTAAAAGTTAGCACCGGGCTCTGTGCAAAGAATCCTGCGCTAACAGGTTAGCGCATGAAAGGGCAGAGACAGGGTGGAATGGGGCTGGAAAGTGGCATTGATGGCACATCATGGTTAGTGTAGGCATGATGGGCACACGCTAACCATGATTGTTGGCATTACTGCAGGTGCACTTAATGCCACGTCAGTGGATGGCGTTAGATGCACCTGCATGCCAGTTTACTGCAGGGCTGTGTATTTAACAGCATACCGATGGCAGTGAACGTATACACACACACCCCCTGAAGTTGGCACAGGCCTCTGCGCTAGTTTTGTGGCTCAACTACTCGCCACGGGCACACGTTTTAGTAAACATGCCCCATCATTTTATGCAAAAGTGTCTATTCCCTTGCATAAGACACTGCTTTATACACAAAAATGTCTTTTAAAGTTGTCCTCGCTGCTACATACAGTAAATCTCTGTCCGTCCTCCTACAAGGTACCGACAAACACTGATCAACTCAAACCAGGGCCATCGGTAACCATTCAAATCACGTATTAACCCTAGCAATCAGCAGGCAAATTTCAGGAAATACACAAGTAGCACTTGAGGATCTGAGCTTCAGGAAAATATTATGGATGAGAAATGCCAATTACATAAAGAGAACTGCAATAAAAAACACCAGAAGAGTACAAAAAATCCTGTAAACACCACGGGAAACCAAACAAAATGAAAATATTTGGCCTGCACAGCCCTAGAAAATATCACTTGTTTGAGCAGGTTTAACATTTATTTATTTTTATTTATTTACATTCTCTTATATACTGTGCTATTCTGCATCAGGGTGGTTTACATTGAACAAACTGAAATTACATTGAACAGGGCATTATAACTTGGAGATAACTATTTTACAGGGAACATGGGCTATGGAGGGTTACGTGGCTTGCCCAAGACCACAAGGAGCACCTGTGGGACTAGAAACCCCAGTCCTTCCGGCCCAAGGTTGCTGTCCTCTAGTGGGATTTGAACCCCCGACCTTCCGGCCTGAAGTACCTTGCCCCAGCCACTAGGCCACTCCTCCACTCCATGACACAGGAAATCTGGTGCCTGCTCCCTGCACCTCCACGGCCCCAGCACTCACTCCCACACTCTTCCCCAAAGCTCTGAGGGGGGGGAGGGGGGGCAGCCAAAGCCTTGCAGAATGGTCTAAACTAGTGTAAGAGCACAGCCTACTCAAAATCTAGATTTAAAGGGATATGCCCAAATTGTTTCTTTTTTTTTTTTTTTTTTAATAACCCAATTACCGTATTTTCCGGCGTATAAGATGACTTTCTAACCCATGAAAATATGCTCAAAAGTCGTGGGTCGTCTTATACGCCGGTACATGTTTGAGAGGACTTAAAAGTACAGAGAAGCAAAATCCTGCTCTTGACCAGCAGATGGCGCTCCGCTCACAAAACTAGTAGCAGTGATCCATAGACATAAGGAAGTCCTGCAACATTATAAGTATTGAGCAGTCAGCAGCACTTATAAAGACCTTCTTCAGGTTTAGCGCTGTGATCAGAAGGCAGAGACAAGATGTGGACTCATACAACAGTGCTCCCCAGACTTGCTGCAGATGCCCAGGAGGAAATTCAGCACAGCCCAGGACTTCCGGCACACTCCACACCCGCCAAAAATGCTTGGAACGCAAAGATGCTTATGCGTTCCAAGAGCACATGGCTATGGGCCGCCAGCCCGCTCACACCGGTCAGGGGAGTCCAAGTTTCTTCAAACGTGGATTCTAGCAAGGCACTCACCTCCTCCCGGTCAGAAGTCGCGCTTCCCGCACGTTGAAAGCAGGGAGAATCGCCAATGTGCAGCTATCTTCACTTTTGCCCCAGGGTCTCCGGGCGATTCGCTATTCGGCAATGAGGCACCGGCGCCTCCGCGCTGATCTCCGGTCCCCCGCCGACTTGCAATCACCTGCCCGCGCTCCCCTGGACTCGTTGGGGAAAGGCGGCACACTCGATCTTCTTTCTGCAGCTGAGAGCTGAAACGCGGCTCCAGGTACAGGGATCAGCACCGGTCTCACCGGTATTTAAAGCAGCAGCACTCAGGCCGCGAGAAGCAGCTCAGGGCTCAGGATCGCTGAAGAGGGGTAGTCTTATACGGCGAGTATAGGCCAAACCCTATATTTTAACAGGAAAAGTAGGGGGTCGTCTTATACACCGGAAAATACGGTAATGTACCTTACTATCTATCCTAACACTATCCTACCACTTCTTAACCATTCCTCCAGTGAGCCCCCCTAGGGCTCACAACTCCTCCAGCTGCTTGGAGACTGAACTTACTGAGGCAAGGAGGCGGTGCCTGGGCTACTTATTCTGGTGTCACAAGAAATGTGACATGCTCAGTCTCCGAGCTGCGAGAGGAGGTGCTTAAACCCCAGAGGTTCGGGACTAGACTGGAGGGACGATAAGGAAGGGACACGTTTACTAAAGTGCCCTAATGGTTAGTGCAGAGTTTAGTGTGCGGTAAGCCCACCACACTATCAGCATGGGACCCTGCACTAAAAATCCTGTGCTAACCAGTTAGCATGCAATTGGGCGGCCACTGGGCAAGTTGGGGCAGAACGTGGGCATTGGAACACTGTGGTTGCTGTCATTAGTATGGGTGCATTTGATGCCATCTCAAAGGGTGGTGTTAAGGGCACTTGCATGCTAGTTAACACAATGCCATGCATTTGCAACATGCAGGAGGACAGATGCCCACATTCCACGCTAGATTCGTGGCCCCATTGCACGGTGACAGCACATTTTAGTAAACATGCTCCTAAATAAGAAGACATTGTGATTATCTTAGATACTTTTAATAGCCCACAATATGGGGAAAGATCAGGAAAATATAACCAGAACTGCAGATTATTTATAAAATGACAATAAATATGGCATATCAGCTGACAATCTAATTGTCATGTGCAATAAAAGCCAGTCTAAACACAAAGGCAATATCCAAAGCCAGATTGGGAGATTGAATTAAACAATAAAGTTGAGAGGATGTCAGTTGTTGTTAAGTGCCGTCGAGTCGGAGTCAACGCAGGGCAACTCTCTGGATAGTTGTCATGATGTCAGTAGCAGGGTGAATTAAAGTAAGATGTCATTGTCAGATGGTGTTGTCATGATGAGAAATGCTAAATTGCCTCTGACTTTGGGATTTTGCCTTTGTTTTTAGTTATTGGATCACTGAAGCAGCTTTCAGCAAAGCACTGCCAGCGTTGGGGGGGGGGGGGGGGGTTAATGCTACAGTGGAGAAACAGCAGCAGCTGAATCAAACGGGGTCAGCTGAAACATGAGCTAAGATAAGATGTGTTCACAAGAGCCATTGCAAGGATTATTGATTGAGAGAAAGAGGTGAATAATAGATGACGGGCAACTTGCTTTATTGTTTAATGCCATTCTGGAGAGCCAAACCCATCGACATGAAATTACAGAGCCCAAGTCTATAAGGCTCCAGTTGTCTTTTTCCTCCCATTTATACACTATAGAAGAGATCATTTGTGGAGTAGTCTAGTTACATAAGGAGACAGGGAGTACTCTACCTCCGGAAGTGGGTGGCAGCATTTTTCCGCTGATAACCTTAGGGCAGCCATCTTGCTATCCTAAAGCGATCCACATAGCTATCCAGATATCGGGCTGAGCATTGTCGTTCTCTAGCTAACTTTTTCCTCTGCCCACACTCCACCCCTCTACCTATCCAGATAGCACCAAGGCAGTCCGGAAGGATATTCAGAAGCACTATCCATGTAGCTCTGCTGAGTAGCCATGGATAGCTCTGATTAGCCCAAATATCTGGAAAAAGACATCCATTATCCAGTTAGTTGCTTTTCCAAATCTGGCCCTTTATTCACAGTTTGGATTTCTGCATGTATTCAAGCTTTTCAAATTTCTGTACAGCCTATTTTTTAATTTCCTTCTAATTAGGATACTGTTTTTCTCCAAACAGGAATAATACACTTCCCTTGTCCCCATTATTTTCGGTGGAGTATGCAGCTTTAAGTACATTGAAAAGAAGCAGCATGGTGACTGAAATACAGGCAAGCATTTTTAGCTTATGCTTTTGGTTTGAGTTAACCTGACTGAGGAAGCTTGCTCTGTGTTCTTCTTCTGTCCATTTCCAGCTGTTGATGACTCCAGGAGAATGAAAGAATATTAGTGTAAAAGAGGAAATGACAGTGGTGTAAGTGCAGGGGAGAGGGCCCAGGCAAGAAGGCCAGTGACCCTCACACTGCAACAACGGAGGCAGAGCGTGTCTTTAACGTAAGCCTAATGCCCATGGAAAACTACCCCTAAATAGCGCTTCCCTTTGGCCACACCCCCTCATGCCAACAAGTGGTGCCATGGCTTCCTTTAGTGAAGACACACCCCCAAGCAACATCACGCCACACTCAGAAAGGGAAAGGATGTCGCCGCCCACCCTGCAGCATCTCATTGGCCAGCACTCTGAACTGATCAATGAGATGCAGCCAAGGGCCAACATCATGCTAAACATGGCTGATATCACGCAGGCTTTTTGATTTTTTTTATTTCTGCACTTTTCTCACTCAAAACAGGCTTGGGCACTAGCCCAGAAAACCACAATCCAAGGCCCAGGCAAACAAGTCACCCGATTCAGCAGGAAAATCGTGAAACTGGCAACACTGCCGCTGCCTCTCTCCCTGTGGAGCCGAAGTCTCACAATACCCAAGACTTCAGCCTGATAGCAGGAGATGCTTAAAGAGCATTAATGAACGAACAAACAAACCTCTTCCAAAAACGGGGAAGCTGTAAAACTAGAGGGCATAACATGAAGCTGCAAGGGGGTAAACTGAAAGGCAATGTCAGGAAATACTTTTTCACTGAAAGGGTGGTGGATGCTTGGAACACCCTCCCGATGGAAGTGGTGGGGCAAATACAGTGACAGAATTCAAAATGGCATGGGAAGGGCTGTCGGGTAAGGTTTGCCTCTTTGCGGATGATACCAAAATCTGCAATAGAGTAGACACCCAGGAAGGGGTAGATAACATGAGGAGGGATCTAGCTAAGCTTGAAGAATGGTCTAGAATTTGGCAGCTGGGATTTAATGTTAAAAAATGCAAGGTCATGCATTTGGGCTGTAGCAATCCAAGGGAGCAATATAGTATAGGGGATGAAGTACTTTTGTCCAGTAAAGAAGAGCGGGACCTAGGCGTGGTTGTGTCTGATGATCTTAAAGTAGCTAAACAGGTAGAAAAGGCGACAGCAAAAGCTAGAAGGATGCTTGGGTGCATAGGGAGAGGAATGGCCAGCAGAAGAAAGGAGGTGATAGTGCCTCTGTATAAGTCTTTGGTGCGACCTCATTTGGAGTATAGTGTGCAATTCTGGAGACCGCACCTTCAAAAGGATGTGAACAGGATGGAGTCGGTGCAGAGGGTGGCTACTAAACTGATTAGTGGGCTTCATTATAAAGCATATGAGGACAGACTTAAGGATCTTAATATGTACACCTTAGAGGAAAGGTGGGATAGAGGTGATATGATTGAGATGTTTAAATACCTCCGTGGCATAAATGTTCAGGGAGAGAGCCTCTCAATTGAAAGCAAGTTCTGCTACGAGGGGACATGAGATGAGGGTGAAGGGAGATAGATTCAGGAGTGATAAGCGGAAATATTTTTTACGGAAAGAGTAGTGGAGCCATGGAATAGTCTCCCAGTGGAGGTGGTAGAGATGAGGACAGTAACTGAATTCAAAAAAGCATGGGACCAACACAGAGGATCTCTAAAGGTAAAAAGTGGACTGTTGTAGTTGTTGATATGGAAGGACAGACTAGATAGGCCATGTGGTCTTTTTCTGTCATCATGTTTCTATGTTTCTATGTTTCTATGACACAGTGGATCTCTTTAGAGCAACAGGATAAAATCAAAATAAACTGAACTATCTCTTATATCTGAACAAATAGGGGTGACCTGCACGGAGCGGCAGGTGCACCTACTCTTGCCGCCTTGCTGGGCAGACTAGATGGACCATGCTGGTCTTTATCTGCCGTCATTTACTATGTTCTCTGGCTGCAGAAAAACAGTGCTTTACAGGGAGAGAGTGCGGGAGGCAGCACAGC
Source organism: Ichthyophis bannanicus (assembly GCA_033557465.1). Taxonomy (NCBI): domain Eukaryota; kingdom Metazoa; phylum Chordata; class Amphibia; order Gymnophiona; family Ichthyophiidae; genus Ichthyophis; species Ichthyophis bannanicus. Next base: position 1,852,216,578 of record CM066032.1, on the reverse strand, counting down.
AAACATTTTTTTAAAGTAAATGATATGTTTGCCAGATCCCCCCTCCCATGGCCACCATCATCATGGGGGAACCTCATTTGAACTCATGCCTCTGATGAAAGGCATTCACAATCCATGAAAACCCATGTGGAGGGTTCGAGGTGTCACCCTTCGGTGATGACTGTGACCTCCTCCCCTTGAGGGCTGTGAACACTGCTTTGGCTGACCTGAGGAGCAAAAAACTCTACTTACGGAATAAACCAAGTACCTTTCACAAGGCAGTGCACAGCACATGTCTCCTGAGCCACTGGGCCAGCTCCTGATTAGTATATTTAATGGTTCTATTTTAGATGAATTATTCTTTTTTTTTTCTCTCCTCTTGAAACCTCATTGCACCCTTCCCACCTGGCATCTCTGCTGGAACCAGTAATGCTCACAGGCCCCAAGGGTTGGAGTGACATCTCCTCTGAGATGATTCCTCTGCCCCACTCCTTATGACCAGTAGGGGTCGCCACAGTAGTAGCAGTTGGCTTCGAACGTGCCAGTGGCCAGTTCCAATTACAAAGGCACCTCTGTGCAAAGTGGTGGCAAGTCCCTATCTTAATGTTTTCATTTAGGGATGTCTTCACCAGTGTTTTGCTCCGTCCTCCTCTGATACTCCTGTAACTCCCTCACACTGTCTTCTTACCGTGTGACACTGGCTAGGACCCTCTGATACTTGGCACTCTCCTGGTCCTTCGGCAACAAAAGAGCAACCATCCCACCTGTCGCGAGAGCACCTCTGCGATGGCAGGTCTGTATCAACAAATCCATGTAGCTCTTCAGAAAAACCTTTTCCATGTTCACATATTTGCTGCGATCCGGCAACAGGAATTCTGGTCGATGACCTAGGGACAGCAAATTAGGACAAGGAGTTCATGAGAAGGCAAAAGCCTTCACAGCCATATGTATTTTAACGTCATCCCTTAATCCTCTGAAAGCCTGGAGAATAAGTTAATTTCTCCAAACCTGCCTGAAATTTACAAATAAAATGATGACGTTGCAGAATAATCTGGTTATTGCATTACCAAACTGTCTGAGAAACTTTCTGTTCATTGTAGTATCAATATGAACTACATGCAGTCAGTTAATAACATATTACACCGGTTTTAATAGCCTTATATTGACTGCCAGTAGTGGCCCCTGTAAAATACAAGCTGCTACTTTTGATTTGAAAGTTCTTGTGGCTTTCTCAAGTTCATGGAAAACGTATACTCCTTCAAGGGGTCTTTGCTCTCAGGAGCAGGATCTTCTTACAATCCCTAAGTACGGTTTCCTAGAATATTGGTAATTAGAAGTAGGGCTTGGTCAATAGTTGGACCTTATTTATGGAATAGCTTACCAATTGAACTGAGAATGCATTCTGCTTTAAAAGACTATGAAAGGAGCTTGAACACATTTTTTAATGTAGCTTTTTCAGAGCAAGGCTTTCTCGCTATTGATTCTGAGCTAAGGGTTAGATTTGTGGGGTTTTATTCGCATCTGATTTTAATTTAAGATCTATGATAAATGTAACGGTTATGTTGCTAGGTTTTACTGTATAATGTCCAAGTCTTATCATTTTGTTTTTATTGTGTATGTTTACTGTAAACCTTTCGGAATGAAAGATGTGTAGTATAAAAGTAATGTAAACATTAAATGTTAAGGGCCCCTTTTACTAAAGCCAGTTAATTGGTTCATCTACATTTTAATGCGTGGCAAGTGGCATAGAAACATGATGGCATATGGCCTCTCTAGTCTACTCTTTCAACTACTACAGTCCCTTTTTTTCCTTTAGAGACCTTCTGTATTTGTCCCATTGTTTCTTGAATTCAGATACTGTCCTCTTTAATACGTCCACTGGGAGACTATTCCATAAGGAAATATGTCCGCATATTACTCCTGAGTCTATCCTTTATCCTTTCACCTTCATTGTAGAACTTTCTTTGAACTGAAAGAGGCTCTCCTCCTGTGCATTTATGCCCCAGTGGTATTTAAATACTTCTATTATATCTCCTCTCCTGCCTTTCCTCCAAAGTATACATATTGAGATCTTTAAGTTAATCGATTAGAATTTAGTTCACACTTTTCCAGTAGCACTTCAAGGTGAGTAACATTCAGGTACAATAGTTACTTCCCTGTCCCCAGAGGACTTACAATTTAAGTTTGAACCTGAAACCATGGAGAGTTAAGTAGCTTGCCCAAGGCCACAAGGAGCATCAGTAGGATTTGAACCCTGGTCTTTCAGGTTCTAGACTGCTGCCCTAATCACTAGGCTACTCCTCCACTTTAAATCTGTCCCCCTATGCCTTATGACAAAGCCCACTGAGCATTTTGGTAGCCACCCTCTGCACCAACTCCATCCTGTTTATATCCTTTAGAAGGTGCGGTCTCCAGAACTGCACACAATACTCCAGATGAGGTTGCACGCAAGAACTATACAAAGGCACTATCGCCTCCTTCTTCCTGCTGACCATTCCTCTCCCTGTGCACCCTAACATCCTTCTGGCTTTCAATGTCACCTTTTCTACCTGGTTAGCCACCTTAAGATCATGAGAAACAATTACACCCAGGTCCCGTTCTTCTTTTGTGGACAGAAATACTTCCCCCCCTATCCAAGAAAGATGTGTGGGACCTAGTCAGAACACTAATGTGTGAACATTGCAGCCACCGCATGCTAAAACGCATGTGAACAGGCCATCGAGGGATGGGGTGGGGAATGGAAAGTTCATTACCACTAGCGCCAGGGCAATTGCCACGTGATCAGCAGCAATGTGGCTAACGTTTACCTAATGACTCCTCTAAGAGAGTCATTAACTGAACCTACCTTACTGGAGCGCACGTTAGAGTGGTCCATCACATGTTAGCTGCTGGGGACATACTAGTCATGCCTCCGACAGTTAACGCAGAGGATTTGCAATTTACTTGCATTTATTTGGTACGTTTAATCGAAAAGCCTTAGTAGGCTTTAGTAAAATGGGCCCTAAGTCTGCTCCTGCTTTAAAGGTATGGCGTTTGTAGCAATGTTCAAAGTGAAGCGCACATGCTGCTGGTACACAGTACACAAGATCGCTTGAATCTGCTTTTTCTGTAGGTAGGATTTTGCTGGAACAGGTACATGCAAAGATCTGAAAACATCATGTATGCCCAGACTTCCATAACAATACATGCACTCTGGAATAACACGCAGACTTTTACATGTAGCCGCATGGAGTGAGGGAGGCCAATTTTCAGACAGCTCTTTCTTGCTATTTGTGCAGGTAGTAAAAGGAGGAGAGTAAAATATCACACGTACTTTGGAAAATGACAGATTCTCATGCTGTTTTGCTCTAGCAATCTAAGCACTTGCAGGCTAAAAGTACCTTCTCTAGCCAAGGGGGCAATTTACCAACGTAAAATGCTATTTACCCAAGAAAATGACTTAGGAAATTGCCCTCTACCTGGCTATGAAATATAATTTGAAGTTAAGTTTCTCATTTTTTTTCTTTCTGTATCCACGGTTTCCTGTTCAATGTGAACACACAACATACTGTCCAAGATATGGTCTTTCAGTCACAGTTGGCATTGGAGGAGGCCCCAGACACACGGAGCCTTAAGCCTATCTGAACCTGAAGGAGGCATAGCCTGCAGTGGATTTTGGCCCCTTCTCCAGTTTCTGCACTTGGCCTCAGCCTGCTTTCAGCTTTCTAAGATGATTGCCCAAACAGCTAAGCTTTAAGATGCTTTCTAAGTAAACAAACATCAGTCACCAGCATCATGTTCCAAAGAGTGAAGAACGTTTGCTGCAGCATGGCAGCTCGACAAGCTAGGCTAGTTAGTCTCCCGAAACCTTTCAAAATCACAGTGAAAATCTCTTGAGGCACTTGAAAGAAACTCCCTCAAACGGATGACAGCTGGACAAAGATCACCAGAGCTTGCAGAATAAACACCCGACAACACCTTCCCTAGAACCAAGGAATCAGTATGCAGCCCTGGAAATGGAAGAGGTGAGAGCATCTGAAGAACAGGAGATACGAGAACTCAAAACCCAAAGCTGTAGGATCAGCAATCATTAGAAAGGGAAGGGTAGTGGGGGGGCGCTAGAGAGCCCGCTACAGAATGGCCGCACTTAGGTGAAGCTCCGTCCCCGGCTCAACCATCCCTTTAGCCAGCTACAGCAATGTCATCGCGTTAGCCCCCAAAGACACTGACTTGGAGCACGGAAAGAGGGGCGATCCTTTTTGTGCCCCCCGGTGAAGATCGGGTCATCGAGACGTGATCTATGGCCCGGTGCCGGCCCTCCCACTTCCCGGCCGGGACGCACTGATCCTTACTGCCGCCGCGGCTTAAACGTGCCTCCTACCTGCAGGAAATTGAATGCCGGGTTCCCTGCCCACTGCAGGGTGGAAAGTGGCTGCCTCCCTGTGCTGTGCCGTGGAACGGCGTTTCCTGGAAGCCGCGGGTGACTCTGACGGCTGGGAGCTGCAGTGAAAAGGAGTTTGACGCCCTGGTGCTGGTGTTGCTGCTGCCCTGTAAGCTGGTGCCTCCTTCGTGTGACAGCGCTGTCTCGGCATTGAAGAGGAGCTCAGGGTGCCTGGAGTCTGACCCGGAGGAGCGTGCGGGAGTCCACGGTGAGATTGAATTTGGCGGCGGCCATAACCGCGTGGTCCTGGCCGCACAAGGTTCTTTGCGTTCCATCCTCTGCACTGATCACGTGGACTCTCTCCAGCAAATCGCCTGCTTTCCTCAAGAGTGGCAGAAACAACCCCGGATTTTGACAGTGCAATTTGAATTGCTTGCCTCACTCTGGTGCTTATTTTTGCTCCGGAGGCCCTAGCACCTATCCAAATTGCCTTTGGATCACCTGAATTATCTACACTCTGTCTTGCCTACTGCCTGCCTGGCCACTGCTGTAAAGTATGCACCTGACTCCCTTCCTCTCCACGTTTTCCATGGTATGCTATCCTGAGTGAGGCTGGAGCTCCCTCTGCTGACCAAAAGTGGGATCAAGTAGCATTTTCCCTTGCTTATACTAGCTGCCTGCTTTTGCTATAGCTGCATTTTGCTTATCTGAGGATTGCTGGACTGTTCTTTAACCTATGGCTGCTAAGGCTAAGAATTTGGAGACCCGGGAGGGCCTACGTGCATCCCAACGATTGCAGGGCCGGACTGGCGCACCGGCTAGTCCTACCACCAAACCTCTCTCTGAGGGTTCTGATGATGAGACTGTGAGTGAAAATGACCTGGAGCCCGACAGGCTATCCTCCCATGCTTTACTTCAACAAGAGCTTCATAGAGGTTTTGCGGAGCTGGCTGGCGAATTTCGCTCCATGCGCGAAGAGGTGATGAACACCATTGCGGAACTTCGGGGTGAAGTGAAAGATCTGGGAACGCGTGTGGAGGAGGTTGAGACAAAAATTGAAGATCATGATGGTGCCGTGGTGGATTTACAATGTGCCCTCGATAGACAGCGTGTGCAAGTAATGGACCTGACTTATAAAATTGATGACATTGAAAACCGCTCCCGTCGCAACAATGTGCGTTTCTGGGGAATCCCGGAAGCTGCTGTGGGCGGTGAAGATCTACAGGTGGTGCTCAAAAACTTGATAGCTGAACTGCTCACGGTGGAGGAGCTGGCGGCCCATGGGTCTGACATGGAAATTGAGCGTGTGCACCGGGCTCTGGGCAAGCCTCCTAATAACCAGCCCCGGGATGTCATTGCGCGATTTCTACGCTATACTGATGCTGAGCTACTCATACGTCGGGGCCGGGAGAAAAAAGCGATTCGATTTCAGGATGCTGCAGTAACTGTATATCAGGACCTTTCGGCGTTTACTTTGGCCCGCCGGAGGGAGATGAAGCCAGTCACGCTGGTTCTGACTAAGAAAGGGATTCGCTATTCCTGGGCCTTTCCGTTCCGGATTAACTTCCTCTTGGGCAATAAAAGGATCTCAGCAAAAGATCATACGGAGGCCTGGAGAGCTCTGCGCCAGGCGGGTCTGGTCGATGACAATGCACAGCCTCAACTCCCGACCCCTAAACCTCAACACTCAAAGTGGACTCGGGTGGGAAAACCTACTTGATGTTCCCGAGAGCAGGAGTGGTTAGCTAATTGGGACCTTGAGTCTTGATCTGGGGGAGTTCCTAGGGTACATTATAGCAGGAACTCTGCTTTTTTCCTGTTGCATTATCTAAGTTCCCCTTGTTATATTATCTAAGCTGTGTACCTACTTATTTTGAGATTTCTATACTAAATGTAATTCGCAATTTTGGGGAATATGCTGAATGTCGCTTAGTTTATGCAGGGTGGGTGGGGGGAATGTTTGGGGCTGTGGCTCCATGATTTGATTTGCTATCTAAGGGGGTGAACTGATGCTAAATGTTGTTGTGATACTTAATCTGCGGGGGAGCCTGGTTGGAGTTGGACCTGGGATCAGTGTTACCGTGCCCCGCCGTATGTGTGGGCTGGTGGTACTGATGGGATGGGGGGGGGGAGGGATGTGGGTAGTGGGGGGAGGGGAGGGGAGAGGAGGGGATCGGGGGGGGGGGGAGGGCTTATATTAATTTAAGGGGTGAGGTGCAGCCAAAAATTGGGAGTGCTCATGTGAATGGCCCATGGGGGAGGTTGGGTGGGAGGCTACTCTTGGTTTTTTACCTTACGGAGATGCGAGTTTGGGGGGGGGGGGACCAGGACCACCCGGAGAGGGGGAGAGCATAGGGCAGTGGGGGTAGGGTAGTTATCTATCAATGCTGAAAGTGGTATCTTTTAATGTGAAGGGTCTCAATTCCCCAGGAAAGCGTTCCATGCTGTATACTGAGCTACGCTCCCTGAAAGGGGACATTGTGTTTCTGCAGGAGACTCACCTCCGGAGCAGCAATCAAGGTTGGCTAAAAAGAAAACCATACTCTGAGGTGTGGGTGGCGTCTGACTCACAGGGCCGGAAAAAACGTGGGGTGGCAATATTGTTCCACCAGGAGTTATCTTTGCGGGTGGAGGATGTTAAGAGGGATACTTTGGGGAGGTGGCTTTTTATGAATGTTCGCTTGGAAGGCCGTCTCATAACGTTAGCCAACATTTATGCCCCCAATACTGGCCAAGGGAATTTTTTTGCCCGGCTAAAGGGTCTGTTAGCTGAGTTTGCGAAGGGCCCTATTGTTCTGGGCGGTGACTGTAATGCACATATGGTACCCCATCTGGATTCGACGGGCCGGGCTGGGCCGGCGACTAGTGGAACTAGCCGAGCGTTACGGAGGCTTATGCTTGATCTGGGCTTGCGTGATATTTGGAGAGATACGCATATTGGGGATAAGAGTTATACCTATTACTCCCATGTTCATGGGGTGCATACTCGTATAGACTATTTTTTGTTAGACCAACGATTGATGGAGGGGAGGGTGGAGGCTGGGCATGGGACACTGACCTGGTCCGATCACGCCCCCTGCTGGATTACTCTCCCTGCGGGGGTGTGTGGGGAACGATGCCAGCAGTGGCGTTTAGATAGCCACTTTTTTCGGCGGCAACATGCTGTTCAGGACCATGGTCACTTTATTAGCGATTTCTTTGCTATAAATGATAATGGGGAGGTCCCGTTGTCCACGGTCTGGGATGCTTTCAAAGCAACGGCTCGTGGCCGCTTGATTGCTGAGGCAGCCCGCACTCGGAGGTCCTGGACACGGGAATCTCATCACCTAACGGAGGAAAGTAGGCGTCTTCAATTGGAACACGCCCGGACAGGTTCTTAGAGGGTTTGGCGTCAATAGCGAGAGGTGCGGGCCAAACTGGACGCGTGTGTGCAACGAGACCTGGGACATATGCGTAGGAAGCTGCGGCAAACTTCTTATGAGCAGGGGAATAAGGTTGGGCGCTACCTTGCTTTGCGACTTCGTCAACAGCACACCTCAAGGGTGATATGTGAGCTTAGGGACTCCGGGGGCCGTCTGCGGGTGGTCTCTCGGGAGATCCGCGAGTTATTTGCTACTTTCTATGAACAATTATATAAAGCTGAGTCGTTTGACTTGCCCGGTGCCCGGGCTTACCTTAGTGCTCTTACTTTACCCCGGCTGGCGGAATCTGCTCGGGATCAATTGGACGCGGAACTTACAGTGGAAGAGGTGGACTTGGCCATTCGGCGTTTAAAGGCGGGGAAGGCACCAGGTGCGGACGGGTTCCCGATGGAATATTATAAAAAATATAGCGCTCAACTGACCCCAACCCTGGTGGTGCTCTTCAATGAGGTCTTGCGGGGGGGGGGGGCCTCTGCCTCCTTCCCAGTGTGAGGCTCTTATTGCGGTCATTCCTAAGCCGGGTAAGCCTCTGCAGGAAGCAGCTTCGTATCGTCCTATCTCCCTGCTGAATGCCGATGTGAAAATATTGACCTCGGCGCTGGCGGCATGACTAAACCGTGCACTTCCGACTTTGGTGCATCCAGAGCAGGTTGGGTTTGTTCCGGGCCGCCAGGCGGCCGATAACATTAGGCGAATGTTGCAGGTGATTCACGTGGCCCGGCAGGATCCTCAACCAGCCCTATTAGTGGGAATTGATGCTGAAAAGGCCTTTGACCGGGTCAGCTGGGGTTTTCTCTGGTGTGTGCTACAGGAGATGGGGTTTGGGCCCAATTTTGTGCGTTGGGTTCGCTGTCTCTACCACGGCCCTACCGCATCCGTCCGGGTTAATGGGGGTCAATCTCGATGGTTTGCGCTGGAAAGGGGAACTCGGCAGGGATGCCCGTTGTCCCCATTGCTGTTTGCGATGGTGATGGAGCCCCTGGCACAGAGCTTTCGTGAGCATTCTGATATTCATGGCGTCCGGGTGGGTACCTCTGAGTATAAAATAGCGCTTTTTGCGGATGATATCATTCTGTCGCTGGTGGATCCGGTTACCTCTCTTCCGACTGCAATGCGGATTTTTGATGCTTTCTCGCAGGTCTCAAGGTTCAAAATCAATTATACGAAATCAGAGATTTTGAATGTTGGGGTTCCCGAGGTGGTTTGCCAACAATTGAAGGCTTCTTACCCTTTTCGCTGGGTATTAGGCGCTCTCCGCTATTTGGGTGTCAACTTGACGATTGATAGGGGTGCACTATTTCAAGCCAATTATGGGCCTTTAATTCAACAGGTGAAGCGTGACTTAGAATCCTGGGCCAAACTATTGCTCTCCTGGTTTGGGCGTATTGCGGTAGTAAAGATGGTGGTTGCCCCACGGTTTTTGTACCTTTTCCAGGTTCTTCCTATACCTTTAACTCGTGGGGTCTTGGCCACCTGGCAGGCCATGCTCATGAAATTTATATGGCACTATGGGCGCCCACGTATTGCGCGCCAGATTCTTTTTGCACACACACGTTGCGGGGGTATGGGGGTGCCCAACCTTCAGTGGTACTATGCGGTGGCACAGTGTCGCACGGGGGTGGAGTGGATGGACACTGCTAGTACTAAACGTTGGGTACAAATGGAAATGCAGCTTTCGGGGGGTGTGGGATTGGGGGACCGATTGTGGCTTGGCCCCAAACTCCGGGGGGTTTCGCGTTCAAGCAACCCCTACATCTCTCATACTCTCTGTTGTTGGGACCATAACTTGGGACACGCGGGGTGCTTATGACCCCTTTGGCGCCTATTGTGGACAATCTTTCTTTCTCCCCCGGGATGGCTGATCCAGCCTTTCGGTTGTGGGGTCATAAGGGCCTTAGTCGTGTCGGTCAACTTTTTGAGGACGGTACGATGCGTTCTTTTCGCTCACTTCGTGTTGAGTTTGAGCTTCCCACCGGTCACTTTTATCAGTATATGCAGGTAACTCATTGGGTGCAGGGTCGCGCGCTTCAGTCGCAGGTTGCCCGCGAGTTGTCTGATATTGAACGCTTTTGTGAGGCATGTACTACTACAAAGGGCCTTATTGCTGCCCTGTATACACATCTTCAAACCCAGCAGACGCGACCAGGTACACATCGAGAACAGTGGAATCGTGAGCTGCAGTTAAATTACACTGAGCAACAGTGGGAGCAGCTTGAGGGTCGACTCTGGAAAAGTGCAGTGGCCGTTAATGCTCGTGAAACCAATTATAAACTGCTTTATCGCTGGTATATGACGCCGGTGCGGGTGGCCCAGGCTTATCCCGGAGCGTCTGGTCTGTGTTGGCGGAGTTGTGGCCGAGATGGTAACATGGCTCATGTCTGGTGGCTTTGTCCACGTATACAGACATATTGGAGGGGGATCCAGTACTGCCTACAGCAACTGGTGGGGTTGACTATCCCCTGGGACCCGGGTATTTTCCTTTTTGGTGTTAATGTTCCTGGCGCACGGACTCCCCAGTTAGCGTTGATCCGTCATGGTCTACATGCGGCCCGCTTGGCCTTGGCAGCCGTTTGGAAGCAAACCCTGCCTACAGCCCTTGCTAGTTGGCTGGAGCGGATGTGGGAGACTTATACTATGGAGCGGGGGGTGGCAGCTGGAAAATCGCGAGTGCCACAATTTGAGCAGGTGTGGGAGCCTTTTGTTCTGAAGTATGGTTCCCGCTCTTAGGATAATCTTTGTTTCTTTTTGTTATTGGTGATATGGGCCCATTGAATTTTTTTTTTTGCAGCAGAGTCTCTGGCTCTATCTCCTTCCCATGCGTAGCTTGTTGCGGTGGTGCCTCACACACTCTTTGTGGGTAACATGGATGCTTTTGGGGTTGGTAGAAGCGGGGGGTGGCGGTAGGGGATGGGGGGGTAGAGGGGGGTTTTTAGAGGAGTCCTGAGGGGGGAGGGGGGGAGGGGAGGGGGGGTTGAAGGGTGGGGGGAACAGGACAGGAGTTTTTCTTTCATTCGGAGTCTTGTGGGTAATAGGAGTGGGGAGGGGAGGGGTGTAAGGGGGATAATGAGAACAAAGGGGGGGGGGAGAAGATTATAAAGAGAGGGAAAAGAAAAAAAAAAAAAAAAGAAAAGAGGCCCTGTTCATTTCATTCTTGTTTCAATGCAGGTGTTCTTTTGTATATGTATGTTGTATGCAGCCGATTTGGTTGCTATTTGTTGTACTTGTTTGCTGCCTTCTAATAAAAAAAAAAAAAAAAAAAGAAAGGGAAGGGTAGTGGTGGTTGGTGACTCAATTCTGAGGAGTACAGAAGCATCTATCTGTTGACCAGACATGATGTCCCGGGATGTGTGCTGTCTCCCATGTGCCAAGATCCAAGACATTACAGAGAGTTTGCCGAGACCTCTCATGCCTACTATTATCCAATGCTGCTCATCCTTATTGGCACAAATGATACTGCTAGTTTCCATCTGAGCTTATCAAAAGTGACTTTGTGGCTCCGGGAGAGAAGATGAAGCAGTTAGGTGCACAGGCGGTGTTCTCCTCAATCCCCTCTATCAAGGATCGAGACGGAGGCTTGCATTCTGGAGATGAATGCCTGACTGCATGGATGGTGGCATCAAGAGTGTTTTGGTGTCTTGGATCATGGCATATTAGTCAAGGGCTGCTGAGCAGAGACATCATCCACCTATTGAAGAAGGGGAAAAATGTCTTCGGAAACAGACTGGCTAACCTACTGAGCAGGACTTTAAATTAATATTGTCAGTGATGAGTGAGCAAAGCCCCCCCAGCTCAATAAAAGGCAACCTCTGGAAAGCTGTTTATATTAATGCCCATATTATGGCGTGGAACAGGTAAATGTAGATCGATTGTTTACGTCATCAGAATATAAAAAGACTAGGGGACATGCAATGAAGCTACAGGGTGACCTATTTAAGACTAATAAGAGAAAATATTTTTTCACTCAACGTGTAATCAAACTCTGGAATTTGCTACCAGAGGATGTAGGAAAATCTTTTAGTGTAGTCGAGTTTAAAAAAGGTTTGTACAAGTTCCTGGAGGAAAGGTCCATAAACCATTATTAAAAGGGACCTGGGATATCACTGCCTCACCCATTACAAGCATTGTGGAACCTGTGTCTTTTGGGGAAACGGCTAGGTACCTGTGACGTGGATTGGCCACTGTTGGAAACAGGATACTGGGCTTGATGGACCTTGGTCTGACCCAGTATGGCATATCTTATGCTCTTAGTATGAGAAATGAGGTTGACACTTTAGAGGTTGACTTGGATATAATGGCAGTCACGGAGACATGGTACATGGAACAATGACTGGAATATAGTATCACCACCCTATAAGTTATTCAGGAAAGACAAGGTAGGAAGAAAGAGGGGGAGGAGCGGCACTATATGTAAAAAATAATAGTAAACCACAGACTTGCAGGGCTTAAGCAGTAAGGAGCAGGGCCGGCATTACCATGAGGTGAACTAGAGCGCCACCCTCTGGGGCCAGCAGTGCCAGCAATGGCCCCTAAACTGTGATGCACTTAATCACCATCTCCAGGGCGGCATCATAGTTTCTCTCTTGCAAAATCGACTGCTTCTGCTCCCTTCTGAAGCCGACTTCCAGTTTTGCTCCTTATTCGTGGTCAGGAGAAGGTATAAGCATGGGGGCCTCAACAACCGAGGCCAGACTTGCTTGTGCCATTGTGGAATTCTTTGCTCCATCCAGGCCTCTCCTCCAGCACACGCCCTTCTACTCGCACATCCTCACGTCCACAAACCCGGCTTCTAAAATGACTCCAGGGTCACCCTTGGGAATCAGACATCTGCGTACCCATTTTCAGACAACCAAAACATGAATAGGGCTTCTAAAATAATCCCAAATAATACACTTAATGCACATCAGGATACTTATCACCACTATGTTTGTCCAGTAGTGGAACAGAAATGCTAAGTATTATTAATTTTCCCTAACAAAACCAGAACTCCAATTTCAAAAATTCAATGGGAAGGGAGTTCAAATCAAGCCCTGCTCGCCTGTCACTGATATTTAAGGTCCGTCTTGTTATTTAAATTGAGTAGGGCACGTATCAGCGCTATAGTTTATAAAGTTATCGGTTTATAGATCATTATTTTCTTACCAAATTTGTTGACGAAGGAGGCTGAATAGTCCCAGATCCCACAGTTCAATCCGGCAGAATGATCTCTCAGCTCATAGAGGATCTCCTCCATCTCGAAGGAAGCCAGAATGCTCTCTATTAGCACAGTGGCTTTGATGGTGCCGGCAGGCAAACCCAGCTACAGGACAGGAAAAAGAAACAGCGTCAAGGACTTAAAATGGGGAAAACCATTTCAAACTGGAAACATGACTTCTAAATCAAAAGGCCACCCCCGTGTAAGGTATCGGACGGTCAAGCGGTCTGCACAATGTGCCACCAGTAATGCCACCGCCAGCTTCAAAGGAGAAACGACACAAATGGACGTTATTTATATTATAGGGCCTGATGTTCAAAGGCACTGACACAGTAGAAAACCTGTAAACCGTGTATATGCTGCTATAGAGGGATATGCACCAGTTCCGCCGCTACATGCCCTAATGCTATCCGTGTAGAATCAGGCCATGTCGTGGGTGTTCTGGGGCAGAGCGCAGCTGGCACCCTTTTCTAACCGGGCAGTGGCTCAATAACACCGCTGTCCGGTTAGCTTCCATGCCGTGCGGCGCGTAGTGGCAGACCCAGATATTTAATTCAGGTGGCTGGATATGGCTCCGGATTGAATATCTGAGGTTAAAGTTCAGCAGAGACGGCTATGCGCCTTAGAGGCACCTAAGTGTCGCAACTCAGTTTTGGGCTCATAGTCCTTAGCACATTGCACTACAAATCTCAACACTTCCTGGCGCTAAGGACCCACAGTAACCGCTACCATGTGCTAAGGGCAACCAGCATGTAAAAATCCAGTGCTAACTGCACTTAGTGCTTTGGGGCAGGATTGAGGTGCAGAGTGGGTATGCCAGCTAGTGACAGCTGGCATGCAGGATGTTGCCATGTGATAGCTGTCGTGACTGCTGATAGCACGGCTGCAAGTAACACCATCTCAATAGTCTACTGCTAGGGGTGATGGCCGCCATTTTGGATTCATTATCAACTGGGGCAGCAGCAGAGAGGGACTGCTCCTGCACTGAAGACCACTAGGGACCAGGGATGCCTGAGTAAGATCTAGGGGAAGCTAGGGGTGGGGGAGGGTCGGAGTTATGGCTGGGTATACAGGGGAAGGTTTGGGATGGTACCGGGGGGAGGGGGACTTAGAGCTGCAGTATCAATTGTTTCTGGTGGGGGCATCTGAAGGAGAGGGGCTGAGGAGGTTGTGCTGTCCAGGAGGAGTTCTGATGGGGGACAAGAGATGAGTGGGAAGAGGGGGTTGTGATGGGGAGGGCAGATTTGGAAAGGGGGCATGGGGTTCGGGGTGGCCGATGTTGCTTGACATGGTGGTGCTGGAACCACATTCCCTGCCTTGGCAGGTGGTGCAGTTGCTCCAGTACTACCACCGAGGCAGGGAATGAGGATCCCGTGCAGTAAATACAGGGCGGATGCTGGACGCGCCCCAAGCATTTATTGCGCAAAGTGGCACTTACCTTAACTTTACCCATAAAGGTGCAGTAAGTGCAAACACCGCACTTTAGTAAAAGAGCCACAGATCCTCCCTATTGCTAACTCTGTGTGATTTTATTTTATTTTATTTATTTATTTAAAAACTCTTATATACTGCCAATTGCTAAAGCATTCATGGTGTTGTATAAAACATAAAATCAATACCATTACAATGCATTGAATCCCTAATCCCCAATAAAATAAAATGAGATAAAACAAAACTCCCAGCCCCTAAATTGCACAATAATGCAATGTGTGCCTTCGAGTCATTAGCATTGCACTACAAATCTCAACACTTCCTGGCGCTAAGGACCCACAGTAACCGCTACCATGTGCTAAGGGCAACCAGCATGTAAATATCCAGCGCTAACTGCACTTAGTGCTTTGGGGCAGGATTGAGGTGCAGAGTGGGTATGCCAGCTAGTGACAGCTGGCATGCAGGATGTTGCCATGTGATAGCTGTCGTGACTGCTGATAGCACGGCTGCAAGTAACACCATCTCAATAGTCTACTGCTAGGGGTGATGCTCTGCTCCCTCAGGGTCGAGCTCGCGTACAATCACCGGACTGACAGACCAACAACACACAGCAAGTATATCCAATCAAATGCAATCATAAAACAGACTTATTCCTAACAATCTAAATTTGCCTATCTGACTCTTATACTGTTGCCAGCAACACATTGTAACATTACACTATCAGATTGTATTATTGTTGTCAGTAACTACTGTAGACTGATACTAACTTCACTACTACACTCACTAATTCATTGCTGAATTATCTGTTGCTGACATAGTACTATTGAGGTTCTAATGTTGCCAGTAATCCTAACTTATCTACGGATGATATATTACTGCTGACTTCCCTACTGTAGCCAGTACAATACTATTACTTTACTGTCAAAATCTATTACTGTTGCCAGTAACTTACGCCTTTACTACCTTGACTAAATATCACTGCTCCAGGAAATAGACGTCAGTTGCCAGTTTTAGACAATTGAGACTATTAATAGATTTTACTACTGTAGACTGATAAATGCTGAGATTATCACTATTGTAGATTGATAACTGCTGTTGCGCATATCAAATTACTATTGTAGACATCTGTCGCTATTAGATTACTATTGTTGATTTCTGTTGATAACCACTGCCACACACAATAGACTTCTGTTGCCAGTATTTGACTACCATTGCCGTGATTTATCACTGCCACCAGTGTTAATTCATTGTCCCCAGTTATAGAGTAACCAAACGGATTACTTCTAGCAGGAGTCACACATACGTCTTGACATTGCTAACAGCATACTTGTTAACAAGTTTGACCTACTCTTTAAAAATGCCACGTACAAACATCATGCTAATGAGATTATCCTACACCTGTATAGTATTAGCAATACTAATTATTGACCTAACACTAAGCTTAAACAGCAAAAATTATAAGACAATTCCTATAATACACACACATACCCGTAACAACTACCATATCGGACACACTTATTCAAACAACCATCCTAGAATAAACTTCCATAGACTAATTCACATAAAACAAACAAACTCACATCAAACAATCAAGGGAACATGCCCCAATGACTCAACATCCCTTTCATGCATCCTTATTAACGCACGCTCGATGAAAAACAAGCTTCCCATATTTAATGATTTGATATCTGACTTAAAGCCAGACATATTATGTGTCACTGAAACCTGGCTCTCTGATACCGATACAGTCTACCTAAATCAACTTAATAATGAAAACTATGACACATTCTACAAACATAGAACTAATAGAAAAGGCGGAGGAGTATTAATGATGACGAAAAAGGTATTAAGTGCCAAAACAATCCAGTCAAACATCTCTAATAACATAGACACATTATTAATAAAAATTGGCCTCATGAAACTCTGCTTAGTATATAGACCCCCAGATCAAAAGGCAGATTGTCTCGATTCTTTTATTGAACTCCTCAGTTCATCCACTGAACAACGCCCTATAATTATGCTAGGTGATTTTAACCTTCCCTCGCTACCAACATTGGACTCTAAACTATTTTTTGATACTATATCAGACATGGACTATCATCAAATAATAAACACATCTACACACATCAAAGGTGGAACACTCGATCTTGTTCTTCTTCCTAATACACTCTTCAAACTAATCAATCCAAATTCCGTAGAATGTACACAGATACCCTGGTCTGATCACTATATTATCAAAATAAATCTTACATATCCCTCCACTAGTACTAATAACCACACTAGAAGTGTCCCAACTACAAGATTTAAGAAGTTTAACAATACAGAATTCATTGACTTAACAATCCCCCACCTCTTATCACCTGCAACGAATTTGGATGATACTGTCAAAAACTGGCATGAAATCATCAACAATGCAGCCAAAATTAATCACACAAATAAAAAGAGCACCTACTCTAAGACTAATAGCAAACCATGGTTCAATACTACTCTAAAACAAATGAAAAGGAACCTTAGAAAACTAGAACTCAATTGGCGCAAATCTAAATTGACGATACACAAAGAAATATACAATAACCACCTTACTAAATACAAAGAAACCCTGGACAGCGCAAAGAAAAAATACTATGCTGAAACACTATCAAAATCATATAACAGACCAAGAAAGTTATTCTCCATTGTCAGAAATCTAACCAACCCTCAAACTTCTGGCAATGAAATTACTGACATCTCGGTACAAACCTTAGCCTATCATTATCAAAACAAAGCAAAAAAGCCTTCAATGTCTATAGACACTATTAACATATCACACCAGCCTTTAAACGAATGATCAGAGTTTCATCCCATAACTAAAGAGACACTAAAAAATATCATCTCCAGCCTCAACACTACTACTTCTTACCTAGATCCATGTCCAGTAACATGGATAAAAAACACACTCCCAATTTTATTACCCTACATTCTCCCAATAGTTAACCTCTCACTAACTCAAGGTTACCTCCCACCCTCACTCAAACACGCACAAATACGCCCAATCCTTAAGAACAGCAAACTTGATAAAACTTCGCCAGTATCATACAGACCCATTTCTAGCATACCATTTTTGGCCAAAATAATTGAAAAAGTGGTTCAATTACAGACACAGGATTTTCTAGACTCATCTTACCCACTTGATGAGCAACATTATGGCTTTCGGCCCCGCCATGGAGTTGAAACACTCCTTACAGTTTTAATTGATGCGCTCCTAAGAGGGATTGACAATCATAAACAGGCCTTCATTCTACTTTTCATTGATATATCAGCTGCGTTTGATAGCGTACACCACACAATAATGCTCAACAACTTGAGACAAATAGGCTTAAACTCTACAGTACATAAATGGTTCTCTTCCTACCTAAATAATAGAATGCAAAATGTAAGAATTGGGAATCAAACCTCAACTATATATAAACAAGAAATTGGATTACCACAAGGCTCAGCGTTATCAGCCAGACTTTTTAATATTTACATAAAACCAGTCTGCAACATTTTCAAAAAATTTGGAGTACAATATCACCTATACGCAGATGATATTATGATGTATATTCCATTTACGATACCCAATCTACCGCTTCAACTCCTATTGGACTGCTATAATGAAATCACAACTTGGCTAAAAGCACAAAACCTCCACATAAATCATGCTAAAACTGAAGCTCTAATCGTGACTAAAAACCAATCCTATATCTCCCCAACACACATAACACTTCAAAACCAAGAAATTAAAATAAAAAATAAATAAGATATCTAGGCGTTATACTAGACACACACCTTACGATGGAAACCCACATTAGCAATACCATAAAGAAAATTTATTTCAAACTCAAAATCCTCAAACAACTACGTCCTCTAGTATTTTTACAAGACTTTATCAATATAATTCAGGCCACCATAACTCCTCACTTTGATTTTGCCAATCTAATACTAATAGGCATATCAAAACAAAACATCAAACGAATACAATTAGCACAAAACGCAGCTGCTAGAATTATATTGAAAGTAAACTCACTCCAACACATAACACCAATACTAGCTTCCCTCCATTAGCTACCAATTCAAAGCAGGATAATTTACAAAACAATAATAACCTCATTCAAAGCCTTATATGATATGGCTCCAACTACACTATGTAACCTAATACGCAAAGAACCATCTAAGCCTACACACAGAAAAGGACAATTAAACAAACTAAAGATTCCGAAAGATTACACAAAAGCTCATAAATCAACAAACAATAGAGCCTTTTCTCACATAGCCCCAACTATCTGGAATTCCCTCCCAGAGGAGCTACGAACACTAACTGAGATCATGGAACTCCATAAAAAACTGAAAACTTATTTATTCACCAAACACTACAACAACATAGATAATCCCTCACCCGCTTTAGACAAAGGCTAAACAGGTACCTGACTGTTTCAAATAAAAACCCTTTCACTCAAACAGATAGAACACTTAGTCGAATTCCTTTGATGATCCAATCTCTTATGCCCTATCACTTCCATATATATATATATATATATATATGAACATAAGAACATAAGAACATAAGAAATGCCATACTGGGTCAGACCGAGGTCCATCAAGCCCAGTATCCTGTTTCCAACAGTGGCCAATCTAGGTCATACGTACCTAGCAGTTTCCCCAAAAGACACAGGTTCTGCAGTGCTTGTACTAGGCCAAGCATTGATATCCTGGGTCCCTTTTTAATAGTGGTTTATGGACCTTTCCTCCAGGAACTTGTCCAAACCTTTTTTAAACCCAGCTATACTAACAGCCCTTACTACATCCTCCGGTAACAGATTCCAGAGTTTGATTACACGTTGAGAGAAGAAATATTTTCTCCTATTTGTCTTAAATAGTTTACCCTGTAGCTTCATTACATGCCCCCTAGTCCTTCTATATTCTGATAGCGTAAACAATTTATCCACGTTTATCCGTTCCACTCCATTCATTAATTTATACACCTCTATCATATCTCCCCTCAGCCGCCTCTTTTCTAGGTTAAAGAGCCCTAACCTTTTTAGCCTCTCTTCATAGGAGTAGCCTTCCATCCCCTTCACCAATTTGGTGGCTCTTCTCTGTACTTTTTCTAATAACTCTATGTCCTTTTTAAGATACGGTGACCAGAATTGCACACAATATTCAAGGTGCGGTCATACCATGGAGCGATACAGAGGCATTATAATATCCTTTGTTTTATTCTCCATCCCTTTCCTTATGATACCTAGCATTCTATTTGCTTTCTTGGCCGCCGCTGCACACTGGGCGGAGGGTTTTAACATGTTATCCACGATGACTCCTAAATCTTTTTCCTGGGTGGTGGTTTCTAATGTGGAGCCTTGCATCTTGTAACTATAGTGTGGGTTGTTCTTTCCTAGGTGCATAACTTTGCACTTGTCCACATTAAATTTCATCTGCCATTTGGATGCCCAGTCTTCCAATTTATCCAGATCCTCCTGCAGTTTTCCACAATCCTCTTGGGTTTTAACAACTTTAAACAGTTTTGTGTCATCTGCAAATTTGATTACCTCACTAGTTATTCCCTTTTCCAGGTCATTTATGAATATGTCAAAAAGTAGCGGACCCAGTACAGATCCCTGGGGTACTCCACTATTCACCTTTTTCCATTGGGAATATTGGCCATTTAGCCCTACCCTCTGCTTTCTATCTTTTAACCAGTTCCCGATCCACAATAGTACACTGCCTCCTATCCCATGACTTTTTAGCTTCGCCAAAAGTCTCTGATGGGGGACCTTGTCAAAAGCTTTCTGAAAGTCCAGATACACTATATCAACCGACTCACCTTTGTCTACCTGTTTATGCACACCTTCAAAAAAACAGATCAGATTAGTAAGACAAGATCTTCCTTGTCTAAAGCCATGTTGGCTGTCTCCCATTAGGCCATGACTATCTACATGCTGTGTAATTTTGTTCTTTATGATGGCTTCTACCATTTTCCCTGGTACTGACGTCAGGCTCACCGGTCTGTAATTTCCCGGGTCACCCCTGGAACCCTTTTTAAAAATTGGTGTTACGTTGGCGACCCTCCAATCTTCAGGTATTACAGATGATTTTAATGAAAGTTCACAGATTACCAATAACAGGTCTGCAATCTCATATTTCAGTTCTTTCAACACTCTGGGATGTATACCATCCGGTCCAGGTGATTTGCTACTATTCAGTTTATCAAATAGTTGTAATATATCTTCCCGGTGTAGCGATATTTCTCTCAATTCCTCTGCAGTATCACCTTTAAATACCACTTCAGTCTTGGGTAACACCCCTACATCTTCCTCAGTAAAGACCGAAGCAAAGAATTCATTCAGTCTCTCTGCTATAGCCTTGTCTCCTCTTACTGCCCCTTTTACCCCTCTATCATCTAATGGTCCAATTGACTATAGTTTATTCTGTTCCGTATTGTCTCACATTGTTTAGACAATACATTGTTTAGTTAATTACTTCGTTTCAATACATATGCTGTTTTGTTATTCATTATACCTATAATATGACGTTCCTTGTAAAACAAACTTGCTTTGTTAATTGTTGTTCACTGTAAACCGCAACTGAACTCTGGAAGATGCGGTATATAAATGTGTGTAAATAAAAATAAAAATAAAATAAATGTGCTATTTGCTGTCCCAATCAATCAGGAGACCACCAGAGAGAAGCAACTAGGCCTACATTATGGGAAAAGAAAAGTATTTAAGGTCTTCCTAAACTATAGTAAATTTGTTTCCTTCCGGTTCCACTGGCAGAGAATTCCACCACATAGGAACCGCACTGAAAAAATCCGTGCTCGCCAACGCTGTAGATGTACCTCAGAGTAACTTGGTAGCACCAAACAACATCTGTGTGATCTGAAGTAAGTCACTTTATCTCCTCATACTTCTCCTTACTCAGATGTAATTACCCCAAATGGGGCTGATGCGATAAGAGTGGGATGAAAGTCTGTGTCAAATATTTTATATAGATTCTTTTACATCTACATTCATTTTTTGCTCTACTTCGGATGTAGTAATTTAATGGGATGCACAGTGCACAGTAGTTCAAGCTGTGTGCTCAATCCAAACTAAAGTGAAACCATGTTAAAATGGAAAGGGGAAATTAGGTCTTACCTGATAATTTGCTTTTCTTGAGTTTTCTCCAGTCCAGTCCATACTATGGAGTTGTCACCCCCCACCTGCAGCTTGGAGACTGAGCATGCCAAATCTTGATGATGTCACCACAATTAGGTAGCTGGCACCTCCTACAAGGCTCAGTATTCTATTGATCAAGCAGACTCCATGAATCAAAACAATGCAGGGAGCAATGGAAAAAAAAACTTTAATAACCGTTTATCTACTCTACGGAATCAATAGAGAACTACTGGAAACCCCCGGCTGAACAGAAGCAGAGCAATTGGCCCTACTCTGATCCACTCCCAACTATCCTCCATTTCTTAATCTCTATACCTTCATGCTTTTCGTTATTATTATTATTATTATTTTTTTTACCAGCAGAAAAACCTGTGAGCTCCACAGGAACCCCCTACCGATGAGGCACCCGACTCCTCCTGAACCTCCTACCTCATGTATTCCTTAGGACGGGGATTGCCTCTAAAGGATACCTATCACTATTGGGTGGGTTCTGGACTGGTCTGGAGAAAACTCAAGGAAAGCAAATTATCAGGTAAGACCTAATTTCCTCTTCCTTATCGTTTCCTCCAGACCAGTCCATACTCTGGTGATGTACCAGAACAGATTTACACTCGGGAGGGACCCGTGAGCCTGGCCTGAATAACTGCCGAGCTAAAATGGGCATCCATTACCGCTTGCACATCGATGCGATAATGGCGGATAAACGTATGCAATGATGACCACATCGCCGCTCAACAAATGTCCCCTGGCGGAACCAGGGAGGCCTCCGCCCAAGATGCTGCCTGCGCCCTGGTGGAATACGCCCTCAATCCCGGGGGCAACACCTTATGATGGGTAAAGGAAGTCATCACTGTGGTTATGACTTCCTTTACCCATCAAGCAATGGACAATTTTGAGGTAGCCTCACCTTTTCACGACCCCCTGAAAAGGACAAACAAGTGATCCGATTTGTGAAATAACTCTGTTCGCTTAAGGTACTTCTGCAACATCTGGTGCACATCGAGCAAATGGAACTGACGGTCCTCCATTGTGGTTCCTCTGCCCGAGAATACCGGCAGGGAAATCGGATGATTAAGATGGAAGAAAGTAACCACCTTAGAGAGAAATGAGGATACAGGCCGCAGTACCACCTTTTCCTTTGTCATCATCAAAAATGGTTCCCGGCACGACAATGCCTGGAGCTCCGAAATCCTTTTAGCTGAACAGCCACCAAAAAGACCATTTTCAATGTCAAATCCTTTAACGTAACTGAACCCACGGGCTCAAAGGGAGCCTCTGTCAACACTGTCAATACCAAATTCAGATGCCACGGCAGGACCAATGCCCTCAGCAGAGGCCTGACATGTTTAGCGGCTCACAGAAACCAGACCACATTGGGATGAGCCTCCAGGGAATGCCCCTGCTCTCCCCCTATAGCAGTTCAGTGCCGTCACCTGCACCCACAAGGAACTACAGGCTAATCCATTGTCCAACCTGGTTTGCAAAAATGCCAACATCTCTGGTAGAGTCGCCGATCCAGGTCGGGACCCCTGCTGCTCACACCAATCCTCAAATATTCTCCAAACTCAGACGTATGACAAAGAAGTAGAATTTTTTAGGGGTTTCAGCAGGGTTGCGATGACCAAAGCGGAATACTCTCTTTTCTGCAATTGCGCCCTCTCAAGAGTCAAGCCATAAGCAAGAATTGACTCACCTGAGGCATGCAAATGGGCCCTTGCCTCAGCAGATCCACCAACTCTGGAAGGCGCCATGGCTCCTACAACATCAGCCACAACAGATCCGCATACCACAGCCACCGAGGCCAGTCCAGAGCTATCAATACCACCAGTCCTGGATGAGCCTTGATCCTCTGCAGCACTCTGCCTATCAGCATCCATGGTGGAAACACATACAGCAACCCATCCACTGGCCAAGTTTAAACCAGTGCAACCAATCCTTCTAATGTCCTTTCTTGCCACCTGCTGTAAAACTGTGTCGCTTTCACATTCTCCATCCATGACCAGTTGACCCGACTGCTGTACAATCTGGGCATAGACCTTATTGCTGAGTGACCACTCCACTGGGTCCAAGTGACAGCAACTGAGATAATCGACCTCTACGTTGTCCTTGCTGGTGACATGTGCCACAGATATGGCTAGCAGGTTGTCCTCCGCCCAACTCAAGAGTGGTGCTACTTCCTCCACCAGCCATACACTCTCTGTTCCACCCTGGCAATTAATGTAGGCCACTGTGGTAGTTTTGTTGGAGAACACGCGAACTGCTTTCCCCCTCAGGAGGATCTGGAACTCCAACAGGGCTAGGAATACCACACAAATTTCTAATTGATTGATGGACCAGTTGCCCTGTGTCATGTGTGCCTGGCAATACGCTCCCCAGTCCATCAGACTGGTATCCATGATCAGCGGGATCCAGTCCAGTGGTTCCAGGGGCATTCTTGCCAGAAGCTTGTCCTGAGAAAGCCACCAGCGCAGAGACTCCTGCGCTGACATTGTGCACGGTAATCTCTGGTCTAAGGTGTGCCTCTGCGGGAACCAGCACAGCAGAAGAGTGCTCTGTAATGGCACGTGCCCATGGCACAAAGCAACTGCAGGTAGTGCCAGGCACTGGGTGCCGCCATACGAAGGAACTGCCTTACCTGAAGCTGTATCTTTCACACCCTCTTGTTGGGCAGATCATGAATCCTTGTTGGTGTAGAACCATGTCCCGAGGTACACCAAGTCCTGGCTGGGTTGCAGATCACTCTTGGCGATGTTGACCATCTAGCCAAGCCGCTGCAGAGCAGCGATTATGCAAGCCGTCGCTTCCTTGCTCTCCTTCATTGATTTTGCTCTCACCAGTCAATTGTCCAAGTATAGATGCACCAGTTCTCCTTCTTTCTGTAGGGCCGCTGCCACCATGACCTTGGTGAAAGTCTGCAGCGCTGTGATCAGCCCAAATGGTAGGGCCTGGAACTGGAAATGTCCCATCAGGACCGCAAACCGCAGAAACTGTTGATGATTGGCCTGAATCAGAATATGCAGATACACTTTTGTAAGATCCAGTTCTGTGAGAAACTCGCCCTGCCTTATGGCTGCTATTACGGAGCGTAGAGTCTCCATCTTGAACCGTGGCACCTGCAATGTCCGGTTTACTTGCTTGAGATCTAATATGGGCCGAAACGCTACATACGTTTTGGGGACGATGAAATAAATCGAGTATCAACCGCATCCACACTGGTCTGATGGAACTCGCACCATGGCGTCTAGGAGCAGCAGCCGACTTAGTGTCTCTTGCACCGCCTGAACCTTTTGCAGCACTCCACAAGGTGACTGAATGAATGCGCCCACCAGGGGTCTGGTAAACTCGAATGCGCAACCCTCGCGGACCATCTCGAGCACCCACTGGTCGGAGATGAGCTGGACTGGGGTAGAGGTCCCAGAGATGCCCTCCCACTAGGACCATCCCATACTGGGCCTTCCTCATCTCATCGTAGCTTCTTGGTTCCAGAGGGCATTGCGGGGTAAAAGCCTCTACTTGTGCCTCTGGAACCTCGAAAGAGCTGTCCACACCACTGAAAGCAGTCTCTAGCAGGAGGTGCAAAACATACTGCCCAAAAACGCCTAAAATCCCTGGGCTGCCCTCTTGCTGGCTGGCCCATCCTGACCGGCTTGGGCTTATTCTCTGGGAGGCGACCTCCCTTAGAGTCTGTCAGCTCCTTCACTAGCTTCTCTAAGGTCTCTCCAAACAAGAGTCTGCCCAAAAAAGGCAGTTTACTCAAACAAGATTTGGAAGTACCATCCGCCGACAAATTTCGCAGCCACAATAGGCGCCATGCTGCCACGACCAAGGCCATGCCCTTCGAGGAGGTGCAAATGAAATCATAAAAAACTGAAGGAAACAATAAGGAATGAAATTAACTGTGACATTAACTTTAAGTTTCATTTTAACTTCAATAGTTAGTGGTGGAAGTTAAGTTTAAGTAATACCTCTAACCATTGAACTGGAGGCTCAAGTCTCAAATGTCCCAGGATTCCCAAGGTACAAAGTCTCACACACACATAGACCCACTTGTAATCCACCCTGTTCTAAATGCTCCCCACTTAGTGTATCTATCTCCCCAACACCCTCCAACCTAACCCTACTCAGCCATCTATACCTCCAGGGTAGGTAGTTGCGTGGAGCGTTGAGTATATGAGAGGGCGGGTGAGAGATTATGTAGGCAAGGGGTGGATTAATTGTTAGGTGGCATTTAGATAAGTGAGATAGTGGATGGAGAATTACTCAGGTTGGTGGGAGTAGGTGAGAGGCAGGTGGGCACGGAAGGCATAGCAAAGATCATGATTCTAGCCATGGAAGCCTAAGAAAATAGGAGTACGTCAGGCTCCATCTCTGGTGTTATTCCAATCTAGGCTAAAATCCCACTTCTTCAAGGCTGCTTTTGGTTTCTGACCCTCTTTTTCCCATGTGTGCACTAATCATTTCCCTCTTGAAATGCCCTAGTCTGCTGTGTTTGTCTTCTCCACAGAGCTTACAATCTTGTACATGTGTGTGTATAGCACTTCATATGCTTTGTAGCGCTATAGACATGATTAGAAGTAGTAGTGAGAGGATGGGGGAGTAGAGGAGTCCTGGATTCCGGCTGCCCAGTTGTGGGGATTCTTTAATCAGGACCCTGAGACTTGGAAGCTTGAGTCAGGAGGTCCCCAATGCGGGGATTTCAGGTCTTTGTTTGCTGATTTTTAAACCTCCAATTGAATCCCCATTGAAGACTTGACTTCACTTCAGGGACTGAAGTAAAGTTTCAGTGCTGAACTGTAAGTAACAAGCATGCTGATTTTTAGTGCACCAACCCACACTGGAAGAATTTCCAAATACTGGCCACTGGCATTCAGGGTGCTAAAATTAGCCCACTCCTTTACGTCTCATCTAATGCACTTTTTTTGTTGAAAGTTATGTTAGTGCACAAAAATGGAAATGATAAGCTATGACTGGCCCCATTAAAAGCCCTTTTGCATTTTCTGAAGTTTATTACTTCAAACATTCCTACAGCTTCCTGAAGTACAGCTAACTTTCAAGAAACAGTACTGGGCATAAAGGGGGGGGGGATTTTCTAAGGGGGGCACCTAGTTAAATTGCTATTGAAGGCGTTTATGTTAAACCTATTTTAGAAAATAGTGCAAGTGATGGAAATCATGTCTCAAATTTAGCCGTGGCATTTACACTGGTCCTAAAACTGGTGACCTTTTGAGAGCGTGCCCATGAATGCACCTCCAGCGAGTAGAAGAGCTGTAAGTCCCGGACCTGAGGCGAAAGTAAAAGAGACTGCCTAATGGGTAGAGCAGGGCATGTCCATCTTTCCGTCTGTCTCTGATCACGTTTGAAGTTCCAAACTGGGCAGGGTGCTGTCTTGAAGTGAACGTCATTCTCAGGGGTTAATAATGCTGCTGTTAAGATATTTGTGGTCTGTGGTGGACTGAGTAGGTAGGTACCCGAGTCTCCTGTCTGGCAGCGCAGACAGAGCCACGGAGAAAGATATATCCGACCAGCTGCGATACAGCATCAGTGGAGACAGAGCTGTGGGGACGGGTTAGAATATCGCTGTATACACCCCGTGCAAATATCATTTTCTGGTCACTGGAAATGTGTACGGAAGAGGGAACCACTAAGGCTACCCTCCTGGTGATATGTGCATTACAGTGCAATAAGGAACTGGTTCCAAAGACTCTTTTTCACTATAGAATCCAGGTCTGCCTTGGCTGCAATGTTTGGGAATCCTCAGATGTGTACCAGATAACTCTACCTAGATGCCTTAGAGGTTAATCTCTAGCTGAAGAGTTCTTTCAGAAACCATTGTGATTTTGTGTCATCTGATCAGCTGGACGCTTGCTTGAAGTGGAGTGGAGGAGTGGCCTAGTGGTTGGGGCAAGGTACTTCAGGTCAGGGGTTCAAATCCCACTAGAGGACAGCAACCTTGGGCCGGAAGGACTGGGGTTTCTAGTCCCACAGGTGCTCCTTGTGGTCTTGGGCAAGCCACTTAACCCTCCATAGCCCATGTTCCCTTTAAAATAGTTATCTCCAAGTTATAATGCCCTGTTCGATGTAATTCCAGTTTGTTCAATGTAAACAGCACTGATGCAGAATAGCACGGTATATAAGAGAATGTAAATAAAATAAAATAAATAAAGACTAGGACAGTTCCACATGCCACGCCTCTTGGGCAGGACTGCACGAATGTTCCTTGTAACACAACTGCATGGGGAGTAAGATGATGTCGGTGACGTAAAAGTAATATATTGCAGCCGCACTGCTTATTGCTTTTTATTTTTTGTTTCTGTTCCTTGACATTATTAATGGAGCCAATTAATAATTGAGTTTGGGCCCTGCCTTCTTAGAGGCCTGGGCTTAGCGCTTGATGTAAATTTGGATAGGGGATAATTGAGGTTATTGATTTTGTGTCAGCAGTAAGCACATTTTTCTAATATAAGAAATTTTTCACTTATAAGGCATAATTATTTATTTATTTAGCTGTGCTTATATAGCATAGTAACTCACCTGTAACAGGTGATCTCCGGGAACAGCAGGAATTTAGTCCTCACATATGGGTATCGTCGGTACCGACGGAGCCTGCACGGGAACGCTCCCCAGGGTCCAATTAGAAAGCTTTTGGGAGCATCCCACAGCGCTTGCGTGCTGCCTTCCCGCCTTTCCCAACTGCCTCTCTCCAGTTGAGTTTTAAAGCTGAGACAAAGAGAGAGAGAGGGAAAGGAAAGAGACAGATAGAGAGATACAACTCCTAGGGGAGGTGGGTGGGTGGGTTGTGAGGACTAAATTCCTGCTGTTCCCGGAGATCACCTGTTACAGGTGAGTAACTATGCTATCTCCAGGAACAAGCAGGAATGTAGTCATCACATATGGGGACTCCCTAGCTTTAGGTGCCAGGGAGAGACCCCAGAAGTTGTGTGTCCCTGAACAGGGCTCCACTTCCCCCCATGGATCTCTAGCATCCTACCAGGGATGGTGGGTAGGAGTTGATTAGGTATGGAACAGGTGTTGAAGAACAGCCTGACCAAACAAGGCATCCTGGTGGGAGTCCTTGTCCAAATAGTAATGGGCTTTGAAGGTATGAACCGAGTCCCAGGTGGCTGCTCGACAGATGTCGTCGATAGACAAAGAGTGCAGATGAGCCATTGAGGCTGCCATGGCTCTCACATTGTGAGCTGTGACATGGCCCTCCAGAGGAAGATTCTTACTCTGATAGGCGAAGGAAATACACTGAGAAATCCAGTTAGATAGAGTTCTCTTGGAGACTGGCAGTCCCAAATGAGAAGGATCAAAAGCAACAAAGAGTTGAGAGGACTTTCTATGTTGCTGTGTTCTTTGTAAGTAAAAGGCTAAAGCTCTTTTACAATCCAAGGTATGAAGATTCCTCTCTGCATTTGATGCGTGAGGCCTTGAAAAAACACAGGTAGGTAGACCGCTTGGTTCAGATGAAAAGGCGAGACCACCTTTGGCATAAAGTGTGGATGAGTCCTAAGGACTACCTTGTCATGATGGAACCTTGTATAAGGTGGATTAGCTACTAGCGCTTGCAACTCACTAATGCGGCGTGCTGATGTGATTGCAATAAGAAAAATAACCTTCCAAGAAAGGAATTTTAAGGAGGTGGTAGCTAAAGGTTCAAAGGGTGGTTTCATGAGCTGCCCAAGAACCAGGTTTAAGTCCCATGCCACCGGTGGTGGCCTAATGGGAGGCTTAGTTAGCAGAAGGCCTCTCATAAATCATGCTATAAGAGGATGAGAGGAAATAGGCTGTCCATTTAGAGGCTTAAAGGAAGCTGTAAAAGCACTCAAATGGACCCTTACTGAGTTAGTCTTAAGTCCTGCATTGGATAAATGAAGGAGATATTCCAGCAAGGATTCCAGAGGTATCGCAAAGGGGTTAAGACCCTTTTGCGAACACCATATGGTAAACCTTTTCCACTTGAAAGCATAAGAGCGTCTTGTGGAAGGTTTCCTGGAAGCAAAAAGAATATCTTTTACTTGCTGAGGGAGATTGAGATCATGGAGATCTAGGCCTTCAGCAACCAAGCCCTGAGATGCAGAGACTGGGGATTGGGATGCCATTACATTCCATTCTCCTGAGAGAGGAGGTCTGGAGCAGACCCTAACTCCAGGGAGGGAGCTTGAGAGAGATGTAGAAGCAGAGGGTACCACACTTGCCGTGGCCAATGTGGAGCTATGAGAATCGTACGGCCTCTGTCTCTCTGAAACTTGAACAGGGTTTTGGGAATTAGGGGAATGGGTGGAAAGGCATACAGGAAGTCTTGACCTCAATAAAGGAGGAAAGCATCCCTGGCCTGAGCCCCCTGAGCCGGAATTCTGGAACAGAACCAGGGATGTTTGGCATTCCACGGACTTGCAAAGAGGTTTATGTCCGGGGTTCCCCAAATTTGAAAAATCTTGGCCACCTGGTCTGCATGCAGAGACCACTCGTGTGGAAGCAGAACTCGACTGAGTCTGTCTGCCCAAGAGTTTTGTATGCCTGGAAGATACACTGCGAGGAGATGAATCTGATGCTCTCTGGCGAGGGCCCATAGTCACAAAGCTTCATTGCAAAGCGACAGAGAGCCTGTTCCCCCCTGCTTGTTCACATAGAACATAGCTACTTGATTGTCCGTATGGATGAGGACTGTCTTGTAGCTGAGCAGGGTATGGAACACTCGAAGAGCAAGGAAGATTGCTCTGAGTTCCAGAAGATTGATATGTAGATGAGTCTCCTGTGGAGACCAGGTGCCTTGGGTGGAGAGGTCTTGCAGATGAGCTCCCCAACCCATTGGAGAAGCATCTGTTGTGAGAGTTGCTTGGGGTAGGGGTTGTTGAAAAGGGGACCCTAGCAACAGGTTTTGAGTGGACTTCCACCATTGGAGGGACAAAATAAGGCGACTTGTGTTTGCTATTTTGTCTGACAGGCATCCAGATGCCTGGGTCCATTGGGTGGATAAAGTCCACTGAGCTGCCCTCATATGGAGGCAAGCATAGGGAACCACATGCACCGTAGATGCCATGTGGCCTAGTAGTTGTAACATTTCTCGATCAGTTAGATGAGACTTTAGCACTGCTTGAGAAGCTAACTGCACCATGCGAAGGCAACGAGCCTGGGGGAGATAGGCCCTTGCCCTTGTGGTATCCAGCAAAGCTCCTATGAACTCCAGAGACTGAGTAGGAGTTAGACTGGATTTTGGGATGTTTATTACCAGCCCTAAATACTGAAGGATACGCATTGTGCAGGATAGAGAAGTACTGGCCTCTGACTCTGTTGGGGCCCGAATGAGCCAGTCGTCTAAGTAGGGGAAGACGAATATCCCTAGAGTGCGGAGAAATGCTGCTACAACAGCCATGCATTTCGTGAACACCCTTGGTGCTGAGGCCAGGCCAAAAGGAAGCACCCTGTATTGGTAGTGCTTTCCCTGAAAAAGGAACCGAAGGAACCTTCTGTGAGTTGGATGGATGAGAACATGGGTGTACGCATCCTTGAGATCTAGAGAACAAAGCCAATCCCGACTCTGAAGGTATGGCAGCAGAGATCTGAGAGAAATCATTTTGAATTTCTCCTTGACAAGGAATTTGTTCAATTCTCTGAGGTCTAAGATAGGTCTGTAACCCCCTGTTTTCTTTGGGATAAGAAAATAAGGGGGATAGAACCCTGTACCCTGTTGATGAAGGGGTACTTCTTCTATTGCCCCTTGGGCAAGAAGGATAGCGACCTCCTGACCTAACAGGTTGATGAGAGAGGTCGGAGAATTGAACTACTTTACTATTGTGTGAGGGGGCATGCTTGAAAAATGAAGCTTGTACCTCTCCTTTATGATGGAGAGTGTCCAATACTCTGCCGTTATTTGCCCCCATCTGGGAGCAAAATGACATAATCTTCCTGGAATGGTGGAAGGTTCTGGTCCCCCGAGAACCAGGAAGGCTAAGTTCTCTAGATGAGAGTCAAAGGCCCTGTGGAGGCTGAGTCTGCTGGGCCGGTTGAGGCCTAGCAGCCTTTACTTTATTCTGTTTGGGAGGTTGCTGACCTTTCCTGGCAAGCTGACCTGCAGAACGTCCCTGCTCAACATAAGCAGGATAAAAAATTTTCTTTTTAGAAAAGAATGGTTTCTTGAACAATTTTCTTCTAGCAGGATCAGCAGTGGACTTGGATAATCTATGCAAGGTGGAATTTTCAGCATCCATTTCATTGGCCTTTTCCTGCCAATCTTTACCAAACAGGTTCTCCCCAGTACAAGGGATATTTCCCAACTTGTCTTGTACCCAGAGCTCTAAATCAGATGCCTGGAGCCAAGCAATTCTACGTGCACCTATGGCCATAGCCGAGGTTCTGCTTATGCCCTCAAAGCAGTCAAAGGCTGCACGGTTGGAAAATTTAGAAACATCTTGGGCATGTTTGACCAAAGTGAGAAACGCCTATCTTTTATCCTCAGGAAGAAAAGGACTTAACGCCTCTAAATCATCTGTGACCTCCTTCAGGAGCATTCCCATGTAAAGACTATAGGAACTGATCCTGGCAGAAAGCATGGAAGCTTGGAAGACCCGACGTCTTAAAGTATCCAGGGTTCTGCACTCACGTCCTGGAGGATTAGAGGCATGTCTTTTTGCACTCTTGATCCTTCTCATAGCTGACTCCACTATAATAGAGTGGTGAGGAAGCTGAGTCTTATGGAACCCAGGACAAGGAGGGACTCGATACATAGTATCCAGTCTACGAGAATGAGGAGAGGTGGTAAGAGGTGTTTCCCACATCCTTAACATGAGATCATATAAAATCTCATGAATGGGCAAGGTAGCTGCCTCCTTAGAGTTTCGGGATATTGCAGAATTTCCAACTCCTTGGCCCTTGGCTCTGTTTCAGGGGCCACAGTAATGGACAGGCCCCGAGCCACCTCCCTGATAAAATCCTAGAAGGAAATATCCTCTGGAGGAGACATCCTGCATTTAGGGGAGGAGGGCTCCTCTGGGAGAAGCATCGCTGCATCGACAGAACTGTCAGAATCCTCAGATTCTTCTGAGGACTCGAAGTATTGTCTGTCCAGATGCTCTTGAAGAGCCCGATACCCGTACCGACTGAAGTCGGTACCGGGAGTAACCAGTACCGAGGTATCGGTACCGGAGGTCATCGGATGACTGGGTACCGGCAAAGCAGACACCGATGCCGATGTTGATGTCCGGTGCCGGTACCGGTGGAATTGTCTGTCGCGGTTCCGAGGGCGTCGATGCCGCAAGGAATGCCGCCAGACTGTGTTCCATAGCCAGAACTCTCTGGTCTATTGACGCTGCCAATGCCTGGATGTCAGTTCCAGAGGAGACCGCCAGTACCCCAGAGCATGGCACCAGTAGTTCTGCCGAGGTCGAGGCCTCGAGAACATCCTGGAACCCCGATAATGCTTTGGAAGTCGAAGCCTCCCGCCGGGGTAATTTTGCCGGTGCAGAATCCTCGAGGGCAACGCCAGAGGCATCTCGATCCTTAGAAGGAGATCTACCCTTTGAGGACCGGCTGGATTTATGTTTAGTTACCTGAGATCCACGGGAGGAAGAAGAAGCCCTGGAAGACGTTGATGCCACCGAAGCTGCATCAGAGGGAAACAGGGTACTGAGCTTAGCAGCTCGGTTCTGCCAACCTCTTTTAGACATCATGGCGCAGGACATACAATCAGGACCTAAACATTTTAGACACCATTCATGGGTGTCGGTGACGGAAATGGTACCGCCACACTTGCTGCACTTTTTGAAACCTGAGGCAGGTTTCTCCATGGTAAGGAAACGTTTTTGGGCTTAAGGCCCAAAAAGGCACGTGCACCTGAAGAAAAAGAAAAAAGAAAAAATATATATATTTTTTTACAGAAATAAGAAGAGAAAAAAAACGGCGGTACCGGTATAGCATCGAGGAAGGCAGACGCGACCACAAAAAAAAAGAAATAAAAAAGAATTCTTCTGCGGTGACAGGAACACGACCTGCTGGCTCTGCGGAAAAAGAAGAACTGGAGAGAGGCAGTTGGGAAAGGCGGGAAGGCAGCACGCAGGCGCTGTGGGATGCTCCCAAAAGCTTTCTAATTGGACGCTGGGGAGCGTTCCCGCGCAGGCTCCGTCGGTACCGATGATACCCATATGTGATGACTACATTCCTGCTTGTTCCTGGAGATACTGATTTTCACTGGGTCAAAGAGGTTTACAGATATATATATGCGGTTTACAGATATAAATAGTTCTTAAACCTCCGCAAGGAGTATGTTGCTTGTTAATCACTTATACGTTGATCCTTTTTGTTACAATGTACTCAGTTGAAATATACTGTCTGTTAGGCTCCTTGTAAACCGTCTTGATTTGTAGAAAGTTGGTATAAAAAAACTGATAGCATATTTATTTTATGTATTTATTTTATTTAACAGGCACTTTATTTATTCCCTTGTCCCTGAAGTGCTCACAGTCTAAGCGTACCTGAGGCAACGGAAGGTTAAGTGGCTTTGCCCAAGGCCACAAGGAGCGGCCATGGGACTAGAGACTCCAGTCCCTCTGGCCTGAGATTACTTGTCCCTATGTGGGAAATGAACCCCTGGCCCTCCAGCCCGAGGTAACCTGTCCCAACCACTGAGCCACTCCTCCCTCCCACTCAATAAAAGCTGCTTGCTTTAATAATTATTAAACGGACGATAACGGACGTTTAGTCCCTATGACAGAGCCACAATAAGTCTGAGACCTCAGTAGTTAATACAAGTATATATATATTTTTGGTATAATCTTTAAAGATAAAACAAGCATCCAGTTATACTTGAACGTATTTTCTTGTGAAAGCTGTGATTGAGACGTTCAGTAATTTGACCATAGAGGAAGTGTGATTACATCAGAATGGAAGGTCTGACAGGTTGGACAAATATCTTGAGCTTCTCTCAAGACCACATAATGACTTTAACAAAGGAAAAGACTCCGTTTTCATCTTTGGACCTACAAGAATCTTCGACATCTGATGCATCCTGGGAGTCTCTCCTCCGAATACAAAAGAGGAAGGTTCGAATTGACCTACATCGTTTGTCCCTTATAGAATATATTCATCGCCAGCAAATCCCTCGAGGGTTACGTGTGTATAAGGAACCCCGTATGCCCAAGATGGATGTTGACTTCATTGATCAGTGGAATAAAATCCTCAACAAGTGCTCACTTGATTTAATGGTTTTGATAGTGGATACGACCAAATTGGAATTGGATCAACTGACTGGGGAGATAAATTCTACTTTAGATACCTTAAAACAAGATGAATCAGCTGAGAATTATGCCTCCAAGTTGGAAGGTTTGAATCGGCAAGTTTCGTTGTTACAACAAGAAGTGAAGGAGAAGAAGATCAAGAAATTGAAGCGGGATAATTCCGACTATACCACTGGGTACATCTACCCTTGGATGAATACCAAGCGGCCTTTTACTAAAAAATCTAAAAAGCGAGTTAATTTTGATACTTCTTCGGAGGAAACGTCTTCAATTGATTCAGCGTCCTCGGGCCGTGGAGCGCGTGATTTTTTAGAGGACGGCTCGGGACACAAAGAGAAGTTGAAGAAAGCAGCAGAACCACAAGGTCAAGGGCAAACGAAACAGAGTTACAACACTCGCAAGAAATAGTTTCTCAGGAAGCTCTATTGCTAAATATTTCTGGAACCCTGTTATCTACTGCAGCTATAAAAGTTTTGAATAAAGGTTTATCATTTGTACCTTTTATTCGGTTTGATTCTTTTCAGTTTAGGTTAGATTTTGAGCGTTTATTACGAAAATTAAGCCTCAAGCAGTTTTTTGGAGATTGTGAGTCAGTGCTTAATCCCTCTACAGTTGAGGACGTGGTACCACGGGTACCGTTGCCCTTTCGGTCCACCTGGTCTCCTCCAGGCCCATTGCATCCGGCCTTGGAAATATTCAAACGTCTAGTCTTAGCAGATGTGCGGGAACTAGAGAGAAATTCAAGCCTGAGGAATACAGCTTTATCCCGAGAAGAACAGAGGGCCCTGGTGGAATTGCGACATCGTCCAGATATTGTTGCAAAACGTGCAGACAAGGGGGGAGCCGTAGTTGTTCTCTCTCGAACAGGCTATTTACAAGAAGCTTTGACACAACTACGGGATATCACGGTTTATAATAAATTGCAGTATGATCCACGGGAGTTTTTGCAAAAGACGATTCATTCCCTCACTCAACAAGCATTAGTGGCAGGGTTCATATCTAAGAAGGAGTTTTCATATCTAAATGTGGTTGCGCCTACAACAGCAAAATTTTATCTTGTTCCTAAGGTGCATAAACGCCTTCAAGACCCACCGGGTTGGCCTATTGTATCCACTAGAGGCACCATTCTCGAGCCATTATCCACTTATATAGACTCCTATTTACGTCCACTTCTGCCAACAATTCCCTCCTATATCCGGGACACAACCCACTTCTTAACGGAATTAAAGCAGATGGATTCATGGTCTCAAAATATCGATGTCCTTCTAGTAACACTAGATGTGGTGTCTTTGTACACGCACATTCCGCAAGATGCGGCGCTACAAGTTATCCTAGAAGTACTCCAGTTGCGAGGAGATGTATCAGAGCCCAAACAACAATTTATAATGTCCTTGGCCCGATTAGCGATTAAACATAATTATTTTTTGTTTCAGGGGAATTTATATCAGCAAGTCACTGGGGTGGCTATGGGCGCGACATGCGCCCCATCTGTGGCCAATTTTTATATGGGGTTGTTTGAGAAGAAATGGGTACTGTCATCAGTTTATATTGCTCAGATTCTGCTATGGTGCAGATACATTGATGACATTTTTTTGATGTGGCATGGCACGGAACAGTCTCTAGTTGAGTTTCTGGAGTGGTTGAACCACCTAGACATTAACATCACGTTCACTCATACGTTTCATAAAGACATGTTACAATATTTAGATGTCGAAATTAGTCGCTCTTTTCAAGGGTGGAATACTTCTGTTTTTAGAAAGCAGATTGATAGGAATACTTTTCTGCATTTTCGCAGTTTACATCCCCGTAGATTGAAAGAGAGTCTCCCCTATTCTCAGTTCCTGCGTTTTCACAGGAACTGTTCTGATTTACAAGATTTCAAACGGCGAGCTAAATTATTGTTTGCTGATTTTATAGCTAGAGGGTATCCCAAATCTGTGGTGAAGAGAGCATATACTCGGGCACGCTTCAATCATCGTGCTTTACTTTTGGAGTCCCGTGAGAAAACATCTATTGGAGTAGTAGCCACTTCCCATATAAATTTGATCACGAAGTATTCCCCGATTAGTTCTAAAATACAGCGAATTATTAAGAGACACTCCAATGTTTTGGTGGCTGTCCCTGGCTTAACCGGGAAGACAGTAAGGTGTGTTTGGACTCGTGATCGTAATCTGAAGGAGTTTTTAAGCCCCGCAGTTTTGCGACCAATAGAGACGGATATGGCCGTGCCCTCTGAAGGAGGTCATCGATGTTGTGGAAATTGCGATATTTGTGTGCTGACTATGGAGGCCTCTGTTTTTTAATACAATGGGTTCCGTAGGACTTTAAGATTTTCAACAACCTGCGGTTCCCATAATGTGGTGTATGTCATCTTGTGCCCTTGTGGTCTAGCGTATATAGGGAAGACCACGCGGGCGTTCCGGATTCGGATTCGCGAGCATAAGAGCCGCTTAAAACATGCAGTAATGGAGGCTCCCATAGTTCAACAGTGTGTGGAGCAGCAGCATCAGTTTGAACAGCTCCGTGTTTTATGCGTAGATCAGGTGTTACAAAATGATTTTAAAGCACCAGTAGATCAGATTCTCATTAGACGGGAACAATGGTGGATTTATACGTGTGACACTGTATCTCCTAAGGGCTTGAATGCCCAGGTGGAATGGGCTCGATGTCTCTGATAATGGATTAAATGGGAGATATCCATAGATAGGTTCCGAGTGAGAGACCCCTAGGTGCTTGATGTATTAATGGGTACTGCCACCATTTTTTAGGAATTGTTTTTTAGAAATTGTTTGCTGTTTGTACATTGATAATGGAGGGGGATTCCTGGGTTTTGTTTGTTGGGAGTTGAGTGTGGGATTGGCAGCTGTTGTGCATTTTGTTTGAGGCATATTTTGTGAGTAGGTGTAGTCAATGGTGACGTTGAGATGGTTGATTGGTTGTATGAGTAGGAGTAGCTCCTATAAGATAGGAGGTGCGTTCGTTAGTCCGCATGCGCGGCGTTTCGTGTTACCATTTCATTGATTCGGAGATTTTTTGGTGAAACGTGGGCAGCTGTGAAGTTTTAAAAGGTGGGTCTATTTCTTCTTTTTAGTAGCTGGGATATTGGCTTAGGGTGGTTAGAAGCATAATAAGTTTTAAATTTAGGGTGTTTTTAAGTAGTAGAGGGTTGATTATTTTTATGTTTGGTTTACTAGGAAACGCAGAGTTGGATCGGAGTATTTGACAGATCCCCTGATGAAAGTTAGCGTTGTGAAACGCTTGACCGGTACCAAAGGGAGGCGTCGGGATCAGTGCTCAAATCCATGAGAGTGGGCTGTTTTATAGCACAGATAAGAACACGAGTTTTGGAATTTTAAATTATTGATTTGCGACTTTAGGGCTGTGTTTTTCAACCCACTCATACTCACGAGGTCGTTGATGCAAAAGGGCTCGCTGCCACGATGACGGACGTTTAGTCCCTATGGCAGAGCCACAATAAGTCTGAGACCTCAGTAGTTAATACAAGTATATATATATTTTTGGTATAATCTTTAAAGATAAAACAAGCATCCAGTTATACTTGAACGTATTTTCTTGTGAAAGCTGTTCATAATTATTAAAGCAAGCAGCTTTTATTGTGGCTACGGCATCACAGGCTCCCTTTACAACTACCCAGTATTTTCTCCATTTTGAACCCCTACTTCCTTCAGTTTAGCCCAGCTATCCCAGTGACAGCCCTCCAACAGGGATCAGAGGCTGCAGCTCCCTCTAGAATCTGTACAAAATCTGGGCACTAGGTGTTACCATTGTGCACTGGCTGAGACTCCCCTTCCCCCATACCCTCAGGGGTTGTGAATGCTCTTATTTGTCCAGGGGATAAGAACCAGGCTCAGGAACCAAACCCAAGTCTCCCACATGACAGCACACGGCACTCTCGCAGAACTACCAAGCCAGCCTTGGACTTCACAGATTTTGCTATTTCATTTCTTTTAAGTTCAAAAGTTACATCTTATATGTTTTCATAACTCACTTCTCTCTTCCATGACTGGTGCTTTTCTTTTCTCTGGTTATATGGCCATGAGCTGGTATAGCAATTGGACCAGGGCCTTTTGGACCAGCATTACTACAGCAGACTACTGTTTGTTTGTTGTTTTCTGGCTAGATTTCACTGACCTTTCTGAAGTATATTGTTCAGAAAATTTTGATCACAGAAAATGAAGTGGAATTTAAAGGTGCAGAAGAAATGAAGGAAATATCAATACATCTGGAAGATGTATTACAACTATTTGATAAACTGAAGAATAGCAAATCACCTGGGCCGGATGGTATACATCCAAGGGTGTTGAAAGATTTGAAATATGAGATTGCAGACCTGCTATTAGTAATCTGTGAACTATCATTAAAATCATCTGTAATACCTAAAAATTGGAGGATGGCGAACGTAACACCAATTTTTAAAAAGAGTTCCAGGGATGATCCAGGAAGCTACAGACCAGTGAGCCTGACGTCAGTACCGGGAAAAATGGTAGAAACCATCATAAAGAACAAAATTGCTGAACATGTAGATAGTCATGGCTTAATGGGAGACAGCCAACATGGCTTTAGACAAGGAAGATCTTGTCTTACTAATCTGTTATGTTTTTTTGAAGGTGTGAATAAACAGGTAGACAAAGGTGAGTTGGTTGATATAGTGTATTTGGACTTTCAGAAAGCCTTTGACAAGGTCCCTCATCAGAGACTTTTGGCAAAACTAAAGAGTCATGGGATAGGAGGCAGTGTACTATTGTGGATCAGGAACTGGTAAAAAGATAGAAAGCAGAGGGTAGGGCTAAATGGCCAATTTTCCCAATGGAGAAAGGTGAATAGTGGTGTACCCCAGGGATCTCTGCTGGGTCCGCTGCTTTTTGACTTATTCATAAATGACCTGGAAAAGGGAATAACGAGTGAGGTTATCAAATTTGCAGATGACACAAAACTATTTAAAGTTGTTAAAACCCAAGAGGATTATGGGAAATTGCAAGAGGATCTTGATAAATTGGAAGACTGGGCATCCAAATGGCAGATGAAATTTAATGTGGACAAGTGCAAAGTTATGCACCTAGGGAAGAACAACCCTAACTAGGTTACACGATGCAAGGTTCCACATTAGGAACCACCACCCAGGAAAAAGATTTAGGCGTCATTGTGGATAACATGTTAAAACCCTCAGCCCAGTGTGCAGCGGCGGCCAAGAGAGCAAATAGAATGCTAGGTATCATAAGGAAAGGAATGGAAATAAAACAAAGGATATTATGATGCCTCTATATTGTTCCATGGTAAGACCACACCTTGAATATTGTGTGCAATTCTGGTTGCCGTATCTTAAAAAGGATATAGCGTTATTAGAAAAGGTTCAGAGAAGAGCCACCAAAATGGTAAAGGGGATGGAAGGATACTCCTATGAAGAAAGGCTAAAAAGGTTGGGGCTCTTTAACCTGGAAAAGAGACGGCTGAGGGGAGATATGATAGAAGTCTATAAATTAATGAACGGAGTGGAACGGGTAAACGTAGATCAATTGTTTACGTTATCAGAATATAGAAAGACTAGGGGACATGCAATGAAGCTAAAGGGTAAACATTTTAAGACTTATAAAAGAAAATATTTTTTCACTCAACGTGTAATCCAACTCTGGAATTTGTTACCGGAGGATGTAGTAAAGGCTGTTAATGTAGTGTCACCCTGCACCCACTCCCTAACCTTGAGGGTTAAGGAGGGATGGGCCTTGTGTAGTTGTGGGGGCCAATGAAAGTCGGGAACAAGACATTTATATTTACAAGGATTTTATTTTCCCCGCTCCTTGGTGGACAGGAACAGGTGAGAAGAATAACCAAATCAGGAACAATGCAAATTACAGGCTTTCAATACTGTGCTTCAGCCTAATCTTCACTGAGGAAGCACATTACACCATGTGTCTTCTCTGTGCTATATTTACAAATACTCCGGTAAGAAATAATATTGTTTTCTCTTGCAATCAGGTTACAGTCCAGCTTATTTCAGTGCTTCAATAAGCTTTCCTTTCAGTTGCTCAAACAGTATTTATTTCATAAGCTTTTCACATATCCTTGGTTAACATAACCAGAACAAAATATCAGGTATAATCATTCAAGCTTGGCTCTTGTCAGCTCTATCTATTAGACCAATCGAGCAGTCCATTGGCTGGTTAACATCAATCATGGGAACTGGAGCCGGTGTGGGAATTCCTATTTCAGGATTACTTCCTGCTTGAATGCAAGTCTGTTCTGAAACAGCTCTTCTATTTAGGAATTGTTTGAATTCATTCAGGAGTAGTTCTGCCTGTCTTCTAGCAGGACTACTGGGTGAACCTTCTCCTTGCTTGGGCAGGTAATTATCTGCTTCTGGTAAACAAACAATGCTCTCCCTGTTTAGACACTCTGTGCCCGTGGTGGAGTTACCCCTCCCCCACTTATCTCTGTTAGTGAGTGTTGGAATCACACGTTCCTCTGCACGAGCTCTGCTCTTAAAGAATGCTTCAAAGGTAGGACCTTCTGTATCAGTATAGCCTAATTCTCTTGTAAACAGTTTAGCTGAGTTCCTCTCGTCAGCTTGCTTGTTAAAAGCAGGAACTGCTGGCTGAGAAAAGCTTGGCTTAGTTAGAGAGCTTTCAGGCTGTAACCAACGTCTCTCACATTGCCTGAAACTATCCTGTACTTTAAAATCAGGATTCCCTCTTTCTGGCTTGTAAAACGTGTTAAAAGAATTAAGTGCAGCAGGTACCTTAAAATGAGGCTGGTCAGAAAATGCCTTGCCAGCGTGCCTTTCTCTCCAAGGGTAAATGCTGTCTCCCAACAACCTAGGCTTTACTCCTGGTTCTGAATCAGTTTCCCTTCTGCTGCAGCTGGGCAGTATTTCTGTAGCAGGGTCAAAGGGTTCTGCATTCAAGAGAGCTTCTTGCCTTCCCAATGCCTTTTGCCTTCTCTCTTGTGGATTCAAACCACCTTCACTTCTCATTCCATTTGTAGTGCTCACTTCTCCATTCCTTCTCATCACCGTCCTACTCCTTCTCCTTCTCATTCCACTGTCTTCCCTCTCTCTGCTTAACAAGGGGCCCCTGCTCTGGGAAGCCCGCCTCCTACTAGGGCGTGCCCAATCCACAGCTCTGGTTCTCTCCTCCCTTGAGGTGAGCTGATTAGTTGCCTGTAGGTTATGCTGAGAATGGAAAACCCTGTCTTTTCTTGCAATACCTGAACCAACCAGAGGGTCAGTATCAGTTTCCATGGCTTCTGAAGTTGCCACTGCGTCACAGTAGCTGGGTTTAAAAAAGGTTTGGACAAGTTCCTGGAGGAAAGGTCCATAAACCATTATTAAGAAGGGACCCAGGATATCAATACTTGACCCAATACAAGCATTGTGGAACCTGTGTCTTTTGGGGAAACTGCTAGGTACGTATGACCTAGATTGGCCACTGCTGGAAACAGGATACTGGGATTGATGGACCTTGGTCTGACCCAGTATGGCATATCTTATGTTCTTATGACTACTTGGTCAAGCAGAATTACTTAATTTGTTAATACAAATTAATGATTAAGCTCTACCTGTAAACGCAAGAAATACAAGTGGGAACAAAGAATCTGTTGAGTCAGTTAAGACATTTTTTTCGAAACACCTTCATGACACGTGAGATGAGCTGATTGGTAGCCATGGCGTCTGTCACTCGGTGTTCATTCTAGGGATCCTCATTTCTTACTTCCAATTTATGAGAACACTTTTCTAAACTATTGTGGTGCAAAGTCCACAGGTAGCTTTCTTGGTGGATTTTCCACCATTTCTCAGCGGGAAAGTACAGCTGTACTTTAAATCATCTAAGAAAGCGTACTCACAGAGGTAAGTACCTGCGTTTTCTACGGGTAATGTTTTCTGGCCAATACTTCATACACTTATGCCTCCCCAGTCCCCTGCCTATCCCTGCCTCAGGAACACCTCCACAAAAATTCTGAGAAAATATGACAGAGGTCTATAAATTAATGAATGGAGTGGAACGGCTAAACG
Organism: Ichthyophis bannanicus; assembly: GCA_033557465.1. Lineage (NCBI taxonomy): Eukaryota > Metazoa > Chordata > Amphibia > Gymnophiona > Ichthyophiidae > Ichthyophis > Ichthyophis bannanicus. The sequence continues at coordinate 1,852,173,765 of CM066032.1, read as the reverse complement.
TACATCACTTGTTTACGCCATCAGAAAGTAGAAAGACTAGGAGGCATGCAATGAAGCTAGAGTGTAACCCATTTAAGACTAATAAGAGAAAGTCACCAGAGGATATAGTAAAAACTGTTAGTGTAGCTGGGTTTAAAAAAGGTTTGGATAACTTCCTGGAGGAAAGGTCCATAAGCCATTATTAAAGAGGGCAGTACCAAGGACTCTGTGAGTGGTGCGGCCGCACAGAGCGCCATTATGGAATGGGCTCTGATATCATCACAGGGCTTCCACAAGGCTCAGAAAGATAGACTTACTGCCCTTGATTGAATGAGGGGGAGGGGGAGCACCAGATTTATTAGTAACACAGGGCACATTTCTAGCTTGGTACGGTCCTGACTGGCAGAATCTTTGGAAGAGCTGCTGTATAGTTAACATGGCAGATAATGCTGAATGCAGTTAGCTATGGAGGTCATTTTAGAAGCTCTATACATCATTCAGATGTTTGAAAACATAAGAACATAAGATATGCCATACTGGGTCAGACCAACGTCCATCAAGCCTAGTATCTTGTTTCCAACAGTGGCCAATCTAGGTCACAAGTATCTAGCAGTTTCCACAAAAAATACATGTTTGTTTTGGGGCAAGCAGTGGATTTCCTGGGTCCCCTTTAATAATGGTTTATGGACCTTTCCTCCAGGAACTTGTCCAAACCTTTTTTAAACCCAGCTACACTAACAGCTTTTACTACATCCTCTGGTAACGAATTCCAGAGTCTGATTACACGATGAGTGAAAAACTATTTTCTCTTATTAGTCTTAAAAGGTTACCCTGTAGCTTCATTGCATGTCCCCTAGTCTTTCTACTTTCTGATGGTGTAAACGATAGATCTACGTTTACCCGTTCCACTCCATTCATTAATTTATAGACTTCTATCATATCTCTCCTCAGCCGTCTCTTTTCCAGGTTGAAGAGCCCTAACCTTTTTAGCCTGTCTTCATAGGAGTATGCTTCTATCCCCTTTACCATCCATGTCCCAAGAGTCATCTTAAAAAGACCTGAATTTACACATGTCCAGTACGATCACATCCATGTCACATGGTGGCATGGTAGAGGCATGTCCTAGGCATTCCGCAAAAGATAGACATGTGCGCTTGATTTCAGAATGGCGCTGTACATGGAAGCCCACTAGTTGACATGTGCATGTCTAGACCGGCTCCTTGGCACAGAAGGGAATTTGAAAACCGCTCGTTTCAGCCAGGTTTCAACACTAGTGAAGACAGGGGCATGTCCTCTTATTGCTATGATACTTCCCCCTCCTTAAAGAAGGAAAGCAGGCGAACATCACGGCCTTTTTGCATACTGCTATGGCACTGCACGTCTCCTTTTGCAAAACGGCAGGCTGAGGTGTGTATGTGGCAATAAATACACGTGTGCATTTGGAAATATCGGCGCAGCGTCATGGATGTGGTCGGAACCACTAATGTCCATGCTTCGCAAATGCACATTTCTGAAATCAGACCTTCTCCTGCAAGTGGCTGTGGCTTTATCCTGCTCATCCCCATTGTCTTCTTATTTAACTGAGATGTTTATCTTTTGGAACAGAAAGAGGTCGATTTTAGAAGGTATTTACCCGTGTCCACCTTCTCCGCTGCCCCCATGGAATTTCAGACGTTTTGATGTGGATGACCCAGATGGAACCTAAACGGCCTTTCTAAAAGCTAAGTGCACCACTTTAACCATCATGGTAGTAGTTAGCATGCAGTAATGCGATTACTGCTAATTATCATTTGTATAGTGCTGCAAGACATAGACAGCAATGTACATGCACAAGTAAGAGATAATCCCTGTTCGTCAGAGCTTACAATCTAATCAAGACAGAGCACACAACAACGACGGACTAGGGTAAATCTAGGGGAATGGCAAAGATACACATAGGTGATGAGCAGGGGAATAAGGTGAGCAGGATCCGAAAGCATCCAGATACCCATACCCCAGTGGTGTACCTAGCTTATGAGACCCTTGGAGCGGATGCCTGCCCCTCGCGTGCACTTGGCAAATTACTTCCACTTGTTTGCTGGGATGCTGCGCTGTCTCGATTCCAGGCCCTACTGTTCCCTCCTGGGCTGAAGTCTCATGGTGCAGCTGTTACTGCGAGACTTCAGAAGGTAACGGCAGGCCTGGAGCCGAGGCAGCGCAGTAAGCGCCAAGCAAGAGAAAGTACGTTTGCTGAGCATGCGCTGCCACTGTGTGGGCCTAGAATTTACACTGCAACCCCCTTCTGGCTGGGGCCCAGAATAGTTCACACCCACCGCCCCGCTCTTGGTACGCCAACTCCGCACTCACTCCTCTCCTGTGCTACACCCCAAAATGGCATTTTTCCACATTGAACTATTTAACACAGTAATTAGCACATGCTATGGTTAACATGCTGCATTAACTATTAATACAGTGACTTAGCCAGTGGTAATTCCCTTCTTAAACAACTAAGACAGCTTAGTATCTTTATTGTTTCTTGATATACTGCCCTAGGCAGCTAAGGCATCAGATCGGTGTAAATAGACGACTAAGCCTCTTTGCCTTGTTTGTCTGTCCGGACTGCATTGTAAGCTCTAAGCAGAAGGGACTCCCTATTATATGTGGTTGTAAAACTCTGTGTAGTCCTGGTAGTGTTAAAATAATAACAATGATACGGGACAAGCAATTTTCGGATAGCCCTTATGCATGGGTAAATGGCTTTTGAACGCTTCCCTCCAGATGTCTATTGTCAGCAATAGAATTTAATATTTATTATGTACTCATGTTTTACTTTGTTGAATTCCTTACCTTGTCCTCTGTCCAGACAAATATCTGATTCCAGAGTCTGGCCTCCAAAAAGCTTTCAACCTAAAGCAGATAGACAACAACATGTCATAAGCTTTAAGCCAGAACATCTACCAGATCATGGAATTGCTCATTTTTTTTGTAGCTCTACTATTACATAGTTGCTCATGCCAAAAATTAGATATCCCAGGCCAAAGGTGGTGTAGCAACAAGGCACGGGCAATTCTCTGGTTGCACAGTTGATTAATAAGGGTGCCAGTATTTTTAGAAGATGCAATTCTAGGTGTAGTTCATGATTCCGAGACCCAACAGAACTCTTCTTCATCTGAAGAAATGATATTGCAACTTCTGCAAACTCTGGTGCTCTCCAGGACCGGTATTGCTCCTAGAACTCTACATTGCAAAATGGAATTTAAAATGCAGATGGTTTAATGATTGTTTCAACCCAGCAGATTCCATAGACGTCTACCATCCGATGTACAGTGGAGCTAATGGAAATCTTCTACTTCCTAATTCATGCAAAACTAATTAAATGAATAGCATCTGCCACACCTGCATAGTATAAAGCATCAATAAACATACGGGGGTCAATATTCAGTAGCAGCAGGCAAAATAAGTTAAACGCTTGCTGCAGAGTTTACCATATCCCCTACATTCAGCACCATTAGGGGGTAGTTTTATAAAAGCCTTTTCATATATATAGACTAGTGGACATGCGTGAATGGCCCCATTAAATTATCTCATGCCTAAAAGCGCATGTGGTGGCAAGAACACAAGTACTTGGTGTGATTATGGGTGTAGGGGTGGAGTCGCAATATGCATGCATACTTTATGAAATGTTTGCATTCACATGTAAAATAAGCATGAACGACTAGACCTGCTCCAGCACAGGTGAGAATGTACGCAGGACCACTCTGCCCTTGATTACTGCCTTTGCAATGCCCCCCCCCCCCCCACCAACTGAGGCTTTTCCACAGGGCCGTGCGCAGCACTTGCAGAGTGACTCACTGGGCTGACCCAGATGGATCTTATTTAAATCAGGGATCATTTGTACAACTTGGGGAAGAGCAATGCAGGAATTAGGAATGTGCGTCTTAAGACAACTCTGGGGCCAGCAGTAATATCTCGGACATATCTTTAGGGTCAGCAGTGTAGAGATCAAATTATAAATATCTCCAAGATAACTCAGGGGCCTGCACCACAGGTGCTACTGTAAGTCTGGGCATCTCTCAGAAAGCTTAAGAACCGTTACTAACTACAGAGACTAATGTTGGGTGTCTGTGAGATAGCTCAGCAGTGGAGGGGCTCAGTTTGGGATTCTTTGAGCACTTCTGTTTGGGTTTGAGTCTCTCTGAACTAGTCCATACACCAGTAGCAGAGCTGTCAAATTTGGGAGTGTCTGAAATAGCTTCAGGAGTGGAATCTTTAAGTCCTGTATGCCTGGGTGTGTATAGAAGAGAAGTAGGATGCAACTACTCTAGTAGGTTTGTGTATTTGTCACACCCATGGTATATTTGCTCATCCTAAGACTGTTTTTTCACTGGAACGTAGCGTTAAATGATTGCATTTTTCTATACACCTTGAAGTGGTTCTGGTGATATATCTACATTTTAAGAAATGTGTTTTGTAGACTGGAAGGCACCACAACTTCATTATAAGTCTCCTTGGCACACATCTCCCTGACCCTCATGAACAGCAGCTCATTGGCTTCCACGTTGCTGAGTAATATTATGAATAGAAAACAAGAGATCCCAGAGAATAGAGAATACAATCTCCAAAAAATAAAATTCTCTGCAAAAATGTGTACTGTCTTTGTACAATTCAAAGTTGTGTTCTCTGTAAACAGCATTTGATCTATTGGAAAATGCGGTATAAAAATTTCCAATAAAAAAAAAAAAGAATAAATAAATAAATAAATGGCAGGTCAACAGTCAATGGTTTAAGGAAAGGAAAAGACCTCAATGTAAGAGGACCATTAATCCGGCCTCAACAATTTCAGTCCACAGAAAATAACCTTACGCTCTCACATTACTCAATACATTTTATTCCTTGTGCAATAAATCAATAGTATATAACCAATACTTAAGTAGACAATTTTTCATCAAAATCCCATTCCAAGGGATGATGTTCCATCATTAAGCTCCCACTCTCGGGCTAGCAGCATTCACATAAGTTGTGTCAGGGAGCGTACCACCATTGGTCCAGCTGCTTCAAAAGTCAAGTGGGTGCTAAACTTTCCCTCGCTCTCCAGTGCCAATTTTATTTTTTGGAGTAATAATATTAAGTCAGCTACAGATTTACCAACCAGTCATTACCTTTGAAAGATAAAAGAAAGGTCCACTTTCATTTTCATACAGAATTTTTCCCATGTGGTATATTAGCAATCCATAATCAAAGAGGGGTCCTGGGATCTCTCTTCCATTCACCTGTGAGAGATTCAAAGAAGCACCTCATTCAGTGCAGGAAATGGAAACGCAGCAAAGATCACGGGTTGCACCTGTATAACAGAGCCAGGCCACAGAGGTTTGAGCTCCATAAACAAGACTAGATGCTGCTCGAAGTGGATCACCATCCTAAGAGTTTACTGTGAGGCCAGTTTCTAAAAGATCTAGACGCCTACCTTTCAGAGTTAGGAACCTAAACATCTTATAGAAATGGCCAAAAGGCCGAATGGCCTTTATTTGCCATCATATTTCTATGGTTCTAGTTTAAAAATCAGCTGGTACTGAGCACCTACATTTTAGGTGCCTTAAATCATAAAGGGTCCCTCTTAATAATGCTTAGAGCGTGCTGTCGGCTGTATGGTCCATTTCTATGGGTCGTGTCGCAGATAGCACGTGCTACACATTAGCAAAAGGTGCCTTAAAAGAGAACAGGGGTGAAGGCATGGATAGGGCAGGAGAAGCAACTTAGGTGCTCACCACTGATTTCCGCACTGGACACTGGACTAAAGCATCTCTATAGCAGGACTAACTTTAGGAAACCTGTGCTGAAGGTTAAAGTTCAGACATGTTGTTAGGTGGGTTTACTTTCTGAATATAGGGGCCTTTTTACTAAATCCCGGTAAGGCTGTGCACTTAACATGTGTTGGTAATGCATGTAAAGTTCAAAGCCTCCGTATTATCTGTCAGGGTCGTGACTAGCATGTTCCTGGCAGTTAATGGGCAATTGGGTTCTTTAATGTGTGACGCAATTAACGCAGGTGCACCTAACGATACTCAAAGTGTTATCATTAGGTGCACCTGCACTAACTGCCATGTTAACAGCGTTCACATGCTAATGTGCCCTCCATGACCACACTCTGCCCCTAACCTGCCCTCTCCACATTAGCGTATGAGTGCCAGCTAACGTACGTTTTAGCAATCGGTAGTTGGCCTATCCATGTGATAACATTTGCCGCGGCCAGTTACTGCATGCTATACGTTAACTAAATAACGGCACTTAAAAGGGTCCCATAGGCACATGTAAGGATGAGCTCGGCCTTCTTTGAATATCGGCCTCTGTGTTCTCAGGAAGAGTCAAAGCAGATAAATGGCGTGCTTCCAACAAGGAAACTGCAATGTATGCCCTGATGGCACTTTAGAAATAATTACATTTGTAACTTTCATCTGTACTTTTGTTACAACATATTGAGTACTTCCTGGTGGGACAGAGTGGTAAGACCCTAATCCCCCACACCTCATCCAAAAGGTCAAGAATGAACTATCCTCATCTAAGACTTTATGCCTGATCTTGGCCAAAGGCAATCCTATTCTAGTTGTTTATAATAACATATATTGGTGCGGCAAGATAGGAAATACCATCATATTGTGCTCCACCATGTTCCAAGCTCTTGGTCTTAGCATAAGAATAGGCGCTTTTGAAATAGGAGGTACATCTGCACAAAAAAAACACAAGAAAATAACGCACTGCTCATAACATGAACTGACCCAGTTTATGCAAAACTTGTCTCAACTGAATATTAAATATCCAAGCATGTTTCCATTTCATCTTACCTGGGATCTTGTTATGAACAGCTTGATAAACATTGTAGATGCCTTTGATTTGATTAGAAAACGTTGGACAGTTTCCATCATCAAAATCTACCTGTATACATTAGAATGAACATGTTGGCATAAGAGCAGATTGGAGAACGAGAACACAGAGCTAGTGAGCAATGTGAGAATCCCCAGTGTACTGAGTCATACGCACCAAGGGTGGGCTTCCCTTATACACCTTGGGCCCGATATTTAATTAGGCAGGCTATGCGCTGCTACGGCGAATAGCTCTGCCCACTCACCACTAACCCCAGATATTCGATGCTGCAGCGACAGCATTGAATAACCGGTTTTGGCACCCAGAGAAACCCGCCGCAGAGCCTAACCGGGTAGCGGTGATATTGCATTGCTACTCGGTAAGCATCCACGGCTAAAACTAGGTGAGTCAAAAGCTGGCCTAGTTTTAACCACAGATCGCTAACCAGGTAGTGGTGCAATATCGCCACTACCCGGTTAGTGGTACTCTCCGCCTCTGCTCTGCCTCAGATAGCATCGGGGCATGATAGGGAGTTAGGAGGGGATATTCAAGGGCACTAACCATGTAAGTGCCGTTGAATATCCGGGCTTAAAGCATTTACACGATTTACAGGGTTGTAAACCGTGAAAATGCCTTTCGAATATCGGGCCTCTTAAAATTTCAACCCAGACTAACTTCTGTCTCTAAAACCACTATAGTGAGTCACTTTTGAGTCTAAGCCAGCATCACAATGAAATAATGTACAGCGCCTTGCGAAAGTATTCATCCCTTTGGTTTTTGTCCTGTTTTGTCACATTATGTACAACCTGGAATGAAAATGGAGGTTCATTTGGATGTTAGGTAATGGACCTAACAATATAGTCCAAATTGGTGATGTGAAATGACAGTAAAATACCTTGTATATATAAAAAAAAAAAACAAGTAAAAACTGAAAAGTTGTGAGTGCATATGTATTCATCCCTTTTGCTATGAAGCCCCTAAATAAGATCTGATCCAATCAATTAACTTCAGAAGTCACATAATTAGTTGATTAGGGTCCACTTGTGTGCAGTTAGTGTCACATGATGCCTGTATAAATATGCCTGTTCTAAAAGGCTCCTGACTCTGCAACACCACTAAGCAAGCAACATGAAGACCAAGGAGCACTCCAAACAGATCAGAGGCAAAGTTGTGGAGAAGTATAGATCAGGGATGCATTATAAAAAATTATCCCAAATTCTGAATATCCCACAGAGCACCATTAAATTCATTATAGCAAAACAGAAAGAATATGGCACCACTACAGATCTGACAAGAGAAGGCCGCCCACCAAAACTCACAGACCGGGCAAGGAGGGCATTAATCAGAGATGCCACAAAGACACCAAGGATAACACTGAAGGAGCTGCAAAGATCCACAGCGAAGATGGGAGTGTCTGACCATAGGACCACTTTAAGTCATATACACGCCACAGAGTGGGGCTTTATGGAAGAGTGGCCAGAAAAAAAAGCCATTGCTTAAAGAAATAAGAAAACACGTTTGGAGTTTGCACAACAGCATGTGGCGGACCCCCCAAATACATGGAAGAAGATCTCTGGTTAGATGAGATGAAAATTGAATTTTTTGACCATCATGGAAGTGCTATGTGGGGTGCAAACCAAACACTTCCCTTTACCTCAAGAACACCATTCCCACAGTGAAACATGGTGGTGGCAGCACCATGCTGTGGAGATGTTTTTCATTGGCAGGGACAGGAAAACTGGTCAGGATTGAAGGAACAATGTTTTAGTCTGCCATAAATTTGAGGATGGAATGGAGGTTCACCTTGCAGCAGGACAATGACCCTAAACATACTGCTAAAGCTGGTTTAAAGAGTCAAAGCACAGACCTCAATCCAATTGAGAATCTGTGGCATTACTTGAAGATTGCTGTACACCAACGCAGCCCATCTAACTTGAAGGAGTTGGAACAGTTTTGTCTTGAAGAATGGTTGATGTGCTAAGATAATAGAGACGTACACCAAGAGACTTGCAACTGTAATTGCATCAAAATGTGCTCAAGAACTTACTGACTTTGGGGGGGTGAATACATATGCACACTTTTTTTTTCATTTTTAAGTTACTGTTTGTGTCACAATAAAGGATATTTTGCACCTTCAAAGTCATAGGCATGTTGTGTATATCACATGGTGCTAACCCCCAAAGCTCCATTTTAATTTCAGGTTGTAATGCGACAAAACAGGACAAACCCCAAGGGGATGAATACTTTTGCAATGCGCTGCATCTTTAGGAAAGAGCTGTACTATGGCCATTGCTCTCTTCCGGAAGAGTTCGAGTAGGACACTCAAAGCAAGAAATCCAGAGGCTATTGCAACTCTAATTAGGAATTATTAGAAATCTGTTCTTACATTTTATTTGCCTGAGTGATGTTGCTCAGCAAATCGTCATGTTAACAACACTAGCATAGGGAAAATTTTGTTCAGGATATAATTTGCACAAAACTATTATCAACCATTTGCACTTGCCCCTATGGCTTGGTAGCAGCACCCACCCTGCTACACAAGAAATCGTAGTTTGAGCCTCTTGTCCAATCAGGCATGCAGTATGTCATGCTACACGTCACACTTCTACCTGTATGCCCTGGGCTGTTGAGACCAAAGCACGGAGGAAACGTTCTGTCTGGGCTGGAGCTGTGTCCCCAATGTCCACATGTCTATTCTGCAATCGACGTGGGATGGGCAGCACTTTCCAGCTCGTGTCCCTGCGAATGTGGGTGGTGTCAGGTGAATAACCAGGATAAGCATTGGTCAGATCCAAGTGGACTTTCCGAGCAGTTCGCTTCCAGAGGATCTGCAAGCAGACCAAAACAAGTAGTTCACATTTGGGGGCTTGTTTACAAAGCCGCGGTAGCGGTTCGCAATCATTATCGGAGCCGCGGCCCCATTGAAATCAATGGGGCCGCGGCTCCGATAACGATCGCGAACCGCTACCGCGGCTTTGTAAACAAGCCCCTTGGTCTTTCCTATATCCTTCCTAAGTCGCTGTTTGATTGTGTTCTGTAACAACCAAGGAAAATAAAGTCAAAGCAGAAGGGGAAAGTAAAACAAATGACTTTTTAAAAATCGTTTGACGTTGATTAGAACACACCTGCACCTTCCACTGTCTTGCCTCACTAAATAATTACAAGCGTGCAAATGAAAGGACACCATTATGTTTTTTCAGATTCAGGTTCACCCTTATGTTAGAAATGTTTTAAAGATTTACTTTGTTGTTTTTACAAAATATATGTAGAGAAATAGAAATCTATAGGATGCTATTTGCTTGATCACAAAACATTGGCTTACATGCTCAATTTTCTTATGCTGTACAAAATAAAGATATTTTCTTGGCCTTGCAAAACTTAGGTTTCCCCCATACACCCCTCCCTTAGTTTCTAGGCTACTGCACATGACAAATAAAAGAATTAGAAGCTCAAGGACAGAAGGAACACTGAGTGAAACATGCTGATACAAAATTTGCTAGGCGCAGAGAAAGGGAAGAAAGAAACTTAAAAACATGAAAATTAAGACCATGGGCACTAAGGGAGGGGGGATTTCTGAGAACTCATGAGACCGGTAATATAACCATAAAAGGAATAAGGTAAATAAGGGAAGAGGGGTAAAAGGGGCAGGAGTTAGGAGACGTAAACGGAGGCGGAAATTCACATGACCTGAATAAAGATCACTAATAGGTAGGAGATTAGAAGTACCTGCACCAATAGAGTAATAGGGGAGGAATTTGTAGGAGAAATGAATGTAATAAATATGGAACTGTTTATATAATAAAGCATGCTCACTAAAAACAAATTGTGGCCACCCATCTTGCAAGATTGAATAAATAAATAAAAGAAACTTTGGTTTCACTGAAGTGTCTGTTATTGTGATAAAATTATTATTGGTTATTACAGATCGGGCGCTCATCCCGGGATCGTGTCATCGCTGGAGGAGACCCCTGCTGCCAAGGACGGGGAGACATGTCCCGTTGAGTTCAATGGCCTCGTGTATTGGCGACGTGGACTCCAACATCATACTGACAGCAGAATCCGGAGACTGGTAAAAGCAATACAGACTCAGTCAACAAGACCAGATATTAAGTGAGCACAAGCGCGCCAACCAGGTAACTCCGTGCACGGACCAAGGTAAGAAATAAGATTGCAAAGTATTACCTTGATGGTTGGGTATCGAGACAGAGCATTGTGTGTGTGAGACGTGTCCTAGACACGAAGTGAGTGCGGAGTCTTAATCCGCGGTTCCAACACATCCGTGAGGAGTGCAGCCGGAGAGAGGCAAAGTGAAAGACACATTGGTGACAGAAAGTCTCGATGGGAAATAAGGGCTCTAAGGGAAACTCGAGTAAGGATGGGGCTGGCAGACAGTCCATTAGGGAGGACGTTAAGGTATTGGTAGGATAACGACAGAACTAAACACAAGAATAAGGCAAAAATGATAAATAATTATTATTGCTTATTACACGTATGGGTTACCGATGAATCCAGGTCATAAGGGACAGGCTGAGCTAGTCCTGGTTTTACTTTTATTGAATACACCTTAAAGGTATATCTGAATGCAATGGAAGTAAAACCAGGACTGGTTCAGCTTGTCCCCGATGAACTGAAGCACAGTACTGCCAGAAGGCACTAAACCAGTACAGGCCATTCTCTTCTGGCTCAAGATTCAGAACTTCTGCAATGGTCTTTGCACTAAGAAATCAAATCAGAAGCACCCTCAGGGGAGGACTGTGCTACGGGCCGGGCCACCCTGCCCTGCTGCTCTATCGACTTCTTCTTCTTCTGGGAAAACCTCTGATTTGGTAAGGGTCAATTCAAATGTGATTGTTACTTTGCCAAAACCGGTTCAGTTGGCAGTGGTCGGGGTTCCTTTGGGACTCCCTCCTCTACCGGCTGATAAGGAGGTAACTTTAAAGGATCTTTGGGCCGCTTTAAAAACTATTGATGATAAATTGTCCTCAACTTTAAGTTCTTTATGTGATTTCTCCCATGAAACGGTTCTTTCCCTGCAGAAATTAGACGAAAAGGTTTCTCTTGTTGATGCAGCTTTTGTTCGGTTAGAGTCTCAGGTCCTCCCGTTACATTCTGCTAACGTGGTAGGGATTAAAGAGTCCTTAATACTGCATACCAAGGTAGAAGCTCTTGAAAATTCCCTATGTTCTTGTAACCTTTGTTTTTTGAATTTTCCCTACACCTCTCTTCTTGCTCCGAAAATTCTTTTGGACAAATATCTGAAGGAAGTGTTGCTTCTGAATGATCCTATTGATGTGTCTCAGCTTTATTATATTCAGTGTAGTCCTAAACGAGTTGATCCCGTTGAAGGGGGTTTTGATGTAATTGAGCCCTCTATTTCAAATTTAACTGCCTTTTTAGAGGACTCTTTAGAGGTAATTAACTCTCGGTCTACATTAGTTGTTACTTTGAAATCTTTAGACTGTAAACATCGTATCCTTAAAGCTTTTTTCAAATTTAAGTTAGCAACTTTCTGTGGGCATAGGGTGAATATTTTCCCAGATGTTTCGCGCAGCACCCAACTTGGCGGAGGCTTTTTTTAGCCTTAAAGCCTCGGGTTCTATTGTTGGGTGCTACATTCTTTCTTCACTTTCCGTGTAAGTGTATCGTGAATTATGAAGGTGCAACACGTGTTTTTTCAGATGTGGCTCATTTGGAAAAATTTATTTTGGAAAGGCAGGGTTTAGTTGAGGGGGGTGGGGCTGAGTAAAGCGTAGTTACGCACCTGTAACAGGTGTTCTCCAGGAGCAGCAGGAATCAGTCCTCACATATGGGTGTCATCGGCGCCGATGAAGCCCCAGCGGAGCATTTCCCCAGCTTTCTATGAAAGCCTTTGGGAATGCAGGCACGCATGCGCGGTTCCCTTCCCGCCTAAAGGTGCCATCTTACCTCAGTCAAATGACATAGCTAAGAACAGCACACAAAAATGTAAAAATAAACTATGTACAACTGCAACTCCCAGGGGAGGAGGGAGGATTGTGAGGACTGATTCCTGCTGCTCCTGGAGAACACCTGTTACAGGTGAGTAACTACGTTTTCTCCAGGACCAAGCAGGAAGTCAGTCCTCACATATGGGTGACTCCCTAGCTCTGGGCTACCGAGGAACCCAGGCTGAACAAGAGAACTCCCTCTAGTCTCAGCAGCAAAGAAAGGCTTTTCAAGGACACAACCTCCACCGGTAGCCCAACAGAGGGCAGGAGGGCAGGAGTTGCCTAAACCTCAAAGAGATTCCGGAGTACTGCTTGGCCAAAAGCACTGTCCCTACGGGACTCCCTCTCCAGACAGTAATGGGCCACAAAAGTCTGGCTTGAAGACCAAGTTGCAGCCCTGCAGATGTCTACCAAGGGCACAGAGTGGAGATGAGCCACTGAGGCAGCCATTGCCCTGACATGGTGGGCCGTGACCCGACCCTGCAAAGGAAGGTCAGCCACCTTGTAAGCCCAGGTGATACAGTCAGCCACCCAGATGGACAAGGTACGCTTGGACACAGCCAACCCCAACTTATTAGGGTCAAAGGATATGAAGAGCTGAGTAGCCCTCCTATGCCCCTGCATACGGTCAAGATAGAAGGATAAGGCCCACCTACAGTCCAGGGTATGCAGGACTGCTTCAGCCTGGCTTGCATGAGGACTAGGGAAGAATGTTGGAAGAACCACCTCCTGATTGAGGTGGAAAGAGGAGACAACCTTTGGGAGGAACTTTGGATGAGTCCTGAGGACTACCCTGTTCCTATAAATCCTGGTGTAAGGCCTATCACAGACCAGGGCCTGAAGCTCACTCACTCGCCTAGCCGAGGTAAGGGCTATTAGGAAGAGTGTCTTCCAGGATAAGAAGCGTAGTGGACAAGTAGCCATCGGCTCAAAAGGTGGGCGAGTCAGTTGCAGCAAGACCACATTCAACTCCCACTCAGGGGCAGGGGGACGGATAGGAGGCTTGAGCAAAAGCAAGCCCCTGAGAAAGCGGGACACCAAGGGGTGACCCGACAAAGAATGTCCCTCCACCAGTGAGTGGTGAGCTGCTAGAGCGGAGAGGTGGACCCGAACAGAATTGGACTTAAGTCCCTGATTTGATAAGTGCAGTAAGTACTGAAGCTCTACTGGCACAGTACAGGAGAAAGGGTCCTCTGTACGTAGCTGACACCACACAGAAAACATTTTCCATTTGAGAGCATAGGTTTTCCTAGTGGACTGTTTCCTAGAGGCTAGGACAACCTCCTCAACTTCCTGAGGTAGGCCCCAGGGAGCCAAAACTACCCTTGCAGCCTCCAGGCCATCAAATTGAGAGCTTTGAGATTGGGGTGCAGAAGGGAACCCTGAGGGAACCCTGCTCCTGCGAGAGAAGGTCGGGTTGCAACCCCAGAGGCAGTGGAGGATCCACCGCCAGTTGAAGCAGAAGAAGAAACCAAGGCTGTCTCGGCCACCTGGGAGCCACCAGCAGGACCGAGGCCTTGTCCTGAAGAATTTTGAAGAGAGTTCGGGCCACCAAGGGCGTGGGAGGAAACGCATACAGGAGGCCCTGAGACCATGGAATCAGAAAAGCATCTGCTGCTATTCTCAGAGGATGCGGTTGCCTGGAGCAGAACTTTGGCAGTTGCTTGTTCATTGGGCTGGCAAAGAGATCTACCAAAGGGAGACCCCATTTTAGGAAGATCTTCTGAACTACTGAAGGATGCAGCTGCCACTCGTGGGGCTGCAGAATTCTGCTTAATCTGTCTGCCAGGTAGTTGTCCTGGCCTGGAAGGTACACAGCCTTGAGGAGCATGTTGTGCTTGAGGGCAAATGAACAAAGGTCCTGAGCCTCCCGACAAAGGATTCTGGACCCAGTCCCGCCCTGTTTGTTCACATAAAACATGGCTACTTGGTTGTCTGTCTGAACCAGGACAGATTGATGAGCCAGGGTAGGAGAGAAAGCTTTGAGTGCTAATTGAATAGCTCTGAGTTCGAGGAGATTGATCTGCTGTGCAGCTTGTCAGACGGCTGCCTGGGTGAGAATCTTCACACTCTTGGCAAGTGCATATTTCTATATGATTTGCAAGGTATTGTGGGCAATGTAGTTCATTCACACCAGACACAGCTGCTGACAATAATTTAGTGGTGCTCTTGGGTAAAGCCAATAAGATATTTATTTATGGGGTTATTTCTCCCAACACAGATATGCTTGGTAGCACATAAATTAGGTTACTTGCTTTCAGTGTTAACTTGGAAAAACAAAGTTAAAATCAGGAAAACAACAAATGAAAAGCCACAAAGCAAGAAACAAACTGTTCTTTTCAGGTTAACTTCTGATTACTTCCCACATAGATACAGAAGTGATTCTCTCCTAGCTCACAAGCAATTAGGTAAGGCTTAATTGCTAGCAGTTACCAGCTGAAACCCCTTAGCTGGCTTGCCTTCCACTGTGTGGGTCAAATCCTGCTTCAGGAGCTTTTCTGAGTAGATTAAAGAACAAATTTGTATTTCTTTGTGATGGTTGCTGTACTTTATAACAGAAAGTTACCAACGGAGCTTAGATAGAGAGCAGTCCATATAAACAGGATCCTCATCTGCTATTATTCCCCCTTGTTCAACAAGCATGGGTTCAATATCATGGATTGGCACAGATGAATCTCTCAATGGAGCATTTTCAGGAGAATACTTGTTTCCCTGCTGTCTTTCAAGGTTATAGCTAGGGCATAGATCAGTGTTCATACCTGAGCTTCCATTGCTGCTAGAGTTCCTCTCTATATAGCCTGGCCAGTATGTAGTCCAGTTCTTATGTCCAGCCTTCCAATCCAGATCCCTGGACACTGGATCTCTCTTCACATACCTTCTGACACAGGTCTTAGGGTCCCTTCCACGTGCAGCCGTCTCCCTCACAGGTAGCCTCTGGTGATTCCTAGCTCTGCAGCACCATTCCTCTGGCTTTCCCCAGTCCAATGGTGTATGCTGGCCCTTGGAATACCTCCCAGTATACGTACTGCTTTGGACTCTTCTAGACCTCTCAAAGGCTTTTCTCTTCCTTCTTCCAAAGGGTCTCTTTCCCTCTCTGTCCGTCCGGTTTGGCTTCTGCTTCTGATGATCCTTCAGATGAAACTGATGATCAAACTCAAGCTGATTCTCAGGATACTGAGGACAATTCTCTGGATATCCAAGGTGATCATGAAGATGGTCATCTGTAGAATAAACTCTACTCTTATTCTGCTTAGATGAGTGCTCCTCCCTAACACAGCGCAGCTGTGCTGAATCAGGCCCTGCCCTTTGAGATGAGTGCTTAGGGATTACCTCATAGCCCTCCTGATTGAACACACGTTTCCCCACTTCAGCTCCTCTAATGGCTGTTGGAAACCTGGTGCATTCTGGGACTGGTAGTCTTTTATGGCAAAATTCTGTTTTCATATTTCTACCAGAACTGACAGGTTGCTTGTTCAGAGTCACTTCACCTTTTCTATAGCTCCTTCCTGAGCTATGATAAGCTTCCTTATCACATACCCCCCCTGCTTAAGTTATTACGGACTGGACTTCCGGTGATGCGGTGAGCAGGAGCAGACGCACGCTGCTTGAGCTCCGGGCCCCCTCGCCCCTCCGGCACCGATAAATGTGACACCGGGGGTTAAGTTTGGGGTCTCTCGCCCCCCCCGGAGCTCCCCCAACTGGATCGTGGCAGGGGATGGTGCCCCGATACTCCCAGCTCACCCTCACATGACGATCCGAGGAGGAAGCGGCCTGGACCCGGACAGCAGACGCCGCATGGTAGGAGAGGCCGCGCTGCGGGGGAGAGGAGACTCGCTGAAGACTTCGGCGGCGGGTGGAGCGGGGTCCCGCGGCTGCGGCAGCTCATCGGGCGGTGCACTTTGCCCTTTCCCGCCCCCCCCCGCGTGACAGCAGTGCCGGATCTGAGAGAGGGGCTGAAGTGGCGGCTGCGAGGGGAGGCAGAGAGTTGTCGAGGGGCCTTGATCGTGGCCGCTGCCTGTTTGACCGCCCCCCCCCCCACGTGATCCTTGAGGGCCGAATATCTCCAGCACACGGAGGACGGAGACCAGTGCCTTGCCCTTGGCATGTGAGAGCCTGTAACCTACCTTAAACACATGGGAGCTGTACCTCCCTGCCTCTGCCACGCCGGAGCCTCCGAATGACGCCCTGCCACCAGCACACAAAAGCCTGTGACCTGTACCCGACGCCCAGTCTTCGGCGCAACGGAGTCTGAGACCTGTGCTCTGCGTTAAGCGCATTGGAGCTGCAACCCGCACCTTCCCTTCAACGTCCAAGAACCGGGGCCCGGTGCCCTATCCTTGGCTCTCGGAGGTCTAAGCCCTGCCCTTGCTGCCGGCGCATAAGAGCACAGACGCCTGAGACACGTGCTCTATCTTTAGTGCACAGCAGCCTGAGACTCGCACCCTGCTTCCAGCGCACGGGAGCCTGAGAGGAGTCGGTGGCGCCTGAGTCTTGGGACGGGGCCTGTACAGCGCACCTTGGAGGAGGGCAACTAAAGCCTTCGTCGCCCGGCGGTGAGGTGAGGGGAAGGGGGTTGGGACCCCCCCTCCCTTGCAGACCACAACAGCGGCCCTGGCGATGGCGGCGAAGGGAGGCCGACGAATGGAGAAGGAGAAGACCCCCCTGCAGCCAAGGGGGGGGGGAGCAATCCTCGCCGTCGAAAGGAGAGGCTAAAGTCCCGGCGGGGATGGTAGACGAAATCTCCGTGGCTGTGGCAGGGGCGCTGTCGGCGCAGTTTGACGACCTGCGGAGCCGCATGGACCTAATCCAATCCTCCGTGGAGGCCCTGGGCAACCGACTGCAAGAGGCGGAGCACCGGATAGAGAGGTCGGAGGAGCACGTGCTGGAGCTACAGCAGGAGATGGCCCGGATGAAAAAATTACTCCAGGGGCAGGAGGCTAAGCTCGACGACCTCGAAAATAGGTCCCGCCGTAATAACTTGAGATTTCTAGGGGTCCCGGATGCCATAGAGGATCGGGATTTACAACCGTACGTAGAAGACCTGGTGAAACACATTCTGGTGAATGATCCCGAAGGCACTCTAGTACAAATAGAGAGGGCGCACCGGGTCGGGCCTAGGAGAACCAGTGACGGCCGACCTAGAGTGGTCCTGGCACGGTTCCTGAGATTCCCACAGAAGGAAGCGGTCCTGCGTGCTGCGCGAAAGAAAGGGACCATCCAAAAGGACAATGTCCGGATACGCATCGTCCAGGATTACTCAGCGGCCCTGGGACAGCGACGACGAGAGTATGGACCCCTGTGCCAGATCCTGATAGACAATAATATCAAATTTATGGTGCAATACCCCGCACGGCTGATTTTCACCCATGGCGGGACCCGCCGGTCTTTTGACTCCGCGACAGCAGCAACGCCCTACGTGGAGGAGATACAGCGGAGGGCCGCAGTGGCGGTCGAGTCCTGAGGACTAGAGGTGGAGACTATTTCTCTGAAGAACAAGCCGGGAGCCTTCACTTTGGACTGTAGAAGAGATGGTGATGGTAACCGGGATGGGGGAGGGGGGAGCTAAGGGGTTTGTTTACATTACCCTCAAGTGTTGGTTGTTTTCTTTGGGTGTGGGGGTGGGCAGGGGACGGCCCGAGTAGCTGGGGGTGTCTGCTGGAGGGGGGGGAAGCGGGGAGGGGGACAGAACCTGGAGGGGGGAGAGTCTCGGGGGGGACCCCGGATGGCCCGGCGGGGATGGTAGACGAAATAATGGCGGTATAATGGCGGTATAATGGCGGTATAATGAGCCGGTATAATGGCGGGGTGGGGGGGTACCTTACGCATCTAGGAATTCACTGAGGAGGCGAGGAGGATGGTAGTAGAAATAAAGAATTGGAGTGGGGAGGAGAGGGGGTGGAGAAGGGATAGGAGGGGGGAGGGAAGGGATAGGGGAGTAGAGAGGGAGGGGTGGGGGGGAGAGAGGGAAGGGGAGGAGAAGGAGAGCTGTATCTTAGGGGACCAGTAGAGGAGGGGATGGTGCGAGGACCATTTTGGGAGGGAAATGGGGGAGGACCCCAGGCTGGGGGGGTGTCTTCCCTACATTCTGTATGGTATATAACAGATACTATTGAGCCTAGTCTAGTACTGCATGCCGCTTAAGATCATTTCTTGGAATGTGTGTGGTCTGGGCAGCCCGATTAAACGGGCAAAAATTTTGCAGGCCCTGGCAAGGCAGGGGGCGGACATCGCTATGCTCCAGGAAACCCACCAGACCGCCGAAGAGCACCGTAAGCTATGCCGGGAGTGGGTGGGACAGGTCTGGGGGGCCCCGGCCCTTGGTAAGAAAGGGGGGGGTAGCACTTTTGATACACAAACGTGTCCGGATGGAGGTGGTGAAGGACTTGGTCGATCCGTCGGGCAGATTTGTACTGGTGCAGGGAGTCCTTGAGGGGAGGCCGGTAATTCTCGGTAACGTGTATTGTCCCAATGTGCTTGACTTGTCCCTTTATGCGCGCCTTGCCTCTAAAATTGAGACGTTACCGGAGATCCCCGTTATCCTGGGGGGTGATTTCAACGGGGTCATGGATGTCGACCTCGATACCTCAAAAGGGGGAGAGCAAAGAGACAGGATGGCGACGGTTCGGGCATTACGACGACTCTGCTCTAGGTTGGGGCTGGTGGACCCATGGCGCTTATTACATCCGGTCGAGCGGGATTACAAGCATCAGTCCCGGGCTCATGGCACGAGCGCACGTATAGATTACTTGTTGCTGTCCACCGGGCTGTTTGCCACCGTTGGGGATGCCCAGATAGGGCCTGTGGAGATCTCTGATCATGCTTATGTTTGGCTGGAGGTCCTTTGGAGTGGGAGTACTCCTCGAGCCTTTCAATGGCGTTTTCCCCTGGAATTATATAGAGACGCGCAATTTCGTTCCTTTATTCAGAGGCGGTGGCAGGAATTTGAAGCTGATCATAAGGGTCACCAGGATGACCCAGAGTTGCTCTGGGAAACGGCGAAGGTCGTATTGCGGGGAGATATAATCGGGTTCCTGGCCAGGAAAAGAAGATTGAGGGCCGAACGTATCATTGAACTCGAGAGATTGGTGACCAAGCTAAGACGCCGATGGGCCCATACTCCCACCGCCGGGCTTAGAAAGCAGCTGTGGGACTCCCAAACGGAACTAAATGAACTCCTACACCAGAGGGCTAAGAAGTCAGTGTTATATTATCGCTACCAATTGTATCGATACGGGGACAAGCCCGGGAAGTTATTGGCCCGGTGCCTTCGGGGACCCAGGGGCTCGAAACTGGTGCCAGCCTTGCGAGATGAATCGGGGACTTTACATAGGGAGAACCCGGCCATAGTGCGTATTTTCCGATCCTTTTTTCAGAACCTTTATGCCGCGGAGGCGACCTCCCTCACGCAGATGGCAGATTATGTGCGGCGACTGGACTTGCCTTGCCTATCGTTAGAGCAAAGAGCACAGTTGGACCGGCCGATTACGGTAGCTGAGCTGCAAGGGGCTATTTCAAAAGCTAGTTGTTATAAAACCCCTGGATCGGATGGCCTGGGTGCCGAACTCTACAAGATTCTTAATGAACAGATTTCCCCAATGTTGGCCGCCGTACATAATCGGAGAGCACAGCAAGGTTACTTTCGGTGGGGGGCCAATCATGCTCACATCGTTCTTATCCCCAAGCCGGCAAAGGACCCTCTTTCGGCGGCCTCGTATCGTCCCATCTCTTTACTTAATTTCGATCTTAAATTAATGGCTAAGATCTTGGCAGACCGACTGGCGGAGTTTTTGGGGCAACTAGTGCATGAGTCACAGGTCGGTTTCGTTAAGGGGCGATATGCGGTCCGTAACTTACGCAAGATCATCGCGTCCCTAGAGTGGGTCCAGCATAGACATCTGTCCTCTCTGTTGGTCAGCTTTGATGCGGAAAAAGCTTTTGACCGGGTGGACTGGCAATATTTGAAATTTATCCTCCCACAATATGGTATAGGGCCGTTGTTTTGTAATATGGTCGCGAGTTTGTATGCCAATCCGACCGCTGCGATACTTTGTAACGGGGTAGTATCAGACAACTTCCCGCTGCAAAGGGGGACTCGCCAGGGCTGCCCCCTATCTCCTCTTCTCTTCGTTCTCTCGTTGGATCCGCTCCTGCGGCAAGTGGCGGGTATGCGGACAATTCAGGGAGTGGGTGTTGGCAAACAGGAATTTAAGATTTCAGCCTTTGCTGACGATTTATTGGTGCACTTGCTTTCCCCTGGGGAATCCCTGCCTCTTCTTATGCAAGAGCTTCGAGCCTTTGGGCAGTTCGCAGGGATTAGTATTAACAGGGATAAATCCGAAGCCCTGGATGTCTCAGGCCGACTTCGGGGCAGCTGGGTGGGCGAGTTCCCCCTTCGATGGGCTGAGCGTCAGTTCATATACTTGGGGATTGTACTGTCTTGTCAGCCAGGTCAACTGTATGAGAGTAACTTGCGACGGCAGTTGAATAAGGTAAGAACTCAGCTGCAAGCATGGCGGCCTCTCCCCCTGTCTCTAATGGGGAGAATCTCGGCGATTAAACTGGTCATCCTGCCGCGAATTTTATACTGGTTACAGACCCTCCCTGTATGGATCCTCCGACGGGACATTCGGCGTTTCGAGGCGGAGTTTCGGGGCCTCCTTTGGGGGGGGTCGAGAGCACGTATCTCCTATCGTCGTCTGGTGGGGAGGGTGCGCTGTGGGGGGTGGGGGCTCCCGGATCTTGGGGCCTATGCACTGGCTTGCCAGTCCCGCCACCTAGGGGACTGGCTGGGTGACACTGATCTTTATACTCCCCGGGCCTTTGAGGAGGCCTACGTGGCACCCCACTCCCTCAAAGCCCTTTTGCATTTGGAGGTACGTAGGTGGCCTACACACTTGGCGGACAGTGTGTTATTGGCACCGGTTTGTAAGACGTGGAGGTATTTAAATGCCTACTGGGGTCGCCGCTGGCAGGTGTCGAGCTGGTTACCCATTCAGGGCAATGCCAACTTTACCCCGGGCACTGAAACCGCTGCGTTCCATCTGTGGGGAGAGAGAGGTATGCATACTTTGGGCCATGTGGTGGACTTGGCGGGCCAACCCAAGCCCTTTCCTGCATTATCCTGTGAGTATGAGTTGGGGCCCCGGCAGTTTTTCGCGTATATGCAAGTGGCCCACTATGTGGCTTCCCTTCCGCGGACGGAACTGTGTAGCGATCGTTCGGCCCAGATAATAGCATTCTTTGGTTTTGGCGAAGTTGAACGGCCATCTATTCGGACTTTTCACCTTAGGTTGGAGCAGTCTCGACCGCAGCCGGACTATAGCGATGTAGAACGGGCCTGGGGGGTGGAAATGGGGCAGGAGATTCCCCCTGGCACGATTCTGGAGGCCCTTCGGAGAGTGGCGAGCCTGGCAGATGGTGCCCGCTGGCGGGAAATACAGCTTAAGTGTTTGACTAGGGTTCACCTCTCCCCACGGCGGGCCCTTCGATGCCACTTGACTGCGGATGGTCGCTGCCCACGATGTGCGGAGCCTCTGGCGACATTATATCATATGTGGTGGGGGTGCCGACGGATACGCCCATACTGGCAGAGAATTGCCTCATTTATGGCCGACCTTCTTGGACAACCTGTTTACTGGGACGCTGCCCTGATCGTTTTGGACCACATGGGCCTCACCTCTCCGAAGGGGAAATGGAGTCGTTGGCTGGTGCGGAAGGCATGTCTGGTGGGCAAAGGGCCAATACTACGTGGGTGGAGGGACAGCCTCCCTCCCTCCTTTTGGGAGTGGCGGAACTCCTTCCACCAACTTATGCTCCTGGAGTGTAGGGCTGCTCGAGGCCATGTTAAGCGATGGTCCGCCTTCTGGCTATTGTGGGAGCCCTATATTCAAAATCTCAGTCCTCGGACCCGCAATGTCATCCTGCAACTAGGCTATTGATGCCCCGATTAGCAGGGGGAGATTTCTGGATGATCCACACGGAGGTATATACTGGTCCTATTTGGTAATGCTTGGGAGGGTGGGGGGGTTAACCAGGGGGAGGTTGGGTGGGGGAGGGGGGATGGGGACATTGTTCAAAAATCATGTAACCATCTATGTGTTCCGCCCCCTGGGGATCAGAGTCCACCCCAGGGAGCGACTGTTACCAGTTGTGTATTTGCCGTTCCTGTTTGATGGTTTATAAATAAAACTTTGAAAAAAAAAAAAGTTATTACGGACTGGTGTCACTGGTGAAACTTCTTTCCTACAGTCCGTAATACCTACGAGAGTGTTATCTTTTTGAAGCTCACTTACTTCCTGACTGGCTTCAGGGTCATTATTATTTACAGGCCTCTCCTTCCAAGACTTAAGTACATTAATATGGTAGGTCTGCCTACGCCCTCTTGCATTTTCTACCATATAAGATACTGGGCTCACTTGTTTAACAACCTTCCATGGCCCTTTCCACTGTACTTCAAATTTTGGGGCTGTACCTGCTACTTGAACCAACACCTTTTCACCAATGCTTAATTGGCGGCTTTTGGCCTTCCTATCATACCACCCTTTCTGGCGCACTTGACTGTCCTGCAGGTTCCTCTCAGCAACCTGTGACGTCCTTTTCAAAGTGCTCTCAAGTCACGTAGAAACAGTGGCACCTCCTGACTTCCTGGTTCAGGATCAATCCATTGTTCCCTCAAAATGTCTAACAAACCCCGTGGAGCCCTACCATACATCAATTCATATGGAGTTACACCTAGGGACACCTGAATTCTTTCCCTGCAGGCATACAAGGCAAAAGGCAATAACATATCCCATTCTTTTACCTCTCCTGCTAAGCCCCTTCTCAACATTTGTTTGAGAGTTTGGTTGAATCTCTCCACCAAACCGTTTGATTGTGGATGGTAGGCTGAGGTTTTCACGTGATGAATGCCAAAGGCATCCCAGACCTGGGCCAAATATTTGGATACAAAATTGGACCCTCGGTCAGTCAACACCTCTCTTGGGAATCCCACTTCACAAAACAATTTTACTAGCTCTAAAGCTATTGTTTTTGCAGAAACATTCCTCAATGGTATGGCCCAGGGAAACCTTGTTGCCTGATCTACCACAACTAGGATGTATTGGAAACCTCGGGGCGTTTTGACTAATGGGCCTACAATATCCATGGCAATGCGACCAATTGGGTCTGTGATAATTGGCATGGGAATCAATGGCACCACCGGTGGGTGAGCCGCTGTAACTCGCTGACACGCTGGACATGCAGCACAAAACTGGGCAGTTTCTTTGAAAATACCTGGCCAGTAAAAATGCTTAAGTATTTGATCCAGCGTTCCTTGCATCCCTTTATGACCTCCAACTGGATGATCATGTGCTAGTCTAAGTACTAGCCCTTTGAAAGTTGTGGGTACCACCAATTGTTTACGTATGGTCCCATTTCTGGGGTCCTGACTCTCTCTATATAATATTTCATTATCTAGTCTGAATCTGGGCAATTCCTCCCTGACCTCCTGAGCATACTTAAAAGCTCGGGTGAGAGCTTGATCAGCTCGCTGCTCTTGTGGAAAGTTAGGAAACTTTGCCACTAACTCAGCTGGCACCCAGGGTAAACTTTGACCAGCTAACATCTCAGCCCTACCCTGTGCTCTGCAAAGTCTCTCACGCCGCTTTTGTGCTTTCAACTTTCTTACTTTACCAGATGATGGGGTTATTAAATCATCATGAGAGGGTAAATCTCCTAATAACTCTGCCTGCTCCCCCTCCTCCTTCTGCTGGCTCTCTACCTTAGCCTGCGAGCGGGTGGATACAAGGCCCCCCTTATTACCCATAGTTTGGCCTTCTGGAAGCTTAACCATCTTTTTAGCTGGGGTCTGAGGACTTCCAAATAAAGGCCCAGGAGCTATTACCATTAAACCTTCTCCCTCCTTCTTTCCTAGTCCTTCCACTAGACCCTGCTTAAATCTTGGCCAGTCTCTTCCTAGAACCAAATCAAAGGGTAGCCTAGGCACCACTGCTAACAGGACTTCCTCTTGTTCCCCCAGGCACTTAACCTTTAGCCTATAGGTGGGATATGATGTTGCAGCACCATGAATGCATCTGATGTGAACTTGGCTTTCAGGGGTTCTAGGCACAAATCCTTCTTGGGCCTCTATCCTCTTCCAAAGCCTTTTTGACATCATACTCTGGTCTGCCCCAGAGTCTAATAATGCATTTGTGGTAATTCCTTGCACATCAACCATCAAAAGAAATCCTTCTTTGGGCTGTTTTAAATCCACCCCCATTAAGCTAGTGTGTGTCTGGCATCTCTTTTTTAAATGTCCCCATTTTCCACACTTGAAACATTTCTTTCTATTCCACTGTGTCATCTGGTTTGATACAGTACATTCATTTTCAGAAACATTTTTAATTATTTTCTTTTCTGATACAGCACATCTTGCCTCAGTACCAATCTTCAGAGGGTCACCCATTCTATGGCAAGCCTGCGTGGTTTCCAAGAATCTCTCTGCTAGCATGGTTGCCTCTCCAAGATTTTGGCAATTTTGCTGTATAAGGAAAGTGTGCAAATCTTTAGGGACCGCAGACATAAATTGTTCAAGCATTATAATGTCTAATAACATTTCTACCATCTTTTGCTCAGGCTCCAACCATTTTACAGCTAAACCTCTGATTCTCTGACTCAGAGCCCTGGGTGTTTCACCCACTCTCAATGTAGTAGCTCTAAACATTTGCCTATACTCTGAAATAGACAACCCTAGGCGATCTCTAATAGCAGCCTTTACATCCTTATAATTCAAAGCCTGGGCTGCTGGCATTGCTCTATAAGCTGCAAGCGCCTCTCCAGTTAATGAGGCTGCTAGCCTTACTGCCCACTGGGTCTCTGGCCATGCTAATGCCTGTGCCACTCTTTCAAAAGACTCTAGAAAATCATCAACATTATCATCTGGAGTTAGCTTCCCAAAACTAAATGCCCCAATCCCTTGATTGAGTCCCACACTGTCCACATGTGATGTACCAGTGTTTACTGCTGGTCTTGCATCTATTCCACTTTGGTTCTTCAGCTCAACTAGGGCTTGCACCAGATCAAGCACTGGCCTCTGCTGGTCCATTAAGGCTCTCATAGCAGTGTCCTGAGCCTGCTGTGCTAGCTCCTGCTGCCTGCTGAACTGGGCTGCCATCCACTCAGCTAGTTCCCTTGAATCCATCTGGAACCCTGTAAGAAAATAAAGAAAAAAAAACCCAAAGTGCACCACCTTCAAAACAGGTGTGTTTTTTTCTATTTTTTATTTTTTTTCTCAATTACCCCTGTGCCTTACTCCCATCCACCACTAGACATGCCCAGGTACTTATTACCTTGTCTCAGTGATGAATCCAGCTCTGCACAGGGTCTTTTCCTCCTGGGACAGCTTCTTCTCCTCCAAAGTGCAGTTGAGGGAAAATCTTTTTTTCCAGCTTTAAACTTGAACTGTAGTTGTAATCCTCAGCAAGTAAATCCCCTTTTGTGCAAAAGCAATCTGAAAAACTACGCCATTTGTCAGACGGCTGCCTGGGTGAGAATCTTCACACTCTTGGCAAGTGCATATTTCTATATGATTTGCAAGGTATTGTGGGCAATGTAGTTCATTCACACCAGACACAGCTGCTGACAATAATTTAGTGGTGCTCTTGGGTAAAGCCAATAAGATATTTATTTATGGGGTTATTTCTCCCAACACAGATATGCTTGGTAGCACATAAATTAGGTTACTTGCTTTCAGTGTTAACTTGGAAAAACAAAGTTAAAATCAGGAAAACAACAAATGAAAAGCCACAAAGCAAGAAACAAACTGTTCTTTTCAGGTTAACTTCTGATTACTTCCCACATAGATACAGAAGTGATTCTCTCCTAGTTCACAAGCAATTAGGTAAGGCTTATTTGCTAGCAGTTACCAGCTGAAACCCCTTAGCTGGC
This sequence comes from Ichthyophis bannanicus, assembly GCA_033557465.1. NCBI lineage: Eukaryota > Metazoa > Chordata > Amphibia > Gymnophiona > Ichthyophiidae > Ichthyophis > Ichthyophis bannanicus. The sequence goes on along the minus strand of CM066032.1, from coordinate 1,852,147,060 downwards.
TTGCCTTCCACTGTGTGGGTCAAATCCTGCTTCAGGAGCTTTTCTGAGTAGATTAAAGAACAAATTTGTATTTCTTTGTGATGGTTGCTGTACTTTATAACAGAAAGTTACCAACGGAGTTTAGATAGAGAGCAGTCCATATAAACAGGATCCTCATCTGCTATTATTCTCCCTTGTTCAACAAGCATGGGTTCAATATCATGGATTGGCACAGATGAATCTCTCAATGGAGCATTTTCAGGAGAATACTTGTTTCCCTGCTGTCTTTCAAGGTTATAGCTAGGGCATAGATCAGTGTTCATACCTGAGCTTCCATTGCTGCTAGAGTTCCTCTCTATATAGCCTGGCCAGTATGTAGTCCAGTTCTTATGTCCAGCCTTCCAATCCAGATCCCTGGACACTGGATCTCTCTTCACATACCTTCTGGCACAGGTCTTAGGGTCCCTTCCACGTGCAGCCGTCTCCCTCACAGGTAGCCTCTGGTGATTCCTAGCTCTGCAGCACCATTCCTCTGGCTTTCCCCAGTCCAATGGTGTATGCTGGCCCTTGGAATACCTCCCAGTATACGTACTGCTTTGGACTCTTCTAGACCTCTCAAAGGCTTTTCTCTTCCTTCTTCCAAAGCTGGGGTCACCAACCTCCAGAGGGCTGCGGGCCGCACAGCCGACTACCGGGAGCCTCGCGGGCCGCACCCCCCTTCTCCCCGCCCCCGCGAAAAAAAACAACAAACGCAAAATGATGAAAACAATGGCTGATCACCTTTATTGAATTTAATGAGATGGCTGATGATTCATGCTAGCAGACAAACGCTTAAAGTCCGGCTTCACAGATGACACTGACAGGAGAAGGGACGCTTGCAGGTGGTCGTCGGTGAGCTGCGAGCGCGTGGATACAATGGCGGGAATCCTTGGCGGGCCGCACGTAATGTTAACCGGGGTAGAGCCTCGCGGGCCGCACGAAGGGACCTCGTGGGCCGCAGGTTGGTGACCCCTGTTCCAAAGGGTCTCTTTCCCTCTCTGTCCGTCCGGTTTGGCTTCTGCTTCTGATGATCCTTCAGATGAAACTGATGATCAAACTCAAGCTGATTCTCAGGATACTGAGGACAATTCTCTGGATATCCAAGGTGATCATGAAGATGGTCATCTGTAGAATAAACTCTACTCTTATTCTGCTTAGATGAGTGATCCTCCCTAACACAGCACAGCTGTGCTGAATCAGGCCCTGCCCTTTGAGATGAGTGCTTAGGGATTACCTCATAGCCCTCCTGATTGAACACACGTTTCCCCACTTCAGCTCCTCTAATGGCTGTTGGAAACCTGGTGCATTCTGGGACTGGTAGTCTTTTATGGCAAAATTCTGTTTTCATATTTCTACCAGAACTGACAGGTTGCTTGTTCAGAGTCACTTCACCTTTTCTATAGCTCCTTCCTGAGCTATGATAAGCTTCCTTATCACAAGCTTCCCAAGGAGACCACAGGCCCTGGGTGCACCTGCCTAGACAATGAGCTCCCCAGCCCTGCAGGGAGGCGTCTGTGGTCATTACCACCGTGTACCCAGGAATCTGAAAAGGTACCCCCTTCAGTAGATTGGGTGGGTGCAGCCACCAGTTGAGGGAGTACAGAAATTGTCTGTACACCCTTATCCTGTCTCTGAGGCTGCCTGTGGCCTGTGACCACTGAGTCCGAAGGCACTACTGTGCAGGCCTCATATGGAGCCTGGCATTGGGGGTCACATGTACTGTCGAAGCCATGTGATCACTGGATTTCATTTGGATCCACGTAATTATTATTTCATTCATTCACCCCAACCCTGTTGTTGCAATTTATTATCTCTTGTATATAGTACAATCCTGTTGTTGTAATTATTATCTCTGTATATAGTTCAACCCTGTTAGCCAAGTTGGTACTCCTGTTCCTTGTAAAACCAAACAGAATGTTGTATTGGTCGTTTTTTTATATTGTAAACCACGCTGATACCGAATAGTGCGGTATATAAGCAAATGTAATAAATAAATAAATAAATAAAAATGTGGCCAAGCAGCCTCAGGCAGAGTCTGGCGGAGACCAGTGACCTGCTGAGAAACTGATTTGCCAAGGCCATCAACCTTTGGGCCCTGTCCTCTGGCAAGAAAGCCTTTGCCAGCAGAGAGTCCAGCCTTGCTCCTATGAACTCCAAGTTCTGGGAGGGGAGCAAAGTGGACTTTGTGAAGTTTATGACAAACCCCAGGCTTTGAAGAAGAACAATAGTCCTGAGGGTGGCATGTCTGGCCTCCTGGCACGTCTGACCCCTGATGAGCCAGTCGTCCAGATAGGGGAAGACAAAGATTCCCTGATTTCTCAGGTAGGCCGCCACCACTGCCAGGCATTTGGTAAAGATCCTGGGAGCGGAGGTGAGGCCAAAAGGCAGCACTCTGTACTGATAATGGTTTCCTCCCACAATGAACCTGAGGTACTTTCTGTGGTCTGGATGAATGAGGATGTGAGTGTACGCATCCTTTAGATCTAAGGAGCATAGTCAATCTCCCTGCTGGAGGTAGGGCAGAAGTGTTCCAAGAGTAAGCATCTTGAACTTTTCTTTCTCTAGGAACTTGTTGAGGTTCCTGAGGTCCAGAATGGGTCGAAGGCCACCAGTTCTTTTGGGCACCAGGAAATACCTGGAGTAGAATCCATGACCTTGCAAGTGGGGAGGCACAGGCTCCACCGCCCTGTCCACCAACAGACCTTGAAGCTCTTGAAGGAGAAGGTCTGTGTGCAGGGGAGGCCTTGGAGGCTCCCCTGGAAAGTAAGGAGGAGGCAGTTGGTGAAAATGCAGTGCATAGCCCTTGTGGACTATGTCCAACACCCAACTGTCCCCGGTGATGAGGGGCCACTGGTGGGCAAAGAGGGCGAGGCGACCTCCTGTGCAGGGTTGGGAGAGCAGGGAAGGAGAGGCTACGCTCAAGGAGTCAAAAACCCCCACCCTGCTGAGTGGGAGCAGGGGCCGGAGGCTTGGGGGTCCTCTACCTACGGGGCCCATTACCCTGCCCCTTGGCTTGCTGACCCTGGGGTGCAGCTTGGGCAGCCTGATATTGAAGGTACTGTTTGTAGGCAGTGCCCTTCCTCGGGTAAAAGGGCTTTTTACCCGAGCCCTTCTTTTTATGAGAAGGGGCAGAGGTCTTCCTAGACAGCCTTGTCCGTGTAAGGTGCTCTGTTTCGAGCTGAGCGGCCTTCTCGGTCATGGGTTTGCCAAAAAGGTTTTCACCTCGGCAAGGGACATCGACCAACTTGTCCTGAACCCATGGCTCGAGGTCTGATGACTGCAGCCATGCCTGGCGTCGAGCCACGATGCCGGCTGCCGCAACTCGGGCCGAAGCCTCAAAGCCATCGTAGGCGGCGTGGAACATGAACTTCGAGCAGTCCCGAATCCCCGAGGACAAGGACTTAAATCTCTGCAAGGGTTCCCCGGAGAGTCCAGCAGAGAACCCGGCCAACTCCTTGGCCAGGTCCCGCAAGTACATGCCCATGTACAGCTGGTATGACTGGACACGGCAAGCAAGCATCGAGCCCTGGAAGCACTTTCTACCGATGCCATCGAGGTTTCGGGCCTCCATGCCAGGGGGCACCGCGGAGTGCATATTCTGGCTCTTCAGACGATGCATGGCCGATTCCACAACCATAGAATGGTGTGGTAGCTGTGCCTTCTGAAAACCAGGGCTCTTTCTGAGTCGATAGATCGAGTCGACTCGCTTGTTTAGAACCGGCGCCGAGGCCGGTGCCTCCCACATACGGAAGAGGAGCCATTCCAGCATCGGAGGAACCGGGACAGTAAAGGCCTCCTTCGGAGGAGAGTCATACTGCAGCGCCTCGAGCTCTTCAGCTCGAGGCTCTTCCTCGGGGTCCGCCGGAATAGCCAAGGCAGTGGCCATATCCCGGACGAACTCCAAGAACCGAGTATCCTCCGGAGGGGATCTACTCCAGGGCTCAGACTGTGGTGAGTCCGACGGGACACACCGAATCTTGAACGTATCGGGAGACTCCTCGTCCTCCGTCTCCCAGGCGGACTCATCCGAGGAGGAGTCAGGGTCTGACCCCGCGGGGCCCTGGAGCACCCGCCCCGACGCCGGAGGCACCGGTGTCGACGCCCTCGGTCCCAAACAGGAGGTCGAGGGAGACCGCGACCGAGGTCGACTTCGAAGCCGATGTCCCGGTGGTCGGGGCAGATGCACCAGACAGGCTGGCCATCAGTGCCCGCTGCTGCTCCATGAAGGCAGACAGTCTGTTCTCCAAGGCTGTCATCCTGAGACTCAGCTCGGGAGACGCAGCAGCCACCGGACTCTGGCCCCGGCGACGCCGGGCCCGACGTCAGCTCTCTGGGAGGAGAGTCCTCGAGGACTACGGGGCTTACGTGTCCAGCAGACTCCGGCTCCACGCGAGGAACTTTGGCAGGCTTCTCTTGTTCCACGGGCCCGGGGCGACGGTCGGGGGTCTTAGACCTGGCCCTCGAGGAGCCAGGGACCTCCTCCTCCGACGCCCTCGCGAGACGCTTCTTCCTCTTCTGTTCCCAGTCGGGGGACCCCTGTCCGAGGAGCTTCGACGGCGCTCAGGATCGGAATCCCGAGATGTCGCAGCCTCAGATGAGGTCCGGGCCCGGCCGGAGGCTGAGTCCGAGAAAAGCCTTTCCTTTTGCTGCTGGTGACTTCGGAGTGCCTTAGAAGACATCTTCCCACATGGCCCGCATGACTTAGGGTCGTGATCAGGGCCGAGGCACCGAAGGCAGCAGTCGTGTGTGTCGGTGAGAGACATTAATTTCTTACACCGATCACACTTTTTAAAACCACTGGAAGCCATCGGGGAAAAAAGAGTCCCGCGAGGTCAAAGGACCAGCCTTCCAGGGAAAAATGGAAAAAAGGGCGCGAATGCCAGCCACGAAGGGCAAAAACCGAAAAAGAAGAATCGGGCTCGATACCGGTGTACCGAACCCGGTGGGAGGGGAACCGGCGTCGAACCGGGAGAAAAAATAGCGATAATCGCCGAAAAAAATCTACTTTTAACCAGGAGGACAGGACACACATCCGGTGGGCTTCTCGGAAAAGAAGAGACTGAGGTAAGATGGCACCTTTAGGTGGGAAGGGAACCATGCATGCGTGCCTGCATTCCCAAAGGCTTTCATAGAAAGCTGGGGAAATGCTCCGCTGGGGCTTCATCGGTGCCGATGACACCCATATGTGAGGACTGACTTCCTGCTTGGTCCTGGAGAAATATGGTTTACCTCCTATTATGTGGGCTTTAATAAAGCCTTGTTTTCTTACTGTTTATTTTTCTGTTATATTATGTTTTTCATATCCAGGTCTCAGTAATGTGGACTTTTATCAGTTTTTGCCTTGAAGTATTTTGTTATATTTCTTGATTTACTTTGTTGATCTGATTGCCCTGTATTTTTGGTTGGTTTGTTATACTGATTAAAATCTAATAAAAAAAAAAAAAGAAATCAAATCAGAAGAATAAGAACCATCATATCCTAGTCTTTCGGTAGAAGACTGTGGAATGGTCTTTTAACGGAGACCCTCACACATTGCGACGTGTGCAACAAAGGTTTGCAAACTGCAATACATATTTGTCGTGTCAGTAAGAGGGCAATTTTATGAAAGGCTGCCTAACTTGTGTAGCATCAACGCACGTTAAGTTAAACCAATTTAAAAATAAAGATTAACAAATTTAAACAGAAAAGAATATAAGGTAATACCTTTGCATTGGACTAACTTAATGCAATTATGACCAACTTTTGGCAGTTAAAATTTCCTTCTTCAAGTCAGAATAGAATCAGGGCTGGCTCCATCTCCACCTCCGCAAGCCAATACAGACAAACATGACAACAACCGATGGACAGCAGAAATAGCCATCTTGCTTGCAAGTTGTCTTTCAATACCTCTGGTGCACAGCACTTTTATGTCTTTCCCTCTCTTTACAGCGATATTTTGCATCTACGTTTATGCACCGATGTGCACATGTGCTGTGATATCATCTTTATATGCATAACATGTCAGCGTCTGAGACTGATGCACATGCTCAGAGACCGCTTGTAGCGCTTCTGCTGTTTGAACGTGTGTTGCCTCCTGCTTTATACCAAAGCTTTGCACAAGTCTCTTTGCTTTATACCGAAGTTTTGCAAGGGTCTCATTTGCATATGTGCCCCTTTCTGCATGCCGGTGCTGAAGTCACATGTTATTGGCGTGCTACATAGAGCATACATAGCTAATAGCGTGCGAATTCAGCACTGGGTTTCTGCATCGGCCTGTTAGATTGTAAGCCCTATGGGGATAGAAAACTACCTGACTGTAACTTGCTTTCAGCTTCTGAGAAAGGTGTGAACTCAATCCATTTCCCCTTCCCCTTTCTCTCTATGCTCTGCTGCTGCTACCCCCTCCGACACAGGAGCGAAGGAACAGCAATGCCAGAGAGTTTGCGTAAGAGCTGTGCTGCTGCAGGTCCCGGAAAAGGGTGGAAACAGAGGGATAGCAGGATTGAGGGCTTGCCTAAGGTACCACAAATCCTTGCATCAGCTCCGGTTTATCCCAGTAACTAAAGTAACAGTACAGGAGTGGCTTTGCTTTGATTATTGCTCCAAATAAACCTCTGTGGGAGACAAGTATAGTTTTGAGTAAGCACAACAATGTGAATCATTGTGCTTTCTCCACACCCCCATGACACAGAATATCGAGGGGAAGTCATTTTTAAGGTCTTCATTTCCATGACTAAAATGCTTTCTTACCTGTGGAAAATCAGTTTGACAATTGCCTTCATATTAGACATGATTTTTTCCATGTTTTCTTTTAGTAATGGCTTGATTAACCGATAATTTATTTTTACTTTATTCTATAAAAAAATTGAACTTGCTTTTATGGCTTTCTTTATCTTTATCCTTATTGCCATTTGATATACCGCCCTAGGCAGCAAGGCATCAGAGCGGCGTACAAAAACCTAAAAACATATCAGAGAGACAAGGAAAGGAACGCCAAATCATAGATAGGACAGAATAGGAAAGAATGAAAACAAAGAAAAAGAGGGGAAAGAGGCAGAAGGGAATACGGAAAGCTTAACTCGAGGAGGGGGGGGGGTCAGGCTAGGGAGGAAGCTAATCAGGAGAGGAGGAGGGGAAATCATAAGCAAGTTGAAGCAGATGGTTTTTGAGTAGGGATTTGAACCGGAGATATGAAGTCACTGCGCGCAGGGAGGGAGTTCCATAGGGCAGGGGCGAGGAAGAAGAAAGCAGAGTGGCGCATTTGTTCTAGATGCACACGCGAGACTGAAGGGAGGGCCAACCGATGAGTGTGTAAAGATTTGAGGAGACGGTGTGGAGAATGGAATTGGAGGAGATCGGATAAGTATTGCGGGGTACACTTGGGGTAGTTTCTGCAAATGGGTTAGTTTTGCGTATACTATGGCAGTCGTGAACCTCACTTCTAAGCCAGGGTATATGCAGTATGATCTCAGTCTCTCAAATTTACTGCTAATGCTCGGCATAATACTTGTATCGTGCCAAAGAGAGCCTCCTGCTGCAGTTCATAAGATGTAACATGTATGGGTAGTTTGTCAAGATGTGCTTGAAAATACTTCTTTATCAAGCCTGTGGCTCCCAGTACAATGGGAAATATTTCTTGGTACTTCAAGATCTGCTTCTCCACGAGATTCACAGCGTAATCACTTAGTACCAACACTTCTATTATCAATGCCACTCTGGTATTCTTCTCCTTTACAACTACATCAGGTTTCCTGGCAGCCAGTTTCTTATCCATCAGAATGGGAGTGTCCCAGGTGATCATAACCTCTTCATTCTCTGTTATTCTCTTAGGGTCATGATCCCAGTGCTTTTCAGAGACAGTGATGTTGTGCCTGTGAAAAATGGTGCAGATGGGTTGGATGAAAATGTTGAAGAGAAGTGAGGATAGAGCGGAGCTCTGTAGGACTCCCTTGTATTGTTTGTATGGATTTGATGTGCTTAATCCAATGCGTACTTGTAGTTTGTCTGTGAGGTATCCATTGGAGGGGTTGCCTCCAACTCCGATGGATTCTAGTCTGGCGACTAGTAGGTTGTGAAGGATGGAGTTGAACGCAACGGTTATATCCAAGAAGATCAAGATAAATGTGCTGTTGATCTTATCAATGCCTTTGGTTATTGTGTCAATTAGGGATGTGATGAGAGTTTCAACTCCATGGTGCGGTCGGAATCTGTGTTAGTGTTGATCTAGTGGGGCATGTTTGCCTATATGGTCTTAGAGCTGTTGGAGTACTATTGTTTCAATAATTTTGGAGATGAATGATAGGCTGCTGATGGGTCTGTATGAGACAGGGTCTCTTTTGTTGATCATAGGGTTTTTTAATAATGGTCGGACTGATGCTGTTTTTAGGATATTGGGAGGATACCTTGTTCCAGCAAGATCTGTGTAAGCTGACAGATGAAAGGGGACAGTTCTGTTTTAGTCAACTTGATCCAGTTGACAGGGCATAGATCTAATGGTGAGGTTGTTGTGTTGAGGTTTATATGATCAATGTTTTTTTCAGAGATGGAGTCGAAGGTTGCCCATTGATTTCCTGTGGATATGTCCTCTTAATTTCTAAATTTCAGTGGCAATTTCCAACTAGTAAAGAGGCCAGTTTATAAAGGAATTTTTGTGCATATATGGCAATGTAGACACATAAAAGACTTCCTTCAGAATTATCTCACGTGTAAAAGTACACATGATACCATTAAGTGCATACTTGTGTGCAACCTTAGAGTAGATATGTTCAGGGCAGAGTGTGGGTGGAGTCATCATTTACTCGCCTAGTTTATAAAATATGCATATAGGGGGGTCATTCCGAGCCATGAATATTGGGGACGTACATCCCTACTATTCATGCACTTTGCCATCCCTGTGCAAGGCTCCCTGCACGAACAGCGGAGTTGTATGGGGAGCCTTAGATGGGGGTGGGAGGGACAGGCAGAAAGCGGAGCAAAGACCGTGCATGGGCAAGCCGTCACTGTTGACATACACGGCTGATTATGAGGTCGGCCCTGTACGTCCGGGGTATGCTGATTAGATGGGGGACTTATTCCATCTCAGAGGTGGAATAAGTCCCCCTGGACACAGGGTAGCAGCAGCGGCCAGTAGGGACAAAGCAGGGAGACATGCAGGAGGTTCCTCACAGCCGGACTCTGGCCATGGGAGGCCGGATCAGGGGTCTTGTGCGGGGAAAGGACATTCTCAGCAGCTGCCGGCAGTTGCGGCTCCATAATGGAGCCGCGGTGCTATGGCAACGAGACACCACCATGGCACTGCGGTTCCATTACAGAGCCAGGTGAAATTAGATGTGGAAGTGGTTGGATATATGGCCCTTCAGAATCAGAGCCCGGCCTGCATGTACAAGCTAGTAGACCTGATTCTGATCCCGCGGGGGCTAGATGCAGGATCAGAATCAGGGCTACCGCTATACGTCCTGATTCTGAGGGGCCGTACAGGGGCTGGATGTCCAGTAGGGAAAAGGCCTCATAATGCGTACCTCACGTGCTAACATTTAGGCCTGCTGCTGAGTGATGTAAAGGTCCGCAGCTTCCGTCTAGCCGCTACTTTTGTCAGATTTGTGCTGGGATTTTATAAAGACATATAGACAAATAAATAGATTATGCTGTTGAACATATTTAAAATCTGATGACCTCTAAGTTAAACATTTTAGGGCTGATATTTAAAAATCCTTATCTGGACAGTCAACTCCGGGAGAATATCCAGATAAGGGTGTTGTGTGAGATATTCATATGAACATAAGATATGACACCTTGGGTCAGACCAAGGTCCATGAAGCCCAGTATCCTGTTTCCAGTCCAGGTCACAAGTACCTGACAAGATCCCAAAAGCTAGACAGATTCCATTCTGCTTATCCCAGGGGTAAGCAGTGGATTTCCCTGGTTCACTTTAATAATAGTTTATGGACTTTTCCTCCAGGAACTTGTCCAAACCTCTTTTAAAGCCAGCTACACTAACTGCTTTTACGACGTCCTCCACAGACTGTCCCAGCACTGTCCAGTTAGTGTAGGAGCAGTCCATGGGTAGAGCCGTGCCGGCTCGTACTGGAATAGCGCTGCTCAGGCTGGATGTTCAGCAGCAGCTAGTATCTGAACACTGCCATATAAACCTGCCAGGCCAGCTGAAAACCGACTGCTTGACAACCCCAGTGGTGAGAAGCAGAGGAAGGAGAAGGTCAGTGTAGAGGCTCTAAGATTCTGCCATATTTGGATGGCAGAGACCGCTAGTGGCTCTACTAAAATATTGCATTGTGATCCTTTATGCCATCCAGTGCTTCCGTGACCCATGAGGTAATGATAGAAGGAGACCTCAGCTGAATGGAAACCTGACTGCTATGAAGACTAAGCCCAAAGGCAGTTTTCTGTCTTTGGCTGGCTACGTCAGTGAACTACAGTGGCAGGCGTTCCCGGCTTCATAGCAGGGCCAGGGCAGCCATCAGGCAAACTAGGTAGTCGCCTAGGACAGCAGCTTCAAAGAACAGGGCATTCAAAGCTAAACAATAGATTCTGACAGGTGGGGGGAGGGGGAGGGGGAGAAGGAAGGGGGGTGTAAGGCTTAAGGTTAGCCTAGGGTATCAACAACTTGAACCAACTCTGGGGTTGGTCCTGCTTCACAGCCAGTTTACGGTGGGCCAGTTAACTCTGCCAGTGAAATAACCCTGAACTAGTGACAAATGGCAGTGTGGCTACTTGCTTGAGGAATTTCAGGAACAGAGGTAAAGGAGGAGAGTCTCCGGATACTGGGAAGGAAAGGAGTGCTGCCGATCCTGGAGGAGGAGGTGTATACAGCGGATGACCTTTGGCTCTGAGACAAGGAGAACCAGATTCTACAGAGATGCAAGGCCCGCAATCATGCCCAAGTCTAGCATTCAGCTCCAGAAGGTAATTTTGGAGGTGAAGGTGAGGTATTCCCCAACGTAGGGATAGTCCCTATGGAAGGAGAGCAACTGAAACTGTTTGGTTGATTTTTGCTTAGCTATTATATGTTGTCTTTGTTATTGTCACTGACCTTACAAGATTTTTTTTCAGTAAATCCTTAGTTCAGAACAATTAGTTCCGACCTGGATTTCTTCACTGTGAATGGGTAAAGTGAGAAGTAGGTAGATTTAAGGTGCCAATGGCCTCCCAATTTTACTGGTCCCGACCTAGAACCCTAAAAGCTGCCAGAGAAATACACCTTCAAAATCAGTGTTATCTGTACCCCAGGTCTGCCACGTAGCTGTAAATAGCCACTGTGAGGGTCCCAGATTGGCAGAGGCTACATAAGGATAAAAGAAATGGAAAACAGAGTGACAGCAGAATGAGAGAGGACAGAGATCCAGAACAGGGTGAGACGTGATTAAGTGATTATTTTCCCTTATATTTTGTTCCTGTGACTTTAAGAACATAAGAAGGGCCATAATGGATCAGACCAAGGTCCATTAACCCCAGTATCCTGATTCCAACAGTGGCCAATTTAGGTCACAAATACCTGGCAGGTTCCCAAACAGGCACACAGGTTATACAATGCTTGTCCCGGGGTAAGAAGTGGATTTCCTGGCTTTTTATTTATTTTATTTTATTTATTTAACTATGCTTATGTACTGCTTTTCACCAGGTCAAAGCGGTTTACATTGAACAAAACATTTGTTACATGGAACAGATAATAACATTTTAGTTAACAACCAATAGGATTATTCGTAACAGATAATGTTCTAATTACATAATATACGTAATATGTATATTAGTCAATGGTTTATGGACCTTTCCTCCAGAAACTTGTCCAAATCTTTTTTAAACCCAACTACACTAATAGCTTTTACTACATCCTCTGGTAACAAATTCTAGAATTTGATTACACAGTGAGTGAAGAATATTTTCTCTTACATTATAAGCGTCATTGCATACCCCTAGTCTTTGTAGTTTTTGATGGCATAAACAACTGATCTATGTTTATCCAATCTACTCCATTCATTAATTTATAGACCGCGATCATATCTCCCCTCAGCCTTCTCTTTTCCAGGTTGAAGAGCCCTAACCTTTTTAGCCTCTCTTCATAGGGGTATCCTTCCATCCCCTTTACCATTTTGGTGGCTCTTCTCTGTACCTTTTCTAATAATGCTATATCCTTTTTCAGAAATGCTGACGAGAATTGCACACAATACTCAATGTGCGGTCACACCATGGAATGATAGAGGAATTATAATATCCTTGGTTTTATTCTCCATTCCTTTCCTTATGATTCCTAGCATTCTATTTGCTTTCTTGGCAGCCACTGCACACTGGGTGGAGGGTTTCAATGTGTTATCCGATGACTCCTAAATCTTTTTCCTGGGTGGTGGTTCCTAATGTGGAACCTTGCATTGGGTAAGTATACTTTGGGTCGTTCTTCCCAGGTGCTTAACTTTGCACTTGTTCAGATTAAATTTCATCTGCCATTTGGACATCCAGTCTTCCAATTTATCAAGGTTCTCTTGCAATTTTTCACAATCCTTGTGTTTTAATAATCATCGTCTCATCCATGCATTCAGACTCTGGAGCTCTGCCTGTCTTTTGGATCCTGCATGTGGAACGGGAAGCATTTTCAGAGAATGCTACCTGGAAGTTCTGATTTCAACTTCCAACCTAAAAGCCTAAATTTGGCTTCCAGAATCTCCCTCCCACACTTTCCTATGTCATTGGTACCGAAATGTACCAAGACAGCAGGCTTCTCTCAAGCACTATCTAAAGCCTTGCCTAGGTGGTGTGTGATGTCCGCTACCTTTGCACCAGGCAGGCATGTTGCCAGGTGATCCTCATGTCCACCAGCCACCCAGCTATCTATATGCCTAATGATCGAACCACAAATTATAACGTCCATCCTAACCCTTCCCTCATGGGCACATGTCCCTGGAGAAACCACTTTGGTGCAAGAGGGTTTTACATCACCTGGAGGACAGATCCTAGCTACAGGATCACTTTCTGCCACACCAAGGAGATGGTCTTCTTTCACGTGAGCTCTCTCCTCGATGGCAACTGAGAGGCTGTTGAAATACTTAGAGCAAAAAGTGAACACTCCAAACTTGATGTTATTATCCATGTGGGCACAAATGACCTGGCTAGAAACAGTGCCTCTACAGCCCAAAAGGACTTCCAATCTCTGAGAGAGAAACTCAATCCCATTGTTAACACTGTTGCATTCTGAGAAGTTCTACCTGTTCTTGGTAAGGGGGCAAAAAGGTTGCATCACATTAACAGCTTTAATAGATGGCTCCAGACCTGGTGCAAACAAGAAGGATTCAGATTTATAGGCAACTTGGGCAACAGATGGACCAACAAGAGACTATACTGTGCTGATGGACTACATCTCTCTGTCGCAGGGAAAAGAATCCTAAGTGAAAAATTCAGGCAGTATGTGGATATGTATTTAAACTAGGAAATAGGGGTGACGGATGTGGAAGGTCAACATCTGCATGCCAGCCCCTGCAAAAGCAGAACATCAGAAACAGTCACACTTTTAAACCACACATCAAAAACAAGTGGGAAAAAGTGGGCAGAACAAAATCAATGCAAAATACACACAAGCCAGGTAAATGCTGGAAAGCAATGAGCACAAATGCTCGAAGCTTAGCCAACAAAATTCCGGACCTGGAAGCCCTAATGGTGGAAACGGATTTGGACATTGTGGCCATTACAGAAACATGGTTTAATGAATCACATGATTGGGATATAGCGATAGCTGGCTATAATCTATTCAGAAGAGACAGAGAAAATGGAAAAGGAGGAGGAGTAGCCTTGTATGTCAAAAGCAATATTAAAGCTACTGAAATGCAGGGGACATGGGGAAAAGAAGCAGCACTCTGGATTGCATTGGAAAGAGGAGATGGCACTGTCATCCGTATTGCTGTAGTCTACAGACCTCCGACTCAAATTGAAGAGAGAGATAACAAATTGATTATAGATACTGTCAAGATAGCAACAAAGGGGGAAGCGATCATATTGGGTGACTTTAATCTACCTGATGTGGATTGGATTACTCCTGCACATCTGGAAAGAAGCAAAAAAATTGTGGATGCTCTCCAAGATGCATCATTTATACAAATGGTCATGGAGCCAACCAGGGAAAGCTCAACGCTGGATGTAGTGCTCACCAACGGTGATAGCGTGTCGAATGTCTGTGTGCATGCCCCTGTGAGCAACAGCGACCATCACATGATTTGGTTTGAGATAAAAGCCATGGTACAGGCCAATCATAGCAAGCTCAAAGTCCTAAACTTCAAAAACACTGACTTCAATAAAATGGCCGAGTACTTAAAGGAGGAGATGATGGGGTGGAAGGAGATAAGGGAAGTGGAATTGCAATGGGCTAAACTAAAGGTGGCAATAAAAGGGGCAACAGATAAATATGTAAGAAAAATAAATAAAAACAAGAGGAGAAGGAAACCTATTTGGTTTTCCAAAGAGCTGGCTGCTCAAATAAAGGCAAAAAACACAGCTTTCACAAAATTCAAAAGCTTGCAAACAGAAGAACACAGAAATGAATACAGGATCAAGCTCAAAGAGTCTAAAAGAGAAATAAGGATAGCAAAATCAAAGGCAGAGGAAAAGATGGCTAAAGATGCTAAGGGTGGCTACAAAACTTTCTTCAGGTATATTCGGGAAAGGAAGAAGATCAGGGTTGGAATTGCAGGACTCAGAAATGCTGGGAAAGGACTTGTGGAAAAGCGAAATTGCTAAACAAATACCTCTGCTCTGTTTTTACTAAAGAAGATCCTGGAGATGGACCAGCTGTGACTCCCAAATATAAAAATGGGAATGAAGTAGATACCACACCATTCACAGAAGATGAGGTGTTAGAACAACTTGCTAAACTGAAAGTGGACAAAGCCATGGGACCAGATGGGATTCATACCAGGATACTGAAAGAGCTCAGAGAGGTTCTTGCAGGACCTTTAAAGGATGTCTTCAACAGATCCTTGGAAACAGGAGAGGTTCCTCAGGACTGGAGAATGGCTGATGTTGTACCTCTACACAAAAGTGGTGACAGGGAAGAAGTGTCAAACTACAGGCCCGTGAGCCTTACCTTGGTGGCGGGAAAAGTAATGGAGGCGCTCCTGAAAGAGCGAATAGTGAACTTTCTCAAAACCAACAGGTTGCAAGATCCGAGGCAACATGGTTTTACCGAAGGACGGTCTTGCCAAACAAATCTGATTGAGTTCTTTGACTGGGTGACCAAGGAACTAGGGGCATGCAATGGATGTCATCTACCTGGATTTCAGCAAAGCCTTTGATACTGTTCCTCATAGGAGGCTTGTCAATAAACTCAGTAGCTTGGGGATGGGACCCAAGATAGTAAACTGGATTAAAAATTGGTTGACTGACAGACGACAGAAGGTGATGGTACAAGGAGCTCACTCGGATGAGAGGAAGGTGATTAGCGGGGTGCCCCAGGGTTCGGTCCTGGGCCTGGCACTATTCAATGTATTTGTGAGTGATATTGCTGAAGGACTGAATGGAAAAGTCTGTCTTTTTGCAGATGATACAAAACTTTGCAACAGAGTGGACTCCCGAGGGAGTGGTTAACATGAAGAAAGATCTACAAAAGCTGGAAGACTGGTCTAATGCTTGGCAACTACAATTTAATGCAAAAAAGTGCAGTGTTATGCACTTGGGTAGCAGAAATCCAAGGGAAATGTACACAATAGGGGGCGAGAGGTTGGTATGCACGGTTCAGAAGAAAGACCTTGGTGTGATTATCTCTGATGATCTCAAGGTGGCAAAACAGTGCAACAAGGCGGTGGCAAAAGCCAGGAGGATATTGGGCTGCATACAAAGAGGGATTACTAGCAGAAAGGAAGAGGTACTTATGCCACTGTACAAGTCACTGGTGAGGCCTCACTTGGAATACTGTGTTCAGCTTTGGAGACCATATCTTGCAAAAGATGTAAAAAGACTGGAAACTATTCAGAGGAAGGCGACCAAAATGATTTGGAGCCTGCGTCAGAAGCCTTATGAGAAGAGACTTGAAGACCTAAATATGTACACTTTGGAGGAGAGGAGGGACAGGGGAGATATGATTCAAACCTTTAAATACTTAAAGAGAAATGATGAACAAACAAACCTCTTCCAATGACGGGGAAGCTGTAAAACTAGAGGGCATAACATGAAGCTGCAAGGTGGTAAATTGAAAGGCAATGTCAGGACATATTTCTTCACTGAAAGGGTGGTGGATGCTTGGAATGCCCTCCCGATGGAAGTGGTGGGAGCAAACATGGTGACGGAATTCAAAACGGCATGGGACAAACACAGTGGATCCCTTTACAGCAACAGGATAAAAACAAAATAAACGGTAACATCTAACTTCTGAACCATCTAACGTCTCAAATAGGGGTGTCCTACATGGAGTGGTGGGTTCACCCCTAAACAAAGACATGGGGAGGGGTGGCCTGCACAGAGCGACAGGTGCACCTACTCTTGCCATCTTGCTGGGCAGACTAGATGGACCATGCTGGTCTTTATCTGCCGTCATTTACTATGTTACTATGTAATGGAGGTAGGACTTCAGTATTACATCCCTGTAGGTATTGTCTATATACCTCTCTGTCTTTCTTATGTCCTCCAATTCTGCTCCAGAGATCGGACTCGTTCCCTGAGGGCAAAGAACTCCTTGCACCTAGTGCATACATAAGACCTCTCACCAACTGGGAGAAAATGGAGAAATTAGACCTTACCTGCTAATTGTCTTTCCTTGAGTTCTCTCCGGGCCAGTCCAGGAAAATAGGGTAGTCAACCTCCTCCAGCAGCTGAGGACTGATAAACTGAAAATCTTTGCTGACAGCCCCTCTAGGTCCCCCTGGTGTCAGAGAGAGAGTCAGTCTTATGGTAACAAAGCAGTGGAACTAAATTTGCTAAAACCGGAAAACAACAATAAAACTTTCACCCCAGTCTCCTAAGTTCCTTTTTTTTTATATGGAAGAGAGAAAACCCCCCAACCAAAACCAAAAAACTTCTCTTGAATATGTCATCTAATGACCTCGGCTCCGACCACCAGCTTGGCAACCTGATAAATGTGTAACCTTTTGGACGAGGACTGTAACAGCTTCAACTCTCGCAGATAATAGAGGGTGGGTCCTGGACTGGCCCGGAGAGAACTCAAGGAAAGACAATTAGCAGGTAAGGTCTAATTTCTCCTTCCTATTCGTCTCTCTGGGCCAGTCCAGGAAAACAGGGGGCAGTACCAAAGCAGTACTCAAACCCGGGAGGGCCCTGTGAGCCCCGCCAAAATAGCCGAGGCCACCACTCTAGCATCTTCCTGTGCTTGAACATCCAACCGATAGTGCTTAGCAAATGTATGTAAAGAAGACCACGTCGCTGCTCTACAGATATCAACCTGCGGAACCAAAGCGTATTCCGCCCACGAAGTAGCCTGACCCCTAGTAGAATGAGCCCTGATCCCCACAGGAGCCGCTACGCCCTTTGCCTCATAAGCTGTTCTAATGGCATGCTTCACCCACCGAGCGATAGAAGTCTTGGTTGCCGCCTTTCCTTTAGCTGGACCCCCAAAAAGTACGAACAGCCTGTCTGACTTTTGAAACAGCTCAGTTTCCTTGAAATACTTCCGCAACACGCGACCTAAATTCAACCTCTTCAGCGACCGATCCCGCTTTTCCCCCTCGCGAGGACGAAACGTAGGAAGGAAAACGGCCTGATTCACGTGAAAGCTAGACACTACCTTAGGAAGAAAGGACGGCACCAGCCGTAATACTACCTTTTCTGCTGAAAACTGAATGTACGGCTCTCTGCATGAAAGCGCCTGCAGATCCGAAATCCTGCGAGCGGAACACAAAGCCACCAAAAAAGCCATCTTCCAGGACAGTTCTCGAAGACTACCTGTAGACTTGGACTCAAACGGCGGCTCTGTCAAAGCTTCCAAGACCAAATTCAAATTCCAAGGAGGAACCATTTGCCTAACTGGAGGCCGAATGATCTTGGCCACCCTAAGAAAACATCGCACATCTGGATGCGAGGAAATCGTACGACCTTGCACCTTTCCCCTATAACAGGTCAGTGCCGCCAACTGTACCTTAAGAGTATTGAGGGATAGACCCTTCTCTAGCCCCCCTGAAGGAAAGCTAAGATATCCGGCAGCTTCACCCCTGAAGGCCCAAGCTGTCGGTCTGCACACCACGCTTCAAATATACGCCACACCCGAATGTACGCAAACGAAGTGGATCTCTTTCGGGACCTTAACAAAGGGGCTATCACAGACCGTGAGTACCCTTTATGACGTAACCATTCCCTCTCAAGAGCCAAGCCGTAAGCAAGAACCGATCCACTTGCAGCATTAAGACGGGACCTTGGCACAACAGATTTACCCGAGCTGGCAATCTCCAAGGAGGAGCCACCAGCAGGCGCACCAGATCGGCATACCATGGATGTCTGGGCCAATCCGGAGCAATGAGGATCACTGTTCCATCGTACCTCGCTATTCTTTGAATGATCTGTCCTATCAGCGGCCACGGAGGGAACACATATAGAAGCTGACCCGACGGCCGCGGCCGAACCAGCCCATTGAGCCCTTCCGACATATGCTCCCTGCACCTGCTGTAAAATCAAGCCGCTTTGGCATTTGCTTGAGTGGCCATGAGATCCAGAACCGGGAGGCCCCACCTCACTGTGATCTCATGAAAGACCGCGCAGTTCAGCTCCCACTCGCTGGGATCTATTGAATTTCGATTGAGATAGTCCGCTTGGATGTTGTCTTTTCCTGCCACATGCACTGCCGAAATCGCCAAGAGATGCGCTTCCGCCCATTGAAACAACTGTTGACTCTCCTCTAGCAGCATCGCACTGCCCATGCCCCCTTGCTTGTTGATATACGATACCGTTACTAAGTTGTCTGAAAACACGCAAACTGCTCGCCCCTGGAGCAGATCGACAAACTCTACCAGCGCTAACCGAACCGCTCTCAGCTCCAACCAATTGATCAACCAAACACTCTCCTCCGCCGTCCAGGAGCCTTGCGCGATTCGTGCCAAACAGTGCACCCCCCAACCTGAAAGACTGGCATCTGTTGTGAGCAATACCCAGTCTGGGAGGGCTAAGGCCACTCCCGCCTGAAGATGTGCAGGAACCAGCCACCACTGTAGACTGACCCACACCTCCTCCGGACAGGGCAACCGCCGAGAGAGAGGATGATCCTGCGGAGACCACCTTGCCAGTAATGCTTGCTGAAGCAGACGCATATGTGCCCTGGCCCACGGCACCAGGTCTAATGCCGCCGCCATCGACCCTAACACTTGCAAATATCTCCAAGCCGTCGGAGCCAGAATGCACAGGAACGCTGTAACCTGTGACAAAAGCTTTTGAACTCTTTCCGCAGGCAGAAAAATGGAGCCTCTCTCTGTATCGAAGAAAGCTCCCAGATAAGTCAGCTGTTTCACTGGTTCCAGATGACTCTTCGTCCGATTGATGACCCAACCGAGCTGCTCGAGAAACTCTACTACCCGCGCAGTCGCCGAAAGAGACTCCGCCAGAGACAGAGCTCGGATCAACCAATCGTCGAGATAAGGATGAACTTGAATCCCTTCCTTCCGTAGCGCCGCCGCTGCCACCACCATTACTTTGGTGAAGGTTCGAGGCGCCGTAGCTAGCCCGAACGGCAGTGCCCGGAACTGAAAATGACCCATGGGGACCACAAACTGAAGAAATTTCTGGTGCTCTCTCCTGATTGGGATATGAAAATACGCTTCCGTCAAATCTATGGATGAGAGGACTTCTCCAGGTTTTACCGACCGGATTACGGACCTTAATGTTTCCATCCGGAAATGCGGCACTCTCAAGCAACAGTTCACATGCTTGAGATCCAGAATAGGCCGAAAAGAACCTTCCTTCTTGGGAACCATGAAATAAATTGAGTATCGACCTAAGCCGCACTGGTCTAGGAAGGACAGACTAGATGGGCCTTGTGGTCTTTTTCTGTCATCATGTTTCTATGTTTCTATGTAACTGGCACTACTGCTTGAAGGCGCAATAAACTTAACAAGGTGTCGTTGACTGCAGTCCTCTTTGCCAGAGGGCCGCACGGAGAAGCCACAAAGGCCTCTACCAGTGGGTGAGCAAACTCCAGAGCATAACCCTCTCTGATAATCTTGAGAACCCATTGATCCATAGTGATGTTGGCCCAGGCGGAGAGAAACCCCTGCAACCGACCTCCCACAGGAATCTCCGCCTGGACCAGCGTCCCTTCATTGCGGCTTTTTGGTTGCGTTCTGTTGGGCGTTAAAATAGCCCCTACTGAACCCTCTGGCTCCTCGAAAGGACTGGCTTCTCGCCACAAAGCAACCTCGTTGATAAGGCATAAAACGGGATCTGCGGAACCTGCGAAAATCCCACCCCTGCCCTCTCTGAACTGAAGCCATCTTTGCTGCTCTCGGACGATCCTCGGGAAGACGACCCCGCTTAGAATTGCCTAAATCTTTCACAATCTTCTCCAAAGCTTCCCCAAACAGTAGCCTGCCCTTGTATGGAAGCTTACTGAGACGAGCCTTATTTATTTTATTTATTTATTTAACAGTTCTTATATACCGCGCTCTTTGTTATCAGTGCGGTTTCCATACAACAAAATTTTACTCAGATAAGACCTGTCTTAAGTTTACAAATAACAGGGAGCGTAACATGGGCTTAAACTGGGGGAAAACTATTTACATTTTAACAGATATCATGAAGGTAATTCTATTTACATTACGGTACATCATGCGTAGATACAGATCTATATGGTCTATGTTACATATTCTGTAGGAGGTGTATTTGGTTTGTCATCATGAGGGCTTGAGATCTTGAGGGTAGGCGGGGAGTCGTTGATGAGTTTAGTGAAGTACATAGTGAAAAGATGGTGTTTTATGGCTTTTCTGAATTGCATAAGGTCTCTGATTGATCTGATGCTGGGAGGGAGTTGGTTCCAAAATCTTGGGGCATATGATGAAAATGCACTGTTATTAATTATTTGGGTCCATTTTGTTGATTCACTAGGGATAACTAGAATATTTTCAGCTGTTGACCTCCTGAGTCTATTGTTCGGGGTTTGCGTGAGTAGATCTGAGATTGAGGATGGCGATAATTTATTTATGGCTTTAAAAGTGATGAGAAGAGCTTTATATGTGATCCTGCAGCTTATTGGAAGCCAGTGAAGCTCCATTAATATCGGTGTTATGTGGTCTCTTCTTGTTGCTCCAGACAGAATGCGTGCTGCGGTATTCATGGCTAATTGAAGAGGATATAGGGTATTCTTTGGTAGACCGTGTAGTGTGATATTCGCATAGTCGAAATGGGGTGTGACTAACACTTGGAATGTTGTGCGGAAGTCCTCAGGCTTTAGCATGGGTCTCAGGAGTCGAAGGGTTTTGATCTTGTGGTAAATGGCCTTTACTGTGTTTTTTATGTGTTCCTTGAAGTTTAGTTGTTGATCAATTGTAACACCAAGGTAGCGTATGGATGACTTGACTGGAAGTTCAGCGTCTCTTAGTTTGAGGGTTGGAGGCGGTGAGAAGCGTTTGTTTCTTGTGATGATTAGGACTTCAGTCTTTTTGAAGTTTATTCGCAGGTTCTGGTTAAGGAGCCAATCCGATATCATGCTGAAGCAGTTGATTAAAGCTGTGTAGTTGGGATTTGTGATATTGATCGGGGTAAAAATGAGCACATCATCTGCATAGATGAGGCAGGATAGACCAAAGGCACGGGTGATTTCACAAATTGGCTGCATATATATATTAAAGAGAAGTGCAGATAGGGAGGAGCCTTGGGGTACTCCTTGCTTTTGCTGGAAGGGCTCAGATGTATTGGTGCTAATGCGGACTTGTTGCCATCGGTCTTCAAGGTATGATTTACACCAGTTCCATGCGAGACCTTGGATACCCTTCTCATGGAGTCAAGCTAGGAGTCGCTGGTGATCAACTGAGTCAAACGCAGCTGCAATATCAAGAAAGATCAATGCAAAACCCATCTTGATGCTGTCTGTCCCACTGATGAGCGCATTGGATAGGGAGGTAAGGAGTGTTTCAACCCCATGAGCTTCCCCTAAATCCATGCTGGCATGAGTCCAGAGGGGATGATGTGTCTATATGTTGTTGGATCTGTCTTTGAGTCTCTTTCTCGAGTATTTTAGCTAGTAATGGAATACTAGAGATAGGCCGATAGGATTCCTCCTTCTTTGGGTCTAGATGGTTGTTCTTCAGTAGTGGTCGGATGGATGTTTGCTTAAGGGCAGCAGGGAATACTCCAGATGAGTAAGACAGGTCTGTGATCTTAGCTATGAAAAGACTAAGTTCTGAGCGCATTGTTCTGATCCAATGCGCTGGGCAAGGATCATTTGGTGCAGTAGTAGTGTTGATGGTGGCAATAATGTCTTCAATGGATTTTGCAGAAGGAGGTGAGAGTTTAGTGAGTAGTACTTGAGACTGAGAGGTTTTGGGAGGTTCTTGAAATGTGGTTGTATTTGCTTTTACTACTTTGGATTGAATGTAGTTAGCGTATAGTTGTGGATGTATAGATTCTTGTTGTAGTGGTGATGGCTCCTTAGTTAGTGATTTTACTAAGTTGAAGAGATCTTGTGGCTTGTTTAGTGAGCGGCTAAGGAGTTCAGAGTGGAATTCCTTCCTCTTGAGCCAAGTTGATTCACGGTCAGTTTTCAGGTGAGCTAAGTAGGTTTCTTGGTCTAGGGTGTTATGGGTGCGTCTCCATTTTCTCTCTAGTCTTCTCAGGTGATGTAGTGATGCCCGTAGCTCGGGCGAGAACCATGGGGTGGGTGGCTTTTTATTGGTATGGTCATTAGGCGTTGGATGTTTTTTAGTAGGCGCTTGTTGAGCATATAGGAGAAGGGTGTCGTTCCAGTTAGCTACTGTCTCATCGAGGTTGGATGGTGTGAGAGCGAGCTTTGGGAGTGCATGTTTGGTGATCACTTCTTTATCTAATGGTTTGAAACGTACTGGGTTAGCTGATGTTTGGGTATCTGGTTGGCTGAATGTGTTCCATTGTGCTGGGATCTGGAATGTTATCAAGTTGTGATCTGACCATGGGACAGGGGTGATGGAGAGATTGAAACTGCGTCTCGTGCCTGCGACTGTGGGTGGAGCAAAAACCAGATCAAGGAGGTTTCCTTTTTTGTGGGTAGGGTCCATTACGATTTGTTTGTAGCAGAGGTTCGCCATTGCTTCAAGGAATGTGCTTGATAAGGTGGGCTGTGTGGAGGTGAGATTAAAGTCACCCAGTAGCCAATTTTGTTTGCTGGGATCTTCAGGATTAGCAGCTAGGTTGATTATGTCAGAGAACTCATCTGCAGAAGCACTTGGTGCTCTGTAAATAAGATTGATGGTGTTGATTTTGTTAGAGATAGTTATTGTGTCTAGGTGCTGTGAGCTCCTGGTTAGGTTAATTCGGTATTGTAGTGCAGTTTTTGCAAGAATGAAGACTCCTCCTCCTCTCCTATTTTGTCTGTTACATGTGAAGATTGAGAAGTTAGGAGGGGTGAGTTAATTTAATAGCACAGAGTCCGTGTCTGAGAGCCATGTCTCAGTGACCATTAGTATGTCCAAGTTCATGTTGGTTATTAAGTCAGTAATGGCTGGCCATTTATTGCGGGCTGAGCATGCGTTGATGAGGGCGCACTTGAGGTCATACTGAACTTCTGTTTTGTTAACTCTTGAGTTAGCAGTAAGGTCTAGCGTTACATAGAGCAAATGTGTCTGTCTCCTGTGATGAGAGCTTGCTGGAGGCTGGTATTGATTGTGATAGTATTTCCTACTTGTGCCTTGGAGTGTGGGGATTGGATTGTGGTCATGGAGAAGCACTTTGGAGTCACAGATAACACTAGCCAGAG
This sequence comes from Ichthyophis bannanicus, assembly GCA_033557465.1. NCBI lineage: Eukaryota > Metazoa > Chordata > Amphibia > Gymnophiona > Ichthyophiidae > Ichthyophis > Ichthyophis bannanicus. Next base: position 1,852,123,194 of record CM066032.1, on the reverse strand, counting down.
TGTACAGGAGTGCAAGTGCTATAGTAGGTATGGCCATGCTTCGTTCTGTGTAAGTGTTAGCTCAGGAGGCAGGTTTCTCAAGTGTCTTTTGCGGTGTTTCTTGTTGTCCTTAAAGTAAGATAGGGAAGGCAAGGGCTTGGGCTTCTTATGTAAGAGCTCAAAGTGATGTGTGAGAGAGCAGATGGAGGCGGGAGGCAATGATTAATTGTGGAGAGGGGAGTTGTAAGCTAGCTCACAGTAGTAGTGGACGCTACTTCATTACAAGGTAGCAGTTGTTTGTACAACAGTCTAAGATACAATCAGATTATTTTGTCTTGCTTAGTTACATTGTAAAGCAATATTCTATCTAGTTTAGCTACTTTGTACAGCAATATTCAGATTAGTTTAGTTACTTTGTACAGTAATATTCTGACTTGTTTAGTCAGTTTGTACAACTTACAGACTCTGTTGTTATGTTCGGGGATGTATATCATCGGTGGTCTGCTTTTGTTCTTTTTGAATTTTGTGTTCGGTTCTTTAGATCAGCTGGGGTAGAGGCAGATCAGCCAGAGCTATTCCTCACCATCCACGATGTGTAGAGGCAGAGGGTATGGATTGGTCGCAGGCCGTTGAATATAGTGAGCGGAGGGCGGTGCTGGCAGTTTTGGCTCTTGTTGGTGCACGATGGAGGTGGGCAAGACTTGGAAGTTTGGATGATGATTGCAGAGAAGCATGGTCTTCAGGCTTGTGGATTCTCTGTTGCGGTCCCCGCCTAAGGGCCACGCCAAAGGGCCTGCTGGCGAGGCCCTCAGGCGTGGGCCGGCCAGGCGCGGGTGTGCCTGATGGCGCTTCTTTAAATTGCTCCCGGGCAGCCCCGATTGGGCTGCAAACACTTCTGGGGGTGGTTCTTTGTTCCGGCGGCTCAATCCCTCCGTGGGAGAGCTGATGTTGGGCTGGAGGGCTGCAGGCGTGCAAAAGGAGCGTGCGCCCGATGGCGCTTCTTTAAATTGCTCCTGGGCAGCCCCGATTGGGCTGCAAACACTTCTGGGGGTGGTTCTTTGTTCCGGCGGCTCAATCCCTCCGTGGGAGAGCTGATGTTGGGCTGGAGGGCTGCAGGCATGCAAAAGGAGCGTGTGCCCGATGGCGCTTCTTTAAATTGCTCCCGGGCAGCCCCGATTGGGCTGCAAACACTTCTGGGGATGGTTCTTTGTTTCAGCAGCTCAATCCCTCCGTGGGAGAGCTGATGTTGGGCCGGAGGGCTGCAGGCGTGCAAAAGATGACACATCTGCTGCCCAGTTCCGTAACCAGAGAAATTGTCTAGCCGCTATCAGAGAAGCCATCGATTTTGCTGAAATTCTCACAAATCATAAAAGGCATCCGCCAGATAAGCTGCTGCCGACTCCAGCTTTGCTCCTTCTGCTGCAGACTCAGTCTCCTTATCCGCACTCTGATCTCCTTGAAGCCAGTGGATTGATGCTCTCGACACATACGTTCCGCAAACTGAAGCCTGCAAAGCCAAAGCACAGGAGTCAAAGGCTTGCTTTAGGAGCGCTTCCAACCGACGATCCTGAAAATCCTTCAGAGCCGTACCTCCTTCTACTGGGATGGTGGTCTTTTTGGTGACTGCTGCAACTAAGGCATCCATCTTGGGCATCCGTAACAAATCCTTTTCCTCCTGGGGAACGGGGTACAGACGAGCAATCGTGCGACCCCCCCCTTAAGGAGGCTTCAGGATACTCCCATTCAGAATCAATCATCTGCTTAATAACTCTGTGAATGGGGAAACAGCGCTGCTCAGATTTAAAACCTTGCAATAAGGGGTCCTCTAATGGCTCCTGCGGAACCAAAGGGATCACCATATTTAATGCAGCCAGAGAATGCGCAATTAGCGCACCCAGTTCCTCTCTCCTAAAAACGTGAAACACATTAGGGTCCTCGCCCGGCCCTAACTCCCCCTCCTCCAACTCCCCTGGCCAAGCTTCAAGTCCTGCCTCTGAAAGAATTTCTCCTTCCTCTGGCAGCTGAGACTCCGAACTCAGAGGACCAGATCCCTCTAAAGCAGCTGCAACCCCTGCTACCAAAGAGGAAACCCCCTCCCCAGGGTCTGTTTCAGAGAACTCTACCTTTTTTTTTTTTATAAACTTTATTTATAAACACCATGCAACAATAATAGTCAAAACATCAAACAAACTCCAGGTGGGGTCAACTCTTATCCCCATCCAGGAGAGCAAACGACAAATACAGGTGCTTTTTCCAATTTTTAAGCCCCTACCCAACCCCCTCCCCCTCCCACCCCCCCACCCATCCCCCCCCTTAGTCACATCCACCCCAAGAGATGCCAAAACATCGATCCCCAAGGCCTTACACACCTGCCGGTCGTACGTTTCGGCCTAAGAGCCCAGTTGCAACACTTCATTCCTACTACGAGGGCTCAGAGTCTGAATATAGGGGTCCCAAAGCAACTGAAAAAGTGGCCAGTGCTTAATATTACCCCGGGCGTACCTAGCCTCCATAAGCATCATCTGATGAAAGGCATTACGCCACTCCCAAAAGGAGGGCGGATTCTGCTCCCGCCATCTGTGCAGTAGGGGGCCCTTACCCACCAGACAAGCCTTACGCACCAACAATCGCTCCCATTTACCCTTTGGCTGTATGAGGCGCAATTGATCCAGGAGAACTAAAGATGCATCCCAACACACCCGCTGTCCCAGTATCCTTTACATGAATGAACCAATTCTTGTCCAATAATGACGGATAAGCCTACACCCCCACCACATATGCAGCAAATTCGCTAGCGGCGCCACACACCTCGGGCACCGTCCATCCGGAGTAAGATGGGAATGAAAGGCCCGTCTAGGGGAGAAATGTACCCTAGTGAGAGATTTATATTGCATTTCTCTCCAGCGAGCTCCCACCGCTAGCTCCCCTACCCGCTGCAGAGCTTTCAAAAGTGTACCTGGGAAAATCTCCCTCCCCAGTTCCTCAGCCCACGCCAGCTCCACTGAACGGTACTCTGGAGAAGATCTGTATGGAGCCAAGCGAGATTTCAACACCCGAATTGACGGCGGGGATTCCCCACCCAGGTCAAAGAAGTCCAAAATCTGCGCCGAGAGGTCTGCCTGTAACTCCTCTGCCGGCAGAGAGGCAACATAATGTGAAATCTGCATATATGCAAAGTAATGTCCAGACCCCAGATCATATTCAGTACATAACGGCGAAAACTTCTTGCAGAGCCCTGATGGTTCCACCACATGACCTAGACTATGAAGACCCTTCCTCGCCCATTCGCGAAAGATCGCGTGGTCTATTCCCGGGGTAAAAAGAACATTACCCTGAATCGGCAGCCAGCTCGAGACCTTCCAGTTCTTTTTCCAATAGGTGTTTAGTTGCCTCCAAGTTCGACGCACCGAATCGATTAGTACACTCTCAGCTAAGTTATCGGGGATCATACGGTAGTCTAAGTGTAAGAGGGCGAGCAAAGATACCGGAGCTACAAAAGCCTCCTCTAATGCCAAAGGAGTATACACCTCAGTTCCCCCCAGCCAATCCCCCAAATGCCGTGCCTGGCAGGCCAAAGTGTAGGCACCTAAATCCGGAAGCCCCAGACCCCCTTGCCTCCAATTCCCCACCAGGTGGCGATATGGGATACGTGCTCTCGCCCCTCCCCACAAAAACCCGCTAATAAGTCCCTCCATCCGCTTTAGATCCTTTTGCAGCAGCCAAACAGGCAGCGTCTGTAACCAATAGAGTATCCTCGGTAAAACAACTAACTTGATCGCTGCAATTCTCCCAGACAGGGACAACGGAAGAGGTCGCCAAGCTTGCAACTGAGCTTGCAGGCCCTTGATAATTCTACTGAGATTACACCCGTATAACTGGGAGGGCTGACCAGTCAATAAAATACCAAGGTATTTAAAATGATTTACCGCCCCACTTGAGAGGGAAAATTCCCTGCCAGCTACCCCGCACACAGCCCGAGACATCTAAGGCCTCGGATTTGTCCTTATTAATACTTAAACCTGCGAAGTGACCAAAGGTCTCAAACTCTCGCAGTAACCTGGGAAGCGATTCTTGGGGCCGAAGCAGATGCACAAGGAGGTCATCGGCGAAAGCCGATAGCTTAAAGTCAGTAGAACAAATACGCACCCCCTGTACCCCCCGTAATGACTCCACCTGACATATAAAAGGGTCCAAAGATAGGACAAAAAGTAGCAGGGAGAGAGGACAGCCCTGTCTAGTCCCCCGATGTAAGGGGAAGGTTTCAGAAAGCACCCCATTACAGCAAATCGCCGCAATCGGGTCTAGGTACAGACTTCTAACCATGGCACAAAAAGAGCTCCCAATCCCGTAGCAAGGCAACAGGTGCCATAAATACTGCCAATCAACCCTATCAAAGGCTTTCTCTGCGTCAAAACTAATTAAGAAAGACTGGAGACGTCTGCTCTGTACCCATTCCAGGGAAGCTAGAATCTTTCGCAAGTTGCGAACCGCATAACGCCCTTTCACAAAGCCTACCTGAGAGTCATGGACCAAATGCCCCAATACACTCGCCAAACGGTCTGCAAGAATTTTCACCAAGATTTTAAGATCAAAGTTAAGAAGAGAAATAGGGCGTTAAGATTCAGCACACAATGAATCCTTCCCTGGCTTAGGGATGATTATCATATGAGCCAGGTTACTACCCCATTGAAATGTACCCTGCTCGGATCTCCTGGTGTGAACTGCCACCAACAACGGAGACACCAATTCGGTCAGGATCTTGTAAAATTCTGCCCCCAGTCCGTCCGCTCCCGGGGTTTTACAACAACTCACTTTAGCAATAACAGTTTGCACCTCCTGCACAGAGATCGGCTGATCTAGTTGCACCCGTTGCTGTTCATTCAATTGAGGTAAGTCCAACCCTTCTAAGTATTCTGACATCTGCACTTGCGAGCCCGGCTCTGCTGTGTAGAGTCTCTGAAAAAAAAACGAAAAACACGAACTATATCCGGGCTCTCCTTGTGAAGGACCCCCTTATCATCTTTAAGCGCAGGCACCAGCCTAGAACTCCTAGAACCACGTAGACACCGGGCCAGCAGCCTTCCTGGTTTATCTCCATGGCAGTAAAGCTGAAATCTGTAATACATAACCGACATTTTGGCCTGCTGGTGTAAAAGGTCATTCAACGCCGTTTGCGTCTCCCAAACCTGCTTCTTCAAGATCATACTCGGGTTATTCGCCCACCTCTGCCGCTGCTGGGTGACTAGGCGCTCCAGTCGAATAATACGTTCCGCCATAAGTCTTCGCTTTCTCGCCAAGAATCCAATAATATCCCCACGCAAGACAACTTTCTCCGTCTCCCAAACCAACTCAGGATCCTCTCGGTACCCACTATGGTCCGCCTCAAATTCTCGCCATCGCCTCTGTAGAAACTGGCGGAACTGAGAATCCCTATATAGTTCCAAAGGAAACCGCCACAGTCTCGTCTCAGTGCGAGTAGCGTTCCAGCGCAATTGGAGCCAAATAATGGCATGGTCTGAAATTTCCGCAGGGCCAATCTGCGCATCGTCCACCAAAGCGAACAAACCCTGCGAGATCAACAAATAATCTATACGTGCGCTAGAGCTGTGTGCACGAGATTGATGCGCATAGTCTTTTTCAGCGGGGTGCAACAGTCTCCACGGATCCACTAATCCCAGTCTTGCCCTCAAACAATTTAAGGCCCGAGCCACCTGAGATCTCTCCCTAGTCCCCTCACCCCGGGATGTATCCATCTCCACATCCATCACTCCATTGAAATCCCCTCCCAAGATCAGTGGGAGCTCCGGGAGCTGCTCCACTTGGGAGGCCAACCTGGAATATAAATCACGCTCCAGCACATTAGGGCTATAAATATTACCAAGAATAACAGGTCTTCCCTCCAGGTTGCCCTGTAACAATAGAAACCTCCCAGTTGGATCCACTATTTACTTCACAACATCAAAGCGTATTCGCTTATGTATCAATAGGGCCATCCCCCCTTTCTTATTCGTGGCCAGCACCCCCCATACCTGTCCCACCCAGGCTCTACACAATTTAGCGTGCTCCTCGGTTGTCTGGTGGGTTTCCTGGAGTAATGCAATGTTGGCTTTTTGCCTCGCTAAAGCCTGCAAAATTTTTGTTCTCTTAATCGGGCTCCCCAGGACGCAAACGTTCCATGAAATTATTTTCAGTCTGGAATAATATCACCCCAGTATCCTAAAAAGATACCCAACCATATCCCGGGAGGAACCCCCCTAGCCTGGAGCTCTCCCCTTGCAACATTCAATTGGTTCCCACAATGCCATGGGTCTCTTGGTTGGATGCGACTATATCCCCACCCCCCTCCCTCTCCCCCTCCCCTCCCCTCCCTCCCCCCCCTCTCCACTTGCCTCTCCATCCTCTACCTCTATTAGGTAGAGACCGAGCTGTAATGCGTACGGTCTCCTCCACACCCTACAAAACTTCTTAGACACCCTCCACTCCCCTCATCCAGCCTGCACAGTGGTTTCCCCCACAGACAATTCGCCCTTCCATAACAATGTTAATAATAGAAATAACAAACACAGCCTTAGCTGATATAATAATGAGTAATCTATACAATATTACACCTATCTGCTTCATCCCTCCTTTTACCTCCAGTAATTAGAAGGTGCTTAGGCATGCCGGGCACCTCCTCAGGTCCCTTGGGGGAGCCAACCACAATCCCCCGCTTCTGTTCCCTCTCTCCTCCCCCCATCACTCGGAGCGCAGGAGCCAACAGCCCCAGGACCGAGATATCCAGCCTCCTGCCGGCACTAAACTACGCACATCATATCACCATGAGGAGGAGGAGTGGCCTGGGGTTCTTAGATGCCCCCGCCCCAACTTTTAAGTATATTCACGCCCGGTGCACAATCGAAACAGTTTCTCCCACTGAAGCAGGGTGAAAGGCAAGGAAACAAGAAATGGTAGCTTAATTCAGCAACATAGCAGAAAGGAAAACATTATCCCCTCATTACAGCAAGTATATTTCCCATAGTATAAATGTAAACTGCATGGGAGGATAATACAGTTAATGAATCCTATGAAACAGCTGCTTATTAACGGCAAAAATGACTCCCCCATAATCCCTAGAAGGTGGAAGTCATGCTCCAGTCTAGACTCAAACCTCGCACTCCTCACTACTACACCGCCAGCACTCCTTCACAAAACCCAACGGTGCAGGTCTCCCACTCCAGCTCAAGACAGACCACCAGAAAGAAATCTCCACAATCAGGGGAGTGAGAGCCATGATCCACCACCACCTCTCCCAGCCAAACACAGTCTCTTAACACCTATAGTCCCCACAGATACCCACAGATAGGGTAAAAGCCCTGGGTGTCTCTCAAGTATTCTGTACATGAGATGGGGACTCTCGTTCCTCTCCCACGAGCGTCTCGATGTAAGGTCGGGCGTCGGCCGCTGAGTCAAATGTCCGGTGGGTTCCCTCGTGGAAGACATGCAGTCTGGAGGGGTACTGTACCGAGAATTTAATCTTGGCATCGATTAATTGTTGACAGATGGGAGCATAAGCTCTGCGCCGCTGACTTAAGGCAATCGAGTAGTCCTGTGCCACTCGCAGTTTCAAATTTTCATGCACCAGCTCTCCCCTCTGCCTTGCAGCTCTCAAAATAGCCTCTTTTTGGGGGAAATACAGGAATTTAGCAAGTACTACCCGCGGCCGTTGCTCCCGAGGTTGCCTGTTCCCCACGCGGTGCGCTCTTTCTATGAGCAACTTCCCACCATCTTCGAGGCCCTCAAATATCTGGGGGAGCAAATTCTCCAAATATGTCTTTAAGTCCCTATCTGCAATCGAGTCAGGGATGCCCATCAGCCTCAGATTATTTTGCCGTGAACGATTTTCTAAATCGTCAATTTTTGCTTCTTGCAACTGAAGTTGGGATTTCATCGTCGTCAGCTCTTGGGTCAGAGAGTTGAGGCTGTCTTCCGTCAGCCCGATGCGATTTTCAGCTTCTTGCATGCGGCTGCCCAAGGCCCCAAAGGAGGCATGCAAGTTGTCCATTTTTTCATGCAGGGCTGTGAATTGCATAGCTAGAGCATCTGCCACAGCTGCTGAGACCTCTTCCAAGAAAGCCGGAGAAGTTGGCGACTTCAGCATGCCAACGGCATCCGCCATTTTAGGTGTTGGGGCTCCACGCTCTTTCTCCTTCCTCGCAGCTTTAACTGTCGCCGCCATCCCCTCAGTGTCCTCGCAATCGCTGAATCAGCTTCGTGTGTCTATCCCCTCACGGTATTTTATATCTTTACTTTAAGTCAGCTCTCAAACCAGCATTAATGGCCCGATTCGGGTCGGAGGAGACCGGAGCTCAAGCAGAAACCGTCCGCTGAGCTCACCGCATCACGTGCTCTCTGAGAACTCTACCTTTTTAATCTCTGACATGTTGTCTGTAGAAGAAGAGAAAGATGCCTGAAATTTCTTCATTAAAAAAGCATTATGGAATGCCAAAATAAACTCAGGTGAAAGAAAAGAGTCCAAAGACCCTTGTCCCAGCGATATTGATTGCTGCACTGCTCCTTCAGCAGAAGGAGCCTTGTGCGACTTAGACTTCTTCTTTCCTGACTTCACCTACAGCGCGGGAGAGGAGCACGGCCCTGATAAAATGGCCGCCGTTCCCGCTCTTTCTGCAACGGTCTGAGGGCGAACTAAGCCCTCTTCCTCTGAGCCCTTAGAAGTCTCCATGAATTTGCGCTTATCCAGCAATAAAGACTACAAAGGCAAAACAACGTAAAAACCGCACCGCCGTGATCACTCTCTACCGGTCAAAAAAACCGCGAAGGACCAAGCGCGTCTAAGAAGCTAACCCCCATATACGATCCCCTCCTTTACCACAATAAAGATCTAAACACTCGCGATAGCGATTTTCTAATGCTTGTCACATTAGACTCTACCCCGTAAGACTCTCCTACCTGAAAGCAAAAAGAGAGGTTAAGCTGCCACGATCCGGTTCATCGCTGCCAGCGGGTAGCCAGAACCACAGTAATCAAAGACAGAGAAGCAGGTTCTGGGGCTCCCAGACCTTTTGCAATTGTCTCGCAAACTTGGAATCTCTAAAAGGCAGGCTCTGCACTGTAAAATGCACCGATTTGGCGGCTGAGGAGAACCGGAGGTTTTTTTGGGTTTTTTTTTCAAAAAGAAAGAAAGAAACGGAAGGCTGCTGAGCTGAACTGCCCTGCTAGAGCCAATTAGTCAGCGCTCCTTAAATACCTTAACCTCCTCACTGAATATATATATTTTTTTAAACTATGTTTTAAAGTTCACTCCTGTTCCTATTAGCCTCTCCGGGGAGCCTGTCAGCTACACATCTTCCTCTGCTGCTGAGGACTGAAAGACTGACTCTCTCTCTGACACCAGGGGGAGCTAGAGGGGCTGTCAGCAAAGATTTTCAGTTTATCAGTCCTCAGCTGCTGGAGGAGGTTGACTACCCTATTTTCCTGGACTGGCCCAGAGAGACGAATAGGAACGTACATGTGACACTTAATGCAAAAGATTGGATAGCCCCATCTCACTGTTGGACTGCTGTCTGCATATTAGTTTTAAGGTTTTGTTTAGCTATTTAATTTGTTTACTTAACCCTTTCAAGGCCTACTTTAAAAATTTAATCCACATTCTGCAGCCGGGTTAATTTTTGCATATTTCAGGAAAATTGTACTCGTCTTATTCAATATGTTCTAATAGTGATTTTCCTTCTGCTATGGACATGTATTATATACCATTTGATAAGAATATTTAGTCAGAATTTTGGATCCCGAGAGTTTTGGGCTCGGCCTGGAAAGGGTTAAAGTGACTAGGGATATTTGTACTGATACAACTATACCTAATAATTTTAAGGGATTTTGTTCACCTCAAGAGTAATTTCAGGGCCTTAATTGATCTATTCCTGGCGAGGATTACCAGCTGATCCTGAAAGTGAATTGACCACGTCTTCCCCTTTAATAGGTTTAAGAGCCTATAAAGCTAAGATTAGGCTGGGGTGGATGGGAGTCAGAGTGGGTGGGAGGGAAAGAACATTAGTTAAAGCTGGCTTGCTACACAGTGCCCTGACCTGTGCTTCTAAGGTAATCTCTTACAATTTCCTGGGTGATTCACCAGCCCTTGGTTTGATAGAGGGAGCCTTTCAAATTGCCCCTTTGATCTGTTAGTTGGCTTTAACACCTATTTAAAATGATTTTACAGCTCTTTTGCCTCGTAACCGGAAGGCCTCTTTGAAAGGTCTCTAGAAACAATTTGCTTCTTTCTACTCAAAGAATACTTACTCTATTCTTCCTTCTGTGCTAAGCTATACTTTGATTTGATTTAAACTGAAAGCTCTCTGGTGATACTAAGCCCTGACTCAGTTTAAATTTAAATGGAAGCTCTCTAGTGATACTAAGCCCTGTGAGTTTAAATTTGTGAGGGACTGGCAGGCCCAGGATCAGTGTGTGCAGCAAATTATTGTCAACATTGTAAATGAAAATGTTGAATACAGTATGAAATGTGACAAGCTGGGTTTGGAGAACTAGAAGTAAGGAAGGAGACAGCTAGACACTAAGGCACATGTTTACTAAGATGGGCTAGTGGTTAGCATGTGCTGTTTATAACAAGGTCCCACTGTGGGACAAAGATTGCCAAGTAGCTTGCTGCTTTCATTTGTTCTACTATATGTGTCTCCCTACAAACGAGTGACTCAAAAGTGACTAATGTGTATCTAATGTGCAAATTTTTTGTCGGAAGTTATTGCCCTGAGAGATTGCTCCCTCCTGAAGCGTGACTTCCCTTTTAATTACTTTTATGGTAACCAAACCACCGTATAAAACCTGTGAAGCAATTGCATTACCTAATGCTGCTGCACAAACCAAATTCTTAAAATTTCCACTCTGAAAAATTCTGAAACTGCAGATTTTCCACGAACACAGTACTGCGTTTAGAACCGCACTCTTTTCAGTCCTGTTTCAACGCTTAATATCTGCTCATACTCATCTGAAGTAGTAACTTCTTCCATTCAGGTGAGCTCCTTCCATTTCCATTAATGCTATCGGAATTTGTATTCTCAACCGGATCGCTCCGTTGATGTAGCCATACTTATGTGAGTGCCAAAGCCAAATGAAATAGTGATTTAAAGCTAACTAGGACCACCTCTCATTGATGATGTCACCCATAGGTGAACGAATCAGGATGTTTAAATCAAACTCAACCAATCCTGTTCAGCATTCAGTCCATCCGGTTCCAGGCAACCTACCCGAAACATCCAGTGTTGTTCAGTCCATTGGAGGCGTTGTTCCCTATCGCCTCCTCTAGGACTCGGAAGCACATGATCTAATACACGCCACTGAAAGTCCGCAAAAGAATGCCCTAATTCAATACAATGCTGTACTAGTGGTGCTGTTAAAACAGCATTACGTATTCTAGAGGCATGTTCTTGAAGCCGAAGTTTTAATTTTCTAGTTGTTCGTCCAATGTATACTTTTACACAAGGGCAAATCAGAATATATACCACAGCACCACTAGTACAGCATTGTTCTAAACGCAGTACTGTGAATTTGGTTTGTGCAGCAGCATTAGGTAATGCAATTGCTTCACAGGTTTTATACGGTGGTTTGGTTACCATAAAAGTAATTAAAAGGGAAGTCACGCTTCAGGAGGGAGCAATCTCTCAGGGCAATAACTTCCGACAAAAAATTTGCACATTAGATACACATTAGTCACTTTTGAGTCACTCGTTTGTAGGGAGACACATATAGTTTAAAGTGAGTGAGGGGAGGAATAATTTTTAGTGTTCATTTGTTCTACGGCAAACAAAAAATAAAACTCCAAACTGCACATCATTTGTTCCAGGGGCACAGGCTACATGAGCTCAAGTAATGCTCTTTGTGTTAAATACATACCTTATTGACATCTGCATCGAAAGTGGAAGTGAGATCTGCTAAAAAGCAAACGGCATCCTGGGTAAGAAGGGTATGATACTCGTGTTCCAAACCAGGGGGTGGAGCCTGTAGATCCACTGTCGCTGCCATCTGGAGAGAGGATTTTTAAAGGTTAACGCAGAGGGTAATTCAAGGGAGAATCACAATCATCCAGTCTTGCATATCACTAAGTGCGCCTCTCCATTTTCGCTTATATGTAGTGCATATTCATATGAAATAAAGTGATTTTCCCTCAAACAAATGTTTTGATGTTTACATGGAGGCTCCTCCACACAGATAAACTTTTACTCAATGCATGCATTTGTAACAGGATGCCAAAATGTGCTTTCCATTGAGTAACATACGGAACATTCTGGATCCCTGCTCCAGAAATGTGTAGGTTAGTGAAAGTACGAGCAATCATCCTGCTGCAGCGCTGCTGCTCTGGAGACCCAGTCTCACTCTCTCTCTGGCTCCCCTCTCCCAACCAGCCACGGCAATTTGTTTCCCCACTGACAGGGTTTTTAAAAATGTAAAATGAACCTATGAAGGTACTAGCTGTATCTGTGCTAGAAAAATAAAGAAAGGTCCAATTAAAAAATCATTTTGGGACTTATTATAAGATTCAAAGGGAAGAGGGATTAATAAATAGCTGAATCTTTAACATAGATAATTATAAAGTATAAAATTGCCCTGGCATTTGCATAAAAGTGAACGCAGCATCTGCTTTTATGCAATAGACAAGTCCTGCAGGCCTTCCCTGAGGTGGAGTTTGTGTGGAATTGAGGCAGAGTTGAAGCTTACATGCATACTTAAGAAAACATGTAGCAATTCACGGGAAACCTGGGCGACAGTCAGAGCAAGTGTAAATGTCTGGGCTTACTTTCTGGGGGCTGATATTATAATGGCACATACTGTACCTTGCCCCTGTAAAATAGGCACAACATATGTGTGTTTGTGCCTTTCCTGCTCAAATGTTTTGCTATAAAATTACCCCCAAGTGCTTCTAGTGACTTCCTCACAGGGTTCTTGCTTTTTTTATGTACTTGAATTTTTTTTTTACTATAAGGTTTTGCCTCCATAGCAAATATCTCCTCAGATTCTCTCAGCCACCCTTATTAATGTCTTTAAGTAAAAATCAGAGTTGAAAGATTCCAAATTAACCCTGTCATCAAATAGCCACACTATTAATATTAGCAAAAACCCCCAAACTTTGAAATACCTATATGAAAATTCTAGAAGTCTAAAAAATAAGATGGGAGAGTTAGAATATATAGCAATAGAGTAGACACCCAGGAAGGTGTAGATAACATGAGGAGGGATCTAGCTAAGCTTGAAGAATGGTCTAGAATTTGGCAGCTGGGATTTAATGTTAAAAAATGTAAGGTCATGCATTTGGGCTGCAGCAATCCATGGGAGCAATACAGTATAGGAGGTGAAGTACTTTTGTCCACTAAAGAAGAGCGGGACCTAGGGGTGGTTGTGTCTGATGATCTTAAAGTAGCTAAACAAGTAGAAAAGGCGACGGCAAAAGCTAGAAGGATGCTTGGGTGCATACGGAGAGGAATGGCTAGCAGAAAAAAGGAGGTGATAATGCCTCTGTATAAGTCTTTGGTGCGACCTCATTTGGAGTATAGTGTGCAATTCTGGAGACTGCACCTTCAAAAGGATGTGAACAGGATGGAGTCGGTGTAGAGGGTGGCTAATAAAATGATTAGTGGGCTTCATTATAAAGCATATGAGGACAGACTTAAGGATCTTAATATGTACACCTTAGAGGAAAGGCGGGATAGAGGTGATATGATTGAGATGTTTAAATACCTCCGTGGCATAAATGTTCAGGGAGAGAGCCTCTTTCAATTGAAAGCAAGTTCTGCTACGAGGGGACATGGGATGAGGGTGAAGGGAGATAGATTCAGGAGTGATATGCAGAAATATTTCTTTACGGAAAGAGTAGTGGATCCGTGGAATAGTCTCCCAGTGGAGGTGGTAGAGATGAGGACAGTAACTGAATTCAAAAAAGCATGGGACCAACACAGAGGATCTCTAAAGGTAAAAAGTGGACTGTTGTAGTTGTTGATATGGAAGGACAGACTAGATAGGCCATGTGGTCTTTTTCTGTCATCATGTTTCTATGTTTCTATGAAAGGTTATATATACAGTAACTGGCATTTCAGAGACCTGGTGGAAGGAGGACAACCAATGGGACATTGTGATACTGTAGCAGCGATGTGCACGCAATGAATAAAACCAGGAGTCAATTGCAGGTTCCAAGCCAATTTATTGTGCACAGGCTCAGATAGGAGTGTGTCCAAAGGTGACTGAGCAATGGAGTACAAGAGCAAATTCCTTATATACAATTTTTACAGTTTGATACAGGCAAACTTTCTATTGGTCCCAACGCCCCTTGCACCTGTCCAATCGGGGATCCTCTCTGGGCCTAGCTCCCTGTTCCCCCTTCTCAGGCTATTCTAACAAAGGCATAGTCTTAGATATTGATACATTTCTACTTCAAGGACATTTCTAGCTCAGAGAATGCAAGACCAGTTCTATCATCAGCATAAAGGAATTATACAAACTTTTCAAAAGCAGTTTAAAGCAGCTTAAGGCAGTTTCTCAGACTCTGGTTCTTCTCAGCACTACTCCCAGGTGGGGGTTAGGATCTAGGCCTAGTTTACAGGCCATAGCCTACCACATTCCCCCCTTTGATTATTCTCACCCCTAGCAAAAGAGGGTGAGAATGAAATCACATAACGTTTCTTTAAACTGATGCTTCTTCACAGGGTATAGCTTGGTACTTCCACATGGCCAGTACCCTGGCTGCTGTTTTACGCTCGACTGTACTGTCAATGACTGAGGTGACCATACGCAGGCAAAGGGTCAGGAAACATGGAAGGAGTAGACACATAGCGGCCATGACTAGTACTGCAAACTTAATAGTCTTCAATCCTCCAAGCCCGAAAATAGAGTTCCAGACCATCCATTGAGGTCCAGTCCATTCCAAGTCTGAACTGGTACATGTGCTAGCCTACGTATATTGTCAGCTATGTCTTCAACAACCTGACCTTGGTCATCTATCTGTAAACAACAGTTAGTTAGATTAAACTTCCCACACACCCCACCCTCAGATGCTAATAAATAATCAAGTGCTAAGCGGTTCTGGTAAATAGCTGTACACATTTGGGTACTTTGCTTGGCTAAAAGAGTTAGTGCTTTACTTGTTTCATTAGTTATAATTTCTACAACAGCTTGTAAGCGTATAATATGGTTTAGCATATAAACAGGAGTGCGGTATCCCCAGGTCCCATATTGTGTCCAAGTAGCTGGCCCATAATAGGCAATAATTCTCTCAGGCGGCCACTCATCACCATCCCACTTATCCCATTGACCTATCTTCAAAGTGCTTTGCTTCTGTCGACCCTTGTAGATGGGGAAGCCTAGCTGCTCCCCTTGAGAGATGGGAATAAGGAAGAAAGAAGGTCGTATTGTTCCCAAGACACATGCCCCACCTCAGTAATTAGGGAGTCGAGCATATGCCCGAGTGCCACAAATCCAATAAAGCCCAGGAGGGGCTTCCCAAGTATTGGAGAAGGTGAGGTCAGTCCATAGCTTAGCAAGATGAGGGAAAGCGATTAAAGGATTGGAGGGTTCAGTAGCATTAACACCTGACCACCAGGATGTTCTCTTCGTAGTGGCATTATAAATCCGTTGGCTTAGACAGACCAGTTGTCCCACCTGTATGGTGAACTGTGGTCCCGTGCGGACAAAACAGAGACGGCCGACAATGTTGTTGGCCAATACCCATTCACTAGCGGTTTTATTCAAAGCAGTCTGGTTATATGGGATGGAGTAGTTCGATTCTCTTGCCTCCCAGGGCCATTGGTCTCCCATCTTAGTTCCCCCATAGAAGAAACAATTAGAAATGTGGAGACTAGAAGCTCCAGCTCCAGCTAGTTCAATGAATAGATTCTGCGTAGTCTGGGGAAGCTCTATCTCTGTCTGCATGGCTTCATAGAATGTATGGTATATTTGATAAGGTGAGGAAATGCGGGTCTTGGTGTTAAGCTGTATGTATACATAGGTTCCAGGGTCTATTACCCTACCTGCTATTTGTAAGCCAAATCTATATCCTTGCCTCCACTGGCTAGGGTCAAGCACAAGGAGCTTTAAGGGGTTACAAGTACCTTTTGGACACTTAAGGGGTTCCAGCAATGGTAGTCTCTCTAAATTAGCTCTGCGATGATCCCCATCTTGCCCCTGAGGTCCGTCCGACCAGGTGGCATAATATATACACTCCCACTTGGAGCAAAAGTAGGCGTCTTCTGATGCTTTGACATAACTAGTCGAGGTATGTGTCCCGGTGCATTTTCCCCACTTGTATGCTCCTTCGGGGCACAATTATTTATCATCATAGTAATAACTTCGCTCTTGGTCAACAGACCCACAGCTATAGTAGCCATTTCTGTTGATGGCATCACAAGTATCAAAGTAAAGAGGGGCTGATTTAGTGGGATCTGCGAGCTGACGTGTGGCATTTAGGAGGGCTCCATCCTCGTTGTTCCATCGCAACTCTAAAACATGATATGAGGGGTTTTGTCGGGGGTTAAAACAAGTTCTCACCTTCCCTCTAGTACAGATACTTAATTCCGTATCATTATAAACACATCGGCTAATTACACCAGTACAGGTGTAGTAGGAGTGATAAAGTAAAGTTTGGGTAATCTTTGTCCCGATTCGGGTAGTAGTTATACAGGCCGCACAGGGAGGTATGGCAAAAGTCATTCCAAGGGGCCCCAGGGCTACCGCAAGTACAATATAAACACATAGAGGCAACATGATTACAATATTTCAATGAGTTTGTCTAGAAATTGCAAAGTCTTTACTGAAGTTCTCTTTTTCCACAGCTTCCACCGTACGAAGACCTGTCAGCTTCCGGTTGGTGACAGGAGTAGGGTTGCAGATTCCTCAAGCTTCTGCCATACGTAGACCTGCCAGCATCCGGTAGGTGGCAGGAGTAAGGCTGTAGAGTCTCACAGCAGTGGTTGTCATCGCAGAGTGAGCCGCAATGGTGATGCTGGATTGGTGGTTGAAGTCCAGGGACGAAGTTCGGTAGTCGCCGCTGGCTTTACCCGACTGTGATGGATCCAAGGTTCTAATTCCGCAACTTTGACTGCTGTAGTGTTGTAGCAAAGTGCAGTCAATGAATAAATCCAGGAGTCAATTGACAGGGTCCAAGCCAGTTTATTGTGCACAGGCCAAGTCAGTCAAAGCTTCAAAAGGCCAGTGGTGGCTGCTTCTCGAGCCGAAGCGTCAGCAAATCTATTTTCTCGTGAAACTTCTCCTTCCCCTACCTGATGACCTCGGCAGTGCATCACTGCAACTTGTTTGGGGGCCCATACAGCATCTAGCAACGTCAATATCTCAGGGCCATACTTGATGGACTTGCCTCCCGAGGTTATTAACCCACGTTCCTTGTACAGGGCTCCATGTGCGTGCAATGTTGTGAAGGCATACTTAGAATCTGTGTACACATTTAAACGGAGCCCTGTCCCTATTATCAGTGCCCTGGTGAGGGCTATCAGTTCAGCTTTCTGTGCTGAAGTCCCCGGGGCCACAGCTGAGGATTCTATTACCATGTCCAGGGTCACCACTGCATAACCAGCACATCATCGTCCATTGATGACAAGGCTACTTCCATCCACAAAGAAGGTTCATTCAGGGTCGTCTAATGGGACATCAGTTAGATCAGGGCGACTTGAGAATACAGTGTCCATAACTTCGAAGCAATCATGATTGGGTGGGCCTGGACCAATTGGCAACAGCGTGGCAGGGTTCAAAGTTTGACTGGCGATCAACTGCAATCGGGGGTTTTCACATAACATGCTCTGGTACTTTAGCATCCATGAATTCGCGAACCAATAATTTCCTTTGTGTTCCATGAGGGTTAGAACAGAATGCGGTACCGTAATTTGGAGATCCTGACCCAGAGTGAGCTTGCCGGCCTCACCTGCCAGGAGGGCTGTAGCTGCAACGGCTCTCAGGCAAGGTGGCCAGCCTTTTGCGACGGTTTCCAGCTGCTTTGATAGGTAAGCCACAGGTCGCTGCCAAGATCCGAGGGATTGAGCCAATACTCCCAAAGCATTTCCACTTGACTCATGGACATAGAGGCGAAATGGTTTCTGTACATCTGGCAGGCCCAAGGCTGGTGATGACATCAAGGCTGCTTTCAACGATCAGAATGCTGTATCCTGTTCTGGGCCCCATTCCAGGGGAGATCGCTCCATTCCTTTTGTGGCCTGATACAATGGCTTTGCCAACAGCGCGAAATTGGGTATCCATATTCGACAATAGCCTGCAGCTCCCAGGAAGGCCCTCACCTGCTTTCTGGTGGTGGGGATAGGGATGCGGCACACTGCTTCCTTTTGCTCTGGTCCCAATCTCCGGATCCCTCTGGACAGATGGAATCCCAGATATTTTACCTCAGTTTGGCACAACTGCACCTTGGCTCTTGAGACCTTGTATCCGGCTTCGTTCAGGAGGTGCAAGAGATCACCAGTGGCATGCACGCATTCGTTTTTGGAGTTGGTGGCTACTAGCAGGTCATCCACATACTGAAGAAGGACTCTCTTCCCTGGAGTCACAGAATAATTTGAGAGATCCTGATTTAGGGCAGCACTGAAGAGAGTAGGAGAGTTCTTGAATCCTTGGGGTAATCGAGTCCAGGTGAGTTGACCTCGCCTTCCTGTGGTAGGGTCTTCCCATTCAAACGCGAACAGGAGTTGACTGGTTGGTGCTAAACGTATGCAGAAAAAGGCATCCTTCAAATCCAAGATGGTGAAGTGAGTAGCCTCAGCGGGGATCAGTCCCAGGAGAGTATAAGGGTTTGGTACTACTGAATGTATGGTTTCAACTGCATTATTTACTGGTCTCAAGTCCTGCACTGGGCGGTAGTCACCTGTCCCAGGCTTCTTGACTGGGAGGAGGGGGGTATTCCAGGGCGATTGGCACTCTCTGAGAAGTCCATACTTCAGTAATTTATTTTTATTTATTTATTTATTACATTCTCTTATATACCGCACTATTCTGCATCAGTGCGGTTTACAATGAACAAACTGAAATTACATTGAACAGGGCATTGTAACTTGGAGATAACTATTTTACAGGGAACATGGGCTATGGAGGGTTAAGTGGCTTGCCCAAGACCACAAGGAGCACCTGTGGGACTAGAAACCCCAGCCCTTCCGGCCCAAGGTTGCTGTCCTCTAGTGGGATTTGAACCCCCGACCTTCCGGCCTGAAGTACTTTGCCCCAACCACTAGGCCACTCCTCCACTCCATTAAATGACAGTAAATTCCTTCAATCGCCGGTCGCGGGAGAGGATATTGTCTCACGTGCACTGGTTTCACTCTTGGTTTGAGGGTGAAAAGCACAGGGGCTATATTCTTTGCTAGGCCTGGAGGATTATCCTCCACCCATACCTCGGGCGGAGCTGAGATTCTGATGGGTATACGGGGGCTGGCTGCCTTGGTCGGAGAGGCACTATAGAACCGCCATTCTTCTTCCCAGGGAACAGTCAGCACCATCAGGCCAGCAGATTTCGAGTTCACAGTCATTTCCATCTGTCCTCCTTCAACAAAGGATATCTGCGCCTGGAGCTTAGCAAGCATATCTTGGCCCAAAAGGGAAATTGGGCATTCAGGCATGTACAGGAACTGATGTGTTATCTTCCGTCCCCCTAATTCACAGGTGCGGTTCTGCAAGAAAGGTTTCGTGGCCCTAGCTCCAGTAGCTCCGACAATGGTGATGGATCGAGAGGACAGAGGGGCCACTGGTTTTGCTACTACTGAATGTTCAGCCCCCATATCCACCATAAAGTCCATATATTGGTCCCCTATCTTCAAACTGACCATAGGCTCCTGGGGACCTAGAGGAAACTTGGAGCCCGGTCTGGCCTAGTCTTCATGTTGTAGCCCTCTTCGGCTGCCACTCCCTCTACAGCTGCTTCTCCTTGTTGGAACTGTGTGCGATACATTCCTCCCTGATGCCGGAATCTTCCCCCTGCTCTCCGCATGCTCCCTCCTCCCCTCCAGGAGGCGGAATCAAAGTTTGGGCATTCATTTTTCCAATGTCCTTCTTCTCTACAGTGGGCACACTGATTTGCGCCCAATGGGGACCGATCATCTCCTTGGCCCCTTCCACATCCCCGAGTCCTTCGGTTAGAGAAACTTCCTCCACGTCGTTCAACTAAAGCTGCAGCAAGGAAATCAGCTTTCTTCTTCATTTTACGTTCACTTTCCTTCTGACGTTCTTGATCGCGATTCACAAACACTTTCTGAGCAACTTCCATTAACTGGGCCGCATTCATGCCCGCGAATCCTTCCAACTTTTGCATGTCCGTTTTATGTCTCCCTGGGACTGATTCACAAAGGCTGCATTCACCATGCACAAATTTTCCTGGGCCGCTGGATCATATGGGGTATAAAGTCTGTAAGCTTCAGATAAGCATTCATAAAAGGCTGCTGGACTCTCGTCTGGTTGCTGGATGACTTCCGTTACCTTTCCGATATTCATGGCCTTCTGGCCTCCTCTCTTCAGGCCCTGCAGTAGGGCCTGGCGGAACCGAGTGAGGGCCGTTGCCCTGTTTGCACTGTTTGGATCCCATTTGGGATCGTCATTTGGAAAATCTGTGGCGGCCGCTTGTCGGGAAACTAGGCCTGCTTCTTCCATGGGATTTTCCTCTAACCATCGGGTGGATGCTTGCACGATCCATGCTCGCTCTTCAGTAGTGAAGAGGGTAGACAGGAGCTGGTGGCAATCAGACCAGGTAGGCTGATGGGTCTGCATAATACTAATATATCAAAAACAAACCCCTTGATCACACCACTAATTACTGAACTATACAATCTTAAGAAACATCTCTCCAAAACATTCAAGCCTTCAAATATTGAGCTCTCACCGGACCTCAGGTTTTAATCACCCTCCATCTGGCGAAACTTTCACCATAGGGAATGGTGGACACTTACATCATAGGTCCTTAGCTCCAATAATTTATAAAGTTTATTCTGAAAAATACCAAACCTATAATCTTAAAAAATGCCTTATACCACCAACAATTCTCTACAGAGATTCACATAAATCGAAATCACTACACTCCCATTCAATCAAGCATACCACCATTCAAACACACACCCTATCAATCAAACATATAAAATTCCACATATAAACGCAAAGAGTGCCCTTCAGAAGCAATGGCAATATACACAGCGTCCAATTCTAATGTTATAAGCATAAGCAAATCAGTTTATAAATCTCACAATCTCCATCAGTAATATGCTGAAAAAAAGAAGAAAAACATTCTTAATGGAATAATATCACCAACTGTCATTCCAAGAGCATTCTATTACTTATCTGCTGGAAGTTTTCACATCAATGCTCTCTCAGTCACCCACAAACCGCAAGACTAGCTGCCATCCAATGTCTGTTCAATGTCCAACAAAAGCTTTTGTTTCGCCACAAGGCTTCATCAGGAACAAGAACTGCAAAGACGTCACAAAGACCAAAATTCTTCAAAGCTCGGGACACCCCCAGTGTCTCCCAAAGTAACGGCGTACTTCGGCGTCTGATGTCAGCAACTTTAAAGACCCAGCCACCAATCGGCTCGCCAGCAATAGCATAATCACACAATAACTTTATACATAACACACTCACAACAAAAACACATGAAAACACTCTTCTATAAACGAATACAACTAAGAGGAGGACAGGAAAAACTGCACAGTCTCTATTTCCCTAATAGAAGAGCGACCAGTCTATTTTGTCATTCAGCCCACAAGGATCTAAAGTGTTCAAAGTATATATCCACTTCTGTTCCTTTTGCAACAACTGAAATCCACGATCACCACGTCGAATGTTGAAAGGTATCAGCTCCAAAACGGTACAGAGTAAATCTTCAAAAGTATGATGAAGAGTAAGCCAGTGTTGCACTAGAGGTGTTTCAAGATGAGCTTTAGAAATGCTGTATTTGTGTTCTGCCAATCGAGTCCGCAAAGGACGAGTGGTCTTTCCCACATAGATCTTTAAACACGGGCACCAGAGGGCATATATAACAAAAGTAGAGTTACAGTCGGTATTTTGACTCAAATGACGGATCTTCAAAGCAGATTGAGAAGGAATAACATCAGTCATATATTTACAAAAAGAGCAACGACCACAGCCAGTATGAGAAAATTCTTCTGTCATAATTGGTTGGCGAGGAACCGCTGAACACAAGCGGTCCCGCAAATTCTTGCCTCTTAAATAAGCCACACGTAGAGAGCTCCCAGACAGCTTAGGATGGGTCAAGATTAGTTTCCATCGCTTACGTAATGCATTAACGATCCGATTAGAAAGACTTGAAAAAGGAAGGACACAAGTTATAGTGGAAGACACATCAGCCACTTGCAAATCATCAGTAGATGATTTAGGGCATAAAAGCCACTCACGATGATTAAACTTAGCTCTCTTACAAGAGTTTGAGAAACAAGCTACTGAAATGATGGCTAAATTTCGTGATAGAGGTTACCCTATTTCAATATTGAAGAAGGCATATAAGAGAGCTAAGTTTAATCATCGTGAGTGGCTTTTATGCCCTAAATCATCTACTGACGATTTGCAAGTGGCTGATGTGTCTTCCACTATAACTTGTGTCCTTTCTTTTTCAAGTCTTTCTAATCGGATCGTTAATGCATTACGTAAGTGATGGAAACTAATCTTGACCCATCCTAAGCTGTCTGGGAGCTCTCTACATGTGGCTTATTTAAGAGGCAAGAATTTGCGGGACCGCTTGTGTTCAGCGGTTCCTCGCCAACCAATTATGACAGAAGAATTTTCTCATACTGGCTGTGGTCGTTGCTCTTTTTGTAAATATATGACTGATGTTATTCCTTCTCCATCTGCTTTGAAGATCCATCATTTGTGTCAAAATACAGACTGTAACTCTACTTTTGTAATATATGCCCTCTGGTGCCCGTGTTTAAAGATCTATGTGGGAAAGACCACTCGTCCTTTGCGGACTCGATTGGCAGAACACAAATACAGCATTTCTAAAGCTCATCTTGAAACACCTCTAGTGCAACACTGGCTTACTCTTCATCATACTTTTGAAGATTTACTCTGTACCGTTTTGGAGCTGATACCTTTCAACATTCGACGTGGTGATCGTGGATTTCAGTTGTTGCAAAAGGAACAGAAGTGGATATATACTTTGAACACTTTAGATCCTTGTGGGCTGAATGACAAGATAGACTGGTCGCTCTTCTATTAGGGAAATAGAGACTGTGCAGTTTTTCCTGTCCTCCTCTTAGTTGTATTCGTTTATAGAAGAGTGTTTTCATGTGTTTTGTTGTGTGAGTGTGTTATGTATAAAGTTATTGTGTGATTATGCTATTGCTGGCGAGCCGATTGGTGGCTGGGTCTTTAAAGTTGCTGACATCAGATGCCGAAGTACGCCGTTACTTTGGGAGACACTGGGGGTGTCCCGAGCTCTGAAGAATTTTGGTCTTTGTGACGTCTTTGCAGTTCTTGTTCCTGATGAAGCCTTGTGGCGAAACAAAAGCTTTTGTTGGACATTGAATGGCAGCTAGTCTTGCGGCTTGTGGGTGACTGCGAGAGCATTGATGTGAAAACTTCCAGCAGATAAGTAATAGAATGCTCTTGGAATGACAGTTGGTGATATTATTCCATTAAGAAGGTTTTTCTTCTTTTTTTCAGCATATTACTGATGGATATTGTGAGATTTATAAACTGATTTGCTTATGCTTATAACATTAGAATTGGACGCTGTGTATATTGCCATTGCTTCTGAAGGGCACTCTTTGCGTTTATATGTGGAATTTTATATGTTTGATTGATAGGGTGTGTGTTTGAATGGTGGCATGCTTGATTGAATGGGAGTGTAGTGATTTCGATTTATGTGAATCTCTGTAGAGAATTGTTGGTGGTATAAGGCGTTTTTTAAGATTATAGGTTTGGTATTTTTCAGAATAAACTTTATAAATTATTGGAGCTAAGGACCTATGATGTAAGTGTCCGCCATTCCCTATGGTGAAAGTTTCGCCAGATGGAGGGTGATTAAAACCTGAGGTCCGGTGAGAGCTCAATATTTGAAGGCTTGAATGTTTTGGAGAGATGTTTCTTAAGATCGTATAGTTCAGTAATTAGTGGTGTGATCAAGGGGTTTGTTTTTGATATATTGGATTTAGTTTCCCCTTGGGCAGTGGTATTTGTCTGCATAATACTAGACATTAATTCTGTCAGTTCTTGGAGCTTCTCAGTATAGGACGCATAATGCATCTTCCAGTTCAGTAAATCTGTGGTAGAGAAGGGCACATAAACGAGACTGGTTGGCCCCACCACAACCTGGTCTTGTTCATTAAGGATAGGTAGCCCCGGGACCTGGCGCAATGGCATGACGTGACCATCCATCTGACTTGCCGTTGTACTCCTGAGAGCGTAATGTAGTCTGGCTTGTTGGAATTCAGCTCCCCTGCTTTGGTCTTTGGCCGTAAGTGACCCTGAACTAGCAAATGAATCCCTGCTTGCAGTGTCATCGGTGGACTGCGGTCCTTCCGGGGCACTCTGGACGTAGCTGGGGCTCGTGGGCAGGAGGGGGTGTGCCTCCTCCTGCTGCGGAGGCAGTTGGAGGACTAAGGGTAAGTCGGCAGGAGGGGGTCCTCCTGCGCCAGGCTCTGTTCGGGGTGGTGACGGAGCTGAGGGGACTGGCCTATAAAGGAACTGGGGCGAATGGGTCAGAATATCTGGAGATTCCGGGACAGAATATATGGGCAGCTTCTCTTCTCCAGACTTCCGGGCCCCCCTTGTGGTCACTACCATTATCCTACACTGTTCCTCGTGGCAACGCTTCATCCAGGAGGGCTCTTTTTCACAAATATTTAACCAGGAATCTATATAGGGGAACTGGTCAGGGTGTTCTCTACGTATAATCTGGTGTACTCGGGATTTGATTCTAACATCAAAAGTACTACCAGGGGGCCACGCGGTGACCAGCACCGGCCACTCCCTGTCACAAAGTATTCCTAATTGGGAAGGAGACATTTTTACTCCATAGTTGCTGTCAAATCCCTTCTTGAAATTCTTGATCATACACTTCAGCGGAGTTTGCGTGGACTCCGACTCTCCCATAATGACGTACACAACAATAGACAGTAGGGGCGGGTGGTCGGGCTGCAGGTAAGGGGTCCGTACAGCCCTAGAAACAAGTAGGTAGACAAACACCGAACGCTTCCTCCTTTTCATGACCTGGGCGCGGTCGCCCGGCCAGGAACTGCGCTACTCAGGAGTCCGAACTCACTTGGTCTGTGTTTCAAGATCTCTCATTCATACACACAACCAAACATGCTAGCAACGTTTTCCCAAATTCCCAGGCCTACCTTACTAACCAAGGTCAGTAGTTTCGTCCTTGCGCATTCTCATGCAAGGCTTACTCGGACATGCCCTGAGAGGTGATCAAGCTCTCGGTACCTTATTCCCATACCAATTCAATCTCGCGTATACTCATGAAAGATGTACCCAAACCTAACTGACTGAGGAGCAAGGAGATTGCTACTCACCGGATCCGGTACCCGATGCAAAACCAGTTCTTGGGTTGAATCCTGGACTCCCCTCGGGTTCGGAGGTGTTGGCTGGCCGGACCCAGTAGTCTGCCGAGGCAAGGCGTAACCCTCTCCGATACATGAGGACCGGTGGCGCCTGAGGTTTCCCCTGCGGTCGGACGGACACGATTCCAACTGGGCCAAACTTTGAGGCGGTAAAACGTGGTATATTCACTTGAATACCATCCACTACTCGCACATTCCCGGCCAAATGCACCAAAAATATGTAGCAGCGAAGTGCACGCAAAGGATAAAACCAGGAGTCAATTGCAGGTTCCAAGCCAATTTATTGTGCACAGGCTCAGACAGGAGTGTGTCCAAAAGTGACTGAGCAATGGAGTACAGGAGCAAATTCCTTATATACAATTTTTACAGCTTGATACAGGCAAACTTTCTATTGGTCCCAACGCCCCTTGCACCTGTCCAATCGGGGACCCTGTCTGGGCCTAGCTCTCTGTTCCCCCTTCTCAGGCTATTCTAACAAAGGCATAGTCTTAGATATTGATACATTTCTACTTCAAGGACATTTCTAGTTCAGAGAATGCAAGACCAGTTCTATCATCAGCATAAAGGAATTATACAAACTTTTCAAAAGCAGTTTAAAGCAGCTTAAGGCAGTTTCTCAGACTCTGGTTCTTCTCAGCACTACTCCCAGGTGGGGGTTAGAATCTAGGCCTAGTTTACAGGCCATAGCCTACCACAATACCAGGCTACAAACTATATTGCAAGGATAGGGTAGATCATATAGGTGGAGGGGTGGTGCTATATGTTAGAGAGGGCATCGAGTCAAACAGGATAAAGGTTTTGCAGGAAACAAAATACACTGTAGAATCTCTATGGATAGAAATTCCATGTAAAAAGGGGAAGGGAATGGCAGTGGGGGTGTACTACCGATCACCTGGCCAGAATGATCAGATAGATGATGAAATGCTAACAGAAATTAGGGAAGCTAGCAAAGCTTACAACACAGTAATAATGGGAGATTTCAATTACCCCAATATTGACTGGGTCAATGTCATATCAAGACATATGTATGTGGGAGATAAAGGGGCCAATCTTGCAAGGCATTTACAATGTTTACAGAGCTGTAAACCATGTAAATGCTCCTAAGCAGGATATTCGGCATCACTAACATGGTTAGTGCCGCTGAATATCCTCGAGTAACACCACTACATGCCCCAATGCTGACTGCTTAGCATTGGGGTGTGTTGGGGGTGTTCCAGGGGCGCTGCCCGGAGATAACCCGTCAGTGGCAATATTCAGCTGCTACCCGGTTGTGTCTCTGCTGTGAAAGTTAGGAGCAGCAAAAGCTAATTTTTTCCACTGCAGCTAACTGGACAACGGCTGAATATTGCTGTTGTCCGTGTGCGGCTGTGCAACAAACACAGATAGTCAATGCCGATGGCCGGATATGGTCCCGGCATGGAATATCTGGGTTAACTCTTTCTCTACTGTGAAATGGACATTCCACCCAAGCCACTAAACATCTCTCAAGGAGTGATGATTTTCAGTCACTACTGAGCCGCATTTGAACTGGCAACATCGAGGGGAACCGCTGTGTCCTTGGGCTAACCCACAAAGCTTTTATTTTAATTTTAGTTTGAAATTATGAAATGTTCATTAGTAAATCTGAGCATGAAATAAACGTGAGAGCTTGGGAATACTGAGTGGCAGTGCTCAGCATACTGTATTTCATTTCATGCCACAGCATTTAAATTAATACATTGTGGTAAGGAAGCTCATCCTGAGTTAGGAGAAAGTGAAAAAAACAAAGAATTCACCCTAATAAAAGGACCTATTTTGCAAGGTCAAAGAAATAAAACCACAACCACACCTAGAAACCAGAAAATCACCAGCTGGAATAGGTTTCAGAGTTCCCCTAGTGGAGTAAGGGAGAGTGAATACAGACCCAAGGTAAAAGACCCTTACGTCAGTGAGCTCCCTGATTACCCAGGTGCCAGAGGGCAAGCTGATCTCCGTCACCTGGGAAGAGAAGAGGTGGGCTTGGAACCCTGTAGATTTAACCCTAGGTTAGAATATACAGGAGCTAGCAAGGAGAGCCAGGAGAGCTGGAGGAGAAACCGGAACAGGAGCAGGAACAGCAGGAGAGGAGAGTGTTGGAAAGAGCTCGAGAGAGGTACAGAGCACGAGAGAGGAGAAGCTGCTACAAGCCAAGGCACAGGTAGAAGCCTTAGAAGCCTGTCCCATACTGGGCAGTGCAGAGTTACACGAGACACTCTCAGCTCTAATGAGAGGCTGTCAGCTAAGCCCAGTGAGCTAGAACGAGAGATAGAACCAATGCAACTAGGAGAGCCTAATGTACCTTTGAATGAGGAAGATATATTCATGGATTGCTCTTTGTGCCAAGAATTAGCTACAGAGGGGTTGAAGGAAAGCCAACCTTAAGAGAAAACTCTCCGGAGCAAGGTAACCTTGAAAAGCAAGGAAGATGTTTTGTGAATTCCCTGTGTTAAAGAGGGGAAACTTATGCTGAGAAGTGAGAACAAGCTGAAGCTGTATAATTGTGCTTGTTAAACACCTGCTATCCTGTGCAGTGAGACGGCAAGAAGCCAAGCTAACGGTGAGAGGAAAAAAGCTTTTGTTTTGCTTTGAAAATGTTCCTAAGAAAACCTGAGTAGAGCTTTGTTTGCTTATTGGAAGTTTGTTCCTGTTGGAAGTTTTGCTTTGCTTATAAAGAGGAGAACAGCCTAGAAATATTTGGAACTGAAAAGAAAGAAAACTGCCATTGAAGAAAGCTGTTTGTATTTATGCTTTAACCAGCAAGGCTAGAGAAACCTGGTAGCCTTGCTGTTAAAGGGGTTTTTGCTTTTAAGCTGAAGAATACTGTAAGCTGATATTTTGTTTTGACCTTTTGCTTATGTCCTGTTGTGTTTTTGAAAGAAACCTGGAGAAATAATCCTGAAAGAGGTAATTTATGGACCTTGCATTTGAGTTAATAAATTTCTGTCATTGTCTTACTACAAGAGCCAAACTACAAGGTTTTTTTCTACCTGAAGCGATATGTGTAGCAGTTAAACTACATTTCCCAAGAAGCATTGCGGGGGAACCAGTCAGAGAAGGCTGAAAAGGGAAAGTTTCTATTAGAACCACGACCCTCCATGCTGAATGCAAGGAGCAAGGGCGTGACAGTGGCGTAGTTTTTAGGATATTTTTACCTCAAGGATATAGCAGGAGTTTACTTCAGGATATACAGCTGCAAGGATTTACAGTCCGAAGGTCGGTGAAAGTGGCAGCAGGATTTCCCTGGCAGTGTTGGTGAGCAATGGGAATGTTCCAGTTGGAGTTCCAGAGGAAAAGATACCCTTAACAAGCGAGAGTCAACACCTGAATAAGGTAAAAGATACCTAGGCGTGGCTTGACCGGATTTTGGAAAAAAAAAGTGAATGCTTGTGCATTAAAGAGGGCATATAAAAAGCTGTTGGGTGGTGCCACCCTTGGTGTTTCTCTTTTATTTTCTTACAGGTAACCCAAGGCATGGATCCAAAAGAGCTGGTGAACTGGATGGCAAACCAGTTCCAACGCCAGCAGGAGATTGCACAGCTGGCGCAGGAGAGTGCAATTGCTGCCATAAAGCAGCAACAAAAGCCTGTCCTGGACTTGGTGGAAGCTTTGATCACGCTCCAGAGAGAAGCAAGTGGAGGTGTATCAGCACCAGTAGGAGCAGCTATACCTCATGTGGACAGTCTGGTAGACTTACATAACACTGGGGCATTTAATTTTGGGAAGCTTACCCCGGAGGACAATATAGATGACTTTCTGGAGTCTTTTGAGAGGGTGGCTCAAGCTATAGGATGACCAGATAGCCAGTGGGCAGTGCATTTAGCAACATCCTTAACAGGAGACGCACTAGCCACTTATAGAGCTATGCCAGCAGCGCAGGCTATGGATTATAAGGCAGTGAAAAGTGCCATTAAGGACCGCTTAGGATTAACAGCTATGGTATATCACCGCATGTTTAGAGCGACAGCCCTGAGAGCCGGTGAGACGCCCAAGGCTCTAAGCCAAAGAATTTGTGGCTTAGCACTAAAGTGGCTTGCTCCAGAGAGGAAAACTATAGAGATGGTGATTGATATGGTAATGTTGGAACAGTTTATGGCAGCAGTGCCTAAAGACATACAATTCTTTCTAATTCAGCATAACTGCCAAAGCATGGAAGAGGCAACCCTTTTGACTGAACATTGCATCGAGGCTGAGTTAGCTCGTAAGCAAAAGGGGGGCACTCCAAAAACAGGTGCTGAGGTTGGTTTTGTTGCATTAAAAGAAAAGAATGGAAATAATGCTGAGTTTGGAAAGTTTTATGTACCTGCTCAAGAAGGGAAGTGGGTTGAGAAAAAATGTTTCCAATGTGGGAAATTGGGACACTTGCAGAAGGGTTGCAAAGCCCGCACTAACCTAATGGGTACAAGTATGAAACAGCTGGGAGAAGGTTTTCTCTTAACCCTTTGAAGGCCTACTTTAAATTTTTAATCCACATTCTGCAGCCGGGTTAATTTTTGCATATTTCAGGAAAATTGTACCCGTCTTATTCAATATGTTCTAATAGTGATTTTCCTCCTGCTATGGTCATATATTATATACCATTTGATAGGAATATTTAGTCAGAATTTTGGATCCCGAGAGTTTTGGGCTCGGCCTGGAAAGGGTTAACGGTTAGCATACAAGGGATCACTACCAATGCTCTCCTGGACTCTGGTGCAGACCAAAGCATGAAAGCCTTATCAAAGAACAAAGCACCAGGCATTGATGGCATTCCTATAGAAGTATTGCAGCAATCTGATGCAGCTGTTACCATACTTACAAGGCTCTGCCAAGAAATATGGAAGACAACATCATGGCCAACTGACTAGAAAAGATCTGTGTTTATACCAATACTAAAGAAAGGTGATCCAACTGACTGTGGAAATTATCGAACAATCGCTCTGATCCCACATGCCAGCAAGATTCTACTGAAGATTATTCAAAAGAGACTACAACCATACCTGGAACAAGAACTACCTGAAGTGCAAGCAGGGTTCAGGAAAGGGCGAGGAACGAGAGAGACATCATTGCGGATGTGAGATGGATCCTTGAAAAGACTAAAGAATACCAAAAGGATATCTATTTGTGCTTTATCGACTATAGCAAGGCTTTTGACTGTGTAAACCATGAGAAACTCTGGGCCACATTAAGAAGCATGGGTATACCAGAACACCTGATCATTCTCTTGCACAATCTGTACATTGATCAAGAAGCAACAGTTCGAACGGAACAAGGAGAAACAGAATGGTTTAAAATAAGCAAAGGTGTAAGACAAGGCTGCATACTTTCCCCCTACCTGTTTAATTTATATGGAGAACAAATCATCAGAGAAGCAGGATTGTATGAAGACAACAGAGGTGTGAAGAATGGTGGAAGACTCATCAACAACCTTCGCTATGCTGATGATACTACATTACTGGCTGAAAGTGAAGATGATCTGAAACATTTGCTTCTCACAATCAAAGAACATAGTCTCAAAATGGGCCTGCACCTTAATGTAAAGAAGACAAAGATCATGACAACTGGCATAATCAACAGGTTCATCGTTGAAGGAGAAGAAATTGAAATTGTGAACAACTTTAATCTACTTGGATCAACTATCAATAAAGAAGCAACAAGCAGTCAAGAAATCAAATGACGCATTGCTCTTGGCAGAATGGCTATGAAAGACCTAGATAAGATTCTCAAGAGCAGAGATGTCTCTCTCCATACAAAGATTCAACTTGTTCAAGCCATGGTATTTTCAATAACATCATATGGATGTGAAAGCTGGACAGTGAAAAAGACGGACAGGAAGAAAATTGATGCCTTTGAATTATGGTGCTGGCGGCGAATACTGTGTATACAATGGACTGCCCGAAGAACAAACCAGTCGGTACTAGAGGAGATCAAACCTAAGCTTTCTTTAGAAGCTCAATGACTAGACTTCGACTTTCATACTTTGGACACATCATGCGAAGAGAGAGATCATTAGAGAAAGACATCATGCTTGGCAAGATAGAAGGTCAACACAAAAGAGGAAGGCCAGCAATGAGATGGATCGATACAATAACAGCAGCTACGGGTACCAGTCTGTCAACAATGAGCCGCCTGACTGAAGACCGAACACAATTTAGGATAGCTATCCAGAGGGTCGCCATGAGTCGACTCCGACTCGACGGCACTTAACAACAACAACAGAGGCCCAGAGTAAAACTGAGTAAAAAAGGTAGGGTTCAAATCAGATGCATTCATGGTGCTGCTTCTTTTTACCCCACATACAAATTAATGATTGAAGGATTAGGAGTGCAGAAAAAGATTCAATTGGCAGTAGTTCCAGAACTCCCCCACAACCTAGTTTTGGGAAAAGACTGGCCGCAGTTCAGGAAGGGATTGGAAAAAGGCTTATGGCAAAAGGTGGGCCTTGTATCTACCCAGTCCCAGTCTATAGCCAAGGACTAAGAGGACGAGTCCCTAGAGGATTCATTAGGAGTTTTACCCTCACATGATGACTTGGTGGCTTCCCCATCTTCTTGGGTTAAGAAGGGGAAAGCGCTGAAACGTCACGAGAGGCGCTGTAGGGCACAGGGAAGGGCTAAGATGGAGGTTAGCCAAGGTTTACCCTGGGTGCCAGCGGAATTAGTTGAAAAGTTCCCAACTTTTCCCCAAGAGCAGCGAGCAGACCCTGCTCTCACCCAAGCGTTTGAGTATGCCCGGGTTGTACGAGATGTCCTTCCAAGATTCCTTCTAGACAATGAGATATTATACAGGGAAAGTCAGGATCCCCGGACAGAGACGATCAGGAAACACCTGGTGGTGCCCACAACTTTTAAGGGGTTGGTTTTAAGACTTGCCCATGATCATCCAGTAGGTGGTCACAAAGGCGTACAGGGGACCTTAGATCAAATTCTTATACGTTTTTACTGGCCCGGCGTTTTTAAGGAAACCGCCCGGTTCTGTGCTGCATGCCCTGCGTGTCAGCGGGTCACGGCTGCCCGACCTCCAGTCATACCCCTAATTCCAACACCCATCATATCGGATCCCATCGGGCGAATCGCCATGGATATAGTGGGACCCCTGGTTAAAACACCTAGAGGATTCCAGTACATTTTAGTCATGGTGGATCAGGCTACTAGGTTTCCTTGGGCAGTACCCTTATGTAATATCTCGGCCAAAACATTAGCCTTAGAGGTGGTAAAGCTGTTTTGCGAAGTAGGTTTCCCCAGAGAAGTGTTAACAGACCGTGGGACCAATTTTGTGTCAAAGTATCTGGCCCAGGTTTGGGATGCTTTTGGCATTCATCATGTGAAAACGGCCGCTTATCATCCCCAGTCTAATGGCCTGGTGGAAAGGCTGAATCAAACCTTGAAACAAATGTTAAGAAGAGGTTTAGCCGGGAACGTGTCGGAATGGGACACGTTACTTCCTTTCGTTCTATACGCATGCCGGGAACGGATACAGGTTTCCCTGGGCATATCTCCCTATGAGTTAATGCATGGTCGAGCCCCTCGTGGTCTCTTAGACATATTAAGGGAGCAGTGGTTAGAGCCAAAAAAGGAGGCTAAGGGAGTCCCTCACATTTTACGCGATTTAAGAGCACGGTTAAATAGGACCTCTCAAGTGGCTGAGAAGAATTTACAGGACAGTCAAGCTCGCCAGAAGGAGCGATATGACTAGAGGGCCAAGCCTCGCCAGTTAGCACTGGGAGAGAAAGTCCTAGTACAGGTAGCAGGTGCCACTCCAAAGTTTGAGGTTCAGTGGAAAGGGCTATGGAAAGTGACCAAACAAGTAGGTCTGGTGTCTTATAAAGTAGAAAGTAATACAGGTCGCAGGCAGATTTATCACATAAATGCGCTTAGGCCATGGCAAGAAAGATCTGCAGTGGATAGTCTACCCAGCGCAGAACATAGGACAGGAAAACCGCATCAAAACAATAATGCCTCAGCAAGGATTACGGACTGTTCAGAGGAACTCTCACAACCTCCATCAGCCCGTAATATCTTGGGTAGGGGGGTATGTGGTAAGGAAGCTCATCCTGAGTTAGGAGAAAGTGAAAAAACCAAAGAATTCACCCTAATAAAAGGACCTATTTTGCAAGGTCAGAGAAATAAAACCACAACCACACCTAGAAACCAGAAAATCACCAGCTAGAATAGGTTTCAGAGTTCCCCTAGTGGAGTAAGGGAGAGTGAATACAGACCCAAGGTAAAAGACCCTTACGTCAGTGAGCTCCCTGATTACCCAGGTGCCAGAGGGCAAGCTGATCTCCATCACCTGGGAAGAGAAGAGGTGGGGTTGGAACCCTGTAGATTTAACCCTAGGTTAGAATATACAGGAGCTAGCAAGGAGAGCAAGGAGAGCTGGAGGAGCAACGGGAACAGGAGCAGGAACAGCAGGAGAGGAGAGTGCTGGAAAGAGCCAGAGAGAGGTACAGAGCACGAGAGAGGAGAAGCTGCTACAAGCCAAGGCACAGGTACAAGCCTTAGAAGCCTGTCCCATACTGAGCAGGGCAGAGTTGCACGAGACACTCTCAGCTCTAATGAGAGGCTGTCAGCTAAGCCCAGTGAGCTAGAACGAGAGATAGAACTAATGCAACTAGGACAGCCTGATGCAGCTTTGAATGAGGAAGATATATTCATGGATTGCTCTTTGTGCCAAGCCTTAGCTACAGAGGAGTTGAAGGAAAGCCAACCTTAAGAGAAAACTCTCCAGAGCAAGGTAACCTTGAAAAGCAAGGAAGATGTTTTGTGAATTCCCTGTGTTAAAGAGGGGGAACTTATGCTGAGAAGTGAGAACAAGCTGAAGCTGCATAATTGTGCTTGTTAAACACCTGCTATCCTATGCAGTGAGACGGCAAGAAGCCAAGCTAACGGTGAGAGGAAAAAAGCTTTTGTTTTGCTTTGAAAATGTTCCTAAGAA
Organism: Ichthyophis bannanicus; assembly: GCA_033557465.1. Lineage (NCBI taxonomy): Eukaryota > Metazoa > Chordata > Amphibia > Gymnophiona > Ichthyophiidae > Ichthyophis > Ichthyophis bannanicus. The sequence goes on along the minus strand of CM066032.1, from coordinate 1,852,088,710 downwards.
AACCTGAGTAGAGCTTTGTTTGCTTATTGGAAGTTTGTTTCTGTTGGAAGTTTTGCTTTGCTTATAAAGAGGAGAATAGCCTAGAAATATTTGGAACTGCAAAGAAAGAAAACTGTCATTGAAGAAAGCTGTTTGTATTTATGCTTTAACAAGCAAGGCTAGAGAGAGCTGGTAGCCTTGCTGTTAAAGGGGTTTTTGCTTTTGAGCTGAAGAATACTGTAAGCTGATATTTTGTTTTGACCTTTTGCTTATGTCCTGTTGTGTTTTTGAAAGAAACCTGGAGAAATAATCCTGAAAGAGGTAATTTATGGATCTTGCATTTGAGTTAATAAATTTCTGTCATTGCCTTACTACAAGAGCCAAACTACAAGTTTTTTTTCTACCTGAAGCCATATGTGTAGCAGTTAAACTACATTTCCCAAGAAGCATTGTGGGGGAACCAGTCAGAGAAGGCTGAAAAGGGAAAGTTTCTATTAGAAACATGACCTTCAATGCTGAATGCAAGGAGCAAGGGCGTGACAACATATATTTAGCAATGCTATAGCCAGCTGTGCTGATTCAGCATTTTGGTTGCGGACAGCCGTCACCACTATCCAGTTAGTTCAGGGCTAAACTAAATAGATAAATACTGTGCTGTAAATCCTGTACATAGTTATTAGAGCACGTCATCACGCTACAACAGCTCAGTGACACCTTGCTCAGCTTGTATATAGTTACACCAGTTCTAAATCCAAGTTGCAATACCTGTTCAATGTAAGTACAATGCAGGTTATGGCCTTGGCATTGAATATCTAAGTTCCCAGTTCAGCACGATGGCTAGTGCTTTACAAGCACTAGTCGCTGCCTAACTGCCCTGTATATTTAGTGGCTGAATATTACCAGTGTTCAGGTAGCTTTCGGTTGCCACCTTAACTCCGCTCTCCCTTTGCCCCTTCACTCTATGGATAGTGCTGGGCAGTTAAGACATATTTTCACACCAGCATTGTCTACGCTTTAAGAGAGCAATTTTTTTTTATAGTTATAGAATTACAAAATATAATACAAGGATACAATCACTTGCACGGAAACCGGGAAAAGCCAAGAATATAATAATACACATAAGAAATAATATCAGAGGAAACATCTAATAGGCAACCCTGCTCTAGCCCACTATAGAGGATCCAAAAACAAAAGGAAACACAAACAAAATGGCTACTTCTTATAAGAAATTTAAGAGGACAATTTTAAACCTCCTGCGCAGGTAAAGCGCACTACCACACATGTATTTGGGGCCTAGCACGTACTTTACTTTATAAAATAGGGGCGTAATGATGCGCCTTACCTAATCATGGCAGTTCTGCCTGCTCTAGAACAGGTATAAACGCCTGCGCCTAGATCATTCAGGCCTTACCTATGTTCCTCCCAAACTCCAGCCCTGCGTACACCCAAGCTGAAAGTACACACAAGAGGCCATATGCATGTGCTTACAGAATAATGACCACCTAAAGCACGTGCATAAGTCCTTTCAAATAGTAACTTACGTTATGTTATTAATGTGTAACTTTCCATGTGCTCCTTATAAAATTACCTTTTAGATAGCTATGGATAAAGCCATCATCTGTCACTGAAGGGGGTATTTTAGAAGCTCGATTCCTACTTTGGGCATTTGAAATGGGCAAAAAGACATCCAAAGCATGGAGACGTCCCAGGAGCCATTTGAGAAAGCAGGATAGGAGCGTTTATCAGGCATGTCTGGGGCATTTGCAACACCCTGGACATCCTAGTCTGATTTCAGAAATGCCCTGCATGTCCTGAGCTGTGTCCAAGTTTATACCTGCTCTAGGCATGAATAGATACAAGAAAAGCGATCATTGTGCATGCCAAACATCCGGAGGATGTGGAGAAGGATGGTCACTCATCTCCCCTGTATTTTCCATGTTGACAAAAAACGCTGCTGGGGAATGAGCGCTCTTGTTTTCATTTTACCATGCTGATGGATGTCCCCTATGCAAGCTAGAATGTCCCCACTCACTTTTTGGTAGCAGAGACGTCTAGGTTTCTAAAATCAGGCCAAAACATGGATGCCCCTGGCATCTTTCTGCACGTTTCGACCCGGACACCCCAAATTGCTCTTGGATGCCCTTTCTAAACTGTCACTTCACATGTATAATTTCCTTTGATAATTGCCCTCTTGATATCCTGTAAAGTCATTTTGAGAGACCGCATAATTAATCAAGCCTGACAGTGCAGTAATTGTCTAGTCCTCCCAAATTATTTCAGAAGATAAAAATGTTACATAGATTTTCAGCATTTTACTGAAAACATGTGTTGGCTGCTGCAGTTTCCTGCAGAAGAGCAGCTGCAAATAGCTTTGAAACCATTTGATGGTAATAAACTAGACCGCACGCACAGCTCTTACCGAATGGATTCTCCAAAGCTCCGAGCCTAACGCTTTGTGCCGGTGGTGTTGAGGACTGAAGATTGAAAGCTTATCTGCATTATTTGCTGTCAATATTTAACAGTGGTGGTGAGCTCAGACTTTGAACCTTGGCTTCTAAAGTACTGCAGTTATTTCACGGACTGCTCATTTATATTCCAAACGTTTTGAGAAAATAAAAAAATGACTTTTTTAAACCTTTTGGTGCTACAAATGAATTTGGGAGCATTTTCCGCTGCATTCCAAAAATGGCATAACTAAAGTAATGGGATTCAAATGCAGAGAAAATTAAGATTTAAGAAGTTAATTCATTTAAAATATAAAATTCAGTTAAAATAGCCACAAGCAACAGGGCATACTCCTACACTGCCCCCTCACTTTGAAACCAACTCCCGCCTGAGTTACGATTAATCAACGACCTTATGGTCTTCAGAAAAAAACTGAAGACATACTTATTTCAACAAGCCTACAACGTGTCCTGAACATCAATACAATCTTAACATCAGCTGCATCACCAAAATGTAGTCAATTGTAAAATGTACTTATGCTCCAAAATGAAACAAGTGTAAAATTGTACATATGTAAATCTCCCTCTCCCCCCCCCCCCCTAACTGCGTGTTGTGCTTATCCCATGAATCAAACTGTATACATTATTGAAAATGACTGGCTTTGTTCTGATAACCATCATATAACCTTGTAAATCACGCTGTAATTTCTTGAAATTTGTCATTGATCCGACACTCCTTGTTTACTTAATCAAACCGCTCCTGATCGCTGGAAGTAGCGGTATACAAATATATGCTAAATAAATAAATAAATTTAGAATCTACTGTCCTCACTTGGATTCAACGACTTCATTCTATCTAGGTTCTCTTATCGTTCCCATCACATCTTTATTGTGTCTTTTAGTGGATCTTTCTCCACCGCTGAACCCTCTTCACTTTTTTATACTCATTTCATTGGTGATCTGATCTCCTCTCATAGCTTTGAATACCATCCTTCTATTAATAATTCTCAATTCTACTTCTCCAAACTGGACCGTTTGCCCGGAATTCTCTCTCAGATTGTTGATGTGTTTATCTGATATAGCAATCTGGATGTTCCTCTTTCACTTTAAATTTAATATGGCCAAGACTGAACTTCTTAAATGTATTCCATTTAACCAGGGGTTAAAGATCTCCATTTTTTTCTTCACCCTACTGAGAGGCAGACAGGACTCAGGATAGAGTACCTAGACCCTGTAGTGAGAGGTGATAGACCAAGGTGGGCTAGCACAGAACAGACTGAGATCATATTCCATATACCCTGGCTTCGGAGTGAGGTTCATGACTGTCACGGTATGCGCAAAACTAACCCATTTGAAGAAATTGCCCCCCCAAGAGAGAAATCCCTGGTAATCTTAAAAGTGGTCATTATTATTCCATATTTAATTCTGCTAAAGACTGGTAACCAGTGGAGAGCATATAGGATTGGTGTTATGTGTTCCGATTGTGGTGAGTTATAGATAATGCGGGCCGCCATATGTTGGGCCATTTGGAGGCTGTGTAGTGTTTGTTTGGGTAACCCGTGCATAAAACTATTACAATAGTCTATATAGGGTTAATATCATGGCTTGTAAGACCGTTCTGAATTCATTGCTTTGAAGTAATGGCTTGATGTGTTGGAGCATTCTTATTTTGTTATATATTGTCCTTGTAGTGTTTTTGATATGCGTTTTAAAACTAAGGATTTTGTCTATTGTCACTCCCAGGTATTTCACTTCTTCTTTGACATCTAGTATTGCTTCCTTAACAGTAATAGTGGAGGGTAGTTTGAACTTTTTTTTTCATGTTATGAAGAGCACATCTGTTTTATTGTAATTTATGTTAAGGTTATAAGATTTAAGCCATTGAGCAATATCATTGAAGCACTCTATTATGGGATTCAGTGTGGGTGTCGTGGTGTTAAATGGCAAGTATAACATAATGTCATCCACATAGATGTCATATCCCACTTGATATTTTTTTATTATTTGACACAGTGGTTGAATATAAATGTTAAAAAGGAGCTCACACAGCGCTGAACCTTGGGGTAAACCTTTCATTTGGGTATACATGCTAGAGCATTGGTGGTTGATTTTAACCTGTTGTGAACAGTCAGTTAGGTGTGAATTGAACCATTTTAGAATGATGCCACATAAGCCTATTTGCTTTAGCCTTTGTATTAGTAGTATATGATTTACTGAATCAAAGGCGGCTACCAGATTGAGGAAAATTAGTATAAAAGCCTGGTTTATGTTATCTATGCCTTTTATTATATTATTGAATAGTACCAGGAATAGGGTTTCAACACCGTAATATGGCCTGAAGCCATATTGGTAGTCATCCAATGGGGCGTGTTGATCAATATGGTCCTGAAGTTGCATTTGTACATTTTTTTCTATAATTTTGGCCAGGAATGGTAAACTTGAAATAGGTCTGTATGATGATGGGTATTTTTTATCTAGTGTTGCTTGTTTTAATATGGGCCGAATTATTGCTTTTTTAAAGATCTTTGGGCATATGGTCACTGGAAAGGGATAGGTTTACCATAGTAAGAATAATGGGTGCTAATTCATCACGGGAGGCTTTAATCCAAGCTACTGGGCAGGGATCCATGTTGGAGGTCGTAGCATTCAGGTTTGCAATAATCATTTTGAGTGGATCAATGGAAGTTTGGTGAAACTCTGACCATGACTGAGTGTATGTAGTCATGTTTATCGAAGGTTGCAAAGCGGTGCTGTTAGGGGAATTAAGTTTCATCAAATAATGATCTGCTAATGCTTGTGGGGAGATGTATTGCAACTCTTTGGCATCTTTTTGTTTGCTGTTAGGGATTTTACTATGGCGAATAGGTCCTTTGGTTTGTTCATAGATTTCATCAATAGGCTTGTATGGTATTTTTTCTTTAAGTTGTTTATGTGTTGACGGTAGTTTGATAGGGCTGAAAGGTATTTTTCTCTGTTTTCAGTTGTTTTTGCTGAATGCCAGATGTTTTTGAGCTTTCTTAATTGCCTTTTCAGGAGTCAGGTGCTATGTGTGTACCATATTTTTGTTGTTGTTGTGATTGAGGTTTAGTTGCAATTTTAGAGATGCTAGTGTGCCGATTACTTAATAGATCATTCAGGTTTGTTGTGTTTGTGTCAACACTTTCTAGAAGGTTTCTTGTGAAAGCATCTTTTTCAAAATGTCTATATTTTGGATATTGTTTCATTACGTGGTTATTTATATGGTCTTTATGATTTCTGGCATCTATGGTGAATTCAATGGTGGTCAGACCATGGAACAGGGTTTATTTTAGGGGTGTTGTGCTGGGAATATAGGTCTTCTGGGAGAAATATTAGGTCGAGGATGTTCCCTTTATTATGAGTGGGATCCTTTATTATTTGTCTGAAATTGAGGTCTTCCATAGCATTTAGAAAAGCTTCAGTTTATGTCTGTTGCATGGGAGTTAGGTTGAAATCCACCAGTTGAGTTAAATTCTTTTTACAAGATATGGTACATGTGGTTTCTAAGATGTTAGAGAGACAGTTGGGCTCCGCAATGGATGGTCTGTAAAGAAGATAAAATGCCATGTGTCTATTTTCAATTATCAACTGGTCTGCTTCTGATATTGTGCTCTTAATCTAGCTGATAAAGGGACCGGACTGATCCGATTCTTAAATTAGTTGCAAAACTACTGATTGTTTATTTAAGGTTAGGAAAAACCAACCACCCTTATCCCTCCCTTGGTTTCCTAATCTGCAAATCTTAGAAAAGCTGGAAGACAACCAAATTCACCAATATACATTCCATTCTATATGGCTGTTCAAACCCATAGGTTCAACTATTTGTAGCCTGAAAATCCATTGTTGTTCTTCCCTTAGCAACATCCTGTCTCAATCACCCCCTCTACAAAAGGGAGGGATATGGTCAAGACAGAAACATTTTAGATCCTAAAACTTTGATTGTGCCCATCCAGGGTCTCTCTCTCTCTCTCTCTCTCATATTCATTAGTTCCTTTCTGCCTCCCTAGTCCCCCCCCCCCCAACACATGTCCAGCATCTCTTCTGTCTCCCTACTTCTCACCTCCTCCATTTCCAGTATCTTTTCTGTCTGTCTTCCCTAGCCCTACCCTTAATGTTCAGTCTCACCAGCCGTTGCACCCTCCATGTCCAGCACCTCTTCTCTCTCTTCTCCTCAGTAACCCCCCCATGTCAAATATCTTCCGTCTCCCTCCTTCCCATTCCAGCATCCCTCTATTTCCAGTTCCCCCCCCCATGACCGTTATCTCCTGTATCTCCCTGGTCTTCCCCTCCCATATTCAGTATCTCATCTGTCTCCAGAGTTCCTCTCAAAAGGCCATAATTTCCTGTCTCACCAGTCATCTTCTCTCCCTTCTTTGTCCAGCATCTCTTTTGTCTCCCTCATTCCCCCTCCTCCATGTCCAGCATCTCCTCTGTTTCCCGGCCCTGTACCACCCCCACATCAAACATCTCCCTTCCAAACAATCTATTCCATCCCCCATCATGTCAAGCGTCCTCCCTATTTCCCCTTCCCTGAAGGTCCACCATCCAACCTTTCTTTCCTCTTCAGCATCTCCCCCCAGTCCTGCACCATTTTGTAGATAAAAATTAAATTGAAACCCGAAGAAGCCAGGCTCTGCATGCAAGTGCAACATTAGAGAAATAAACTGATACAGTTCCCTCTGTACTGTGCAAAATATAAAGATGGCACATATAAAATCCATAAACTGCCATATTCCAGTCATTAAACTGAAAGTAAATCCTTTACCTTTGTGGGCTGGCTATTTTAATTTTTCTAATTGACTTGGTCCTGGTGTCTGGTTTCTGCATCCTATCTTTTCTTAACTCTCTTTTCCAGAGACTGCAGTCCATCTGCTACGTTTCTCCCACAACCACTTATTCTTTGTTTTCTATTAACTCCCCCCTCCCCCCTCAGCTTCTCCTCCCTCACACTCTCTGTCCAGCGTCTTCCCTCTCTCTCTCCTCATCCAATGCCTTCCCCCATTTCTGATCCCCATCTGGTCTCTTCCCCCCTTTTCTGCCCAGTATCTTTCTCCTTTCTAACCCTCCCAGCACAACATCTTCCCCTTCTCTGTCTTCACTCATATCCACATCACACCCACTCTCCCTATTCTCCCACATCTAGCATCACGCTTCTCTCCCTAGCCTCAGTATCTCTAGGCCCTTTCTCCTGACATCTAGCATCACTCTCTGTCTCCCTATGCCTCCCCTGATGTCAAACAACACCCCTCTGTCACCCAATTTCTCCCTCTCCCATGTCCAGCATCTCTTGAGTCTCCCTCAACCCTTGTATCTCATTTTTTCTTCTTTCTCCTTGCTGTGCATTGATCCTCCAACCTCCCAACCCGCGTAGCAGAACTTTATGTCTAAATCTAACCCTCTTCTCTAACGCCTGCTGCCTCTAATCAAAGATTGCAGGTGCAGGGTCTTTCTGATACAGATGTGTGCATGCCTCATGCATACTTGTTGCATCAGAGGGGGCGGGGCAAGGAGTGCTGGCAGGGTCTTAAGAGGCATGAATGCGCTTGTATCAGAAAGACTAGATATCTATGCTACCTTTGATTAATGATGATGGGTGGGGATCTGGGTTTGTGGCCACCGATGTTTTGGGGGGTGCCCACTTTACTTTGTGTTGCATGTCTGAGAGCCCAATTTGTCCCTGCTCTGGCTGTAAACTCAAATGAGGATTTTGTGACCCCATTTAGGATCATGACCTACAGTTTGGGAATCGCTGCAGTAGGAGCTCTACCCAAGGGGAAGAACTGGATAGTTCCATAGTGGGAACATAAATACTCAGGACCCCATATTCTAAAAAAACTGAGCTCCTAAATTTAGGCTACTAAATTTGTGCCCTATTTTCAGGCACACTTAGGAGCCTAAGTTTTCAGCTCAAAATTCATCCTAATTTAGGAGCTTAACATTCATTTGCTTAGATTTATGAGCCTAATTTATATACCTAGGGCTGAAAACCAGTGCTGTGTACTTCTTTTCCCCGCCCTAAATCTTCTCCTTAATTTAGGAGTTTAGTAAAATTTTAAGAAAATATTTAGGCACTCAGTCCTAGTAAATTTTCAAAGAGGCTAATTTAGGAGCATAACTCTCAAAGTTAGGAGCATAAATCATTTGAATATCGGGCCCTCCCCTTTTGGAGGGAAATTATCTTTGTAAGCCCGCTAGAAGGAATAAGTCGATCACCTCAGTAGGTGTCAGATAGGTATCTTTTCAGCAAGCATCCTGTTCATTTCCCCAGTGATAGAGAAAAGTGGAAGTAAGAGCGTTGAGAACATGGTGGAGGCAAGCCTCAGGAAGTGTCCTGTCATCAGAGAGATTGATGCCAGTACCTGTGAAACGGTGTGCAGGAACAAATGAGGGTAGGGTCTCTGTTGCCATCAAACCGACCTAAAAATTGTTGACCTTGCAAGGATAGGCGAGATCTTCAGTATTAAGAAGTCTGAAGTTAAACAAAACCATACAGTAAGAGGAAGGAGATAGGGCTCATAGTCTGGTGAGAATTTGGAGGAGAACCTGAATGAGAAGGTCCCTGGGACAAAATTCCTACCATAGGGGAAGGACCTTGAACCAGCTAAACACAGCTAAGGGCCTTCAGAATACCACAGTAAGTGAGGTTCTAAGTCCTGGAAAGTGTGGTGACTTAAGTGATTACACAGAGAACTTTTGAACTAAGCTGTTAACTGAAACATGAACCTACCTCATCTAGAAGTTATTATCTGCATCTTGAACTGTTGTAAAGTGTTGCTTTGACCCCTGTTAGGTCCTAATAAAATTGGAGTTCTGTTATATTAACTTGGAGTGGAGTGACCAATTTGACTGAACCCCGTATCCAGGAGGGGCTTTGATATGGTATTGCTGCCGGAAGAGCTGGCCCAACAATCAGGCAAGACTAAGTGGTTACCTAGGGCAGCAGCTGCTGAGAAGCAGCAAACAGCAGCAGCAGTCAAAGCAAATCAATAGAGCACATAATTTTATCTGCAGAGAGCGCAGGCACCCACATATAAAATATTTAAAAGTACAATGTCCAGTTATGCATTTTTACAGGATTGTTGTGGGAGGCATGGCATTGGGATTGTTAACTTTGGGGCAGAAAGGAGTTTTGTCAAAAATTTATAAAGGCATAATGGAGGGGGGAATAACAAATTGAGATACATGATAAAATAGGAAGAAGATTTGGAGATAAGATGGTCTGAGGAGGAATGGGATAAGAAAATACGAACAGTGGCAAGTATATCCATAGCCACAAGGGTAAAAGAGAATGCTTATAAATTGTTGTTCAGATGGTATTGGACTCCAGTATGTAAAAAAAGAGCTGGAAGGGGGATTAATCAATGTTGGAGGGGATGCAATGAGAAAGGGAATTGGTTGCATATGTGGTGGAATTGTAAGTGGATACAAGCCTTTTGGATTGAGATTTTGGAGTTGATATATAACATGACAGGATATCGAATACAAAGAAAGCCAGAGATTTGTTTACTCCATCAATTAGATGTGGACATTCCAAAGAGAGTTAGTGGAGTGATACATCACTGTATAGTAGCTGCTAGAAATGAAATAGCACCACATTGGCAGGGGAAATCCATGCCACATAAGGCAGGATTTGTGAAAAGAGTGGCAGAGATGTGTTTGATGCATAGATTGACGGAGATGAGGCAGGGGAGAAAGTTGTGGAACAATGGAAGAGTGTGTGTAAGTGGTCGGAAAAATGGAAGGAAGAATGAGTGGGAGTGCTAGAGAAAATATGAGAGAGATTTTATACAAAATCCATTACTGAATTATCCTCTCTCCTTTCACCCAATCACCATTCATCCTTCCAGTAAAATTTTATTTAAAAATGGTGATTGGGTGAAAGGAGAGAGGATATTAATTCAATAATGAATGAGGATGTATGAGCGGGGGAGAGTGGGAGAGGGTGGTTAGAAAGGGAATGACATAAAGATTATTTAGAGTAATATTATATGAATTAATAAATAGAATATATAATTGTTAATAAATACAAATGCTGTGTGAAATTTGATACTGAAGGGAAAAATGAATCCCCCTTTAGGTACCTTTGTTACAGGTTGAATCCATCTTGTGCTAATGTCTATAGCTCCAGACCTAAGAAGAAAAAAAAGCCTGCTGACATTTTCATCTTTTCACACTAAAACTGCACAATTAGCAGTTTGGAGCTACGGAATAAGCTAATATCCTGACCCAGAGCTGAGACAATGAGAACTACACAGCTAGTGACAAAACTGTCACCTGGGCTCCTTGAATGACCAAAAGGGAAAAACAAATAACTTTATCTACAGGAACCAGGGTCAGCACACAGCTACGAAGACTACGAAGATTACCATGAGAATAATTGAGGCAAGATGTCACAAGAGAAGAAAAAGGGAGGGCAGAGATTAAGGAGCAGATTTGCTTGGAAAAAATAGGGAACATGAAAGGAAGGGAATCTGCATATCAATAGTAGGTTTGTCTCAAGCTTAAAAGTGAATATAAATATAGCAGAGAAATTCAGATAGATAGACAGACAGACATGGGCTGATCTCACTAGAGTGAGGCTCTCTCTCTGTCTCCAGGACTTTTTACACTTAAGTCAGGTGCTTTGCTTGTTACAGATGTATTGATGCTATGGATTGATATTGAAAGTTGTACCTTATAAGATAAAAAGCAAAGCTTGTGATGTTACGGACATGACAAGATAAAATAAAAAATTTCCCATGCTCTTACAGTGGCACGAGCAATTTGTTTAAAGTAGGCCCTGTATATATGATGTTGGGGTTGAACACAAACAGCCAAACAAAAATAGAAAATTCCCCAAATAATCGCAGGGGAACCCCAGAAAACCCCCCAACAATACATAAATGTTATGTGTAGTTTGATACATGTTAAGTGATATTTGTAATGATACTAAATACTTAATAAAATGATCAAATGGAAAAAAAAATCTCAGTGGAGGGGCAGAGGTTTGAAGGTTCGCCTAGGGCACCCAATACCATTGTACCATCCCTGGCTGCTGGCCTATGGTATCCAGTACTTGCCTTGTAGTCTTCTCACTTTGACCACTCAGAACTCTTAAACAAATAAATCTTCAAATGCTATATAGTATGTGAGCAAGAATCTGCTTATCGTATTCTCCCCCAGTCCTGACCACACTACACTGGGTTTCAGTTTCTGGAAAAACAGAGTTGCAAGAATGTCTACAGGCTCAAGTTATTTTGTGCTTCCCGGCACCAGATGCCCTCAAATGGTATATCTCCCTTCATATATAATGGAAAATGGAAAATTATAGAAGGTGCAAAGAATGTTCTTTTCCTTCTGCATTCTACACTAAAAAGGATATTTCTGCTTCCGATTGAGGTTAAGCGGCATGTGTGTTTTTTTGAAGTAGAAGTCACAGAAAGATGGTGCTGGTTTTAGTACAAGATCAGAAAATGCCTTGTATTTTGTATCAATTCTCTCACACGCCTTGTCCCACTGCCGTGGTGGTGGTGGTGTTGGGCTTCTACTCTTTCCTTCCTGTCAATTTCAACCCCTCCTTCTACCTCAGTCCCACTCCTTTCCCTCCTTTGAAGTCCACTCCATCTGGCTTTTTACTCCACTACCTCTCCGATTAGCTGTTATTTATCGACCCCCTGACAAGTCCACCTCTACCTTTCTCTCTGACTTTGACTCATGGCTTTCCTCCTTTCTGGATTCATCTTCCCCCTCACTTATTCTCGAGGATTTTAACATTCATGTTGATAACCCCTCTAAACCCTTAAGCTTTAAAGCTCCTCTCCCTTACCTCATCATTCAACCTCCAGCTTTGCTCAACTGCCCCTACTCACCAGCAAGGCCACTGCCTTGACCTTCTATTCTTCTCTAATTGCTTATCCTCAAACTTCTGTATTTCACTTCTTCCCTTATTGCACCATCAGCTACTAAGCTTCACTCTTCATCACTCACCACCTCAACCTCACCTTGTCTCCTCCAATCTCTTTAGAAATCTTCATGCTATGGACTCGTTGGCTGTCTCATCACCTCTTTCCTCCACTATGTCATCTGAGTCTACTGATGAGGCAGTAGCTTTCTATAACACTGCACTCTCCTCTGCTCTGGATGCTCTTGCTCCACCCATGCCGCATCCTGTGAAGCATACTGTATCTCAACCCTGGCTGTCTTCCATTACCCATTATCTACATTCCTGTGCCCACTCAGCTGAGTGTGCTTGGCTCAAATCCCGCACCCTTGTGGACTTTCTACATTTCAAATTCATGCTTGTCTCTTTCCAGTCAGCCATAGCACTTGTCAAACAAGACTATGTCCATCTGACTCTCTTGCCTCTGACCCTCACCATCTCTTTACAACTCTCAACTCTCTCCTCAAGATGCCTCCGCTTCTGACCCTCCCTCCCTTTCTGCCCAAACCCTGGCTACTTCCATGACAAAATCCACAAGATCACACTCCAATTGCCCATGAAGTCAGCTACTTCCCCTCCTCCCCCTCTTCACTCCCAACTTTCCTCCAAGGGCCTTTGATCAATCCTCATCCTTCTTGGCCTTTCTGCTGCTTTTGACACTGCTGATCACAACCTTCTCCTTGATACCTTGTCCTCGCTTGGCTTTAAGGTTTTTTGGCTTGGCTTTTAAGGTTTTCAGTTTGTTCAATGTAAACCGCCTTGATATCATGAAAGGCGGTATATAAAAAATGTTAAATAAATAAATTAAATAAATAAGGGCTCTGTGCTATCCTGGTTCTCTTCTCTCTCCCATTGCTCTTTCAGTGTTTGTTCTGGTGGATCCTCCTCTACTGCTATCCTGCTCTCAGTTGGTGTATCCCAAGGATCTGTCTTGGATCCACTCCTTTTCTCTCTCTCTATATCCAGTCCCTTGGTGCACTCATCTCTTCCCTTGGCTTTCAGTACCATCTTTACGCTGATGACTCCCAGATCTACCTCTCTACACCTGAAATCTCTCTGGCAATCCAGGCCAGGATCTCTGCCTGCCTTTCTGACATTGCTGCTTGGATATTTCACCGCTGCTTGAAACTGAATATGGCCAAAACTGAGCTTCTTATTTTTCCCCCTAAACCCTCCTCTACCCTTCCTCCTTTCTCAGTCTTTGTGGATAACTCTCTACTCCTCCCTTTCTCCTCAGCTTGCAACCTTGGGGTCATCTGTGACTCCTCTCTCTCTTTCTGCACACACATCCAACTGATAGCCAAAATCTGCCATTTCTTTCTCTACATCATCAACAAAATCCACCCATTCCTTTCTGAACACACTACTAAGAGACTTATCCACTCCTCAGTCACCTCCCATCTAGACCTGCTCCTTGCTGGTCTCAATCTGAATCATCTCTCTCCCCTTCAATCTGTTCAACACTCTGCTGTGCAGCTGATCTCCTGCCAGTTTCGTCGTGCTCATATTACCCCTCTTCTCAAGTCACTTCATTGACTCTCTATCCAATTCCACATCCAGTTCAAATTTCTCCTGCTGACCTATAAGTGCATTCACTCTGCAGCTCCTTACTACCTTTCCTCTCTTATCTTTCCCTACAACCCTGCTTGGGAACTCTGCTCTTCTGGCAAATTGCTTCTATCTGTGCCCTTCTCTTCTATTGCTAACTCCAGACTTCACTCCTTATGCCTGAAACAAACTATTTGAGTCTATACATCAGGCGCCTTCTCTGATCCTTTTCAAATCCAGGCTGAAAATTCACCTCTTCGCTGCCGCTTTCGTATCTTGACTCACCTGATCTCCTTTGTGTTTCCTTACCATTCCCCCTAGATGTATCCCACATCTACAGCTACTGTGTCTTGACTAGATTGTAAGCTCTGATGAGCAGGGACCGTCTTTTACATGTGTCTGTGCAGTGCTGTGTATGTCTTATAGCACTATACGAATGTTTAGTAGTAGTAGTAGTAGTAGTAGTAGTAGAATGCAATATGTGCCTAATTTTGGCCACAGTTGGAAAAAGGATACTGGGCTTGATGGACCTTGGTCTGACCCAGTATTGCATATCTTATGTTCTTATGTGCCTTCAAGTCAATGTTGACTCCTGGAGACCCAGCATCTGCTGGGTTTTCTTGGCAATGTGAGCGGTAGTAATAATAGTTATTTTCTCTTTTAAGTAGCAATAACAAAAGCTCAGTCCCTGATCCTCTTGTCTTCCCTGCTCCAACCAGCTCAATCTCCAGTTCTCTTTTTCACTCCTCCACGCCTTCCATCCAATGCTTCTCAACCTCTCCCTGTCACCCTCCACCCCAATTCCTCATTCTCTCTCCCTTACTCTATTCTGATCTTCAGTAGCTGAAAACTAGCATGGAGCAGCATCCATGGAAAGGATTCTAAGCGTCATGGCTATTGTAATATAAAAGCTATAAGTTGTCAGATCACTTCTTAGAGAATGAAAGAGCACCTGCTGAGAACCTTCCTAGTGATCCAGGATGTGGCCTACTGTACTATTAGTTAAAGGTGTTTCATCACTCACAAAGGCTCCCTGTAGCAGCCAAATGAGGGAGGAGTGGCCTAATGGTTGTGGCAAGTTACCTTGAACCGGAGGGCCAGGAGTTTTAATCCTGCTAGAGGACAGTAACCTTGGGCTGGAAAGACTGGGGTTTCTAGTCCCACAAGTGTTCCTTGTGGCCTTGGGCAAGCCTCTGTTGCCTCAGGCACAAAAAACAGATTGTGAGTCCTTTGGGGACAAGGGAAAATATATATAAAGTACCTGAATGTACACTGCTTTGACTGGTAAAAAAGCAGTATATAAGCCTTGCTAAATAAATCCTCCAAATGCCCTCAGCCTTCTTGTCTTCAGGGTCAGCTTCTTTGTGCTGCTCTCCTGCTCATTGAGGAGCTGATGCTGTGGTCCACTGTGCAGGCCAGGTTGGGCTGTGTATATGAACTGCTCTGGGCAAATTAGGGGGAGGAAGGTATGTCAGTTAATGCAATTACTACTACACTTAGAGCCTCATGTAATAAAACTGTCAAAAATCAGCATTAGTTTTTTAATGTATTTTTTACTTCCACACTCATTTTCTACTTTACTTTTGATGTAATGAGCTAATTATATCCAGAAAGCAACAAAGTAAAACTGCACTAAAATGGGGGTTTTAAAACTTTTATTTTACATTAGTACTAATTTTGTACTTTACTTTTCATGTACTGAATCAATTATATCCAGAATGCAACAAAGCATTAAAATGGAGGTAAACACAATTTAGATAGGCTGTTTAGGTACCCATAGGATGTACAAATCAAAATGTCCAAAACTCCATATAAGAGGTAGTAGACACATGTAAATGTATTCTAAAATTGATGTACCGCTGTCCCGAAAGATAAACTTCTCCATCAAGCCATGCCGAATAAAAGTCCAGACACGTGCAGGGAGATGGCTAATTTCAGAAATGTGCATGTGCGCAATACAGACTTGTCAGGACGCAGCAACATAGATGTGTCAGGGCCAATATTCTGGAACCTGCACATGGATAGGAAGCCACATATACATGCCAGCCAACCATTTTGCAAATGCAGAAATGCAACGGCACAAAAGTACACAAAGAGCCCTGGATATTTACTTGCTATACCTTTTTGAGGGGAAGAAATGTCCTGGGGAATTGAGAGGATAATTCCCTGTCATCTGTACTTTTGAGAGATGGCCAAAATTAGCACTTTTGAAATTCCTATTTGTGTCAAGAAGCAGGTCTAAATATCGATGGGTCCGCTGGTAGGTTTACACGCATTGTGAAATCTTTTTTGGTCCAACCTGGACATGCCTCTTCCATGCCCCCATGTGACCTAGATGTTAATTGGGGCAGATATATGAAAATTCGGGCTTCTTTAAAATGGCTTTTGGGACATGGCTCTGATTTGTATGTGTGACTGGTCATTTTCACATATGAAAAAGAGAAATTAGACTTACCTGCTAATTGTTGTTCCTTGAGGAACTCCAGTCCAGTCCCGCACCTCTGGGTAGTGTACCTCTTCCAGTAGCTTGGAGGCTGAGCCTGTCATCTTTTTGATGACACTAGTGTACATATGCAACTGGCACTGCCCACCAGCCCCAGTACCTATTGACAAAGCAGACTCAGAGGAGCAACAAATAAGTAGTTAAACATGCAACAAACACTTCTACGTCTAAATAAACTAGTACCCCCTCCGTCCCCTGGGAAGGATACCCTGTCCCCCACTCCAGGATGACGAGGCCTACCTGTTGAGCGCCAGAGCAACTCCAACCAGCAGGAAGCGAGCAACCGACAACTCTTCTAGTCCGCCCCTCCCCCAAACACTGATTACACACCCCTCCCCGGCTCATCCTGGCCACTTCCTCCACCAAGGGAACCAGCTGCAGGACTGGGGTGTGCACAGATCATCACAA
The DNA here is from genome assembly GCA_033557465.1 of Ichthyophis bannanicus. Classification (NCBI taxonomy): domain Eukaryota; kingdom Metazoa; phylum Chordata; class Amphibia; order Gymnophiona; family Ichthyophiidae; genus Ichthyophis; species Ichthyophis bannanicus. The sequence goes on along the minus strand of CM066032.1, from coordinate 1,852,071,891 downwards.
GAAGCACTTAGGGAGGGTTCCGGGACTGAACCGGAGTTCCTCAAGGAACAACAATTAGTAGGTAAGTCTAATTTCTCTTTCCTTATCGTCCCTCCAGTCCAGTCCCGCACCTCTGGGATGTATCAGAGCAGTTAAACTAATGGGAGGGACCGGCACAACCAGCCTGAAGCACTGCCAATCCTAAATGAGCATCCCCCGCCGCCTGGACATCCAGGCGAAAATGTTCAGAGAAGTATGCCACCCTACAGATCTCCACTGGCGGAACTAAAAGTATACTCTGCCCATGAGGCTACCTGAACCCTCATGGAATGCATCTGCAACCCCGCCGGCACTGTTCTACCCTTCAAGATGTATGCCAATGTGATTGCCTCACTGATCCATCTGGAAATAGATGCTTAGCTGCCTCTTCACTTTTGTGCGACCTGCGAAACAGAACCAACAGACGGTCCGATCTCCGAAAGGACAATGTCCTTTTCACATACCTATGCAGGACTCTCTTACCATCCAGGTGGCATAGCTGTGGAGTGGCACGGCCCATACCCGTTCTCGCCCACATCCACACTCGCCAGAGCCGGTAAGGAAATGGCCTGATATGCACGAAATGCTGACACCACCTTCTCAAAAATGAAGGTACTGAGCGCCGGACCACTTTCTCTTTGGAGAAGGAAAGGAATGGCTCCTGGCATGACAGGGTCCGAAGCTCCTAAATCCTGCGTGCCGAGCAACTCGCCACCAGGAATACCATTTTCAGAGTCAAATCCTGCAGGAAAGCTCGACTCAATGGCTCAACGGGTTCCCCAGACAGCACCAGATTGAGATTCCAAGGCGGTACCACTGCCCTCTTTGGCAGACAGAGGTGGTCACCCCCCCCCCCCTAGAAAGCTCAGCACATCTGGGTGTGTACCCAACAGCACCCCGTGGACTTTCCCGCGATAACCAGAAAAACGCCACCAGTTGCATCCTCAAGGAACTGGCAGATAGACCCTTATCAAAACTGGATTGCAAGCACGCCAAGATGTCCAGGACGGAGGCAGTGGAAGGGCACAGCTGCCTCTCTCCGCACTGTGATTCAAAGATGAGTCCTATGCAGATGCACAACAGGTTCGTAGACCACCTCTGGGCCTGTAGCAAGGTCACTATCCTCGAGCCTGATTATCCTTTCTTCTTCAACCTCGCCCTTTCATGAGCCATGCCGTAAGCGAGAATTGATCCACCTGGGGCATGAGAAGCGGCTCCTGCATCAAGAGGTCCTTCCGAACCGGAAGCCACCACAGTCAAACCGCCAGTATCCGAATCAGGTCAGCATACCACAGGCACAGGCACCTCAGCCAGTCTGGTGCCACCAGAATCACAAATCCCTGGTGCGCCTCTAGCCACTGCACTAACCAGCCTATGAGCGTCCAAAGGGAAAAATAGAGAAAACCCTCTTCGGGCCACTGCTGAATTAGAGCATCCAGGCACTTGGACTTCATCTCTTCTTCTACTGAAAAACCAGCAGGCCTTGGCCGACTCGAACATTGCCACTAGGTCCATGACCAGTGTGCCCCATTGGCGGACAACCTGCTCGAACGCCTCCTGATTCAGCTGCCAATCTCCGGGATCCATGCGCACTCGGCTGAGGTAGTCTGCCATCACGCTGTCAACTCCTGCTACATGCGCTGCTGATAATGCCTGGAGATGAATCGCTGCCCATCCGAACAGACCTTCGGCCTTCTTCTCCAGGGCTGCACTGCCCATGCTTCCTTGCCGGTTGATGTAAGCCACCATGGTCACATTGTCTAAGAGGACTTGGACCACTTTCCCCTGCAACCGTGGCTCGAAATTTTCTAGCGCCAAGGTCACCGCTTGCATCTCGAGCCTGTTGATCGACCACATGGCCTCCTGCAGACTCTTGTCCCTGAACAAAGCGTCCTTTGCAATGGGCTGGTCATCCGAGGAACCCATACCAGGGACTCCTTCCACATGCCAAGGGTTCTCCTGGTGCTCCATGGGCAGGGGAGTACTTGAAACAGGGGTTGACCCTGATGGGACTATTGATGGAACAGAGCCCTCTACAGCAATTTTATATGCATCCTTGCCCATGGGACTAGCTCGAGAGTGGCCGCCATGGTCCCCAGAACCTGCAGATAATGCCACGCTGATGGTCTTGTCCTCTTCAGGACCTGAGGTATCAACTGTCGTAGCTCCTACGCCCGGCAAACTGGCAGGAAATTCCTGCCCACACAGGTATCAAAGCATGCTCTCAAATACTCTAGCTCCTGGGCCGGCCATAACTGGTTCTTGGCCAGGTTGACCCCAACCGAGACTTTGAAGAAACTCTCCCATCTGCACTGTTGCTCTTTTCGCTATCGTCCCTGGACTTCACCTGGATCAGCCAATCGTCTAGGTAAGGGTGGATGAGAACCCCTTCCTTGTGGAGAGCTGCCACCATCACCACCATGACCTTGGTGAAGGTCCGGGGGGTGGTCGCCAGACCGAAGGGCAACACTCGAAACTGGAAATGGCCCCTTGGCATCGCAAAGCGGAGAAACTGCTGATGTTCTGGATGGAAGGGAACATGCAGATACGACTCTGTGAGATCGAGAGTCGCCAAAAATCTCTGTTTACCACCGCCATTACTACTGTGAAAATGCGGTATCTGGAGACCATAGTTCATGCCCTCAAAGTTGAGAATTGGGCAAAAGGAACCTTCCTTTTGGACAAAACGAAATACATGAAGCATCAACTGCAGACGTACTGGTCTCGTGGAACCAGTTCCACAGCTCTCAGCTGCAGGAGACAAGTCAAGGTCTCTTCTTCTGCTGCCAACACCACTGCGCCCACTTTGGGCAATCAAAGGAGCTCATTCTTGCTCTGGCAGCGGGTATAGGCACGTCATGCATTGCACCCCTTTAAGGTCAACCTCCTGGATCCTCTGTCCTACTACTCCATGTACTGGTAAGACTTTCTGCAATTTCTATACCGCCTGGAAGAGCGGATCCTACAGTGCCTCTTCCGCTGCCAGGAGGTTAGCAGGCATATTCAGGGTCTTGAGGGTCGCCAAGGTACACACAGAATGTGAGCCCTTTGGGGACGAGGAATTGTATCCCGCCCTGATGGCCTTCGGCCTGGGTGGTATATTGAGAAATTGCATAAACATAAGCATAAAGATGAGCGCTGGTAGCTACTCCCGGCGGAAAACCCGAACAATTCGGGCCTGATCCTCCTGTTCTGGGCTCTCTCCTTCTTCCAACTCCTCCTGCAGATCTAGCTCCGTGTCAAGGTCTTCCCCATCCAGCCCCCCTGACAACGGTGATTGCTGCCACTCCTCTAAGCGTCTAGCCTGCTTAGATGCCACTGCTCTTGACTCATGCTCTTTTGCGTCTGACATCCTCTTAGCCCTGTGTTCCAGGACTGAGGAGCCACTTGGTAGGCTAAACGCCTTATGCAAAAGTAAGACAAACTCCAGTGAGAACTCCCCCGGGAGCCCTACCGCTCCCTGGGCTTGAGGGGTGGATGGTCTGGGCATTGTGCAGGGATTGGGGGCCAGATCTCTTGAAGGTAACATGGCACTCCCCGCCCCCAGGGTCTCTTACAACCGGGAGAGACTCTCCTGCCTCATCTCATCCTGCGGGTCCTGCTCCCATGACCGCCTCCTGCATGCAGTTCAGACAGACACCTGCCTCCGAGACCACACCACATCGGGGACTGCACATCTTGAGGATTTTTAGATTGCACTGCAGTGTTGTATCTTAAAGATTATGGCAAGGAGGCCTATCCGGAGTCCGGGCGAGGACAAAGAGACAGGGAATTCACCCTAGTAAAGGGCCCCCTTTCACCTAATCAGGGTAGGAAAGCCATAAACACCTCCAGGAATCAGAAAATGTCCACGTGGCCAACATTTCATGCTCCCCCTAGTGGAATGAAGGGGAGAGGATACAGGACCCAGAACCCCTTAGGCAGTGAATGCTCCAAGCACTCAGGTGCCCGAAGTCAGGCTGATTGCCATCACCTGGGTAGGGATGAGTTGGAGCTAGAGCCCTGGAAGTATAAACCGAGGCCAGAGTATGAGAGAAAGGGAGGAGAAGCAGGAAGCTTGACGAGTGCTGAGCAGAGAAGAGGAGCTAAGCTTCCATGAGAAGAAAGTGCTAATTGGCATATAGCACGTCTGCAAGAGGGTTTGGAGCCAGGAACAAGAGAGACTCCAAGATCCCCCGGGAGGCTGGTAGCAGAGCACTGTGAGCAAGATGGGGAGTCAGAGCCTATGCAGCTGGGAGAGCCCGAGGTGAAGCTGAATGATGAGGACACTCGCATGGACTGTTCCTTTTGCCAAGCTTTAAACCTGGGAACGTAGAGAAAGCAAGCCAGTCCTGAAAGAAAGTCTTCCAAGAAAAAGGTACCTGTAGTCCACAAGCAGGGTGGCTGTGATTCCCTCCTGTTTGTAAAGGGGAAGTTTACGGGGACTCAGGAGCAAGCCTGGAACTGTGATAAGCTTGTTAATCACCTGCTGCTGGAATGAGGACACTAGGGTAAGCTAAAGTAGCTATTATAACAAAGCTTTCTTTTGCCCCTGAATTTTATCTGTTTACTTGGAAAGTAATCAGGAAAGTTGAAGCTGAATAGAAGCTATACTATCACAGACAGTGAATGTGATTTTGTTTTTGTGCTTTAGCCAGCAAGGCTAAAAAGGGACTACAATATCCTTGCTGTTAAAGACTGTGTATCCTGAACTACAGAGAACTTTAAACAGCCAATTTGTGTTTGGGGTTTGTTTTTGGACAATGCTCTACTTCAAAGAGTCCTGAACAACAATCCTGTATGTGGTATGAACGAACCATTGTGTACAAAATAAATTTCTGTCATTTGCCTTACCTCTTTGAACCTGACTACAGCTTTCTGCCTGATGCACCCATACAGCCAAACAAAGAGTACATTTCCCAGAGGGCACTGCGGGGAAATAGTTTTAAAAAGCTGAAAAAGCGACTAGCAGAAAGCTCCTCTATTCACCACGCCCCTCTAAGCTAGAGGCGAGTGGTGGTGGCGTGACAGTGGCGTAGTTGTGCGGATTTTCTACCACTCAGGATTTTCTACCATTCAGGATTTTCTACCATCCAGGATATACACTTACAAGAGCTACAGCACAGAGGGTTGGCGGAAAAGACAAATTTTTTGTTCTTCGAGAGTCAACACATGAGCAAGGTATCGCCGGAGATGGATCCAAAAGAGCTGGTGCAATGGCCACTCAATTTCAACGCCAGCAGGAGTTGGCCTAGCTAGCGCAAGAGAATGCATCAGCGGCTATGAGGGAGCAGCAAAAGCCTGTCCTGGACTTAGTGGAAGCCCTTATTACTTCCCAGAGGCAAGGAAGTGGAGGAACACTAACCCCAGAGCAACCAGCAATGCCGCAAATGGACAATCTAGCAGGCCCACACACCAGCGGGGCGTTTAACTTTGGAAAACTTTCTCCCGATGAAGACAGATGACTTCTTGGAGTCATTTGAGAGGGTGGCTCAAGCTGTGGGTTGGCCAGATAGCCAGTGGGCGGTGAGATTGGCAACCTCCTTAACAGGAGAAGCACTAGCCGCATATAGGGCTATGCCAGCTGCCCAGGCCATGGACTATAATGCAGTGAAAAATGCAATTAGAGACCGATTAGGGTTAACGAAAATGTTATATCACCGTATGTTTAGAGCCACGGTCTTAAAGGCCGGAGAGACATCTAAGGCCTTAAGTCAGAGAATTCGAGGTTTAGCTTTAAAGTGGCTAGCCCCGGAGGGGAAAACTATGGATATGGTGGTGGATATGGTGATATTGGAGCAATTTATTTATTTATTTATTTTTATTTACATTCTCTTATATACCGCGCTATTCTGCATCAGTGCGGTTTACATTGAACAAACTGAAATTACATTGAAAAGGGCATTAAAGCTTGGAGATAACTATTTTACAGGGAACATGGGCTATGGAGGGTTAAGTGGCTTGCCCAAGACCACAAGGAGCACCTGTGGGACTAGAAACCCCAGTCCTTCCAGCCCAAGGTTGCTGTCCTCTAGTGGGATTTGAACCCCCGACCTTCCGGCCTGAAGTACCTTGCCCCAACCAGTAGGCCACTCCTCCACTCCAATTTATAGCTGCAGTACCAAAAAGGGTACAATCTTTTCTGATTCAGCAAAACTGCCAGAGCACAGGAGAGGCAACCCTTTTGGCGCAGCGCTACATGGAAGCTGAATTGGCGTTCTCCCAAAGGCGGGCCCTCCAAAAGTAGGGGCAGAGGCCAGTTTTGATTTATCGGAAAAGAAGCAGGGAAATAATGCAAAATGTATGAAAACTTGTGTGTCTGCTCAGGAGGCTAAGTGGGCTAAGAAAAAATGTTATCGTTGTGGGGAGATGGGACACCTGCAGAGGGGATGCAAAGCCCGCATTGGATTAACTGGTACCAATGTGAAACATCTAGGAGAGGGATTTCTCTTAGATGTTAACATACAGGGGGTCTCTACCCATGCTCTGCTCGACTCTGGGGCCGACCAAAGCATGGTGTCACAGAAGCTTTGGCGGGCAATTGAGGCCCAGGATGAGTCTCGCCAGAGGAGGCTGGAAGGGCAAGTCCAAATTAGGTGCATTCATGGTGCTGCCTCTTTCTACCCTGTGTACAAAGTAGTGATAAAAGGGTTCGGGGCGCAGAAAGAGGTTCTCGTGGCAGTGATTCCAAAACTACCCTATGATTTAGTATTGGGAAGGGATTGGCCCCAATTTAGGGAAGGATAAGAGAAAGGCCTTGGGAGAAAAGGGGATGGGATGGTAACAGTGGTCCCTGGCCCTCTTTTTGAGAACCCCCAAAAGCCAAGTGAGAACCCAGGGAAAGAACCCCTGGGAGGTGTTGCTCCCCTTAAACAGAAGTTTATATTAAGATTTTGTAAGGTATCCGAGAAGGCCCAGGCTCCCAGGAGGGCGTCCCCACAAGCCGTGAGATATGATTTATGCAGCGCCGAAGATCGGGTGATACTCAGCCGTGGAAAGGCTCTCATTGATACTGGCCTTCAGATGGAGATGCCCGTAGGATGTTATGGTCAGATAGCACCACGATCAGGTCTGGCTCTGCAATATTTCCTGGACGTCGGGGCTGGGGTGATCGACCCTCATTATAGAGGGAGTGTAAAGGTATTGCTGTTTAATTTTGGCAACGAAGACTACCATGTGAAGGTGGGAGACCGGATTGCCCAGCTGCTGTGTGAGAGAGTGGGGTTTCCCCCACTGGAAGAGGTCCCCATGTTGTCTCCTACGGAACAAGGAGCCTCTGGATTTGGTTCCTCCGGAGGGGCCGGGATGAAAAGCCTGACAGCCACCTGTGGAGAGAGAATGGAGGAGACTGAGAAGGACAACCTGGGACCTCAAGTGGCAGACTGCAGGAAGAACCTGGAGCCCCAAGTAGGGGAAGAACTATCGTTGGTCCAGAGACGGGATCAGGCTCGACTATTGGAGAGGTTCCCAGATGTACTGACCCCGATCCCGGGTGAAACTCGACTGGTGGCGCATGAGATCCTGACGCCACCGGGGAAGGTGGTCAGACAATGACCCTACCGCCTACCAGAAGCTAAACAGCAGGAGGTCGTGGCACAGGTGCGCAAGATGTTGGCGATGGGTGTCATTGAAGAATCAAGGAGCCCGTGGTGCAGTCCCATTGTTCTGGTTCCAAAACCGTATGGTACATTACGCTTCTGTATAGATTTCAGACAGGTGAATGCCATCTCGGTATTCGACGCATACCTGATGCCCCATATCGAGGAGCTGTTGGACCACTTGGGCAGGCTGTTTTTGACCACCCTAGACATGACGAAGGGGTATTGGCAGATTCCATTGACTAGGGAATCTCAGCTGAAGACTGCCTTCAGCACCCCGATTGGGCTATTCCAGTTTAAGAGGATGCCCTTTTGCCTTCAGGGCGCCGCGGCAACCTGCCAGACACTGGTGGATCAAGTCCTGCGTCCGCATCAAGAATATGCTTTCGCATATATGGACGACATTATTATCCACAGTTGCAGTTGGGTAGAACATATCCCGAGGGTTGAAGCCGTCCTGCGATCTATGAGGCAGGCGGGCCTCACCCTGAACCCGAGCAAGTGTGACTTCGCCAAGCGAGAAGTGAAATACCTGGGGCATATGGTAGGATGAGGAAGGATTAAGCCCTTGATTGACAATGTGGACAGCATCAAGAACTTTCCCCGTCCCACAACAAAGAAGCAATTAAGAAGCTTTCTAGGCCTGATTGGCTATTACAGGAGGTTCCTGTCACGATTTGCAGAAGAAAGCTCATGTTAAAAAAGAATTGCCCAAATCAACTCCGTTGGACCCCGGAGGCGGAGAGGGCTTTCACCAGATTAAAAGGGCAGCTATGCACGGCCCCAGTATTACGCGGGGTGGATTTCACGCAGCCCTTCATTGTGCAGACGGATGCCTCAGAGATAGGCTTAGGGGCCATCTTGTCCCAAAAGCATGAAGGAAATGAGCATCCTGTGATGTTCCTTTTTAGGAAGTTGTCCTCGGCAGAGCAACACTACTCTACGATTGAGAAAGAGTGCCTCGCCATCAAATGGGCAATAGAGACCCTCCAGTTCTACCTCACCGGACGGAAATTCCTGCTAGTTACCGATCACGCAACCTTGAAGTGGCTCCAACAGATGAAGAACCACAATGCACGATTAACCAGATGGTACATGGCCCTGCAAGCTTTTGATTTTAAGGTAGAGCACCGGACAGGGAAGCTACACCACAATGCAGATGCCTTATCCAGGATTACGGACTGTTCGGAGGAGCTTCAACAACCTCCGCCAGCCCGTAATATCTTAAGTAGGGGGGTATGTGGCAAGAAGGCCTATCCGGAGTCCGGGGGAGGACAAAGAGACAGGGAATTCACCCTAGTAAAGGGCCCCCTTTCACCTAATCAGGGTAGAAAAGCCATAAACACCTCCAGGAATCATAAAATTTCCACGTGGCCAACATTTCATGCTCCCCCCTAGTGGAATGAAGGGGAGAGGATACAGGACCCAGAACCCTTTAGGCAGTGAATGCTCCAAGCACTCAGGTGCCCGAAGTCAGGCTGATTGCCATCACCTGGGTAGGGAGGAGTTGGAGCTAGAGCCCTGGAAGTATAAACCGAGGCCAGAGTATGAGAGAAAGGGAGGAGAAGCAGGAAGCTTGATGAGTGCTGAGCAGAGAAGAGCAGGGGAGCTAAGCTTCCATGAGAAGAAAGTGCTAATTGGCATATAGCATGTCTGCAAGAGGGTTTGGAGCCAGGAACAAGAGAGACTCCAAGATCCCCCGGGAGGCTGGTAACAGAGCACTGTGAGCAAGACGGGGAGTCAGAGCCTATGCAGCTGGGAGAGCCCGAGGTGAAGCTTGCCACCACCCACTCCCTAACCTTGAGGGTTTGAGGAGGGGTGGGCCTTGAGATTAAGGTTGTAGTTGTGTAGGTCGAATGATAAGGCAGGCAAAAGAATATTTCTTTTCATAAGGATTTATTTCTCCCGCTTCAAAAGGATAGGACAAGCATAAAGGATAATGTATTGTAGCCAAAAACACAGGAACAATGAAAATAAGGCTCTTTAAAGGCTGTGCTCAAAAGTGTCCATTAATGTTGGAGTTCACATTCCCTCATGTGAACTCTACTTGGCAATCAAAAACAAGGAAAACAATAATGTCCATGTGCTATAACCAAACAATGCTTCAGCTTATTCTTACTTCAGGTAAGCTCTTCAGCCGGGCACTTAAATAGCAAACATTTCAGGTTATCACAGAAAAAGGACCATTCAAGCTTTGCTTTTCTATTCCTTGTCAATCAGACAGGTTGAGCAGTCCATTGGTTGATTTAACTCAATCATTGGCAAGGGAAGAACCAATGGCACATCAGCTTCTGGGCTCTGCACTGACTGCACTACTTTCTGCTCAGGAATGGTTCGTTTGTTTAAGAATTCTTTGAACTCTTTTAGGAGGGCTTCAGCCTGCTTTCTATATGGGCTGGGCTGAGAATTTGCTCCTTCCTGAGGTGAGTAATTGTTTGTGGGTTTTGCTTCAGGCAAACAAACAATGTCGTCTCTGTTACCACGCTCATTCACTGCACTGGAGTTACCCCTCCCCCACTTGTCTCTGTAAGCCAGTGTTGGGTTATTCAGTTCATTTGCATGTGGAGTGTTTCTAAACAGCACATCAAACTTAGGACCTCCTAAATCCTCCCTGCATATATCTCTACCATTTAAATCAGCTGTGTCCTTGTAGCTAGCCTGCTTGCTAACTCTGTCAGCAGTTTGGTGAGAAAAGCTGGGTTTAGATAAATGAGTTTCAGGTTGCAGCCAACTGCCTTCATAAAACCTGGGCTTGCCCTGGGTTTTAAAATTAACATTCACACAGTCTGGCTTCTCATAAAAGCTGTTATCAGAATTAAAGACACTCTGTACCTTATATTGAGGAATGTCTGAAAGTTCCTTAGCAATCTGCCTTTCTTTCCACGGATCGGCTCTCTGCTCCAAAAGCATAGGCTTTATGCCTGGGTCTCTCAATGCCTCGCCCCTCTCTTGCTCCCAGAAGGCTCTTCCAGGTATTGAGTCTCCCTGGTACCTGCTTCTTGGCTTTGAAAGCGTTCTCCTAATATTGCAGCTGGGGAGCGTTTCTCCTTCAAAGTCAAAGGTTCTGGCATCCAAGGCTAGTTCCTGCCTTCCAGGTTGCTTCCTTTGTCCTTGCTTTGCTCCGTCTCTAAAGCACGCTTCTGCTGGCTTTGTCCAGTGCTCTGGTTGCTCTGCTGCCTTCTCTTCCTTCCTCCATTCCTTCTCTTTCCCTTTTCCATTCTCTTTCTGTCTTCTGTCTTCCTTCTCTCTGTTTAACAAGGTGCCTCTGCTCTGGGGAACCCGCCTCCTGCTAGGGCATGCCCAATCAGCAACTCTGCTTCTCTCCTCCCCCGAGGTGAGCTGTGTTAGCTGATTAGCCATGTGCATCTTGTGCTGAGAAGGGAAAATCCTGCATTTACCTGCAGTACCCGAACCTTCCACCGGGTCACTATCTGTTTCCATGGCTTCAGGAACCGCTACCGCGTCACAAGCTGAATGATGAGGACACTCCCATGGACTGTTCCTTTTGCCAAGCTTTAAACCTGGGAACGTAGAGAAAGCAAGGCAGTCCTGAAAGAAAGTCTTCCAGGAAAAAGGTACCTGTAGTCCACAAGCAGGGTGGCTGTGATTCCCTCCTGTTTGTAAAGGGGAAGTTTACGGGGACTCAGGAGCAAGCCTGGAACTGTGATAAGCTTGTTAATCACCTGCTGCTGGAATGAGGACACTGGGGTAAGCTAAAGTAGGTATTATAACAAAGCTTTCTTTTGCCCCTGAATTATATCTGTTTACTTGGAAGGTAACCAGGAAAGTTGAAGCTGAATAGAAGCTATACTATCACGGACAGTGAATGTGATTTTGTTTTTGTGCTTTAGCCAGCAAGGCTAAAAAGGGACTACAATATCCTTGCTGTTAAAGACTGTGTATCTTGAACTACAGAGAACCTTTAAACAGCCATTTTGTGTTTGGGTTTGTTTCTGGACAATGCTCTACTTCAAAGAGTCCTGAACAACAATCCTGTATGTGGTATGAATGAACCATTGTGTACAAAATAAATTTCTGTCATTTGCCTTACCTCTTTGAACCTCACTACAGCTTTCTGCCTGATGCACCCATACAGCCAAACAAAGACTACATTTCCCAGAGGGCACTGCAGGGAAATAATTTAAAAAAGCTGAAAAAGCGAATAGCAGAAAGCTCCTCTATTAACCACGCCCCTCTAAGCTAGAGGCAAGTGGTGGTGGCGTGACAAGATATGAAATGGACCTTGCCCTAATCCAATCTAACTGACACATTGTCCGAGTAAAGTTTACATTTTTATTTTAATACTACTAATGGCTATAAGGGAGTACAGCGTCCCTTACAAGCAATATTACAGATTTAATAGGTACATAATCTGGGCTAAGAGACAAGAGATGATCATGTCAGGTTACTCACTGACAATAGACAGATGGAAGGATTTCATTTGCTTCCTATGCACTATCTTTCATATTACATACATTTCTTGTATGCAGGTACTTCCTGTTTTCCACAGAGCTGTAGCTGCTACAAACCTATATGCAGCATTTTATTTATTTATTTTTCTTTTTAAAACACATCTTTATTCCTGTCTGACTTTCTATCAAAACCTTCTCAGGAGAAAGTTACAAAGTATCAACCAACTGCCTTTTAGATCAACTGACCAGGCATATAGCACTCTGAAATTTGTCCAGCAACAACCATGGCCTATCTGATTAGGCCTTTCCCACATGTCTGCATCAAGTCATTGTGCACTGAATAAATTTTGAGCTGTATAACACAAGGAATTCTTAAGGATTAAATGGGGTTCACACCCCTTGGTACCATCCTATACCAGGCACTGCGGTCTGGCCGGCATGGTGGGAAGGGCTGGGGGCACTCCCCAGGAACGCCCTCAATCTGTACCCGGGTATGTAACAGGATCTCCAGCACAGTGCACCTCCACAGGCTCAGGCACAGAGCACTAGAGTACTTGAACTAAAATAAAATAAAATCTAATTAACTGAAACTGAAATGAAAAAGAAACTGCGAATGGCCCCCTAGGAAGAGGCTGCTCTGTCCTGCTTTATTCTCCGGTGTCTGCCTCTCCCAGGCACCAAAAACACAGCAGGGGGTTAAACACATGCACGCCTGAAGAAGAAAAAAATCACGCCTAAATGCAGCTGGGGGAGTTTCCCACACTGCTGCAGGCTCCAAAACATGCGGATGCAGGCCGCTCTCTGTCTCCTCATGTTCTGGCGGTTGCTAGAAGTTTCTGCTGTCCTCCCCCCCCCCCCCCGCCACTCTTACCTTGGAGCATCTTTGCCGCATGGCTTTTCTACCCCTCGCGCTCAGCCTTCCTTCCTGGCTTCGGCGCTGGGGGGGGGGGGGGTGACTCGGGGCTGTCAGCTTTCACTCCTGTCAAGTAACTGCAGCCCCTGCAGTGGCTCCTCACCCGATAACGGGTTCGGGAGCAGCCAGAAGTCTCAGACTGAGGAAGGCCCCCACAGAACCCTCCCCCCAAAATCCTGGGGGGAGAGGGGGAAGAAGGAATATCCTCCCCTCAGCCCTGTTGTCCCCCGGGTTCTCTCTGTTCCTTCTGGGGTTTGTTTGTTTTTTTAACTTCTGCCTTTAAAAACAAAGAATCCTGCACCTTAACAGGGGAAATAAAAGCAAACTCTAACTAAACCTGTGGCAGGCTATGGCCTAGCATGGCCTGCTACTATGAAAGACCTGTAAGTTAGGCCTGGATCCTAACTCCCATCATAGCTAGAAAAGAACCAAAAATCTGTGAAAAATGAGAAAACTGTTTTAAACTGCTTAATAAGAAGTTTTACATGAATTCATAAGTCTTTCATTATTCTCTTGTGTGCAAAAGAAAGAAATGTTTCAATACATGCATTCCTGAAGCTAGGGATAACCTTGCAGTAGAGAAGTATCAAAATCAAGAACTGCACCATTGTTAGAACAATCCTAAGGGAGGGGGCTGGTTGCTAGGCCCCGGAGGGATTTCTGATTGGACAGGTGCAGGGAGCGTGGAACCAATGAAAAGTTTGTATGTATCGAGCTAGAACCAATAGAAAGTTCTCATGTAACAAACTGAAAAAGAGGTATAAATGGTTATGTCGCTGTAAAAACTTTGCTCAGTTCCTTTTGAAGCTTTGACTGACTGGGCCTGTGCACAATAAACTGGCTTGGACCCTGCCAATTGACTCCTGGATTTATTCATTGATTGCACTTTGCTGCAGCAAACCTATCTCCTTAGTTGTCCTTTCTGTGAGTCCAGCACCCTGGCTCACAACCTCCTCCAGCTGCTTGGAGGCTGAGCATACTGGGGCTGGTAGGCAGTGCCAACTGCATATGTACACTAGTATCATCAAAAAGATGACAGGCTCAGCCTCCAAGCTGCTGGAAGAGGTACACTACCCAGAGGTGCGGGACTGGACTGCAGGGACGATAAGGAATCATGAACAAGACTTCTAAAATAATCCCCTTAACATCTAACTTTATTGCCATTTTATCAATGGAAGCTCTCTGGTTCAGGGACCCTCTTCCTCGGGCACCCAAGGCAGATATCACTGATGTCAGCGAACGTCCATCATTTTTAAAGATGACAGCAGTGAGAAAGGGAGGATGCCCGACACTTCCTCAGGACCAGGTAAAGTACTGGAGGTTTGAGTCCTCAAGCTGAGAGCCTCCTTGTGCCAAGACCCAGACTATGGTGTCCTGGGACTTATGTGAACCAAACTTGGCAATCCAGAGCTGATATTTTAAATTTACCATTGACTTTCACTTAAGTTAATACGAACATAAAACTACTTCACCTCCAGAGGAGAAGTAAAGTTTCAGCACTATTCAGAAAGTAAGGAAAATTTGGGCTCACCTGCTAATTTTCTTTCCTTTAATGCCACCAGCCCAGACCATATAAATGGGTTATACCCCTCTTCCTGCAGATGGAGACAAAACAAATGCTTGTGAATCCTACCTCATATAGGGCACTGGGCTGCCAGTTTCTCTTCATAGTAACATAGTATATGACAGTAGATAAAGACCAGTATGGTCCATATAATCTGCCCAACAAGGTGGCAAGAGTAGGTGCACTTGCCGCTCTGTGCAGGTCACTCCTCCCCATGCCTTTGTTTAGGGGTGTACCCACCGGTCCATGCAAGTCACCTATATTTTGATTTTATCCTGTTGCTTTAAAGGGATCCACTGTGTCTGTCCCATGCCATTTTGAATTCTGTCACTGTATTTACCCCACCATTTCCATCAGGAGGGCATTCAAAACATCTACCACCCTTTCAGTGAAAAGGTATTTCCTAACATTGCCTTTCAGTTTACTCCCTTGAAGCTTCATGTTATGCCTTCTAGTTTTACAGCTTCCCCGTTTTTGAAAAAGGTTTGTTTGTTCATTAATACCCTTCAAGTATTTAAAGGTCTGAATCATATCTCTCCTGTCCCTCCTCTCCTCTAGCGTATACATATTTAAGTCTTCAAGTCTCTTCTCATACATCTTTTGGCGCAGGCTCTAAATCATTTTGGTTGCCTTCCTCTGAACAGTTTCAAGTCTTTTTATATCATTTGTGAAATATGGTCTCCAAAACTGAACACAATACTCCAAGTGAGGCCTCACCAGCGACTTGTACAGTGGCATTAATATCTCCTCTTCTCTACTGGTAATTCCTGTCTGTATCCAACCCAGTATCCTTCTGGCTTTGGCTACTGCCTTGTCACACTGTTTCGCCACCTTGAGATCCTCAGAAACAATCACTCCTGAGGTCCTTCTCCTAGTCCGTGCACACCAACCTCTCGCCCCCTATCGTATACAATTCCCTTGAATTTCTGCATCCCATCCCAAGTACATGACACTGCACTTCTTTAAATTAAGTCTTACCTACCAAGCATTAGACCATTCTTCCAGATTTTGCAGATCTTTCCTCGTGTTATCCACTCCCTCAGGGAGTCCACTCAGCTGCAAATTTTTATGTCATCTGCAAAAAGATAGAGTTTTCCATTCAATCCTTCAGCAAGATCGTTTACAAATACATTGAACAGTATCGGTCCCAGGACCAATCTCTGGGGCACGCCACTACTCCCCTTCCTTGCATCCACATGAGTTCCATTTACCATCACCTTCTGTTATCTGTCAGTCAACCAATTTCTGATCCAATTCACCACCTTGGGACCCATCTCCAGGTTGTTCAGTTTATTGATAAGTCAAAGGCTTTGCTGAAATCTAGGTAGATCACATCCATCGCATGCCCTTGATCTAGTTCTCTGGTCACCCAGTCAAAGAACTCAATCAGATTAGTTTGGCAAGATCATCCTTTGGTAAAACCATGTTGCCTCGGATCATGCAACCTATTGGTTTTGAGAAAGTTCACTATAAGTTCACTGTAAATCGTTGTTGAGTTCCTTGTAAACTGCTCCTGATCTCTGGAAGGGGCTTTATAGAAAATGTAACAAATAAATAAATAAGGCCTTGCCAGAACCTCTCTGAGCTCTTTCAGTATTCTTGGATGTATCCCATCCGGTCCCATGGCCCTGTCCACTTTCAGTTTTCAAGCTGTTCAAACACATCATCTTCTGTGAATGGTGTAGTATCTACTCCATTCTCATTTGTAAATCTGTCAATCACAGGCAGTCCTTCTTCAGGATTTTCTTTAGTAAAAACAGAACAGAGGTATTTGTTTAGCATTTTTGCTTTTTCAATGTCACTTTCCACGAATTCGTTCTCGGCACTTTTGAGTCTTGCAGTTCCACCCCTGATCTTCCTCTTCTCCCAAATATGTCTGAAAAAGGTTTTGCCTCCATGCTT
The DNA here is from genome assembly GCA_033557465.1 of Ichthyophis bannanicus. Taxonomy (NCBI): domain Eukaryota; kingdom Metazoa; phylum Chordata; class Amphibia; order Gymnophiona; family Ichthyophiidae; genus Ichthyophis; species Ichthyophis bannanicus. The sequence goes on along the minus strand of CM066032.1, from coordinate 1,852,055,505 downwards.
CAGATCTTTAGCCATCTTTTCTTCTGCCTTTGCTTTTGCTATCCTTATTTCTCTTTTAGCTTTATCCTGTATTCTTTTCTGTGTTCTTCTGTTTGTGAACTTCTGAATTTTGTGACAGCTATGCTTTTTGCCTTTATTTGTGCAGCCACATCTTTGGAGAACCATATGGATTTCCTTTTCCTCGTCTTTATTTACTTTCCTTACATATGTATCTGTTGCCCCTTTTATTGCCTCCTTTAGTTTAGCCCACTGCAATTCCACTTCCCTTACCTCCTCTCAAATCTGCCAACTCCTCCTTCAGGCACTTGGTCATTTTACTGAAGAGTGTTTTTGAAGTCTAGGACTTTGAACCTGCTGTGATTGGAATCTGCCTTGGCTTTTATCTCAAACCATACCGTGTGAGGATCGCTACTGCTCACGTGGGCACTCACTCAGACATTCGACACACTATCTCTATTGGTGAGTCTAAATCCAGCATCAAATGTTTCCTGATTGGTTCCATCACCATTTGTCTAAGCAATGTTTCTTGGAAGGTAGCCACAGTCTTTTTACTTCTTTCCAGATTTGCAGAAGGAATACTCCAGTCCACATCGGGTAGATTAAAGTCACCCAATATGATCACTTCCTCCTTCATGGCTATGAATAATCAAGTCTCTATCCATTTCTTTGGTTTGAGTTGGAGGCCTGTAGACTACACCTGAATGGATGATAGTTCCATCTCCTCTTTCCAACACAATCCACAGCACTTCTTCTCCCCCCTCCCCCGTCTCCTGCATTACAGCAGCTTTAATATTGCTATTGACATATAGGGCTACTCCTCCTTTTCTACCTTCTCTATGTCTTCTAAATAAATTATAGCTAACTATGGCTATATCCCATTCATGTGACTTGTTAAACCTTGTTTCTGTAATGGACATAATGTCCAAGTTGATTTCCATCATTAGGGCTTCCAGGTCAGAAACTTTATTGGCTAGGCTTCAAACATTTGTGCTCATTGATTTCCAGCATTTGTTGACTGGCTTGCCTGTATTTTTGAATGGATTTTGTTATACACATCTCTTTCTACTTGCCATTGATGTGTAGGTTAATAGTGTGACTGTTTCTAATGTTATTATGTTTTTGCTGGGAGTGATGTCCTGAACTTGTTCTTTTCCATCCGTCACCACCTTTCCTTAGCTTAAATGCCTGTCCACATATTGCCTGAATTTTTCCACTTAGGATCCTTTTCCCTATGACAAGAGTCCATCATCAACTCTTGCTCTCTCTCTCTCTCTCTATACTTATATATGTAAATCCTTCTTGTTTACATCAGGTTTGGAGCCATGTATTAAAGCAGATTATGCGATACTGCCTTTTTACCATAAACAGGTAGAACTTCTGAGAATGCTATAGTGCTAACAATGGGTTTGAGTTTCTCTCCCAGAATCTGGAAGTCCCTTCAGTTTAAATCTGCAACAAAGCAAAGGTAGACCTCCTCCTAAAATGTTCTAGGCAGTGGGGGAGGGGGGCGGAGGTCCAATAACCACCAAAATGCTTTCATATCTCCTAGATATCCCAAAGACTGTTGCATAAAATTGCAAAATATATAAACAAATTGAATACAACAGCTGAAAAATCCAAGGTGGGACTCTGGACTGGTCTGATAGGACTCAAAGAAAGAAAATTAGCAGGTAAGACCAAATGTTTCCTTCCTTATTGTCTACAAGACCAGTCCAGATGAATGAAATGTAATAAAGCAATCTCTATATGGGGCAAGATCCCAGAAAACACATTCTAAGCACTCTAGCCCCAAAGGTAGCGTCCTCCCTTACAGAAACATCCAGCTTTATAATGCTAAGAGAATGTATGAAACACTAACCAAACAGTTGCCCCCACAACCCTGAGGGAGATATCATATGAACTTATACCCATGAAGCTGCTTGACTTCTGTTCAAGAGAACCCTTAGCTGATAGGGCACTGACCATCGCTTTTACATCAAGGCCAAAAAGATCAACTTCTTGAGCCTGTGCTGAACAGTCAATTTCGACACAATCTCACCTCCCTGCTCCTCCAAGCAGGACTAATATTCTGTTACTTTCAAGTAACGCCCTGGTTACTTCCAAAAAAACACCCTAAGCATATCTGACAGAAAAACTAAATTCCTCACTGGAATCATTCTATCTGCAAAAAAGTGACATGGCCTCCTAATGAAAAAAAAATCGACACTACACTACCCATAGCAAATAGGACGGCACTGATCACACTGAAATTCCTGCTTTGGCAAAACAAAGAAGGTCTCTGCATGACACATCTGATGTTCAAGGATCTGCCTAACAGTGCAAATAGCCACCAGGACCACCAACCTAAGAGTGTCAGAGCCTTTCAAAAAACATCTGCTAAAACATCCCAAGGGTAAAAACTTGAGCACATGAAGGGCCAAATCAAGAGACCAACATGCAAAGATCAAATTAACTGAAGGATGAAGGAACAGGGCTCCCTTTCAGGAACTGTGACACCAATGGGAAAACAACAACAGAACGCCATCAAGCATTTCTCAAAATAAAGACTAGAACTGCTATCTGAAACTTGAGCTCACTTAAGGCTAGGACTTACATAGAACTCTCTTGTAGGATGGTCAAAATAAAAAGATTGGGGTCATGACAGGTCCCAAATGCTCTCTCTACTCTAGAACACCCCAATGAGGATCGCTTTTACACCTGAAGGAAAGCAGAAATAACATCAGGTGAGTAATTTTTATGCCTTAGGTGAGACTTGCGAAGGGTTAAGCAAAAAGACACAAGTAAAACAGGTTGTCCATTTGAAACAGCCTTTGCACTCTGTACCTGCAGAGACTGACCAACCATGGACCCCAAACTCCTTTGCCTAACCAGAGCCTCAACTGAGCAGGCCCAGGTACACTGTCATCTGCTGCCAAAACATGACGCACTAACAGCCACAGTGGAAAATACAGACAAGCCTCTCCAGAGGCCCATTCTGAACCAGAAAATCCCAGCTGAATGACCATACTCTCTTCTCTGACTGAAAATGAGAAACATCTTTGCATACCTCCACCTGGCCATCAATCCATGTCTGGAGGGCCCCAACAGGTTAGATAAGGAAGAATGCCTATGCTGGTAACTCCCACTCTTCCAGATCCAGGAAAAGTCAGATGGTTGATTCTAAGTTCCACCATGCTGACAAAACGCAAGATGTCTTATAGCCACTCAATTAGCAAGGCGCTCTTCCAAGTCATTGCCAGGCTAATGGAATCCCCTTGCCAACTGATCTATGCCACCTCCAAAACACTGTTCATGAAAAAGAAAACTCCTTACTCAAAGCAGTGCAATATTTTTGTTGGATGGCGCGGTCAAGAGGGGACTGTATCACACTCACCAAGCCACCATATCCTTTAACTCATTTTAGTTCCAAAGCACTACACTTATCTGATTGGTGAAACTTTCTTTGATGATAGAACCCCCGCATACTGTGTCTCACTACGTGCATGTTTCAGGCTGCCACCATCAGCCCTGCCTCAGGTGCCACCTGGCAGAGGTTATAGATGACAAATCCATTATCCTGCGGCACCTGAGGCAGGGCTGATAACTTCTCCACCCCTCCATGAAGGAAGTTGGATAGAAAAAGAGAAAGCGCAAAGAATGCACAAAAGAGTAGACAAGAAGAAGATGAGTATTCATTGCGTGAGAAGAGGAAATACTTACGGCAACTAATTCCACGATAGCCGATAAAGCCCCGGGTGGGAATCAGGACTGGACTGGAGTTCCTCAAGGAACAATTAGCAGGTAAGTCTAATTTCTCTTTCCTTTCCCTTCAGTCCAGAACCTCACCTCTGGAATGTAATAGGGCAGTAAATTAATGGGACGGACCTGCCCAACCAGACTACAAAACCGCCAACCCGAAACAGGCATTTCCTGCTGCCTGGACATCTAGCCAATAATGTCTACTGAAGGTATGCAAAGAGGACCACATGGCCGCCTTGCAAATTTCAATCGGCGGAACCAAACTATGTTCTGCCCACGAAGCCACCTGAGCTCTTGTAGAATGAGCCCGCAACCCTAAGGGAACTTGACAACCCTGCAAGATATAAGCTGATGCTATCGTCTCCCAGATCCACCTAGAAATGGAAGCCTTGGCTGGCGCTTTGCCCCTACGCGGTCCTCCAAAGAGAACAAACAAACACTCAGATTTGCGAAAAGACTCCGAAGCTTTCAGGTAACAACAGAGGACTCTCTTTACGTCCAACAAACGCAAACTATGGTCACAGACGCTGTCCCCTAAAGTCCCCAACACTGGTAAGGACACCGACTGATTTACATGAAATGGCGAAACCACCTTCGGCAGAAAGGAAGGAACGGGACGTAAAACTACTTTCTCCCGAGAAAAGGTCAGAAATGGTTCTCTAAAGGACAAGACCTGTAATTCCAAAGCTTGACGTGCAGAACAGATTGCTACTAGAAAGACCGTCTTTAGAGTCAGAACTTTTATGGAGGCCTAATTCAAGGGTTCAAAGGGCTGTCTCGTCAATGCCCCCAAGACCAAATTGAGATCCCACGGAGGAATCACCACCCTGCGTGGAGGACGTAAACAAGACACCGCCCTCAGGAAACGCAAGACATCCAGATGAGAACCCAAGGAGACCCCATTAATCTTTCCACGATAAGAAGAAATAGCCGCCAACTGCACTCTCAATGAGCTGGCCGCTAGACCCTTATCAAAACCATCCTGTAAGAAACTCAAAACCACCGGAATTGACACCGTAAAAGGGCGCACCTGTTTAACTGCACACCAATTTTCAAAAATGCGCCAGACGCGAACGTAAGCAAAGGAGGTTGACCTTTTCCTGGCCAAGAGTAAAGTAGATATTACTGAACTAGTGTACCCTTTCTTCCTTAGCCTCGCCCTTTCAATGGTAAAGTCGTAAGCAAGAACCGATCCACCTGAGGCATGCGAAGAGGACCCTGCAGGAGGAGATCCTCCCGAGTCGGTAACTGCCACGGCTGCCCGTCGAGAAGGCGCACCAAGTCAGTGTACCACGGATGACGCGGCCAATCTGGAGTGATTAAAATTACGCACCCCTGATGAGCTTCGATGCGTTGAACCACCCGGCCTATGACAGCCCATGGGGGAAAGACATATAGGAGACCCTGCGAGGGCCAATGTTGTAGTAATGCATCCAGACCCTCGGATATCCTTTCTAGTCTCCTGCTGAAGAAGCAGCTGACCTTGGCCGATTGGAAGGTTGCCATGAGATTCATAATGGGCGTTCCCCACTTGCTGACTAACTGCGCAAAGACTTCTGGGTGAAGCTTCCACTCTCCGGGATTCACTCGAACTCGGCTGAGGTAGTCCGCCATCACATTGTCTGATCCCGCAATGTGTGCCGCTGACAGAGCCTGAAGCCGAGGCTCTACCCATTTGAACAGGACTTCCGCCTCCTCCTCCAGAGCCGCGCTGCCCGTGCCCCCTTGTCGACTGAGGTACGCCACCGCGGAGGCATTAACTGAGAGAACTCGAACTGCGTGACCCCGCAAATCGGACTTGAAGGCGCGACGTGCCAGAGCAACCGCTCGCAACTCCAGTCAGTTGATCGACCACTGGACCACTTGAACATTCCATTTACCTTGCGCGGAGCCCCCAACCCGCCAGACTGGCATCTGTCAACACGGGAACCCACTGCGGCTGCTCGAGAAGCATACCTGCCACCAAATTCTCTGGATGAAGCCACCACTGAAGAGACGCCCGGACCCCCAAAGGACAGAGCAGACATTTGGTCAGAGAATCTCTCTGGTGAGACTAGTGATGGAGCAGAGACCTCTGCAAGGGGCACATGTGTGCCCTGGCCCATGGCACTACTTCCAACGTAGCCGCCATCGTTCCTAGAACACGAAGATACTGCCACACTGATGGTGCTGGACGCCTCAAAAAACTGCGCACCAAGAACCGCAGTCCTTGGGCCCGGAGCTCCGGTAGAAACACCGCTCTGACTCGCGTGTCGAACCGAACCCCCAAATATTCCAGACTCTGAGAGGGTACCAACCTGGCCCTTGGTGACATTGACCACCCAGCCGAGACTTTGTTGTAGGAGCTGTACCACCCTGGCTGTAGCCTGCATACTCTCGGCTCTGGATTTCACTCGGATCAACCAGTCATCGAGATAAGAGTGAACCAACACCCCCCTCTCTGCGAAGAGCTGCCGCCACCACCACCACCACCACCATTACTTTGGTGAAGGTCCGAGGAGCCGTCACCAGGCCGAACAATAATGCCTCGAATTGAAAATGACCCCATGGCACTGCAAATCTTAGGAATCGTTGATGATCCGGTCTGATTGGAATGTGCAGATAAGCTTCGGTGAGATCGAGAGATGTCAAAAATTCTCCCTGTCGCACCGCCACTATTACGGAATGCAACGTTTCTATTAGGAAATGCAGTACTCAAAGACAGTGGTTCACACCCTTGAGGTCTAGAATCGGACGAAAGGCACCGTCTTTCTTTGGCACCATGAAATAAATGGAGTATCGACCGCAATCGTACTGCTCTTGCAGAACCGTAACGATCGCTCCCAGCTGCAGAAGACGCTTTGGTCCACCCTCTGCAAGGGGAGAAAACAAAGGAGTCGAGGACCACTCGGGCGAACTCGAGGGAATACCCTTTGCAAATGACCTCCAACACCCATTGATCAGATGTTATCCGGACCCAGGCTAGGAAAAAATCCTGAAGCCGACTCCCTACGGGCTGAATCCCTACCTGGGTCCCCCTTGCTTCATTGGGTTTTCTTAAATCCGGCGGAAGAGGGACCGGCGAACCCTCTGCCTGCTCCTCTGAAACCCCTAAAACCTTGACCTCGAAAGGGATACCTTCCTCTCTGGAAACTCCCCAAGCGTGAGGTCCAAAAACGCCTAAAATCCTGAGGCTGACTCCACGAAACTGCTCCGGTCCGCCCCGGCTTTGGCTTATCTTCCGGCAAGCGACCCCTTTTGACTCCCCCAAATCCTTGACCAGCTTGTCAAGATCTTCTCCGAACAACAGCTTTCCCTTAAAAGGAAGTTTGCTAAGTCGTAATTTGGAGGAACTATCCGCTGCGCAATTCCTTAGCCAAAGATAATGGCGTGCTGCCACTAGCGAAGCCATGCCATTGGCCAATCCTCTGATCAGGTCATAATGGACATCGGCCAAGTAAGCCGCTCCGGACTCCAATCTAGTTATGTCCGCCAACTGATCCTGCGACTGCTCCCGACTGTTGCAAGTGTTGCGACCAGCAAAGACAAGCTCTCGTCACCCACGTTCCACAAATAGAAGCTTGTGACGAGAGCGCATTGACCTCAAAGGCCTGCTTCAATAACGAATCCACCTCCCGGTCTTGACCATCCTTTAAATCAGCACTACCTTCCACTGGAATGGTAGTCTTCTTTGTGACCGCCGAAACTGCTGCATCAACACGAGGAGAACGAAACATCTCTCGCTCCTGGTCAGGTAAGGGATACAGATGAACCATTGACCTTATGCCCCTTAGCCCTGCCACCGGCAAATCCCACTTGTCCTGGATCATCTGTTTGACCACCCTGTGGACAGGAAAAACCACCTGGAATTTCCGTACCGCCTGAATGAGAGGATCCTCCAAACCCTCATTCTCTGTCGGAGCGACTATCGAAAGGTTAAGAGCCTGAAGAGATTCCGTAATAAGAGCTGTCAGCTCTTCTCTCCTAAAGTGAGACGAGTTCCTCCAAGTTACGACTTAGTGAGATGACTTCACATGATGCCTAGATGTAAATAGTTACCCCAGGTTATCCAAGTTTTTAGTACTTGTTCCATGTAAGCACAGATCAGCCAATGCAATGTGCAAGTGTATGTTTTATGTAAACTGCACCGATGTTGAATAGCGCGGTATAAAAGAAACTGGAAATAAATAAATAAAGACCCAGATAATCCTTGCCTGGTTCTCAGGCTCCTAAATCTCACCTTCCTCGAACTCTTCCACACCGGTTTCCGGTTCCATGTCAAATTCGTCACCTTCTAGCCAATCCGACCCAAGAGGTTGCTCGTCCAGCGACCGAGCCCTCTTAACCAGTCTCGCCTCTGTGCTCCCAGGCTTCTCTGTGACTGCTTGAATCACCCCGGCTCCCAGAACCGAGAGGTCTGGAGCAGCCCCCTGCTGACGTAAACAGTAAGCCTGATGCAATAACAGCACAAAGTCCAGGGAAAACCACCCCAGAGCTGTTCCACTCACCACTGGAGGGCCCGAGGGACCTGATCGCAACAGGTTCGAGCCATCAGAGAGACAGGAGGCTCTATAAGAGATCCCACCTCCATAGCCACCGCGGAACCTTGCGCAGCCGAAGGAGCCACGTTTTTAGTCTTGTCCTGGAGCTCCTGCACCATATTGAGCACTTCTGTTGCGCAAAAATGACACACGCCTGCATCTGAGACCGTCCCCCGATGGGTACCACAGACTAGACACTGCGGATGCACAGGCATTAGAGTGTGCTACCTACCAAAAGTAAAGAGACCCCTTAAGAAGTAACAAAAACAAATATTGAAAAAGAAAATGAATACCAGCAGCTTTTTTTTATTTTAAAACTCATTTTCACTGCTTAATTAAAAGACCAAAGAGGTCTGTGGACCCTTAAAATAAAACTACCCAGTATTCCTGGTCAAACAATTCTGAAAAGTGACCCATTGCAATAAAAAGGCACTGCTAAAGAAAAAATGCAGGAAAACACAGCAACCGCTAAGCTAACCGCACTGAGGAAAGCCTACCAGGGCTTCACACGAGGCAGCAGGCCACGATCTGACAGAGACAGGAAAGTACTGCGATCAGGGACACCTCCTCAAAACGGGCTCCTCATCGATTAAAGAGGCTCTCCAACGAAAGCGGACACCATCGCAGACAGAAAACTCAGTGCAAGTGAAACCGGCAGGCAGTGAGAGAGCAGAGAGCTGTCCGGAAGGCAGAGCAAGCAATGAAAGGCACAACTCCCCTCCGTACAGACAAGGAGGGGAGTGTAGCAGGGCAAAACAGAAAATCGGGTGAAAGAGGGAGCAGCAATCCTCTGCAAAGTGTCCCTTTCAACTGCCACAGCTCTCTCGTCTTTTGTCAGTTTTTTTTTTCAAGAAGCTTTACAGCATTGAACCCAAAGAAAAAAGAAGTTACAGGGATAAAACAAGGCCTAAAAATCACTAGCTATCCTATCTAATGCTCCTTATATGTTCCTCTAGAGAGCCCAGCACTTAGGCTCACTACCCCCTCCAGCTGCTTGGAGACTGAGCACACTGGGAGCTGGTGGGAGGTGCCAGCAGTATATGTGCAAGTGGCTTCAGAATTCTGACATGCCCAGTCTCCAAGCTGCAGGAGGAGGTGCACTACCCAGAGGTGAGGGGCTGGACTTAATTTACAAACATAAGCACAAGTAAAGGAATGGTTAATCGTTTGGGGGTTTTCTTTCCCCCCTCTATCACAATTGTCAAATCCAGGATCCCTGTACAATAAAATAATTCTAAACATAAAATGACGATCATGCAGATTTATTTCTCAATAATACTGCTGCCATAGGAATCAGAAGTTGTTCTTTTTGTATATTTACAAGGAAAAGAAAAATCAGCATAACTATTAACTGTAACTATTTTTAAGTAGCTTCTGTAACAAGGCTCACTGTTATTAGGCAAGACAGAACTCAAGCCCTTGAGCTGTGCAATCTCTCTCTAGCAGGGCTACTGTAAACACAGAGTTCTGCCAAGCTTGTTATCTGTGCTGTTTACTTCTCAAGTTATTACTTCAGTGTACAATACATTCCTCTTCCCAATCCATTGACTTAGAGAGTCCACCTCATATTACAGTACAAACCCATACAGACAGCACAGAAAAACACTAGCTATGCTATAAACATTACCACTACAAATCAATCATAGAATCTCATCTCCCTTTACATATTCATTAAACTGACATCACTTCACAACATTAGAACACCATCACCAATTTACTGTTCATCCTTATTAAAACTTACTGCTATTTTTAAGTGAACTGCAGGTAGAAGATATAAATTTAATTTCAGCTCATTCCAAATGACAACTCTCTACGTATGTCCTAATTAGCATTAAACATTAATATAACTAAAATCCCCATGGGCCTGCACCTTAATGTAAAGAAGACAAAGATCATGACAAATCAACAGGTTCATCGTTGAAGGAGAAGAAATTGAAATTGTGAACAACTTTAACCTACTTAGATCAACTATCAATAAAGAAGCAACAAGCAGTCAAGAAATCAAACGACGCATTGCTCTTGGCAGAATGGCTATGAAAGACCTAGATAAGATTCTCAAGAGCAGAGATGTCTCTCTCCATACAAAGATTCGACTTGTTCAAGCCATGGTATTTTCAATAACATCATATGGATGTGAAAGCTGGACAGTGAAAAAGACAAACAGGAAGAAAATTGATGCCTTTGAATTATGGTGCTGGCGGCGAATACTGTGTATACCATGGACTGCCCGAAGAACAAACCAGTCGGTACTAGAGGTGATCAAACCTAAGCTTTCTTTAGAAGCTCAGATGACAAGAGTTCGACTTTCATACTTTGGACACATCATGCGAAGAGAGAGATCACTAGAGAAAGACATCATGCTTGGCAAGATAGAAGGTCAACGCAAAAGAGGAAGGCCAGCAATGAGATGGATCGATACAATAACAGCAGCTACGGGTACCAGTCTGTCAACAATGAGCCGCCTGACTGAAGACCGAACACAATTTAAGATAGCTATCCAGAGGGTCGCCATGAGTCGATTCCGACTCGACGGCACTTAACAACAACAACAAAATCCCCATGACATGAAAATTATTCTTCAAAACATTTTATAACAATGTCACTAGAAGGGCAATAAGTACAACACATTGAATACTAATAATAACTTAAGAAAGAAACTAATTTGAATCTGCTACATAAGGAAAATCACAATATTGAAATAATTCTGAAGATTACCAAACCCAAAACAAAAATCAGAATGTACAAAAATCACAGCACTACAACTGACAACATATCTCTATTTTTCAATTAAACTGAGATTAGGAAAGCTTTCAAAACAAAATGCACTTCTTATCTGGAAACCAAAACGCACAACTCAAATACAGAAAAACAACCAAAATTACCTTAAGACCCAAGAGTGAAACCAACAAAACAAATTTGAATAGTCTTTACACATTACCAACTGACAATGATAAAATATTTGAAATGCCTGTTTTCTTATTTATTTAACAGGTTTTATATACCGCTTCATCATTTCAATCAAAGCGGTTTACATTGAAACTTAAACTTGGTAATGTACATTAAACAGGGACATTGATAACTTGGAATTTTCTGAGGCAATGAGGCAAATATCAACTTGCAAGTTTGGCAAAATTAGCTCTGACTTACTAAAGAAAATCAGTATATGAAAACACAAAACTAATTACCTACCAAGCCAGACTATTTAAATCTTTTACAACCAGAAAATGTTATCCTTTTAAAACACATCAGAAAAGCAAACAAACGAATCATTATACACTTTTTCTTCTAATACAACTTGTTTTTTCCTGAGATTTTTTTTACATGTACCATTGTCTCCCACCATGTATGGACGACCCATTCAGGGCTAGTGTGCAGCCTCCCTAAATCACTGCCTGCCATTTCATATCCCAAACATCAAAGCTCCTCTGAAAAAGTCCCTCCGAAAGGAAATAATAATACTTCATTGCTACTAGTCATTGAATGCCATTGTGCTTCAGGGTTTTGCAATATTTACATGTTTACACACATACAATAAGATGGACTGCCTCTCTTAAATGCTAAAGCCCATGCTTAGACTGAGTCTGTCTGTACTTAATACTCATAATCCTCCATACTTCCTTGCCTTGAATGCAGAGAAAAGGAGATCCTGGCAGGGCAACAACTAATTGCATGCTCGAATCCTGACCGGGCATCAAGTAGCAAAATCCAGTCTTGGCTCTTTTGACTCCAATTCTCTAAATTCAATCAAGGAATGAAATGAAAACACATACACAGAATTATATTAGTAACAGTACCACTTAATGCGTTAAAGGGAGACTCTCACAGGCCTGCAAACTTGAGCAGTCTCCTATGATCTCTCTCGAGCTAGGCTGTAGTACCTTCTTTTATAAGGAAAAAACCTGCTACTTTCTACAATTTCATCTTATCACTGTATGTCAAGCTTCTGCTTTACAGATCAAGCTAAACACTACATGTTACAGGTCATAAATAGGCACCGACATTCCTTTTGCTTAATTGGGACAAGCAAAAACATTCTGTCTCCATAAGAAATCTCTCACAATTTCATCTGCAAATTACGACATTGGCTTCTCTCCTGCAGATCTCTCCAGGCTGTTAGACTGATAGCAAAAGTCCAAGACATATTAACTCTTTAGGAGGGCCCTGGTACCCCACTTTCAGTCCCTTTCAACAATTAGTAGTAGAAATAGTAGCTGGGCTCCTCAGAGACCTTTGACTCCTCCACCATGGAGTCAACAATACTCCCTGCCTGCAGGACCTAGGCACCATAAGGGCTAGCTCCTTCCTCTAGAACAGGGGTTCTCAACCTAGTCCTTTGGGCACACCTCACTAGTCAGGTTTTCAGGATAACCACAATGAATATGCATGAGACTGCCTCCACTGAATGCAAATTTCTCTCATGAATATTCATTGTGGTTATCCTGAAAACCTGACTGGCTAGATATATCCAGAGGACTGAGTTGACAACACCTGCTCTAAAAGAATCTAACCCCTGAGGGGCCATCATTATCCTCCACTGGAAGTGCATAGTACTCCACAAATTCCATGAGGGGTCCCTTCCCTGGTTCTCGAGGTTGGACGAGCTCCAGTGACTGGAGCCCACTGATGCCACCAATCAGGACTCCCAGTCCTCCAGCCACTGTTCCCTCTAAGCTGTGCGTGTGTGCGCGCGCACACACCTCGCCGAGCGAGCGCACATACTTTACAACAGAGCGCACAAAAATTACGGCTCTGATTCTGATAGAAAACAACACAGACGTCTTAAAATTTAAAAGTTATGATTGTAATTACTAGAAATTTCCCGCTTCATTTAGTAATCGTCTATTTTCATTTAATTTGATTAAAATCAATGTGGTGTACATATTGTATTCTGACGTGTAGTCAAATTTTAAAGTATATAACTCCGATTGTCGTTATGTGGCGCACAAAAATTTAACCTTCCTTCAAAAGCTGCACACAGCTGATATTTTATGCACACACAGCCTACAGAAAATTAGAGGGAACATTGCCTCCAGCTGCTCCAGACTGTCACTCTGTGCTGGTTGCATATCCATCAGAGTGCGAGACAAGGCTCCTGTGTCCCTGGCTAGAGAGAATTTGGCAATAGTATAAAGTCTCTATGCCACTGCAGGACCAAATTTAGGGGAATACAAGTTTCCTGGCTTGAGGACCCGGATTGTCCCCCTGACTTAAGAGTATTTGGACAGCTAGCAAGTCCCCTGGCACACTCCATCTGCAGCAAAGGCAGGAGGCAAAGGCAGGAGGAATCTGGAAATTTTGAGTCTCTAAGAAACTGAAACTAATATGGCTGCCATTCCTGTACTGACTGGACATTGAGATCGTATAAGAATAGGAGATAGGCACCTTGATTCCTCCAGGTATCTTCTCCAGAGGTTATGGCAGAGTCAAGGGCCAAGACACCCCCAGCTGCAAAAGCTCAACCAGATACCCAGTTCTCCAGCTGGGTCCAGGAGCAAAACACAGCACCAATCCAACTCTGCACTGATGATCGTTTACCATTTGCTGGAGAAAGAGGAAAACAGAAGAAAAACTGACTGCACGGTGCTCTATATAGGGGAGGATTCACAAGCATTTGTTCTTTATCTCCATCTATTGGTAGAGAGGCATAAGCCATTCGTTTGGACTAATCTAGTAGATGATAAGGGAAAAAATTGTTCTTCTTCTGAAGTAATCTTTGCAGCTCATTATTTTATTTATTTAGCTGTATTTATATCCCGCTTTTCACCGGGTCAAAGCGATCAATTGGGGGATACATTTAACACGAGGGGATATGAGACACATACGCTAATACTTACAGGGAACATGGACAATGGAGAGTTAAGTGGCTTGCCCAAGACCACAAGGAGTGCCTATAGGACTAGAAATCCCAGTCCCTCTGGCCTGAGATTGCTGTCCCCAGGTGGGACTTGAACCCTCGGCCCTCCGGCCTGAAGTACCTTGTCCTAACCACTAGACCACTCCTCCCTCCATTAACATGTAAACATAGTAACAAAATGGATGGCAGCAGGTATGGTCCATCCAGCCTGCCCAGTAAGCTTACTAGTGCAGTATGTGCCGTGCAGTGCAAGTTATTTTCCCCATGCTTTATTTTGTGGGGGAGGGGGGAGAGGGAGGTGCTGTATCTGCCATGCAGTACAAGCTACTTTACCCACAATCATATTACACACTTGATTAAGTCCCCAATCTGCCATGGGACCGGCAAGACTCTCATTCTTTTTGATTCAGCACCAAATTTTTGTGAGCTACAGTAATTGCTATATTTGAAGGAAGCATAGCACAATGAACACTAAATCTAAAGTAAACCACTGCACGGAGATTAGGCCTAGACTGAAAGTCCTCATGGATAGGGACTTAGCAGCCCTATCTAAATTTACTACTACTACTGAGCATTTGTATAGCGCTACAAGACGTACGCAGCGCTGCAGAGACATGTAAGAGAAGTCCCTGCTCATCAGAGCTTACAATCTAGTCAAGACAAACACAGATGCAGACAGGGATACATTTAGGGGGAATGGTAAGGAAACACAAAGAGATCAGGTGAGTCAAGATCCAAAAGAAGCAGCGAAGAGGTGAGTTTTCAGCCTGGATTTGAAAAGGGTCAGAGAAGGCGCCTGATGTACAAACTCAGGTAGTTTGTTCCAGGCATAAGATGCAGCAAGGTGAAAGGAGAGAAGTCTGGAGTTAGCAATAGAAGAGAAGGGCACAGATAGAAGCGATTTGCCAGAAGAGCGGAGTTCCCAAGGAGGGATGTAGGGAGAGATAAGAGAGGAAAGGTAGTGAGGCGTTGCAGAGTGAATAAATGCACTTACAGGTCAGCAGGAAAGTTTGAACTGGATGTGGAAACAGATAGGGAGCCAATGAAGTGACTTGAGAAGAGGAGTAATATGAGCATGACGAGTCTGGTGGAAGATTAGCAGAGTGTTGAACAGATTGAAGGGGAGAGAGATGATTCAGCAGGAGACCAGCAAGGAGTAGGTTACAATAGTCAAGACGGGAGGTGATTAAGGAGTGGCTAAGTGTCTCAGTGTAGCAGCAGATAAGCATGCAATAAATAAATCCAGGAGTCTTTTCAAGGATCCAAGCCAGTTTAATGTGCACATGGCTCAAGCAATAAGCAATTTCAAAATGGCTGAGCAATGGCTTCTAGTAAAACAACAACTTTTATAGCTTTCTTGTCCATTCTAAGCATAGGCAAACTTTTCATTGGTCCCAGTACCCCTCTCACCCATCTATTGGTCCCGGTACTGATATGGCTACCCAATCGGGACTCTGGTCTGGGCCCAGCACCTGGTTGCCCCCCTTCTAGTCCCAATTACAATGGTCAGTGTCTCCAACTTGTTACTTCTCTCCTCCAAGGTCGCTGAGCTTGTTAAAACATATGGGAAGCAGAGGCACTGTGACCTTGCTCTCTGCAGAGTTAATTAATTCCATAGAAGCATAGCACACCTTATCAGTACCAATTAAACTTGTTTTTCTTCTATTTTCCAAGTTTCGTTTCTGCTTAGCTATGTTCAGTTAAACTGAGTTAAGTTTCAATTCTATGGTGTCGTCATTCAGGGGGGTTTTCATTCCTCTGGGCCTAACTACAGGCTTCAGTTACAGGTCAAGCTGCTCAGGCCTGTCTGCTTAGTTCAATTAGCATGGATCATAGGCCGTCGCCTACCACATTCCCCCCTTTGATTATTCTCACCCGCATGTTAATAAGGTGTGAGAATCAAATCACATAATACTAGGTAAAGGTATCACTCTGTGGTATAGGGTAGTAAGTTCACATAGCTAATATCTTTGTAGCTGTCTTACGCTCTACAGTGTTATTAATAACTGAAGTTATCATTTGCAAGCAAAATGGCAAGAAACAAGGGAGCAACAGGCAGATAGTCAAAGTCCATAGTTTGGCAAGAGTGGGAAAAAGAACTAAAGGATTAGAAGGTTCAGTTGCATCTTTGTTGTGCTGTCGTAAAGCTTCTGATTTAGACAGACCAGCTGTCCATCCTTCGTAGTAGATTGTGGTCCAGTCCGAACAAAACACAAACTGTCAACAATGGGGTGGGCCAATACCCACTCACTAGTAGTATTATGTAAATCAGTCTGATTGTATAGGATAGAATAGTTCAGTTCTTGCGTCTCCCAGGGCCACTGATCTCCCATCTTAGTTCCTCCACAATAGAAACAGTCAGAAGTGTGGAGACTAGATGCTATTGCTCCAGTAAGTTCAAGAAACAAGTTCTGGTGGTGGTATGAGGAATTGCAACGGTGGCTTGCATAGCCTTGTAGAAAGTCAAGATCTAGAACAACTTTTGGATTGGAGAGTATACCAATGCAAGTATAGGAAGAATGATAAAACAAGGTCTGAGTGACCTTCGGTCCAGTTCATGTTGTACTTATACAGGCTGCCCAGGGAGATAAGGCAAAAGTCATTTCAAAGCACTCCAAGGCTGCTGCCAAAATAAAGCAATAATTCATAATGGGCATAGTCTCTGGAAAATTGGTGGAACTGTCGACTTCCACAACAGATAACAGATGTAGGGTTGATTGTAGATCCTCAAGCTTCTGCCGTACGTAGACCTACCAGCGTTTTGGCAGGAGTAGGGCTGTAGATTCCAAAGTATCACTGTCCTCTGGGATGTCTCAATTTCTTAAAATATCATAGCATAGTCTCTTAGGCTATTATTGCTTCCTTAGAGCAGTTCACTCTTTAGGAGATCAAAACAGTCTTTTCAGAGTATTTAAACACAGTCTCTTAGAAGATTCAATTTCTTAACACAACACAGTCTCTTTCTGATGATTGCAGGTTTTTTCAGATGCGAGGCTTACCTTCAGATAAACAAACAGTCTTGAAATAGTGCAGTTTCTGAGGGACCAATAAGTCTTAGGTCCGTGGTTGTTGTCGTAGGGTGAGGTGCAATGGAGTCTCAGGATGCTGTACAGTAGTCCAGTGATCAGGTTCAAGAGCAGCTGCTGGCTTCACTTGATTATGATGGGTCCAAGGTTCAAATTCTGCGACTTTTACTGCAGTTGGAGTTGTTGACAGGATGACGACATAGGGTCCCCTCCAATGCAGGGCTAACAGTATCTTTCTCCACTCTTTGATCCACACCGAGACTCCAGGCTTGAAAGGATGCAGGGGTGCAGGCAAATTGATGAGTAATCGATTTTGTACTCAGGTATGAAGACTTCTGCAAAACAGAACTTAAAACCAATAGTTCATGTCTAATAATTTCAGATCCTATCTGTCTCATATCTCCTTTTATTTCCTATACAATAGGCAGGGGTTGCCCATACAGAATCTCAAAAAGGGAAACTCCTAAAGACTTGGCAGGGGCTAAGTATATCCTAAGAAGGGCTATGGGAAGAACCTGGGGCCACTTCAGGTAAACCTCTTGGCAAAGTTTAGACAACTGAGATTTCAGGGTTCTATTCATATATTCTACTTTTCCTAAATTCTGAGATCTATAGGCAGTATGTATCTATTATTATCAATATCTTGGGGCTATACTTAATGGACTTGCTTCCTAAGGTTATCCACCCTCATTCTTTGTACAGGGCCCCATATGCATGCAAGGTTGTAAGGGTATACTTGAAATCTGGGTACACATTTAGACAGGGCTCTTTTCCTATTGTTAGTGCTCTAGTGAGGACTATCAGTTCAGCTTTCTGTGGTGAAGTTTCTGGGGCCAGGGCTGAGGACTCAACTACCAAATCAGGGGTCACCACTGCATATCTAGCACAACAATGTCCATTGATGATGAAACTGCCTTCAGCCACAAAGAAAGTCTGTTCAGGGTTCTCCAGAGGGACATCAGTCAAATCCAGGTGGCTTGAGAATACAGTGTCCATAATTTCTAAACAGTCATGATCAGGGGATCAAGACCAACTGATAACAACATAGCAGGATTGAAAGCTTGACTGACCCTTCAGTTGTATCTGGGGTTTTCACACAACATACTCTAATATTTCAACATTCATAGATTTGTTAGCTAGTAATTTCCTTTGTATTTCATATTGGTTAGAACAGAGTGTGGTACAGTAACTTGAAGATTCTGTCTCAAAGTGAGCTTGTCAGCTTTGCTCACTAGGAGGGCTGTAGCTTGCAACAGCTCTCAAATAAGGGGCCAGCCTTTTGCAACTACATCCAATTGTTTGACAAATAGGCTACTGGTTGTTGCCAAGGTCCAAGAGATTGAGTCAACACTCCTAGAACATTTCCTTGCGACTCATGAACATAGAGACTGTAAGGTTTTCTGGACATCTGGTAGACCCAGAATTGGTGACAACATCAGAGTGTTTTTTTCAAAGATCAAAAGACTGCATCCTGTTCAAGTCCCCATTCCTCTGGAGACTTTTCCATTCCTTTGATAGCTTGATACAATGGTTTTTTGTTGTTTTTTTTCTTCTAGCAGCGCAAAATTGGGGATCCATATACAACATACTCTGTGGCACCCAAGAAGGCTCTCACTTGCCTCCTGGTGATTGGAGTAGGAATACTGCATACAGCTGCTTTGCGTTCTGGTAAGGGTTCCAGGCGTCGAATTCCGCTGGACAACTGGAATCCTAGGTATTTAACTTGTTTGACATAATTATGCTTTGGCTCTTGAGACTTTGTATCCAGCCTCATTAAAAAGGTGCAAGAGTTCACTGGTGGCTGGTGGACATTCACTTTCCGAGTTGGTGGTTATGAGCAAGTTGTCCACATATTGAAGTAGAATTTTTTCTTTTTTTTTTTTTCTGGAGTTTCTGGATAACTTGTCAAATCTTTTGCTGAGTGAGGCGAGTTCTTGAATTCTTGAGGTAATCTTGTCCAGATGAGTTGGCCCCGCCTCCTTGTAGTGGGGTCTTGGGCTAAGCGTATACAGAAAAAGGCATCTTTTTAAGTCCAGAATGATGAAATGTATAGCTTCAGCAGAGATCAGTTCCAAGAGAATATAAGGATTTTGGTACCACTGGTTGTATAGTTTCAGCTGCATCATTCATTCTTTCTTAGATCCTGCACTGGGCGGTAATCACCTCTCCCAGGCTTCTTGACTGGCTTGAGGGTGACAATGGCAGGGGCTATGTTCTTCGCTAGGCCAGGTAGATTATCTTCTGCCCATCCTCCAGGTGGGGCTATGAGGTTGGTAAGTGTACAGCTTGTTGCTTTGGATGCAGGTGAATAGAACCGCCATTCTTCTTCTTGGGGACAGTTAACACCATCAGGCCAGCAGATTTTGAGGTTCATTTTTTGTCCCTTCAACAAAGGATATCTGTGCTTGAAGCTTTGCAAGCAGGTCTCGGCCCAAAAATGGAATAGGGCATTCAGGCATATACAGGAACTGGTACATTATTATTATTATTTTTTTTCTAGTTCACACATGTGGTTCTGCAGAAAAGGCTTTGCGAGAAAAACACAGGGGCTACTGGCTTTAGTATTCTGCTCCTGTATCCCCCATAAAAGTCCATATATTGGTCCCCTATTTTTCAGACTGACTCCTGGGGACCCAGGGAAACTGGAGAGTCCGGTCTGGCCTAGTCTTCATCCATGCTGTAGCCCTCTCAGGCTGCCACTCACGCTATAGCTGCTCCACTCTCGTGCTGAAACACTGTGCTTGGTTTTATTCTGTCTATGATTCTACAATCAAGTACTCCCTCCTGGGGTGGAGTCAAGATACGGGCATTCACTTCTCTAATGTCCTTCTTTTTCTATAATGGGCGCACTCACACCCAGTTTTTCACTTCCTCTGTTCCTTCGATTAGGATAACCTCCTCACATCATTCAACTAAAATATCATTCACTTTCTCTGTTACATTTATTTTCACAATTCACACACCCTCTGATTAACTTTCATTTAACCATTATGCCCGCAAATTCATCCAGTTCTCTGCAATTTCCGTTCATTAGTTCAATCAAGTCCTAAAACTTCTCAGTGTATAATGCAGTTTTTTTTTTTCAGTTCTAAACAAGTCTGGTCAGCTGACTTTCACTTCTAGTCCGGAGGGGGTGGACATTCCCCTGTTGCAGAGGTGGCTAGCAAACTACTTGGGAATCTGTAGTCCCCCCCCCCTCTCCTGGATTCTGTTTCTCCTAGCAATGCTCTATCCAGGAGGTTGATTTTTTTTTTTTTTAAGGATCCACTTCTCTGCTGTGGGCACATTAGTTCACGCCCACCGGGGGGGGGGGGGGTTTGACATCATCGGTGGACTGGGCTCCATCCCCCCCTTAAGCACTCTGAACTGAACTACTTACAGAGAGAGAGAGAGAGACGAGACAGGATATCTAGAAATTCTGGGGCAAAATCCTGATTGGGACAAAGACATTTCATAATCTTCAGTAAATCCCTTACTGAAATTCTTGATCATACTTGAAAAGACACTTATTATTTCTGTAAACATAGGGCAGGCAGGAAACACTTAGATTGAGCACATACATCCATTATGCTTCTTATAGAGAGAACTATAGCTATCTGTCAGCATGTCTCTGCAAAAGAAATTATTTTTTTAGTTCAGGAAGCAAATATTTAAAAGACATTCCGGATATTTTTCATAAAATACAGTACACCTTTCCCTTTTTTTTTAAATACAGAAAAGCTAACTGATTTGTTCATTAGTAACCAGCACAGAGGGGAAGCATGCATTCAAATGACTTATACTCATTCATAAAAAGATAAACTTTGTTTTTAAAACTTTTGGTTAAACAGAGCTAGTGAAACAATTGAACTGTGCTCATAAAAAGAGACTTCTCATTCACATTGACAGAGATGCCAGAAAAAAACAATTTAAATCAATGTTAAGTCGTGATCTAATTACTTTGTAGATCAAAGGAAAAACAAAAACAGTTCTTTATCATTTCCTATTTAAACTGTTTCAGTGCTTACTGAAAATTTGAACATACAGCCGACAGAAATTCCTCTCACTTGGTCCGCAACCCATAAGGGATTAATACAAACTTAATCCTTTTCAGGCTAAACCCAAAAACTATCGGGACCCACAATCCTGACTAAACATTCTTATTAAATGATAAATAAATGATATATATTACATAACCACAGCAGAAGGAACAAAAACATATTAAATAAAACAGGTACAATTTGCCTGAAATAAGCACAAACTACCAGCATTGAGGTTTAAGCCTGCACAAGATTAGAAAGACGACACTAGACATTCTTTCCTTCAGACACGCCCCCTGTCAGTTTTTCACACTGCAGTAGAAAAACTAACTGGGTCAGACCAGCTTTTTGATTTCTAAAAATGACTGTAGGTGTTTTGGGTCTTCATTCTGCTCTATTAATACAATTTCTTAATCAGTGAACTGTCACAAATTACTCAACAGAATAATCTCACATATATAACAAAAGGGAAACTCGCAGTTTCAACAGATAGCAAAAATCAAATACACAGGACGGACAATACACCAAACGCTTCATCCGTTTCGCGACCTAGACGCAGTCACCCGACTAGGAACTGCGCTAGTCCAGAGTCCACTCTGCTTGGTCCGTGCTGCCAGACCTCTCATTCACACTTCATTCACACAATCATGCTAGCAACGTATCTTAGAATGCATTCCTTTCTATCTATTCTGACTAGTCTTTTTCCCAATTACAAAAAGGATGAGGGTTTCACCCGGCGAATTCCCATGCGGGGTTACTCGGCCCTTCCTTGAGAGCTCTCTTACCAATTCCCAATATCTCGAGATTACAAATTCCAAGTTCCACTGGCAGTACTGCTCTTTCTATTTCTGTCTAGACATACCAAAAACCCAGTCCTGTCTGCTCTGACCAGGCTGAATCATGATCCTCTATAACAGCTGTACCTAGCGAATACTCATGCAAGGATTTTCAAACAAAGACTTAAGTCTTACCAAAGTTTGCAAACTGCAGTTCTAACTCATCTGTCTAGACAGGTTTTCAAAACTATACTTACCAGATCTGGTTCCCAAGCTTCTGAGTTGGATCCTGGACTCCCCCGGGTCGGAAGTGTTGGCCAGCTGGACTCAGTGCCTGCCGAGGCCAGGCAGAACTCCCTCCGATACAAGAGGATCGGTGGGCCCAGGGAGATTCCCCTGCGTCGGATTGGCATGGTTCCAACTGGACCAAACCTCAAGGCGAATTACGTGGATTTATTCACTTGAACACTATCCACCACTCGCACTTCTCGGCCAACGCACCAAGAATGTAGCAGCAGATAAGCATGCAATAAATAAATCCAGGAGTCTTTTCAAGGATCCAAGCCAGTTTAATGTGCACATGGCTCAAGCAATAAGCAATTTCAAAATGGCTGAGCAATGGCTTCTAGTAAAACAACAACTTTTATAGCTTTCTTGTCCATTCTAAGCATAGGCAAACTTTTCATTGGTCCCAGTACCCCTCTCACCCATCTATTGGTCCCGGTACTGATATGGCTACCCAATCGGGACTCTGGTCTGGGCCCAGCACCTGGTTGCCCCCCTTCTAGTCCCAATTACAATGGTCAGTGTCTCCAACTTGTTACTTCTCTCCTCCAAGGTCGCTGAGCTTGTTAAAACATATGGGAAGCAGAGGCACTGTGACCTTGCTCTCTGAAGAGTTAATTAATTCCATAGAAGCATAGCACACCTTATCAGTACCAATTAAACTTGTTTTTCTTCTATTTTCCAAGTTTCGTTTCTGCTTAGCTATGTTCAGTTAAACTGAGTTAAGTTTCAATTCTATGGTGTCGTCATTCAGGGGGGTTTTCATTCCTCTGGGCCTAACTACAGGCTTCAGTTACAGGTCAAGCTGCTCAGGCCTGTCTGCTTAGTTCAATTAGCATGGATCATAGGCCGTCGCCTACCACATCAGTAGTATGTTCAGAAAGGAATGGGTGTATTTTATTGATGTTATAAAGAAACGGTAGGTCTTAGCTATCAGATGGATGTGTGTGGAGAAGGAGAGAGAGGAGTCAAAGACGAGTTATCCACAGAAACTGAGAAAGGAGGAAGAGGAGAGGAGGTTTTAAGGGGAAAAATAAGAAGTTCAGTTTTGGCCATGTTCAATTTCAAGCAGCAGTGAGACATCCAAGCAGCAGTGTCAGAAAGGCAGGCAGAGATCTGGGAGTCATCAGCATAAAGATGGTACTGAAAGCCATGGGAAGAGATGAGTGCACCAAGGAACTGGGTACAGAGAGAGAAAAGAAGTGGATCCAAGACAGATCCTTGGGGTACAACGAGAGCGGGATAGCAGCAGAGGAGGATCCACCAGAACAAACTGAAATTTGTAACTCTTCTAGAGCTCAGAATGTGTTTGTAAATTGGACACAATTTTAAAAATTGCCTCAGTTAGTCTTTGGACTGGATTTGAATATAACTACAGAAGAAGCATGATACATAACTCAGGAAATGTATTCCTAGCATAATGGTGCTGCAATGTGGAAAGCACAAAGGTATAAACTGATAATGGGGACGAGACCGAGGGCATCTGCAGAACATCTCACCTTAAAAAACTGGTCCACTTTGTCTCTCAAACACCTAACCCAAAACGTCTGGGCTGTGCATCAAAAATCATCGTTTGAACTAATTCTGGGAGAGACCTAAAGAATCAAATGTGTCCCTCAGAATACGTAAGGGCTTTTTTACAAAAGATCACCAACCAGTTATCGCACATTTTAGCACACAGTAACTGACAGCTGGGAAATGATAACGCATGTCCATGTCAGTTAACATAAGAACATAAGATATGCCATACTAGTCAGACCAAGGTCCATCAAGCCCATTATCCTGTTTCCAACAGTGGCCAATCTAGGTCATACGTACCAAGCAGTTTCCCCAAAAGACACATGTTCCACAATGCTTGTATTGCGTCAAACATTGATATCCTGGGTCCCTTTTTAATAATGGTTTATGGACCTTTCCTCCAGGAACTTGTCCAAACGATTTTTAAACCCGGCTACACTAACAGCCTTTACTACATCCTCCGGTAACAAATTCCAGAGTTTGATTACACGTTGAGTGAAAAAATATTTTCTCTTATTTGTCTTAAATAGTTTACCCTGTAGCTTCATTGCATGTCCCCTAGTCTTTCTATATTCTGATAACATAAACAATCGATCTACGTTTACCCGTTCCACCCCATTCATTAATTTATAGACCTCTATCATATCTCCCCTCGGCCGTTTCTTTCACAGCTTGAGGAGTCCTGATCTTTTTAGCCTCTCCGCATAGGAGTAGCCTTCCATCCCCTTTACCATTTTGGTGGCTCTTCTCTGTACCTTTCCTAATAACGCTATATCCTTTTTAAGATATGGCGACCAGACTTGCACACAATATTCAAGGTGCGGTCGTACCATGGAACGATACAGAGGTATTATAATATCCTTTGTTTTATTTTCCATTCCTTTCCTTATGATACCTAGCATTCTATTTGCTCTCTTGGCCGCCGCTGCACACTTTGAGGAGGATTTTAACATGTTATCCACGATGAAGCCTAAATCTTTTTCCCGGGTGGTGGTTCCCAATGTGGAACCTTGCATCGTGTAACCATAGTTTGGGTTGTTCTTTCCTAGGTACATAACTTTGCACTTGTCCACATTAAATTTCATCTGCCATTTGGATGCCGTGTCTTCCAATTTATCAAAATCCTCTTGCAATTTTCCACAATCCTCTTGGGTTTTCACATTAAATTTCATCTGCCATTTGGATGCCCAGTCTTCCAGTTTATCAAAATCCTCTTGTAATTTTCCACAATCCTCTTGGGTTTTAACAACTTTAAATAGTTTTGTGTCATCTGCAAATTTGATAACCTCACTCATTATTCCCTTTTCCAGATCATTTATGAATATCTCAAAAAGCAGCGGACTCAGCACAGATCCCTGGGGTACTCCACTATTCACCTTTTTCCATTGGGAAAATTGGCCATTTAGCCCTACCCTCTGCTTTCTCTTTTAACCAGTTCCTGATCCACAATAGTACACTGCCTCCTATCCTATGACTTTTTAGTTTTGCAAACATCTCTGATGAGGGACCTTGTCAAAGGCTTTCTGAAAGTCCAAATACACTATATCAACCGACTCACCTTTGTCTACCTGTTTATTCGCACCTTCAAAAAAAACATAACAGATTAGTAAGACAAGATCTTCCTTGTCTAAAGCCATGTTAGCTGTCTCCCATTAGGCCATGACTATCTACATGCTGAGTAATTTTGTTCTTTATGATGATTTCTACCATTTTTCCCGGTACTGACGTCAGGTCACCGGTCTGTGGTTTCCCGGATCACCCCTGGAACCCTTTTTAATAATTGGCGTTACATTGGCGCCAATCTTCAGGTATTACAGATGATTTTAATGAAAGTTCACAGATTACTAATAGCAGGTCTGCAATCTCATATTTCGGTTCTTTCAACACCCTTGGATGTATACCATCCCGTCCAGGTGATTTGCTACTCTTCAGTTTATCAAATAGTTATAATACATCTTCCCGGTGTAGCGATATTTCTTTCAATTCCTCTGCAGTATCACCTTTAAATACCACTTCAGTCATTTGTAGCATCCCTACATCTTCCTTAGTAAAGACCAAAGCAAAGAATTAATTCAGTCTCTCCACTATAGCCTTGTCCCCTCTTACTGCCCCTTTTACCCCTCTATCATCTAATGGTCCAATTGACTCTCTCATAGGTTTTATGCTACGATGGTTCTTGAAAAAGTCTTTATTGCGCGTTTTTGCTTCCATAGCAAGTTTCTTCTCAAATTCTTGCTTTGCCTGCCTTATCAATGCCTTGCATTTAACTTGCCAGTGCTTGTGTCGTTTCCAGTTTTCGTCATTTGGCTCTTTTTTCCATTTCCTGAAAGATGATATTTTGGCAACAACAGCCTCTCTGACCTCAACTTTAAACCATGCTGGCAGTTTTTTGGACTTCCTTCCACTTTTCTTAATACAACTGGTCTGGGCTTCCAGGATAGTATTTTTAAACAACACCCAAACTTGATGTAAGTCTTTAACCTTTGCAACCGCTCCTTTTATTTTTTTCTTAACTATTTTCCTCATTTTATCATAGTCTCCCTTTCAAAAGTTAAAAGGTAGTACTGTGGATTTCCTTACCATCCCTCCTCTACTAATTAAATCAAACGCGATCATGCTATCATCACTATTGCCAAGTGGCCCCAACACCCTTATCTCTTGCACCAGATCTAGTGTTCTACTAAGGACTAGGTCCAATATGGCTTCCCCTCTAGTTGGTCCAAGAAGCAGTCATTTATTTCATCTAGGAACTTTATCTCCCTAGCATGTCCTGCCATGACACTGACCCAGTCGATACCAGGGTAATTGAAATCACCCATTATTATTACTGTGCTGTAACATTTGTTAGCTTCCTTGATCCCCTTGAGCATTTCATCATCCATTTGTTCATTCTGGACAGGAGGTCAATAGTACACCCCCGCTGCCATCTCCTTCCCTTTCTTACTGTGATAAGGAAGCTTATCATAGCTCAGGAAGGAGCTATAGAAAAGGTGAAGTGACTCTGAACAAGCAACCTGTCAGTTCTGGTAGAAATAAGAAAACAGAATTTTCCCATAAAAGACTACCAGTCCCAGAATGCACCAGGTTTCCAACAGCCATTAGAGGAGCTGAAGTGGGGAAACGTGTGTTCAATCAGGAGGGCTATGAGGTAATCCCTAAGCACTCATCTCAAAGGGCAGGGCCTGATTCAGCACAGCTGCGCTGTGTTAGGGAGGAGCACTCATCTAAGCAGAATAAGAGTAGAGTTTATTCTACAGATGACCATCTTCATGATCACCTTGGATATCCAGAGAATTGTCCTCAGTATCCTGAGAATCAGCTTGAGTTTGATCATCAGTTTCATCTGAAGGATCATCAGAAGCAGAAGCCAAACCGGACGGACAGAGAGGGAAAGAGACCCTTTGGAAGAAGGAAGAGAAAAGCCTTTGAGAGGTCTAGAAGAGTCCAAAGCAGTACGTATACTGGGAGGTATTCCAAGGGACAGCATACACCATTGGACTGGGGAAAGCCAGAGGAATGGTGCTGCAGAGCTAGGAATCACCAGAGGCTACCTGTGAGGGAGACGGCTGCACGTGGAAGGGACCCTAAGACCTGTGCCAGAAGGTATGTGAAGAGAGATCCAGTGTCCAGGGATCTGGATTGGAAGGCTGGACATAAGAACTGGACTACATACTGGCCAGGCTATATAGAGAGGAACTCTAGCAGCAATGGAAGCTCAGGTATGAACACTGATCTATGCCCTAGCTATAACCTTGAAAGACAGCAGGGAAACAAGTATTCTCCTGAAAATGCTCCATTGAGAGATTCATCTGTGCCAATCCATGATATTGAACCCATGCTTGTTGAACAAGGGGGAATAATAGCAGATGAGGATCCTGTTTATATGGACTGCTCTCTATCTAAACTCCGTTGGTAACTTTCTGTTATAAAGTACAGCAACCATCACAAAGAAATACAAATTTGTTCTTTAATCTACTCAGAAAAGCTCCTGAAGCAGGATTTGACCCACACAGTAGAAAGCAAGCCAGCTAAGGGGTTTCAGCTGGATAACTGCTAGCAATTAAGCCTTACCTAATTGCTTGTGAGCTAGGAGAGAATCACTTCTGTATCTATGTGGGAAGTAATCAGAAGTTAACCTGAAAAGGACAGTTTGTTTCTTGCTTTGTGGCTTTTCATTTGTTGTTTTCCTGATTTTGACTTTGTTTTTCCAACTTAACACTGAAAGCAAGTAACCTAATTTATGTGCTACCAAGCATATCTGTGTTGGGAGAAATAACCCCATAAATAAATATCTTACTGGCTTTACCCAAGAGCACAACTAAATTATTGTCAGCAGCTGTGTCTGGTGTGAATGAACTACATTGCCCACAATACCTTGCAAATCATATAGATATATGCACTTGCCAAGAATGTGAAGATTCTCACCCAGGCAGCCGTCTGACATTACATGGAATTTCAATCCATATTATACAGCAAATTTTGTTTCCTGCAAAACTTTAATCCTTTCTGACTCAATGCCCTTTCTGACATAGAGTGCAACCCCTCCACCAATTTGATCAGTTCTATCTTTATGATATAGTTTGTACCCAGGTATCACAGTGTCCCACTGGTTGTCCTCCTTCCATCATGTCTCTGAGATTCCAATAATATCTAACCTCTCATTTAGTGCTATATGCAGTACACACCTTAAGTAGCAATTGCATGCTAGGGCCCACTATCTACGCATCTGTGCCTGCTCTGCCGAGCATGCCTGGTCCAAATCCCGCTCCCCAGAGGACCTTCTACACTTCAAATTCATGCTTAGCTCCTTCCAGTCAGCCATAGCACTTGCCAAGCAGGACTACTACATCCATCTGACCAACTTGCTTGCCTCTGATCCTAGCTGTCTCTTTAACACCCTCTATTCTCTCCTTAAGGTCCCCCCACCCCTGGTCCCACCCTCCCTCTCTGCCCAAACCCTAGCCAACTACTTCCATGACAAAATCCACAAGATTACCCTCCAATTCCCCACCCCTCATCCACCTCTCCCTCCCCAATTCTCCCCCCATCCATACTCCCTCTGCTACCCTCTCCTCCTTCCCTCCAATCTCTGAAGAAACCGCACTCCTTACCTCCCCCAAAACCACCACCTGTTCATCCGACCCTATCCCCACCCATCTCCTACACCCCATCTCCCCCACCATTGTCCCCCCATCTCTCATATCCTGAACCTTTCGCTCTCCACTGCAACTGTCCCCGTTGACTTCAAGCATGCTGTCATCACACCCCTCAAGAAACCCTCGCTCGACCCCACATGTCCGTCTAACTATTGTAGCAGCTGCACAAGGTCCAGTTAGTCAAAGCTTCAAAAAGGACTGAGCAAAGTTCTTACAGAGACATACTCATTTATACATTTCTTTTTAGTTTGATACATGCAAACTTTCTATTGGTCCCAACGCCCCCTGCACCTGTCCAATCAGAGATCCCTCTTGGGCCTAGCACCCAGCTCCCTCCTCTAGGACTGTTCTAACAATGGTGCAGTTTCTAGGTCTTCTCTACTGCAAGGTTGTTTCTGGCTCTAGGAATGCAAGTATTGAAACATTTTTATTTTCACAGCACAAGAGAATAATGAAAGATTTATGCATTCATGAAAACTTCTTATTAAGCAGTTTAAAACAGTTTTTCTCAAACCTTTACAGACTTTGGTTCTTTACTGAGATGGGGGTTGGAATCAGGGCCTAACTTACAGGCCTTTCACATTTGCAGACTATTATAGGCCATAGCCTGCCACACTATCAACCCATCTCCCTCCTTCCCTTCATATCTAAACTACTTGAGGCAGTGATGGTGGACTGCACGTTCAACTTCCTCACCTCCCAGGCCCTCCTGGACCCACTACAATCCGAATTCTGTCCCCTACATTCCACTGAAACGGCTCTCACAAAAGTCTCCAATGACCTGTTTCTGGCTAAATCTAACGGCCTCTACTCTATCCTCATCCTTCTTGACCTCTCCGCTGCCTTTGACACCGTCGACCACAATTTTCTCCTCACCACCCTCTCCTCACTTGGTTTCAAGGACTCCATACTATCCTGGTTCTCCTCCTACCTCTCCCATCGCTCATTCAGTGTATGCTCTGGCGGCTCCTCCTCCTCCCGTACCCTGCTCCATGTAGGTGTACCCCAGGGCTCCGTCTTGGGCCCCCTCCTTTTCTCTCTCTATACCCAGGGCCTTGGCGCGCTTATCTCCTCCCATGGCTTCCAGTACCATCTCTATGCCGATGACTCCCAGATCTACCTCTCTACACCTGATATTTCTCCGGCAACCCAGTCCAAGATCTCTCCTGCCTTTCCGACATTGCCGCCTGGATGTCTCATTGCCGACTGAAACTGAATATGGCAAAGACTGAACTCCTTGTCTTTCCCCCAAATTCCTCCCCTCCTCTTCCCCCATTCTCAGTCTATGTGGACGGTTTCACTATCCTTCCTGTTCCCTTGGCCCGCAATCTAGGGGTTATCTTTGATACCTCTCTCTCCTTCTCCGCACATATCCAGCTTGTAGCTAAGACCTGCCGCTTCTTTCTCTACATTAGCAAAATCCGCCCCTTCCTCTCCGAACACACTACCAAAACCTTTATCCACTCATCTCCTCTTGTCTTGACTACTGCAACCTATTCCTTGCGGGTCTCCCCGTGAGCCACCTCCTTCCCCTTCAATCTATACAAAATCACGCTGCTCGACTAATCTTCCACCAGTCTCACCATGCCCACATCACTCCACTTCTCAAGTCGCTTTGAGGTAGGCTATGGCCTAGCATAGCCTGCTACTATGAAAGGCCTGTAAGTTAGGCCTGGATCCTAATCTCCATTATAGCTAGAAAAAGAACCATAAATCTGTGAAAAATGAGAAAGATGTTTTAAAATGCTTAATAAGAAGTTTTTATGAATGCATGTCTTCTATTATTCTCTTGTATGTGAAAGAACAGAAAAGTAACAGTATATGCATTACAGAAGCTGAAGTTAACCTTGCAGTAGAAAAGTAGCAGATCTAGAACTGTACCATTGTTCAAGCAATTCTAAGGGAAGGGGCCGGTTGCTAGGTTCCGGAGGGATTTCTAATTGGACAAATGAAGGGAATGTATAACCAATGAGAAGTTTGCATGTATTGAGCTAGAACCAATAGAACATTTTCATGTATCAAACTGAAAAAGTGGTATAAAAAGTTATGTCTCTGTATAAACCTTCGCTCAGTACCTTTTGCTGCTTTGACTGACTGGGCCTTGTGCACAATAAACTGACTTGGACCCTGTCAATCGACTCCTGGACTCATTCATTGACTGCACTTTGCTACAGCAGCTTCACTGGCTCCCTGTCCAATTCCGCATCCAATATAAGCTTCTCCTACTGACCTATAAATGCATTCACTCTACAGCCCCTCAATACCTCTTATCTCTTGCCTCTCCCTATGTCCCCTCTCGGAACCTGTGCTCCGCTAGCAAATTACTTTTATCTATGTCTTTCACCCGCACTGAGAACTCACGACTTCGCTCCTTCCACCTCGCTGCACCATACGCCTGGAACAGCCTATCTGTGTCTATATGCCAGGCACCCTCCCTGGCCCTCTTCAAATCCAGATTGAAGACCCACCTCTTCACCACTGCTTTCAGACCCTGACTTCTTTCCCTATCTTATGCCTTGCACTGAACTGACTTATGCTCTGTATTACTCTGACTAGATTGTAAGCTCCAATGAGCATGACTCTGACGGGCAGGGACTTTCTTTTTTATAGGGGCTGCCTCTTATAGTTCAGCAGTACAGCGCTGCGTGCGTGGTGCTCTGTAAGTGCTAAATAGTAATAGTAGTAGTAATGTGGCCATGGAGAGCACACTGCCACTGAGTGGTAATTAGCATAAGCGCACATTGCGACGAGCTATTAATATTGTTACGTACACCTAGGGCCGATACATCCACTAGGCGGTCAGCTCTCTCATATTGGGGGGGGGGGGGGGCGGCACGGGGATCCCTCTGCTGCGTCAGGCTTTAAGGTGCCCGAGGTTTACTTCTACCCCCTCCCCCCACCAGGCAGTTGCGTCAGGGGGGGGGGGGGTTAGGAGCGAGAGGCTGGGAGCTTGCCAGCGACCAGCGTGAGTCCCTTAAAGCCTGATGCAGCGCAGAGGTCGCTGTGCCGCCCCTCCTCCCCCAGGCGAGAAGATGGCGGGTCTGCCTAGGCAGCAAAACCCCTCAGGCCCATGTTAATCGCGCCGCACGTCCTACTACACAGATCTCGCGCTCATCTTTAGTAAAAGAGCCGCTTTAGCTGCCTTTTCAATCAACAGGGAGAGACCCTAGCGGTAAAAGCACGGAACTCGTCGAGCTACTACTGAAAGGGAGGGAGCTAAGTATAAATTTAAAAAGAGTAAAGAAAAAACACCACCACCACAAACAATAGACATTGTTGGATTCAAAAACACAACTGGCCCCGCCCAACCGTTTGTGTTAAGTCAATCGTTGGGAGATTAGAATCGGACTCGTCGGCTTAATGGTCACTTTCTGGCCCCGACTGAGAGCGAGGCTTGGAACGCATGCTCACGCGAACGCCGAGCCTCTCGTTGGGTCAGGCCTTTCAGCTCCTGGTTCCTTTCCGACGGCGAGTGAGAGGCTGCTAGAGCAAGGCTTGGAACGCATACCTTGTCTGACCGTGCGTGCCAAGCCTCTGTTTGGAGCCGGCCTTGCGAGTCAGAGTGAGGTTTGGCACGCATGTTCCTGGGCAGCACAGGCTGGGACGTGGCTTGAAAGTGAAGGGTGGCGGGAGCTGGAGTTGGCGGTTCACCGGCGCCAGGCGTGATGGAGTTGGAGTCGTCGGTGGAGCTGAGCTTGGGCAGCAGTACTGCTTCGTTGCTGCCACCGCGAACTCGCATCTTTAAGATCATTGTCATCGGCGACTCCAACGTGGGCAAGACTTGTCTGACTTATCGCTTCTGCGCCGGCTGCTTCCCCGGCCGCACCGAGGCCACCATCGGCGTGGACTTCCGCGAGAGGACGGTGGATATTGACTGTGAGAAGATCAAGGTAAGGGGACATTCTTGCTCTCTAGCGTCCCAGAAATGAAGGGGGGAGATGCTGCATTCGAACTTGCCGGGGTTGTCTGATTGCGAGCAAGGATTAATTCCTAGATGTCAGTTAGGCTTGAAGGAAACTTCTATTAATAAGTGGGAAAAGCATGCAGCGCATGTTTTTCCAGCTCGTCTGTGTGTATTTGTATGCATACACGTGAGTGATTTGCATATCTCAGTTTTATATGTTTGTCGGGGGCACTTTCTCCAAATGGATGAGTTTTGCGCATATCATGATAGTCATGAACCACACTTTTAAGCCAGGGTATGCGGAGTTATCTGTTGTGTGTATGCATGTATATCTAGTTTGTATGTATGCATGCATGCGTGTGTGTGTGTGTGTATGTTTGTGATCGGGAAAAGATGAGAGGAGGGATGTTTGACGGGTCTATTTCCATAATCGTTATGTTACTGTGAATCAGTGTGCGTATGCTGTAGCTCTTGGAATGGGGTTTCCTGTAGAATAGCATTGAGGGGATGGGTTAATTTCTCTTCCATCTCCAAAACTTTGGCTTGTGTATTGAGGAACGTTCTAGGTTGGATCATACCCAGGCTCTCTGCTGCTGGTTACATTGGAACTAGGCAGAGCAAGCTCATTGACATAGAGCGGGAGGATTGAGAGAACTGCATTTATTTATTTAACTGTATTTATATCCTGCATTTCACCGGGTCAAAGCCGTTTAACAACAGGGGGGGGGGGGGGCAATAATCAATTTTTTGGGTGGATGGGCTGTCACCGGGGAGGCCAACATTAATGATTTGAACAGACAGTAAGGACTTACCCACAGGTCTACCTACTAAGAGACCTATGTCCATTGTTTATGTTAGACGGTCTGGAGGGGTAGTCAGTGATGGATGTTTGTTTCTGGTCCGAGGTATTCCTGGAACAGGATGGTTTTTAGTTGTTTCCTGAATGTTGAAGGATCTCCGTTATTTCTGATTTGACTTGGTAGGGAGTTCCAGAGGGATGGTGCATATAGTTCGAAGGCTCTGTTGCAGGTCCATTGATTGTATTTAGTTCGTTCGTGGGGGGATGGTGAGGGTGTTGGTGGTTTGTCTGGTTGTTCTGTTGTGGGTGGGTTGGGGCAGTAGAGTGCGGAGCTGGGAAGTCTGTGTTTGATAGAGGGCTTTGTGGATAAGTAGGGCAGATTTGTATTTGATTCTTGCTTCAAAAGGGAGTATGTGCAGTTCTCTCAGGACTGGGGTAATGTGATCTTGTTTTTTTGCTTTCTGGATAATTCTTGCTGTGGTATTTAAGGCAGTTCGTAGTGGGTTGGTGTGGGTGGCGGGTAGTCCGTGATAGATTATATTGCAGTAGTCCAGGTGAGGGAGCGTCATAGCTTGCATGACTGTCCTGAAGTCCTGTGGATCAATGAGAGGACTGAGGCGTTGTACTGTTTTTGCCTTGTGGAATATTATTCCGGTAGCCTTTTTGATTTGTTGCTTGAGTGTGAGCGCTTGGTCTATGATGATTCCTAAGTATTTTATATGTGGTTGAATTTGTATTTGTGTAGTTCCTAAGTTGAGGTGTGGTGGTGGTGTGAAGTTTGGGTCCTTGGTTACTATTATTTTATTTATTTAACAATTCTTTTATACCGCGCTATTACAATCAGTGCGGTGTACATTGAACAAGAACATACTACAATGCATACAAGTAACATACTACAATGCATACAAGTAACATTGAGTTTTACATTGAACAGGGAATTTCAACAATAGGACAACCGAGAGCGGGAGGATTAAGAGAACTGCATATAGTGACTTTAATCTCTGAAAAACATCCAGGCATGTTAGCCACCTTCTAGCTTGTAGATGTTAATATAAAAATCAGTAGAATCGTGAAAAAGGAAAAAAACAAAACAAAAACAGATGACAATCTTAACCTCTTGAGCACAAAGCACATTTGACAGGGCTTTGGAACCTAGATATGTTCCTAGCTTTCCAGTTGGTTAATCTAGCCCTACCCCTTGCATTAGAATTATTTGCCAGTATACAATGTATGTATGTATGTGTGTTTGTTCTAGAATGCAGTATATCCCAGCTAGTAAAGGAATAAGTAATTTCTGTATCTATCATGTTCTCTGTGGTCGGGATAGCTGGAGAGTGGTGGGGCATTTTCAAGCTACGTAGCTTTGGGGATGGGGTAGTTTGTGGGGCAGATGCAGGAGGGGTTAGTTCTTGGTGGGGCAGTTGCGGGGGGGGGACGACGACAATTTTTGAGGATGGTAGTAGTTGACATTGTGGTGTGGCAGTTGCAAGAAGGGTTAGGTTTTCCTGGTGGGACCATTTTTGGGGTAGGAGGCAGTTGGTGGGGGAAGGGTTTTTTTTTGGACTGGAGTAGTTTGTGTTTTAGTGAGGCAGTTATGGGGAATATTTGGAAGGGGTTGGTAGTACAGTTGCAAGGGAGTATAATTTGGGTATGGGACAGGTTTTTTTTTTTTAATGGTGGGAAGAACTTTTTGGAGGGTAGGGTTAGTAAAGAACAGGGAAAGGATGCTTTGAAAAGAGCAATTCCCTAACTACTATTTTTCAGGTTATGTAAGTTTCTATGCTACAGAAACTTTCATAGGACTATATAGGGATAATTTTTTGGGGAGCTTATTTCTCTGGAACCCCGGTCTGATTTTTGCCTATTTTCAAACTTGCTGTGTCCATCTACCAGTTTTTTCCACGTGCAAAGTTTCATTCCATTCTGTTAAATTTTCAGTTATTTTCCCCTCAGACAGACATTCTTGACCTCCTTTTTTATAATTCTTTCCAGTTTCCACTGGGTTGGAAAGGATAATAAAGCTTTGTAGATCATCACCTTTGCATTATTCACAGAGTATGTAGAGATACAAACTTAAGCTGTAAATCATATCTGAAGGCAAGACCATTTTTAATCTAACTGCTTCCCCCTCTCTTCCCCCACCAAAAAATATCTTGATGCAGAGGTTTTTAAACATTCTGCTAACTGCAGTTTAGTTTATTTTTTTCTGGTTCGATGATGGCTGGTCTTGACAAATTTTCGGTGACCCACTGGTGCTGAGGCCCCTTCAGCATCCACTTAGGTCATGAGATGAAGCATCCTTAGAAGAGCACAGGGCGGTCTGGCTACACTTTATTCTGTGACTCAGATTCTCAGCAGTAGTGATAGTAGTAGATAGAAAGCAGAGGGTAGGGCTAAATGGCCAATATTCCCAATGGAAAAAGGTGAATAGTGGAGTACCCCAGGGATCTGTACTGGGTCCGCTACTTTTTGACATATTCATAAATGACCTGGAAAAGGGAATAACTAGTGAGGTAATCAAATTTGCAGATGACACAAAACTGTTTAAAGTTGTTAAAACCCAAGAGGATTGTGGAAAACTGCAGGAGGATCTGGATAAATTGGAAGACTGGGCATCCAAATGGCAGATGAAATTTAATGTGGACAAGTGCAAAGTTATGCACCTAGGAAAGAACAACCCACACTATAGTTACAAGATGCAAGGCTCCACATTAGAAACCACCACCCAGGAAAAAGATTTAGGAGTCATCGTGGATAACATGTTAAAACCCTCCGCCCAGTGTGCAGCGGCGGCCAAGAAAGCAAATAGAATGCTAGGTATCATAAGGAAAGGGATGGAGAATAAAACAAAGGATATTATAATGCCTCTGTATCGCTCCATGGTACGACCGCACCTTGAATATTGTGTGCAATTCTGGTCACCGTATCTTAAAAAGGACATAGAGTTATTAGAAAAAGTACAGAGAAGAGCCACCAAATTGGTGAAGGGGATGGAAGGCTACTCCTATGAAGAGAGGCTAAAAAGGTTAGGGCTCTTTAACCTAGAAAAGAGGCGGCTGAGGGGAGATATGATAGAGGTGTATAAATTAATGAATGGAGTGGAACGGATAAACGTGGATAAATTGTTTACGCTATCAGAATATAGAAGGACTAGGGGGCATGTAATGAAGCTACAGGGTAAACTATTTAAGACAAATAGGAGGAAATATTTCTTCTCTCAACGTGTAATCAAACTCTGGAATCTGTTACCGGAGGATGTAGTAAGGGCTGTTAGTATAGCTGGGTTTAAAAAAGGTTTGGACAAGTTCCTGGAGGAAAGGTCCATAAACCACTATTAAAAAGGGACCCAGGATATCAATGCTTGGCCTAGTACAAGCACTGCAGAACCTGTGTCTTTTGGGGAAACTGCTAGGTACGTATGACCTAGATTGGCCACTGTTGGAAACAGGATACTGGGCTTGATGGACCTCGGTCTGACCCAGTATGGCATTTCTTATGTTCTTATGTTCTTATGTAGTGGTGTCAGGAAATTTGAAGTACTTTAGATTTTACTTTTGCAGTCTAAACTCAGACCAGTTCTTCACACTCCAGTATATCTTTAGTAGACAGCATAAGGAAAGATCTACAAAAATTAGAAGAATAGTCTAATTCCTGGCAATTAAAATTTAATGTGACGTGCAGAAGTTTGTGTGTCTGGACCAGGAGAGGGACCTCAGGATGATAGTGTCTGAGGATCTCAAGGTTGCAAAACAATTTAACGACGTGTAGCCAAAGCTAGTAAATCATTTTGGAGCCTGTACCAGAAGAGCTTTGAGAAGAGACTTGAAGACCTAAATATGTATACCCTGGAGGAGAGGAGGGGCAGGGGAGAGATGAAACATGCATTTAAATACTTAGAGTATTAATGAACAAAGAAACTTTTTCTTTTTTCCAAATAAGAGGAAGCTGTAAAACTAGAGGGCATAAAATGAAACTGCAAGGAGGTAAAAGCAATGTCAGGAAATACTTTTTCACAGAAAGGGTGGCGGATACCTGAAATGCCTTCCAGATGGAGGTGGCGGGGGCAAAAAGAGTGTTGTAATTTAAAAAAAGGCATGGGGAGAGATCCAGAGGACCCCTAAATAGCAAGAGGATGGAATCAAAGCAAACCTTAAATAACTTTTACACTTCAGCAAATAGAGAAGGGGTAACCTGCATGGAGAGGCAAGTTCCGCCCTAAAGAAAGGCATAGAGGGGATGATCTGCACAGTGTCTAGTACAACTATAGCCTCCTTACTGGGCAGACCAGATGGACCATATTTGTCTTTATCTGCTGTCATTTATTGTGTTACTATCTAAAATGCTGATGTGCTATTATCTTTTCAGTGAAAGATTTGATCATTTTTCTAACATTGTTTCCTATTATCAAAATTTATCTTTCAGACATTTTTTACATACATTTCCAAAACCATCACTCTCTACCTTCCTGCCCCTCAAGTTTCTGTCTCCCACTGCATCCCTTAACCTTAATGAACACTATTGCTGAAACTTTAAATAACTTTTTTTAATATCTCAACATTATGATTCAAAATAATCCAGTGAAATGGAGGGTATCCAGTCTTTTGCACAGAGTGCCACGTCTATAGTTATCTACTAGTTCATAGGTTTTCAACCCAGTCGTCGGGGAACCCTAGGCCAGTCAGGTTTTCAGGATTCCCACAATGAATTTGCATACAATGAAGGCAGAACGTGCAAATCTTTCTCATGCATATTCATTGTGGGAATCCTGAAAACCTGACTGGCCTAGGGTTCCCCGACGACTGGGTTGAAAACTCCTGTACTAGTTGGTGAAAGCTTGTATATGTGCACCCATTGCAGATAGCTTCTGGACCTTGCAATGAGGCTATATGTGGGTATGGTGTGGCTTTGAAGGCTAGTGTCAAGAATGCCACTTGACCTCTTGGAAAGTGGAATTGCCATCCTTGCTTGCCTTCCTGCAAGACTGGTTCGAAAAAGATCTGTCCAAAAGTAAAGTGAAGAAAGACCACAGCCACACCCCACAAGTATCTTCAAACAGTTGTTTAGTGGACACCAAATTCATCAACACTTGCTGTTTCAGTACAATCGCACAGTAAGTCTAAAAGAGTGAGTTCAATTTTAATACACCTAAATGGCCTAAATCGTTATACACCTAAAAGGTGTAAATCATTAGACCTCACAAGTAAGTGGTGCCTGCCCTTGCATGCATTTAATGACACACATTGTCTGAAATAAACGCCAGAAGATGGACATGGGGAAAGTGTTCAGATCCTACCTCTGTATGTCACAAGACACGGGAAAAACACCACACGTGTGCATAGAAAAATTTAAAGTGCAGCACTAAGCAGCACCCACTGCTACAGTATTTGATCCAAAGTGGCACCATGTCAGAAACATTTATGACAATCCTCTTTCAAAAGCAAAACCTCATTGGCAGTGCAGAGCGATTAGAAGCAATTGTGATACAACGCCTCAATAAACACACTAGAGCCAAATGAGTGCAAATAACAAGGGACGCTCATAGCATGCTGTGATTGCCAATAGTAATTAGCTTCTCATAAATTATGCTAAAAAGTGCCTACTGCCCACTTAGAAAAGCTGCATTAGCCATATCAAACCCTAAAAATTAAAAGGATCTCTTATACTGGCTGAGCTATGTAAGTAGTAAAAGAAATACTCAAGCAGTTGCAAAAGCAGTATGCTGTAAAACCCGAGGGGATAGAGACGGATGTAGAATGTATCACACTCTAAACCGCATTGATTCAAATTGACATTCTATGAAGGCATAGACTAGAAGGATAAAAACTTGCTTAAAAGGCTTAATCACGTTTGTAATGCAATATGCCAAGGCAGAGAACAGATATAAAAATCTTCTTAAACCATATGTCATACCATATGCTAAAGCAAAAGTTAAAAGTGAAACTAAAAACAATTAAAAATGAAACTGAAAAAGGGGGGGACTCACCATAGTTTATTTTATTGTATAAATGTCCTGACTAGCTAACGACATAAGATTAGGGATATTAAAAGGATATGATCTATAAAGGGAAAATAAAATCTATATGGTAGAGCATACGAAAATGCTTCATAATTGTCTCTTGATTGTACTGATTAATCAAAACAACTAATTAAAAACAATTACAATACAAAGGAACTGATAAGAGGAAAACCTGAAATTCAATTTCCTTATTGAGTCCCTTAGGGGATACTGCGTCTTAACTCAAAGATAAATCGCTTCTCTTCCCTAGTCAGTAGGCGATGAGTGGAAGATCTTATTTATAACAAAATACCCTTGAAAATTTAAGGTATCACCCGATGCTCAACCAGTGGTGCTGTTAGCAGTGTCCATCTAATACAGCTTTTATGCTCCTCTATACTGGTTTGCACCTGTCTCAAAGTTTTTCCTACGTAAAGAAATCTACATGGGCAAATAACACAGGTCTGCAAAAAATTTTTTTTTCGAGAGCTGTTTTGGTTATTCCACGTAATCTTTGTTTTTTGGTGCTCCGAATCTGAAAATGACCTCCATTTTATCATAGGACATCACGTTTCCTGACAATTTAGGTAACTATGTTAAATAAGGCAATAAAATAAATGGAAATAGACTTATAAAAATTAAAGTTTTATTACAATATTTTTCATGAAAATCTTTTTTTGAACTGAAATGAGCTCACCTACACATATTAAACTCGATTCTTCTTCCTTGTGAGGCTCCTCTTGGTGCATTTACGCTTGTGAGTAGCATCTGGAATGTCTCTCTGAAGCATCCAACAAGTAGTCTGCCATCATTGTAATGCTGCATTTTCCATGGTATCTCCTTTCCATCTCTTTAATGTCTTGGTGGAATCGTTCACCTTGTTCCTCGCTCACAGCTCCCAAATTTTCAGGAAAGTAGTCAAGGTGGGACTGGAAGAAATGCACTTTCAAACTCATCAGGCAACCTAAAGCTTGAAATGCTTTCAGCATTCGTCCGACGATCTTTTTGTAGTGAGGATCTTTGTTATTGCCTAAAAATTTCTGTACGACTTCTTTAAATGCAATCCACCCTTCTTTTTGAGGATCCGTCATGGTATTGACAAACTCTCTTGATCAACTATAAGCCTTCTAATATCTGGTCCGAACACACCTTCCTTCAATTTTGCCTCTGACAGGCCTGGAAACTTGGTGACCAAGTATTTGAAGCATTCTCCATCTCTTGGAAGTGATTTTACGAATTGCTTCATTAATCCCAATTTTGTGTGGAGAGGTAGTAGAAGAACTTTATGGGAAGGTACCAAAGTTTCTCAGAGGACATTTTTTTCACCGACTGTTAGCACCCTCGGCTGCCAACTCTTCTTGGTCCAGTGATTTTGTTGGTCTCGACTGTCCCATAGACACAGAAAACAAGGATATTTGGTATACCCAGCTTGTTGCCTGAGCAGCATGCACAAGACCTTCAAGTCCCCTCACACTTGCCAACTATGGTCTTCATATTTAAGTTTACGAAGAACCAATTCCAAGTTCTCGTAGGTTTCCTTCAAGTGTACGGAATGACCTACAGGTATGGAAGCGTAAAAACCATTGTGGAGTAAAACTGCTTTGAGACTTCTCTTTGAAGAATCTATAAAAAGATGCCATTGCTTTGAATCATATTGGATTTTAAATTGACCCATCAGACCTTCAACATCGATGCAATAAACCAACTTGTCTTCCTGGGTGAAGTAAGGAACGAACTCCTTTTCACGATGTCTGAACCATGAAGATGACACTTTTGGCAACAATAAATTCCTGCTTTTCAGCCTTGATCCGAGTAACTCAGCGGCATCTTTGGGAAGATTCAAGTCTCTTACCAAATCATTCATCTCCTCCTGAGAGAACAATTTTGGTCTTGTATCATCTTCAAAGTCAGAACTTGATTCGTCATCTGGTTCAGGTATGACTTCACCTTCATCGGAGCTAGGTATCTCTTCCAAGGTAGCAGGGGGCTTGGGTACTGGTATATCTGTGCCATGGGGGATGGGACGAATTGCCGAGTGAAGATTGGGGTATGAAATGGAATGCTTCCATTTGGAATTAAACCCTTTCACATCGCATGAACAAAAGTAACAGTCGTCACTATGGTTCTTTTGCTCTCGCCATACCATAGGAATCCCATAACGGAAAGATTTTTTTCTTACCGTTGAACCAGTTTCAGAGGTCCTCAACACACAGTTTGCACACTTTTTGAGTCACCCAGACTTTATATTGATCTCCAATTTTTAGTCCAAAGTATGCGAAGTATACTTTTTTCACAAAGTCTGTAATATTCTGCTGTTGCTTCAACACTGTATATTCACCACAGATGAAACAGAAACTGTCTGGCGAATTAATACACTTTCACGGAGCCATAACATAACAGTTGAAGAATGACGAGCTAACACGAATTGCGATGAAAAAGTGTGAACAGCCTAGAACCAAGAACCTGATGATGATTCGTGCACAAGTGTGGCATGCAAGAGAGAGCAGCTCTGTGTCTGTACACAAGAGGTCACAGTGCTGGCCACGCCCCCCTGCACTGACCAGAGCTGCTGCTATCTGCCCTGTGTCTCCCTCCCACTGGATTCTTCAGGAAAGATTAACTCCTTCTACCATTAGAAGCACAGACTTAAAACTTGCTTAGCTTATGTATATATTGCTGACCATCAGATTTACAGTGCTGTATTTTTTTTTTACATAACTCGGACAACCCCTGTAAGGTTTTTTGGCATTTTATATCTTAAATGCACTTATGTGAATTAATTAATAGTAATTTGAAAAAAATTGATACATTTGAAGATAATTTTGCATGTTGTGGCAAATCATGATGTCTAGTTTTTTCAATATTTTATTTGTTTTCAGCACACCAAAATACATGGAAATTAGATGAAAATAATCAAACAGCTTTTTAGTCGCAGACCTGTGTAATCACTTGCATGGACTTGCAGTCAGTCCTTTGATGTAACTTATATTTTTTGTTGGTATTTGGATGCTCAAAAACATCCAAGATGATGGTATGAATACAAATGGAACAATTTCCATGTTTAAAGTGCTCAGGGCTCTGTAGGGAAGCATTACTTTAGTTTCACCCTTCCTGCCCGAGGCCTGTATCGGCCAAACTGTGTGCTCAATTAAGAGCAGCAACTAGCTGCTGATGAGAAAAACATAAGTCTGTAAAATGTGCCAGTGTCTCTATGGTTCTCTTATCTTTCATCACATATTCAAAAAATCCTGAATAGTGCATATATACTTATTATCTAAAGATTTCTTTTTTTTGTGCTTCCAGATCCTGCAAACAGCTAAGCTTACAGCTTTGTATCTTTTACCTATCTTGTTGGTTGTTGTAGCTGATGTAAACCCAGCAGTTAAATTTTATATTCACTTCTGGGAATATCCTGACTGCCTATATTCCTTGTGTAGCCCTATAATCAGATATCTAAGGAGCTTGTTTGCAAAGCTGCGTCTTTGCAGTTTCCGATCGTTATCCAATCAATGGGGTCGCGGCTCAGATAACGATTGGAAACTGCTACCGCGGCTTTGCAAACAAGCCCCTTAGATATCTGATTACACAGGTACACTACCAAAAAACTGCCTCCAGTTTTGCAACTGATTCCTATAGATTTTGGGGTGCTGAATCCAGGAAAAATAGCCAAAATGTTCAATCACGTCACGTTTTCTTGCAAAATTAGATTTCTTACCCATATAAGGAATGTTCACATAATTTCTTTTTAGCCAACTGCAGTTTATTTTCTTGGCCCAAAATAGAGGTTGTAATGGTTAACTAACTAGAAACACTCCCTCATGATATTTTAGAGTGTTTTGTATTCATTTTATACATTAACAGGACAATTGGGAGGCGGGGGGCTAAATCCAGTA
Source organism: Ichthyophis bannanicus (assembly GCA_033557465.1). NCBI lineage: Eukaryota > Metazoa > Chordata > Amphibia > Gymnophiona > Ichthyophiidae > Ichthyophis > Ichthyophis bannanicus. The sequence continues at coordinate 1,852,012,022 of CM066032.1, read as the reverse complement.
CTCGCGCTGGCGCATGTTCTTTCCTGTTCGCCTCGCCTCGTTCGCTCGCTCAAACACGGTGGTTGCGACATGAACGTTCCTGTCAAATTTCAGTTTCTTGCAAGTTCATTATTACCTTTTGTTTGCTCAGTCGTAATCCAGCTTTATTCCGAAGTGGTTCACTACAGTTGTAGTTTGCAGTGCTGTGTAATTGTGATGGCTCACAGAGCCAGATGTTGCGTCAACTCTCCGGACAGTTTTTGTTTTATTTGTGGGGAATATACCGTGAAAAAGTGGCAGAGGAACATTTCTGCATTTATTAAAAAAGTATATTTTGCCTATTTTGGTTTGAAGTTAGGCGATCAAGACAAACCGTGGGCTCCTCACAAAGTGTGCAAGACATGTGAGGAAGATCTACGCTTATGGATGAAAGGTAAAAAACAAGCATTTCGTTTCGGAATACCTATGATGTGGCGTGAACAAAGAGACCACAGCAGTGACTGCTATATTTGCTCTTGCATTGTGAAGGGATACAACTTAAAAAATAAGAACGTAATAAGTTACCCCAACCTTCCCTCAGCAATTAGGCCTATGCCTCATAGCAACGAAGTACCTGTGCCTGAACCACCAAAATCTTTGGATCATATTTGTGTGGACGGTTCTGATCATGATGAGACTCATCAGATGGCTTTTCCCGATGAGTCCAGTACTTCCGAGTTTGAAACTGAACCAGATCCGAAACCTGAACTTTTCTCTCAAGCTGAATTGAATGATTTAGTCCGGGATTTAGGACTCCCAAAAGATGCTGCCCAACTGCTAGGTTCTCGGCTTAAACAGAAAAATCTATTGTCACCAGGAGCAACTTTTTATTGGTACCGCAACCGCGAGACACAATTTTTGAAGTATTTCAGCAAAGAGGAAGATTTGGTATTTTGCAACGATATATACGGAGTGATGGAAAAGTTTAAACGCAAGTATGATCCTGCTGAATGGCGGCTGTTCATTGATTCATCAAAAGACAGCATAAAAGGTGGTGTTCTTCATAATGGCAACACATTCGCTTCAGTTCCTATTGCTCACTCTGTTATTCTCCAAGAAAAATACGAGAATTCGGCCCTGATTCTTCAGAAGATTCGTTATGATGAGCATAAGTGGATGATTTGTGGAGACTTTAAAATTCTATCCATGCTATTAGGGCAGCAATCCGGTTTCACCAAATATCCCTGCTTCCTTTGCTTGTGGGAGAGCCGGGCCCGCGACCTACACTGGGGGAAAAAAGACTGGCCAATTCGGGAGTATTTGAGACCCGGTGAGAAAAATGTTCTTCATGAGAGCTTGGTACCTCGTGATAAAATTCTATTACCACCTCTCCACATTAAGTTGGGTCTCATTAAGCAATTCATCAAGTCCCTTCCAAAAGATGGTGAGTGCTTTCGGTACCTTTGCTCAAAGTTCCCCCGACTTTCTGAAGCAAAGCTAAAGGAAGGAGTGTTTGTTGGCCCTGATATAAGGAAACTCATTTCAGATGGAGCATTCGCTGAAACAGTGTCTGAGAAGGAAAAAGAAGCCTGGGATTCCTTCAAGGATGTTGTTCTCAAATTCTTGGGGAACAGGCGGGATGAGAACTATAAGGATATTGTTGCCAGGATGCTCAATGCCTTCAAAGAACAAGGCTGTAACATGAGCCTGAAAGTCCATTTCTTGCACTCCCATGTGAACTACTTTCCCGAAAACCTGGGGGCGTACAGTGAAGAACAAGGTGAAAGATTTCACCAGGACATCAAGGACGCAGAGAGAAGGTACCAAGGAAGATGGAACACCACTATGATGGCTGATTTCTGCTGGTTGCTGCTGCGGGAAACCCCAGATGAAAAATACATCAAGCAGCGCACCAAGAGAAGCATTCAGGGGAAGAAGAAACGGGCCCACCAGGAGATTGATTGACCCAAGAATGACTTTAAAATCTAAACTGTGTTGACAAATATCGTGTTTTTACTAAACTTTGAAATAAAAATTTGCTAGTTATTACCACAGTGTTGGATCTCATTTATTAGAATTTTATTTTCACACCATCGGGTGTTTGTCTTCATGTATTGCAATGGTGCGGTTTGCGTTTTCTATTCTTACATACATACCTGTACAACATTTTTTGCACATTTCTTTGCTTTGCTTTGTGTCTAACCTCGCTCTTATGTGCTCAATGTTTGTGCACATGTATGTGGCTGTTTTAAGTGCAGACAATTTTGCTACCATCACAGTGTGTTTTGTTGACATTACTCTATTCTTATGTGCTGCCTTGTTACAATTTTCTTTATTCTTATTTGAATAACTACTAAACAATTAGTATAAAGAATTCATCCAAGAAACTTTTATCTCGATCGCACTCAATCTGAAACGTTCACCTCAAACTGCTAACCCAATGTAGCAAAAAATCTGTATGTGATGGAGCAAATTGGTTACCAGATTTGGATTCAGCGCACCAAAAAACGTAAAAATCAATCGAAACATTAGAGGCAGTTTAAAAAAAAATTTTTTTAGTGTACCTGTGTTATAGGGCTACACAAGCCTCGACTTCAGAAGCGTTAAGGATATGTGAGTTATAAGGGGAAGAGATCTGTTTAAATCATAAATTGCTAAAATTTGGATTTGTGATAAATCTGTTTTTTTGTTTGGCCAGTACTTGCTTTTCAGGCAAAACAATTAATGAATGATGCAATTTGAAGGAGCTATTGCATCATGTATGATATGAATTGCATCATGTTATTCCTAGAAGTCATAGATGATGCAATCCTAACTCAGCTTAATTACATCACTCTGCAGAACAAATTGCGCAATATTTTTTTAATGAACATGTCGTCAGTAGTATTTTAGTTATAGACCAGTCTTCTCAGTGTTTGTTTGTTTTTTTTCTGTTAGCCAAAGTGAGAGATGCCTCGTAATTGTTTGAACAATGCAGTTTACTTCTGCTTTATTTGTGGTGAAGTAACTTTTGCATCACAAGAACACAGTATAACCACTTTTGTTAAGAAAGCCTACCACCTTTACTTTGGCTGCAGAATTGGAGATCAGGACAAGAGAACATATGCTACAGCACTTGTGCAACAAATCTTTGCCAGTGGTTGAATTGTAGTGCCAATGATTTGGAGAGAGCTGACAGATCATATCAACAATTGTTACTTCTGCATGGTGCCTCCTTTTGGGAAAAGATTTGTCAAAGAAGAAAAAGTAGACTCTGCAATATCTAAACATTCCATCAGCTATACTTCAGTACCCCACAGAGAAGGTCTGCCGGTTCTTGATGCTCGAGAATCATTCTCACTTGAGTTGGAAGAGAAAAGTGATGGAACTTCTGGTCTCAAACCATCAGTATCGCATGACCCAGATTTTCTCCCATCCTCCTCCTCTGAACAACACCTCATAACACAAGGTAAATTGAATGGCCTTGTTAGGGATTTGGAACTACCTAAGAGTAAGGCGGGCTGCAGAGTGCAGCAGTGGAATCGCCTGTCAGGTAATGTGGGGGTTTTTTAGTGCCGTCAAGTCAGTGTTGACTCCTGGTGACCCAGCTGCCTCTGGGTTTTCTTGGCAATGTATCACTGGAAGTAGATTGCCAGGCCTTTTCTTCCGAGGCAGTGGAGGGTAAAATGACTTGCCCAAGGTCACAAGGAGTGCCAGTGGGAATCAACCCCTTGATCTTTTGAGTACTAGGTAGTTGCTCTAACCACTAGGCTGCTCCTGTCAGGTGGTGATAGGGTTTCCATTTTCCATGAATATCAAAAGGATCTTATTACATTCTACTTCATGGAAGGTGATCTTGTAGCCTGCAGCAACACTGATGCTCTGACGGCAGCTCTGTACCTCATTCATCATCCAAATGAGTGGAGGCTGTTCATTGATTCATCGTTTGCTGCATAATGGCAATGTTTTGCCATCAATTCCAGTTGGTGACTCGCACAATCCCATGCATACAAATGCTCCAGTTGGTTACACAGTCCATATGAAGGAAACCTATAGCAATATAAAACAGCTGTTGAGATGCATAAACTATGACCAACATCAGTGGCAGCTTTGAGGCAATTTTGAAAGTCGTTCTGTTGCTCTGTCTGCAGATTGGATACACAAAATACTGCTGTTTTTCTCCGTGAATGGGATAGTCGTGCGAAAGATTCCCACTACATGAAGAGAGATTGGCTAATCCGAGAGTCATTGAAGCCTGCAGCATCCACCACTTGTTGAATCAAGGAAGATTTCTGTTACCACCCTTACACATTAAGCTGAGTCTAATGGAAAATGTTTTCAAGGCCATGGACAAAACAAAACCAGCGTTCAGGTCTCAGCGGGAAATTTCCAAGACTAAGTGAAGCTTAAGATAAAGGATAGTGGCTTTGTTGGTCCTCATATTTGTGAACTTCTTAGAGATCATGCTTTTAACCATGCACTACGTAGCAAAGAGGATGGCTTAGAAAGCCTTCCAGTTAATTGCAACAAGGTTTCTCGGAAACAACAAGGCAGACAGCTACAAGGAGTTGGTGGAAAAGCTCCTCAATGCATACAAAAATCTTGGCTGCAGTATATCACTAAAGGATACCTTTTTTTTGTACTCTCATCTTGGGGTTTTTTTTCCCCACGGAACTATGGAGCAGTGAATGATGAGCATGGCGAGCGATTTCCCCAGGACATTGCAGCGATGGAGAAAAGATATCAAGGCAAATGAAGCCCGTCAGCGCTTGCAGGCTATTGCTGGACAAGAGATACTCCATTTACAGAATACAAGAGACAAGCCAAGAAACGCCGAGCAGACACTGAATAAGGTCTGAATTGAATACTAATGCATATATAGTATGAAAGAAAAAGCAATAAACTAACTTTTTAAATAAATAAAAAAAAAATTGAAGTTAAATAACCCTTTGGCTGAAAAGTTTTTTAAACAAAGATGATGGATGAAATATTAAGGTCATATATATATATGAAAAGACCTAGGTTTATAATTTGTGATTAAAACTTTACTACCAGCATGCTATATATATATGCATAAAACGGAAAAGCTTAGATATCTTGGAAATGGTAGCCAATCAGTGGTTTTAATTGTCAGTATTTAATTTAGCACATCAAACTTCATAAGAAATGGCAGATTTTGTCTCTGAAGCAGACTACTTTTTAAAAAAAATTTGTAGACTAGTGGTAATATAAGTCAGGTATCTATTGGCAGGCAAGTTTCAAGCAGGACAGTCTACCTGCATCTCTGGAATTCAGTTGAAGACTAATTTAGTTTTATGTATGCATACATCTTCCATTAGCATATGCAATGCATGGCTAGGTTCTGGAACTTTCTTTTCTGCGATATCGTTCAAGGCTTTTTGCAGTTTGTGATTTATAGCTTATTCTGAGTGTGATGCATTTTAGCATGGTTAATGTCATGTGTTCCAAACCAGGAAAAGGTTTTGTTGAAGTGAAACTCACAAGAATGCAGCAGCTGCCAGTTCAAACTTGGGGCCAGTGATAAATGTTTAACTATCTGCTCATAAAAATCAAAGCACCGTACATTCACTAGGACACGCACCATTTCCCATGCAAATCTTGTCCTGCATCAGTGAAAATTCTCAGTTGTAGTAGTTATAAACTGGTCCCTGAACTTCAGTGCTGTCGAGTCGGTACTGAACTGAAAACCTTGAGGGCTTGACAAGGGGAGATCGGTCAGAAATAGAAGTAGTAGGGAAGTAGAAATGAACACAAATTTGACAATAACTGGAGCAAAATGAATCTGTTGGCTTCACTTCCGCTGGCCATGAGAAAGTGAAAGTTGGAACAATGAGCAGGATTTGACCCTTATAGTAGTTTTTTCCTGGTGGCTATTTTGTCTGCCAGGCAGGTGTCTGAGCTGTAGGCCCTCTTCATGGTTGAGGCACATTGTTCTTGCCTTGGTGAGGTAAATTAGAAACCATCAAAATTATTATTGCACAGAAAGTTTAACTATGAACCCCCCTCTTTCAACAGTAGTTTATAGGTGGATGGAGCATTAACTTGTAGACTTTTTTTTTTGTATGGAAAGGAAAAATGCCTAAAGTTGCAAATTGAAACGTCAGAAGTCATTGGGTGGGGTTAGTTTCTCTGATTTCAGTAAATATCATAATTCCTTTTTATTAAGATGGTGTAGTCCAGTGGTTATAGGGCAATGACCTGGAGCGCTACCTGTATGGTTGCCTGTTTGGCTGCTCCCAGACATGCTGTTTTTGTCAAGTTGCTGTTTGGACAGGTCATGAGGATTTCCTACTTCAGTGTTTCATCAGTTGGAGGTATTGGAAGAAGGTTGACGCTGTGAAGGTTACGATCTGGTATAATCCCAATTTTTAAAATACATAAATTATTGGAAGTTTTGATATGAAAAGCGTATCTGTGCAGTTGGGTAGCTTTAAACCTTTCCAAGATCTGCAAAGGGAGTGTGCTTTCCCCAGTAGCCAGTTGTTTTGGCAATTGCAGCTTACCTGTTGTATTTGCTAGACTCTCTCCTTGGAAAGCCTTGTGAGGAATGGATCCTAGAGGACATGTGCAATAAACTTTGTCTGAACCTCCAAAAGTGTATGTAAGACCAGAGAGGGTCTGGGAAAATGAGCTTCAGGAGCCCTTGACCCTCGGGGAGCATTTTGAGACAGAACATTTGGGTTTCCCTTTTGGCTTCCAGGACACAATCACTTTACTTTCTGGTACATCGAGCGCTGTAGACACCAGTAAAAGTGGCAGAAATTGTGAAGGAAAATCGGGGTCTTTGTTTTATAAATCCTGCTCTGGGTACCCTGTCTCATGTAATCTATCCATGCCCTAATTTAACTGCGTTTTTGGCTAAGGTGTGGGAATGCTCTGTCAATTTTAGAAGGTGTCTCCTACCCGTAAATTGATTTGGAAGTCTTTGGACTTTCAATCAAAGGTAAAGGTTGGAGATGCCTTTTTTTTGTTTGAATTCCTAATGGTGGTTGCTTTTGAAGCTTCTTTTGAAAGACAACACTATCCTAGATTTTAATATGTGGTAGAATTCTGATAGATTTGTCATAAATATGAATTGATAATGGCAGAGAAGATGGAACGGGTTATTTAAATGTTAGCAGGCATGGGAACATTTGGATGTTTATCTGTGTCGAGTTACAGTTTGATCTAATATAGGGGTTGGTGGGTCGCTTGGCTGTGTTTTTGGTATGGGTTTTTTTCGATAAATAAAGTGCTATTGACTTGAATTTCAATTTTGAGACTGTAGCATTCAGGCTGTAATCTGAGGCTCCACTGGCCTAATGTATGTTTGACAGAGAGACTTCATTCCATGGATAGCATGGTGTGGGGTGGCTTTTATTTGCTGTTTTCACTGCTTCAGGTAGGAGCTGCGTCTGAACACTGGTTAAAGCAGCAAGGGAACAGAAGTAATGATGGCTCTCTTCATTTGGTTGGAAAAAGTAAGTTAACAGCAACACTCCTATGCTAGTTGTCACATTAAAAGGTACCGGGAGAGCAACCATGCTGGTCATGTTACAAGAATTTGTCCCTTAGTAATGTTGCTCTGAGGAGAATACAGGGTCTATCTTGTAGTATTATTGTATAACTTTTTTTTTAAATAGCTGAACTCTGTCAAGGAGGGAGTTAGACTTGTATAAGAAAAAGATGAATGAAGGACATAAGAACATAAGACATGCCATACTGGGTCAGACCGAGGTCCATCAAGCCCAGTATCCTGTTTCCAACAGTGGCCAATCTAGGTCATACGTACCTAGCAATGTCCCCAAAAGACACAGGTTCCACAATGCTTGTACTGGGTCAAGCATTGATATCCTGGGTCCCTTTTTTAATAGTGGTTTATGGACCTTTCCTCCAGGAACTTGTCCAAACCTTTTTTAAACCCAGCTATACTAACAGCCCTTACTACATCCTCCGGTAACACATTCCAGAGTTTGATTACACGTTGAGTGAAAAAATATTTTCTCTTATTTGTCTTAAATAGTTTACCCTGTAGCTTCATTACATGTCCCCTAGTCTTTCTATACTCTGATAGCGTAAACAATTGATCCACGTTTATCCGTTCCACTCCATTCATTAATTTATAGACCTCTATCATATCTCCCCTCAGCCGTCTCTTCTCCAGGCTAAAGAGCCCTAACCTTCTTAGCCTCTCTTCATAGGAGTAGCCTTCCATCCCCTTTACCATTTTGGTGACTCTTCTCTGAACCTTTTCTAAAATCGCTATATCCTTTTTAAGATACGGCGACCAGAATTGCACACAATATTCAAGGTGCGGTCGTACCATGGAGCGATACAGAAGCATTATAACATCCTTTGTTTTATTCTCCATTCCTTTCCTTATGATACCTAGCATTCTATTTGCTTTCTTGGCCGCTGCTGCACACTGGACGGAGGGTTTTAACATGTTATCCACGATGACTCCTAAATCTTTTTCCTGGGGGGTGGTTTCTAATGTGGAGCCTTGCATCGTGTAACTATAGTGTGGGTTGTTCTTTCCTAGGTGCATAACTTTGCACTTGTCCACATTAAATTTCATCTGCCATTTGGATGCCCAGTCTTCCAATTTATCCAGATCCTCCTGCAGTTTTCCACAATCCTCTTGGGTTTTAACAAGGAGAATTAAGAATGAGGAAAGGGCCAAGGGAGAAGAGATGAGAGAGACAGGATAGCTGCAGCAGGGTGGAGAGGAAGGAAGGAAGGAATGGGTAGAAGAAAAGACAAACGAGGAGGGAAGAATGAATTGAGAGAGGAGAGGTGAAAGCTGAGCTTGAGAGTGTGAGGCAGCTGGACTGGAGGTGGGAGGAGGTGTGTGCATGTGTCAGTCACTCAAGTAGAGGGTGTCGCTTGTTCCAGGAGTGTGGGTGTGTTTCACTTGGAGTTTGGGAATATTGCTCCAGAGATGTGTGTTTCAGTTGCTACAGCAGATTGTACGTGTGGTGGTGGCTTTTTATGAGGAGAATGAGATGGCAGGTGTGGCTCTGTGAGTACTAGTTGATTTTGTAAGGGGTGGGAAATGGTGGTGATGTCCCCTTTCTCATCTCCTGGCCCCCAGCACAAGTGCCTTCTGTTTCTTTGTTTTTAAACTGTGTAGCATTCTGTAGAGAGAGCCCCATGGCTCAGAGTATTTATACATAGATACATATTCGTATGCCACCTTATCCTACAATCAAAGTGGTATGTTTCAGTTATGTGACCCAGCAGCCATGGGAGGAAAGGGGGATCCCATGTGTATGGCTGAAACTGGAGATGCAGCCCTGGGGGAGAAGGAAGAACAGGGACGAGAGGGCGGAGCAGAGCAGAAGATGGATTGGACTAAGGGAGACAAAGCAGGAGGAGATGGGACTTGGGGGGAAGAACAGGGATTTAATGATGGAGTGGAAGAGTTGGGATGGGGGCGCGAGGGGCAGCACAGGGAATTAGGAATGGAAGAGACTGATTGGAGGGAGCAGTGGGGATCTGATAGTGGATAAGGTATAAGAGGGGATGAAGGGTGGGGAGAGATTGAGACATGGGTATGAATGTCGTGGAGGACTGGAGAAAGGCATTGAAAGGGGATTGGGGTGCCATGGAGGTGTATATGAGAGGAAGAGTCTCTGAAGGGGATTGAGTGGGGGGGGGTGAAAATGGAGCTGAAAAGATGGTGAAAGAGGGTCAATAGGAGGCTAGATAGGAGAAGAATCTTCTGGGGTTGGTGAGGGGATGAGAGGGTGAGTACGGAGGTTAGAAATGGGGGGGAGGGGCTAGGAAGTGGGTGAGAGGTTATATAGGAGACTGGAGAATGAGAGACACAGGGGGCAATGGGAGTGCTGGAGCGAGAGATAGGAAAAGCCAGTAGGTAGGTGAGAGTTAAAGTAGACTAAGGACTAGAAGATAAAGGAGAATGAGGTGTAAAAATGGATATGAAGAGAAGAAAGGGGTGGGGGGAAGCACCCCATAACTTAGAGAAGAAATGGAAAGGCAAACCCGAAGAAAGAACTTAGGAGAAGACTAACAAAAATGGAAGAAAGAGACTGGGACCAATCCAATTAGAAAAATAAAATGCACAACGACAAAGGTAGGAAAAAATTGTGATTTTTCCCCCCCCCCCCCCCCCGTGTTTTTTTTTTTAAGGATTGGCATGCATCAGTTTTGTGCATCTTTCTTTTGGTATTTTGAAAAATGCAGGAGGAATTGCATTTGTTTCTATTTTCTAATATTGTTCTGCTTATAGAGTGTAGCTTTTTGAGTTTTCTATTTCAGTTTTTGTTTGCAGTTCCTTATTCTGAATTAGGTGAAGCTCTGTATGCTTTTTGCGTGGGCAGCTGAGGTGAAGGATTCTGCTAGTGTGTACTTCCTGTGTAGCACTCCCATTTACTCTGCTTTCCCAATAGGTGGCACATGGATGTTCTAGAATCCGCTGTAATACTTGCAGTAATTTAGCTTTTCATAAGTAGGGTTCTTGCCCTTTGAGTCCTAAGAGTTAGTACAGTTTTTTTAGTAGGTAGGTTCTTGATTTCTTTTTCAGGGTTGTATATTGATTTACAGAGTATCTGGCAGTGGAAATGTTTTGACTCCATTGTTAGGGGATGTGGCATGTGTGCTAGGGAAAAGAGGTGCAGGATATATATTCAGATTCTGTCCCATCCTGTATGGACTCCAGATTTCATTCGCATACTATCAAATAACTGTAATGGTAGTTTTGCTGGGTGGTTGAAACTGGGGCTTTGTTTATACATACGACTGTTAGAATCTTTTTTTTGTAGTATCGTTCTCTTTACAGCTGATTTTAAATGTGGGGAAGGAGAGGGCTGTGATTTGTGAAAATGTCTGTTTGCCCCCCTGTATCAGGCTTGACACCCCCCCCCCCATTTTCTCCCCAAATACATTTGTCTATAGACATCATTGGGATAAGTCTGGAAGAGAAAGGAAAGAAGGAAGAAAAAAATCAAGAATCTTCATAACAGAAATTACACAACAGAGAGAAGAAAATCACGCAATGGAACAATTCCTAGAAAAATATTCAAAGAGAGAAAAAAAGTATATTCCTAAGCGTCCCTCCTGTCTAGTACCTTTCCTCTGGGTTGTGCTCCCTTTCCAGCAGCTTGGAGACTGAGCATGTCATCTTTTTGATGACACCTAGGATATAAATACAACTGGCACCACCCACCAGCTCCAGTATGCTCAGTCTCCAAGCACCTGGAGGTAGCAGTAAGCCAGGGGTTAGGCTCACTGGAGAGACCCTTAGGAAATAGTAGGGGGGGTTTTTGTCTTTATTTTAAGCTCATTTCATTTAATGTCTTTCTATTTAGTTGAGTAGTGAATTTTTGGTTCCTGACTGCTAGGGCAGTTAACTGTCCTTTGGGGCTGGTGGGAGTTCTCCTGCCCCCCCCCCCCCTCATCTCCCCAACTCCGGGGTTCAGGGGGAGGCTTAGAAGAGCAGCACTAAGGGAAAGCATCGCGGTTTCCAAACCCGGCAAGGGCGAGGAACCATTGGAACTTGCTCCAGCAGGGCCTACCACTTCCTGTTTGTTCCGCCTCGCTGCCGAAGCCCTCAAGGCGGTTAAGCGTGAACACAGGAAGACACAGCCGGATGGAGCAGGAAGGAGAAGCAGTGTCTGACTCCGATGAGCACGGCAATGAGCCACCTGGTGCAGTGAGTTGACCACGTGGTCATCTGCCGAGCGTTACTGAAAGGCCTGCTGCCTCCGGAGAGAGTGGCGGTTCGGCGGAGGCAGGTAGGCTGTTTCCTTTGGCGCGCATTTTTCCACGTGCCTTTGATAGTGCAGGCCCGAAGGAGTAGTTGTCCAGGGGAGGTTTTCTTCCCAGTGTTCTGCTGTGTCTTTATTGAAACTTCATTCTTAAAAAAAAAAAAAAAAATGTGTTAGGATATTTGTTAAAGGTAGATTATACATTTTGGGATTTCTAGATTGCTGCATATAACAGAAAGCGAATTAGGTATAGAGGACCCTACCATCCATGGTTTCAGAGGCTGGCGTATGCAGAGGCTGCGCAGCGGAGGCTACATCCGTGGAACAGGGTATTCAATCCAGATAACTCGGGATCCTTTATTTTCCCTGTCACAGGAGGCAGGAGAGCCTCTGGAAGCATTGCTTGCCTCTGGCTTGCCTCTGCCCTCGCGGTCAGAACAGCCAGCCCTTCCTCAATCTTAGCCCAGGCCCTCCACTTCGTTGGGAGTACAGGAAGGGGGAGGCTGGGGGGGGGGGGCTTCTCCCTAGAATTAATCTTGTTGTTGCATAGGGTGTTCTGTCTGCGTTAACAGGGAGCGCATGGGCAGATAGCAGCGCAGGGACGTGTGGATTTGCAAACAGCGGAGCCCAAGGAGCCGGAGGATGCAGAGGTACTGCCTAAGTGGGTTAGATTGGTAAATGAAGATCTCCACTCTCCCCTATCGGAGGTCCTAGAAGGGGAGGCCTCTGACCGGGAGGTGGGGAAGAGGAGGAGGACTTTGAAGAAGGCGAGATCCCTGAGGAGGAGCAGGCCAGGATTGTTCGGGTCTTCCGCAGGTAAGAACTACTGGCTTTGATCGGTGAATCCTTGAAAGTCCTCAATATCGCCACAGGCACTCCAGTGGAGGAGGAGGCCTTGGAGGACCCACTGATTCAGGCGGTCAAAGTCACAGAAGATCTTCCCAGTTCACTGGGTGGTTCGGCAGATGATCCAGGAAGAGTGGGATCAGCCGGAGTCCAGTTTAAGGGGTGTCTGCTCTATGACACGGAGTTAGAGAAGGAGTTGCTTCGGTCACCCAGAGTGGATGCGACCGTCTCGGCTGTTACCAAGAAGACAGCCATACCAGTTGAGGGCAGTGCAGATCTTAAGGATGCCCTGGACAGGAAGCTGGATACACTATTAACTAAATATATAAAATCACCACAGCACCCTTCCCAAAATTATGAAAGTAAATTCACCTCTTTTTGTCGGATGGAACCAAGGGAGGCTAGAACCATAACCCTAACCACACCAAATGGCACCATCAATTTTATTTATTAAACAAAAGCTGCTAAACAGCATAGAACTTGACTTATCTTCGATGAAGAACTTTTTCAAATTCACTGTGATACATAATCCCTTGAGAGTAAGGCACGACGTGCACGTTTCGGAAATGATTCCTGTATCAAGTGCAGTGCTCTTCACTATGTATCAACTGTCAAACAACGCCGAGCTTCCCACCCGGTTTAATCTCTGGAAGGATCTTCTTAGTGGCTACACCAGCTATCAATCACAGCCATACTCCAATCAATCGGCAGGGGAACCCCACCAACCAGGGGAACCCTGCCGCGTCATGGATGAGGTTTTCAAACAATACTGGCCCACTCAATCTCCTTATTCAGTCCCAGGAGGACCACAGTATTCAATCGAAAAATCCAGGATTGCTCACAACGTTGTAATAAGGATACACGATCACTCCCCCCCCCCTCCCCGAGGGTCCAAGGGGACGTGATCGATGATTGATTGTCCAAGTTAAATGAGCAAACTCATGGTTTTGTTGCAAGCAGTGATCCACAATAGGGGCAGAAGAAACCTGATTGCGGACACGGGAGGCATGCTCACCCATCCGCGTTCTCATAACCCGAGAGGTCCGTCCAACATAGAGCAGATGGCAGGGACATTGTATAAGGTACACTACAAAAGACGATGCACAGTTAGTGTCCCATTTTTGGTAAAAGGACCATCCCGTCCTTGGATGGATCCATTCCTTTCCTTCCTGGGTAGAGGCACAATATATACAACTACCACAACAGGTATGTCTAACAGTCTGTGTGGGAGGCAAACAAGGGCGATCCACCGGGAGGGCAGATCGAACCATCATGTCTCTAAGATTTGCTCCCCGAGTATAAGCAATACGCAGGGGTTTGTTGAAACAAGGGTGTACCTTAAAATATGCCAATGTTTTCTCAGCAGTTGCACAATATCCGGGCTCAAAGTGGAATATGGCAATATTCCTACCACTGCCTCCACAGAATCACTTGAATGCCTCCTTCCAAAGGACTCATCCATCAACCAGTCACAATGCCCACAGACCAGTGCAGCTGCGATTGGTACGCCATCTATTTTGTGGTACCAAAAAAGGAGGGCTCCTTTTGGCCCATCCTCAATCTGAAGCAAGTCGGTCGTTGCCTCAGGGTACCTCATTTTCGCATGGAAACTCTGAAGTCAATGACAGCGGCGGGAGAGTTTCTAACATCTCTCGACCTCACAGAGGCGTACTTACATATTCCCATTCGAGTCGCATCAGCAGTTTCTGCGGTTTGCGGGCTCAGGGAGACACTTCCAGTTTCAGGCATTGCCTTTTGGCCTGACAACCACACCTTGCACCTTTACCAAGGTCATGGTCGTGGTAGCAGCGGCTCTACGCAAGGAAGGGGTGCTGGCCCACCCGTACCTCGATGACTGACTGGTTGATCCAGGCCAAGTCCAAGGAGGAGAGTCTGAAGGCACCAGCCAGAGTAGTCTGATCACAAACCCTAGACTCCTGAGGAAACAATCTGGCAAAGAGCAGATAGAGTATCTGGGGGCAAGGTTCGACACCAGCAGGGGCAGGATGTTCTTGCCGGCTCAGGGAGCATTCAAGCTACGGCGCCTGGTGCACCAGTTTCTAGCCATGAAGGCACCCTCCGCTTGGCATTATCTTCAAGTGCTGGGGACCATGGCGGTGACAATCAAGTTGGTGCTCTGGGCCAGGGCACACATGAGACCGCTACAGCTGTGCCATCTGGACATGCGCAGGGTCTTGAAGTGTTACCTAAAGTGCACAGCGGCCTTCTGCAAATCAGAAAGATTGTTTGTCTTATTTGGGGGACCACGGAGGGGAGAGGAGGCGGCCAAGGCTTCCATTTCCAGATGGATCAGGGAGGCTATTGCTTCGGCATATATCCAAAAGGGAAAGCTGGTTCCGGTGGTGTTCCGTGCACATTCTACATCAGCCCAAGTGGCCTCGTGGGCAGAATTTAGTCTGGTTCTGCCGCTGGATATTTGTAGAGCGGCTACTTGGTCGTCGCTGCATACTTTTTCCAAGCATTACCATTTGGATGTTCAGGCAACAGGAGATGCCGGTTTTGGAGGAGCAGTACTTCGGTCTGGTCTTGCAGGCCTCTCCCATGCTTGAACTGCTCTGTTACATTCCAGAGGAAAGGGACTGGACTGGAGGGACGCTTAGGAAAGAGTAATTAGTCCTTACCTGCTAATTAGCATTCCTGAAGGAACTCCAGTCCAGTCCCTGAACCTGCCCAGAGTTAGAGGGCAAGGTGGATGAGGCGTTGCCGGCCCGAAGCTTTTAAGTACACAAGAGCAGAGGAACATTTCGGAAGGCTCCTCGCTGAGGGGTTCTGGTGGCGCAATGGGATGAACAGGTTCAGTGCCCTCATGGTGGAATCAGTAAGGGTAAGTGCTGTATCATGTAAGCCGCCTCCTTCTCTTTGGGGTGGTGGGGGAGTGGGAAGTCTTTTCCGGGGGAGGTGGTAGTCTATAGCCCGGAGGCTGCAAGACTGGAGTTGAGGCTGAATATGTGGCATATGCCCTGTACGACTTGATCAGTACCTCCTCCAAGTTCTTTGCAGCAGTTGTTTTGACTAGTCTGTGGTCATGGCTCCACAATTATCTGCTGATGCTTCCTTGAAATTGCATCTGAGCAAACTTCCCTTGAGGAGCAGATTGCTCTTTGGAGAAGATCTGAGAAGTTGTTGAAAAAGCTTGGAGAGGCTCATCCTCAAAGGCTCCATGAAGACAAGCCTAGAAGTGGCAGTGAAGTATTCCCCCCTTCCCCACAGGTCAGGGCTTGACAAACCCCAGGCGCTAGGTTGCTATGCCGACTAAAAAATTGAACCTGGCATCTGGGGCTTGGAACACCTGCAGAATGACCAGCCCATCCCTTGCAGGCAGAATGGCTGCCTAAGGTCGTGATAATGGTGGTACCGGCTCTGACTGCCTGTGGGTACCTTATCTCCCATGGGCAGAAGAGAAGGGGATAGCCGTGCTAGCAGCAGAGATGCAAGCTGTCTGTTGCAGATGGGATAGCTTGCATATGGACTGATAGCAGTCCTCCCCTTCTCTTCCACCCATGTGAGATCAGATCTCCAAGGGACAGAACAGAAGGGGAAGCAGGCTGCCTGCAAGGGTCTGAGCCAGTCGGGGCCTGCAATAAAAAGAAAAAAACATTGGGAGGATGGGGGTGGAGTACTAGGGGGAGAGGGAAGGAGAGAGTCTGGAACAGAGAAAGTGTGTGTGTGTGTTTTGTTAAAACTTTCAATAAAAAGAAAAATCTACAAGCATTCGCTCGAGTAAAGAAATGAGCCATGATTTGCAAAATGACATAATCCATTAGCAACATAAATTACAGTCCGAAAATAAATTCACAAATCATTCTGCACGGGACCTCAATCAAATGGATGAGAAGGGACAAATGGGCACAATGCCTATTTACACACACACAGGCACCCCATCTCCATAGGAGAGACACATACCTTAGCTCCATACTACATACATACCTGTACACACACAGGAACCTCACCTCTGCACCACACATTCAGAAGCTCCCCAGCTCTGCAGCACACACACACACACACATGCATCGTTGTCCTGCACACCATTCACATAAAGGTACCCGCCACCATATCCCATGCACAGACTGGCACATCACCGTTGCACCAGACACAGACACTTGCTATCTGAAGCTATAGCTGTTACCTAAAGATGACCCACAGTGTAGGAACTCTGACACTGGTCTCGTGAGACTTAAGAATGAGACCAGCACGAGAGAACAATGAGGGGGGAGGGGGAGCATGAGGAGGTCACAAGTGATGGCTCCTAAGATTTTTGGCTGCTAAATTGGCATCATTTGTCAAGGCCTGTCCTAGGACCTTACGTGTAGCTTGGAGAGATACTCTTGGACTGCTGAGAGTCTGTGTAGGGCCTCCTCAGCCTGTGTTTCTAGATTTAAGAAGATTCAGAGCTCAACCACAACTCCCACCACAGCCTGTAAGTTCCAGAAAAGAGAAACGATGGGTCTCTTCTGAGTTACTGCTAGTTAGGGGCAACTACGGGTATTTCTCTGGGAATGTACCCATATCATGTTAGACCAATAGGTCCTAGAGATTTTAAGTCAGGAGTATGTACTGGAGTTCACAGAGCCTCTGTGAGACACCTTCCTGTGGCTCCCCTCTCAAGTGGAGTGATGGTTAAAAAAACAACTTCTATAGTGCCTCCTCACAGTCTCAGGCTATTCTACTTGTGCCTTCCACAGAGCAAGGTCAGGGGCATTAGTTCATCTACTTTGTGGTGCGCAAGTAAGGAGGATTCTTCTGGCCTATCCTGGACCTGAAGGTGGTCAGTGCCAAACTCTGTGTCCTCCATTTCTTCATGAATACCATCAGGTTAGTCATTGCATCAGTCCAGCAAGGGGAGCTTTTACTTCTCTAGGTCTTGCCAAATCATACTTTCATATTCCCATCCAAGAGCAGTGTTGGCAATTCCTCCATTTCTGCATCCTGGATTGCCATTTCCAGTTTTGGGCTCATTCTTTGGCCTGGCCATGGCTATTTGTACCTTCTCAAAGGTCATGATGGTGTTTCTGGATGACTTAGCTGATTTATTACTACTATTAAATATTTCTATAGCACTAAAAGGCATATGCAGCGCTGTACATAAACGCATAAGAGTCAGTCCCTCTCTATAAAACTCTCTCAACTTATTCAAGACAAACACTACAAACAGAGTATCAGGGTAAAACGAAGGGGAAATGGTCGTAACACACAAGATGGTAAACAGAAGAATAAGGGGGATCCAAAGGCAGGCTGGATTTGAATAGGATCAGGGATTGAGCCTGTCATAGTGACTCAGATAGTCTGCTCCTGGCATATGATGCAGCGAGACGGAATGAGTGGAGTCTGGAAATGGCAGTGGAAGAGAAGGGCACAGATAAGTGATTTACCTAATGAGTGGAGTTCCTGAAGAGGGGTATAGGGAGAGATGAGAGGTAATGAGGAGCTGTAGAATGAATGCACTTGTAGGTCAGGATATTAAAACAGGGAGCCAATAAAGTGACTTTACAAGAGGGTTTATGTAGGCATAGTGACGCTGGTGGAAGATTAGCCTTGCGACTGACTTTTGAATGGATTGAAAGGGAGAGAGATGAGTTAGTGGATGACTAGTGAGAAACGCCTTGCAATAGTCTAAAACCGTAGGTGATTAGAGAGTGGATAAGGGTCTTGGGTAGTGTGTTCAGAAAGCAAGGGATGAATTTTGTTGTTACGTTTAAAGAAAGAAATGGCAGGTTTTAACTATCTATTGGATGTGTGCAGAGAGAAAGGAGTCATTTAAGGCACACTAATGAACAGAATGCACAACTGACTGCACATTCCTACTTTTTTGGGGAGCAGGCTATCGAACTGGGTAGTTCAAGTCTGGAGTTAAGAGTTAATTTATATCTGAATGACAGTATTTAGGCTTTGAAGACTATCATAGAGCCTGATTGGATTTTATTTTCTAGATTCATAGTTCATGAAGGAGGCGATTCAGATCAAATTATTTCATGGTTCAGCTTTGTGTGCTGAAATCTTTATTGTGTTTCATTTTATACACAGTATGTTGTCACAGTTGCTGAGTTCCATGCTGTGTAATGCAGAAAAATGTTAATTCTGCGTTCTTGTTTTCTTGCAGCTAAACCTTTTGGAACTCTCTACCCCCTAACCTTCAACTTGAACTCTCCTACAAAAAGTTTAGAGTGGGTTTGAAAGCCTATTGCTTTGCTCAGACTTTCATAGGTTGTGGTGTCATGGCTTAAGGCTACCACTTCCATCATCTCTGACTTTGTTTCGCGCTACTTTTGATTTTACTTTCCTATCATTAGAAATGGAGGTCTTTTCCTTCATTTATTTATCTTTGTAAACTGTTGTGATGTCTGATGTAAAGTGCATAGTAAATTCATAAATAAATATAGCATAACATAAGTAAAAGATGACCCCACAATTGCAAGCTGAGGAAACGGGAATGATTATAGCGTTTTTATCCAGAGAGAGAAAGAGGAGGCAGGGGTGAGGTGGGTTTAGGGGGAAAGATAAGGCGCTCCATCATAGCCATATTCATTTTCAGACTGTGATGGATAATCCAGGAAGTAACATCGGACAAGCATACTCTGATATGGACCTAGATTCCTGGAGAAATTTCTAGTGTAGAAAGCTAAATCTGAGTCTCGTCAGCATAAAGATGGTACTGAAAACCATGGGAGGAAATCAGGGAAACAAGGGAGTGAGTAGAGAGAGAGAGAGAGAGGACAGGTCCCAAGACAGTCCTGAGGTACATCCTCCTCTGCTATCCCACTTTTGGTTGAAGATCCCCAGAACGTACACTGAAAATGCAATGGGAGTGAGAAGAAGAAAACTAGGAAAGAGCAGGGCATCAAGTAGCAGGTAGTGATCAACGGTGTCAAAAGCAGCAGCTAGTTCCAGAAGGATGAATATCAAGTATAAAGCCCCCTTAGATTTTGGCCAGGAACGGGTCACTGGAGACTTTGGCAAGGGCTGGTTTTTGTAGAATGTAGAGGACAAAAAACAGATTGCAGTGGATCCAGAATGGCTTGAGAAGAAAGAGTCGAGATGGCAGCAGTGAACCTCATGTTCAAATAGTTTGATAACTAACAAGGGAAGAGGGAGATGGACCGTACCTGCTCTTCCAAGTATTTGGCCCATTGAAGGTTTTCAAGTAGAGGTGTGACCACAGCATGTTTGAAGGCTGCAGGAACAGTTGCAGTGGAAAGCGAAAGATTGACAATATGAAAGAGGGAAGGGATAACAGCAGGAGAGAGAGAACTTAGTAGATGGGTGGGAATGGGATCAGAAGAGCAGCTAGTAAATATGGAGGAGAGATGATGTGCAATCCCCTCATTGGTGATTTTAGAAAAAGAAGAAAGGGTGATGGGCAGCTGGTTCATGAACTGACAAGAGGGGGGGAAGTCATTTTGGACCTAGTCCTTAGTGGTACACAAGATCTGGTGCAAGAGAGGAGATGGGTGTTGGGGCCACTTGGCAATAGCATGATCACATTTGATCTCATAAATTGAGGAAGGATGGAAAGGAAATCCACAGTTCTGCCTTTTCCCTTTCAAAAGGGAGACTATGATAAAATAAGGAAAATAGTTAAGAAAAAACTAAAAGGAGCAGCTGCAAAAGTTAAAGATTTACATCAAGCATGGGCGTTATTTAAAAATACTATCTTGGAAGATCAGACCAGCTGTATGCCACACTTTAAGAAACATTTTATTTATTTATTTAACCAGTTTTGTATACCACCTTATCCTTCAATCAAAGTGGTTGACAAGACAGCAAAGGACTTACATGTTGAGGGCATGGGAAGATCAAATACAATACGTTACAATATAAATACAGTACAAACAAATTATAATATCTCATAGTGAAACTGGATATGCAAGTTGATCAATTTAAGTTATTTGACCAAATGATTCTATGAATAAATAAGTCTTTAAAGGTAACATAAACATGGAAGGAAGCCAAAAAACTACCAGCATGGTTTAAAGGTGAGGTCAGAGAGGCTGTTGTAGCCAAAAAAGCATCTTTCAGGAAATTGAAAAAGGAGCCAAATGATGAAAACTAGAAACAACATAAGCACTGGCAAGTTTAGATGCAAGGCATTTATAAGGCAGGCAAAGAGAGAGAATTTGATGATAAAGCTTGCTGTGGAAGCAAAAACGCATAATAAAAACTTTTTCAAGTGCGTTCGTAGCAAAAAATCTGTGAGAGTCAGTTGGACCATTTTGATGATAGAGGGGTAAAAGGGGCACTAAGAGGGGACAAGGCCATAATGGAGACGCCAAATAAATTCTTTGCTTCGGTCTTTACTGAAGAAGATGTAGGGAAGTTACCCATGACTGAAGTGGTATGTAAAGGTGATGCATCAGAAGAATTGAAAGAAATATCGATAAACCGGGAAGATATATTACAACTATTTGATAAACTAAGCAGTAGCAAATCACCTGGACCGGATAGTATACATTTGAGGGTGTTGAAAGAACTTAAATTTTGAGATTGCAGACCTACTATTAGTAGTCTGTGAACTATCATTAAAATCATCTGTAGTAATCTGAAGATTGGTGAATGGTCAGTGTAATGCCAATTTTTAAAAAGGTTTTCAGGGTGATTCAGGAAACTACAGGTCGGTGAACCTAATATCAGTACTGGGCAAAATGGTAGAAACCATTATAAAGAACAAAATTTCCTGAACATGTAGATAGTAGTTGGGAGAAAGCCAACATGACTTTAGCCAAGGAAGGTAATGCCTTACTAATCTGTTTTTTTGTTTTTTTTGACGATGCGAATAAATATGTAGACATTCCTTTCTTCACTTATCAGCACGCAACCTACAAAATAGGGACAGGAGAACCACCAATTCGGGCACCCTACAAGTCCCCACCAACATTAGATCAATGAAAACAAGTACAAGTCGCAGAGCTTTCTCATTCTCTGCGCCAACACTCTGGAATCAACTCCCTTTTGAGCTGCGTCTAATCAAGGACATTACCAATTTCAGGAAGGAGCTAAAAACTCACCTATTCAAAAGTCACTACAATCAACTATGACTCTCAAGTTCAATAGAGTCGTAGCAAAGAAATCAGATAATTATACGCTTTTGAAACCGTTATATGTATAAATATGTAAATATGTATAAATATGTAAATATGTATATTGTAAATATGTGTAGCCCATTCCCCAAGACACTAACCCTGTGTGCTGTGACCTTACCCTCTGATCTAATGTATATACTATCCCCACCTCCCGGTCTTGATTTGACAACCCTCAAAAGATGGAATCGAACCGCTGCTGATCGCTGGAAGTGGCGGTATATAAGTGTGTATTAAATAAATAAATAAAGATGAGCCGGTCGATATAGTGTATCTGGATTTTCAGAAAGTCTTTGACGAGGTCCCTCATGAGAGACTCTTGGTGAAATTAAAAAGTCATGGGATAGGAAGCAGTGTACTATTGTGGATCAGAAACTGGTTAAACTATAGAAAGCAAGCAGATAGGGCTGAATGGTCAATTTTCCCAAAGAAAAAATGTGAATAGTGGAGTACCCCAGGGATCTGTGCTGGGTCCGCTGCTTTTTAGCATATTCGTAAATAACCTGGAAATGGGAATACTGAGTGAGGTAGTCAAATTTGCAAATGACACAAAATTATTCAAAGCTGTTAAAAACCCAAGAGGAGTGTGAAAAATTGCAGGAGGACCTTGATAAATTGGAAGACTGGACGTTCAAAAGGCAGTTGAAATTCAGTGTGGCAAGTGCAGGGTTATGAACATTTTCAAGAAACACAAGATACAATACGCCATATATGCAGATGATATTCCTTATCGGTCCTACAGTTCAGTCCTCCACCTCTGGGTAGTGCACCTCCTCCTGCAGCATGGAGACTGGACAAGTCAAACTTGTGACATCACCGGGTATATCTTGCTGGTCTTCTCCCATCATCCCCCAGTGTGTCCAGTCTCCATGCAGCAGGAGGATGTAGTGAGCCTAGATGCTGGGCTCACTAGTATAACAGATAAGGAGCGCAGTTAGGCTAGATAGTGTTAGGGGTTTCAAATTTTTTTTCTGGTTTATTTTTGATTCCCTATAACTTCTCTTATTTTGCTTCTGTCCCAGTTTAAAAGTATAAATAGTTTTGAAAGGACTCGGTCCTGCTTCTTTGCTATCCCCGCTCTTGCTCACCTCAGTCCGGTGTCCCATGCTGCTCTCCCCTCCTGGAACGTATGGAGGGGAGCTGGCTGCGGCTTCCCAGTTTCTCTCTGCATCGTGATGTCGGGCAGAGCAGTTCAGGCTGAAAACCCTCTCCACGATCGTTGCTCACGGCACTGGCTGAGCAGCGACGTGGATCGCAGGGCTTCTATATGGGCAGGTGAAAGATAAAATCTTTGAAGGCTGTTTGGGGACACAGCGGAATGCGCTGAGGCGAGCTAGTATCAGCTCCTGAATGGCTCTCTGCCTCATGGTGTTCGGGCAGAGCAGTTCAGTGCAAATGGCCCTCTCTGCTACCGCTGCTTACGTCAGTGTCGCGGATCGCAGGGCTCTCATTCGGACCGGCAAAATGGGGGGCACAGTGGAGAAGGTGAGTGCTCCGGTATGCCGCAGGAAGGCCTAAGCGCTCCCCTCCCTTTCGCTTAAGCGGGCAATCCCGCGGTGCGCGCGGCTGTGGATTCCCACGTTTTTTGCCTTTAGGGACGCATGGCTAGGCCTCACGCCCGCTCCATCATGGCGGATTGCTCTGGCGCCACGGCAAGCGCGCCCTTCAAGGACTGAAGAAAACAAAATAAAACAGATTAAAGAAGTTAGTTTTGTTTATTTTGACTTGTTTCGAGTTAGGTCTTGATAGTTGCAATAATTTCTCTCACCATTTATCAGAGCACCCCGGTTCCACTGTGGGTACCCTGAAATATGCCGCTTCCGAAGATATACTAGGCTCCAAGGGGTCAGTGTGCAAATTTAGTGGGAGATTGTGGTGTTCATTGCAAACTGGCTAACTTTAGCCAGATATCCCTATATAGACAAATGGCAGGTCTTGTATATCTACTGAGACAGCCTGATATTACGCGGATCGTTCAGCTGGAGAGGAGTAATTGAAGAGCTGGGTTAAAGTGACCAGGACAACTTACTCTGGTATCTTACCACTCTGAAGGGTTGTTTGAACAGCAGTCTCCCAGTTGACTTGTTTTTGGACATTCCTCATTTCTTTGGTAGCATGTTTGTGCAGCTTACTCACCTCATTTGTGGGTGTACGAAAATGTGTTGGATCTCGTTGTTTAAACGTAACTACATGTAGGCATTTTAAAGCTGCTGTGTCTGCGGCACAGTGTACATGTAGTTGGTACCATGACTCAAAGTCCAGAGTATTTCAGTCGTTCTCCTCCTCGCCCGGCCTCTGTAATGTTTCATAGACACGTCTAGTATGGTCAGTAGAATTTTCTATACTGCAAGCGAGAAGTCATTGCCGGTTACGCTACAAGGCAATCTGCGGTCGTTTCCCGTTGCGGACTAGGCAGGCATGGGTGGACTCCAAAAGCAGAAGCTAAATGACGTTCCATCCAGAGACAGGGGGCACTAGGCCATGGGGCTACAGATATTCATTTGGCCAACCACTTTACCGGGCTGCACTACAGAATTCATCTTAGTACCTTCTTTTATTCTTCTTTTACCCCATCACAGTCATTATTCCAGAGGGCAAAAGACACTGCTGTGATATGTCGATATGCTTAAGGGACGCATATGAGTTTGCGGTTGAAATTTGATTTAGAACAAGAGGCTTTCCCGCTTTTGGGGTTAGCTATGCCCATAAACGAGCTCAGATTAATGAAGGCAATGGCTGCTTCATCCTAGATCTTGGACATGCCGATGATAGTTCGGAGTTTGTTCATTTCATCACAAATTTTCCTCTTTAGGTTCTAACTTACAACGGATTATACATCAACATTTTGCAGATGTGCAAGGGATTTCCGGTCTTTAAGAGAAGAAAGCTTGGTTGCGGTGGTCGAGGGGCTGCAAGTTTAAAGAAATTTGGGTCCTACATGCCTTAGGCCACTTGCTGTGTCCTCGGTAAACCACACTGGTCCCTATCCGTGTGGCCAATGCTTGATCTGCACAATTCAAATCACAATTGGATTAGAATGTACTTTTAATGTCAAGCGAAGAAAGGGGAAATTATAACTCAATTGACCACTGATGGAAATGTTTGCACTAAACTGGTTGTGCAAGTAATTTCATTTTCTTTTTGTGTTACAGGTTAGTTCGAGTATAAAAGTTTGCCTTAAGAAAACTAGAGTTCACATGATGACTTCATTGCATTATGTGATTAGACTTAGCTGTCACGTGGTCGGTGTGCGCTCAGCTGGCTTGTTAAGTACTGAAGTTGACAATGAGAAGGTGCGCAGGTTGTGATATTGACCTCTGGTCATTTTTTGGTGTTGACAGCAATTTTCTATGATGAAGGTTTAAAAAGGTTAATGTCAACATAGTAATCAACTTGATACGCCCTGCCTTTTTAGAGCGGTCTTGAAACACAATAGCTGTAAGGCCCCCAGAATCTTAGCTACTTCTGGTAGGTGCTTCCAAAAAAAAAAATCACACGCACACGCGAATGTAGACATTAGTTCTGCCTGCAAGGCACAAACTTTGTTATATGTAAACTGCACTGATCCTAAAGAGCGCGGTATATAAGAGATACTAAATTACATAAATAAGATAATTAAATTAGTAGAGTTTAGGCAGGAGAATGCAGTCCTTGGGGGACGGTACAGTGAGTGGCATACACGGGATATAATGGACAATGTAAAAAAAAAAAAATTAAATTAAAAAATAAAATTAAAAGAAAAAAAGATTATTTTCTAGGAAACAGTTACATTCTTCGGTAAACGACGTCAACGTTTACGGGCTAGGCGATTAGTTTAATTAAATAAATAAATAAATTAAAATAAAAAGGACACATGCCTGATCATCTAAGTTGTCTGGCATTCAGGAAAACCAAGACTGCAATCACAAGGAAAAGATTCCTGAAAGCATTATTCTAACATTACAAATCTGCATTGCAGTGTTCCAAATTTTTACTACGATGTGCTTAATAATGTAAAAAAAAAAAAAAAGGAATAATGAATAATAATGATACGATATCTGTTTTTGTTTAATGGTATATGTACTTAGGAGCCCATCACAGCGATCGTTGCCTCGATGCTGCTCGCACCAGAATGATTGCTAAACAACCGGCCTTCCTGTCCGTCCCGAGGCAGGCGGATCCGGCAATGGGGGCTCTGTCCGGGAAACTGACCAACGGGTCTGCCTCTAGAACAGCCGCAGTAGCTCCTGGGGTTGACAGGTGTGAGTCTAGCAGGCTGGGGGACGCCTTACGGAAAACTGCTCGCTTAACAGTCTTGGGCGTCCTGGTTGTCCAGTAGTCTAGCAGCTGTCGGGAGCTGCGAGCAGTGGCGCTGGATTGGCTAGCATGCGAGTCAATGGTGAACAGTCACGCAGTGCGGGTTCTTTTGGACAACGCGGCGATGGTGGCTTTGATTAACGGTCAGGGTGGCACAGGTGGTGCAGCCGTGGAAGTAGAAGCAGAGGCTCTCCTCGTTTAGGTGGAGCCGCGGCTGCTGGCAATCTCGGCGGCACACATTGCGGGGACGGACACTGGGTTGGCAGATTGTCTCAGCGGGGTTCGAGTGGCTGCCGGGGTATGGGAGCTTCATCTGCGGATGTTTGCTCAGATAGTCAGCAGGTAGGGGCCTCCAATTGGGGGTCTTCTGGCTACCTTCAGTAGGCCAAGTTGAGTAGTTTGGTGGCAGAAGGCGAGAGACGTTTCAGTGAGGATCAATGCTCGGAGGCAACAGGGGCTTTCATCCGGTCTTCTCTGTCTTCCTCGGTGGGCGCTAATAGGATGTGTGGTTCAGCGCATTGAGGCACATTGGGGAAGAGTGGCATTGATGCAACAGTTCCACATTGCTTTGGACCAGGAAGAGGTCCACTTCGTTAGCGTACGTACACATGTGGCGCATTTGGGGAGAATTGGTGCTCGCAGCTACAGGCTACGTTCCCATCTTTTCGTTCCTGCGGTGTTAAATTTTTTCTACAGAATGTTTTTTTGACAAAGGTCTGGTAGCCAGTTCTCTAGGGGGGGTCTGGCTAACGGCGCCTTCGTGCTTTCCAGGAAAAGACCATGGATTTCTTTAACTTCTTACGTCGACGTGGCTCGTTCCTGACAGCAATTTCTGGGCTACAGCTTTATCGCAGGATGTTGGTACCTCCGTAGGATCTCTCCCTAATCTTGGGGCGTGGACTAGGGAGGCCTTTGGGCCTTTACGTTCCGCTTCCGTTGAGGCTCTAACCTTACAGACAGTGTTCTTGGCGACCTTCGGTTTGGCAAGTCGAGTTTCAGAGTTACAGGTATAGTCCCGTAGAGAGCCGGTTGTGTCTGGCTCTAGAAATACAGTGGATTGGCAGCGAGGGCCGTTCTTCTTGGCCCATGGTATTTTCTCCTCTGTCATTGAATCAGGCAGTTTAGTTGCCAGTTTTGAGACCTATGGTAGAACTCCCTGAGCGTAGCCTACATCCCTTGGACATTAGGTGAAGTCTGCGTCAGTATTTCGTAAGTCTCATCGTTTGCTCGTCCAGTGTGGCGGGTTACGTAGGGGAGAAGCGGCAGCTAGGGCTTGTTGCCCTGGTGAGGTCAAGAGGCAATGGTTTCTGAAGCGGCTCTTTTCGGCTGGGCCCAGGGAGCCGTAACGTCAGGAGATCTTTCTAGGGCGCCCATTTCCAGTGGGGTTGCGGGCTTGCTCTTCTGGTGCACTTGCGACGCTTGGTGCAGGGCACAGTGTAGTTTCGCCAGTGAAGAGGGTCCGAGCGGATCCTCGGTCATTTCTTCATCTTTTCAGTAACATCTATTGTCTAGAGGTGCAGGCCGTGAACGGTGCCTGTTCAGTTCAGTGCTGTGGTGAGCCGGTTGAAAAGGTCCCTTCCGATGCTTACTGCTCTGTTAGACCCCAGAGGTGGAGGACTGAACTGTAGGGCCGATAAGGAAATGGAAATTACACTTACCTGGTAATTGTTGTTCCTTGAGGGAGTACAGTTCGGTCCTCATTCCCGCCCGGGGATGAACAATTCAGACTCGAGGCATCGGTTTTGGAGGGGGTTTCCGGTTCGTAAGGCGGCAACGGGTTCTGATTGATCGGTAATCGCGGGAGCATCCTTTCTTCCTATGATCTTCCTTAGTCTTCTTTCCTTCTTCCTGTCTGTCTTTCTCTGATTTGGGCGCAGGAGGAGAGGGGCAAGGAGAAGGGTGTTTTTTCTGCCCTTTATCTTAGGGCACTGTAGTTTAAAAGTTAAAGTTTAAGCATAGCATTGTGATTGATGTCTTACCTCATCATTTGTTGCTCCTTTGAGTCTGCTTTGTCAGTAGGTCACTGGGGGATGATGGGAGAAGACCAGCAAGATATACCCGGTGATGTCACAAGTTTGACTTGTCCAGTCTCCATGCTGCAGGAGGAGGTGCACTACCCAGAGGTGGAGGACTGAACTGTACTCCCTCAAGGAACAACAATTAGCAGGTAAGTATAATTTCCATTTATGGCCTACACCCCAATACAGATAGATAGACACCCCAGACCTTACCACTATGTCAACATGCCTCCATGAAATTATAACCTGGCTCTCCAACAATGTCAACATCAAGAAGACTGAGGCAATAATCATCACAAGGAACACAGATTTCACCCCTCCTGCCACAAAATTGCCAGTAACCAGATGATAATAAAAGATGAAGTCCACTGCCTTGGGGTCATCCTTGCCAAGCATCTCAACCTATAAGCCCACATCAATAAGAGGGAGGAGTAGCCTAGTGGTTGGGGCAAGGTACTTCAGGCCGGAAGGTCGGGGGTTCAAATCCCACTAGAGGACAGCAACTTTGGGCCGGAAGGACTGGGGTTTCTAGTCCCACAGATGCTCCTTGTGGTCTTGGGCAAGCCACTTAACCCTCCATTGCCCATGTTCCCTGTAAGTATTAGTGTATGTGTCTCATATCCCCGCGTGTTAAATGTATCCCCCAATTGTGTTGTGACCGCTTTGATTGAAGGATAAGGCGGTATACAAAACTGTCTAAATAAATAAATAAATAAAGACCTCCAAATCTGCTTTTCACAAACTTGCATCTATAAGAAGATTAAAGCCTCTCCTTAGTCAAGAACACTTCCGCACTGTAGTTCAGTCCATCATAACACCAACACTGGACTACTTCAGTGCTCTCTTTCAAGGACTGCCCAAACAAACTATCCAACCACTGCAACTAGCCCAAAATACTGCCACCTGAACCATCGTGGGATCATCTCAATATGACCATATAACTCCCCTCCTATTCCAACTCCACTGGTTGCCAATTTCTTCGAGCCAAGTATAAATCAGCCCTTACCATCTTCAAAATCAAATATAACAGCTAGTATCTTGCAGGAATTCATATGTACCAAACCCAAAAGCAGATCTGAGAGAATCAGTAATATTAACACCATACCTACTGTACACCCAACCTGTTCACAAAGGCCAAAAATTCCACTGCAAGGAGGGTTTTCTCTCTTTCCACCCCATCTATCTGGAACTCCCTCCTGACCAAATTAAGAACAACTACAGACTTAAAGAACATAAGAACATAAGATATGCCATACTGGGTCAGACCAAGGTCCATCAAGCCCAGTATTCTGTTTCCAACAGTGGCCAATCTAGGTCATAAGTACCTAGCAGTTTCCCCAAGAGACATAAGTTCCACAATGCTTGTACTGGGTCAAGCATTGATATCTTCGGTCACTTCTTAGTAATGGTTTATGGACCTTTCCTCCAGGAACTTGTCCAAACCTTTTTTAAACCCAGCTACACTAACAGCCTTTACTACATCCTCCGGTAACAAATTCCAGAGTTTGATCACATGTTGAGTGAAAAAATATTTTCTTTTATTAGTCTTAAATAGTTTACCCTGTAGCTTCATTGCATGTCCCCTAGTCCTTTCTATATTCTGATAACGTAAACAGTCGATCTGCGTTTACCCGTTCCACTCCGTTCATTAATTTATAGACTTCTATCATATCTCCCCTCAGCCGTCTCTTTTCCAGGTTAAAGAGCCCTAACCTTTTTAGCCTTTCTTCATAGGAGTATCCTTCCATCCCCTTTACCATTTTGGTGGCTCTTCTCTGTACCTTTTCTAAAATCGCTATATCCTTTTTAAGATACGGCGACCAGAATTGCACACAATATTCAAGGTGCGGTCTCACCATGGAACGATATAGAGGCATTATAATATCTTTTGTTTTATTTTCCATTCCTTTCCTTATCATATCTAGCATTCTATTTGCTCTCTTGGCCGCCGCTGCACACTGGGCCGAGGGTTTTAACATGGTATCCACAATGACGCCTAAATCGTTTTCCTGGCTGGTGGTTCCTAATGTGGACTTTCGGAAGGACTTTCGGAAACAGCTCCAGACCCTCCTCTTCATCGAGCACTTCAATGAACCCACCTATCTTTACAGCATTACTCTGATCTAGTGCCCACACTATATGATCTATTGCTTATACATCACCTGTACATAATTCATGTTTTAGCGCTCCAAGTTCCCCCATCCCTTTGCATGCTATAAAGTTGTCCACATTGTGGAACCTGTGTCTTTTTGGGAAACTGCTAGGTACTTTTGACATAGATTGGCCACTGTTGGAAACAGGAAACTGGGCTTGAGCGAGCTTGGTCTGACCCAATATGGCATATCTTAAGTTCTTATGTGTTAGTGTAGCTGGGTTTAAAAACGGTTTGGACATATTCCTGGAGTAAAGGTCCATAAATCATTATTAAAGAGAACCCAGGTAATCCACTGCTTGCCCCCAATACAAGCATTATGGAAACTGGGGTTTTTTTGGGGGGTAACTGCTAGGCACTTGTGACCTGGATTGGCCACTGTTGGAAACAGGATACTGGGTTTGATGTACCTTGATCTGACCCAGCGGTTAAGAATGTGAGACCTCCAGTGAGACCAGTGGTGCTGGCCTGGGACTCGAATTTAGTCCTGGAGGCGTTGGCGGGAGTTCTCTTGGAAGACCGCTTTTCTAGTAGCCTTGTGTTCGGCAAGGCGAATCTCCGATCTGCAGGCGCTTTCCTGTAAGGAGCCATATATTCTGTTTTTGGCAGGCAAAGTCTTGCTGACTAGCTAACCAGCTCCCCCTGGTGTCAGACTCAGTGCTCTATCGCAGCAGGCTTCCATCTGCGGAGCATATGTGTCCAGAGCCTCTATTCGGTGGCTCCAAGGAGAGTCTTGCCCAGAAAGGGGGGGGGGGGCTCTTCAGCCGAGGGAGTGAAGTTGGAGTCGGCAGCGGCATACTTGGCAGATGCCTTTTATGATCTGGTGCGGATTTCGGTGAAGTCCATGGCGTCGGTAATTGCCGCAAGGAGGTTTCTCTGGCTGAGAAGTTTGGGCGGCGGACGCATCCTCTAAAGCTCGCCTTAGTAAACTCCCGTATAAGGGCAGGCTGCTCTTTGGGGAAGCCCTGGAAAAGATTGTAAAGGATCTGGGGGATTCCAAAGGGGATGGGCTCCCAGCGGACTGGCCGAAAGGTTCAAAATGGCATTTATGTTCTTAGGGAACAGAGTGAAGAAGGGGAGGCAATTAGATTTGCTGGAGAAGTCAAGGGAAGACACAGCCCTTTGAATTTGGCAGCTAGAGTGGCTGGGGTTGGTGACCTTCTACCTAAGAGCAGCCTGATACCTTCCCAGGACTTGACTGTTTCGGAGCTTGGTTTAACATGCTTCTGGATAAGATTTTCCTTATGCCAGGATCAGCTCCCCAGGCATGGGACCCACCTCGACCCTGGAACTGGTCCCTCGGGCCATGGTGCACATACACCCTCTTTAGAAGTACCTGCTGTCTCTGTAGTACCCCTGCTCTCAACTGTTTGACCACATTCTACCTCTTCCCATGAAGATCAAGGATCAATTTACATAGTGGTTGTAGTCTCGCCATTGGACAGTCAGGATGCCTCTGGTAGCATTGAATTGGGTGATAGTTATCACATATACCATCCTGCAGAGCGGGGGGGAATGCTTATTGTTTAGGTCAGATGGTCCAGGGACATAGGTCCCCACTGAAGACCTCTTGGTCAGTCAACTGTTTGGAGACTAGGGCAATCCGAAAGTTTCTAGCCCCTTTTTGGCAGGCAAAGTGTTCTAGTGTTTTTGGGCAATGCCATGTTGGTGGCATATCAACAAGCAGGGTGAAAATCGCAGTGCTGGAGTGGCTTATAAGGTGGTGGAACATCTGATTGCCCTGTCTGTAGCCCACATGGCAGGGATTGACAACATGCAAGCAGATTTATGAAGTTGAAACACAGTGGATCCCGGTGAGTAGTAGCTGAGTCCTTACATGTTCAATCTCATAGCAAGTAGGTGGGGCCTTCCAGTGTTCTACCTGATGGCCAATTGGAAAAACCCCAAAGTGGGGAACTTTTTCATTTGCAGTAGAGCCTTCAAGGAGAGTGTCCAATGTAATGCCAATTTTAAAAAAGGGTACCAGCGGTGATCTGGGAAACTACATACCAGTGAGCTTGACGTCTATACTGGGCAAAATGGAAGGTACCATTATAAAAAAACAAAATTACTGAACATATGGATAGTTGTGGCTTATTGGCAGGAAGCCAACATGGATTTAGTCAAGGAAAGTCTTATCTCACTAATCTTATTTCGAAGGTGTGAATAAACAGGTAGATAAAGTGAGCCATTTGGTGTATCTGGATTTTCAGAAAGCCTTTGACAAGGTCCCCCATGAAAGATTCTTGTGGAAATTAAAAAGTCATGGGATGAGAAGCAGTGCACTGTAGTGGATTAGGAACTGGTTAAAAGACAGAAAAGAAAGAGTAGGGCTAAATGGCCAATTTTGTCAATGGAAAAGGGTAAATAGTGGAGTACCCCAGGGATCTGTGCTGGGCCTGCTGCTTTTTAGCATATTTATAAATGACCTGGAAATGGGAATAATGAGTGAGGTGATCATATTTTCAGATGACACAAAAATATTCAAGGTTCTTAAAACACAAGAGGATTGTGAAAAATTGCAAGAGAACCTTGAAAAATTGGGAGACTAGGTGTCCAAATGGCAAATGAAATTTAATCTAGACAAGTGCAAAGTTTATGCACTTAGCAAAGAACAATCCAAGTTACAGTTACACAATGCATTAGGAATTGCCACCCAGGAAAAGGATTTGGGTGTCTTTGTTGATAGTATATTGAGACCCTCTGCCCAGTGTGCAGCTGTGGCCAAGAAAGCAAATCATAGGAATCATAAGAAAAGGAATGGAGAATAAAACCTCAATTGTACTGTCTAAATACTGTTAAATGTTATCTCATTTGTACTGCCTAAATACAGTTAAGTAACTGTACTGTGTAATTGTTTACCCTAATGTTAAATGTAACCCTCCAATTGTGATGTGACGTGACCACCTTGATTGAAGGAAAAGGTGGCATACAAATCTGTCTAAATAAAGCAAAGGATATTATAATGCCTCTGTATTGCTCCATGGTGCAACAAACCTTGAATATTGTGTGCAATTCTGGTCATGATATCTTAAAAAGGATATATCCGAATTCAAAAAGGTACAGAGAAAAGCGACCAAAATGGTAAAGATGACAGAAGGATATCCTTATGAGGAAGAACTTAAAAGTTTAGGGCTCTTCAACTTGGAAAAGAAACGGCTGAGGGGAGATAGGATAGAGGTCTATGAATGGAGTGGCATGGGTAAATATTAGATCTGTTGTTTACGCCTTTAGAAAGTAGAAAGGCTAGGGGGGACACAATGAAGCTACAATGTGGCATATTTAAGACCAATCAAAGAAAATATTTTTTTCACTCAGTGTGTAATCAAACTCTGGAATTTGTTACTGGAAGATGTAATAAAATCTGTTAGTGTAGCTGGGTTCAAAACAGGTTTGGACAAGTTCTTGGAGGGAAAAGTCCATAAACCACTATTAAAGAGGATTGGGGAAATCCATTGCTTATCCCTGGAACAAGCAGCATGGAATGTGTATATCTTTGGGAACCCGAGAGGTACTTGAAACCTGGAATGGCCACTGTTGGAAACAGGATATTGGGCTTGATGGACCCTTGGTCTGACCCAGTATGGCATATGTTATGTTATGACCTGCAGGTAGCAGGCTTGGTTGCCCTGCTTCATATATGGCTTCAGGGGACACTTCTATATGTCTTTCCCCTGTGGTCCTTGGTGCTGTCTTCTATGCAGGATTCGATCTTGCCCGGGTTTGGTGATTTTGATGACCCCCTCCAGATTGCCTGCACAGTTTATGGTACTTGGATATTCTGAGCCTGTTGGTGGAGCCCCACTTTAGTAACCTCAAGGGAGAGGCCTTCTTCAGTTAGGCCCCCTGGTAATGTAGAATCCCTCTTCTTTCTTGCTCAAGGTCTGGCTCTTGAGAGGGGTCGGCTGGCCAAGAAAAGCTATTCGGAAGTGATGGTAGATACCCCGCTTAAGGCCAATAGGTTTCTACTTCCTTAGCCTATGTGAGGGTTGGGAGAGTTTGAGAGGTGGTATGCTTGTCAGGCTCTTGAAGCCAGGAAGGCAGTTATAGTCACTATGTTGTCCTTGCAGTCTGACCTGGACCAGAGTTTGGCCCTGAACTCTCAAGGTTTAAGTAGTGGCCTTAGCATGCTATCGGGGCAGGTTCAAGGTAAAGCCTTTGCAGCACTCTGTCTCCTTCTTTCTGAAGGGAGTAAAATACATCTGTTCCCCAGTGGCATCTCTTTCTGGTGCTAAAAGCACTTAAAGGTCCTCCTTTTGAGCCCATTTGTAAGTTTCCCCCCTCCCCAGGATTTGACCCTTGAGGTGGTTTTCTGGGTGGCTATTGCGTCTGCCAGGCCGGTGTCAAAGCTGCAGGCTTTGTCCTGCAGAGAGCTCTTTTTGATCCTCTTGTTTGTCTCCTTGAACGCGACCATCCTTTCTCCTGAAGGTGTTCTCCTTTCAGGCAGCCCTCATTTTGTGTGTGTGTGTTCGGGGTGTGTGTGTGTGTTCGATGTGAGGAGGGTGGTGTTCAGATACTTTGGAGATAACCAATTCTGTTTGTAGTTGAACCATTTCTTTATTGACCTCTTTGGTGGTCCAAGGATGTCCTCGATTTGCCCACTTGAGTTAAGGAGGCTATTGGTTCAGCAAACTTTGACTGGAAAGCAAATATCAGAGGGAGTTGGCACTCTCTACTAGGGCACAGGTGTCGTCCTGGGCAGTCTTCAGAGGACATCTGTAAGGCAGCTACTCGGTCGTTTCTGAGCACCTTTATGAAATGCTGCAGGTTGAATGTGGAAGCAAGAGCAGATGGCAGAGCAGGATTCAAGGAAAGAAAATGATCAGGTATGTAAAATTTCTCCTTTGAAACCATAATTGTTTTTTTCTTCTCTAAATTTCAATTTCTGGCTAGGAATTGATGTACAAATGTTTAACTGTGATTTGAATTTTTTAATTTTTGTGCTGCAGGGGTTCTGTTTCAGTTGTACCAGCTTCCTTTCCTCCATGCTGCTATTTCATACTCTGGGTATCTCCTCTCTGGTTTCAGCTGTACGCAGCCCCAGTTGAGTTGTGGTGGGCACATTGCTGATTGAACCATATAGATGTGAAACTTTTTATATTATCTGAAAACTACATAAGTTACCTTTTGGAACCATCATGAGCCTCACTTCATCTTTCCTATCGCTGTCGCAATTTTGCCACTGTTGCTGCCGCCACCCTTGCTGTAGCCTTTTACGAGCAGGTCTCAACAAATTCTCATTGAATCTATGAGCCAGTTCAAAACTTAGGAGCCAGCAGCTGAGACCTCTGCCCCAACCCCTCTCAACATTGTCCCAGTGAAGTTTTGATTGGGGAGGAGGGAAATTGCTTCCAAGATCAGCAGCAGCTCTTTTAGAAACTGAGTTACCAAGGCTCACTCTGTCTATTGGCAAAGAACGTTTGCAGTATATTAGTCCCTTAAGGTGTCTCTGCACATCATTGACAAAAACCAGCAGTCTCCCTTCAAGTATGCTGTCAGCTATGTGACCGTACCCACTTGATAGATGAGGTAAAGAAGCAGTTGCTGTTTTTCTTCACATTTCACCATCATCTGGATCCCAACCAGTCTTTGTCTTTAATTACCCCTCTTCACACCCCAAGCTTTACCCAGTTTCTCTCCATACCACTCCCACCCCCACCTTTCAAGTTTCAGAGCCTACTACCTATGTATCTCATATTTGTTTGTGACTGCAAACAAGGACATTTGTAGCTAAAAACGTGTAAGAGAGTCAGTTGGACCATTAGATGAAAGAGGGGTAAAGGGGGGCACTAAGAGGGGATAAGGCCATAGCGGAGAGACTGAATGAATTCTTTGCTTCGGGTCTTTACTGAGGAAGATGTAGGGATGGTGTCCATGACTGAAATGATATTTAAAGTGATGCCACAGAAGAATTGAAAGAAATATTGATACACCAGGAAGATGTATTATGACTATTTGATAAACTGAAGAGTAGTAAATCACCTGGACCGGATGGAATACATCCAAGGGTGTTGAAAAAACTGAAATATGAGATTGAAGACCTACTATTAGTAATCTGTGAGCTATCATTAAAATCATCTGTAATACCTGAAAATTGGAGGATGGCCAAAGTAACGCCAATTTTTAAAAAGGGTTCCAGGGATGATCCGGGAAACTACAAACCAGCGAGCCTGATGTCAGTACCGGGGAAAATGGTAGAAACCATTATAAAAAACAAAATTACTGAACATGTAGATAGTCATGGCTTAATGGGAGACAGCCAACATGGCTTTAGCCAAGGAAGGTCTTCTCTTACTAATCTGTTATGTTTTTTGAAGGTGTGAATAAACAAATACACTTTATCAAACAACTCATCTTTGTCTATCTGGATTTTCAGATAGCCTTTGACAAGGTCCCTCATGAGAGACTCTTGGCAAAGTTAAAAAGTCATGGGATAGGAGGCGGTGTACTATTGTGGATCAGGAATTGGTTAAAAGATAGAAAGCAGAGGGTAGGGCTAAATGGCCAATTTTCTGAATGGAGAAAAGTGAATGGCGTGCCCCAGGGATATGTGCTGGGTCTGCTTTTTTTCGTAAACGAACTGGAAATGGGAATAACGAGTGAGGTAGTCAAATTTGCAGATGACACAAAATTATTCAAAGCTGTTAAAAAAACAAAAAAAACCACCCCAAAAAACCATGAGGATTGTGAAAAACTGCAAGAGGACCTTGATAAATTGAAAGACTGGGCATCTAAATGGCAGATGAAATTTAATGTGGACAAGTGCAAAGTTATGCACCTAGGAAAGAACAACCCAAACTATGATTACACGATGCAAGGTTCCACATTAGGAGCCACCACCCAAGAAAAAGATTTAGGCATCATCGTGGATAACATGTTGAAATGCTCTGCCCAGTGTGCAGCGGCAGCCAAAAGAGCAAATAGAATGCTAGGTATGATAAGGAAAGGAATGGTAATAAAACAAAGGATATTATAATGCCTCTAATGTTCTATGGTGCGACTGCACCTTGAATGATAGAAGTCTATAAATTAATGAACAGAGTGGAACGGGTAAACGTAGATCGATTGTTTACCTTATCAGAATATAGAAAGACTAGGGGACATGCAATGAAGCTACAGGGTAAACTATTTAAGACTAAGACTAATAAAAGAAAATATTTTTTCACTCAACGTGTAATCAAACTCTGGAATTTGTTACCGGAGGATGTAGTAAAGGCTGTTAGTGTAGCTGGGTTTAAAAAATGTTTGGACAAGTTCCTGGAGGAAAGGTCCATAAACCATTATTAAGAAGGGGCCCAGGATATCAATGCTTGAACCAATACAAGCATTGTGGAACCTGTGTCCCTTGGGGAAACTGCTAGATACGTATGACCTAGATTGGCCACTGTTGGAAACAGAATACTGGGCTTGATGGACCTTGGTCTGACCCAGTATGGCATATCTTATGTTCTTATGAATATTGAGTGCAGTTCTGGTTGCCATATCTTAAAAAGGATATAGCATTATTAGAAAAGGTTCAGAGAAGAGCCACCAAAATGGTAAAATGTTGGAAGGATACACATATGAAGAGAGGCTAAAAAGGTTAGGGCTCTTCAACCTGGAAAAGAGACGGCTGAGGTGAGATATGATAGAGATCTATAAATTAATGAATGGAGTGGAACGGGTATACGTAGATTGATTGTTTATGTCATCAAAATATAGAAAGACTAGGGGACATGCAATGAAGCTACAGGGTAATCTATTTAAGACTAATAAGAGTATTTTTTCAGTCAGTGTATAATCATCTCTGGAATTTGTTACCGGAGGATGTAGTAAAAGCTGTTAGTGTAGCCAGGTTTGAAAAAAGGTTTGGACAAGTTCCTGGAGGAAAGGTCCATAAACCATTATTAAAGAGGTCCCAGGATATCTCCTGCTTTCCCCAATACAAGCATTGTGGAATCTGTCTTTAGGGGAAACTGCTAGGTACTTGTGACCTAGATTCGCCATTGTTGGAAACAGGATACTGGGCTTGATGGACCTTGGTCTGACCCAATATGGCATATCTCATGTTCTTATGCCAAAGAAAGTGTACTTGCTGTTTCCCTACTGTGATCCAGCTCTCTGCAAACCTGAGCTACACTGCAGGAAGTTCGGGTTGGTCTGTATGACCAGTCCAAACTTCCTGCACCTTGCTACTCACGTTTGCACAGTATCAAATCGGTGGGCAAGGAACCAAGTGTGCTTTCTTCAGCAACTTTCTAGAAGCCTTGGACCAACTAGGATACAAACAAATACAAGATCCCACCCACAACAAGGCCAATACTAGACCTGGTATTCCTACCCATGGGAGCAAAGAGCCTACACTAAAAATAACACATGTTCCCTGGTCAGACCATTATATGATACAATTTACTTTCTACCTAACGACGAAACCTGATACTCCACAAATGGGAACAAAAACTCAACATGGAAAGAAGTTCCAGAAATTCGACAAAGAAACCCTAGTAAAATCAATCATAAAACATGTAAACACGGACAACACAGACCTGGACATCCTGATAAGCCAATGGAACGAAGGAATCAAAACAATCTCAGAGCTAAAAACGAAAGATCCAAAGAATGCAACCAAAATAAGAACCAAATCCGAGCCCTGGTACACAACAGCTTTAAATAAAATGAAGAAGGACCTCGGGAAACTTGAAAAGGGATGGAGAAAATCAAAGACCCCCGAATGCAAAACAGAATCTGACTTTCCTCACT
Organism: Ichthyophis bannanicus; assembly: GCA_033557465.1. Classification (NCBI taxonomy): domain Eukaryota; kingdom Metazoa; phylum Chordata; class Amphibia; order Gymnophiona; family Ichthyophiidae; genus Ichthyophis; species Ichthyophis bannanicus. The sequence goes on along the minus strand of CM066032.1, from coordinate 1,851,973,213 downwards.
AAATACAAAGAAGAAATCAACACCGCAAAGAAAAACCATTACACCAAAATACTCAACGAGGCGTTGAACAGACCAGACCAAGAGAATTATTCGAACTTGTCAAATCCCTGACCAAAACTACCCAGGATGATAGCCCCAACAACGATATAAAGGCACAAACTTTAGCTGACCATTACGCCAGCTAACTTAACCCACCAGCAACAAGAAACCCCACTCAAACTCAGACTACGAACACCACCCCACACCCAAGCACAACGGCGATGGACAGCAAAGAGGAATGGGACTCCTCCTACACCATTGAGTCCAGACAAATAATAAACATAATCACAAGCCTGAACCCACAACATAGAAACATAGAAATATGATGACAGAAAAAGACCACATGGCCTATCTGGTCTGTCCTTCCATATCAACAACTACAACAGTCCCCTTTTTACCTTTAGAGATCCTCTGTGTTTGTCCCATGCTTTTTTGAATTCAGTTACTGTCCTCATCTTTACCACGTCCACTGGGAGACTATTCCACGGATCCACTACTCTTTCCGTAAAGAAATATTTCCGCATATCACTCCTGAATCTATCTCCCTTCACCCTCATCCCATGTCCCCTTGTAGCAGAACTTGCTTTCAATTGAAAGAGGCTCTCTCCCTGAACATTTATGCCACGGAGGTATTTAAACATCTCAATCATATCATCTCTATCCCGCCTTTCCTCTAAGGTGTGGAGGAGTGGCCTAGTGGTTGGGGCAAGGTATTTGAGGCCGGAAGGTCGGGGGTTCAAATCCCACTTAACCCTCCATAGCCCATGTTCCCTGTAAAATAGTTATTTCCAAGTTATAATGCCCTGTTCAATGTAATTTCAGTTTGTTCAATGTAAACCGCACTGATGCAGAATAGCACGGTATATAAGAGAATGTAAATAATAAAATAATAAATAATATTAAGATCGTTCAGTCTGTCCTCATATGCTTTATAATGAAGACCACTAATCATTTTAGTAGCCACCCTCTGCACAGACTCCATCCTGTTCACATCCTTTTGAAGGCGCGGTCTCCAGAATTGCACACTATACTCCAAATGAGGTCGCACCAAAGACTTATACAGAGGCATTATCACCTCCCTTTTTTCTGCTAGCCATTCCTCTCCGTATGCACCCAAGCATCCTTTTAGCTTTTGCCGTCGCCTTTTCTACCTGTTTAGCTACTTTAAGATCATCAGACACAACCACGCCTAGGTCCCGCTCTTCTTTAGTGGGCAAAAGTACTTCACCCCCTATACTATATTGCTCCCTTGGATTGCTGCTGCCCAAATGCATGACCTTACATTTTTTAACATTAAATCCCAGCTGCCAAATTCTAGACCATTCTTCAAGTTTAGCTAGATCCCTCCTCATGTTATCTACACCTTCCTGGGTTGTCTACTCTATTGCAGATTTTGGTATCATCCGCAAAGAGGCAAACCTTACCCGACAGCCCTTCCGCTATATCACTAACAAAGATGTTAAATAATCGGACTAAGGACAGATCCCTGGGGCACACCACTGGTGGTATCCTTCTCCTCAGAGTGAGCTCCATTTACTTGTACTCTTTGTCGCCTCCCACCCAACCAATTTCTAACCCAAGCAGTATCTTTAGGGTCCATCCCTAGGGTGCTCAGTTTGTTTATAAGTCGCCTGTGAGGAACAGTGTCAAAGGCTTTACTGAAATCTAAATACACCACATCTAGGGCTCTCCCTGGTCATCCATTCAAAGAAATCAATCAGATTTGTCTGACAAGACCTGCCTCTGGTGAATCCATGCTGCCTCGGATCCTGTAATCCGCTGGACTCCAGAAACTTCACTATTTTCTCTTTCAGCAGCGTTTCCAATAATTAACTCACCACCGAAGTTAAACTAACCGGCCTGTAGTTTTCAACCACATCCTTACTTCCGCTTTTGTGTAAAGGCATAATCCCCATTAGACCCTTGTCCACCAGCTAGGATCAAGTCAACAAAAGAAGAAATTGCCCATTACATAAACCACATAATAAATCAATCGCTGCAGCAAGGATCCATGCCAACAGAGCTCAAAAGATCACTCATTAGACCTATACTAAAAAACAAAACACTCAAGAAGGACGACCCATCCTCATACTGGCCCATCTCAAGCATATCATTCATAGCCAAGACCATCGAAAAAGCAGTCCAGCAACAACTACAAGATCACATTGATGCCAGTAATGCAGTCGACGACCAGCAATATGGCTTCCGGCAATATGGGGTAGAAACCCTACTAGTGCTCCTTGATAAAATATATAAAGGCATTGAAGACAATAAGAAAATGTTCATATTAATTTTCATAGATATATCTGCGGCTTTCGATACTGTAAATCACTGGACCCTCATCAACAGGCTGGAGTCCATAGGAATAAAAGGAACCCCCCCTAAAATGGTTCAGATCCTACATCACCAACAGAATGCAACAAGTTCACTTCAATCGAGAAACTTCAGAGGCATTCCCACAAACACAGGGAATACAGCAAGGCTCTGCGTTGTCCTCCCTGTTGTTCAACCTATACATGAAACCTATCTAAGATTTTTCAGAAACACAAGATCAATTACCAAATGTATGCGGAAGACATAATGCTATATTCTCAACTGGACACACACAACCCGAACTATAACCATCTAGAAGAATGCCTCAAGGAAACACAAACCTGGCTTCAACAGAATAACATGTCCATAAACCACAAGAAAACTGAAGTAATGTTCATCTCCAAAATCAGGACTTCAACCCCCCTCAACCATCACCATGAACAATAACTCATATAACAGCAAAAATGAGATAAAATACCTAGGAGTAACATTCGACAAAAACTTCAAAATTGAAAAACACCTAAGATTACTGAACCGGGCAATATTCCACAAACTAAGAATCCTCCAACCTCTACGCAACATTGAGCAGTCCAATTTCAGAACAGTAGCACAAACGCTCATCACACCTCACCTAGACTACTGCAACGCCATTCTCCAAGGACTACTGAAAAAATCCCTCAACATACTACAAATGATGCAAAATGTCACAGCCTGGATCATAATGAAGCGACAACTATCTGACCATATCACACCAATACTAATGGAACTACACTGGCTTCCTATTACTGCCCGCATAAGATACAAAATAATAGTAACCACATTCAAACTAATACACAACATACCTCTCCACGCTTATCGCAGCTCAACCACATAACAGAAGCAGAAGAATGCACAACCTAAACACCCTACATGTCCCACCATCCATCCGCACTGTCAAAATTTCCACAAGTAACAGAACCTTTACCTACATTGCTCCCACACAATGGAATAAGCTACCAGACACACTAAGAGCAAACAACGACCTGCAAGATTTCAGGAAAAAACTAAAAAAACCTACCTATTCCAGGAATACTACAACATAACATAAAACAAAAGCAGAAAGAATCTCTTCTCTCAGCGCATCACAATAAAACTCCATAGAACTTATGTCTGTAAACAGCTCACCTTGTATAACTACAACTGTAATTAGTTACATAGTAACATAGTAAATGATGGCAGATAAAGACCAGTATGGTCCATCTAGTCTGCCCAGTAAGATAGCAAGAGTAGGTGCACCTGCCGCTCTGTGCAGGCCACCCCTCCCCATGTCTTTGTTTAGGGGTGAACCCACCGCTCCATGTATGACACCCCTATTTGTTGAGAATTAGATAGTTAAGTTTAAATGAAACTGTAGATAGTCCAAGCTTTATTTAGTTTAAATGTAACTGTAAATAGTCCAAGCTGTAATTAGCTCACGCTGTATAATTGAAACTGTAAATAACCCAAGCTGTACAAACCAACCGCATAAATGCAACTGTAAATACTCCAAGCTGTATAAATTCAATTCACCGAAATGCAGATGTAGATACTTTGATTCTCCTAAGAAATTGTTTGCTGTGCTAAAATGTAATGTTAAACTGCTACTGATCGCTGGAAGAAGCGGTATACAAATGTAACCAAATAAATAAAATAAACTCCAGAAAAAGATTTAGGGGCATGAAACACTAGGTGCTATGACAACTTAGTGCTCAGAATTTATCGAGGCCTGGTCTAAGGGGCTGCCGTTTCCTATCTCCAGGAACAAGCAGGAATAAGTCCTCACATATGGGTACGTCGGTACCGACGGAGCCTGCGCGGGAAAGCTCCCCAGCTTCCCAGAAGGAAGCTTTTGGGGCCTCCCACTGCACATGCGCGCTGCCTTCCCGCCTTCCTGACCAGCTCTCCTCAGTTTCTCTTTTTCCGCGGAGCCAGCAGGTCGTGTTCCTGTCACCGCTGAAGAAATTATTGTTTTACTTTGTTTCTTTAGACCGCGTACCTGCCTTCCCCATACCGAAACCGGTACCGCCGGTCTCTCTTTTCTTTTCTTTAAAAAAATAAATAAAAAATCTTTATTCTGCACAACTTGGTGACTTCGGTTAGGCCTCAGGCCTACACAAATTCTCCTCATGGAGAAACCAGCCCCTGGTTTCAAGAAGTGTACCAAGTGTAGTGCTGTTATTTCTGTCAGACACCCATGAATGGTGTCTTAAATGTTTGGGACCTGACCACTCCATTCCGGACTGCCCATCCTGCTCCCAGATGTCTAAACGTGGTTTGCAGAACCGGGCCAACAAATTCCATGTGCTGTTTGCTTCAGATAATCCAGCATCACAGTCATCCAGGTCTTCCTCTCCGGATGGATCTCAGGTAACCAAACCTTCTTCGGGCAGGTCCTCAAAGAGCAAATCTCCTTCAAAGCATCGAGAGGCTCTCACTTTTGAATCTGAGGATCCTGCCCCAGCCAAACAACCCCGGCGGGAAGCTCTGGCTTCCAAAGCACCATCTATGGGGTTACAGGTTGACATCGATGGCACGGCCTCGACTGATCACCTGTTAGACTGCTCTGGGGTACCGGCCCATACCGGTACCGACATCCAGGCAGCAGTGGCGTCTATGAGCAATACTGTTCAGACCATGCAGCAAGCCATGCTGGCTTTTATTAATGCTGCGACGCCCTCGGTACCGCTTTCAGCGGTACCGGGTCCGGTTCCGGTATCGTCTCCCATACCGGAACCGAGACCATCGACTTCCAAACGCAGATCGGTTCCGCATGCTGGATCCGGGTTTTCACCCGATACCGATCCCATACCCGGTACGCCCGATGTCGATACCGATCGGTATGCGTATCGTGCGTTGGAAGCAAATAGAGAATACTCTGATTCTTCTGAGGATTTTGACTCCTCTGAGGACTCTGATGAGCTGTCTCTAGTTCTTCATGAAGACCCTTCTTCCCCAAAGAGGAGAATGTCTCCACCAGAGGATTTGTCCTTTCAAGACTTCATTATAGAACTAGCTAAAGGACTTTCTATTACCACATCCTCTGAAAAAGAACCTAGGTCAAAGAAATTGGATATTTTAGGATACCCTAAGGTTCCTAAAGAGGCAGTCACCCTGCCTATCCATGAAATCCTTCAAGAACACTTGATGGACTTATGGGAGGCTCCTCTAACGTTGTCTCCTTACTCTCGTAGGTTGGACACCATGTACCGGGTCCCTCCTTCTCCTGGGTTTCAAAAGACTCAGCTGCCTCACCATTCCATTGTGGTGAAGTCTGCGCTGAAAAAGATTAAGAGCACCAAAAGGCACTCTTCTACCCCTCCAGGGCGAGAATGTAAGACCCTAGACTCTTTTGGCAGGAAAATTTCCAGGCTAGTATGCTTATAGCCAGGATTAATTCTTACAGTCTATATATGGGCATGTTTCTCAGGGAACTTTCCCTAAAGGTACGGCATTTTGCCTCCTTTATCCCTGAGGATAGAAAGGAGGACTTCATTTCTCTGGTGAAACAGCTTCTAGATGTTTCTAAGTTCTCCAACAGAGCAGCTTTTGATTCCTTTGAGGGTGCCGGTAGAGCTTCGGGCATTGCTATTGCAGCCTGACGACTTGCTTGGCTCCAGGCCTCTGACCTAGAACCCTGGGTCCTGGATGGCTTAGGGAATCTGCCCTGTACAGGTGAGAACTTATTTGGTAAGGACTGGCAAATTAAAGCCACTCAAATGGACGCAGAAAATGCTACATTAGATAGACTTTCTAAGTCTACCTCTACTCCTGCCAAGAAAAAGTCTTTCAAGAGGCCTTACTACAAGAAGGCCAGATTTTCCACAAATACTGGCCAACAATCTTCTCAGCCTCGCTTTGCTGCTAAACGTCAGCAACCTAAACAGGCAAGGTCAAAGCCTGCAGCGTCTGCCACTCCTCAGCAGGCTCAACCCCCTCAGGGGTTTTGACTTGCCCCTAGAGAACTTAACATTTCTGGCTCTAGAACAACCAGAGCCCCTCACCATTCCCGGAAGGTTAGCTCACTTTGCTCCCAGATGGGAGCAAATTACATCAGAGCACTGGACCCTCTCTGTCATCAGAGAGGGCTACAAACTTCATTTTTCCAACCTTCCTCCATATACCATGGTGAGGCACTTCAATTCTCCCCCATCTCTCCTGGACCTGTTGGATCAGGAAGTCTCTTCTCTCCTTGCTCAAGGGGCAATAGAAGAGGTTCCTCTTCTTCAACAAGGGACAGGATTCTACTCCCCTTATTTTCTCATAACAAAGAAGACAGGGGGATTCAGACCTATCCTAGATCTGAGAGAATTGAACAAATTTCTGTACAAGGAGAAATTCAAAATGCTTTCTCTAGGCATTCTCCTTCCATACCTTCAGAGTCAGGATTGGCTTTGTTCTCTAGATCTCAAGGATGCGTACACACATATACTCATCCACCCATCCCACAGAAAATATCTAAGATTTCTGTTTCAGGGAAAACATTTCCAGTACAGAGTACTTCCCTTCGGTCTAGCCTCTGCTCCAAGAGTGTTCACCAAATGCATGGCAGTTGTTGCCGCATTTCTAAGAGGTCTGGGAATTTTTGTATTCCCATATCTGGACGACTGGCTCATCCGAGCTCCGTCTCAGTCAGAGGCCCAGATTTCCCTGGACCGCACAAGGCACATTCTGCAGTATCTGGGACTGGTGATTAAACCTTCCCAAGTCTCAACTTATCCCTACCCAGTCTCTGGAATTCATAGGGGCCCAGTTGGACACCACCACTGCAAGGGCCTACCTACCTCAAGTCCGGGGCCAACGTCTGGTGTGCTTGGCCTCCCAAGCTCAGTCCAGCAGTCACTTGACAGCCAGAGAAATGCTGCGACTTCTGGGCCACATGGCCTCCACGGTACACGTGGTGCCCTACGCTCGTCTTCATATGAGAGCAGCTCAATGCACCTTGGCCACCCAGAGGACTCAGGCATCAGGAGCGCTCTCCGACCAAATACTCACCTCAAAGCGTCTGTTTTGGTCCCTCCAATGGTGGATGTCCACCAAGAATCTGTTGTTGGGGGCCCCCTTCCAACCTTTGTTGCCCCAAGCAACCCTCACAACAGATGCCTCCCAAACAGGGTGGGGAGCCCATCTACAATCCCTCTCCACTCAGGGTACTTGGTCTCCACAGGAGACCACCCTTCACATCAACCTCCTGGAACTGCGAGCAATCTTCTTTGCCCTCAAAGTCTTCCATACCCTCCTTGTCAACCTGACCGTCCTAGTTCAGACAGACAATCAGGTGGCCATGTTCTACGTAAACAAACAAGGAGGGACAGGCTCTCTGTCGCTTTGCAACGAAGCTCTCAGATTATGGGCCTTCGCCAGAGAGCATCAAATTCATCTTCTGGCAGTATATCTTCCAGGGGTTCAAAACTCTCGGGCAGACAGACTCAGTCGAGTTCTGCTTCCACACGAATGGTCCCTACATATGGACCAGATAGGCAGAATCTTTCAGGAATGGGGAACCCCGGACATAGACCTCTTTGCAAGTCCGTGGAATGCCAAACTTCCCCGGTTCTGTTCCAGGACTCCGTGTCAGGGAGCTCAGGCCAATGACGCCTTTCTCCTGCATTGGGGTCAGGAATTCCTATATGCCTTTCCACCCATTCCTTTGATTCCCAAGACTCTGTTCAAACTCCAGAGGGATCACGGATCAATGATCCTCATAGCTCCACGCTGGCCACGCCAAGTGTGGTTCCCTCTACTTCTGCATCTCTCCCAGGGACCCTCCCTGGACCTGGGAGCTGCGCCAGACCTTCTCTCTCAGGAGGAAGGGACTTTGTGGCACCCAAACCCCAAGTCCCTACACCTCAGAGCTTGGTTACTGAAGGCCTAAGCCTTCATGACTTCAATCTTTCTCAACCAGTGAAAGATATCCTTCATGCCTCTAGGAAACCCTCCACGAGGCGTTCCTATGCTTTCAAATGGAAACGCTTTTCCATTTGGTGTGCTCAACAGGGTCTTGACCCTCTAGCACTTCCTTTGAATTCTCTACTAGACTATCTCCTGCATCTTTCTAATGCAGGCCTCAAGACGAATTCAGTAAGAGTCCATTTAAGTGCTATTGCAGCATCCTTAAAACCTATAAATGGACAACCTGTCTCCTCTCATCCGCTTGTTGCAAGGTTCATGAGAGGCCTGACTCTAACTAAGCCTCCCATCCGACCTCCTCCGGTAGCATGGGACTTGAACCTAGTTCTGGGTCAGCTTATGAAGCCACCTTTTGAACCGTTGGTTTCTACCTCCTTGAAATTTCTTTCCTGGAAGGTCATTTTCCTTATTGCAGTCACTTCGGCTCGCCGCATCAGTGAACTACAGGCCTTAGTGGCTCATCCACCTTATACCAGATTTCATCATGATAAGGTGGTCCTTAGGACGAATCCCCACTTTATGCCCAAAGTGGTCTCGCCTTTTCATCTTAATCAGGAGGTATATCTACCTGTCTTTTTTCCGGCTCCTCATGCATCCAGTGCAGAGAGGAACCTTCATACTTTAGATTGTAAAAGAGCTCTCTCGCCTTTTACCTCAACAGGACTCAGCCACATCGAAAGTCTTCCCAACTTTTTGTGGCTTTTGATCCTTCTCATTTGGGACTACCAGTCTCCAAACGTACACTTTCCAATTGGATTGCTCAGTGTATTTCCTTTGCTTACCAGAGTAAAAATATTTCTCTGGAAGGCCATGTCACAGCTCCCAATGTGAGAGCCATGGCCACTTCTATGGCTCATCTTCACTCTGTATCCATTGATCAGATCTGTCGAGCCGCCACATGGGCCTCGGTTCATACCTTCACAGCCCATTACTGTTTGGACAAGGACTCCCGCCGGGATGTCTTGTTTGGTCAGGCTGTCCTCAAACACCTGTTCCATACTTGAACAACTCCTGCCCACCTTCCCAGGATGGATGCCTGAGATCCATACGAAGATGGCGAACCCTTGGAACGGGATCTCCCAGGCATCTTAGCTAGGGAGTCCCCATATGTGAGGACTTATTCCTGCTTGTTCCTGGAGATAGCACAGTTACTTACCTGTAACAGGTGATCTCTGGGAACAGCAGGAATTAGTCCTCACAACCCACCCACCTCTCCTAGGAGTTGTATCTTCTATCTATCTTCCTTTCCTCTCTCTATTGTCTCAGCTATAAACTCGAACTGAGGAGAGCTGGTCAGGAAGGCGGGAAGGCAGCGTGCATGTGCAGTGGGAGGCCCCAAAAGCTTCCTTCTGGGAAGCTGGGGAGCTTTCCCGCGCAGGCTCCGTCGGTACCGACGTACCCATATGTGAGGACTAATTCCTGCTGTTCCCAGAGATCACCTGTTACAGGTAAGTAACTGTGCTTTCCCAGACATTGCCAGTTTGTTTTACCTATACTTCTGGCAGTGTACATTACTTTGTTATGGTATTTCACAAGACCTTTATCTCTGTTTTCAGTATGCATTATTATGAATAAGCCCACTTACTTGCCATACCATAAATGGTCTCTACCAGCTGCTAAATGCTTGCTAATGATATAAAAGATCTATAGAGCCAGATCTCTGCTTAGAATGACTATTACTAGTTCCACATTACATTGCCACTTTGAAAAATTGATTTAATATTTTTTTGTAAAGATCAGTTACCATGTTTGGAAAACGGATCATGGAAGTTTGAATAATACAGAGAAGTAACAGAAATTTACAATTGAGAACAGTTTATTGCCTTATTCAAAAATGTTCTGCTTTGAATGATGATCAGTCACTTGTGACTATGTGCTTTACAAGACTGTTTGTTTGTTTTTGTAGAGTTATGGAATATGTTGGACTGTTTCCACCTGCTGGGTATGTTTGTTGAGTCTATCCTTTTGACAGCCTGAGGGTTCCTATGATGGGGATGGTAGTATTTTATTTTATTTATTTATTTAACAGTATTTCTAAACCGCCTTATCATAATAATCAAGGTGGTATCACAGCAAACAATCTGGTAGTGTGAGTGTGTTATACATGCAGTGAGGGTGAGGATTTTGTTGAGTGTGTGTTGTATTGTGTGCTAGATTGGTTTGAGCTATGTACAATGTGGGCTATATACAGTGGTGCTAAAGACATTTATATACATACAGTGTTAGGCGGTAACATGTGCTGTTATACAGACAGTTAGGTTATGTGATGTGACCATAGTGTTCTATATCTTTCCCTCTGTGTTTTGACTTTTGATGATTGTGCTATATTCTTCTCTTCCAGTTGTGGTTCTCTTGTTTTTTTGTGTGTGTTAATTTGGTATCAAATACTTGTACACCATGGTGATGACAAAGCTGTTTTCTGAATAGTGGTAGATCAGATTTGCACAAATAAATACTGGACTGAGTGAAAATGGAATCTGTTATCCTTCATTGCACTGTCAATTGAATGTACTCTCTCTTCTTCTGGTGTTTCAGATCCAGCTTTGGGACACAGCCGGCCAGGAGCGATTCAGGAAAAGCATGGTACAGCATTATTACCGCAATGTCCATGCTGTCGTCTTCGTCTATGATGTGACAAATCTGACCAGTTTTCTCAGCTTGCCATCCTGGATAGAGGAATGCAAACAGCACTCGCTCACGTACGACGTCCCTCGCATTCTGGTGGGGAATAAGTGTGATCTGAGAGATGAGATCCAGGTGCCTACGGATATGGCGCAGAAATTCGCAGATACTCAGAACATGCCGCTGTTTGAAACTTCGGCTAAAAACCCAAATGACAGTGACCATGTTGAAGCAATATTCCTGACGCTAGCCCACAAGCTGAAATCCCATAAGCCAATGATGCTAAGCCAACCTCCAGATAACCATAAAGTGCTTTTGCAACCTGAGCAGAAAGCGGACATGACCTGCTGGTGTTAGGTCTCAGGATTTTGTATGGTTACTGCAACCCATCTTTGTGGTAAATACTTTAAAAACCTAACCTAACCAAGTGACGGCAATAGGAGTTCTATTAGATTGCTCCAGCACATTAATGCTTCCCTTTAAAAGTGTTTCCAGTTATTTCTTTGCACACTTAATTTGTGATACTGTCCAACATGCTGCTGAGGGCCTCTACCGTGGACCTATGGAGAAGGCCACACCAGGAATGAAAGGGAAATTTGGACGAGTTCAGTTGCCTGGGATATAAAACGTTTGTTTTATATGCTTATTTAAAGAGGGGTAAAATGCTTAGGAAAAAAAATATGACTCTGTGGTTTGTGTTGAATCCCATAAATGTGATAGGAAGAAAACATGGATGTGGCCTTTCCGAGTGTATGACGAGCTGGTTGGTCTCAAGAGGTATGAGAAACATTAAGAACTACCGCTGGATTTTAAATGCTTCCCTAACTGAACCTTGTACTTACGAGATATGTATAGGAAAATACTCTGTAAAACGCATGAGTTACATAAGATGGGAATGCAAGCCATAAAACAGCATCGCCTTGGAGCAACTTCTTCTATTGCAATGCTGCTTTCACTCAGTACAAGCAAGGAAGGGTTCAGAGTTCGTTTACAAGCCATTGTTAAATTACTGTGCTATATCCAGGCAAATATGAAAGACAGACTAGAGCTTTGGATAACTAACAACAAATAAAATTGTTTTCATCTGCATATTAAAAAGTGATCATGTGGTTATGGCGATGTACAAGTACTTCTGGTCCCAACTTGCTGACAGTTTCCCCCAGGAAAGGTCTTCACTGGGGTGCAGTCTTGCTGCTAAGCCATGATGGTGTTTGGGTGGTATTTAAACTGCACAAGGGCAAGCAATGTAACTGTTCTATGTGGTTTTCTAAGTTTGCCTTATTGGTGGATTCTTTCAAGCTCCAGTACCTTTTTATGTTAGTATTATCCAAAGTTGTATTAGCATATGAATTTTCAAGATTTGATGGCTTGTTCAGTTTTAATTACGCTATCCTAGTTCAGTTTTTAGACCCAAATTTCAGCTTCATTGCAGGTAGCCCTGGACAATGCTGTTTGTTTGAGAAATTTGGGTTAAATCTGCTTTTAATATCAGGGTAAAATTAATATTTTTTTGGTGCAAAATCACCATAGAGAACGGTAAAATAAGTTTGCCTAGGTATTATTACTGTGGCATCGTAGAGGGAAGGATAGCTGCAGTCCTAGAAAGCTACAAATGCTTCCAAGTTTCAGGAAAGCCAAATGCTCAAAGAAAGCAGGACCTCGGCCCAAATGGCTGCAGCTCGATTTGATGGATGTTCCCCATGCAAAACCTGATAACCTGAGCCTTTTATAAGTACCAAGGATTGGACATGGCAACAAATGAAGCGCCGTGATGATAAACTCTCTCTAGGTAAGGCAGCAGGAGTTAGAACAGACTCCTTGGCCTCATCTGTTTGAGAGGTTCATAGGATCATGGTAGCAGTTGACTTCAGGCAGATGGTTCAGTAATTGTAGGGAACTCCTGCAGTGTGTTCACTAGATCCTACCTGTCCTTATCGACCTCTGTCCTTTCCTTTGCTTTAAAACTACTTGAATGAGCGGTTCACTACTGCTCTCTTGACTTTTTCTTTCCTCTTAAAACCTTCTGGACCCACTGCAATCTGGCTTTTGTTTTCTATATGCCACAGAAACAGCTCTTGCCAGCTCTCCAGCGACTTGTTCCTTGCCAAAGTCAAAGGCCTCTACTCTATTCTCATCCTCCTTGACCTTTTTGCTGCCTTTGACACTGTTCATCACCACCTTATCCTGGTGGTTCCTCCTCTACCGCCGTCCCGCTTTCAATTAGCGTACCTTGGGGCTGTGTCTTGGGACCTCTCCTCCTCTCTCTCTACACTTGGTCTCTTGGTGCATTTATTTCCTTCCATGGTTTTCAGTACCATCTTTATGCAAATGACTCTGATCTAACTTTTCTGTGCCTGAAATATCTCCAAGAATCCAGGCCCAGATCTCTGCCTGCTCATGTCATTGCTGCCTGGATGTTTCACCGCCGTCTGAAACTGAACATGGCCAAAATTGAGCTCCTTATCTCCCCCCCCCTAAACCCACCTCTCTCTTCTCTATTTCTGTGGATAATACTACACTCCTTCCTGTTTCCTCAGCTCTGTAACCTAGGGGTTATCTTTGACTCTACTCACTCCTTTCTCTGCACACATCCAACAGATAGCTATAGTTAAAACCAGTTGCTTTTTTTTCTCTGTAGTATTAGCAAAATTTGTCCCTTCCTTTCTACACACGCTACTAAGACACTTATCCACTCTTTAGTCACTCCCACCTAGCCTTCTCCTTCTGAATCATCTCTGTCTCTTTCAATCTGTTTAAAACTCAGCTGTGCGGCTAATCTTCCGCCAGCCTCGATATGCTCATATAACCCCTCTTCTCAATTCGCTTCACTGGCTCCCTATCCAGTTCAAACTTCTCTTACTGACCTATAAGTGCACTCATTCTGCTGCTCCTCACCACCTTTCCTCTCTTATCTCTCCCTACACCCCTCCTCAGGAACTCTGCTCTTCTGACAGATCCTTTCTATCTGTGCTCTTCTCTTCCACTGCCAACTCCAGACTTCAATCCTTCTATCTTGCTGCTCCTTATACCTGGAATACGCTACCTGAATCTGTGTGTCAGACTTCATCTCCCGTTCTTTTCAAATCCAGGCTGAAAACTCACCTCTTTGAGGCCGTTTTGACTCCTGATCCGCTTAGTCTGCTATGTGTTTCCTTACCATTCCCTCTGTCCTTGCCTTCAGCTGTTGTGGTTGTCCGTCTTGACTAGATTGTAAGCTCTGATGAGCAGGGACAGTCTTTTATGTGCGTCTGTATAGTGCTGCATATGCCTTGTAGCGCTATCCAAATGACCAGTAGTGTTAGTGATGTGGACATTACATAAGCACATAAGACATGCCATGCTGTGTCAGACTAAAGGTCCATTGAGCCCAGTTAGCCTTTTTCCCTGTTTAATGTGGGAATTACCACGTGATGACAGTTAACACACACTTTCTGCCTTAAACAGCTAATGTAGAAAATGCAATTGGCAGGGGCTGTGTGTTTAGTTCATAAAGGTTTTTACAGCAATTAATCACGAATGCAGTTAATGCCATAGCAAGAGGTGTTGCTAACTGCCTTGCAATTAACGGACAATACTGGCTTTTTCTCTGTGCCAACTACATGGCAGCTCCCCCAAAAATGCTGCGAAAACTTGCACAGCTAACGTGGAAGTTTTGTAGATATCTGTATGCCAATTTTGGAAATATATAATGGGGTACTGTACTTTTTCTAAGATCTACTTTAAATCGGTGGTTGCCAAATGGGGTCACAGAAACATGGCCATTTCCCCTTCTCACTGGGCTTTCACTGTGACCAATGTTCCCTCTAATTTTCTGTAGGCTGTGTGCGCATAAAATATCAGCTGTGTGCAGCTTTTGAAGGAAGGTTAAATTTTTGTGCGCCATATAACGACACTTGGAGTTATATACTTTAAAATTTGACTACACGTCAGAATACAGTATGTACCCCACATTGATTTTAATCAAATTAAATGAAAATAGACGATTCCTAAATGAAGCGGGAAATTTCTAGTAATTACAATCATAACTTTTACATTTTAAGACGTCTGTGTTTTCTATCAGAATCAGAGCTGTAATTTTTGTGCGCTCTGTTGTAAAGTATGTGCGCTCGCTCGGCGAGGTGTGTGCATGCGCACAGCTTAGAGGGAACAGTGACTGTGACTTATGCCAAGTAGCAGCAGTCGCCAGTAAGTACGTGGCCAGTGAGCATTCAGTGCTCCTTGCCCCCTCCTGTTAGACTGGAAACACGCTGCACACTGACACAAGGGACCCGCTGCTTTTTGTTTCCGATGGAGGGAGGGGAAGAAGGCTGGATGCCTGATGATTTGATTTCATCCTCTGGGGTCACATGAAGTTCCAGTTGTTAAAATAGGATCATATGGGATAAAGGTTAGAAAAACACTGTTCTAAATTGTATACAAAGCTTTTGGTAGGACTGCAGCAACCATTTTCACTGTAATTATAGTTAAGTACCATCACAGTTCTGTGATATAAAGGTGCTTACCTGGTTTTTCTTATTTAGAAACACATTGGAGGATTTCCGCAGTAGGGCTGAAGTGACATACTGCCCCATAAGATGTTTTGAACAACCTAAAAAAATCTGTATATATAATGGGTATAGGAGAAATGGTGTCTATCGCTGCCCAGTGGCGCGCACATATACACCTCAATGTGTAACACGTCTGCTCCCCCCCCCCCCGGGACAAGAAATTGTGTTAGATGTGTGTATCACACAGTTTTCTCTTCCCCTGTCCCGGCTGCGACTGTGCATTCCCCAGCCAGTGCCCCCTCCCAACACACGAGGGGATAGTTTGCAGGCTTCAGAGATTTGTACCCAGCTGCTGGAGACGGTGTGGTCTGATTTGTGGGGCAAAGCGTGTGTTGGAACTGGGCTGTGGAAAGGGGGAGGAGCGAGTACTAGGATGAGGTTATGGCTTCCTTTAATTTATCAGCACATTTCTACTAATGTGATTTACTAAATGTTAGTTTACTTACTAGGATACTTTTTAAAGATGGGGTGAAGACTGCCCCTGCTTTTGTGATGCAGCGCTTAAATGACCAAAGACCTGCTTCACTTCCTATTTTTGTGTCTGGCAAAAAGGTCCGTGAATTAGGCCCTCACCTTTTTTTAAATGACCATATTGCACTTAATTGTAAGATGCCATAGAAGCCATTTAATGAAGCGGTGAGGTGCTAGGTTAGAATTGCTGAGTGCGCCAGTGTACAATGTGGGTGGACTTGATCTGTATTTGTGCCTGGTGGTGATTCAGAGACAAAGACGGGGGCTATCAACATGCTAGAAGCAGCTGCTATTTTGGAAATATGTGTCTAGGCATTCGGAGCACAATAACCCTGGGGTCTGATGAAATCTGTCTCACCTCACCAGGCTTTTGAGCAGTGTGCTGCGTCATGAATCAAGTGAATCAGTGGGAACTTTCACTTCCCGGTTTGGTTTTGTCTGAATAATAAGTACTGTAACATTTTTGAAAAAGGGATTTCTTGAGAACTTGTTTTCCATGGTTGTGTAACACTAATGGACTTTAATCATTTTTTTTAAATTATAAAGCCTGAATAATTTTTGGCTAGCACTTTTTGCTCAAGGCACTGTTTCTGATGTTCTGTCATATAGTAATGTGATGTACAGGATCCTGGCCGGTGTTGACTGTGATCAGCACGCCTCTGCATTTCTCATACAATCTTATTAAAGTACCTATGCTTAAACTAGCATTTGTCTTTATACTAGATAGAAGGAAGTAATTCATTATGCTCTAGTAAAAGGGCATAGTGGGTGACTTCTAGAAGCTGAGCATTGCCTTTAACTCTGCAAGGCAGGCACCAGGCACTTGATACTGCCACAACTGGCCTCCCTTGAGAAATTAGCAAGGCCAGCCCTTCCACTAGTTGGTTGCCTAGGGCAGTAGGCCCCAGTGAGCATCACCTACCCTCTCCAATAGGAAGTTGCAGTGGCAGGCCATTATGGGTGCTTTAAAGCCTGGTGTGGAGGTATGGCTGTGCTGTCTCCCCCCCCCCCCCCTCAGGTAAGAAGATGGATGCTAGGGGGGGCGCAACATGGAGGGTCTGCCTAGGGTGGCAGAAACCCTCAGGCTAGCTCTGCATAATGGTGGCACTCCTAGAGCATGCAGAGGACTTAGGTCAGCTTCTCTCTTTGGGCCATTGAGAGGTGGGGGAAAAGAGTCTCGCACTTCATGGACCAGTAAAGCAAGTAGCTGAATTTAGGACTTCCAGTTCTTTATTAAATCTAATATACCGTGACATCAGAGCGGTTTACAATAAAAGAAATGCATGCCGCAGGAAAAGAAAAAGAATGCTGATTAATACAGGAAAGGAAAGAGAGAAGGCAGAGACGGGGGGGGGGGGGGGCAGGAATTGCACAGACAGGGGAGATGAGGAAGGCCAAAGGCAATAGAGAACAGATGGGCTTTTAGCAATGTTTTGAATTGTGGAAAGGAGAGTTCCAGAGAGGTGGAAGGAATAGATGATTGGTGTGGACTTGCTGGAGGGAGCGATGAGAGGTATGAAGGAAAATCAGTTTGGATAGATACCTGAGGGTGTTGGTGTGAATGGTTCAGTGAACCAAGGTTGAGGCTTTATAGTGTACATGGCATTTTATGGGGAGCCAATGTAAATGAATGAGCAATTGCATGCTTCAGGAAAACCGTGCAGTGGGGAGCTTCAGTCCTCAGATGAGCTCCAGCCACCTTGAAAGAATGGGCAAAATCTGCACCATTGTACTGACCCAAACACTAGCCACATCCCCCAAATGACTCCTGGCTTCCACTAAGTTAAAAGGTGTGAAGACTGCACATTTATAACTGTACAGTATTTTCAGATCAGTGAAACAAAGTCCAATGGTGATAGTGTATTAATTTCTCATATATGTGCACATGGTGGATAGACTGGAAACCAGACTGGCTATGTATGTCCTGAGGACTGGTTTGGGATCTCTACTGTACAAACACAACTTCAACAGCATTACTGTTCTTATTCCTCTGCTTTCAAACTCTGCACTAAACTTTGTACCCACAGACCTTTACAGAGGAAGAGAGACATGCTTTTAGCAGGCATGGTGGAACAATTTTCACCTAAATAGCTTTGAAAAATGCTGTCATATTTTCTGAACTGCATTTACTTTGTTCCAAAATGAATGAATGATTGATTCAGTCAACCAAACTGACTGCAACCTCACCTTTCCTTTCCTTCTCCCATTCTTGCAATGTTTATCTGGGTATCTAGCAGATAGAAGGGGCTCCCCTTGATTCAGTTCCCCAGTACTGTGAGCTGCTAGAAAAGCCTACCATGAATTCTTACTGGGGAGGGAAATAATTATGGGAGACACTAGAGGGCCTGTATTGAATAATTGTCTGCAAAGCACGAAAAGGCGGCAACCTTGGTTCTAATGCAGTTTCACAGCCTGAATACACACTGTGGATTCAGATTCTTTTTCTATATCACTTCTGGGATACCCCCTTACCACTCTTTGATAATTGAGTTCCCTCTTGCTTGTGTTCTCTGAACCCTTTTGGCACTAGCTACTCTAATTTGAATCTCTCCTCAGGAATCCAAGTGACTCTTGGATGCAGCAGATTTTAGCCAGACTCCTTTCCACTCTTCTCATACAGTTAGAAAATAGAACTTTAGACCAGTTCAAAAGTCAGAAGCTCCCCTGCAACCTCCTTGACAGTGTCCTTTATGTTCCTAGTAAGTGGAACTTACCAAGAGATGGGCTTCCCTTTTCTCAGGCTCCTAAATCTTCCTTCTCAAATAATCCGTGGGACCAGGCTGTGGCCTTGTAAGCCATCAGCTACTGTGGAAGAGAGAAGATACATTTCCTCCTACTTTCTCTCCAAGAGCAACTGGCTGAAGTTCATTGTGGACATGACAATCTGTCAGTTGGCGTAGAGAGCTAGACTGATTAGTTCAGTCTTTTCCACACTCTGTCCTTGTCCTCTCCATCTTTCATATGCTTCTTAAGGAGGATGTATGGGCAGTTGGGGTTGAAAAACCTGAAGGGCAGTGGTTAGTGCCTGTTGTTCTAGGAGGATGATCTGACGAGCAGGTTCCTGTTGTGTCCACAGGCCCTGTGTGTTTAGGTCATTCCGATGCGCTCCCCAACCCAGCTTTAAGGTATTTGTCATCAGGGTCCATTGAGGTGGAGGCATCTGAAAAGGTGACCTGCCAAGTAGGTGTTGTGGAGAGCACCACCACTAAAAACGGGTCAGTTGAGGGGTAATGTGAATCTTGTCTCAGAAACGCCTCTTTGCTTTCATCCATTGGGCTTGATACATATGTAGTAGATCAGGGGTGTCCAAACCTGTCCTGGAGGGCCGCAATCCTGGCAGGCTTTTGGGATAGCCCTAATGAATATGCATGATATATATATGCATTAGAGATATCCTGCCAACCTGACTGGTTTGTGGCCCTCCAGGACTGAATTTGGAGACCCCTGCTTTACACCTCTGTCATTTAAGATTGTGAGTGGGCAAGGTACAGATGTCCTAGACATCAAAAGGGTAGATAGACTTTGTCACATTCCTCCTCACTTCTCACCACCACCACCAAAATGTGGTCTATTAGACAGACTTTCTCACATTCCTTCTCGATTCCCACCACCACCAAAAGGTTGTCTAATAGACCACATTTTGGTGGTGGTGGTGAGAAGTGAGGAGGAATGTGACAAAGTCTATCTACCCTTTTGATGTCTAGGACATCTGTACCTTGCCCACTCACAATCTTAAATGAGAGGTGTACGGCAGGGGTCTCCAAATCCAGTCCTGTAGGGCCACAAACCAGTCAGGTTGGCAGGATCTCTCTAATGCATATATATCTCATACATATTCATTGTGGCTATCCCAAAAACCTGCCAGGATTGCGGCCCTCCAGGACAGGTTTGGACACCCCTGTAGTAGATCATAGGAAAGGAAATGAATTGGAGGCCATGTATCCCAACATACAGCATTTCTCAAGCTGTTACCTTGTTTTTATGCTGCATTTGTCTCACCAACTCAATGAGGTGGGCATAGCAGTCCTGAAGAAGAAGAAAAGCTCAGACCTGTTGCATATCTAAGAATGCTCCGATGAACTCCAGCCTTTGAGTTGGAGCAGAGTGAGACTTTGGGAAGTTTAGGGTAAATCACAGATGTTGGCACACAGTAATAGTGTGATGAAGGGAAAGACTTACCTCCTGAGGGGGGGGGGGGTGTTTCCAATGATTAGCAAGCCATCTAAATAAGGGAAGACGACCCCCAAAATGTGGAGATAAACGCAACTATTGCCATGCATTTTGTGAATTCTCTGGGTGCAGAGACTATGCTGAAGGGAAGCACCTGGTAGTGGTAAGGGTTCTCTTGGAACATGAAGCAGATACTCTGTGCTGAGGATGGATCAGTATGTGCATGTAGGCCTCCTTGAGGTCTAGAGAATATGGCAGAAGAGTTCCCAAGGAAGTCATCTTGAATTTTTCTCAGACCAGGAACTTGTTTATGTTTGTGAGATCCAAGATGGGCCTGAATGCACCTATTTTATTTGGAATGAGAAAACATGGAGAGTAGAAGTTCATCCCTTCTTGATGGGGAGGAACTCTCACCATGGCACCCTGAGACAATAGGGCAAACACCTTTTAAGAGAAGAGAGTGCTTGAAGCGGATGGGTGGGATAATCCCATGGGGGGGGGGGTGTAAGGTTTCTAAATGAAGCAGATACCCCCTTTGGATGATGATGAGAATCCACTGTGCTAATGTTATGAGGTGCCACCTGTGAGCACAGTGACAGAGTCTGCTGGCTATGTGGAGGGGTTGGGGACCCTTCAGAGGCAGGCTGGCAATGCTCTCTAGGAAGGAGCCAGAACTAGGCACAGGTTGTGATTGAACTGGTGTTTGAGGCTTAGGAGCCCTGGGCTTCTTGGGTTGGCAGGGGTCCTGTTGCTGAGGCTGGTAAGCAGTTGCAGGTGGTTAGGAAGAATAATCTCTGTTCTTAGCATAGAAAGGTTTCTTTAACAAACGCTTCTTTTTGGAGGGGTCTGCAGTTTTCCATGAAAGGCATTTGAGACAGATCTCATGACCTCTTCTCTCCAACCCTTTCCAAGAAGGTTCTCTCTCATACATGAGATATTAGCAAACTTATACTGGACTCACTATTTGAGGTCTGATGCCTGTAACCTGGCTATCCTACAAGCTTCGATGCACATTGCTGAAGTTCTGCTGGTTGACTCAAAAGATGCTCTAGTGAGAAAATTGGAGGTATTTTGACCCAGTTTGATGAATGTTTGGAATGCACTTCGCTTATCCTCAGGAAGCATGCAGGCAAATGGCTCTAGGTTCCTGGTGACATTTTTGAGGAACATGCCCATGTATAGCATGTAGGAAGTAATCCTAGAGATAAGCATGGATGCTTGAAACCATCAAGTGTCATCTATTCTCTGCCCAAAGGCAAGTATGAGTGATTCTTTGAACTCTTTATTTGGCACATTGTCAATTTTGCCACCATTGAGTGGGGTGGGAGTTGGAGCTTCTAGAAGCCTGGGCACTCTGGTATTTGGTATCAAGTCTTTTTGCTGATGGGCAGAACTGTGAGAGGAGCCTCCCACATTCAGATCATGAGATCTTGTAAGATTTGATGCTCTGATAAAGTAGCCACTTCTTTGGGTGTGGGAGGGTACTGGAGGATCTCCAGTTCCTCTCCTTACCTTCTCCAGAGTGATTGATGTCTAGTGCCGTTGCCATGTCCTAGATAGGCATGTCTTCTGGAGGAGACCTGTGCCACTTCAGAGGGGATTTGTCTGAAGGAGGTTTCTGAGAATTGAGAGCCATCGTCAGAATTAAAGAAGTGGAATCTGATTCTGGCAAGAAATTAAAGTATCAACTGTCTTTTGATTGACCTCAATACTTCACCAACCTCAAGGGTAATGTCAGTACCGATATTTAGAGACATTGGCAGTGGTAGCCTTTTTGTTACTGATAGTGATCAGTTCCAACCGAGGCATCCCTCCCCTGCTCTACAGGTTTGAGGGCCAGCATTGGAACAGATACAAGCTGCTGTAGCTAGGATGCTGACATTTGCTCCACTGGAGCTGTTGAACTTATCTGTACCAAAGCTGCCAGAAGCACAGCCAAAATTCCTCTCGATAGCCAGAGTCTTGAAGGACTAGAAAAAGGGACTGCTACTTCTGGAGAGAGATCTGCAATTGTGAGTATATACTTCAGGGAATTTTCTGAAAGGACTTCTTTGTATTAAAGCTAATTAATCTGTGAACCCAGTGTTTTTTGTTAAATCAGCCAGGGCCTAGTAGCAGCAGTTTAAATTTAAAACAGAGAAGAGAACTTTCTGGTTACATTTCATATCCAGCAGAGAGCTTGTAGTTTAAATTTAATACTCACTCGGGGCCTAGTATCAGCAAAGTACTTTTAATTTAAATTTAAAACACAAAAAAAGAGAGCTTTCTGGTTAAATTTAGAACCCAACAGAGAGCTTGTAATTTAAATTTCATAATAAGTCAGAGCCTAGCAAAGAGCTGTAATTTAAATTAAATCAGAATATAACTTAGCATAAAAGGAAAAACAGGGTCAGTACTCTTTGAGCAACAAATAGTCTTCTAGAGACCTTTACACAGAGGCCTTCTACCTAAGGGGCAAGAGACCTGTAAAACCTTTCCAATAGGTGTTAACACCAGGTGGCAGGTTACAAGGCCATTTTGAAAGACTCCTTCTATCCAAGCAAGGACTGTTAATCATTCAGGAAGTTGGTCACAGCTTACCTTAGCAGCACAGGACAGGGTACGGTGTAGCAGCCCTCTTTTAATAAGTGTTGTTTCCCCCCCCCCCTCCCCTCCCCTAGGATAATCATAGCTTTATAGGTACTTACACATCTTAAAGGAAAGGAGGTGCTCTCAGGTGAAGCTCATTATCCAAATCAGTCATAGACTAAGGACCTGAGATTAATTAAGCTTCAGGTGAACAAGGTATAGTAAATGTATTAGGTATAGTTTTATTAGTATAAATATCCATAGCAGCCCTTAGTAAGTAAAGATCTAAACACAAGCTTAAAACTAAGATGCAGACAGCAGTCCAACAGCAAGATGGGGGCTTTCCAGGCTTTTGCATTGAGTGTCACATGTATGATTTTCTCCCACTTGGTCAGAGGTCTTACATGTGCACTAGGTACAAGGAGCTGTTTGCTCTTAGGGAACGAGTCTGTTCTCTAGAGGCTAGAGTAGCAGACTTGGAAGACATAAGACAGAGCGGTACATAGACGAGACCTACAGGGATATAGTCCTGAAGTCCCAACTCCAATCTGGCAGCATCCCTGTTGCCATGAAGGAGAGAGGTCATGTGACAGGAGAGCATCACCCTGGTGTGGCAGGAAGTGATCCTGTAACTTGGACCTGTCCTCCAAGTGATATAAAACCCTCTTGCACCTAGGAAGCTTCTCCAGGGCTATATGCCCATACGGGAAGGGTTAGGACAGCCATTATCAGTGGTGATTCGATCATTAGGCATGTAGATAGCTGGGTGGTGGACATGAGGATCGCCTGATAACATGCTTGCCTGGTGTGAAGGTAGCAGACCTCATGCACCACCTAGATAAGGTCTTAGATAGTGCTGGGGAAGAGTCTGCTGTCTTGGTACATGTCAATACCAATGACAGGAAAATGTGGTAGGGAGGTTGTGGAGGCTAAAGTTAGGCTTTCAGGTAGGAAGTTGAAATCCAGAACTTCCAGGGTAGCATTCTCCAAAATGCTTCCCGTTCCACAAGCAGGACCCAAAAGGCAGGCAGAGCTCCGGATCTCAATGCATGGATGAGACAATGGTGCAGAGATGAGGGTTTTGGATCTGTTAGGGACTGGGGAACATTCTTGGGAAAAGAGGGGCTCTTCCAAAGAGATGGACTTCATCTTAACCGAGACGGAACCAGGCTGCTGGCATTAACCTTTAAAAAGGGAGATAGAGCAGCTTTTAAACTAGATAATAGGGGAAAGCCAACAGTAGCCCAAGAGCACATGGTTTGGAAGAATACTACTAAAAGCAGAGAGGTTCCAAAAAAAGAGTAAAGTAGCCCAAATGCCCTCAAGTATGGAGCACACAGAGCTTAAAAATCCCAAATTACCTATGCTGACCAATAGCCAGATTAATATGAATAAAATACAGTCTCTAAAATGCTTGTATGCAAATGCTAGAAGTCTAACAAATAAGATGGGAGAGTTAGAATATATAGCACTAAATGAGAGGTTAGATATGATTGGAATATCAGAGACATGGTGGAAGGAGGACAACCAGTGGGACACTGTGATACCTGGGTACAAACTATATCGTAATGATAGAGCTGATCAAATTGGTGGAGGGGTTGCGCTCTATGTTAGAGAGGGCATTGAATCATAAAGGATTAAAGTTTTGCAGGAAACAAAATTTGCTGTAGAAGCTCTATGGATTGAAATTCCATGTAAAAAGGAGAAGGCACGGGCAATGGGGATGTACTATCAACCGCCTGGCCAGAATGAACAAATGCTCAAAGAAATCAAGGATGCTAACAAACGTTACAGCACAGTAGTAATAAATGGGTGATTTCAATTACCCCGGTATTGACTGGGTCAGTGTCACCGCAGGACATGCTAGGGAGATAAAGTTCCTAAATGAAATAAATGACTTTCTTGGAGCAGCTGGTTCATGAACCGACCAGAGGGGAAGCCATATTAGACCTAGTCCTTAGTGGAACACCAGATCTAGTGCAAGAGATAAGGGTGTTGGGGCCACTTGGCAATATTAATCATAGCATAATCACATTTGATTTAATTAGTGGAGGAGGGATAGTAAGGAAATCCACAGTACTACCTTTTAACTTTTGAAAGGGAAACTATGATAAAATGAAGAAAATAGTTAAGAAAAAACTAAAAGGAGCAGTTGCAAAGGTTAAAGACTTACATCAAGCTTGAGTGTTGTTGAAAAATACGATCTTGGAAGCCCAGACCAGGTGTATTCCACGCTTTAAGAAAAGTGTAAGGAAGTCCAAAAAACTGCCAGCATGGTTTAAAGGTGAGGTCAGAGAGGCTGTTGTTGCCAAAAAAGCATCTTTCAGGAATGGAAAAGAGAGAGCCAAATGACAAAACCCAGAAACAGCACAAGTACTGAGACGTCAAAGGCAAGGCATTGATAAGGCAGGCAAAGGGAGAATTTGAGAAGCAGCTTGCTGCAGAAGCAAAAACGCAAAATAAAGACTTTTCCAAGTACATTTGTAGCAAAAAACCTGTGAGTGTCAGTTGGTCCATTGGATGATAAAGGGGCACTAAGAGGCGACAGCAGAGAGACTGAATGAATTCTTTGCTTTGGTCTTTACTGAGGAAGATGTAGGGATGTTAGCCATGACTGAAGTGGTATTTAAAGGTGTGGAAGAATTGAAGGAAATATTGATACATCGGGAAGATGTATTACAAACTGAAGAGTAGCAAATCACCTGGGCCGGATGGTATACATCCAAGGGTGTTGAAAGAACTGAAATATGAGATTGCAGACCTGCTATTAGTAATCTGTGAACTTTCATTAAAATCATCTGTAATACCTGAAGATTGAAGGATCGCCAATGTAACGCCAGTTTTTAAAAAGGGTTCCAGGGTTGATCCAGGAAATTAGACCAGTGAGCCTGATGTCAGTACCAGGATAAATGGTAGAAACCATACAGAACAAAATTACTCTGCATGTAGATAGTCATGACCTAATGGGAGACAGCCAACATGGCTTTAGACAAAACAGATTAGTAAGACAAGATCTTCCATGTTTTATTTTTGAAGGTGTAGACAAAGGTGCGTCGGTTGATATAGTGTATCTGGACTTTCAGAAAGCCTTTGACAAGGTCCCTCATCAGAGACTTTTGGCAAAACTAAAAAGGCATGGGATAGGAGGCAGTGTACTATTGTGGATCAGGAACTGGTTAAAAGATAGAAAGCAGAGGGTAGGGCTAAATGGCTAATTTTCCCAATAGAGAAAGGTGAATAGTAGTGTACCCCAGGGATCTGTGCTGGGTCCGCTACTTTTTAACATATTCATAAATGACCTGGAAAAGGGAATAACGAGCAAGGTTATCAAATTTGCAGATGACACAAAAATATTTAAAGTTGTTAAAACCCAAGCAAATTGTGGAAAATTGCAAGAGGATCTTGATAAATTGGAAGACTAAATTTCATCTGCCATTTTGATGCCTAATGTGGACAAGTGCAAAATTATGCATCTAGGGAAGAAAAACCCAAACTATGGTTCCACTATGCAAGGTTCCACATTAGGAACCACCACCCAGCAAAAAAGATTTAGGCATCATTGTGGATAACATGTTAAAACCCCCCACCCAGTGTGCAGCGGCGCCCAAGAGAGCAAATAGAATGCTAGGTATTGTAAGGAAAGGAATGGAAAATAAAACAAAGGATATTATAATGCCTCTGTTCCATGGTGAGACTGCACCTTGAATATTGTGTGCAATTCTGGCCACCGTATCTTAAAAAGGATATAGCGTTATTAGAAAAGGTTCAGCTAAGAGCCACCAAAATGGTAAAGGGGATGGAAGGATACTCTTATGAAGAAAGGCTAAAAAGGTTAGGGCTCTTTAACCTGGAAAAGAGACAGCTGAGGGTAGATATGATAGAAGTCTATAAATTAATGAATGGAGTGGAATGGGTAAACACAGATCGATTGTTTACATTATCAGAATATAGAACAGGGGTCTCAAACATGCGGCCCGCGATGCATAGGGGAAAAAAAAAACACCCCGGCTTCTGCTGCTGCTGCCGTGGCCGGCAATAGCAGCAATATCGCAAGTCCCGCGGGCTCTGCTCCCCCCCCCCCTTCCTTCCTGCTTGCCTGCCAGTTCTCCGCTTCGGCTTCGCCTTTCAGAGCCGCGAAGGGAGAGCTTCTCCCTTGCGACTCTGTTCAGCCCGCTGGGGCAGATGGGAAATTTCCCATCTGCCCCAGCGGGCTGAACAGAGTCACGAGGGAGAAGCTCTCCCTTCGCGGCTCTGAAAGCCAAAGCCGAAGCGGAGAACTGGCAGGCAAGCAGGAAGGAAGGGGGGAAGGGGGGGGGAACGGAGCCCGCGGGACTTGCGATATTGCTGCTATTGCCGGCCACGGCAGCGGCGGCAGCAGCAGAAGCTGGGTTTTTTTTAAAGTTTAATTTTCCCGGGGAGGGAGGGAGGGAGCAGGACTTGATGGGGGGAGCAGGACAGGGGGGGGGAGCAGGACTTGATGTGGGGGGGGGGCAGGACTTGATGTGTGGCTGGGGGGGTAGTACTGAAAATGGGGTGATGGGGGTTAGGACTGGTAATGGACAGATGGGGGTTAGGACTGGAGGTGGTCTGATTGGGGGGCTAAGACTGAAATGGGGTTATGGGGGGGGCTAAGAATGAAGATAGGGCGATGGAAGGGTTAGGCCTGGAAGTGGGCTGTTGGGGGGCTTAGGACCGATAATGGGCTAGGGGGGGGGGCTAGAACTGGTAATGGACTGGGGGGGGGGTGCTATGACTGGAAATGGGCCGAGTAGAAGGGGGAGCTTGAACTGCAAATAGCTGATGGGGACAGGGTCTTGGAATGGTAATGGGCTGAGTGGAAGGGGGCTTGGAATGGAAATGGGCTGATGGGGAGGGGGGCTTGGAAAGGAAATGGGCTGTGAGGGGAGGGAACTAGGACTGGAAATGGGCTGATGATGCGGGGACTAAAAGGGAGCGGATGCTGGGTGGGGCAGGAGCTAGAAGGGAGTTGATGTTGGGGGACGATTAGAATGGGATGGGGCTGGGAGAGTGAAATGGAGAGGGGAAATATATTTTGTGTGGGAGGGAAGAAAAATCTACAATTGGCCGGGTATTGGGAGAGTAAGTGGGGATTGAGGATGGAGGGGTAAAATAGGAATGAGGAAAGAGCAAAAGGAGAATGATTAGTATGTTAAAGCAGATGTAGAGAGAATGGAAAAAAACTAGGAAAGAAGAAAGGACAAATGGACAGCAGACGATGGAGAGTTAGCAGAAGACACAAAGAAACCAGAAGAAAGTGAATGGAACAATTGCAACTGAAAAAAAAATGCACAAAAGGTAGAAAAATATCTCTTTATTTTGAATTTATTAACTGAAATATGTCAGCTCTTGGAAATGTGCATCTTTAACGTCTGCACTTTATTTAATACAAGAGGAAATCAATGTATAGTTTTATTTCTACAGTGTTGTACATTCTAAGTTTGGCTTTTGGGGTTCCCAGTTTAATTGTCTTCCTGTTTCTAAATTGTGATTCCTTGTTTGGTGATGGTGTATGTTCTGCATGTGTAACTGAGCTGAGGTATTCTGTTTATGTAATTCCTATTTGACATTGCCACTTGTTCTCTTTCCCGAGTAGGTCATGTATTGTTATTCTCTGAAATGTGTTGATTTAATATTTGCAGTGTTGCCTTTTGATAGTTAGGGTATGGTGCTTTGTGAGTCCTGGTAGTGCTGTTAGGACACGGCAGGTTTGCTATGGGTTCTAAATGAGCAGTGTTTCTAGTAGTTCCTAATGTGCCTGGCGGTTGGCACTGGTTTATAGTAATGTAGAAATCTTTTAGTCTTTCTTTATCCATACACTCATTAAGAGGCATGTTTACTAAAAGTTAGTGTATGGTAACATTATGCAAATATTTATGCAAATGATGCCCTTATGCAAATGAGGCCTGCATCTTGTGCGGCCCCCGGGTTACTCTACAAGTCCTCATTTGGCCCTCAAAGCAATTTGAGTTTGAGACCCCTGATATAGAAAGACTAAGGGACATGCAGTGAAGCTACAGGGTAAGCTTTTTAAGACTAATAAAAGAAAAAGCAGTTATTCACCTGTAACAGGTGATCTCTGGGGACAGCAGGAATTTAGTCTTCACATATGGGTATTATCTGTACAGACGGAGCCTGCATGGGAATGCCCCCTAGCATCCAATAGGAAAGCTTTTGTGAGCATCTCACAGCACCTGCGTGCTGCCTTCCCAACTGTCCCTCTCCAGTTGAGTTTAAAGCTGAGGGAAAGAGAAAGATAGAGAGATACAACTCCTAGGGGAGGTGGGTGGGTTGTGAAGACTAAATTCCTGCTGTTCCCAGAGATCACCTGTTACAGGTGAGTAACAATGCTATCTCCAGGAACAAGCAGGAATGTAATCTTCACATATGGGGACTCCCTAGCTGCAGATGCCAGGGAGAAGACCCCAGAAGTTGTGTGCCCTTGTGAAAGGGCTCCACTTCTCCCCATGGATCTCTGGCATCCTACCAGGGATGGTGGGTAGGAGTTGATTAAGTATGGAACAGGTGTTGACGAACAGCCTGACCAAACAAGGCCATCCCATGGGAGTCCTTCTCTAAGCAGTAATGGGCTGTGAAGGTATGAACCGAAGCCCAAGTAGCTGCTCGACAGATGTCGTCGATAGACACAGAGTGAAGATGAGCCATAGGGACTGCCATGGCTCTCACATTGTGATCTGTGACATGGCCTTCAAGAGGAAGGTTTTTACTCTCATAGGCAAAAGATATACACTGTGCAGTCCAGCTGGACAGTGTTCTTTTGGAGACTGGAAGTCCCAAATGACTAGGGTCAAAAGCAACAAAGAGTTGGCAGGACTTTCTATGTTGCTGTTTCCTTTGCAAATAAAAGACCAAAGCCCTTTTGCAGTCCAAAGTATGAAAATTCCTTTCTGCATTTGAAGCTTGAGGGGAAGAATACAGGAAGGTAAACCGCTTGGTTTGAATGAAAAGGTGACACCACCTTTGGAATAAAGTGTGGATGAGTCTTAAGGACTACCTTATGATGGAAGCTTGTATAAGGAGGATCAGCCTTCAACACTTGCAATTCACTGATGCGACGTGCTGATGTAATTGCAATAAGAAAGATGACCTTCCAGGAAAGGAATTTCAATGAGGTAGTGGCTAATGGTTCAAAAGGCAGTTTCATGAGCTGCCCAAGAAGCAGATTTAAGTCCCATGCCACCGCTGGTGGCTTAATGGGAGGCTTAGTTAAAAAGCAGCCTCTCATAAATCTCGCTATGAGAGGGAATAGGTTGTCCATTTAGAGGCTTGAAAGAAGCTGCAATAGAACTCAAATGAACTCTTACTGAATTGGTCTTAAGCCCTGCATTAGACAAATAAAGGAGATACTCCAGTAATGATTCCAGACGTATCTCAAGAGGGTTAAGATCCTTCTGCGAGGCACCATATGGTAAACCTTTTCCACTTAAATGCATAAGAGCGTCTTGTGGAGAGCTTCCTGGAAGCATAAAGGATATCCTTTACCTGCTGGGAAAGGTTAAGACTGTGAAGGTCTAGGCCAGGGGTCTGCAACCTTTAAGACATAAAGAGCCACTTGGACCCGTTTCCGAAGGGAAAAAAAATTACTGGGAGCCGCAAAACCATTGCGACATTTAAAACAAATCTAACACTGCATATATTGTTTCTTACCTTAATGCTATATACGACCCCCTACTTTTCCTGTTAAAATATAGGTGTTTGGCCTATACTCGCCGTATAAGACTACCCCTCTTCCTTCGCACACCAAAAAAAATACGCCAGAAAATATCACAACAACAAGTAACAATATTTGATTTCAAAATTATGATGATTTTGTAGTCAAATCACTAATATGAAATAAAATTATTTTTTCTACCTTTGTTGTCTGACCAATTTATTCTTTGATCATGCTGGTCCCGATCTGAGGCTTCTGCTTTCCTGTCTTCTCTTAGCTCTCTTTCTGTGGTCTATGGTCCATCTGCCATTTCTTATCTTTTCTTTCGTTTTCTTCACTTCTTTCCATCAGCCTATTTCCAGTCCCAGTAACCCTCCCCAATATCAGCCCCTTTCCAGTCCTCACTCCCAGTACCTTCCAATGTCAACTTGCATTCCCATGATTGCCACTGGTGTCCATTTCCTTCCAGTCCCCCTCCTTCCCCACTGACCAGTCCCTTCTAGTACAAATACCATGGCAGCCCCTCTCAGATCCAGTTCCATTCTCCCATCCCCTCATATCAGCCCATTTGTAGCCTTAGCCCCCAGTTATCTTCCAGGGCCAGCAGCTCTATCCTCCCCTCCCCACAATCAGCCCATGCCCAGTCAAAGCCCCCCAATCAGCTTGCTTCCAGTGCTAATCCCCCCTCAACCCCATTACCAGTGCTAGCCTCCCCTAATCAGCCCAATACCAGTCCTACCCCCCATCAGCTCATTACCAGTCCTAGCCTCCCCTAATCAGCTCATTTCCAGTGCTAGTCCCCTCAACCCCATTACCAGTGCTCCATCCCTCCATGTCAGCCCCCTCCCTCCCTCCCTCCATGTCAGCCCACCTCCCCAATCCCTCCATCCCTGCCCCCCTCCCTCCATCCATCCATCCATATCAGCTCCCTCCCTCCCTCCATCCATCCATCCATCCATCCATATCAGCTCCCTCCCTCCATGTCAGCCCCCCTCCCTCCATGTCAGCCCCCCTCCCTTCTTCTGCAGCCGCGGCTCCCTGCCTCTTAGGGAACCGCGGCTGTGCTTTTAAAATCATCTCGGAGCCTTTCCTGTCTTGACGGGCTCCGTGCAGCATTGTCCCGCCTCCAAAACTTCCTTTAGAGGCGGGACAATGCTGCACGGAGCCCGTCAAGACAGGAAGGGCTCAGAGATGATTTTAAAAGCACAGCCGCGGTTCCCTAAGAGGCAGGTAGCCACGGCTGCAGAAGAAGGGAGGGAGCTGACATGGAGGGAGCCCATAACGCCACGTTTAAATACATCTTTACAACACTATTGCCTGTCACCGGGCGGGCAGTGTGCTCCGGAGCCGCGGCAAAGGTGAGAAAGAGCCGCATGCGGCTCCAGAGCCGCGGGTTGCCGACCCCTGGTCTAGGCTTTCAGCAACCAGGCCCCGAGATGCTACAGCATCCCATCCTCTTGAGAAAGGAGATTTGGAGCAGATACTAACTCCAGAGGCAGAGCTTGAGAGAGATGTAGGACCAGAGGGTACCACATTTGCCGTGGCCAGTGTGGAGCTTTGAGGATCATATGACCTCTGTCTCTCTGAAGCTTGAACAAGGTTTTGGGAATTAGGGGAATGGGTGGAAAGGCATACAGGAAGTCCTGACCCCAATGGAGGAGGAAAGCATCCCTGGCCCGACAACCCTGAGCTGGAATTCTGGAACAGAACTGGGGAAGTTTGGCATTCAGCAGACTTGCAAAGAGGTCTATGTCTGTGGTTCCCCAAATTTGAAAAACTTTGGCCACCTGGTCTGCATGGAGAGACCATTCGTGTGGAAGAAGAACGCGACCGAGTCTGTCTGCCCAAGAGTTTTGAATGCCTGGAAGATACACTGCAAGGAGATGAATCTAATGCTCTCTGGCGAGGGCCCATAGTCGTAAAGCTTCGTTGCAAAGCGACAGAGCTTGTTCTGCCCTGCTTGGTCATGTAGAACATGGCTATTTTATTGTCCGTTTGAACTAGGACTGTCTTGTAGCTGAGCTGGGTGTGGCATACTCTAAGAGCAAGGAAAATTGCTCTGAGTTCTAGGAGATTGATGTGTAAATAGGCCTCCTGTGGAGTCCAGGTACCCTGGGTAGAGAGGCCTTGCAGGTGGGCTTCCCAACCCACCTGTGAAGCATCTGTTAGAGTGGCCTGGGGTGGGGGTTGCTGAAAAGGAGACCCCCACCAAAAGGATTTGGGATGATTGCCACCATTAGAGGGATAAAATAAGGCGATCTGAGTTTGCTATTTTGTCTGACAGGCAACCTGACACCTGAGTCCACTGAGTGGATAAAGTCCACTGGGCTGCCCTCATATGGAGATGAGCATAAGGAACCACATGCACAGTAGATGCCATGTGGCCTAGCAACTTTAACATTTCCCGAGCAGTGACGTGAGGTTTTAGCACTGCTTGGGAAGCTAACTACACAGTGCGAAGGCAGCAGGGCTGTGGAAGATAGGCCCTTGTCTGGCTGGTATCCAGCAGAGCTCCTATAAACTCTAGGGACTGAGTGGGAGCAAGGTTGGATTTTGGGAAGTTTATGACAAGTCCCAAATACTGAAGGATGCGTATTGTGCGAGAGAGGGCAACCCTGGGCTCTGGCTCTGAAGGGGCTCGAATGAGCCAGTCGTCTAAGTAAGGGAAGACTAATATTCCTAGGGTGCAGAGAAATGCTGCCACCACAGCCATGCATTTTGTGAACACCCTTGGTGCAGAGGCCAGGCCAAAGGGAAGAACCCTGTATTGGTAGTGCTTCCCTTGAAACAGAAAGCGAAGGAACTTTCAGTGAGTTGGATGGATGAGAACATGAGTGTACACATCCTTGAGATCTAGAGAACAAAGCCAATCCTGACTCTGAAGGTATGGCAGCAGAGTTCCTAGAGAAATCATTTTGAACTTCTCTTTGAACAGGAATTTGTTGAATTCTGAGGTCTAAAATGGCTGTGTCCTCCTGTTTTCTTTGGAATAAGGAAATAGGGGGAGTTAAACCCTGTACCCTGTTGAGGATTGGGTACCTCTTCTATTGCCCCTTGAGCAAGGAGCACAGTGACCTCTTGACCTAATTGATCGTTGAGAGATGTCTGAAACTTGAACTGTCTTACCATTGTAGGAGGGGGCATGCTGAGGAAATGAAGCTTGTACCCCTCTCTTACAATAGACAGAGTCTAATTTTCTGCTGTTATCTGATCCCATCTGGGGGGAAAATGACATAACCTTCCTGGGATAGTGGAAGGTTCTGGGCCGTCCAGGGCCAGGAAGGCAAAGTTCTCTAGATAGGCGTCAAAGCCCCTCTGGAGGCAGAGTCTGCTGAGCCAGTTGAGGCTTAGCTGCTTTTGTCTTTCTTTGTCTAGGTTGTTGCTGCTGTCCCTTTTGGGCAGATAGACCTAAATGATGCCCCTGCTGGGTATAGGAGGGATAAAACTACTTCTTACTGAAGAATGGTTTCTTACAGGATTTTTTCCTCGCAGGATCAGCTGTAGATTTAGACAATCTAGCCAAAGTGATATTGTCAGCATCTATCTCATTAGCTTTTTCCTGCCAATTTTTGCAAAAGAGATTCTCTCCTATGCAAGAAATATTCCCTAGTTTATCCTGTACCCAAATTTCCAAGTCAGATGCCTGGAGCCAGGCAATCCTATGTGCACCTATGGCAATGGCAGAGGTTCTGCTTATGCACTCAAAGGCTGCACGATTCACAAACTTGGAAACATCCTGGGCATGTTTGACAAGGGCGAGATAATCTTGCCTCTTATCAGGAAGGAGAGGGCTCATAAGCTCTAAATCTCCTTTGACCTCCTTAAGGAACATTCCCATATATAAGATGTAGGAACTGATCCTAGCAGAAAGCATGGAAGTCTGGAAGTTGACATCCGAAGGCGTCAAGAGTCCTACACTCACGTCCTGGAGGATTAGATACATGCCTTTTTGCACTCTTTATCCTTCTCATAGTTGATTCCACCACCATGGAATGGTGTGGTAATTGAGTCTTCTGAAACCCAGGACAAGGAGGAACTCGATACATTTTGTCGAGTCTTCAAGAGTGAGGAGATGTGGTTAGAGGTGTTTCCCACATCCTTAACATGAGATCATGCAAGATCTCATGAATAGGTAAGGTAGCTGCCTCCTTGAGAGCTTTAGGGTATTGCAGGGTTTCTAATTCCTTTGCCCTAGGCTCTTTTTCAGGAGCCACTGTGATGGAAAGACCTCTGGCGCAATGTTCCCTCTAATTTTCTGTAGGCTGTGTGTGCATAAAATATCAGCTGTGCAGCTTTTGAAGGAAGGTTAAATTTTTGTGTGCCACATAACGACACTCGGAGTTATATTCTTTAAAATTTGACTACATGTCAGAATACAGTATGTACACCACATTGATTGCACTAGAAAATATTGTAGAACTTGTGAAAACCGTAAATACACAACTTTTAAATATTAAGACATCTGTGTTTTCTATCAGAATCAGAACCGTAATTTTTGTGCGCTCTATTATAAAGTATGTGCGCTCGCTCAGCGATGTGTGCGTGCGCGCACAGCTTAGAGGGAACAGTGCTCGGGCCACATCTCAGATAAAATCCTGAAAGGACATATCCTCTGGTGGAGACATCCTATGCTGAGGAGAAGAGGAATCCTCAGGTATTGGCAGAGCTTTCAGAGTCTTCAGACTCATCCAAGGATTCAAAGTATCTCTGATCCGGGTGATCGTGCAAGGCACAATACCGATCGAAGTCAGCATTGGAGTGGTCCGATACCGACTTGTTGATGCCAGATAGACACGCATGACTCTGTCCCACTAGAATACCTGCCGATGTCGATGCAGTCGGTGCCGGTACCAGTTGAATTGTCTGAAGCAGTTTCAGGGGCATTGGGGCCGTGAGAAGAGCCACCAAACTGCATTCAATAGCCAAGAATCTCTGGTCTTATCGACGCTGCCGATGCTTGGGTATCGGTACCGAATGAAGCGGCCGGTATCCCAGAGCATGGCACCAGTAATTCTGCTGAGGTTGAAGCCTCGAGATCATCCTGGAGCCCCGTTAGTGCTTTGGAATCCAAAGCTTGCCTCCTGCCGGGGCAATTTTGCAGGTGAAAGTCCCTCAAGGGCAACACCAGAGGCATCTCGGTCTAGAAGGAGATCTACCCTTTGAGGACCGCCTAGATTTATGTTTAGTTACCCGAGATCCATGGGAGGAAGACGTCGATGCACAGGAGCTGCATCAGAGGGAAAAAGGGTGCCAAGTTTAGCAGCATGGTTTCGCCGGCCCCTTTTCGACATCATCCCACAAGCAACACACTCAGAAATAGAGTGGTCAGGACCTAAACATTTGAGGCACCACTCATGGGTGTCGGTGACAGAGATGGTACCGCCACACTTAGAACACTTTTTAAAACCCAAAGCAGGTTTTTCCATTTTGAAGGAAAAAGTTGGGCCTAGTACCCAAAATGGCACATGGCACATGGCACCTGAAGAGAAAATTACTGTAAAGACTCCAGAAGAAAGGTGTTTATTTATTTATTTATTTTAGAAGAAAAGAAAGAACTGGCAGTACCACTGTAGTGTCGAGGGAAGGCAGAAGCGACCACAAAAAAGAATAGAAGGGATATTTTTCTGCGGTGACAGGATGTGCGACCTGTCGGCTCCGTGGAAAACGAAGAACTGGAGAGGGACAATTGGGGAAGGCAGCACACAGGCACTGTGGGATGCTCCCAAAAGCTTTCCTATTGGACGCTGGGGAGCGTTCCTACACAGGCTCCGTCGGTACCCATATGTGAAGACTACATTCCTGCTTGTTCCTGGAGATTTTTCACTCAACTTATAATCAAACTCTGAAATTTGTTACCGGAGGATGTAGTAAAGTCTGCTGGTTTAGCTGGGTTTAAAAAAAAGGTTTGGACAAGTTCCTGGAGGAAAGGTCCATAAACCATTATTAAGAAGGGACCCAGGATATCAATGCTTGACCCAGTACAACCTGTGTCTTTTGGGGAACTGCTAGGTATGTATGACCTAGATTGGCCACTGTTGGAAACAGGATACTGGGATTGATGGACCTTGGTATGGCATATCTTATGTTCTTAGGCACTGGGTCTAGGGAGTTGGTTGATGTTCCTCATAAACAGTCTTCTGAAAATCCGTCAAAGTCCCTATCACTTCTGTTCCTATTTGTGGGTGTTTGAGGTATGAATCCTGGCCCTTCATCTGTGAATACAGAATATTTGTTAAGCAATTCAGCTTTATTCTCAGCTTTTATGTATTCCTCCCCTTCACCTTTGAGTCTGACAATATCACTCACTAATGTAGCTGAAAAATTTCTTAACACCCCCCCCCCCGGCTATTTCTTCTTCTGTCTTTGCTTTCCTGACTACTTTGCTAGCTTAAGTTTTTCCAAAATATAGATGCTTGTCTTATTCTTTGATCTCTTGTATTTTGTTAAAGCCACCCTCTCTTCACCTTTTCAGCTGCTTTTGAGAACCAGTGGCCTCTTTTTCCTTTTACATTTATTTACTTAAAAGTTTTGTTGCCTTAAAATCTCCTTTCAGTTTTGCCCATTGCTTTTCTATATCTCCCAACTGTTCTCATCCTGCTAATGACTCCTTGAGGTACTGTCCCATCTTGGCAGTTAGTTTAACTAATGTTTAAGGCCCTCGCTTTTGAATGGATTTTTATCAGCCTTAGTCTTAATACTGAACCACACCAGCTGGTGATCACTGGATGCAAGATGATATCCCACTATGACATCAGAAACACTTTCCCCATTGGTAAGCACCAAGTCCAGTATAGCCCCTTTACGTGTGGGTTCAATTGCCAGAGTAGTTCTGCCTGTAGAGAATGTAGGGTCTCCTAGATGACACCATAGCAGGTAAGTGCCAGTTGTCATCTGGCATATTGAAGTCACCTAATCAGTGGTACCTTTCCTTTTATGGCAGTACTGCAGATGTCTATTAAATCCCTGTCCACTTTTCCCTGCGAGGGAGATCTGTATATCACGCCAAATGCAAATAGCTTTTCCCTTCCCTCTTTCTAATTTAACCCACAGTGCCTCCTCGCTGCCTTTTAAGCCCTGTAATGCTACTTTTTTTTTTTAAGCATATAGTGCCACTCTTCCTCCCCTTCTTCCTGAATAAATTATAACAGGTATAATTACATCCATCATGTTTGTATGTGAACCATTTCTTTGTGGCTGCAACTAATTCCAAGTCAATCTCTTCCATTAAAGCCTCAACATCTGGGATCTTATTTCCTATGCTATGGGCATTTATAGACACTGCTTTCCAGATGTTAACACTTTTACCCATTTCTTCTGAGGTATTTA
Organism: Ichthyophis bannanicus; assembly: GCA_033557465.1. NCBI lineage: Eukaryota > Metazoa > Chordata > Amphibia > Gymnophiona > Ichthyophiidae > Ichthyophis > Ichthyophis bannanicus. Next base: position 1,851,935,542 of record CM066032.1, on the reverse strand, counting down.
CTGTTTCACCTACCTGGGGACTTTCACCCATCCCCCAAAAATCTAGTTTAAAGCCCTCTTGAGTAGGTTAGCCAGTCTGCTGTGAAAGACACTTTGACCCTTCGTGAACAGATAGATGCCAGCTCTGCTCTACAACTCTTGGATCATCCCATGGTCCAGGAAACCAAAATGCTGACACCATCCATGCATTTATCTCCAGGATGCAAGCTTCTCTGCCTCGGCATTTACCCTCAACAGGGAAGCTTGAAGAGACCACTATCTGCTTCACCATCTGTCCTAGAGTCATGAAGTCACTTGATATGCTCAGAGGGATACCTAGCCAACAGGGATGAGGAACATTGAATAGTCAGTAGGCTTGATGAGTCTTGGCAAATTCTCCGTATCATAGATTTTGGCATCTGGCAGACAGCACACCTCTCTGGACAAAGTCTGGTCAGCAGATGGATGCCTCAGTACCCCTGAGAAGAGTCACCAACCATCACTACCATGTGGTCAGTGATTCTGTATCTTTGGGGTGCTTGTGGTCCGGTTCTTCCCTTTCCTGGGCTGCTTTCACCTGCTCCAATTCCAGGGCTGCATACTGGTCCTTCAGTTCAAGGGCTGGAGCAGTGGGATTGTTGATTCTGCAGGTCTGGTAACTCATGTCCAACTCCATTCTGTAGCCTCCCATCTTCACCTTTGTCAGAGTGCTTGGATGTTTCAAGAAGCATCCCAATGTACTTCTCGTTGTCTCTAATGCTTCTGAGCCTTGCTACCTCTTCTGAGCTCCTCTACTTTTTTCGCGAGAGCTTCAGCTTGCAGGCATCCTGCACATGGAACCAGTCTTGACTGACATAGGCAGCTGCTGTAGCAGGGCAACAACTTTGTAAATATGATTTTTTTTCCAGCCATTGTTCTGTTGATGGAGCTTTGGTACCTGTTGACATAAACGAGAGAGACCTATGAAAGTTCTTAACTTTTCCTCAGCTGTCCTTTAAGAGAAAGAGCAGTTTCTCTTATGTGTGTTTTAACAGTGCAGTTATATGTCACTGTGTAGCTAATTGGAGAGTTGCCCAATAAAGCAAGGATAATCACATGGGAGGAGGGTAGCAAGGGATTTTAACACCCAATAAGGTCAGTAGCTTCAAAGAGCTCACTGACTGGAAAGCTGGAAAACACACACAATGAACTAACAGGCAGAGCTTTACCCAGCACCACAGAAAATTCCATAAGTTCTCTTTTGCAAGTATTCTATGAATCTGGTTGGGTCAATCTTACCCCTTGAGTTGATGAAGCTCTAGAAAATTCTGCGAACACCTTCCCCACACAAAGGCGTTTCCTCCTTAGTCCTCACTGGGATAAGGCACTCTGCCATATAGGAATTTCTCCTCCCTTCCTCATCTACATGGTGGCTACAGTTATTGTCTTCTAGGGGATCTCTGTTCCATTTTTAGATCATACCGTATCATGCATACCTTGGTGAGGGCATTTTACATGTGGAATGTGGTTTTCCTGGCCCTAGTACATCCAATGCTAACAGAGAATCCAGGTGATTCCTACACTTGTGTGGAAAATTAAGCATCAAGATTTAGTTGATGAAGCCTGTTTAGGAAGTTAAGATGGTTTGATATTTAAAGTTATAGTGAGTCACAGATCTGAATTTGCTTAAAAAATGTTTATTTACAGGATTTCAAACATATGAACATTAAGTATGTCATTACACAAAAACTGACCGTTAAGACAGACTAACAGGACATTGGATAGGCAAAAAAAGTGTTATGAAATTCCATTGTATATAAATTACTACTCAATGGCTGTATACATTAACATGCCTTCTGAGCTAAGTAAGCAAAATGTGAAATCCTACCACAGCGCAATACCTCAACATTCAGCTAAAATGTAAATCAATAGTGAATTGCTGTTTTCAGCACGGACCATCTCTATAGCAGTGGGCTGTAGATGTACCCCGACACCAAAAGTATGATCCGATTTTTAAATTTTGGAATAGCAAAAGAATTGAGCCCTAATATTTTAAAGTTCTAGAACCAAGCTGTAGCATGATCTGCTAGAAAATTTAGTCTATTTTGTATTAAACACACAAAACCCCACATGTCTATTTACAAAAAATGCTAAGAAATAAAAAACACACCCCATTAGGCTGCATTGTTAAAAGTTCCCGGTATAAAACTGAGGTATTTATGTTGTACAACTGCTAAACTTACTCTGGTCCTAGTCAGCAAACCGTTTTTTTCTTTTAAAAATGACCGTGCAAAGCTCGACAGGAAAAAAAACCCTTTTACTAGGACTCTGAAAACAAAACAAAACACACAGTGCAAATGTTGCTCTTCCTTTCACAGCGTGAATAAAAATTGGCATACAAAATTCATCACTGTCCATTTAATTTTCAAGCTAGTCTAATATATGGGGGTGGTTTGAATGAAGATTCCTCATCGTCTTCCAAGTTGTTATCCATAGACTGCAGCGTGGAATTAAATATTCTGTCTTCATTCCCTACAGGGAAACAGAAAGAAAATTAAAATAGTCATGGACATAGCCACCAGTTCTCACATGCTTAATGGGTATTGCTCTCTCACATATCCTTACTGAGCACCAATGATCGATCTCTCTCCATGTATATTATAATTTGGTTTGTGGAATAAAGTTAATGTTCAGAGGCAGTGACTCTAATCCTGATAAACATATTTGCATAGGGGAGTCAAGGGACGATACAGTGAACTGAGATACTGCATTGGAGGATATGCTTTGGGAGCTCAAATCTCCCCTACCCCCCTTTTCATTTTGTTAGGGTGCCCATCAGGCTTGAAATCAGTGAGCTCACTTGCAGAACCTCCATGGGGGGGGGGGGGGGGTGGAATAGACCACCACCCACAACCCAAGCAGCTCTCCAAGAATTTCTGGCAAAGTTCCAGTAGATAACAGATAGTGCACAAGCTTACACAAAGTAGGGTCACTACAACCTATATCTGAATAGATAAGGCCAAGCGTGTGTGTTTTAGAAAAACAAAAATGTAGTTATTCAATCTGGCAGCGAGGCGAGTAGAGAACAAATCATCCAAAAATTGCTACCCACCTCTAAGGCTGCAAACCAATTCCACCGTTTGAGGCTGGTCATCAGCAGGTTGTAGCCACTCCTAGAATAGGAAGTGATGCATCATCAGTATTTCACTTACTGTACAGCAAAATCTTGGATACTGGACATCTTGCTGTCACATGGCTTCAAACAGTGTATTCTGCCTTTCCAATTTAGCAGGCAGATAGCTCTTTTTACATTGTCTGATTCTTGACAAATTACAAACAGGTCTGATTTTCCAAGTATCCATGTTGAATAACCAGCATGCACATTTACATACATGTAGACTTCCCACTGAAACCCAGCCTGTTATAGTACTACTGTGTCCACTTCACACTTGCCCAAAAACTGCAGCTGTAAATCCATTAGTCTATATCTTCAGTTAGAAGACACTGGCACTGAGCCAGCTTAGCTACCAATATTAATAAATAAATGCACCCTTCTATGTGGATATGAGATGAGCGGACTTTAGGTGTGGGGATGGGGAAAATTTTAGTTGCAAAGGAAAAACCCCAAGCCCACCACACTCACCCTAGTGTTTTGCATACAGTAAAAACAATTCTCCTAGGACAAGCAGGATTCGTCAGCCACACCTGGTGTCGTCCCCCGACAGCGCCGAATACGGAAGTGCTCTCAGAGCTCAGACTTACTGAGCATGGGCCAGAGACCCCACCCACGAGCCCGCCCCTAGCCAGCCAGTCTTTTTTCTTCTGCCGTGCCTTTCACACGCGGATCCTGCTCTCTCTAGCCAGAGAAGAAATTTTAAACACCAACTTACCACAAAGATGCCATCAAAACCCGGCTTCAAGAAGTGCAACTGCTGCTCTAGGAAGATGAGTAGTTCAGATGATCACGATCAATGTGTTAGATGCTTGGGAGCCAGCCATCAGGTACAGGACTGCCAGCACTGCTCCCGGATGTCCCCCAGGGCTTTAAAGTCCAGAGGCCATGCCCTTAAGGACTTCCTTGCTGCGCAGCATCCCGAAGGCCACCGGATCTCTTCACCGACACGGGATGCGCCCCCTGGGGCCTCCATCCCCGGTCGCGCTGCCACGGACCAGCCTTCCACCTCCGGAGCTCCCTTCAAACAACAGCTGCCCCCCACGAGGATTTCGGATGCCCGAGGCACAAAAGGTACTGTTTTATCTGCCTCCGATAAGCCCTCCGACCCTCGCAGCGCTGGAATTAAGAAGCAGAAACACTCCCGGGAGACCCCCCGGGGAGACCCTCCATGCTCCAGCCACGTTTCACCTGGGGGCGGCCATCTTGCTGATGACATCATCGCTGAGAGTCCCGCCTCCTCCTCTCCTATTGGGCAACGTCAGGACTTCCCCAGCTCCTCCCACATGCTCCCGATTGGGCCATCCAGCTCCTCCAAGCCTCTGCCCATTGGTCAGCAGTCTCCTCGACATCACAGGGCTTCCTCCCATGTCAGCACTGACTCTGGCCCGCCCCTCCACAACGGCTCCGTGTCTCCAGCCTCTCATCGGAGCCGAGGCAGGCATTGGAGCCGGGACAGTCACAGGAGCCAGCTGAGCAACAGCAACAGCCATCAGAGGGGCAGACAACGCGATCGGAGCAGGGAACATGATCGCAGCTGCAAGAGCCTCAGCAAACTGCAGCAACACAGACAACGGGACCACAGCAGACAGAGTGAGTATGAAACTCACTGCTCTCATAAACGGAAGCACCGCAGCCCCAGCTCCCTGTCCAGGGCAGCCAAGAGACTCTCAGACACAGCAATACAAATCACTGAGTCTGTCTCCCCTACGCCTGCACTACCCCATCAAGGTACCATTCTACAACTTCTTACCAACCTCACTGAACTTCTACGGAGCGGCTCCAGCAGTCCCGCTGCCCTAACCACCCCTGAGGACACCCGACAGTCCACTACTCGGGATACAATCTTAGCTGAGCCCTCAGACCCCGCTGACCTTGAGAGAACCCTCAACAGCAGCGCCTCTGAGGAGTATGCCTCCTCCCTTTCTCTCAGCTCCGGGGAGGAAGATGAACTGACACCTCTCGGATCCGAGCAGACAAAAACCCCAGCGGTTTCTGATAAGATCTCGGAATCAACATCCTCAGGGGCATGCACCAGCGAGGGGTCGACACCTATCCCTCCGCAGGAGGAGCTCACATACCCCAAGTTCCTGCCGCTCTCAAACTTTCAAACCCAGATCCTCAGCAGGATGGCCCAGAAGTTTTCAAGTACCTCGACGCTCCGAAGGCCCCCATCACATTGCCCATCCATAAGCGCCTTCTGGATGCACGTCTGAAACTATGGCAATGCCCAGCTTCTTCACATGCATGCCCTAAGAAATTGGATGTAAAATACCAAGTCCAGCAAGCACCCGGATTTGGAAAAAGCCAGTTGCCACACCACTCCATTGTGGTCTCCTCAGCCCTGAAGCGCGTGAAATCCTCACGCAATCACGCTAACTCACCGCCGGGCAAGGACCCCAAACTTCTGGATGACGTCGGAAAGAAAGTCTTCCAAGGTGCCATGCTGAATGCGCGTATTACGGCACACCAGTTCCAGCACGTACTCTTTCAGGACGCCTTGCTGGCAACCCTCAAGGACACTTTAGCTTCCGCCCCAAACGAGGAGGAAAAAGCGAAAGCGCTAACATTGATTGCTGACTTAAATGAATGCGGGAAACATCTCATCAGCACGATACACGATGCGTTCGAAGTTGCTACATGCACAGCAGGCACCGCCATCTCTACCAGGAGGTTAGCATGGCTAAGAGCTTCGGGCCTGCGTGAAGACACTCATGAGCGTATAGCAGATGCCCCCTGCAATGGCGAATCGCTTTTTGGTGACAAAGTTGCTGACACCGTCAACGACATAAAAGAACATTGTTCGACGCTACAAACACTCGCTGATGAAGGGCTGGAACGTCGGACTGGCAACAAAGGAACGTATAACCGCAAATCCTACGCCAGCCACCAAGGGTATCAATCGCACCGCAAATGGCAGCCCCCTCGATACAAGCAGGCCCCCTACAGACCTGCGTATGGGAACGCCCATCATCAGAAGCCGCAGGACAGGAAGCAAAAGAAGAAGACGCCCCTCTCCGGCAAAAACACACCGTCCTTTTGACAACCAGCCGGCGGCGCCAACATCAGATCTCCCTGTCGGAGGACGATTAAGCGCCTTCTGGGACTCCTGGCAATTTATTTAATCAGACACATGGGTCCTACAAATCATTCGAGATGGCTACCGTCTACGGTTCCAGTCCCGCCCCTATCAACAACGTGCACCGCCACCTCCCGACGACATCATATCATCCCTCCCTCTACACCCGGAATTGCTGCACCTTCTGTCAATCCAAGCCATAGAATCAGTGCCTCCGGATCAGATCAATCAGGGATTCTACTCCCGCTTTTTTCTTGTTACAAAGAAGTCGGGGGGAATGCGACCCATCTTGGACTTGCGGAATTTAAACAAGTTCATTCTCAAGGAGAAGTTCCGCATGTACTCTCTGGACTCAATCCTACCCCTCATCCAACCAGGGGATTGGATTGCCTCCCTGGATCTACAGGACGCGTACACGCATGTTCCAATCCACCCTCAGGACAGGCAGTACCTGCGTTTTCAAGTCCTCGGGAACCATTACCAGTACAAGGCACTCCCCTTTGGCCTCTCACCAGCGCCCCGAGTGTTTACAAAGTGTGTAGGGGTCGCAGCGGCCCACCTACGAAAACAGGGGATCCAGGTCTTCCCATACTTGGACGACTGGCTTCTAGCTTCCCCATCCCCACAGGAGACTCGCTGGGCCATCAAGCGGACCATCCGTCTACTCTCTACCCTCGGGTTCCTGGTGAACCATCAGAAGTCACATCTTGCCCCCACTCAGCGCCTGGAGTTCATAGGGGCCGAAATAGATACCGTCGAGGCGAAGGCCTTCCTTCCAACTCAGAGGGCCAAGAGGTTGGCCTCTCTAGCCATGGCGGCCTCTGTCCAAATGACATCAACAGCCCAGTCCCTCCTATGCCTCCTGGGCCATATGGCTGCAACCACACATGTGCTACCCGTAGCAAGACTGCACATGCGCACTCTTCAATGGCGCCTACGTTCTTGCTGGAACCAGCGTGCCCAACCGCTCTCTGTCAAGGTCACCCTCCCCAAGAGGAGCCTTCGATGGTGGACTCTCAAACGAAACCTCATGATGGGGAAACGATTCCAACAACCGAGCCATCAAGTAACCATCACCACCGATGCATCACAGATTGGATGGGGAGCCCATATGCGCCACCTTCGCACGCAAGGAGTCTGGACGTCGACAGAGAGACTTCCACATAAACCTCCTGGAACTCAGAGCCATACGGTATGCACTACAGGTTTTTCTGCCACATATCAAGGGCAAATCAGTGTTGATACTGACGGACAACCAGGTGGCCATGTTCTATATCAACAAGCAAGGAGGGACAGGCTCGAGACGCCTATGCAGGGAGGCGCTCAAAACATGGACGCTAGTTACAACGAACCATTGCTGGCTAAAAGCGTCTTACCTTCCGGGCGACCAGAACTGCCTGGCGGACAAATTGAGCCGTCAACTGAGTCCACACGAATGGGCCCTGAGCCCACAGGCCATCGATCTCATCTTCCAGCGCTGGGGCCAACCGGAGATCGACCTTTTTGCTACAGAGCAGAACACGAAATGTCCCCGGTTTTGCTCCAAACATCCATCAGCCCTCAGCGTGGCGTCGGATGCCTTCGCCATGTGCTGGGAGGAGTGGTCTCTCGCATATGCCTTCCCACCCACTCCCCTAATCTCCAAGACGCTGCAGAAAATCATTCAAGACAGAGCCCAGATTATCCTAGTGGCCCCATACTGGCCCAGACAGATGTGGTTTCCAACCCTGCTACGCCTCTCCCTGGAACCACCCTTCCGCCTTCCTCTCCTCCAGTCCTTGCTGACACAGGACGAGGGGCTCACGCTCCACCCCAACCTGGGGTCCCTGGCGCTGACAGCATGGAGATTGAGCGGATGTCGCTCGCGTCGCTGAGCATTTCGGAGGAGGTACAACAAATCATTCTGGCGGCCAGACGGCCCTCCACAAGAAAATCTTATGGCCTCAAGTGGAGACGCTTCAGCTTCTGGTGCGCTCCCAAGGGGATCAACCCCTCTGACTGCCCGGTCTCTTGCGTCCTGCAATACCTGGCCTCGCTCTCCGAACAAGGTCTCAAAACAAACTCTGTCCGTGTACACCTGTCAGCCATTGCGGCATTCCACGAACGCATGGACAGTAGATCGATTGCCTGTGCTCCCTTAGTATTGAGCTTCATGAAAGGACTACACAACCTACGGCCTCCTATACGCGCCCCTGTCCCGGCCTGGGACCTGAACCTTGTCCTACAGCAGCTGACCAAGCCGCCCTTCGAACCTTTGCTCACGGCCAACATGAAGTACCTTACATTTATTTTATTTATTTTTATTTAGACAGTTTTGTATACCGCCTTATCCTTCAATCAAAGCGGTCACAACACAAGTGGGGGATACATTTAACATGCAGGGATATGAGACACATACACTAATACTTACAGGGAACATGGGCAATGGAGGGTTAAGTGGCTTGCCCAAGACCACAAGGAATGTGTGTACATGGAAAACTCTGTTCCTGATCGCCATCACATCTGCACGCAGAATCAGCGAACTTCAGGCGTTGGTGGCCCACCCACCATACACTCAGTTGTTCCACGACAGAGCCACTCTTCGCACTCATCCCAGGTTCATCCCCAAGGTGGCCTCTGAATTCCACATAAATCAAACCATCGAACTGTCAACTTTCTATCCAGAACCACACTCTTCTCCCGAGGAGGAGAGGTTGCACACTCTCGACTGCACCAGAGCCCTCCGGACCTATATCCTCAAAACAGGACCCATCCGGCAGAGTTCTCAGCTGTTCGTCTCCTATGACCCCAACAAGCCAGGGCGCCCGGTCTCCAAGCGCACGATGGCACTCTGGATCTCAACCTGCATCGGCTTCTGCCACGAAATGGCAGGCACACACGCGGCTCCCAACGTAGGGCCGCACCAGCTCAGAGCGCTCGCTGCCACCATAGCCAACCTGCGCTCCATCCCACTTACTGAAATCTGCAGAGCTGCCACATGGTCCTCCACACACACCTTTCGGAAACATTACTGTCTTGACCTAGACACGCAGACGCGTTGCGCCTTCGGGCAAGCTGTCCTCTCCACCGCTAACAGGACATGACTTGGGCACAGCCACATTTCATTGTCTTATGCTAGCCCAGTTCTTCCGGCCATAATGGCCTTATCGTACGGCCATATTGGCGGGCATTCAACTTGTATACGACTTGGCCATGTTGGCCACGGTTCTGTAGTGTGTTTTTTGGCCACGTTGGCCACTTTTCATGAGTGATTGTATGACCTTTGGAATGTTTAATCTGTTGGTGCACTGACAATAAAGCTTTTGCCTCGGCCTCCCTCTCCACTGCTATTCCGCGCTACCGCGCAGCTAGGGAGGCACCAGGTGTGGCTGACGAATCCTGCTTGTCCTAGGAGAAAGCGTAGTTACTTACCTGTAACTGGAGTTCTCCGTGGACAGCAGGATGAGTCAGCCACACATTCCCGCCCACCGCCCCAGGCCGAGGTCTGCCTCCGCACGCCCCTAGCCACGGTTATGCCGGGCACAGCTAGATACTCACTGGCTGGCTAGGGGCGGGCTCGTGGGTGGGGTCTCTGGCCCATGCTCAGTAAGTCTGAGCTCTGAGAGCACTTCCGTATTCGGCGCCGTCGGGGGACGACACCAGGTGTGGCTGACTCATCCTGCTGTCCACGGAGAACTCCAGTTACAGGTAAGTAACTACGCTGTGTGTGCTCCGTTGAGTCACATTTTGCAATAATCTTGCGTTTACGTGCCAAACCAGAACAAGGGGAATTTGCAGCCAATTCAGTTCAAGGGTAAGCTACTTGCAAGAGGGGATTTTAATTTGGTTCCAAATCCTTGCATGGATAGATGAGGGGCAGGGACAGGTTTTAAACAATTTCTGCAGGCGGAGGAAGCGGCATTCTAGGCAAAGGAATTGCATCCACTTCTTGAATGCTCATGTATATTCAAGAATAGATTATTTTCTGGTGAATCCCACCCTAAAGGGAAATAGAAAATATCAAACCTATAGCATGGTGGGATCGTGCTCCAATACAGATGGCACTGGGGAGAGTCAAACAGCAGCAAGGTGCGAGATCAGACAATGTTACGAGGTAAAACAAAGGGAGGCAATGAAGAGAGAAATCAATCTTTTACAATGAGGGAGTTGGGATGTTCTGCAAGCAGTATTAAGAGGGCAGCTAATAATGTGGGCAGTGTGGAGGAGAAGGGTAAAGAATAAAGGAGGTAGAAAGCTGGTATGACAAGATACAAATGAATCAAAAATAAACTGGAGAAAGCGAGAGAGGTCACAAGAATTGTAGTTGGAAGAGATGAATAAACCGGTATGAGCTAATTGACAATACTTTTGAGATGGGCATGTATCTACTAGATACATCGGATGAGGTGCCTTACACCTAAAGTGAAGGATGGGGCTGGAACATGGCTTTATTGTGATAAAGAGGGAAGAAGTTGTAAATCTTGTTAGCATACTCTCTCCATCAAAGCAATCAGACCAGAGAAGGAGGAGGGCATACAAGATTAAGGAAAAGGGGAAATTACAGATATTGCCCAAGGTGAGAAAATAGGTTGGATGGGCCAATTGATGTTTTTGAGGTCTAGAGGGCTGGCAAATGGTAAATGTCTAGGGTTAGATAGATTAACAGCATGGATTTATAAGAAATGCAGAGAACACTGGTAGTAGGTATGCTTTTTAATGTGCTGTTAGAAGAGGAAAAGCTTCCACCCTCAATGAGATTAGCTTGTATTCAGGGCTGCTGCAAGGATTGAAGTGCTCTCAGCAGGCTCTCCATCCTGCTGCTCTGCCATGACCCCTACCCCTTTTGCCACCTCTCTCCGGGGCCTGCAATGGTTCCTGAACCGCAATGCAGTACTTAACGCACTCCAGCACTGCCTCCATAGCGTGCAGGACTAGAGAGAAAAGCTGCTCTTGCTGGGAAAGATTCTGAAATTGTAAGTATTTACCTGATGGTAAGTTCTCAGACTCTTGGGTTAAAGGAAACTCTTTGGGTTTAAATGGGATTTAAAAAACACACACAAATTTTAAGTCATACAGGGCACTGTTTTAGCAAGTCAGCTTCTTACTAAAAAACAAAACAGTCAGGGCTCTATGTTAGCAAGCTAGCAAGGTGTGCACACACAAATCCCTGAGCTGAAAGAACAAGGAGATTGTAGCATACTATCTGAAGACGAGAGTAGCCAACGTAACAGTGTTTAGAAAGGGCTCTGGGGTAATCTAGGAAACTACAGAACAGTGAGCCTGATGTCACTCCCAGGCAAAATGCTAGAAACCATTATAAAGAACAAAAATTACTGAACATACAGCATAGTCAGTTATGGTTTAATGGGGCAAAGCCAACATGGATTTAGCCAAAGGGAAGGGAAAAAAAAAAGTCTTGGCTCACTAATCTGCTATATTTTTTTTGAAGGTGTGACTAGGTAGATAAAAGGTGAGCTGGTTGATATATACTGTATAAAGGCTTTCTGAAAATCTAGAGAAGGTCCTTCAGGAGAGTGAATTGAGGAAATTTAAAAAAAAGTCATGGGATAGTGTACTATTGTGGACTGGGAACTGGCTAGAAGAAAGAAAACAGAAATAAATGACCAATTTTCTCAATTGAGAAAAGTAAATAGTGGAGTACCCCAGGGATCCGTGTTGGGCTTGCTGCTTTTTAACATTCATAAATGACTTGGAAATGGGAATGAGCGAGGTAATCAAATTTGAAGATGGCAATTCAAAGTTGTTCAAGTACAAGAGGACTGTGAAAAATTGTAAGAGGACCTAGAGAGATTGGGAGGCAGAGTGTCCAGATGGTAGATGAAATCTAAATATGGATAAGTGCAAAGTTTCGCACTTAGGAAAAAAAAACAACCCAAACCTCAATTACAGGATGTAAGATTCCACATTAGGAACCATCACCCAGGAAAATAGATCTAAGCGTCACTGTGGATAATAACCTCTCCCAAGTGTTCAGCAGCAGTCAAGAAAGCAACTAGAATGCTAGGAATTAACAAAACCAAGATTATGCTGGCTCTGTATTGCTCCATGGTTGCAACCACACCTTGAATATCCTGTGCAATTCTAGTTGCTGTATCTAAAAGGATATTGCAGAAATATAAGATTCAGGGGAGAGCAACCAAAATGATAACAGGTGATAGGATAGAGGAAAGGCTTAAAAAAGGTTAAGTCTCCTGCTTGGAAGAGAGACAACTGAGGGGGAGATGATAGGTATATAAAACAACGAGTGGAATGGAACGGGTAAACACATCGGTCATTTACCCTTTCAAAAGGAAGAAAGGCTAGGGGAACATGCAAAGAAGCTACAATGTAGCACATTTAAGACTAAATCGGAAGAAAATATTTTCTTCCCTCAACGTGTAATCAAACTCCAGAACACATTACCAGAAGATGTAGTAAAAGCAGTTAGTGAAGCTGGGTTTAAAAGATATTTGGACAGGTTCCTGGAGAAGAGTCCATAAACCATTATTAAAGTGGACTTGGGAAATCCACTGCTTACCTTTGGGACAAGCAGCGTGTAATCTGTCTACCTTTTGAGAACCTGTGACCTGGGTTGGTCACCGTTGGCAATAGGATACTGGGCTTGATGGACCTTTGGTTTGACCTAGTATAGCATTTATGTTTGTATGCCGATTGCAAGGTACACTTAGGGATTCATGGGCATGAATAGGTATTTCCTTATCCTGCTAGACCATGCCAGACATGTGGGTTATGCTCCCTTGCCAGCAGGTGGAGACAGACTTCAGAAATTTTCAGTGATATCATCACTAGCTATCTCTCTAATGCAGAACTAGGACAAGCCAGCGTGCGTCTGCCTCCAATGGGTGGCGAGATGTTTGGACTGGTGCAGCAGTGCAGATAGGTCTGTCATACAGACCTGGCTTCTGTGGCCTATATGCCCAACATTGCTTGTAGGTCAAGTATGCCTTGGTTTCCTTGAGCAGGCAGCTGCCCTGTGTCCAGGGTGTTACCCAGGGGTTTCAGCAGTGGTGGACTGCAAGACCCCACCCCCTGGAGGTGCTAGGTTTGGGCACAGGCCTCCCTTCCCTCTTGCTGTCCTCTGCTTGCTGAGTTTTTCCTAATTTTATTTTCTTTCAATTTGCTCTACTTGCTTGAATAAAAGCAACTAAAAATAAATTAAGAGGAACATAAATGCCATACTGGGTCAAACCAAGGTCCATCGAAGTCCAGTATCCTGTTTCCAACAGTGGCCAATCTAGGTCACATGTACCTAGCAGTTTCCACAATGCTTATATTGGGACAAGCAGTGGATATCCCAGGTCCCCTTTAATGGTTTATGGACCTTTCCTCCAGGAACTTGTCCAAACCTTTTTTTAAACCTGGCTACACTAACAGCTTTTACTACAAATTCCAGAGTTTGATTACATGTTGAGTGAAAAAATATTCTCTTATTAGGTCTTAAGTTACCTTGTAGCTTCATTGCATGTCCCCTAGTCTTTCTATATTTTGATGGTGTAAACAATTGATCTACGTTTACCCATTCCACTCCATTCATTAGTTTATAGACCTCTATCATGTCTCCATCAGCTGTCTTTTCCAGGTTGAAGAGCCCTAACCTTTTTAGCTTCTCTTCATAGGAGTATCCTGCCATCTCCTTTATTGTTTTGGTGGCTCTTCTCTGTACATCTACCCTTTAAGATATGGCAACCAGAATCACACACAATATTCAAGGTGCAGTCAATAAAAGATATTATAATGCCTTTGTGTTTTGTTCTCCATTCCTTATGATACCTAGCATTCTATTTGCCCTCTTGGCTGCCGCTGCACACTGGGCGGAGGGTTTCAACACGTTATCCACGATGATGCCTAAATCTTTTTCCTGGGTGGAGATTCCATGATGCAAGATTCCACATTAGGAATCATAGTTTGGATTGTTCTTTCCTAGGTGCATATACTTTGCACTTGTCCACATTAAATTTCATCTGCCATTTGGATACCCAGTCTTCCAATTTATCAAGGTCCTCTTGCAATTTTTTGCAATCCTCATGGGTTAACAACTTTGAATAATTTTGTCTCATCTGCATATTTGATTACCTCACTCATTATTCCCATTTCCAGGTCATTTACAAATATGTTAAAACAGCAGACCCAACAGATCCCTGGGGTACTCAACTATTCACATTTCTCCATTGGGAAAATTGGCTATTTAGCCCTACCCTTTATCTTAACCAGTTCCAGATCCACAATGGTACACTGCCTCCTATCCCATGACTTTTTAATTTCACCAAAGTCTGTCACGAGGGCCCTTGTCAAAGGCTTTCTGAAAATCCAGATACACTGTATCAACCAGCTCATCTTTGTTTATTCACACCTTCAAAAAACATAACAGATTAGTAAGACAAGACCTTCCTTGGCTAAAGCCATGTTGGCTGTCTCATTAAGCCATGACTATCTACATGTTCAGTAATTTTATTCTTTATAATGGTTTCTACCATTTTTCCTGGTACTGACGTCAAGTTCACTGGTGTGTACTTGGAACCCTTTTTAAAAATTGGTGTTACATTGGCCATCTTCTAATCTTCAGGCATTACAGATGATTTTAACAATAGTTCACAGACCTGCAATCTCATATTTCAGTTCTTTCAACACCCTTTGATGTATACCATCCAGTCCTGGTGATTTGCTACTGTTCAGTTTATCAAATAGTTGTAATACATCTTCCTGGTGTATTGATATTTCTTTCAATTCTTCTGTGGCATCACCTTTAAATATCATTTCATTCATGGGTAACATCTCTACATCTTCCCTCAGTAAAGACCGAAGCAAATAATTCAGTCTTTACACTATGGCCTTGTCCCCTCTTAATGCCCCTTTTACCTCCATCATCTAATAGTCCAACTGACTCGCAGGTTTTTTGCTTCAAATGTACTTGAAAACATCTTTGTTATGTGTTTGCTTCCACAGCAATCTTCTCAAATTCTCTTTGCCTGCCTTATCAATGACTTGCATCTAACTTGCCAGTGCTTATGTTTACAGTTTGTCATTTGACTCCTTTTTCCATTACCTGAAACATTATTTTTTGGCAATAGCCACCTCTGACCTCACCTTTAAACCAGGCTTTTTTTTTCTCTCTTTTTTTTTTAAACTTCCACTTTTCTTAAAGCGTGGAATACAGCTGGTCTGGGCTTCCAAGATAGTATTTTTAAATAACACCCATGCTTGATGTAAATCTTTAACCTTAGAAACTGCGCCTTTTAGTTTTTTTAAACTATTTTCCTCATTTTATCATAGTCTCCCTTTAGAAAGTTAGAAGGTAGTACTAAGGATTTCCTTACCGTCCTTCCTCCATTTCTTAAATCAAACATGATCATGCTATGATCACTATTACCAAGTGGTCCCAACACCTTTATCTCTTACACCAGATCTTGTGTTCCACTAAGGACTATGTCCAAAATGGCATCCCCTTTCATTTATTTCATTAAGAAACTATCTCCCTAGCATGTTCTGCCGTGACACCAACCCAGCTGATAGCAGGGTAATTGAAATCACTCATTATTACTGTACTGTGACTTTTGTTAGCTTCCATGATTTCTTTGAGCATATCATCCATTTGTTCATTCTGGCAAGGCAGTCAATAGTACACCCCCCAATGCCATCGCCTTTCCCTTCCAACATGGAATTTCAATCCATAGAGATTCTACAGTGAATTTTGTTTCCTCCAAAACTTTAATCCTTTGTGAATCAATGCTCTAACAGAGTGCAACCCCACCACCAAATTGATCTGCTCTATCATTACGATATAGTTTGTACTCAGGTATATCAGTATCCCACTGGTTGTCCTTCTACCATGTCTCAGATACCAATCATATCTAACCTCTCATTTAGTGCTATATATTCTAACTCACCCATCTTATTTTTTAGACTTCTGGCATTTGCATACAAGCATTTTAGAAGTTGCATTTTATTCATATCAATCTGGCTATTGGTAGGCAGGGGTAATTTGGAGTCTTTAAGCTCTGTCTGCTCTGTACTCAAGGGCATTTGGGCTACTTTTGTCTTTATTGGAACCTCTCTGCTGATATGCCCTAACTTTAATCTTTTGCTAGCAGCCTTTAAAGATACTTTGTTCCAAACCATGCGCTCCTGGGTAACTGTCGGCTTTCCCCTATTATCTAGTTTAAAAGCTTCTCTCTCTCTCCTTTTTAAAGGTTAATGCCAGCAGCTTGGTTCCATCCCAGTTAAGGTGGAGCCCATCTCTTTGAAAAAGGCCCTCCTTTCCCCAGAATATTCCCGTTCCTAACAAATCCAAACACCTCTTCCTTGTACCATCGTCTCATTCATGCATTGAGACTCCGGTGCTCTGCCTGCCTTTTGGGTCCTGCATGTGGAACAGTAAGCATTTCACAGATTTCAACTTTCTACCTAAAAGCCTAAATTTAGCCTCCAGAGCCTCCCTACCACACTTTCCTATGTCATTGGTACCGAAATGTACCAAGACAGCAGCCTCCTCCCCAGCACTATTTAAGTCCTTGTCTAGGTGGTGTGTGAGGTCCACTTCCTTCACACCAGGTGATCCTCATGTCCACCCTGGAGAAACCTCAGTGCGAGAGGGTCTTACATCACCTAGAGGACAGGTCCTAGCTACAGGATCACTTCCCGTCACACCAGAGTGATGCTCTCCTGTCACGAGACCTCTCTCCTCCCTGGCAACAGGGAGGCTGCCAGACTGGATGTGGGACTTCAGTACTATAGCTCTGTAGGTCTCGTCTATGTACCTCTGTCTTCCTTACGTTCTCCAAGTCTGCTACTCTAGCCTCCAGAGATTGGACTTGTTCCCTGAGAGCAAAGAACTTTTTTTTTTTTTTTTTGATTGAAATGTTTAGATATACTTACAAAACAAAAAGTACAAGTAATCAAGATGCCAATGTCATTACATAAACAAAGAAAAAGCAGGAAACCATCCATATATAAACCAAAAGAAACATCAGCAATCATATTCTTAGCCCACTATAAAGGGGAGAGTTGCCAAGCAATAATACAAAGGAATATTCAGGAACAAAGTCCCACTACTATGACAGCACAAACCTAATATCCCCTCTTCTCCTAACTTAAATGTGCACTACTATTTACTATCCAAAAATACCTGCAATTGAGAAGGATCAACAAAGATATACTTTGACCCCTGAAATGTAATCACACATTTACAGGGGTAACGAAGAAAAAAATTAGCCGATAGGGCCAACACCTTAGGCTTCATAGCTAAAAAAGCCTGTCTAAGTTGTGTGGCCCTACAGACATCAGGAAACATCTGTACCTTAGCACCACAGAACAGAATAGATGGCCTTTTAAAATACAATTTAAACACAGCAGATTTATCATACTCAGATAAAAAAGTGACTACCAGCAAAGAACTCTTCAAGAACATAACATAAAATATGTCATACTGGGTCAGACCAAGGTCCATCAAGCCCAGTATTCTGTTTCCAACAGTGGCCAATCTAGGTCGCAAGTACCTAGCAGTCTCCCCAAAAGACACAGGTTCCTCAATGCTTGCATTGGGTCAAGCAGTGATAACCTGGGTCCCTTTTAATAATGATTTATGGACCTTTCCCTCCAGGAACTTGTCCAAACCTTTTTTAAATCCAGCTACACTAACAGCTTTTACTACATCCTCAGGTAATAAATTCCAGCGTTTGATTACACGTTGAGTGAAAAAATATTTTCTCTTATTAGTCTTAAATAGGTTACCCTGTACCTTCATTGCATGTCCTAGTCTTTTTATATTCTGATGACGTAAACAAATCGATCTACGTTTACCTGTTCCACTCCATTCATTAATTTGTAGACCATTATAACTCCCCTCAGCCCTCCTTTCCAGGTTGAAGAGCCCTAACCTTTTTAGCCTCTCTTCATAGGAGTATCCTTCCATCCCCTTTACCATTTTGGTGGCTCTTCTCTGTACCTTTTCTAAAAACGCTATATCTTTAAGATACGGCGACCAGAATTGCACACAATATTCAAGGTGCGGTCGCACCATGGAACGATACAGAGGCATAACAATATCCTTTGTTTTATTTTCCATTCCTTTCCTTATGATACCTAGCATTCTATTTGCTCTTGGCCACTGCTGCACACTAGGCGGAGGGTTTTAACATGTTATCTACAATGACGCCTAAATCTTTTTCTTGGGTGGTAGTTCCCAATGTGGATCCTTGCATCGTGTAACCATAGTTTGGGTTGTTCTTTCTTAGGTGCATAACTTTGCACTTGTCCACATTAAAATTTAAATTTGCCATTTGGATGCCCAGTCTTCCAGTTTATCAAGATCCTCTTGCAATTTTTTACAATCCTCTTGGTTTTTAACTTCTTTAAATAGTTTTGTGCCATCTGCAAATTTGATAACCTCACTCGTTATTCCCTTTTCCAGGTCATTTATGAATATGCCAAAAAGCAGTGGACCCAGCACAGGATCCCTGCAGTAAGTACTCCACTATTCACCTTTTTCCATTGGGAAAATTGGCCATTTAGCCCTACCCTCTGCTTTCTATCTTTTAACCAGTTCCTGATCCACAGTAGTACACTGCCTCCTATCCCATGACTCTTTAGTTTTGCCAAAAGTCTCTGATGAGGGACCTTGTCAAAGGCTTTCTGAAAGTCCAGATACACTATATCAACCGACTCACCTTTGTCTACCTGTTTATTCACACCTTCAAAAAAACATAACAGATTAGTAAGACAAGATCTTCCTTTGCTAAAGCCATGTTGGCTGTCTCCCATTAAGCCATGACTATCTACATGTTGAGTAATTTTGTTCTTTATGTTGGTTTCTACTATTTTTCCCAGTACAGACGTCAGGCTCACCGGTCTGTAGTTTCCTAGATCACCCCTGGAACCCTTTTTAAAAATTAGGGTTACCTGAAGATTGGAGGATCGCCAATGTATTACAGATGATTTTAATGATTAGTTCACAGATTACTAATAGCAGGTCTGCCATCTCATATTTCAGTTCTTTCAACACCATTGGATGTATACCATCCAGTCCAGGTGATTTTCTACTTTTCAGTTTATCAAATAGTTTTAATACATCTTCCCAGTGTAACGATGTTTTTCAGTTCTTCCACAATATCACCTTTAGATACCACTTCAGTCATGGGTAACTACCTACATCTTCCTCCTCAGTAAACACCAAAGCAAAGTGTGCACGTATGACCCCTCAACAACTAGGAAAAATTCATACATGTGACACTCAACGCAAAAAGACGGGAAAGCCTCCATCTCGCTGCTGGACTGCTGTCTGCATCTTAGTTTTAGGGTTGTGTTTATGTATTTAAGTTGTTTACTTACTAAGGTTTGCTGGGGATACTTATACCAATAATACTATACCTAATACATTTAATGGACTTTATCGTCTGACATACATTAAGGACCTGAGATTGTTCACCTCAGGTTTAACTAACAGTTGCACTTGAGTGTGAATATGGCACCTGCTTTAAAACAATTTCACAGGTCTCTTGCCCCCTATCTAGAAGGCCTCTTTGCAAAAGTACATAAGAACATAAGACATGCCATACTGGGTCAGACTGAGGTCCATCAAGCCCAGTATCCTGTTTCCAACAGTGGCCAATCTAGGTCATACGTACCTAGCAATATCCCCAAAAGACACAGGTTCCACAATGCTTGTACTGGGTCAAGCACTGATATCCTGGGTCCCTTTTTAATAGTGGTTTATGGACCTTTCCTCCAGGAACTTGTCCAAACCTTTTTTAAACCCAGCTATACTAACAGCCCTTACTACATCCTCCGGTAACAGATTCCAGAGTTTGATTACACGTTGAGTGAAAAAATATTTTCTCTTATTTGTCTTCCCTGTAGCTTCATTACATGTCCCCTGTTGTTGTTAAGTGCCGTCGAGTCGGAGTCGACTCATGGCGACCCTCTGGATAGCTATCCTAAATTGTGTTCGGTCTTCAGTCAGGCGGCTCATTGACGACAGACTGGTACCCGTAGCTGCTGTTATTGTAGCGATCCATCTCATTGCTGGCCTTCCTCTTTTGCGTTGACCTTCTATCTTGCCAAGCATGATGTCTTTCTCTAATGATCTCTCTCTTCGCATGATGTGTCCGAAGTATGAAAGCCGAAGTCTTGTCATCTGAGCTTCTAAAGAAAGCTTAGGTTTGATCTCCTCTAGTACCGACTGGTTTGTTCTTCGGGCAGTCCATGGTATACACAGTATTCGCCGCCAGCACCATAATTCAAAGGCATCAATTTTCTTCCTGTCTGTCTTTTTCACTGTCCAGCTTTCACATCCATATGATGTTATTGAAAATACCATGGCTTGAACAAGTCGAATCTTTGTATGGAGAGACACATCTCTGCTCTTGAGAATCTTATCTAGGTCTTTCATAGCCATTCTGCCAAGAGCAATGCGTCGTCTGATTTCTTGACTGCTTGTTGCTTCTTTATTGATAGTTGATCCAAGTAGGTTAAAGTTGTTCACAATTTCAATTTCTTCTCCTTCAACGATGAACCTGTTGATTATGCCAGTTGTCATGATCTTTGTCTTCTTTACATTAAGGTGCAGGCCCATTTTGAGACTATGTTCTTTGATTGTGAGAAGCAAATGTTTCAGATCATCTTCGCTTTCAGCCAGTAATGTGGTATCATCAGCATAGCGAAGGTTGTTGATGAGTCTTCCACCAATCTTCACACCTCTGTTGTCTTCATACAGTCCTGCTTCTCTGATGATTTGTTCTGCATATAAATTAAACAGGTAGGGGGAAAGTATGCAGCCTTGTCTTACACCTTTGCTTATTTTAAACCATTCTGTTTCTCCTTGTTCCGTTCGAACTGTTGCTTCTTGATCAATGTACAGATTACGCAAGAGAACGATCAGGTGTTCTGGTATACCCATGCTTCTTAATGTGGCCCAGAGTTTCTCATGGTTTACACAGTCAAAAGCCTTGCTATAGTCGATAAAGCACAAATAGATATCCTTTTGGTATTCTTTAGTCTTTTCAAGGATCCATCTCACATCCGCAATGATGTCTCTCGTTCCTCGCCCTTTCCTGAACCCTGCTTGCACTTCAGGTAGTTCTTGTTCTAGGTATGGCTGTAGTCTCTTTTGAATAATCTTCAGTAGAATCTTGCTGGCATGTGGATCAGAGCGATTGTGCGATAATTTCCACAGTCAGTTGGATCACCTTTCTTTAGTATTGGTATAAACACAGATCTTTTCCAGTCAGTTGGCCATGATGTTGTCTTCCATATTTCTTGGCAGAGCCTTGTAAGTACGGTAACAGCTGCATCAGATTGCTGCAATACTTCTATGGGAATGCTATCAATGCCTGGTGCTTTGTTCTTTGATAAGGCTTTCAATGCTGCTTCAACTTCTTCTTTCATCACCAATGGTTCCTGATCATAAGGTATAGGTTGAAACGGCTGTTGGTCCACTTGATCTTTATCATATAAAAACTCTGTATATTCCTTCCACCTTTTCTTGATCTTCTCAGCATCATTCAACATAGAACCTTGAGCATCTTGTAACATTCCAATTCGGGGCTGGAATTTTTTCTTTAACTCTCGCAGCTTTAGGAAAGCCGATCTTGTTCTTCCTCTAATAGTTTCTGCTTCTATTTCCTTGCAAGTGTCATTGTAGTACTTTTCCTTGTCCTGTCTTGCTGCACGTTGGAAATCTCTGTTGAGTTCTGCGATTGTCTTTCTTTCTCCTTTGGCTTTAGCTTCTCTGCGTTTCTGGGCAATTTTCAGAGTTTCTTCCGTCATCCATTTTGGCCGTTTTTGCTTTTTCACCTTTTGTAGAGACTTCTCGCTTTCTTCCAGCACAACCTTCTTGATGTCATTCCATAACTCTTCCGGAGCTCTGTCATTTGTATCTAAAGCAGCAAATCGATTTTGCAGGCAGTCTTTAAATTCCAGTGGTATATTCTCAAGGTCATATTTTGGTGCATTCATGAGTGGTTTGCTCTTTTTCAACTTTAGCTTGAGTTTGCATACTAGTAGTTGATGATCTGTACCACAGTCAACTCCAGGTTTTGTCTTTGTTGATGTTACAGAGCTTTTCCATCGTTGACTTCCACAGATGTAGTCAATTTGATTTTTATACAATCCATTGGGTGAAGTCCATGTGTACAGTCGTCGCTTGTGTTGCTGGAAGAAGGTGTTTGAGATGAATAGATCATTGGTCTTGCAGAATTCTATCAATCTTTCTCCAGCTTCATTTCTGTTGCCAAGTCCATATTTTCCAACTACTTTGCCTTCTTCTTTGTTGCCAACATTTGCGTTCCAGTCACCCATGACTATCAGGATATCCTGTTTGCATGTTCTGTCAATTTCAGCTTGTACTTGTTCATAGAACTCTTCAATTTCATTCTCTTCTGCAGCTGTTGTTGGGGCATATACTTGAATTATAGTTGTGTTGATAGGCAATCCTCGTAGACGAATAGAGATTAAGCGTTCGCTGACTGCATTGTATTTCATTACAGTTCTTGCAAGTTTCTTCTTTATTATAAATGCAACACCATTTCTTCTTTGTCTTTCATTTCCAGCATAGTAGACCATGTGATCATCTGATGCAAAGTGCCCGATGCCAGTCCATTTCAGTTCGCTGACACCCAACAGATCAAGTTGTACACGTTCCATTTCATTCTTGACCACCTCCAACTTCCCTTGGTTCATGCTTTGTACGTTCCATGTTCCAATGTGTAAGACATCTTTACAGCTTCTGACTCTCATTTCATGCGCAGCTACATCAGCAGTCAGACTTCCCGAGGGCTTTGATCCAACCACATCATAAATGCTGGCTTTACTCTGAAAAGTCTTCAGCTCTTCCCCAGTAGCTAGTTGAGTGCCTTCCGACCTGGGAGTCTCATCTTCCAGCACCATAGCACAATTTGTTTTGTTGTAACTATCCATTGGGTTTTCATGGCAAGATACAGAAGTAGATTGCCGGGCCTTCCTTCCGCGCAGTTTAAGTTTGGTGTTGTTGCCGTTGTCACAGAAATGTGATCCTCCGCCGTCAACACTATCCCATTCTGCTGCTGCCCAGATGGGTGGTTTGTCTTCGTCTGGCACCTCAGCTGAGACCTGTCCATCTTGGGAGACCCTGCCAGTAGTTAAACTACCGATAGTTTAGCTCTCAGCATCACTGATGCACGCAAGCCCTCACAGCACGACAAGCTGCAAACCAAGTGAGAGACATGTCCCCTAGTCTTTCTATATTCTGATAGCGTAAACAATTGATCCACGTTTATCCATTCCACTCCATTCATTAATTTATAGACCTCTATCATATCTCCCCTCAGCCGTCTCTTTTCCAGGTTAAAGAGCCCTAACCTTTTTAGCCTCTCTTCATAGGAGTAGCCTTCCATCCCCTTCACCAATTTGGTGGCTCTTCTCTGTACTTTTTCTAATAACGCTATGTCCTTTTTAAGATACGGTGACCAGAATTGCACACAATATTCAAGGTGCGGTCGTACCATGGAGCGATACAGAGGCATTATAATATCCTTTGTTTTATTCTCCATACCTTTCCTTATGATACCTAGCATTCTATTTGCTTTCTTGGCCGCCGCTGCACACTGGGCAGAGGGTTTTAACATGTTATCCACGATGACTCCTAAATCTTTTTCCTGGGTGGTGGTTTCTAATGTGGAGCCTTGCATCGTGTAACTATAGTGTGGGTTGTTCTTTCCTAGGTGCATAACTTTGCACTTGTCCACATTAAATTTCATCTGCCATTTGGATGCCCAGTCTTCCAATTTATCCAGATCCTCCTGCAGTTTTCCACAATCCTCTTGGGTTTTAACAACTTTGAACAGTTTTGTGTCATCTGCAAATTTGATAACCTCACTAGTTATTCATAAATGACCTGGAAAAGGGAATATGTCAAAAAGTAGTGGACCCAGTACAGATCCCTGGGGTACTCCACTGTTCACCTTTTTCCATTGGGAATATTGGCCATTTAGCCCTACCCTCTGCTTTCTATCTTTTAACCAGTTCCCGATCCACAATAGTACACTGCCTCCTATCCCATGACTTTTTAGCTTCGCCAAAAGTCTGATGGGGGACCTTGTCAAAAGCTTTCTGAAAGTCCAGATACACTATATCAACCGACTCACCTTTGTCTACCTGTTTATTCACACCTTCAAAAAAACATATCAGATTAGTAAGACAAGATCTTCCTTGTCTAAAGTCATGTTGGCTGTCTCCTATTAGGCCATGACTATCTACATGCTGTGTAATTTTGTTTTTTATGATAGTTTCTGGAGACGTCAGTACCAGGGAAAATGGTAGAAACCATTTATTGCTCAAACAATACAGACCCTCTTTTTCCTTGTATACTGTTTGAGTTGATTTAAACTGAAAGCTCTATCTCCAGGAACAAGCAGGAATGAGTCTTCACATATGGGTACGTCGGTACCGACGGAGCCTGTGCGGAACGCTCCCCAGCGTCCAATCAGAAAGCCTTTGGGAGCATCCCACAGCGCCTGCGTGCTGCCTTCCCGCCTTTCCCAACCGTCTCTCCTCAGTTCTTCTTTTTCGCGGAGCCAGCAGGTCATGTTCCTGTCACCGCAGAAGAATTTCCTTATTTTTTATTTATTTCCTTTTGTGTCATGTCTGCCTTCTTCGACGCTGTACCGGTACTGGCAGTTTTTTTTTTTTTTTTTTAACAAGAAGAACAGAACAAACACACACCTTTTTTCTGTTTTTTTTCTTCAGGTGCACTTGCATTTTGGGCCTTAGGCCCAAAACGTTTTTTCCTTAAATATGGAAAAGCCTGCCTCAGGATTTAAAAAGTGCACAAAATGTGGCGGTATCATTTCAGTCACCGACACCCATGACTGGTGTCTAAAATGTTTAGGTCCTGACCATTCCATAACAGATTGTATGTCCTGTTCCATGATGTCTAAAAGGAGGTCGGCAGAACCGAGCTGCCAAGCTCAGTACCCCGTTTCCCTCTGATGCGGCTTCGGTGGCATCGACGTCTTCCAGAGCTTCTTCTTCCTCACATGGATCTCAGGTAACTAAACATAAATCCAGCCGCTCCTTGAAGGGTAGATCTCCTTCTAAGCATCGAGATGCCTCTGGCGTTGCCCTCGAGGATTCTGCACTGGCAAAAATTACCCCGGCGGGAGGCTTCGGCCTCTAAAGCATCATCATCGGGGTTCCAGGATGATCTCGATGGCGTGGCCTCGACAGATCTCCTGGTGCCGTGCTCTGGGGTACCGGTGGCTTCCACCAGTACCGACTTCCAAGCATTGGCGGGCGTCAATGGATCAAAGGATTCTGTCCATAGAACGCAGTCTGGTGGCTTTCCTTGTGGCATTGACGCCCGTGGTACCGCAACAGACTACTCCGCCGGTACTGGCTCTAACATCACCATCGGTACCGATCCTGGTGGCATCAGCATCCGCTATGCCGGTACTCTGTCTGCTGAAGCCCTCCGGTACCGATACCGGTTATTCCCGATACCGACCCCGGTTGGTACGGGTATCGGGCTTTGCAAGAGCATCCGGACAGACGATACTTCGATTCCTCTGAGGACTCTGAAGAGTCGGTCGATGCAGTGATGCTTCTTCCACATGCTGAGTCCTCTCCTAAACGAAGGATGTCTCCTCCAGAGGACTTGTCTTTTCAAGACTTTATCAGGGAGGTGGCTCGGGGCCTCTCTATCACAGTGGCCCCTGAGACAGAGCCAAGGAGTTAGATATTTTACAATATCCTAAAACTCCTAAGGAGGCAGCTACCTTGCCTATTCATGAGATTCTGTATGATCTCATGTTGAGGATGTGGGAAGCTCCTCTAACCACCTCTCCTCATTCTCGCAGGTTGGATACCATGTATCGTGTCCCTCCTTGTCCTGGTTTCCATAAAACTCAACTTCCTCACCACTCTATTGTGGTTGAGTCTGCAATGAGAAAGATTAGAAGTGCCAAAAGACATGCCTCTAATCCTCCAGGATGTGAATGTAGAACCCTGGATGCTTTTGGAAGAAGAGTCTTCCAAGCTTCCATGTTTGCTGCGAGAATTAATTCTTAGTCTCTACATGGAAATGTTCTTAAAAGTCGTCACTGACCATTTGCAGACTTTAAGTCCTTTTATGTCTGAAGATAAAAGGCAGGACTTTCTCACTGGGCTCAAACATGCCCAAGATATCTCCAAATTCTCCAACCGTGCAGCTTTTGACTCCTTTGAATGCGTAAGCAGAGCCTCAGCTATTGCCATAGGTGCACGTAGGATTGCTTGGCTTCAAGCATCTGGATTTGGAGATCTGGGTTCAAGATGAATTGGGGAATATCCTTGTACAGGTAAGAACCTGTTTGGTAAGGATTGGCAAGCAAAGCCAATCAGATGGATGCTGAAAATTCTGCTTTGGATAGACTATCCAAATCCACAGCTGCTCCTGCTAAGAAAAGGTTATTCAAGAAAACATCTTTTTCTAAAAAGGAAAGATGCTATCCTGCTTATGCTCAGCGGGCATCTTCTGCAGCTCAGTTCCCTACCAAACATCAGCAGTCTTCCAAACAGACCAAAGCAAAGGCTGCTAGGCCTGCTCCAGCCCAGCAACTTCAGCCCCCTCAGGGCCTTTGACTTTCCGCTAGAGAATTTAGCCTACCTGGCTCTAGAAGGACCAGAGCCCTCCACCATTCCAGGAAGGTTATGTCATTTTGCTCCCAGGTGGGGGCAAATTACAGCAGAGCATTGGACACTCTCCATCATAAGAGAGGGGTACAAACTTCATTTTTCAAGCTTGCCCCCTCTCAAGAGTGCACCAGTTCAATTCTCCAACCTCCCTCCTCAACCTGTTGCAGCAGGAGGTTGCCACTCTTCTCGCCCAGGGGGCAATAGAGGAAGTGCCTTTTCAACAGGGCACAGGGTTCTACTTCTCCTATTTTCTTATTCCAAAGAAAACAGGGGGCTTCAGACCCATCTTAGATCTCAGAGAGTTGAACAGATTCCTAGTCAAGGAAAAGTTCAAGATGGTTTCTCTAGGAACTCTGCTGCCATACCTTCAGTCAGGATTGGCTTTGTTCTCTAGATCTCAAGGATGCGTACACATGTTCTCATCCATCCAATTCACAGAAGGTTCCCTTCAGTTCCTTTTTCAAGAGAAGCACTATCAATACAGAGTGCTTCCTTTTGGTCTGGCCTCTGCACCAAGGGTGTTCACGAAATGCATGGCAGTTGTAGCTGCTTTTCTGTGCACCCTGGGAATATTAGTCTTCCCTTACCTGGACGACTGGCTCATTCGAGCCCCCACTCAGAGGCCAAGAGTTCTCTAACCTGCACAATGCGTATCCTTCAGTATTTAGGGCTGGTAACATACATCCCAAAATCCAATTTGATCCCTACTCAGTCCCTGGAGTTTATAGGGGTGTTGCTGGATACCACAAGGGCAAGGGCCTATCTTTCCCAGGCCCATTGTCTTCGCTTGGTGCAGTTAGCTTCTCAAGCAGAGTTGAAACCCCTCCTAACTGCTCGAGAGATGTTACAGTTGCTAGGCCACATGGCATCCACCGTGCATGTGGTACCATATGCTCGCCTTCACATGAGGGCAGCTCAGTGGACTTTATCCACCCAATGGACCCAGGCATTAGGCTGCCTGACAGACAAAATAGCAAACACAAGTCATCTCATTTTGTCCCTCCAGTGGTCGAAGTCCCCTCAAAACCTGTTGCTGGGGTCCCCCTTTCAACAGTCTCTACCCCAAGCAACTTACAACAGATGCCTCTCCAATGGGGTGGGGAGCTCATCTGCAAGACCTCTCCACCAGGGCATCTGGTCCCCACAGGAGACTTGTCTACATATCAATCTTTTGGAGCTCAGAGCAATCTTCCTTGCTCTGCGTGTTTTCCACACCCTGCTCAGCCACAAGACAGTCCTTATCCACACGGACAATCAGGTAGCCATGTTCTATGTGAACAAGCAGGGAGGAACTG
Source organism: Ichthyophis bannanicus (assembly GCA_033557465.1). NCBI lineage: Eukaryota > Metazoa > Chordata > Amphibia > Gymnophiona > Ichthyophiidae > Ichthyophis > Ichthyophis bannanicus. The sequence continues at coordinate 1,851,907,398 of CM066032.1, read as the reverse complement.
GCTCTCTGTCACTTTGCAATGAAGCTTTGCGACTGTGGGCCCTCGCCAGAGAGCATCACATTCATCTTCTGGCAGTTTATCTTCCAGGCGTTCAAAACTCTTGGGCAGACAGGCTCAGTCGAGTTCTGCTTCCACACGAGTGGTCCCTACATATGGACCAGGTTCCAAGATTTTTCAAATTTGGGGAACCCCGGACATAGACCTCTTTGCAAGTCCGTGGAATGCCAAACTTCCCCGGTTGTGTTCCAGAACTCTGGCTCAGGGAGCTCAGGCAAGAGATGCTTTTCTCCTTCACTGGGGTCAAGACTTCCTCTATGCCTTTCCACCCATTCCCCTAATTCCCAAAACCCTGTTAAAGCTTCAGAGAGACAGAGGCCACATGATTCTCATAGCTCCACATTGGCCATGGCAAGTGTGGTACCCTCTGCTTCTGCATCTCTCTCAAGCTCCCCTCCCTGGAGTTAGGGTCTGCTCCAGACCTCCTCTCTCAAGAGGATGGAAAGTTGTGGCATCCCAATCCCCAATCTCTGCACCTCAGGGCTTGGTTGCTGAAGGCCTAGATCTCCAGGATCTTCATCTTTCTCAACAAGTGAAAGATGTTCTTTATGCTTCCAGAAAACCTTCCACTAGACGTTCTTATGCTTTCAAGTGGAAGAAGTTTACTATCTGGTGTTCTGGGAAGGGTCTTAATCTCCTTGCCATACCTCTGGAATCTTTGCTGGAGTATCTCCTCCATCTGTCTAATGCAGGCCTTAAGACAAATTCAGTAAGGGTCCATTTGAGTGCTATTGCAGCTTCCCTTAAGCCTCTAAATGGACAACCTATTTCCTCTCATCCTCTTGTAGCCAGATTCATGAGAGGCCTCCTTTTAACAAAGCCTCCCATTAGACCACCCCCGGTGGCATGGGACTTAAACTTGTTTCTTGGTCAGCTTATGAAGCCGCCTTTTGAACCTTTAGCTACCACCTCCTTGAAATACCTTTCTTGGAAGGTTATCTTTCTCATTGCAACATCAGCACGTCGTATTAGTGAATTGCAAGCACTTGTAGCTAATCCACCTTATACAAGGTTCCATCATGAGAAGGTGGTCCTTAGGACTAATCCACACTTTATGCCTAAGGTGGTCTCGCCTTTTCACCTCAACCAGGAGGTCTACCTACCTGTATTTTTTCCAGGACCTCATGCATCAAGTGCAGAGAGGAATCTTCATACCCTGGACTGTAAAAGAGCTCTGGCTTTTTACTTACAAAGGACACAGCAAGTCTTCCCAACTCTTTGTTGCCTTTGATCCTTCTCATTTGGGACTACCAATCTCCAAGAGAACACTATCTAACTGGATTGCCCAGTGTATTTCTTTCGCCTATCAGAGCAAGAACCTTTCTCTGGAGGGCCATGTCACAGCTCACAATGTGAGAGCCATGGCAGCCTCAATGGCTCATCTGAACTCTGTGTCTATTGACGTCATCTGTCGAGCAGCCACTTGGGCCTCAGTTCATACCTTCACAGCCCATTACTGCTTGGACAAGGACTCCCGCCGGGATGCCTTGTTTGGTCAGGCTGTTCTTAAACACCTGTTCCATACTTAATCAACTCCTACCCACCATCCCTCATGGGATGCCAGAGATCCATGTGGGGAAGTGCAGCCCTGTCCCAGGGACACACAACTTATGGGATCTCTCCCTGGCATCTAAAGCTAGGGAGTCCCCATATGTGAAGACTCATTCCTGCTTGTTCCTGGAGATAGCAGTTACTTACCTCTAACAGGTGATCTCTGGGAACAGCAGGAATAAGTCTTCACAACCCACCCACCTCCCCTAGGAGTTGTCTCTCTCTTTCCTTTCCCTCCCTCCCTCTCTCTCTCTTTGTCTCAGCTCTAAAACTCAACTGAGGAGAGACAGTTGGGAAAGGTGGGAAGGCAGCACGCAGGCGCTGTGGGATGCTCCCAAAGGCTTTCTGATTGGACGCTGGGGAGCGTTCCCACGCAGGCAACCGCTCAGACTGGCATCCGTAGTCACCAAAATCCAATCTGGGAGTGCCAGCGGAACCCCCGCTTGCAGATGATCTGGGACCAACCACCACTGAAGACTGACCCGAATGTGATCGGGACAACCCAATCGACGAGAGAGCGGATGATACTGTGGAGACCACTGCGAAAGTTGCGCCTGTTGGAGTGGCCGCATGTGCGCCCTGGCCCAGGGCACCAGATCCAAGGCTGCCGCCATGGACCCCAGCAATTGCAAATACCTCCAAGCCGTCGGAGCCCGAACCCGCAAAAAGCTGGTCACCTGAGAAAGAATCTTTTGAACCCGCTCCGGAGGCAAAAAGACGACCCCTCTGTCCGTGGCGAAAATAGCCCCGAGATACGGCAGCCGACGTACCTATATGTGAAGACTTATTCTTGCTGTTCCCAGAGATCACCTGTTACAGGTAAGTAACTGTGCTTTCTGGTTAAAGCTGAAAGCCCTCTTTCTGGGTTTTAAATTTAAAATGAATGCTATCTGTTGTGTTTAATTTAACTAAAAGCTCTTTGCTGATACTAGGCCCTGACTGATTTAATACACTGGATTCTAATTTACACAGATCAATCAGCTTTAATCTAAAGAATATCCTTTTTCCTCAAGATTTAGAAAAAAAATTCCAGAAGTAAATACTTACAATTGCAGATCTCTCTCCAAAAGTAGCAATCCTTTTTGTAGTCCTTCAAGACTACTAGGGCAGCCAGGTTTTTCCAAGGCTAAGTAGGGTTTCTCACACCAGCTGGACAATTGTTGGGATTCCTCTTTCCAGTGGAGGTTCCGTTTCAGTGGTGTTCTTTTCATGGCTTTTTATTTTGTCACTGCAGTAACGAGCTGAGCTGAGAGGGGCTCCAATCATCTTCGGAATGCTGGGACTTGAGCAAGGGCAGACTCCTTTTGGGCTTCATTCCATGGGATGAGTAGGGCATAGTTGAACTCGCCCCACCAGAAACTGTCCAACGTCAGATAAGGTGTGTCTTTCTCCTTGGGCAGACTAAGCAAATTGCCATTACAGCTCGAGTTTTGTTACCAGCTCCAAGGGCTTGAGACTACCTGCACCTTCTGGGCTCCATGGCTTTGCCCCTGGAGCATGTCCCTTGGGTTTGGGCACACATATGCCCCCTGCAGACACCACCTGGAGTTTGCTCTCAGTCCTTTTAATCAGCCCCTGCCTATTCTCACAAGAGGTATATTCAGACTCGCCCTCTGATGGCCAGGATGCCTCTGGAGGCAGTGGTCTGGTTATCACACAGATACCAGCCTTCAGCACTGGGGAATGCCCGGTTTGGACAGTTGGTTCAAGGGGCCTTTGTTCCCTCAGGAAGCCACCTGGTTACTCAATCTGCAGATCTTTCAGACACTAATGGTGGACACAGTGATTAATCTGTTTTCAGACATCATAGCAGTGGCTTGTGTCAACAAGCAAGGTGGCACTCAAGATGATACAGTGGCAGCAGAGCTCTGTCATTGGGCAGAAAAGTCCTCAGCTGGTCCAGTTGACGACTCAAGTAGTAGGAGCCAACAGCATGCATATAGACTTCTTGACTCAGATCACTGTGGATTCTGGAGAGTTGTTGCCCTAGGCTAACCTCAAGCTTTACACCCCTCCTGCTGTCAAAAAGTGTTTTAACTCTGAATTCTCTGCTTTTGCTGCCCTTTGGCAGTTGCTGTCCTAGGCAACCGTTTAGTTTGCCTAGAGGTTGGGCTGGCCCTGTCTGGTATCCTCTGATCCAGCTTTATATATTGGTCGGAATGGGAGTATCCCAGGTGATCATAACCTCTTTATTCTCTAATTCTTATAGGGTCATGAGCCCAGTGCTTTTCAGACAGTGATATTGTAGTGTTTACAGAGTTTCCAACAAATTAGGTGTGCTACTTTCTGCCTTTCTGTATAGAAATTTTCTGCCATCAGAACTTCAGCCATCCATGAGGTGAGCCACCGTTTCCAGCTCTTTCCCCACAGAAGAGACATGTCTGTCTGTTTTGGCAGGTTTTTTCAATGCTCGCTGTAGACCATCTCATCCATAAGCCGCTGTCTTGGGCTGCAACTATCAACCTCTCATCCTTCAGTTCGCCTCTCCTTAACCATTTATGTATCTGTTGATTCACAAAGGGTTCCTGGAGTAACACAATTTTCCACTGTATTTGTGGATCTGCCACTTGTTTTTCCTTGTTGATCTAATTCTTTGAAGAGCTTTTTTCCTCTCGTTTTGCAGATTGTTACTTCCTTCCCTGTGTACAGTTATGAATTCTCACTCATTCCATCTAGTCGTCGGAATGTCTGTCCAAGTTTGATGGAGACAGATTCTGGACATATTTCAGCACTTTTTGCATCTATTTGTGCACTTTTGATCTCTTCGTTTTCTTCCATGTATTTTTTCTGCTTCTTTCAGATTTCACTTTGTTTTAATCATTTAGTCCTCAATCTCCTGCTTTTTACTGTATTTACCTACAACTTTCCATCTCTTTCCCCTACCCCAAGCCTCCCATTCCCCATCGTTTTCTCCTTCCGAAGTCTCTTATTACTTCCATTAATTCTTTCCCCTCTTCTGCCCATGTTCGGCGTCCCCATTCTCTCCCCCTCCAGCATGCCCTGTATTTCCACTCAGCCTCTAGGGTTGCCTTCATGTCCACCATCTTCCCTCTTTCTCTATCCTTACTATCTCCTCTCCCCTAAACCCCACGTCCAGCATCTTTTCTCTGGCTTTCTAAAATTTCCCCTCCATGTACAGCCATCTCTGATTCTGAAGCTCACCCCCCCCCCCAATCCATGTTTAGCATCTCATTTCCCTTCCTCCCTGGTCCAGTATGTCCTTTAATCACCCTCCCAAACGTCTAGCATCCCCTCTGTCTCACACCGGTTCTTCCCCCGCCCTGTCCAGCATGTCCTGTCTTCCCATACCCATGTGCCATCTCTCCATATCAAACATCCCCCATTATGTCCCATGTCTCCCTTATCTTCCTATTATCCCCTGCCTGGTAGTTCAGCATCCAATTTCCCTCCCATCCCAGTTAAGCACCTCCCTTTTCCTGCTGATCGCAGCTTATTCCCTCTCCACCCCCAAGCCCGTGTTTTGTAATACTGCTTAGAAGTGTCAATGGACAGTTAATATTCTTAAGTGTTTGTATTTTCTGCACTGGCTACCTGTCCAGCACCGCATTCTGTAAGCATGAGGTTCTATTATTCAGAGCCTCGCATGGATCAGCACCAGCTATGTCCTAGCCAGCATTGGCACGTTCTGTTCGATGGAAAGTCTTATTTGGAATCCGATTTTCTGCTTTAAGCATCTGTCTACAAGCCAATCTGGTTTGTACAAGTTACTTTTCAACAAAATTAGATTAATTAGATTTTGTTTGGTTATCTTGATAATATGTTGTACGAGTCTTATATTTTGTTTGATTTTATATTTGATTAGTTTCATGTATAAATGTTTGATTGTTTAATGATTTTGTATGTTAACCACCCAGAATGGGAGACTGGAAACCTATAAGTTGTTTACATAAAAATGGAAGAAATCCTCTAAAAAGAGTTCATACTTATGCATTAGAAAAACTGAATTCCAAGAGTCTCAGTGTGTAGTCTTGATAGTATCAGGATTTCAAAAGGGATTTATGCAAATAATGTTTTGGAATCCTAAGTAAAAGGAAGGCTGGAGAGGGAAATCTTGGCAATATAAAAGTGTCCTCTAGTTGAGGAGACAGTTTAGCTTCCCATCACTTGCCCTAGAGTGAGCTAGTATAAAAACACAGTTTCCCCTACAATAAGCGTTCTGAACTCAAAATATCCCAACTAAAGAAATGCCTGTGTTATTCTCTCTCTCAAAAAGAACTCTCAAGGGGCTAACTTGGAAACCAAAAACTAAAAAAGGAACTACCCCCAAAAAACCAAAACAAAACCAAAAATAAAGCAAATGCATGAGAGAACACAAAAAGAAAAAATGAAAATATATAAATAAATAAACCCCCTTAACTGTTATTCTATCAGCATAGCCACTGGAATAACCAAGTCCATAGTTTAAAGAATTAGTTGACACCAGTTTGAAGTAGCTCAATTGAAGAGCAGGAAGGGTTCTCTTTCTAGCTAGCTCTAATGGGATTTTTTGATAACTACCGTAGATGGCAGTTGGAGGTTTTGTGTTTCAGCATTTCTGTGTATAGGAAGTATACCTGCATACTATAATGGAATACGTACCATGCCAGTAACGTTGTCAAAGCACCTGCAGCGCGGTAGACTTCTGCACCCCATGTAAGTAACGGCCAACACAACGCAAAAGCTACAGACGGAAGCTACTAACATGGCTATGTTAGCTCCTTGAACAAATTTATTTAGTATGTATTTCTGAAAGATAAACAGTACATTGGATTTTTAGTTTACATACATTTTCTTTTGGCTAAACTTGTAAAGAGTATCAAATTCTTATTTGAAATGCAGTATACAAAACACTATTCACTCACACCTGCAACAATGGGAGATGGGGGAATTATAATTTAAATGGACTCCAATTACACTGGTTCACAGGACTGCAGAAACATTTGCTAGGAAGGGGTTTGGATTCAAGTATTGGCTAACAGAGCCAGGCAAATTATAAATCAGGTACAGTTTGATAGATTATATGCTCTCTGGGAGAGGGAATTGAGAGAAGAGACTGCCCAAGGTCACAAGGCATGTGTCACTTTTAGAGGCTGGATTTGAACTCTGTTTCTCTCGCTCTCAGCCAATTGCTAACACCAAAAAAGGCCACTCCTCAATATACATCATTTCAGTCTCTTGTTGAAGAGTACTAGGAAGATGTCACCAGTGAGGTTGAAAAAATTCTCTAGTCTTATAATATCTAACAAATCTCTCCAAAACCTCTTTTGCATCAGTTATTGTTCACCACTACAGACCTGTTAACTAGGAAGTCACATTCACACACTTTCAGTGCCTGAACCTGAATCCTCACCCAACCTTTTTAATTTTTCCATAACATAGCCAATAAGCTCTTCCCCCCCTCCTCCTTACTCCCAGTCCAAGGTCCACCAATGGGTCAGGTTTTCAAATGATCCCTAATGAATTATGCATGAACTAGATTTGCATACCTACCTCCCTTTATGTGAATTTCTCATACATATTCATTAGGGATATTCCAGAAAATCCTCTCCCGTGCAGACCTCTGAGACTGGGAGTCAATCACTACTGCCCTGTATTTTGCCCTGATCACTTACCTGGTTACCGCACACACCCTCCCTTTCACTTTTCACCCTATCCCCCATTTGCAATCCACTTCAGAACAGTGATTTATTTCTTCCACCTCTATCAAAAAAACACAACACAAAACTCCACTCTTTGCCCTTTCATGCACAAATCCTCACGCTTTTACCACACCACAGAAATAGTGACCTAGCGTTAAGAGCAGGAGTAGGCAATTCCAGCCCTCAAGAGTCACAAGCCAGTTGGGTTTCCAGTTACCCACACTGAATATGCATGAGATATATTTGCATATATTCCCTCCACTGTACTCGATGCAGAGTCACTGTGGATATCCTGAAAACCTGACGGGCTCACAGCACTCGAAGACTAGAATTGCCTACTCCTGTATTAGAGAGCTGGGGCTGGGAACCAGGTTAGTTCTGCTTCTTTCATTCTCTCAATGCTCTTTGTGACACTGAGCAAGTCAGTTTCTCTCTTCCTCAGAACAGACTTAGATTGGAAGAGTAGTATTGTACCTGAATTTGAATAATGCTCAGAAGTTGCTGCACATTTAGAAAGGCAGAATAAACGCCAAAAATTACCATGCTGAGTGCACCACAGTCCCCACCCTCAGCTATTATCCTACTCCACAACATATCTACTTGAGATATCCCTAGCCCCTATTCCTTCCTCCCACTTTCAAATCTCATGATGTAGTTCTTGAACACATTCCATTCATTGAACACTTTGATTTATTATATTAAGTTTACTTCAGAAAGTTAACAGAAAAGAAACCCAAAGCATAGCACTTCAATCGCTGAAACAGCAAGGGGACAATGAAAAAACAAAAACTATAAAACAGTACAGTAAAGTAAATAAGCAGCATTCACCCCTTTCTTTATACAAATGGAAGGAAAGGGGTCCCAATTAAAAAGAAACACAAAAATCATACATTAACAGGCCAAAAGACCTACATCCCATTATAGATCATTCCAATAACCTTCCTCACTAAGTTATTAGCAGCCAGGTGGGTCACTCACATCCCTAACATTAGCTCTTTCATGGGTAACAATTAGCACAAGCAATTGAAAAGTATCCATAAAAAACAAATCTTTACCCATATATTTAATGCAACATTTCTGAGAATACGTCAAAAGACAGACTAGACTATTTTTAAAGTCAGAGCACGAGGCTTTAACTGAAGGTCTTTCAAATTTGCTGGGTCTTATGTGACATCTGGAAAAACACTTCTAACACCATGAAAGGGAGTCAAATGCTCCTTGAAAAAAGCTGAACAAACACGCTCCTTATGTAGAGACATTCGGAAGGAAGGCACCACTGTACCTCCGTTGACGGTCTCCTCCACCAAAGTCTCCAACGGAGCAGTTAAAAATGTTACTGGAGGTAGTTTGGTCTGCCCTCTGGATGGGGATTTAACAGAGGATAAAGTGTAGTTATGCACTTGTAACAGGTGTTCTCCGGGGACAGCAGGAGTCAGTCTTCACATATGGGTGACGTCAGCGCCAACAGTCCTCACAGAAGCATCCCCCCAGCTTTCAAAGAAAGCCTATGGGAGATGCCACCACACGTGTGGTCCCCTTACTGCCCAAGGGTGCCATCTTGCTCAGACAGACAACGTAGCTAAAAAGACAGCAAAAATAAAATAAAAGATGGTAAAGGAGCAACTCCAAGGAAGGCGGGAGGCTTGTGAGGACAGATTCTTGCTGTCCCCCGAGAACACCCAAGTAACTATGTTTTCTCCAGGAATAAGCAGGAAGTCAGTCCTCACATATGGGACTCCCCAGCTACAGGCTACCGAAAGCCCATAGCGAAAAACAGTCGCCTTCAAGGGGAGCCATGAACAGCAGCAATCCAGTCCGTAGCTACAGACTACAGTAGGACTCTCATGTTCGATAGAAACTAGCACTCCGGTAGCATGAATACAGAAGGGTCAGAGGGTAGGAGTTGCCTATACCCCAAAAAGATTACGGAGTACAGCCTGGCTGAAGGCACTGTCCCATCGGAATTCCCTTTCCAGGCAGTAATGGGCTGCAAAAGGTATGGACTGAAGACCAGGTGGCAGCTCAGCAGATGTCTACCATCGGGACGGAGTGCAGGTTTGCCACCGAGGCCGCCATGACTGTCTTCCATCAGGAGCTCCACTTCGTAGGTGAGGGCGATACAGTGCCACCCAGGTAGACAGTGGTCATTTGGTAACCGCCTCACCCAGTCTACTGGGGTTGTACAAGACAAAAAGCTGAGCAGCTTTGCAGTAGCCATGAGTACATTGTATGTAGAAGGAAAAGGCCCTCTTACAGTCCAGGGTGTGAAGGACCGTCTCTGCCCTACTGGTGTGAAGTCTTGGGAAGAAAGTGAGATGTACCACCTCGTAGTTGAGGTGGAATGAAGATACGACCTTCGGAAGGAATTTGTGTGCGGAGCACCACCCTGTTCTTGTAAAACCAGGTATGTGGCGCCTCTGCCACCAAGGCTTGAAGCTCGCTAACCCTGCGAGTGGAAGCAAGTGCAACCAGGAATGCCACCTTCCACGAGAGGTATCACCTGTGGCAGGTAGCCAGAGGCTTGAAAGGCAGGTGAGCGAGCTGCCCCACTTGGTCGCCAGAGGGCGAACTGGGGGCTTTGATAAGAGCAGACACTTTAGGAAGCAGGTCACTGGCAGCTGGACCAAGAAGGGTTCACCATCCACCGGGTGGTGGTGTGTCATGTCACATTGTGTCAGGGACATGTCTAAGGCCCATCTTCCACTTGGAGTAGTCAGTCGAGGACTTGATGGAAGGATGGTCTGTGGGTCCTAGGGCTGACCCTGGCCCACAGAGGCCCCGTTGCTGCTGCAGAGTGCACTGGCTGGGGATGATCATGGCTCCATCAAGTGGGAACTGGATTGAGACCTCAGCCGAAGGGTCTTGGATTGGCTCAGCCTCTGGGGATGTCAGATGTTGAGGGCCCGGTGGACGGGGTGGAGGAACTGGTCATACCAGACAACAGCACCCACTGCTGGTCCATGAAGGCAGACAAGCTGCGCTTCAGGGCTACCATTCTGGACTCAAGGCCAGAAGGCTCCTCAGCCATCAGTGCAGGTACCGAAGGAATCAGTCCTGATGCCGATTCCCCTGAAGGGGAATCCTTGACGAGGATGGTGTCTGGTAACAGAGACCGGTCCGAGAGAGTGAGTGGGAGGCGACAAAGGGTACAGGTAAATGGAGTTCACTCTGAGGAGGTGGTTACCAGTGGTGTGCCCTAGGGATCTGTCCTTGGTCTGATTCTTTAACAGTGATACAGCGGAAGACCTGTCTGGTAAGGTTTGCCTCTCTGCGGATGATACCAAAATCTGCAATAGAGCAGACACCCAGGAAGGTATAGATAACATGAGGGGGGATCTAGCTAAGCTTGGTCTAGAATTTGGCAGCTGAGATTTAATGTTAAAAAATGCAAGGTCATGCATTTGGGCTGTGGCAATCCAAGGGAGCAATATAGTATAAGGGGTGAAATACTTTTGTCCACTAAAGAAGAGTGGTTTCTTTTGTACAAGTCAGGTGTAATCCAGCTGGGGGGCTCCTCCTTCCTTAGGTTTCCATGTCGATGTTTGGTAATTATATATATGTTATTATATATGTTATTATATATGTATTATATATATGTTATTATATATGTTTTTTCTGATCCAAATGATCTTAATGTTTTCATTAATGCCAGACTATCCACAATAGTGTCGTCAGAATAATGGTAACATCTATATATGCTTCTCTTAAGGAGTTGATGCTCTTGGGTCCTCCGTGGCTTTTGTTTTTTCTTATTGTGGGTTACCTCTATTTCTTTCAAGTGCCTCTGCTTGAAAGTACTTCTTTCTCTTTTTCCCCCCATTATGTGGACTATTTGGAATAATGTTTGGATTATCTCTGATTTTTTGTCTTATTGCATTATTGACATGTATTCTATTTTCTTGCAAGGGATTGTAGATTTCTTCTTGTTTTTTGGAAAATTGCATAAATAAATAAATTAAAAAAAAAAAAAAAAAAAAAGAAGAGTGGGACCTAGGCGTGATTGTGTCTGATGATCTTAAAGTAGCTAAACAGGTAGAAAAGGCAATGGCAAAAGCTAGAAGGATGCTTTGGTGCATAGGGAGAGGAATGACCAGCAGAAGAAAAGAGGTGATAGTGCCTATGTATAAATCTTTGGTGTGCCCTCATTTGGAGTGTTGTGTGCAATTCTGGAGACCGCACCTTCACAAGGTTATAAACAGGCTGGCGTCAGTACAGAGGGTGGCTACTAAAATGGTTAGTGGTCTTAATATGTACACCTTAGAAGAAAGGCGGGATAGAGGTGGTATGATTGAGATGTTTAAATACCTCCATGGCATAAATGCACAGGAGAGCCTCTTTCGATTGAAAGCAAGCTCTGCTATGAGGGGACATGGGATGAGGGTGAAAGGGGATAGGTTCAGGAGTGATATGCGGAAATATTTCTTTATGGGAAGAGTGGTGGATCAGTGGAATAGTCTTCCAGCGGAGCTGATTGAATTCAGATACTGTCCTCATCTCTAAGAAGCATGGGACAAACAGAGGATCTCTAAAGGAAAAAAAGGGGAATGTGGTAGTGGTTGATTTGGAAGGACAGGCTAGATAGGCCCTGTGGTCTTTTTTCTGTCATCATGTTTCTATGTTTCTTTGGGGGGGGGGGGGGGGGAGGATCTTTGCTGGCCACTCCCTCTGATCACTCAGACAAGCGTTTAGGACTGCGGGACCTGACTCAGGACATACCCAAACTGTCTGATCCATCCAGGGACGCCGACTTAGAGGTCTTCTTCTTGGGTTCCCTCAAGGAGACCCCCTCTCCAAAGAACCATGGTGTTGCTCAGGTTCTGTAGAGCTGCCCTGAGATGCTATGGCTTCAGATGAGGCCCTGGCCTTCAGAGGTACCAGGGGGGAGGGGGGGGGACAAACTTATCCTGCTGCTGCTGGCTGCTCTTGAGGGCTTTGTTGGACATCTTTTTGCAGAAACCACATGCTGTGGAGTCGTGGTCTGGCTCAAGACAGCGAAGGCAGCAGTCGTGTGCGTCTGTCAAGGACATAGTTTTGACACACCGATCACTTTTTTCTTTAAAGCCATTGATAGCATGGGGAGAAAGCGTAGTTACTCACCTGTAACAGGTATTCTCCAGGGACAGCAGGAATCAGTCCTCACTTATGGGTGACGTTGGCACCGGAGCCCACGCAGAGCAAATCCCCAGCTTTCAAAGAAAGCCTTTGGGATTGCTGCCACGCATGCATGGTCCTCTTCCCAGCTAAGGGTGCCATCTTGCTCAGTCAGGTCCCTTAGCTCGAGCACTACCAAGCAGATGTTAAGGGAAGGACAAAAATTCATCAACTCATCAGGGGAGGTGGGAGGGTAATGAGGACAGATTCCTGCTGTCCCTGGAGAACACCTGTTACAGGTGAGTGACTACGCTTTCTCCAGGAACAAGCAGGAAGTCAGTCCCCACTTATGGGACTCCCTAGGTACAAGTCTGTAACCAAAAAATGCCTCCGCGAGGCCGTAAGCTGAAGCTGAAGCCGAAGCCTGAAGGAGCCGAAGTCCTCAGGGCAAAACCCTCTGTAGCTGTGAGAAGGGTCAAAGGGTAGGAGTTGCTTATACCCTGAACAGGTTACGGAGTACAGCTTGGCCGAAGGCACCATCCCAGCAGGACTCCCTCTCCAGGCAGTAGTGGGCAGCGAAGGTGTTCGTGGAAGACCAGGTCGCCACCCGGCAGATGTCCATCAGGGGCACAGAATGCAGCGAGGCCACCGAGGCTGCTTTGGCTCGGACCTTGTGTACAGTGAGTTGACAATCCAGTGGGACGCCCGCCTTTGCATGGGTGAAAGCGATGCAGTCCACCACCCAAAACAGAGAGGGTGCGCTTGGTGACTGCTTGCCCCGGTCTATTGGTATCGTAGGTCACGAAAAGCCTGTCAGACTTGCAATGGGTCTGGATGTGCTGCAAATAAAATGCAAGGGCTCATTTGCAGTCAAGGGTGTGGAGAGCCGTCAACGCCTGGTCAGCATGGGGCCTTGGGAAGAAAGTCGGCAGCACTCTCTCTTGGTTGAGATGGACGTCCAAAATGACCTTAGGCAGAAATTTAGGGTGGGTACAGAGGACCACCCTGTTCCAGTAAAACCTGGTATAAGGGGTGCCAGCCATGAGAGCCTGGAGCTCACTGACTCAGCGAGCTGAGGTCAGCACCACCAGGAAGACCACCTTCCAGGAGAGGTGCTGGAGTGAACATGTCACCATTGGCTCGAAGGGCGGACGGGTGAGCTGCATGAATACCACATTTAAGTCCTATTCCGCTGGGGGAGGATGGACGGACAGCTTGGATAGCAGAAGACCCCGCATGAAGCAGGAGACTAACAGCTGCCCTGAGGGGTTTTCCCTCAATGGGGAGATGATTAGCTGAGATGGTGCTCAAATGAACTCTGATAAGAGTTGGACTTCAGCCCTTCCCTTGAGAGGTGGAGGAGGTACTGGAGAACCCACCGAACAGGACACGAGAAAGGGTCAATCTGGTGCACTGAGCACCAGATGGAGAAGCGTTTCCACTTAAAGGCATAAGCCCGCCTAGTGGAGTCCTTCCTTGAGGCAAGGAGGACTTCCTAGACTTCTTCCAGAAGGGCCAGTCGACAGCCGGAGCAGGAGCGGGAAACTGAGGCCATGAGAATCAACAATGCCCCGTCCCGCTGAGCCTTGAACAGATTCCTCGCAATGAGGGGGAAAGGAGGGAATGCATAGAGAAGACTGAAGGACCAGTCCAGGATAAATGCATTGGGGCCCTCCCTGCTCGGGTGTGGTACCAGCCCACAAAAGCAGGGGAGCTGCATGTTCTGGGGACTGGCTTAGAGGTCTATCGCCAGAGTCCCCCAGTGGAGAAACAGCCAGTTTGCTACTCTGGGGTCCAGCCGTCATTTGTGGGGGTGAAGGATTCTGCCGAGTCTGTCCGCCAGGCCATTCTCCTGACCTGGAGGTATGTCGCCCTGAGGGTCATCCTTCATCGGGCAGCGAAAGAGCAGATGAGGACCGCTTCCCGGTCTGCATGAGAACAGACTTCCCGCTGAGGTGTTCCTTAAAGGCAGAGCCCACCGAATGGCCCGGAGTTCAAGCAGATTTATCTGCTGCTGGGACTCCTTTGATGACCATTGCCCTTTGTGCAGAGTGGTCCGCAATGGGCTCCCCACCCTAACAGGGAAGCGCCTGTCGTCAGCACTGCATCCTGCAGCAGGGCCTGAAAGGACAATCCCCACAGGAGGTTGCGAGGGCTTTGCCACCAGCTCAGAGACAAGCGGAGGTCGGGGAGAACCCTGACAGGGTCCCAGAGGTGCTTGAGGGACTGGCTCCATTGGGCACTGACACACCACGGGGCTGTCTGGCATGTGCAGGCGGGCGTGAGGAACCACATGTCGAGGCCATGTGGCCCAAGAGACATAGCATGGTCTGAGCAGTGACTTGGTGAGCGTTTTGGATGCAAGCCACCAGAGCTCGGAGGTGGGTGTAGCGATCCACCAGCAGGAAGATGACCACCTGCTGAGTATCAAGGCACGCCACGAACTCGAGAGCTTGCGGGTAGTTAATCAAGAACCCTAAAGCTCTCCAAGGAGGAGGACAGTGTGCAACATCGCTCGCCGAGCCTCCTTGGCTGAGGAGCCTGTGATGAGCCAGTCGTCGAGGTAGGGAAAGATCGGCACGCCCTGGCACCGAAGGTAAGCAGCGACCACGATCAGGCACTTTTTGAAGACCTGTGGGGCGAACGCAAGGCCGAAGGGGAGCACCCTGTACTGTAAGTGCTCTCCCTGCACCCTGAAGTGCAAATACTGCCTGTGCTGGGGGTGGATTAAGATGTGGGTGTAAGCGTCCTTTAGGTCTAAGGAGCATAGCCAGTCACCCTGCCGGAGGAAGGGCAGCAGCACACCAAGAGATAACATCTTGAATTTCTCCCGCACCAGGAACTTGTTTAGCCTGCGGAGTTTGAGGATGGGCCGCAGACACCCCCCCCCCTGTCTTTTTCGGGATGAGGAAGTACCGGGAATAGAAGCCCGACCACGAAGGTGGAGAGGAACCTTCGACTGCTCATTGGGCGAGGAGAGAGAGTGTAATTCCCGCTGCAGCAGAAGCTGGTGTGCAGGGAGTCGAGGCAGCTCCACCGGGGAGAAAGGAGGTGGAAGCCTGTTGAAATGAAGGCGATAGCCATCCTGGATGACTTGGAGGACCCAAGCGTCCGAGGTGATGGAAGCCCATGATGGGGCAAAGTGGGCCAGGCATCCCCCCCACTGGCTGCTGCACTGCCGGAAGGCAAGGGGCTATGCCGCTTATGTCAAAACCCACGAGTGGGTTGTGGGGGAGCTGGTGTTTGAGCCTTTGGTCCTGTTGGATTACGATGCCCCTGGCCAGATTTTCCCTTTGCCAGCGTGATTGGCGTGGGGGGTAGCTGGATATGGCGGATAGCCCTGATACTGGAGACCTTTCCTCAGGAAGAAGGGCTTCTTGGTTGGCTGCTTCTTCCGAGGCAGGGTAGAGGTTTTGCAGGAGAGATGGGTCCTGGTGACGAACTTTGTCTCAATTTCCGCAGCCTTCTCTTCCACCGGCTTGCCAAAGAGCTGCTCGCCGAGACAGGGCACGTCCAGGAGCTTCTCCTGTATCCACTGCTCCAAATCAGAAGATTTGAGCCATGCCTGGTGGTGGGCCCCCGATGCCTGCGGCCACCACCTGAGCAGATGTCTTGAAGCCATCATAGGAGACTCGAGAGAGGTACTTGGAGCAGTTGGCGATGGACTTCAGCATCTCGCAGAATCTGTCGAGGAGCTCTCCCTCAAGGCCTGGAGAAACCCGCAAGTTCCTTAACCAAATTGCACAGGAACATACCAATGTACAATTGATATGCCTGGATGCAACAAGAGAGCATGGAACCTTGGTAGGCCTTGCGGCCCAGGGCATCAAGAGCTCTCGACTCTCAGCCGGGTGGTACCGACGAGTGCGATTTTGGGCCCTTTTGCTTCTGCATGGCCGATTCCACCACCATCGAGATGTGTGGGAGCTGGGTCTTTCAGAAGCCCAGCCCATGCTGCACCTTGTACATCGTGTCAAGGTGCTTGCTCACGATGGGGACAGAGGCTGTGGCCTCCCACATGCGGAGCAGCAGCCGAGATAAAATAGGTGGTACAGGTACAGTGAGGGATTCCCTTAGCGGGAACTCGTACTGAAGAATGTCAAGTTCTTCAGCACGAGGGTCCTCCTCAGACTGGGTGACCAGGTTAAGGGCCCATGCCATGTGCCGCTGGAATACAGGCGGTGAGGGGTCTGACGGAAGATCCCAATGGGTATGGGTTTCCAGGGAGGTGTCCCCATCGGACTCCCAGTCTGAGAAATCGGTCAAGGAGTCCAAACCGGGCAGATCGCCCTGTCCAATGGCTGGTGGCCTGGTGCCGGAGGCCCTGGATGATCTCGCCCCCAAGGAATGGGAGGGCAGGCAAGACCAGTGTCAAGGACTCATGAGGCCTGTGGCTCTCAGGGGTTTCCTTGACAGATTTGGGTGATCCACGTGAGGGGGGCTCAGGGCACGAGTCAGCAAAGCTGGCCGTGAGTGCCTGCTGGGAAGCAATGAACACAAATGCTGTGTTCCAGCACCAGTATATGGGACTCCCACGCAGGCATGGGTTCCCGTGATGCCGATACTGGGGTCACTGGATCAGGCGTTGAAGAGGAGAGGGGGTCCTCACCAGGACGACCCTCAGGAGACTGGGCGCCTTCAACCAGAGGCCTCCACTTCTGTGCGGGGTACCTTGCAGGGCTGCTCCTTGTCTGACTCTCGGGAACCTGAAGCGACCAGGCACGGAAGGGCTCATGCTTGTCGGGAGCCATGGACAGCGACTTTTATTTATTTAATACTCTTATATACCGCGCTATTCGAAATCAGTGCGGTTTACATGGAACATCAATGAGATTTTACGGTGGGGGTTACACTGTAATTACAGATAACATGTTATCCAAGTTGAGCACCCTGTTAACTATTTACACTTACACACACATATACACATACACACATACATACACACACACACCGCATCAACTTTGAGACTGCCTTCTTTTTGCACTGCTCCACCTCAGGGGACCCCTGGTTGGAGTGCTGCCGAGAACGCAGGGTCGTGGGTGGGAACCCACTAGAGGAGAGACAACCGAGGGCGCCACCAGGGACTCCGAGGTGGCCTTTTGGAAAATGTCTTCAGACTATTGCTTACGGCTGAGCAGGGCCTTAGAGGACATTTTCTTGCAGAGCGAACAGAGCTCTGGATTATGGTCAGCTCCAAGATATTGCAGACAACAGTCATGAGTGTCCATAAGTGACATGTTCCTAGAGCATCTATTGCTTTTTTTGAATTCAGTGGCCATGGGGGCACAAATGGCCCCTGCGAGGTCAAAGAAAACCGGGCACGAAGCCCATACGAAAAAATGAGGAATAACCCCAAGAGCTCTAAAAAAAAAAAAAAGAAGAGCAGGCGAAGGACGGGTAGAGGACTGGTGCAATCAGAAAATAGAGAAGCCTGTTAAGGTGAAAAACACCCCAAAGCTTTTTACGAGGGACAAGGATGTGTTTCCGAAGGGCTCCGTGGAAAGAGGGAGACTGAGCAAGATGGCACCCTTGGGCAGGAAGGGAATCAGGCATGCATGGTGACATCTCCCAAAGGCTTTCTTTGAAAGCTGGGAGGATGCTTCCACGAGGGCTCCGATGTCACCCATATGAGAGTGCCGACTTCCTGCTTGTTCCCAGAGAAAATATAATATGCATTCAAGATTTCTGGCAGTTTATCACTCTTCAGATGTAATACATTCAAAAAGTAAGTTTTAAGCATTTCACATGCAGCTATCATGTTACAATATGAAAAGTTTGCTGAATCTTCGATTTATAATTTAAGAGTTTTCCAACCTTTCTACTTTATTTTCTAATACTGTGGTTCCCTTCAATACCACACTATTAACCACTTCAAGAGCACTAAGCTTCCCATTAGGTGGCCACACCTATGGGTCTGAGGCCAGCTGCATGAGCTGTGGATCTTTCACAAAGCTAAGACTAATTGTCTCTCATCTCTGCTGGGTTCTAGCTACCAATATGGAGTTTAACTGTCTGTTTTGTGGGAATTGCTAATATTAAGTTTAACTGTGCTTATAAATTAAGCTTGGGGATAATCTGACTGCTTTTCTGGGTTGCCTTGGGGCAGACATCTGTGGGTGCCCCCAGCTCAGGAACAGCCTACTGGCCAGAGACATTTAGGTTCCCACCAACCCTACCCCTCGCCCCATCCACCCCAGGGGCTACATTGCCATCTATCCCTTTAACTTGGGTTAGAGCCCACATCTTCCTCCTTTCCTCTTCTCCTTGTTCAGCATGTTGTGTCTTCAGTGCAATAACTGCAGTACTTTCATTCCAAGACGAATCATTTGGAACCTCAGAGCTTGTCCTATGTGCCTCAGGTCAGCTGCCATGCATAAAGAACTGACTCTACTAAGGGAAGACATAGCTGCCATACATAAAGAGGTGTCCCTACTAAGGGTGGAACTGGCTGCAATGAAGCGCACCTCTTCCAGGATACAAACTGAACCATGTCAACCACCGCTCCCACAAAGCATCAAACACCCCAGGGACAAGAGGATCACAGTGGGTTCTGGTAGATTGTGACCTGTAATGCACAGACATCCTATGCATCAAAAGATATCCCTGCATGCTGCCTTCTCTGCCTTGGCTAATGAGGATGAGGACCGAGGGAGGAACTGGCTGCAATGAAGCACACCTCTTCTAGGATACAAACTGAACAAAGAATGAAACACCCCAGGAACAAATGGATCACAGTGGGTTCTGGTAGATTGTGACTTGTGACACAGAGGCATCCTATACATCAGGAGATATCCCTGCATAATGCCTTCTCTGCCTTGGTGAATGAGGATGCCCAATCCAAAGAAACTGAAGGGCCCTTAAACGAGACAGACAATGCCCAATTTCCTGCTAAAGGACCAAATATGAAGAAAACCTCAAACTACTACTACTTGGTGATTCCATCATCAGTGGCACCAACTTGGGAACACAGTTCAAAGGAGAGAAGATAGTCAAGTGCCTCCCAAGCTCTTCAGCCAGCAGGAATACAAACCACATTGTTGAACTACTTAGCGCAGAAAGGGAACACGCCAAACTTGATGTTATCCACTGGGGCACAAATGACCTGGCTAGAAACAGTGCCTCTACAGTTCAAAAGGATTTCCAATCTCTGGGAGAGAAACTCAAGCCCATTGTTAACACTGTTGCATTCTCAGAGGTTCTACCTGTGCTTGGTAAGGGGGCAAAAAGGCTGCATCGCATTAACAGCTTTAATACATGGCTCCAGACCTGGTGCAAACAAGGAGGATTCAGATTTATTGGCGACTGGGGTAACAGATGGAACAACAAGAGACTATACTGTGCTGATGGACTACATCTCTCTGTTGCAGGGAAAAGAATCCTATGTGAAAAATTCAAGCAATAAGTGGATATGCATTTAAACTAGAAAAAGGGGGTGACGGTTGTAGAAGGTCAAGCTCTGGACATCACCCCCTGCAAAAGCAGATTAAAATCAGAAACAGCCACACTTTTAAACCACACAAACACAAGTGGGAAGATGTAGGCAGAACAAAATCAATGCTAAATACACACAAGCCAGTTAAATGCTGGAAGGCAATGAGCACAAATGCTCGAAGCTTAGACAAAGTTCCGGACCTGGAAGCCCTAATGGTAGAAATGGATTTGGACATTGTGGCCATTACAGAAACATGGCTAATCGCATGACTGGGATATAGCCATACCTGGCTATAATCTATTCAGAAGAGACAGAGAAAGTGGAAAAGGAGGAGGAGTAGCCTTGTATGTCAAAAGCAATATTAAAGCTACTGAAATGCAGGGGGCATGGGGAAAAGAAGAAGTGCTCTGGATTGTGTTGGAAAGAGGAGATGGCACTGTTATCCATACTGCTGTAGTCTACAGACCTCCGACACAAATTGAAGGAGATAGATAAATTGATTATAGATATTGCCAAGATAACCACAAAGGGGGAAGCGATCATATTGGGTGGCTTTAATCTACCTTCTGCAAATCTGGAAAGCAGCAAAAAAAAATCGTGGATGCTCTCCAAGATGCGTTAGACAAATGGTGATGTAACCAACCAGGGAAAGCTCAATGATGGAATTAGTGCTCACCAACGGTGATAGCGCGTCTGCACCTGTGAGCAGCAGCGATCATCACACGATGTGGTTTGAGATAAAAGCCATGGTACAGGCCAATCATAGCAAGCTCAAAGTCCTAAACTTCAAAAACACCGACTTCAATAAAATGGCCGAGTACCTAAAGGAGGAGCTGACAGGGTGGAAGGAGATAAGGGAAGTGGAATTGCTATGGGCTAAACTAAAAGGTGGCAATAAAAGGGGCAACAGATAAATATGTAACAAAAGTAAACAAACACAAGAGAAGAAAACCTATTTGGTTTTCCAAAAAAGTGGCTGCTCAAATAAAGGCAAAAACCACAGCTTTCGCAAAATTCAAAAGCTCGCAAAACAGAGGAACACAGAAATGAATACAGGATCAAACTCAAAGACAAAAAGAGAGAAATAAGGATAGCAAAATCAAAGGCAGAGGAAAAATGGCTAAAGATGTTAAATGTGGCGACAAAACCACCTTCAGATATATTCGGGAAAAGAAGAAGATCAGAGGCAGAATTGCAGGACTCAGAAGTGCTGTGAACGGGCTCGTGGAAAGTGACATTGAAAAAGCAAAATTGCTAAACAAATACTTCTGCTCTGTTTTTACTAAGGAAAGTCCTGGAGAAGGACCACCTGTGACTCCCAAATATAAAAATGGAAATGAAATAGATACCACGCCATTCACAGGAAATGATGTGTTAGAACAACTTGCAAAACTGAAAGCGGACAAGGCCATGGGACCAGATAGGATACATCCCAGGATACTGAAAGAGCTCAGAGAAGTTCTTGCAGGGCCATTAAAGGATGTTTTCAACAGATCCTTGGAAACAGGAGAGGTTCCTCAGGACTGGAGAATGGCTAATGTTGTACCTCTACACAAAAAAGTGGTGACAGGAAAGAAATGTCAAACTACAGGTCCGTGAGCCTTACCTCGGTGGCAGGAAAAGTAATGGAGGTGCTAGTGAAAGAGCGAATAGTGAACTCTCTCAAAACCAACAGGTTGCAAGACCCGAAGCAACATGGTTTTAACCAAAGGACGATCTTGCCAAACAAATCTGATTGAGTTCTTTGACCGGGTGACCAGGGAGCTAGATCAAGGGCAGGCGATGGATGTCATCTATCTAGATTTCAGCAAAGCCTTTGATACTGTTCCTCATAGGAGGCATATAAATAAACTCAGTAGCTTGGGGATGGATCCTAAGATGGTAAATTGGATCAGAAATTGGTTGACTGACGGACGACAGAGGGTGATGGTAAATGGAGCTCACTTGGATGAAAGGAAGGCGATTAGCAGGGTGCCCCAGGGGTCGGTCCTGGGCCCGGCACTGTTCAATGTATTTGTGAGTGATATTGCTGAAGGACTGAATGGAAAAGTCTGTCTTTTTGCAGATGACATGAAAATTTGCAACAGAGTGGACTCCCGAGGGAGTGATTAACATGAGAAACGATCTACAAAAGCTGGAAGAATGCATTAAATCTTAATTGCCAAGCATTAGACCAAAGAAGTGCAGAGTCATGCACTTGGGTAGCAGAAATCCAAGGGAAACATACGTAATAGGGGGCGAGAGGTTGGTGTGCACAGATCAGGAGAAAGACCTTGGCGTGATTATTTCTGAAGATCTCAAGGTGGCAAAACAGTGCAACAAGGTGGTGGCAAAAGCCAGGAGGATGTTGGGCTGCATACAAAGAGGGATTACTAGCAGAAAGGAAGAGGTACTTATGCCACTGTACATGTCGCTGGTGAGGCCTCACCTGGAATACTGTGTTCAGTTTTGGAGACCATATCTCCCAAAAGATGTAAAAAGACTGGAAAGTATTCAGAGGAAGGCAACCAAAATGATTTGGAGCCTGCGTCAGAAGCCTTATGAGAAGAGACTTGAAGACCTAAACATGTACACTTTGGAGGAGAGGAGGGAAAGGAGAGATGTGATTCAGACCTTTAAATACTTAAAGGGAAATAATGAACAAACCTACCTCTTCCAAGGACGGGGAAGCTGTAAAACTAGAGGGCATAACAGGAAGCTGCAAGGTGGTAAATTGAAAGGCAATGTCAGGAAATACTTTTGCACAGAAAGGGTGGTGGATTCTTGGAATGCCCTCCCGATGGAGGTGGTGGGGGCAAACACGGTGACGGAATTCAAAATGGCATGGGACAAACACAGTGGATCCCTTTACAGCAACAGGATAAAATCAAAGTAAACTGAACCATCTAATTTCTCAACAAATAGGGGTGTCCTGCATGGAGCGGTGGATTCACCCCTAAAGAGGGACATGGGGAGGGGTGGCCTGCACGGAGCGGCAGGTGCACCTATGCTTGCCATCGTGCTGGGCAGACTAGATGGACCATGCTGGTCTTTATCTGTAGTCATTTACTGTGTAATCCAAAAAAACTCTTGAGCCCACAACTCCCCCTCTAGAGTGGTCATCCGATCAACAGAATCTGCAGAAAACAGACTTATGCGTAAGACAGCTGGATAGAACTGAATCCATCATCCGCCAAAATTTCTATATCGGTGACCTGGGGGGGGGGGTGTCATTGGGATATCTGGTTCCTTCCCCAAATCCCCAGGAAACACCACAGGCTTCAGGGGAGATAAGGCAGAGGGAAACCGCTTTTGGCTTTTCTACAAGGAGGAACGATGCCAATGGACCCACAGAAGAAACTCTACTTGACTCTCAGCTCAAGGTGCTAACTACTCCTGGTATTACAGGAACACAACCAGTTGGTGGTAACACCAAGCTGGAAGCACCCTGTAGTTCTACAGAGGAGACCAAAAGTCCATTGGTCCTCGCAGGCCACCTGAAAGAGGTAATTAAATCTTACCTGCTAATTAGTGTTCCTGGAGAATCTACAGTCTAGTCCCTGTATTCTGGGTTGTGCCTCTCTACCTGCAGCTTGGAGACTGAACCCATCAATCTTCTGAGGACACCAGGATATATATAACACTGGCACCACCCAACAGCTTCAGTATCCTGTTGACAAAGCAAACTAAAAGCGGAGAGACAACTAAACTAACACCAAAACTATCAACTGTAACACCGCCCCTCCCGCTCCCTGAATGGAGGAGACCCCATCACCTCCCCAAGGCAGAGGAGGAGGCGGCTTACATAACCAAGCCCTAGGAAATTACCCAAGGGCTACACAGCTCTCAATATAGCAGGGCTCCGCTACGGTCCAATCTGCCCTGCCACCAGAACCTATGAGTAACGCTGGCATCCACCAACTCCTGAGCCCGCTACCCTTCCTGAACTGCTTCGATCCGCCACCAAATACCCTGGGTGGGACCAGGGACTGGACTGTAGATTCTCCAGGAACACTAATTAGCAGGTAAGATCCAATTACTTCTTCCTGATCACTTCTACAGTCCAGTCCCTGTATTCTGGGATGTAACAGCAGTTCAAACGTGGGAAGGGCCTGACAAACCGGATCGAAGCACTGCTCTCCCAAAATCGGCATCCGCTGCCGCCTGCACATCCAACTGATAGTGCTTAGCAAAGCAGTGCAGAGACGACCAAGTCGCCGCTTTGCAAATATCTAATGGGGGAACCAAACTAAATTCCCCCCACGACGTTGCCTGAGCCCTAGTGGAATGCACCCACAATCCCACCAGAACCTGTCTTCCCTTCAAAATATAAGCTGAGGCAATAGCCTGCCTGATCCACCTGGAAATAGTAGCCTCACCGCTATTATCACCGACTTCAGAGTCTCCATGTGGTACCCGGAGATACTGATTGACGTGCTTGGTCCAGAATTGGACGCCAGGAACCTTCCTTCTTTGGAACCACAAAATAAATAGAGTACCGACCGCAGCCGAGTTGATCTCTTGGCACCGGGACTACCGCCCCCAACGCCACCAGTCTTGTAAGAGTTTCTTCTACCGCTGCCCGTTTGACTACAGTCCTGCACGGAGACTGAACGAATGAGGAGAGGACTGGCCTTGCAAACTCCAGGGCATAACCGAACTGTATGACTTCCAGCACCCACCGGTCGGACGTGACCCGGGCCCTGGCAGAAAGGAACTGCCTCAGATGCCCTCCTACCGGCAGCACCCGTTGTCTCATTGTGGTTTCCTCTGGCCAGAGGTAGCCAAAGAGGCCCCAAAACCTCTTCCCGCTCCTCGAAACCCCCGGAAACCCTGACCTCTGGGAGGTGAACTGGCCTCTTTGAAAGGGGTTCTGACGAATTGGTCTGGTTCTCCTGACATCCCTCTGTTGATAACGCCCCGAAGCCGCAAAACGGCCCTGCCTTGGTTTATCCTCCGGAAGCCTACCCCCTTTAGACTCCCCCAGGTCCATTACCCCCCCAGGTCCTCTCCAAAAAGCAGCTTCTCCTTAAAGGGAAGCCGGCTAAGGCGAGCCTTGGAGGAAGCATCTGCAGACCAATTGCGCAACCAAAGATACCGACGAGCCGCCACCACGGAAGCCATATTCTTTGATAAGCTCCTAATGAGGTCATATTGGCTATCTGCCAGATATGCAGTTCCGGACTCTATTTGCGCCGCATCCCCTTGTGGCCCAACCTGTGACTCCCCAGCCCCTTGCAGCTGCTGGGATCACCGCAAGCAAGCCCGGGCCACCCAGGCTCCGCAAACCGAGGCTTGAAGGGCCATGGCACTAATATCGAAGGCTTGCTTCTGCAACGTGTCCAACTTCCTATCTTGGACATCCTTCAACACTGCACTGCCCTCCACAGGGATGGTGGTCTTCTTGGTTACGGCCACAACTGCCGCATCCACCCTAGGAGACTTCAACACTTCCTTTTCCACTTCAGGCAGGGGGTACAACCGTGCCATGGAACGCACTCTCCTTAGCCCAGCCTCCGGCTGATCCCACTCCTCCTGAATCATTTGTTGGACCACCTTGTGGATGGGAAAAACTGAGACCTTTGGACCGCCTGTATCAACGGATCTTCCAAAGTCTCTTCCTCTCCTTGAACTCCAGATGCCACGTTAAGTACCTTCAACGATTCACCAATTAATGCCGGCAACTCCTCCCTGCGAAATACCCTCAATTCTTGCCTGCTCTTCTGGAATTTCGCCTTCTTCGAGCTCCTCTTCCCCCAATTCTCTATCCGATTCCATTAGCTCCGAATCCAGGGAAAAGGGCTCTTCTTCCTCTGTTCTAGCCCGCTTGGAAGGGATACCTGCCTCCGCCAGAGGCTTGTCCACCAACTGCCTCTTACGAGGACCACCTTGACCTTCCTGCTGTCGCATACAGAAAGCCTTATGCAACAAAAGCACAACTCCGGGGAAAAAACACCAAGGCCTCCCTCTACTGAGGAAGTGCTAGGCTGTAGTTGTGAGGGAACCTGCTGACCTAAAGGTAAGGGCGGCAGAGACCCCTCACCCTGGATCTCCTCCAAAGGTTCCCCTGTTTCCATTGCCCCGGAAACTATTGGGAGCAAATCACCTGCTGTCTGAAGCTCCTGCTCAACAGAGGCTGCCTCCAGCACGCAGCCCCTGCACACCCCGGTGGGCCCCACAGACCAGGCACTAAGGGTGCGCCGGCATAATTCTTCTTATTTTATCTCTAGCCTTGTTTTCCCTTTTCTTTTGTTGTGTAACCAAACGTCTGTCTGTCTATCTATAGCTATATCTACATATACCTGTACCTAGATACCAATATGAACCACTAACTGTCCTCAGAAACCCCAAAACGGTCCTCCCCCCACTGCAACGGCTGAAAAATGCAAAATCGCTGCTTCCCCTTTTCCCCCTGGCCAGTCGCTAGCAGAACAAAAGGGCGCGCAGGCCTCCACGGGAAACCGCTCCTCCTTCCAGCTGCACAGCTCTCGCCAGCTGCACGAGGCCACCGTGCACCATGCGGCTCGACTGCTCCTGCCTCCAGCAACCTGATCTTACCTTCTGCTGTCAGCGGCTCTCTTTGTAGTGCCTCCTGCACCGGCACAAAGAGATGGAGAGTGCTGTGGTCTTCCCACCCTCGTGCTCAGCCACCTTGAGGGCTTCGGCAACAAGGCGAGAGACCGAAGAGGAGGCCCTTCACCGCAGAAACACTCTGGCAAACTGCACACAGCCGGTCTGCCCCGATTTTCTCTCTCTCTTTTTTTTTTTTATTTTTTAAACAGGGCCCAGCACTGCAAACCTCCTCCCAGGGGGGGGGGGGGGGGGCGAGGAAACCCTGGATACCACACTAACTCTGCTTAAAAAGAAAGAAAACAAGCAATCAAAAAGGCTTAAACAAAAAGAAGGCCTAACACAGCCAAAAGGTTTCCTTAACGTCTCTCCAGCAAGCTACACTAATAGGTTGCTGCTCTCTCCAGCTGCTTGGTGGTGCCAGTGTTATATATATCCTGGCGTCGTGAGAAGATTGACGGGCTCAGTCTCCAAGCTGCAGGTAGAGAGGCACAACCCAGAATACAGGGACTGGACTGTAGAGGCGATCAGGAACATCCTATATCTCTTGGCTTTCCTCTTCCCCATTTTAACCTTCTCATACAATACCTGAATTACAGTCTGAAAACTGCAACACCCTACTTCCACCACTGAGATGACTCAGCAGCATCTCCAACAACGCCTCCGGCGACTCCAAAGGGGCCTGCAAGCCCCTTTGGTCACATGACTGCTGTGCCATGTACCGCAACTCAGATTTAAATCCATGGGAGCAGAGGTGATGCCCTCTATGACCTCCGGCATCTCCGATACTGCTGGGGCAACTGTAACAGCCAGTCAATGCACCCGAACACATCTTCTGGCATCCTCCAGTCCGATGCACACAGACCAAAACTCTTCCCCATTCATTCAACACTTGAATCAGACGTGACAAATATTAATGCCTAGAAAGCATGGATGGTGCATTCCAGTCCTGGAGTGTGTGATAAGGAAGCTTATCATAGCTCAGGTAGGAGCTATAGAAAAGATGTGACTCTGAACAAGCAACCTGTCAGTTCTGGTAGAAGCAAGAAAACAGAGTTTTCACATAAAAGACTACCAGTCCCAGAATGCACCAGGTTTCCAGCAGCCATGAGAGGGGCTGAAGTGAGAGAATGTAGGTGCAATCAAGAGAGCTATGAGGTAATCCCTAAGCACTCATCTCAAAGGGCAGGGCCTGATTCAACACAGCTGCGCTGTGTTAGGGAGCAGCACACATTAGAACAGGATAAGAGTAGAGCTTATTCTTCAGGAAACAGTTTCAGCTACAGAGGGAGGAAGAGATACAGAGACAGCAACGGCTACAAGCACCAGTATCACCTGGAGAAACAGAAGCCAAGCCAAGCAGATAGAGAGAGAAGGAAACTCTCTGGAAGGAAGAGAAGAAAGGCCATTGGAAGGTCTGGGAGATTCCAAGGCAGTACTCATACTGGGAGGTATTCCAAAAGCCAGCAGAGTCCATTGGACTGGATTCAGCCAGAGGAATGGAGTGGCAGAGATAGGAATCACCAGTGGCTACCTGGAAGAGAGAAGACTGCATGCGGAAGGGACTTTCAGACCAAGGCCAGAAGGTATGTGAGAGAAGATCCAGTGTCCAGGGATCAAGATTGGAAGGCTGGACATCAGAATTGGATTGCATATTGGCCAGGCTATACAGAGAGGAATAATGATAGCAGGAGAGGCTCAGGTATGAACACTGATCCAGACCCTATCTATAATAGAGAATGGCAGCAAGGGAATAAGCATTCTCATGATAGTGCCTTAATGAAAGACTCATCTGTGCCAATGTATGATATTGACCCTATGATTGTTGATGCAGGGGGAAATACAGCAGATGAAACTATTTACATGGACTGTTCTTTATCTAAATGCTATTGCTAGTTTTCTATGAGCAAACACATCAGCCATCACAAAGAAACCTAACTTTGTTCTTTATTTCCACTGCAAACAGCTCTTAAAGCAGGATTTGGGCTCACACAGTAGCAGCCAGCCAGCTAAAGGCTTTCAGCTGGTCCCTTGATAGTAATTAGGGCTGCACCTGATTGTGTGTGTGAGCAAGGGAGAATCACTGCTGAGATGGGCGTGGAAAATAAGCAGAAGTTAACCTAACCAGCAAAGTTTATTCTTTACTTTGTGCCTTTGTATTTGGTAATTATTTGCTAAGAAAACATTAGCTAATTGCCTGACAAGCTGAAGGTTGTTTTCTGGTTTACTTTGTGACTTTTTGTTATCCATTTTTAAACACTGCAAGCAAGTAACCTCATTTATAGTGCTATCAAGCATACATGTGCTGGGTGAATTAAACCCCATCAATAAAAGAAGTATTTTATTGATCTTACCACTTGGTTTCACAACTCAAATTATTGTCATCAGCTGTGTTTGGGAGTGAATGAACTACAATACCCACAATACCTTGCAAGAATCATATGAATATATGCATCGTCAAGATTGTGTAAGTTCTCACCCTAGGCAGCCGTCTGACAAGTGCCACAATCCAGCCTGGTTTTCAGGACATCCCTAATGAATATTCAAATTATTATTATTATAAAGAAAAAAGTATAAAGTTATTGTAATAATTGATTGATTATATTGAGGATATTTATGCTTTGCTATTCTTTAAATGTAAGGATATTTGTGTTTTGGGACTATTTATGAAATTGGTATTTAATTGGTGGGTGTTCTGGGAGTTTGTTTTGGTGGTAATAGTCAGATATTTGCATACAATGGAAGGCAGTGGATGCAACTATATCTCATTAACATTCATTAGGGACATTACTGGGGAAGAAACTATTTGGCAAATCTATGGCCAACAAGGTGGCCAAGATAGAGAAAGACATGGTGACTCGACAGAGGCTTTAAGACAGACAGACAGAGACAGACAGACAATCTCATCCTTTCAGCACAAGAAACCAGTTGAGGAAAGATCCCTGTTCCTGAGGAAAAAGGGGCCCGTTCAGCAGAGTCACCACTACCAGCCCTTCTCGGGCCAGCAACAGGGTTCTCACCCCAAAAGGCAAAGCCATGGAGCTCAGAAGCCGAAGGCACAGAAGTTCCTGGCCCCAGCTCCCACCCAGCCTGGGGGGGGGGGGGGGGAGCTTTTGACTCCTGGGGCAGGGCCTCATCTCCCCTCCCCTGGGAGACCTTCACCAACTCACAGGGGACACCTGGCACTCTTCATCCACAAGTGGGCCAAGGTCACCTTGAACTAGTGGGTACTGCAGGTGGTAAGGGAAGGATACCTCCTCCACCTACAGCAGGTACCACCCAGGTTCTTCCTAGGAGAGCCAATGTGACCTCTCCTTCACCAGACCCTTCTGCTCTCAGAGCTTGCAGGTCTGCTTAAGGAGCCTGTACCCAAACATCTATGGGGAAAAGGCTTCTACGCCAGATACTTCCTTGTCCCAAAGAGAACTGGTGGCCTCAGGCCCATACTAGACCTGAGAAACAAAACAAGTTTCTGGTGAGGGAGAAGTTCAAGATGCTTTCCCTTAGAACAGGGGTGGGCAAGTCCGGTCCTGGAGAGCCACAGACCAGTCAGGTCCATGAATATTCATTAGGGACATCATGAAAACCTGACTGGTCTGCGGCTCTCCAGGACCGGACTTGCCCACCCCTGCCTTACTTCCATCAGGGAGATAGGTCCAAGGAGCATAGCCAAAAGGATGCATACACTCACATCCTGATCCACTCCTCCCACAGGCAGTACCTAAGTTTTGTGTGTGTGTGTGGGGGGGGGTATTACCAGTACAGGGTGCTACCCTTTGGCCTGGCCTCCTCTCCAAGGATCTTTACCAGATGCCTGGTGGTGGCAGCCACCCACCTGTGCCTACAAGGCGCTTTAGTCTTCCCCTACCTAGAAGGCTGGCTCATCAGGGGCAGTACAGCCTCAGAGGTCAGACAGCAGAGCATGCAACCCTCTTTCTGCAGCACCTTGGGTTCATCATCAACTACCCCAGATCCCATCTCTCTCCAGCCCAAAGCCTGGAGTTCATAGGTGCTCAGACATGTTACAGGTCAAGGCCGTCCTCCCAAGAGAAAAGGGCAGAATGCCTCAGGCAATTGGCAAGAGAAGTACAATGCTGCCAGTCAGTGCTGGCTTGTCATATCTTCCGCCTGCTAGACCATATGGCCTTGACGGTCCACATTACACCCTCAGCCTGCTTACACATGCAGACAAACCAGTGGCACCTCCACAATGGATTCAGGTCATGGGCAGGCTACAGGACAGGATCAGTTACCTGCCAACTGGCAGAGTCCCTCAACTGGTAGCAAAACTTGCATCATCTCCATGCAGAAATGAGCTTCCAGGCACCCATGCCAAAGAGGACCCTGACTACAAGACATCTCCCTCCTGGCGCTGGGGGGCACATTGTGGAGACTGCTGCAGACACGACAGCTGGTCTCAGGAGGAATTACTCCTACAGATCAGGGCAATCTTCTTGGCCCTACAAGCATTCCGCCAGCTGCACTGGCCTGTGCTGATCCAGACTGACAAGGGCGCCATGTTTTATATCAACAAGCAGGGGGGACACGGGTTCATAGTCCCTCTGCCAGGTGGTTACTGCCCTCCTCTCCTTCGCAGCATGCAACTGCATGCTTCTGCAAGCAGTGTACCTCCTGGGTCAGGACAACTGCCTAGCGGACAGGCTGAGCAGAGTCCTTCACCCATATGAGTGGCACTTAAACTCCAGAGTAACAAAAGCAGCTCTTCCACCTATAGGGCAGGCCTGTGATGGACCTATTCGCCTCTCCAGACAACACACAGCTACCCTGCTTCTGCTCCCATCAGCCGCACCCGGAGAGAGTGGCAGCAGATGTCTTCCTGATCTCATGGTCTGAGGGCCTACTCTATGTGTTCCCACCAACCCCCTTGGTTGCCAGGACCCTCTTCAAAGTCCAGAGTGAAAGGGCATCAGTTATACAGATTGCCCCCAGGTAGCCCAGGCAGCCTTGGTTCCCTCTGCTGCTTTCCCTGTCTGGAGTACTCCCAGTTCCTCTGGGCCAAGCCCTGGACCTCCTGTCCCAAGAGGGGGACTCCCTCCTGCACCCCAATTTGGGGTTGCTAACGCTAACAGTGTGGCTGCTGAAAGGGTAACGTTGGCCCCTTTCAATCTTCTGGAGGAAGTCAAGAAGATCCTACTGGCCTCTTGAAAACCTTCCACCAGATAGCACAGTTAGTTACCTGTAACAGGTGATCTCTGGGAACAGCAGGAATAAGTCTTCACATATGGGTATCATCGGTACCGACGGAGCCTGCGTGGGAACGCTCCCCAGCGTCCAAAAGGAAAGCTTTTGGGAGCATTCCACAGCGCCTGCGCGCTGCCTCCCCGCCTTTCCCAACCGCCTCTCTCCAGTTCGAGTTTTAAGCTGAGACAAAGAGAGAGAGAAAGGAAAGGAAAGATAGAGAGATACAACTCCTAGGGGAGGAGGGTGGGTTGTAAAGACTTATTCCTGCTGTTCCCAGAGATCACCTGTTGCAGGTAAGTAACTGTGCTATCTCCAGGAACAAGCAGGAATGAGTCTTCACATATGGGGACTCCCCAGCTAGAGATGCCAGGGAGATCCCAAAGGTTGTGAGTCCCTGATAAGGGCTCCACCTCACCCCCATGGATCTCGGGCATCCAACCAGGGATGGGGGGTAGGAGTTGATTAGGTATGGAACAGGTGTTTGAGAACAGCCTGACCAAACAAGGCATCCCGGCGGGAGTCCTTGTCCAAGCAGTAATGGGCTGTAAAGGTATGAACCGAGGCCCAGGTGGCCGTTCGACAGATTTGGTCGATGGACACAAGAGTTTCGATGAGCCATAGAGGCTGCCATGGCCCTCACATTGTGAGCTGTGACATAGCCTTCCAGAGAAAGGTTCTTACTCTGGTAGGCGAAGGAAATACACTGAGCAATCCAATTGGACAGAGTTCTCTTAGAGACTGGAAGTCCTAAATGAGAGGGATCAAAAGCAACAAATAGTTGAGAGGACTTTCTATGTTGCTGTATCCTTTGTAAGTAAAAAGCAAGTGCTCTTTTACAATCCAGGGTATGAAGATTCCTCTCTGCAGTTGATGCATGAGGTCCTGGAAAAAAGACAGGTAAATACACCTCCTGGTTCAGATGAAAAGGTGAGACCACTTTAGGCATAAAGTGTGGATTAGTCCTGAGGACTACTTTGTCATGATGGAACCTTGTATAAGGAGGATTAGCCACCAAGGCTTGCAGCTCACTGATATGGCGAGCTGAGGTGACTGCAATGAGAAAAATAACCTTCCAGGAAAGGAATTTCAAGGAGGTAGTGGCTAAGGGTTCAAAGGGTGGCTTTATAAGCTGGCCAAGAACCAAATTCAAATCCCATGCCACTGGAGGTGATCTAATGGGAGGTTTAGTTAAAAAAAGGGCCTCTCATGAATCTTGCAATAAGAGGATGAGAGGAAACAGGTTGTCCATTGAGAGGCTTAAGGGATGCTGCCATAGCACTCAAATGGACTCTTACTGAATTCGTTTTAAGGCCTGCATGGGATAAATGCAGCAAATACTCTTGCAATACCTCTGAATTCTTTACTAGAGGGTTAAGACCCTTCTCTGCACACCAAATGGTAAATCTTTTCCATTTAAAAGCATAGGAACGTCTAGTGGAAGGCTTTCTGGAAGCATGAAGGATATCCTTCACTTGCTGAAAAAGATGCAAATCTTGAAGGTCTAGGCCTTCAGCAACCAGGCTCTGAGGTGAAGAGACTGGGGATTTGGGTGCCACAACGTTCCCTCCTCCTGGGACAGGAGGTCTGGAGCAGATCCCAAGTCCAGGGAGGGAGCTTGGGAGAGATGCAGAAGTAGAGGGTACTACACTTGGCGTGGCCAATGTGGTGCTATGAGGATCATAGACCCCTTGTCTCTCTGAAGTTTGAAGAGTGTCTTGGGAATTAGGGGAATGGGTGGAAAGGCATAGAGGAAGTCTTGCCCCCAATGAAGGAGGAAGGCATCCCTGGCCTGAACTCCCTGACACGGAATCCTGGAACAGAACCGGGGAAGTTTGGCATTCCACGGACTTGCAAACAGGTCTATGTCCGGGGTTCCCCAAATTCGGAAGATCCTGGCTATCTGGTCCCCATGGAGGGACCATTCGTGTGGAAGCAGAACTCGACTGAGTCTGTCTACCCAAGAGTTTTGAACCCCTGGAAGATATACTGCCATGAGATGAATTTGATGCTCTCTGGCGAAGGCCCACAATCTCAGAGCTTCGTTGCAAAGCGACAGAGAGCCAGTCCCACCCTGCTTGTTCACGTAGAACATGGCTACTTGGTTGTCCGTGTGGATGAGGACTGTCTTGTAGCTGAGCAGGGTGTGGAAGACAGAGCTAGAAAAATTGCTCTGAGCTCTAAGAGGTTGATATGTAGAGATGTCTCCTGTAAAGACCAGATGCCTTGAGTGGAGAGATCTTGAAGATGAGCTCCCCAACCTCTTGTAGAGGCATCTGTTGTAAGAGTTGCTTGGGGTAACACCTGTTGAAAGAGGGACCCCAGCAACAGATTTTGAGTGGACTTCCACCACTGGAGGGACCAAAAGAGGCGACTGGAGGTTGCTATTTTGTCTGACAGGCAACCTGATACCTGGGTCCATTGGGTGGACAGAGTCCACTGAGCTGCCCTCATGTGAAGGCAAGCGTAAGGAACCACATGCACTGTGGATGCCATGTGGCCTAACAGCTGTAACATCTCTCGAGCAGTTAAATGGGATTTTAACTGAATTTGTGAGGCTAACAGCACCAAGCGTAGGCAACGTGC
The DNA here is from genome assembly GCA_033557465.1 of Ichthyophis bannanicus. Lineage (NCBI taxonomy): Eukaryota > Metazoa > Chordata > Amphibia > Gymnophiona > Ichthyophiidae > Ichthyophis > Ichthyophis bannanicus. Next base: position 1,851,873,294 of record CM066032.1, on the reverse strand, counting down.
CTGGGGAAGATAGGCCCTTGCAGTTGTGGTATCCAGCAAGGCCCCTATGAACTCTAGAAACTGAGTAGGGGTGAGATGGGATTTTGGAATGTTTATTACAAGTCCCAGATACTGAAGGATACGCCTTGTGCAGATTAGAGAAGTCTGGGCCTCTGACTGGGAAGGAGCTCGGATGAGCCAGTCGTCCAGATATGGGAATACGAATATCCCTAGAGTGCGTAGAAATGCAGCTACTACTGCCATGCATTTTGTGAACACCCTTGGTGCAGAGGCCAGACCAAAAGGAAGCACTCTGTATTGGTAGTGCTTCTCTTGATAAAGGAACCGAAGGAATCTGTGTGTTGGATGGATGAGGACATGGGTGTACGCATCCTTGAAGTCTAGAGAGCAAAGCCAATCCTGACTCTGAAGGAATGGAAGGAGAGTACCAAGAGAAATCATCTTGAATTTCTCCTTGCATAGAAACTTGTTCAATTCTCTGAGATCTAATATGGGTCTGTAGCCCCCTGTTTTCTTTGGGATAAGAAAGTAGGGGGGAGTAGAACCCTGAGCCCTGTTGAAGGGGTACTTCTATTGCCCCTTGGGCAAGAAGGGTGGCAATCTCCTGACCCAGAAGGTCAAGGAGAGATGTCTGAGAATTGAACTGTCTCACCATGGTGTGAGGAGGAAGGTTTAAGAAATGAAGCTTGTACCCCCCTCCCTTATGATGGAGAGGGTCCATTGCTCTGCTGTGATTTGTTCCCACCTGGGAGCAAAGTAAGCCAACCTTCCTGGAATGGTGAGAGGCTCTGGATGTTCTAGAGCCAGAAAGGCTAAGCTCTCTAGTTGTAAGTCAAAGGCCCTGAGGAGGCTGAGGCTGTTGGGCCGTAGCAGTCCTAGCAGCCTTAGGCTTGGCCTGTTTCGGTTGTTTCTGTCTCTTTGTAGCAAAACGACCTGCAGAAGATGACTGCTGACCATAAGCAGAATAATATTTCCCTTTTTTGGGAAAAAAAAACCCCTTTTTGAACAACCTTTTCTTAAAAGGAGCAGAAGTAGACTTTGAAAGTCTATCTAAAGCAGAATTTTCAGCATCCATCTGGGTGGCCTTTGCTTGCCAATCTTTGCCAAAAAGGTTTTCACCTGTACAAGGAAGGTTTCCTAGTCCATCTTGAACCCAGGGTTCCAAATCAGAAGCTTGTAACCAAGCAACTCTGCGTGCACCTATGGCAATGGCTGAGGCTCTGCTGGCACCTTCAAAAGAGTCAAAGGCTGCACGGTTGGAAAATTTGGAAATATCCTGGGCATGTTTGAGCCAGGTGAGGAACTCTTCCCTTTTATCTTCTGAAATAAAAGGAGATTAAGTTTGCAGGTGATCTGTAACTTTTTAGAAACATCCCCATATAGAGACTATAGGAGTTGATTCTGGCAATAAGCATACTGGCCTGGAAAATTCTCCTGCCAAAGGCATCTAAGGTTCTGCAATCTCTTCCTGGAGGAGCAGAAGAGTGCCTTTTTGTACTCTTTATCTTCTTCATAGCAGACTCCACCACAATGGAGTGGTGAGGAAGTTGAGTCTTATGGAAGACAGGACAAGGAGGAACACGATACATGGTGTCCAACCTGCGAGAATGAGGGGAAGTGGTGAGAGGAGTCTCCCATATGCCCAACATGTGATCATAAAAAATCTCATGTATTGGTAAAGTGGCTGCCTCTTTAGGAGCCTTAGGATATTGTAAAATATCTAATTTTTTGGCTCTAGGCTCTGTCTCAGGGGCCACTGAGATGGAAAGGCCCCTGGCCACGTCCCTAATGAAGTCTTGAAAAGACAAGTCTTCTGGAGGAGACACTCTCCTTTTTGGAGAAGAGGGTTCCTGAGGATGGATCACCAATGCTTCGACAGAGACCTCTGATTCATCAGAGTCTTCAGAGGAATCAAAGTATCGCCTGTCTGGATGCTCCTGCAGAGCCCGATACGCGTACCAGGTGGTATCGACATCGGGAGTGATCGGTACCGATTCAGTACCGATGGGCATCACAGAACAGTGTACCGCTGCAGTCGACACTGAAGCGGATGTTGATGCAATTGTTACCGGCACCGGAACCGATGTCGGTACCGGTGCCAGAGTCGGTACCGGCAATGGAGTTTGTTGCGGTACCGAAGGCGTCGCAGCTTGTATGAATGCCGTGATGGCACGCTGCATGGTCAGGATATTCTGATCCATCGACGCAACCAATGTCTGGATGTCGGTACCAGTGGGAACCACCGGACCCCAGAACATGGCAACAGGTGATCGGTCGAGGCCGAGCCATCGGTGTCAACCTGTGACCCCATAAAGCAAGCTTTGGAAGCCGGAGCCTCCTGCCCGGGTAATTTTGCCGGTGAGGATTCCTCGAGGGCAAGCCCGGAGGCATCTCGATACTTAGAGGGAGATCTACCCTTCGAGGACCGGCTGGATTTAAGTTTGGTTACCTGAGATCCATGTGAGGAAGAAGCAGCCCTGGAAGACATCGATGCAACCGAAGCTGCATCCGAGGGAAACAGGGTACTGAGCTTAGCTGCTCGATTCTGTAGACCTCTTTTAGACATCATGGAGCAGGACTCACAATCCGCAATGGAGTGGTCAGAAACTAAACATTTTAGACACCATTCATGGGTGTCAGTGACAGAAATAGTGCCGCTGCACTTCGTGCATTTTTTAAACCCAGAGGCGGGCTTTTCCATGAGGAAAACATTTGCTAGGCCTAAGGCCAAAGAAGAAAATGCACTGGAGAAAAACAGTAGTTTTTTTTTTTTTTTTTTTTTTTTTTTTTAGAAGAAAGAAAGAAAAGACCGGCGGTACCGGTCCAGCATCGAGAAGGCAGACGCGCGACCAAAGAAATAAAATAAAGAAATTCTTCAGTGGTGACAGGAACACGACCTGCTGGCTCCGCGGAAAAGAAGAACTGGAGAGAGGCGGTTGGGAAAGGCAGGAAGGCAGCGCGCAGGTGCTGTGGGATGCTCCCAAAAGCTTTCCTTTTGGACGCTGGGGAGCGTTCCCACGCAGGCTCCGTCGGTACTGACGATACCCATATGTGAAGACTCATTCCTGCTTGTTCCTGGAGATGGACTTATACCTTTAAGTGGAGAAGGTTCTCTGCCTGATGTGCGGGAAGGTAGGAGAATCCCTTCTCCTGCCATGTGCAATTTGTACTTCGGTACCTACTGCAACTGTCACACATCGGGCTGAAAGCTAACTTTGTGAGGGTACATCTGAGCACCACAGCTGCTCATTACCTCCCCATCAAAAGAAAACCCCTCAAGCCAGCCCCTGGCCTCCAGGTTCCTCCTGTTATCCAAGCCCCCTCTCCGCCCTCCAGTGACAGAGTGGGACCTCAACATGGTGCTCTCCCAGTCCAAACCTCTGTTTGAACCCCTGGCCACCTCCAGTACCTGTCTTGGAAAGTGGGGCAAACTCCAGGCCCTGGTGGCAGATCCACCATATACAAGGTTCTACAAGAACAGGGTAGTGTTCTGCACACACCCCAAATTCCTCCCAAAAGGTGGTATCTCCTTTCCACCTCAACCAAGGAGGTGGTCCTCCCCACCTTCTTCCCATGGCCTCATGCCGGCAGGGAGGAATACTTCATGCACTAGATTAGGACAGGGCCCGTTTTGCACTTACAGCAGACTCAGGCCCATCGAAAAGCTCCTCAGCTTTTTGTGTCTTATGACCCCCAACAGACTTGGGAATCCCCGTGACTAAGCAAACTCTGTCCACTTGGGGGTGGCAGACTGTATTGCCCTTGCCTATGAACAAGCTGCCTCTCCATCAAGCACCAGATCACAGCACATCACGTGAGGGTGATGGCCACGTTGGTGCAGACATCACCCATATGTGAGGACAGATTCCTGCTGTCCTTGGAGAACATCTGTTACAGGTGAGTAACTATGCTTTCTCTCCTATCATAGGATTGGGAAAAGGCTTATATGCAAAGCAAATGTGCAAACCAGACGAGCACATAAAACACATGCAAAATATATGGGAAAAGGTGGTAGGTGCATCAGAATGGAGCCGTGCTGGTTATTGCAAGTACCTTACATACAGATGACTGAAAATGGGGAGCAAGTATGCAAAGTACATGCATTAACCTGCATGGCTCCATTCTGGTGGTGCCTACCACCCTTTCTATATATTTTTTTCATGTGGTTTTATGTGCTTGTTTTGGTTTGCACATAAAAGACTTTTCCCAATTCTATGTGATAGAGAAGGAATTTTTTTTTAAACTAGAGAGGGCACGTGTTGATTTTCCTTCTACTACTTGGGGTTTTGGATCCTTAGATGTTTGCCTTAAAAGAGTCCAAGCACGTTGGCAGGCAGCAGAGAACGATGAGATATGAGGCACCACTGTGCTCACCTGCCTACTTCTGCTTTCCCAAGGGACTGGGTAATTTTAGAGCATGGGCTGGATTGAATGACTCTTGCACTATGCCCCTTGGAGTCTTACATGTAATCCCAGGGGGCTAGCTTACTGCCAGCAACGGCTCTTACCATATGGTTCTGGAAAAGGGAATGTAATCAATTTATGGGAGGTAAGGTTCTATCTAGGTTATACCTTTATGGTTACCGCCCACCTTACCAGGGGGTAGTGATATGGTGACTGTGACCCACTGGGAAACTAGGTGAGGCTGATGGCAGCCCATAAAGTTCAACAAGGCTAGCATCAAGAGATTTTTATATTTACTTCCAGATTAAGCAATCTTGATGGGCATCATTAGCAAAAAAAGGGCAGGGCCCAGACACTACCCTTTTGACGCTCTTTAGGAGGGAGAGGGCGGCACATGGCCTACTCCAAGCTCTACAGAGTTGTAGAGTTAATGCAATGAGAAGCTGAAACACATCTATGGAAGAATGGGCAGTTGTTTGAAGAGGTGAAATATGGTCAGTGGTTAAATTTAGTGGAAAAATGGATATAAGTTTTTATATAGCTAGTATCTGATCCCACAGTCTCCATAAAGGTTTTCTCCTCAGTTTGTGAATGTTGTTAGAGACTGGTCAGCTGGACGCTCTACTACATGTCTGGTGGGACCATGCAAAGGTTAATACCATTCTGGCAATTGCGTGGTACTGTTTTGTCCGATATTGCTGGCGTTCCCCTTCCCCTACAGCTTAAAGGTTTTTTTGGTGCAGTGCATACAGTATCTGATGAGTTTGGGACGAGTCCAAGACATGACTGCTGCAGCCTGAGTGGAATCGGCCAGACATTGGAGGTCACCTGTGCTGCCCGGGAAGCAAATGATCTTATATAAACTGTGGCATGTATTTTTTCCTAGTAAAACTGACTGCCATCTGTCATTGTTGATTGGCTGTAGGGACTGAAAGCCAGTTAGGCTCCTTTTCTGTCTTGAGCTGAGCAGAATTACTGGATGCTGGAACTTTGAAGCAAAAAGGGTCCTCATCCATTGATATGAGGCTCAGTGGCTCACTGCTTTAGGTATGTGGTACTCATGTACTAGATGGCTAGGAGCTGGTATGGGGGGGGGGGTTAATGGGAGTTCTTGATATCTAATGTTATGCTTTGATCATGCACTTGTTGAAAAAAAACACAAGTTAACAAACAGAACAGCAAAAGCATTGAAATATACCGAGTGTAATATTGCACTAATTAAAGCTAACTTCTTCCCCTCTATATAGAGGGCAGCAATACCAACACTACTATGTATTATACTAAGAGGCAGAAAGTTCTTACCGTATGAATAATGTGAACTGGAGTATGACTGAACACCTCGTCATCGTCTTCCCCATAGCTTAGAGTCAGAGAGGCATAGATTACTACAATAGCGGTGGTGAAACAGGAGAACACAGCGGCAACAGTCAGAGTGTTCACCTGCAGACGAAGGAAAATAAAAAACACATACCTGAATATTTCTAGACGAGAACAGGAAATTCTGTATTTTAGATCAAGTTTGAGATTTAGTCAATGCCTTTTTCAGGAATGGCTCAGGTACAGTAGTATTATATCTCTTGGAAGCCTTACAATCAAAGGGGGCATGCTTACTAAGCTGGGCTGACAGCTAGCATGGGCTACTTGCAATAAGCCCCTAAGTTTCCACCTGAGGCAATGAAGGGTTAAGCAGCAGCGGAATTCAAATCAGTTTTCTCTGGTTCTCAGCCTATTGCTCTAACCGTTAGGCCCCATCTGTTCTGTGCTACAAGCAGTTTATGAGAAGTCTGAAGGACAGGGATACCTACCAGGTTCCGAGACTTAAAGGATTTAAGACTTCATGCAGAATAGCAAGAGCAGTCCTGGCTCAGCTGATCCTACAGCAACCCCAGCCAGTAGCAAAGAGGGAGAAAGCTGAAAGTGCCTTCCATGTCCCCACGTCTTGCCTTCCCCAGCTGCAGATACTGCCTCTGATCAGAGAGCCCATTGGAGAATTGTGCACACTTTTCTGTGTTTTTCTGCGCTACTGCTGTGATTGATCCTATTCTGCAGATATGCCTGTGATTTTCAAGCTAGTCAGATTTTCAACAGAGCCACAATGAAAACACAGACTGTGCCTCTACTGTGCAAAAATTGATTTCCTACATAATATTGCATCTATCCTGAATCCTTGGATGGGAGTCCCGTGAGGCTTGGGATGAAAATCCCCACTATAGACTTTGAACACACATGGGACGGAAGAGGTAGAAGTGATAATTGTGAACAGAGAATGGAGGCAAGGAAGAAAGAAAAACAGAGTCTGGAGAAGATAGATTTTTCATACCTTGTTTGTTCCCTAATTATGTGGCTTTTGTGTAGGGGACATTCAAAAGTGTTGGTTAGCGCTGCTGAATATCGCGGGGGTGTCATGGGCAGCGAACCACTAACCAGATACCTGTCCTAACAAACTACTTAAGCTGAATGGCTGTCCTGACTGCTTTGTGCTATCTGGTTAGCACTGAATATAGCTGCTAACCGGTGGCCAGACCGCCTGTTTCTGCCACTGAATATCCAGGTGATCTTCCACCATTGACAGCAGCAGCAGCGGGGCATTTTATTTTATGCCCCCTTCATTTATATCTTGTAAATACATTTCTCTAAAATTGCAGTTCTGCAGTAATTACACAGAACGCGAAGGCAGAGCAGACCAGGACAGCAAGGCCCATAAGTAATCTGCCCTTTCCTGATACCATATCACAGATCTTAACCAATATCATGCTTTGCTCTCATGTTCAAAGAGCTTTTATTTGACAAGGGGATTTGCCTCTAAGCTCAAAGCAAGTTACATACAGCTTTGGTGATATTTGTCTTTATGTTTGTTGGTGCCATCTAAAACCATTCACATCCTTACTTCTGCCGAGATGCCAAAAGGTGTCCAGCATAGGCAGCAGAATGGGAGGGGGGGGGGCCCCATGGGCCACACCAGTATTTTTCCTAACACAGGAATCAGCAACTAGAGAGCTTGGCGGTGAGCAGGAATTTGGTTGGAGGGGCCAAAGCAACCAATAAGGTGTTCCAGTGCCCCTGGTGTCCAGGTTATAAGTTTACAAAGATTTACAATATATACTCATGTACAAGTCAAGAAAATGTACACCTAAAAATCGTGCACAATGTGAACACTGTTTTTATGCTCAGGTCATCATGATGTACACGATACTTACTAGTGATTATGTTATTATGAGGGTCTCCCTCCCCCCCCCCCCCCCGGGAGGTCAGTGTGGCAGAACGGTCCTTATTTTCAGCAGCATTGCCTTACTGATGCCAGGAAGTAAAGGGGACATGCTTAAGCGCTCCTGCTCCTGCCTGACTTCATGGAGGGAAGCGGATGCTGCGGAAAGAAAGGACGGTATCTACTGCATAGACTCCCGGGGAGTAGGGAAGGGAAGATGCTGGACACCCGATGAACCTTCGCTTTTTAACCGTGACACGTGTCAATGCAGTTTTAGGAAATTGAGCCAAAAAGCATGACCAACTTCTACAGGAGGAGATCAGCTTATAGACGCATATATTTTATTTATTTATTTATTTAGCTGTATTTATATCCCGCTTTTCACCGGGTCAAAGCGGTCAATTGGGAGATACATTTAACACGAGGGGATATGACACACATACGCTAATACTTACAGGGAACATGGGCAATGGAGGGTTAACTGGCTTGCCCAAGACCACAAGGAGTGCCTATAGGACTAGAAATCCCAGTCCCTCCGGCCTGAGATTGCTGTCCCCAGGTGGGACTTGAACCCCCGGCCCTCCGGCCCGAAGTACCTTGTCCTAACCACGGCAAGTGCTGAATTGCTTTGCAAGCAAAAGCAGCAACAAAACAGATATTTGCCTTTCTTTGGTGCCTTTGAAAGGATTTAGACAGTGAAGGCAATGAGATCATTTCCAAGAGTACTTTGCCCCAGCTAAAGGAGTTACCCCAAAATTCCCTGTGCTCAGCACTCCCCTCCAGTAAGTGGCTTAGTTCATTTATGGGATGCACAGAATACACTTGTAAGTATTGAGGGCGGCAAAGCATACAGGAAAACGTGCCAATTTCCTCCTACTGATTCAGTCACTTGCCTCCAAGGACACTGGCCCGAGGCTCAAAGAGCGCGAGAGCACCAGGAATAGTGAGACACGCCTCAGGAGCAAGACTTGGCATCTGTTTTAAATACATGGGGCCTACTCCGAAATGAATTTACTATTACTACTGCTATTGACCCTTTATATAGCACTACAAGGCTTACACTGTGCTGTATGGACACATAAGATGGTCCCTGCTCATTAGAGCTTACAACCTAATCAAAACAGATCGCACCATAGATGAAAACAAGGGTACAATACGGAAGTGTAAGGAGACAGGAGGAGAACAAAGGATTAAGATCCAAAAGCAGCCTGAAAGAGGCGAGCTTTTAGCATGGGATTTGAAAGGGGGGAAATGTGAGACAATGATACAGGTAGTTTGTTCCAGGCATCAGGAGCAGCAAGGTGAAAGGATTGAAGCCTGGACTTGGCAATGGAAGAGAAGCGAGCCAGAGGAAGAGCGGCGTTCATGAGGAGGGGTGTAGGGAGAGTATTACAAGACAAGCAAGCTACTTTTTTTGTAAAAAGCTGAAAGCTTGGTTCTTTGTACAGATTTATGGAACTACCACTTAGCTTTCATGCAACACATTCTAACATGGACTGCCACAGGCCTAAGATTAAGATAGAAATTACATATTGTTCCAAGATGCATTCTTTCAATCCTTTAGACTATTGTGTGTTGATGTTTGCATTGTCTTTTTCTATTTTAATTGCACTTTTTTATTGATATAAACAATGCAAGCAGTAAAGTTTAAATTAAAAAAGTCAATGGCGTTACATTGTTCTTGGGGGATGTGAAGGGTGGGGAATGAGAGGAATAGTACATTTTGACTGCTCCTCTCTGAGATCAGTTGAAACTTCAACACTCTGCCAAAGCACAGCCCATAAAAGCTTGTACTCAGCAAGGGCCTTGCATCAGGTTACTGTACCCTCCATCGGCGAGGCTTGCTCTTCTCACTTAGTCAGAATGTCTTCATTTTTCTTTACGCACTGCTGCTCAGCTGTTCGCCATTTCAAAAGTAAAAACTACAGTAATTCACCCGCTTTAGGTATATTCTGACTAAACCAAACTCCTTATCTCTCTGTATAGGCCGTTCCGTTTTAAAAATCACAAGAAAACCAATGCTTAGCACATGCCATGGCTTAAGCACAGTCAAAGCAACCTGGACCACCACTTCAGGCTTCAGCAGCTAGGCACACTAATAGGTGCTAAGTGCTGATGACTGGAGGGGCAGGATGTGGGCTGAAGAATCACCTTGCCACCCCCCCCATCCCACGGTCACATGCTGAGATCTCGGGAGCTTTATTTCAGATCAGTTAACTACAGTCCACATACCCTATAGGAAGGGAAGTCTAGAGTCATCTCTTGAATGCACAATTTTCTGAAACATTCTAGACATTATAATAAAAATCAGTTACATAAAATAAAAAAAAAAAGTTCCACCTTACCAGAACTGGGTTCTTTTTCTGAGATGAAAATAAAGCCAAGACACCAGGAACGCCCATTATCTGCAAAGAAGGTGGGTGGGGGGAGGGGAGGGGGGGGGGGAGTATGCACACATTAGTTTTCCCCATTTGATGCTGTACCTCACACTTTGAGCTACTTTCAGAAAACCAGGAAATAAGTGTCAAGCAAGACACACACATCCCGCTACCTCCCCCCCCCCCCTTTATCCTCTGCCCTCCTCCCCGATGCAGACTGTTCCATCTGCCTCCTGCTGGCCTTTATAAGGCAAGTTACTTAGGACAGCAGCTCCCTTGCCTGAAGCATTTATATGGCTAATATGGTTGTTATATTAATCCATTTGGATGTGTGGAAATAAGGGTCAAACGCACTTTAGGCGAGTTACGTCACCACTTCAGTCTGCCCCCAAACCCTTTTATTACTGAGCTGCAATGACAAACAGCACAAGACCTAGATTTTGTACTATTAAAACCAGTGTAACTGCATTTTTCTTCATGGATCCAATGAAAGAGGATAACTCCTGAAAGCTTGTTACAGATATATTAACTTAACCCAATAAAAAGGCATCACCTAAACAGAAAACACACAAAACTCCAAAGGGCAGATATTCAGCGACAGCCACCAGCACACAAAGTGGCTGGCCATCACTGCTTTAAGCTAAACCCAGCTATTCAATGCTGGGGCCATATCCAGCAGCTGGCACTGAGTATCTGGTGTGCCCAGTTAGCCGACTGGTTCTCTTGAGCACGGCCCCTGGAGCACACCGATGCTGTGCAGTTAGTATCGGCATTTAGCAGTGTTAGGCTGCGATATTCAGTGGCATCGAGTTGTGTGCAGAGTGTATGCATTTAACTCAATGGAAGTGTTCCCAGGGGCAGGCTTGTGGCATGGTTGGCATTAGCATTCATAAATTAAGTCGGAGAATGTGTGTGGTGTAGAGCAGATGCAACTAGGTACAGTTGACACCCTGGAATACTTTGAGGGCACATGCTGGTTTTGAACGTCACTAGTCCCCACAGCATGCATTAGCCTATTTATAATATCCACTCTATTATACTTGCGCAGCATCCCCCTTGCAAGTCTGCACCCTCTTGGATTCTGTGATTTGCTGGGATTAAACACTCAAGATTCCCCCCCCCCTTTAATGGTTCCAATAGCCGGACCTTGGTGGTGGAGAAACTGGCAGAAGGGAACCGCAGAAAAATTCACACACACTCCCAGCACCACACTGGGCCCTTCTCCTTGCACCAGTGGCCTGCCGGCACCTCTAGGATCCTCAGAGGTTCTAAGATGGTTCATGCTGGGTCTCAGTGTCCTTCACCTCCCACGTTTATCAGAGCTCTTTCAGACAGACTAGGAACCACAGCTCTGCTGCTTTTCTACTGTCAGTTTTGCATGGCATTTGCTTTTTCCTCAACTTACATCTGATTCCCCTTGCCTCAATCCCAACATCCTATTAGGCAAACTCGAGTAAGTTCTTTAATGAAGTGACAAGAGTACATAGACTTGCTTAGCTAAACTTCATTAAAAAGGTCACGACACAGTTTTGCACAGAATAAACAAGCTGGACACTGAGGATAATTTTATAACAAAGTCCCTGAGTTAAGAGGGCAAGGCAGATGCCTATTTTATAAAATAAAGGCACTTGGGTGCCTGTCTTTATAAATGAGCACAAATCCTTAAGAAATTTAAACCTGAATTGCAGATGTGTTAATGCTTGGGATAAGGTAAAATGTTAACGTCAAGTACATGCATATTTTACATGTCCACATAAATTGTGACTTCACCCACACTCCTTCCCTGAGCAGGCTTACTCTACAAAATTGTACGCCTAGTTTACACTGCTCATACTTTAAGTGTTACCTAATTAATTATTTTTGGTTTTAATAAGAGACTTTATGCACAAATAAGGTTTATCATGTGTAGTGGAATGGGGTGGGCCACAAGGGCCTTGGCCGCACCAATAATTTTGTCCAACATGATGAGTCTGGCAGCAGGGCTGGAGACTGGTTTGTTAGGCCTGTCCAACCAAAAAGATGTTCCTCTGCCCCCATTTATAAAACAATACCTCCTGTAAGAGGCGGCCGCCCAGAGAATGTTGTAAACCGAGTGAAGAAGAACTGGTTGGGCAGAACAGAAGGCAGGCAAAATGAATCCATGTTTATGTGCACAAAGCAACCAAGGAGACTGCTTATGTTACTAAGAACTAGGATGGGAAAGGCTAGGTTTGCAGACAAACATTGGTAACAGTAAGACCTGATGAAAGGTGATGTGAAGAAAACCGAAGAATGGGCTTCAAATTCTAACGTGTAAAAACATGCATTGCAGACAAAGTCTTGCAGCTGCTTCATCAATTAGAGGACAGGAACGGGAAACTAACGCCTTAGATCTTCCTTGTTTGGCAATCTCTAAACGACCCCAATGTGGCTAATCAATGTAAGAGTGACTGGGAAAGATGGCAGTATGCTCAAGTACATAAGTAACTATCATAATCAGCATGAAAAAAGGGGGTATTATTGCCTTTGTTTAGGTCATTTGACACTCCAACTCAACTACTCTGCTCCGTTCAGGAGGCTGTACTTTTGTAATGCAATGAAACAGAAGAGCTCCTAAAAGTGACAAGGAAGTGTAAAGCCACTCAAAATATGCTTACTAAAGATGGGGTATAAGCACTCATATTTGATAGACTTCAGTAAGGGTAATTTGTTTTGCTCATGCTGTGAGAGCTGTGTCCTATAAAAATGGAGAGTTGTGTTTGATATATAGGATTAGCCTGGCTTGATTAGGAGGGAAAATGTTGATATAAAGCTCTAAGTGACTCATGAAACAAGTACACTTGACCTTGGCAGTAGATTAAGTTGTAGCCCTATTGCACACCATTAACAAACAAGTTACACCTAATAAATTTGAAGGACTTAAACTGAAGAAAAACAAAACAAAAAATCACCTCCACTCCTTAAACAACTTTAACAGCCCAACAACATTAAGATGTGCAGCAGTGGAATGGGGACTAATCAACTCTTTTGCATAAGGTGGCCCATGTACGATTCCATGTGCCCCAACTACAAGGAGGATTCTCTGGAGATTACAGTGGTAGGAGTTAAGGTAGATGGAGACAGAGGAAACCCTTCAAGTGCACAGTGCAGCAGTTCTTCCGCCTCCACTCTGACTGTCCTTGTGCCAATTTAGAGAAGAAAGCTCACCTGGTAAAAGAGTTTGACTTTGGTGTGGTAGACGTGATCCTGTCGCAAGATCTGCCCTCCAAGCAGTGCATCATCTTGTACCAAGAATGTGCTGTTGTAGTGGGTGATGCCATGGTGACCATTTTATTTTAATTTAGAAATATACCGCAAGTCTGCAGTTTACAAACAAACACACCCATAAAATACTAAGTGCTGGCCCCAGCCCATCTTCCTCTGCAGCGTCATGGGAACTCATTCCTTTGCTTCTCCCACTCTGCCAGCTCCACCATTGCCGCCAGAATGACTTTTACAGCTTTAGTGTACATCGAGTTAAGGAGTGCCGAGGGAGAGCTGGTGTCGATGCGATTAGAGGAGGTTTTATGCTCCTCTACTCAAAGAGGTCGTGAGTCACAGAAAGATAATTGGACAGACTGTATGCTTTCCTCTCTCACCAACAAAAATCACTTGTTTTACTGTTTCACTGCCTGTGCCCTTTGCTTTTCAGATCACTTCCCCTTCCCACCCCCTTTGTGCCTTTAATACCTTTGCTGCTGTTCCCGTTTTATAAACGCATGGATTTTTTTCATATGATGAACTATTTGTTAGGAAACAAAGTGAAAGTAGAATGCGTGCTTTAACACTCCCGAAGGTGGCATTTCCTTCTATTTTGGCCTAGAGCCTCCGACAGGACAGGCAGTTTATAAGTCAAATAAAATAAAGGCAATAGTAGTTATGCATCAGGGCAGAAATTCCCCACATACAGCATCAACATATCACATGAAGTAAATCCATGCAGCCTCACCGCTCCAGCCCAGATCGGCGCTCTGGTGTTGCTTAATGCTGATTCCTTTCTGAAGGCACCATCCATGAATCCGCTGACGATAGTGACTCCTGCACAGGCTATTTGTAAGATGCCCAGCACCACCATACTCCTCTGGTTAAAGATAAAATACCGGTATTGGTCCATTGCTGCTGGCCAGCAACCACCACAACAGCCTGGGTAAAACCTTCTAGAGCAAGTAGTCTGCGTGAACAGCAGCTGCCACCGCTTGAATGTTCTTTTTGCCTAAAACAAGAGATAATTATAAGAGGATTAGCAAGCATCTTTCAGATGGCTAGCATACCTTGCCATTAATAGCAAAAAGCAGCATGCTTGAATACCACACTGCTACACATCACGATCTTGGCGTCCTGAACTTAAGTCTGCATTACTTTGGCCATGTAAGTTGTCAGCAATGAAGCAGTGGGAGAAATATGTTAAGTAGTTCTGGGAGGGAGGCTGGAAAATATTTACCTCGGGTCAGCTCCTGAGCAGAAAGTGTGATGCAGGCTTATTTGCACATAGCGACATTGCACCGGGGTTTCTAGGTCACCTGCTCTCTGCTTGCCTAAGAAGGCAAGTCTGCTACCCATTTGCTCTGATTCATGCCCTGGGATTCCGAGCACCAGAATAAGTGAAAAGTGTTCTGCTGAGAGTTAACACACCACGTCTCAAAGATCACCCCCTCCCCACCTTTTAGTTAGTTTATTTTAGGACTAAGGATCTTTTATTTAAAGCATTTAAAACACGTCAATCATTATGGATCAAAGTCAGTCGAGGATCTGTAGTGCTGGCCCTATGCTGAAACATCCGACAGGCGTCACTAAAGAGCATCAGATCAGCTACCCCATCACCACCATGGTCTTTGAGAAGGAGCTAGGGCGATGCCAATAGAGCAGACGCTAAAACTAGAAATTACAGCCCAAGACACAGAAATGGAGGAACTGCTGGTGCTGCTTCCACATGGGACTATGAAAATAGGTCTCGGCAAGATCTAGGGAGGAAGAAGCTTACCTTGCCGAACAGATGCAATGACCGAGTTGATGATCTCCATTTGGAAATGCAGAACTCAGTTTGGCATGGATTGCCTTCAGATCCAGGATAGGCTAGAAGAATCCTTCCTCTTGGACACCACAAAGTATATGGATAGAATAGCCTGCAATTGCAGGAGGTGCTGTAGAGTGTCTTGGACCACCACCACCTACTAGAGCGGGGAGCCACAGGGAGACTCCACAAAGGCATCCTGCAGAGGTTCTGCAAACAGTACATACCCTTGACTTGGGCCTCAAAGATCCATCAATCTGAAGTGATTTGGGCCCACTCAGAAGCAGCTGGAACTACCTCCCAACCAGATATATCTCAGAAGGAACCCACCATATCTCATTGCTGTGATTTACCAGCTCCAGTAGAAGCTGTGGCTGTGTCTTGAGAGTGCTGAGAGCTTTAAATGGGTTGAAGCTTCTTAGACCTAGCACCATACATAGGAGGCAACCCTACCCAGACTCCTAGCAATCAGAAGGTATCTCCAGGCTTCATGTAAGGCTTAGGCCCTACAGGGTGCACTTCTACATCTATCTTCAGAGAGTTAAAAGGAAGAGCCTCTCCAAGATCTTTCACCAATTTCTCCAGATCTTCGACAAAAAGGAATTTTGTTTAAATGCAGGATCAACAGATCAATTGCTGAGCCACAGCCATTGTCTAGCTACAGCCACCACTGCCAAGGACTTGGAGGAGATCCTGATCAAGTTGTATTTGGCATCTACCACATATGCAGTGCTCAACTCCAGTTTCATAGCTTCAAAGGCTGTCCAGTGGTTGCTGGACCCAGTGCAAGAACTTGGGTCAGACTGGCACATAGCCCTGCCTGAGAGCCCCAAGCAGAAGCAGAAAAGGAATTCTTGAGGATGGCCTCTACCCTCCTATCATGAGATTCCTTGAGCATGGTGCGCCCTTCCATTGGGATGGTCATGTGCTGTCACTGCCATGACCACAGCATCCACCCAAGGAAGCCTAAAAACACTGATCCTGGAGCAGAGAGTATACTGGAACAGGACCTTAGGACCCTAAGGTCCATCTCCAGTGTCTCCCAAACTAGGAGTTGATGCATACGCTCATGTAGAGGAAAAAATCCAGGGGTACAGTGGATGCTCTCCAGAACGGGGTCCACCTGTGAGACTTGAAGGAGCAGACTCAGCAATAAGCAGAACTACCATAATGTTGAATCAGCAAAAGAGAAATCCTCCCTGTGAAAGGTGGATAATTGCCTTCCTTGGGGGAGTGGAGAGAGATCTCCCCCTCTTCCTCAGATTCACCTTTGGGGAAGAAGGATTCTTTATCCCAGACACCCCCCCACCACCCACCAGGGGAGGGGGATAGATTATGCTTGGCTCCCAGAGGAACTGGAGGGTGAAGGGCTGATATGGGAGTGCTTAGCCCCTTTACCAGTAGGTGTCAAATGTTTGAGGTCCTTGTATCCATTGTAGAGGCGGCCTGGGCCCCAGACTCCCAAGGAGTGGGCTATTGGAAAATTAGGAAGGTCTGAAAGCAGCCCATGAGCTGCTTCAGGCATTACTGCTCAAAACCAGAGGGTAAAGAGACCTTGGAGCACCATAGGGCCCCTAGCTAGAGCCTACAGCCCCCTCACCATGTTCTCCCCTCTGCAAAGGCCATGAGGGCATCCAAAAACAGCCACAGGTCTTGCAAGCAGGAAAACCATGACAGAATCAGCTGACCCAAAGGGAGCTACATTAAGCAAAGCATCAAGCACCCAGCACTGTGGCAGAGCTCTGTGAAACAAACAAAAAGCCCACTGGGGAAAAAAAAACAACCAAACACACACAACCACAAATGAGGCCACGGCAAAAACAGGGATTCCCAGCACCTGGAAGGTCAGCCAGCTGAAACCTGAGAAGGGAAATTCTTGCCATCTTGCAGGCCCGAGGCCCAGCTGCCAAAAAGATTTTTTTTTTATAATCATTTATTCATGCCACCCACATGGTTACAACATACATACCCAATCAGCAAAAAAACAACAAAAATAATTTAAAAAGTCAAGCATGATGAAAACCACAAACATAACATAAGAGATGCCATACTGGGTCAGACGAAGGGTCCATCAAGCCAAGTATCCTGTTTTCAACAGTGGCCATGCCACGTCTCAGGTACCTTTCAGGTTCCCAGAAGGTATACAGATTCCATGCTGCTTGTCCCAAGGGTAAGCAGTGGATTTCTCTGGTCCTCTTTAATAATGGTTTATGAACTCTAGAACTTGTCCAAACCTGTTTTGAACCCAGTTATACTAACAGCTTTTACTACATCCTCCAGTAACAAATTCCAGAGTTGGAATATTTATTTATTTATTTTATTTATTACAGTTTTTTATATACCGCGCTATTTACAATCAGCGCGGTTCACAGATAAACAAAGCCGAGTAAAAAATATATTCTCTCCGATTAGTCTTAAATATGCTACATTGTAGCTTCATTGCATGTCTCCTAATCTTTCTACTTTTTGAAGGCGTAAACAACTGATCTATGTTTACTTGTTCCATTCCATTCGTTATTTTAGACCTCGATCTCTTTCCTCAGCTGTCTTCCAAGTTGAAGAGCCCTAACCTTTTAAACTTTTTCTTGTAATATCCTTCCATCCCCTTTACCATTTTGGTGGCTCTTCTCTGTGGAATGATACAGAGGCATTATAATAGCCTTAGTTTTATTATTTTCTAAACATTTGTTCCTTTCGATTCCTAGCATTCTACAGTATTTGCTTTCTTAGCTGTAGCTGTACACGGGACAGAGGTTTTCAAAATATTATCCACAATGGCACACAGATCCCGAGTAGTGATTCCTAATGTGAAACCTTGCATTGTGTGACTAATCTGGGTTGTTCTTCCCCAAGTGCATAACTTTGCACTTGTCCACATTTCATCTACCATTTGGACACCCAGTCTCAAAAGTTGGCAAGGTCCTTTTGCAAATTTTTTCACAATACTCTGTGTTTTAACAATTTAGAATAATTTGGTGTCATCTGCAGATGTAATCACCTCCCTCATTCCCATTTCCAGGTCATTTGTAAAATATGTTAAAAAGCAGCAGGACTAGCAGAGATCCCTTGGGAACTCCACTATTTAACTTTTCTCCATTGACAAAATTGTCCACTCTTTCAACCAGTTCCTAATCAATAGTAGTATATTGCCTCCTATTCCATGAGGCTTTAATTGCCGCAAGAGTCTATCATAAGGGATCTTGTCAAAGGCTTTCTGAAAATCCAGATAGTGTATCATTTGGCTCAGAATTTACAGATGGCACCTTCTCAGAAAAATGTAAGGATTTAAGATGCTTATGGAATAATCAAACAAGCTAGATTTCGAATAGTTTAAGAAACTGGAGTTCCAAAGCATTCACCTCCTCACTAAAGACACACTCGTGGGTTGTTCTTTGCATGCCACAGCTGTAAAGGGAATGGTTCAGAGAGGAAGACCAATCAGCACAAAAGTGTAGCATCTTATATAGACCAAACAAACATTTAAACCCTATCCAAAACCACACAGGCAACCCATGAAGTTTCACAAGAGTAGGGGTAACATGATCATGTCTTTGTAGGCCATAACTCTTGCAGTTGAATTAAGGCTTAAGTACACATGCAGGTTATCCCTAAAAAACATGTAACATGCATGATGTTCTGCCTTAGAAGCCTAGAAGTTGTTCAGTGCGCCGATGGGCACATTTGCTAGTTTGCTCTCTGATGAAGTCTGTTAAATGTGGTGAAGCCAACCGCCAGGTTGGAGTGTTTTACTATCTGAATCATTCATTTTGCGCATAACCTAGAAGGCTGGGAGGTTTTTACCATGTAGCGCTTTGGCATTTGAACCAATCAGTGTGCAATTTGGAAGCTTGGCATTGTTCTGCCATCCGATGTGGACCTACTTACTTTTCTTCCGCAATTTGAAACAATTAAAGTAGTCTGTGCTGTTGATGTGATCAAAGTGGTGAAATTGCCAGTAAATAAATCTGTGGATCATAAATGGTTGCTTCTCCCATCAACAAACCAGTATTCATCAGTGAAGATTTTTTGAACTACAAATCGAGAGTTTAAGTTCAATTTTTTGTATGAAAAAACAGCGTTGTAATTATGAGGGATTACGGATAAGTTTTTCGCTTTCCCCATTTCCCCTACTTTTTAACTAAAAATAACTATCATGTCAAATGTCATTGTTTTGAATGGGACTCACCAAAATCTCATGGATGTAACTCGTATACTTTTTTTTCCCCTCTAGGTCTGAAACCAGAATTTCACAAAGCAATGGTGATTTCACCACAAAAAGAGTACCAAGCAGTGATTAAATATTTTCTTGAATGGGAACTCTGCCAAACAAATCTAAATATGTTGGTTACATTAGGTGGTAAGGATCCTTCCTATTCTACAGTCAAGAGCTGGGTTGCTAAGTTTAGGACAGGACATTTCAGCACTGAAGACGAAGAACGTCCTGGGAGACCAAGCAAGGTGACAAGTCCAGAAAGCGTGGATGTCGTTCAGGCCATGATCCTGGAGGATCAAAGAATATCAGCTAAAAAGATAGCAAAGACAATGAAAATATTCTGAGAACGTATGGGTGTTATATCATCCATGAAATTTTAGACATGAGGAAGCTCTCAGCCAAAAGGGTTCCCAAATGTCTCAATACTGACCAGAAGTGTGATTGAGTGGTTGCTTTACATGCCATTTTGGACTGATTTCATAGAATGCTGTGGATTTTTGGATAATCTTATGGTTGGTTATGGTTAAGGCATTTGATATACTGCCCTTTACTTACGCATCAGAGTAGTTTACATGTATATACTAACAGGTACTTTTTATTCCCTTGTCCACGAAAGGCTCTCAATCTAAGTGTACTTGAGGCAATGGAGGGTTCCCAAGGCCACAAGGAGCAGCCATGGGACTAGAGACCCCAGTCCCTCCAGCCTGAGGTAACCTGTCCCAACCACTAAGTCACTTCTCCCTCTTGTCACTATGGATGAAACTTGGATCTGTATGTATGACCCAGAGACCAAAGAACAATCCAAAGAGTGGAGACAGTGATCCTCAGAACTTCAAGACTCAGAAATCAGCAAGCAAGGTGATAGCATCTGTCTTCTGGGACAAAGATGGAAGGTTGCTTGTTGATTTCAGGTTGGGGAGCTCAAGTATCAGAGGTAGCACATGGTAGGAAGGAGCAAAGGAGGTTCAGTTAGCCCAAGTTCCTCCAACACCTAAGTCCTGCTCCCCCACCCCCAATTTTAAGAGAGACCTGGAGGAACTGGAAGAGATCTCTGGAGCTGCTTTAAACTTGTGCAGCAGCTAGAGGAACTTAAACCACCTTAGTGCCTTGACTTGATTTTCTCAAGTCTTACCTATTTCCAGTTTCTCTCTCACAGATATTACATTTCTTCCATTCATAATGAACTGAACATACTAATTCTGAGCTTATGAAGGGATCATCAATATGGTAAGGAGGTTTGGAAACGACAGAGGTCATCAAGGAATGGAGATCTATATCCTGGAAGGAATAAAAAACAAACACACCATATTCAATGTTTTGCACCTTAAATCCGGATCACAGAGGATCTTGCTTTTACTTACTTGGTGTGCAGTAGGGATTTAGATGCCATGCATGAACATACAGTGGGCAGCACATGGAGATTTAAACTTGGGTAGCAGCAAGGAGCTCAAGTATCAGAGGGCAGAAAATCTGGTGCATTTTTAACTTGCCATTAAAGTCTGATCTGTAGATCCTCTCTAGCTCCAACCCTCACTGTCTTTGCCATACTCAATTCTCACCTCAAAGCACCTCCACCTCTGACCCCTCAATTTTCTGCCCAGACTTTGGCAGACTGCTTCCATGACAAGTTTTGCAAGATTAGTCTTGAGTTCTCCACTGGGTCAACTATCTTAAAAATTCTTCCTTCAACCCCTGCCATTCTTCTTTTTTTGAAGTTATGAGGAGGAAACTGCACATCTTATCGCCTCTAACAAACTCACTACCTGTTCTTCTGATCCTATTCCCACCCATCTAGTAAGCTCTCTCCCCTTTGCTATCATATTCCCCAACCTATCACTTTCCACTGCATTTATTCCTGCTGCCTTCAAACATGCTGTGGTTATACTACTCCTTAAAAAGCTTTCATTAGACCCTACCTGCCCTTCCAATTATCTCCCTCCTCCCTTTTGCATCCTAATTATTTGAACGTGCTCTTCACCGCCACTGTCGAATTTCTTTCCTCAAGCCATTCTGTACCCACTTCAATCTGGTTTTCATCCTCTACACAACAAGAAACAGCCCTTGAAAAGTTTCCAGTAACCTGTTCCTGGCCAAATCCAAGGACCTTTACTCAATCCTCATCCTTCTTGACTTATCTGTTGCTTTTGATACTGCTGACCACCACCTTCTCCCTCGATACCCTGTTCTCACTTGGATTTTGGGGCTCTCTCTCTCCCACCATACTTTTAGTGTATGCTCTGGTGAATCCTCTTCTGCTGATATCCCACTTTTCATTAGTTTACCTCAGGGCTGTCTTGTCTCTACACTCATTCCCCCTTGGTGCCCTGATCTCCTCCCATGGTTTTCAGTACCATCTTTAGGTTGATAACTCTCAGATTTATCTCCATAAACCCACCCCCCACACCTTTTTCAATTCTGTAGGTCACATCCTCCCCGTCTCTTAGGCATGCAACCTTGGTGTCATCTTTGACACATATCCATCATAGAAACATGACAAAGATCACATGGCCTATTCTAGTCTGCCCTTCTATATCACACACTACAAGAGTCTCCTTTTTCCCCCTTTAGAGAGCCTCTGTTTCATGCTTTTTTGAATTTAGATACTGTCCTCATCTCTACCACCTCTACTGGGAGATTATTCCATGGATCCACCACTCTCGGCAGTAATATTTGGAAATATTTCTTTACTGAGAGAGTCTATCCCCTTTCACCCTCATCCTATGTCCCCCTCATAGCAGAGCTTGCTTTCAATTGAAAGTGGCTTCCCTCCTGTGCATTTATGCCACAGAGGTATTTAAACTTCTCAATCATATCACCTCTGTCCCACCTTTCTTCCTCACCTCCATAAGCTTTTTCCCTTCATTTTCCCCTACCCTTTCTTCTTTGTCCATAATCTTGAAGACTTCCCTTCTTTCAACCTCCAAACCCACCACCTGTTCTTCTGATCCTGTCCCTACCCATCTCCTCAATTCCGTCTCTTCCTCTGTTACCCCTTCTCTCTCATATCATTAATCTTTCATTCTCTACTACAACCTTCAAACATGCTGTGATCACTTCTGTCCTCAAAAATTCTCTCAACCTTTCAACTCCTTCAAGTTATCATCCTATTTCACTTCTTCCTTTCATTTCTAAACTTCTTGACTGAGCTGTCCTCCATCATTGCCTTGAATTTCTCTCACTTCTCATGCACCCCTGGATCCACTCCAGTCTGGTTTCGTTCTTTTCATTCCACTGAAACAGCTCTTACCAAAGTCTCTAGTGATTTATTTTTAGCAAAGTCCAAAGGCCTCTATTCTGTCATTCTTCTTGACCTCTGCAGCTTTTGATACTGTTGGATTGCTCTTTCCTCCTTGACACATTATCTTCTCTGGGTTTTTTGAAACTCTATACTGTCTTGATTTGCTTCTCATCTTTCAAATCACTTTTAGTGTTTGTTCACATATTTCTCCTCTTCTGCCATTCCCCTCTTAGTTGGTGTACCTAAAGAGTCTGTTCCAGGACCTCTCCTTTTCTCTCTCTATACCCCCTCTTAATCCCTAACACCTATGAAACCTCAATTGTACATAGTTATTATTGTATATAGTTATCATACTGTTATTGCTATTGTTATCGTTACTATTATACAGTTATGTCATCACTTATATTGTTCCCTGTAATTCGATGTTCCATGTAAAACAGACCCGATCTGTACAGTTCTTGTTCTCTGTAAACCACAACTGATCTATGGAAGGTGCGGTATATAAATGAATGTTTAAATAAATAAATACCCACTCCCTTGGTGCCCTCATTTCTTCCCATGGTTTTCACTATCATTTTTATACTGATGATTCTCAAATCTGTATTTCTTCACCTGATATTTCTCCTGTACTCCAATCCTGTAGCTCCACTTGTTTGTCTGGCGTCACTGCCTGGATGTCTCTCTGCCGTCTTAAATTGAACATGGATAAAACTACTACTATTCAGCACTTATAAAGCACCACGCACACAGCGCTGCACAGCAAACCTACAAGAGGTAGTCACATACAAGACAGTCCCTGCCTGTCAGAGTCATGCTCATCGGAGCTTACAATCTAGTTAACAGTACAGAGCATTAGTCAGTTCTGCGCAAGGTATGGTGTGGTACAGTTTGGTCTGTAGTTTGGTTATAAACATTGACGGGGATTAGGGTAAGGGTAAGATGAGGATGGAGTCAGGATCTGAATGCAATGGTGAAGAGGTGGGTCTTCAACCTGGATTTGAAGAGGGCGCCTGGCGCACAGACAGGTAGGTTGTTCCAGGGATATGGTGCAGAAAGGTGAAAGGAGCGCAGTCGGGAGTTCACGGTGTGGGTGAGAGGCATTGATAGAAGTAATTTGTTGGTGGAGCGCAAATTTCGAGAGGGGACGTAGGGAGAGAAGAGATAAGAGGTATTGAGGGGCCATAGAATGAATGCATTTATAGGTCAGCAGGAGCAGCTTCAATTGGATGCGGAATTGGATAGGGAGCCAGTGAAGTGACTTGAGGAGTAATGTGGGCATGGCGAGGCAGCGTGATTTTGTATGGATTGAAGGGGAAGGAGGTGGCTTGCGGGGAGGCCAGCGAGGAGTATGTTGCAGTAATCGAGGCGAGAGGAGATTAAGGAGTGGACAAGCGTTTTGTTAGTGTGTTCAGAGAGGAAGGGGCAGATTTTGCTGATGTTATAGAGAAAGAAGCGGCAGGTTTTCGCTACAGGCTGGATCTGAGCGGAGAAGGAGAGAGAGGTGTCAAAGATAACCCCTAGATTGCAGGCAGAGGGAACAGGAAGGATAGTAGATCAATCAACATGGATTGAGAGAGGGGGAAGTGTGGGGGGGGGAGGAGTTGGGTGGAAAGACAAGGAGTTCAGTTTTGGCCATGTTCAGTTTCAATCGGCGATGGGACATCCAGGCAGCGATGTCTGAAAGACAGGCAGAGATCTTGGACTGGGTAGCTGGAGAAATATCAGGTGTAGAGAGGTAGATCTGGGAATCATCGGCATAGAGATGGTACTGAAAGCCATGGGAGGAGATAAGCGCGCCAAGGCCTTGGGTATACAGAGAGAAGAGGAGGGGGCCCCAAGAGACATCCTTGGGGTACACCTACATGGAGCAGGGTAGGGGAGGATGAGAAGCCACCAGAGCATACACTGAATGAGTGATGGGAGAGGTAGGAGGAGAACCAGGATAGTACAGAGTCCTTGAAGCCAAGCGAGGAGAGGGTGGTGAGGAGAAGATCGTGGTCAATGGTGTCAAAGGCAGCAGAAAGGTCAAGAAGGATGAGGCTAGAATAGAGGCCCTTAGATTTAGCCAGGAACAAGTCATTGGTGACTTTTGTGAGTGCTGTTTCAGTGGAGTGTAGGGGACGGGAGCTGGATTGTAGTGGGTCCAGGAGGGCCTGGGCAGTAAGGAAGCAACGGTGGACTGCTTGTTCTAATAGTTTGGATATGAAGGGAAGGAGGGAGATAGGTCGATAGTTAGAAGGGCATGTGGGATCAAGTGAGGGTTTCTTGAGGAGGGGTGTGACAATAGCATGTTTGAAGTCAATGGGGACGGTTGCAGTGGAGAGTGAAAGATTGAGGATATGAGTGATGGAGGGGACAATGATGAGGGAGATGGAATGTAGGAGATGGGTGGGGATAGGGTCTGATGAACAGATGGTAGGTTTGGAGGAGGAAAGGAGGAGTGCGGTTTCTTCAGAGATCAGAGGGAAGGAGGAGAGGGTGGCAGAGGAAACATGGATAGGGGAGGAGAATTGGGGAGGAGGGGTGGTAGATGAGGGGGTAGGGAATTGGAGGGTAATCTTGTGGATTTTGTCATGGAGTAGTCGGCTAGGGTTTGGGCAGAAAGGGAGGGCGGGATCGGGTGTGGGGGGACCTTGAGGAGGGAACTGAGGGTATTAAAGAGACGGCAAGGATCAGAGGCAAGGGAGTTGGTCAGATGGATGTAGTAATCTTGTTTGGCAAGTGCTAAGGCTTACTGGAAGGAGCCAAGCATGAATTTGAAATGTAGGTGGTCTTCCGGGGAGTGGGATTTGGACCAAGCTCGTTCAGCAGAACAGGCACAGATGCATAGCTAACGAATTGTGGGTGAAAGTAGATCATTTTGACAGGGCGTGGGGTTGGAGGGGCAAGAGTGTCTAGGGCTAAGGATAGTGTAGCATTGTATGAGGATAATGCCTTATTGATGGACTTGGAGGATAAAATGGAGGAAAGAGATGGAGAAATGGTGGAGGACAGAGTCAGGGGGGTCGATATTATAAAGGTTTCTAAATAGGTCAGAGGAGACAGGACGAGGTTGGGACGGCAGAAGCTGAAAAGTAAATGTTAAGAGGTGATGGTCAGATGAGGGAAGGATTGATTTGCGGAAGTTTGAGGGAGAGGAATTGGAGAAGAGTATTATGTCAAGGCAGTGACCGTGTAGATGTGTGGGGACAGTGGAACAAAGTTGGAGGTCAAATGAAGAGGTAAGAGCGAGGAACTTAGAGGCATGGGGGTCGGAGGGGTTGTTGATGTGAATGTTGAAATCGTCAAGAATAAGAGTGGGGGAGGAGGGATCCATAAAGGCAGAGAGCCAGGAGTCGAAGTCGGTGAAGAAGGTTGATTTGGATTTGTCAGGTGGGCGATAGATAACAGCTATTTGGAGGGGAAGTGGTGTGAGGAGGCGAATGGAGTGAACTTTGAAGGAGAGGGGGGGGGAGTGTGATTGGGGTGGCAGGAGTGGTTGGAATTGGCAGGAGGGAGAGAGTAGGAGGCCAATGCCACCATCACGACCAGTAGATCGAGGTGTGTGGGAGAACTGGTAGCCCCCATAACAGAGAGGCAATAGATGCGGTGTCGTCTGGGGGGAGCCAGGTCTCGGTCAGGGTAAGAAGGTGTAGGGCATTAGAGATAAAAAGATCGTGAATAAAAGTTTTTTTTTTGTTGTTGTTTTTAATGACCGAGCATGCATTCCATAGGGCGCATGAAAACGGGAGAGTGGAGGGGGGGAGGAGGAGAGGGATATGGATAAGGTTGGATAAGTTATGTGTGGATTTCTTATCAGAATGGTGTGGGGGTCTATTTCTAGGGCAATACCGAGATTTAGAGGGAGCAGGGTGTGGGTGGGTATGCTCTCCAAGAGGGACATGAGGGAGGAGAAATGAGGGGTAAGTTGATGGTATCGGGTAGGTTATTATTGGGGGTAGGGTCGGAATTGATATCTAAGGATGAGTGATTGTGGGATGAATGAGGGAGGACAGAAGGAGGGAGGAGCGGGATGTGGATGAGATTAGATAGGGTACATGAGAAACTTTTTTTTAGTGTGAGAAAGGAGTCGGGGGGGGGGGCAGGGTTGGGGTTGATATTACCTGATGAGAGGAGGAGAATGAGGTAAAGTGGAGATAGTACGGCGGAAGCGAGGGTGGGTTTGCCTTAATGAGAGGGGGCTGGTTGAATGCAGGGGATGGTGTGAAGAAGCTCAAGGGCAGGTGCTAGGCTAGGGGGGGAGAATGGAGGGAGAAGTGAAGAAGGTAGGGGGAGGGTAGGGGCAATTGGATGGAGGGTGTTGGTAGGAGGGGAGGCAGTTGGGGAGGAAGAGGAAGAGAAGGACAATGAGATGTGGGGCCATGGTGGTGGGCAGCAGGGCCTGAGCAAGCAATGGGTTTTGGTAGTGTGGTGGTGGGCAGCAGGGTCTGAGCAAGTAATGGGTGGCAAGTTCTATGCAGTTAATGGGTAACAAATGTCAAACAAGCAGGCTGCAGGTAGCAGATCTACGCAAGCAATGGATAACGGATCTATGTGACAATGGGTAGCAACACTATGCAAAGAGTGGGTAAGCAGTGGATAACAGTTTTATGTAACAATGGGTAGCAGGTCTATGCCCAGCAATGGGTAGCAGTATGATGCAGGCACTGGGAGCAATACTAAGCAATCGGTGGGTAGTGGCAGGTAATGGGTAGCAGATTTAAGCAGACAGTGGGTAGTAGGTAATGGGTGACAGTTCAATGCAGACAATGGGTAGCGGTACTATACCAGTTCAATGCAGACAGTGGGTGGCAGTTCAATGCAGACAATGGGTAGCAAGATCTAAGTGGGTAATGGGAGGGAAGAGCAATGCCAGCAGTGGGAAGCAAGTCGAAGGTGGTGCACGTGAGATGGTGGAGATCGGAGGCAAAGTGTGGGGGCACGGTTGGGGCTGCTTCAGCCTGGCAGCTATGGAGATTTGGGGAGCAAGGTTAGCAGCTCACGGCAGAACGCCCCTGGGCCCGCGCTGAAGGGTCACACCAAAGGGCCCTCTGGCGAGGCCCGCCAGGCACAGGCCGCCTTTAGCAGCGATGAGTTTTAAAGCCCTGGAAGGGCCGCGGTGATTGGGTGATCTGGTGGGGGGTGGGGAGCGGGGAGGAGTTTACCTTCCCGCTCCCTGCAGGGCTGGTTTGATGTCGGTGGCTGGCGTGGCAAAGAGGGTTCCCCCTGTAGCGGCGGCGAGTTTTAAAGCCCTGGAAGGGCCGCAGTGATTGGGCGATCCAGTGGGGAGCGGGGAGGAGTTTACCTTCCCACTCCCTGCAGGGCTGGTTGGACGTCAGTGACCTTATCTTTCCTCCTAAGCCCTCCTCCTTTCCTATCACTCTCGATAATACTATACTATAATCTGTCTCTTCAGCCTGTAACCTTGGAGTCTTTTTCGACTCCTCACTCTCCTTCTCCTCTCACATGCAACAGATTGCTAAAACCTGTCATTTCTATTTGTTTAACATTAGCAAAATTTGGCCCTTCCTCTCTGAAGACACTACTAGGACCCTTATTCACGCCTTAATTACCTCCCATCTTGACTATTGCAACCTCCTCCTTGCTGGTCTTCCTCAGTCCCACCTGTTTCCTCTTCAATCTGTTCAGAACTCTGCAGGACGACTGATTTTCTACCAGCTGCATTACTCTCATGTGACCCCTCTATTGAAATTGCTTCACTGGCTTCCCTTCCGGTTCTGTACACATGTCAAACTACTTCTAACCTTTAAATGCATTCAGGGGCGGCCCAAGGGGGGTGCGGGGCCATGTGCGGAGACTCGGTGCGGGGCCTCATTTGCATAAGGTGCCTCATTTGCATAAATATTTGCATAATGTTACCATACACTACTAACGTTTAGTAAACATGCCTCTTAATGAGTATATGGATAAAGAAAGACTAAAAGGTTTCTACATTACTATAATCCAGTACCAACCGCCAGGCACATTAGGAACTACTACAAACACTGCCCATTTAGAACCCATAGCAAACCTGCCGTATCCTAACAGCACTACCAGGACTCACAAAGCACCATACCCTAACTATCAAAAGACAACACTGCAAATATTAAACCAATACATTTCAGAGAACAATAATACATGACCTACTGGGGAAAGAACAAGTGGCAATGTCAAATAGGAATTACATAAACAGAATACCTCAGCTCAGTTACACATGCAGAACATAGACCATCACCAAACAAGGAATCACAATTTAGAAACAGGAAGACAATAATTAAACTGGGAACCCCAAAAGCCAAACTTGGAATATACAACAACACTGTAGAAATAAAACTATAAATTAATTTCCTCTTGTACTAAACAAAGCGCAAAAATTAATGATGCACATTTCCCAGAGCTGACATATTCCAGTTAATAAATTCAAAATAAAGAGATATTTTTCTACCTTTTGTGCATTTTTTTTCAGTTGCAATTGTTCCAGCCACTTTCTTCTGGTTTCTTCGTGTCTTCTGCTAACTCTCCATCTGCTGTCCATTTGTCCTTTCTTCTGTCTTCTTGGGTTTTTTTTCCATTCTCTCTCTACATCTGCTTTAACATACTAATCTTTCTCCTTTTGCTCTTTCCTCATTCCTATTTCATCCACTCAAATTTTATCCCTCCATCCTCAATCCCCACTTACTCTCCCAATATCCGGCCAATTGTAGATTTGTCTTCCCTCCCACGCAAAATATTTTTCCCTCTCCATTTCACTCTCCCAGCTCCATCCCATTCTAATCCTCCCCCAACATCAGCTCCTTTCTAGTTCCAGCCCCACCCAGCATCTGCTCCCTTCTTGTCCCTGCATCAGCCCATTTCCAGTCCTAGTCCCCCATCAGCCCATTTCCAATCCTAACGCCCCCACAGCCCATTACCAGTCCTAACGCCCCCACAGCCCATTACCAGTCCTAACGCCCCCCACAGCCCATTACCAGTCCTAAACCCCTATCAGCCTACTTGTAGTCTTAGCCCCCCCATAGCCCATTACCTGTTGTAACCCCCCCCATCAGCCCATTACCTGTCCTAACCCCCCCATAGCCCTGTCCTAATCCCCCCATCAGCCCACTTGTAGTCGTACCTCCCCATAGCCCATTACCTGTTGTAACCCCCCATCAGCCCATTACCTGTCCTAACCCCCCCATAGCCCATTACCTGTCCTAATCCCCCCCATCAGCCCACTTGTAGTCGTACCTCCCCATAGCCCATTACCTGTTGTAACCCCCCCATAGCCCATTACCAGTCCTAATGCCCCCCACAACCCATTACCAGTCCTAACACCCCCCACAGCCCATTTCCAGTCTTAGCCCACTGCCCCATAGCCCGTTTCCAGTCCTAATCCCCCCATCAGCCCACTTGTAGTCGTAGCCCCCCATAGCCCATTACCTGTCATAACTTCCCCCATCAGCCCATTTCCAGTCTTAGCCCCTCCATAGTCTATTACCTGTCCTAAACCCCCCATAGCCCATTCCCAGTCTTAACCCCCCATCAGCCCACTTCCAGTCCGAATCCCCTCTAGCCCATTACCAGTCCTACCCCATCAGCCCACTTGTAGTCGTAGCTCCCCATAGCCCATTACCTGTTGTAACCCCCCCATAGCCCAGTACCAGTTCTAACCCCCCCAGCCCATTACCAGTCCTAACGCCCCACAGCCCATTACCAGTCCTAACGCCCCCCACAGCCCATTACCAGTCCTAACCCCCTAACAGCCTACTTGTAGTCCTAGCCCCCCCATAGCCCATTACCTGTTGTAACCCCCCATCAGCCCAGTAGATGTCCTAATCCCCCCATCAGCCCACTTGTAGTCGTACCTCCCCATATCCCATTACCTGTTGTAACCCCCCCATAGACCATTACATTTCCTAATGCCCCCCACAGCCCATTTCCAGTTTTAGCCCACCGCCCCATAGCCCGTTTCCAGTCCTAATCCCCCCATCAACCCACTTGTAGTCGTAGCCCCCCATAGCCCATTACCTGTCATAACTTCCCCCATCAGCCCATTTCCAGTCTTAGCCCCTCCATAGTCTATTACCTGTCCTAACCCCCCATAGCCCATTCCCAGTCTTAACCCCCCATAGCCCATTCCCAGTCTTAACCCCCCATCAGCCCACTTCCAGTCCGAATCCCCTATAGCCCATTACCAGTCCTACCCCCCCATCAGCCCATTTACAGTCCTTACCCCCCTCCCTCCCCATCAGCCCATTTACAGTCCTTACCCCCCTCCCTCCCCATCAGCCCATTTACAGTCCTTACCCCCCCTCCCTCCTCCCTCCCCATCAGCCCATTTACAGTCCTTACCCCCCCTCCCTATAAGCCCATTTAAAGTCCTTACCCCCCCTCCCTATCAGCCCATTTACAGTCCAGACCCCCCCATGAGCCCATTTAAAGTCCTTACCCCCCACCCTCCCCATCAGTCCATTTACAGTCCTTACCCCCCCTCCCTCCTCCCCCCCCTCCCCATCAGCCCATTTACAGTCCTTACCCCCTCCCTATCAGCCCATTTACAGTCCTTACCCCCCCATCAGCCCATTTACAGTCCTTACCCCCCTCCCTCCCCATCAGCCCATTTACAGTCCTTACCCCCCCCTCCCTCCCTCCCTCCTCCCCATCAGCCCATTTACAATCCTTACCCCCCCTCCCTCCCATCAGCCCATTTACAGTCCTTACCCCCCCCATCAGCCCATTTACAGTCCTTACCCCTCCCCCTCCCCATCAGCCCAGCTAAGTTTAAAAAAAAAAAAAACAGAAACCGGCTGCTGCTGCCGCTGCCGCCGTGGCAGCGGCAGAATGGAGAATCCCGCGGGGCCCCCCTGTCCAGCAGTCTTCTAAGCGGCCTCAGCGCGGGCTTTTCAGAGCCGCGCGAAGGGAGAGTTTCCCTTTCTCGCGGCTCTGTTAATCCCGCCGCGGGGCTGATGGGATTTCCCATCAGCCCCGCGGCGTGATTAACAGAGCTGCGAGAGGAGAAGCTCTCTCTCTTCGCGCAGCTCTGACAGCCGACGGAGGCCGCATAGAAGACTTCAGGACAGGGGGGCCCCGCGGGATTCTCCATTCTGCCGCTGCCACGGCGGCAGCAGCAGCAGCAGCCGGTTTCTGGGGTTTTTTTTTAACTTAGCTGGGAATCTGGGATGCAAGATGTTTTTTGCGCGGGGCCCCCTGAAACGCGGGGCCCTGTGCAAAAAACATTCTTGCTCAATGGACGGGCCGGCCCTGAATGCATTCACTCTACGGTCCCTCATCTTTCCTTCCTCCTCTCTCCCTACTCCCCCCCCCCCTCCCTCGTGAACTCTGCCCCTCCTCTCTGTGCCCTTCTCTTCTAATGCCAACTCCAGACTTCAATCCTTTCACATTGCTGCTTCTTATGCCTGGAATAAGCTTCCTCTATCTCTACATCAAGTTTCTTCTCTCTCCCTTTTCAAATCGTTGCTAAAAACGTACTGAGAGACCGCTTTTGGATCATGATCTTTGTTTTCCTTGAGTCTCCTTTTCCCTTTGACCTCATGCTTCTTTTAGCTTGTGAGCTCTTTGAGCAGGGACCGTCTCTCTCTGTGTTTGTACAGTGCTATGTACGACTTGTAGCACTTAATAAATGAACAACAATACTTCCTGTGGTGACTATTACATTGATCGCTTGACCCAACTTCCTGTCGTGCCCCCTGCTCTGGTCTGGGCAAGCCTGGTCTCCATCAGACAAAGGAAGAACAGAGGAGCAGAAATTAGAGATTAAACAAGATCTAGACAGTGACCAAGCTGATGAGTAGGAGCAGAGGAGGTGGTTATAAGAGGTGGTAAAGTGAAAGGAGCTTAGAAGCATGTGTCAGAGGGGTTATCAACATGAAAATTAAGCTCACCCGGCATGACAGAAGGTGAAGAAGGATCTAAAAATAATGAGAGCCAGGAAATGAAGTCAGAGAGGAATATAGAAGCAGACGTATCTGGTGGTCTGCAGATTACAGCAATCCGAAGAGGAAGGGGATGGAAAAGACAAATGGAATGGACCTCAAATGAAGGAGAGAAATAGGACTGAGGTAACGAGAGGTTGAAATCTGCAAGAAGGAGGAAGTAAAAGGCCAAAACCTCCACCATGACCATGTGGCCGAGGGGTGAGAGACGTGGAAGTCACCAAGTGAAAGTGCAGCAGCCGAGGTAGTAGCGTCTGGTAAGAGCCAGGAAATTAAGAGCAGTCGCGATGGAGATCATGGATGAATGCCAGTTTGTTAACGATGGAATGAGCATTCGATAAGGTGCAAGAGAAGGGAAGAGAAGAGGGGGAAAGGAGCGGAATATGGATTAGAGAGCGGTGGTGGAGAGAAGGAGATGGCAGGGGAGCAGGATTGGGATTAATATCGCCAGATGACAAGAGAAGAAGAAAGAGCGCGAGGGAGAGTTGAGGCAGTACAACAGAAACGAGGATATGGCTGTAAAAGCGAAGGAGAAGGATGAATAAGACAAAGGAGAAGGTGAAGCTCGAGAGACGAGGAGAGGTTAGAGGATAACAGGGTGAGGAGAGAGGGAAAGGGTAAAAAAGGAGCAGCGAGGGGTATGCAGAAAGAGAGGTGGTGGTTAGGGAAGAGAAGAAGGAAGAACATAAGGAGAAAGGGCCATGAAAGGAAGATATTAAAATAAAATGGAGTCTAAAATAATACAAGGCAGGCAGTTGAATGGTAGAGTACAGCAAGGCCTTCCAGCCACAACGATTCCAAAGTGCACAAACTCTGACAAGTAACAGAATCTCAAACAGCACAACAGCAAAAGGAACAGCAGCGACTATCGAAATTCCACGAGGTCGTTATAAGTACATATCAGAGGGAAGGAGGGAGATGAGAAGAGTAATGGCAGTACCATCAGGACTTGATCCAGCTAAACACCGCAGCCCAGTGCAAACCAAGCAAGCTAACCTATTACCTCCCTCTCGCCTCCCTTTAACACGTCAGACAAAACCATAAAGTCCCTTAAAAGCTGTGCTTAAAAAATATCTAACAAGTTAATAAGGCAAATGTATTTCAGCAATAGAACGAGCTCCACTAATTATTGATCCCTCCAGCCATCCATTATCTCTGTAGGGTTACCTGAGGGTTATTTCTAGGTGACCTGCCAAAGAATCTGTTATCTTTCATCCTCCAGATCTGATTTTTACAGGGGGGGGGGGGGAGAAAGTATCACCACCTGAGGCTCCTTTCCTCCCCCCTTCCCTTGCACATGCTGCCTCTGATCTCCGAGCTCCCCACCACTACACAACTTTAAAACAAATCCAGAGATCTGGAGTTCTCCTCGGCATCGGACTATTGCTAAAACGAAAGCTGGCCTTCTCTGCACCAAACCTCCTTTGCTCCCTCGCCCCTCTGCCTCCAAGGGTGGCAACTTTCTTATTATAAATAAAACACGATCTGGAGGATCCTGGGAATTCAGATCTCCTCTGGAAAAGATTTTTTTTTGCTAAAATACAGACCTTTCCACCATCCCTGCACAAGTCTAAATCCCCGCCACAGTACAAGCTCTAAAGGAGATCCTCAGATCTGCTTTAAAGTTGCCCAGAAGCTGGGGAGCTCTGGTGTCAGAGACAGCAACTGGGAGAAAAGCTGTTCAGCTGGATCAGACTGTAATGCTGGGGGGGGGGATGCACTAGCTGAACATCTCTTTTCCCCGACATCTGAGCTCCCTACTGCTAAAGAATTTTAAAGTGGCAACACAAGCTGAGGCACTAACCAGCAACATACCCCAAAGCGTACATTTCAATCCCGGCTTCCAAATTATTAAGAGCCAGATCCTCAGCTCTGGGGCAGAAGTTTAAATCCCTTACTAGAAGTCTTAATTCCCATAGCTCTGCACTGAGGCACAAGTTTAAAGGGTGCCATTTAAATCGCTGCCACTAAAGAGATAAAAGCAAGACCGCCTGCAGATGTGATTTAAGGTGGCAAAACTAGGATCCAGACGATCTGGTTTTTAGCCACACTTCTTAGAATGGCCTTGTTTCCATGCAGGGCCAATCTCATAATGTGAGATTATGGAATATCGGATCACATAGCTCCCACTGTGAGCCTACAACTGACAAGCTATTAAGTGCCCATCCTCCTGCTAGTCATGGCTCCGGATAAGGCTAGCAGGAGAGGGAGGGAGGGCCAATCCCTGGCAGCCCCCTCCCAACTTAAGCAGGGCTGGCTCCAGAATTGACTCAAGGTGTTGAGGCCCTAGGCAAACCTTACATCTTATGCCCACCCTGCTCCCACCAGATGTCAGAATCTATTCTTTAATTTTCAGTCCTGCTCTCTGCTCCCTCCTCTGAGGAGCTGCTGCCCTAAGCAACCGCCTAGTTTGCCTAATGTCTGGGCCGGCCCTGAGCTCCAGGGCTAGGAGGTCCCCACCATAGCAATGGGTTCGGGTGTGCTTCTACTCTCCCTCTATTAAATTTTGGGAGAGAGCCTGTTGGAGCGTTCAGTAGTTCCCCAGTTCTTTGGCCATAACAATCCGCTCCCTATTTTGTTTTTTATTTTATTTTAATTCAGGTTTACCACCTTTTTTTTTTTAAAGAAATTCAATCATAACGTTTTCAGCTTTTAAGAAAGGCTTTCAACGTCCTCTAAAAGGTGGAAGGGTTTCCCCCCCCCAAACCATTGAACCCTTCGGAACTTGCTAGGATCTTGGTACAGTAAAACGCTTGCTTCGTTAGCCTCAGCTTTTAAAGCGGACAAAGTCTCAGAATAAGATGAGCTGCATCGTGGCTACCAAACTTTAAAAATCCGCAGGTCCTGGTACAAACACAACGCCAAGTCCGAACGCGAAAAGAAAAAATAAGAGACCATAAAGATGAAGTTTGCAATCGCTTGCATGAGAAAAGAAAACAACCGGCAGGGAGCTGAGACCCTGCTTAAAGCGCAAAAGGTGCCAGATACTCACCTCTCTATTGTCCGTCTGGGTGGCTGTATGTGCGCATAAAGCAAAGGTGCTGCTTTCCCTCCGGGACACGGAAGCGGCACCGCCTCCTCCTTCTATGCGTTTATCAACCTGCTGCAGCCCGGGCGGGCAACGTCCGTTCAGCGCGCGCGCCCAGCCCAGCAGCTCCGAGGGGTAGGTCCGCGCGCGCTCCCCAAGGGCTACCTATGCTCCTGCACTCCCTGCCCCTTCCTGTAGGTATGAGCGCCTCTCCTCGGCCCCGCCTCTTCCTTCTGTAGGTATGAATGAACTTGCTCCTCCCCCAGGTCTACAAGCCCTTTCCTTTCCTGCAGGTATGAATGCACCTAGGCTTGGTGTTAAACATGCGTCTCTCCCGCTTCCCAGTGCTGGTGTTAGGTGGAAAGTAAAGAGTGTGTCCACCCAGTGTTAGTTATCCTGAAGCACTGCCTGGGCCACGTAGTTTTTACCCATAGGACTTTCACCTGTGGCTCTGATTCTGCTCGTCTCCTCTCCCACTCCCTAAGACCAGCCATGCTAGTCCTCCCTACAAATTAAGCCTTCTTTCTGTTTCTTTTACCATCCATCCATCCATGTATGTATGTATGTATGAATGAATGAGAGGACAGCCATAACAACAGCTGAACTAATTTTCACTTAGTCCCATCACGTGCTCAGCGTTCCGCATAATTTTTTAAAAAAGTAATCATTTCCTGATCACTTACATACAAAAATTCAACCCGGGTTACTAGATACTTTTGCCTAGAAAGTCTATTTTAAGGGGTAAATTGCAAGGAGCAGCAATTACAAGTCTAACCACTTTAGTGGACAGACTAGATTGGCCATTTTGGTCTTGATCTGCTATCATCAGCTATGTTACTATGAGTTAAGGATTATGGCTGCTGTGATTGCATGGAAGCATAGATAACAACCAGCATGGCTTTGGGGAGGTGGCTGGAACTTGTGATTTTGTGTTCCAGAAAGCAAATTGGTGGAGGGGTTGCACTCTATGTTAGAGAGGGCATTGAGTCACATAGGATTAAAGTTTTGCAGGAAATGCAATAAAGAAATTCCTTGGAAGGGGAAGGGGGAGGGGGAGGGGGAGGGGGGGGGGGTACTGCTGACCTCCTGGCCAGAACAGATGGATGAGGAAATGCTAAAAGAAATCAGGGAAATTAACAAAAGTTACAATATGGTAATAATGGGTGATTTCAATTACCCCAGTATTGACTAGGTCAAAGTCACAGCGGGACATGCTAGAGAAAGAAAGTTTCTAGATGAAATACATGACTGCTTCATGGAGCAGCTGGTTCATGAACCGGCAAGAAGGAAAGCTATTTTGGACCTAGTCCTTAGTGGACCCAACCTCCCTTCTTCAGTCCCATAGCTCATGTTCCCTCTATTCTCTCTCTCCCCTCTTGCCCCCTCTCTGCCATTTCTTTTATTGTATGAGTGTTTGCTCCTGTCCTATTATTGTTGTTCCTTTCCTCCTTTGTTTCCTGCAGCAAAGTTTTT
Source organism: Ichthyophis bannanicus (assembly GCA_033557465.1). Lineage (NCBI taxonomy): Eukaryota > Metazoa > Chordata > Amphibia > Gymnophiona > Ichthyophiidae > Ichthyophis > Ichthyophis bannanicus. The sequence goes on along the minus strand of CM066032.1, from coordinate 1,851,836,415 downwards.
GTATTGTACATCACCCTGATACCTAAATTTACCACAAGGTGCATAAAGGCAACTTCTAATAGAGCCTTTTCGATTTTTGCTCCGACAGCCTGGAATGAACTTCCTACCTGGATTCGATCCATACCAAGCCTCACCACATTCAGAAAAGCAATAAAACACCACCTATTTCAAATCTACTAGCCTGAAACCAGTCCCGGAAACCACAAGTCACAGGCATTCACTCCTTGCTCCAACTATCCCAATGCTCTAACCCAACATGAGAATGGTTAGTCACCCCTTTCCCCTGGCTGTACCAACTATGATCATACGAAGAGTTTAAGTTTAAGCTTAAGTTGTATATAGCTCCATGTAATTACTATGCATATATTGTGTAAATAGTTTCCCCCGTTCTCTCTCCTTTATCATTGTCCCCTGTTCTATGTAAGCACTTTGTGTTATTTAATACATTGTTGTATTGTTCAGTTATAATGTAAACCGCACTGATTTTAATAGCACGGTAAATAAAATAAATAATACATTGCACCAGACCAAAGTAAGTGCATAATAAAGATAGAGATAAGACTGTTGGGGCCACTTGGCAATAGTGATCATAGCGTGATCACATTTGATTTCATAAATGGTAAAAGGACAGCAAGGAAATCCACAGTACTGCCTTTTAACTTTCAAAAGGGAGACTATGATAAAATGAGGAAAAAATAAGGCTAAACTAAAAGGAGCAGTTGCAAAGGTTAAAGATTTACAGTAAACATGGGCATTATTTAAAAGTAGTATCTTGGTAGCCCAGAACATATGAATTCCACACTTTAAAAAAAGTGGAAGGAAGGCCAAAAAACTGCCAGCATGGTTTAAAGGCAGAGTCAGAGAGGCAGTGGAAAAAGGAGCCATATGACAAAAATGGGAGATAACATTGGCAGTTAGATGCAAGGCATTGATAACGCAGGCAAAGAGATTTTGAAGAAGAAGAAGAAAAAAAAAAAAGCTTCCTATGGAAGCAAAAACCCATAATGAAAACATTTTCAAGTACATTTGTAGCGAAAAACCTGTGACAGTCAGTTGGACCATTGGATGATAGAGGGTAAAAAGGGTGCTAAGTGAGCACAAGGCCATAGCAGAGAGACTGAATGAATTCTTTGCTTTGGTCATTACTGAAGATGTAGAGAAGTTACCAATACCTGAAATGGTATATAAAGGTGATGTATCAGAAGAATTGTGTCAATAAACCGGGAAGATGTATTACAACTATTTGATAAACTGAACAGTAGCAAATCACCTGGACCAGATGGTATACATCCAAGGGCTTTGAAAGAACTGAAATATGAGATTTCAGACCTAGTACAGTCAAACCTCGGTTTTCATACGCTTCGGTTTTCAACGTCTTTTCTGACTGAGATTTTGTCCCGGTTTTCATGCATTGCTTCGGTTTTCAACGTCTTTTGACTGAGATTTTGTCCCGGTAGCAGGGAAGAAAAGCTGTCAACGTAAGCAGGAGATGTTGCATGAATGTGGGAGGCAGTTCTTTCTCTTGCAGGGTACATCTGAAGCTATATCATTAAGATTTTCTGCCATTCTGAAGCATTGAGCAGATAAAGTAAAGGTATTTTAATGGACTGAATTCAATGTGATTCCGAAGAGAGCTGGGCACAGCAGCTTGTCAGGGGTGGCTAAGGCCAGATGTTAACATACTGTACTGTACAGTACTGTACTTAGCTTGCTTTCAGTGATGTTAAATGTTCATTTATCCATTTCATTAGTCATTTATATTTATTTCTCATTGTTTTCTGTATGTAAAAATAGTTATTCTCTATAAAATGTATTTTTTGTGAATATTTTTGGGTGTCTGGAACGGATTAATTGGATTTACATTATTTCTTATGGGAAATATTGCTTCAGTTTTCATACGTTTCGGTTTTAGTCAGACTTTTTCGAACGGATTAATCATGAAAACCGAGGTTTGACTGTATTAGTAATCTATAAACTATCATTAAACTCATCTATAGTACCGGAAGATTGGAGAATGGCCAATGTAATGCCAATTTTTAAAAAGGGTTCCAGGCATGATCTGGGAAACTACAGACAAGTGAGCTTGATGTCAGTACCAAGCAAAATGGTAGAAACAATTACAAAGAATAAAATTACTGAACATGAAGATAGTCATGGTTTAATGGGGAAAAGCCAACATGGATTTAGCCAAGGAAAGTCTTGTCTTACGAATCTGTTATATTTTTTTGAAGGTGTGAATAAACAGGTAGACAAAGGTGAGCCGATTGATATAGTGTATCTGGATTTTCAGAAAGCCTTTGACAAGTCCCTCATGAGAGACTCTAGGTGAAATTAAAGTCATAGGATTGGAGGCAGTGTAGTATTGTGGCTCAGGATCTGGTTAAAAGATAGAAAACAGAGAATAGGGCTAAATAGCCAATTTTCTCAATAGAGAAAAGTGAATAGTGGAATACCCCAGGGATTTGTGCTGGACCCGCTGTTTTTTTAACATATTTATAAATGACCTGGAAATAAGAATAACGAGTGAGGTGATCATAATTGCAGATGACAATATTCAAAGTTGTTAAAATATAAGAGGATTGTGAAAAATAGTTAAGAGGACCTTGATAAATTGGAAGACTGGTCATCCAAATGGCAGATGAAATTTAGTGTGGACAACTGCAAAGTTATGCACCTAGCAAAGAACAACCTAGATTTTAGTTACATGATGCAAGGTACCATCTTAGAAACCACCATCCAGGAAAACAATTTTGGGGCTTGATATTCAACGGAGGTAGCTAGCCACTGAAAGAGTAGTTACTCACCTGTAACAGGTGTTCTCCAGGAGCAGCAGGAATCAGTCCTCACTTATGGGTGACGTCAGCCGACGGAGCCCTCGCGGGGCAATTTTCCCCAGCTTTCGCAGAAAGCCTTTGGGAATTGCAGCGCGCATGCGCGGTCCCCTTCCCGCCCAGGGATGCCATCTTGCTCAGTCTGATGACATAGCGGAAAGACAGCAAAAGTTAGCAAATATGCAATAAGAATGACTGCAACTCCAGGGGAGGAGGGAGGGTAGTGAGGACTGATTCCTGCTGCTCCTGGAGAACACCTGTTACAGGTGAGTAACTACTCTTTCTCCAGAACCAAGCAGGAAGTCAGTCCTCACTTATGGGACTCCCAAGCTTAAGGCTACTGGAGACCTCAAGTCTAAAAGAGCTCCCTCAAGCTCAACAGTACAGAGGGAAAGAGTCTTCTCTGAATACGAATCCAGCCGGTAGCCCAACACTAGGGCCGGAGGGAGGAGTTGCCTAAACCTCAAAGAGATTGTGGAGAGAACTGCCTGGCCGAAAGCGCTGTCCCTGCGGGACTCCCTTTCAAGGCAGTAATGAGCCGCAAAGGTCTGGCCTGAAGACCAAGTAGCGGCCCGGCAGATGTCTGCCAATGGAACAGAGCGGAGATGAGCCACCGACGTGGCCTTCGCCCTGACCCGATGAGCCGTGACACAACTCTCCAAGGAGAGACCGGCTGCCCCGTAAGACCAGGCGATACAGTCGGCTATCCAGGAGGACAGAGTACGCTTAGAGACAGGTACCCTCAACCGATTGGGGTCAAAAGATACGAAAAGCTGGACGGCTTTCCTATGCTCTCGCGTACGGTCAAGGTAGAAGGATAAGGCTCTTCTACAGTCCAGGGTGTGCAGCACAGTTTCCGCTCGGCTGGCGTGCAGCCTGGGAAAAAAGGTCAGAAGAACCACCTCCTGGTTGATGTGGAAGTGGGAGACCACCTTCGGAAGGAACTTAGGGTGGGTCCGCAGTACAACCCTATTCTTGTAGAACCTAGTGTACGGAGGCTCCGACACTAGGGCTTGTAGCTCACTCACGTGCCTCGCGGAAGTGAGGGCCACCAAGAAGAGAGTTTTCCAGGAGAGAAAACGGGGAGGGCAGGTAGCCATGGGCTCAAAAGGCGGACAGGTAAGCCTTTGCAGAACCACGTTGAGGTCCCAGTCGGGGGCTGGGGGGCGCAACGGAGGTTTAAGCAGGAGGCGGCCTCTGAGAAAGCACGCCACCAAAGGGTGCGAGGAGAGAGGCCTGCCCTCAACCGGTGAATGATGTGGAGAGAGAGCACTGAGGTGGACTCTGACAGAGTTGGATTTGAGACCTAGGTCGGAGAGGTGAAGCAAGTATTGCAGCACCACCGATACTAAACAGGTGAAGGGGTCCTCAGACCGCTGAGAACACCAGACCGAGAAGCGACGCCATTTGAGGGCGTACGACTTCCGGGTGGAAGGACGCCGAGAAGCTAGGACAACAGCTTCCACCTCCGGGGCTAGCCGTAGCGGAGCTAGGATTACCCTTTCAGCAGCCAGGCCGTCAGGTGTAGGGCCCCGATCCTGGGTTAGGAGGTCGGGGTGGAACCCCAGAGGAAGAGGGGTGTCCACCGCTAGATGTAGTAGTAGGGGGAACCACGACTGTCTCGGCCACCGAGGCGCCACCAGGATCACGGAGGCCCTGTCCTGGACAATTTTGAACAATGTCCGGGCCACCAGTGGCGTAGGAGGGAATGCATACAGCAGACCCGTGGACCACGGGATGAGGAAAGCATCCGGCGCCTCCCGAGAAGGATGGGGGTGCCGGGAGCAGAATCTGGGGAGCTGCCTGTTCAGGGGACTGGCAAAAAGATCCACAGTGGGAGAGCCCCACCGGCGGAAGATCTGCTGGACCACCTCGGGGTTCAGTTTCCACTCGTGCGGTAGCAGCATCCGGCTCAGCTTGTCCGCCAGGCAGTTGTCCTGCCCTGGCAGGTAAACCGCTTTGAGGAGGATGTCATGATCGACAGCCCAAGAGTACAGCCTCCGGGCTTCCCGACATAGAAGGAGGGAGCCCGAGCCCCCGTTTGTTCACGTAGAACATTGCAGCATGATTGTCCGTCTGCACCAGTACGGACTGGCCGAACGTCAGGTGAGAGAAGGCCCGCAGAGCTAGGCGGATCGCCCAGAGCTCCAGGAAGTTTATCTGCTGGGCAGCCTCCCAAGGCGTCCAAAGGCCCTGAGTGCATGTCCCTCGACAATTCGCCCCCCATCCCAGGAGAGAGGCATCTGTCGTGAGCACCCGGGACGGTGGGTGAGACTGAAAAGGCATGCCGAGCACTAGGTTGGGCAGGTGAAGCCACCATTGCAGGGAGGAGACCAGGCGGTCGGAAATTTGTATCAGGTCCGACAGTCTCCCTGTGGCCTGATGCCACTGAGTGCGAAGGCTCCATTGCGCAAGCCGCATATGTAGACGGGTGTTTGGAGTGACATGGACCGTGGAGGTCATGTGTCCGAGTAGCTGCAGGAACTGTCTGGCCGAGGCCAGCGACCTGCCACTGAAACTGCCGGCTAGAGCCGTGAGCCGGTTGGCCCTTTCCGGAGGCAAGAAGGCACGCGCCTGCCGAGTGTCCAGCCGCGCCCCTATGAACTCGAGGTCCTGAGAGGGGAGCAAAACGGACTTTTCGAAGTTTATGACGAAGCCCAAGTGCTGAAGCAGGGCCACCGTACGTTGGGTGGCCTGGGCGACCTCCGGAGCAGATGATGCCCGGATGAGCCAGTCGTCCAGGTACGGGAAGACGAAGAGGCCTTGAAGCCTTAGGAAGGCGGCCACCACTGCCAGGCACTTTGTGAACACCCTGGGGGCGGAGGACAGGCCAAAGGGCAGTACTCGGTACTGATAATGCTTCCCCGCCACCACAAACCTTAGGTACTGCCGGTGGTTCGGATGAATAATGATGTGGGTATAAGCATCCTTTAGATCCAAGAAGCATAGCCAATCTCCCCGCTGGAGGTAAGGCAGCAGGGTTCCAAGGGTAAGCATCTTGAACCTTTCCCGCTGCAGGAACTTGTTGAGGTTGCGTAGGTCTAGAATGGGCCTGAGGCCTCCTGTTCTCTTTGGAACCAGGAAGTACCTCGAGTAAATCCCGTGACCCCAGCAGTGTTGGGGCACGGGCTCCACCGCCCGTTCTTGAAGCAGACTTCGCAGCTCCTGAAGGAGCAAGTCCCTGTGCAGAGGGGGTCTGGGAGGCTCCCCTGGGAAGTAGGGGGGAGGCACCTGGTGAAAATGGAGGTGGTAGCCTTCTTGAACCACCTGCAATACCCAGGCCTCAGATGTTATGGCGGACCACCTGTGAGCGAAGAGGGTCAGCCGACCCCCCGTGCCGGCCGAAAGCCCCTGAGGGGGAGGGGCTATGCTGGCATAGTCAAAAAACCCCGCCCTGCTGGGCCGGGGCCTGCGTGGCGGGTTTGGGGGCTTTCTGCTTCCGGGATCCGTTACCCTGTCCCCTAGGCCGCTGCCCTTGAAGGGGGGTTGTGGCCGGGTATTGTGTTTGGTGATGCGTATAAGCAAACACTTTCCTCGGGTAAAAAGGCCTTTTCCCGAGCCCTTCTTCTTCTGTGAAGGGGCAGAGGACTTTCTAGAAAGGCGAGTCCTGGTGAGAGTCTCCGACTCGAGCTCCGCCGCCTTTTCGGCCATGGGTTTGCCGAAGAGGTTTTCCCCTCTGCAAGGGACATCGACCAACTTGTCCTGCACCCAGGGCTCGAGGTCGGATGACTGAAGCCAAGCCTGGCGGCGAGCCCCGATGCCGGCTCCAGCTACTCGGGCCGAGGCCTCGAAGCCATCATAGGCCGCTCGAGAAATGAACTTCGAACACTCTCGAATCCCGGAGGACAAGGCTTGGAACCGCTGCAAGGGTTCCTCGGAGAGACCGGCCGAGAAACCCTGACGTTCTTTCGCCAGGTCTCGGAGGTACATACCCATGTACAGCTGATATGTCTGGACCCGACAAGCAAGCATAGAGCCTTGGAAGCACTTCCTACCGAGGGCATCCAGGCTCCGGGCCTCCTTCCCCGGGGACACCGAGGAGTGCATCTTTTGACTCTTAAGTCGATGCATGGCCGACTCCACCACCATGGAGTGGTGCGGAAGTTGCACCTTCTGGAACCCGGGGCTCTTGCAGACTTGATATATGGAATCGATCCGCTTGCTCAACACTGGCGTCGAGGCGGGGCTCTCCCACATGCGGAGGAGAAGCCGCTCCAGCATCGGGGGAACCGGTACAGTGAAGGCCTCCCTCAGGGGGGAGTCGTATTGAAGGGCCTCGAGCTCTTCAGCTCGGGGTTCCTCCTCCGGATCCGCGGGGAAGGCCAACGCTTTGGCCATATCCCTCACGAAATCGGAGAACCGGGTATCCTCCGGAGGGGACCGCCTCCGACTCGGGCGAATCGGAGGGGACGCACCGAGTCTGAAAAGAACCGGGTGACTCGTCCTCCTCTGTGTCCCAGCCCGACTCCTCCGAGGAGGAATCGAGAGGTTCCGCGGGGGCGGGACCCGGGGACCTCCGCCCCGACGCCGAGGCCGGCGTCGAGGACCTCGGTCCCGAACGGGAAGCCGAGGGAGACCTAGGCCGAGGATCGAATCGAGCACGTATTGACTTGAGCGTCGACGTCCCGGTGGTCGGGGCAGATGCACTGGCGAGGCCGGTGATCCATGCCCGCTGCTGGTCCATGAAGGCAGATATACTGCGCTCCAAGGTCGTCAATCTGAGATCAAGCTCAGAAGACCCAGCAGCCGTCGACTCGGGCCCCGACGTCGGCTCATCCGTGGGGGAGTCCAGGAGGACTATATCACTCACGTGCCTAGGCGACTCCACTTCGAGACGAGGGATCTTCGAAGGCTTCTCCTCCTTTGAGGGCCCGGGGAGCTGGACCGGGCTAAGCGACCTGGCCCTCGAAGGACCAGTTTCGCCGCCCGGATCCACCCTTGCGGGCCGCTTCTCCCACCGGCGTTCCCGGCTGGGGGAGCCCCGTTCAGAAGAACTCCTACAATGCTCCAAACCGGAGCCGCGAGGCGTAGAGGCCTCTGACGAGGTCCGCGTGGAGTCAGAGAAGATCCGGTCCCTCTGCGACTGCCGACTCCTCAGCGCCTTCGAGGACATCTTGCTGCACGGGCCGCAGCTTATAGGGTCATGCTCGGCCCCAAGGCAGCAGTCATGCGTGTCAGTAAGAGACATGAGCCTGACACAGCGATCACACTTTTTAAAACCGCTGGCAGCCATCGGGGGAAAAAGGGCCCCTGCAAGGTCGAACGACTGCGCTGCCAGGGATGAAGAGAAAAGTGGCGGGACCGCCAGTTGGAAAAAATTAAAACGTAAACGGGCCCGATAGGGGATATCGAGACCCGGCGGGAAGAGGAACACACGAACCGAGGAAAAAAAAAAAATTAACGAAAAGAAATCAAAGAAATCAACTTTTCAGCGGCGTTAACAGACACGTCTGTAGGGCTCCGCAGAAAAAGAAGACTGAGCAAGATGGCATCCCTGGGCGGGAAGGGGACCGCGCATGCGCGCTGCAATTCCCAAAGGCTTTCTGCAAAAGCTGGGGAAAATTGCTCCGCGAGGGCTCCGTCGGCTGACGTCACCCATAAGTGAGGACTGACTTCCTGCTTGGTCCTGGAGAACTATAGAACCGGATATTCAATGCAGAAGCCATATTCAGCCGCTGCCTAGTTAGCAGCTGTGGTGAACGTTAGGCCAGCCTTTAAAGAGCCTTTCGCCATTTTATAATAATTGGGCAGCAACTCAATATCACCACTACAGTTACTACTAGGCACCATCCTTGGTAAGCTAGCCAGCTAGCATCGAGGCATGCAAGCAGTGTCAACCATGTTAGTGCCCTTGATTAATGTGGTTAATAGGTCTGCTGTGTTAATCTCTTTGAATATCGGGCGCAATCTGTAAAATGTTTTTCTGCTGATTAGGCATCCCGGCATCTCTATGGCTCTAGCCACACTATTTTGCAACCTTTAGAATCATTGGATGTAACCACCCCCGGGTATCTTTCCAGTTCTGTGAATATTGGCAACTCATGCACCAGTGTGAAGCACATCTGTGGATCTCTGCATTTTAATTTTCAGTACGCCCAGCTGCCGTTTCTTATACTGTTTCAGTTAGAACTGAGGAAAACCCCCCACACATCACAAAAATGTGAAAATAGATTCTTTGAAAAATGTATACCATCATATCAATAAACTAAAAAGAAAAACCACCAAACAATAAAAAAGACCATGCAATAAGATTATATATATTGTTTAATATCTGCATTGACTTTACATCACACAATTGTTTAAAATTTCGTTATTACAAATGTTTGTCAAGTCTTCCCTCCTGCTTCCTTGCATACACAACCCAACAAATTACAAAATCTTTCATTCATAACCCTGTGAGAAAGGGCAGATTATATTCATGTAAACATCTTTCAGTAGTCATCTGTAATGGTACAAGCCATAAATATACCCCCGTTCTATCACAGATAAGGATCTGACTTGTCAATCAAATCCATATAATAAAGTTGGACAATTAATCAGCCAAGTAAACTCCTAGTACCTTTAACAGGAGCCGTTTACTTGATTCCCTGAATGTTGATTCGTTAATCCTGCTTGTCCTTTCAGCGTACCTTGCATCCTAGCGAAGAGCAGTGGTGGAATCAAATGTTAAGGGGCCCCTATCACCTACAAAAGGTGAATATTTTAGAAGTATGTTTGTTCATTTCTTCTAAAGGATTATTTAAATTTCACTTGTGCCCCAGAGGTTTATGGCACAAAGTAAATTTGGATATGGCGGTAATAAAAAGCTGGAAAAGAGCCAGCAACAAGACAGCACCTGGGATGCAGGGTGAGATCCGCTAGTTGAAAGGTACGCGTATGTCCTAAAATGTGTGTACAGAGTTTTTACCACTTCCTTTGTTTCATGTGTACATCGTGCTACCTACATATTCCTTCTACATTGTAGAGAAAGGTAATTATCTTTAACTTCTATTCGTCAACAATGTCTTTTTCCCTCATGATTTTGAGCAAAATACATTTTCCTTTTTTCTGAATGTCAGACATTTTGCTTGTCTCATAGTCTCACTTTGAACATGAAAATATTGCATACAAACATCTATTTTCTAAACTAACATGATCATAGTTGTAAAAAAGAGTTTCCACCATTCCCTATGGTCGTATGGCTTGAGATATTGTCACTGCTCAGAGTGTGTTCATGGACCATTCTGCAAGCATGAAATCTATTGCATAAAAGCAAGCAGGCTTAAAATAAGATATCAGGGAAAGGCACCACTAACCGGCTAAAGAAAAAGGAGACAACCTATTTAAGAGGCTTTCCAAATTGTTCTGCTGCCTTCCTGTGCTGGAGACCTTTACAACTGACTGTGACAGTAGCCATGTACCCACTCGGTCATTTGCTGGGCTAATACTCCACACTGAGCCACCTATTCCTAAAACGTTATCCTGTTGCTACAAATGCTGCTTTCATGTTTCAGAAACAAAAATGTCTCCCAAAATCCAGATCAGGTCTGTTTTTTTTCTGGCATGTCAATGGTGTAAAGCCTGGTTCTTTTCAGAATAGTTTTAAACAGTAGTTAAGTGATCTCTGCACTGTTAAATTTCTTTTTAGTGTTTTTAGTCCTTTGCTTTGTGATTGTATTATTTTTAGATGTGCTTCATTTATGTTCATGAGTATTTATTTATTTATTTACTTACATTCTCTTATATACCGCGCTATTCTGCATCAGTGCGGTTTACATTGAACAAACTGAAATTACATTGAACAGGGCATTATAACTTGGAGATAACTATTTTACAGGGAACATGCTATATTGCTAATTGCTATATGTCACCCAGTGTCCCAAAGTTTTAAAAAAAATATATCTTGTGAAGTAGGCAACTTACAAATTTCAATTAAATAATGAACGGATGAAGGGCCACATTAACCAGAGTTGGTATAAATAAAATCATTCCGATTACAGGTGAGCTTTGGTTCTTAAGGGGGTAATTTTATAGCTGTGCATATGGGTAACAAGGGCACACAGAAGGGCTTGCTTACTAACAGATAGCATGGGGTTAGTATACAGTTTCATCATGGCACCAACAGTAGTGCAGAGCCCCAAGCGAAAAACCCCACGCTCCCCCTTGTAGCGCACATTGGGACAGCAAAACACGATGGGAGTGTTCCTACCACGGCATAGCTAACACAAGCGTTTGTAGCTCACGCTACCTGCGCTCAGAGCAAGTAGCATGGGCGCAACTAGCACCACCTCAATGGGTGACATTAGTTGCTCCCTGGCCGGTTTGCCATGTTAATGCACAGGGGATGGAGTTTGTTCAATGTAAACCGCACTGATGCAGAATAGCACGGTATATAAGAGAATGTAAATAAAAATAAAATAAATAAATGGACCTGTCCGCTGCAGCTAGCCCAAAGCCTCGGCCCACACAACGTTACCAGCGCAGGGCTTAGTAGACATGCCCCATATTGTTCCTTGTGTGGACTACTGGATTTCAAAAGAGAAAGCGCACGTGGACATCCGCTTTTCATGTATACCTGCTCTTTGGCACTCACAGATATTCAGGGTTAATTTATGGGTATAACGTAAAACTTTCAAAAGCCCCATCCTGAGGAACGTCTCTTCTCACCGCTGTAACTGTGTTTGCATACAGGCTGTGGCAGACTTTTACATGCATTGCAAATGGAACATTTTATAAAAATCCATGCCTGCAAGTAAAGCACAGTTTTACCTGCAGAAAATTACCCTTCCCACACCAGCCAAAAAAGAACACGGGCTGCAGTTTCTTTAGACTTCATCGAACTGTCTGTACACAGATTCTGTGCACCTCTCTGTTTATTTGGGCTAGGCTACTCTACCTTTCCAGTTCAAGCCCCATAGATCTATTTTGCTATAGTTTTCTGGGTTGATTGTGCTCTTCAAGGGTGTGAAAAAAAAGGGATAAAACAAAAAAAAAAATCTCCAGGGCATAGAACTACTATTGCCCAAGTCAAGCAGACTACTAATTTTATTTTGTTTTGGAACATGAGAGAAGCTGTGGGTCAAATGGCTCCAGCTATTAAACAATTTGCATGACTCAGATACTCTGCAGGACAAAGGTCTTCCTGCAGCATGAGTAACCTCGACGAAGCCAACCTGCGTAAAATGACACAGACAAGGAGACAAGGCACCCAAGGTGAACATCATCCCTTGCACCCGCCTAACCCCCATCTCTAGGACTTAAATCAGCAGGAATGACCTAAGTGAGCTGCACGGGCTGTTTGCTTCCACCCCCCACCACTGCCAACTTCCTGTTGTATGGACGCAGAAGCAGCTTCTGCCACCATGCAAACAGGAAGTTGGCATCGGCAGGAGAGAAAGCAAAGAGCCCTGTGGCGCCAAAGTTTTGAGGAAAGCGCCACAGGACTGTTTCTCCCCATTGCTGCTGCAGGTTCCGGAGAGGGGCAGCAACGGGGCAATAGGCGCCACTAGAGAGTTTGCCTAACTCTAGCACTGGCCCTGGGTACAAATAGGACATATCTATATTTGTTTTGCAAGTTAGCAATTTGTGAAACCAATTCAATGAAGGCCAAAAACAAAAACAAATTTTCAGCTCATTATTTAATAGCAGCCGTCGGCGTTATTTTTAAAAGCTGGTTGCTGTAGTTAACTATACAGTAATTTGAATATTCAGGACCAGTATCTAGATAGTGACCGGCGCTGAATATCTGGATTCATGCTGGCTGCTTGCCACTATCTGGATAAGTTCCTGCTCCGCCCCCACATTGTCCAGATAGCACTGAGGTGATCTGTGGTGATATTCAGCGTCACTATATGAACTGTGTCACTGAGTATCATGGGCAGTGGGTTTATAGGAGGCACCTCATGCTGCTAACTGCATAAGCCTTACAGAATATCAGGCCCTCTGCTTTTTCTAAATACATGAATTTGAATAACCGTTTTTGTTTTCTTCAAGCATTTTCTATCTATGTCACTTTAAACGTGTTTGCATGCCTTACCTGCAGCACCCTATCTGTTCTCATGTGACTCTACCATTTTATTTATTGCTACAAAGAGCCAACTGCCTTCAAAAATGTTACTGGATGACATGTAACGTCCCCCCCCCCCCCCCCCAGAGATACAAAACAGAGCACAAAGATGCAATCGTGTTTTCATTATTCCGTCCCTCTGATCTACTATTGTCACCTGCATTGCTGGCCGTTCATTACAAAATCACTTTTACCCATCCTCTTTGAATGAGTGTAGACACATCTCAAAGCATGGTTGATGAGGTAAAAACCAGATAATTTGCAAAGGCCTGACACATCACTTATCATCAAGTTCCTGATCCTGAAAAAAGATAAAGTCAACGTGGTGCACTCTTACATGAAAGTTTTCCATCAGTTAAAAAGATTCTCCATGGACCAGCAGGATTGCGTCAGCCACACTTGGTGACGTCCTCCGGGCGGAGCCGAGTATACGGAAGTGCTCTCTCTAGAGCTCCGAAAGGTGAGCCCCTCTGGGCCCACCTCAGGTAGCCCATCCCACCGGTCCGCCCCCTGGTCCGGCCAGTTCTCGTTCTTCCGCCTTGCCAGCAAGACGGACCCTGCTCTGCTCTCATTTGTTTTTTTCTTTGGTTTACTTTTTCTGGCTAGACATGCCAAAACACCATGCAAGAAAATGCCCTCAATGTGGCAATAAGAAAACTCACCTCCCATGGATGTTCCCTCTGTGGGGAAATGAAGAAAGGCTACCATGAGGTGTGCTCTGCCTCAACGCCTCATGCTGACCCTCCGCCGGCCCAGGATGTGCCTGAACGGGCCTCCATCCTCAGCCGAGCCTCCACTGCTGATGTCTGGACTCCCTCCCGGCGGGACGCGCCATATGGGGCCTCCGTTCCTAGCCCGGTGCACAGAAATGACTCCGCTACTGCTCCCGGATCAAACGCTGCCACCCGCGCTCCCACGGAGGTAGGCTCTGCTACTGTTTTGTCTCCGGCTGCTGTGTTTGACTCTGCCGCTGCTCCTGGACCAAGCGCCACTATCCGCGGTCCCCCGGAGTTCAGCTCTGCCGCTAATCTCTCTCCCGCTGATCTGCTGAATGCTTTGGGGCTTGCCGGCACTGTTTTCTACACGCGGCAGCCCTCCGATCACCTGGTCCATGCTGCCCAAGATGGCGCCCTCCTTCGGTCCTCCCAGCCACAGCCTGGGTCCTCCAACTCCGCCCACGGAGGGGGCGGGGCCTCAACGCAGGGAAATAATGTGCACAGCTCTCTCCCCCCGTACACCGGAGAAGCTCTGACTCTGCTCCAAAACCACAGCCCGGCCAAACGGATCGCTGGGGGAATCGAGGCAGTGGAGCCTCTGCACAGTAATGCCCTCGGGGGACAGGCTGAGCCTGTTAACCCCTTAAACGCCAATGCTAAGTCTGCTGGTGCCAGCATTCACAATAGCACCGCTGGACACAGATCCCCCCACCGCAGGAAGCGGACCAGTCAAAGGGGGCGTAGCAGTAGCACTGACTCTGGACATGGAGACAGGCCATCAAAGCGCCGCAGGCACAACAAGCACCACCGCCAACGCTCCCAACGCCGCAGGAATCAGCGGGACGATTCCCACAGTGACAGCAGCGGCCATCGGAGCACTTCCAGACGCAGCAGATCCAGCCACAGCACATCCTCCGCTATCCTCAATTTGTTAACCCAGCTGGTGAGACAGTCTGCCTCAACGACACCCACGGCACGCGCCTCGCTCTCACCCAGCACAGACCGTGCACAAAAATCTCCGGCAGCAGCACTCACCTCCACCCCGGAGGAGAGGATCAGCGAACCTGCCCGTGAACCCTCACCAAATCCAGTCTACGAAAATCATTCGCCTGACTGCACCGCAGAGGACCGCGACATCGAAGCAGCAGTCGTGGGTTCGGCTTCCACGAACTCCGAAAAGACGCAGTCCGCCGAGACAGAGGACCCCCCGCCTCCGGAGGATCTCACCTATCCCAAATTTTTGACAAAAGTGGCCTCTACCCTCGCTTTGAATGTCTCCGAGGCCTCAGCGGAGACGGTTCCGGAGGTTCTGAAATACCTCGCAACACCAAAACCTGCCTTCGCACTGCCAGTGCACCAGAGGCTACTAGACAATCACTCCAAACTCTGGCAGACACCAGCATCTGGTCGACCGTTTCCCAGGCGGCTCGACTACAAGTACCAAGTGAAGCCTGCTCCTGGATTCTCTCAACCCCAGCTTCCTCACAACTCCATTGTCGTGTCTTCAGCGCTCAAGCGCATCAAGTCCACGCGCACTCACGCCAATAGCCCCCCAGGCAGAGACAACAAGCTCCTGGATGACATTGGGAAGAAGGTGTTCCAAGGGGCGATGCTTAGCGCTAAAATCGCATCCCACCAATTCCAGCAGGTCTTGTTCCTGGATACCTGCATGGCGACCCTGCGAACATCTGCCGCATCCCTTCCCAAGGAATCCCAGACTCTACTCTCCTCAGCCCTTCTCGATATGTCGGAATGCAGTAAGCACCTTGCAAGCGCAACCTTTGACTCATTCGATACGGCCTCGCGCACTGCCGCTACGGCTATATCTGCGAGGCGCTGGGCATGGCTCAGAGCCTCTGGCCTCCGTGAGGACACGCATGACGGTATAGCCAACGCACCCTGCTCAGGGGAATCGCTCTTTGGAGACAAGGTTAAAGACACCGTCAACGATATGAAAGAGCACTGCACCACCCTGCAAACCCTTGCAGAAGATGGCTTTGAGCGCCACAATGGAGCGCATAAGGGCAACTTCCACAGACGCTCGTACTACTCTTCCAACAAAAAGTACCCCACCAACAGGAAATGGCAGCCCAACAAATACAGAAGCAACTCCTACAGCGCACCCGCTCACCAACGCAACTCACAGCGGGATCGCAAACAAAAGAAGAATAACCCGCCCCCTGCGAAGAGTGGGCCATCCTTTTGACGCCTACTATACGGCGGTCACCCGGATCGGGGGTCGCCTGACTCACTTCCTAAACGAGTGGCAAAGCATCTCCTCCGACTCCTGGGTTCTCGAAATCATTCGAGAAGGCTACCGGATACGGTTCAGCTCAACACCTCACCAAAGTACCCATCCCATCAGCGCTACACCACCGCATCTACGCCTAGCCATGGCCTCCGAACTGATGCACCTGCTGTCCTCCGGTGCCATAGAGCAGGTACCGTCGGACCAGATAAACTCTGGATTTTACTCCAGGTACTTCCTCATCCCCAAACGGAAAGGCGGCGTACGTCCCATCCTCGACCTCCGCAACCTCAACAAGTTCATTGTCAAGGAAAAGTTCAGGATGTACTCCCTCAACTCCATCCTGTCCCTGATCCAACCCGGAGACTGGATGGCGTCCCTGGACCTGCAGGATGCCTACACCCACATCCGCATTCACAAGTCACACAGGCAATACCTTCGCTTCAATGTACTGGGACAACATTACCAGTACAAAGTCCTTCCCTTCAGCCTCTCGCCAGCTCCACGAGTATTCACGAAGTGTGTGGCGGTCCCCGCAGCACACCTCCGCAAACAGAATATCTCCATCTTTCCATACCTGGACGACTGGCTACTCACTGCCCCATCATCACAGCAGCTTCAAGAAGCCCTGAGTATAACCGAATCCCTGATATCTTCCCTGGGGTTCGTGATCAACTACAGCAAGTCGCAGCGCATCCCCTCACAGAGGTTGGAGTTCATCGGAGCGGAGATCGACACCCGGCTCTCGAAGGCATTCCTTCCCCAACGCAGGCTTACGGCTCTGACATCACTCGCGGCCAGCCTAGCTTCTGTGGAGACCTCCTCGGCGAAGTCCATCCTCCGCCTCCTGGGCCACATGTCCGCCACGACATCTGTTATTCACATCGCCAGGTTGCGGATGCGGCCTCTACAGTGTCACCTACGTTCTCACTGGAACCAACACTTGCAACCCCTCTCCACCCGCATACCCATGACCGCCAGTATCAAGACGCAGCTGCACTGGTGGACTGTTCCGGAGAATCTCTCGCAGGGAAAGGACATTCATCCACCCGAGCACCAACTGACCCTAACCACGGACGCTTCCAACTTGGGCTGGGGTGCCCACACTCTACAGTTCAGCACACAAGGGGCCTGGTCCCCGCAGGAGACACTCCTGCACATCAATCTCTTGGAGCTGAGAGCCATCAAATATGCCCTCAAAGCGTTCTTAAATCACATACAGAACAAGTCCGTCCTCATCCAGACGGACAACCAAGTGGCTATGTTCTACATCAACAAGCAAGGGGGCACAGCTTCTCGCTCCCTCTGCAAGGAAGCTCTACAGATTTGGTCCCTGGCCCTAACACACGGGTGCTATCTCCGGGCCTCTTATCTACCCGGCAATCAGAATACCTTAGCCGACAAGCTCAGCAGACAGCTGCAGCCGCACGAGTGGACACTCCTCACGGAAGTCACCGACAGTCTCTTCCGCCGTTGGGGCCGCCCGAGCATCGACCTATTTGCCACGGAGCAGAACACGAAATGCCCACTCTTTTGCTCCAGGCACCCGTCCAGCAAACGATTGGCAGCGGATGCATTCGACGTGTGTGTTGGGGGAGTGGTCTCTGGTGTATGCCTTTCCCCCCGACCTCTCATTCCAGCGACACTCCAGCGGCTGGCTCACGACAAGGCTCGAGCAATCCTAGTGGCACCCTACTGGCCACGACAGATGTGGTTTGCTCTCCTACAACGCCTATCACAAGTGGAACCCATACGCCTGCCACTCAAGTCAGACCTACTCACGCAGGACGGAGGCAAAACGATGCACCCAAACCTCAAAGCCCTAGCGCTCACTGCCTGGAAGTTGAGCGGATGAGCCTCTCTTCACTCATGCTCCCGTCAGAGGTGCAAGATGTGGTTCTAGCGGCCAGGAGGCCCTCCACTAGGAAGTCCTATGGCCTCAAGTGGAAGAGATTCAGCATCTGGTGCGCATCACAAGGCCTGCAGCCCACCACTTGCCCGCTTCCCGAAGTCCTCCGATACTTGACTTCACTATCCATCCTTGGCCTGCAGACTCAATCAGTAAGAGTTCATCTCTCTGCGATCGCAGCTTTCCATGCTCAGCCCATGGGGGCTACCTCCATTGCAGCACTACCTTTGACGAATCGCTTTATGAAGGGACTGGCAAATCTAAAACCCCCGCTCAGGCGTCCCGTTCCAGCTTGGGACCTCAACACTGTACTCCTTAGCCTGACCAAGGAACCCTTCGAGCCACTGCAGTCAGCCGACATGAAGTATGTCTCATGGAAAACGCTGTTTCTCGTGGCCATTACATCTGCCCGAAGAATCAGCGAGCTACAAGCATTGATGTCCCATCCGCCCTATACACAATTGCACCAGGATAGAGCATCCCTAAGGACTAATACCAAGTTCGTGCCCAAGGTGGCCTCTGCCTTTCACGTGAATCAATCCATTGAGCTTCCGACTTTCTTCCCAGAACCTCACGCCTCCGAAGAAGAAAGCCGCCTGCACACGCTTGATTGCCTGCGGGCCCTCAGGGTATACTTACTCCGCACGGAACCCGTTCGCAAAGGCGAGCAATTGTTCGTATCCTTCGACCCCAGCAGGCCAGGAAGGCCTGTCAACAAGAGAACCCTTTCGCACTGGATCGCCTCATGTGTCTCTCATTGCCTTGATCCCACGGGCACACAGAACCTGCCAAGAGTGGGTCCTCACAAGCTCAGGGCTATGGCCACCACAATAGCCAACCTCCGCTCTGTTCCTCTGCTGGACGTCTGCAGAGCGGCCACTTGGACCTCTCCGCACACGTTCCAAAAACACTACTGCCTCGACCTCAAGGCTCAGGAGGACTGCGCCCTAGGAACAGCCGTCCTCTCCACGGCAATGGACACAAGAGGAGCGGCTTAGGCCCTACCAGTTGTTATTGCCGATTGCACAGCCGCTGTCATGCACTAGTTATTGCGATAGTTTGCTTTGTTGCACATATCTGCACTAATAGCACATTATTGTTGTTACTGTTCTTATGCATCGTTGCACATACCTTGCACTAATTGCACATTGTTGTTGTTACCGTTGGTTAAACCTGTTCTTATGTTATTGCACAGTTCACGTGTGTTAATGCAATAAAGTTCTGCACTAAGCTCCACGCCTAATCCTCTATGTACTACTAGGCTACCCTCCTCCACCTCAGCATACCTGCAGCTTGGGAGGCACCAAGTGTGGCTGACGCAATCCTGCTGGTCCATGGAGAAAACGAGGTTACTTACCTGTAACGGGAGTTCTCCGTGGACAGCAGGATAAGTCAGCCACACAATCCCACCCACCTCCCCTGGAGGAGGTCAACATCCGAATCCGCTCCCTGTCCGGGAATTGGCTAGCTAGGAACTCACTGGCCGGACCAGGGGGCGGACCGGTGGGATGGGCTACCTGAGGTGGGCCCAGAGGGGCTCACCTTTCGGAGCTCTAGAGAGAGCACTTCCGTATACTCGGCTCCGCCCGGAGGACGTCACCAAGTGTGGCTGACTTATCCTGCTGTCCACGGAGAACTCCCGTTACAGGTAAGTAACCTCGTTGATTCCTTAGGGAAGAAACTAGAATAGAGTGAGGAACAGCCTCCTGTAAGAACCAAAGAGCCTGCTCGGTTTAAACAGTTAGAGAAACAGAAGGCAACTGTTGCAGGAGCGAATCTGCCAGCCTGGTGGGTCCTATCACAAAGGCTCTTATAGACTGATGCCTCGGTCAGGGCATGTAAACCACATGAATAACCATGTTCATTCATCATTTGGCATCTGTAAACAAGACTAATAAGTAACTAGGAACTACCAGAAGAAGCACAGACTGCCTGGCATGTGCTGGTAATCAGTTCCTTCCGTAAGCTTTGTCATAATGCTAGCTAATTGGCTAAAAGCAGTGCGTACAAATCTAGTTAGCAGATAAGAAACTTATGGTTAACACCACGTGAAGGGCTGCATTGTGATAGCATGAAACAATCCCTGGGTGTCCGGTTTTCAGTACAAATGTGCATAGATGCAAGTATCCACATCAGCTCCCTGAACAGAGTGGAAGACGCTGCTGCTGGGTGGGCAGTTCTGTTTACTGTTGCTGAGATGCTTGGAAGGCCTTCAGTTCTAGCTGGTACCACTCGGGCGCTTCGGGTATATTCTTCCCTCGTGGGTTATGTTCATACCCATAGGCCACTGTCAGTTCATCGTCCTTCTCCACAGCCCTGATGGTCCGGATGCACTTGATCGGCCCAAAACGTGGATGAATAAACCTAAATACCAAAAACAAGTTCTGGGTATTTACTGTAAGAACAGACAATCCAGATTTATTCAGAGCAACACATTGTCTCCCAAGAATGGCTGATGGATATTTTTGTTCTCCACAGGCAATCCAAAGAATTAAAATTAGCAAATTTCTTACTAATATCAGTGTCTTAAACTCGCTTTATCTGTAAAACTGGTATTGGAGGGGGTGGTCCACATTCCTAGCCTGTCACACATAAACTCATGTATACAGTACAAGATCCTATGGTTTGTTCCACTTTGTACTTTGCAAATTGACCAGATTTCCTGGAATGCATTACTAATATTACAAAACCCATCAACCGTTAATTTGCTGTAGTGCTCAGGCAGTTGAATAATGGTTGGAGAAAAATCAGATTTGTCATACTGTGATACCTTTTCATTGGCCTAATATAAAGAGTATCCAAAGATTATGTACATGAGCTGGAGACCATCAGCACCTGCAAAGCATTCAAAATGGAGAAACTCGAATACTCATAAAAAGTTTATCTTCAGCTTTGCTATGATGCCATTTCTACATGGTTACCCAAACTGCTAAGTAAGCAGAAAGCAATTTTCCAAGACATTTCCATAAATATATGTAGATGAATTTAGAAGTATTCCAGGGACATATTTATGACAGGGGAGGGGGAGAGGCAGAGATGTATAGTGCATTTCATTTTGAACTCTATGTGTTATTTTCCATGCAAACAAGTACCTAAACCAAAAGCAGGTGCAAAGGTCCCATGGGTACAGAGTTTCAAAAAGAAAGCACACATGCAATTTCGCTTTGCAATTTGATGCAAAATCTACAAGAAAACAAGCAGGGAAAGCATGTGGCGCATGGCTCTCAGAATTCTTTCCAACCAATGGGTGTATTTCTCTCTCTATGAACTGGATGGAAGAGGGGAAGAGTAATTTGAATGGAGTGCTCTCCAAGCATTCTATTGGTGTTAAATAATAATAAAATGAAACAAACTGTGATAATAAATGTGACCATTAGATGTCACTGTCAACATGTCAAAGGATTCATTTTACTTTTTAACCACAGGGTGCTATTTTACCAAAGCAAGGGGTATGGCCATACTTCTCTCAAGTTTCAGTCACTAGGGGAGTAATTTTTTAAGGGGGCTTTTGGTTTTAGCTCACACCTTTCTCAGGAGTAGCTCAAGGGTGATTTACATTCAGGTTACATTAGGTATTTTCCTATCATCTGGAGAGCTTATAATCTGTTTGTACCAGATGCAATGGAGGGTTAAGTGACTTGCCAAAAGTCACAAGGAGCAGCAGCAGTGGGATTTGAACCTGACTTCCCTGGTTCTCGGCCTGCTGCTCTAATCCTTAGGCTATTCCTCCATGCCTGTAGGTATGGGTGTGAATATATGTCTCTGTGTTGGCTCTGTGCATATCTGACTGGGAGGGGAGAGGAGTCAGTTTAAAAAGAACAACTTCCTAACTGCTATGTATCAGTGTGTCTGTGCTGCAGCTGCTGGAACCCCCTCTTCTACAGATGTATCAGCCATTCTGTTTTGGGGGGGGGGAGAGAGGAGGGAATAGTTTTCTCTCTCTGAAATCCCTGCTGCAATCTGCGTAGTTTTCAAACTCTACCAGGCTGAAGCAGAAAGCTAGCCAGGGCTCTACGAGCCCATAACGACACATTTAAGCACATTTTATAATCCTTTAAATGCAGAAAACAGCAGTAAACACCGATGGAAAAACTAGCACCCAATTAACACCACGCGTGTTTAAATGTATTAAAATGTATTTTAATCAGTTGGTCTGGTTTGTAAATCATGGCTATGCCTATCTCTGCCTTGGGCATAGAGGATTTTGCAACCAGCCATAGTACCAAAATTTTTACTGCATTGTCTGAGTAAACGTAAACTTCTAACATGTGTCCTAGACAGTATTTTGATGGCCCCAGGTGCTTTCCCTGATGCCTAGATCATCTTCTCCTCAGATAAACCGTGTAAATCATCGATTCGCTACCTGGGAGTCACCATAGATCAAGAACTGACCTTCAAAGATCACATAAAGCAGACCGTCAAATCCATTTACAACAAAATAAGAACGCTGAAACCCTTAAGACCTCTACTCGCCCCTAATGACTTCCGAACAATCTTCCAAGCCCTTGTAACACCACATTTTGACTACGCTAACGTCATCCTGCATGGTCTGCCCAAGAGCACCCACTTCAATTGGCTATGAACTCAGCAGCCCGCATCCTCTGCTGTACCTCCAGAAGAGACCACATCACTCCCATACTAACAGACCTTCACTGGCTACCCCTACAAGCCAGGATAACATACAAAGCACTTTTGCTGTCCTTTAAAGCAATCAATCAAATAGCCCCACCTTCCCTCTCCTCACTTCTTATCAACACCCCCACGAACAGGCTAAGAAGATCCACTGCCGCTAATACCCTTGTTGTACCCTAGATGGACCATACTGGTCTTTATCTGCCGTCATTTACTATGTTACTATGTTACCAAAGGAGTACACTAAATGTAACCAAGCAACCAGAGACAGGGCCTTTACCTTATTCACGCCTACTTGCTGGAACAAGCTCCCTCCACATATCCGATCAATAAAAGACCTCTCTCAATTTAGAAAGGTCCTTAAACACTACCTATTCTGTCTTCACCTTTTAGGCCCTAACCCTACGCCTCCCCCCCCCCACCTCTCAAATCACTCAATCAGCTGATGACACTCCAACAACATAGTCCTGACAGATCACGAACCAGACTCTCTGCACACCCAAAGTCATGATCTCCAATAGGTAACCTGAACCATAAATTATCCACAGATGAAATTTCTGTTTGTATATAGTTTGTATATAGTTTCCCGTTACCTCCTAGTTACTGACCCTGTTATAATGTAAGCAAAGAATTGTTCCAATGCGAAATTTGTTATCTGTAAACCACGCTGATACCAAAGAGCGCGGTATATAAGAACTGTAAATAAAATAAATAAATAATCAGTCATTAGGAAAAGCCCCTGATGCCATCAAAATACTGTTAGGGGGCTGTCCTGACAAAAAAGAATCCCTGGTGACCCAGCAGCCCTGTTCCCCCTCTCCCCGCAATATTTTATTAGCATCGGGGACAATCGTGGCATGGGGCAAAGCCCCCGATGCCATCAAAACACTTTTGGAGGCCGGTGCCTCGACAGAAAGTAATCACCTGGTGGCCTATCAGCCCCTATACCCCCCACACCTATCCCAAAGTAAAATAAAATAAAGTGAAAATTACCTGGTGGTCTAACGGCCCCTAAATCCAACCCCACCATACCTTAAAATAGGTGGGAGCAGATGTCTACGTGCTCCCACTCTGGACCACCATCTTGTAAAATGGTGCAGCACGCTGGCCTTATTTGGGGTAGTTTCTCCAAATGGGTTAATTTTGCACATACTATGGCAGCTGTGATACTCACTTCTAGGGCAGGGTATGTGAAATATGATCTTAATCTCTCAAATTTACTGCTAATGCTCAGTGTAATACTTGCATCGTGCCAAAGAGAGCCTTCTGTGAATCGCGTGGAGAGGGAGAAGATCTTGAAGTATCAAGAAATGCAATCAGAGACCAAGAAAATGTGGCAGAAAGATACAGAAATAGTTCCCATTGTAGTGGGAGCCACAGGCCTGATAAAGAAGAATTTCCAAGCGCATCTTGAAAAACTACCCATACATGTTACGTCTTATGAACTTCCAGCAATGAATTTGGTACCGACACTTCTATTATCAATGACGTTCTGGTGTTCTTCTCCTTTACCACTATGTCAATTTTCCTGGCATCCAATTTCTTATCCATCGGAATGGGAATGCTCCTGGTGATCATAATCTCTTCATTCTCAGTTATTCTCTTAGGGCCATGATCCCAATGCTTTTCAGGGACAGTGATGTTGTAGTGTTGCCAGAGTTTCCAGTGGAGGAGGTGTGCTACTTTGTTGTGCCTTTCTGTATAGAAATTTTCCACCATCAGAACTTCACAGCCTGCTATTAGGTGAGTCACCGTTTCCAGCTCTTTCTTACAGAATCAGCATATGTCTGTTGTGCCAGATTTTTCAATACTCGCTGTAAACCATCTCATCCGTAATCTGCTGTCCTGGGCTGCAACTATCAATCTTTCATCCTTCGTTTTCAGTCCACCTTTCCTCAACCATTCATGTGTCTGTTCTTGATCGACAAAAGGTTCTTGGAGTAACACTCTATTTTCCACTGTATTTGTGCATTTGCCACTTGTTTTTCCTCACCTGCTGATCTAATTCTTTGAAGAGTTTTTTCTCTTGTTTTTCAAATTCTGTTACTTCCTTTCCCCTGTACACCTGTGGATTCTCGTTCATTCCTTCTAATCATCGGAATGCGTGTCCAAGTTTGATGATGGAGACAGGTTTTGGACGTTTACTTTCATATTTCAGCACTTTTTGTGTATTTGGATCAGATGATGATGTCAGATAGGCTTGGAGGCCTACAATAGTAGCTCTAGGGATGTACAATCTTGGCATACACCGATTCTTGTAAATTACTTCATATGCATGGAGAAGTATTTTGTTCGCCTATCCAGTTTTTCAAGCTTTTTATGAGGCCAATCCACAATCCCAAAACTGTAGGACAGTACAGGAATTGCCAGCTGATTAAAGAACTTTTCAATAACAGTTTTAATCTCCTGTAATATTCTTTACTGATCTTCTCAATAGTTTCTGCTCGTTTGTCATTTCTTCTTCTAGTCTGAAATACTTATATACGCCTTCCTGTTCAAGGTCCTTGATGTCGCAGCCCTTCGCAAGGGAGATGTTTTCAGTTTTGCTCAATTTTCCTCTGAAAAAGGTTGCCTTAGCACATTTGTCAAGGCCAAAATTCATCCTGATTTCATCAGAAAAGCTTTTCACCACACGAAGCTGCTCTGCTAATTCTTGGTCACTGGAACTGTAGATCTTCAGATCATCTATGAATAGTAGATGAGAAGTTGCTTCTCAGTTGGTACAGTCTTTAGAATTCAGATTAAATCCATATTGTGGTACATCCTGGGATGCACCGGGCAGGGTTAAGACTGCTATATAAGGTAGTGTCTACCTTATACAGCAGTCTGATCTTACCCAGTACATCCCGGGATGCACTCCATGGGGCCAGGTGCTGTACCATTTTACAAGATGGTGGACCAGAGCGGGATCGGGAGCAGGGGTGTTGGATTTAGGGGCCGTTAGACAACTACATAAGTTTTACTTTATTTCACTTGGACTTTTTTTTATTTTACTTGGGGGTGATTTTACTTTGGGTTAGGGATGAGGGTTCAAGTGCTGCTAGACCACCAGGATTTTACTTTTATTTTATTTTACTTGGGGATGGGAGTAAAATCTGGCCCCATTCCATAAGGTTTTCAGAGTTAATTTCTTCACACAGGCAGACATTTTCGACCCTTATGCATAATTTCTAATATTCCAAATGTGTTGGAAAGAAGGAAAAGGACAGGAAGATTTTCTCCTAGTGTAGACCAGGGGTGTCAAATTCATTTGAATGTTGGGCCTGCACTAGAAAATGATGTGCTATATGCAGGGGGGGGAAGGGGGGGGTTGTCACATTTGCATATTACATTTTGCCAATTTATTAAAATAAAATCTAAATTTTATGTTTTATTCTCATTGCCACTGCAAGGAATTAGCAAGAAATTTCTTGCAACATTTAGCTATGGAATTTAAATGAACCAGGACCTAATTTGCTTCCTGCAGCTAAATTTTGCAAAACTACAGAAGTCAGCATTGACTTGAAGGCACACATTGCATTTTTCCCACTAAACTGCACATTTTTTTGCAGCATGGTACAGTGACTAGAAAGTTAGGGAAACAATCCTGTAGCTTTCACCCATGAAAAGGGAAATCTATGCAGTGTTAAAATATCTCATTCCTAGTCTTATTCAGCAAGGCAAGTCTGAAATTAAGATACAAAAAAATAGATGCTTTTTACTTCCAAGATGGTTATACCAGCTTCAAATAAAAGATACCCACTAACTGGAAGGTTGGTTTCCCATTGATCAGTTCTTGCCATGTGTATTGTGCTCCTGTTGTTGTGCTCTAGCAGACACCTACAAAATATTTATAGTTGAGAAGGCCAAGATGGCAGACGCATGCTGACCAGGCTCCTCGCCTGGTGCATACCAGTCAGAGTACTTCACAGTGCTTTATAAATTGACCTTTTTTTATTCTTTCCTTATGCCATGGAAACATAAGGCCAAGCAGCGCAATCTTGCACCAAAGACACCACCTGTTTCAGGGCAGTTGTACGCATTCTTTCAGCCCTCCAGTGCAGCTTGTTCTCAGACGGGCTTGCTGGAGTCTTGGGGGGGGGGGGGGGCAGGGGGAAGAAGGTGGCTCGATGCATCTCTGAGCTGGATGTTACACTCAGTCCAGGGAAGCAGTCTGCCCCAGCACAGCCCTCTGTTCCTGGCACCAAGTCATCAGAGGCAGTGGAGCACTTGTCTTGTGCTGCCCCTGCTGTTGCGCTGGCTAGAGGAGGAGGAGTCTGCCAAAATGTTTGGAACAGCACCGATGGCTACAACGGCTGCTGGGGGTCCAGTGAAAGGAGGAGCTAAGTGTTGGCTTTCTCCCCATTAAGTCATCTTATTTATTTACAGTATTTTATTTATTTAACTTGCTTCTATACCACGCTCTTTAGTATCAGTGCGGTTTACATAAAACATATTTTGTGCAGTGTAGGCAACCTACACTGGACATACAGTAAACAGGGGATTATGTACAGGTTTTAAACGGTAAACTAAACAAAATCACTCTGAAATATGATATGGAACATCTCTAATATTTACATACTGGCTCTGCTATTTACATACTGGGTCTGCTATGCTCATGGGGTCGATCGGGGGAGAGTATTCCTACTTGTGGGCTGGGCTGGGTTCAGTATCTACGGGGTGGCTGCTTGGGGGGTGTCTGCCTGGTCCCACAGGTGTCGCTGACTGTGGAAGGTCGTCAGTCAGGTTAGTGTAGTACTGAAGGAACAGGTGGTGCTTCAATGCCTTCCTAAACTGGGAGAGGTCACTAATAGCCCTAATGGCAGGAGGTAGGGCTTTCCAGCTAGCAGGTGCATAAAGCGCGAATGCTCTGTTCCTTGTTGCTTGCGAGCATTTCTTGAGTGCCCTTGGGAGTTTCAGGGAATTAATAGTAGCTGATCTCCTTGCTCTGTTAATGGGGGTGTTCTGAATGAGATCTGTAAGTGAAGTGGAAGAGCATTTATTGATGGCTTTGTGGGTCAGCATCAGCACCTTGAATGAAATCCTACACTGGACTGGGAGCCAGTGCAGATTTTTCAGGATTGGGGTTATGTGTTCCCTCCTAGATGCCCCGTGCAGGATTCTTGCAGCCGTGTTCATTGCTAGTTGCAAGGGATTCAGCGTGTTTTTTGGGAGACAGTGTAGTATGGCATTCACGTAGTCAAAGTGCAGGAAAGTCAAAGTCACTGCTTATGCCTTCTGGAGGTGTTTCTTTCAGGTTTTCTTTGGTGAGACCTACCCACTTTAATTTTGAGACTCTTTGGGATGGACTGAGTGCCCTGGAAGCCTCTGTCTTCTCAAATTTTCCACTATTCAAGGTACTCTGACTGGTACACACCAGGCTCTGGAGCAGAAGCAGTAGGTGGCCCAAATCTCTTCACGTGTAACCCAGATTGAAACTAAGTGCTGAGATTTAACAGGACTTATAGGTACTATGTTTAAAGACTTTTCTAGTGTCCATGCAAAAATTGAGTCTTTGGAGAATTCTATTCGGAAGAGGAATTTACATTTGTTGAATTTTCCTTGTGTGCTACTATATCTCCAAAGCAGCTGTTTAACTCGTATCCCACCTGAATGTTGAAAATTCCATCAGAATCTTTGCCTCCGTTGGCAAGAATTTTCTACTTATCGGTGGCTAAACGTACAGATCCTGGGACATCATTTCCTAGGCACCAGCTTTCCTTTGACTCTTTGGACCTCAGTTTTTGGAGAGTTCAACTATGTATACTGTTCCTAGGGCCACTCTCCTGGTCATAGTTGCTTTGGAAGCGGATCGTGACTGGTTATTGAAATTATACTTTAAGGCAGGGCCGTATCGAGCCAGCATAGTGTCCTGTGCAACTTGCACATTGGGTGTGTGCACCCCCATATCTCCATCCGGCCACTGCCTGCTCCTGTCGCCACAGTCTGTTTTCTCTATGGCGGCAGCAGGGCAAGAGCAAGCAGCTGAAATGCACCCCCTAAGCCTTTGTGCCCTGTGCAGCCGTACCACTCGCACAAGGCTAGGTATGATACTGCTTTAAAGGCAAGAGATGAGACTTTTATGGGCACTTGGATCAGGCTGTTTCCTGATGTCTCGAAAACTACTCGGAAGCGTGGGGGGGGGGGGGGGTGGAGGACTGTTCTTCTTGAGGTACCCATGTAAATGCTTAATTAAACTTCAGGGGGTCAAATATACCTTCCTTGAGCCTAGTCATTTGACTCAGTTTCTAGCTGCTAAAAGTTTAGAGCTTCCACCACAGCCCATAGAGTCGCTGAGTTCTGCTTCATGAAGGAATGTAGCAGATAGACCATTTAATTGTTATGTTGTACCAGTTTAGTGTCTCTCATTTTCTCTATACCTGAGATGGTACTTTCCTTTAATTTTCATTTGGCCCTTCCCTTTATTGTGGGCTAGTGAATAATTCTTGATAAAGCAGTTACTTACCTGTAACAGGTGATCTCTGGGAACAGCAGGAATAAGTCTTCACATATGGGTACGTCGGTACCGACGGAGCCTGCGTGGGAACGCTCCCCAGCTTCCCAAAAAGGAAAGCTTTTGGGAGCATCCCACAGTGCCTGCGCGCTGCCTTCCCTAACCGCCTCTCTCCAGTTCGAGTTTTAAAGCTGAGACAAAGAGAGAGAGGAAAGGAAAGATAGAGAGATACAACTCCTAGGGGAGGTGGGTGGGTTGTGAAGACCTATTCCTGCTGTTCCCAGAGATCACCTGTTACAGTAAGTAACTGTGCTATCTCCAGGAACAAGCAGGAATGAGTCTTCACATATGATGATGCCAGGGAGATCCCGGTGAAAAGCGGGATATAAATACAGTTAAATAAATAAATAAATCCCCAAGGTTGTGAGACCCTAAGAAGGGCTCTACCTCCTCCCATGGATCTCAGGCATCCAACGAGGGATGTAGGGTAGGAGTTGATTAAGTATGGAACAGGTGTTTGAGAACAGCCTGACCAAACAAGGCATCCCGGCGGGAGTCCTTGTCCAAACAGTAATGGGCTGTGAAGGTATGAACCGAGGCCCAGGTGGCTGCTCGACAGATCTGGTCGATAGACACAGAATTTAGATGAGCCATAGAGGTGGCCATGGCCCTCACATTATGAGCTGTGACATGGCCCTCTAGAGAAAGGTTCTTACTCTGGTAGGCGAAAGAAATACACTGAGCAATCCAATTGGACAGTGTCCTCTTAGAGACTGGAAGTCCTAAATGAGAGGGATCAAAAGCAACAAAGAGTTGAGAAGACTTTCTATGTTACTGTGTCCTTTGTAAGTAAAAAGCAAGAGCTCTCTTACAATCCAGGGTATGAAGATTCCTCTCTGCACTTGATGCATGAGGACCTGGAAAAAAGACAGGTAAATACACCTCTTGATTAAGAAGAAAAGGTGAGACCACTTTAGGCATAAAGTGTGGATTGGTCCTAAGGACTACCTTATCATGATGGAACTTTGTATAAGGTGGATTAGCCACTAAGGCCTGCAGTTCACTAATGCGGCGAGCTGAGGTGACTGCAATAAGAAAGATAACCTTCCAGGAAAGAAATTTCAAGGAGGTAGTGGCTAAGGGTTCAAAGGGTGGCTTCATGAACTGACCAAGAACCAGATTCAAGTCCCATTCCACTGGAGGTGGTCTAATGGGAGGTTTAGTTAAAAGAAGGCCTCTCATGAATCTTGCAATAAGCGGATGAGAGGAGACAGGTTGTCCATTGAGAGGCTTGAGGGATGCTGCAATAGCACTCAAATGGACCCTTACTGAATTCGTCTTGAGGCCTGCATGGGAAAGATGCAGGAGATACTCCAGTAAAGAATTCAAAGGTATTGCTAGAGGGTTAATACCCTTCTCAGCACACCAAATGGTAAACCTTTTCCATTTAAAAGCATAGGAACGTCTAGTAGAAGGCTTTCTGGAAGCATGAAGGATATCCCTTACTTGCTGAGAAAGATGCCAATCTTGAAGGTCTAAGCCTTCAGCAACCAGGCTCCGAGGTGAAGAGACTGGGGATTTGGGTGCCACAACGTTCCCTCCTCCTGGGACAGAAGGTCTGGAGCAGATCCCAAGTCCAGGGAGGGAGCTTGAGAGGGATGCAGAAGTAGAGGGTACCACACTTGGCGTGGCCAACGCGGAGCTATGAGAATCATAGTCCCTTGATCTCTCTGAAGCTTGAACAGGGTCTTGGGAATTAGGGGAATGGGTGGAAAGGCGTACAGGAAGTCTTGACCCCAATGAAGGAGGAAGGCATCCCTGGCCTGAACTCCCTGACACGGAATTCTGGAACAGAATCGGGGAAGTTTGGCATTCCACGGACTTGCAAAGAGGTCTGTGTCTGGGTTTCCCAAATTCGAAAGATTCTATCTGGTCCATATGAAGGGACTATTCGTGTGGAAGCAGAACTCGACTGAGTCTGTCTGCCCAAGAGTTTTGAACTCCTGGAAGGTATACTGCCAGAAGATGAATTTGATGCTCTCTGGCGAAGGCCCACAATCTCAGAGCTTCGTTGCAAAGCGACAGAGAGCCAGTTCCTCCCTGCTTGTTCACATAGAACAAGGCTACTTGGTTGTCCGTGTGAATGAGGACCGTCTTGTAGCTGAGCAGGGTATAGAAGACTCAGAGCCAAGAAGATTGCTCTGAGCTCTAAGAAGTTGATATGTAGGGAGGTCTCCTGTGGAGACCAAATGCCTTGGGTGGAGAGGTCTTGAAGATGAGCTCCCCAACCCTTTGGAGAGGCATCTGTTGTAAGGATTGCTTGGGGTAACAATTGCTGGAAGGGGGACCCCAGCAACAGATTTTGAGTGGACTTCCACCACTGGAGAGACCAAAAGAGGCGCCTGGAGGTTGCTATTTTGTCTGACAGACTTCCAGATGCCTGGGTCCACTAGGTGGACAAAGTCCATTGAGCTGCCCTCATGTGAAGGCGAGCATAAGGGACCACATGCACTGTGGATGCCATGTGGCCTAGCAGTTGTAACATCTCTCGAGCAGTTAGGTGGGTTTTTAACTGGATCTGAGAGGCTAACTGCACTAAGCGTAGGCAACGGGCATGGGGAAGATAGGCCCTTGCAGTTTTGGTATCCAGCAAGGCCCCTATGAACTCTAGAGACTGAGTCGGGGTGAGTTGGGACTTTGGAATGTTTATAACCAGTCCCAGATACTGCAAGACACGCATTGTGCAGGCTAGGGAAGTCTGGGCCTCTGACTGGGATGGAGCTCGGATGAGCCAGTCGTCCAGATATGGGAATACGAATATCCCCAGAGTGCGTAGAAATGCAGCTATTACTGCCATGCATTTTGTGAACACTCTTGGAGCAGAGGCCAGACCAAAGGGAAGCACCCTGTATTGATAGTTCTTTCCCTGATAAAGGAACCAAAGGAACCTTCTGTGTGCTGGATGGATGAGTATATGGGTATACGCATCCTTGAGATCTAGAGAACAAAGCCAATCCTGACTCTGAAGGAATAGAAGGAGAGTACCCAGAGAAATCATCTTGAATTTCTCCTTGCATAGGAATTTGTTCAATTCTCTGAGATCTAATATGGGTCTGTAACCCCCAGTTTTCTTTGGAATTAGAAAGTAGGGGGAGTAGAACCCTGAGCCCTGTTGAAGAAGAGGTACTTCTTCTATTGCCCCTTGGACAAGAAGGGTGGAAATCTCTTGACCCAGGTCGAGGAGAGATGTTGGAGAATTGAACTGTCTCACCATGGTGTGTGGAGGAAGGTTTAAGAAATGAAGTTTGTACCCTTCCCTTATGATGGAAAGGGTCCACTGCTATGCTGTGATTTGCTCCCATCTGGGAGCAAAGTGAGCTAACCTTCCTGGAATGGTGAGAGGCTCTGGTTCTTTTAGAGCCAGAAAGGCTAAGTTCTCTAGGTGCAAGTCAAAGGCTCTGAGGAGGCTGAGGCTGTTGGGCTACAGTAGGCCTTGCAGCCTTAGATTTGGCCTGTTTAGGTTGTTGATGCTTTGCAGCAAAACGACCTGAAGAAGATGTCTGCTGACCATAAGCAGGATAATATCTTCCCTTCTTGGGAAAATATGTCTTTTTGAACAACTTCTTCTGGACAGGATTAGAGGTAGACTTTGAAAGCCTATCCAAAGCAGAATTTTCTGCATCCATCTTGAGTGGCCTTTGCTTGCCAATCTTTGCCAAACAGGTTCTCACCTGTACAAGGAAGATTTCCTAATCCATCTTGGACCCAGGGTTCCAAATCAGAAGCTTGTAACCAAGCAATTCTGCGTGCACCTATGGCAATGGCCGAGGCTCTGCTGGCTCCCTCAAAAGAGTCAAAGGCTGCACGGTTCGAAAATTTGGAAACATCCTGGGCATGCTTAAGCCAGGTAAGAAAGTCTTCCCTTTTATCTTCTGGAAGAAAAGGGAGGAAAGTTTGCAGATGATCTGTAACTTCCTTCAGAAACATCCCCATATAGAGACTATAGGAGTTGATTCTGGCAACAAGCATACTGGCTTGAAATATTTTCCTGCCAAATGCATCTAAGGTTCTACATTCTCTTCCTGGAGGAGTAGATGAGTGCCTCTTTGCACTCTAACTTTTTCATAGCAGACTCCACCACAATAGAATGGTGAGGAAGCTGAGTTTTATGAAATCCAGGACAAGGAGGGACACGATACATGATATCCAACCTACGAGAATGAGAAGAGATGGTGAGAGGAGTCTCCCATATGCCTATCATGTGGTCATAAAGGATCTCATGAACTGGCAAAGTGGCTGCTTCTTTAGGAGCCTTGGGATATTGCAAAATATCCAATTTTTTGGCTCTAGGCTCTGTCTCAGGGGCTACTGAGATAGAAAGTCCCTTGGCCACTTCCCCTTATGAAGTCTTGAAAAGACAAGTCTTCTGGAGGGGACATTCTTCTTTTCGGAGAAGGCGGCTCCTGAGGAAGAAGTACTGATGCTTCGACAGAGGCCTCCGATGCATCAGAGTCTTCGGAGGAATCGAAGTATCGCCTGTCTGGATGCTCTTGTAAAGCCCGATACGCATACCGAGTGGTATCGACATCGGGAGTCATCGGTACCGGCTTGGTACCGATAGGCATCATCGGAAAGGGTACCGCTGCAGTCGACACCGAAGCCGATGCAACCGGTACCAGCACCGGAACCGATATCGGAGCCGGTACCAACAACGGAGCTTGTTGCGGTACCAGCGGCGTCGCAGCTTGTATGAATGCCGTTATGACACGCTGCATGGTCAGAACATTCTGATCCATTGACGCCATGAATGTCTGGAGGTCGGTACCGGCGTATTCCACCGGTACCCCAGAACATTGCAACAGGTGATCGGTCGAGGCCGGGCCATTGATGTCAACCTGTCACCCCATAGGAGGAGCTTTGGAAGCCGGAGCTTCCCGCCGGGGTACTTTTGCCGGTGCAGGATCCTCGAGGGCAAGCCCGGAGGCATCTCGATGCTTAGAGGGAGATCTACCCTTCGAGGACCGGCTGGACTTATGTTTGGTTACCTGAGATCCATAGGAGGAAGAAGCAGCCCTGGAAGACGTCGATGCCACCGAAGCTGCATCAGAGGGAAACAGTGTACTGAGCTTGGCTGCTCGGTTCTGAAAATCTCTTTTAGACATCATGGAGCAGGACGGACAATCCGTGATGGAATGGTCAGGACCCAAACATTTAAGACACCAGTCATGGGTGTCGGTAACAGATGGTACCGCTGCACTTAGTGCATTTTTTAAACCCGGAGGCGGGCTTTTCCATGAGGAATTTTCTGTTAGGCCTAAGGCCCAATGAAGAAAAAATACACTAAAGTGGAACGGAAGTATTTTTTTTTTTAAGAAAAAGAAAGAAAAGACCGGCGGTACCGGTCCGACGTCGAAGAAGGCAGATGCGCGACCAAAGAAATAAAGAACTTCTTCAGCGGTGACAGGAACACGACCTGCTGGCTCCACGGAAAAGAAGAACTGGAGAGAGGCGGTTAGGAAAGGCGGGAAGGCAGCGCGCAGGCGCTGTGGGATGCTCCCAAAAGCTTTCCTTTTTGGGAAGCTGGGGAGCGTTCCCGCGCAGGCTCCGTCGGTACCGACGTACCCATATGTGAAGACTCATTCCTGCTTGTTCCTGGAGATTATGTATTTTCTGCCACTGGTCTGTGGCTATCCTTTTCTTTAAATGTATAATCTTATCTGTAGCAAGTGCATTTCTTGTGTTTATAATGAAAACTGCATAAGTAAAAAACTTAAAAAAATTATTTGTAGTGACCCCAGCTTCCATTCCTCTGCCCCAAGCTGATGCAGACACTTGCTCTCTTTCTCTCTTCCCTTTCCCCTCGAGGGTACTTTCTCTCACCCATCCCTTTCCTATCTCTAAGTAACTCTCTACCTCTTTCCTCCTCCTCCCCTCCATGGTTTACCTGCTCTAGAGGCCCTCCTGCTGCCCTAGACTATTTGACTCAAATGCTGTCATGGTTCTCCAACTCCCCCCCCCCCCCGTCAGATCACAGCTCACTAGGTTCTAGAGGCCCTCCTGCTCCCGCGGTGGTGCCCTTCCTCTCCATCGCTCTCAACTGCAGCAGGGTGGAGATCGCCACACACAGAACAGGGTCTTGTGCAGGAAACACTCCCAGGCAAGTGCAGAGCCGGGCCTGCAAGCATGCTCAAAACTCAGACGCCAATTTCATTCATCACAAGATCAGCATCAAAAGGCAGACTTGCCTGCAAGTTTTGAGCATGTTTACAATGCAGGCAGAGGGCAGAATACATAACGGCAGCACAAGCAGCAGGTCTTTCTCTGAAGTACACGGCAGGAGGTGCAATGTGCATGATTGCATCAGATACTATGCACAGCTGCGTATGTGCTCATCTGTAAAAAGCCTATCTGCTTCCTGCAGTCTCAACTACATACTGTGCCACAGGAGTGAAGCGCACTGCTAGGGGATCTCTGCTGTGACAGCTGTAGGGCATGACTGGGGCTGTACCATTGAGAGACTCCGGTCTGCAGGCTAGATAACGAGGCTCATGGTGGTGGTGGGGAGAACAGTCCACAGGCTTTATGTTGACACACCAGTGTAGAATGTCTGAAAATTGCCTCCTGAATATGTAACAGTATCATGTTGTGATACCTTCTGATAAGAAAACAAAGTTACTCACCTGTAGTAGGTGTTCTCTGTGGACAGCAGGATAAGTCCTCATGTATGGGTGACATCATCAATGGAGCCCCACTTGGGAATCTTCTCAGCTACTCCTAGAAGCACCTGTTCCTACCTGCCACTCTGCCTTAGACCTCAGTTACATAGTTTAACCAAACAACTCCAAGGGGAGGAGGGTGGGTTGTGAGGACTTATTCTGCTGTCCACAGAGAACACCTACTACAGGTAGTAACTTAGCTTACTCCATGGACAAGCAGGATAAATCCTCATTTATAGGATTCCCCAGCTACAGGCTTAAAGGAAACAAGCTGACAAAAACTGTTTTTGATAGCCACAGGCCTTTTCAGCTTATTTCATATTTATTACAAATATTGTTTTTAAAGAGGCAGCCTGAACAGAACAAAAGGGCCTGGGTGGGAGTGGAGCTGGATTTTAAACATCGGACAGATTATGAAGTACACAGCAACTGAAACTGCTGTTGAGTTGGGAGTCCCTTTCTAAACAGTTATGAGATACGAATGTGTGGACCAAGATCCAGGTCATGGCTCTGAAGATCTCTTCCCATGGAGGCCAACCTTTACACAAAAGTGGAAGTAAGGATGAGGTTGAGAACTACAGACCTGTTAGTCTGACCGCTGTGGCGAGTACATTAATGGAAACGCTGCTAAAACAAAGGATAGTGAGGTTTCTGGAGTCCAATGGATTGCAGATCTGAGGCAGCATGGGTATACTAGATGCAGGTCTTGTCAGACAAATCTGATTGATTTATTTGACTAGGTGACCAGAGAGTTAGACTCAGGAAGAACTCTAGATGTGGTATACTTGGATTTCAGTAAAGCCTTTGACACTGTTCCGCACAGGCGAATTATAAATAAATTAAGCACACTAGGGGATGCACCCTAAAATGACTGACTAGGTTAGATACTGGTTGAGTAGGAGGCGACAGAGGGTACAGGTAAATGGAGCTCACTCTGAAGAGAAGGATGGTACCAGTGGTGTGCCACAGGACTCTGTCCTTGGGCCAAATCTTTTCAACATTTTTGTTAGTGATATTGCGGAAGAGCTATTGGGTAAGGTTTTCCTCTGCAGATACTAAAATCTGCAATACAGTTTACACCCAGGAAGGAGAAGATAACATGAGGAGGGATCTAGCTAAGCTTGAAGAATGGCCAAGAATTTGGCAGCTGAGATTTAATGCTAAAAAATGCAGGGTCATGCATTTGGGCTGCAAAAATCCAAGGAAGTGATACAGTATAAGGGGTGAAGTACTTCTGTCCATGAAAGAAGAGCGGGACAAGGACGTGATTGTTTCTGATGATCTTAAAGTGGCTAAACAGGTAGAAAAGGTGATGGCAAAAGCCAGAAGATGCTTGGGTGCATAGAGAGAGGAATAGCTAGCAGAAAAGTCTTTGGTGAGACCGCAGTGGAGTACTGTGTGCAATTCTGGAGAACACACCTTCAAAAGGATATAAACAGGATGGTGGCTACAGGAAATAGAGGGTGGCTACCAAAATGATCAGTGGTCTTCATTATAAATCCAGGGCCGGCCCAGCCACTGGGCGAATCTAGGTGGTCGCCTAGGGCAGCAGGCTTCTGTGGTCGGCCTGGCACACATAGCCTGCTGTCCCCTCATGCTGAGCCGTGCCGCCGCCCCTCCGCTACTGCTGATTCCAGCAGCGGGCTCGGGCCAGCAGGCCATGTGCTTTGGCATATATAGCTTGCTGCTTCTAACCCCTCTGAGGTTGTGTTGGAGGGGTCAGAAGCAGGCCATTTATTTATTTAACACTTCTTTTATACCGCGCTATTACAATCAGTGCGGTGTACATTGAACAAGAACATACTACAATGTATACAAGTAACATTGAGTTTTACATTGAACAGGGAACTTCAACAATAGGACAACCGGGGAAACTATGTACAGAATAACTTAATGATATATACAGTAATATAAAACTCGTTTGGATGTTGCAAAGTGGTTCACTAATAGGACTAGAGAGAAGGTTGATCAACTAGCCCTTTTCGGGTTGTATTGAGGTGTTAGTTTTGTTAATGTCTAGGTTGACTTCCGGGTAGCATTTTGTGAACAAGTGGTATTTCAATGCTTTTCTGAATATGATTAGGTTTTTGATAGCACGGATTTTGTGAGGTAGCGCATTCCAGTTTAGAGGTGCAAATAAGGAGAAGGCCCTGTTGGAGGTGGCCTTAGTGCACTTCGTTATTATTTTTGGGACAATTAAGGTGTTCATTGATGTGGTTCTCCTTTTTCTGTTTTCCAGGGTGCCATGGATAAGCTTGCTGATTGGCGTAGGGGGGCAGTTATTTAGTGCCTTGAAAGTAAGGACTAAAGACTTATACTGGATTCTGGCATGTAATGGTAACCAATTCAGTTCTTTCATGATGGGTGTTATATGGTCAGATCTTGATGAGCCGGAGAGGACTCTGGCGGCTGTATTCATGGCTAGGCGGAGCGGATTTAAAGTTGACTGAGGGAGGCCATGAAGGATGATGTTGGCAAAATCCAGGTGTGGGAGGACTAATGCCTGGAAGGTTGTTCGGAAGTCTGTGGGATCTAGTAGGGAGCGGAGGTGACGTAGCGATTTGATCTTATAATATATAGTTTTTGTGAAGTTCTTGACATGCGTTGTCATGTCCAAGTGCTGATCCAATGTGATGCCGAGGTAACGGATGGTAGCTTTTGATTTCAACTCTATGTTGTTGACGAGTAGTGATGGAGGAGGTATGAACTTACGGTTCCTTGTGACAAAAAGAACGTCAGTTTTGTTGTGGTTAATCCGAAGGTTTTGTGATAGCAACCATTCGGCTACAGCTTCAAAACAGTTGATTATTGGGGAGAATACTGGATGTTCAATTGTGAACGGCATATATAGGCGGATGTCATCTGCGTAAGTGAGACATTGTACATTAAAGGATCTGATCAAGTCACATATCGGCTGCATGTAGATGTTAAACATTAGTGCCGATAAGGACGATCCTTGGGGTACTCCCTGTGATTGCAGGAATGGTTCTGAGGAAGCGTGACCTGTTTTTACTTGTTGCCACCTGTTAGATAGGTATGATTTACACCACTCGAGTGCTGTGCTTTGAATCCCCTTATCTTTCAAGCGTTGTAGGAGTATGTCATGACTCACAGAGTCGAAAGCGGCGGAGATGTCCAGGAAGATGAGGACGAACCCCTGTTGTATGTTATTTATTCCTGTTACCAGAACATTGAATAGGGTTGTAAGGACTGTGTCAACTCCATGTGCTTCCCTGAAGCCATGTTGAGATGGATCTAGTGGTGCTTCAGTGTCAATATGATGTTGGATTTGTTGTTGGGCGGCCTTCTCAATGATTTTTGCGAGCTGTGGTATGCTCGAGATAGGCCTGAAGGAATCAACCTTGGATGGGTCCAGTCTATTATTCTTCAGTAGGGGCTTGATGGAAGTGTGTTTTAGACTCTGCGGGAATGAACCTGTTGAGAAAGACTGGTTCAGTATTTTGCTCAATATTTGACTGAGGTCATGTCGCATGTCCTTGATCCAGCTGGCTGGACATGGGTCATTAGGAGCTGTACTGGGGTTGATTGAGGCAATAATGTTCACAACCTCTCTATTTGATACAGTGGAGAAGTTGTGTAGTGGCATTGCATGGGATGCCTTAGGTGAAGTGGAGGTGTTATTGACATTTATGTCTGTGTTGGTTTTAATCATCTTTGATTGCAGGTAGTTTGCGTAGTCCTGCGGCTGAGGCATAGGGGGTTGTGCTGAGACCGGTTCACCTGTTATGGACTTTACTATGCTGAACAATGCGTGTGGTTTGTTGATGGAGCGTTTTATTAAGCCTGTGTGGTAGGTTTTCCTGCTCTGTGATATATTTTCTCGGTGGGTAGTTAGGTATGAGCTGTATGCTACCAGCGCCTCAGGAGAGTGAGTTCGTCGCCACTGTCGCTCAAGTTTGCGTAGATGGTGGAGAGATGTACGAAGGTCTGTGGAGAACCATGGAGTATGTTCACGTTTTCGAATTCTCTTTTCGGTGAGTGATGGGCAGGAGGCAGCTCTCAGGTTTTCATCCCATTTGGATATGAGATCATCTAAGTCCATGGTTGTGTTGGCCATGAGGGGTCTGAGATTCTCTAGGACTATGCTCTGGTTGAGTGGTCTAAAGCGGGTTGTGTGGGATCCAGATGTGTTAGAAGACTTTCGGCTTTTGTGGGATGTATTAATGGGTATATTGAAACTGAGAAGACTGTGGTCAGACCAGGGTACTGGTATTACAGATAGTGCAAGAGTTAGGGGTATTGTGGAGGTGGAGATAGGTGCGAAAATGAGGTCTAGTTTGCCACCTTTAGTGTGGGTGGGGGAATCGACATGCTGTTCCAAAGCGCATGGGCTGCCACTGCCGCCAAGCTGTCTCCCTGACCCTGCCGCCAGAATCAGCAGCAGCATGGCTCAGCACAGGGAAGGATGGCATGCCAGGTTTCTGCCTAGGGCGACAAACCTTTGAGCCAGCCCTGTATAAACCATATGGAGGACAAAGATTTCAATATATGTATTTTAGAGGAAAGGCAGGATAGAGGAGATATGATAAATAAGTTTAAATACCTCAGTAGCATAAATGCACAGGAGGAGAGCCTCTTTCAGTATGGCTAGCTGACTGTATCCCTTTCATCTTTCTTTCAATTGAAAGTGTGTGTTTGTTCATGATAACCCCCATTCTCCTAGGACAAGCAGGATGAGTCAGCCACACGTGGTGTCGTCATCCGACGGCGCCAAGACGGAAGTACTCTCCATAGCTCAGAAGGGCTTTCGCCCTTCTGAGCATGAGCCAACTGGCCCCACCCCCCGGCCCGCCCTTAGCTAGCCAGTTTCAGTTCTTCCGCCTTGCCAGCAAGACGGACCTCTTTACTCTCCAACTGAAATTACACAATTCTGAAGAAAAAGAGGATCCCCTCTACACGATTTCTTTCTAGATCGCTACAAAGGTCGGTCTATCGGTCTGTCTGTCTATCTATCTATCTATCTCTCTATCTCTATCTCTATCTCTATATCTATATCTATATATCTATATCTATATATCTATATCTATATCTATATATCTATATATCTATCTATATATCTATCTATATATCTCTCTCTATCTATATATCTATATATATATATCTGAGTTCCCGAATTAAAGAAGAGATCCAGGATGAGCAACGATACAAGAAATACCTGGGAAAGAAGCCCGGCAGCCCAGGACGTGCCTAATAAGGCCTCCGTCCCCGGCCAGCCTTCTGATCTAACTCCTACCTCTTTCTCCAGCGGCAGAAACAAAGGATCCGGAGGAATGGGCTTTCAAAAGAGGATCCCAGTCAGGCAGTAGCCTTGTGGCAGCCCGGGATGCGCCTAGGAAAGCCTCCGTCCCCGGCCAGACTCCCTCTGCTCCTCTGTCGATCCGTGAACCTTCCTTGCACGTGTGGCCTATTGGAAAGAAGCTCCCAGTAAGGCGGTAGCATGTGGCAATCCAGGACGTGCCCAAGAAGGCCTCCGTCCCTGGCCTGCCTTCCTCTTCTCCTCCGTCTATCCGGTAAGCCATCCTTAGATGTGCTGACTATGGGGCGGCCATCTTGCCGCCGTGCTGCCATATCCTGGAGGTAAGGTCAGCAACTCTACTTCTACGCCATTGGCAGTGTCAAACTCCGCCCTGTGATGCCATTGGTGGATGCCAAACTCTGCCCTGTGATGCCATTGGCTGACATCATTGACTGTGCTGCCCCCCCTACAGGCCCCTCCGCTGAAGCCTGCAGCCTGTCTCCACCCTCTTGTGAATGGTCTGGCCCCTGCTGCTTCTTTGGCGCCGACAGGGAGAGCCTCCACGACCTGCACACATTAAGCCAGTGCATCGGTGCTAGCCGTGCCTCGGCGCAGAGGCACCTTCTTGGATTGTGCCAGATGAGTGAGGTGTCACTTCCTGAGAATGGAGCTGTGCACAACAGGAACAGCATTGCAACTCCCTCAGAAGCGGCCTCCGCTCTTCTCCGGGAGGGGGATCGCGTTGATGTAAGTCCCGCTACTCCTCACAGCGCCGGGCCGGCCACTCAGACCGAATACAGCTGCAGCGCCATCGGTTGAATCCTCCTGCCCGGACCTGTCCTGATCCTCCGATGCCCATGCTGCTTCTCCTCACAGCGCCGGGCCGGCCGCACATCTAGGATCTGCCTTGTGGCGCCGGGATCTGTGTCAGTCGGAGTAATGGAATGATTGACAGTGGCGCGGATGGGAAGCCTGCCAACCGAGGAGGAGCCTACCGGCCAAAGATAAGGCTGCCCGGGCGAAAATAAACCTGTTGGTGCACAGTGGATTCCCTCCACCCCTCCTCATAGCGCCGGGACCTCCGTAGACTGCTCATTGCTCACAACAGTAACAGCAGCGCCATTGGGCCATTGCCCCAAACATGGGTTCAGAGGTGAACTCCGCCCCGCAGTGCCATTGGCCGAGGACAAACTCTGCCCACCAGAGCAGTGCTGGAGGCAAAAGTGAAGACTCCCCGATCATCTGCTCCGATGGTGGTAGTGTCTATACAGGTGTCAGGCAGCTGTGTCTTCTGTCGTGCGCCCTCCGGTTACATGGGAACTACAGCCTCTCCTGAGTCCCTGACGCGAGGCATGGCTTCGGCAACCCCACTGTGTGGACGGGGAAGCAGCATAAGGTCACTGACACTATTCAGCTCCCTGGGTCACAGCTCTTTCTTCAAAATGCCATCAGTGCGCCATGCAGTCATCACCTCCTAGGCAAGCCTCAGCCTGGGGCTGCTAGAATGGGTCAGCCACCATGCACAAATTTGGTCAGGCACTATCCTTTTGCGCAGCTGATTCCTTCCTGGCTATATGCCATCATATACTACGTTTATGGTTTAT
This sequence comes from Ichthyophis bannanicus, assembly GCA_033557465.1. Lineage (NCBI taxonomy): Eukaryota > Metazoa > Chordata > Amphibia > Gymnophiona > Ichthyophiidae > Ichthyophis > Ichthyophis bannanicus. The sequence continues at coordinate 1,851,794,024 of CM066032.1, read as the reverse complement.
TCACTTAATATACCGCTAAACGCAAGGAACATCATAGCGGTTTACAGAGTTCAAATTACAATTACGTTATGTCCTGGAAGACAGCCTTGTTCACTTCAAGGACACGATGGCCTCCGTGTAAGCGTGTCATCCATCTCCTGGCTTATGGCTCCAGCCAGTAGGGTTCCTTACTACCTCTGCACTCGCAAGGAAGTAAGAAGAGCTACGATCTCTGCGCCTCGCAGAGAAGTAAGAAGAGCTATGGCCGGTTAAAATATCACACATGGGCTATTCGCCTACCCAGTCAAGCTTCTGTGTCCTCCAAGACTTGGCAATCTACACCCATTCTCGGGGCAACAGCTGCTCCTCAAGCTTGGCTATCCAGCTGCATCCAGGAAAGTGAAACATATCATTCTCATCTGCTAGGACGCAGATGTAGTTCTCATATCCCAATAGTCAACACATTGATATACAGAGGAAAATAACCCTCTGGTTAGTGTATGAGCTTCAGGAACCAGGGAATAAATCAATTTCCCTTGCAGGTCAATAGTCAACAAGGCAGCCCGGGGCAAGGGTTGGGGTTGCTCGCTTGTCCCCCAGACAGGTGCATATGCCGTGCACCTACACCCACAGGTAATGAGAGGCTGTCCAAGGAACAGGTACCACTCAAAAAAAATAAAATAAAATAAATAAAAAATAAAATATTAAGTTCATGGACGGTCAGAAGGTCTATGCTGCATACCTGCCCAGTGATAGCTGAGAACTCCGTTAAATGATATGGGACATCGGTGCCTCACCAAATTTCGAGAATGAGCCTACCTCTGCCTGGCCTTCATTGATGGCCAGGACAACTCTGCCTGGCCATCGTGGGTGGCCAAGGCAGCAACCCGGTAAACCTACCTGTCCCCCTGGGCTCCCTGGTAAACCTCTAGAGGCCTCCCTGGTAAACCACCAGAGGCCTCACAATGGCTAGGGGATGGCTGCAGTGAACATCACCACCGCACGAGGTAATCCTCCCGCAACACTGGAGGAACACCATTCACTGTCATCATGACACATGGAGCCTTTCCGAGCCTGTCGCATCCACAGGTGCGGATCCCTATTGCGGATCTCAGAAAACAGGTCCCATCATTACCTAAATATCAAGGACCATCAGGTGAACCTGCATCATGCCAATTACAGAACAATGCCTGTGGCAGACCCAAGATCCACAGCTCCCAGCTGCGCTCCGTCTCACAGAACATGAGAAACAGGCTTCACCTGCCCTCCAGAAACAGGGGCAACAAGCTAACACCAGGATATCCCCGCAAAGAGAATCCTGCACAAGACAGACCCTCGCAGAGAGAACCCTGCACAAGACAGTCCCTGAGGTCTGTGACACTAATTCTACATGACTGTGGCACTGAAAGCCGACTTACTATGGACAGGAGTGCAAGGGGTCATATTCTAGTTCCATCGGGGATCAACAACTGGGGCCCTTCCCTGGGTCAACCCAGAAACAGCTCTCACACAGCGGAGAGGCCATAGGAACAAGTTCACAGATTCATACCTGGCGGCTGGTCTGGTTAAGGTTTCCAGCGCACAGCCAAAGCGCCACAACAGCTCCGCACTCTAGATCCGTAGTCAACAAGACATCCATTGTCCCGTGGCCCGCACACTAAAGGGAACAGGTCCCCACTCCCCTGCAAGAGGACTCAAGACCCTGACTTATCTGACTTCACTTGAAAGTCATACACACACACCCATCAAAAGGGCCCACGACGCGGTGCCCTCCCAAGGGGATTCATGGAGAGCTGCCATGCATACTCAGCTGCCAGACAAACCTGCAGGCACGAACTCTCAAACCTTCAGCGCCCTTTCCCCATCGCCGGGCCAACTGCATAGCGACCACGGTGTGTGTGAAGGGCAACTGCTTATTACCAGAGTCAAGCCCTTGCCAGGAGCAGTGCCATTTCCCTGAACATAGGGTAATGGGTCAAGAACAGGTGGCTACAGGTCCCCTGTATGCCTCCCGGACGATGAGTTGGGGGTGCATAATGAGTAACCCGAGAGCAAGCTCTCATGGACAAGGTATAGCTCGAGAGCCTAACCCGTTTGACAGGTGGCAATTCACCTGACCTCGTCGTCCTTTTCTTGTCATCCCCCTTTGACCATGCGGTACGAGAAATGAATCTAAGCCATGCATGTCCTACGATGCCTAGTAGCAACCAGCGAGGCGGTCGCAGCCTTGTTCACAGCTTCCTACGACCGCATCCAGCAGCCTCGCTGCTACCCTACTCGGTTGCTGATATGGTGAACGCCTCGAGGACGCCCCTGATGACAGCCACGCTGAGTCACTGTAGGCAGAACTGGGGTAGCCGACCCACAACGGGCGGCACTTGGGTAAACCGCCAGTAAGATTGGGGAATAACAGTCCAATCTGCTAGTCCTATGGCACCTTGGATAGCACTCCAAACTGCCAGCCATGATGACACACCAGCCACGCACACTACGCTACTACGCCACTACGCCCAAGCCACCCTCCCTGGCGGAGCAGTGGCTCCATACTCAGGATATCTTCACAGCCCAACGCAGCTGCAGGTACGGAACACGCACGTAACAGTGCACCAACAACAGGGGACACAACCCTTCATCGGAGGTCACCCCAGTAGGCCTGACCACCTGGTCTCCTTCAGATCTCGCATGCTTCTCCATCCCTCTAGGGGCCCCCAAGTGCTTCTCCGCCAGCCAGAGTCTGCCAAGGGCGCAAGCAAGGGCTCAAGCCATGCCAAGGGCAAACAAACTGTGGCCCGTACTCATAGCAGGGCCCCTGCTAACGTTGCAGGCAACACGGACAAACGCATCGCCTAGCAGTCTCAAGATCTAGCAAGCCATGCCAAGGGCAAACAAACTGTGGCCCGTGCTTATAGCAGGGCCCGGGTAATGCTGCAGGCAACACGGACAAACGCATCGCCTAGCAGTCTCAAGATATAGACTGCTACCGCCTGCCTGGTCACACTGCACCAGCCCAGCCGTTGTGGATCGATGCTTGATTGCATCACCATAACATGGATGCTGGGGCTACCTTGCTCACAATGAATACCTCAGCACTGACTTGTGGGACTCCATCTCTACTGCTGCATCTCTGCGGCGCATTGAGATCACACACCCTCACAATCACGCGGCTACACCTGCGTGCATTGGGTCTGCAAGCTGCTCATTCACTATTACCATGTGCACACACCTTCGCAAGCATGTGGCGACACTGCGTGCATTAGGGCTGCAAGCTGCACGTTCACTATCACCACGCGCTACATCTTTGTGCACTGCATTCCATGGGTGCACACCATCATCACGGCACGCTGCACGTGGTAGGTTTGCACCCGGTGGAATTCCAACACTACGGGTTGCTCTACACCTACAGCACTTCCAGCCCTGGTAATGTGTCTACGGACCTGACAAAGGGTCACGGACCTGACCTGGCCACCGGCCTCCCCCTTCCACCGCATCACTTGTCAGCTTGGGAGGCACCACGTGTGGCTGACTCATCCTGCTTGTCCTAGGAGAAAGCGGAGTTACTTACCTGTAACAGGGTTCTCCGAGGACAGCAGGATAAGTCAGCCACACATACCCGCCCACCTCCCCTGGAAAGGGGTCGGCACTACAACCTCTGCCGCCTCCTAGTGGCTAAGGCTCAGCTAGGTACGAACTGGCTAGCTAGGGGCGGGCCGGGGGGTGGGGCCAGTTGGTTCATGCTCAGAAGGGCGAAAGCCCTTCTGAGCTATGGAGAGTACTTCCGTCTCGGCGCCGTCGGATGACGACACCACGTGTGGCTGACTTATCCTGCTGTCCTCGGAGAACCCTGTTACAGGTAAGTAACTCCACTTTCTGTTGGGAGTCAAAAGAAATAAACAGCTGGATGGAATTTCTAAGGGCTTTAGTCTGCTCCAAACAGAAGGCCAAGGATCTCTTGCAGTCCAATGTATGCAGTGCACTTTCCCCTTTGTGAGCATGGAGTCTTGGGAAAAATGTTGGCAGAATGATTAACTGGTTAAGATGGAAATCAGACACCATCTCAGAAGGAATTTAGGATGAGTACATAGCTCCACCCTACTGTGAAAAAACTTAGTAGAGGATGGATTTCCTGCTAGAGCCTGGAGCTCATTAACTCTGTATGCTGAAGTAACCACCACCAATAAGGACTTTCCAGGTCAGAAACTTTAATCAAGTATTTAGTGGCTCATAGGGAGCTTTCATCAGCCACGTTTAAATCCCAACACACTGCAGATGGCTTTATAGGAGGTTTCAATAGAAGCAAACAAAGGCTGTAGAGAAATGGGCTTTCCTTCTACATGGCGATGGTAAGCTCCAGTTGTACTAAGGTGAACCCTTACAGAGTTGGTCTTGAAACCAAACTGCAAGTGCTGAGGATATTCAAGCAGTTTTTGTGTAGAACAAGAGAAGAGATCTAGGGCCTGTCCCTCACACCAGATGTCAAACATCTACCATTTGAAGATATAAGACCTCCTAGTGGAATCTTTCCTGGAAGCCAAGAGGACATCAACTATTCTAACTGGCAGGTTCAAAGAATTGAATTCTAGCCTCTCAACAGTCAAGCAATGAAGGCTAGGAGCTTGACACCAGGATGCAGATATCTCCCCTCATTCTGCAAAATTAAGACTGGAGAGTCACCCAGATGCATTAACGTTTCCATATTGACAAGTCTTGGAAAAGGGGAAACCAAGGTTGCCTGGGCCAAGAAGGTGCAATGAAAATCATGGTGCCTGTGCTGTGCTGGAATTTCAGGAGAGTGCTCACTATCAAAGGAATAGGCAAATACACATACAGAAGTCCCTCCTCCCATTGGCAGAGGAAAACATTCAAGGCTAGTTTGCCATGCAATCCTACTCTGGAGCAAAACGGAGGGACTTTCTTGTTTTAGGTAGCGGCAACGAGATCTATTGAGGGGGTACCCCACGCTCAAAAAATAGTCAGCACAACCTCCCTGTTCCGAGTCCATTCGTGAGGATGAAGAACTTGACTCGGTCCATCTGCCAAAGTATTATTCTGTCCCACTAGATATGGGGTTCTGAGCATTACCCCGTAAGAAATGGCAGAGTTCCAGTCTGATGGTCTCCCAACAGGAGATACAAGCTTGTTTCTCCCTGCTTGTTGATGTAGTACATGGCAACTTAATTATCCGTTTGAATCATTAAAATTTGGTTGGCTAGCCTATCTCTGAAAGTCTTTAGCGTGTTCGAAATTGCTCTCAGCTCCTGGAAATTGATCTGATGGAGACTCTCCTGGGTGGACCATAACCTCTGGGTGTGAAACCCATCGAGATGAGCTCCCTGGCACAGTTTTGATGCATCTGTTGCCAATACCTTTTGGTAAGGTGGATCCTGAAAGGGAGAGCCCTTGACCACATTGGAAGGAAGCATCCACTATGAGAGAGCTTGGCAATAAAGATGACATTGTTGCATCTGTGAATGGATGGAGTCCCCTAGGTACTCAGGATCCACTGAGATGGTCTCAAATGGAGATGCGTCATGGGAGTGACATGAACTATTGAAGCCATGTGGCTGAGCATTCTGAACATGGTCCTCACTGATACCTGCTAACTCATTTGGACTTCTTATACTTGCTACACCAAATGAGTGAGCCTTTCATATGGGCTCCGATGAATTCTAATTGATGTGATGGGATTAAATTGGATTTGGGATGGTTGATGATGAACCTTTGCAGCTCCAGCACCCAGATGTTAAATGCCTCTGGTTTTTCAAATGGTGCTTTTGATGAGCCAATCATCCAAGTAGGGAAAAATGTGTACCCCAACTCTGCACAGATATGCTAAGACAATGGCCAGACATTTGGTGAAAACCTGAGAAGCAGATGCGAGGCCAAAGGGCAGAATGCGATACTGGAAGTGGTGTTTCTCTACAAGAAATCTGAGATACATTCCAGTCACAGGAAGGAAGTAGATGTGGATGTAGGCATCCTGTAGGGTCAGAGAACATAGCCAAATTCCTTTTTGTAGAAAGGGGAACAGGGTGCTAAGGGAAAGCATTCTGAATTTTTCCCACATGAGAAACATGTTCAGATCTCTTCGATCTAAAAGTGGACTTAATCCCCCTGTTTTCCTTGGTACCAGAAAATATCTGGAGTAAAACTCCTTCCCTTCCTGCTCTGATGGCACGAGCTTGACGGCATTTGACATGCAAAGGAAAGAGATTTCCTGTAGAAATAGCTCTTGGCGTTGGGAAACTAGGAAATTACTTCTCTGGGGAGAATTTGGAGGAGTTCAAAAAAATGTAATTGGTACCTGAAGCAAACTATTTTTAGAATCCAGCAGTCCATAAAGGCAGTGAGCCTCCCTCCGGCAGGGAGGGTGTCTGGGCTATGTTCTTGAGCTAGCTGGATCTTTTGAGACCTCTGAGGCCTGGAATGGGATCAAGGGACCCATTTTGAATGGGAATAACAAAGGAGCGCTATACAAATGATTAGTAGTATTAGGAGGAGGAGGATGATGATGCCAACACTTATGCAAGTAGTAGGACCTTTTCTGCCCTCTGCTGTAGAACCTCCAGAAAGAGGAGGCCGGTTTGATAGTGGGCCTAGAGAAGGTTCACAAGGTTATCAACTATGTTGCATGGTAGCAACTTCCTAAATCGTGTCTCTGAACAAATTCTCTCCACGGAACACTGGGCTGCAAGTCTGAGTCTCCAGGCATCAATACTCACTGTGGAGGCTCCTGATGCCATATCAAAACTATCATAGATCGCTTGGACTATACTTTCCACATGACTCCCCTTCTTTCCCACAGTCCCACCAGGGAGTGGAATCACAAGACTTTCTCTGGAGGAAGAAAGTCTGCAAATTCCACTAGGGTGTGAATGGTGTTCCATGCCCATTTAGAGCTAGTAAGAAGCCATGCAGGATGTTAGCGTGCTGTTCTGGTAAAATGTTCTCCCAAAGGAATCTAAGGTCCTGTTTTTTCTCTCCAGGTGCACCGCAGAGTGCAACCTGGAATTTCTGTCTCTTTTGAGAGCGGATTCACCGACCAAAGTATTGTGCAGAAGCTGGAGCTTCTGAAACCTGGGAACCTTTTGAACCCTATACATAGTCAACTTTCTTTCTGACAGGAGGCACCGGGGGGGGGGGGGGGGGAAGGGGGTCTCTCCCACATTCTCATTTGCAGCCTCTGAAGGATGTGATGAACAGAACTTCACTGCTTTCTTGGGGGGGGGGGGGGGGGGATGAATCTGGATACTGGAGGATTTCCAACTTAAATTCTCTGACAAACTCACGGAAGAACATATCCACAGGAGGAGACCTGCATCACTCATGAGGTGGAAAGGGGTCTGACCAGAGTTCTGGAGATCTTTCCTCCGAGAAGTATTCAGAATCATAGTTACCCAGGAGTGCTCAAATTCTGACTCGGAGAGATACTCCATGGATAGCCAAGTCTCTGCCTGGGCTGACTTCTGCAGGGCACAGGTGTTGGATCTCCTCTGGGAGTTTGGGTACATATATGGGCTGCGATGATTTCGGGGCTGTTCCATACTCGAAGATATTGGCCAGGCACCAGTGGGTTTCAAGGTCCTGATGTTGACCTATCTCCTGCAGGCAGGCACAGAGTTTCAAAAATCAGCTCTATGCTGCAATGCTGCTGCTTTAGAACCATCAGAGCTGACAGCTCTCACACAAAAAGCATCATGAGCTTCTCGATTCTTTTAACCAAGTGCTCCTCAAGAGCTGCTATGAATGAAGACATGGGAAGTTACCAAGATTATATCTGCTGAATGTATATTATTGTTATAATATAATTCTCATAAGTTGAATGTAAATAAGTTATTACAGTTTCAATGTAAAGTTCCTTTGATGTGCCATGTAAACCGCCGCTGATCCTGGGAAGGAGCGGTATATAAAAGCATGTTAAATAAATAAAATGGGGACCTTAGAAGTCTTGGTCAACATCTTTGGAATTGGTCAGAGTATCAGCATGCTGTTCACAGATATTTGGAGTCTGGCACAGCCTCTCCAATGGCACGGAAGCTGAGCTGTCTTCATGTCATGGCTGTTTCGGGGGTCATGCGTCACTCAATTTCCTGGTGGCTCCTGACATTGTGCTCCAATGCACCCCAATGCCAATGCCACAAAGCCTCCACCCTATGCTCAGCATCAGAGGTTTCCATGCCTTTGAAGTAGATGAATCCTTCCTCCGAGCGGAATCAGTAGGGGACTGAACCTGGGACTCAGGGCTGCACAGCCCTCCCTGTGCCATACCACCACCCCCTACTGCTGTCGACTCCATCCTGGGGAGGCAGCAGGTGGCAGCATTGACAGTATTTTAAAAGCAGCAGCTTTGTGCCACTGCTTTAATACCTGCAGAATGCGGTGTGCTTCAGCACACATGGCCTACCGCTTCTGATCCCCCCTCTGATAGTAAATTGGAGGGGGGGGGGAACAGAAGCGGCAGGTCATCTGTGCTGAAGCACATGACCTGCCACAGGCAACAAAGCGGCGGCACAAAGCCATCCACCCAGGTCAGCTGTCCTAGGTGGCCACCTAGCTCACCTAGTGGATGGCCTGTCCCTACTGAGACTCCTTACTGGTGCTCAGCTCCAAGTGAGCTCAAGAAACCCTCAATGCGATCGATACACTGCCAGCATCTAGTGCAGCACCTGGGTCCATGGTGACCGATGTCGATGATGCCAATGGGCCATCTTCTCAGTGCCAAAAAGTTGATTGTGCTTCTACTTGCAACTCTTCAAACCATTTGTCATCTGCAAACAAAAATGACAAACATGGGTATTATGATAGGACCCCAGACACTGAAGGCACTATCTGTAGGTGTCCATGATGGACATGATCCTACGGCACAGAATGCACTTGTTAAACCCTCTGGCCAGTTTCTGGGACATAAGCATGGTTTTAAACCCCAGCACGGTGTGGAAACACTACACACTTCCCTCTGACAACCTCCTAAAAGGTATAGATAACAAAGAACGGATTCCTGCTAGTGTTCATGGACATATCGGCAGCCTTTGACACAGTGTCCCACGCCAGATTACTGCAGCACCTGCAACACATAGGACTACGCAAGAATACCCTGAAATGGTTCACCTCCTACTTGGAAGATCGAACTCAACAAGTCAAATGCGCCCAAAAGAAATCATTGCAGTTCTCCGTCACGCAGGGAATACCACAAGGTTCAACCCTGTCATCAATGCTCTTTAATATTTACATCCAACCCATATGCAACAAACGTCACAAACTCCACTGTCACATCTATGCTGACATCATCATGGTGTATGCTCCAATCAACCTACTAGCACTTAACACCATAACAATAACCAAATGCCTGGAAGACATGAATGCCAGGCTCACAGCCAATAACCTGACAGTCAACTACGATAAAACTGAGGCAATGTTCTTTACCAGGAACCCCAACTTCATCCCACCACAGACTATCAGCATTCTAAACAAACTCATAGTAGTCAAAGATGAAGTTAAGTACCTGGGCATCACAATGGACAGAGCTCTGAACCTGAAATCTCATATCACCAAAACCGCAAACAAGGCCTATCAATGTTTGAGGACCATAAGAAAGATCAAGCCATTACTCCGCCAGGACCACTTCCGCACAGTGTGCCAAGCACTCATCACACCTCTGCTTGATTACGGAATCTCGTTATATCAAGGCCTCCCTCAGCAGACCTTACACCCACTCCAAATGGTGCAAAACACTGCAGCACACATTACAGACACTCCAAGAACTGAGCACATCACCCCCGTCTTACAGCAACTACACTGGCTCCCAATGGTGGCCAGAGCAAAATTTAAAACAATCCTGATCATCTTCAAAATCATCCACCATCTCTCAGCAGATGCACTCCAAGATATCATAACAAGGGATATCAGTAAGAGACCAAGAAGGACCAATAATGACAACATGATCAGCATATCTGCAGGATACCACAAGACTAAACAAAATACTTCAAGAAGAGCTCCATCACTACTGGCGTCCACACTATGGAACTCCCTCCCAACGAGCCTGAGGGCAATAAAAGACATCACAGACTTCCGCAAGGCCCGTAAAACCCTGCTCTTTACAGAAACCTATGAGCAGACAGACAACAGTCCCCACCCGAATGGTATTGCAACTACCCCCGCCAACTCAATATCCAATCATCCCAACTAGACTTACGAGTTCATTGTATAATGTTGTTAAGTACCCTCATGTTAAATGCAACCCTCCAACTGTGATGTAACTACTTTGATTGTAGGATAAGGTGGTATACAAATCTGTCTAAATAAATAAAAATAAATAAAATATCAGAGGGACAACTAGCTGTAGCAAAAATAAAACAGCTCAATTTTGAAGAGAAAAAATATGAACCTGGCTGGGTGCACCTCAGACCTAAATGCTGCCTAAGTGGCGCCAAAGGGAAACTTAGAAAACAGCTGAAAAACCTGACTAAAAAAAACTAACAGGTAGAAGTAGAAATGCAGCAGCAGGCAGGTAAAACAAGAGAAAAACGTACAACATGCAAGATGAAGAAAGGGAAGTTTGACAGTGGTGCAGACAGATCGGTTCTGTGGAAGAAATGAGACTGAAGTCTTCAGCACCGTGGCGGCAGGCAGGAACGGGAGCACATGCGCAAAGAGCTTTCTAAAAGCTTCTAAGAGGAACTGAGAAGGTTCCCATGCAGGACTGTGTTGGTGATGTCATCCATATGGGAGGACGTATCCTGCTTGCCCACGGAAAATTTGATTTCCTAGGAAATGCCTGCACCCCAAAAATGCAGAACTGCTTCCTTTCCGTGCTTTAGGTCAGAATTTTTTAAAATTACAAACATCTCCAAATAATCCAGATGGTGGTAGAAGTCATGTGTCTGATGATGTTTTTTTTCTTCTTTAAATAAAAAGAGCAATTGATGAGTGTTGAGAATGGAACTGAATCTCCAACTATACTGCATGCAAACCTTCCATCCTTGGGGCTAATGGCAAGAGAGACAGTGCTGTAAACTCCTCAGCAACTGCTACACAAGAGAGAACTTCTACTGCAGTCACTGCCACCAAAATAACCCCAAGATGGCTGCGGCAATGGCAGAGTCAGCAACGATTACTGAAGTCCTAATTTTAACACTTTGCTCTGATAATCTGAAAGGCAGCATAAAAGGTTTATCTAGAACAGTAAACTTGTTATACATGGAAAGCACAGTTACTTACCTGTAACAGGTGATCTCTGGGAACAGCAGGAATTAGTCCTCACATATGGATACGTCGGTACCGACGGAGCCTGCGCAGGAAAGCTCCCCAGCTTCCCAGAAGGAAAGCTTTTGGGGCCTCCCACTGCGCATGCGCGCTGCCTTCCTGCCTTCCTGACCAACTCTCCTCAGTTCGAGTTTAAAGCTGAGACGATAGAGAGAGGAAAGGAAAGAGAGAGAGAGATACAACTCCTAGGGGAGGTGGGTGGGTTGTGAGGACTAATTCCTGCTGTTCCCAGAGATCACCTGTTACAGGTAAGTAACTGTGCTATCTCCAGGAACAAGCAGGAATAAGTCCTCACACATATGGGGACTCCCTAGCTAAGATGCCTGGGAGACCCCTCTCCAAGGGTTCGCCATCTTCGTATGGATCTCAGGCATCCATCCTGGGAAGGTGGGCAGGAGTTGTTCAAGTATGGAACAGGTGTTTTAGGACAGCCTGACCAAACAAGGCATCCCGGCGGGAGTCCTTGTCCAAACAGTAATGGGCTGTGAAGGTATGAACCGAGGCCCAGGTGGCGGCTCGACAGATCTGATCTATGGATACAGAGTGAAGATGAGCCATAGAAGTGGCCATAGCTCTCACATTGTGAGCTGTGACATGGCCTTCCAGAGAAATGTTTTTACTCTGGTAAGCAAAGGAAATACACTGAGCAATCCAATTGGAAAGTGTACGTTTGGAGACTGGAAGTCCCAAATGAGAAGGATCAAAAGCCACAAAAAGTTGGGAAGACTTTCGATGTGGCTGAGTCCTGTTGAGGTAAAAGGCAAGAGCTCTTTTACAATCTAAAGTATGAAGGTTCCTCTCTGCACTGGATGCATGAGGAGCCGGAAAAAAGACAGGTAGATATACCTCTTGATTAAGATGAAAAGGCAAGACCACTTTGGGCATAAAGTGGGGATTCGTCTGAGGACCACCTTATCATGATGAAACCTAGTATAAGGTGGATGAGCCACTAAGGCCTGTAGTTCACTAATGCGGCGAGCCGAAGTGACTGCAATAAGGAAAAGGACCTTCCAGGAAAGAAATTTCAAGGAGGTAGAAACCAACGGTTCAAAAGGTAGCTTCATAAGCTGACCTAGAACTAGGTTCAAATCCCATGCTACCGGAGGAGGTCGGATGGGAGGCTTAGTTAGAGTCAGGCCTCTCATGAACCTTGCAATAAGAGGATGAGAGGAGACAGGTTGTCCATTTATAGGTTTTAAGGATGCTGCAATAGCACTTAAATGGACTCTGACTGAATTCGTCTTAAGGCCTGCATTAGAAAGATGCAGGAGATAGTCTAGTAGAGAATTCAAGGGAAGTGCTAGAGGGTCAAGACCCTGTTGAGCACACCAAATGGAAAAGCGTTTCCATTTGAAAGCATAGGAACGCCTCGTGGAGGGTTTCCTAGAGGCATGAAGGATATCTTGCACTGGTTGAGAAAGATTGAAGTCATGAAGGCTTAGGCCTTCAGTAACCAAGCTCTGAGGTGTAGGGACTTGGGGTTTGGGTGCCACAAAGTCCCCTCCTCCTGAGACAGAAGGTCTGGCGCAGCTCCCAGGTCCAGGGAGGGTCCCTGGGAAAGATGCAGAAGTAGAGGGAACCACACTTGGTGTGGCCAGCGTGGAGCTATGAGGATCATCGATCCGTGATCCCTCTGGAGTTTGAACAGAGTCTTGGGAATCAAAGGAATGGGTGGAAAGGCATATAGGAAGTCCTGACCCCAATGCAGGAGAAATGCGTCGTAGGCCTGAGCTCCCTGACACGGAGTCCTGGAACAGAACCGGGGAAGTTTGGCATTGCACGGACTTGCAAAGAGGTCTATGTCCGGGGTTCCCCATTCCTGAAAGATTCTGCGTATCTGGTCCATATGTAGGGACCATTCGTGTGGAAGCAGAACTCGACTGAGTCTGTCTGCCCGAGAGTTTTGAACCCCTGGAAGATACACTGCCAGAAGATGAATTTGATGCTCTCTGGCGAAGGCCCATAATCTGAGAGCTTCGTTGCAAAGCGACAGAGAGCCTGTCCCTCCTTGTTTGTTTACGTAGAACATGGCCACCTGATTGTCTGTTTGAACTAGGACGGTCAGGTTGACAAGGAGGGTATGGAAGACTTTGAGGGCAAAGAAGATTGCTCGCAGTTCCAGGAGGTTGATGTGAAGGGTGGTCTCTCCCGTGGAGACCAAGTACCCTGAGTGGAGAGGTGTTGTAGATGGGCTCCCCACCCTGTTTGGGAGGCATCTGTTGTGAGGGTTGCTTGGGGCAACAAAGGTTGGAAGGGGGCCCCCAACAACAGATTCTTGGTGGATATCCACCATTGGAGGGACCAAAACAGACGCTTTGAGGTGAGTATTTGGTCGGAGAGCGCTCCTGATGCTTGAGTCCACTGGGTGGCCAAGGTCCATTGAGCTGCTCTCATATGAAGACGAGCATAGGGCACCACGTGTACCGTGGAGGCCATGTGGCCCAGAAGTCGCAGCATTTCTCTGGCTGTCAAGTGACTGCTGGACTGAGCTTGGGAGGCCAAGCACACCAGGCGGCGGCCCCGGACCTGAGGTAGGTAGGCCCTTGCAGTGGTGGTGTCCAACTGGGCCCCTATGAATTCCAGAGACTGAGTAGGGATGAGTTGAGACTTGGGAAGGTTTACCACCAGTCCCAGATACTGCAGAAGGTGCCTTGTGCGGTCCAGGGAAATCTGGGCCTCTGACTGAGATGGAGCTCGGATGAGCCAGTCGTCCAGATATGGGAATACAAAAATTCCCAGACCCCTTAGAAATGCGGCTACAACTGCCATGCATTTGGTGAATACTCTTGGAGCAGAGGCTAGACCGAAGGGAAGTACTCTGTACTGGAAATGTTTTCCCTGGAACAGAAATCGTAGATATTTTCTGTGGGATGGGTGGATGAGTATATGTGTGTACGCATCCTTGAGATCTAGAGAACAAAGCCAATCCGGACTCTGAAGGTATGGAAGGAGAATGCCCAGAGAAAGCATTTTGAATTTCTCCTTGTATAGAAATTTGTTCAATTCTCTCAGATCTAGGATAGGTCTGAATCCCCCTGTCTTCTTTGGTATGAGAAAATAAGGGGAGTAGAAACCTGTCCCTTGTTGGAGAAGAGGAACCTCTTCTATTGCCCTTTGGGCAAGGAGGGAAGAGACTTCCTGACCCAACAGGGCCAGGAGAGATGGGGGAGAATTGAAGTGCCTCACCATGGTATGTGGAGGAAGGTTGGAAAAATGAAGTTTGTAGCCCTCTCTGATGATAGAGAGGGTCCAGTGCTCTGATGTAATTTGCCCCCATCTGGGAGCAAAGTGAGCTAACCTTCCGGGAATGGTGAGGGGCTCTGGTTGTTCTAGAGCCAGAAATGTTAAGTTCTCTAGGGGCAAGTCAAAACCCTTGAGGGGGTTGAGCCTGCTGAGGAGTGGCAGACGCTGCAGGCTTTGACCTTGCCTGTTTAGGTTGCTGACGTTTAGCAGCAAAGCGAGGCTGAGAAGATTGTTGGCCAGTATTTGTGGAAAATCTGGCCTTCTTGTAGTAAGGCCTCTTGAAAGACTTTTTCTTAGCAGGAGTAGAGGTAGACTTAGAAAGTCTATCTAATGTAGCATTTTCTGCGTCCATTTGAGTGGCTTTAATTTGCCAGTCTTTACCAAATAAGTTCTCACCTGTACAGGGCAGATTCCGTAAGCCATCCAGGACCCAGGGTTCTAGGTCAGAGGCCTGGAGCCAATCAAGTCGTCGGGCTGCAATGGCAATGCCCGAAGCTCTACCGGCACCTTCAAAGGAATCAAAGGCTGCTCTGTTGGAGAACGTAGAAACATCTAGAAGCTGTTTCACCAGAGAAATGAACTCTTCCTTTCTATCCTCAGGGATAAAGGGGGCAAAATGCCGTACCTTTAGGGCAAGTTCCCTTAGAAACATGCCCATATACAGACTATATGAATTAATCCTGGCTATAAGCATACTAGCCTGGAAGATTTTCCTACCAAAAGAGTCTAGGGTCTTACATTCCCGCCCTGGGAGGGGTAGAAGAGTGCCTTTTGGTACTCTTATTCTTTTTCAGCGCAGACTTCACCACAATGGAATGGTGAGGCAGCTGAGTTTTTTGAAAACCAGGAGGAGGGAGGGACCCGGTACATGGTGTCCAACCTACGAGAATGAGGAGACAACGTAAGAGGAGCCTCCCATAAGTCCATCAAGTGTTCTTGAAGGATTTCATGGATAGGCAGGGTGACTGCCTCTTTAGGAACCTTAGGGTATCCTAAAATATCCAATTTCTTTGATCTAGGTTCTTTTTCAGAGGATGTGGTAATAGAAAGTCCTTTAGCTACTTCTATAATGAAGTCTTGAAAGGACAAATCCTCTGGTGGAGACATTCTCCTCTTTGGGGAAGAAGGCTCTTCAGGAAGAACTAGAGACAGCTCATCAGAGTCATCAGAGGAGTCAAAATCCTCAGAAGAATCAGAGTATCCTCTATTTGCTTCCAACGCACGATACGCATACCGATCGGTATCGACATCGGGCGTACTGGGTATGGGATCGGTATCGGGTGAAAACCCGGATCCGGCATGCGGAACCGATCTGCGTTTGGAAGATGATGGTCTCGGTTCCGGTATGGAAGACAGTACCGGAACCGGACCCGGAACCGCTAGATGCGGTACCGAGGGCGTCGCAGCTTTAATGAAAGCCAGAACGGCCTGCTGCATGGTCTGGACAGTATTGCCCATAGACGCCACTGCTGCCTGGATGTCGGTACCGGCATGGGCCGGTACCCCAGAGCAGTCTAACAGGTGATCAGTCGAGGCGTGCCATCGATGTCAACCTGTAAACCCATAGATGGTGCTTTGGAAGCCAGAGCTTCCCGCCGGGGTTGTTTGGCTGGGGCAGGGTCCTCTGACTCAAAATTGAAGGCCTCTCGATACTTTGAAGGAGATTTGCCTTTTGAGGACCTGCCCGAAGGAGGTTTGGTTACCTGAGATCCATCCGGAGAGGAAGACCTGGATGACTGTGATGCTGGATTATCTGAAGCAAACAGCACATGGAATTTGTTGGCCCGGTTCTGCAAACCACGTTTAGACATCTGGGAGCAGGATGGGCAGTCCGGAATGGAGTGGTCAGGCCCCAAACATTTAAGACACCAGTAATGGGTGTCTGTAACAGAAATAACAGCACTACACTTGGTACACTTCTTGAAACCAGGGGCTGGTTTCTCCATGAGGAGAATTTGTGTAGGCCTGAGGCCTAACCGAAGTCACCAAGTTGTGCTAAATAAAGTTGTTGGTTTTTTTTTTGAAAGAAAAGAGAGACCGGCAGTACCGGTTTCGGTATGGGGAAGGCAGGTACGCGGTCTAAAGAAACAAACTAAAATAAGAATTTCTTCAGCGGTGACAGGAACACGACCTGCTGGCTCCGCGGAAAAAGAGAAACTGAGGAGAGCTGGTCAGGAAGGCGGGAAGGCAGCGCGCATGTGCAGTGGGAGGCCCCAAAAGCTTCCTTTCTGGGAAGCTGGGGAGCTTTCCCGCGCAGGCTCCATCGGTTCCGACGTACCCATATGTGAGGACTTATTCC
Organism: Ichthyophis bannanicus; assembly: GCA_033557465.1. Lineage (NCBI taxonomy): Eukaryota > Metazoa > Chordata > Amphibia > Gymnophiona > Ichthyophiidae > Ichthyophis > Ichthyophis bannanicus. The sequence goes on along the minus strand of CM066032.1, from coordinate 1,851,777,244 downwards.
TGCTTGTTCCTGGAGATAGGTTCTTACTCTGGTAAGCAAAAGAGATACACTGAGCAATCCAATTGGACAGTGTTCTTTTAGAGACTGGAAGTCCTAAATGAGAAGGATCAAAAGCAACAAAAAGCTGAGAAGACTTTCGATGTTGCTGTGTCCTGTGGAGGCAAAAGGCAAGAGCTCTTTTACAATCTAGAGTATGAAGGTTCCTCTCTGCACTGGATGCATGAGGAGCTGGAAAAAAGACAGGTAAATATACCTCTTGATTAAGATGAAAAGGGGAGACCACTTTAGGCATAAAGTGGGGATTGGTCCTAAGGACCACCTTATCATGATGGAACCTTGTATAAGGTGGATTAGCCACTAGAGCTTGTAGTTCACTGATACGGCGAGCTGAGGTGACTGCAATAAGGAAAATAATCTTCCAGGAAAGAAATTTCAAGGAGGTAGTGGCTAAGGGTTCAAAGGGTGGCTTCATAAGCTGACCAAGAACCAAGTTTAAGTCCCATGCCACCGGGGGAGGTCGAATGGGAGGTTTAGTTAAGGTTAGGCCTCTCATGAATCTTGCAATAAGAGGATGAGAGGAAACAGGTTGTCCATTGATGGGCTTAAGGGATGCTGCAATAGCACTCAAATGGACGCTTACTGAATTCGTTTTGAGTCCTGCATTGGAGAGATGCAGGAGATATTCCAAAAGAGAATTCAAAGGAAGTGCTAGAGGGTTAAGACCCTTTTGAGCACACCAAATGGAAAATCTTTTCCATTTAAAAGCGTAAGAACGCCTAGTGGAAGGTTTCCTAGAGGCATGGAGGATATCCTTCACTTGCTGCGAAAGATTGAAGTGTTGAAGGTCTAGGCCTTCAGTAACCAAGCTCTGAGGTGAAGGGACTTGGGGTTTGGGTGCCACAAAGTCCCCTCCTCCTGAGACAGAAGGTCTGGAGCCGCTCCCAAGTCCAGGGAGGGGGCTTGGGAGAGATGCAGAAGTAGAGGGTACCACACTTGGCGTGGCCAGTGTGAAGCTATGAGGATCATGGACCCTTGATCCCTTTGAAGTTTGAACAGAGTCTTGGGAATCAAGGAATGGGTGGAAAGGCATATAGGAAGCCCTGACCCCAATGAAAGAGGAAGGCATCCTTGGCCTGAACTCCCTGACACGGAATCCTGGAACAGAACCGGGGAAGTTTGGCATTCCACAGACTTGCAAAGAGGTCTATGTCCAGGGTCCCCCATTTCTGGAAGATTCTGAGTACCTGATCCATGTGTAGGGACCATTCGTGTGGAAGCAGAACTCGACTGAGTCTGTCTGCCCAAGAGTTTTGGATTCCTGGAAGATATACTGCCAGGAGATTGATTTGATGCTCTCTGGCGAAGGCCCATAATCTTAGAGCTTTGTTGCAAAGCGACAGAGAGCCAGTCCCTCCTTGTTTGTTTATGTAAAACATGGCTACTTGATTGTCCATATGAATAAGGACCGTCATATGTTGCTGAGGAGGGTATGAAAAACTCTGAGAGCTAGAAAGATTGCTCGAAGTTCCAAGTGGTTGATATGAAGGGTGGTCTCCTGTGGAGACCAAGTGCTCTGAGTGGAGAGATCTTGAAGATGAGCTCCCCAACCTGTTTGGGAGGCATCTGTTGTGAGGGTTGCTTGGGGCAACAATGGTTGAAAGGGGGCCCCCAACAACAGATTTTGAGTGGACATCCACCATTGGAGAGACCAAAAGAGACGTTTGGAGTTTGCTATTTGGTCTGAGAGAGCTCCTGATGCTTGAGTCCACTGGGTGGACAAAGTCCATTGAGCTGCTCTCCTATGTAGGCGAGCATAGGGCACCACATGTACTGTGGAGGCCATGTGGCCTAATAGTTGTAGCATCTCCCTGGCAGTCAAGTGGCTTCTGGACTGAGTCTGGGAGGCTAAGTGCACTAGACGTTGGCAACGGGCCTGTGGAAGATAGGCCCTTGCAGTGGTGGTATCCAACCAGGCCCCTATGAATTCCAGGGACTGAGTAGGGGCGAGTTGAGACTTTGGCAGATTGATCACAAGTCCCAGATACTGCAGAATGCATCTGGTGCGATCCAGGGAAGTCTGAGCCTCGGACTGAGATGGAGCTCGGATGAGCCAGTCGTCCAGGTATGGGAAAACAAAAATTCCCAGGGCTCGTAGAAATGCAGCTACTATTGTCATGCATTTGGTAAATACCCTTGGAGCAGAAGCTAGACCGAAGGGAAGTACTCTGTATTGGAAATGTTTTCCCTGGAACAGAAACTGTAGGAATTTTCTGTGGGATGGATGGATGAGTATGTGTGTGTACGCATCCTTGAGATCTAGAGAACAAAGCCAGTCCTGACTCTGTAGGTATGGAAGGAGAGTACCTAGAGAAAGCATTTTGAATTTCTCCTTGCATAGGAATTTGTTCAATTCTCTGAGATCTAGAATAGGTCTGTACCCCCTGTTTTCTTGGGAATAAGAAAATAAGGGGAGTAAAACCCTGACCCCTGTTGAAGAAGAGGAACCTCTTCTATTGCCCTTTGGGCGAGAAGGGTGGTCACCTCCTGACCTAACAGGTTCAGGAGAGAAGGGGGAGAATTGAAACATCTCACCATGGTATGGGGAGGAAGGCTGGAGAAATGTAGTTTGTAGCCCTCTCTGATGATAGAGAGGGTCCATTGTTCTGATGTGATTTGCTCCCATCTGGGAGCAAAATGAGTTAACCTTCCTGGAATGGTGAGAGGCTCTGGATGTTTTAGAGCCAGAAAGGTTAAGTTCTCTAGAGTTGAGTCAAAAACCCTGAGGGGGTTGGGACTGCTGGGCTGTAGCAGCCTCTGCAGGTTTTGCCCTGGCCTGTTTAGGCTGCTGACGCTTAGGAGCAAAGCGAGCTGCAGAAGATTGTTGGCCAGTATTTGTAGCAAATCTGGCCTTCTTATAGAAAGGCTTCTTGAAAGATTTTTTCTTGACAGGGGCAGAGGTAGACTTATAAAGTCTATCTAAAGCAGCATTTTCTGCATCCATTTGGGTGGCTTTGATTTGCCACTCCTTACCAAACAGATTCTCACCTGTACAGGGCAGATTTCCAAACCCATCCTGGACCCAGGGTTCTAGGTCAGAGGCCTGGAGCCAAGCAATTCTGCGAGCCGCTATGGCAATACCTGAGGCTCTGCTAGCACCCTCAAAAGGAGTCAAAGGCTGCTCTGTTGGAGAACTTTGATATATCTTGGGTATGCTTTAGCAAAAGGAGGAACTCCTCCTTTCTATCCTCTGGGATAAAGGGGAGAAAATGGCGTATTTTCAATGCAATCTCCTTCAGAAACATGCCCATATAGAGGCTGTATGAATTGATTCTGGTAATAAGCATACTTGCTTGGAAGATTTTTCTACCAAAAGCATCCAAAGTCCTACATTCTCTCCCTGGAGGAGTAGAAGAGTGTCTTTTGGTACTCTTTATCCTTTTCATAGCTGACTGCACCACAATAGAGTGGTGAGGGAGCTGAGTTTTTTGAAAACCAGGAGGAGGGGGGACACGATACATGGTGTCCGACAAGAATGTGGAGATAGGGTGAGAGGAGTCTCCCATAAGTCCATCATGTGTTCTTGAAGAATTTCATGAATGGGCAAGGTGACTGCCTCTTTGGGAACCTTTGAGTATCCTAAAATATCTAATTTTTTTGCTCTAGGTTCTTTTTCAGAGGTTACTGAAATAGAGAGACCTTTAGCCACTTCAATGATAAAGTCTTGAAAGGACAAATCCTCTGGAGGAGACATTCTCCTTTTTGGAGAAGAGGGCTCCAGGTAGAGTTAGGGATACTTCAGCAGAGTCATCTGATGAATCAGAATCAGAAGACTCGAAGTATCGTCTGTTTGCTTCCAGGGATCGATAAGCGTATCGACCGGTATCGACATCGGGGGTACCCGGAACCGGATCGGTATCGGGGAAAACCCCGGAACCGGGAACCGGAATCAGTATCCTGGTCGATGTGGATGCCCTGGGTACCGGTATCGGTTGTGGTGCCGGAACCGGAGTCGGTACCGCTGGCTGCGGTACCGAGGGCGTCGCAGCTCTAATAAAAGCCATAATAGCCTGCTGCATGGATTGAACTGTATGATCCATAGACGCCACGACTGTCTGGATGTCGGTACCGGAAGATTGAGCCGGTACCCCAGAGCAGTCTAACAGGTGGTCGGTCGAGGCCGTGCCATCGAAGTCAACCTGTAACCCCATAGGAGGAGCTTTGGAAGCCGGAGTTTCCCGCCGGGGTTGTTTGGCTGGGGCAGGGTCCTCAGGGTCAAGCCCGGGGGCATCTCGATACTTGGAGGGGGATTTGCCCTTTGAGGACCTGCCAGAGGAATGTTTGGTTACCTGAGATCCATCAGGAGAGGAAGACCTGGAAGATGTCGATGCTGGAGTATCTGTAGAAAACAGCATGTGAAACTTGGCTGCCCGGTTTTGTAAGCCACGTTTAGACATCAAAGAACAGGATGGGCAATCCGGAATGGAGTGGTCAGGCCCCAAACATTTAAGACACCATTCATGGGTGTCTGTGACTGATATAGTACCACTACACTTGGTGCATTTTTTGAAACCAGAGGCTTGTTTCTCCATGAGGGAGAATTCTGTGAAGGCCTAGAGGCCTCACAGAACAAACACACCAAGTGGGGAAAAATAAGATATATATTTTTTTTTTGTAAAGAAATAAAGAAAAAAGACCGGCGGTACCGGTCCGGAATCGGGGAAGGCAGACACGCGGCCAAAGAAACAAATTAAAATAACAACTTCTTCAGCGGTGACAGGAACACGACCTGCTGGTTCCGCGGAAAAAGAAGAACTGAGGAGAGTTGGTCAGGAAGGCGGGAAGGCAGCGCGCATGCGCAGTGGGAGGCCCCAAAAGCTTTCCTTCTGGGAAGCTGGGGAGCTTTCCCGCGCAGGCTCCGTCGGTATCGACGTACCCATATGTGAGGACTTATTCCTGCTTGTTCCTGGAGATTAGTGAGTATAGAACGTAGTACAGGAACTAGGAGATGGGGTGAACATATTAGGAGGATGGTATGGTAGAACTATGTACAGGGGGACGATATTTACATAGGGCTAAACACAGTGGTTAACCAGAGACCTAAAAGCATATTAGTAGGGGGAGGGGGAGAGCATTTTACGTTGAGTATCAGGGCCAAAGTATTCTTGGAATAGGAAGGTCTTTAGGGGTTTGTTTTTTTTACAGAAATCAGTGCAGTCATTGGTGTCTTAATGTGGTTGGGAGTGAGCTCCAGGGTGTGGGACCATATACAGAGAAGGATCTCAGGCAGGTTGCCTGGGTGCTAGTTGTCTTGCATGTTGGAATATTGAGCAGATTCTGGTTGTGCTGTCTTCTGCATCTTGTACTAGTTGGTTTTTGAATGAGGTCACAAAAAGGCAGCCTGGAACTTGGTTGTGGGTGGATTTTGTAGGCGAGCATGATGGCTTTGAATTAGATTTGTAGTTGTATAGGGGAGCCAGTGATGAGTTTTGAGCACTGGGATGATGTGTTTTTGTCTTTTTTTTTTTTTTTTTTACACTTTATTATCCACTAGGGGCAAACAATTTCAGGACTTGCAGGCTATAAATATACACAAATAAATAAACCAAAAGGGTGTTCTGAGAGTCACATTAGACCTGGAGAAAACTGGAATCAAAAATTTTTTGGTTCATGAGCTTTCAAAAAACCCATAAACTCTTCCTTAGATATCAGCGGTCCTAAAAGCTCCTGGCTTACAACAATTTCTGAAGAGAAATGAAGAAACTGGGGGGGGGGGGGGGTTTGGCAACAAAGATCTTTGTAGTTTAACACAAAAATATTTGCTGCAGATAAGTGGAGGGGGGCGGGGGTGAACTTGGGAATAATTTCTTCAAAGATGCATGGAATAGTCTCCCAGTGGCAGTTGTGAAGGTTACAAAAATCAGAATATAAGAAACCCCGGGAACAGAAGATCTTTAGAGATGGAAGGCCAGGATGAGCTTGTGTTCACACACAGTCTATGCTACTGCAGTAAGCTGGGAAATGGGACAGTCTAAATGAGCTCTGGCATCCTCATCTGCAATCATATTTCTAGGTTTGGTAGGAATTACACTGAATGGCATCACAATTGCAGGAATACAGCTTGGAACAAAACGTTCCAACCTGTAGTCAGAGTGGCACTGAGTATTTGCTTCCTCTAGTTATCTTAAAGTTCTCTATAAGCACTTGGTAGCTTCCAAGTGAACACAGTTTTGTACTTACGGGTCATAGATGCAGTTGGGGGTGAAGGAGTGGTTGGCCTTGTGCCCCAGAGAGGCGCAGTACTTGGCTGTGTGGCTGTACGGCTCGGGCACATCCAGCACAGTTTCTTCATCAAGAGAGATGGTGTTTCCATTGAGAGCCCAATCCCGACCGTCCACCTGGGACCGCAAAGAGAGTCAGCAGGGAACAAAGCAACCATCTTCCTTATGTCTTAGTTTTACTAAAACCCATAGGCCCGATATTCAAAGGGAGTAAAACGGTTAGTGTCGCTGAATAGCTGCAGATGCCACCGTTGCACGCGCCAATGCTAACCAGTTAGCATTGGGGAAATCCGGGAGTGGCAATCGCCCACAATCAGGCAGTGGTGATATTAAGCCGCTACCCAGTTATGGCAAAGCAGCAAAAGTAAGGCACAGCAAAGGCTGGCCTAACTTTCACCACGGAAACTAACTGGGTTGCGGCTGAATATTGCCATTGCCCAGTTAGCTCCCTGCTCATCTGGGCAACCCGGATATTCAGTGTCGGGGATGGATACGACCCAGGCATAAAGTTCATCGGCGGTGGCTAGCTGCATTAGACAGGCCAGCCTCCACCGCTGAATATCGGATTTCATGGATAGTATTCACTGAGAGGGAGCAAAAATTCTTTCTAGAGAAAAGCTGAACAACTAAGCACCGATGGATGCACAAAGCTCATTAGAGCCCACTTTATATTCTATGGTCCCGATATTCAGTGGTGGTTGCCCGAATTACCATGAAGCTATATTCAGTCACTGCTTGGTCAGCTTCAGCGCAAAGGTTAGGCCAGCCTTTGCTGCACTTGACTTTTGCTGTATTCTGATAACCGAACTATTACTAAACACCACTCTAACTCTTAAATCACCAACTATCTAGAGTGTCTTAAGATTTGCCTATTCACAATTCAGTTATGTGTTTTGTTTTTTGTCTGAAGTTTTTGCCTTGAAGGGATTCCCCCTCTCGAAGTGTAACTTCCCTTTTAATCAAAAACACGGTTTAATCCCTTAAACCTCCTATCAATACGAGGATGCACATTATATTAGTGCCTCCACACACCTCAAACTTCTTAAATGACCTGTTGATCGACCTGACTTTACTTAATACTCATCTGATTGATAACGAAGGTCCAATTTCTTAAAGAAAGTTTCAACTTGTCTCCCCAGAATATCCGCAGTCAGAAAAACGGACACAGTACTGCGTTAAGGACCAAGCCGTTCCTTTCAGGTCCTGTTTCAACGCTTTATACTGCTACATAAGATAGCTGTTGAACCTTTTCAAACGCCAATCTGAATCTCAATCTAATATCACCTGACTGAGTTGAGATTGGCGTTTGAAAAGGTTCAACAGCTATCTTATGTAGCAGTATAAAGCGTTGAAACAGGACCTGAAAGGAACGGCTTGGTCCTAAACGCAGTACTGTGTCCGTTTTCTGACTGCGGATATTCTGGGGAGAGCAAGTTGAAACTTTCCTTAAGAAATTGGACCTTCGATATCGATCAGATGAGTATTAAATAAGTAGTCAGGTCCATCGACAGGGCATTTAAGAAGTTTGAGGTGTGCGGAGGCACTAATAGTGTGCATCGTCATATTGATAGGAGGTTTAAGGAATTAAACTGTGTTTTTGAGTAAAAGGGAAGTAACGCTTCAAGAGGGGGAATCCCCTCAAGGCAAAAACTTCCGACAAAAAACAAAACGCATAAGATTTCTTTGTTCACAATTCAGTTATCTTAAGACACTCTAGATAGTTGGGCATTCTGATAACCGGGCAGCGACGATATTGAGTTGCTGCCGGGTTATTGCTGGGTGCTGCCCAGCTCTGCCCGGATGCTAGGTGGTGCTGACTATCCCAGCCAAGGAGATTAATGCAATTAGCAGATCTGCTAACCGTGGTAATTTCTTTGAATATTGGGCCCTATGATTTTCTATTTATGAGCTTTTTAACCTTTACATACTAACACAATACATGACGTCAAACAAAAAATGACCATCATGCCCGTTCAGTCTACCCAGGGTATCTCAATTGTTAGCCACAGAGTGTGACCACCTGCAAAATTTCTCCTTATACAGAGCAGTCTCTTGTCTTCCACCTTTGCATGCCAGCATTTGAGTAGACACCATACAAGATCCCCACTTAGTTCCCCGCAGCATCTACCTTTCCCATGCCTAATCACAATCTCTCCAGCAATGAAAATAATCAGGGATGGTACTGTAGCTTTTGCTGGAATATCTGGCCTCCCCACCGTGTAGCCTGACAGACATAACCAGCTACGGCAGCTTTTGCATTTTGGCTGGGATTTAATTGATGCCAGGTGCTATACGTTCCTGTTATGTTGTGTGCAAAGCTTGGCACCTCTAAACCTTTTCAGTATTGTGGTCTACTTCTTCCAAAATGCTAGGAGTTTCACTTTTCCCTTCCCCCTTCTTCCCCTCCCTCCCTCTCCCAGGACATCGCCCTCTCAGAATGCGCGTGCCTTAATTAGCTATACGTTAGTGCCGTGGACTGTAATTTGAAGCAGTATCAGGCCAAGAGAATTGAAGCGCTGAGGGCATCTTCTGGTGGGGGGGGGGGGGGGGGGAGAGGCGGGGGGGAGTGATAGGGCCAGGTATAAAGTGGAGGAACTGCACAAATGATTTCTCTAGCTGAGATCACTGGTCTGTCAAGTACCAATGGCTGAAATTATTGGTGCAGAGCAACAGTAAATTTCTCCACATTAAAAAAAGCATTTCACCTACATGATCCTTGAAATATTGAGGGCGTCTAATACCAAAATACAGCTCTATACTTCCCTAAAACTGAAATAAAACAAATCTGTCGGTTTCAAAAGTTATTTTCTCCAACAAGCTGGTGAAGAAAGCTAGTGTTTCTATTCATTTGCATCTAATTCTTAAGTCTTGACAGAAAGACGGAATATCGGTATCAAACAAATCTGGATTTTACAAATGTCTTCAAAATCAAGGATACCTTAAATGTCTGTCATATTTATTTACAGCCTGCGGCATCCAGTCCAGGGATAACAAAAATGATCATATGTACTCAAGAGAACAATACATAAAGGCTAAAGAACAAGAAAAATTATGAACCAGCGCAGGCCAATGTGAAGAAACAAGCCTCAATCTACTGGGGGAGCTTGAATGTAAGATGGGAAAAATGTTACAGGAAGCAAGCATCACTATGAGCTGCAGCACCTCAGAAGATCAAAAACTTATGAAGCACCCCAGTGATGGTTCTTTCTAGAGTTGAGAATATTGGCAGTAATGTGCTGAGCGGTTGCTGCATTCTTTAGTATTTCTTACTCAGCCGGAGGTCCTGGCATCCACCTTCCTGTGCTGTGCGCATAGCTGCACTATTTCCTCACCAGCCTCATGACAGGGAGCATTACCCTCAAAAACTATTTCTCAGTCATGAACAGAATAATTTCTCACAATAACGAAAAATCTTCAAGATGCATAAACAGCATGAGGTAGTTAAGGTGGGCGATCTAGGAGGAGTGTAGGTGAGTGAGAGCACAGAGACATGCAGAAGCACTGGAAAGGAGAGCTCCAGGAGTGGGGCTAGAGAGGACGGTTACCCCTCACTGCAAATGGGGACTGCTAGAGGGGTTTGACAAATCGTTTCATTAGCATACCCTACCTTAAACAATATTGCCCATTGAAATACCATATACACTACAATGTGCTATGGGAATCTTTACAGACAGAAAGATCTGTTTTATCAGAGTCTTTGAAATTATACTTTCTGGATGGTGGAGGTCAGAGATGAACTGGGCCATTCTTGTTTTCCAGATGCACTCACCTCCTGATGCGTAATGCGGACACCATTGTAGAACGACATCACCGTATTGGGGCCAGCTGCTATTTTAGCGTACAGTCCTTCCCCAGCACTGGAAATAAGAGATTCAGCAACATACACCCTAAAAGAAATTACAGGAAGGAGGTGTGGGGGGGGGGGGGGTTTGAGTCTCTCTTCTGTGTCCAACATACAATCTCTAAAACCATATACTAGATACCTGTACATGTGCCCATCTTGTACATTCCATCATACAAAAAATTCCACTCTATTCTGAAAATGTCTAATATGCCACCAAGTCGCCATAAACCTTTATTCATAGTAGGGAAAGACCCCCCCCCCCGCTGGAAATTTTGCCAGTTGGACAGAACAAATAAAACACACTGTAAGAATGTTGGATACGATTTCCACGATTCAGTTTTACACAGTGAAGCACTGTCAGCATCAGAACAGAGTGGAAAACCTTGAACTGAAGCTGAATTTGATGCATTCGTAGTGGATGGGCGTATGAATTTGTATTTTTCCATCACAGAACACGAGATAAGTAAGTTTTTCTTTTGAAATCTAATATTCATCATATTACATTATAAAGAAAGTCCTAACATACGGTGTGGTCGACATTAAGGGGTTAAACTGCAAGGGTGCCAATAATGTCCAATATCTCCTAAAAAGAAGTGGCCAGCGAAATGGCTTTGGACTACATATGCACACATATTTGACACATAAAATAATGAAATAAAACAAGACAAATTAATAAATGAAATAGAAGGAAATGGTATAAAAACTGGGACATTGACAGGACATAATTGGCACCCTTATAAACAATTCAAATCAGTTTGAACAGAAGAACCACATCCCCATTGCAGTAAAATTAGACACACCTATGATCAATTGTCAGTACTCGCATGACTTGAATCAACCAATAAAATGATGGCTCTAATGTTTAAAATGGCCACATTCACTCCCTGTTCCATTTTCACAACAGTGAAGAGAAGAGAGCTGCCTGAGACCATCATAAAAGCTATTATCACCAAAACACAAACTTCAAAGGGGTACAAAGTCATCTCCAAAGACCTTGAGATTCCTGTCTCTACAGTTCGCAATGTTAAGAGGTTTTCTGCTCATGGATGTGTACATGGGGACTCAAGGCTTGGGTGGAATTGTAAGTGAGGACTCGGGGACTGGTAGGGTGGAAGAATGGAGACTTGGGGGTTACCTGAAGGGATATTTGGGAGGACGGATAGCAAGGAAATCCATAATCCTACCTTTTAAACTTTCAAAAGGGAGACTATGATAAAATGAGGAAAATAGTTAAGAAAAAACTAAAAGGAGCAGTTGCATAGATTAAAGATTTACAACAAACATGGGTGTTGTTTAAAAATACTATATTGGAAGCCCAGACCAGCTGTATTCCATGCTTTAAGAAAAGTGGAAGTAGTCCAAAAAACTGCCAGCATGGTTTAAAGGTGAGGTCAGAGAGGCTGTTTCCAAAAAAGCATAGTTACTCACCTGTAACAGGTGTTCTCCAGGAGCAGCAGGAATCAGTCCTCACTTATGGGTGACGTCGGCGCCGACGGAGCCCTCGCGGAGCAATTTCCCCCAGCTTTCAAAGAAAGCCTTTGGGAATTGCAGCGCGCATGCGCGGTCCTCTTCCCGCCCAAGGGTGCCATCTTAGCCAGTCAGATGACATAGCTAAAAAAGACAGCATAAAAATTTGCAAAAAAGTAAAGCAGACGATTGCAACTCCAAGGGGAGGAGGGAGGGTAGTGAGGACTGATTCCTGCTGCTCCTGGAGAACACCTGTTACAGGTGAGTAACTACACTTTCTCCAGGACCAAGCAGGAAGTCAGTCCTCACTTATGGGACTCCCAAGCTCAAGGCTACCGGAGACCCTAAGCACAAAAATGAGCTCCCTCTAGCTCAGCAGCACAGAAGGAAAGGATCTTCGCTGAATTATTACCCACCGGTAGCCCACATCCGGGATGGAGGGTAGGAGTTGCTCAGACCTCAAAGAGATTACGGAGGACTGCCTGTCCGAAAGCACTGTCCCTGCGGGACTCCCTCTTGAGACAGTAATGGACCGCAAAAGTCTGGCTCGAAGACCAAGTAGCGGCCCGGCAGATGTCTGCCAGGGGAACAGAGCGGAGGTAAGCCACTGACGTGGCTTTTGCCCGAACGCAATGAGCCGTGACTCGACCTTCCAAGGAGAGTCCGGCTGCCCCATAAGCCCAAGTGATACAGTCCGCAACCCAGATGGACAGCGTACGCTTGGAGACCGGGAGCCCCAATTTATTGGGGTCAAAAGATACAAAAAGCTGAGCAGCTTAACGGTGTTCCCGCGTACGGTCAAGGTAGAAGTTCAAAGCCCTTCTACAGTCCAGGGTATGGAGGACCGTTTCAGCTCGGCTGGAGTGTGGTCTGGGAAAGAAGGTTGGAAGTACCACCTCCTGATTGATATGAAAAGGGGAGACCACTTTTGGAAGAAATTTCGGGTGAGTCCGTAGGACTACCCTATTTTTGTAGAAACGAGTGTAAGGGGGATCAGACACGAGGGCCTGCAATTCACTTACGTGTCTAGCGGAAGTGAGGGCTATCAAGAACAGTGTTTTCCAAGAAAGAAAACGGAGAGAACAGGTAGCCATAGGTTCAAAAGGCGGACAGGTGATCTGCTGTAAAACCACATTCAGATCCCAGTCAGGCGCTGGCGGGCGTAGAGGTGGTTTAAGTAGAAGGAGACCTCGGAGAAACCTCGCTACAAGAGGGTCGCTGGAAAGAGGTCTGCCGTCCACCGGCACATGATGTGCTGAAAGAGCACTGAGGTGAACTTTGACGGAGTTGGACTTAAGTCCCAAGTTAGAGAGGTAGAGCAAGTACTGCAGGATCACCGACACCGGGCAGGAAAAGGGATCCTGAGACTGTTGGCCACACCAAACGGAAAAGCGACGCCATTTAAGGGCGTAGCATTTGCGGGTCGAAGGTCGCCGAGAAGCTAGGACGACCTCCTCCACTTCTGCCAGCAGGAGAAGGGGAGCGAGAACTACCCTCTCAGCAGCCAGGCCATCAGGTTGAGAGACCTGAGGTTGGGGTGTAGCAGAGACCCCTGATCCTGAGTGAGGAGATCTGGTTGTAACCCCAGAGGGAATGGATCCCCCACCGCTAATTGCAGCAGGAGCGGAAACCACGGCTGTCTGGGCCAGCGAGGGGCCACCAGGATCATGAAGGCTTTGTCTCGGAGAACCTTGAAAAGAGTCCGAGAGACTAGCGGGATGGGAGGGAAAGCGTACAGAAGGCTCCCCGACCATGAGAGTAGAAAAGCGTCCGCCGCAACCCGAAGGGGGTGTGGCTGACGAGAGCAGAAGCGAGGAAGTTGCCGGTTGTGAGGACCGGCAAAGAGATCCATCGTGGGGAGGCCCCACTTTAGAAAGAGCTTCTGAACTACCAAGGGATCCAGACGCCACTCGTGCGTCTGGAGGATCCTGCTGAGTTTGTCCGCCAGGTAATTCTCTTGGCCTGGGAGATAAACTGCCTTGAGGAGAATGCCGTGACTGACGGCCCAAGAGCAGAGCTTCTGTGCCTCCCGGCAGAGGAGGAAGGAGCCCGTGCCCCCCTGCTTGTTCACGTAGAACATGGCAACTTGATTGTCCATCTGGACAAGGACGGACTGGTGAGAAGTCAGGTGGGAGAAGGCCTTGAGAGCCAGGCGGATCGCCCTGAGCTCCAGGAAGTTGATCTGTTGAGCAGACTCCCACGTTGTCCAGAGGCCCTGAGTGCGTGCCCCTTGGCAATGCGCTCCCCAGCCCAGGAGGGATGCATCTGTTGTCAGCACCCGGGCCGGCTGAGGCGACTGGAAAGGCATTCCGCAGATCAGGTTCGGCTGCAGAAGCCACCACCGGAGAGACGAGATCAGCGGCTCGGAGACGCGCACTAGGTCTGCTAGGCCGCCTGTGGCTTGTCGCCACTGCTGGCGGAGACACCATTGAGCAGGCCGCATATTCAGGCGGGCATTGGGGGTCACATGGACGGTGGAAGCCATATGGCCGAGTAGTCTCAGGAAGCGCCTGGCGGAGACCAGGGGCTGGCTGCGAAAACGGTCGGCTAGGTCCATGAGCCGTTGAGCCCTGTCGAGCGGTAGGTACGCTCGTGCCTGAGGAGTGTGCAGCCTTGCGCCGATGAACTCGAGATCCTGTGAGGGGAGCAAAGTGGACTTTGCGAAGTTTATAACAAAGCCCAAGTGCTGCAGAAGAGTCACCGTGCGGCGCGTGGCGTTGGTGACCTCCAGAGCGGACGCTGCTCTGATGAGCCAGTCGTCGAGGTACGGAAAGACATAGAGGCCGTGAAGCCGGAGATGGGCCCCCACCACCGCGAGACATTTTGTGAAGACTCGCGGTGCGGAGGACAGGCCAAAGGGCAGTACTCTGTACTGGTAATGATTTCCTGCCACCACAAACCTTAGGTATTGTCGGTGGCTTGGGTGGATGAGGATGTGCGTGTAGGCATCCTTTAGATCCAAGGAGCATAGCCAATCTCCCTGCTGGAGGTAGGGCAGAAGGATTCCAAGGGTAAGCATCTTGAACTTCTCTCGCACGAGGAACTTGTTGAGGTTGCGCAGGTCCAGGATGGGTCTGAGGCCTCCTGTTCTCTTTGGTATCAGAAAATACCTGGCGTAAAAGCCTTGACCTTGCAGGTGGTGGGGCACCGGTTCCACCGCCTGTTCCTGTAGAAGACCTGTTAACTCCTGAAGGAGTAATTCCCTGTGCAGAGGGGGTCGTGGAGGTTCTCCCGGAAAAAAGGAGGGAGGGACCTGGTGTAAGTGGAGAAGATAGCCTTCTCGCACGACTTGAAGCACCCAGGCATCTGAGGTGATGCTGGACCACCTGTGGGCGAAGTGAACCAGCCGGCCTCCGGTGCTGGGAGGAACCAGCGGGGGGGGAGAGGCTATGCTTAGTGAGTCAAAAACCCCCACCCTGCTGAGCAGGGGCTGGTGGTGCAGGCTTGGGGGCTTGCTGCCTACGGGACCCGTTACCCCGTCCCTTGGCCTGCTGGCCCTGTTGGGGAGCTGCAGGGGCCTGATAATGGGGGTATTGTTTGTAGGCAGCCGCCTTCCTCGGGTAAAAGGACTTCTTTCCCGAGCCCTTCTTTTTCTGGGAAGGGGCGGAGGTCTTCCTAGAAAGCCTAGTCCTGGTGAGAGTCTCCGTCTCGATTTGTGCAGCCTTTTCAGCCATGGGCTTGCCAAAGAGGTTTTCGCCTCGGCAGGGGACATCGACCAACTTGTCCTGCACCCAGGGCTCAAGGTCAGATGACTGAAGCCAAGCCTGTCGGCGGGCACCGATGCCGGCTGCGGCCACTCGAGCCGACGCTTCAAAGCCATCGTAGGCTGCTCGGGATATGAATTTTGAGCATTCCCGAATACCAGTGGACAAGGCCAGGAACCTCCGCAAGGGTTCCTCGGACAAACCAGCGGAGAATCCGGCTAGCTCTTTAGCCAGGTCTCGGAGATACATGCCCATGTATAGCTGGTAGGTCTGGACACGACACGCAAGCATAGAGCCCTGGAAACACTTCTTGCCAAGGCCATCCAGGTTACGGGCCTCACTGCCAGGAGGCACCGAGGAGTGCATCTTCTGGCTCTTAAGACGATGCATGGCCGATTCCACTACCATGGAATGGTGTGGCAGCTGTGCTTTTTGGAAGCCAGGGCTCTTGCGGACTCGATAGATAGAATCGACCCGCTTGCTCAGGACCGGCGAGGTGGCCGGACTCTCCCACATGCGGAAGAGTAGTCGTTCCAGCATGGGAGGAACCGGTACAGTAAAGTGTTCCCTTGCGGGAGAGTCATACTGGAGGGCGTCGAGCTCTTCGGCTCGAGGCTCCTCCTCGGGGTCCGCAGGGAAGGCCAAAGCCTTGGCCATATCCCTGACGAAGTCCGAGAACCGGGCATCCTCCGGGGGGGACTGCTTCCGAGGCTCGGACTCCGGTGAGTCCGAGGGGACACACCGAGTCCGGAAAGAATCAGGCGACTCTTCCTCTTCAGACTCCCAGACCGACTCCGACGAGGACTCGGTGGGGTCGGCCCGGGCAGGGCGCGGCGCCTGCCGCCCCGACACCGAGGGAGTCGGCGTCGGCGACCTCGGTCCCGAACGGGAGGCCGAGGGTGACCTCGACCGAGGATCGACTCGAGTTCGCATCGACTCGAGGATCGGCTCGGTCTCCGGGGTCGACTTGGACGTCGACGTCCCGGCGGTCGGGGCAGCGGCGCCAGCGAAGCCAGCGAGCAGTGCCCGCTGCTGGTCCATGAAGGCAGACAATCTGCTCTTCAAGGCCGTCAACCTGAGTCCGAGCTCAGGTGACCCAGCAGCCCCCGACTCGGGCCCCGACGGCGTCGGGCCTGACGTCGGCTGTCTCGGAGGCGAGTCCAGGAGGACCACAGGACTTACCCGAGCAGGCAGCTCCGACTCCAGGCGAGGTCGCTTCGTGAGATGCTCCTTCTCCAAGGACCCGGGACGGCTATCGGGGCTATGCGACCTGGCCCTCGCGGAGCCAGGAGCGTCCACCGACGACGCCCTCGCGGGTTTCACCTTATGACGATGGTCCCCGGAGGGAGAACCCCTGTCGGAGGAACTCCGGCGACGGTCCGAGCTGGAACCTTTGGACGCGGAGGCCTCCGACGAGGTCCGGGTACGGCTGGGGTCAGCGAAGATCCTATCCCGCTGATGCCGCCGACTTCTCAACGCTTTGGAGGACATTTTGCCACAGGGCCCACAGATCAGTTCTTCATGATCCGGGCCCAGGCAGCGGAGGCAAAAGTCGTGTGTGTCAGTTAGTGACATATTTCGGTCACACTGACCACACCGCTTGAAACCACTGGCAGCCATCGGGGGAAAAAGGGCCCCGGCGAGGTCAAAGGACCGGGCTGCCAGGGAAAAACCGAAACGAAAAAACTGACTAAGTCAGAAAAACCGAAAAATAAGAAGAGGACTCGAGACCGGCGTCGCGAGTCCGGCGGGAAAAAGACCGGTCGAATGGAAAAAAAGAGAAATTCTGAAGAAAAATCAACTTTTTCGCGGGGACAAGACGGGTATGTCTGTAGGGCTCCGCGGAAAAAAGAAGACTGGCTAAGATGGCAACCTTGGGCGGGAAGAGGACCGCGCATGCGCGCTGCAATTCCCAAAGGCTTTCTTTGAAAGCTGGGGAAAATTGCTCCGCGAGGGTTCCGTCGGCGCCGACGTCACCCATAAGTGAGGACTGACTTCCTGCTTGGTCCTGGAGAAAAGCATCTTTCAGGAAACAGAAAAAGGAGCCAAGTGACGAAACCTGGAAACATAAGCACTGGCAAGTTAGATGCAAGGCAATGATAAGGCAGACAGAGAATTTGAGCAGCAGCTTGCTGTGGAAGCAAAAATGCATAATAAAGACTTTTTCAAGTACATCCATAGCAAAAAAATCTGGGGAAGAAGTAGGGATGTTACCCATGACTGAAAATGGTATTTAAAGGTGATGCTGCAGAAGAATTGAAAGAAATATCAATACACCATATGTGAGGACTGACTTCCTGCTTGTTCCTGGAGAAAGCGTAGTTATTCACCTGTAACAGGTGTTCTCCAGGGACAGCAGGAATCAGTCCTCACATACGGGTGACGTCTGCACCGACGGAGCCTTTCCCCAGCTTTCAAAGAAAGCCTTTGGGAATACTACCACGCATGTGTGGTCCCCTTCCTGCCAAAGGGTGCCATCTTACTCAGTCAGGTGCCATAGCTAGAGCCCCACTCGTTGAGTGAATCTTCAAGTGACTGACACCTTTAACAACTACTATTTTTTTTTTTTGTCTAAAGTTTTTGCCTTGAGAGATTACTCCCTCCTGAAGCGTAACTTCCCTTTTAATCAATTATGTGGTAACCTAACCACCGTGTAAAATATTGTGAAATAATCGCATTTAACGTTAATGCTATCTCACAATAACCCAAATCTGCAGATCATATCGAACACAGTACTGCGTTTAGAGCCGCACTTCTGTTTCAGGCCCTGTTTCAACGCTTAAAAATCTGCCAACAACCTATACTCATCTGGTTTGAGCGTCCAGTCCCCGGGAGCTTCAACGTCCGGCCTTAATAGCTTAACTCTTTTTGTTGCTTTTCTGATGAAATGGCACAGTTCGTTCTCCTCTTGTGATGGACAACTCTATCACTGCAGTCTCACTTACTGATCCGGGACTTAGGTAACAGCTGGAAATTTGAACCTCTCTGCCAATGCATGAATCCAACGTCAGAGCAGGCTCATCCAATCCAGTTCCAAGTTCAACCCCTTAGGTTCTAAGGATCCAATTCGGTAAATCCAGCTCTGTTCTAACCATTGGAGACGTTGTTCTCTATCTCCTCCTCTAGGACTCAATGGGACATGATCAATGACTCGCCATTTGAAATCTAAAAATGTGTGATTAAATTCTTGGCAATGTAAAACTAAAGGAGCAGAAACTACTGCATTTCGTATACGTGAAGCATGTTCTTGTAATCGAATTCTGACCTTCCGAATAGTCCGTCCTATGTAGAGCTTCGTACAAGGACACATTAATACATAAACTACATAAGGCGTTAAACAAGTAGTAGTCCATTTAGAAGTCAGTTTCATGGTAGTATTAGGAATGTTCCATTCACTACCCTCAATAGTTAATTGACAAAGAACACAAGATGAATCTGACGAGCAAGAATAATGCCCTAATGGAGAATGATCCAAGGCTTGAGGGAATGTAAGCTGTGTATTGCCTATCAAATTGCCAATATTCGGACCTCTTGTATAGGCTATCCATAACGATTTTTGAAAGCAAGGGTGGAGAGTTAGTATTGGCCAATGTTTTCTTAAGATAGTCCTAATCCTTTGAATATTAAATATATATGGCAATATACCAGTTATAAAATCTGAATCATCTTGTTTGGCTTCAGAGTCGTTCAACCACTCCCTATGGGTATACCTTGCTCTTATCCGTGCTCGTTTAACAATAGTAAGAGGATAACCTCTTTGCAATAACCTTTGTAGCAGATCTTGCGCATGGTAATCATAGTCTTGAATAGAGCTGCAGATTCTCCTTAATCTCAAAAACTGTACATAAGGTAATCCCCTTTTTAAGGCTGGCGGATGAAAACTAGAGTATTCTAATAAAGTATTTCTTTGTACTGCTTTCCGAAAAAGTGTAGAGCCTAACCGAGAACCTTGCTTGAAAATTTTTACATCCAAAAATTCTAATTCCTGCATATGATAATGTAATGTGAAAGTTAAATTATCTTTTGAATATTAAGCCAATCAATAAAGGTATGCAACGCTGTTACAGTATCATTCCATAAAAAGAATATATCATCCAAAAACCTTACCCATAAATAAACCCTTAAATACCACTCTGAGGGGAAAATGATGTTCATTTCAAAGTCTGCTAAAAATAACGTAGCAATTGAGGGGGCCACTGTGGCCCCCATTGCTATCCCATGGATTTGCTGGAAAAAATCCCCTTCAAACTGAAAGAAATTCTTCGTTAAAACCAACGTTAACATTTGAAAGAAAAATTCTGTGGTACTCGAGAAGGCAAAGGTATCTCTAATTTCTGCAGCACTTCTAAAGCCTCCCCTTGAGCAATATTGGTATATAAAGCTACCACATCGAGGGATACCAAAATTAAATTATTGACCGGTAACGTAAGGAAATCTATTTTCTTTAAAAAAATGAGATGTGTCTTTTATGTAAGAAGCCACTTGTTGTGCACATGGTCTCAGAAATATATCACAATATTGAGAAAGAGGCTCCAACATAGAACCTCTACAAGAAACAATTGGCCGCCCTGGCGGGTGAGAAAGAGATTTATGTATTTTCGGGACTGTGTAGAAATGAGGTACCACTGGATGTTTCTGTGTCAAAAATGTAAACTCTTTTTGCGTTAGCCAACCCCGATCCAATCCATCTCGTACTAGATCTAAAATCAAAGCCTTCAATTCGTCAGATGGATCATGCGACAGCTGCCGATAAAACTTATCCGCCAATTGTGTCCTAATCTCTTGAGAATAACGTTCCTTAGATTGTACTACTGTTGCCCCTCCTTTGTCCGCTCTCCTAATAATTATATTCGGAGTATTTCGCAATTCCTCTAATGCCAGCCATTGAGATTTGGTCAGATTATTTGAATGAGGTGCGATCCTGCTATTAGATATACTACTTTCCATTTGTTGCACATCATGTAAAATAAACTGTTTGAATGTTGCAATATAAGGATCAATTTCACCAGTGGGGACCCATTTTGATGGTAAACGAACCACTGATGAATCCTGTGGCAATGGATTTGTAGCACAAAATTGTATAACCCTTAATTTTCTAAAAAATCAATATAAAGCTATCCGAACTTGAAAAGGTTTATAATGGACTCGATGTACAAACGAAAGTCCTTTATTTAACACCAGGTCTTGGGCTTCTGTTAAAGGAAAGCCTGAAATGTTCACTACTGTGGTTTCGCCCGCATCCTGGTGATCGGGCCTTGTGTTTGGTCCATTACCAGGTCCTGAAATTCTTCTCCTGGCTGCCAGCCTCGTCGTCGACCTCTGCCCCGCCGGCCTCGGCGAAAAACCTGTTTCTGTAGAGAAAAAGGTTTACTCGCTCCAGTCCAGCCCCCACGGGCAGTAACTCGATCCCCCGAGCACTCTTCCTCAGACTCTTCTTCTGAAGATGTGGGAAAGGATACCGACACTTGTTGTGTTGGTGTTTTTTTAGCCCAAGTGTACACCTGATCTAATTCATAGTCTTTTTGATCTCTATTAAATTTCTTTACTTTAATTGATTTCACATAATCTCGAAATTGATCTAATTGTATGGACATTTCGGCCATCTGAGACTTAAACCGGTCTTCAGTAAGGGTTAATTTAATTTGTGCTTCTAATACTTTTACCTCTTCATTTATCTTCTGTTGCTCTAAGTTTGAACGTTGTCCTAATAGAGCCACCAAATCCAGACTACATTTGTTGAGAATACTATTCCATTTAGCATAAAACTCAGCATCTTCCACATATAATTTTGGGGGTTTTAAAACCCGTAATCCTCTTGGACTCATTTTTGATTTCAAATATTGAATCATAGTTAATTTGTGCAATTCTGTCCTTATCAATTTTTTGTTTAACAATAATAAATCCTGGAACAAAGAAGAATGAATCATAGCTTGGGTGTCAAACAGCGCCGGTCTTAACTAATTGTTGAATTTGATCCTCAGTGAAGGCAAAGGTGGCTTGGTTGGATTTAAAACTGTTATTATCTCCAGATATATCCTTTTGTGTGTCCTTATCCATGATCTTAATGGGTCTGCTACTAATAAACTATACTAACCTCAAAACCCTTCACTCTAATCTATAACTATTCCCCACTCGTTGAGTGAATCTTCAAGTGACTGACACCTGGTGAGTCATTGATCATGTCCCATCGAGTCCTAGAGGAGGAGATAGAGAACAACGTCTCCAATGGTTAGAACAGAGTTGGATTTACCGAATTGGATCCTTAGAACTTAAGGGGTTGAACTTGGAACTGGATTGGATGAGCCTGCTCTGATGTTGGATTCATGCATTGGCAGAGAGGTTCAAATTTCCAACTGTTACCTAAGTCCCGGATCAGTAAGTGAGACTGCAGCGATAGAGTTGTCCATCACAAGAGGAGAACGAACGGTGCCATTTCTTCAGAAAAGCAACAAAAAGAGTTAAGCTATTAAGGCCGGACGTTGAAGCTCCCGGGGACTGGACGCTCAAACCAGATGAGTATAGGTTGTTGGCAGATTTTTAAGCGTTGAAACAGGGCCTGAAACAGAAGTGCGGCTCTAAACGCAGTACTGTGTTCGATATGATCTGCAGATTTGGGTTATTGTGAGATAGCATTAAAGTTAAATGCGATTATTTCACAATATTTTAAACGGTGGTTAGGTTACCACATAATTGAGTAAAAGGGAAGTTACGCTTCAGGAGGGAGTAATCTCTCAAGGCAAAACCTTCCGACAAAAAATATAAAAAAATAGTAATTGTTAAAGGTGTCAGTCACTTGAAGATTCACTCAACGAGTGGGGAATAGTTATAGATTAGAGTGAAGTGTTTTGAGGTTAGTATAGCTAGAGCCCCAACAAGAACATGGCGAGACAGACAGCAACTTCAAGAGGAGGAGGGAGGGTTGTGAGGACTGATTCCTGCTATCCCTGGAGAATATCCGTTACAGGTGAGTAACTATGCTTTCTCCAGGAACAAGCAGGAAGTCAGTCCTCACATATGGGACTTCCTAGCTATGGGCTACCGAGGACCTGTAGGAGAAGGCACAGCAGAGCCAGGAGCAGCTGCGGTGAATCCTAACACAGACCCAAAGACCCCAAGTCCAGGGAGAACCAGTCTCTAGTAGCATGAACAAGAAGGGTCAGAGGGCAGGAACTGCTTAAACCCCGAAGAGATTACAAAGCACAGCCTGGCTGATGGCGCTGTCCCAACGGGACTCCCTCTCCAGGCAGTAATGAGTAGCAAAGGTGTGAGTGGAGGACCAGGTGGTGACCTGGCAGATCTCTGCCAGGGGCACCGAGTGGAGGCTCACAACCGAGGTCACCACTGCTTGGACATTGTCTGCCATGACTTGGCATTCCAGTGGCAACCTGGCCTAGCCCTGGGTGAAGGCGATGCAGTCCGCCACCCAAATGGACAAAGGTCCGCTTGGTGACCGCCTGTCCCAGACGGCTGGGATCGTAGGAGATGAAGAGCTGGCTAGCTTTGCGGTGGTCCTGGGTCTGTTGCAAGTAAAAGTACAGGGCCCTCTTGCAGTCCAGGGTATGGAGAACGGCCTATGCTTGGTCGGCGTGGGGCCTCGGGAAGAAGGTGGGCAACACCACCTCCTGGTTGAGATGGAAGTCTGAGACCACCTTTGGAAAGAACTTGGGGTGGATGTAAAGAACCATCATGTTCCTGTAAAACTGGGTGTACGGGGCCTCAACCATTGAGGCCTGTAGCTCACTGACCCTGCAGATGGAGGTGAGCACCACCAGGAAGACAAGCTTCCAGGGATCCAGAGGCTCAAACGGCAGCTTGGTCAGCTGCGCGAGGACCATGTTGAGATCCCATTCCACCGGGAGGTGGGCGGATAAAGGGTCTGGAGAGGAGCAAGCCCCAAATGAAATGGGAGATGAGGGGCTGCTCTGAGAGGGGTCTGCCCTCAACCGGGTGGTGGTTCGTCAAGATCGCGCTTAGGTGAACCCTGACCAAGTTAGACTTTAGTCTGGACTGCGAGAGATGAAGGAAGTATTAGAACTATTTGATAAACTGAAGAGTAGCAAATCACCTGGACCAGATGGTATACATCCCAGGGTGTTGAAAAAAACTGAAATATGAGATTACAGATTACTAATAGTAGGTCTGCAAACTATCATTAAAATTATCTGTAATACCTGAAGACTGGAGGATGGTCAATGTAGCACCAATTTTTAAAAAGGGTTCCAGGAATGATCCGGGAAACTACAGACCGAAGATCCTGTGTCAGTACTGAGAAAAATGGTATAAACCATTATAAAGAACAAAATTACTGAACATGTAGACAGTCATGATTTAATGGGAGACAGCCAATATGGCTTTAGCCAAGGAAGGTCTTATTTTATTAATCTGTTTTTTTGAAGTTGTGAATAAACAATAGACGAAGGTGAGTCAGTTGATATAGTATATCTGGATTTTCAGAAAGCCTTTGACAAGGTCCCTCATGAGAGACTCTTGGTGAAAATAAAAAGTCATGGGATAGGAAGCAGTGTACTACTGTGGATCAGGAACTGGTTAAAAGAAAGCAGAGGGTAGGGCTAAATGGCCAATTTTCCCAATGGAGAAAGGTGAATAGTGGAGTACCCCAGGGATCTGTGCTGGGTCTGTTGCTTTTAACATATTCGTAAATGACCTGGAAATGGGAACAAGTAAGATAATCAATTTTGCAGATAACACAAGATTATTCAAAGTTGTTAAAACCTAAGAGGACTGTGAAAACTTGCAAGAGGACCTCAATAAACTGGAAGACTGGATGTTCAAATGGCAGATGAAATTTAATGTGGACAAGCGTAAAGTTATGCACCTAGGAAAGAGCAACCCAAACTATGGTTACACGATGCAAGGTTCCATATTAGGAACCACCACCCAGGAAAAAGATTTAGGCATCATCATGGATAACACATTGAAACCCTCGGCCCAGTGTGCAGCAGTGGCCAAGAGAGCAAATAGAATGCTGGCAATCATAAGGAAAGGAATGGAAAATAAAAGGATATTATGATGCTTCTATCGTTCCATGGTGAGACCGCACCTTGAATATTGTGTGCAATTCTGGTCGCAATATCTTAAAAAGGATACAGTATTATTAGAAAAGGTACAGAGAAGAGCCACCAAAATAGTAAAAGGGATGGAAGGATACCCCTATGAGGAGAGGCTAAAAAGATTAGGGCTTTTTAACATGGAAAAGAGACGGAAGATGGGAGATATGATAGAAGTCTATAAATTAATGAATGGAATGGCACGGGTAAACATAGCTCAATTGTTTACACCATCAAAATCTAGAAAAACTAGGGGACATGCAATGAAGCTACAGTGTAATCTATTTAAGATTAATAAGAGAAAATATTTTTTCACTCACGTAATCAAACTCTGGAATTCGTTATCAGAGGATGTAGTAAAAGCTGTTAGTGTAGCTGGGTTTAAAAAAAAGGTTTGGACAAGTTCCTGAAGGTCCATAAACCATTATTGAAGGGGACCCAGGAAATCCACTGCTTGCCCCACTACAAGCATTGTGGAACCTGTGTCCTTTGGGGAAACTGCTAGGTACTTGTGACCTAGATTGTTGGAAACATGATACTGGGCTTGATGGACCTTGGTCTGACCCAGTATGGAATATCTTATGTTTTTAAGCCTCTCCTCAAAGGGGTATCCTTCCATCCCCTTTACCATTTTGGTGACTCTTCGCTGTACCTTTTCTAATTCTGCTATATCCTTTTGGATTGGCCACTGTTGGAAACAGGATACTGCGCTTGATGGACCTTGGTCTGACCCAGTATGGCATATCTTATGTTCTTATGGTGACTAAGAAATTGAGCAGATTAGGAGGGCAGTGGAGAAAAAGGCAATTGGCTGAGGGGTATCAGTAGGACTGTGAGACCAAGTGCAGAAATATGGGGAGGAGAAAAAGTTTGAATGGCCTTAGCAGTTTTGGGGAGGGATTGGGGATGATTGAAAAAGAGAGGGGGCTATAGAGTGGGTGGGAGTCACAGGAAGGGACAGGTCTTCTTTGAAGGTGGTGAAAGAGTAAAAAATAGGGGACGTGAAAGTGGAAATGGAATCCTGGATTGGGGGGGGGGGGAAGACATAAGAAAGGGCCTGGAAGTGGAGAGAGGCTGTGTGCTGGGGAACGAGCTGCGGCTGATTTCTTATAGTTCAGTAGAGAAGGAAATACATTTTCCTTTCTTCAGTATTCCACAGCTCAGTGTCCGAGAGGTTTTTCATTTCAATTCTTGTCTGCATATTTTTTTTCTAATTTGTAGTTTTATTCTTTACTAGGTGATGATCTGCATTTTCCATATACGGCCGACATGAGGAATTCTGTTAACATGTTAGTTTTGTGTAGGAATCTATAGTAGTTCCGCCTGTTCTCTTTTTTTCAACTGGAGGTTGCTGGTGTTTTAGAATATTTGCAATTCTAATTTTTCATAGGTAGGATTGGTGTAGATTGAGTTCTTTGACTTGGTTCTGGTGTTGAGTATACATTTGCAGGTTTTTGTATTATGCCGCATGTTTGGCAGTGGAGGGAGTTGATGGTGTTGTCACTGATGTTAGATTCCAGTCAGTTTCTGGTCTGTTTTGTATGTTGAGTTGTAGAGTGAAAACTCTACTTCTCTGCATCTGATGGGTGAGTTTTATTGGTGAATCTGGGAGTGTCCCATATGAATGAATAATTACGAGGTGCGATCAAGTAGTATAAAACTGACAGTTATTGCACTCAGTCTCCTTCAAAATAGTTCCCTTCCGATAAAACACACTTCCTCCAGCGTTCCTGCCGCTGCTGGAAACAATTTTGAAATGCCTCTTTCGTTATGCTTTGAAGCAGCTGTGTCGAATTTTGCTTAATGGTCTCCATGTTGTTGAATCTCCTTCCTTTCAGTGGTAATTTCAGTTTTGGAAACGAGAAAAGGTCATAGGGTGTGAGGTCAGGTGAGTACGGAGGCCGACAGACTTGCTTGATTTGGTGTTTGGCCAAGAACTGCTGGACAAGATGTGATGCGTGAGCTGGGGCGTTATCGTGATGAGGCAACCAGTCACCATTTCTGTGCAATTCTGGCTTCTTATGACAAATCACATTTCTCAAATGAGTCAGAACTTGGATGAAGTACTCCTTGATGGTTTGGCCTTTTGGAGATACCCATGATGAACAATACTCTGGTAATCAAAGAAACGGAGAAAGACCTTGACAATGCTCCTCACCTGATGGGCTTTTTTGGGTCTAGGAGAGTTTGTAATCTTCCACTGTGAGGATTGAGCCTTAGTTTCTGGGTCATAAACAAACCCATGATTCATCACCAGTAATAATCTTTTTGATGAAATTTGAATCATTTTCAATGCATTCCAAGAACTCCCTAGCTGCAGACAGTCTATCTTTTTTTGGTCAGGGGACAGGAGTTTCAGCACAAATTTTGCAGACACACATCCCCAAATTGACAGTAAGAATGGACTGTACCGACCCAAAATTGATGCCCATATCCCCAGCAAGCTCCCTGATAGTCAATAGATGATTTGAACATAATGCAGCACACACTGCTTCAATTTTGTCGTCATTCCTGCTTGTGGATGGCCTTCCAGAATGTTCATCACTGTCAACACTTTGGTGGCCCTCTTGGAAACGTTTGTACCAGTCAAACATGAGCACACCTCATGTAGTTGGTGTAACTTGTCATAAGTCTCTTTGCACAAATCTCCAAGTTTCAGGCAGAATTTAATGCAAATTTGCTATTCAATTTTTTCACTCGTAAATCTGACGAACTGTTTTTACACAATACCAAACATCACGTGGTTAAAAAAAAAGTACACGTGTGCTGCAGCCACGCTACATGCAGAGCACATCACTAGGTTACTGCATGCTTAATAGCATCATGGTGAAAAGTACTGTTATATAACTAAACAACAAGTCTCGACACTTTTTGATCACACCTCGTATGCCCTATTCAAAGGCAATTATGTATTCACTGGCAGACGCATAATTCGTCTAAATGCATATTTTCAAAAAGTATAGAGATATTAGGCTGTTTAAATTGCTAAATCCCAAAGGAATGAGCAGACAGAGACCACAGCCACACAAAAAGGTCTTCTGTTAATACTCGTTAATGAAGACCTGACTGGGCCACGTTTCAACAACTGTACCTGCTTAAGGGGTAACATTGTTCAGCTGATGCAGTATCAAGCAATAAAACATCAAAATGAAAAACCGGAAACAAAAAAGTATGTAAAAACATCTGGTCCTGCCCCTGCAGGTCACTTCGGCCCTGACTCTGCCCACAGTTCCACTTCTTTTCTGTCTACAAATTAAGCCCTGGGGAGAAGGTAGAGTCCTAGAAGTTTTTACAGATTATTCCTATTATTAAAGTCTTTTCCTTCTGTGAATAAAGGTTTCAGGAGAATTTTTGAAATATTAGACATTATAGTTAGAGTGGAATTTTTATATGATTGTATTGAGTTCTGAAGTTGCGCGGCCCTTTTTCAAAGTCAGTTTACCATCTTGCACATGAGGCCTTTACGGCAGTTAACTAGTCATAGTGCACATTAGCTTACTAAATAAGGTTCCAAAGACCCTCTTGTCATAAAAGCCGTCTCAAACCTTTTACTTTCTGGTGGTCTCACCACAGGACTCTGCAATAAAGTCAATAGGCTCTTGGATGCAGGGCCGTACCGAGACTGAAATGCGTCCTGTGCGACTTGCACATAGGGCACGTGCCACCCCTCCTGCACCTCCATTTAGACACTTTATGGGGGTGTGAGGGGGGGCACGCACCCGCTCTGCAAGTCGCTGGCACACTAAGCAGATCTGGTCCCTTAGTGTGCCAGCGCGAAGACTTAAAAAGTGGCGGCACCAGGCAACAGCAGAGAGACGAAATGCACCCTTTAAGTCTTTGCGTCCTGTGCGGCCGCACCGCTCTCACAGGGCTCGGTACGGTCCTGCTTGGATATTCTCTTTTGCATGGCTTGTGAAAGACATTAAATTGTAAGCAAAGCCCCAACACTCAGTTTATGCACTTTTGATAGCCCATGATCACAAAATTAAACTGCAAAGAAAGTGTTCCAATTTAGGGGGGGTAATTATACAACAGGGCATCTATACAAATTTCCAAGAATGGGACTATTTTATAAAAGGTGACAGAGGCGCATGAATGCCAATTTTGGTTCGGACATGCCAAGGAGAATTAAGCCGTCAAGGTGTGGGATATTCTCATTGTATTTTACAAAGCTTCTGCCATATATAGAGCCTCCTATAAAATACGTGTAAAGATGTCCAGGAATGTACATTGACGCCCAACCTTGTGCAGTGGGAGCAGCGATTTTATAAAGCCTCATGTAGGGCAAAAAAGAAAGCAGCTTTTCCCCAAATGTGCATGGTAGCAACTTTTTAACATGGCTGCTTCTGACAGCATCTGCCTCCCTAGCATCAAGCCCTTCACCCAACCCCATATCCCAAAGCCTCCCCCGCCCCCCCACGGATCCCCTGCCCCTCAGTCTACGATCCCATCCCTTCAAGCAGGTATTAATGCATGCCTCGGGCAGGTGTAAATGCTGGTGGGTTTTTTTTTACATTCATGTGTATTTCTCCTGTGAAATGAGAAAACATGTCAATATTTTAGAGCTACCCAAACCACGTCCTCGCGACTCCTTAACCATGCCTCCTTGGACGTTCTGCATGATGTGGACCACCACATGCAAACAGCGGCTTTCTAAAACGCTACTTGCATGTGCAGGCAATCTAGACCTCTAAAGGCTGCTATGTACATGAGGATGCTTCTAAAATAATCCCCATAGTTTCTTTACAAAAGCGGCTCACAGAACTATCCCCAGCAGCACACAAATGCTCTTGCAGACATTTACACTTGCCCTAAGGTAGGTGCAACCATGTGCCTGGACTCTATTCATGCATGTGCATTCTTCGCATTTCTGCCCAAACACTGTCCCACTAACCTCTTACGTTACATTGAAGGTGTGAGTAAAAGGTTGATAAAGGTGAGCCAGTTGATATGACGTATCTGGATTTTCAGAAAGCCTTTGACAGTCCCTTATGAGATACTCTTGAGTCATGGGATAGGAGGTAGTGTACTATCATGGATTAGAAAATGCTTATAAGTTAAAGTAGGAAACAGAGTAGGAAACAGAGTAGGAATAAATGGCCAATTTTCTCAATGGACAAAGGTGAATAATGGAGTAAACCCCAGAGATCTACGCTGGGCCCGCTGCTTTTTAAGATATTTATAAATGATCTGGAAATGGAAATGGCGACTGAGGTGATCAGATTTGTAGATGACACAAAAGTATTCAAAGTTGTTAAATCACAAGAAGATTGTGAAAAATTGCAAGAGGACCTTGAAAAATTGGGAGACTACGCATCCAAATGGCAAATGAAATTTAATGTGAACAAGTGCAAAGTTATGCACTTAGGGAAGAACAACTCAAACTATGGTTACCCGATGGAAGATTCCACATTAGGAACCACCACCCAGGAAAAAGATTTAGGCGTCATCGTGGGTAACACGTTGAAATCAATGTTCCTGCTAGCCTGGGCTGGGTCTGCCGCCAACATTCCTGCCGGCGGGGGGAGGTGCAGAGCAATCGACGCCCTGCCCCTCCCACCACCGGTACAAATGCCAGCGGAGGACCCGGTGCAGATTAAAGAGAACACTGCGAAGGTGCTGTGGCGTGCGTTAGACACAGGGTCTAACACACGCCGCAGCACCCTCGCAATGTTCTCTTTAATCTGTGCCAGGACCTCTGCCGGCATCTGTGATGGTGGGGGGAGGAGCAGAGTGTCGATCGCTCTGCACCTCCCCCGCCGGCAGGAATGTTGGCGGCAGACCCAGCCCAGGCTAGCAGGAACATTGGTTGAAACCCTCCATTCACTGTGCAGCGGCAAATAAAATGCTAGGAATCATATGGAAAGGAATGGAGAATAAAACAAAGATTATTATAATGCCTCTATATTGTTCCATGGTGCGATCGCACCTTTAATATTGTGTGCAATTCTGGTCCCCGCACCTTAAAAAGGATATAGCGGAATTAGAAAAGCTACCAAGAAGAGCCACTAAAATGGTAAAGGGGATGGAAGGATACCCCTATGAGGAGATGCTTAAAAGGATAGGGCCTGTCAACCTGGAAAAGAGACGGCTGAGGGGAGATATAAAAGAGGTCTATAAATTAATGAATGGAGTGGATCGGGTAAAGGTAGATTGATGCTTTATGGCATCAAAAAGTAGAAAGACTCGGGGACATGCAATGACGCTACAGTATAACCCGTTTAAGACTAATAAGAGAAAGCATAGTTACTCACCTGTAACAGGTGATCTCCGGGAACAGCAGGAATTTAGTCTTCACATATGGGTATCGTCGGTACCGACGGAGCCTGCACAGGAACGCTCCCCAGCGTCCCATTAGAAAGCTTTTGGGAGCATCCCACAGCAACTGCGTGCTGCCTTCCCGCCTTTCCCAACTGTCCCTCTCCAGTTGGAGTTTAAAGCTGAGACAAAGAGAGAGAGAGGGAAAGAGGGAAAGAGAAAAAGAGAAAGATAGAGAGATAACTCCTAGGGGAAGTGGGTGGGTTGTGAAGACTAAATACCTGCTGTTCCCGGAGATCACCTGTTACAGGTGAGTAACTATGCTATCTCCAGGAACAAGCAGGAATGTAGTCTTCACATATGGGGACTCCCTAGCTACAGATGCCAGGAGAAACCCCAGAAGTTGTGTGCCCTCATGAAAAGGGCTCCACTTCCCCCCATGGATCTCTGGCATCCTACCAGGGTAGGAGTTGATTAAGTATGGAATAGGTGTTGAAGAACAGCCTGACCAAACAAAGCATCCCGGCGGGAGTCCTTGTCTAAACAATAATGGGTTGTGAAGGTATGAATTGAGGCCCAATTAGCTGCTAGAGAGATGTCGTCGATAGACACAGATTGAAGATGAGCCATAGAGGCTGCCATGGCTCTCACATTGTGAGCTGTGACATGGCCCTCAAGAGGAAGGTTCTTACTCTTATAGGCAAAAAATATACACTGTGCAATCCAGTTTGACAGTGTCCTCTTGGAGACTGGAAGTCCCAAATGACTAGAATTAAAAGCAACAAAGAGTTGAGAGGACTTTCTATGTTGCTGTGTCCTTTGTAAGTAAAAGGCTAAAAGCCCTTTTACAGTCCAAAGTATGAAGATTCCTTTCTGCATTTGAGGCGTGAGGCCTTGGGAAAAATACAGGAAGGTAAACCACTTGGTTTAAGTGAAAAGGTGAGACCACCTTTGGCATAAAGTGTGGATGAGTCCTAAGGACTACCTTATCATGATGGAACCTTGTATAAGGAGGATCCGCCACCAATGCTTGCAATTCACTAATGAGACGTGCTGATGTGACTGCAATAAGAAAGATGACCTTCCAGGAAAGAATTTCAAAGAGGTAGTAGCTAGCAGTTCAAAAGGCGGCTTCATGAGCTGCCCAAGAACCAGATTCAAATCCCATGCCACCGGTGGTGCTTAATGGGAGGCTTAGTTAAAAGAAGGCCTCTCATAAATCTTGCTATGAGAGGATGAGAGGAAATAGGTTGTCCATTTAAGGGTTTGAAAGAAGCTGCAATAGCACTTGAATGAACTCACTGAACTGGTCTTAAGCCCTGCATTAGACGAATGAAGGAGATACCTCTGGAATCATTACTGGAGTATCGCAAGAGAGTCAAGACCCTTCTGCGAAGACCATATGGTAAACCTTTTCCACTTGAAAGCATAAGAGCGTCTTCTGGAAGGTTTTCTGGAAGCATAAAGGATATCCTTTACTTGTTGAGAAAGGTTAAGACCATGAATTTCTAGGCTTTCAGCAACCAAGCCCTGAGATGCAGAGACTGGGGACTGGGATGCCACAGCATCCCATCCTCCTGAGATATGAGATCTGGAGCTGATCCTAACTCCAGAGACTGAGCTTGAGAGAGATGTAGTAGCAGAGGGTACCACACTTGGCGTGGCCAATGTGGAGCTATGAGAATCATATGGCCTCTGTCTCTCTGAAGCTTGAATAAGGTTTTGGGAATTAGGGGAATGCGTGGGAAGGCATACAAGAAGTCCCGACCCCAGTAGAGGAGGAAAGCATCCCTGGCCTGAGAACCCTGAGCCGGAATTCTGAAACAGAACCGGGGAAGTTTGGCATTCAGCGGACTTGCAAAGAGGTCTATGTCCGGGGTTCCCCAAATTTGAAACATTTTTGCCACTTGGTGTGCATGTAGAGACCATTCGTGTGGAAGCAGAACTCGACTGAGTCTGCCCAAGAGTTTTGAATGCCTGGAAGATACACCGCCAGGAGATGAATCTGATGCTCTCTGGCGAGGGCCCATAGTCGCAAAGCTTCATTGCAGAGCGACAGAGAGCCTGTTCCCCCCCTGCTTGTTCACATAGAACATGGCTACCTGATTGTCCATCTGAATTAGTACTGTCTTGTAGCTGAGCTGGGTGTGGAACACTCGAAGAGCAAGGAAGATTGCTCTGAGTTCCAGGAGATTGATGTGTAGATCGGTCTCCTGTGGAGTCCAGGTACCCTGGGTAGAGAGGTCTTGCAGGTGAGCTCCCCAACCCACATGTGAGGCATCTGTTAGAGCGACGTGGGGTAGGGGTTGTTGAAAAGGGGACCCCGCCAAAAGATTTTGGGGCGACTGCCACCATTGGCGGGACAAAATAAGGTGATCTGAGTTTGCTATTTTGTCCGACAGGCAACCTGACGCTTGAGTCCACTGAGTGGACAAAGTCCACTGTGCTGCCCTCATATGGAGGCGAGCATAAGGAACCACATGCACGGTGGATGCCTTGTGGCCTAGCAATTGTAACATTTCCCGAGCAGTGAGGTGAGGCTTTAGCACTGCTTGGGAAGCTAATTGCACAATGCGAAGGCAGCGGGGCTTTGGAAGATAGGCCCTTGTCTGTCTGGTATCCAGCAGAGCTCCTATAAACTCTAGAGACTGAGTGGGAGCTAGGTTGGACATTGGGAAGTTTATGACAAGTCCCAAATACTGAAGGATGCGCATTATGCATGACAGAGAGATCCTGACCTCTAGCTCTGACGGGGCTCAAATGAGCCAGTCGTCTAAGTAAGGGAAGAAGAATATTCCTAGGGTGCGAAGAAATGCTGCCACCACAGCCATGCATTTTGTGAACACCCTTGGTGCCAAGGCCAGGCCAAAAGGAAGAACTCTGTATTGGTAGTGCTTCCCTTGAAACAGAAAGTGAAGAAACTTTCGGTGTGTTGGATGGATAAGAACATGAGTGTACGCATCCTTGAGATCTAGAGAACAAAGCCAATCCTGACTCTGAAGGTATGGCAGTAGTGTTCCTAGAGAAATCATTTTGAACTTCTCTTTGAACAGGAATTTGTTCAATTCTCTGAGGTCTAAAATGGGTCTGTGTCCTCCTGTATTCTTTGGAATAAAGAAATAGGGTTGAGTAGAACCCTGTACCCTGTTGGAGAACGGGATCCTCTTCTATTGCCCCTTGGGCAAGAAGCAAATTGACCTCGTGACCTAACTGGACGTTGAGAGAGGTCTGAGAGTTGAACTGTCTCATTTGTAGGAGGGGGCATGCTGAGGAAATGAAGCTTGTACCCCTCTCTTACAATGGACAGAGTCCAATTTTCAGCTGTTATCTGCCCCCATCTAGGGGCAAAATGACAACCTTCCTGGAAGGGTGGAAGGCTCTGGGCCGTTCAGGGCCAGGAAGGCAAAGTTCTCTAGATGGGAGTCAAAGCCCCTGTGGAGGCTGAGTCTGCTGAGCCGGTTGAGGCTTAGCAGCTTTTGTTTTCCTTTGTTTAGGTTGCTGCTGTCCCTTTTGGGCAGGCTGACCTGCACGATGCCCTTGCTGGGTATAGGAGGGGTAAAACCTTTTCTTTCTAGTGAAGAATGGTTTCTTGTAGGATTTTCTCCTTGCAGGATCAGCTGTAGATTTGGATAATCTATCCAAAGTGATATTGTCAGCATCTAGCTCATTAGCTTTCTCCTGCCAATTCTTGCCAAAGAGATTTTCTCCTGTGCAAGGGATATTCCCTAGTTTGTCCTGTACCCAGAGTTCCAAGTCAGATGCCTGGAGCCAGGCAATCCTACGTGCACCTATGGCAATGGCAGAGGTTCTCTTATGCACTCAAAGCAGTCAAAGGCTGCACAATTTACAAACTTGGAAACATCCTGAGCATGTTTGACAAGTGCAAAGTAATCCTGCCCTTATCATCAGGAAGGAGAGGGTTCATAAGCTCTAAATCTCCTGTGACCTCCTTAAGGAACATTCCCATATATAAAATATAGGAACTAATCCTGGCAGAAAGCATGGAAGCCTGGAAGGTTCGACGTCCAAAGGCGTCAAGAGTTCTACACTCATGTCCTAGAGGATTAGATGCATGTCTTTTTGCACTCTTGATCCTTCTCATAGCTGATTCCACCACCATGGAATGGTGTGGTAGCTGAGTTTTTTGAAATCCAGGACAAGGAGGAACTCTATACATGGTATCGAGCCTATGAGAATGAGGAGAGATAGTAAGAGGTGTTTCCCACATCCTTAACATGAGATTCATGCAAGATCTCATGAATAGGCAAAGTAGCTGCCTCCTTGGGAGCTTTAGGATATTGTAAAATCTCCAATTCCTTCGCCCTGGGCTCTGTTTCAGGAGCCACTGTGATGGAAAGACCGAGCCACATCCCGGATAAAATCCTGAAAGGATATATCCTACGTTTAGGAGAGGAAGGATCCTCAGGAAGAAGTACTCCGATATCAGCAGAGCTTTCAGAGTCTTCAGACTCGTACGAGGATTCAAAATATCTCCTGTCCGGGTGATCGTGCAAAGCACGATACCGGTACCGATCAAAGTCGGTATCGGAGGGGTTCAGTACCGGCTTGTCGATACCGGAGGGAATAGCATGACTCTGTGTTGGTAGCACACCTGCCGATGTCAATGCAGTCAGTACCGGTACCAGTAGAATTGTCTGAAGCGGTCTTGAAGGCACTGATGCTGCAAGAAGAGCCGCCAGACTGCGTTCAATAGCCAGGAATCTCTGGTCTATCGACGCTGCCGATGCCTGGGTATTGGTACCGGACGAAGTGGTCAATACCCCAGAGCATGGCACCAGTAGTTCTGCCGAGGTTGGGGCCTCGAGAACATCCTGGAGCCCCAATAGTGCTTTGGAAGCCGAAGCCTCCCACCGGGGCAATTTTGCCGGTACAAGTCCCTCAAGGGCAACGCCAGAGGCATCTCGATGCTTGGAAGGAGATCTATTTTATTTGTTTATTTAAAGGGTATTTGTATCCCGCCTTATCCTTTAATCAAGGCGGGATACAAATCTACCCTTTGATGACCGGCCAGATTTATGTTTAGTTACCTGAGATCCATGGGAGGAAGACGAAGCCCTGGAAGACGTCGATACCACAGATGTTGCATCGGAGGGAAAAAGGGTGCTAAGCTTAGCAGCTCGGTTTTGCCGACCCCTCTTCGACATCATCCCACAGGCAACACACTCTGAAATAGAGTGGTCAGGACCTAAACATTTAAGGCACCACTCATGGGTGTTGGTGACGGAGATGGTACCGCCACACTTGGAACACTTCTTAAAACCCGAAGCAGGTTTTTCCATTGTAGAGGAAAGTTGGGCCTAGTGCCCAAAGTGGCATGTGGCACCTGAGGAGAAAAAAGCTGGAAGACTCCAGGAAAAGAAAGAAAAAAGAACCGGCGGTACCGGTGTAGCGTCGAAGGAAGGCAGACGCGACCACAAAAAAGAAGAATAAATGGGATATTTTCTGCAGTGACAGGCTCCGCGAAAAATGAAGAACTTGAGAGGGACAGTTGGGAAAGGCGGGAAGACAGCACACAGGCTCTGTGGGATGCTCTCAAAAGCTTTCTAATTGTACGCTGGGGAGCGTTCCCGTGCAGGCTCCGTCGGTACCGATGATACGCATATGTGAAAACTACATTCCTGCTTGTTCCTGGAGATAATATTTTTTTCACTCAACTCATAATCAAACTCTGGAATTTGTTACCGGAGGATGTAGTAAAAGCTGTTAGCGTAGCTGGTTTTAAAAAAGGTTTGGACAAGTTCCTGGAGGAAAGGTCCATAAACCATTATTAAAAGGGACCCAGGATATCACTGCTTCACCCGTACAAGCATTTTGGAACCAGTGTGTCTTTTTGGGAAACTGCTAAGTACTTGTAATCTGGGTTGGCCACTGTTGGAAATTGGATACTGGGCTTGAGGGACCTTGGTCTGACCCAGTACGGCATTTCTTGTGTGGATAATATGTCGAAACCCTCTGTGCTCAGTGTGCAATAGCGGCTAAGAAAGCAAAACAGTAATTTAGGAATCACAAGGAAAGTAATGGAGAATAAAACCAATATTATAATTCCTCTGTATTGCTCCATGGTGTGACCGCACCTTCACTAGTGTGTGCAGTTCTGGTCACCATATCTAAAAAAAGGATACAGTGGAATTGCGACAGTAAATTGGGCCTTCAGCAGGACTCCTCCATATTTCCCTCCATCGTGCTTTTCTCTCTTTTCCCTCTTTCTTTTCTCTCTTAAAGTTTATTTCATTAACACGTACTAGGACACACATGGAGAGTTGCCATTTGTCATAAGCAGTAGTTTTAATAATCTGCTTCTAGACGTTTCAACATGGATATATTAGTGTTGTAGGAAAAATTCTGCTCTTAGGCCTTAGGAAGTAATTATGCTGTGAGAAATACTATATTGTTTATACATAGAAAGAGAAAACCTGATACATTTTAGCCAAAAAGCAAACTTTCTCAGCTCAAACCTGAATGTAAGATGCACCTCCTTCTACCTCCTCCTTCCCCCTCTTTGAAGCTAACAGGCTAGAGACATAGCTGGCCTTCACAAACAAAGACAATTATGTTCAGACTACCAATGAGCGGTCCATAGTCAACCTTATCTTAAAGGGCCCCTGCTGTTCCTGAGAAGAAAGTTCCTTTGAAGAACAAATCCCTGGCATAAACATCTCTTCCACCCCCCCCCCCCCTTTGTCCTGTGCCTACTTACCATCGTCAGAGAAATTGCCTGTCAGCAATAGACTAAATTGTGACCATGGGAAAAAACTTTGAGATGTTTCCCCTCCCCTTTCACTCCCTTACTCCCTATGTATGTTCCTGGCTCAGAAAAGGTATAAAAAGTCCGTACTTCCTCCAGGAGGAGGTCACTTGCTTGTATTCCATTGCAGTGTGACCCCTGTTATAACAGAGAATGAAATATAAAAAAACCCCCAAAAACCCCACCTTTACCTTTGCAATGCAGATTGTTCTTTTTGTTCTTTGTCCTAGCCCGCTGTAAGGGTCCAATCGGGACCTCTTACATCAGAATTAGAAAAGAAAGAACAACCAAAATGATAAAGGGGATGGAAGGATACCCCACAAGGAAATGCTTAAAAGGTTAGGGTTCGTCAGCTTGGAAAAGAGACAGCTGAGGGGAGATGTGATAGAGGTCTATAAAATAATGAATGGAGTGGAATGGGTAAACGTAGATCGGTTGTTTACTTCTTCAAAGTAGAAAGATTAGGGGACACGCACCGAAGCTACAATGTAGCACATTTAAGACTAATCAGAGAAAATATTTTTTCATTCAATGTGTAATCAAACTCTAGAATTCGTTGCCGGAGGATGTAGTAAAAGCTGTTAGTATAGCTGGGTTTAAGAAAGTTTGACACGTTCCTGAAGGAAAAGGCCATAAATCATTTTTAAGTGGACTGGGAAAATCCACTGCTTACCCCTGGAATAAGCAGCATGGAATATGGAATCCAACAGATACCTGTGACCTAGATTGGCCATTGTTGGAAACAGAATACTGGGCTTGACCAACCTTCACTCTAGCCCAGAATGGCATCTCTTATATTCTTATGTCCCGTTTCCCAGCTTACTGCAGTAGCATAGATTGTGTGTGAACATCAGCTCATCCTGGTTCCCCCATCTCTAAGGCTCTTTTGTCCCTAGGTTTCCTTATATTCTTATCTTTGCAGTCCTCACAACACATACTGGGAAACTGTTCTATACATCTGTGAATATATTATTCCTTACATTATTCCAGAGTCCACCCTTCTCCAGAGTGCCACTTGGAAAGCCTTTGTCACCAATCTGTCATTGGATCAACCCCTATCAGAGACCAGAGGGTCTCTGCAACCTGCTGCTAGCAATGTGTGCCCCAGCCTTGCGGTATTTCATCTGCAGTGATTACTATCCAACGAGGGTCCTCCTAGTAGGACTCCCTTCATCATTCTCTTGCTGCAGCCACCAGCTCAAGATGGTCTTAGCTTCTGCCTTCAGCCTCAACCTGCCCTTGCATTTCTCAGAGCTGGGGTTCAGTCAAGACAGGAAGACCTCTATAATAGACACATGCATATTGGCCCTGGGAATCACCTCAACAGTTAACCCCAGGACCCATAGGAAACCCTGGGCTAGGGTTGAGGCCTCAAAAAAAACTGATCTGCTTCTGTATTATGGATTTGGCCAATATGACTAGCTCCATCTGGCTGTCAAACAGTACCCCCAGTTACTCCATAGACTGGTAAGGACAGAGATTGCTCTTCAGTCTATTGATAACAGCTTAAGGACTCTAGCAGATGCAACAACTGGTCCATAAAAAGACAGCTTCTTTCTCTAACCTTGACCAGATTAGCCAGTCATGCAGATATGGGTGTACCAGATTCCATCCTGCCTCAACCAGGCCACCACTACCACCATAACCTTGGTGAGCATGTGACGCTATGGCCAAGCCAAATGGCAGGGCCTGGAACTGTAATTATCTATCCAAAATTGCGAACCTCGGGTAACAAACTCCCGATGAATCGAGATATGAAAATAGGCTTCTAAGTAGAAGAGGAACTCACCCTTCTGAACCGCTAACATGACTGAATGCAAAGTCTCCATGTAGAACGTGGGGACCCTCAGAGAGGCATAGATCCCTCTAAGATCCAAGATAGGGCAATAAGGGCCCCACAACTTGGCCATTCTCTCCCTCTGGAACAATAGCCTCCAGAGCCAGGAGATAATGCACTGCTTCCCTAATGGGAGTCACCCCCAGAAGAGCAGAATATCCCGAGTCCAAAAACTTCTCCTGAATAGGCGCTTTCAATTCAGGGGCATAACCTCAACAACTATATTGAGCACCCATTTGTTCAAGGTTATCTGGGTGCACTGTGAGTAGAATCTAGCCAGCCTCAACCCCATACCATCATTCCTGTGTGGGCTCATGTACCCTCAGTGGGTCGTTTGGGGCTTCCCCCGATTCTCCACAAACTCTAAAGGGAAGCCCGTCTCCCAGCTCTTCTACCTCACTGGGAGGACCATCATTTGAACTGAAATCTTTGATTGGGATGAGAAGCCTTTTGCATTACCTAGGGCTTCCAACCTTCTCTTGGCCCATCCTCGGAGTCGCAGGGGCTTGCAGTCCCCTGTGTCCTTTACCAATTTCTTCAGCTCCTCACCAAAGAGCAACTGGTCTCTAAAAGAGAGCCTACTAAGATGAGCCTTGGATGCAGCAACTGCCACCCAGTCTCCTAAACACAGGCACCTTCTAATGCCACAGCAGACACCATTAACTTAGAAGATAACCTGACAAGATCATACATGCTGTCTTCCAGAAAAGCAGTCACACATTCCAAAAGGGCTGGTTCAACTTCAGCCCTAGTGGCTCCAACCCCTTCCCTTGCTGCAAGACCTGGCTATGTATCCCCCTGGAGGAAAGGCCCCACCACCTCAAAGGACCGTTTCATCAAGTATTCAATCTTCCTATCCTAGAGATATTTCAACATTGTGCCTTCCTACACCAGGATAGTAGTCCTGTGAGAGATGGCAAAGACTACAGCCTCCGCCATTTGAAGGACTGTGCTAACAGGATCGATGAGCTCTGGCAGCTCACCTGAATAGAAGAGGTGCAATGCACTGCTGTCCTCTTCATCAGATTCAGACAGCTTCTGTCCTCCTCACCAGACTTGCTCCCCGAAGATGCGGAGCTAGCCTGCCTGTGTTCAGGAACCAGCTCTCTATGCGAGTCTGGGCTCTCCAGCCACCCTCCTATGCTTGGGCTGAAAAGTCAGACCACAGGCACCAGGAACCTCCTAACTTTTAAGCCACCCACTGTTCCTGGGAGGGGCTGCAGATCCCTGTCCATCATCACATAGGCTTGACACACCGTAGCCACAAATTCTGGGGTGAACCCAGAAAAACCAGGGCCCTCAATTTCAGCCCTCTGTTTCGTGGAAGGCCTAGACTCTGCCTGATCCCTCCCCGCCAAGAGGCTTTGACCCCTGTCTCAGCATGAAACAAGAGATAAGCAGCTTCCCCACTTTGTTTCAGTGGAAGACACACCTCCTCCTGAGGGTCAGCATCAGAATTCTTGCAGAAGGAACCTGCTACAGGTGGCAAGGCTCCAAACACAGATAATACGCACATGCACCGATATACCCATATACAGCATGGGAGCCGCCGAGATGGCCGGCACCTGCCCACTGGAGCCACAGTCCCTGATGAGTCCAGCACACAGGCCTGAGGAAGAGAAACAGTCAGCTTTACAGCTTAGAGGGATTTACATACACCAAGGCTCAATTTCCAGAGCCCAAACCCCTGGCAAGTCTGGGTCACCACCAGAAATCAAAGAAAAATACTTCTCCGGAGGAAACTTCCCAGTGGGGAACCATCCAAGAAGGACTGGTTCCTGCTACCACAGTCAGCATGGGACTCCAAAGGCTCAGCTCAGCCCATTTTAGTCTCGAACTTCCAATTTCTTTGTGTGCGTTGCCAATGCTGCACCAGCCCCCCCTTCTTGGCTGAAGACAGAGCAAATACTGGAGGGGCAGCAAAGTCTCACCAGCCGTTAAAGAACGAGCGGTCTGCTTTGTCTCTGGCTGATGACATCGGGGAATCTCACTGGCCTGACAAAGGATGGTAAGGAAATTTCAAAGCTTAGCGACTACTTCTAAC
Organism: Ichthyophis bannanicus; assembly: GCA_033557465.1. Lineage (NCBI taxonomy): Eukaryota > Metazoa > Chordata > Amphibia > Gymnophiona > Ichthyophiidae > Ichthyophis > Ichthyophis bannanicus. The sequence goes on along the minus strand of CM066032.1, from coordinate 1,851,735,978 downwards.
AGGCTGATGCAGAAAACTGGTGCTAGATGTGCGCTGAAGACGACTTTAACACAGCCCAACACCACATATTTTTTTTTTTAATTCTAGAAGCAGCAAAGATAGGGCATGCAAATGACCCCCATGTTAATCATGCACATGCAAATGAGCCATCACAGCATTAAACTGGGAGAGCAAACCAAACACATGCACAAAAGAAGTCTGCGCTAACTTGGTTTGCTCTCTGGGCACCGCGTGGTTAATTTGCATAGCAGCCACGACAATATTTTGATGGCATTGGGGGGGATGATTGCGGCATTAGGGAAAGCCCCCGATGCCATCAAAATAATGTCAGGGGCCGTGCCCCAAATAAAATGATCCCTGGTGGTCCAATGGCCCGAACGGCATCGGAAAAGACCCCTGATCCCATCAAAATACTGTTGGGAGCCGTGCCCCACAATAAAATTATCCCTGGTGGTCTAGTGGCCCCTTTCCCCCCTCCACCTCCCATTAAATAAAAAGCAAAATCTGGTGGTCTAGAGGCTCCTACCTGGTGGTCTGGCTCCCACTTAAGGTGCATTTCAGGGCCGCCAGACTACCAGGTAGGGGCCTCTAGACCACCAGGTTTTATTTTTTATTTAATGGGGGGTGGGGGAAAGGGGCCACTAGACCACCAGGTTCTTCTTTTATTTAGTGGGGGGGGGGGGGAGGGAAGGGGCCGCTGGACCACCAGGGATAATGTCCGTGTCGGGCACAACCCCCGACAGTATTTTCATGGCATCGGGGGCCTTTCCAGATGCCACAAAATACTGTTGAGGGTAGGATCGAGGACGATGGACCACCAGGGATAATTTTATTGTCGGGCACGACCCCCGATAGTATTTTCATGGCTTTGAGGACTCTTCTCGATGCCTGATCATTTATTTATTTTATTTATTTATTTATTTAATATACACTTATATACCGCTACTTCCAGCGATCAGTAGCGGTTTGATTACAAATTTGGGATCGTCTGAGAAGGAGATGATCTAGGCATTGGGGAAAGCACCTGGTGCCATCAAAATACTATCTGGGGCACGCGTTAGAGGTTTACTTCTACTCAGACCCTGAAGTAAAACTTTTGGCACAGTCTCTACATCGAGCATAGCCGTGATTTGCATACCAGCCTGGCTGATAATAGATTTAAATAATTGAAGTTCATTTAAATATACATGACATTAGTTTTTCCGCTGGCGTTTACATCCGTTTCCTGAATTTGCAGGATTGTTAAAAGTGCTTAAATGTGGCATTAGGGACTCATAAAGCCCGCGCTAAGCTTTCTGCATTGGTCTGGTGGGCGCTCAGAAAGGATCTGGCCAATCCACTGAAGGAACTGTTAAAAAGATTTTGGTGTGTGAAATGGCTCTGTAAGATAAAAGAAGGGTGGATGTAGCCTTCCTTCATAAAAGTGGTAACAGAGAAGTTGGAAACTAAAGGCCGGTTAGTCTTACCTCGATGATGGGAAAATTAAAAGCAGACTTTAATGAAGAAAAGCGTAATGAATTATCTACAATCCAGCAGACTGCAGGATCTGAGACAGCATGGTCTTTACCAGAGCCAGAATGAATTAACCGAATTGATTAATTTCTGTGACTGCAAGATTAGGATGTGCACTGGGTATGGTTTACTTGGATTAACAGCAAGGCTTCTGATACTGTCCCACACATGAGGCTCATTAATAAACTGAGCAGCTAGGGCTGGGACTGAATTAGAAATGGGTTAAGTGATCGATGTCATCTATCACTCAACCCATAAAGGAAGGAGCAGTGCTTCATAGAATACCTCGGGGATCGGTCCTGGAGACAATTCTCTTTAATATTTTTGTGAGTGATATTGTGAAGGGTTTAGAAGGCAAAATTTGTCTTTTTTTGCAGAGGATACCCAAATCTGCAACAGAGTGGATATCCCTGAGGGAGTAGGCAGAATTAGAAGTGATCTAAGAAACTGGAATGGTCAAATGCTTGGTAACAAAAATTCATTGCAAAAAAACTGCAGAGTCGTGCATTTGGGGTGCAGAAATCCAAAGGAACAATACACGGGGGGGGGGGGGGGCAAGGAGTTAATTGCATTGATGAGAAGAGACGTTGGCACAGTGCCCGATGATTTCAAGGTAGCAAAACAGCACGATAAGGTAATGGCTAAAGTCAGAAGGATGCTGGGATGCACAGGGAGGGGCCTAACCTGCAGGAAAAGAGAAGTAATCATTTCCATGTACAGTCAGTGGTAAAGCCTCACCTAGAGTACCGTCTTCAGTTCTGGAGGTCGTATCTCAGAAAGAGGCCAGGGGGAGTCCAGTGAAAGGCAAGTACAATGGTGCGGCGCTTACATCAGATGTCATAAGATGAGACTCAGGGGGATATGAAAGATATTTAAAAGCCTAAAAGGAAGTTCTAGAATTAGAGGACACGATATGAAGCTCCATGGGGGTTGACTCAGTAACAGCATCAGAAATCTTTTCACAGAAAGGGTGATGGATGCCTGAAAAGTTTTCCCGGAGAAGGTAGTAGAAGCAAAAAGAGTTGTAAATTCAAAAAAGCATGGAATAAACCAGAGGATTCCTAGAGGCAAGACGACAGAAATAAAGGATTGAGGAAAACTGGCAAGAGAAGCAGTTGCAACCCTAAAAGGCAATGGCACTACTTTGACAGCTGAGAAGAGAGACTTGGGGGAAGGGAGGGGCTGAGTATAGGGCTCCATATGGGAATTTATATCCAAGTGGATGGGTAGCTGCTGCTGGGCAGACTGGATAGCCGTTTTGGTCTTTATCTACTGTCATCTTCTATGTTGTTAAAAGAATTTGCTTAGCATTTTTGCAAATAAATAATTCCCTATGCTAAAAACGGATTCACAGAGGACAGAATTCAGTGGGGAAGATAAAGTACGTGCAGCGATTTCACTGCTGTAAAACAGGCATTGAATTTTCCAAGGGAAAGTCCTTAGATGGTTTCCCTCTGAAAATTAGCTTGCAGGTCCACAAGGCATGCTATGGGATTTTAAAACTGCCCTTGTGTGTGTGGTAACATAAGTGCCCTGCTCTAAAAGTTAAATGAAATATTTTTGAATCTCTATTTTTCAGTAAGGGACTAGAAAATTTTGCTGGCAACCAAATTTGTTGAGCCTTGTGACGCAGCATACATTTCTCCTCTCCACCCTCCATAAACAAAATGAAACAAAACAGTTACGATGGTCAGACACAGAAAAAAAACAGGAAAATATAAGTAATCTGTTTTGGAGCCAGCTGTGAAGGAGTCAATGGCCTATGAGATGGGGGAAGAGGGAGATGCTGTTAGCAAAGGGGAGACAGGAGTTACTGTGAGATGTGGAAGTAGAGAAGCAGCTGGTGGACAGTTACTAAAATGTTCATTCTTGCCCTCTCAGTGATTTGAAGTGTTCTACATGGCTTTCCTCGTAAATGGTTTGGGGCCCCCTGTTGCAGTGTGCATGGGTCTCACTCAAAGCTTGCAACGGCTTCAGAATCCCATGAGTTCAGCGACGCAGATTTCCTTGTATCTGACAAGCTACAGAAACTACAAGCAAAAAGCCAACGTCGATTTCCAAACCTTTAGGGAAAAGAAATCCACCCACCTGTCCAACTCATACGGATCGGGAAGAAGGGTATTTGTAGAAAGGCAAGATGAAGTAGATTTATCAAAGCTGTAAGTGCAGCCTAGAAGAAAACAAATCAAAATACAGCAATTAGAAATTGCCCAGACTCCTATTTTTTTCTCTCTCATTCATTAAGGATGATACAAAGGAGAGAATGGTTTTCAAAATGCGTAAGTAGTGGTTTACCTATGTAAAATGCATTTCCCTCAATACATCTAAAGTCTGCCTAGTATTGCATAATACAGTGTTCCTCAACTAGGGTGCCTTTGGACCAGATCAGGTGTACCACGGAAAGACTCACCACTGCCTGACACTCCGGTCCAAACCAGCGCATGGACTGTGCTCTCAGCACCTCGTAGCAACAAGGGACACCGGCAGTGGCTTCTTAACGTGCAAGAGCTCTTTCCTAAGCATCTATGCCGTCACCTGTGCATCTCTCCTTCCTAGATCCAGCATTAGCCTCAGACGTGGGCCCTGCTTTATGTAGCGCACACACCACATATGCAGCATCTCCTTCCTTCCCTTCCTATTGAGGCTGTATCCGCTTCCCTAGCTTTTCTCCTGGCCAAATGAGTTCTCGCCCACGTCTACACTGCCAGTCCCACAGAGGCTGGTGTGTTGCACCATGATTTTGAACATGTAGGTATGGCGGGGGCTTGAAAAGGCTAAGAAATATTGCCATAATGTGTGTTTTGTGAAGCGTTTAGAGGCAGGGCTCCCAGGGGAATGGTTTTGGCAGAACCAGAATATAGCATGTATTTTCAAATTTACAGGTGCCATTTTCCTTAGAAAATCTACCTTGCGTAAAAATTGGGTACAAACATCTGCATGAAGAAAAGCACTCACCGTCTTCCTTCTCTGACATTATTTCATTCATTAGATATTTAACCTGTTTTTACAAAAAGTTCAAGGCAGAGTACAAAATACATTCACAAAATAATACACAATAAAAAGAAAAAATGAAAACAAACATCTAAAATACTAAGACAGACAAAAGAAAAAAACAAAAACAAAACAAATACAACAGCAAAAGCAAATTTAGTACTAAATCCGTGGGTAAGAAGTTCCTGTCAACTTTGCCCCTTAATGGTGCTAACATGAAATTTAAATTAAAATTTAACACAAGATTAGCAAGATAAGCAAAACAGCTTTTCTGTGTATTCCCATATTGTGGCTAAAATATTCTGCCAAGGGATTTAGAAACCTAGACAATGTCCGGAGAAAAAGGCTGGTTGGTCCACCTGGTCTACACATTTCTAGTTGGAAAGATTCCTTGTGATCCCTGGAGCTGGATTCCACTGGGCTATGGCTCTGTGAGCCTTCATTTGCAATCACCTAGACGCAGTGGTTCTCAACCCAGTCCTCTGGGACCCCCAGGCCTGTCAGGTTTTCAGAATATCCACAATGAATATGCATCAGATAGATCTGTATGCACTTCTTCCATTGTATGCAGATCTCTCGTGCATATTCATTGTGGATATCCTGAAAACTTGATTGGCCTGGAGGTCCCAGAGGATTGGGTTGAGAACCACTGACAGAGAAATTGCCCCTGTTCTTCTCTCTTCCCAACAAAGTCTAGCCATTTAAATGATAGCCTTCAGCCAAAGGTCATAAATCATGGTTCCCTCTTGAAAGTGCTAAGAATGGATCCTGAGCCCAGTCACCAGGTGTCACCATTATGCGCTAGCTTATACCCCCTCCAAAGAGCATCTGTAAACATTGTTGCTACATTACAGATTACTGTCATAAATAATGAAAATGGAGGAAGACTGAAGAAGAATTTATCAAAATACTGTTTCAGCTTTATCGGTGAAAATATTCCAGTGCTTTCACTTGGAGAGAGAGTGTTCAAGATGCATGTAGCATATTTTTGGCCACTGTTGATTAGAATCATCTTTCCTGTATCAATTAGACTTACTGCCCGATACCAGTTCAAACTGAGGTTTCCCTTCTTCTACAGATATGAGAGTCGCCAGTCTTCCTTCTATCATTTCCGCATCTATGAATTTTCCGTAAAGTGCATTCCTTAGATCAGGGTACACATAGGCTATCTTGTCACCCGTCATCTCTCCATCTTCATTGACTTCTCCCACGAGGCTTCCTCCATCCTGGTGAGAAAGTGATCAAAAGCAAGTTTAGGTGATAACTAGGCAACAGAATGGCCTAGGCCGAACTGATGACTGTACCATGTGAACTGGCCGGCTCAAAAATTCCAAGATCAACTTAAAGTTGAGCCACCTGGACATTACTTTCTTGGTGGTGGGACATGACTGATCAGCTAGACAATAACGTCTTCTTGATGCTACAGGGAACATTCAATTTGTGCCAGCAGCAGCAACTGAGACGTCAGAATTCCTCATGACCCCACCCCACCACTTCCCATTGGCGTTTTGATACCTGTTGGCACTGCTGAAGGCCAAAACAGACGTCTAGTAGCAGACAGTCCTCTTCATGCTAATTTAGCTCATTAAAGGTATGGGTCAATATTCAGCGCAGAAGTACGTTTTTTTTTGTTTTTAAACGCCAGCTACCATGGCTAAATAGAAAAACAGATATTCAGCACTGGTATGCAGACAGAGCCAGCACTGAATATCTGGGCATCGTAGCCAGCACTGGTACTGTCCATACTGCAGTGCTGAAAATTACTGCTTACTCCACCCTACAGACTGCTCTGATGCTATCTGGATAGTGCCACTAATTATTCTGGTTACAGCACTTATCCATGGTGCAAGTGCTGCTCTACAGACCCAGGATTGTCTAGCCACAGGATACCTTCATTGGTCTTAACAATTACTTACTCTTAATTAGCAGCACAATTCCCTTTTAACATTATAATCGACAAGAATTAGTCTTCTTTAAGCAGCCTCATAATTTTCAGTCTGCGACACACATGATCCTCCCCATCTGGAGGCGATGAGGAAATGAATTTGGGGCCTCCATTATGCACTGCAACATAAGAAACCCCCATCTACCTGCCGCTCTTGAGAAAAGACGTGGCTAGTGAAAAAATCCCCCGGCACAGGACCCCGCAACACAGATTATGTCTCAGTACCCTGGCAAGGTCGCTTTCTATCCTCATGCCTCCATTTACAGTACACAACACATGTGTCTTTCTCTCCTCTCCTACGGCAAAGCTTTAGGCACTTTGAATGCCAGAGATCTGCCTACAGACCGTCCCGACCTGCAAGGTGGCTGCATTATTAAAACGATGCAGCATGCTGGGATCCAGTTACAGACAACTCAACTTTTTAAAAAATGAGGCTTATAACACATTGCAACTGCTGAACACCATCAACAAATAAGAGGAAGACATTAGGGCAGAGTTTCCCAGCCTGCAGTCCGTGGGCCCCAGGGGTCAACACTGAAAAGAGAAGAAAAGAGAGTGGCCCTAGAAATGAGAGACTTTAGAACTTATAGAGAGACGGGGAGATATGAGAGACAGTCAGAAATTTCAAAGGTGTAAAGTAATGCACAGGAAAGCATAGTTACTCCCTGTAACAGGTGATCTCCGGGAACAGCAAGAATTTAGTCTTCACATATGGGTATCGTCGGTACTGACGGAGCCTGCACGGGAACGCTCCCCAGTGTACAATAGGAAAGCTTTTGGGAGAATCCCACAGCGCCTGTATGCTGCCTTCCCGCCTTTCCCAACTGCCCCTCTCCAGTTCAGTTTAAAGCTGAGACAAAAGAAAGAGGGAAAGAGAGAGAGAGAGAGATACAACTCCTAGGTGAGGTGGGTGGGTTGTGAAGACTAAATTCCTGCTGTTCCCGGAGATCACCTGTTACAGGAGAGTAACTATGCTATCTCCACGAACAAGCAGGAATGTAGTCTTCACATATGGGGACTCCCTAGCTGCAGATGCCAGGGAGAAGACCCCAGAAGTTGTGTGCCCTTGTGAAAGGGCTCCCACTTCCCCCCATGGATCTCTGGCATCCTACCAGGGATGGTGGGTAGAAGTTGATTAAGTATGAAACAGGTGTTGAAGAACAGCTTGACCAAACAAGGCATCCCGGCGGGAGTCCTTGTCTAAGCAGTAATGGGCTGTGAAGGTATGAACCGAAGCCCAAGTAGCTGCTTGGTAGATATCGACAGACACAGAATGAAGATGAGCCATAGAGGTTGCCATGGCTCTCACATTGTGAGCTGTGACATGGCCTTCCAGAGGAAGGTTTTTACTCTCATAGGCAAAAGATATACACTGTGCAATCCAGTTAGACAGTGTTCTTTTGGAGACTGGAAGTCCCAAATGACTAGGATCAAAAGCAACAAAAAGTTGGGAGGACTTTCTATGTTGCTGTGTCCTTTGCAAGTAAAAGGCCAGAGCCCTTTTACAATCCAAAGTATGAAGATTCCTTTCTGCATTTGAGGCATGAGGCCTTGGGAAGAATACAGGAAGGTAAACCGCTTGGCTTAAATGAAAAGGTGACACCACCTTTGTCATAAAATGTGGATGAGTCCTAAGAACTAACTTATCATGATGGAACCTTGTATAAGGAGGACCAGCCACCGATGCTTGCAATTCACTGATGCGACGTGCTGATGTGATTGCAATAAGATGACCTTCCAGGAAAGGAATTTCAAAGAGGTAGTAGCTGAATGGTTCAAAGGGCAGCTTCATGAGCTACCCAAGAACCAGATTTAAGTCCCATGCTACTGGTGGTGGCTTAATGGGAGGCTTAGTTAAAAGAAGGCCTCTCATAAATCTCGCTATGAGAGGATGAGAGGAAATAGGTTGTCCATTTAGAGGCTTGAAAGAAGCTGCAATAGCACTCAAATGAACTCTTACTGAATTTGTCTTAAATCCTGCATTAGACAAATGAAGGAGATACTCCAGTAATGATTCCAGAGGTATCGCAAGAGGGTCAAGACCCTTCTGCGAGCACCATATGGTAAACCTTTTCCACTTGAAAGCATAAGAGCGTCTTGTGGAAGGCTCCCTGGAAGCATAAAGGATATCCTTTACCTGCTGAGAAAGGTTAAGACCGTGAAGTTCTAGGCTTTCAGCAACCAGGCCCTGAGATGCAGAAACTGGGGATTGGGATGCCACAGCATCCCGTCCCTCCTGAGGAAGGAGATTTGGAGCAGATCCTAACTCCAGAGGCGGAGCTTGAGAGAGATGTAGGTGAAGAGGGTACCACATTTGCCGTGGCCAATGTGGAGCTATGAGAATCATATGACCTCTGTCTCTCTGAAGCTTGAACAGGGTTTTGGGAATTAGGGGAATGAGTGGAAAGGCATACAGGAAGTCCTAGCCCCAATGGAGGAGGAAAGCATCCTTGGCCTGACAACCCTGAGCCAGAATTCTGGAACAGAACCGGGGAAGTTTGGCATTCAGTGGACTTGCAAAGAGGTCTATGTCCGGGGTTCCCCAAATTTGGAAAATTTTGGCCACCTGGTCTGCATGGAGAGACCATTCGTGTGGAAGCAGAACTTGACTGAGTCTGTCTGACCAAGAGTTTTGAATGCCTGGAAGATACACCGCAAGGAGATGAATCTGATGCTCTCTGGCGAGGGCCCATAGTCGCAAAGCTTCGTTGCATAGCAACAGAGAGCCTGTTCCGCCCTGCTTGTTCACATAGAACATGGCTACTTGATTGTCCGTCTGAACTAGGACTGTCTTGTAGCTGAGCTGGGTGTGAAATACTCGAAGAGCAAGGAAGATTGCTCTGAGTTCCAGGAGACTGATATGTAGATAGGTCTCCTGTGGAGTCCAGGTACCCTGGGTAGAGAGGCCTTGCAGGTGGGCTCCAGTGTTTTCAGCCATGTTCAGATTGTGTTCCTGGATGTAGCTGTGCGCAGGAATGTGACTGGGTGGGTAACAAGTGTTCACAGGAAGATCACGGATAGGAACACTTTATTACACTATGGGAGTGCTCATCCGGTGGGTTTACGCAATAGTCTACCTTTTTCTCAATTCATCTGTTTTTGTAGGAATTGCTCCAATATAGTCGATTTTAAACAGCAATCTAAATCTTTGGCTTGTGGGTTGATAGCCAGGGGTTATCCACGCAGGGTGGTGCGTGATGCCTATCGGAGGGCATTGTTTAATAATCGGTCTCTTTTGCTAGTACCTAAAAATAAGGAGGATTCATTGGATGATGGCGAACACATAAATTTGATTTCAAAGTATTCTCCTTTTAGTTTCCCTATACAGCGGATCGTGCAGACACACACAGGGGTGTTACATACCCTTCCAGGATTAGTGGATAAGAATGTCCGTTGCGTTTGGCGGCGCCAACACAATTTGCGTGAAATATTAAGTCCTTCTGTTTTACGTTCAGTTTCTGATGAAGATGATCGGGCATGGGGTCATAGTCCTTGTGGGCATTGTTCTATTTGCGAGGTGTCCAGCGAGCTTTCGCAATTTGAATATCATGGAGTACAACACAAGTTCAGACACCGGACTTCTTGTGATTCCACTTTTGTTGTTTATGGGGTCATAAGCCCCTGTGGGCTTTTGTATGTAGGCAGTACCTGTAGAGCGCTTCGTAAGCGCATTACGGAGCACAAAAGTAGACTCAAATGCTCAGTTCGTGAGGCTCCCCTGGTTCCGCATTGTTTGGAATTTAAACACCAGTTTTGTGATTTACGGTGTTTTTGTTTAGATCAGGTATTGTCTGGGAGAGACGGGAAGAGCAGGGAACAGTCTCTATTAGTTTGTGAGCAGAAGTGTATTTTTAGGTTAAACACTGTAGCTCCGGGTGGCTTAAATCTTCGGATTGACTGGGCGGTGTGCCTTTAAGAGGGAGGAGGAGTTTTGTTGTGGGAAGTCCCTGATGTCAGCAGCAGGGTACTTTTGGGAGTGCGGTGATCTTTTGTGATGAGAGCATGCGCGGCGTTTTTTAGAAGCAATGTTGAAGTGCTGGTTTGGCTGCCGTCCAAAGTAAGTGGCATTCTCCTGTTTTAAATGGTTTAAAGTGTGTTGGGGCTGGGGTTTTTTGTTTCTGGTTTTAAAAGATAAGGTTGATTTTGAATGTTTATTTTTTGTTTTGTAGTAATTTCCCCTGATGCAGCGATATTATTCGCGAAACGTATGAGAGCTCTATAGTGACGTCGGGGCAGCAGCCTGTGGTCAATTCCCATGATCTTTACAAGCTAAGTGTTTTCATTTTGGGTTTTGATGCAGTTTGCTTTTGAATTTGTGAAAATGCAAGTGGTGGTGGTGGCAACTGGTCCTTGATGTTAATGGGCTTATGTTTGGCAGTAAGATCTTGACTTGTGTCTTGATCGCATTTGCCTTTGCCCATGGTTGCTGAGACCTTGCCGACCACGTTATACAGTTGCATATTTTTGTGAACAGAACAGCAACAATCATTTTGATGTTATAATTAAGAAACAAGTTGTGTTTCAGTGGAGTGAGTTTTTTTGATTTACTCATATGGAGGCGAGCATAAGGAACCACATGCACGGTGGATGCCATGTGGCCTAGCAACTGTAACATTTCCGGAGCAGTGAGGTGAGGTTCTAACACAGCTTGGGAAGCTAACTGCACAATGCGAAGTCAGCGGGCCTGTGGAAGGTAGGCCCTTGTTTGTCTGGTATCCAGCAGAGCTCCTATAAACTCCAGGGACTGAGTGGGAGCAAGGTTGGATTTTGGGAAGTTTATGACAAGTCCCAAATACTGAAGGATGCGCATTGTGCGAGAGAGAGCAACCCTGGCCTCTGGCTCTGAAGGGGCTCGAATGAGCCAGTCGTCTAAGTAAGGGAAGATGAATATTCCTAGGGTGCGAAGAAATGCTGCCACCACAGCCATGCATTTTGTGAACACCCTTGGTGCAGAGGCCAGGACAAAAGGAAGAACCATGTATTGGTAGTGCTTTCCCTGAAATAGAAAGCGAAGGAACTTTCGATGAGTTGGATGGATGATAACATGAGTGTACGCATCCTTGCGATCTAGAGAACAAAGCCAATCCTGACTCTGAAGGTATGGCAGCAGAGTTCCTAGAGAAATCATTTTGAACAGGAATTTGTTCAATTTTCTGAGGTCTAAAATGGGTCTGTGTCCTCCTGTTTTCTTTGGAATATGGAAATAGGGGGAGTAGAACCCTGTACCCTGTTGGAGAATGGGTACCTCTTCTATTGCCCCTTAGGCAAGAAGCATAGTGACCTCTTGACCTAACTGGTCGTTGAGAGAGGTATGAAAATTGAACAGTCTTACCACTGTAGGAGGGGGCATGCTGAGGAAATGAAGCTTGTATCCCTCTCTTACAATAGACAGAGTCTAATTTTCTGCTGTTATCTGACCCCATCTGGGGGCAAAATGACAATCTTCCTGGAATGGTGGAGGGTTCTGGACCGTTCAGGGTCAGGAAGGCAAAGTTCTCTAGATAGGAGTCAAAGCCCCTGTGGAGGCTGAGTCTGCTGAGCCAGTTGAGGCTTAGCTGCTTTTGTTTTTCTTTGCTAGGTTGTTGCTGCTGTCCCTTTTGGGCAGACTGACCTAAACGATGTCCCTGTTGGGTATAGGAGGGATAAAACTTCTTCTTCCTGAAGAATGGCTTCTTATAGGATTTTTTCCTGGCAGGATTAGCTGTAGATTTAGACAATCTATCCAAAGTGATATTGTCAGCATCTATCTCATTAACTTTTTCCTGCTAATTCTTGCCAAAGAGATTCTCTCCTATGCAAGGAATATTCCCTAGTTTATCCTGTACCCAAATTTCCAAGTCAGATGCCTGGAGCCCAGCAATCCTACGTGCACCTATGGCAATGGCAGAGGTTCTGCTTATGCACTCAAAGCAGTCAAAGGCTGCACAATTCACAAACTTGGAAACATCCTGGGCATGTTTAACAAGGGTGAGGTAATCTTGCCTCTTATCATCAGGAAGGAGAGGGCTCATAAGCTCTAAATCTCCTGTGACCTCCTTAAGGAACATTCCCATATATAAAATATAGGAACTGATCCTAGCAGAAAGCATGGAAGCCTGGAAGGTTTGACGTCCAAAGGCATCAATAGTCCTACACTCACGTCCTGGAGGATTAGATGCATGCCTTTTTGCACTCTTGATCCTTCTCATAGCTGATTCCACCACCATGGAATGGTATGGTAATGGAGTCTTCTGAAACCCAGGACAAGGAGGAACTGCATACATGGTGTCAAGTCTTCAAGAGTGAGGAGATGTGGGTTAGAGGCGTCTCCCACATCCTCAACATAAGATCATGTAAGATCTTATGAATAGGTAAGGTAGCTGCCTCCTTGAGAGCTTTAGGGTATTGCAGGATTTCTAATTCCTTTGCCCTAGGCTCCTTTTCAGGAGCCACTGTGATGGCAAGACCTCGAGCCACATCTCGGATAAAATCCTGAAAGGACATATCCTCTGGTGGAGACATCCTATGCTGAGGAGAAGAATCCTCAGGAAGAAGTACTCTGATAGCGGCAGAGCTTTCAGAGTCTTCAGACTCATCCGAGGATTCAAAGAATCTCCGATTCGGGTGATCGTGCAAGGCACGGTACACCGGTACTGATCGAAGTCGACATTGGAGGGGTCCGGTACCGACTTGTCGATACCGGATGAATAAGCATGACTCGGTCCCGGTAGAATACCTGCCGATGTCGATGCAGCCAGTACCGGCTGAATTGTCTGAAGCGGTTTCAGGGGCATTGAGGCTGTGAGAAGAGCCACCAGACTGCGTTCAATAAAGAAGAATAGAAGGGAATTTTTTCTGCGGTGACAGGATGTGCGACCTGTCGGCTCCGCGGAAAACGAAGAACTGGAGAGGGACAGTTGGGAAAGGCGGGAAGGCAGCACGCAGGCGCTGTGGGATGCTCCCAAAAGCTTTCCTATTGGACGCTGGGGAGCGTTCCCGCGCAGGCGCCATCGGTACCGATACCCATATGTGAAGACTACATTCCTGCTTGTTCCTGGAGATATAAACCTCTCTCGGAGGAAAGAAAATTCTATGCTAATAGCCTGGGATGTAAGGGCTATGTTTACTAAGCTGGGCTAATCGTTAGCACTGAATAACATCAGACCTAGTTACAAATAGCCTGTGCTCACCTTTAGCCCATGCCCCTGTGTCAAAGAGAGTAGACTTAAGAGTAACCTAAGAAAATACTTTTTCAAAGAAAGGGCACTGGATGCATGGGAAGAGTCTCCCTGCGGAGAGACATGGAAAGGAAACCAGTAATAACATTTTACATAAGGCAAGGGATAAGCACACAGGCTCCTTTGTTATTAAGGAGCAGACACGAGGATATATAGCAATGTAACAGGAATTCAGTTGTGCAGGAATTAAACTGCTACCAGATTCTCTGGGGCTGATATTCAAAAGCATCTGCTAATTGGAAAAAGTGCCAGACAGCAAGATAGTCAGCGGCACGGTCTGTATAGTGCTACTCATTATTTCTCTGGCTAACTTGGCACTATCTGGGTGATCCATGGGCAGAGCGAGGGTAGTCCTCAGAGTTATCTGGTTTGCAGCAATATTTAGTCCGCTAATCAGTAACTAGCCTCAAAGTCAGAGCAGCAAAAAAGCGTAGTTACTCACCTGTAACAGGTGTTCTCCAGGAGCAGCAGGAATCAGTCCTCACTTATGGGTGACGTCGGCGCCGACGGAGCCCTCGCGGAGCAATTTTCCCCAGCTTTCAAAGAAAGCCTTTGGGAATTGCAGCGCGCATGCGCGGTCATCTTCCCGCCCGAAGGTGCCATCTTAGCCAGTCAGATGACATAGCTAAAAAAGACAGCATAAAAATTTGCAAAAAGAACATAAGCAGACGATTGCAACTCCAAGGGGAGGAGGGAGGGTAGTGAGGACTGATTCCTGCTGCTCCTGGAGAACACCTGTTACAGGTGAGTAACTACGCTTTCTCCAGGACCAAGCAGGAAGTCAGTCCTCACTTATGGGACTCCCAAGCTCAAGGCTACCGGAGACCCTAAGCACAAAAATGAGCTCCCTCTAGCTCAGCAGCACAGAAGGATAGAATCTTCGCTGAATTATCACCCACCGGTAGCCCACATCCGGGATGGAGGGTAGGAGTTGCTCAGACCTCAAAGAGATTACGGAGGACTGCCTGTCCGAAAGCACTGTCCCTACGGGACTCCCTCTCGAGACAGTAATGGACCGCAAAAGTCTGGCTCGAAGACCAAGTAGCGGCCCGGCAGATGTCTGCCAGCGGAACAGAGCGGAGGTAAGCCACTGACGTGGCCTTTGCCCGAACGGAATGAGCCGTGACTCGACTTTCTAAGGCGAGTCCGGCTGCCCCATAAGCCCAAGAGATACAGTCCGCAACCCAGATGGACAGAGTACGCTTGGAGACCGGGAGCCCCAATTTATTGGGGTCAAAAGACACAAAAAGCTGAGCAGCTTTACGGTGCTCCCGCGTACGGTCAAGGTAGAAGTTCAATGCCCTTCTACAGTCCAGGGTATGGAGGACTGTCTCAGCTCGGCTGGAGTGTGGTCTGGGAAAGAAGGTTGGAAGTACCACCTCCTGATTCATGTGAAAAGGGGAGACCACTTTAGGCAGAAACTTAGGGTGAGTCCGTAGGACTACCCTATTCTTGTAGAACCGAGTGTAGGGGGGATCAGACACGAGGGCCTGCAATTCACTTACGCGCCTAGCGGAAGTGAGGGCTATCAAGAACAGTGTTTTCCAAGACAGAAAACGGAGGGAACAGGTAGCCATAGGTTCAAAAGGCGGACAGGTGATCCGCTGTAAAACCACATTCAGGTCCCAGTCAGGTGCTGGCGGGCGCAGAGGTGGTTTAAGTAGAAGGAGACCTCGGAGAAACCTCGCTACGAGAGGGTCGTTGGAGAGAGGTCTGCCGTCCACCGGCACATGATGTGCTGAAAGAGCACTGAGGTGAACTTTGACGGAGTTGGACTTAAGTCCCAGATTAGAGAGGTGTAGCAAGTACTGTAAGATCACCGACACCGGGCAGGAGAAGGGATCCTGAGACTGTTGGGAACACCAGAGTGCAAAGCGACGCCATTTAAGGGCGTAGCATTTGCGGGTAGAAGGCCGTCGCGAAGCCAAGACGACCTCCTCCACCTCCGCCGGCAAGAGAAGAGGAGCAAGGACTACCCTTTCAGCAGCCAGGCCATGAGGTTGAGAGACCTGAGGTTGGGGTGCAGTAGGGACCCCTGATCCTGAGTGAGGAGATCCGGTTGTACCCCCAGAGGGATTGGATCCTCCACCGCCAGTTGCAGCAGGAGCGGAAACCACGGCTGCCTGGGCCAGCGAGGGGCCACCAGGATCATGAAGGCTTTGTCTCGGAGAACCTTGAAAAGAGTCCGAGAGACTAACGGGATGGGAGGGAAAGCGTACAGAAGGCTCCCCGACCATGAGATCAGAAAGGCGTCCGCCGCAACCCGAAGGGGGTGTGGCTGACGAGAGCAGAAGCGAGGAAGCTGCCGGTTGTGAGGACTGGCAAAGAGATCCACCATGGGGAGACCCCACCTGAGGAAGAGCTTCTGAACGATCAAGGGATCCAGACGCCACTCGTGCGGCTGGAGGACCCTGCTGAGTTTGTCTGCCAGGCAATTTTCTTGGCCCGGGAGATAAACTGCCTTGAGGAGAATGCCGTGACTGACGGCCCAAGAGCAGAGCTTCTGTGCCTCCCGGCAGAGGAGGAAGGAGCCCGTGCCCCCCTGCTTGTTCACGTAGAACATGGCAACTTGATTGTCCGTCTGGACAAGGACGGACTGTTGGGATGTCAGGTGGGAGAAGGCCTTGAGAGCTAGGCGGATCGCCCTGAGCTCCAGGAAGTTGATCTGCTGAGCAGACTCCCACTTGGTCCAGAGGCCCTGAGTACGTGCCTCTTGGCAATGTGCTCCCCAGCCCAGGAGGGATGCATCGGTGGTCAGCACCCGGGTCGGCTGAGGTGACTGGAAAGGCATTCCTAATATCAGGTTCGGCTGCCGGAGCCACCACCGGATAGACGAGACCAGCGGTTCGGAGACGCGCACTAGGTCTGCTAGGCCGCCTGTGGCTTGTCGCCACTGCCGGCGGAGACACCATTGAGCAGACCGCATATTCAGGCGGGCATTGGGGGTCACATGGACGGTGGAAGCCATATGGCCGAGCAGTCTCAGGAAGCGCCTGGCGGAGACCAGGGGCTGGCTGCGAAAGCGGTCGGCTAGGTCCATGAGCCGCTGAGCCCTGTCGAGCGGTAGGTACGCTCGCGCCTGAGGAGTGTGCAGCCTTGCGCCGATGAACTCGAGATCCTGTGAGGGGAGCAAAGTGGACTTTGCGAAGTTTATGACAAAGCCCAAGTGCTGCAGCAGAGTCACCGTGCGGTACGTGGCGTTGGTGACCTCCTGAGCGGACGCTGCTCTGATGAGCCAGTCGTCGAGGTACGGAAAAACATAGAGGCCGTGAAGCCGGAGATGGGCCGCCACGACCGCGAGACATTTTGTGAAGACTCGCGGTGCGGAGGACAGGCCGAAGGGCAGTACTCTGTACTGGTAATGATTTCCTGCCACCACAAACCTTAGGTATTGGCGGTGGCTGGGGTGGATGAGGATGTGCGTGTATGCATCCTTTAGATCCAAGGAGCATAGCCAATCTCCCTGCTGGAGGTAGGGCAGAAGGATTCCAAGGGTAAGCATTTTGAACTTCTCCCGCACAAGGAACTTGTTGAGGTTGCGCAAGTCCAGGATGGGTCTGAGGCCTCCTGTTCTCTTTGGTATCAGAAAATACCTTGAATAGAAGCCTTGACCTCTCAGGTGGTGTGGCACCGGTTCCACTGCCTGTTCCTGCAGAAGACCTGCTAACTCCTGAAGGAGCAACTCCCTGTGCAGAGGGGGGCGCGGAGGCTCTCCCGGAAAATAGGAGGGAGGGACCTGATGGAAGTGGAGGAGGTAGCCCTCTCGCACGACCTGAAGCACCCAGGCATCTGTGGTGATGCTGGACCACCTGTGGGCGAAGTGAACCAGCCGGCCTCCGGTGCTGGGGGGGACCAGCGGGGGGGGAGAGGCTATGCTGAGCGAGTCAAAAACCCCCACCCTGCTGAGCAGGGGCTGGTGGTGCAGGCTTGGGGGCTTGCTGCCTACGGGACCCGTTACCCCGTCCCTTGGCCTGCTGGCCCCGTTGGGGAGCTGCAGGGGCCTGATAATGGGGGTATTGTTTGTAGGCAGCTGCCTTCCTCGGGTAAAAGGACTTTTTTCCCGAGCCCTTCTTTTTCTGGGAAGGGGCGGAGGTCTTCCTAGAAAGCCTGGTCCTGGTGAGAGTCTCAGTCTCAATTTGTGCAGCCTTTTCCGCCATGGGCTTGCCAAAGAGGTTTTCGCCTCGGCAGGGGACATCGACCAACTTGTCCTGTACCCAGGGCTCAAGGTCGGACGACTGAAGCCAAGCCTGTCGGCGGGCACCGATGCCGGCTGCGGCTACTCGAGCCGAGGCTTCAAAGCCATCATAGGCTGCTCGGGACATGAACTTCGAGCATTCCCGAATACCCGTGGACAAGGCCAGGAACCTCCGCAAAGGCTCCTCGGAGAGACCAGCGGAGAGAATCCGGCTAGCTCTTTAGCCAGATCGCTGAGATACATGCCCATGTATAGCTGGTAAGTCTGGACACGACAGGCGAGCATAGAGCCCTGGAAGCACTTCTTGCCAAGGCCATCCAGGTTACGGGCCTCCCTTCCAGGAGGCACCGAGGAGTGCATCTTCTGGCTCTTAAGACGATGCATGGCCGATTCCACTACCATGGAATGGTGTGGCAACTGCGCCTTTTGAAAGCCAGGGCTCTTGCGGACTCGATAGATAGAATCGACCCGCTTGCTCAGGACCGGCGAGGAGGCCGGACTCTCCCACATGCGGAAGAGTAGTCGTTCCAGCATAGGAGGAACCGGCACAGTAAAGTGTTCCCTCGCGGGAGAGTCATACTGGAGGGCGTCGAGCTCCTCGGCTCGAGGCTCCTCCTCGGGATCCGCAGGGAAGGCCAAAGCCTTGGCCATATCCCTAACGAAGTCCGAGAACCGGGCATCCTCCGGGGGGGACTGCTTCCGAGGCTCGGACTCCGGAGAGTCCGATGGGACACACCGAGTCCGGAAAGAATCAGGTGACTCTTCCTCCTCAGACTCCCAGACCGACTCCGACGAGGACTCGGTGGGGTCGGCCCGGGCAGGGTGCGGCGCCAGCCGCCCCGACGTCGAGGGAGTCGGCGTCGGCGACCTCGGTCCCGAACGGGAGGCCGAGGGCGACCTCGACCGAGGATCGACTCGAGTTCTCATCGACTCGAGGATCGGCTCGGTCTCCGGGGTCGACTTGGACGTCGACGTCCCGGCGGTCGGGGCAGCGACGCCAGCGAAGCCAGCGAGCAGTGCCCGCTGCTGGTCCATGAAGGCAGACAGTCTGCTCTCCAAGGCCGTCAACCTGAGTCCGAGCTCAGGTGACCCAGCAGTCCCCGACTCGGGCCCCGACGGCGTCGGGCCCGACGTCGGCTGTCGCGGAGGCGAGTCCAGAAGGACTACAGGACTTACCCGGGCAGGCATCTCCGACTCCAGGCGAGGTCGCTTCGGGAGGTGTTCCTTCTCCAAGGACCCGGGGCGGCTGTCGGGGCTATGCGACCTGGCCCTCGCGGAGCCAGGAGCGTCCACCGACGCCGCCCTCGCGGGTTTTTCCTTCCGACGATGGTCCCCGGAGGGAGAACCCCGGTCGGAGGAGCTCCGGCGACGGTCCGAGCTGGAGCCCTTTGACACGGAGGCCTCCGACGAGGTCCGGGTACGGCTGGGGTCAGCGAAGATTCTCTCGCGCTGATGCCGCCGACTTCTCAACGCCTTCGAGGACAGTTTGCTGCAGGGCCCACAGATCAGTTCCTCATGATCCGGGCCCAAGCAGCGGAGGCAAAAGTCGTGTGTGTCGGTTAGTGACATATTTCGGTCACACCGACCACACCGCTTAAAGCCACTGGCAGCCATCGGGGGAAAAAGGGCCCCTGCGAGGTCAAAGGACCGGGCTGCCAGGGAAAACGAAAATGAAAGCTGACTAAGTCAGAAAAACCGAAAAACGTTAGAGGACTCGAGACCGGCGTCGCGAGTCCGGGCGGGAAAACGATCGGCGTCGAACCGAAAGAAAAAAGTATAAAATAAAGAGGAAAATCAACTTTTTCGCGGGGACAAGACGGGGACGTCTGCAGGGCTCCGCGGAAAAAAAGAAGACTGGCTAAGATGGCACCTTCGGGCGGGAAGACGACCGCGCATGCGCGCTGCAATTCCCAAAGGCTTTCTTTGAAAGCTGGGGAAAATTGCTCCGCGAGGGCTCCGTCGGCGCCGACGTCACCCATAAGTGAGGACTGACTTCCTGCTTGGTCCTGGAGAAAAGGCTGTTTAACTTTATTCTGCTTGCTATCCTGATGCGTTTGCCAGTCATTGCCGAATCCGGTATTGAATATCTGGAATAATTTCAGCCATGTCGTCCAGTGTTTACAAAAGAAAAACACTGCCTGCCAAGCCCTGTATTTTTCTAGGGTATAAAACCTGTAATGGGGTTGGCTTTTTGATATTGCCATTTATGTACTGTACACTGCTAGGAGCATATTTGACATGCAGTATAAAAGTGTAATGAAATTACTGGAAAATGGATCCAGCAGACTCCATGTCGAATGTTGTCCTTGTATTGTCCTTTGAAGATGAGCCGCCCATCTGCGTCAAATTCCTGTGCTGCTCCATTCAACTCTCCATCAACATAGGTGCCATGAAGGGCCCCACCATCCTCATAGGTGTACAATCCCTGTCCTTGTAGAGCATCATCCACATAAAATCCTTCCAGTGTGCTGGGAAAAACAAAACAAAAAAAAAGGAGACATTTTCACAGACCAATTAACTCTACACAGATGAACATACTGGGGCCAATAGTGAGAGTTCTAGAGCAGGTGTAAATGGCAAACTGTATCTTACCTGCACTGGGCCCCTTTCTATACAGTATAAGCGGCATTCCATCCGGGACGCCTATGCCCCTGTGCACCCGATCGGAATTGGAAGTAAAGCATCAAACGCGATTCTGATCCCATGAGGCACGTCGAGCCCCACAGGATCAGAATCGCAACTAGGCCTGTATGTGCAGGCCTGGGACCCGATCCCGGTCGGCCTGCACGCACGGGCCTCCATCTGGCTAACTCAGTCAGGGCTCCTGAATGGAGCTGCGGTGCCATGGCATCCAGCTGCCATGGCACCGTGGTTCCATTCATGAGCTGCGATCCCCAGCCAACGATGACTGGGTGCTTTCCCTGCAGCCAGACCCCTGATACGACCTCACGACCAGGGTCAGGCTGAGGGGAATTTCCTGCACCCCCTCCACCCTACAATGCGTCCCAGGCCTGCTGTCTCCCCCCATCTAGGGGAATTTATTCCACCTCAGAAGTGGAATAACTTTCCCGTTCAGTTTGCCGACCCTGGATATACAGGGCCAACATCTGAATCGGCCCTGTATGTCTGGGGCCATGGACTGCCCGCTGCCCGCCCTAACTCCACCCCCGTCTAGCCTCCACATACAAACATCTTGTTCATATGGGGAGGTTAGCCAGGAATGTAGAGAGGGCCGAATAGCAGGGATGGACATCCCAACAGGTCGACTCGGAATGATCCCGTATATGTGTAAATATGTGCTCCATTCAAACTCCACACCTGGGCACACCCACAATGAAAGTATGCACCATCGTTACATAGTGCATTCTTTCAGAACAGCGCCCAACTAAAATCCACACGTAAATCATTAAAATACTGCCATTTACGCAGGTAAACTCATGCAGAAATCTAACCATGCCTTACACAATTACCCTTTAAATGCTTAAATATTCCCAGAGGTGAAGGTTGGCTGGAACTGGAATGGAATCATCGCTTCGGAACATCATTAGTGCTGAGTGCACAAGGCCCTTGCCCTGAATCTCTCTGACAGTGCCACCATATATCTGTAAGTGACTGAGCAGAAGAGTTATTGGAGTTCATTCTGCTGCCACCACTGAGTCTGTGCCGGAACAACCTGCATCATCAAAGTGGGCGGCTGGCACTTCCTGTATGGTGATCCTTGCAATAGGCAAGATCAGGAAGCATCCACCACAAGTTTTGAACAAGATTACTATGCCAGCACCAAGCACCTCTAGGGACGCAGTCAAGAGGGAAAATACTGGCAGGGATCGCCAGGCCCCACCAGATGAAGATCCCCCGTCTGGCTGTTGATTGTGCTCTCTACTGTACAGTCAGTTTGGCGAGCAGAGGTGAAAGAGAATGTGGGGGGAGCCACCCATCCACGAGAACCTTAAACACATGCAGGTCATGGAATCATAACATACTCTTGAGGTTGACATGAAAATGTTAACATGTATGTTGTGCATGCTTTCATTTATATAGGGCCTGATAACAGCATTGTACCTAGCCTGTGGCAACAGTGCAGCCGCACAGGGTGAAAAAAAAATAGGGGTGCATTTAGGGACTGTTTTCTGCTCCCCCTCCCTGCCCCACACTGCCTTCCTGGCCTACCCTTGCCCCACCACTGCTTTTCCTGTTCCCTTGGCAGCAGTGCCGCTGAATATCCGGTTCAGGTTTGCTAACCGGTTAAAACACTCTGAATTAAAAGTGCCAGCACTTGCAACCACAAAGCCAGGCTTACATCTTGCAGCAGCCTTCCAATGGGCTGCTTTATAAAGACACCTAGGTACATATGTTGCCTTTACATAACAGGCACAACACCTGCACCTATATGCCTTCCCAGCCTAGGCACTCTGATATAAAATTACCCTCTTCATGACTGTGTGGACAGGTCAGAGTATTTATATTTATTTATACAAAATCTCTCTGTGTAACATCATTTAACAGCTATGCAATACAATAATGAAGTATTTATTATTTTTGTTAGGTAACTAGGATAATTTATTCAAGGGATTTACATAGTTTGAAGCCAGGACAATCACTGAATAAATGAAGGGTCTTTTTTTTTACTAAAGCCCATTAGCTGGTTAACGGGCGTTTTAAATGCGCAGCTACAGGCAGTTGGGAACACTGACGCGTGGTTCCGTCTTGCCTTTGGACACCAAAATGTACGTTAATCGGCGATCATGGGATGGAGTGGGAAATGGATGGAGAGCGGGCATGGAGAGCGCATTACCGCTAGTGCCAGGGAAACTGCTGCACGCTCAGTGGCGACACGGCTCTTAGCATGGGTTCACCAATGATTCCTCTATAAGAGTTGTCAGCGAACCCAACGTCGTGGAAAACCTTTTGTACATTAGCAACCAGGGCCATACTGAACATGCCCCGACAGCTAATGTGCGACCTTTGCCATTAACACACAAGATCGGCGTGTTAATGGCAAATCCTTAGCGGGTTTTAGTAAAAGGGGGCCTAACTCTTAAATAAACTTCCAGCAACCTTTCTGCTGTAGGAAAGGGTCACAATGCCCATCTCTGGAGCTTTAGGGGCATAGAGTAGACAGAGGGATTACAGAGTTCCAAACTGTGGTGTCTACCCTAGGCCTGTAGGCAACAGAAGGTCACTGTGAGCAAACTCCATTTTGATTCTAAAGAATCCATTTTGATATAAACAAAAGTTAGAGAGACCATTGACTTGTCTTTCTTTGCAGATGCCTGGCTAAAGGAAAGAGACTTACAAAGTCTACCAGCAGCACAGAGGAACTGAAAAAAGCTAGCCAAAAAATAGAAGTTACAAACGGACATTGATTTGCCAGTGCAGAGTTACTTTTCCTTCTAACTGGTGGTTTGCCATGAACAAACCCAGATAGAGCCAGCAAAAGATATGCCATTGATGGACATGACCCCTCCCCTTCAGTGCTGGACAAGAAAGCTGATGCCATAATTGATAGGTTCAAAAGGACACTGAGCAACACCCCAGCTGCAAGTACATTTGTGGTTTCCAACTTTATGCCAATTTATTTATTTCGCTACTTTTATAGACCGCCTTATCAAAGAGTCAAGGTGGTTTACAGGCTAACAGTGTAAACAGTTAATAGTTACATTGAGCATAAGAACAGAAGTTAATGCTTACATGGACTGTAAGAGAATAAGCATAAGCACACTTCTAGAAGGTAACGTGAAACATAGAACATAACATAGCGATCGGGTGATTGTTAACCTAACTGCTGCAAGAAAACAAGAAGTGCGTAAGAACGCATAGTGCAGGAAATGAAGCAAAACATCACGGAAATGAGGGGAAACGTCACCAAACATAACAATAAGGAAATGAGTCTAGGATGTAGGCTGCAAAGATGTCTGTGGAGTGTGCATATAGTCTTCTCTAGCACCCAAAGGTAGGAGTGCTATCACTCACTACCAAATTGTTCGATGAACATATGGGGTTTTCAGTCTCTTACTAAACTCGGCAAGGTCTTGTGTGGCAAGGTCATGTATGCTACTGGGGAGCGCATTCCACAAGCTGGTGGCGTAGAGCGAGAAAGCTCGCTTAGAGGTGGTTTGGTTGCTTTTCCTGTTTGATGTGAGGATGGGGGGGTATTTTGTGCACTGGCTCGTCTTGATCTGTTGTCCGGTGTCTTATGTAAAAGACTGTAAATACATCGAGTAAAGGTTATGTGAAGCTTTGAAAGTGGTTAGCAAGGCCTTGTACTTCATGTGGGTTGCAATAGGAAGCCAGGGTAATTGTTTAAGGATCGGAGTTATATTCTCCATTCTGGGTGCTCCATAGAGGATCAGGGGTGGCTGTGTTCTGAGCCATTTGTAAAGGGTGAAGCACGTAGTCTGGTAAACCCTGAAGAATGATATTACAATAATCCAGGTGCGGAAAGACTAAGGCTTCAAATACTGAACGGAAATCGTGGGAGCTTAGTAAGGGTTGCAGGCACTGTACTGTTTTAATCTTGTGGTATATGTGAGTCTAAAGGTGTTATTGTGTGGCTGAAGTGCTGAAGGTGAAGGAGCTGGTCAAGGGTAATTCCCAAATAACATACTTCAGATTTTACTTTTAGCTGAGCTCCTGGTATCTTTAAAGGATGTTGCGGCTTGAAGTTTGCATCTCTTGTGATATGGAGGACCTCAGTTTTCTTACAGTTCATGAAGAGGTTATGTTCTGATAGCCAGTAAGTAATTGATGTAACACATTCTTTTAGTGAGGCATATATGAGCCGCCTGACTGAAGACCGAACACAATTTAGGATAGCTATCCAGAGGGTCGCCATGAGTCGACTCCGACTTCACGGCACTTAACAACAACAACATACAGGTTGTAAGGTGGAGAAAGGGGCATAGAGCATTACGTTGTCTGTGAAAATGTGCAGAAGCAGAACCTTGCTGCGCTGGGCCATCACAACATGGTAAGCCTCAACTACCTGCCTACCTCCCTCTCCATCTGCTGCCCTGTAGTGAACCCACACCAATCGTATAACTCGCAGTGGACCCTGAAGTCTATAAAGCAGTTTGGCCTTCTCTTCCAAGGCAGCTCTGGCCTTGTCTTCCTTCTGCCTTCAGGCCAGGATGTATCTTAAACGACGTTGGCCACCATTTTATGTGCTGGCAGCTTTCTGGCTCAGGAGCAGAAGAGACTGCCCCTAAAATAGCACAGAAACTTACTTACTTAAACTCACTATCTTATAAACTAATTATTTTCAACTGATTAGATCCAATTGCTTTTACATTTTAGCTAATGTTTACAATCATCCCTCCCCTCTTTCTCCATCCCCATCTTAGATTTGATTTACACCTTCATTCCTATGGCTCTATACCACTTTCTTTCTTTCGACACTCCCTAATCTTCTCCCCTTTCACTCTCAGCTCAAATCCCCCCTTCTTATCTCCCTACCTTTCCCATTTCTCCTATCTAGTCTTCCTCACTTTCCTGTGCTCTTGAACTTTTTCTTCTTCCTCTCGTTCATCCCTCTCCCTGCTCTCAACAACCTCATCTTCGTTTCCGCTGTTCCATCTCCTCTGCCTCATGCTCTTCTCCTCCTCCTTTCATCTGGTGACATTAATCTTAACCCTGGCTCCCTCCTCATAGACTTTTCTCTCACTCCTGCTCCTCTTTCAATCACTCTAATCTCATCCATATTCCTCTCCTTTCCCCTTTTTTCTCTTATGCCCCATGGAATTCGTATTCCATAGCTAATCAACTTCCCTTTACTCATGATCTCTTCATTTCTAACTCTCTTCAGCTTCTATTACTGAAACTCCTCCCTGCTGACACTGCTTTGGTCGCTGCCCTCTCTCACGGCGGCTACTAATTCTTGCACACTCCTCATGCCGCTGGCCGCGGTTTCTGCTTTTTCCTTCCTGACAATTTCAATCCCTCAGTCTCAATCTTTTTTCTCCTTCGAAGTCCACTCCATCTGTCTTCTTAATCCCTTAACTCTCTAGACAGCTGCTATCTATAGACCACCTGACAAGTCCACATCTACCTTTCTCACCGACTGATTCATGGCTTTCCTTTTTCCTCAATTCTTCTTCCCTCTCCCTTATTCTTGGTGACTTTAATATTCATGTTGATAACCCTTTTGACCCCTATGCTTCCAAACTCCTTTCCCTTACCT
This sequence comes from Ichthyophis bannanicus, assembly GCA_033557465.1. NCBI lineage: Eukaryota > Metazoa > Chordata > Amphibia > Gymnophiona > Ichthyophiidae > Ichthyophis > Ichthyophis bannanicus. The sequence continues at coordinate 1,851,709,939 of CM066032.1, read as the reverse complement.
TCCTCATTAAACCTCCAGCTTTGCTCTTCTGCCCCCACTCATCAGCTCGGCCATTGCCTTGATCTTGTTTTCCCTCTAATTTCCATACCTCAGTTCTTCCCTTATCTGACCATCACCTGCTTAGCTTCATCATTCCTCACCTCATTCTCACCAAATCTCTTTCTACCTTTTTAGGAACCTTCATGCTATTGATCCATTGGCTCTCTCCACTATAGTCTCATCAGCTCTCTCTTCCTCTTTGTTTTCTATCTCAGTTTAATTTTATTTTATTTATTTAACAGTTTTTATATACCGCACTATTCATCATCAGCGCGGTTTACATTTTAACATCTTTGTACTTAAGCATAAAACATATGTCAAGTTTACAGATAACGGAGTGAAACAGGGATAAATGGGGTTAAAGATAAGATAAATAACATAATACTGCTCTCTCCTCTGCTCTGGATACTCTTGCTCCACCTATCCTTTGTCCTGTGAGGTACACTATACCTCAGCCATGGCTGTCTTCAACTACCCACTACCTTCACACCCCTGTGTCCGATCAGCTGAGTGCTTTTGGCTCAGATTCTGTTCCCTTTCTTTCTTCACTTCAAATTCATGCTTGCTTCCTTCCAATCCACCATAGCTCTCACAAAGCAAAAACTACTATATCCATCTCTCTTGCCTCTGACCCGACGTCTCTTCTCTACTCTCAACTCTCTCCTCGAGGTGCCTCTACCTCTGACCCTTCTCTTTCTGCCCAAACCCTAGCCAACAATTTCCAGGACAAAGTCCTCAAGATCAGCTTCATCCCCTCTTCAATACCAATTTTTCCCTTCAATCTCCGTTACCCTTTCTTCCTTTTCTAAGAGGAAACCTCATCTCTGAAGATGAAACTTCTCAGAAGCAGGTCTTGCCAGACAAGTCGGATTGATTTCTTTGATTGGGTGACCAGCGAGTTGGACTGAAGGAAAGCCCTAGATGTGGTATATTTAGATTTAACGCCTTTGACACTGTTCTGCACAGGCAACTTATAAACAAACTGAGCACCCTAGGGATTGACCCTAAAGTTACTGATTGAGTTAGAAATTGGTTGTAAGTACAGGTAAATGGAGCTCCCTCTGAAGAGAAAGAGGTTACCAGTGGTGTGCCTCAGGGATCTGTCCTTGGTCCGATTCTTTTTAGCATCTTTGTTAGTGATATTGCATAAGGGCTGTCGGGTAAGGTTTGCCTCTATTTATTTATTTTATTTATTTAACTGCATTTATATACCGCTTTTCACCGGGTCAAAGCGGTGTAACATATAACAAAAGGGGGGGGGGGTCAATAAAGGGTAGGGCTGTCACTAGGGGGCAACATTTATAGATTTGGGGTGGACATAGACATGTACGCTTCTGCTGTATCTAAGTATTAGTTCATGCGGATAGGGTGGTTTTTCTGTTCAGAGATGTTCGCGGAATAGGATTGTTTTTAGCTGTTTCTTGAATGATGTCAGCGTTGTTCCTGATGTGGTTTGGCAGAGAGTTCCAGAGGGATGGAGCATAAAGTTTGAAAGCTCTGTTGCAGGTCCGTTGTGTGGATTTGGTTCTTTTGTGGGAAACGACGATGGAATTATTGAAGGATTGTCTGGTTGGTCTGATGTGGGATGGGCGAGGCAGCAGGGGGTGGAGTGAGGTGTTCCGTGTTTGGTGGATAGTCTTGTGGGTGAGTAGGATAGCTTTGTACTTGATTCTTGCTTCAAGTGGAAGGATGTGGAGGTCTCTTAGGATTGGGGTGATGTGATCCCATTTTTTTGCATTCTGAATAATCCTTGCTGTAGTATTTAAGGCAGTTCGGAGGGGGTTGGTTTGTTAAGCAGGAAGTCCATGGTAGATTATGTTGCAGAAGTCCAGATGAGGGAGCGTCACAGCTTGCATTACTGACCTGAAGTTGTGAGGTTCTAGGAGGGGTCGGAGGCGTTGTACAGTTTTAGCTTTGTGGAATATCGTCCCGGCGGTCTTGTTGACTTGATGTTTAAAGGTGAGAGCTTGATCAATGATAACGCCTAGATACCTTATTTGAGGCTGGATTTGAATTTGCATGGTTCCCATGTTGAGATGGGTAGGTGGTTTGAAGTCTGGTTCTTTTGTCACTATAAGGGCTTCAGTTTTCTTTATGTTGATGGATAGGTTGTTTTCCTGTAGCCAGTTGGCCACATCGGTGAAGCAGGCTGATAGCTGGTCATTTGTTGGGTTGGTGGTTGTAATCGGTGCGTAGAGCATTATGTCGTCAGCGTATATGTGGAAGTTGATGTTGTGGGTGCGTATGACTGAGCAGAGTGGACGGAGATATAAATTGAACAGCATGGCTGATAGGGTGGATCCTTGGGGTACTCCTTGATGTTGCTGGTAGGGGGGTGAGGTTGCGGTGAAGGTGCGGATCCGTTGCTGTCTGTTGGTTAAATAGGATCTGAACCACTGGAGTACAGTTTCTTTGATTCCAATTGATTGGAGTCTGCGTATGAGGATTTCGTGTGAGATTGTGTCAAAGGCCGCTGATATATCTAGGAAGATCAAGATGTATCCAGATAGGAACCCAAGAGAAACAATGATGAGGGTGTTCATTAGAATGGTTATGAGGGTCTCGACTCCATGTAGTGGCCGGAATCCGTGTTGCTGCGGGTCTAGTATGTCGTTGATGTCCAGATGATCTTGAAGCTGGCGTTGGACTACCTTTTCTATTATCTTGGTAGTGAGGGGGAGGCTCGCAACTGGTCTGTAGGAGGTGGGGTCCAGGGGGTCCAGGTTGTTCTTTTTCATGGTTAGTCGAATGATTGTTGTCTTGAGGGCGTCCGGCATGTATCCTTGTTTAAAGGATTCATTTATGATGTGGGTTAATGGAGCACTCAGGTCTTCCTTGGTTTTCTTTATCCAGTCCGTAGGGCAGGGGTCTAGCAGGGAGGTAGTGGTGTTCAGACAGGAGATGGTGGAAGAGGTTGAGGTTGTATCAAACGTATTCCAGTCTGTGTCTATGATGGTGCATGGATTTGTCTTTGTGGTTTCAGCACAGTGGTGTGTTTGTTGAGGTTGTTGAAGTTGTTTGTATTGTCGGGCCAGGAGATCCGGGGGGATATCTGGGAGTTGATCGGAATTGCTCGGTGCTTTTGTCAGTTTTTTGGCAATTTGGAAGAGTTCTCGAGGTTTGTTTACGGCTGTCATGATGATTTTGGTGTAGTAGTTTCTCTTCGCGTTGTCGGTCTCTGAGTGGTATGTAGTGAGTTCGTAGAGGTATTGCGTTTTGTCCATTTCCTTTTTGGTTTTCCTCCATTTCCTTTCTGCTCTTCTAAGTTTGGTTTTTAGTTTCCGTAGGCCAGGGGTGAACCAGCGGGCCTTTGAGGAGATGGGTCTAGTGCTGGTTTTGTTTATAGTTGTGCTGGATGCTGAGGAGATTGTGGTGTTCCAGTTGTTTATCAGTTCATCAAGATTGTTGGAGTTCGTAAGTAGGTTAGGTAGGGTTAGGGTTAGGAAGTCTTCTTTGCTGAATGCTTTGAATCTCCGTGTGTTTTGTATGTTTCCTCTGTTAGTGTTTGTTTGGTATGCGTGGGATATGTTGATGATGTAGTGGTCTGACCATGGTACTGGAGAGATTGTTGGACTGCTGCATGAGGAGGCTGTTTGGGAGTTCAGAAATATGAGGTCCAGTGTGTTTCCTTTTTCATGCGTTGGCTCATTTATGATTTGTGTTAGGTCCATTGCTGTCATGGCGTTGATGAAGGTTTCTGCTTGTGTGCCTTGGAGTGTTGGGAGATTGAAGTCTCCCAGGATAATTTGATCTTTTGAGGGGTCAATGCTTTCAGAGATGATGTGCAGTATCCTTGGTAGGTCGGAGTTTGCGGCGGGTGATCGGTAGACCAGGCATATTGTGAGGTGTTTGTTGGTGAGGGTGAGGATGTCTGCTTCATTGGAGGTTTCAGAGGCGTGGATTCGTAGGTGGAGGTTGTCCTTTGCCCTTTGCAATGATGGCTATGCCTCCGCCTTTTGCGTGTGTTCGGGAACAGTGTTGAAGGCTGTATCCGGTTGGTGTCAGTTGGTTCATTATTACCGTGTCGGTTTCTGTTAGCCAGGTTTCTGTTATACACAGGATATCAATCTTCTCAGATGTGATCAGGTCTTGCAGCATGTGGTATTTGTTCCTGACAGAGCGTGCGTTTATGAGTGAGATGGAGAGGTGCAGGTGACTTTTGGGGTTGGTGGTATGGGGTGGAGTGTGGTGTGTGTGTGCGCGTGGTTGTGTGTGGTACCGTGGATGTTTGTGGGTTGAGTTGTTGTGGTGCCTGTGTATAGGTGGTCAGTGATTGTGGTTGGGTGGGGGTAGGGTGTCTGTGCAGAGGAGGTTGTGCAGGGTGGTGTGTCTGCGTAGAGAGGATTAATGAGTGTGGTTGGGTGGGGGTAGAGTGTTAGGATAGGAGTTAGAAGGTAGATGGGGGTTAGGAAGGGCGGCATGGTGTACCAGAGTACCTGGGTTTTTGGAGTGGTGTGGTCTCTTTTCTGCAGAGCTGCTGGAGTCTTGGTTTTTCCAGTTTAGTGGTGGTCGTCTTGTTGAGCTGCTTGCCGCGGTGGTTTTCCTGCTTTGTTCTTTGTCTGGTGGTTGCTGTGCGCCTGCAAGGGACACCGCTTTTAAGGAGGCAGTTGTGCTGCTTCTGCAGGCTCCCACTGCCCCGATTGGGCAGGAGCTCCGGGGGTGGGGGAGGCGGGATGGAAGATCCCCGGCAGCGGCTCCCTTCGGAGGCAAGGGACGCCGCTTTTAAGGAGGCGGTTGTGCTGCTTCTGCAGGCTCCCACTGCCCCGATTGGGCAGGAGCTCCGGGGGGGGAGGGGGGCGGGATGGAAGATCCCCGGCAGTGGCTTTGCAGATGATACCAAAATCTGCAACAGAGTAGACATCCGGGAAGGAATAGATAACATGAAGAGGGATCTAGCTAAGCTTGAAGAACGGTCTAGAATTTGACAGCTGAGATTTAATGTTAAAAAATGCAAGGTCATGCATTTAGGCTGCAGCAATCCAAGGGAGCTTGGTAGTAATTGGCTTATAACTGGGCAGAATGCATTTCTGTATCAGATAAGAACCTGTTGTGGCTTTTTGAATAAGCGTTGTGAAAGGGCAAGTCCCTAAATGCACCCCGTTTTCTAGAAATTACCTATGCAATGCTGTATGTACTGCTGAGTCAATGCAGACTTCTGGTAACCAAGGACAGACTAGATAGGCCTTGTGGTCTTTTTCTGTTGTCATTTTTCTATGATTCTAAGCCCCTGGGTTTTCTTGGCCAGGTGCAACCAGAAGTAGATTGCGGGCCTTCCTTAGACAATGCTGCAAATCTCTCTTTGGATTCTCTAGAAACAGATGCTGTGGTAAGTGAGACTATGTACTGTATGTCTGAGGTATCTATGCCCTGGAACTGGTTATGTTCAATAATTTCCTAAACAGTACAGCAGAAGAAATAGCTTCAAACAAACTCAAATGCTTCTTTTAATAATAAGATCTCTACAAAGTTGATACCGCAGATGGAAGCACCATCTAATAAAGTTCAAGGAGCAGTTCAGAGCTTGGCAAATAAGTTTCAGTGCAAAAAAGGATAGAGGGTGCCAAAATCCAAGGGGGCAATGCACAAAGAGGGGTGACATGGTGAAGTGCACCAAACAAGAGTGATTAAATCTAATGATTCCAAAATAATAGAATAGTGTGATAGAGTAGACACCCAGGAAGGTGTAGATAACATGAGGGGTCATTCCATGTCAAGTGGTCTAGGGCTCCCCGCATGACCATCACGGATTTTGACTAAATTTTATATTTAGAGCCCCCCATGTCTCAAATGAACTTTGGTAGAGTTTTAGGTTCTCTGGTGTTAAACCTGTTGAGATATAGCCGTTTGTTTGACCCCATAGCCTGAACATGTACAGTACGATTCAAAATTTCAGCACCTTTGAGACCTAATATTGTTCTTATTATTTTGTTTATAAGAAATGAAACTTAACTACCCTGCACATCTTTTTGCACTCTTTTTAATGAGACTAATAATCATCTTTTTTGATTGTGTCAGAAATAGACACATTGCACCAAAGTCGGGCAAAGAAATTGGCGGCCTAAAAAAATTAAAAGTTTAACATTGCATAGCTCCTGAAATAAGTAAATGAACATGAAATTTGAGGCATAGTATCTTGTGGTACTGTTTTTGTGTTTATAATTTCAAGCTCCTAGCCCTTTTCATTAATTTGCAAAGTGTAAAGTTGATAATTTTTGCAAAAAGGCTAAAAATAGGGTATTCTTAACTCCCTTTTACACAAAAGTATCTTCTAGAAACGTTTTCAAACTACTAACATTAGAAAGAGCATGTTTTAAACTCCCTAAAAAAGTTAATTTGATTGACTAACGCTGGCATACAGTGCTCTAAAAAGAGGACCAAAGTCAGCGGACATTGCCATGGCAACAGCGTATATTTCATCATATTATTGTTAATTTTTTGGATCATACTTGTTTTAACATTTTTATATTGAAAAATTATCAATATTGTATTGCGTTGGTCCATGGTGACATTGTCACTACCAGTTCAGGAACATGAACTGGCAACCCCATCGCCAGAGAGGTCATGCCCGATAGCTGTGCAATACCAGCCACGGGTGGGTTTCTTAATCTAGGTTCCCAAGCCTTTAATTTGGTTTCTTATTTGAGGTTCCAAAGCCTTCAGTGGGTGTCTAGCTGGTTCCCAAGCCAATGATTGGGCATCTTATCCTAGGTTCCCAAGCCTAAATTGTGTATCGTACTGCTGTTTCCTTTATTGACCAACATTTTGGGGCCAAAGTCAACAACTGAACTTTTGTTGACCTATTGGATATCAAAATCTTTGCTTTCATTTCTTTAATAAGCTCAGTGCAATCGCTACATAGACTGCATTCTGCAGATAGACTCGATTGTTCAACGTTGTCAGCCACTCCAGCAGCAGACATTTTTTTTGTTACCACGTTCTGTGTGCGCTCAATCTTTTGTTTCAAATAGCCAGCTTTGTCTCTACTGCTTATTCTTCGTATTTTTAATGAAGAAGTGCCTAAAGCAGTCAAGCTTTGATCAAGGGTGTCCAAGGCATCTGGATCAAAATCATCCGAAGATGAAGATGCTGTGGGGCTTCAACCATAGAAGCATATTTTGCTTTGCACCTGATGCAAATTTTCTGGCCTGGCTTTACATTCATTTTGGTCACTTTTTTCAAGCCCTCAGACATGGCTAAAGTTACTTTTGATAATCCACTTTTAGTGACTTGATTCTGCTTTTCAAACGGATTGCAACACGACATTTGGTTCATTTCATATTTGCTGAGATACGGTGCTTGGTGATGCAAGCAGATGCTGTCATTATCTGTAAGGTCAACTTCTGATCGTCGAGTAATAAGCAATTTCTCGCTTGCTGACAAGCAGCTCACAGAATTGAGCCCAGTTTTATTGGAATAAAATGAGCCATGGTGACATTTTGATGACAATTTTTGTCCAACGGTACATTCAGGCATAGGAGGATTGTTATCAAGTGATTCGTCGATGTCCATTTTGAAGTAAATTAGTAAATGTGTACCAACTAATGCTAATCTGAACATCTATACATTAAGCTCACGACATATATGCACTTAACAGTTATTGAGCAACTCCTATGGAAATAAATGAGTTTTAAATATAACATTTGGATAACGTTCAACCTACAGTTCTAAGTACATGCCTTTGTCAAGCATGGTAATGTCCGCTATGTTTAGCCCTCTTTTCAGGGTATTGTACGCCAGGGTTAGTAAATTAAATCCACTTTTCTAGAAAGCTTAAAACATGCTCTAATGAAACTGGTTTCAAAACAATTTTAGAAGATACTTTTGTGTAAAAGGAGGTTAAAAATACCCTATTTTTACGTTTTTGCAAAAAATCATCAACTTTACACTTAATCTGTAAACGGAGAATGCTAAGAGCATGAAATTATAAATTCAAGAACTTCAGTACATAGAGGTATCATGTGCAAAATTTCATACTTTTTACTTGATTTAGGAAGCTGCATAATGTCTAATTTTTAATTTTTTTAGAACGTCAATTTTTTTGGCTGACTTTGCTGCAATATATCTACTTCTGACATATTCAAAAAATATTATCATTAGTATCATTAAGTAGAGTGCAAAAGGTGGTACAGGATAGTCAAGTTTCATTTTTTATAATAAAATAGCAAAGAAAATATAGGGTCTCAAAGTTGCTGAAATCTCAGACTCGTACTGTACAAAGTCAAGGTATGTGATCAGACAAACGACTATATCTCAGAAAGTATTCCACGAGAGAATCTAAAACTTTACCAAAGTTAGTTTGAGACACATGGTAGTGCACATACAAAATTTCAGCAAAATCCAAGATGGTCGAGCGGGGCACTATTTATATACTAGACCACTTGACATGGAATGACCCTGAGGAGGGATCTAGTTAAGCTTGAAGAATGGTCTAGAATTTGGCAGCTGAGATTTAATATTAAAAAATGCAAGGTCATGCATTTGGACTGCAGCAATCCAAGGGAGCAATACAGTATAGGGGGTGAAATACTTCTCTCCACAAAAGAAGAGAGGGACTTAGGCATGATTGTGTCTGATGATCTTAAAGTAGCTAAACAGGTAGAAAAGGCGACGGCAAAAGCTAAAAGGATGCTTGGGTGCATACGGAGAGGAATGGCTAGCAGAAAAAAGGAGGTGATAATGCCTCTGTATAAGTCTTTGGTGTGACCTCATTTGGAGTATAGTGTGCAATTCTGGAGACCGCACCTTCAAAAGGATGTGAACAGGATGAGGTCGGTGCAGAGGGTGGCTACTAAAATGATTAGTGGTCTTCATTATAAAGCATATGAGGACAGACTGAAGGATCTTAATATGTACACCTTAGAGGAAAGGCGGGATAGAGGTGATGTGATTGAGATGTTTAAATACCTCCATGGCATAAATGTTCAGGGACAGAGCCTCTTTCAATTGAAAGCAAGTTCTGCTACAAGGGGACATGGGATGAGGGTGAAGGGAGATAGATTCAGGAGTGATATGCAAAAATATTTCTTTATGGAAAGAGTAGTGGATCCGTGGAATAGTCTCCCAGTGGAGGTGGTAGAGATGAGGACAGTAACTGAATTCAAAAAAGCATGGGACCAACACAGAGGATCTCTAAAGGTAAAAAGTGGACTGTTGTAGTTGTTGATATGGAAGGACAGACTAGATGGGCCATGTGGTCTTTTTCTGTCATCGTATTTCTATGTTTCTATGTTACAGATTTGTATCCTTGAGCAGCAGATAAGGATGATGACAGGGCACCCAATTCCTGAACCTGTTCTATAGACCCCATAATCAGTCAGTTTCTCAATATAACACAAGAAAAGAGGGAGATGGGTTAATGAAATTGCCATAGAATAAATTAATTACCACAGAGTAGATTTATTCAGGCCGACATGGACGTGTTTCGGCACGATATGCCTGCATCAAGGGAAATTATTGCAATCAAAGAAAAATATGTGTAAAAACCATATCATGGCATCAGTAATATATTTTTCCATACAGTCTGTGAGATAAATGTGTATAACTTATGCATATTTATCTCGTACATACTCATTGTGGATACTGTGAGAACCACAGCTGCTATAGGGTGATTGGGACAGGTTTGGGAACCACTGTGATATAGACATTCAAATGCCTACAAAGATATAAAAGAACAATTTTGAAACTGCCAGGGATGTTGTAGGTCTGCTGGTTCTTGGGATCCAGACCTGAAAGCTCAGTTTTAAATCCCTGCAGAATATCCTTTTAAAAACATAGGAAGAGAGGGGAACACAAGTACTTCTGTCCACACATACTTTGTACCTGTTCCAAAGAAGGTGCTAAGCACCATGTACTGAAAAAGTGCAGGAATTTCACAATGAACTCCCACCCAACCTATTTGCCCACTTTTGACTGCATTACAATAGGGCAATTTTACACAGGTTGACTTGTTAAAACCTTTGACATTTTCCTCCCCATAATGCACCAAAAGAAAGCACAGTTACTTACCTGTAACAGGTGATCTCTGGGAACAGCAGGAATAAGTCTTCACATATGGGTACGTCGGTACCGACGGAGTCTGCGTGGGAATGCTCCCCAGCGTCCAATCAGAACGCTTTTGGGAGTATCCCAACACACCTGCATGCTGCCTTCCCGCCTTTCCCAACTGCCTCTCCTCAGTTAAGTTTTAAAGCTGAGACAAAGAGAGAGAGAGCGGGAGAAAGGGAAAGATAGAGAGATACAACTCCTAGGGGAGGTGGGTGGGTTGTGAAGACTTATTCCTGCTGTTCCCAGAGATCACCTGTTACAGGTAAGTAACTGAGCTATCTCCAGGAACAAGCAGGAATGAGTCTTCACATATGGGGACTCCCCAAGCTAAGATGCCCGGAGGGAGTCCTAGCATGTTGCGAATCTAGAATGAGCCATGCTACTCCTCAGAACCTCAGGCATCCTGGGGATGGAGGGTAGGAGTTGAATTACAGAAAGGTGCTGTGGAACAGCTGGACTAGAACAGGACTGTGGAACAGCTGGACTAGAAGAGGACCTCTATAGAGGAAGACCCTGCGAGATGAAATTTAGTAGTAAAAATATTGAGTGCAATATTCTAATATGGACCTCCCTTGGTGGTATTGTAAAGTCTATTGAGGTTCATATGGATCTGTTAGAAGAGCCAGAAGATTCTCAAGGAGTACCTCACTGTGAAGTAGAGGTAATAAACTGTAGAAAAAACAAAGTGGAGGTCAGAACCCTTTAGGGTGAGAAATGGCCCCAGGGGAAACTGGGGTAGTACAATGAGGTAGGGCTTCAGCGGGAAACGCAGAAGGTACTATTAGACAAAGCTTAAGCTCTTTTGGCCGAAGAACAGTACAATCCTAGGACCGAAAGGAAAATAAGTCTGACCGATTTGGACTGACAATAGAAATAGTCCATGTAGGAGAGAAGGGGTATGGAGACCCCTGTATCCGATAACAAAGTAAGGACAGACTTATGAAGCGTTACAGCTTTAGATTAACTGAAGATCCGCAATGTCTTTCCTAAATGATGTCAATTAGGAAAGAAAAGGTACATGGAGAGCTTCAGAGGTACCTAACCCTGAAAGGTTATGGTAAGAAAAAATTTGCTAATTACCACAGGGAGTGGTTGTATGTGTAGAACCCTAAGCATGCTGGCACAGCATTGATAGGGGTAGTGCCCATCTGTCAGAGTCATATAGGAATATATGGATATATGAACCTAAACAGATAGATAAGTATGTAGATACATATCTACCTAAAAGATATATCTCGAGAGATATAGATATAGATATATAGACACATGCCTCCACTTATGTAGATGGAGACATGCCTATATAACTAGATCCCCATAGGAATATGGGGAGAGAGAAAGATTCATCTAATAGCAAGAGGGGTGATACCTGCTTGAATAGATACATAGAGAATCTTCTTTCCCTGGTTATGATTGAAAGAGTCAGAGGAATAGTCTCCCTGACAAGGAGTCGTCTAGATTCCTTTAAGAATTCGAGCTCTTGAATAACCAGGATGGCCTACGTGAAAAATGCAGAGAATAACTTCAGTCTGCAGGCAGCAAGTCCAGATCTCTCTAGAACTCCAGTATGGTAAATGGATAGAAGATGCCAATGGAATAAGATACCATATTGACCCGCCTATGAGGGCAAGATGGGTATCATGCGTCCTTCAGTTGAACATGAGCTTCCCATGAAGTATTGGGAAGGAGCATATAAGGACGAGCTGCAACGAAAAGAAATCTATCCCTGGTGAGAAGTCCAAAGAAGATGTGGACCAAGCCAGGGAATTGGCCATTCTTTAGGTTTTCACGTGATGTAAGGCCTGTGTCCTTTGTTTTGAAAAGAGAGACTTTACATGAGAAGGTAAGGGTAGGGAACACCTGCCAGTCATGGGAACATGAATGGGTGAATCCCTCCTAACCATCTGGGATTATCTGCTAGACAAGATACTAACGCTCTCTAGCAAGGGCCCATAGTGCAAAGCTACTCTGTAGAGTTGCAGAGAGCATGTTACAGGTTGGTTAGAAGAAAAAACTGGCTGCTTAAAGCCAGTAGGTAACAAACTATTCTGCCAAAAACAAGGGAATTGGAGATGGCGAAGAATAGAAGTCAAACTAACAAGCCTGTAATGATAGGGTTTCCAAAAAAGGTTGATAACCTGTTTTGGGTTTACTAGCCAGGCCGGAAGGATAGCTAGTGGAGGACAAACCCTGGTTGTGTGATGAACAGAACCAGTGGTTTAACCACTAGGAACTGCTGCATTTGCAGCAATTACCAGGGCAGCAGAAAAAAAATCCCTTTTTTGTTTTTTTTTCAGATTGGAAAAAGAAACAGACATAAGCAGGAGTGGTAAGACTTCCTTATTGTCTGATAAGCTGTCCTAAAGTAAGAATGTGAAAGGGAGAGACAACTCTGGAAAGGAAACCCCTTCCTGGAATAGGTAGAGAACCATAGGGGCTTACCAGTGTAATAGAACCACTCTTACAAACCGAATGTTGTAGTAAGAAGGCAGGTAAGACAGAGTTGAAGGAGACTCACGATGCAGTAAGTCTCTGAAAGGTAAGATGATACATGCTAGTACAGGGAAAACTGTCTTATTGATAGTTGTTACACCTCTTTTTCCCAGTAGGAGGAAGAGGAGAAACCTGTTAACTATAGGCATGATCATCATAAAAACTCTGAGCAAAAAGAAAGGATGTCTCGTGAAAAGAGATCCATGAGAATTTAGGATGAAATTAGTGTAGATGCTTCAAGTGAAAAGAAGCAGACTACACACTCTAACCTCTAAACAGGAGATGTAATGATAATCTATCAGAAACCCTGCGGCTGCTGGGTTTGCTGAACCTGTTGAGGTTGTGGTTTCTTTAGCCCGGTCTGATGTTTCCCCTGTCTGGGAACATCTGTATGATGGGTAGAAGACGGATAAAACTTTTTCCCCTTAGGGGAACAAAGTTTGTTAGGAAATTTCCTACAAACTGGGAAAGAGGAAGGCGTAGACAAGCCTCTGAAAACAGCAATGTCAGTGGTTAACTGAGCAGCTTGGAGTAAAGACTCCTTGTTAAAGAGAGTTTCTCTAGTGCAAGGAGTATTTCCCAGTCTTTCCTGTACCCATTTGTCCAAGTCTGAAACTTGGAGCCAGGCTTTACGTCGTGCCCCTATAGCTATAGCAGAGGTTCTGCTAACAGACTCAAAGGAGTCTAGGGAAGCACGAGTAAGGAACCTAGAGATATTTTGAGCATGACTAACCAATAAGGAATAGTCTGCTCTTTTGGGCTCTTGAAGAAAAGGGGACAAAAGTAGTAAATTCTTTGTGGCTTCTTCAAGAGATAATCCCATATAGAAAACATATGAGAGAATTCTTGCTGAAAGCATGGATGCCTGGAAGGTTTGGCGTCCAAAGGCATCTAAAGTCTTAGACTTTGTGATAAGGAAGCTTATCATAGTTCAGGAAGGAGCTATAAAAGAGGTGAATTGGCACTGAACAAGCAACCTGTCTTTGCTGGTAGAAATACTAAAGCAGAATGTTTTCATAAAAGACTACCAGTCCCAGAATGCACCAGGTTTCAAACAGCCACTAGAAGAGCTGAAGTGGGGAAACGTGTGTTCAATCAGGAGAACTATGAGGTAATCCCCAATCACTCATCTCCAAGGGCAGGGCTTGATTCAGCACAGCTGAGCTGTGCTAGGGTGGAGTATCCCTCTAAACAAGTTAAAAGTAAAACAGATTCTACACAGAATCAGATGGAGTTGAGGATCAGGAAGCAGCAGCAGCCACAACATGGAAGAAAGAAGAGAAACATCTTGGAGGTCTAAAGGAGCCCATAGCAGTACGTGTGTTGGGAGTCATTCCAGAGGCAAGCATACTCCATTGGATTGGAGGAAGCCAGAGAAGTGGGGTTACAGAGCCAGGAATCCCCAGACGGCACCTTTGAGGGAGACGGATGCATTTGGAAGGGGCCCTAAGACCAGTGCAAGAAGGTATGTGAAGAGAGATCCAGTGTCCAGGGATCTTGATTGGAAGGCTGGACATAAAAGCTGGATTACTTACTGGCCACGATATCTGGAGAGGAAACCTAACAAAGGAAGCTCAGGTATGAACACTGATCTATGCCCTAGCTCTTCACTTGGAAGACAGCAGGGAAACAAGTATTGTCCTGAGAGTGCTCCATTAAGGAATTCCTCTGAGCCAGACCAGGATATTGATTCTATGATAGTTTATTTATTTATTTATTTAACAAGCACTTATATACCGCAGCTTCCAGAGATCAGCTGCGGTTCACAATTAAACAACAGTCAACAAAACATTGTTTGTTTTACATGAAACGTCATAACTATATACAATGTAAAGTTAATAGAGAATGCTAAACAGTTTGGCACAGAACAGTGCAACACTATATATATTATATATACATATACATTTTATGTGAAGTACAAACATAATGAGTGGTTCAGATTCATGTGGGTTGGGTTATCTTTTCTGTTATAGTGAAATGTTGAGCAGAAAGTTAGAGAGATGATGGTTAGATAGAGATTAGCCATTATCTAATTCATTTGGGGGTTGGTCTATGCTATTGTAGTGTATTGTGAAAAGGTGCGTTTTCAATTTTTTGCGGAATTCTTTAATCTCTGTTAACATTCTTAGTTCGATAGGGAGGGCATTCCAGGCTATTGGGGCTGCATGTGAAAACGCTCTGTTGTTTGTTGATTTATTTGATTTTGTGAAGTCTTTAGGGGTTTTGAGTTTGTTCCGTTGAGCTTTTCTTTGAGTAGGTTTTGGATGTTCTTTGGTAATTAAGTTACTTAATGTGTCAGGTGCCATATCAAATAGTGTTTTAAATGTAGTTATTAGTGTTTTGTATTCTATCCGGCTTTGAATTGGTAGCCAGTGAAGTGACGCTAGTATTGGTGTTATATGTTGATGAGAGTGTGTTTTCGTTATAATCCTCGCTGCTGAGTTTTGTGCAATTTGCAGTCTTTTAATATTATTTTTGATGTACCTAGTAATATAAGGTTAGCAAAGTCAAAGTGGGGGGTTATGGTGGCTTGGATTATACTGATGAAATCGTGTATGTATACAAGCGGTCTAAGTTGTTTAAGTGTTTTGAGTTTGAAATAAATTTTCTTTGTGGTGTTCCTGATATGGGTATCTAATGTGAGATGTTTATCTATAATGACACCTAAGTATCTTACTTCGTTTTTTATTTTAATTTCGTGGTTTTGAAGAGTTATATGTGTTGGTGGGGTGTAATCTTGATTTTTAGTGACTATTAGTACTTCAGTTTTTGATTGGTTTATTTGGAGATTGTGGGCATTTAGCAATAAAGTTATTTCATTAAAACAATCTGATAGGAGTTGCAACGGTATGTTAGGAATTGTGAAAGGGATGTACATCATAATATCATCTGCATATAGATGATAGAGTACACCGTATTTTTTAAAGTTGAAGGAGGAGATATTTTAAATGATCAGAATGAATACATGGATTGCTCTCTGAATAAGCTGCTGTGGTAAAATACTTTCACAAATACAACCACCATCAAAAGGGAAATATAACTTGTTCTTTTATCTACCCAGAAAAGTTTATAAGAAAGCTTTAGGGTAGGATTTGAGCCACGTAGAGAAAGTGAACCAGCAAAGGGGTTTGCAGCTGGCTAATTATTGGTAATTAAGCCATGCACAGTTGCACATGAGCTCTGAAAGGAAACTACTGTTTGTGTGTGAAAATACAAGAAAGTTATCCTTGAAAAAGAACAGTTTTTGGTTACTTTTTGGGTTTTGTTTTTGCTTTTGGAGCACTGCTAAAAGGTATTAGCAGGAGCCCTCAGAAAGACCTGTTTCCCATCAAGGTCTTTATTGTTTGATTGATTGCTTAAGAAGCTCAGTTGCTTATATCATGATTTGTTTTTCCTAAGTACAATACTGAAAGCAAGTATCCTTTTGTGTTACCAAGTAAATCTGTGTGGGAGAAATAACCCCATAAATAAAATATTTTCTTTGCTTACACTCGAGCAACACAACTCATTATTTTGTGAACGGCTGATTCTGGTATGAATGGACTACATTCCCCACAATCCTTTGCAAGTCATAATAGTATTTGCCTTTGCCAAGACTGTGGACATTCTCACCCAGCGCCCCCGTTTACAACTTACGACCTGGCGGATAAGAAGAGTGCTTTTTAGTACTCTTAACACGCCTCATTGCTGATTCTACAACAATGGAATGATGAGGAAGTTGAGTCTTTTGAAACCCTGGAGAAGGGGGCACCTTGTATAGAAGATCAGTTGCCCTAGAAGGTGGGGATACCGTTAAAGGAGTTTCCCACATTCGAAAGAGCAGATCCTGCAAGGTCTGATGCAAAGGAAGCATGATGTCCTCCTTTGGACTCCAGGGAATATACAGAGATTCTGTATTCCCTAGTGCAGGATCTTGACCAGGTATAGAAATGGCAAGTGACTGCCATATCAAGCAGGAATGCCTGAAAAGAAAAATCTCCAGAGGGAAGTCCTCTACAAAGAGGAATACAGGCTAGATCTGTTGAAGAACTAGCATTGGCACCCAGGGATCTATTCAAATTCATTGGAATAGAACACAAGAACACAAGATATGCCATACTGGGTCAGACCAAGGTCCATCAAGCCCAGTATTCTGTTTCCAACAGTGGCCAATCTAGGTCACATGTACCTAGCAGTTTCCCCAAGAGACAAGTTCCACAATGCTTGTACTGGGTCAAGCATTGATATCTTCGGTCACTTCTTAATAATGGTTTATGGACCTTTCCTCCAGGAACTTGTCCGAACCTTTTTTAAACCCAGCTACACCAACAGCCTTTACTACATCCTCCGGTAACAAATTCCAGAGTTTGATTACACGTTGAGTGAAAAAATATTTTCTTTTATTAGTCTTAAATAGTTTACCCTGCAGCTTCAATGCATGTCCCCTAGTCTTTCTATATTCTGATAAGGTAAACAATCGATCTACGTTTACCCATTCCACTCCGTTCATTAATTTATAGACTTCTATCATATCTCCCCTCAGCCGTCTCTTTTCCAAGTTAAAGAGCCCTAACCTTTTTAGCCTTTCTTCATAGGAATATCCTTCCATCCCCTTTACCATTTTGGTGGCTCTTCTCTGAACCTTTTCTAAAATCGCTATATCCTTTTTAAGATACGGCGACCAGAATTGCACACAATATTCAAGGTGTGGTCTCACCATGGAACGATATAGAGGCATTATAATATCTTTTGTTTTATTTTCTATTCCTTTCCTTATCATACCTAGCATTCTATTTGCTCTCTTGGCCGCCGCTGCACACTGGGCCGAGGGTTCTAACATGGTATCCACAATGACGCCTAAATCTTTTTCCTGGGTGGTGGTTCCTAATGTGGAACCTTGCATCGTGTAACCATAGTTTGGGTTGTTCTTCCCTAGGTGCATAACCTTGCACTTGTCCACATTAAATTTCATCTGCCATTTTGATGCCCAGTCTTCCAATTTATCAAGATCCTCTTGCAATTTTTCACCATCCTCTTGGGTTTTAACAACTTTAAATAGTTTTGTGTCATCTGCAAATTTGATCACCTCACTCGTTATTCCACTTTCCAGGTCATTTATGAATATGTCAAAAAGCAGCGGACCCAGCACAGATCCCTGGGGTACACCACTATTCACCTTTCTCCATTGGGAAAATTGGCCATTTAGCCCTACCCTCTGCTTTCTATCTTTTAACCAGTTCCTGATCCACAACAGTACACTGCCTCCTATCCCATGACTCTCTAGTTTTGCCAAAAGTCTTTCATGAGGGACCTTGTCAAAGGCTTTCTGAAAGTCCAGATACACAATATCAACAGACTCACCTTTGTCCACCTGTTTATTCACTCCTTCAAAAAAACATAACAGATTAGTAAGACAAGATCTTCCTTGTCTAAAGCCTTGTTGGCTGTCTCCCATTAGGTTGTGACTATCTACATGCTGAGTAATTTTATTCTTGATGGTTTCTACCATTTTTCCCGATGGTTTCTACCATTTTTTTCCCTAAGGGGTGGAGCATCGGACTGTCGTTACAGGATGGTCGCCGGTACCGCAGGAGGTTGGGACCACAAGCAGTCAGTAGCGCATCATCCATGCTAGGGATCGATTCCAAACTCGGTACCGAGGGAAGTGAGCCTGTTGAAACAAGCATGGAAGGTACCGACAGCGATGCTAATGTCGATACTGGTACCGACTCCAGTACCGTATCCGATACCGATACATGAAGACCAGTCGGTGACAGCTCTAACGGTGCCAAAGAAACCGAGAGTGCCTGACATGGATCATCGGAACCATGCCTTCGGTACCGTCCAGTGTCGGTACCAAGGCAAGTCGGTACCCAGTCATCCAGACTGGAGATAGACTCCGGATTCGGCATCGAAAGAAGCGAATCTATCGATGCACATCTGGAGGGTACCGACGTCGGTACCAGTACCGGTACCGGGATCGATACCGATACTAGAAGTTCAGTCTGCAGCGTCTCTAACGGGCCCGAAGGAACCGAAGGCGCCAGACTGCGATCTTTGGTGAGGAATGTTTCATCCAACACCATTGCCGATGCCAGGGTATGGGTACCGCTCGAAGCGGATGCCACCACCGAGCATGGCTCAGGTATGTTCGGAGAGGGGTGAACCTCAGGAACAACCTGAAACCCCATTAAGGATTTGGAGGCCGAAGACTCCCACCGGGGTTTTAAAGCCAGTGTGTCCTCGAGGGCAAGGCCAGAGGCATCTCTATGCTGTGCATGAGATCTACCACTCGAGGACTGGCTAGTCTTAACAGACTGTTTTTGGGTTACCTGATCCTGCGAAGAAGAAAGGGTGGTCGGTGCCCTGAAGTTGAATGGGGACCGCGTATCGAGGTGAACTCGATGCTGAAGACTTCCTTCGACTATACTGTTGCAGGAGGGACACTCCAGCGGATAGTGGTCAGGACCCAAGCAGGGTAGACACCAATTATGAGTGTCTAAAATCAATTTTGTACCGCCACAGTTTGAACATTTCTTAGGGATAGTGGCTGGCGCTTCCATGAAGGAAAGTGAGTAGGCCTAGGAGGCCGAAAAAAACAGTCAGGCACTAACAAGGAAAAAATTATTCCTTAAAAATGAAAAATTACAAGAAAAAAGAAAAGAAACACCGGCAGTACCGGTGGCATCGGGGAAGGCAGACGCGACCACAAGAAAACCAAAAAATAAAAGAAGAATTTTCTGCAGTGACAGGAGAACGTCCTGCCGGCTCCGCGGAAAAACAAAAACTGAAGAGAGGCAGTTGGGAAAGGCGGGAAAGCAGCACACAGGCATGTTGGGATGCTCCCAAAAGCGTTCTGATTGGATGCTGGGGAGCGTTCCTGCGCAGACTCCGTCGGTACCGACGTACCCATATGTGAAGACTCATTCCTGCTTGTTCCTGGAGATAACCTTTATCACTGGAAAGAAAATTCTTTAGCACAAGTCGTCATAATAGGGGGGCAAGTTGCCTGCATAGCTGCCAACAGACTTTATACCGATTTAAGTGCATACAGACTTTTATTTTGAAAATTGCCGAAAGAGAGGGTATCCTCAGACATTCGCACCTCCTTTTTCTGCACATACTATTTCCAACTAAAATAATACGTGCACTTGTGAAAATATAAAAGTTATGTGCATTTTCAAATCGACACCCTAAGCCTGTCCCCTGGAACGCCTCCTTTAGATGAAGGCATCAGTACATGCATGCACTTTTACCAGCTTACAGAGAGCGTTTTCAGATAGCTCATTTCCGTGGGCTAAACACTGTTTTATCCATGGCAATGGCTTTGAAAATTGCCCTTCCCAGGTTCTTAGGGAGTAGACTTAAATGTAGCATCATGGAGTAGGGGATATTTAATACTTGATTATATTATTGTCAAGTGTGTAAACCCCGGGGGCTCCATGGGGGTGTTACCCTACTTTACCTTGATGTCATGAAAGTGTCACAATAGGCAGAGTTACCTCAGGTAAGCCACCAATGGAAACTCCCAGCTCACAGAGAAAATTTAATTTATTTACAAGCTTTTATATACCGCGCTATTCATCGTCAGCGCAGTTTACAAACTAACAACATTATACTTAAAACATATAACATATGTCAAGTTTACAGATAACAGGGAATAAAACAGGGACAACTGGGGTAACAAATATTAACAACTATGTACAGTAAATTAGAATGTGTTTTGGACTCTATAGGCTAAGGATAACGAGATTATAATTTAGGACGAGCAAAATGTGTTTTAATTTTTTTTCTAAAATGTACTCTACAGCTTCATGAACTTAAAATTTCAAATATGGACTTACCAAGGGATGACGATTCTCCCATAATAAACCACTTGAACAAGTTTAACTTTTGACAAAATTTTCCAATTTTAATTTGAAAATTAGTATAAGTTCAATTTTTGTAAAAAAGCAATATTTTAAAGGAAAAAGCTTCTTCAAGAATATATATACACATTTCTATTACAAGGTCAGAACATATCACACCAATACTAATATATCTGCACTGGCTACCAATAGCTAGTCATAAAATACAAAGTACTACCGATGATATTTAAAATAATACATAGTCAATTCACAGACTCTCGCCTATCTATCATAACATGACATCTGAAAATAGAAAGAGATCTACCACCCCCCCACCTATCCCATTACAACAACAGTATCACTTTCGAGCAGATTAATCAACATACAAAGAAACATTAATGTACAAAAGAACTTAAGAAACGCCATACTGGGTCAGACCAAGGTCCATCAAGCCCAGTATCCTATTTCCAACAGTGGTCAATCTAGGTCACAAGTAACTGGTATGTTCCCAAAAAATTACATAGCTTCCACAATGCTTGTCCCGGGGTAAGCAGTGAATTTCCAGGGTTTTCTTTAATAATGGTTTTCTCCAGAAACTTGTCCAAACTTTTTTTAAACCCAGCTACATTAACAGTTTTTTCTACATCCTCCGGTAATGAATTCCAGAGATTCCGTGTTGCGTGAAAAAATATTGTCTTATTAGTCTTAAATGGGTTACACTGTAGCTTCATTGCGTGTCCCCCTTCATTAATGTATAGCCCTCTATCATATCTCCTTTCAGCCATCTCTTTTCCAGGTTGAAGAGCCCTAACTTTTTAAGTTAGACGCAAAGCAAAGATAAGGCAGGCAAAGAGAGAATTTGAGAAGAAACTTACTGTGGAAGCAAAAATGCATAATAAAGACTTTTTCAAGTACATTCATAGGAGAAAACCAGTGAGAGTCAGTTGGACCATTAGATGATAGAGGGGTGAAAGGGGCACTAAAAGGGGACAAGGCCATAGCAGAGAGAGTGAATGAATTTTTTGCTTCAGTCTTTACTGAGGAAGATGTAGGGATGTTACCCATGACTGAAATGGTATTTAAAGGTGATGCTATGGAAGAACTGAAAGAAATTAAAGCATATAAATTAAATAATTAAAGCATATAAATTAAATAATTAAAGCATATAAATAGTATATTGTTTATTGTACATAGTTATCCCTGTTATTCCATGTTTTATATTCCCCTGTTCTCTGTAAACTCGATGTTACCTGTACACATTGCAGTATATTTTGTTCGATGTACACCGCGCTGATTTTAATAGCGCGGTATATAAGAGATGTTAAATAAATAAAATAAATAAATAAATAAATATCGATATACTGAGAAGATATATTACAACTATTTGATAAACTGAAGAGTAGCAAATCACCTGGACCGGATGATATACATCTAAGTGTTGAAAGAACAGAAATATGAGATTGCAGACCTATTATCAGTAATCTGTAATACCTGAAGATTGGAGGATGGCCAATGTAACGCCAATTTTTAAAAAGGGTTCCGGGGTGATCCGGGAAACTACAGGCCGGTGAGCCTGATATCAGTACTGGGAAAAATGGTAGAAACCATCATAAAGAACAAAATTACTGAACAGATAGTCATGGCTGAAGGGGAGAAGGCCAACATGGCTTTTGTCAAGGAAGATCTTGTCTTACTAATCTGCTATGTTTTTTTGAAGGTGTGAACAAACAAGTAGACAAAGGTGAGTCGATTGATATAGTGTATCTGGACTTTCAGAAAGCCTTTGACAAAGTCCCTCAGGAGAGACTTTTGGCAAAATTAAAAAAAGTCATGGGATAGGAGGCAGTGTAGTATTGTGGATCAGGAACTGGTTAAAAGATAGAAAGCAGAGGGTAGGGCTAAATGGCCAATTTTCCCAATGGAGAAAGGTGAATAGTGGAGTACTCCAAGGATCTGTACTGGGTCTGCTGCTTTTTAACATTCATAAATGACCTGAAAATGGGAATAAACGAGTGAGGTTATCAAATCTGCAGATGACACAAAAATATTCAAAGTTGTTAAAACCCATGGGGATTGTGGAAAATTGCAAGAGGATCTTAATAAATTGGAAGACTTGGCATCAAAATGGCAGATGAAACTTAATGTGAACATGTGCAAAGTTATGCACCTAGGAAAGAACAACCCAAATTATGGAACTACCACCCAGGAAAAAGATTTAGATGTCATTGTTAATATGTATTTAGTTCCCCTGGTTTCCTTCCCATGTTCAATTTCCTGTTCTCTGTAAAACTCAATGTTGTTTGTATACATTGTAGTATGCTTGTTTGATGTACACCGCGCTGATTTTAATAGCGCGGTATAGAAGCAAATGTTAAATAAATAAATAAATAAATAAATAAATTGTGGATAACATGTTAAAACCCTCCGCCCAATGTGCAGCGGCGGCCAAGAGAGCAAATAGAATGCTAGGTATCATAAGGAAAGGAATGGAGAATAAAACAAAGGATATTATAATGCCTCTGTATCATTCCATGGTCGACTGCACCTCAAATATTGTGTGCAATTCTGGTCACTGTATCTTAAAAAGGATATAGCGTTATTAAAAAAGGTACAGAGAAGAGCCACAAAAATGGTAAAGGGGATGGAAGGATACCCCTATGAAGACAGGCTAAAAAGGTTAGGGCTCTTCAACCTGGAAAAGAGACGGTTGAGGGGAGATATGATAGAGGTCTATAAATTAATGAATGGAGTGGAACGGGTGAACATAGATCGATTGTTTACGCCATCAAAATATAGAAAGATTAGGGGGCATGCAATGAAGCTACAGGGTTACCGATTTAAGACTAATAAGAGAAGATATTTCTTCACTCAACGTGTAATCAAACTCTGGAATTTGCTACCGGAGGATGTAGTAAAAGCTGTTAGTGTAGCTCAGTTTGGACAAGTCCCTGGAGGAAAAGTCCACAAACCATTATTAAAGGGGATCCAGTATACCCATTACTTGACCCAATATAAGCATTGTGAAACCTGTGTCTCTTTTGGGGAAACCGCTAGGTACTTGTGACCTAGATTGTTAGAAACAGGATACTAGGCTTGATGGACCTTGGTCTGACCCAGTATGGCATATCTTATGTTCTTAAGCCTCTCCTCATAGGGGTATCCTTCCATCCCCTTTACCATTTTGGTGGCTCTTCTCTGTACCTTTTCTAATTCTTCTATATCCTTTTTAAAATATGGCGACCAGAAATGTAGTAACCCTGTACTATGCAAAATATATAGAGAATGGATTTAAGTTCTAAAAACTGGTAGATTCCAATCAATAAATTGAAAAAAAAAATTCTACCCCCTCTGTCCCCATTGTTGGAATTGGAGACAGAAGTTGGGAGTCAGGGACATAGCTCTTGAGACCGGGGTAAATCCCTGAAAATCAGAAACATCTGGTAACCTTAACCAGGAAATAAAATGGGCAGAGTGGCCTGGCCTTGCAGGCCTTATCTGCCATTATGCGCTCTGCTTCTATGACTGCAGTCACAGATGTCCAGAGCAGCTGGAAATGGCTACATTAGGAGGTAATTTAACATATTAATGAATTAAATTCCATTCACAGTTGAGATAAGCAAAATAACTTTCCGTTCTTTAATAAGGAGTAACACCAAACGAATTCCTGGCTTTGCCACTTGACTTATGCAGTCTACCAGCACTTCTCAACTGTTTAAGTCCAAGGCACACCTATGTTTTTAAAAATGTGCAGCATACCAACTTCCATGGAGCAGGTGGTATAAACCTGGAGCCTATATGGCAAAAATAAAACCCAAGGAAGCTCCAAAAACCCCACTAGATGATGGAAGACACAAAGGAGAAAAGGAGGTCATGCTGTGTTCAATGTGTGTGTTGCACAAATGTAGAGCTGTGCTATCTCTGCTTTGCATGCTGCCTGTTATTTTCAGCACTCCAGGGCTCATGCTGTATCTAGGAGGGGGAAAGGCATGCGTTGACTATACATGTACTCAGAAAGAAGCTCCTGCACGTTTAAGAATCACTGTTGGTGTCTCTTGGTACTTTGATGTGCTGGTGTGGAACTGAGCATCAGACCGTGGTGGCTTTTTGCTGTGGCACCCCTGATCAGTTATAAAGGCACGCTGGTTGGGAAATACCTCCCGTCATTCATAAACCCGCTGGAATAAAACCAAGAAACTTCCTCTTCGCACTGAGAACTGACACTGGTCAAAACCAGAAATTATTGGTGACTTGACATGAGTGTAAACCGAACTTTTATTGCTTCACTACAAACTCTTCAAATACAAACCTGGGGAGGGGGGAGCAGCTCCCAAGGATGGGGGCATGCCTGTGGTGGCTCACAAGTATTCAGCTTTCAAACGGCTTAATCTCAGAGACCCTCCCCTACCCCCAACAGTGAATAGCAACTCTAGCGTCATGGTTGGACCCCAGTCAGCTCAATAATTCCCAGGATCACAAGCAGAGCTGACTTTAGGGGTGTGTGACCCGTGCTCTTCAAGAATGCATTGGTGTTTTCTAAAAGGGTTAGCGAAACACTCTCGGCCATGGAAGACACTGTTCTTGGTATTGGACACAAGGCATTACTGACATTTGTGATGAGGACTAGCTCCACTTTCCTCAACTTCTATTTTGGCCTCAGGAACCACAGTTTTTTCAGTATAACCAATTTTAGGTAGTGAAACAAAGACATGCAGATGTGGAGCTACTCAGTAAGCATGACCTTGGGAAGCTAGTCAGACATGCTGAGTACATCCAGTAAAAAAGGTATTGCCTACAACTTATTTCTTGATGTTTTGCTTACTGCTGGACTTCTGCACACTATAATTCAAAATGTTGCACTTTTTGTGATTTTCTTTGCTGTGTTGTATTTTAAATTAAGTATCACTCAAAAACAATATGTTTTGTTTCCTTGACAAAGCACACAGACCATTTGACACAGAATTTTGAGTGCAGAATTCCAGCAGGAGTCAATGACATGGTTGTTACACGTGAATCTAACTTGAGAAGTTGTCAGGTTTGGTAAGCCCCACCAATCATGCCATATGAGAAGTGCTATTCAGAAGGAGAGCTTCTCACAAAACTCAAGGTTTTAACTTTTTTTAGCCAGTTTTCTCCGGTTCCTTTGGCTTTCAGTTCATTTGACTCATTCTTTATATGGGCCATATTGCCATGAGCTTTCAATTTCCAATTACAGGGCTAAGGCTGGTGCAAGGATACTGGGCACCCTAAGTGAACCTTCAGCCTTATATCCCCCCCCCCCCTTTGAGATTTTGATATTAATCTCAACAATCATGATCATTCGCACAACAAGCCTGTAAAAACACAGACATCATAGAGGTCATTTTGGAAGCCCTATTCATGCTTTGGACATCTGAAAACGGGCACAGCGATGTCCAAAGCAGAGAGACTTCTCCAGAGCCATTTTAGAAGATGGGTCTGTGGATGTCCCCCAGCATGAAAACATCTGAGTCTGAACAGGGATATGATGAAGATATGGTTGGGGCATTCCCAGGAACCTAGAGGTCCCCGCCAGGAATGTCCTGGATGTCCGACATTGCATGTAACTTTAGACTTGCTCCAGGCGGCACCAGAAAAGTGCTCGTTTTGACTGAAAAACATCAGCAGGGGAGAAAGTACTCTATCATCCCCAGTACTCAGCATGATTTTAATGATATCAGCAGTGAGATTTGAGCCCTGGCTTCCCCGTTTCTAGCCCAATATTCTAACCATTAGGTTATTCCTAACATTCAGGTTCTGAAATACTATTCTGGGGACATTTATGTTGACACCCCATCAGATGTCCATCTCAGGCACATCCACATTTGTGAAATCATGTCTGCACCCGGACCCCCCCCCCCCCCCCCCGACGTTCTGGCTTAAGCATCCCAGATTGCACTTGGACGTCCTTTCTAAAATTCCTCTCCATACTTTTACATTAAACTTTGCTTTGTGTGTATGTGCATTTGCGCACTCTTCTTGCAGGTACAACAATGTGCCGATGGGTCTTTGAGTTTGTCTGGCTGTCAGGATCTATTGCTGTGCCTGAGCTGCTGCTACTCTTCACAATCTGCAGTTCTAGGCAACTGCTAGTCTTGCCTAATGGTCCCGTAGATGGCGATTTCCCCCAACGTGTTTTATTCTTCTAGTTCTGTTTCTCGACTTTGTCACTGCCTCTGATGTGATTTAACTCTATCTTCCCTCTTCTTCCCTTCCCTGCTCCAGTCCTTCTTTCTCCTTTTTTTCATGGTCCTTCCCCTTTTCAACCCCCTCACTCCTGGCTCTTTATTCAGAATAAATTCCCTGGATGCTATTCTGCACCTCTTTTCTCCATCACCAAGTCCCAACTCTGCATGCT
Organism: Ichthyophis bannanicus; assembly: GCA_033557465.1. Taxonomy (NCBI): domain Eukaryota; kingdom Metazoa; phylum Chordata; class Amphibia; order Gymnophiona; family Ichthyophiidae; genus Ichthyophis; species Ichthyophis bannanicus. The sequence goes on along the minus strand of CM066032.1, from coordinate 1,851,683,167 downwards.
CTACCCTGCTGGCCCATGTGCCTTGAATAGCCTTCCTAGTGCATCAGATTCCCTTCTCCGATCATATGTAAGACCCATCTTTAAATCTTAAGCCCTGGAATTCCCTGGTCATAGCCTTGTTGGTTTTCATCATGTTTACTATAAGAAATACATTTACGGAACCTCTATTCATGAATATACTGTAAGCCAGAGGTTCCCAACTCCAGTCCTGGAGGGCCAAACACCATTCAGGTTTTCAGGCTGCCCCTAATAAATATGCATGAGATACATTTGAATACAATGGGGGGCAGTGCATGCAAATGCATCTCTTGCATATTCATTAGGGACAGCCTGAAAACCTGAAAGGTGTTTGGCCCTCCAGGACTGGAGTTGGGAACCTCTGTTGTAAGCCATAGCACATTTTCTCACATTCCTTTTCTCTGTCTGTACCAATTACAAAACCTTAAGAACATATTTTTAAAAAAATTTGATTAAGGACCAAGGCCTCTTCCCTCTGAAAAATTATTCAAATTAGTTGGCTTCTTTAAATCCTGCAGCCATATAACAAAACTCCAGTAGATGCATTTGTCTTAGGAGACACCAGGTGGCGATACTTCAGACATTCTTAGGTTAAAACTTGCAATCTAAAATTCTTCCCCATCTCCTAGGAAAGTTATTTCTACAGTTAGCGCTGGCTATTGTAGATATATTGAGGGACATATTACAGCGGATAACCATCACCGCTGAAAATTACACCTGGATAGTCAATGCCAGGGTCATATCCGGCGCTGACGCTGAATATCCGGGTTAGCTGGAGAAGCAGGAAGCTAAGCAGGCAGCAGCAATATTCAGCTGCTGCCCGGTTAGCTTCTGCGGAGAATGTTAGTCCACCCTTCCATGAGCCTAACTTTCGCCGCTTAGCAACAACTGGTTATCACTGGGCCTGAGCTCCATCGGCTAGCACTGGGTGTGCAGCTGCGGCACCTCGGATATTCAACGGTATTAAACACATCAGTGCCGCCGAGTATTCCGATGACCGCGATGAATGCGTTTAGGAAGTCTGTTAACTACATTCATCGCACTGAATATCCCCTCATTTTATTTTGCCATTTACATTCCATGACATGCTACAACAAATTAAATGCAGATGTGATGAGTTCCAACTTAAGAGAGCTTACAATTTAGGAGGCTACCTGGGGCAATGGGTGATAAAGCAACTTGCCCAAAGTCATCATGAGTGGCAATGACCAAAGCAGGATTTGAGTTGAGGTATCCTGGTCCCTAACCCACTACTCTAACCACTAAGCCACCTGCTCTCCTCCCGAATAGACTTACCTACTTACGAAGTTGAACAGTGATGTTTTCACCCACTGACAAAACAGTGGGCATGTGTTTTATGGTCATCACTAGCCTCTGCAGTTCCACCACATTGCTCATGATAATCTGCAGATGAAAACTAGATTATCAAGAGCAGCAACTGCTTAGGCTTTGCCTCAAGACACAAAGTGGTCAATATTCCAAGGGACTTATATTAATGGCAACCAGTAAACGTAAGAGTTTCCTATTCGTGGATTGTCAATGGCACTGCATGGAAACATACCACCAGAAATCCTTCTGGAAAACAACTGCACTATCTGTATATAGGATTATTTTACAAACTTCTCCTGCACATAAAATCCTGTTTTACATGCATAAAAGGGCTTTTATAAAATTACTCCATGTGTAGAAAATATCCACGATGGCCAGGTGGCAAAAAACTTTTCCCAACCCACATGTAAGCGGGTTCTGGGGTGGAGTTTGGATGGAGTCACAAAGTGAACACATACTTTACACACCAGCATTTACAAACTGTTCCTGCGCAGTCTACAGTTTCTACCTAGCCACAATTTCTACAGGTTACGTCTAGCATTTATAAAGACATATAAAGTGTCTGCAATGCAATGTGTGCCTTCGAGTCAGTCCTCACTCCTGGCGACCCAGAAGCTCCTGGGTTTTCTTGGCAGTGTCACCGGAAGTAGATTGCCAGGCCTTTCTTCCGAGGCAATGGAGGGTTAAGTGACTTGCCCAAGGCCACAAGGAGTGCTAGTGGGAATCAAACCCTGGTTGCTTGGTTACCAAGCCAGTGCTCTAACCACTAGGCTACTCCTCCACTCAAAGTGTCTAGGTGCCTTTATAAATAGGTGCCTTTTTCTAGATTATTTATAAAGGCATAAAGTGTCTAGGTGCCTTTATAAATAATCTAGAAAAAGGCACCTATTTGCTAAAAAGCTTTCCTGAATTAAACCCCTTATCTATAAACGTCTGAGAGAGTAATTTTATAACAGGGTGCCTAGGTTTGGAAGTGGAAAAGACAGTTATGCTAAAGAGAGACATAGGCACCTATGTGTCTTTATAAACTACTAGCACAAGTCGCCTAAATTGTAGGTGCTGACGTTTACACCTGCTCAGAAGCAGACGTAAATATTAGCATGTGAAGTGCATACATAAGCGTGTATTTTATAAAATATGCATGTAAATCACGATGCCATCTATTGAATTCCCAAACTCCTCCCCTGAACACGCCTACTCTGTAAGTACACTCTTAAGTGTGCCATGTGCACTTCTAGGCATGATCTCATTTTATGGATCCCTTTACGCGCAGATATTGTTAATAAACTTTCCTCCTATATGTACAGCTGCTGTTGATCAGCGGTATACACGTACATTCAGCTCCGCTAATTATATGTCTGGCAGCGCTGAATATATGTATTTGTTTAGACACTGACCACTGTGGCCGATTACAGACCCGTCAATTAACAGGCTGGCCAGTATGACTCACTATCCTGTATGACTCATGTTAACATTAAAACTGCAAGGTGAAAGAACACAGGGCTGAAACATACCTCCTAAATATTATCGGGGTAATTTGCAAAATGAAGCAGGCGCATGCAAACTTCCTGGGTACTTCCACCAGGGACTTATCGCCAGTTCTCAAAGGGAAAGTATTAGAATTCATTCACTCTGAAAGCTGCCCAAGAAAAAAAGCATAAAAAGTATCAACAGAGATCTGCAGCTGCTTTTCTGTAAGTATTTTTCCGGTCAAAACTACACATATCGGTGCCTCCTCCAAGCTAACCCTGCCCCAGGAGCACCTCTACAAAACCTCGGGTAGATGCACGGACAGGTCGCCATAATGCCTAGAAACTGTACCCCGAGATTTCACACCCCCAAAATGTTTTTCTTCTGTACTGCAGCCAAAAGATCAGCGTCGTTGCTACTTTCCCTACTGCAATTCAGCTTTGCAAACTTGAGCTGCTCAGTGCAGGAAATTCAGGCTGGTCCCACTGTTTCAAGTCTTGTCAGATTTCAGATCAGCGCAAACGTCCTGCACCGCACGACCCAAGCCAAAGCCAAATTGCAGTAGGGAAGTGTCTGCAGATGCCAAGATGAGGGGGATAGGTGGCAGGCTCCCAAGCCCATTAGTTGCTTGGGAGTGAGGGATACGAGAGAGAACACAAAAAAAATTAGGTGGGGGGGGCTATATAAGAGCAAGAAAAACACTAGGTGGAGGGAAGCAGCGCTATAGAAATGATAAGTAGCAGTAATAGAAGAGAGAGAGACTGGATGAAGGCTGAGAGGTATGAGAGACAGACGGACAAAGAACCAACCTTCAGCAGAGAAGTCATCACAAAATGATAAAATCCTGAAGGAATGCCTGGCTTCCCTAGAGATAGAATTTGCTGATTTCAAGCAACAAACAAGAAGCTGATGGAAACTGAATCCTTAGAATACTCAGAAACAAAAATGAAATTGTGAAAATGTAAAAACAAATACAGGGCAACTTTAAATTGACTAAAACACACCAATCACGGATCTTTCATGAAAACTGGATAAAAATATTAAAAGCTGCAAAGAGTATAAAAGCATTGTGAAAAGATTTAAACGTGACCCAAAACTGACAGGAACAGTGTAATAAATGAGAAAGAAAGCGAATGATTTGAGAAAGAGCCTCAAATGGGAAAACAAGAGGAGGAGCTGTGAAAACTGGAACAAGTAAATCAATCTCCAGATCCACATGACACTCAAACTCAGTAGGAGTGCAAATAGCCTAGTCTTGTGACAGAGAAAAGAGCTCATGTGATACACAAGCAGTTCCTGCCACACAGCAGACAGCCCAGCCTCAGGACACACACAGTGGAGCACGCCGGCAACTCAGCAGGCAAGCCCTGTGACAGCTGACTTACAAGCCACCGAAGAGAGCCAGCTTGCAAAGGAAAGGGAACTCAAACTCTCTGTACAGAGCAGAACGTGCTCGAGACCCAGAGAGCAGCAGACAGAACCAAGAAGTCAACGTATTACTGCTAATGGTCTCAAACAGTCCCGGGACATACAGTGCTGAAAGGCAGAGGTACTACTACGCCTCAGCATTTGTATAGCGCTACCAGTCGTACGCAGCGCTGCACAGACATGTAAGAGACAGTCCCTGCTCGTGAGAGCTTACAATCTAGTCAAGACAAAACACAGGTGGTGTAGGCAGGGGTAAAACAGGGAGAAGGAAGGAGATCCGGTGAGTCAAGATCCAGAGGCAGCAGCGAAGAGGTGATTTTTCAGCCTGGATTTGAAGAGGGTTAGAGAAGGTGCCTGGCCTACAGACACAGGTAGTTTGTTCTAGGCGTAAAGCGCAGCAAGGTGAAAGGAGCGAAGTCTGGAGTTAGCAGTAGGAGAGAAGGGCACAGATAGAAGCAGTTTGCTAGAAGAGCGGAGTTCCTGAGGGGGGTTGTAAGGAGAGATAAGAGATGAAAGATACAAACACAGAAACCCTAGATTCAGCCAACCCAAATACATCATCATCCATACAGGAACAAACGAATTAAGCCAACTAGACATGTTTTAAGGTAATGAAAGATTCGATATCCTTCACTGCAAAAATAATCTTCTCCAGCTTGTTACCAAGAAGGGACAGAAAGAACAGCACTGATCCATACTATCAACTCTCTTCTATTGCAGGAATGCCTTCAGATGGGCAATGTCCACGTTACAACCCCCCCCCCCCCCCCAGATATTACATGCAATGAACACATCTATGACCGAACACATCTTAAAGCAAGGGGTGTTAAAATGTTTGCCAAATCCCTGAAAGATACAACTCTGGGCTTCAACAGGACAGGTTACCACCCAGAAAGACAGACAATGGATAAGAACAGCAGCAGAGCCTCTGACAACAAAACATCCACCATTACAGCGACATAGAAACACGCATCCAAGGAGATTTCCAAGAGACCAGATTTACAGCAGACCTGCAATATCATCACATCCCAAATGGAGACTACCAAGAGACAGGACCCACAACACAACCATCACAGATCCAGGACCAGCACAGGAAATACCAGAAACCCGACAGTTCCCAATACAGAAGACACTAGAGCAGGATGTGGACTGGACTGAGATCAAGAATTAAAATGACATCAAAACAATGCTAAACAGCCTATGTGAGACTCGCATAGCAAGCGAGCACTGCTATAAATTACATATAACAAAATGTATTCCTAAATACTTATATCTCTCATTACTGTTACCAAGGAGATGCTTATGTTTAATACTAGCACCTATAAAATGAAATCTCTCTCTATTACTATTGTTAAGTGCTGTGAGTCAGTATCTTTTAGTAGCTGGAATATCCAGTGCTTTGTATCCTCTGCCTTCGGACGTATATTCAAAGATCCAGATTTCATCCAAAGGGTCATAAACCGTGACAGTCATATTACAAGAAACCTGGATTGGCAGGGACTCAACTTCATACTGTCCCACAGGTTTCAAAACAACTGTTAATTCCTGCCACAAATCAAGAACATGGAGAAAATTCTGTGGGAATCATTATCTGGTAGAGAGCAGAATCGTGGTGGTTGTTGTGTGTGGTCGAGTCAACTTTCATTTGTGTCTTTTTGCAGAGCAGACTTAGAAGAATTTATTATAACCACCAAAAAAGGTGACACACACTTGAGGGTTAAAACATTAAATACTTGCTCCAAATACAGGAAGATACATATCACTGCATCCTCTATAAATCCCCTTCAGGCTCCTCTTACTTTGATCCTGAATATGTCAGAACCCTGGAATCTGAAAACGGTCACCTTCCATCTTAATGAGCGACATGAATACTAGGACAGGAAAGGTACCAGACTTTCTCCAACCATGGAGACAGACACATATTCAAAGAGAAGATACCTTGCTTAAGCATTACTAAAAGACAAAGGAACAGCTTTGATGGTCAAATTAATAATACAAATGGAAAAAGAGAATCCTTAGCATATGTAGATCGCTAGGAATATACCTCTTAAAAGGGCAGGGTGTGAGGAGATTCCTTTTAATGCCACAGAAAGTCAAAACATTGTGCACTATGCAATAACAGACCTAGACATTGAAGAGATTAGCACCCTAACTGTAAACCCTCAATCTTATGTATCAGATCACAGTCAAATGGTCCTGTTCATCAACAGCTCTAAGTAAATAACATTATGGCGAGCCCCTCCACAAAACATACAAAGACTCCCACCAGAATACATATGGGATAAACAAAGAAGGATAAATAAGAAAAATCACTAGAAAACACTAAGATAAAAAGCACGATTAATATCTGCCTAACTAAGGCACACAGTTTTTCTCCACATGATGCCAATCAAGCATTAATAGATGTAAATGCAATTTTCCAGAGTACCAAAGGAGACATTAACTGCCAAATCAGAATTTAAAAAAAAAACAACAAACCCAGACAAAACACAAAACAAAAGAGTGTAAAGGGCTAAAACAAAAACTGACAAAATATCCAGTCTCTCCCACAGAGATGATTTATATAATGCCTATCTTCAATACCTAAGAAATGATAAAACCTATCTGAAATAGAGTAGGCCATAAATAACAATGTCTTCTGGGATATGTAGAAGGGACTTAACCCCAAAACAAAGCAAGATTTAGCAATCCAAGCTGGTAAAGTTTGGATTGAGCTCTTCCAGCAACTCTATAAAGAGATACAACCTAAATGTTTCACACAAGAGCAAAAAACACACCGAAGAGAAATTTAAAAGCTGCTGGAAAGAATTATAAAAAAGATCATCAAACACCCCTAGACCTCCCCTCCCCCCAACAATACAGGAAATCAAACAAATGCCTCCAAACACTTAAAAGAACTCTTTAGCATTGTCCAAAAGCTAACTAAGGACACCACGCAGCACTGTACTCTACATCTTGACCCAAAGGAATTTGCAGACTACATGAAATCAAAAAACACCATCCAGACATGCTCCATCACACCACAGACAGATGAACTTGAGATAAAAGAGCTGCATCAAACCTGGGAGAACTTCAGCATACCATCAACACATCAAATAATAAATGGACTCAACACAACCATCTCGAACCCATGCCCAGTATCTTGGCTCAAAGCCACAAAAAGCCAGCTCTTTCGCTATATTCACAAATTCGTCAAAGAGTCACTCTAACAAGGATACATGCCACAATCCCTGAAACACGCCATGATACAACCGATACTTAAAAGCAGCAACCTAAGCCTCTCTGAACCAAAATCATACCGTCCAATCTCCAGCCTACCATTCCTTGCAAAAATCATTCAAAAGACAGTGCAAAAACAACTTCAGGACCATATTGACATGAATGCCCCACTGGACATCCATCGGCATGGCTTTAAACCACAACATGATGTGGATACACTACTCACTTCCCTCTTTGACAATCTCCTAAGAGGCATCGATAACAAAGAACGGATTCCTACTAGTGTTTATGGACATCTCGGCAGCATTCGATACTGTATCACATGCCAGGTTACTACAACGCCTGCAGCAGATAGGAGTATGTAAGAACACTCTGAAGTGGTTTACTTCCTACTTGGAAGATCGAACACAAGTCAAATGCGCCCAAAAGAAATCACTACAGTTCCCTGTCACACAAGAAATACCACAGGGCTCAACCTTGTCATCAATGCTCTTTAATATTTACATCCAACCCATATGCAACATCAAACGCCATAAACTCCACTATCACATCTATGCTGACGACATCATGGTGTACGCTCCAGTCAACCTATTAACACTTAACACCACAACAATAATCAAATGCCTTGAAGACATGAATGACTGGCTCACAGCCAATAACCTGACGGTGAACTATGATAAAACTGAGGCAATGTTCGTCACCAGGAACCCCACCTTCATACTACCACAAACTATCAACATTCTAGACAAACTCATAGTAGTCAAAGATGAAGTTAAGTACCTGGGCATCACAATGGACAAAGCTTTGAACATGAAATCCCATATCACCAAAACTGCAAACAAGGCCTATCAACGCTTGAGGACCATAAAAAAAAATCAAGCCAATACTCCGACAGGACCACTTCCGCACAGTGTGCCAAGCACTCATCACACCTCTGCTTGATTATGGAAACTCTTTATATCAAGGCCTACCTAGGCAGACCTTACACCCACTCCAAATGGTGCAAAAACACTGCAGCACGCATCATTACGGACACTCCAAGAACCGAGCACATCACCCCTGTCCTACAGCAACTGCACTGGCCCCCAATGATAGCCACAGCAAAATTTAAAACAGTCCTGATCATCTTTAAAATCATCTACCATCTTTCGGCAGACGCACTCCAAGACATAACAAGAGATATCAACGACAGACCAAGAAGGTTTAATAATGACAACATGAGCGGGAGTGATTCTTACAACTGTTCTCCTGTGGAGGGGGTGAGTTCAGCTGGTCTGTGCAGTTTGCCGGCTTCTTCGGGGCAGCTCCATCAACGTCATCGAAGGCCCCTTTTTCTCTCCCCCCCCCCTTCGATAAAGTTGGGCTGAGCTGTTATGGCGTCTGCCGTCGGTGTCTGCTGTGGGCGTATCGAAAGGGGCAGAATACGCCCCTTGGGAGCCCCTGAGGAGCGAATTTGGAGCGAGATAGTGGTGTTTGTCAGCATGCCTGGTGGAAAAAGAAAGAAAAAGACCACTGCTGCGGAGACGACAGAGGGCCCCATGAATAGGCATGTGGTGTCGACGCCGGTTCCCGTGAAGCCAGGTACTGTACTTTGTCCCCTCTGTGGAGGGAGCCAGCCTTAGCTCAGTGGAGCGCACTCCACCTTTGCCTCCAGGATTTTTGGAACTGTCGGAAGTACCTCATCTCTCTTCGGAACCTCTTGAAGCTGGTATATTGCCCAAGGTTGTAAACTGGAAGGAGCCGACTTCTTCGGCTGAAAGTCCTTTAGGTGCTTCAACTTCCCTGTTGGATATATGGCATGTAGTAAAGAGAACTGAACGAGTCTTAATGGAGACTGTTCCCTCACTTTGCCAGTTTACCAAAGATGTAATTGTCAAGTTTCAATCTTTGGACTTACAAGTAGAAAACTTGTCTTCCAGTTTTGTAAACTTAGATACTCAGGTTAAAGCGTTGACTTTTCAATCTGTTAGCATTAAGGATAGTGTGGTGTTCTATCAGAAATTAGAAAATTTAGAGAATATGCAACGGTGTAAAAACTTGTGATTGCTTAATTTTCCTTGTATTTCTTTGCTTTCCCCTTCCATCCTTTTTAGAAAATATTTGAAAGATATATTACAGCTACCCATTGCAGATACCTTAATATTAATTAAATGTTACTATATTTCTTCTAAAGGTAGCCACACATACTAATGATGGTGAAATTAGCCGTTTTGGAAGAACAAAATGCGTTTGACTTAACTGCTTTTCTTGAGGATACACAAGATATCATTCCCACTAGGGCAACCTTGTTAATCACTTTGTCCTCAGAGGAAGAAAAAAATTTCAATCCTCAAAGCATATTTTCATAAAAAAGATCTTATGTTTTGTGGAGAGAAGATATCTATTTTTCCGGATGTGTCTCATTCGACGCAACTTCGTAGGAAGACTTTTCTTGCTTATAAGGCAAGAACTGTCGCTCTTGGTGCTACTTTCTTTCTCCGCTATCCATGCAAATGTTTAGTTACCATGGGTCAGGATAAGTTTATTTTTATGTCTCCTACCGACTTAGATAGATGGCTCTTAGAAAGAGAAAAGGTACGTTGAGGTTCCTTTACTTATATTTCCGTATGGTTGTTTCTCCGTTGGTGAGTGGGTGAATAGGCTAGGCCAAATGGTGTTAGTCAGGGATTCCTTGTTTGGTTACCCTGACTTTGATTTCTTAAAATTTTTTCTTTGTTAGTTTATCCCCGAGATGTGGGCTAATGTACCTGTGATGATTTACTAAGTAATAGTTATTGATGATATTTTGTTTCTTTTTATCTGATAATGTAATGTCAGTGAATAAAAGTCCTAATAAATATAAGTTAATAATGACATGATGATCGGCACACCAGCAGGTTATCACACAACTAAACAATCAAGAAGAGCGCCTTCACTACTGGCATCCACACTTTGGAACTCTTCCCCCAACTAGCCTGAGGGCATTAAATGACATCATAGACTTCCGCAAGGCCCTTAAAACTCTGCTCTTTACAGAAACCTATGAGCAGACAGACAACGGTCTCAACCTGAATGGTAACGCAACTACCTCCGCCAACTCGATACCCACTCACACCAACTAAACATATGAGTTCATCGTACAATGTTACATGTAACCCAATTGTGCTGTCTAAATGTTGTTAAGTACCCTTATGTTAAGTGTAACCCACCAATTGTGATGTATTATGTTAAGTATAACCCCAATGTGATGTGACCACTGATTGAAGGATAACGTGGTATACAAATCTGTCTAAATAAATAAAACACAGGAAAGCATGTGCTCCTGATGGAATATTAAATGAAACGCTCAGATCTAGCAACTCACAAATCCAGGAAGCACTGAAATTATTTAACCTGATTTTATGCTCTGATCAACTCCCTAAAACATGGTCAGAGGGGCTAATTACACCAAATCTACAAACATGGGGATATCACTAACCCAAACAACTACAAAGGGATCTGTGTCAGTAGCAACATTAATAAATTGTTCTGTAACATACTTAACAAATGAATACTAAGATTCCTAACAAATAGCAAAAATCTGCATAGAAGGCAAATTGGATTCCTTCCAAAACACAGAACCACTAACCAAATCTTTACAGTTAAGTTTATTTGATATACAGCCTATTACGGACCACATCTCCGTGGTGAACAAAGAATATAGAATAAAAATTAAACAAAAAATAAGAAACAAGTATGGCAGACAGAACAAAAGAGGGAGGGGGAGGGGGACACTTAGGTTACAATTATAGCCGCGCAGTCCTAACCACATAACACAAAAGGGGAGAAGGAACAATGAGGATAGACCAAACACAAGTGACTGAGGCAACCCCTGCAGTGCAATGCTGAGATGCAGCCATGAACGGGCAGTGGACAGCAGAACCAGAATCACAGAGAAGCAGCCGCCAATAGTAAGGCTTGGATGAAGAGGTGACCCTTAAGCTGAGACTTGAAGGAGGAGAAGCAACCCTAAAAGAAGAACAGGTGGCGGAAGAACGGCCTTGGCAAAGTCCAGGAACAACCAGAGATTCTGTGAAGCTCATTGAAGAGCACACGAGGGGGTATAAAAAAAAAAAAAAAAAAAATCAGGAACTGAGAAAAAAAAAAAGAAGGATTGCCTGAGTGGAAAACTTGAAACGTGTGGGTAAGAGGTTTACAATGGATACGATAAATAACCAAAAGCCAGTGCTCAGTGATGAAGAGAAGGGTAACGTGGTTGAATTTGCAGGCACCATAGCAGTATTTTAGATCAACTGAAAATGCTGAAGTTGATACTGAGGGAGTCCAATGAGAAGGGAATTGGCATAATCCAAACGAGTAATGACCAAGGAAAGAATAAGCAAGCAGGAGGATTTTAGATCAAGGAATTTATAGACAGCGTAATTACTCATCTGTAACAGGTGATCTCTGGGAACAGCAGGAATTTAGTTTTTACATATGGGTGACGTCCGTACCGACTGAGCCCACATAGGAATGCTCCTCAGCGTCCAATAGAAAAGCCTTTGGGAGGGTGGGTTATGAAGACTAAATTCCTGCTGTTCCTGGAGATCATCTGTTAGAGGTGAGTAACTACACTATCTCCAGGAACAAGCAGGAATGTAGTCTTCACATATGGGACTTCTCAGATACCAGATGAAGTGACCTCAGAACCAGTGGAGGTTCATCTCAGAGTAGGCTTCAAGAGGTCATAGACCCCACATGGATATCTGGTATCAAAGTCTGGGACAGAGGGTAGGAGTTGCCCCTAATTCTGAAAGAGGTGCTGAAGAATTGCTTCCATGCGTGCAGTCAGGAGTATGCAGGGTTGCTTCTGCTCTAGATGCATGCGATCTAGGAAAGAAAACAGGAAGGTAAATTGACGGATTCAAATGAAAAGGAGACACCACTTTTGGCATGAAATGCCAATGAGTCCTAAGGATGACCTTGTCGTGGTGGAACCTGGTATAGGGTGGATCCGCCACCAAAGCTTGAAGCTCACTAATGAGTCTAGCTGAAGTGAGGACAATAAGGATAATGACCTTCCATGTAAAGAAATTTAGTGGGGTCGTAGCCAATGGTTCAAAGGGTGGCTTAAGAAGCTGCGTTAGAATTTATATACCACAAGGATTACCCGATATAGCAGTATATAAAAACACACAAATAAATAGAATTACATGACTGATTTGGTCAGCAAGAGCCCTCTCATAAAGCGCACTACTAGTGGTTGTGAAGAGTAGGGCTGTCCATCCAATAGGTGATGAGAGGCTGCAATGGCATGGAGGTAAGCTCTCACCAAGTTGGTCTTGAGACCTGTTGAAGACAGGTGGAGGAGATACTGGAGGAGTGCCTCCAAGGGAGCAGAAAAGGGATTGAGATACTTCTGGGAACACCAGACAGAGAATATATGCCACTTGAAAGCATAGGAACACTGGTGGATGGCTTCCTGGAAGTCAAAAGGATCTCCTTAACCTCTTGTGTGAGGTTAAAGTCTTGTAATGCTATGCGCTCAGCAGCCAAGCTCTGAGATGGAGATACTGTGGATTGAGATGAAGCAATGTCCCATCTTCCTGGAAGAGATCAGGTACAGATCCCAATCATAGAGGCTGAGTCAGAGTCAGACACAGCAGCAGAGGGAACCACGGTTGATGTGGCCATTGAGGGGCTATGAGAATCATGGAGCCCTTGTCGGCCTGTAGCTTGAAAAGCGTCTTGGGAATGAGGGGTATGGGAGGGAATGCATAAAGACGACCCTGACTCCAATGCAGGTAGAAAGCATCCATCTGCACCAGAACTCCGCAACCAGCAGAAGCAGGAAAGGTTTGCATTCTGCAGAGTGGCAAAACAGATCTATATCTAGAGTTCCCCAGGTCTGAAAGATGCAGGACATTGTGTCGGGATGGAGACACCATTTGTGGAGAAGAAAGATCCGACTTAGTTTGTCTTCCAAGACATTGATCTCCCCTGGGAGATACACTGCATGGAGGTATATTCAATGAGAAATGGCAAAGGACCACAGATGAAACAAACAGGAGAGTGGCAGGTTCACACACAACACCTTTATTGAACAAATAGGTGGCCTAAACCCAACACAGGACCGTGTTTCATGGTATACTTCATCAGGGGTTATCAGGGCACACTGATTGGTGTGTGGTGGTTACAGACTACCCAATACACTTAATTGTGTAATTGAAGTCGCTAATACCATAAACAAAAAACTTCTGTTTGAAAAATTCCAAAGGGACAACTACGAACGCATGTTACTCCTTCAAGGGGGTGAGGGTCCTCCAGAGACAGGGTGGCAATGTTCTCTAGAAAAAAGTCCAAAAACCAGGCGCAGACTATGGCTGCGGAGCTGGTTGAGATTTAGCCACCTGTGGTTTCTTTTGCTGCCTAGGAGGCTGCTGCCTTTTCTGAGGGACTTGAGGCTGATACCGAGAGGCAGGAGGATAAGAGTAGAATTTCTTATTATTGAAGAAAGCTTTCTTTGTAGCTGTCTTCTTTCTAGCAGGGTTAGCTGTTCTAGATAGAGTCAGAAAATACCATTCTAAACAGGCAGGGAAGCCTTATCCTGCCAGTCTTTGCCAAAGAGGTTCTCACCTGTGCAAGATATATTGCCTGGCTTTTCTTGAATCCACTGCTCTACATCTGAGGCCTGAAACCATGCAATTCTGTGTGCACCAATACAAATTGCTCTGGCTCTGCTTGTGCACTCAAAGGCATTGAAGGTTGCCCTGTTGACAAATAGACACATTTTGTGTATGTCTAATTAGAGCAAGATAGTCATCTCTCTTATTATCTGGGAGAAGAGGGGCCATGGCCTCAAGGTCCCTGGTAACCTCTTTGAGGAACATACCCATGTAGAGTACATAGGAGTTAATCCTGGCTGAAAGCAAAGCCTGAAAACATTGACGCCCAAAGGCATCAAGGTTTCTCGATTCCCTACCCGGTGGGTTAGAGGAATGAGTTTTTGCACTTTTGATTTGGCCCGTCGCTGATTCCAACATCATTGAATAGTGGGAAAGCTGTGTTTTTTTGGAAGCCAGGACACTCCAGTATGCAATACATGGTATTGAGACGTTGGTGAGATCGTGAGGGGAGTCTCCCATATCCAGAGCATGAGATTATGGAGGATTTCCAATTCCTCCATTCATGGCTCTTTCTCAGATGTCACTGTTCTGGAGAGACCTGTAGCTAGGTCACGAATGAATTCCTGGAGGGACATGTCCTCAGAAGGTGACAGGCGCCATTCTGGAGGCGGGGAGGTCTGCGAAGGCAGGCCTCGGGGGCCCCCAGAAGTCAAGTGACTCCTCATCCGAAACAGGGGAGTCAGAATTGGAGGACTCAAAGTATCAGCAGGAACGGTGTTCACCTTCCGCCTGACACCAATACCAGTGTGTGTCGGTATTGGGCTCAGAGGAATCATTTGGGTCAAGCCCCGGTATCCGTGTTGGACTTGAGGGAAGACATGTGTGATAGTGATGACAGTGCCATGTATCCCAACATACCTTGCATTAGTGCCAATGTTGGAGCTGGTATCTGTATAATCAACAGCCTGGTTCCTGAGGGCAAATTTTGATGGGAACCGAGGCTGCCAATAGAGCTGCCAAGCTCCACTCAATGGCCAATATAGCTGGTATATCAAAGTCACCAATGCTTGGGTATCAGTGACAGATACTTGCGCCACCATCCCAGAGAATAGCACTAGTAGCTCTCCTGAGGTCGAAGCCTCAGGAACATCCTGGGGTCCTCAATAGCTTTGCAGGGCAGGTCCTCCCACCGGGGCTGTTTGGCAGGCCAATCCACCTCCAGGGCAACGCCCGAGGCATCTCGATGCTAGGAATGAGATCTACCTCTGGAGGAATTTTCTGTCTTTGAGGAAGACTTGTGCTTGGACATTTTCGATACCGAGATCCATGTGAGGAGTATGAGGCTCTCAATGACATCGATGCCAAAGATACGGTATCCGAAGCGAAGAGCGTTCCAAACTTAGAAGCCCAGTTCTGCAGGCCTCTCTTCCATCTTTATAAAAAGGGAACATTCTGTTGGATGATGGTCAGGCCTGAGGCATTTCAAGCAACAGTCATATGTGTTGGTTGCCAAGGTGATACTGCCACATTTTGAACATTTTTTTGAAACCACTTGTCGGTTTCTCCATGCTGTCAGTGGACAATATGTTATGCTTAAGGCTTAAGATGGTGTCAAGCACCTGAAGATTTTTTTTTTTTGTAAGGCAAGTCAGTCAAGACGGGAAGGCAGATGCTAACCACAAAAACAACAAAAAAAAAAAATTTCTGCAGCGACAGGATTTGCTTCCTGCTGGCTCAGCAGAAAACGAAGAACCGAAGAGAGGGAGAGTTGGGAAGGCGGGAAGGCAGCCACGCAGGTGCAGTGGGGTGCTCCTAAAGGCTTTCCTATTGGACGCTAAAGAGCATTCCCGCACGGGCTCCGTCAATACTGACATCACCCATATGTGAAGACTTTATTCCTGCTTGTTCCTGGAGATAGAACAGATCTGCCAAAGAAGAAAGAAGCACCCTTGAACGGTGCAAGAAATGTGGTGGGATAATGAAAGGCAGTGGTAAAAAAGCACGCCAAGAATCTTGACAGAGTCCTGGAAGGGAATGGGAGAACCATGAATAGAGAGGGACACAGGAAGAGAAGGAGAGACAGCATTAGGAAAAAGCATGGCTGCAGTTTTAGACGTGTTGAGCTTGAGACCATGGGTGGGCTGCCAACCAGCAATTTTGTTGAGCTTCTAGATGTGAGAAATGATTGTACAGAAACACACGTACAGACGGAAAAGAAGCTGAACGTTGTCAGCATAGATGAAGAAAGTGACATCTAGAGACTGAAGCAAGGAAGCTAAGGAGGCAAGGAAAATATTGACAAGAATAACACCCAAAACAGAACCCTGAGGGACATCACGGTGAACAGTCTGAGGAGCGTAAAGTGAAGAGGACCAGGAAACTTGAAAGGTGTGATTGTGCATATAGGAACAGAACCAGGCCAATGCTTTCCAGGCACTAATTAACAAATACCTAAACAATCCCTCTGGGAGCAGGGCCAGACCAACCATTAGGCAAAGTAGGCGGTTCCTATGGGTGCAGCTTCTGTACGAGGGAGGGGGCAAAGAGCAGGGCATTCAAAACTAAACAAAAGATTCTGACAGCCAGGGGGGTCTAGGCTTAAGGTCTGCCTAGGGCTCCAACACCTTGAGCCAACTCTGGGGCCGGCCCTGTCTGGGAGAATATTTGCATGTTTCATCAACTTTGCTAAAGATTTTGACTCCATATGGCACCCTGGCCTAACTGAAACGGGAGGGAAAGAACTAGAATATAAATTCAAATCAATGTAAAGTAAAAATACATAAGCAACACACAGATAGAGGACTTCAGATAAGGACAAGGGATGAGACAGGGAGGTAGCCCGAGTCCCACCCTATCCATCAATGATCTCTGCATAGTGCTAGGGAAATCTTCAGGACTAAAACTAAATCCTCCAAAATCACATGCCTCTTACATGCAGAGGACCTGGACATTCCTGTCACAGAAAAGTATCCAAAGCTGCTACAGATCTACTGCATCCGGGCTCTACAAATAAACCTAGAAAAGAGAAACAAATTACGATTTTCTAGAAAAGAATCCACAACCCTCCAAAATTATTTCAAATTCTTCTTAAATGGACAAGAAATGGAACACACTTTAGAATATGCATACCTTGGCCTGAGATGAAGTGCATCTATAAATTTTAAACTGGCTATAAAGACACTACAAGTAAAAGCTCTTAGAGTCCTCTATGCAACAAAGAAACTTCTGAACAAATGCAACCAAGTTCAACTGCAATTAGAATTTTTTGATAGCATTACTCAACTCATCCTATTATATGGGAGTGACGTCTGGGGTCTGACACCAACCCAAAGCCACACAGAATTGGAAGTAAAACCCCAGTGGAAAAAATGATGATCTTTCCCCTTACTACTCACAATACAAATGAGAATATACAAATTTTGGTGTCAGCTCAACAGCAACAAAAACTCTCTCCACTACCAGGCACTCTACAAAAGCTTGCAAAAATGCTCTGAATACATAGGGAAACTATGCAAATGAAAAAACCTCACAAGGAGCCAAACGTCACTATTTTCAAAAAAACTCCTTACTTGGGTTAATGTCCATACAAAAGTCTGTCAGCAATTATTCAAGCATCCTCTTGTTTTAGAATATCTCCATGGATGCTTGAATAATGCTTGATAGACCTTTGTATGACATTAGCCTAAGGAGTTTTTTTAATATTTAGACTGAATACATAGGGACACCTTTACTCAAATGTACTGGGCTTTTGCGACTAATGGGGTGCTCTAGTGCAAAGTGCTGCGTGAGCTGCAAAAGCCATATGGTATCTGTTAGGGGCACATACAGCACTTCCCCAGCATGTACAGCATGAAAAAGGTAGAGCGCACGCCGCGGCAGCATTGTGGATGTGGCTAACGCCAGCCGTTGAGTTGGCGTTATCAGCAGCTTTGACGGTTACCATGTGCCGAGTATGCCCGTGGTAACTGTACCTTGCACACACGCCCACTCTCTCCCACGTCCTGCCACTCCAGCAGCTAGCACGGGATCTGCAAACAGCCACGGCGTTGTCTTGCACTATCGGTATGTCCCATGTGCTGTTAGCAGGCGCTACAGTGTTAATAGTGAGCAGAGTTTAGCAAACATCCTCCATATACTGGGGATTGTCCTAGCAAAATAACATTAACACCCAGAACCCAAACAACAACTCTGCAAATACAGATTAGGCACGGCAAACACTGCCTGCATGCTCTAGGACACCAGTTCACTTCCTGCTGGGATAGCAGAATAAACTGGATAGCTACAACCCCCCCCCCCCCCCCCCCCAGACACAATAGCAGAATACCTGTCCTTGGAACACATGCAAAACACAGACAAACCCTTGCCAAATACTGAATAAGGGACCACAAATTAGAAACAGAAAGATACAGACAAAATCTGAACTGGAAACCCCAAGACAGAATCTGCCCGCAATGCATCGCCTCCTGCACTGCGCAAAACACAAAGATAGAGACACACTTCTCAAAACAAACGGAAAACAAATTAAAGATTTCCCAAAAAGCAACGAGCCCGAGACACTTTGTATAGCCCTGAGGGAAAGAGGAGAAAATAGAAATTACACTTACCTGGTAATTGTAGTTCCTGGAGGATCCAGTTTAGTCCTCCACATCCGGGTAGTGCACCTCCTCCTGCAGCCTGGAGACTGGACCAATCAGAATCTTGTCAGGATATCTGCTGCTGGAGCGCCCATCAGCCCCCAGTGAACTATTAACAAAGCAGACTCAAAGAAGCAACACATGAGATAATGAAATATATATCAAACCAGAATGTATCCCCCTAACGGATAAACGACCCCACCCCCCAAACGAGGGAGCCAACTCTGCACAACGCCTCTGTCTCCACCCGAAGAAAGAAGCAGTCCTAAGCCAGCCATCTGAACAGAAACTGGCAAAAAAGGAAGTAGAAAGTAGACAGAAGAAACCCCTCGTCGTTCACCGCAAGCGCGCCGCTACTAATCACAGTGATACTTGGGAGGGAAGGAGGACTAAACTGGATCCTCCAGGAACTACAATTACCAGGTAAGTGTAATTTCTATTTCCTGAGCGGTAATCCAGTTTAGTCCTCCACATCCGGGATGTAACAGAGCAGTCAACACCGGGCGGGACCCTGCCATCCGGCGCGCAATACCGCCGAACCAAAAGCAGCATCCTGAGCGGCGAGGACATCCAACTGATAATGTTTACTGAAGGTATGAAGAGACGACCAAGTAGCCGCCCTACAAATGTCCGCAGGCGGAACCAGACAATGCTCTGCCCAGGACGTCGCCTGAGCTCTGGTAGAATGGGCTCTCAAACCCACCGGAACCGGTCGATTTTGCAAAATATATGCCGAAGCAATCGCCTCCTTAAGCCACCGAGCGATGGAAGCCTTTGCCGCCGCCTCTCCTTTGCGGGTTCCGCCAAAAAGCACGAACGATCAGACTTACGGAACGTTTCCGACACCTTTAGGTAACGACGAAGGACTCACTTCACATCAAGATAATGCAAACCCCCGTCCGCAGGACTTTCCGCTTCGGAAGAAAGGACTGGAAGAAAAACAGACTGATTCAAATGAAAAGGCGATACTACCTTAGGCAAAAAGGAAGGAACTGGCCGCAGAATCACACGATCGCGCATAAAAGACAAAAACGGCTCTCGACACGAAAGCGCCTGCAACTCAGAGATGCGTCGCGCCGAACAGATCGCTACCAGAAAGACAGTCTTCAGTGTCAAATCCTTAACCGACGCACTTCATAGGGGCTCAAAGGGTTTGCGAACCAAGGCCTGCAAAACGAGATTCAAATCCCACGAAGGAACTGACGCTCTGCGCGAAGGACACAACCTGAGAACCGCTTTGAGAAAGCGTTGAACGTCCGCATGCGCCCCGAGGGAAACCCCAGAACTCTGCCGCGGTAACACGCCAGCGCTGCCACCTGCACCTTCAAAGAGCTGGCCGCTAAGCCCTTGTCGAAACCGTCCTGTAAGAAACTGAGAATCACCGCCACCGAGGCCGTAGCCGCACGAACTCCACGTCGCGAACACCAATCCTCAAACAACCTCCACACCCGCACATACGCCAGTGACGTGGAGGGTTTCCGAGCCCGGAGGAGCGTGGTCACCACTTCAGGAGAATAACCTTTCTTCAACCGAGACCTTTCAATGGCCAAACCGTAAGCGAGAATCGATCCACCTGAGGCATCCGCAACGGTCCCTGGAGAAGCAGATCCGGAAGGGAAGGCAGCCTCCAAGCCACTCTGTGGCGCAAACGAATCAGGTCCGCATACCACGGCCTCCTTGGCCAGTCTGAAGCCACGAGCAAGACCCGCCCCCGGTGCGCCTCGATGCGCTGAACGACGCGACCGATCAACGCCCACGGGGGAAAAACATACAGAAGACCTTCCGTTGGCCACGGCTGAATGAGCGCGTCGATACCCTCGGACATGCGTTCTCTCCGCCTGCTGAAGAACCGCCCCGACTTCACCGACTGAAACGTTGCCATAAGGTCCATGATCGGCAGCCCCCATTTGTGAACTATCTGCGCGAACACCTGAGGGTTCAGTTCCCACTCGCCAGCATCGACCTGCACCCTGCTGAGAAAGTCCGCCATCACGTTGTCTTTTCCGGCGATATGCGCCGCTGAAAGGGCCGGAAGGCGGGTCTCCACCCAAGCGAACAAGGCCTCTGCCTCGCTCTCCATGGCTACACTGCCCGTTCCGCCTTGGCAGTTGATATATGCCACTGTCGCTGAGTTGTCCGAGAGAACTCGCACTGCACGCCCCTGGACCAACGTCTCGAGGGCTTTCAACGCGAGTCTCACCGCCCGTAATTCGAGACGGTTGATCAACCAAGTCGCTTCGAGGGTGGACCAGGTCCCCTGCGCATATCGACCTTCGCAGTGGGCTCCCCAGCCCAACAGACTGGCATCCGTGATGAACGGGACCCAAGAGGGCTGCTCCAGAGGAAGCCCCATCCGGAGGTTCTTCGCACACAGCCACCACCGGAGGGACAACCGGACCGATTTTGGGCAAGGCAACCGCTTGTTCAAGGAATCCAACTGGTTCGACCAGCGACGCAATAGCGCCCTCTGTAGCGGCCGCATGTGGAACCTGGCCCACGGCACCACATCCAGCGTCGCCGCCATAGTGCCCAACAGACGCAGGTACCACCACGCGGATGGAGCGGGAATCCCCAAGAAAACCTGCACGAGTTTCTGCAAGGCGAGAATTCGGCGCTCCGGTAAGCACACCAACCCTCTCGCCGTGTCGAAACGAACGCCGAGGTACTCGAGAGATTGCGTCGGCAACAAATGACTCTCTCGTTGACCACCCAGCCGAGGGAACTCAACAACGCTACCACCCTGGCTGTGACTTGCACACTCTCGTCCTCGGACTTGGCCTGAATCAGCCAGTCGTCGAGATAAGGGTGGACTAAAATACCGTCCTTGCGCAAAGCCGCCGCCACCACCACCATGACCTTGGTGAAGGTGTGCGGCGCTGTGGCTAAACCGAAAGGCATTGCCTGAAATTGAAAGTGGCCCCACGGAAAGGCGAACCGCAGGAACTTTTGATGTACCGTTCGGATGGGAATGTGAAGATAGGCTTCCGAGAGATCGAGAGAGGTAAGAAACTCGCCCTGACGCACCGCTACAATGACGGACCGCAAGGTCTCCATCCGGAAATGTGGGACCCGGAGAAAGCGATTCACACCTTTGAGATCGAGAATCGGACGTAAAGACCCGTCCTCCTTTGGCACCACAAAATAAATGGAGTAACAACCGACGCCGCGTTCGGAAGGCGGAACGGGGATCATTGCTCCCAAATTGAGGAGCCGAGATAACGTCTCCCGAATAGCCTGTACCTTCTGTGCGCTCTTGCAGGGGGAAAGGACAAAGGTGTCGGGAATTGGAAAGGCAAACCCGAGAGCGTAACCCTCTCGGATTATCTCGAGCACCCATTGATCTGATGTTATATGGGCCCAGGAAGGAAGAAAATCCCGAAGACGACCTCCGATGACTAACCCCCCTTCCGGGGCCTGCCTCGTTTCATTGTGGCTTTCGATTAAAGGAAGAGGACGCCAAAGAGGACGCTGAGGCGAAACCTCTACCAGCTCCTCGAAAACCTCGAAATCCGTGTCCTCTGGTACCATACCGACCGCGCTGGGAAGGCCAAAGGCGGGACGAACGAAATCTAGGAAAGTCACGAAACTGACCCCGCACCGTCGGCCCACCTCTACCCAGCTTAGGCTTATCTTCGGGGAGTCTACCACCCTTGGACTCCCCAAGATCCTTAACCAATTTATCCAAGTCGTCCCCGAACAACAACTTACCCTTAAAGGGAAGCTTACTGAGCCGGGACTTGGAAGAACCATCGGCCGCCCAATGTCGCAGCCAGAGAGACCTGCGAGCCGCTACCAAAGAGGCCATACTATTCGCCAATGTCCGAATCAAATCATAATGGACATCCGCCAGATAAGCGGACCCTGACTCAAGCCGAGTCACCTCTAACAAACCCTGCTGATCTAAGCCAGGGCCCTGACGCAAGTGCTGAGCCCATCGCAAGCAGGCTCTAGCCACCCAAGCCCCACAAATGGAGGCCTGCAAAGACAAAGCATTGGTCTCGAAGGACTGTTTCAACAATCCATCCATCTTCTTATCTTGCGCGTCCTTTAAAGATGCACTGCCTTCCACCGGGATGGTGGTTTTCTTAGTGACCGCCGACACTGCGGCGTCAACTCGCGGCAATTTAAATCTTTCCTTGTCTTTATCCGACAACGGATAAAGGCGGTGCATAGTCCGAATCCCCTTAAGGCCGGACTCGGAATGATCCCACTCAGTCTGAATCATCTGTTCCACTACACAGTGCACTGGAAATACCACTTGGGAGTCCCGCACCGCTTGAATAAGGGGATCCTCCAAGCCGTCTTCCTCGAGAGGACGAGGAGCAGCGAGATTGAGAGCGTGGAGAGAGTCTGTAATTAGAGGCACTAGCTCCTCCTTACGGAAGACCCGAATAATCCGGGCTTGATCCTCAGGTTCTGGAATTTCTCTATCCTCTAATTCGTCCATAGCACCTTCCGGATCCCCCTCAGCATCAGGATCCTGCCAGCCCAAGTCGTCATGGTCGAGATCCAAGGCGCGGAGGCGTTTGGCCGAAGGCTGACCGTCTTGCTGGACCTCCACGTCCTGAAGGGATGAAGCAGACGCCGGCCAGGCGCCAGGGAACTTACCCGAGCGGCCCAAGCGAAAGGCCTGGTGCATAAGCAGAACAAAGTCAGGAGAAAAATCCGGGAAGGCAGACTCCGCTGTCGCCATCGGCCACGATCCCCCCTGCCCTTTAGGAGGGACCGTAGAGCCAGACGCCAGGGGGTCAGGAGAAGGAGCGTCGCCCGCCGGCACCGCCGGACTCGCAGAACCGGACAATGCCTTGTGTTCCATTTGATGTTCCAAATCGGTGGAGACGGAAGCGCAGCCTCTGCAGACGCCAGAGTCATCCACCGCTCCCCTGCGCGATCCGCAGATGACACACTGCGGTCTGGCAGCCATGTCCAAACAGACCCCACAAAAATAGACAAGGCAATAAAAAAGGAGCAAAGCTCCCTAGTAGCAAAGCTGTCTGTTATTTCCCTTTTTTTAAATTTTTTTATTAAGAACCAGCAACTGGGAACTGCTAAGGCCCCCTCCCCCCAGCAAAAACGCTATGTTAAAATAGCCGAAAAAAAGAAGGCCAAGTCGTTGCAGCCCACAATATGTCGGGCGGGAGAAACACCGGGGCTTCAAAATGGCCGGCGGCACATTTAGCTGGCAGGAAAAAAATGGCGCGAAAAACCCCGACGCGAAGGAAATCAAATCAAAATAAACTAAAAGCAAAGAAAATAAGGTAAAGGTAGAGAAGGGGCAAGGAGCAGCACCGCACCCAGCAGAAACTCACCGCACCTCACCAATATCACCGCCGACACGCTGAGGGAGTAAAGTATGACACCGGCTGTCAGAGACCAGAATGACTGCAGCACGGAGTGTAAGGGAAGCCGGTCTGCTGCTGAAAGGTTGCCCGAACGCCTTCAGAGGACAGGAGAGACTGAGCCCTCCTCCGAACAGTCCTGGAGGAAGGTGCTAGTCTCAGACTGCAGGAAGGGTCTTCAGAACAGAAGACAGCAGTGCAGTGCAGATCTGTGCTCCCAATCGTTTTGAGCCGGCTCTCTGTACTTTCTTTAATTTAAAGAGATAGCTACCTCAAAATAAGTAAGGGAAATTAAAACCAAAATATATCAAAAGAAATAGCAAAATAAACTCTCTAGTGTTGCCTCTAGCTGTCCCTAAGTGCGCCTAAAGCCAGGCACACACGTCATCCAGCTGCGAGGAGACTGGACACACTGGGGGCTGATGGGAGCTCCAGCAGCAGATATCCTGACAAGAGAAGATTCTGATTGGTCCAGTCTCCAGGCTGCAGGAGGAGGTGCACTACCCGGATGTGGAGGACTAAACTGGATTACCGCTCAGGAACAGCAATGTTACATCTTGCCACTGGGCAAAAAAATGTAACCTGACCAGGGATAATACAGACCAGAACCATTGGAAACAGAAAACTGTTCCTGTTAGTAACTACTGTACATTATACCGTCAGTTTCTTACTGTCACAGTGTAAATTATCGCCTTCTGTTTTCTGCTTTTCCTCTTAAATGTATTACCGTATTTTAGCGCATGTAACGCGCACCCACATAAAACACGCACCGACATATAAAGCACAATTTTCGGCCTGTTCTGCAGAGAATTTCTCACATTATGCGCACGCGCGTATATCGCACGTGTCGAGTGCACTGTGAGGTATATAAAAGGCCCTCGGTTCTATTATACCTTACATTTAAACTTTGCGATCTCTTCTACTATAATCCAGTCATCATGCCTGGAATTAAACGCAAGTCTTATACTGCGGACTTCAAGCTGAAAGTTGTGGCAAAAGCTGAAGAAACAAGCAACAGAGCAGCAGCAAGAGAATTTGATGTTGGTGAGTCATCTGTTCGCGACTGGAGAAAGGAGAAAACGGCGCTAGAGGAGATGAATCCGCGAAAACGTGCGCATCGGGGTCCCAAAGAAAAGTGGCCAGAGCTAGAGAGTGACTTAAAGTGGATTCTCTCTAGAAGGGAGCAAAATCAAGCTGTCTCAACTATCGCAATTAAATTCAAAGCAAAACTGCTGGCCAATGAAAGAGGAATTTCATGTTTCCAGGCTAGTTTCAACTGGATTTGCAAATTTATGAAGAGGAATGGTCTTTCTGTGCGAATAAGAACTGTAGGCCAGAGGATTCTGGATGACTGGGAACAAAAGATGGCGGATTTCAGCACATTTGGCAGCAAAGAAATTTCGGAGTTCGGCATTTCGGCAATGGATGTTATTAACATGGATGAGGTTCCTGTGTCTTTTGACATTCCACCAACCAGGACTGTAGCTGCTTCGGGTTCAAAAACTGTCGCAACAACAACTGGACATGAGAGGGCTTGCTTCACTGTAGTTCTGGGCTGCACAGCGAGTGGGCTTAAATTGAAGCTGATGGTTATTTTCAAGCGAGTAACCATGCCCCGTGAAAAATTTCCACAAGGTATAGTCTGTAGTTTCCCGGATCACCCCTGGAACCCTTTTTAAAAATTGGCGTTACATTGGCGATCCTCCAATCTTCAAGTATTACAGATGACTTTAATGATAGTTCACAGATTACTAATAGCAGGTCTGCAATCTCATATTTCAGTTCTTTCAACACCCTTGGATGTATACCCACAAACTCACTATACCACATTCCATAACAAAGCACTCACAACAAACATGTCACAGAGCCTTCGAACTATATACACCCTCCCTCAGGAACACACTCCAAACCATATAAGAAATATCTCTGACCTTCATTCCTTCTGCAAACACCCCAAAACTTTCCTGTTCTCAAAGCAATCTCATATTTCAGTTCTTTCAACACCCTTGGATGTATACCCACAAACTCACTATACCACATTCCATAACAAAGCACTCACAACAAACATGTCACAGAGCCTTCGAACTATATACACCCTCCCTCAGGAACACACTCCAAACCATATAAGAAATATCTCTGACCTTCATTCCTTCTGCAAACACCCCAAAACTTTCCTGTTCTCAAAACACTTCAATCCTGACTCTGAACCAGGAACATACTGATCCCCTCAGTAAATGTGCCCACTGAAACTGCTAACTCTATGGACCTACTTGCTACATGTATATAGTTATAATGTTCCTTGTACATAGTTGGCTGTTATATGTAATTTGAATCTCTTCTGTTCAATGTAAACTGCTTTGACATGGTGAAATGTGGCATATAAGCTCTGCTAAAAAAATAAATAAAGTGCCCTTAGGCAGTGGTCCTCCGTCGACGATGTCCCCAACCCTCTCTGACAATCCTTAGAAAATGGCCAAGCTCTCGAACTAACAAGACCAAGGAACTCCAGTGAGAAACTGCACAAAGTAAGCGTCCTCAGTTAATAACTGTGTAAAACTCAACTCAAATACATTGCACAAAGCAGACGTACCAGACCAGTATCAGCAAACTATAATTACCATCCATTGTACCTACTGAACTGGTTGTTAGAAGTATCTACTGTCGATTGTATTGCCTACTGAACTGTTTTTTAGAAGTATCTACTGGTTGCTAGAAGTATCTACTGTCGGTTGTATTGCCTGTCAGAATGACCTACTAAACTCTCCTATGGTACAGAGTAGGCACCTACCAGACAAGGATTAGCTAGTTAGAATTACCATCGAATTGTCCACTGATGGGGAAGCTGTAATACTAGAGGGCATAACATGAATCTGCAAGGGGGCGGGGGGGGGGGGGTAAACTGAAAGGCAACGTCAGGAAATACACTTTCACTGAAAGGGTGGTGGATGCTTGGAATGCCCTCCTGATGGAAGCGGTGGGGGCAAACACAGTGGATCCCTTTATAGAAACAGTTTAAAATCAAATTAAACTTAACAGTCTGTGATATATCAACAAGTAGAGGTGACCTGCATGGGATGGTGGGTATACCCCTAAATAAAGGCATGGGAGGAGTGTCCTGCATTGATTGGTGGGTACACCCCTAAACAAAGGCATGGGGAGGGGTGGTCTGCACGGAGTGGCAGGTGCACCTACTCTTGCCACCTTGCTGGGCAGACTAGATGGACCATACTGGTCTTTATCTGCCGTCATATACTATGTTACTATGTTGTTCACTGTAACAAAAAGGGATGATGGACTCTGAGGTCATGAAAATATGGATTGATAAATGTTCTAGGGCCAGGCCTGGTGGTTTCTTTTCTAAAAGGTCTTTGTTGATCTTCGATTCCATGGCTGCCCATAAAGAAACAAATGTGCAAAATTATATTAATTCGACTGGTGCCCATATCGCAGTGATACCGGGTGGTCTTACTTGCAAGCTGCAGCCGCTAGATATAGCAGTTAATCACCCGTTCAAATCGTTCATCAGACGAGAGTGGGATAATAGGATGCAGCGGGGAATTCATGAATTCATACCATCGGGACGATTAAAGAGGGCTACATTAACGGAAATCTGCAATTGGTTGTGTTCTGCTTGGGACAAAATATCCCCGGAAACCATAAGAAATGGATTCCGAAAAGCCGGGATTGTTTATAAGAACGAGGATCGGGTGCGTAGTGATGACAAAGATGATGATGAAAATGTCAAAAGGAGTTACGATGAAAGTGCATATGTTACGGAAGAGCGTCTCCAGACGGTTTTAAATTATTTCAATGATGATGTTGATGAGGGGAGTGATTTTGAAGGTTTTATGGAATCGGATGATGAAAATTAATTAAATATATTTTGAAACCATTATATTCTTGTAAGGACTCCTTTATGGAATCGGTTCCTTGTAATAAAGTTTCGGTATAGTGCGCCCTCGCAAATACCGCACAAGAGGGTTGCGCGGTAGGTAAAAAAGTGTATAGCGCGTGCGGTTTATGCATGAAAATACGGTACTTTGGCAGCACATAAATAATTGTCATACCAATAAAGTTATCTGAATCTGACTGGATAAAGGCTGAGGGGAAAGTGGTATGAGGAGAGAGAGAGAGACTTGGCGAAAGCAGGGTGCGGGGGCATATGAGAGAGAGAGGAAGAGAAAGATTTGTTTTTTTGGTTTTATGTATCACTAGGCCCATGGTGCTGTGTGAAGAAAAAAGGCAGCTTCTCAGTTGCAACGATAAAGGCTCACCAATATGCTGTTGACAGCGTGCTTGTTGGAGTTGGTGGGACAGGCAGGGGGACTGCTACCGCCTGCTGGCACTGTGCAATGGGCATGCTAACGGTCTAATTTATTAAGCTTTCTTTTCCTATAGATAGAGAATAGGAAAACAGTAAATCCAGTCCTAAAAAGGAGTTGGGATATACCTTTTTTTTTTAGGGGAGGGATGTTGTGACCTAGGTCTCAGCAGCCAGCTCCTAAATTTTGAGGCTGGCTCCTAGACTCAAAGAAAATGTGTCAAGGCCCATCTAATCTGCATACAGGATAAGCAATTTTCAAGATGTATCTAAGTAAAATAGCCACATGCATGAGTAAATGGCTTTTCAATTTGTCCTTGTCAGGGCAAGAAGCACAAATCTCAAAGTGCTTACAAGTGGCATGCATTTACTTCTCCTACTCAAAGCCAGTTCAGCGTGGCCAAACTTTAGAAGCCTTTGAAGCCCAAATGAGACCCTGGGGTCCACACTGCTAAAACAGATCACTACTTGTGTTCTGGGGAGCTCGAAGGAGAATAGCGGTTCTAGAAGTGGAATCTTCCAGACCCAGAAAGCAAAGAGATTCTTCACTGTAGCTCTGGGACCCTCATAGAAACATAACGACAGAAAAAGGTCCTGCAGCACTATTCTGAGGGGCACCAAACCTTGACCTCTCTTTCAACGCCTTTATTGTGAAGCCTTCTCCGACTACCCTCTGCATCTGATAAGCTGAAGGTAAGAGAGGCGAATCCGAGTGGACTTTTGTTCCCGAGGATATAACACCGCCGTTATTTCCCCTGGCAAAATAAAGCTTTCAGTCCAACACATAATGCCACAGGAAGAGAGATGCTGGCTCTGCATTCAAATGCTGACATATGCCGAGAGAAAAGGAGCTTAGACTACGTAGTACGTTACTTATACCTAAGTTATTCACTTAACAGCTTGAAGGCATGATTTTTCTTATCATTATCATATTTATGATCCTGGTACAAAGGATCAAGTGACATTAAAATTACCCCCTCCAGGTCTGGATTTGCCTAAGGATCTGCCTATATTTTGGCACTAAGAACACATATAAATGCCGGCATTTTAATCATTTATGCATGTAAGGGCTACGTAAGCACATAACTGACCTCTTATAAAATACTAGCTAGTGTACATGCACCTACTTGTCTTTTTAATATACTTAAACTAGGCCTATTTTATAATGCACTTTAATGAGGCACCCTTATAAAAATGACCTTCCAAGAGCCCCAGAGAAGCCAGCTGTTCCCGACAACTAAACCACTCAGATGAGCTGATCTCTCCAATGCAACTCCTGTTACATTTATCTGAGGAGCTTTAGAGCGGAAATCCTGAAGAACAGACCTGGATCGGACCTGCCGGATACGTTTTCTTTCTGCTCCTCCACCATTCTGGAGAAAAGCCTGAAATTCACCTCGCCAGCTGCCTGTTAATTTGTTTAGTAGTAATGTATACCATTGCATCATTTGAGTGTTTTTTCTTTCATTTCCATGGGTTTGCTAGATTTATGGACTGAGCTCTGTGTCAAAATTGAAATGTACATGAACTGCAATTTAATTATTATTTTTATACTTCATTTCCAGGACAGGTCTAAGAAAACAAATTCAAAGCAAGCAATCCTCAGGCTTTCCTCTCCTCCTCCACTGCCCCCATCTCTTTTACCCTGTACCCAACCCTCTTGTACCACTGCTCCCTCTGTCTGTCCCAAATATGCTTAAATTCTGCACACATTTGGGTACCATCACCTCTGCTGTTAGGTTATTGCAAACATCTATTACCTTCTCTGTAAAGAAGCGTTACCTTGTGTTTCCTCTAAGGGGTCCTTTTTTACTAAAAGGTGGTTAAGTTTTGTCACTTACCTTGTGCATTAGGAGCTAACCCAACTTGTAGAAAGTGCAAAGCCGTGCAGTATCTGTTGATGACATACCCAGCATGTCCCCTGCATTTATCGCATGGAAAGGTTCCTCAATGCTCATCGTTCATTCTGTTAGCATTCAATGCATTTTCTTGAGATGTGTTGTGTTACGTGCACTTGCACTAACTGCAAAACAGTTAGTGCCCAGTAATTAACATGTGCTGACCACACAGTGCAGTCCAAACCCAATCTCTATCCAAACGCCACCTAGGGCCCTCCCCCTTACACATATTAAGCAGTTAACCCATGATTGATTTTTATCGCACTGGCTGCTTTTACTGTAGGGTAACCACACGTTAACGGCTTAGTGCACTTTAGTAAAAGGCCCCCTAAGCCTCTGAAACATAGGATGTATTGGGAAAGTTTGGTCGGGTGCACAGTACTTCAGAATAATAGGTAAGGCCACCAACTTAAATACTGAGTGCTATGTCTCCACCACTTTTCAGGTTCACAGATTAAAATAGCAAGAGCAGCACTGTCCTGGGAGAAGAGGAGCAGTCTCGTGATTAGCACTGCAGACTGAGAACCAAGGAGACAAGGATTCAAATCCCACTCTCCCACTAATGCCCTTGTGATCATGGAAAGTCACTTCGATTGTAGGCCTTTGAGGGAAGGGACCTACCAAATGTATCTGATTTTAACTCACCTCGAGATCAAATTTAGAAAACGTTGAGAAATTAAACCTAAAATCCAAATTCTGCTACTCATAGGACCATGTCAGTAGGAAATGAAAACAATAAAACAGTTAAGGGTTATTAAATTACCAGAGGGACAGAACATAACGGAAAATTTACAAAAGAACACAGATAATACACTGCAATAAAACCCAGAACAAGGCGACTACCTTCCATCGAAAAAGAAGAATTTGCCACGCCCATTCTTCTCTCCATGCACAAAGTTTCCTTCAAACCTGTCGGTGGAGGAGTAGGTGACTGTACAGAACCCATGGGGCAAACCGTCGTCATCCAGGGCACCTGGGCAGCAGACACAGAAGAGATTTAAACAGGTCTAGCACAGGTCAACATACTCCCTTCCCCCTCCCCCACCCCATCCCAAGTTTGGAGGGTTTTATAACACTATTTCCCTGTCCCTAGAGGGCTTACAATCTAAGTTTTGTAAAAAGAGGCAATGGGGAGTTAAGTGACTTGCCCAAGGTCACAAAGATTTGAACCTTGGCTCCATGGTTCTCAATCCACTGACTAGCTACCAGGCTACTCTTTCGCGCCACACACTTCGCAGGCCAAGTTATCCAATTTACTGCTTGAATTCTGACCTGAACCAGCAAACTTCAGGACTCTAATTTGCCTACCAGTTTCTCCTATTGCAGGAGGAGAGTTACCAACCCTTCTTTCTTCCCCCTTAAACCTACAGATAATATTTTAATGGCCTGAAGCAGTATGTGTACATGCATTTGCAGTTTATATATGCCCCCTTACAAAATTAGAGCATATGAAAAACACACTGGTATAAAACAAAGTGTAAAATGATCAGCCGTATCGCACCCATAACTGAGTAATTTAGAAATCTTGGCAAGCTAGTTTAAACTAGGGAGTTTTTTTTAATGGAGCACTGCCAGGGATTTGACCTCTTGATGGGTTTTCTCTTTCACCTAGCCCCTTGGTATTCACACCTATTTTTTTCTTGGAGGGCTGCCAACGGGTCAGGTTTTCAGGATATCCCTAACGAATATGCATGAGAGAGAATTGCATGTGATGGAGGAAGTAGGCATGCAAATCTCTCTCATGCATATTCATTGGCGATATCCTGAAAACCGGACTTAGTGGACGCCTTCCAGGACTAGGAGTGAATACCAAGGGGCTGGGCAAAAGAGAAAACCCTGAAATAGGATGGGGTTACTTTAGTACACAGGAAGGATATTCAAAAGAGGACGAGATGCAAAGCTGAGATGGCGAGCTTGCATGTGCCTGCGGAACAAGGCAGAGTGGCAGTGAGGCGCTAAACCACGGAGGAACCTGAAAGTGAAGGTGAGACGTCTGAACGGTTACCGTGCACTAAATGCAACCACAGTAAAAGTCCCACAGTAACCGCTGAGTGCAGGTTGGGATGGAGGTTGGACGACTCAGGGGTACAGCTGTCCTTAGTGCACGCACGCTAACCAGTAATGATGCAGCTAGCATGGGTACGCTTACCGCCACCTCAATAGGCGGTATTAAGTGCACCCACGTTAATTGTGGCAAACTGCTTAGCATGGACGTGGCGCTGTGCTATCCCCATGCTATGTTTTGGGGCTTAACACGTGGTAAACTGCTGCATTTTAGTAAACATGCCCCACAGAGAAGAAAGCTGGTTCTTCATCCATCTTCTGCTGGGACATGTGCCTTCAGAGGGTTAGCAAAACAGGAGAGGAGCTTCATGTTAAACAATGCTCAAAGTAGATGCAGATTGCTTTAAACTTAAGAGATTCTCTGGTCATGGAAAATGGTTGGCCACCTCCTGCTTTATCTTCTACCTTACTGGAGTGTTCCTAGCCCCACCCAGCACAGTTTAGGCTACCACATCAGCATACATCACAAATTCCCCCTGCTCTAGGGATCCAACAGGCCCCTATGGGCTATGTTGTCACATATGACCACACACAGTGTGCATAAATCAATCAGATCCCATTCTGCCAGAGGTCATTAGTATATAACTCTGTTACAAACATGATTGCAAAAGGGGGTCAGGGGAGCTGTTCAAATTGCTTTAATTCATTTGTTAAAGTATAATTTCATGCAATGACAATAGATACAGCAAAGCTCCTTAACAAAATGAGTGACCAAAAATTAAAAATAACTCAAAAATATACAACCCAATCAGAAACATAACCCAGAATTTAAGTCCACAAATGACAGAGGGGCAAGGTCACAGAATTCTTTAAAACAAAATTATAACAGAGATAAAGAAAGGAAAAAAACTGTTAAAGTGCCCAAAATCAAAGTCAAATCAGATTAATAACCGCTTCTCACGGGGCTGATAAACTGGAGTCCTCAGAAGAAAATGGCAGGGTCCCCAAGACAGAGCTTGCTAAAACATTTGTGTGTTTATCCTTCAAATATATAATTCTTCCCCAAATAAGCAGTTTTACACTTAGTTAGGCACTGACAAGAAACGCACCCAGATCACAGCCCTCTCTTCTTATCCTCAAATCATGCATTGTTCTGACCTAGGGAGCCCTACAAACAGTAAAGAAATGGGCAAATAGTGAACCCCAAAAAACATTTCAGAAAAAAACCCTAAATGCAGCACTTCAGTCTGGTTCCAGCATAAAGGCAACCAATAAAGTGACACACGTCAAGTTTTTCTTGTACCTCATAGGTTCTCAACCCAATCCTCGGGACACACCTATCCAGTCACGTTTTCAGGTTAACCACAATGAGAGAGAGAGTTGCATGTGCTGCCTTCACTGTATGCAAATATCTCATGCATATTCATTAGGGATATCCCAAAAGCCTGACTGGTTTGTGACCCTCAAGATTGGAGTTTGACATTCCTATTGTTAAACTTTTCCAGCCTCCGTTCTTCACTGTCACCTTCCATAGGGACTTCGGAGTAACAAGCTGTGGCAGCCGCTACTCCTATGAAGGACCAGATGACCACCTCATCACCCCGCAGCTTCCCCTGATGTCTGTACCAAATCTGCTAGTAGCCGTCCTACCTACAGCAAAGAATCAAAATGAGAGATCCTGGTCTGAAGGAAGTATATCCACACTTACCCACCTTAGCAGGGTGTGCTAGGATGGGCATTTGGGAATCGGCAGGAGGAACTACTCCACTGCACTAGTGCAAGACTCGGCATTGAAGTCCCAGCAATGACAGAATTGATCATCAAGCCGGCTGTCACCTCCCCAGAGGGGTACATCTTCAAGTCACCTTGTTGTTTCACCTCCGCATGCATCTAAATAGCAAAACCAGCAGCAAACAATAGAATTGGAAAACAGAAGCAAATCCATCCTTGCCAGGAAATGCCATCCTGTTCCTTCAAAAGAATTGCAGCACTGAAGACCGATTAGTAAAAACGCTTCATCTGCGGGAAATGATTCCTCTGGGGACAGCAGCCTCCTAACATTTCTCCAGCGTGCTACTTGGCAGCGGCAGCCTTTCGGTTGCTATAATAAGTAAAAGGCAGCCACCGCACTTTCCTCATTCCAAGTACACAGTCCTTGCCTGTGGCGGTTTTAATTTTCTTGAAGAGAATTCTGAATGTCACTTAAACAATCAGGTAACTTAGAACGCAGAAAGTGTCGGTAGAAAAGGACCACTTTAGGCCACCCACTCTTCCCATTTGTACCGGCCTGCTGTTTTGTCACAGGTCTTGCTAGTTTTGTTGTCACCCCCTCACTCTGCGACTGGGTCCCTAATGCTTCTTATAAAATTAACCTTGGCAACAACATGCAGAAGTATGTGTTCTTGTCCTCACAGGCAAGGCTGGAGTGTAGGCATGCTTAGGGGCACATAATGGCGACCAATAAAGTGTGGGCAGAGTGGCGATTTGTGCACGTTGGGCCCAATATTCAAACTTTGAGTTATGCTCCTAAATTGGCCTCTCTAAAAATTTACTTTTTTAAAAAATTTCATTTGCAAATTACAACCAAATACGTTAGATTGCAATCCCTCTAGGGACAGGGAAATACCTAAGTTTGCACCTGAGGCAATGGAGGGTTAAGTGACTTGCCCAGAGCCGCAAGGAGTGTCAGTGCTGAAATATTTACTTAAAATTTCACTAAACTCCTAAATTTAGGTGCATAGAATGTGGGTGGGACTTCCGGTGACGTCACGGAGCTAATGGCAGCCTAAAAGCCAGCTCCGTCCGATTCCCGAGAGTGGTGATACAATGGAGTGACCCCAAGTGCCATAGTGGAAGGCAGGCGAGCATCCAGCAGTCGGATGGCCGCGAGGAAGAAATTAGCGGGCTTCCAGTCCCCTTATGTGCGCCGGGAGCTGATGGCGGCGGCATCGGCCTGCTCCGAAGCATGAGTAAATGGCGAGAGCTCTGACGATGATGGCGGTACAGACACAGAGGGGCTGGAGGAAGTACCACTGAGAAAGTGGTTGCAGGAGTTTAAAGTTGAAATGAGGAATTAGATCAAAGCTATGTGGAAGGAGGTGAAAGAAACCCTGCAGGCGATTCAGCAGGAGGTGAGCAGCCTGGGAGGCCGGGTGGAAGACCTGGACAGCCATGTGGAGGATTGTGAGAGAGAGATGCGAGGTATGGAGGCCATGCAGGAAAATCTCCAGGCCCAGCAGGACGAGCTGCAGGAGAAAATCGAGGAGATTGAAGACCGAGCTCGGAGAAACAATCTGCGTATCAGGGGGGTGCCAGAGGAAGCGGCTGCCAGACTGTGTGGCGGTGGTGCAGAAGTTGTGTAGCCATATATTACAGCTGGGGGAAGTGCCTGGCACAAACGCGGAACAAATCGGCATGGAGAGAGCTCATAGAAGCTTAGGCCCCCGGCAGGAAAAGCAGGCACAGGACATTATAGCATGCTTGAGCAGTTTTCCCCTGAAAGAACAAATTTTGAGTGTGGCCCGGAAGTTTGGGAGAATTGCATGGGAAGGCAGTGAAATAGAACTATTTAATGACTTGTCTAAAGGGACTTTGGAGAGAAGGAGAGCGATGAAAGAAGTTACAGCGTATCTGCGGGGGAAAAACCTCCGGTATCAATGGATGTTCCCGTTCGGGGTTTTGCTGTCTGTGAATGGCGTGAATCGGAAGGTGAAATCAGTAGAAGAGGCGTGGGCTACCCTGCGGGAATTGGGGTGCGAGGGCCTGCCTAAAGTGGTGGAGACAGAGCGGCTGCGTAAGGCCCACGCGGAGACAAGCAAACAACAACATCAATCAAGTGCACAATGGCAGAGAGTGGGAGAGCACGGGAAACGCTTGAAGCGGTTGTCAATGGAGAGACGGAGGGTTGCTTCGGAGACTGGAATGGAGAAATCCGGCTGCAAGTATCGAACCCGAGTGGGGGTATTAGAGCTCCTTTCTCATGGAATTTGGACACTGGACTCATAGGGCAAACGGGGGTGAGGGGAGGGTGGAAGGGAAGGAGGGGAGTTGAACTGTGTATTGTTGGGTTCAAGGGAAAAAGGGGGAAATTTGGTGTAAGGAGGGAGGGAGGATGGGGAGGTGGGATAGGGGGGTGTTGGGTGTAGAGGCACTGGGGGGGTATGCTGGGCCGGGATAGGACAAGGCAACCGGAAGGGTAGGTAGAGGTTGGGGATGGTGGGGAGGGGTGGGGAGGAGGGGAGATGGGGGGCTCAGAACACAATGTGGGTAGAGGAGGGAGGGGGAGATGTTCAAAATAGATGGTGCGTATAGGAACTATTAATGTGAAGGGGTTGAAGTCACCTGCTAAGCGGGGTTTGCTCTTTCGGGAGGTGGTGAAGGATCAGTGGGATGTGGTATTGATTCAAGAGACTCATTTGAGGGCTGGAGAGGTGGGGAGGATGCGACATAGGCAGTACCCAGATCAGTATTTCTCTTGCAATAAGGATGGCGGAAGGAAGGGAGGAGTGGCCATTTTGGTGCGGGAGGGGTGCGGGATACAGGTGGAAGGGTCTTTTAAAGATCTGGAAGGGAGGGTGGTGGGGATTAAAGGGAAATTGGGGAGGGGGGGACATTGTGGTGGTAGCGGTGTATGGGCCCAATGGGCAGCAAAAGGGTTTCTGGCAAAAGGTAGGGCACTTAATAGAGGGGGCAGGGGGTGGGAAGGTGTTGGTGGGTGAGGATTTTAATTTGGTGTTGGACCCGAGGGTAGATCGGAAGCCGAGGGGGGGAAATGGGGGGAGAAAGAACAGGAAGAATTAAGGAGGCTGATGGGGCAATATAATTTGGTAGACATGTGGAGGGCCCTGAACCCGGGGGGAGAAGAGTATACATTTCACTCGGTCCCACATGATAGTTGGAGCCGGATAGATATGTTGCTGCTGGATAGGACCTGGATGATGGAGGTGCAGGATGGGGGTATCCTGCTGGTGGGTTGGTCTGACCATGGGGCAGTAGAGGTGAATATTAAATGCCCGGGGAAGGGAGGAGGGGTGTTTTGGAGGTTGAACGACAGCTTACTTAGAGATGGGAAGGTGGTGGAAGATGTTCGGGAGGCTATAAAAGAGTATTTGCGATTCAATGATACTGGGGAAGTGACGGATGTGATAGTGTGGGAGGGGCTGAAAGCGGTGGTGAGGGGGAGGTTTATAATGTGGGGGGCTAGGAAAAAGCGGGAGCGGGAGAGGCGAGAGGATGCACTGAGGAAGGAGTTAAAGGAGGTGGAGGGGAGGTACCGGGGGTCAGGGGCAACAAAGGATAGAGTGGAGATGGAGGGTGAGAGTGGAGTTGCGGGCTCTACAAATAGATAAGGTGGCTTTTCTTTTACAAAGGATGAGGCAGATGCATTATGAATTTGGTGATAAGGCTAGTCGGTTGTTGGCACGGAAACTGCGGCAGCAAAAAGGGACAGCAACAATATATCAGACAGAAGGGCAGGATGGGAGGATGTGTAGGGGAAAGAAGAAATTTGGGAGCGGTTTAAAGAATATCATCAAGAGTTATATATCGGGAGATGGAGGGGGAGATAGAGGAGTACCTAGCGGGGGTCCCATTACAAGAATTACCGGATGAGGCCGTAGAGGTATTGGAGGCCGAGATCTCGAGGGAAGAACTGGAGAGGGCGGTGAAAGGATTGGTTGGGGGGAAATCTCCGGGACTAGATGGGCTAACTGGGACTTTTTATAAGGTCTTTTGGGGGGAGATAGGGGGTATTCTAGGAAGGGTATTTAACGGGGTATTAGTGGAGGGGGGGGGGGTTGTCAGAAGCAATGCTGACGGCGGGGATTACCGTACTGTTAAAACCAGGGAAAGACCCGGGGAGATGTAGTTCATATAGACCCATCTTCTTTGTTGAATGTAGACGTTAAACTGTTAGCAAAAATTATTGCTGGGAGGTTGGCTGGGTGGATGCCGGGGATAATTAAGGCCGATCAAGCTGGATTTATAGCCGGTCGGCAGGCAGCAGAAAATATAAAGAGGGCCATAGGGGTGATTTGGGAGGCGAGGCAGGAACAGGAGGATTTCCTTCTGATGTCCACAGACGCTGAAAAGGCCTTTGATAGGGTACATTGGGGGTTTTTAAATGTGGGTGTTGGAGAAAGTAGGGTGTGGGCCAAATTTTTTGACATGGGTGGGGGCTTTATATAGGGGACCAAGGGCTCGGGTAAAGGTCAATGGGAGATATTCTCGGGACTTGGCGATAGCGGGCATCCCTGACGGGTCCCGCAGCCTAACGCAACTACTCTTTGCTATGGTGGTGGAACCGTTGGCAGAATGTATACGGTTGAATGATAGGATCTGAGGTTTGTGTAGGGGGGAGCAGGAGCATAAGATTTCACTGTATGCTGATGACATTTTGCTATACTTAGGCAATCCGCTATGTTCACTGCCAGAGGTAATGAGGGAGGTGGAAAGGTATGGGGCAGTCTCGGGTTTTAAAATGAATGTGGATAAAACAGAGGTGCTGAAAGTGCAGCTGGATAAGGAGGCTGAGGAGAATCTGCACAGAATGTTTCATTTGAGATGGGTAAACGGGTCCCTGGGTTACTTGGGGGTCAATATCACAGATAAGTGTGAGACTTTATTCACAGCTAACTACCAGAGACTTCTTAGAACTATTAATAGGGATTTGGCGGGATGGATGAGGATGGAGATATCATGGTTGGGGAGAATAGCAGCAATTAAAATGAATATTTTGTCTCAATTGCTTTATTTGTTCCATGCCTTACCGGTGGAGGTCCCGGAAGGGGTGATGAGGGCCCTACAACGGCGGGTGTTTAGTTACATTTGGAAGAGGAAACCGCCGAGGGTAGCACTGGAGGTGATGTTTGCTCCTAAGGAGGAGGGGGGTTTGGGGGTACCTAATTTGAAGGCTTATTATTGGGCAGCACAGATTGCGCATGTATTGGGAGGGGGGGGGGAGGAGCGGCCCTGGGTGAGCTTGGAGAAAGGGAGGGTTAGTGGGGGTCGCTTGGCAGCTTGGCTCTGGGCACCTAGGGTGGGGAGGGGGGGGGAACTGGGGCGGGGGTCACCAGCGATGAGGCAGGTAGTGAAGATATGGGATAAAGCCAGGGGACCGGATATAGCCAGAAGGAGAACGGAGTTTTCAGTGATGACACCGTGGAGGGGGTGTAGAGCTTTTAAACCAGGCTGGGAGGGTGGAAGGTTTGATCTCTGGACAAAGAAAGGATTGGTGTGTAGTTTTCAACTGTTGGAGGAGGGAGTGATGAAGAGTTTTGAGGAGGTGCAAGAGGAATTTAATTTGGAAGTTGGGGATAGGTATGCATATGTGCAAATATGGTCGTTTTTAGGGAAGGTATTAGGGAAAGAGGGGTTGGGAGGGGAGATATCGGAGTTGGAGGCATTGTGGTTTGGGAAGAGAGGCTCTAGGGGCATGGTGTCTGGATTATACAAGGTGGTTTTAGGGGGAGGGGGTGGGAAGCATAGGTATATGGTGCAGTGGGAGAGGGACCTCGGTAGGACTTTGACTTTGGTAGAGTGGAAAAAGGTGTGGGATCAGATCAAGAGGGGGCTTAGCTCCAGTGGGGCCAAGGAAAATAGTTACAAGGTTATGATGCGTTGGTATTATACTCCTAATCGACTGCATAAAATATATCTGGAGGTATCCCCTCTCTGTTGGAGGGGATGTGGGGGAGACAGGGACGTTTTGGCATGTTTGGTGGAGCTGTGAGAAGGTACAGAGATATTGGAAGTGGCTGCAGGGGTGGATTAAAGAGAAATTGGGGATAGAGGTGGAGTTGGTGCCCAATATCTTTTTGCTGGCTTTGTGGGAGGAGGGGGGAGGAAGACGCGGGGGGGGGGGGGGGTAAGATGGTGCTGGCCTGCTTAAGTGCAGCCCGGTGTGAAATTGCCGCAGCGTGGAAACAAAAAGAGATGCCTTCGGTAGAGCAGTTTGAAAGGCGACTTAGGTTTATAGTTCTTATGGAAAAGTTAACAGCAGCAAGGAGGCAGAGATTAGCCGGGTTTGAAGAAAGGTGGGGTGTACTGGGACGTGTTCTGCGGTTGGGGGGGCAGGGACAGGGGATGGAGGGGTAGGGGGGGGCAGGGGGGTAGGGGGTAAGTCATACGGGGGGGGGTTGAGATTTTGTGGAGGATCTGGATGTCCGGCTCACCGCAGCAGGGAGAGGGGGAAGGGGTATGGTGGTTTCCTATCTAAGCTAAGGAGGCCAATGGGTTATCAGGGGGATAGGGGGGGAAATGGAGGGTTGAGAGTTTATTGCACAAGAGGGGGGTGGGTGAGGGCGGGGGGGGGGTCAAAATAAGGCGAAAGGATGAAGAGGGTGCTAGATACCTTTGTATAGTAGTATATGGTGAATTATTGATGCATGTGTTTGGTTATGATTCAGAAATTTTGACAATTAAAAAAAAAAAAAGAAAAAAAAAGAAAGAAAGTGGGTGGCAAGGGGGGGGTGGGCTTTGGGTGCAGAAAAGAATTTAGGAGCCTAGCACTGATTTTCAGAACTAGACAGCTAAATTAGCCTAAAGAATTTAGGCAAACGAACGGCAGACCTGAATCAAGGAGCATCAGTTTTAACCTCCTAAATTAGGATGATCCTCACTTGGTTTGCAGCTTGTTGTGCTGTAAGGGTTTGTGTGCATCAGTGATGCTGAGAGCTTAGCTATCGGTAATGTAACTACTGGAAGGGTCTCCCACGATGGACAGGTCTCAGCTGAGGTGCCAGACTAAGACAAACTACCTATCTGGGCAGCAGCAGAATGGGACGGTGTTGGCGGAGGAGAATCGCATTTCTGTGACAATGGTAACACTAGCATTTCCTGCACAGAAGAAAGACCTGGCAATCTACTTCCATATCCTGCCACAAAAACCCAATGGATAATCACAACAAAACAAATTGCACTATAGTGCTGGAAGATGAGACCCCCAGGTCGGAAGGCACTCAATTGGCTACTGGTGATGAGCTGAGGA
Source organism: Ichthyophis bannanicus (assembly GCA_033557465.1). Classification (NCBI taxonomy): domain Eukaryota; kingdom Metazoa; phylum Chordata; class Amphibia; order Gymnophiona; family Ichthyophiidae; genus Ichthyophis; species Ichthyophis bannanicus. The sequence goes on along the minus strand of CM066032.1, from coordinate 1,851,641,937 downwards.
CTTTTCAGAGTAAAGTCAGCATTTATGATGTGGTTGGATCAAAGCCCTCAGGATGTCCGACTGCTGATGTAGCTGCACATGAAATGAGAGTCAGAAGCTGTAAATAGATCTTACATATTGGGACATGGAGAATTTGAATCATGAACCAAGGGAAGTTGGAGGTGGTCAAGAACGAAATGGAATGTGTACAACTCGATCTGCTGGGTATCAGCAAACTAAACTGGACTGGCATCTGGCACTTTGCATCTGTTGATCACATGGTCTACTATGCTAGAAATGAAAGACAGAAGAAATTGTGTTGCATTTATAATTAAGAAGAAACTTGCACAAGCATTGGCTCCTATGATTTTGGCATGGCTCCTAAATCCACACAAAATGTCAAGGCCTAAGCTAGGGCAGCTTAGAGAGTGAGCAAGAGTGAAAGGAACTTGGTGAAGGCTGGGAGGGGGCTATGAGAGAGAGACCGGGTGATGATTAGGGCAGCCTGAAAGAGGCAAATAATAGAGATTGGGTGATGTTTAGGAGGCTATGAGAAAGAGGGAGAGAGGGAGACTGGGCAATGGCTAGAGGCAGGGCTCAACAAATCCCAAGTTCCAAGTCACCATGGCAAACAGAAAGTTATACCTGGCGCATGGGATCTGCTCCTCCCCCAATCATGGGCAGCAAACCCCTCCTATACTGCCTGTGGAAGATCAGTTCCCCGCAGGCAGGACAGAAGCAATCTTGGCCGTGATTGGGGCTTAGATGTGGCAGAGACCCCTCCTGCTGGGGATTGAAGCCTTCAGAAAAAAAAAAAAAAAAAAGTAAGATGGGAGGGAGGCAGTAAATATTTAAAAGGAGCAGTACCTTTAAAATAAAAAAAAAAAATGAGGATGATGGGAGAATGGAGGGCAGTGGGTGGGAGTGCTTGGGTGAGGGAGAAGGGGAGAGAGTCTGGTAGGGGAACAGAGTGGGGAAGAGTGCAAGGTGGAAGTTAAAGGGATAAAAATTACAATCTGTGTAAGCCAAAGGGTGCATTCCCCAACACCCCCCCCCCACCAGAACAGACACACAAGCACCTCGCCCACACATTACACACACCTCACCTCCGCACCACACACTACATACACACACACAGAAGCTCCCTAGCTCTGCAGTGCACACATATGCACTGCAGCTCTGCACCCCTCCGACAGGCACACCACCATTGCAGCACACACCCACAGAGACACCTGCTATCTGAAGCTATAACCATTAATATCTAAAGAGGACGCATAGTGTAGGAACTCTGGAGCTGGTCTCATGAGAACATGAGACCAGCGCAAGAGAACCGGGGGGGGGGGGGGGGGGGGGGGAGTGTCACAAGCATTGGCTCCTATGATTTTGGCCTGGCTCCTAAATCCGCACAAAATGTCAAGGCCTGGGCTAGGGTAGCTTAGAAAGAGTGAGCAAGAGTGAAAGACTGGGTGAGGGCTACAGAAGTCTGAAAGAGGCGAGAAAGAGAGACTGGGTGAAGTTTGGGAAGCTATGAGAGAGAGAGAGAAGTTGCGTGATGGCTGGGGGAGCTGAGAGACAGACACACACTGGTTGAAGACAGGACACAGGGGCTATTAGAGTATTTTTTGCTTCACGTATTACCAAGCCATGGTGATATGTGAAGCAAAAAAGGAAGTTGCCTCAGGTGCAACTACAAAGGGTTGGTTGGAGGAAGGAGGAGGAGAAGGATCACCACCTTCTGTTGGCACTGTGCAATGGCAAGTTAGCAATCTGATTTATTAAGCTTTCTTTACCCACAGAAAATGTGAAAGCAGTAAATTAGACACTGCAAAACACCTTTTTTGGAAAGGGGTCACTGTGACAGAGGTCTCGGTGGCCGGCTCCTAAATTTTTAAGCTGGCCCCTCAAAATGAGATTACCAGATTCCTGATCCTGCAGCTGGTTGGAATTTTCTGCTATCTTAAGGACTTTCGTGACCTTGTCAGTCCGGACAGCAAAGTTACTCACTTGTAACAGGTGTTCTCAGGGGACAGCAGGAATCAATCCTCACATCTGGGTGACTGTGCCGACAGAACCCTCGCGGAAGCATCCCCTCAGCTTTCAAAGAAAGCTTTTCGGAGATGCCACCACCTTTCTCACTCAGATGACATAGCTAAAAGACGGCAAAAAATAAAAGATGGTAAAGAAGCAACTCCAAGGGGAGGAGGGAGGGTTGTGAGGAGGTGAGTTAACTACACTTTCTCTGGGAAGAAGCAGGAAGTCAGTCCTCACATATTTGACTCCCTAGCTACAGGCTACCGAAAACCCATATAGAAAAATCACGGTTATCCTCAGGGGAAGCTATGAGTAGTAGCAATTGAGTCTGCAAGTGCAGACTGCATTAGGACCAGTGTGCCTATGGAAACGAGCATTCCGGTAGCCTGAACACAGAAGGGCTGGAGGGTAGGAGTTGCTTAGACCCTGAAAAGATTATGGAGCACGGCCTGGCCAAAGGCACTGTCGCATCAGAACTCCCTCTCCAAGCAGTAATTAGCTGCAAAGCTATGGGCGGGAGACCAGGTGGCGGCCCGGCAGATGTCCACCATCAGGACGGACTGCAGATTTGCCACAGAGGCCGCCATGGCCCTGATACGGTGCACTGTGATCTGGCCATCCAGTGAAAGCCTCACCTGCTCACAGGCAAGGGTGATACAGTCCGCCACTCAGGTAGACAGAATATGCTTGATCACTGCTTCCCCCACATCTACTGGGGTCACATGAGACAAAAAGCTGAGAAGTTTTACGGTGGCCCTGGGTACGTTGAATATACAAGGACAGGGCCCTCTTACAGTCCAAGGTGTGGAGGACAGTCTCCGCCCTACTGGCATGAGGCCTCGGGAAAAAAGGTGTGCAACACCACCTCCTGGTTTAGGTGAAAAGGCGATACCACCTTCGGAAGAAGCTTGGGGTGTGTGCGGAGCACAATCCTGTTCTTGAAGAACCTGGTGTAAGGCGCCTCCGCCACCAGGGCTTGGAGCTCGCTGACCCTGTGAGCGGAGGTGAGCGCAACCAGACCACCACCTTCCACAAAAGGTAGAGCAGGTGGCAGGTAGCCAGGGCTCAAAGAACGGACGAGGAAGCTGTGCCAGTACAACACTGAGGTCCCACTTGGTCGCTGGGGGGGGGGGGGGGGCGCACCAGGGATTTCGATAAAGAGGAGTCCCCTCATGAAGCCTGTCACCAAAAGCTGGGCCGAGAGGAGTTTGCCATCCACCGGGTGGTGATTGGTGATGCACCGCCAGGCACTGAGGTGCACTCTGATAGAGTTTGATTTGAGTCTGGAGTGCAAGAGATGGAGAAGGTACTGCAGACCCAGCTGCATCGGACAGGAGAATGGGCTAACCCCTTTCTCTGTGCACTAGACTGAAAATTGCACAACTTGAAGGCTATGCTTTCCTGGTGAAGGACGTATGGGAAGCCAGCAGGATCTCCTCCACTTCTTCCAAGAGATTGAAGGGGCCAGGGTCACCCATTCAGCAGCCATGTTGTCAGAACCACGGTTGCCTGGGCCATCGAGGGGCTATTAGGATTAGCGAGGCCTTGTTGCGGAAGGTCCTGAATAACGTTTTGGCAATTAGTGGTGTGGGTGGGAAGGTGTACATGATACCTTCCAACCACAAGATGAGGAATGCATCTGTTGCCACCCAGGAAGGGTGGGCTTGCTGAGAGCAGAAGCGGGGCAACTGGTAGTTGTCCAGGCTGGCAAACAGGTCTATCCATGGTTCTTCCCAGAGGTGTAAGAGCCAGCTGGCCACTCTGGGAGCCAGCTGGCCACTTGTGAGGCTGAAGGACCCTGCTTAATCTGTCAGTCAGTGCGTTATCCAGGCCTGGCAGGTATATTGCCCGTAAGAGTATGCCCTGCTGGACTGCATAGGAACAGAGGGCCATTGTCTCTCAGCAGAGAGCACGGGACCCTGTGCCCCCCTGCTTGTTCACATAGAATATAGCCATCTGGTTGTCTGTTTGGACCAACACTGGTTGGCGCTATAGGTGGAGGCAAAAAGCTCGGAAGGCTAGGTGTATTGCCCACAATTCCAGGAGGTTGATCTGCTGGATGCTCCTATTCTGCGACCAGCCGCACTGGGTGCGGGAGTCCTTGTAGTGGGCTCCCCACACCATCAGGGAAACGTCCATCATGAAAACCCTTAAGGGGCACGGATTCTGGAAGGGCATCCCTGCCTTGAAGTACTGGGGATTTTGCCAGGTCAGGGATTCCGCCAACCGGTGGGTCACAAATTCTGTTGCAGCCTGTGTCCACTGGTCCAGAAGTCACCACTGTGTGGCCCTCATGTGAAGGCAAGCATCTGGGGTGACGTGGATCGTGGAGGCCATGTGTCCAAGTAGGCGCAGCAGGAGCCGAGCGGACACAGAGGGGTTGCGCTGTATGTCCAGGGCTAGAGCCTTGAGCCGGGCAACTTGGTCCCCTGGAAGGAAGGTCTTTGCCTGGAGGTGTCTAGTTTTTTATTTATTTATTTTATTTATTTACAGTCTCTTATATACCGCACTATTCAGCATCAGCGCGGTTCACATGGAACAAAATGCTCAGTACATTTAACACGTATGAGTTTACAGGTAACAGGGTATAAATAACTTGGATAACCGGGGTAACTATTTACAAAACATACTACATGGAATCATATACACAGAAGATACATAGGGAAACCAGCCCACTATAGGAATGAATATCACACTTGGTGAGTTGTTGATATACCCTAGATTAATCTGGGACTGGTATCAGTGGGTGTTATTGGGCTCTAGGTGACGCCATTGGGTTCTATAAGGTATTTGTTGAAGAGGTGGCATTTGAGGGCTTTCCTAAACTGTGTCAGGCTCCTAATAGCCCGGATATCAGGGGGTAGTGCATTCCAGCATATTGGGGCACTGAGACTGAATGCTCTGTTGGCTGTCGATTTAGTGCAAGTAGTAAGTTCCCTCGGGATTTTGAGGGAGTTTATAGCCATGGATCTCCTTGCTCTATTTGGAGATGTGCTATGGATAAGTGAGGATAAGGATGCCGATGTGAGATTATTGACAGCTTTAAAAGTAATTATCAAGGTCTTGAAAACTATTCTAGCTTGAATAGGAAGCCAATGCAACTGTATCAGCAGGGGCATAATGTGGTCGTACCTGGAGGCTCCATGGATGACTCTTGCTGCCGCGTTCATGGCTAGCTGAAGCGGGTTTAATGTAGATTGGGGAAGACCTTGTAATATGACGTTGGCATAGTCGAAATGGGGTATAACCAACGCCTGGAAGATTGTCCGGAAATCAGTTGGATCAAGCATGGAACGTAGGTGTCTAAGTGAGAGTATCTTGTAGTAAACTGATCTGACTATGTTTCCTATGTGGGCTTTCATGTCTAGGCGTTGATCTAGTGTGACTCCCAAATATCGAATTGAGGATTTAGATTGCAACTCCGCTTCTTTTACTTTAAGATATTTTGGGGGGGTAAAATTGGGATTCCTTGTTATGAAGAGTACTTCAGTTTTCTTATGTTGTATTCTGAGGTTTTGAGACAGGAGCCAGTCAGATATTGCGTTGAAGCAACTCGTCAGTGGGGAGAGGTCGAGATGCTCGGTAGAGAAGGGAATGTAAAGCAGGACATCGTCTGCATATAACATGCAGTCAACATTGAAAGACCGGATGATATTACAAATTGGCTGCATGTAAATATTGAAAAGGAGCGCAGAAAGGGAGGATCCTTGAGGTACTCCTTGGCTTTGGTGGAAAGGTTCAGACTTTATCCCTCCACCTTGCCTCTATGAACTCCAGACACTGTGTCGGGAGGAGGTGGGACTTGGGGTAGTTTATAACAAACGTCAGATTTTGCAGGACCTGGATAGTATGTGTGGTTGCCTGTTGCACTTCTGAGGCTGTGCCTCCCTTTATGAGCCAATCGTCCAAGTAGGGGAAGACACAGATCCCCTGGAGGCGGAGGAAGGCAGCCATGACCGCCAGGCACTTGGTGAAGACTTGGAGCGGAAGCCAAGCATAAGAACAGCACCCCGTACTGGTAATAGCCACTCCCCACCATGAACCTCAGGTACTGCCTGTGGTTGGGGTGAATGAGGATGTGTGTGTAGGCATCCTTCAGAACCAAGAAGCATAGCTAATCTCCCTACTGGAGGTAAGGCAGCAATGTTCCAAGGGAAAGCATCTTGAATTTCTCCTGCACCAGGAATCTGTTCAGGTTGCGCAGGCCAAGGATGAGCCGTAGGCCTCCTGTTCTTTTTGGTACGAGGAAGTACCTGGGAGTAGAACCCTTTGCCCCTGAAATGGTAGGGGGACTGATTCTACCACTCTGTGCTCGAGAAGACTTGCCAATTCCTTCAGTAGAAGGTCCCGGTGAAGGGGAGACCTGGGGGGCTTTCCTAGGAAGAAAGGGAGAGGTATCTGGGCCAGGTGGAGGAGGTAGCCCTCTTTGACCACTTGAAGTGCCCAAGAATCTGTGATGATGGCTGGCCACCTTTGGGCATAGTGAATAAGATGTCCGCTGTGGGCTGCTGACCTCCTTGGGCTAGAGAGGCTATGCCCAAGGAGTCAAAAAAGTCTTCCCCCAGCTGGGCTGGGGCCAATGCCTGGGGTTTGGGAGCCTTCTGTTTACGATGCCCATGTCCATGTCCCTTAGCCTGCTGGGGAGCCAGGGAGGTCTGAAAAGGTGGGTAGTTTCTGTAGGCAGCCCTTTTCCTAGGGTAGAAGGGCTTTTTACCTGAGCCCTTCCGTCGGGGAGGGGCGGTGATCTTTTTAGAGAGCCTGGTCCTCGTCATGAACTCGGTCTCCAGCTCGGCAGCCTTGTCGGTCATGGGGTTTGCCAAAGAGGTTCTCTCCATGGCATGGGATGTCGACCAATTTGTCCTGAACCCATTGCTCGAGGTCAGATGACTGTAGCCAAGTCTGGCGTCGGGCATCGATGCCCACCGCTGCTTCTTGAGCCGATGACTTGAAGCCGTCATAGGCTGCCCGAGACAAACTTGGAGCACTCACGGACAGCTTTAGCCAGGTTCTTGAACCGCTGCAGGGGTTCCTCAGAAAGACCAGCTGAGAACCTGGCAAGTTCCTTCGCCAGGTTTCTCAGGTACATGTCCATGTACAGCTGGTATGCCTGGATCCAGCTGACGAGCATCGAGCCCTGGTAGCACTTTCTGCCAAGGGCATCCAGGATACATGCCTCCCTGCCAGGGGGCACAGAGGAGTCCGTCTTCTGACTCTTCAGACGACGCATGCCCAACTCCACCACCATGGAGTTGTGCGGCAGCTGTGACTTCTGGAAGCCTGGGCTCTGTCAGACTCGATACATTGAATCGAGCCGCTTGCTCACCACCGACACCGATGCCAGTGTCTCCTACATATGGATCATTAGCTCTTCCAGGATGGGTGGGATGGACACCATCAGTGATTCCCTCAGAGAGGCCTCATATTGGAGGATTTCTAGCTCTTCCGTCCGAGGGTCCTCCACCAATTCTGTCAGAAACGCTAAGGCCTTGGACATGTACATGTACCTGATGAAATTGAGGAACGCCATGTCCTCGGTTGGGGACCAGCGCCAAGGCTCTGAGGAAGTGGAGTCCAAGGGAACGTCACGGTGGCAATGGGTGTCCGGTGACTCCTTGTCATCTATTTCCCCACTCAGAATAGTCCATCAAGGACTCGAGGAAAGGACGGCTCGCAGGCTCCAGGGCTGATCCACACCTGCAGCCCTTGGAGGCTCCGTGGCCGGTGATGAGCACACTGGCTGGTGAAGACTGCAGCCCTATGGAACAGGAGCCAGATCGAGACCTCGGCCGAGGATCAATTCGAGGCCAAAAGACCTCGAGGACTGGCTTGGCCTCCAGGGATGTCCTCGATGTCGAGGGGCCAGTGGTACCGGAAACAGCGCCCGCTGCTGGTCCATGAAGGCAGACAAGCTGCACTCCAGGGCCACCATTCTGGACTCCAGGCCAGAAGGCTCTGCAGCCATCGGATTCGGGCCTGACGCCGATTCCCTCGAAGGGGAGTCCTTGACGAGGATAGTGTCAGGTGACCGAGGCAGATCCGAGGTCGAGTCCTTTCAGGGGACCTTCACAGGCCACTCCTTTTCCGATCCCTCAGACAAGCGTCTAGGACTTTGGGACCTGGCTTGAGACTTACCTGGCCCATCTGAGCCGGCCAGGGATGCCGCCTTTGAGGCTTTCTTCTTCTTGAGTTCCCTCGAGCGATATCCCCTTTCCGAGGAACCACAGCATTAGTCAGGGTCCGTGAGGTTATCCTGGGATTCCGCGGTTTCAGAGGAGACCTTGGCCTTCGGAGGTACCGGGGACTCCGGGGGGGGGGGGGGGAAACCTTATCGTACAGCTGCTGGCAGCTCTTGAAGGCTTTGGTGGACATCTTCTTACAGAGGCCGCATGCCGTGGGGTGGTGATCCAGTCCCAGGCAATGAAGGCAGCAATCGTGTGTGTCAGTCAAGGACATTATTTTGGTTCACCGATCACACTTTTTAAAACCACTGGTATGGGAGAAAAAAGTATCCCAGCGAGGTCGAAGATCCGCGGTGCCACCAGTGAGAAAAAAAAAATGTGCGAAGGCACCAAGAAGAAGAAGAACTATGAACCCGAGATTCGATGCCGGGGCAGCAGGCTCAGATGGCAGGAAGAGAACCGGTGCACTCCCCCACCAGAGGAGAGTATGAAACTCAGGTTGAGAAAATCAACTTTTTTAAGGGGAAGAGCAGACAGATGTCTGAAGGGCTCCATGGAAAAAAGGAGACTGAGCAAGATGACACCCTTGGGCGGGAAGGGGACCAAGTATGCATGGTGGCATCTCCCAAAGGCCTTCTTTGAAAGCTTGGGGGGATGCTTCCGTGAGGGCTCCATCAGCACCAATGTCACCCATATGTGAGGAGTGACTTTCTGCTTGTTCCCGGAGAAAGGAAGCTCATCCATCCCGAAGAACACCACCTCAGTCTGAGGTTCCCTATTCTCCTGAGCCAGCTCACTGCCGGAGCTCCAGTCCATCAAGAAATCCACTATCAGCTTGCGGAATCTGTTAGGGGTCTGAAAGCCTCCTTCACATTCCCCCGGCCAGACAGCCCACAAGCTCCTGTTTGAAACTATGGGGATTAGTCCTGGGAAGAGTCACAGCCCCCTTCCTCATTAGAAGAGGACTATGTACATAGTCATTATAAACCCTGAGGCAAAGCCTCCCAGAGAAGGGCCAGCCTCATCCAAGGTCTTCTCCACCTCCTCAGCAGGACCTCTCTCTGACACAGTCCTAGGTGGGACTCAAGAACATGGGGATCCTGAGATCCCCTTTCTTGGAGGAAGACTACCCACCTGGCGTCCCACATCACAGGTCAAATAAAAATTACTAGCCACTGAGGTCTGCACTGCCTCCTCTCAATAGGAGCAGAGCCCATCATATTCCATCTTGGTTCCCAGGATGCCTTCTGTTTAAACTGCTGCCCAGTGCACTCTCTCACTTTTACACTGCCCAGCTCCAGAAGCAGTCCTGACACAAAATCTCAGAATCACCTTGCACCACAAACATCTGTGTGCACACTTGTGCATGTGCGGAAGAGGAGCTATACAGACCGGCATCTGCTTCCCACCATGCCAAAGGCCCTGCTGAATCTGAGCCACAATAATGCACCGATCCGGTGCCTGCCTCCTAGACAACTGCAACTCCTGCAATCACCTCTTCTCTCTTTATTATTCTTTTTTAATATTGCTTTTTGCTACACCAGCCCTCCACTCAGATAGAGACAGAGCAAAATACCAAGGATTCTGAGGCCACGTCAGGTGAAATAGGGGCTAAAGGTCATGTGATTTTGCTCTGTCTCTGGCTGCTAACACAGGCATCAAGCCACTTGTGAGGATTGGTCTGGAAGGATGACAAGGAACCAAAGCCAAAAAGCAGCAGTCTCTCCTTCCAAACGTTTCACAGGTGGGTCTGTCACATCTCACTTTTGACACTGCAAAAGACAAGATGCCATATACCAGACTAAAATTGCCATATGGCAGCATTACGGCCAGAGGGCTCCTGCACAGCTTGGTGGAAATGTTGGTTCCAGTCTTTCTGGTGATTTCCTACCATTGTTTATGATATACTGTACAAGTTTCCCAAGTCATGGAATATTTTGTTTTTTTCTTATATTTTCATTCACAATCATGTCTTGCCTATGGCACCCTTTAAAGAAAAATTTAAAATGCTATTTTTAATGAATTTTGCCACCCTTTTTATTATGCACAACCCATATTTCTTCTACCTCATCTTTATGCCACAGCATACATTATCCAAAAGACAAATCACGCACTCCATCCACCCTGAACCATGGTCTGACCACTCATATTCCCTAACTATCCTCAAAAAAAGCCACAAGCCTCCTCACCCCAGCAAACACGCAAATTCAAACAATTCAACACTAACATTTTCCTTGAACAAGTCATTCCCTCACTGGAAACACTTAACAATTGAACCTTAACTCCCATATTAATGAATGGAACGGAATCCTGTCCTCTGCTGCACTGCTACCTCCCAAACCTCAACCCCAAAATCAATGCAAAAGAACACCCTGGTTCTCTGCCAACCTACGCAACATAAAAAAATAACTCAGACGACTAGAAAGTCGCTGGCGATGTACCCGGGACTCTGACACACAACAGCTACACAGAAAAGCTCCAGTATTGCTGCTCAGAAACGTTAAGACAGAAGAGAGAAAACTATGAAAATGTAATTGTTTCCTAAATAAACCCAGAGAACTCTTTTCCACAGCCAAAGCCCTAATAAGTGAACCTCCTCAACAGGAACCAGTCTCAAAAATACCCCCACAAACCATAGCAGACTCTCAGCTCAAAGTTCCACTCAACCCTCCCACCAATTATTTCCCAACCATTGTCACACCACAACACAACTTCTACCATTACCTGGAACAATTTTGACCCCCCTCTCACTGAAGAATATAAGCACAGTCATTAAAGATCTTAATGCATCCACCTCTGCTCTAGATCCATGCCCAGTCTCCTGGATAAAGACTACTAAAGAATCCATCAGCCCTTACATCCTTCATATAGTACAAGCATCCCTCCAAGCTGGCACTGTCCCAACACCACTAAAAAGGGCGTCAATCCACCCTATCCTCAAAGGATCAAACGTAGACCCCTCATTACCTACTTCATACAGACCTATCTGAAGTATCCCCTTCCTGGCAAAGATAACCAAAAAGATTGTTCAAACCCAACTACAGAATTTTATGGATGATCATGCCCCTCTGGACCCCTTCCAACATGGTTTCAAAAGGAACCACGGAGTCAAAACCCTAATAACATCTCTTTTAGACTCAGTGACCTTATACACCCAGAACTCCACACAAGGTTGTCTACTCATATTCCTTGATATATCCTTGGCCTTCGACTCACTCCCCTATGAACAACCTTTAGATAGACGTCATGAAATTGGACTAAGAGACACAACCCTAAGATGGTTCCGCTCCTACCTTGAAAATAGTACAAAACAAGTACGCATAGGCAACACCATCTCCCAGCCATTCACTCTAAAGCAAGGAGTTCCCCAAGGATCTAGTCTTTCCGCCCTCCTGTTTAACATCTTCCTTCAACCCCTCTGCAAGATTTTTCAATACTACAAAATTCAATACCAAATTTACGCAGACAATATCATGTTCTTCACACCATTCAACATAACAAACCCTAACTTCACTAATACAAGCAATTGCCTCACACACATATGGAACTGGCTTGGTCAACACAATCTCTTAATTAATCAATCAAAAACTGAAGCTCTCCAAATATTCTCTGATCCTACCTGTACCCCGCCGACAACTCTTAGGCTTGGAGACTTCATCCTCCCCATAAAAAATCAAATTAAATATCTTGGCCTTATATTCGACCAGAACCTCACCTTCCATGACCAGATAAGGAAAACAACAAATACAATCTATGCCAAATTACGAACCCTGAGAAACCTCCAACCTTTACTAAGCCCTGACTCCTTTTGTACTGTCTGCCAGGCGCTCACCACCCCTACCATTGACTATTGTAATCTCATCTACCAAGGCCTTCCTAAAATCAGTATCCATCCTCTCCAAATGGCGCAGAACACCATAGCTCGCCTAATTACAAACAATCCTAGATGCACTCATGTAACTCCAATCCTCTATGACCTCCATTGGCTCCCCATATTACCCAGGATAAAGCTCAAAGCCATCACTCTCATATACAAAATCATCTGCAATGAATCAGCCCCTTGCCTATCCCCCCTTTTAGTCAAAACTTATAACACTAGGTCACTCTGCTCTAACACCAAAAACCTCCTAAACCTTCACTAAAGAAAATGTGTAAACAAACCACCTGCAACAGGACCTTTTCACTGTACGCCCCTTCTTTATGGAACTCCCTCCCATATGAACTACGTAACTGCCCTGACCATACTGAATCCCGGAAAAAACTCAAAACCCACCTCTTCCAAGAACACTTTTCCCTGCCCCCTTAGCCCACACTTCCCGAGTACACCTCATTAATTATCTTGTAAATATGAACATAGTTCTGTGTTGAATCATGTTTGCTTATACTCAAAATGTTCCGTTCTATGTACAACAGATGCGACTCTCTGTTATGTTCCTTCTAGACCGCCTTGAATTGTAGAAAGACAGCACATAAAAACAATTAAATAAAATATTTCAGATCCAAAAGAAAAGAGCTGGTTCTGCCATAACCATATAAATTTAAAGTGCACTTCTCTTCTCATCTATACCCTTTATTGTTTAATGGATGGTGGCACAAATTCAATAAATCAATATCATTTGTAGTAACACTGCCCTAACGACAAGTAATGTCATAACCAAGATAATTAAAATGCAAAATTCGCTCAAGAATTGTCTCATGTCAATCCTCATTCTAGCGGGCCACTTTTCTTTTAAATGTCAGTGTGTTTTTTAAGGATATTTTGGGAGACTAGGTCCTATAGAGTTGCTATCAATGTTAAAATGCTTTCTGAAGTGCCTGGAACCATCACTTTGCATACTTGAGAGCTGGATCAGGACACACTTGGCGAATGAGTGTCAGAGAAGAATCAAAGTGGCCCCCGAGTCCCCCAAGCTGGAGACTGTTAGCAGCTGGGAAGCAATTTACATAAAAAATTAAGGGCCCGATACTCAAAGCAAGTAACAGAGTTAGCAGAGCTGCGATATTCAGCCGCTGCCTGATAATCCCTCAGCGGCAAATGTTAGGCACAGTCTCCGCTGCTGCTGATTATCAGACTCTAAACTACTCAAACTTCATAATCTGTACATATTTTGCCAAATGAATGATAAAAAAGTTTAAAGAAGGGAAAACAAATTACAAAATGCAGAAGTGACTAACAAAACCAAACAACCACAGGGCACTGGTGATTTTAAGCATCTTCTCTGCTTTCCTCATCACTTCAACAGCTTTCAAGTGCCGACAACAGACTTGCATGGAGTAGAAAACACAAAAGGGCGCCACGTTGGAATATCTTGGAAATGCCAAGCAAAAGGAAAGATACATGGCAAGACAGCCATAAAGCAGATGTGCCTATATAGGGGCACTCTTCTAATCCTCCTTCATAACATGCATCTTGTGGTGGGGGTTAGTGAAGAGTAGCTAGTTTCCGAGCCAGGGCTCACAGCAGCTCTGCCCCACAGGGTGACGCACCCGTGATTTTTCTAGGGGACCCCTGGGAGCTTCGTCTGGTTTCTGCTACTTTTAATGAAAGCTGCTCCTTGTATAAAAATGAAATGCCTCCACCATTAATCTTTTCCTCAAATTTAAAGGTGCAGGTAGTATTTATTTACAGCTAGCCCATGAAGGAGCACTATCCAGTGTGGTTTATAGCGTTCTCCAAAAACGCCAGAAGAATATACATGAATACAGGTGCAGGTGAGAGTTGGGCAGTATTCATGCACGCACAGATACATATGTTCAGAGAGCATGACATGCAAAGACAGAGAGACACAGGTTCAGAGGGTAGGACATGCAGGTTGCTAGGGCGGAGCGTGCACAGGGACCCAGACAGAGACCTGCAGGTCGGTAGGGCAGAGCGTGCAGAGACACTCACGTACAAAGATGCAGAATACGGAGAACTGGGCAGCAGGCAGCACACATACGATGTAGGTATTTTTAGGGGGTAAGACATGCACAGATAGACGCCCACACGTGCTCCGAAGCCAGCGGCGAGAGCTGACAGCACACGTGCAGCGGGGACGGGGCAGCTCGGCAAAGCGGTCAGGGAGCATGCGCTTCAGGCCTCGCGCCGTCGGGCTTCCGCGCGCGAGCACGAGTAGGTGGAGCATTACCCGGCCCCGGTGCCGCCGCCGCTCACCTTCCACCATCTCCTCCACCGTGTCCTCGTCGCTATCCATGGAGCTGAGGAACAAGCCGGGACCCCAGGCGACTCCGAACGCTGCCAGGACTGACGAGCTCTCGCCCCGTGACTGTCTGGCCCCGTCTCGCGTCCTGCTGACGTCATCGCCCCGCCCCCAGCTACAGAGAAAGCGCGGCGAGGAATCCGGGGGAGGACGAGTCTCCAGCAGATTCACTCGCACAGCACCGGCCAGAGAATCAAAACTACATTAAACAGTTGAAAATAGTTTTCTTTTTTTATTGTGTGTGTTGGGAGGAGGGGGAGGTTGTAACCCACAGGGTTGGCCTCAAGGCTGGTGCAAAGTGATGGGCACCCTAGGCAAACTTTAAGCCTTGCCGCCCCCCCCTCCCCACCGATTTTATTTATGTATTTAGTTAGTTCATGCCTTTCCAAGGCGAGTTACAGTTAAGCACAATATGTGATTTCCTCTCCCTTGAGGACTTACAATCTAACGGGCTGACCCAGAAAAACTTGTGACTTTTGCACATAAATAACGCAACTTATACGCACAAGTTCCACCAGACCAAATGCAGAAAAGAAATTGACGCGTGGGTATACAGCTAAAGAAACGTATGCGCACACAGCAATGCCAAGTGTATTTAAATCATATGTAAATAAGACGTTCATATTAAAATGATATGCTAATAAAGTCTGCACCCAATGCAGAGAAATGTGTAGAGGATTACATAACTAGCCATAGCGTCTAGCCTGTTCTGAGGAGACTTGAACATCATGTGCCTGTAGGGAAAGACTATTTCAGGGTATGTATGGAGGAGTAGCCTAGTGGTTAGAGCAACTGCCTAGTACCCAGACGATCAAGGGTTCAATTCTCACTGGTACTCCTTGTGACCTTGGGCAAGTTGCTTTACCCTCCATTGCCTCAGAAGAAAAGGCTGGCAATCTACTAACAGTAATACATTGCTAAGAAAACCACTGGGTCACTATGAGTCAACACTGACTTGATGGCACTAAAAAAATAAATATGAATAGTTACCTTTGACATAAACTCTTTCAGTGTATAAGCAAAAGTTTAGTGTTCAAGAACAAACGTCTTTTGCTTTTTATCCTTGTGTGGTTTTTTAACTCACTTATGTTATTCTCCATTTACTATTAGGTCTGTTTGTTGTGACTTCATAAAAAATGTTTGGGTGAAATAGTGTTATTATGGGCAGAGCGTCAAAGAACCTGCACATCCTGTGAACATTTGAGAGTTACATGCATGCGCACACGCCCACTTGTAGCGTGCCTGTTGTTTACACATGCATTGGCTCCCCTTCTTTCAACTTTACGCCAAAATTTTGGCCACAGCTCATTTGCATACACACCCTTTGCTGCATACCAACACTGAAGTCTTGCACTATCAGCGCACTATGAAAACACACACAGCTAATAGTGCACGACTTCAGCGCTGGCTGGCTGCATCAGCCTGTAAGTTTGTACCGGTGGCTATGGAGGGTTAAGCGATTTGCCCAAGGCCACAAGGAGTGTCAGTGGGATTTCAACTCTGGTCTCTTTGGTTATCAGGCTGCTGCTCTAACCACTTAATAACGAAATTCAACAATCATGATCATCTGAACACTACTGTTGCAACAACAGTCCTGTAAAAAATGCGTTATTGGACATGTGTGTGCCTGCGGCTCTGGCGTGTAGAAAAATATGCTGATGGCTTTCTGAGTTTGGGTGGCTATCGTTTTTTGCTTTGTCCTGCTGCTCTTTGATGTCCCATAGAAGATGTAATCAAACTCTGGAATTCGTTGCTGGAGGATGTAGTAAAAGCTGGGTTTAAAAGAGATTTGAATAAGTTCCTGGAGGGAAAGTCCATAAACCATTATTAAAATGGACAAGGAAATTCACTGCTTACCCCTGGGATAAGCTGCGTGGAGTCTGTCTACCTTTTGGGAACCTGACAGTTACCTGTGAACTAGATTGGCTACTGTTGGACACAGGATACTGGGCTCAATGGACCTTTAGTCTGGCCCAGTATGGCGAATCTTATGTTCTTAGCTGCTCTTCTAGATGACCATCTAGTTTTGTTTTATGCTTGGTCCGGCCCTGAACCCAGAGCAGCCCCATTGAAAGAGGGGATTGCTTGAGTGCAAGGGTTCCCCAATGGTGACCAGCAGCAGACTGACAGAAAAGCTGAGAGACGGCAGAGTCTGGGAGCACAGCGTGAAGAGAGACTCGGTGAGGAGCTGCACCAGTGAACAGAACTCTGCAGCAGCAAAGACCCAAGGCTGGAGCAGATACTGAGCTGGAGGAGTAAAAGAAGTCAGAGACCCGGAGACGCTGGAGGGCGGCAGCGGAGTAAGAGAGAGAAACCCCAGAGCAAGTCTTTGAGGGTAAGCAGCAGCAAAAACTGCTCAAGAGAGAGAGACTGACAGAGGGGCAGAAAAGGATCCTGCAAGCAGATAGAAACAGCCACCCAGAGTTGGCCCTAGCACTCGGCAAACTAGGTAACCACCTAGAGTGGCACAATATTAGGGATAACAGACACCAAAGCGCAAGATTTAAAGAGCAATCCTATCAATGTACAATTGAATTAACAGTTGTGTTGTCAGCACTGAGTGAGTTATCAATCATCCAGCAGCCACCTGCGACCACTGTCCACAGAATCCTCTTCTACAATGACAGTAATTTAAACAAGCTGGTCTGCTCCCAGTAGTCAGGCAGCAGCCTCCAGCTGAGCTCCTAGTTGTGTCTGTTCCTTGCAGCATTGGCCACCCTCTCTAATTTCTCCAGTCCTCCTCACTGTCCCCACAGGAAGAGGAAATGAGTTCACTTGCAGCCACAATTTCATAAGGAACACAGTTAATGAATGACTGCATCCAAGTTCCTTTACTTGCTGATTGCATTCATTAGATATGTATATATATCACAGGATTTCCTGTGCACTGAGTAGTCAGCACCGGGTGCAGTAGTAGGACACGGCAGGTCAGAGGTGGAAGCACAGCACAGGACAGAAAAACAAGGAGCAGTACTGAGAATTGCTTGTTGTTGCATCAATAGAGCTCCTCAGCTCCAGCCCCTCCATCTGTGTTTTTTAAAAAACATTATCATAAAGTTTTGCTAAGTCTATGTCAGCTTAAAAATGCCATTATCTAAGAGTACACCGTTTCTGCCTGAATAATTTTAACACTTTCCTCCAGTTTGATGTTTCATTTGCATTATTTTTTTTCGACTGCTCCGTGCATAATGTCTTTGTTATACCTTTGCTAAATGACACAGACTTTGGCCAAAATATTAGGCTTCAGGAAGGGGCGGGTCCAAGGGTGCGCAGGGCCATGTGCACAGACTCATTCAGGGACCTCATTTGCGTAAGTATTTGCTTAAGTGGACTTATTTGGCCAGTGCTATGATCATTTTAATGATAATGAAGAAAGATATAAAATGAGATTTAAAAAATTCTGGTAGCTAGGAACTCAAATCATGCTACACAGGCTGGCTTAGACCGTGCCAGAGCTGGAAAAGCCCAGAAATCTGTACTAGTGAAGCTGTTGGGCCACAGGACAAAATTAAACTGAGATGTTCCCTTAAAAAGTATGAGATTTCCTTGAATCTGAACCAACAAAATGTTTGAAGTTTAAGACCAGTCCTGCAGCATCGAGAATGAAAAATTGCAAACCGTAAAGACTATTCACATCCCAGTAACGCCCACCAATACCCTACTGTTGACTCCACACAGAAAACAAAAAGTGAGACCCACAACACAGGTCCCATAGAGCAAATCTTATCCATTTATTTATTTATTTATTTTATTTACATTCTCTTATATACCGCGCTATTCTGCATCAGTGCGGTTTACATTGAACAAACTGAAAATACATTGAACAGGGCATTATAACTTGGAGATAACTATTTTTACAGGGAACATGGGCTATGGAGGGTTAAGTGGCTTGCCCAAGACCACAAGGAGCACCTGTGGGACTAGAAACCCCAGTCCTTCAGGCCCAAGGTTGCTGTCCTCTAGTGGGATTTGAACCCCATATATGTTACACCTTACAAACTCCAGAAGGAGGCTCTCTTTGGCCGAACATTACCAATAAATTTGAGATGGCAATAATATTTCACATATCCTGGCTTAGAAGTGAGGTTCGTGGCTGTCATGGTATATGCAAAACGAATATAATAAAAAGCAAATCCCCATTAACTTCTTTTAATTTTTTTATTCTTTATAGAAGACTCACAAGAACACATTAGCCAATCATTCATTCACAAGTAGAAAAAAACCTCATTGTTGTTACCTGTCGCTCTATCAAGCTCCTCCATTCAAATCCCTTTGGTGGATCAACTTTGAGGTGCTTCTGATTTCAGGCATTGGCTATTGGAAGCCAACATATCTAAACAGCTGGACATGCTAAATGCAACATAAATTACCCCTCCCTGAATACTGTGAAGATGTTTGCTCAGTACTGGGATTTGTCAGGCACCCACTGTAAAACAGGCACCAATGTGTTGGATTATTGGTAATTTAAGAACATCAAATTTGCCAGATTGGGTCAGGCCAAAGGTCCATCAAGCCTATGATTGCCAACTGGCTCCAGATGGCCTGACAGGCTTGATCCAGTGCTGGGTTTACCCCGTTGCATGCAAGGACACGTAGTTCTGATTTCTCCATTGTACTCCATAAGAAAAGCAACGCTACAAGTCCCTGCATGCAATGTAGTAAACCCAGGACTGGATCAAGCCTGTCGGGCGCATCTGGAGCTAATTGGCAACCCTAATTCAGTATCCTGTTTCCAACAGGGGTCAATCCAGGTCAGAAGTACCCGGTGGATTTTCCTCAAGGAAGTTGTTCAAACCTTTTTTTTAAAACCAGCTACATTAACAGCTTTTACCACGTCCTCCAGCAACAAATTCCAAAGCTTAAGTACGTCACAACATTTGAAATTCTGCAGTGGGGCTGTCATGTAATTAGTGCTTGGACCACCCGATTAAAAAAAAGGTGAGTGCTGGGCCTGGAAAAGGCCACAGAGGAGTGCAGTGGGAACAAGCACGATGAATGAAAAAATGTTACGCCTGAGGCTTGTTGACCATGTAGAGATGTCTGGGCTACAGGCAGCACTTGGGCTGCATATGTATCTTAAAAACAGAGATGCCACTGCGGCAGGGGTAAGCTGTGGGATGGAGCCTGGGCCTTGGGTCTGAAGAAAGGCCGAGAGGCACTTGGGGTCATGGGAGGTTGGGGGTATCAAGCCCATGGCAGAGGGAGAAGCCTGATCTGTGAGCGGTGCTAGGCCACTTCAACATTATTTCAAAAAGCCAGTGGGCTAGGCTGAGGTGAACGCTGCAATTACGGCACAAGTAGGGTTGCCAACTGGCTCCAAATGTGCCCAACAGACTTGCTCCAGTCCTAGGTTTACTCCATTACATGCAGTTACTTGTAGTTTTCCTTTTTTATGGAGTGCCATGGAGAAATCAGAACTACATATCCCTGCATGCAGTGAGGTAAACCCAGGACTGGATTGAACCTGTCGGGCACATCTAGAGCCAGTTGGCAACCCTAGGCACAAGTAGTGCTGAGCAAAAAGGTGAAGGTGAATCGGAGTCACATTTAATCAAAGGGGAAACAGCTCTTACAATAAGAATAACAGTCTCTAAAATGGCAGTCCCTGATGGGAGGGGATAAAGAAAGGAGACAGTAGAGCAGAAAGTAAAGGAGCTAGGTAGCTCAAAGTTTAAAAGGGCTAGAGTCCTGCTTAAAAGAAAGAACTGATAGTTTGAACAAGTGAATGAGAAGTGACAGCCTGCTGGAAGTGAAAAACAGAGAGAGAGAGAGAGATCTGGGAGCTGACAGAAAGGTCATTGTGTAGCAGCAGATAAGCATGCAATAAATAAATCCAGGAGTCTTTTCAAGGATCCAAGCCAGTTTAATGTGCACATGGCTCAAGCAATAAGCAATTTCAAAATGGCTGAGCAATGGCTTCTAGTAAAACAACAACTTTTATAGCTTTCTTGTCCATTCTAAGCATAGGCAAACTTTTCATTGGTCCCAGTACCCCTCTCACCCATCTATTGGTCCCGGTACTGATATGGCTACCCAATCGGGACTCTGGTCTGGGCCCAGCACCTGGTTGCCCCCCTTCTAGTCCCAATTACAATGGTCAGTGTCTCCAACTTGTTACTTCTCTCCTCCAAGGTCGCTGAGCTTGTTAAAACATATGGGAAGCAGGGCACTGTAACCTTGCTTTTTGCAGAGTTAATTAATTCCATAGAAGCTGTGCTCTCTTATCAGTACCAATTAGAGCTGTTTTCTGTCTTTTATAAGTTTCGTTTCTGCTTAGCTATGTTCAGTTAAACTGAGTTAAGTTTCAATTCTATGGTGTCATCATTCAGGGGGGTTTTCATTCCTCTGGGCCTAACTACAGGCTTCAGTTACAGGTCAAGCTGCTCAGGCCTGTCTGCTTAGTTCAATTAGCATGGATCATAGGCCGTCGCCTACCACATTCCCCCCTTTGATTATTCTCACCCGCATGTTAATAAGGTGTGAGAATCAAATCACATAATACTAGGTAAAGGTATCACTCTGTGGTATAGGGTAGTAAGTTCACATAGCTAGCATCTTTGTAGCTGTCTTACGCTCTACAGTGTTATTAATAACTGAAGTTATCATTTGCAAGCAAAATGGCAAGAAACAAGGGAGCAACAGGCAGATAGTCAAAGTCCATAGTTTGGCAAGAGTGGGAAAAAGAACTAAAGGATTAGAAGGTTCGGTTGCATCTTTGTTGTGCTGTCGTAAAGCTTCTGATTTAGACAGACCAGCTGTCCATCCTTCGTAGTAGATTGTGGTCCAGTCCGAACAAAACACAAACTGTCAACAATGGGGTGGGCCAATACCCACTCACTAGTAGTATTATGTAAATCAGTCTGATTGTATAGGATAGAATAGTTCAGTTCTTGCGTCTCCCAGGGCCACTGATCTCCCATCTTAGTTCCTCCACAATAGAAACAGTCAGAAGTGTGGAGACTAGATGCTATTGCTCCAGTAAGTTCAAGAAACAAGTTCTGGTGGTGGTATGAGGAATTGCAACGGTGGCTTGCATAGCCTTGTAGAAAGTCAAGATCTAGAACAATTTTTGGATTGGAGAGTATACCAATGCAAGTATAGGAAGAATGATAAAACAAGGTCTGAGTGACCTTCGGTCCAGTTCATGTTGTACTTATACAGGCTGCCCAGGGAGATAAGGCAAAAGTCATTTCAAAGCACTCCAAGGCTGCTGCCAAAATAAAGCAATAATAATAATTCATAATGGGCATAGTCTCTGGAAAATTGGTGGAACTGTCGACTTCCACAACAGATAACAGATGTAGGGTTGATTGTAGATCCTCAAGCTTCTGCCGTACGTAGACCTACCAGCTTTTTGGCAGGAGTAGGGCTGTAGATTCCAAAGTATCACTGTCCTCTGGGATGTCTCAATTTCTTAAAATATCATAGCATAGTCTCTTAGGCTATTATTGCTTCCTTAGAGCAGTTCACTCTTTAGGAGATCAAAACAGTCTTTTCAGAGTATTTAAACACAGTCTCTTAGAAGATTCAATTTCTTAACACAACACAGTCTCTTTCTGATGATTGCAGGTTTTTTCAGATGCGAGGCTTACCTTCAGATAAACAAACAGTCTTGAAATAGTGCAGTTTCTGAGGGACCAATAAGTCTTAGGTCCGTGGTTGTTGTCGTAGGGTGAGGTGCAATGGAGTCTCAGGATGCTGTACAGTAGTCCAGTGATCAGGTTCAAGAGCAGCTGCTGGCTTCACTTGATTATGATGGGTCCAAGGTTCAAATTCTGCGACTTTTACTGCAGTTGGAGTTGTTGACAGGATGACGACATAGGGTCCCCTCCAATGCAGGGCTAACAGTATCTTTCTCCACTCTTTGATCCACACCGAGACTCCAGGCTTGAAAGGATGCAGGGGTGCAGGCAAATTGATGAGTAATCGATTTTGTACTCAGGTATGAAGACTTCTGCAAAACAGAACTTAAAACCAATAGTTCATGTCTAATAATTTCAGATCCTATCTGTCTCATATCTCCTTTTATTTCCTATACAATAGGCAGGGGTTGCCCATACAGAATCTCAAAAAGGGAGACTCCTATAGACTTAGCAGGGGCTAAGTATATCCTAAGAAGGGCTATGGGAAGAACCTGGGGCCACTTCAGGTAAACCTCTTGGCAAAGTTTAGACAACTGAGATTTCAGGGTTCTATTCATACATTCTACTTTTCCTAAATTCTGAGATCTATAGGCAGTATGTATCTATTAATATCGATATCTTGGGCTATACTTAATGGACTTGCTTCCTAAGGTTATCCATCCTCATTCTTTGTACAGGGGCCCATATGCATGCAAGGTTGTAAGGGTATACTTGAAATCTGGGTACACATTTAGACAGGGCTCTTTTCCTATTGTTAGTGCTCTAGTGAGGACTATCAGTTCAGCTTTCTGTGGTGAAGTTTCTGGGGCCAGGGCTGAGGACTCAACTACCAAATCAGGGGTCACTACTGCATATCTAGCACAACAATGTCCATTGATGATGAAGCTGCCTTCAGCCACAAAGAAAGTCTGTTCAGGGTTCTCCAGAGGGACATCAGTCAAATCCAGGTGGCTTGAGAATACAGTGTCCATAATTTCTAAACAGTCATGATCAGGGGATCAAGACCAACTGATAACAACATAGCAGGATTGAAAGCTTGACTGACCCTTCAGTTGTATCTGGGGTTTTCACACAACATACTCTAATATTTCAACATTCATAGATTTGTTAGCTAGTAATTTCCTTTGTAAAGGGATTTTTCTTTTAGTTTTTGCTTACTAGGAAGGCTGTAGCTGTAACAGCTTCTCAAATAAGGTCCAAGAGATTGAGTCAACACTCCCAGAACATTTCCTTGCGACTCATGAACATAGAGACTGTAAGGTTTTCTGGACATCTGGTAGACCCAGAATTGGTGACAACATCAGAGTGTTTTTTTCAAAGATCAAAAGACTGCATCCTGTTCAAGTCCCCATTCCTCTGGAGACATTTCCATTCCTTTGATAGCTTGATACAATGGTTTTTTTTTTCTCTAGCAGCGCAAAATTGGGGATCCATATACAACATACTCTGTGGCACCCAAGAAGGCTCTCACTTGCCTCCTGGTGATTGGAGTAGGAATACTGCATACAGCTGCTTTGCGTTCTGGTAAGGGTTCCAGGCGTCGAATTCCGCTGGACAACTGGAATCCTAGGTATTTAACTTGTTTGACATAATTATGCTTTGGCTCTTGAGACTTTGTATCCAGCCTCATTAAAAAGGTGCAAGAGTTCACTGGTGGCTGGTGGACATTCACTTTCTGAGTTGGTGGTTATGAGCAAGTTGTCCACATATTGAAGTAGAATTTTTTCTTTTTTTTTTCTTGAGTTTCTGGATAACTTGTCAAATCTTTTGCTGAGTGAGGCGAGTTCTTGAATTCTTGAGGTAATCTTGTCCAGATGAGTTGGCCCCGCCTCCTTGTAGTGGGGTCTTGGGCTAAGCGTATACAGAAAAAGGCATCTTTTTAAGTCCAGAATGATGAAATGTATAGCTTCAGCAGAGATCAGTTCCAAGAGAATATAAGGATTTTGGTACCACTGGTTGTATAGTTTCAGCTGCATCATTCATTCTTCTTAGATCCTGCACTGGGCGGTAATCACCTGTCCCAGGCTTCTTGACTGGCTTGAGGGTGACAATGGCAGGGGCTATGTTCTTCGCTAGGCCAGGTGGATTATCTTCTGCCCATCCTCCAGGTGGGGCTATGAGGTTGGTAAGTGTACAGCTTGTTGCTTTGGATGCAGGTGAATAGAACCGCCATTCTTCTTCTTGGGGACAGTTTGAGTTTCATTTTTTTCTTCCTTCAACAGAGGATATCTGTGCTTGAAGCTTTGCAAGCAGATCTCGGCTCCAAAAATGGAATAGGGCATTCAGGCATATACAGGAACTGGTACATTATTATTATTATTATTTTTTTCTAGTTCACACATGTGGTTCTGCAGAAAAGGCTTTGCGAGAAAAACACAGGGGCTACTGGCTTTAGTATTCTGCTCCTGTATCCCCCATAAAAGTCCATATATTGGTCCCCTATTTTTCAGACTGACTCCTGGGGACCCAGGGAAACTGGAGAGTCCGGTCTGGCCTAGTCTTCATCCATGCTGTAGCCCTCTTCGGCTGCCACTCACGCTATAGCTGCTTCACTCTCGTGCTGAAACACTGTGCTTGGTTTATTGTTTTATGACTTTGCAATCAAGTACTCCCTCGGGAGTCAAGATACGGGCATTCACTTCTCTAATGTCCTTCTTTTTCTATAATGGGCGTACTCACACCCAGTTTTTCACTTCCTCTGTTCCTTCGATTAGGATAATCTCCTCACATCATTCAACTAAAATATCATTCACTTTCTCTGTTACATTTATTTTCACAATTCACACACCCTCTGATTAACTTTCATTTAACCATTATGCCCGCAAATTCATCCAGTTCTTTGCAATTTCCGTTCATTAGTTCAATCAAGTCCTAAAACTTCTCAGTGTATAATGCAGTTTTTTTCAGTTCTAAACAAGTCTGGTCAGCTGACTTTCACTTCTAGTCCGGAGGGGGTGGACATTCCCCTGTTGCAGAGGTGGCTAGCAAACTACTTGGGAATCTGTAGGGAGAAGTCATCCCCCCTCCGCCCCCCCCCTTGTTCCAGGCTCTGCCCGGGATGATGGCAGAGCTCAGGGAAATAAACAGGCAGGATTTTGGGAAACTACGGGGCCATGAAGTAACTCTGGAATCTGCATGGACTCTGACCCCCCTTCCTCCCCCCATGGTGACGTAGTTAACAACAGACAGAAGGCGGTCTGTCAGGCTGCATTTTCCTGTGACTAGGCATAATAATCTCATTCTAAATAAATACAATTTAGATAAATTCCTTCAAATATAAAACTATTTTTTTGCAACATGTTATAAACAACAATCCCAACAGAGAGAACTATTACGTATGGCTGGAAGAAACTAGCTGCCAGCCGTAATCTGCACTTAAGGTGAATAACGTCTCTGCAAAAGATTACAGTTTAGGAAGGAGATATTCAAAAGACATTCCGGATACTTTTTTCAATAAAATACAGTACACCTTTCCCTTTTTTTTTTAAATACAGAAAAGCTAACTGATTTGTTCATTAGTAACCAGCACAGAGGGGAAGCATGCATTCAAATGACTTATACTCATTCATAAAAAGATAAACTTTGTTTTTAAAACTTTTGGTTAAACAGAGCTAGTGAAACCAGAGAAAAAACTAATTATAAATTCATCACGCTTCGATTAAATGAAGAGACTTTTCAAATCGGCAGTCCCTTTTCATTCCTAGGAGAAATTTCCTGCAGTCTCCAGCTGTCTCTCCAGAACCTTTTTTTTTTTTTTTTAAGGATATGTGGAAGCCACACCCCTCTGCTCGCGGGGAAACAATTGAACTGTGCTCATAAAAAGAGACTTCTCATTCACATGGACAGAGATGCCAGAAAAAAACAATTTAAATCAATGTTAAGTCGTGATCTAATTACTTTGTAGATCAAAGGAAAAACAAAAACAGTTCTTTATCATTTCCTATTTGAATCATAAAACACAGGGCAAAGCTAAGCCCACAAATATATTATACCTATCTGACCGGAATAACTAATCTTACCCTACACACTATAACTGAACTAAACCCGTCACCTCCTGGATAGTTCTGCAAAGTAACAGCAATATAACAGGCTCAATTGACTTAGAAATGCAGACAGAGCAGAGAATATAACTAAAAACTGTTTGCGGAGCTCTGATGATTAATACAACCTTCAAAACTAAAATTCTGACTAAATATTCTTATTGAATGGTACACAATACATGACCACAGCAGGAGGAACATTACTATCAGAACAAAGTGAATAAAAACAGGTAGAAACAGGTATAATTGTCCTGATTAGTCCAGCAGCAGATCGTTGAAAAACATGCCTGCATAGGGTTAAACAGCACCAAACATTCTCCTGCACAGACACGCCCCCTGTCAGCTTTTTCACTGTGCTAAAACCAACTGGGTGAGACCAGCTTTTTGATTTCTAAAAATGACCGTAGGTGTTTTGGGTCTTCATTCTGCTCTATTAATACAATTTCTTAACCAGTGAACTGTCACAAAGTACTCAACATAATAATCTCACATTTATAACAGAAGGGAAACTCGTGGTTTCAACAGATAACAAAAATCAAATACACAGGACGGACAATACACCAAACGCTTCATCCGTTTCGCGACCTAGACGCAGTCACCCGACTAGGAACTGCGCTAGTCCAGAGTCCACTCTCGCTTGGTCCGTGCTGCCAGACCTCTCATTCACACTTCATTCACAATTCCCAATATCTCGAGATTACAAATTCCAAGTTCCTGTCTGTTCTGACTAGACTAAATCATGATTTTTTTTTTTAAACAGCTGTACCTCGCGAATACTCATGCAAGGATTTTCAAACAAAGACTTAAGTCTTACCAAACAAGAAGGACGATGGCTTCACCTCGCGCATACTCATGCAAGGTTAATAGGACCGTCCTTGAGAGGGGATCAGTGCTCTCATTACCAAATTCCAAGTTCCAAGTTCTCGAGATTACAAGTTACAAGTTTCAAACTGCAGTTCTAACTCATCTGTCTAGACAGGTTTTCAAAACTATACTTACCAGATCTGGTTCCCAAGCTTCTGAGTTGGATCCTGGACTCCCCCGGGTCGGAAGTGTTAGCCAGCTGGACTCAGTGCCTGCCGAGGCCAGGCAGAACTCCCTCCGATACAAGAGGATCGGTGGGCCCAGGGAGATTCCCCTGCGTCGGATTGGCATGGTTCCAACTGGACCAAACCTCAAGGCGAATTACGTGGATTTATTCACTTGAACACTATCCACCACTCGCACTTCCCGGCCAACGCACCAAGAATGTAGCAGCAGATAAGCATGCAATAAATAAATCCAGGAGTCTTTTCAAGGATCCAAGCCAGTTTAATGTGCACATGGCTCAAGCAATAAGCAATTTCAAAATGGCTGAGCAATGGCTTCTAGTAAAACAACAACTTTTATAGCTTTCTTGTCCATTCTAAGCATAGGCAAACTTTTCATTGGTCCCAGTACCCCTCTCACCCATCTATTGGTCCCGGTACTGATATGGCTACCCAATCGGGACTCTGGTCTGGGCCCAGCACCTGGTTGCCCCCCTTCTAGTCCCAATTACAATGGTCAGTGTCTCCAACTTGTTACTTCTCTCCTCCAAGGTCGCTGAGCTTGTTAAAACATATGGGAAGCAGGGCACTGTAACCTTGCTTTTTGCAGAGTTAATTAATTCCATAGAAGCTGTGCTCTCTTATCAGTACCAATTAGAGCTGTTTTCTGTCTTTTATAAGTTTCGTTTCTGCTTAGCTATGTTCAGTTAAACTGAGTTAAGTTTCAATTCTATGGTGTCATCATTCAGGGGGGTTTTCATTCCTCTGGGCCTAACTACAGGCTTCAGTTACAGGTCAAGCTGCTCAGGCCTGTCTGCTTAGTTCAATTAGCATGGATCATAGGCCGTCGCCTACCACATTTGGAAATACTTGGAACCCTAGGATGTGCTGGGGAAACTTTTTTTTTTAATGAGTGAGTGTGGGTGACTTTGAGTGTGTTGGAAAATATATCTTAATGGGGTAAATTTTAATTAAAATAGTCGTTTATGTATATAAAAATTCAAAGTTCCTTATAATTCTAAACTGTGTAGCTTGGAATTTAAGAGGAGCTCAAGCTAAAAGTAAAACTGAAAGCTCAACGCCTATTGGAGGAACCATAGCAACGCCATGGTAACGTCCTGTTGGGAGGGGTCAAGTGAGGAAATATTCATGGTAACTTAGTTGTTTACTCTGGGAGACCACCAGGGAACATTGAAGGAGACAGACCTGTTTGCAAAGTGCTGTGAGACTGAGGCCTGAACTTGAGTGTAAATTATGGGTTGAGTAAAGCGTGAAAATAATTAACAGTTGTAGCTGAAGCAGCTTGCGTGTTTTCCCTGCTCTGTGCTTGTGAAGGCCTAGTGATATTCCTAAAGTATGCCTTCAGGCCAGCTGGTATCTAAAAGTGACTTTTGAGTCTGTGAAAGTCCAGTTGCGGAAAGCTGTGATGGATTCAGCCTGTAACTTGCAGACCTTAAGACCAGGAAGGGTTTTCTAGTGAAAAGAGAGGCCTGATCCGATTGGAAGACTGATAGTACTACACTGTCTATCTAAACTGACTGATGTTTTAAAAAATGGCTGCATGACCATTCTTGTAAAGCTGAGTAATACCTTTTGAGTGTGGAGGGAGTGAAAAAGGCATAAATGTTATGCCAAGGAACATTTGGTCTCCTGTGTAGTCAGGGCTTATTAAGTATCTCTGAATTTAAAGCTAGTTAGGGATAGTGGAGAGCCTAGATAAACCTGTTTCTCAGGTTCAATAATGATGTGTGCTGGCAACCCAGCTACTCCTGAGTTTTCTTGGCAGGGTGACCAGATATAGTTTGCTAGGCCTTTTTTCCCAAGTCAATGGGGGGTTAAGTGACTTGCCCAAAGTCACATGGAGTGCTAGTGGGAATCAAACCATGGTCTCTTGGTTACCAAGCCAATGCTCTAACCACTAGGCTACTAATACGATTAATTCCTTAAGTGAACAAGAGACCGATTTTGCCATCTGATTTTAATAAAGTTAAAAAGCAGGTATACCTCTAGGAAAGTGGAAATAAAGAAAAGTCTGCAGAGGACGCTGCATCACTGGGAGGAACCTGAGAGGTCAAAGAAAGAGGGAAACAGACTAATATGTGTGCATGCATCAGTACATAGAAAAGGTTGGAATCATTTTTTAGAACTGGAATTTTATTTTGAGCCTTTTTCCACAAATAACTTGTTAGATGAAGGTTTATTTTTTTAAATCATTTTCTTTTATACTACAGTAAAAACACAGAACACATCTTACCTGGGAATTCTGGAAGCGGTTTGGGGTCTGCATTCTGTACTCTTGGAAGACAATAGTAGAAACAAGGTATAAATACTTCTAAGCAAACAATAAAACTATTAAGTAACTAGGAGGTGAGAAAATAAGAAACAAAATAACATTTATCTGCTACAGAAGTTTGTTCTTGCTGTAGATGAAATTCAGATGTAATTGTTTTCTGGTGAAGCAATTGTAGGGTTTAAGAGCACATGTCACTTTAGTCTCTCTAAAGAGAAAACAAAATGATAGATTTAAAATAAGCTTCTTCCAAACAACAAATTTTAACTATGTCTTTACCTAAGTTTGGGTTAAGAGGCATAATTTGTACTATTCTTTATTTTTAAATTAAATCAAGGATGTCACAAGTTTATTCATTTGTTTATCACCTCTGCCTACAAGAGAACT
This sequence comes from Ichthyophis bannanicus, assembly GCA_033557465.1. Lineage (NCBI taxonomy): Eukaryota > Metazoa > Chordata > Amphibia > Gymnophiona > Ichthyophiidae > Ichthyophis > Ichthyophis bannanicus. The sequence continues at coordinate 1,851,612,160 of CM066032.1, read as the reverse complement.
TGACATTGTTGTAAACTTTGCACAATACAGAGAAAACAGTGTTTTCCTGATCGTCCCTCCAGTCTAGTCCCGGAATCTCTAGGTTGACAACCTCCTCCAGCAGCTTTGGAGACTGAGAAACTTCACACCTGTTATGTCACTGGTATATAAGTACTGGAACCGCCTCCTCACACCAGTTATCAGTCTCCAAAGCAGCTGGAGGGGTTGTGAGCCCGGGGGTTTCAGGGCTCACTAGAGGAACAATTAAGCAGTGTTGTACTTTAGATAGGAATTTAAATCTGGTTGTTTAAAAAAAAAAAGAATAATAAGAGAAGGAAAAAGAAGAGAGCTGTTTTAAAGGCTCTCCCTGGGCATGGAGGGGGGGCTGTGTTAACCTCCGTTGCCCTGAGGTCCTCGTTCCCCGGTAATTCTTAGTTTCCCCTCTGCGGGGGGCCAGTTGGGAACCGGCTGGTGAGCGGCATTCAGCTGAGGAGGAGGACCGGCGGCTGATTACCGGGTCAATTGAGCAGGACTCAGGAATCAGTGAAGGGCTGAGCTCAGCGCGTGCAGAAGGCTTGCCTGCTAGCACTTAGAGCCGCCCGACCCAGTGGAACCTGCCTCGGTGAACTTTAAGCACCGGAGAGTGAGCGGTGTTCAGGCGGCTGCTTAGACGAGAGGAAGCACTTCTGAGCAGTGCAGGCGGTTCGCCAGGGCACAAAAGGTAAGAAGCTGTTTTAGGCGGGAACCAGAAGCTGTTTCAGAGGCAGCAGGCCGAACCGTGTGGGTAGCCGCACGGGAAACGCCGTTGGCGAACCCGGGGCTTCCGGGGCTCATATTTCCTTCAGGAAGCTTCGTTTTGAACGGGATTCTTCATTTTTTTGCTGTGAGGCCCATGTCTGAAGGGTCCAGTAGTGGGGGGGGGGGGGGGAAGGGGTTTATTTTATTTCTTCCATTGCTGGGGTCGTGCAGTGGCAGCAGCACATCATGCCAGCCAAACAACTTTGCCTCATGTGTGGGACCCGGAGGAGTTCCCTGAAGCACGAAGGTATATGCAAGGGTTGCAGCCACAAATCTGAGGCTAGGGACCTAGCGTCAGAGACAGGGACAGCAGAACAGGAGAGTTTGAGGGAGGTAGAACCCATAGCCATTCCGCTGTCAGCCCCGGAGGGCCCAGTACCTCTTCAGTGAGGGATCTCCCGGATTCGCAGCCCCCTAGCACAGACAGTTTGGCAGCAATTTTCTCCTCAGATTTTATGGTTCTCCTTCAAAAGGCATCGGGAAGTCCGCAGGGGGCTCCAATAGCAGGTTCTTCCGGGACGGGACTCAGGGAAAAGAGGCCCAGGTCTCCGTTGATGGCTGATGTTTCTGGCATCAGCGTAAAGAGAGCCAGGGGAGATAGGGATCAGTTGGAACTTTCGGAGGACATATATTCCGAGGTAGCGGATATGGTACAGGGTCTGGAGGAAGACCTAGAGGAAGGTGAGATTATGGAGCAGGAAGATCAGGCAAGGGTAGTGCGGGTGTTCTGTAGGGAGGAATTACCGGCACTCATTGCTGAGTCCCTCAAGATGCTTAATTTGCCGGTCGGGGGACCTGCGGAGGATTCTACCCTGGAGGATCCTTTGCTGCAGGCCTTTAGAAAGACACAGAAGGCATTCCCAGTGCATAGAGTGTTTAAAGAGATGATTGAGGAAGAATGGGATATGCCAGAAGCCGCGGTTAAAGGGTCTATAGTTATGGCAAGGCTCTACCCTCTGGTGGAACAGGATCGGGAGTTGTTTAAAGCTCCGAGAGTGGATGCCGCTGTAGCGGCGGTAACCAAGAAGACTACCATTCCAGTGGAGGGAGCGACGGCGCTCAAGGATGCGCAGGATCGTAAATTAGAGACCTTGTTAAAACAGGTGTTTGAAGCAAATGCACTATCATTACAGGCGGCTATTTGTGGGGCCTGAGTAACCATAGCCTGTTTACGGTGGGCGCAGCGGATTCAGGGGGAGCGCTCTGAAGAAGAGTCCGGGGATGCGGCCAGGTTGGAATCCGGCGCGGCGTATTTGGCGGATATTCATTATGATCTTATCCGGGGGTTGGCAAAGAGTATGGCTTCGGTAGTTGTGGGTAGGAGATGCCTTTGGCTGCGAAATTGGGCAGCAGATGGTTCTTCCAAGGCAAGGTTAATTAAGCTTCCTTTTCATGGCAAGTTACTGTTTGGAGAGGATTTGGAGAAGTTGGTAAAGGATTTGGGAGAATCCAAGGGCGGTAGGTTGCCAGAGGACAAGCAAAGACAAGGCCTTCCCGGGGCTAAGGGGCAGCAAAGGGAGTTTCGTCGATTTCGCTCTACCAGATTTGGACAGGGACAGAGAGGATGTTTCCCTGGTCAATCCCAAAGTTTTTGAGGATTTTGAGGGCCGAGCAGAGGTTTTGCGGCTGCCTCCTCCTCCTCCGCTTTCAGAAAATCGCAATGAAGTCCATGGGGCTCAGGTGGGGTTGATTCCCGTGGGAGCTCGGCTACGGGAGTTCTACCCTGCCTGGGCCCACCTCACTTCCGATCGGTGCATGTTAGAGGTGATTCGAGAAGGGTACGCGTTGGAGTTACAGCGTCCGGTGGCCGATTCGTTCGTTCGGTCGCCGTGCAAGGCCAGAGCAAAGTGCAGCGCGGTGCGGGACACGGTACAAAGGCTTTTATTTCTCAGGGCAATTGTGCCGGTTCCTGCAGACCAGTTAGGTTGCGGTCAATACTCCATTTATTTTGTAGTGCCAAAGAAGGACGGCACGTGGCGACCCATCCTAGATCTGAAGAGAGTAAATCGCTGTCTCCGTGTTTCTCATTTTCGGATGGAGACTCTCAGGTCAGTTATTGTGGCGGTAAGAAAGGTCCAAAGATGTCAGAAATTCCCCCTATCGGAAGCGTATCTTCACATTCCGATACGGCAGGAACATCAAAGATTCCTCCGCTTTGCGGTGCCAATGGGGCATTTTCAGTTTCAGGCCCTTCCGTTTGGTCTAGCGACTGCACCATGCACTTTCACCAAGGTGGTGGCGGCGGCAGCAGCATTGCAGAAGGAAGGCGTGTTAGTGCACCCGTATCTGGACGATTGGTTAATCTGGGCAAAATCTCGAGGAGAAAGTATTGCAGCTACCTCCAGGGTGGTAGCGCTTCTGTAGAGTCTCGGTTGGGTGGTCAACATGGCAAAGAGCAAGTTGGAACCATCTCAAGAACTGGAATATCTGGGAGCTCGTGTCAACACGAGGAGCGGTCAAGTATTTTTACCCAAGCAGAGGGGGCTAGGGCTCCAGCTCTTGATTCGTCAGTTTCTCAGCATGCAGTGTCCCACCGCTTGGGACTATCTCTGGGTGTTAGGCACCATGGCAGCCACCCTGGAGTTGGTGCCATGGGTGAGAGCCCACATGAGACCCTTGCAGAGGGTGCTGTTAAGGAGATGGTCGCATCAAAGGGACTCCTTGTCCCAGAAGTTGGTCTGCCCGCCGAAGATTCGTCAAGTTCTCCGGTGGTGGTTGGCTCCGGGAAGTCTAGAAAAGGGGATGTCGTTGGAAACTCCGGCATGGATTTCCCTGACAACGGATACCAGTCTACAGGGCTGGGGAGCTCATTGTCAAGGTCGCCTGGTGCAGGGTCAGTGGTCCACCCAGGAAAGGACTTGGTCAATGCACAGATTGGAGTTGAGAGCGGTAGCATTGGCTCTGCGGGAGTTTCATCCATTTCTTCGAGAAACAGCCATTCGCATGTTCTCAGACAACGCAACGGCGGTGGCGTACATAAATCAGCAGGGAGGCACCACCAGTGTAGCGTTGGAAGCCGAAGCAGAGGCCCTGTTCGCCTGGGTCAAGAAAAATCTAGTGGCTTTGTCGGCGGCCCACGTCGCAGGGGTGGACACTGTGGAGGCCAACTTCTTGAGTCGGGTGAAGGTGGACCCAGGAGAGTGGGTTTTGCATCCAGAGGTGTTCGAGATGTTCGTCCATCTCTGGGGGCACCCAGTGATGGATCTCATGACGACCTTCCAGTCGGCGAAAGCCAGTCGTTTTTTCAGCAGAAGAAAGGAAAGGATGGCGGAAGGTCTGGACGCCCTTATTCAGGCTTGGCCAGAGGGGCAATTCCTGTATGTGTTCCCTCCGTGGGTGTTGATTGGTCGGGTGTTGCAGCGGATAGAGCATCACAAAGGGCGAATGATCCTAATTGCTCTGGATTGGCCAAGAAGACCGTGGTACGCGGACTTGGTGAGACTGTTAGTGGCGGAGCCCTGGCTACTTCCATGTCGCAAGGACCTTCTAACTCGGGGACCCCTTTGCATGCCCCAGGTGGATCGATTCTCGCTTACGGCCTGACTATTAAGCGGGCTAGGTTGGCAGCGAGGGGCTATTCTGGGGCGGTGATTTCCACCTTGTTGAAGGCGAGGTGCAGGTCTACGTCAATGGCGTATTTTCGAAGCCTGGTGTGGGGAAAGGGAGGTTGTCCCCTTGAAGGCTTCGGTTCCACAGGTGTTGGCGTTCTTACAGGATGGTTTTCAAAAAGGTTTAGCGGCGCCCTCGTTAAGAGTTCAGTTGGCAGCCTTGTCCTGTTATGGGGTAAGGTGCAGTGCTGCTCACTAGGAAGTCATGCGGATGTGAAGCGTTTTTTGAGAGCGGTGGCTTTGTTACGCCCGCCGCGTAAATGGATAATCCCGGCCTGGGATCTGTCGTTGGTCTTGGAGGCGTTGGGTAGGGCGCCCTTTGAGCCCTTAGTGAACACTTCCTTGAAAGATCTTACTCTTAAGGTGGTGTTCTTAGTGGCAATTGCTTCGGCGCAGAGAGTTTCGGAGTTGCAAGCCTTGTCTTGTAGGAAGCCCTTTCTGTCCTTCTCAGACTCTAAGGTGGTTTTAAGGACAGTGCCATCTTTCTTGCCTAAGGTAGTATCTGCTTTTCATGGTGAATCAAGTGGTGTCTCTGCCGGTATTCTCGATGAAACGAAAGGGGAGGGTCGCGGTAGAGCTCCATCGTTTAGATATTCGGCAAGCATTGAAGACATATGTGGCTAGGACAGCTAGTTTCTGTAAATCGGATAGACTATTTGTTCTGTTTGCAGGTGCAAGGCAAGGACAGGCCGCCTCTAAAGGGTCGATTGCACGGTGGTTGAGAGAGGCGATTGCCTCAGCGTATATTCTGCGTGGCCAAGTGGTCCCAGAGGGGCTGAAAGCGCATTCCACTAGGGCACAGGTGGCGTCATGGGTGGAGTATGGTTTGGTGCCACCGGAAGAAATCTGTAAGGCGGCAACATGGTCGTCATTGCATTCCTTTGTAAAGCATTACCATCTGGATGTGCAAGCGGAAAGGGACATCTGTTTTGGATCGGCTATGCTTCAGGCTGGTCTAGCAGGGCCCTCCCGTTAGGTATTCACTTCTCTGTTACATCCCCAGAGATTCCAGGACTAGACTGGAGGGACAATCAGGAAGGTTAAATTAGACTTGTTTTGCTAATTGTAGTTCCTGGAGGAACTCCGGTCTAGTCCCGTGTCACGCTCTATGGTTTTGAGGGGTTTTGGCCTGAAGCAAGTCCTGATTTACAGGTAAGCAATTCCCATAGGGGTTTTGATTTTGGGCCATGGTAGGGCAGGGGGCATTCTGGGGGTGAGTCTACTGGGGGTAGCTTTCGGTTTTTGAGCTAGTTGAGGGTATGGGGACCTCAAGGCATGGACAGTTTGTGATAAGGAAGCTTATCATAGCTCAGGAAGGAGCTATAGAAAAGGTGAAGTGACTCTGAACAAGCAACCTGTCAGTTCTGGTAGAAATAAGAAAACAGAATTTTCCCATAAAAGACTACCAGTCCCAGAATGCACCAGGTTTCCAACAGCCATTAGAGGAGCTGAAGTGAGGAAACGTGTGTTCAATCAGGAGGGCTATGAGGTAATCCCTAAGCACTCATCTCAAAGGGCAGGGCCTGATTCAGCACAGCTGCGCTGTGTTAGGGAGGATCACTCATCTAAGCAGAATAAGAGTAGAGTTTATTCTACAGATGACCATCTTCATGATCACCTTGGATATCTTGAGAATCAGCTTGAGTTTGATCATCAGTTTCATCTGAAGGATCATCAGAAGCAGAAGCCAAACCGGACGGACAGAGAGGGAAAGAGACCCTTTGGAAGAAGGAAGAGAAAAGTCTTTGAGAGGTCTAGAAGAGTCCAAAGCAGTACGTATACTGGGAGGTATTCCCAGGGCCAGCATACACCATTGGACTGGGGAAAGCCAGAGGAATGGTGCTGCAGAGCTAGGAATCACCAGAGGCTACCTGTGAGGGAGACGGCTGCACGTGGAAGGGACCCTAAGACCTGTGCCAGAAGGTATGTGAAGAGAGATCCAGTGTCCAGGGATCTGGATTGGAAGGCTGGACATAAGAACTGGACTACATACTGGCCAGGCTATATAGAGAGGAACTCTAGCAGCAATGGAAGCTCAGGTATGAACACTGATCTATGCCCTAGCTATAACCTTGAAAGACAGCAGGGAAACAAGTATTCTCCTGAAAATGCTCCATTGAGAGATTCATCTGTGCCAATCCATGATATTGAACCCATGCTTGTTGAACAAGGGGGAATAATAGCAGATGAGGATCCTGTTTATATGGACTGCTCTCTATCTAAGCTCCGTTGGTAACTTTCTGTTATAAAGTACAGCAACCATCACAAAGAAATACAAATTTGTTCTTTAATCTACTCAGAAAAGCTCCTGAAGCAGGATTTGACCCACACAGTGGAAGGCAAGCCAGCTAAGGGGTTTCAGCTGGTAACTGCTAGCAATTAAGCCTTACCTAATTGCTTGTGAGCTAGGAGAGAATCACTTCTGTATCTATGTGGGAAGTAATCAGAAGTTAACCTGAAAAGAACAGTTTGTTTCTTGCTTTGTGGCTTTTCATTTGTTTTCCTGATTTTGACTTTGTTTTTCCAAGTTAACACTGAAAGCAAGTAACCTAATTTATGTGCTACCAAGCATATCTGTGTTGGGAGAAATAACCCCATAAATAAATATCTTATTGGCTTTACCCAAGAGCACAACTAAATTATTGTCAGCAGCTGTGTCTGGTGTGAATGAACTACATTGCCCACAATACCTTGCAAATCATATAGAAATATGCACTTGCCAAGAGTGTGAAGATTCTCACCCAGGCAGCCGTCTGACAAGTTGCAACATTACTGTAATTAGTTGGGCCTAAGGGCAGGTAAGGTTTACCGCTTAGGTACTTTTGTTACTGCAATTCACTTCTTACTGGTTGCTCCGGTGAGTCTGCTTTGTCAATAGGTTAACTGGTGTGAGGAGGCGGTTCCAGTACTTATATACCAGTGACATCACAGGTGTGACGTTTCTCAGTCTCCAAAGCTGCTGGAGGAGGTTGTCAACCCAGAGATTCCAGGACTAGACTGGAGTTCCTCCAGGAACTACAATTAGCAGGTAAGTCTAATTTAACCTTTAAATGTGTGGGGCTCCTGTTGCAGAGAAAGTGTTGAACATCCCCATTGTGAAACTGATGGGGAAACTGAGAGGTCACCCGGTTATACTAGGAAAAGTAAGGACCAGAGTGGAGAGAGGTACTGGGCTGGTCCATGGTAAAGAGAAGAACCACAAGTCACTGAGGTAATAAGTGCCCCTGTTTCATGCATCTGGTGTGCCTGGGTCAGCAAACTCCCTCCCAGTCCTCCTCTTTATCGCACATGCCTATCCTTGGCCATCAGTAGGAGGGAGTTTAATCACATCATCTCCTGCTGCTGTTGGTCAATCTTGCCAGTTCAGGGTAGTAGGAGATGATATGATTAAATGCAACTTCTGCTGCAGTCCTGAGAGAAGTGTGCATAGCATGGAGGAATGACAGGAAAGCAGATAACCATGAGGCCATGCTCAGCCTCATTGTCAAGAGGGAAGGAGAGAATGGAAAGGAAGAAAAGGTTAATATCTTGGAAAAAAAACTAGGAAGGACAAGTAGAGAAGGGGGTACGGAGGAAGGAAATAGCATTGTGAGGGTGAAAAGGGGGGCATAGTGCTTGGATGGGGGTGAGAAGGAGGGAGGAAAGGAGAGGAAAGAAGGGGGAAACTTTATGTGAGGGCTTAGAGAGGTTTTCTGTGAACTCGGTAGTTAGTGCTAAGTACATTGAAGGAAAAGCAGGAGTTTTTGGCCTACAGCATTGAGAGCAGAGCCTTTCATTGTGGGACCATGAGTCATCCATTGGACCAAGACATCAGTTGTGTAGCCACGGTCAACTCTTCAAGACACTCATTGGTGAGATCTAAGCTTGCCCTAATATATATCTGGCAAGAACACTATCTATAATAGAACTCAATTAATACTTGGGAGGTAAGCATTTTACTGGAATGTTCCAGGTCCCAAGAGAGGCACACTAAGGGAGGCTTCGCAATGGCCCACAGTTCCCTTACATTTAATTCTTTCCACCCTTGAGAAAGATAGAAAGGGGAAAAAGAGAAAAGAACATTTGTGTTTGGCTCAGTTTTGGTAATACTACCCAACAGAGGGTTAGTGGGATCAATAGAACGTTGGTTGAACTTACTGACTACTATTATCCATATTTACCTGATTTTATGTGTGTTTTGATCAACTTAGTTCTGACTTCCCATTTGCTATTTATTCTCCTAACCCCCTGGAGAGAAAAGACAAATTTGGTTAAATACCTCGCTTCTGTCTGGTATTTCTTATTGCCCTTCCCCCTTGCAATAACATTGACTATTCCAATGTCAGCCTCTTGCCCCTACCTTCTGGGGAACCCTTTCATGATTATCAGTTTCATGTTGTTGCAGAAGGCGTTGGTGTCCAGCAGTGAAGTTCAGCTACTGTTTGGTACAAGAGCTGCATTAGGATGTAAGGTCCTGATATTAAAAAGCCCTTATCTGGATAATGGTGTTGAATATCTCAGAAGATAGCCTGGGCACTATGCAGATTCTTATTTAGTGCCATCAAGTCAGTGCTGACTCCTGGAGACCCAGTGGACTCTGGGTTTTCTTGGCAATGCATCACCAGAAATAGATTGGGAGGCCTTTTCTTCCAAAGCAATGGAGGGTGAAGTGACTTGCTTAGGGGCCCAAGGAGTGCCAGTGGGAATTGAACCCTTGATTGGGTGGGTATTAGGCAATTGCTGTAACCACAAGGCTATTCCTCCGCTATGTGGCTATAGTCATCTCCTTTTGCATGGTGCTCATCTTGTATTCATCTGATCTCTATCAGAAGCTCTAGCAAAACCAATGTAAGCACAAATATCCATAACGTGGAGACTAGACACAAAATGGGGAAAGTCTTTTACAAGGTTATTTTATAAAGCGGCACCTAGTTTACGAAGGCAGGTAAGTGCCTACATAGGCACTTATGTGTCTTTTATAAAATACTAGCAAAGTGGCAGAAATAATACCTTGAATGGTCCCAGAGGGCTTACTATCTGAGGCATCGGGGGGGGGGGGGGTTAAGTGATTTACCCAAGATCACAAGGAGCAGCTGTGGGAGTCGAACCCTGGCTTCTCATCCCATTGCTCTAACCATTAGGCTACTCTCCATGTCTCAGTTCAGTGCTTTAACTACTGACTGACTCCACTTCTACATTAGCAGACACCAAATTCATTATAGTTCAAGTTAAGTTAATTGTCTTAAAAATGAGCCAGATAATTAAATTATGTTTTTTAAGCTTACAACATTTTTGGCATCTATAGACCTCTAGGTTACATTTTTCTATAGATCCATAGGAGCAAAACCAGTCTTGGAACAGCTTGTGGGGACTGACCCAGGAGTTAGGTGGCAACTCCGCTTCTGAACTGGTATCTCGGGATATGCCTTTGTATTATTTGCTTCCATAGGATTAGGCTCTGTTCCTTCTGAGGTCATGCTTTCTCCTCCTAACCTATGTCTCTACTGCCCAATGTTTCTGTTCCTTTCCCCCAAATTAAGTCTCAGTCAGTGTTAGATGTTCTGGGGCACAGGTGAGAAATTTGGCAAGGGAGTCTCCAAATCCACTGTTAGCGTGCCCCTGTCAGGCAGGTTTGGGGTCCTGTTTGGCATGGGAACCTAGGACAATGACTTTAGTTGCTCCCCCTTAACGATGATCACACCAAGGATCCTAAGGAGCTCCATGTGGCTCAGTCACGCTGAGTTCTTTAGGGTCCTTGAAGTCACTCGTTCGATGGGAAAAAAACTGGAACAAATGCATTAACAAATTCCAATAACAGTATCAACAAACCTGAGTTAGAGTGCATGGAAAATAATACGTCTGTGTTCTCAGATAATTGATCAGATCTATGCATCCTGTACTTTCCCTTCTGATGGGTGAAATCAAGCAAAAAATAGAGAAGAGACATTATGCAGAAATGAGAGGTTTCATTTGGGTTAGCTTCATCTAGTGAAAGGAATATTCAAACGCTATGAGTAATACCTGCTACCTATATTTAGCAAAGTGAGCAGCACAAAGAAAATGGGATGGTCAGGGTAAACAGATCATTGCTCTCCTACAAATGTGCTCTCTTTGTACTCGATTCTTGGCATGATTCATCCTCCCATGAGACTCCACGAGGGAATATTGTGCATTTTCCATTGTGGCATTGTTTGTGATCTTCCACCCTAATACAGATCAGCCCAGCAAGCACATAGGGCTTTGTGGCTCTTGCTAGCCCTGCTGTTCACAGAGGCTCGGTGGAATAGCCAGGGAATAGTTTACAGAACTTCAGACAGAATGACTCCAGAATATGATTTAGAAAAGATATGGATCCCTGATCCTCGTCTGTATTTTTGTAAACGCCGGGCGCAGTCATGTTTTGTTTATATATGTATCCTGCAGGACTTGTTTAGGTTTTTAATGTACTAATCATTATATCATCTTGTTTTAATAGTTTTCAGAAAGTCTGTGTATTACGAAGCTTGTAAGGACAGCTATGCAGGAATCCCAAGTTTCCAGTGGTGGCCAGTGGAACTGGATAGAATCTCGCCTGATCCTTTCCTTACTTTTCTTGTACTTGCAGCACTCCCCTAAATGTTCCTCTCTGGCTCAGTGCCAGTAGAGGCTCCATCCTTCTTCCTTTTTTCTGGGGCTCAGGCCAGCGGCTGCAGGAACTTAATGCCTCCCAGCCGGAAAAAGTCTTGGCCAGTTCCATCTTTGCATTTCCTGATCTGCTGACTTATCTCTCTCCCTCCTGCACTGCAGCTTAACTCCACCTTCACAATAAGTGCTTGAGTGGAGCGTGCTGATATATTGGACAAAAGATCCCTATCCTGGCAGGACACCCCCTTGCCAGTTGCACATAGAACACTGAGCTAGTTGCACCTGAGGGTCTTGCTGTAGCCAGACTGATTTTAGACAAAGGGCTATAAGACATAAGAAGTGTCATGCTGGGTCAGACCAATGGTCCATCAAACCCAGACTCCTGTCTCTGACAATGGACAATCTGGGTTGCTTGGAAGTCCAGTAGATCCATTCCACGTTGCTCAAACCAGTAGTAAGAGATGGGGATCTCCAAGTCTATCTAGCAAGTAATTGTTAAAGGACCTCTGTTCTCTACAGCACCCTCCATAGCAGATGTACACAGAGGATCAGGGAGTGCTCCTCAGTACAGGGATAGAGAATCCTTAGCAGGGCTGGTGCAGGGATATTGGGTGCCCTAAGCAAACCTTCAGCCTCCTCTGCTTCTCCCCCCCCCCTAGATCTTTGCAAATTAAACTCAATCATAATCATCCCAACAGCATCTCTCCCACAATAATCTTGTTAAAATGCATAACTGGAAAGCAATGAGCACAAATGCTCGAAGCTTATTTATTTATTTATAAGGACTTATATCCCACCTTCTCCTTTAATCAAGGCGGTGTACATAACACAAATGTCAATATAATTTGATTGGTTGCTATCATGCAGTGTTATACAGTGTATGTGTGTGTGTGTAAGCTGGCATTGATTCGTTGTGGGCTATTTACAGTATGAGCTACATTACATTGTTATGTACATGAGTGATAAGGGTGGGGGGCCGGTATTAGTCCAGGGGCTGTCGGGCACTATTATGTGCTATCACCGTAATGCTCAATGAAGCTTAATCAACAAAGTTCCTGACCTGGAAGCCCTAATGATGGAAATGGACTTGGACATTGTGGCCATTACAGAAACATGGTTTAAAGAGTCACATGAATGGAATATAGCTATAGCTGGCTATAATCTATTCAGAATAGATAGAGAAGGTAGAAAAGGAGGAGTAGTAGCCCTATATGTCAAAAGCAATATTAAAGCTCCCCTTCTGCTTCGACTTCACTGGCTTCCCATACCCTTCCGTATCCAATTCAAACTTCTCACACTCGTTCATAAGGTCCTTCATATCACCACCCCGCAATACCTTGCTGATCTCATCCACTTTCATACTCCTCGGCACACCCCTCGGTCCTTCCACCTCAATCGCCTTGCACTACCCCCTCCGTCACAGGCCCACCTTCATTCCACCCGCTCCTCAGCCTTCTTTGTAGGTCCCGCCCTCTGGAACTCCCTCCCCACTACCCTCCATCTTGAACCACATCACCCCATCTTCAAACGCGCTCTAAAGACCCACCTATTTACCATCGCCTTTGACCTTCCCCCTTCCCAGCCTTAGTCTCTCCCCTGGGTCTACTACTCTTTCCCTGTCCTCTTTTCTCTGTCCTATTATTGAGTTGTAACTTCTTTTCCTTTCTGGCCCCGAGCCTTGCTGTATTGTTTTTTTTTCATTGTAAACCGCTCTGTTTACCCTGAAGGGCGGTTAAGTAAATAATAAACATAAACATAAATGCAGGGGATGTGGGGAAAAGAAGAAGCATTATGGATTGTATTGGAGCACTTTCATCCATACTGGTGTGGTCTATAGGCCTCCAACTCAAACCGAAGAAATGGATAGCAAATTGATGACTGATATTGCAAAGATACCCATGAAGAGGGAAGTGATCATATTGGGTGACTTTGATCTACCCAATGTGGATTGGAGTATTCCTTCTGCAAAAAAAAAAATGTGGATGCCTTCAAAGAAGTGTTACTTTGATAAATGGTGATGGAACTGAACAGGGAAAGTTCAATGCTGGATTTAGTGCTCACCAATGGAGATAGCATGTCAAATGTCCGGGTGGGTGCCCCTGTGAGCAGTAGCGATCATCACACAGTGTGGTTTGAGATAAGTCAAGGTGCAGTCCAATCATAGCAACTCAACGTCCTAGACTTCAAAAACACTGACTTCAGTAAAATGGTCAAGTACCTGAAGGAGGAGTTGGCAAGGTGGGGGGATAAGGGAAGTGGAATTGCAATGTGCTAAACTAAAGTGGCAATAATAGGGGCAACAGATACATATGTAAGGAAAGTAAATAAAAACAAGAGGAAAAGGAAAACTATTTGGTTCTCCAAAGAAGTGGCTGCTCAAATAAAGGCAAAAAACACAGTTTTCACAAAATTCAGAAGCTCACAAAGAGAGGAACATAGAAAGGAATACTGGGTCAAACTAAAAGAGACAAAAAGAGAAATAAGGATAGCAAAATCAAAGGCAGAAGAAAAGATGCCTAAAGATGTGAAGTGTGGCGACAGAACATTCTTCAGGTATATTCGGGAGAGGAGGAAAATCAGAGGTGGAATTGCAAGACTCAGACGTGCTGGGAACGGACTCATGGAAAGTAACATTGAAAAAGCGAAAATGCTAAACAAATACTTCTGCTCTGTTTTTACTAAAGAAAATCCTGGAGAAGGACTACCTGTGACTCCCAAATATAAAAATGGGAATGGAGTAGATACCACACCATTCACAGAAGATGATGTGTTAGAATAACTTGCAAAACTGTAAGTGGACAAGGCCATAGGATCAGATGGGATACATCCCAGGATACTGAAAGAGCTCAGAGAGGTTCTTGCAGGGCTGTTAAAGGATGCTTTTAACAGATCCTTGGAGACAGAAGTTCCTCAGGACTGGAAAAGGGCTGATGTGGTACATCTTCACAAAAGTGGTAACAGAAGAAGTGACAAACTACAGGTTGGTAAGCCTTACCTCTGTGGCGGGAAAAGTAATGGAGGCGCTCCTGAAAGAGCGAATAGTGGACTTTCTCATAACCAAAAGGTTGCATGATCCGAGGTAACATGGCTTTACCAAAGGATGATCTTGCCAAACATATCTGATTGAGTTCTTTGACTGGGTGACCAGAGAACTAGATCAGGGGCATGTAATGGATGTCATCATTCTACCTGTATTTCAGCAACGCCTTTGATACTGTTCCTCATAGGAGGCTTATCAATAAACTCAATAGTTTGGGGATGCGTCCCAAGGTGGTGAACTGGATCAGAAATTGGTTGACTGACAAGACGACAGAAGATGATGGTAAATGGAACTCACTTGGATGAAAGGAAGGTGATTAACTGTGTGCCTCAGGGTTCGGTCCTGGGAACGGTAAAGTTCAATGTATTTGTGAGTGATATTGCTAAAGGACTGAATGGAAAAGTCTGTCTTTTTGCAGATGACATGAAAATTTGCAATAGAGTGGACTCCCCTGAGGGAGTGGAGAATGTGAGGAAAGATCTACAAAAGCTGGAAGAATGGTCTAATGCTTGGCAGTTAAGATTTAATGTGAAGAAGTGCAGTGTCATGCACTTAGGAAGCAGAAATCCAAGGGAAATTTATGCAATAGGGAGCAAGAGGTTGGTGTGCAGGAGAAGGACCTTGGAGTGATTATTTCTGAGGATCTCAATGTGGCAAAATAGTATGAAAAGGCGGTGGCCAAAGCCAGAAGGATATTGGGTTGCATTCAAAGAGGAATTATAACCAGAAAGAAAGAGGTACTAGTGCCACTGCACAAGTCACTGGTAAGGCCTCACTTGGAATATTGTGTTCAGTTTTGGAGACCATATCTTGCAAAGGATATAAAAAGACTGGAAACTGTTGAGAGGAAGGCGACCAAAATGATTTGGAGCCTATGTCAGAAGACTTATAAAAAGAGACTTGAAGACTTAAATGTGTACACTCTGGAGGAGGGAAAGGGGAGATATGATTCAGACCTTTAAATACTTAGAGTATTAATGAACAAACAAATCTCTTTCAAAGACGGGGAAGCTGTAAAACTAGAGGACATAACATGAAGCTGCAAGGGGATAAATTGAAAGGCAATGTCAAGAAATATTTTTTTTTCGCTGAAAGGGTGGTGGATGCTTGAAATGCCCTCCCGATGGAAGTGAGGGGGCAAATACAGTGACAGAATTTAAAATGGCATGGGACAGACACAGTGCATCCCTTTTATAGCAACAGGATACAATCAAAATAAGCTTAACTATCTCTTATATCTCAACAAACATGGAATGGTGTGTACATCCCTAAACTAAGGCATGGGGAGGGGTGACTTGTACAGAGCGGCAGGTGCACCTACTCTTGCCACCTTGAAGATTATTCAGCAGAGACTACAACCATACCTGGAAGGAGAACTACCTGAAGTGCAAGCAGGGTTCAGGAAAGGGCGAGAAACGAGAGAAATTATTGCGGATGTGAGATGGATCCTTGAAAAGACTAAAGAATACCAAAATGATATCTATACGTGTTTTATTGACTACAGCAAGGCTTTTGACTGTGTAAACCATGAGAAACTCTGGGCCACATTAAGAAGCATGGGTATACCAGAACACCTGATCGTACTCTTGCACAATCTTTACATTGATTAAGAATCAACAATTTGAACGGAACAAAGAGAAACAGAATGGTTTAAAATCAGCAAAAATGTATGATAAGGCTGCATATTTCCCCCCTAGCTGTTTAATTTATATGCAGAACAAATCATCAGAGAAGCAGGACTGTATGAAGACAACACAGGTGTAAAGATTGGTGAGAGACTCATCAACAACCTTCGCTGTGCTGATGATACCACATTACTGGCTGAAAGTGAAGACGATCTGAAACATTTGCTTTTCAAGATCAAAGAACATAGTCTTAAAATGGGCCTGCACCTTAATATAAAGAAGACATTGATTTTGCCAGTTGTCAGGATCTTTAAGTTCATTGTTGATGGAGAAGAAATTGAAATAATGGACAACTTTAACTACTTGGATCAACTATCAATAAAGAAACAACAAGCAGTCAACGAATTAGATGACGCATTGCTCTTTGCAGAATGGCTTTGTAGGACCTAGACAAGATTCTCAATAGTAGAGATGTCTCTCTCCATAGAAAGAGCCATAGTCTTTTCAATAACGTCATATGGATGCGAAAGTTGGACAGTGAAAAAGATAGACAGGAAGAAAATTGATGCCTTTGAATTATGGTGATGAATACTATGTATTCCATGGACTGCCTGAAGAACAACCAGTCATTACTAGAGGAAGTCAAATCTAAACTTTCTTTAGAAGCTTAGATGACAAGACTTCGACTTTCATACTTTGGACACATGCAAAGAGAGAGATCATTAGAGAAAGACATAATGCTTGGCAAGGTAGAAAGTCAACGCAAAAGAGGAAGGCCAGCAATGAGATGGATCGATACTGTTGACAGCATGGAGCTGCTGTTATTGTGAGTCACCTGACTGAAGACCAAATACAGTTTAGAACAATTATCCAGAGGGTTGCCATGAGTTGACACCGACTCTTTGGCACATAACAACAAGTATTTGCCACCCCTCCCCCACCCCATTCCCGGAAGCTGCAGCTAGACAACTGCTTAGTCTTGCCTAATGGTTGGGCCAGCTCCGGTCCTCAGGCTGCTCTGCATAGAGGTGTTTCTTTCATTAAGGGAAACAAGTATTTTGGTGGTGCAATCATTCCTTTGCACCTTAAAACCAGCCACTACTGCAAGTCTCCTTTATCTCACCAGAGTTTCTCTCAGGGGCAGTTTCTCCAAACAGGTTAGTTTTGTGCATACTCTGCCAGTCATGAACCTCGCTCCTAAGCCCCCGGGTATGTGGAGTTTGAGGCGTTTATCTCCTCTTGTTCTGCAGGGTTATTGGCAACTCCAGATGCCAGAAAGCTCAATTGGGAGCCTCAGTGAGTCATCCTTAATGGAAGCAGTAAACATGCTTGCACTGTGATGCCAAGGAGCATGAGAGGAAGAAACATGTGCATTGGTGCCAGCCAGCCTTCTGAAAGGTGAACATGCAATGGGGGAGGGTTGTGATGCAAGGAAGTGGGAGAGTAGAAATCTTTGTTGGGGCAAGAGGAAAGGGAGAGAGAAAGGTCCACATCATCATAACAAGACTGAATGCATTCTGCTGATCATTTCAATATTGTTCTTTTTGAAATGGTGATACCCAGATGGTAGATGTTTCAGAAAATAAAAAGGTTGTGTTAAATTCTGATGTTTTCTGTTCTCTTCAGATAGAATACAAGGGCTCTTTTACAATTCAATGTGTGAAAAACCTAAGTGAGAGTATGGTTTAGGGCAGAAAAAGCGTAGTTACTCGCCTGTAATAGGTGTTCTCGGGAGGCAGCAGGAATCAGTTCTCACATATGGGTGCAGGGCTGGCCCATCCATTGTGCAAGAATGCTGTTCGCACAGGGCCCCGCGCTTCAGAGGGCCCTGTGCCAACATCCTGCACATGCTGTTTGGCTCCCGGCTCACCTCTCTACAGCAGCTCCTGGCTCACCTCCCTACAGCGGCTCCTAGCAGGCTCAGAAACACTTCCCTACAGCCACCGACGTGAAGAGTGCCGTTTTTCTTCACTTAGGCAGCTGTGTTGTAATGAAGGCCACTGGTGTGCCAGAGGTCAAAGGGCATTTCCTGTGTCCCAGCACTCAGCGCGCCAGCGACCTTCATTACAACACAGCTGCCGAAGTGAACAAAAATGGCGCTCTTCACTTCGGCAGCTGTAAGGAGGTGTTTTTGAGCCTGTCGGGAGCCGTTGTAGGGAGGTGAGCGGGGGCCTCTAAAGCCAGCCGCGGGGCTCTTCGGGGAGGTTGGGCTAGGCCTTGAAATGGGCTGAGTGGGGAGGGCCTAAGATTTGAAATGGGCTGAGTGGTGGGAGGGGGCTAGGATTGGAAATGGGCTGATATGGGGGGGAGCTTGGATTCAAAATGGGCTGATGGGGGGCTAGACTAGGACTGGAAAGGGCTAATGGGGGGGCTAGGATTGGAAATGGGCTGAGTATGGGGGAACTAGGACTTGAAATGAGCTGATTGGGGGGCTAGGATTGGAAATGAGCTGATGGGGGAGGGGCTAGTAATGTAAATGAGCTGATGGGGAGGGCTAGGAATGGAAATGGGCTGATGGAGGGAGCTTGGACGGCATATAAGCTGATGGGTTCAGATAGGATTGGAAATGGCTGATGGGGTGGCTAGGGTTGGAAATGGCTGATAGGGTGGCTAGGACTGGAAATGGACTGATGCGGGGGTATGGGAGAATGGAACTAGAAGGGTGCGGATGCTGGGTGGGGCTGGGACTAGAAGGGAGCTGATGCTGGGGGAGGACTACAAGGGGATAGGGCTAGGAGAATGAGGATGGAGAGACACAAATATATTTTCTGTGGGAGGGAAGAAAAATCTATGATTGGCCGGGTATTGGGAGAGTAAGTGAGAATTGAGGATGGAAGGGTGAAATTTGAGTAGATAATAAAGGAATAAAGAAAGAAGTGGAGGAAAGAGCAAGAGGGGGAACGATCAGTATGTTAAAGCAGATGTAGAGAGAGAATGGAAAAAAATCTAGAAGAGAGAAGAAAGGACAAATGGACAGCAGACAATGGAGAGTTAGCAGAAGACACGAAGAAACCAGAAGAAAGTGACTGGAGCAATTGCAACTGAAAAAATAAAATGCCCAAACAAAAGGTAGAAAAATACTTTTTTATTTTGAATTTATTAACTCTAATATGTCAGCTCTGGGAAATGTGTATCACTAACATCTTTGCGTTTTTGTTTAGTACAAGAGGAAATTAATTTATAGTTTTATTTCTCCAGTTTTGTTGTACAGTCCAAGTTTGGCTTTAAGAATTCCCAATTTAATTATTGTCTTCCTATTTCTAAATAGTGATCCCTTGTTCTTTGTGTGGTAATGGTCTGTGTTTTGCATGTATAACCAAGCTCTGAGGTATTCTGTTCATGTAGTTTCTATTTGACAGTGCCACTTGTTCTCTTTCCCCAGTAGGAGATGTATTGGTATTATCTGAGATGTATTGGTTTAATATTTGCAATGTTGCCTTTTGATAGGTAGGGTTTGGTACTTTTGAGTCCTGGTAGTACTGTTATGATATGGCGGGTTTGCTATGGGTTCTAATTGGACAGGGTTTGTAGTACTTCCTAATGTGCCTGGCGGTTGGCAGTGGAGTATAGTAATGTAGAAATCTGGTAGTCTTTCTTTCTCCAGGACCAAGCAGGAAGTCGGTCCTCACATATGGGTGACATTGACTTCGATGGAGCCCTTGCGGAGCATTTCCATGAAAGCCTTTGGGAATACTGCACGCATGCGCGGTCCCCTTCCCGCCTAAAGGTGCCATCTTGCTCAGTCTTTCTTTTTCCGTGGAGCCCAACGGACGTCCATCCTTGTCACCCCGGTTAAAGTTAGATTTTCTTTGCAATTTCGTCGCGATTCCTGTCCGGTTCGACGCCGGTTCCCCTTCCCTCCGGGTCTGGTACACCGGTATCGAGCCCGTCTTATATTTTTCGTTTTTTGCCCTTAGTGGCTGGCGTTCGTGCCCTTTTTTTCTTTTTCCCTGGAAGGCCGGTCTTTTGACCTCGTGGGGGCCCTTTTTTCCCCGATGGCTTCCAGTGGTTTCAAAAAGTGTGATCGGTGTAAGAAATTGATGTCTCTCACTGACACACATGACTGCTGCCTTCGTTGCCTCGGCCCACATCATGATCCTAAGATCTGTGGCCCATGTGGCAAAATGTTCACCAAGGCACTGCGAAGTCGACAGCATCAGAAGGAAAGGCTTTTCTCAGATTCGGCCTCCGGCTGGGCCCGGACCTCGTCTGAGGTCTCGATGTCTCGGGAGTCTGACCCCGAGCATCGCCGGGGCTCCTCAGACAGGGGGTCCCCCAATCGGGAGCGAAAGAGGAAGAAGCGGCTCGTGAGGGCGGTGTTGGAGGAGGTCCCTGGTCCCTCGAGGGCCAGGTCTCGGACCCCAGACCACCGTCCCGGGCCCTTGGAACAGGAGAAGCCATCCAAAATGCCTCGTGTGGAGCCAGAGTCTGCTGGACACGTAAGTCCTGTTGTCCTCAAGGACTCTCCTCCCAGGGAGCCGACGTCGGGCCCGGAGCCGCCGGGGCCTGAGTCGGTGGCTGCTGAGTCTCCTGAGCTTGGACTCAGGCTGACAGCCTTGGAGTGCAGACTGTCTGCCTTCATGGATCAGCAGCGGGTGCTGATGGCCAGCCTCGCTGGTGCATCTGCCCCGACCACCAGGACATCGATGTCAAAGTCGACCCTGGAGACTGAGCTGATACTCGAGACCATGAAAGCTCGAAGTCGTCCTCGGTCGCGGTCTCCCTCAACCTCCCGCTCGGTCCCGACGGCGTTGACACCGGTGCCTTCGGCGTCGGGGCGGGTGCTGCCGGGACCCATGCGGTCGGAGCCTGATTCCTCTTCGGATGAGTCAGCTTGGGAGACGGAGGACGAGGAGTCCCCTGACACCTTCCGGACTCGGTGCATCCCATCAGACTCACCGCAGTCCGAGCCCCGGAGTAGATCCCCCCCCCCCCCTCCGGAGGATACTCGGTTCTCGGAGTTCGTCAGGGATATGGCCACAGCTTTGGCAATTCCCACGGACCCCGAGGAGGAGTCTCGAGCCGAGGAGCTCGAGGCCCTCCAGTATGACTCTCCTCCGAAGGAGGCCTTTACTGTGCCGGTTCCTCCGATGCTGGAACGGCTCCTCTTCCGTATGTGGGAGGCACCGGCCTTGGCGCCGGTTCTGAGCAAGCAGGTCGATTCCATTTATCGACTCCGAAAGAGCCCTGGCTTTCAAAAGGCGCAGCTACCTCACCATTCCATGGTGGTGGAATCGGCCATGCATCGTCTGAAGAGCCAGAAGATGCACTTTGCGGTGCCCCCCGGCAGGGAGACCCGGAACCTGGATGTGTTTGGTAGAAAGTGCTTCCAGGGCTCCATGCTTGCTTGCCGTGTCCAGTCTTACCAGCTGTACATGTGCATGTCCTTGCGGGACCTGGCGAAGGAGCTTGCTGGGTTCTCTGCTGGTCTCTCCGGGGATCCTTTGCAGAGGTTCAAGTCCTTGTCCTCGGGGATTCGGGAATGCTCGAAGTTCATGTCCCGAGCAGCCTACAACGGCTTCGAGGCCTTGGTCTGTGTTGCAGCAGCCGGCATCGCAGCTCGACGCCAGGCATGGCTGCAGTCGTCGGACCTCGAGCCATGGGTACAGGACAAGTTGGTCGATGTCCCTTGCCGAGGCGAAAACCTTTTTGGCAAGCCCATGGCCGAGAAGGCTGCTGAGCTCGAAACCGAGCACCTCACTCGGACAAGGCTGTCCCGGAAAACGTCTGCCCCTTCTCAGAAAAAGAAGGGCTTGGGTAAAAAGTCCTTCTACCCGAGGAAGGTGTCTGCCTACAAACAGTTCCCACATTACCAGGCCTCCCCAGCAGGGTCAGCAGGCCAAGGGGCAGGGACATGGGCCCCGTAGGCAGAAGACCCCCAAGCCTCCGGCCCCTGCTCCCACTCAGCAGGGTGGGGTTTTTTGACTCCCAAAGCATAGCCTCTCCGTCTCTGCTGTCCCATCCCTACACAGGAGGTCGACTAACCCTGTTTGCCCACAAGTGGCCACCCATTACAGGGGACAATTGGGTGTTAAGCATAGTCCACAAGGGCTATATGCTCCATTTTCACCAGTTGCCTCCTCCCTACTTCCCAGGAGAGCCTCCAGGACCTCCTCTGCACACAGACCTCCTCCTTCGACAACTTCAGGGTCTGTTGCTTGACAAGGTGGTGGAGCCTATGCCTCCCCACCTACAAGGTCACGGTTTCTACTCCAGGTACTTCCTAGCACCAAAGAGAACCGGAGGCCTCAGGCCTATTCTCGACCTCAGAAATCTCAACAAGTTCCCGGAGAAAGAAATTCAAGATGCTTACTCTTGGAACATTGCTGCCCTACCTTCAGCAGGGAGATTGGCTATGCTCCTTGGATCTAAAGGATGCGTACACTCACATCCTCATTCATCCAGACCACAGAAAGTACCTCAGGTTTATAGTGGGAGGAAACCATTATCAGTACAGAGTACTGCCTTTTGGCCTCACCTCTGCCCCAAGAGTCTTTACCAAGTGCCTGGCGGTGGTGGCGGCCTACTTGAGGAATCAAGGTATCTTTTTTTTTTTTCTTCCCCTACCTGGACGACAGGCTCATCAGGGGTCAGACGTGCCAGGAGGCCAGACAAGCCACCCTCCGAACTATCTCTCTCCTTCAACACCTGGGGTTTGTCATAAACTTCGCAAAGTCCACTTTGCTCCCCTCCCAGAACCTAGAGTTCATAGGGGCAAGGCTGGACTCCCTGCAAGCAAAGGCTTACTTGCCAGAGGACAGAGCCCAAAGACTGATGGACTTGGCAAGCCAGTTTCTCAACGTGCCACTGGTTTCCGCCAGACTCTGTCTGAGGCTCCTGGGCCACATGGCATCGACAGTGCATCAGTGGAGAAATATATTAAGCCAGTGACATTTTCTACCTCAAGCTGGAGAGGGTGGGGTTAAACTCTGGAAAACGAAGGCACTGAAATGCCTTTGCTTTCCATGAGGTGCACTTATATCCCAGAGCTCTTGATGCACCAAGAGACCCTTGCTTTTAGGGTTAACAGTTTTCTCCTTGGTCCAGTTGTTCACTTCTGTGTCTTTCTTACTGCTGTCTCTTTGCTCATAGGCTAAGGCGCCATTGCTCTATGACCTTTGAGGCATGGCATTTATGAACTCGTGCCTCCATTTTTTGGTGGCCTATGTTTGTTTATTACATTTGATATACTGCCCTTCATAACATCAAGGCGGTGTACAATCAATAAAATAGAAAGATGGCCAAAGGCCAGAAAAGGAAAAAGAAATTGCTCTGCTATCTCTCCTGTCTTACATTGTAATCAAGCAGACCAGACAGGAGAGACGGACAACACAGAAAAGGTCACGTGGGGGGGGGGGGGCAGGGAGGTCAAAAGCAGAGAACAGATGGGTTTTTAGACGGGTTTTGAAAGTGTGGTAGTTCTGTTCCAGCCTGAGGGTGGTGGGATGTGAATTCCATAGTGCAGGGCCAATAAAGAAAAAGGTGGCGTTACGGGTGGATTGCAGATGGACACGGGAAGGTGAGGGGAGGTGAAGGCGATTGATGTGTGCTGACCGGAAGCTGCGACTGGGGGTGTGAAACTGAAGGAGATCAGCCAAACAACTTGATGAACCATAGTAAGAATTTTAAAACGAATATGGTATTCTACAGGAAGCCAATGAAGGTGGATGAGAAGGGGGCCTTTCTGATTCTATGCTCCCTTCTTGCAGGAAGAGTGTTGTCCTATGGTCACAACTAGGCTCTAACACAGTAACATAGTAAATGACAGCAGATAAAGATCAGCATGGGTCATCTAGTTTGTCCAGTAAGGGACAGGGCTGCACCTAACGCTCTGTGCAGGATCCTCCCCCTTTATGCCTTTGCTTAAGGTTGTATCTCATGCTCCAGGAAGGTTACCCCCCTCTATGAAGTAATTTGTTTGCTTTGATTCCATCCTTTTGCTATGTAGTGATCCTCAGTGTCTGTCCCATGCCTTTTTGAATTCCATCACTGTTTTTGCTCCCGACACCTCCTTTGAGAGGGCATTCCAGGCAGCCATCACCCTTTCTGTGATATAATATTTTCTGATGTTGCTTTTAAGTGTCTCCTTGTAGCTTCATTTCAGTTCTCTGATTCTACAGCTTCCCAGTCTTTGGAAAAAGGTTTGTTTATTAATATCCTTTAACTTTTTCAAGGGTTGTATCATATCCACCCTGTCTCTCCTCTAGGGTATACAAATTTAGGTCTTTGAGTCTTTTCTCATATGCCTTATGGCGCAGGCCCCATATCATCTTGGTCTCCTTCTGAACCATTTTGTGTCTTCTTATATCCTTTTAAGGTATGGTCTCCAAACATAAACAGAATACTGCATGTGAGGCCTCATCAATGACCCGTACAGAGGCACTAATACCTCCTTCTTCCTGCTGGTTATTCGTCTCTATATGCAGCTTAACATCCTTCAGGTTTTCACCACCGCCTTGTCATGCTGTTTTGCCACCTTCAGATCCTCAGACACTCTCACTTCTGGGACTCTCTGGGGATGAGAGGATGGCGAGTATGGACCTAATCATGTACAATTCCTTTGGGTTTCTGCACTCCATGTGCATCACTCTGCACTTCTTTGCATTGAATCTCAATTTATTTATTTATTTACATTCTCTTATATACCGCACTATTCTGCATCAGTGCGGTTTACATTGAACAAACTGAAATTACATTGAACAGGGCATTATAACTTGGAGATAACTATTTTACAGGGAACATGGGCTATGGAGGGTTAAGTGGCTTGCCCAAGACCACAAGGAGCACCTGTGGGACTAGAAACCCCAGTCCTTCCGGCCCAAGGTTGCTGTCCTCTAGTGGGATTTGAACCCCCGACCTTCCGGCCTGAAGTACCTTGCCCCAACCACTAGGCCACTCCTCCACTCCAATTGCCAAGTATTTGACCATTTTATATTTTGTAAATCTTTTCTCATGTTGTCTACTTTCTCTGAAGTGTCCACTGTATTGTAAATCTTCAATATCATCTGCAAAAAGGCAAACATTTTCTTTTTAAACCTTTGGCAATATCACCCACAAATACATTGAACAGTAGCCGTCCAGGGACTGATCCCTAAGGCACTCTACTACTCACCCTCCTTTCTTCAGAGTGAGCTCCATTCACCACTAACCTCTGTGGTCGGTCAGTCAACCAGTTCTTGATCCACAGAGTAAGCGGATTAAATCTTCCTTACTCAAAAAGAGATGTATGCTATTTTTCAGATGGAGCGCTCTCAAGGGTGTATGACATTGCCTCTTGTGATATCCCTACTGCTGCTTCAAGATACTCTGCAAACCTCTTTCTTAGACTCTTGGAAATATCTTGCCACTGTCATAGTAGTTCTTCCAGTTGTACGTGGGGCCTAAACTCTGAACACATAATATGAATAGGAGTGGAGGAGTGGCCTAGTGGTTGGGGGAAGGTACTTCAGGCCGGAAGGTCAGGGGTTCAAATCCCACTAGAGGACAGCAACCTTGGGCCAGAAGGACTGGGGTTTCTAGTCCCACAGGTGCTCCTTGTGGTCTTGGGCAAGCCACTTAACCCTCCATAGCGCATGTTCCCTGTAAAATAGTTATCTCCAAGTTATAATGCCCTGTTCAATGTAATTTCAGTTTGTTCAATGTAAACCGCACTGATGCAGAATAGCGCGGTATATTTATTTATTTATTTATTTATTTAACAATTATTTCTATACCGCTCTTTCACAAGTATCAAGTGCGGTTTACAAGGAACATTATGTTATATGGTATGGGTAGTATCATACCAAGTCATTTTACATAGAACAGGTGAACTAGGTACAGGTAACAGAATAATATTTAAACAGTAAATTATTAGAACGTTAAACTATTAGAACATATGTACATAGTAGATATTTACAATTGTCATATATCGCTTGTAGGTGTAAACATTAATTTAATCTTCAAGGCACGTAGTTATATAATGGTTGTATTTGTTAGTTAACCTGTGTCTCTTTGTGTAGTCTGGCTAGTTTCTGCTCCTTTGTTATAGTGTAATGAGAATAAATGGGTTTTCAGTTTTTTTCTAAATTCCTTTATGTCTGATAGTAGGCGAATGTTGTCAGGAAGGTTATTCCAGAGGATAGGTGCTGAATGAGAGAAGGCTCTCATGTTGGTTTGTTTTCTAGCTTTTGTGTATATAAGAGAATGTAAATAAATAAATGAAACTTAAAATGCTAAATCAAACTCCATTTTTTTTCTATGAAAAGAAGAAAAAATGTGAAAATATGTTGTATAAAGAAACTATGCAGTCAGGGTTGTGAGAGCTAAATCAAGTACCTCCCCCCCCCCCCCCCATGTGGCTTGGCACTATGCGTCATGATTCACACTCCTCCCTGCCACCAGGCCCACAGAGGTAGCACAGCAAACGTACCCTACAGCTGGCTTGCCACACTTTCTACATGGGCCCCGCTGGTTTCCTCTCCCAGCTGAAGTCTCATGATTCACAAAATTTCAACCAGGAGAGAAGAGCTGTCTGGAGCTCACATTTGTACTTCTGCCTAACCGAGAGCGGAGAACAGCTGGGCCCACGTAGATAGCACAGTAAGCCAACTGTAGGGTAAGCTTTTTGCGCTGCCTCAGTGGGCCCAGGAGGGTATGCAACCCCCTCTCGGGCAGCACCCAGGGCGTCATGCACCCACCGCCCCATCTTTGGTATGCCACTGCCCACTTGTATGGCTAATTTCTTTCTGCTTATCTATGGAGAAACCAACTGAAACGGTTTTGTTGCCCTTTTCAGCCCTTAAACAAAAGAGAAAAACTTCAGTCACTGCAGGTTAAACACAAGCATGATTATACTGTGTTGTTGTTGTTAGGTGACATCAAATTGATGCCAACTCCTGGTGACCCTCTGGATAGTTGACCTAAACTTTGCTTGATCTTCAGCCAAAAGGGACGGGTATTCATAGCTGCTGTTATGGAATCAGTCCAACTCATTCCAGCCTTCCTCTTTTACGGTGACCTTCTACCTTGCCAAGCATTGTCTTTCTCCAATGATCTCTCTCTTCACATGATGTGTTGAAAGTAAACACACTTTATTTTCTTCTTCTTTCATTGCTTTCTGCAATTTAACATAAGAACATAAGATATGCCATACTGGGTAAGACCAAGGTCCATCAAGCCCAGTATCCTGTATCCAACAGTGACCAATCCTGGTCACAAGTACCTAGCAGTTTTCCAAAAAGACACAGGTTCTACAATGTTTGTATTGAGGCAAGCAATCGATTTTCCCAGTTCCTCTTTTTAATAATGGTTTATGGACCTTTCCTCCAGGAACTTGTTCAAACCTTTTTTAAACCCAGCTACACTAACAGCTTTTACTACATCCTCTGGTAACAAATTCCAGAGTTTGATTATGTGTTGAGTGAAAAAATATTTTCTCTTATTAGTCTTAAACGGGTTACACTGTAGTTTCATTGTGTGTCCCCTAGTCTTTCTCTTTTTAATAGTGTAACTAATCAATTTACGTTTACCTGTTCCATGCAATTCATTAATTTATAGACCTCTATCATATCTCCCCTCTGCCGTCTCTTTTCCAGGTTGAAGAGCCTTAACCTTTTAAGCCTCTTCTCATAGGGGTATCCTTCCATCCCCTTTACCATTTTGATGGCTCTTCTCTGTACCTTTTCTAATTCCACTATATTCTTTTTAAGATACCGGGACCAGAATTGCACACAATATTCAAGGTGCGGTTGCACCATGGAATGATACAGAGGCATTATAGTATCCTTTGTTTTATTCACGATTCCTTTCTTTATGATTCATAGCATTCTATTTGCCTTCTTGGCTGCAATGCACACTGGGCAGAGGGTTTTAATGTGTTAGCCACAATGATGCCTAAAAGGTTTTCCTGGGTGGTGGTTCCTAATGTGGAACTTTGTATCATATAACTATAATTTGGGTTGCTCTTTCCTAGGTGCATAACCACATTAAATTTCATCTGCCATTTGAATGTCCATACTTCAAATTTATCAAAGTCCTCTTGCAATTTTTTGCAATCCTCGTGGGTTTTAACAACTTTGAATAATTTTGTGTCATCTGCAAATTTGATTACCTCGTTCATTATTCCCATTTCCAGGACATTTATGGATGTGTTAAAAAGCAGCGGACCCAGCACAGATCCGTGCTTGGGATACTCTGGACAACTGCAAAAGCTAGAAGCAGAGTCTAGGGTCCCCTGAAAAAGTGCTGGTCTTGATCCTCTGCTAATACAAGCCATAATATTTATTTATTTAGCTATGCTTATATACCGCTTTTCACTGGGTCAAAGCGGTTTACAATAAACAACAAATGATACGTCAAACAGGTCATAACATATTTACAGGGGGATTATACATACATTCAACTTGGGCTCAACTTTTTTACATTCCAAATAGGAAAGCCTGATGCATACCCAAACATATTTACAATTCTTCTTCATTTCTCAAATTATCTGATATGCAACGTGGTCATGTATTCATTGGGTGGTGTTCGGATCTGTGCCAAAGTGTTCATTGAATAAGTGGGTCTTTAGTTGTTTTTGAAAAGAGGAGAGGTCCTTGTTGTTGTTCCAGATTTTGATTGGGAGGGAGTTCCATAGGGACAGGGCGCAGAGGTCAAGTGCATGAGAACAGGTTTGGGGATTGTATTTTGTCCTTTTATGTGGTACAATCAGAACACTATTAGTGGTCTGTCTTGTCAATCTTCCAGAAATCAGTTGTGGTGGTAGGATGTGAAGATGCGATATTTGTTGTTGGTGTAGTGCTTTGTGAATGAGTATTAAGGATTTGTACTTGATCCTAGCTTCCAATGGGAAGATGTGGAGATGCTTCAGTACTGGGGTGATATGGTCATATTTCTTCACCCTTTGAATGATCCTGGCTATTGTGTTAAGGGCTGTCCGTAGTGGGTTCAGAGTGGAGCGTGGGAGTCCTTGATATATCGCATTACAGTAGTCTAGGTGGGGAAGTGTCATTGCTTGTAGAACTGATCTGAAGTCATGTGGGTCTAGGAGTGGTCTGAGGCATTGTATCATCTTGGTTTGAAGAATATTGTCCTTGCAATTTTTTAAATCTGTTCCCTGAATAATAGAATTGGATCGAGACTGGCTCCCAAGTACTTTATATGTGTTTGAACTCTTATCTGGGTTGTTCCCAGGGTGAGATGAGTTGGAGGGATGAAGTTTTGATCCTTTGTAAGAAATAGTGCTTCCGTCTTCTTGAGGTTGATTGTGAGATTTATTTTCTTGGAGCCATCTGGAGACGTCGTTGAAGTAATGTAGTAACCTTGGATTTACTGGGTTTGCAGTGGTTATTGGTCCATATAGCACAATGTCATCTGCGTATATGTAAAAGTTGATGTGTTGTGATCGTATTATGGAGCAGAGTGGTTGTAAATTGATGTTAAAGAGCAGTGCCGATAGTGTGGAGCCTTGTGGTATTCCTTGGCTCTGTCGGTATGGGGCGGAGGTGCCAGTGCTTGTTCGAATTAGCTGATACATTTCAAGTAGGATTGGAACCATTGGAGAACCTTTTCCTGTATGCAGGTTTCTTGCAGTCAGTGGAGGAGGATGCTGTGTGATACGGTATCGAACGCTGCTGATATACCCAGAAAGATGAATGCGATTAACGTATTTTATTAATGAGACCATGAGCATTTCACCCTCGGGTGATGGCTGAAATCCATGTTGCTGTGGGTCTAGTAGGTTGTTTCTGTCCATGTAGTCCTGTAATTGCTGCTGTACTGCCTTCTCGATGACTTTTGCAACAAATGGAAGGCTTGCTACTGGTTTGAATGATGTAGGATCCAGTAGGTCAAATTCCTGCTTCTTAAGGGTGGGGCAGATGATGGACATTTTGAGGCCAATATGTTTCAAACCTGATTTTATTAAAACAGCAATATAATAGTAATGTCCTGGTTTACATGTAGCAAGCTTCAACATAACCACACATCCATGATTTTACATAACAGAGATTTACATTGCAAGCAGACATATGCAGGGTCAGTTCATGTTACTCCAGATATTCAGTTCCCCCATTTAAGCATAGAACTTACTTCACTGAGTGAGACTTTCATGAATTCCTCCTTACTCCAGCTTCTTCTGCATGGCTCAGTAGTCCTCAAGTTTCTGGAAGTAAGGAGTTGTGCCCCTGATCTCATTTGTAAGCCTCAAGGACTAATCCATTTCCTCAAGGCAGAATTTTAGGGCCCAATTTTCGAAGGAATTTACACAGGTAACTTCCCTAATAACCCACGTAAATGTCTTATCCGGGATTTTCGAAGGGTACCTACATGGGTCGTATCCTTTGAAAATCCTGGATATGTCCCTAACGCACCCAGATGCATCTGCATATCATCAGGGCATGTTGAGGGCATTCCAGGGCAGAGCGGAGGTGGGCCAAGGCGCTTCCCATGTACTACCGATTTTCGATGCTACATGGTTAGCGCTCTGCACCTTAAAGATAGGCGTGGGAAAACCTATCCCATGGGTAGCTCCTGTGGCTTCCTGGCTGTGCGGCAAGACCCGGATTTTCAATGCCAGGGCCACATATAACTCCGGCATGGAAAATCCAGGTTAGGCGGGAGGGGGCGGGCTATGCGCCAATGCGACGCATAGCACTGCCCAGCTCAAAATTAGGCCCTTAGATCTTTGTTTCAGACTCCAAGCAAGCCAGTACAGTTTGCTTAATCTTTAGCCTTCCGGAGTCACCCAGTGGTTCATAAGACTATGTGCCAGTCTCTTGTTGCAGCAAACTAGTGGTTCAAGACCAACCAGAATCTTTTTCCCATTACAGCTGTCTTGAAATAAACTGTACTGCTTTCTCTCCCACCCTGCTGCTGTCATTTGGTCAGCTGCTGTTATTGAGAGACTTTGGTCTGGCAGCAGGAAGCAGCAGGAGATGCTGTTTACCGGGCCAGAAAAAACGCTAGCAGAGCGGCAGTAACAAGAGATGGAATGGCAAACATTTTAAAGTAAGTTTTTTTCTGAATTTGCTAAGGAGGGAGGAACCTCCCCAAATCATGGGGGGCCCTCAGCAAATTTTGCTTGTCGTCCCTCATTAGGACTTACACCACTGCAGTATGGTAAATAACCAAATGCTTGCTGAACAAGTTGCACTCCAGCCTAATCTCTTCCATGCAAAAATCCACATGATCAAGAAGACCCATGTGCAGGTCTTTTTTTTTTTATTTTTTATTTTTTTATTTGATTTTAATGAAAACTTACACCAAATTAACAAAGGAAAATCACAGTACAAATTACAATAAGAAAATAACATGGATGAAAATAAAACATGATAAAGTCCACATTATGGAGCATGGGCAGAGTTTACCAAGAAAGAAAAACATGAACAAATTTAGAAAACAAAGCCCTAAGGCCTACAATATCGGAGAATATCTATCTATGAACCAGAATTATCCCCCGCAATCGTGCCTGAATGATCAAGAACAAATTTCTCTAACTGACTTACATCCATAAAAGCATATGTAGCTTCCTTATAATTGATAATACACTTACATGGAAAACGTAAGAAAAAGGTTGCTCCAATTGTCAAAACTTTAGGTTTCAATACTAGAAATTGCCTCCTCCGGAGCTGAGTCTCGCGAGAAACATCAGGGAATATGTTAATGGTCTGACCACAGAACATGGCAGACTTCACTTTAAAAAAAGCACGGAGAATGCGCTGCTTAGCTTCGAGAGAGGCAAATGTGACCAGTAGAGTGGAACGAGAGGGGATATTATCCGTGGAGTCCTCTAGAAAAGCTGTTAAATTATCTATAGTGGGAACAATTTCATCAAGGGCTCCCTCAATGGGACTAACCTTTTTAACACTTGAAAAAAGATAATAAGTTTGCGATATAGCAATAGAGTCAGGTATCTTTAATATTTCTTTGAAATATTTCTCAAGCAGAATTCTAGGAGAAAGTAAAGGAGTCTGGGGGAAATTCAAAAATCTGAGATTACAAGAACGTGACATATTCTCTAAAGACTCTAACCGGGAATATACTATCAGGGAATCCTTAACCCTAGCTGCATGAGCCACCACTAACGATGGGACCTGAGAACTAATTTTAGCAACTGTCTTATCAAGTAGACTAACCCTCACATCTAACTGTTGAAAGGAAACAACAGCCTCCTGAGAGGCCCCGGGACACCCTTGCTTCTTTGGGCCCTTGGATTAAGTATATATTGGATTGTATCTTTTGACCGCGGAGCGTGTCCGTGGGGCGTGGCTTGAAGGGGCGTGGTCAAAGGGGCGGACACGCCCCTTTGGCGCCCCTTCGGCGACACAGCGGCGCCTGTTAGCCTTTCTTTTGTTCTTATGTTCTTGTATTGTGATATTTCTTGTTAAATATGGGCAAACGGAAGGGGAAGGGTGCTTCTAAGGTGTCTGAGTCTGCTGCTGCGGACAAGCCGAGTGGTCCATTGGATAGGCATTTTCTGCCAGTTCCAGTCGCGCAGTCCTCTCCAGATGGGGTCTCCCTTAATTCTAGTGGAAGATCCCCTCCCCCTCTGCCATGTGCAGGTCTTGATACAACAAAACTTTCTGTCTGGCCAGAAGAACTGAGTGAATGAGACAGAATATTAGGTATAAAAGTAGATTGAAATTAAAGTAGAATATTGGAATATAATGATTTGAAATTACAACTTCAATACATCAGCTTCTAGGAAGTCGGAGTGAAGTAAACAAACTGGGAATAATTTGTACTGATGGCTGAGCCCCAGTCATTTGAAAGGTTGTGGCTTGTAAATACACAGTTACAGTAGTTAGTAGCTGCTATGACCAAAGCCTGTAAGGTTTAAACTCATCCAGTGTCACGTGACGTGGCATTTTGGAAAGGATATGCCAAAGAATGCTGGGGACATCTATGTTTCAGCCTGGACTTAGAAACATAGATATCCTCCGACATGAAAGCCTGCACTGGCATCCACATTGACGTCCTTGCACCACTGTGTTGTAGTGGGGACGTCTATCGCATGCTTGTTTGCATATGGGGATGTCAATCCGTGTAGCAAAATGAAGACAAGAGCTGGCATTCCCCGACAGTTTTCATTGTCAACATGGAAAATATAGGGGATATAAGTGTACCTCCTCCACACCCTCCAGATGTTTGGCATGCAAACTGGGCACTTATCCGATGCCTATTCACACCTGGAGAAGGTATAAACTAAACATGACTCGGGACATGCAGGGTGCTTCTGAAATTGGCCCGAGGGCATCCAGGTTCTTTGGAACACCCCAAATATGCCTACATCATGCCACCCATTCTGATTTGGACATCCTTACGCTGGGAATGTCTTTAAAACCGCTTTCTAAAATTGCTCCAGAGACATCTCTGTGCTTTGGATGTCTGTATACTCATTTTCAAATGTCCAAAGCATGAATAAGGTTTCTAAAATAACTCCCAATGACTTTCTGTCTAAGTAATAAATATAAGAGCTTTTGAATAACAGAACTAGGATATGACTTTAGAAGGGTAAATTGGCCTACACAAAGAGGGAGTGATTTACAAGAGGCATGGCTTTATATATGGGTATCTAATAGAAATACACTGGAAAATAGCTAATCCACACAATCAAGTCAGTCTTCAGAGCACGTAACAGAAATAAATCAAAGAAATGGTATGGTTTATATAAGGGTATGCAGGCGGTATGCACAGATTTAAAGGAGACCTGTGCTGGGTGTGGTTTGGGCAATCCCTGAAAATATAGTAACATAGTAAGGGGTATGTTTACTAAGCTGGGCTAACGGTTAACCTGGGCTATCTGAAACTAGGTCCCATGTTTTTCAATGGGACCTAGTTGCAGATAGCCCGGGTTAACTGTTAACCTGGCTTAGTAAACATACCCCTAAATGATGGCAGACAGAAACCTGCATGGTCCATCTATTCCACCCAATAAGGTGGCTAGAGCTGTAGAGTTGCACCTGCTGCTCTGTGCAGGTTACTCCCCCTCTATGCCTCTGTTTAAGGTTGTACTGCCACTCCAGGAGGTTATCCCTCTCTATTTATGAAGTTATTTACATTTGCTATGATTCCATCCTCTTGCTATGTAGTGATCCTCTGCACCTGTCCCGTGACTATTAGACGTTTGTCACTGTTTTTTCTCCCACCACCTTCTTCGGGGGAGGGGGCATTCCAGGCATCCAGCACCCTTTCCATGAAAAACTATTTCTTGATGTTGCTTTTAAGTTCACAATGTCAAGGTTGC
Source organism: Ichthyophis bannanicus (assembly GCA_033557465.1). Taxonomy (NCBI): domain Eukaryota; kingdom Metazoa; phylum Chordata; class Amphibia; order Gymnophiona; family Ichthyophiidae; genus Ichthyophis; species Ichthyophis bannanicus. The sequence continues at coordinate 1,851,578,284 of CM066032.1, read as the reverse complement.
GCATAACTTTCAACCAGCTTCTCTTTTGGATTTGAGCTTTGGAGAGCTTGAGTTTAACCTCTCTGGAGTGAAAACACACCTTGAAATGCAGAAACGTTTTGGCTTTCGGAGCTCAGCTCCTTAACTGTTTCCCACTGGACATGCAAGTTTGCAAAATCTGCTGGTTATTTGTTCAAGTGCCGCTACATACAAGTATGAAGTTCTAACCTTCCTTTATGCATTTTCTTTTGCAAAATGACTTCTTCTGATGTGTATTGCAAAAGGCTCCATGTTCAGTGAGCTTTTTTTGTAAAATAGAAACATAACGGCAGAAAAAGATCACATGGCCTATCCAGTCTGCCCTTCCATATCGACTACTACAATAGTCCCCTCTTGTCCTTTTAGAGATCCTCTGTGTTTGTCCTATGCTTTTTTGAATTCAGATACTGTCTTTATCTCTACCACCTCTACTTGGAGACTATTCCATGCATCTCCACTCTTTCCGTAAAGAAATATTTCCACATATTACTCTTATGTCTATCTCCTTTCATTGTCATCCTATGTCCCCTTGTAGCAGAGCTTGCTTTCAATCGAAAGCGGCTCTCCTCCTGTGCATTAATGCCATGGAGATATTTAAACATATTTATCATATCTCCCCTATCCCGCTTTTCCTCTAAAGTATACACATTAAGATCCTTAAGTCTGTCCTCATATGCTTTATAATGAAGACCACTAACCATTTTAGTAGCCACCCTCTGCACTGACTCCATAGTAGCTTTCAAATGTCCCAGCCTAGATGTTCTCTGGATTTAGCTGCTAGTGTATGGGTTTCTGAAGAACGATGAATCCACGATAACACCTATATGAAAAACTTCCTACAAAATAGGAAGGGGCAGGAGGCGGAAGAAGAAATTTCCAACATGGTGAAACATGCTTAAAAATACAATCATTTATTTTTAAACCATTTATTATGGTGCTAGTGAAGAATTCTGTGTATAACATGGCCTGCCCAAAGAACAAATCAGTCAGTACGAGAGGAGATAAAACCTAAGCTCAAATGGCAAGACTTTGACTTTCTTACTTTGGACACATCATGTAAAGAGAAAGATCATTAGAGAAAGACATCATGCTTGGCAAGATTGAAGGTCCGCGCAAAAGACGAAGGCCAGCAATGCAAGGGATCAATACAATGACAGCAGCGATGGATGCCGCTCTATCAACAATTAGCTGCCTGACTGAAGATCAAACACAGTTCAGGACAACTATCCAGAGGGTCGCTATAAGTCGACTGACTTGATGGCACTTGAGAACAACATTATTAATACAGCAGTTAGGTTGATAATGGTGTGCAAAAAATCAAAAGGTGAGAGGCTGATCTGAATCAGAAAGACATTTGAGGAAGAGCTGAGCTGTCCCAAAATTTCTCCAGGAGTGGAAGAAAGCCTCAAGACAAAATGGACCAAACTCCAGAAGGGCAGTGCTCGTTAGATACAGCTTTATAGCAACTGATACACCCAAGGTGGGAACAAGTCTCTCAGGAGCCAGCATTGGTAGGCATAATTTAAAGAGCTTCCAATGCAAAGAGTATAAAGTCCTCAAGCTGGGGTTTTGGATCCCACTTTGAACCTCGGGAGCTGTCTTCCATCTGCACGTAAATGCTCAGCAGTCCTCTTCAGTGTACCACGTTCAGTAAAGTTGTCAGATCACAGTTCTGTGTTTCTTCCTAGGCAGACATCCAGAGAGTATTGCTTTAATATTTCTAATCACTTGATAGGCTTGATCCAGTCCTGAGTTTACCCCACTGAATGCAGGGACTGGCAGTCTTGCTTTTCTTAGGAAATGCAATTGGGAAATCAGAACTACAAGCATCTACATCAGTGGTTTTCAACACAGTCCTCTGGGACCCCCGGGCCAGTCAGGTTTTCAGGATATCCACAATGAATATGCATGAGATAGACCTGCATACAATGGAAGCAGTGCAACCTGACTGGTCTGGAGGTCCCAGAGGGCTGGGTTGAGAACCACTGATGTAGAGGCTTGTAGTTCTGATTTCCCAATTGCACTTCCTAAGAAAAACAAGACTACCAGTCCCTGCATTCAGTGGGGTAAACTCAGGACTGGATCAAGCCTATCAAGTGATTAGGGGTGTGGGGGTGAATCCAAGACTGGATTAACCTGGCCTGGAATATGGAGCTAATTGCAATCTGAAGCTCTGTTCAATGCTCTAGCCCTAAACTAGACTAGCCTGACTCCAAAAGCTCTCAGATACATTTTTCTGGTGACCTTTTACAGACCTGTCCATACCTTACTGAATTAGCTAGCAAATTAAGATCTGCCTTTCCTTAACCTTTATTTCTCTGGTGGTCCTCTGGCAGTTTCATGCCAATTCAAACCCATATAATGTTAATATGAAAATATACCATGATTACATTGCAACACTAGTCTTCAATACATCCACATTATAACTTGATTTAGGTTCTGAGTGGCACTGTGTAGAGGACCAAGGTTCGGTCCTTTAAGCCTGGGCTGATTTTTGAGGAGGGAGGGTAAAAGGGCATTCCCCACTATTCTTCAAGGGTGACATCTAGTAGTCAGATATTAGGTTCCTTGTTAGACAGGCTTTGGAGGGAGCAGTGCTTTGTGGCCCCTAGCCAAGGACTATATTGTGTGGGTTGTACAGAGTTGGGAGGGGGCTTATGAAAAATAGGGACCCCCTCTCCTCTTTGAGAAGTTGCGTTGAGGTTCCATTAGAGCCTGAAGCCCAAAGGAGCAGAAAGACACAGCAGGGCAAAAAAAAAGAAAAAATATTTCAAGAAGCACAGGCCTCATCACAGACAAGTATGCTGATTCTTATCCATACTCAAGGAGTGCTAACTCCTGAGAGATGCTGCATCTTCTGAATTGCTAAGAAAAATTGCATTTCTATGGGCAGCCAGATTACAGGTAAACTATTATTCAGAAGATTGTCTTGTCAGTCTTTAGTGAACATACTCATTACTCCTCCTGCTCCCCCCCCCCCACCAGCATGAGAGAAGATGGCATGGTGATACTGCACCTAGATCAATCCTCCTCATAGTGAGAGACAGGGAAGAGCCACATCAGTAACACTGATTTTTAGGCCGTCTTTACCTTCCTCTCCCCATAACTGCAGGAAAAAACTCTGATTAATTACACAGAAATTGCAAAGTAATGAATTGTATTAAATTGAATATAAATGTTTGGATCACATTTTGATGCTCTGGCCCCTGAAATAGACCCTGTCTTTTTTTTTGTGTATGATGCTTGAAAATAAATTCAGTGAAACATAGCAACCATGGACTGGGATTTTCCCAGGTCGTTCCAGATCTTGCTTTCTCGGCCAGCTTTGCTTTGTAATAATGGCCACCCAAAAAAAGCAGTGTTTGATTTGATAGCTTATAGTCCTTGTGCCATCAAGCCTCATGTCAGAATGGTTCCACACAAAGCTCTCAGCCTGTTCCGGTAATTTGGATCTTCCATATGATTTACAGAAAGCTGCATCTGTGTGACTGTCAGTAGAATTAAGTCATTGCCCATCTGGAGAGACGTTACTGGCAGATCCAATTCCTGGCAATCTTAAGCACAATGTTACAGATCCTCGCACACTCATCCTTGATTATAGTGTGCTGTAATGCTTTTCCCAGCGCCTCGTCATGTGCTTTCTGGAAACTTGAAGTCTAGTGATAAATCTGCTGAGAGACACAGTGTCAGCATGATGTCATCGGTCTTCTCTGAAAAGTGGAGAAGGGAAAGAGCAAAAATGTTCAGTGGCTGGATTACTTTGGAGCCCACTGGAGGGGCCCCCTTAGTGAGATGTAGGGACCTACCTGCAGCAAAATGGAATTAGGTGGCCATCTTGCAGCAGTGGCTCAATCCCATCTGTCTCTCTCTCAGATTCATCTCCTTGCGGTGTATCTTCCAGGCATTCAAAACTCTTGGGCAGACAGACTCAGTCGAGTTCTGCTTCCACACGAATGGTCTCTCCATGCAGATCAGTTGGCCAAAATTTTTCAAATATGGGGAACCCCGGACATAGACCTCTTTGCAAGTCCGCTGAATGCCAAACTTCCCCGGTTCTGTTCCAGAATTCCGGCTCAGGGTTGTCAGGCCAGGGATGCTTTGTTTTTCATTCGTTATAGGAGAAATTGCTCGGACGAGAAAGAGATTTTAAAGCACAATCAAAAATATTAGTAAACAATTTTTGTGAAAGAGGATATCCTCAAGCTGTAGTTCAACAAGCTTACAACAGAGCATTTTTTAATAATAAAGCTTTATTGTTAGATATTCGTGAAAAAGGACAGATGGAAGATACAACACACATAAATTTTATCGCCAATTTTTCTCCCATAAGTTTTGGTTGGTTTGCAGCTTGTCGTGCTGTGAGGGCTTGCGTGCATCAGTGATGCTGAGAGCTAAACTATCGGTAGTTTAACTACTGGCAGGGTCTCCCAAGATGGACAGGTCTCAGCTGAGGTGCCAGACCAAGACAAACCACCCATCTGGGCAGCAGCAGAATGGGACAGTGTTGACGGCGGAGGATCCCATTTTTGTGACAACGGCAACAACACCAAACTTAAACTGCGCGGAAGAAAGGACCGGTAATCTACTTCTGTATCTTGCCATGAAAACCCAATGGATAGTTACAACAAAACAAATTGTGCTATGGTGCTGGAAGATGAGACCCCCAGGTCAAAAGGCACTCAACTAGCTACTGGGGAAGAGCTGAAGACTTTTCAGAGTAAAGCCAGCATTTATGATGTGGTTGGATCAAAGCCCTCGGGAAGTCTGACAGCTGATGTAGCTGCGCATAAAATGAGTCAGAAGCTGTAAAGATGTCTTACACATTGGAACATGGAACGTACGAAGCATGAACCAAGGGAAGTTGGAGGTGGTCAAGAATGAAATGGAACGTGTACAACTTGATCTGTTGGGTGTCAGCGAACTGAAATGGACTGGCATGGGACACTTTGCATCAGATGATCACATGGTCTACTATGCTGGAAATGAAAGACAAAGAAGAAATGGTGTTGCATTTATAATAAAGAAGAAACTTGCAAGAACTGTAATGAAATACAATGCAGTCAGCGAACGCTTAATCTCTATTCGTCTACGAGGATTGCCTATCAACACAACTATAATTCAAGTATATGCCCCAACAACAACTGCTGAAGAGAATGAAATTGAAGAGTTCTATGAACAAGTACAAGCTGAAATTGACAGAACATGCAAACAGGATATCCTGATAGTCATGGGTGACTGGAACGCAAAGGTTGGCAACAAAGAAGAAGGCAAAGTAGTTGGAAAATATGGACTTGGCAACAGAAATGAAGCTGGAGAAAGACTGATAGAATTCTGCAAGACCAATAATCTATTCATCTCAAACATCTTCTTCCAGCAACACAAGCGGCGACTGTACACATGGACTTCACCGAATGGATTATATAAAAATCAAATTGACTACATATGTGGAAGTCAACGATGGAAAAGCTCTATAACATCAACAAAGACAAAACTTGGAGCTGACTGTGGTACAGATCATCAACTACTAGTATGCAAACTCAAGCTAAAGTTGAAAAAGAGCAAACCACTCATGAATGCAGCAAAATCTGACCTTGAGAATATACCACTGGAATTTAAAGACTGCCTGCAAAATCGATTTGCTGCTTTAGATACAAATGACAGAGCTCCGGAAGAGTTATGGAATGACATCCAGAAGGTTGTGTTGGAAGAAAGCGAGAAGTCTCTACAAAAGGTGAAAAAGCAAAAACGGCCAAAATGGATGACGGAAGAAAGAAACTCTGAAAATTGCCCAGAAACGCAGAGAAGCTAAAGCCAGAGGAGAAAGAAAGACAATCGCAGAACTCAACAGAGATTTCCAACGTGCAGCAAGACAGGACAAGGAAAAGTACTACAATGACACTTGCAAGGAAATAGAAGCAGAAACTATTAGAGGAAGAACAAGATCGGCTTTCCTAAAGCTACGAGAGTTAAAGAAAAAGTTCCAGCCTTGAATTGGAATGTTACAAGATGCTCAAGGTTCTATGTTGAATGATGCTGAGAAGATCAAGAAAAGGTGGAAGGAATATACAGAGTTTTTATATGATAAAGATCAAGTGGACCAACAACTGTTTCAACCTGTACCTTATGATCGGGAACCATTGGTGATGAAAGAAGTTGAAGCAGCATTGAAAGCCTTATCAAAGAACAAAGCACCAGGCATTGATAGCATTCCCATAGAAGTATTGCAGCAATCTGATGCAGCTGTTACCGTACTCGCAAGGCTCTGCCAAGAAATATGGAAGACAACATCATGGCCAACTGACTGGAAAAGATCTGTGTTTATACCAATACTAAAGAAAGGTGATCCAACTGACTGTGGAAATTATCGCACAATCGCTCTGATCCCACATGCCAGCAAGATTCTACTGAAGATTATTCAAAAGAGACTACAACCATACCTGGAACAAGAACTACCTGAAGTGCAAGCAGGGTTCAGGAAAGGGCGAGGAACGAGAGACATCATTGCGGATGTGAGATGGATCCTTGAAAAGACTAAAGAATACCAAAAGGATATCTATTTGTGCTTTATCGACTATAGCAAGGCTTTTGACTGTGTAAACCATGAGAAACTCTGGGCCACATTAAGAAGCATGGGTATACCAGAACACCTGATCGTTCTCTTGCGCAATCTGTACATTGATCAAGAAGCAACAGTTCGAACGGAACAAGGAGAAACAGAATGGTTTAAAATAAGCAAAGGTGTAAGACAAGGCTGCATACTTTCCCCCTACCTGTTTAATTTATATACAGAACAAATCATCAGAGAAGCAGGATTGTATGAAGACAACAGAGGTGTGAAGATTGGTGGAAGACTCATCAACAACCTTCGCTATGCTGATGATACCACATTACTGGCTGAAAGTGAAGATGATCTGAAACATTTGCTTCTCACAATCAAAGAACAGAGTCTCAAAATGGGCCTGCACCTTAATGTAAAGAAGACAAAGATCATGACAACTGGCATAATCAACAGGTCCATCGTTGAAGGAGAAGAAATTGAAATTGTGAACAACTTTAACCTACTTGGATCAACTATCAATAAAGAAGCAACAAGCAGTCAAGAAATCAGACGACGCATTGCTCTTGGCAGAATGGCTATGAAAGACCTAGATAAGATTCTCAAGAGCAGAGATGTCTCTCTCCATACAAAGATTCGACTTGTTCAAGCCATGGTATTTTCAATAACATCATATGGATGTGAAAGCTGGACAGTGAAAAAGATAGACAGGAAGAAAATTGATGCCTTTGAATTATGGTGCTGGCGGCGAATACTGTGTATACCATGGACTGCCCAAAGAACAAACCAGTCGGTACTAGAGGAGATCAAACCTAAGCTTTCTTTAGAAGCTCAGATGACAAGACTTCGACTTTCATACTTTGGACACATCATGCGAAGAGAGAGATCATTAGAGAAAGACATTATGCTTGGCAAGATAGAAGGTCAATGCAAAAGAGGAAGGCCAGCAATGAGATGGATCGATACAATAACAGCAGCTACGGGTACCAGTCTGTCAACAATGAGCCACCTGACTGAAGACCGAACACAGTTTAGGATAGCTATCCAGAGGGTCGCCATGAGTCGACTCCGACTCGACGGCACTTAACAACAACAACAACAACAAGTTTTAAAATTCAGCGAACTCTTAAAAAAACATTCAAATGTGTTGAGTAGTATTCCTGGACTTATGGATAAGAAAATACGTTGTGTCTGGAAAAGAAATCAAAATTTAAAAGAAAAGTTGAGTCCAGCTATGTTACGCCCCCTTTTGGTAGAACGGCCACCAGAAGAAAAAGGTCATCATAAATGTGGGTAATGTGACATTTGCGGGGTAACCAGTAATATAGACAGTTTTGATTACCATGGCATAACATATAAATTACATGGTAGCACTTCGTGTGATACATCCTATGTGGTATATGCGATCCAATGCCCATGTAAGTTGTTATATAGGGAAGACAATCCGACCCCTGAGAATAAGACTATGAGAACATAAAAGTCGCCTAAAGTGCAAAATGAGAGAGGCACCCATTGTGCAACATTGTTTGGATAAAGGACACACGTTTTGAGTTGAGATGTTTCGCTGTTGAACACGTGACAGCGGGAAAAGCTGGAAAATCACGTGAACAAACCCTACTAGTACAGGAACAAAGATAGATATTTAATTTACAATCAACAATCCCTATGGAATTTAATGGCCAAATAAAATGGGGGGCATGTTTATAAATATTACAGGGAAAGTGAAAAAACAGCATTCAATAACCATAATATTATGGCATCAATGGGGAGGAGCTTAGTGACGCATAAAAGAGAGAGGATGGGAACTGACCCGCATGCGCGGCGTTCTTTTCAACTTGGGTAGCTGACAATTTGTTATGAGTAAGGCGCTTGCAGCAACAAGGTATGAGATATCATTTTACTTTCCATTTGATTAAAAGAATGTTTTGAATCATATTTCCATGACAAAAACTATTGTATATGATCTTTCATTACTGGTTTGTGAAGTTCAAGTTTAAATAAGCTTGGAGAAGTACTGATATAACACTTCACTTTTTAGATTGTTTCTCTAAAAACCATTGCGGGACCTAACCACTGAAGAAACTCATATGAGTGAAACGTGGAGAGGTACCGATTGAAGGCGTTGGGAAGAAGACACGCTATGGGAAAGATGATGTGTTAAGAAAAATATGAAAAAAACATAAAGGGAAGACAATCCATTAAGATAAGCACGTTTTTACACACATAATATATAGATAAGCATTTTTAGAAAAAAGGACTGCACAATAATTACACTAAATGGGTCATTGATGCAAGCAGGCATTGTCTATTCTGACGAAGTCAAAGTCAGTAAAATGTTTGCTGATTGGACTAAGACCCTGGCATAAGTCCATGCACTTTACAAGTTAAAGTGAAGTGAATTCAAAACTCATAGATAAATATAGGATTGTGGTTTTTATAGAGTGATTTTGATATCTGTGACAATATATATTGTTCTGAGAAACGCCCACTAAACTTTGTTTCACCTTTTCATTTAAACCAAGCGGTTTACCTTCCTGTATTCTTTCCAAGGCCTCACGCCTCAAGTTTTTTTGGCAATATAAAGTACAATCGTTGCAAAACCCTCAGTTTTATAACTTTCTTGCTTGCACATGCATTTTATGGATTATACTTTTTATCTCCTAGGATCTATGGTCCTTTCTTGGATCCTATCAGAGAAAGGGTTTGTTCAATCAACATACTGTTTAGTGGTAGGTTGTCTACTTTTTTCTAATGATTGATACCATGCTGTTCTTAAATTATTACATAACGGGTTTCCACTGTTTCCCTCCAGCTCCTTTTTTGTTCTGTAGTCTCCTCAAGTTACATGATATATAAAAAGTTCTTAAGGTATATTTTTAGGCATTTTTTAGGCACACTTTTTTCTTTTATCTGCTTAGGTTGGTTATCAATATGCTTAATGGACCATACACTGGTTTTTATAGTTTTAGTGTATATAGTTTTAACATATTGTTTTATTAGTTCTCTTCTGTTTTTCCTCCTTTTCTATTCTTTCATTTTGTTGTTTTTACATTATTTATCATGGGAGTGTCATACCATTTTGTAATGGATTTATTTATTGAATGGTTTTTTATGTTTACATGCAGCTTGGTGTACATTGTTGCTGTTCCATTTTTACTTTTTATTAGTTTTCATTGTTTTATATATGATGTTTTCTTATATAAATGTAATACTTCATCGTCATGTTAGTTGTTTTAATAGCACTATTAGCTTCCTCATTTCCCTCCCTTTTCTTTTCTTTTCTTTCCCCTTCCTTTCCCCCCCTTGTATTTTTCTTTTCGATGTTCCTAAGTAATACAGATAAGTTCTTTTTATTTTATTTATTTATTATATGCTTTTATCCATTTGATTATTTATTTAATTGTTTATCTTATGGTTTTGATTTTATTTATGTATTTATCTATAGTGGAGCCATATACCCCTGAAGAAGTTTCTTACGAAACACGGCCAGTGTCGGGTTTGGCACTACTCACCCCCTGGAATAATAAAGGCTTTTTTTACCCTTTCTGCCACGCCTTTGTACTGGTTTCTGTGCTTGCTTTTACTTGCAAGGGACACAACAACATAGAAAGTCCTCTCAACTCTTTGTTGCTTTTGATCCTAGTCATTTGGACTTCCATTCTCCAAAAGAACACTGTCCAGCTGGATTGCACAGTGTATATCTTTTGCCTATGAGAGTAAAAATTTTCCTCTTGAAGGCCATGTCACAGCTCACAATGCGAGAGCCATGGCATCCTCTATGGCTCATTTTCACTCTGTGTCTATCAATGACATCTGTCGAGCAGCTACTTGGGCTTCGGTTCATACCATCATGCCCATTACTGCTTAGACAAAGACTCCCGCCGGGATGCCTTGTTTGGCAGGCTGTTCTTCAACACCTGTTTCATACTTAATCAACACCTACCCACCATCCCTGGTAGGATGCCAGAGATCCATGGGGGGAAGTGGAGCCCTTTCACAAGGGCACACAACTTCTGGGGCCTTCTCCCTGGCATCCGCAGCTAGGGAGTCCCCATATGTGAAGACTACATTCCTGCTTGTTCCTGTAGATAGCATAGTTAATCACCTGTAACAGGTGACCTCCGGGAACAGCAGGAATTTAGTCTTCACAACCCACCCACCTCCTCTAGGAGTTGTATCTCTCTATCTCTCTTTCCCTCTTTCCCTCTCTCTTTTGTCTCAGCTTTAAACTTAACTGGAGAGGGACAGTTGGGAAAGGCGGGAAGGCAGCACGCAGGCACTGTGGGATGCTCCCAAAAGCTTTCCTATTGGACGCTGGGGAGTGTTCCCGCGCATGCTCCGTCAGTACCGACGATACCCATATGTGAAGACTAAATTCCTGATGTTCCCGTAGATCACCTGTTACAGGTGAGTAACTATGCTTTACAATGTATGTATTGGGTATGAAATTATTTAGGTGTGGGTCATTAGGGTGTGTACGGGATGTCATCTTTGAAGTGTTCAGAGAACAGGAAGGTTTTTAGTGTTTCCTGAAGTCCTTAATGTCCTTGGTTGTCCTTATCTTCTCCGGCAAGGAGTTCCAGATGGTAGGTGCTGCAAGTGAGAGAGCCCTCTTTGAAGTGGTCTTGTTGGCTTTAGTGTAAAGGCGGGAGTTGGTATTGTTTCTCTTGTGTTTTGTCTTTTGGGTCCGTTATCGGGGCGTGTCATGGGTGTTCTGGGGTGGCATCAGTCACTAACTGGGCAGTAGTGATATTGCACTACTGCCCAGTTAGCATCCACGGGTAAAAGATAGGCTAGCCATGCCTATCTTTACCCTTGTGAGCTGACTGGGCAATAGCTTGATATCACTGCTGTCCGGTTAGCTTCTGTGGACTTTGGGCTGTGCAGCAACCCCAGTTATTCAATGTCGGGCTGCTTATGACCCTGGCATTGAATATCCAGGGTTAAAGTCCGGTGACGACGATCATGCATGTATCCAGTATCTGTTTGTAGTGAACACACCCAGTCCAAAAACGTGGATAGCAGAGGAAGGAAACCTTTATTGAACACCTATTAGCCAAAGCCCGACACAGGCCGTGTTTTGCTATGCCTTCATCAGGGGCTTTTCTGGCTAAAAAATACAACATATAAAAACATACACATAAATAATAAATAGATATAAATCAAATTATTAAAACATTTAGATCAATAAACTCATATCATATATATGGTACATACATAGTTGAAAGACATGCTTCATAATATAAACATGATATTTTATGTGCAGCTAATAAGAACCATATTACGGTGATTATGCTAAACCAATCTATTAAAACTATATGTATAAATAACTAAAAACAATACTATTTATAAATTTCTACTATTTATTAACCAACCAAATATCTCTTGGACGTGACTTGAAATGCTCATATTAGTTTAGTTTAAAAATAAAACATACCTGTATATTCTATTTTTAATAACTTGCAATCTGTATTTTCTACAAGAGGATAAGAGCTCAATAATAATCCTGTTTTGTGTAATCCATTAAAAACAAGGGAAACAAAGAAAGAAGCGCAACAGCAAAAAAACGTTAAACTTTTCCAAAAGACACTTTAATAATATTTATATAAAACTAATTTGAAACTCTTTAAAATACATAGGTTTTCATAAATATTATGCTAGTAGGGGTGGGCAATCAAAATAAAGAACAGCAGCTAATTGAATTTGGACATATTTCCATTGATGTGCTTTTCCTTTAAATATCTAAGAGATTATATCAAATTAATTATTTATCATTTCTCTTAAAAAACGCATGTGTTGTTAAACACATCTTACAACTTTTTGCTATCATTGGATGTACGAACATCACTAATGCAATCCATCATTATAAAACATTTAACATACAGACGCTACTGTAAACGTGCCGTCCAAAAAGCCTAGAATAGTTTCTCAAACTATACTGCCTACCAGAGCAATGCTTTCCACAGTTATATATAGATTTTTGGATATGTGTCTTAAATCCACAGACTTAAACAACACAAACAACCGTGGCAAGATAAATAAATAGTCGTCCCAAAAGAATATCAGGCCCATAGTATATGATGGCAGATAAAGACCAGTATGGTCCATCTAGTCTGCCCAGTAAGGTGGCTAGAGTAGTTGTAACTGCCACTCTGTGTAGGTCACCCCCGTTTATGCCTGTTTTTAGAGTTGTACCCGCCGCTCTGTGCGGGTTACCCCTCCCCTTTATTTATTGAAGTATAAAAGATATTTAAGTTTGTTTTGATTTCATCCTCTTGGTATAAAGGTATTCACTGTGTCTGCCCCATGCCATTTTGAATCTGTCACTGTATTTGCCTCCACCACCTCCATTGGAGGGCATTCCAAGCATCCACCACCCTTTCAAAGAAAAAGTATTTCCTGATATTGCTTTTAGATTTACCGCCTTGCAGCTTCATTGTATGCCCTCTAGTTTTATGTACAGCTTCCCTCTCTTTGAAAAAGGGGAAGCTGTAAAACTACATTTAAAATAAAATTCTTTTTTATCTCTGTTTGGCCATTTTATTTTTCTAATTGTGTTGGTGCCAGTCTCTGATTTCTGCTTTCCTTTTTCTTAACTCTCCTGGGTCTCCACTCCATCTGCCTTTCTTCTCTTGCCTCCTGTCTTCACTTTCTCCATTAAATGGAGGTGTTGTTCATCACAAAAGACCGAAACTTCATTGCTCCGTCTTTCTTGAAGGTGAAGGAAGCAGACTTCCAGACCAAACCCACTATCAGATACCTCGGCGTCACTCTAGACCAGCACTTGGATATGAAGGCGCACATAGGAAACATTGTAAGAGCGGTATACCATAAAATCCGTTCCCTTAGACACCTACGATCCCTGCTAGAGCTGGATGATTTCAGAACCATCTATCAGGCCCTAATCATACCACATTTTGATTATGCGAACTCAATCTTACAAGGGCTCCCTCAAGCCACCTTGCAACCACTGCAACTGGCAATGAACGCCGCAGCAAGAGTCCTACACGGAGCATCCAGGAAAGACCATGTCTCACCCATCCTAAAACAACTCCATTGGCTTCCGATACGAAGTAGACTCACTTACAAGTCATTACTACTTACATTCAAGGCCATCAAAGTGCTCTCATCTGCGTCACTAACGGATCTGATCCAGATGACACCTCAAAATAGGGACAGACGGTCAGTAACACTCAACACACTTGTAGTCCCAAAATCAATATCACAATGCACCAAAGCAACAGCAGACAGGGCTTTCAAGTTCTGTGCCCCAAGGTGCTGGAACAGCCTCCCTCAAGACATCCGAGCAATTCCGGATCTATTGCAATTCAGAAAAGCCTTGAAACACCACCTCTTCCTCTTGTATTACCCAGTAACCAATGCAGATATTTCAACCACCTCACAGGCCTCCCAAAACCCCTAAGGCTGAAACCAAGAAGAGTTCATGATTATGTTATAATTTGTAAATAGTTACCCCTGTTATCCAAGTTACTTTTGCCTGTTCAACTGTAAACACAAAGTACCATCGGAAATGTGTAAATTCTTTGTTCATTGTAAACCGCGCTGATGCTGAATAGTGCGGTATAGAAGAGACTATAAATAAAATAAATACAATAAATAATAATAAATAAAATAAATTATATCCACCTCTGACATTGATCGTTTTCTTTCATCTTTCTTCCAATTTTTTTCTGCTTCTCTAACCACTGAACTCCTTATCTTTTACCCCAAATCCACCTCCCCCCTTCTTCCCTTCTCTATTTCTATGGATAACACTACACTCCTCCCTGTTTTCTCAGCTCGCAACCTTGGGGTTGTTTTAGATGCGCTAATCCTGACCAGGCTCACCAAGTAGCAAAATCCAACCTCGGCTCTTTAACTCCAATTCTCTAAATTCAGTGTAAATAAGGAAACACACATACACAGAATTATATCAATAACAATACTACTTAAGCTTCAACAGAGGAATTCGGGCCTGCAAACTTGAGTAGTTCTCCCATAATTCCTACCCCAGCTAGGCCATAGTGCTTCTCTTATAGGAAAAAGCTGCTACATGGCACAAATTTGCACTACATTTTGTTTATGTACATGCTACAAGTCAAGCTAAATACTATGGAGATCATTCTGAACCATGAATAAGCCACTTGTATGTGCAGGATCGACGTGTATCTTGTGAAAATGTCCAAAACCATATTTTGAACTTTCATGGGCTTGCACGTACACAGCACTTAAAACAGGGTTGGCAGAATGTGGGTAGGAATGGGTGCAATGGGAGTGTGGCTAGCCACAAAGACGTATGAAACATATTCCAGTCACACCCATGTATGTCCGCAGTCGGCCCTGCAGATATTCAGGTTATACCTGCAGAAACATGGAATAAAGGTGGGACTTAGAAATATTTCTGCTCCTCACCCCAATGCAGCCAATAGTAGTGAATAGATGACTAACCTATGCTGTGCACTGGTGTGATTGCAGTCTGGAAAACCATAGCAGGCAGCGTTATGGAACAGAAAGCAGAGGAGAGGGAGAATGTATGTCAAAGCAGCAGAAATAAACACCTCCACAACTGTATGCAGTAGAGCACTGGTGCTCAATCTGGTAATACTGGCATTTGCTGTGTGAGCTAGAGGGGCATAGGTAGGGCACCCTACCAATGCCCATGTCCTGATGACGGAGTCCTAGGACACCATGTGAAAATGTAAGCACAGACATCGGTACTATGTGCAGCACCCAGCCAGCTGGAGTGTTGCGCTCCACACAGTAGATTTCTACAATATGCTCTATGCAGTGTGCACAGTTCCCTGGTGCAGATAAGGTCTTATGTAACTCCTATTGGAACACTATAATGGGGATATCTTATGCCTGTGGCTACAGAGAACATATCTTGTGCACAGGTCACTGTTGTTTACATATGTGAGCCTATGATGTACAATGTGCATACGGGGTCTGACCCTTGAGACAGATATACTGGATGGATTGTTAGAGCCTACTGCAACTCTGTAGCAGACTGAGGTCCACTATTGTAGTTATCGTGTATGTAGGAAGCCAAATAGAAATATAATGAGCAGGTATGATGCTGGGTTGGAAGTACTGATTGCTATAATTCCCTATCCATCAACTAAGACTTCTAGTGCTGGAAATTTTTTTGGCAGACGGCTGTTTCTGTGGGGCTGCAAGTAAGAGTGTGTGTGTGTGTGTCTAGATTGCTCATCCACATATCCCGGGGGGGGGGGGGGGGGAGGAAGGGCACAGGTATGCCTGGCAGATACCTGGACGATTGGGCTGTCTGCAGCCTCATCAGGTGCCAGTTCATACAGGCAGGAGTGTGCGGGACGGTTCTGCAATCACTTCCCTGTCCAGACACTTCCCGGTCACTACTCAAGGGACTTCAGAGGGTAGGCATGCAACAGTGCAAAACACAGTATGCCATTCCCAGGTGCACCAGCATTGGTCTCTACAAATGTGCACAGTTGTAGGGAACACCAGTGGTGTCTCTGGGCATGTCTGTGTGGTGCTTGCACTGCTGACTGCTGTCATTCCATTGGCTCTTTAGTAGTGCAGGGGACGTGTTTGGGTAGGTCCCTATGGGGGGCCTGTTCTGCTGGGATCATATCCTTACTTAGCATTGTACAATCATGGTCCTGAGATGTTCACAATGTGCATACCTTGGGAGGGCATTTACTGCCATGTCTATAGCGCTGCACTGCATCTTGTGCCAGTAGATTCACTCTCTACCCATTTTTCTGCTACAGTACTGTGTACTGAGTACTTTGTAGTGGTCTGGGCATACCACGGACTGGTTTCTATTGTCTAACGCATCCACCTTTGAGTCTCACCATCTTATATTGTCATTCAGTCTCAAAACAGCTCTGTCTGTGTCTACAGCAGCTTCACAACTGCCCATTTTGAAGGGGGGTATAGCTGTTCATGGGTATATTGCGGAGACGGGCAGGGTCACAGATGTACATCTTTTCGAAATATGGTGAGTGCGGGGACGTACAAAGCCATTGTCGGCATGTACCCATCTTCATACAACGTAGGACTGTGTGTGGGCCATGCCTAGCACGTCTATGTAGGCGATTCTGTGCATGCGACTGCGTCTATCCCGCATGTGCAGAATTGGGTTCTATTTCTGCACGTTTCCATTTGGACGGGCCTGCTGCCCGAATGTGCATATTTTTGAAATTGGTCTCCAAGGGCCTGATATTGAGTTAGGAGGGCTATGCACCGATTCGGTGCATAGTCCTCCCTGCTGACTTCTAACCCAGGATATTCAATGCTGGGATCATATGCAGCTCTGGCATTGAATATCTGGGATCACCATACTGCCTCTCAGCGGCAGTCAATAACTAGGCAGCAGCGATATTGCATGATCCCCGGTTAAGGACAGCCGCCACCTCCGCACCTCCCTGGAACGCCCCCAACATGCCCCGATGCTAAGCAATTAACATCAGAGCATGTAAGGGAGAAGAGAGGGGACTAACCGTTGTATATCCCGGATAATGGCATTTACACGATTTACAGGGCTGTAAACCATGTAAATGTCTTTTGAATATTGGGCCCTACATGTTTCAGGTCAAACTGGGCACAGACATTGCTCATACTTGATTATCAGGACAAACAAAGACATTCTGTCTCCATAAGAATTCTCTCATAAAATAATTTAATCTGCAAAATACGACCTTGGGTTCTCTCCTACATATCTCTCTCCAGGCTGTTAGTGAATTCCAAGCTCCCAGGCTTCAGGCTGTTCTCATTGTCTATATTATTACCTCTTTCAGAGGTCCCAGTACCCCACTTTGAGTCCCTTTCAACAGTGGTCATCTTTGACTTTACACTCTCTTTCTCTGCACACATCCAACAGCTAGAACCTGTTTTTAATTTCTCTATAACATTGGCAATATTCGTCCCTTCCTTTCTACACACACTATTCTTGGGAGTGGAGGAGTAGCCTAGTGGTTAGAACACTGGCTTGGTAACCAAGCAACCAGGATTCAATTCCCACTAGCACTCCTTGTGGCCTTGGGCAAGTCACTTAACCCTCCACTGCCTCGGAAGAAAGGCCTGGCAATCTACTTCCGGTGACACTGCCAAGAAAACCCAGGAGCTTCTGGGTCGCCAGGAGTCAGGATTGACTCGAAGGCACACATTGCTTGCTTTTTGCATTCTTTAGTCACCGCCCATCTAGACTATTGCAGTCTCCTCTTTGCTGGTATCCTCCTGAATCATCTCTCTCCCCTTCAATCTGTTCAAAACTCAGCTGTGCAGCTAATTTTCCGCCAGCCTCGATATGTTCATATAACCCCTCTTCTCAATTTACTTCATTGGCTCCTTATCCAATGAGTCAGAAAGGATTAAAGTTTTGCAGGAAGCAAAATCTGCTGTAGAATCTATATGGATTGAAATTCCATGTAAAAGGGGAAAGGCAATGGCAGTGGGGGTGTACTATCGAGCGCCTGGCCAGAATGACCAAATGGATGATGAAATGCTCAAAGAAATCAAGGAAGCTAACAAAAGTTACAGCACAGTAATAATAATGGGTGATTTCAACTACCCCGGTATCGACTGGGTCAGTGTCACGTCAGGACATGCTATAGAGATAAAGTTCCTAGATGAAATAAATGACTGCTTCTTGGAGCAGCTGGTTCATGAACCGACCAGAGGGGAAGCCATATTAGACCTAGTCCTTAGTGGAACACCAGATCTAGTGCAAGAGATAAGGTTGTTGGGGCCACTTGGCAATAGTGATCATAGCATGATCGCCTTTGATTTAATTAGTAGAGGAGGGATAGTAAGGAAATCCACAGTACTACCTTTTAACTTTCGAAAGGGAGACTATGATAAAATGAGGAAAACAGTTAAGAAAAAACTAAAAGGAGCAGTTGCAAAGGTTAAAGACGTACATCAGGCTTGGCTGTTGTTGAAAAATACTATCTTGGAAGCCCAGACCAGCTGTATTCCACGCTTTAAGAAAAGTGGAAGCAAGTCCAAAAAGCTGCCAGCATGGTTTAAAGCTGAGGTCAGAGAGGCTGTTGTTGCCAAAAAAGCATCTTTCAGGAAATGGAAAAAAGAGCCAAACGACGAAACCTGGAAACAGCACAAGCACTGGCAAGTCAAATGCAAGGCATTGATAAGGCAGGCAAAGGGAGAATTTGAGAAGAAGCTTGCTGCGGAAGCAAAAACGCGAAGTAAAGACCTTTTCAAGTACATTCGTAGCAAAAAACCTGTGAGAGAGTCAGTTGGTCCATTAGATGATAAAGGGGTTAAAGGAGCACTAAGAGGCGACAAGGCGATAGCGGAGAGACTGAATGAATACTTTGCTTCAGTCTTTACTGAGGAAGATGTAGGGATGTTACCCATGACTGAAGTGGTATTTAAAGGTGTGGAAGAATTGAAGGAAATATTGATACATCGGGAAGATGTATTACAACTATTAGATAAACTGAAGAGTAGCAAATCACCTGGGCCGGATGGTATACATCCAAGGGTGTTGAAAGAACTGAAATATGAGATTGCAGACCTGCTATTAGTAATCTGTGAACTATCATTAAAATCATCTCTAATATCTGAAGATTGGAGGATCGCCAATGTAACACCAATTTTTTAAAAAGGCTTCCAGGGGTGATCAGGGAAACTATGGACCGGTGAGCCTGACATCAGTACCGGGAAAAATGGTAGAAACCATCATAAAGAATAAAATTACTCAGCATGTAGATAGTCATGACCTAATGGGAGACAGCCAACATGGCTTTAGACAAGGAAATCTTGTCTTACTAATCTGTTATGTTTTTTTTTAAAGGAGTGAATAATCAGGTGGACAAAGGTGAGTCGGTTGATATTGTGTATCTGGACTTTCAGAAAGCCTTTGACAAAGTCCCTCATCAGAGATTTTTGGCAAAACTAAAGAGTCATGGGATAGGAGGCAGTGTACTATTGTGGATCAGGAACTGGTTAAAAGATAGAAAGCAGAGGGTAGGGCTAAATGGCCAATTTTCCCAATGGAGAAAGGTGAATAGTGGTGTACCCCAGGGATCTGTGCTGGGTCCGTTGCTTTTTGACATATTCATAAATGACCTGGAAAGTGGAATAACGAGTGAGGTTATCAAATTTGCAGATGACACAAAACTATTTAAAGTTGTTAAAAACCCAAGAGGATTGTGGAAAATTGCAAGAGGATCTTGATAAATTGGAAGACTGGGCATCAAAATGGCAGATGAAATTTAATGTGGACACGTGCAAGGTTTTGCACCTAGGGAAGAACAACCCAAACTATGGTTACACGATGCAAGGTTCCACATTAGGAACCACCACCCAGGAAAAAGATTTAGGCGTCATTGTGGATACCATGTTAAAACCCTCGGCCCAGTGTGCAGCGGCGGCCAAGAGAGCAAATAGAATGCTAGGTATGATAAGGAAAGGAATGGAAAATAAAACAAAAGATATTATAATGCCTCTATATCGTTCCATGGTGAGACCGCACCTTGAATATTGTGTGCAATTCTGGTCGCCGTATCTTAAAAAGGATATAGCGATTTTAGAAAAGGTTCAGAGAAGAGCCACCAAAATGGTAAAGAGGATGGAAGGATATTCCTATGAAGAAAGGCTAAAAAGGTTAGGGCTCTTTAACTTGGAAAAGAGACGGCTGAGGGGAGATATGATAGAATTCTATAAATTAATGAACGGAGTGGAACGGGTAAACGTAGATCGATTGTTTACCTTATCAGAATATAGAAAGACTAGGGGACATGCAATGAAGCTACAGGGTAAACTATTTAAGACTAATAAAAGAAAATATTTTTTCACTCAACGTGTAATCAAACTCTGGAATTTGTTACCGGAGGATGTAGTAAAGGCTGTCAGTGTATCTGGGTTTAAAAAAGGTTTGGACAAGTTCCTGGAGGAAAGGTCCATAAACCATTATTAAGAAGGGACCCAGGATATCAATGCTTGAACCAATACAAGCATTGTGGAACCTGTGTCCCTTGGGGAAATTGCTAGGTACATATGACCTAGATTGGCCACTGTTGGAAACAGAATACTGGGCTTGATGGACCTTGGTCTGACCCAGTATGGCATATCTTATGTTCTTATGTATCCGTTTCCATATCCAGTTCAAACTTCTACTGACGTATAAGTGCACTCATTCTGCTGCTCCTCAATGCCTTTCCTCTCATATCTCTCCCTACACCCCACCTTGGGAACTTCGCTCTTCTGGCAAATCCCTTCTATCCTTGTCCTTCTCTTCAACTGACAACTCCAGACTTTGATCCTTCCACCTTGCTGCTCCTTATGCCTGGAACAAACTGCCTGAGTCTGTGCATCAGGCTTCATCTCTGGCCCTTTTCAAATCCAGGCTGAAAACTCACTTCTTCGAGGCTGCTTTTGGATCCTAATCTGCTTAGTCTCCTACAGTTGTGGTTAATATAATTGGCACTTTTGCAGTTCAACTCCTTAATGTCCAATATCTCCTAAAAAAAATGTGGCCATTGAAATGGCTTTGGACTATATATGCACACATATTTGACACATAAAAGAATCAAATAAAACAAGACCAATTAAAGAAGAAATAGTAGGAAATTGTATAAAAACAGGGATATGATTATTGGCACCCTTATAAACTATTAAAATTAGTTTGAATGGAAGAACCACATTCCCATTTCACTACTCCACCCAGTATCCAGCATCCTCCCTCTCTGTCCAGCATCTCCCCTATTTTCCTATTCTCCCCAAATCTAGCATCCTCCTTCTATGTCCCTATCTCCCTCCTATATCTAGCATTTTCCATATGTCTTCTTGCAACCCCACTGTGTCCAGCATTTATCCTGTCACCCTATCCTCCCAGTGTTTAGCATCGCTTATTTGTGTTCCAATCCACTTTCCCATGTTGAACATCTATATCCCCTCTCTTTTCCAATTTACTCCCTGCCCCCAATGTCCAGCATCTCTCCTATCTCCCTGTTGTCCCCATCTCCAGCATTCCCCTTCACTGTCCCTATCCCCTTCTTATGTTCAGTACTTCTGTCTTCTTACTCCTCTGCGCTTGCCCAGTCTCTTGTGCTTTCCTATCTATCCCCCCCCCCCACCGCACACCAATATCCTGCATTCCTCTTCCATGTCCACCATTTCCCATCCCCTGATTCAGCATTTTTCCTCTTCCCCCTCCCCCAAGTCAGCATCTTCTTTCCCTCCACTCCATTCCAGTAGCTCCTTTCTTTTCCTCCCATCCCAGTCCTGCATCTCCCTTCTGTCACCCTATTCTCACTCCATGTCCACCATCCCCCCTTTTGTGTCTGAGCGAGCATCTCCTCTTTGTTTCTCCTCCTCCCCTGATCTAGCATCTATTCTTCCCCACTTCTGCCCCGACACAGCATTGGTCCTCTCTTCACCCCCTTGCCTCCAGTGCCATGTGGCTGTGGCGTGTGTATAATCTGGGGCAAATGCTTGAAACCCTCACGCTCAGAGGCTCCAGCCCAATCAGGGCTGTGGGAGAAGAGGAGAAGGCCTTAAAGGGCAGCCACCGCCAGACGTGAGGAGCCCCACACACGCAGCCCGGATCAGAGCTCCCCGATCGGGGTCGAGCGCCTGGGCGGGAGCTTGAAACCCTCCCACTCAGAGGCTCCAGCCCAATTGGGGCTGTGGGAGAAGAGGAGAAGACCTTAAAGGGCAGCCACCGCCAGGTGCACCCATGCCGGGCGCGCCTGCACCAGAGGGCCTCACCAGAGGGCCCTTTGGCATGGCCCTTCGCCAGGAGCCCTGGAGTGGGAAATAAACCAATCGCAAGGGGTTTCGTGGGCTATATGCTCAACGCAGCAATGGAAAGGAACTCAATTTCGGGGGGTCGAAAGCCTTTGCACCTATACAATGCAGACAGGTAGGTGTAGCACTACCTGCATGGCGTACCCTGGTGAATCCCGCTCCAACTGCTCTACCATCCGTCTGCCACATCACTGCTTGATTGCTCACTGCTTGCCAATGCACAGATTATAGACTGTAGTCTTACTAATACCTAATAACTTATTGCTACAAAAATATGCTGTATAACCTGCTATAAATGTATGTATGTGTATTGTAAATAACATTTTCTGTTTAACCTACTGTAATATGTTTAACCTACTGTAGACTACATATGCTGTAAATAACACGTGCTGTTGTTAACAAATACTGCTTAGCCACTGTAGATAACATGTGCTACTTAGTCTTTTAACTCCATTACCACCCTAATCCGTTGATTTTATGCGTGTTTACTACCTCACTACTTGTATAATGACATATTGCACAGCAGACAGGACTTATCATCAGACTTGAGTCTCATGGAGGGAGGAGATACCGACCAAAGAAAACAGGCAAGTTAAAGATACAAATAAAGATCAAACACCTACCCCTACCTTGACATAATTCAAGCAGATCCCACATCAGTAATTCACAAAAATGCACTCCACTCCTTACTACCTTATTGCCTATCTTACATTCCTCCATGCATTCGCAACCTGCTCACAGGGCATCAGATCCAACCAGCAATTCCCCTTGCCCCACCTATATACCAACCAAACTGCATGGGCGCCAGGCTCCTACAGCCATAAAGAGCACAAGCATACTAAGCCTACAGCTCACAGACCGCATAATGCCGCACATACTACACCCAATAACCTCATAAACAAGGTACATACCAACCCAATCTTAACAGATAAAATTAAGTGTGCCTTAATAAATGCGAGATCAATTAGGAATAAACCAAACACTATCCTAGACCTCATCAGCAATAAAAAAACAAACAAAAAAAACTGGATATAATCTGCATCACCGAGTCTTGGTTGTATGACTCTGACCAGGTAATATTACACCAAGTAACCCCTACAGACTACTCTGCCTTCAATTGCGTCAGAGAACATAAGAGAGGAGGAGGGGTGCTAATACTGGCCAGAAAGGAATACGGATTTAAAACAATCTCTAGCACTAATACAATTGAATCCAACACAATCACCATAGCTAACAAGTACTTAAGCTTCTCCCTCACCTACAGGCCTCCTGGAGCCACAACTGAACATCTCTCCATGGTACTTGAAGCAATATGTGCACATAACACAAAACATAAACCCCTCATTGTACTAGGAGACTACAACTTGACCTCTGCGCCCACCAAAGAAGCTGCAACATTCTTAAAAGCCATGGAGTCATTAAAATATAGCCAAACAATCAACGCCCCAACGAACCAGCATGGTACAATACTGGATATGGTTTTCATTCCAATGCACTTGGTGGAACATGGCAAAACCACAACACCAACAATCACACCAATCCCTTGGTCAGATCATTACGTGATAGAATTCACACTGGCCCTAAACAATTCCACCCAACACATAGAAGATGAGAGTATCACCAGACGATATAGAGCCTTCAATAAAGACTCATTCATAGATGAAATCATCCCACAACTCCAGCAAGAATGCAACACCCTGGACCTAAGCATAGAGAAATGGAACTCCATAATAACTAATGCAGCATCGGCCCCTACGCATATAAAGCTACAAGCATGTAGGAGACTCAACGCCCCATGGTACTCAAATGATATCAGAGATGTAAAGTGCACTCTCCGAAGACTGGAGAGAAAATGGAGGCGGGACAAATCGCATAACTCCCTGACTCTATATAGAGCTAAGCTACTGGAATATAATAATCTGATAAATGAGTGCAAACAACAGCACCACACCAATCTAATCATGAAGTCTGTCAACAAACCAAGAGAACTATTCAGCATTGTCCAAAAGCTCACTAGGGATACCATACAGCAATGTACCCATCATCTTGACCCACAGGAATTTGCTGACTACATGAGAATGAAAAACCCATACCCAGACATGCTCCAGCACAAGACCAATAGATGACTATGAAATGAAAAAGCAACATCGTACCTGGGAGGATTTCAGCATACCATCAGAACATCAAGTAGAAGACATAATACATGGGCTCAACACAACAACCTCATCATCAGACCCTTGCCCAGTGGCTTGGATAAAAGTCACAAGAAGTCAGCTGTCACGGCACATTCATAAAATTGTTAGATTCACTCCAACAAGGATACATGCCGCAGTCCCTCAAGCACGCCATGATACGACCAATACTTAAAGGCAATAACCTAAGCCCATCTGGACCAAAATCATACCGTCCCATCTCCAGTTTACCGTTCCTTGCAAAAATAGTTGAAAAGACAGTGCAAAAACAACTTCAGGACCACATTGACATGAATGCCCCGCTGGACATTCATCAGCATGGATTTAAACCCCGGCACGGTGTGGAAACGCTACTCACATCACTCTTTGACAACTTCATAAGAGGTGTAGATAATATAAAGAATGGATTCCTGCTAGTATTCATAGACATTTCGGCAGCCTTTGACACAGTGTCCCACACTAGACTACTACAGCACCTGCAACAGATAGGATTGCGCAAGAACACTCTGAAATGGTTCACATTGTACCTGGAAGATCAAACACAGCAAGTCAAATGCACCCAAAAGAAATCATTGCAGTTCCCTGCAAAATTTAAATCCAAACCATATGCAACGTCATCAAACGACACAAACTCCACTATCACATATATGCTGACGACATCATGGTGTATGCTCCAATCAATCTACTAGCACTTAACACCACAACAATAACTGAATGCCTTGAAGACATGAATGTCTGGCTTGCAGACAATAACCTGATGGTCAGCTACGATAAAATTGAGGCAATGTTCATCACCAGGAACTCTAGCTTCATTCCACCACAGAATATCAGCATTCTAAACAAACTTATAATAGTCAAAGATGAAGTTAGGTACTTGGGCATCACAATGAACAGAACTCTGAACATGAAATCTCATATCGCCAAAATCGCAAGCAAGGCCTATCGACGTTTGAGGACCATAAGAAAGATAAAACCACTACTCCGCAAGGACCACTTCCGCACAGTATGCCAAGCACTCATCACCCCTCTGCTTCATTATGGAAATTTTTTATATCAAGGCCTCCCCCAGCAGACCTTACACCCACTCCAAATGGTGCAAAACACTACAGCACGCATCATCACTGACACCCCAAGATCAGAACACATCACCCCTATCTTACAGCAACTACACTGGCTCCCAATGGTAACCAGAGCAAAATTTAAAATAATCTTGATCATCTTTAAGATCATCCACCATCTTTCAGCAGAAGTCCTACAAGGAATTGTAACAAGAAACATTAGTAATAAACCAAGAAGGAAGAATTATGGCAACATGATCAGTACACCTTCAGGATATCACAAGACTAAACAAAATACGTCAAGAAGAGCTCCATCACTAATGGCATCCACACTATGAAACTCCCTCCCAACGAGCCTAAGGGAATTAGAGGACATCACAGACTCCCGCAAGGCCCTTAAAACCCTGCTCTTCACAGAAACCTATGAGCAGATAGACAACAGTCCCCACCAGATAGGGATTGCAACATAAACTCCACTGCAAACTCAATACTTAACCAACCCAGCTAGACTCACGACACCTTCATGATAAATGTAACCCTCAAATTGTGTTAAATATCCTCATGTTAAATGTAAAGCACCCACATGTTTAAATGTAACCCAATTGTGATGTGATGCAACCACTTTGATTGTAGGATAAGGTGGTATACAAGTATGTCTAAATAAATAAATGCTGGAGGTGTCCTAGTAGACATACCACACAGGGGATACACAGGCACATGGCCTTGTAGCTGGGATGGGCAGCCCACTATGCACGAGCAGGATATGTGAATGCACAATAGGTGACCTGGGAATGTACTACTGACCCAATATGGACCTCAACCTCATGTTCACAGTGACCACGGTGTCCAATGCACCCTGGAGGCCCTGAAGTGCCGCTTCCAGACAATGCGCCATCAGCATCTGTTTCATGCAATGTCTCCGAGACCAGTTGGCAGCAGATGCAGGTTGGTGAGACACACAGTGGACCCCAGTAGCCTCAGTGAACACCAGTCATTGCAGATCGTGAAACGCAGGCAGACCAGCTGGTAGGGGACTGACAACAATGTAGGACAGAGCGTCCATGACAGTAGGACTGAACACCTATCCTGAGGCGACACCCCAAAGCTTCGTGTCTTCCGCCTCCCTCAGGGGGTTAGGCCTCAGACCAAGTACAAATATAAATAAGGGTGATGTCAAAATGCACTGTCGTGTTGCTACAAGAAAGGTGTTTGGTCCTACTGACATCGCCTCCCTGCTGTTATGTGTACATACTCCCTATGAGAGTTTGCCTGTCATGTAGGACACATTGTAGGATAGGACAGCACAGGGTGGTGTACAGTTACACCACAGCACACTAATGTATGCGGTGCACCAGCAGACCCCTGACTGTACCCCAATGGAAACACCCCAGACAGTGCCACACCATGGACCAGCTATACAGGGGTTTACACAATAAGTAGTGAGCCCAGATGCTGGGGAGGGGGCCCACCAACCACAGCAGGACACATGTGTGTGACAGGAGTGCAGGCTGCAGGTGGGCACAAGGAATGGTCTGCAGGGAGCACTGGAGGGTGGCAAGCACTGTGGGCCATATGTGGGCATGCAGGTGTAGCCCCAGTGCTGTCCCAGACCCACCCCCTAACTAATGTAACCCACCCAACCCCTCTCCCCACAGGCCAAGCTGGTGAAGCCCCAGGTGTGGCAGGCCAACGCTAGTGCTGCCAGTGAGTGGTCAGGCCACCCTGGAACAGCAGAAACAACAGGCTACCTCCAGTAGCTCATCCTCCAGTGGTGAGGAGGAGGGGTCCAGCACAACAGAGGAGAGGGACAGCTCCATGGCTCCATGGAGGGGGTGGCATCTGTTGACCAAGCCATACCAATGGAGGGGGTTGGTAGTGGCTGACTCTGCTGGAGCCGGTGTGGAGGTCCCAGGCAAGCCGGAGATGGAGTGGGTTGAGGGGGCATAAAGCCCCAACACGGAGTGGCAGTTGTACAGGAGCCAGTGGCTGTGGGTGTGGAGTGGGTAGTTATGGGGGTATCTGCAGAGGCCATGGAGGGGATGTATGCTGCAGGGTCCTGCCGAGGCAGGCATGTCAGGGGAGGGGGAGTTGTCAGAGGGTCTGGGCCAGTCATGAGAGTCAGAGGAGGAGGGGGAGAGTTCCAGCAGTGGTGACCGGTCAGGGGAGGAAGAGGGGGGTCAAGGGGTGAAGAGCAGCCAGGAGGTTCTGTGCGGGAGGAGGGGTTAGAGGGGGAGGGTCATGTGGGCTTGGGGTCTGAGGGGGGCAGGGGGATTCAGGCACCAGCCACCAGGCAACCCACAGCTGGGCTGGAGGACATATCGTGGGCCACCGTGCTGGAGAAGGTGGAACCATTGGAGGACCAGCAGGTGTCTGTGGTGCACCACACACCCCAGCCGAGCATGCCCTGTCCACAGAGCCAGACTCCAAACACATGGGCTGGTGCAGCTTGGGTATGGGGCATCAAAGCCCCTGAGGCCCCACTCCACAACCATGGATCCCCTATGCCACCAATGGACTCAAGGGCCTAGCATGTAGACCACAACTGCCCCTACAGGCAACTGGTAATGGGTCCATGGCCAACCTCACTACAGAAGTGTGCCTCCTCAGAGAGGAGGTTCATGCCGTGGCACAGGCCATCTGCAGGTGCCTGGACATAATGACAGCTGCACTCCTGCACCACATCCGGGACCACCCAACACCATAGGCCCCCCATAGCACGACTTGGGCATTTGTGGGCCAGCAGCCAGCTCCACCTTAGCCATGGGTGTGTGCAGGCACAGCAGGGATGGGGAGTAGCATTGAGTAGATCCGGGCAGTGTGGACCAGCCACACATATGAGAGCATGTTAGCCACTGTTGTACAGACCGCTGCTATTGCAGCCAATGCTGTGTAGTTTGCTACCATTGTAGTCAGTGTTGTATTTATATGTGCCTTTGTTCCTGAATAAAAGATCTGTTTTGTCAACCAACTGTGTTGTCATTGTAGCCAGGGATGGGACTGTGTGTATGCCATGGTGGACATCGTGGGGCCACCAGGTGACAGAGAGTGGACCATAGTCATCTCAGGGGTCCACCAGCAATGCCACCGCAATGCATGAGTACCACGACAGCATGTCAGGGTGCCTGTGTGCTACGCAGCATGCTCCATGGGTACCATGATATGACAGTGCTGGCATACCATTGCAGTACCTGTGCTTACAGAGTCGCCGCTATGTAATGTACCAAGGCAACATGCTGCAACACATAGGCAACGTGACATGGCAGCGTAGTAAGTGTGCATATACAGCTTGTGTTCCTGAATATGCACACGGTGGCATAGTAAGTGTGCATATAGAGCCTATGTTCCTTTGGCACTTGTGACTTACCTGAGTAGCATGGTCCTCACATATTGAACTCCCTCATTGGAATGGTGTTTGGCTAGGACAGTGTATGGCGGCATACCCAGAAGCAGATTTTCAAAAGTGTGGCAGTTAAAATGCTGCATGGGTAGCGGATATGGTTTTGGATGGGGCATGGTTTGCCTGGGCATCATAACCGCGCAGGTTGAAAAAGAGTATTTTAGTAAGCTACCCCCGCCATAGTGGTTGAGCAGCACAATGGCTAACCCAAAGCGCACCAGGAAGGCCAACTTCACACCGAC
Organism: Ichthyophis bannanicus; assembly: GCA_033557465.1. Lineage (NCBI taxonomy): Eukaryota > Metazoa > Chordata > Amphibia > Gymnophiona > Ichthyophiidae > Ichthyophis > Ichthyophis bannanicus. The sequence goes on along the minus strand of CM066032.1, from coordinate 1,851,549,065 downwards.
AGAGACCTCCATGGCCCTGAGGCTTATAATTCAGTGACAAGCCATCCTCTTTGCTGCAGAGAATGCTGGCACGCAGCAGCTGGTATGGAGGGACATAGCCAGGAAGGTGGATGCCTTCTACCACCAAAACAGGGACGTGGAGGATATCAAGAAAAAGTGGCAGGTGGTATGGCAGGCTGCAAAGGAGAAGAGGGCCAACAACAGCAAGCTGCCACCAGAGCACCAGCACAGACTCAGCCCCCTTGAGGAACAGGTCCTCCAGTTCATGGATGAGGTCTCCGTCACTGGGGTCCCTAGCTTCGATAGCTCCGCTACCACCTCACAGGAGGATAAGTGGTGCTTGGTCCACGCACTGTGCAGCACTATATCAATGTTGTGTATGCCCTGCTACTGCCCGTGCTGGATTGCAGGTGTGCCATCACCACTGTGCCCCTCATGGTAGCATGGCCCTGCCAAGCTGGGTCACAGGTCCCCCGCCACCCCCTCACACATTCACACCCTTGTCTGAGCTCAGAGTCACATGTGTACACCTTCGTGTGTGTTGGTGTACTGCCAGCCCTATCTACTGTGTATCTGCTGTGGCACTGCTAGACTGTCCATGGCAGTCATGTACAGTGACAGGGGCACTGTACAGCCAGCATGGTGTATGGTGGTTTATTCCTGCACACCTGGTCCTATGGGAGTAAATGGACAGTGCAGCTGGTGTGTGGGGCAGTGGCAGGGTGCAGTCATCCAAACAGTGTGGCTAGTGCTGGAACCAGGACAGGCCACCATTCCCTGGTCATGGCGGTCAGTTTGGTAAATGGTGAAGGGTCAAATCATGGTGGTATCTGTTGGCGCACAGTGACAGCCACAGCCTGTTGGTTGCACCTCCTGGGCAGCAGGGTTGTATGTGGTCCAGTCTGCCATGGCGATAGTGTGGCATACCTGCACAGGGAGAAAAGATAGAACATTAGTGTTTGCCCTACACAGTGTGGGGAACACAGTGGTGTGTGTGTATTACAGCTGGCATCAACAGCAGGCCCACCCACCATGTGTGGATACCCTGGCCCTGCCACCTGTCATGTTTCCTGGTGTGCGCATGTGATACAGTGGAACCCTGTTTGGCGGCCAAGTGACATCCTGTGTATGACCTGGGGGGGCTGTGGAGGCTAGCTAGGTACCCAACCTTTGCGAGCTATGCACTGTTTACATGTGTGTCTGTGCGTGTGTGCCTATACCATGGTTCCATCCATGCAGGGACTGTCTAGCTGTTCATTTGGTTGGGGGTGGGGAATGATCACCCTCAAGGGTCCCCCTGCCCACTTCCCTGTGAGGCTGGGGCCTCCACCACTGCCACAGGGCCCTAATCTGTGTCTCCCTTGCATGCCCACAGACCAGCCCATGGCCAAACCCTCCCAGCTAGGGACAGACGAGGCAGAGGGAGCGTTGCCAAGACCCATTGATGACCCCAGTGTACAGCCAGGCTGCAGCACATCCACAAAGGCCGATGTGATATTCCGGAAGAAGTGACAAACTACAGGCCAGTAAGCCTTACCTCAGTGGTGGGAAAAGTAATGGAGGTGCTTCTGAAAGAGTGAATAGTGGACTTCCTCGAAACCAACAGGTTGCATGATCCAAGGCAACATGGTTTTACCAAAGGACGATCTTGCCAAACAAATGGCCAAGTACCTAAAGGAGGAGATGACAGGGTGGAAGGAGATAAAGGAAGTGGAATTGCAATGGGATAAACTAAAGATGGTAATAAAAGGGGCAACGGAGAAATATGTTAAAAAAGTAAATAAAAACAAGAGGAGAAGGAAACCTATTTGGTTTTCCAAAGAAGTGGCTGCTCAAATAAAGGCAAAAAACACAGCTTTCGCAAAATTCAAAAGCTTGCAAACAGAAGAACACAGAAATGAATACAGGATCAAACTCAAAGAGTCAAAAAGAGAAATAAGGATAGCAAAATCAAAGGCAGAAGAAAAGATGGCTAAAGATGTTAAGGGTGGCGACAAAACTTTCTTCAGGTATATTCGGGAAAGGAAGAAGATCAGAGTTGGAATTGCAGGACTCAGAAGTGCTGGGAAAGGTCTCGTGGAAAGTGACATAGAAAAAGCAAAATTGCTAAACAAATACTTCTGCTCTGTTTTTACTAAAGAAAATCCTGGAGATGGACCAGCTGGGACTCCCAAATATAAAAATGGGTACGAAGTAGATACTACACCATTCACAGAAGATGAGGTGTTGGAACAACTTGCTAAATTGAAAGTGGGAAAAGCCATGGGACCGGATGGGATATATCCCAGGATACTGAAAGAGCTCAGAGAAGTTCTATCAGGGCCGTTAAAGGATGTATTCAACAGATCCTTGGAAACAAGAGAGGTTTCTCAGGACTGGAAAATGACTGATGTCGAACCTCTACACAAAAGTGGTGACAGGGAAGAAGTGTCAAACTACAGACCCGTGAGCCTTACCTCGGTGGCGGGAAAAGTAATGGAGGCACTCCTGAAAGAGCGAATAGTGAACTTTCTCAAAACCAACAGGTTGCAAGATCCGAGGCAACATGGTTTTACTGAAGGACCGTCTTGCCAAACTAATCTGAGTTCTTTGACTGGGTGACCAAGGAACTAGATCAGGGGCATGCAATGGATGTCATCTACCTGGATTTCAGCAAAGCCTTTGATACTGTCCCTCATAGGAGGCTTGTCAATAAACTCAGTAGCTTGGGGATGGGCACCAAGATAGTAAACTGGATTAGAAATTGGTTGACTGGCAGACGACAGAGGATGATGGTACATGGAGCTCACTCGGATGAGGGGAAGGTAATTAGTGGGGTGCCCCAGGGTTCGATCCTGGGCCCGGCATTGTTCAATGTATTTGTGAGTGATATTGCTGAAGGACCGAATGGAAAAGTCTGTCTTTTTGCAGATGACACAAAAATTTGCAACAAAGTGGACTCCCCCGAGGGAATGGATAACATGAGGAAAGATCTACAAAAGCTGGAAGAATGGTCTAATGCTTGGCAATTACGATTTAATGCGAAAAAGTGCAGTGTCATGCACTTAGGTAGCATAAATCCAAGGGAAATGTACACGATAGGGGGCGAGAGGTTGGTGTGCATGTTTCAGGAAAAAGACCTTGATGTGGTTATATCTGATGATCTCAAGGTGGCAAAACAGTGCGACAAGGCGGTGGCAAAAGCCAGGAGGATGTTGGGCTGCATACAAAGAGGGATTACTAGCAGAAAGGAAGAGGTACTTATGCCACTGTACATGTCGCTGGTGAGGCCTCACCTGGAATACTGTGTTCAGTTTTGGAGACCATATCTCGCAAAAGATGTAAAAAGACTGGAAAGTGTTCAGAGGAAGGTGACCAAAATGATTTGGAGCCTGCATAAGAAACCTTATGAGAAGAGACTTGAAGACCTAAATATGTACACTTTGGAGGAGAGGAGGGATAGGGGAGATATGATTCAGACCTTTAAATACTTAGAGGAACGATGAACAAACAAACCTCTTCCAAAGACAGGGAAGCTGCAAAACTAGAGGGCATAACATGAAGCTGCAAGGTGGAAAATTGAAAGGCAATGTCGGGAAATATTTTTTCACTGAAAGGGTGGTGGATGCTTGGAGTGCTCTCCTGATGGAAGTGGTGGGGGCAAACACGGTGATGGAATTCAAAACAGCATGGGACAAGCATAGCGGATCCCTTTACAACAACAGGATAAAAACAAAATAAACTGAACCATCTAACTTCTCAACAAATAGGGGTGTCCTACATGGAGTGGTGGGTCCACCCCTAAACAAAGACATGGGGAGGGGTGACCTGCACAGAGCATCAGGTGCACCTACTCTTGCTGTATTGCTGGGCAGACTGGATGGACCATGCTGGTCTTTATCTGCCGTCATTTACTATGTTACTATGTAAATCTGATTGAGTTCTTTGACTGGGTGACCAGAGAACTAGATCAAAGGCATGCGATGGATGTGATCTACCTAGATTTCAGCAAAGCCTTTAAGACTGTTCCTCCTAGGAGGCTTATTAATAAACTCAACAGCTTGGGGATGGGTCCCAAGGTGGTGAACTAGATCAGAAATTGGTTGACTGATAGACGACAGAAGGTGGCGGTAAACGGAACTCACTCGGATGAAAGGAAGGTGATTAGCTGTGTGCCCCAGGGTTCAGTCCTGGGACCAGTACCGTTCAATATATTTGTGAGTGATATTTCTGAAAGTCTGAATGGAAAAGCCTGTCTTTTTGCAGATTACACAAAAATTTGCAACGGAGAGGACTCCCCTGAGGAAGTGGAGAACATGACGAAAGATCTACAAAGGCTGGAAGAATAGTCTAATGCTTGGAAGTTGAGATTTAATGTGAAGAAGTGCAATGTCATGCACTTGGGAAGCAGAAATCCAAGGAAGGTGATAGGAGGCAAGAGATTGGTGTGCATGGACCAGGAGAAGGACCTCCGAATGATTGTTTCTGAGGATCTCAATGTGGCGAAACAGTATGACAAGGTGGTGGCAAAAGCCAGAAGGATGTTGGGTTTCATACAGAGAGAAATTGCCAGTAGAAAGAAAAAGGTACTAATACCACTGTACAAGTCACTGGTAAGGCCTGACTTGGAATATTGTGTTCAGTTTTGAAGACCATATCTTGCAAAGGATATAAAAAGGCTGGAAGCAGTTCAGAGGAAGGTAGCCAAAATGATTTGGAGCCTGCATCAGAAGACATATGAGAAGAGACTTGAAGACCTAAATATTTATACTCTGATAGAGAGGAGGGACAGGGGAGATATGATTCAGACCTTTAAATACTTAGAGTATTAATGATCAAACAAACCTCTTCCAAAGACAGGGAAGCTGTAAACCTAAAGGGCATAACATGAAGCTGCAAGGGGGTAAACTGAAAGGCAATGTCAAGAAATACTTTTTCACAGAAATGGTGGTGGATGCTTGGAATGCCCTTCCGATGGAAGTGGTGGGGGCAAATACAGTGACAAAATTCAAAATAGCATGGGACAGACACAGTGGATCCCTTTATTGCAACAGGATAAAATCAAAATAAGCACAACTATTTCTTATATCTGAACAAAGAGGAGTGACCTACATGGAGCAGTGGGTACACCGCTAAAAAAAGGCATGGGGTGGGGTTACCTGCACGAAGTGGCAGGTGCACCTACTCTTGCCACCTTGCTGGGCAGACTAGATGGGCCATACTGGTCTTTATTTGCTGTCATATACTATGTTACTATATGACTGAGGGTATGGATGATCTGGGACCTGGAGCTGGAGTTCCACATACTGGAAGAGCCAGGGGACAGAGGACATGCTGACATGGACCAGGAGGTACTACAGGAGGGGGCACGGCTGCTTGGCTGCACTGAGTGCATCCATCCAAGCTGCATGGCATTTGGCAGGAGCTGCAGGCTGTAGTCCAGGAAAGGCAGGCAGAGATCCAGGAATTGCGCGACCACCAACAGTCTACAGCAGCATCGGGAAGTGCAACTGCTGCTGATGTGGGAGATGACAGCCTACCAGGCCACTACCGCTGGTGCCCTATGCCAGTTGGAGGCCCTCACATGGGACCAGGGGAGTTTGGGGGTGGGGGACACACCACCTGAGCACCCTGGTGGTCCGGACACCTGTGAGGCAGAAAGCCTCCCAGGAGAGGGGAATGATGCTGCCAGTACATCTGACACTGCTCTATTGCTTTGCAGTGCCATGGTGTCATATGGAGCCGAAGGGAGGGGATAGCAGTGGAGCCATCTAAACTCTGTGCATGTTGTGATGTCACATAGTCACTTACTGGTGGATGCTGTGTGTCCCCACAGCCACTAGAACATCTCCTGGATGAGGAGTGCTCGGTTCGCCTGGGCCTGGGCCTGCTGCTGGCTTGCGGGCTGTGGCCCATCCCCCTCCACTGCCTCTGCGGCCTCCACGTCTTTTGCATCAGGATCAGGGTTGAGTATGCCCTGCTGCCTAGCCAGGTTGTGAGGGATGCAACATGCGGCAAATATCTGGCATACCCACTCCAGGCTGTAGAGTAGCTCACCTCCACTCCAATCCAGGCAGCAGAACCTACTTTTTAATACTCTAAAGGCTCTCTCCATAACTGCTGTGGTCCTCTGGTGTGTGGTCTGGGGGTTCCACAGTGGGGTCAGCAGCCAAGTCTGGAGGGGATATCCACAGTCACCTATTGGGGCAAAAGGAGAGGCACATAATCATTGCAACTGTGAAAGATATGGTGGGTCCTGCAGGGAGAGTTGGGAGCAACATGGGTGTGGCCTCTGTAGGCTGCTCTGCTCCAGGCACGTATGTGTCTCCAGGATGCCTCACCCATGTGTTGTTTGCCGTCACCATCACGTATCTGGAGCAACACAGCACATGTGCCCACAATGTTCATCAGTATTCACATGGCACATCTCCCACCTACCCACCACCATGTTTGTCCCCAGCTGTGCATATTTTTAACATTTATTGTGGGTTGGGTGCCTGTTTGAGGGCTCACAGCTGTCTACACTCACCTAGCAGCCAGGCATCGCTGAGGTGTCCACCAGCTGCTGCTTGTCCCAGGCTGGGCTGGCCAAGTATGTAGGAGTCATGGCAGGCACCTGGGTAACGTGCACACACATCCGTGAACATCATGTTGGCATCCACCATCACCTGCATATTGTGACGCTCGCGCCCCTACCAGGCGGTTGCCTAGTAGGGACGGCTCGCCATCTATTACCCTTCTAGGGGTTTGTAGTTGTGTTCAATAAGAAGAGCCAAGTGGTTATTTAAAGCGCACAGGAAATTTTTATTCGGTTTCCAAAGTTGGCAAGTGATGAACATAAAAATTCTTTAAGCACTTTTCCAGACAAAAGAAATACAGGATAATTTCTCCAAATGAAAATGTCCAAACAAAACTCACAGCAGTTTCTCTTCTTCACTGCACTTGCTTGACATTTCAAAACCAAAAGCATTTATAAAACTCTTCACAGCTTCCAACCCCGCTGTTGCCACGCCCATACAAACAGTTCTGGCTGTTTGGGCCTTCACTAAAGTTTTGCAGTTTTTACTTTTTAAGAGATTCCTAACCTCTTGCCTTCAGGGTTACTCTTCTCTTTCAACTCTTGAAAACTGCTTTAACTTGCAACAGCTTCCTTCTGTATTTCACTGTTTTCTAACACACAATACTATTGTATTTTAGTGCACAGCTCACATTCCATCTCAGAGGCTTCTGACTCAATAACACTTCCTTCAGGGCCTACCTCCATGCTCTCAATTGAGCTACAGCTGGGTGCTTTCTGGATGTGCTCTGGTGTCCTTTCCTTAAGAGCCTTCGCAATGTTAAACAGTCTCTCACACTGCCTGGCCTTGGCTCCTCCAAGCCGATCTCCTGTGTGTCTCTCCTGCTTAACCTCCCTCCTGAGATACTTCTTGCTGTGCTGAGGCTTCAGGTGTCTGAAAGTCTCCTCTGAGTCAGAGCAAGAACTATTCTGGTGGCACTGCTCATTCCCTGCGTACCTTTCTTGGCTGCCTTTGTAATGGTTCCTCCATTTGCTGCTCTCCTTGGCTGCAAGGGTTTTCCACAGCTTGGCCCCAGATCTCTCCTGTCTGTGCCTCCTGGGAATTGGACTTGAACCTGGGCTAGGGCTTGAACTGCAGCTGCCACTGGTGCTTGCTCCTGCACTCCTCCTGGACCTTCTGCTCACAGCTCCTTCCTCTTCCTGCCTCAAACTCAAACTGTGCCTCTCCCTTTTGTTTGTTCTTCCTCTGTTAACTGTTGAGCTGGGCAACTCCCTTCCTAGCTCCTCCCACTTGGACCTCCTACTCCTCTGCAGGGTTGTCCTGTGGTCTGTGATTGGCTTACGCTTAGCTCTGCCCTCTAGATTTCTTTCAGTGCTTCTAGTATGGAGCCTAGGATTTTGTGCTCCCATCCCCCGCAATGAAAAAAAATCCTTCTTTTTTTTAGTTTTCCCTAGCTGGGCTGCACTCACCTCATCACAATATTCATAGAGGTGTAATTGTGCCAGTTCCAGTAGGTCCTCTGATCCTGCCTGAGCGCCCTCAAGGCCACATGCATGCAGTCAATGATGCCCAGCACTAATGGGAAGCCAGTCAGTCATAGAAGGCCTGCATCATCTCCTGCCACTCCAGTGGTGTCTGGGGGAAGGTTATGTGATGGCCCATGTGACGCAGCAGTGCTCCGGTGAGGCATGTATGCAGTGGCTTGCTGTGAACTGCATGATGCCAGTGGTTGCTCCAGCAACATGCTGGAAGCTCCCTGTTGCCAGGAAGGCTAAAGCAGTGGTCACCTTCACAGTCACTGGCAGTGCCTGGTTTCTTGCGGTGGCTGGCTCCAGGTCCCCACTGAATCTGGTGCACAGCTCCATGATGGTGCCTCCATCCAGCCAGTACTGCTGGTACATCTCCTCCTTGGTCAGCTGCAGGTAGCTCACCCTGGGCCTGTGCACCCGGGGTGCTGGACCATTGCCTACTGCTGTCTCCCTGCAGCTGGCCACATTCTTCTCTGTGCCTGGCCACAATAGGCATGTCTCCACCTCTGGTGTCCTGCATGGGTTTGTGTGCTCCATGGGTTGGAAAACCTCTCTGATAGCACTTCTCTCTTTGACGGATTTGTTTCACCTCGTGTATGGCGGTCCACGGGTAGCATTGTGGTGTCCTAGATGTCACAAACCATCGCCTAACCTTACATGGTTTATAGCATCTTCCAGCACTGCACAGTACATTCAAATATCTGCGTGGGTATAACAGGGCCACGCCTCAGCCATGCCTCATTACGCCCTCATGGGTCGGCGGTTGCCGTTACCCGGTTATGGTGGATTTTGCCTGGCATACCGTGCGTAGTGTTGGTAGTCTAGTAGAGGGCGAAGGTTCTTTAGCATCTTCATTTTGTGGTAGGATGAGGATATCATTTTCTTGATATGTGATTTTAGGTTGAGCCTGTGATCTAATGTCACTCCGAGGTATTTTGACTTCCTTTTTAACTGCGATGGTAAACTCATCTATTTTTATCTCTTCTGTTGAAGAGTAGGTGGTGTCTCTCATTATGGTAAGGACCTCTGATTTATTGTAGTTGATTGTCAGGTTATGGTGTTGTAGCCAGTTTATGATGGATCTCTTGCAGGAGATTATGGGTGAGTAATTTGGACTTGCAGTTTCAAATGGACCATGGATAATCATATCATCAGCATAGAGGTGGTAATGTAGGTTATGTTCTTGTATGAGTTTGCATACTGGTTGGATATACATATTAAACAGAAGAGCTGAGAGTGAGGATCCTTGGGGGTATACCTTGTAGTTATTTAATTGGTCTTGAAGTTTTATTTTCCATCTTGACTTCGCTCATACCTAACAGATAGACGATGCCGAACCAAGAGAGGGGGGGGGGGGTGTCTGATTTCAATCTCGATCAGTCTGTTTAGGAGGCTGGTATTGAAGGATTCTATTGGGGTGAACCCCACTTTACTCCACATTTCCCCAAGGCCTTACACATGCCTAGGAGTAGTATGCTAGTGGACCTGTAACAGAACTCCATGTAAACATATGACATAGAGAACGGAGTCAAGAAACATAAAATATGCAATGACACTGAATAGCCACGTCAGCCTTAAGCTTATAGTATGCAGGTGTTTGAAAGCAGAGAACAGTTAGGGGATTTCTGCAGGGGGATTTCCAGGGCATTCTGAAACTAAAGTAGAGTTAGAATAGAACAATATGCAAACATCCAAATAGTCAAGCACAGGTATTACAAGGAATCCTTCCAGCAAGGACATATCCCTCAATCAAGCCACAATATGCCCGATCCTCAAGAGCTTCACGCTAAGCCCCTCTGATCCAAAATCCTACCGCCCCATCTCTAGCCTTCCATTCCTCACAAAAATCATTGAAAAGACCGTGCAGAGACAATTACAGGATCACATAGATTTGAATGCTCCACTTCATGCCCACCAGCATGGCATTAAACCACAGCACAATGTGGAAACTCTGCTTACCTCTCTCCTCGACAATCTCCTAAAAGGCATGGACATCATAAAGAATGGATTCCTGCTAGTGTTCATGGACATCTCAGTGGCTTTTGACACTGTGTCCCACACCATATTGCTACAGCGCCTGCAGCAGATCGGAATAAGTGAGAACACCCTAAAATGGTTTACCTCCTACCTGAAGGATTGGACACAGCAAGTCAAATGTGCTCAAAAGAAATCACTTCAGTTCCCCATTATGCAAGGAATACCACAAGGTTTAGCTCTTTCATCTATACTCTTTAATCCACCCATATGCATCATATACATCCAACCCATATGCAACATCATCAAACGCCACAAACTACATTACCACCTGTACGCTGACGATATCATGGTATATGCCCCAATCAACCTGCAATCACTTGACATGACATCGATGACAAGCTGCCTTGAGGACATGGACGCCTGGCTCACAGCTAACAACCTGATGGTCAACTTTGATAAAACAGAGGCTATGTTCATCACCAGAGACTCCACGTTCAAGCAACCCCAAACAATCAGCATTCTAAACAAAACTATAGCAATCAAGGACAAAGTGAGGTACCTGGGCATCACCCTGGACAGATCTCTGAACCTACAATCTCACATTACTAAAACTGCAGCAAAAGCCTACCATCGATTGAGGATCATCAGAAAACTCAAACCAATCCTTGACCAAGACCACTTCCGCACAGTTTGCCAAGCAGTCATCACCCCACTGCTAGACTATGGAAACTCACTATACCAAGGCCTCCCCCAGCAGTCTATTCACCCACTCCAAATGGTGCAGAATACTGCAGCACGCATCATCACGGGCACTGCCAGATCTGAACACATCATCCCCGTCCTGCGACAGCTGCCCTGGCTCCCAATAATTGCAAGGGCAAAATTCAAATCAATCCTGAACATTTTCAAAATCTTCCACCACTGCTCTGCAGATGTGCTCCAGGACGTAATAACCAAGGATGTCAGTAACAGGCCTAGAAGAACCAACAATGACAACAGGCTCACCTTACCCACAGGTTATCACAAGACTAAGCAAGTAACATCTAAGAGAGCTCCCTTCCTACTGGCGCCTGCTTTATGGAACTCCCTCCCCATGGACTTAAGGACCCTAAATGATACCAAGGACTTCCACAAAGCTCTCAAGACCCATCTCTTCACCAAGGCTAATGAGCAACCACCTTAAGTTGCCAAGCACTAGATACCACCCAAGTGGCCCATTAGCTACCCTCACCACTTAGCCCCAACCGTCCATCCCCATTTAGACCTATAAGTAGATAGCCTTTTACGTATGTGAATCGTATCCCCTCCTGTTGAATGTATGCCTCCCAATGTCTTGTTGACCACTTTGATTGAAAGATAAAGTGGTATACGAAACTGTCTAAATAAATAAAATAAATTACAAGTGGTGAGGGTTAGAGTGCAGACCATACAATATTACCCATTCCATTTATAGGACAGTATCATAATATAGGAGCTGACGCTGGAGCATGGTCAGGAAGTCAGGTTTGGCTACTTACAAGAGCTGTACTTGGTAGATCCTTTGAGTAGAAGGCTGCAGGTTGTGAAAAGGAAGCTTATCATAGCTCAGGAAGGAGCTATAGTAAAGGTGAAGTGACTCTGAACAAGCAACCTGTCAGTTCTGGTAAAAATAAGAAAACAGAATTTTCCCATAAAAGACTACCAGTCCCAGAATGCACCAGGTTTCCAACAGCCATTAGAGGAGCTGAAGTGGGGAAACATGTGTTCAATCAGGAGGGCTATGAGGTAATCCCTAAGCACTCATCTCAAAGGGCAGGGCCTGATTCAGCACAGCTGCGCTGTGCTAGGGTGGAGCACTCATCAAAGCAGAATAAAGGTAGAGTTTATTCTACAGAGAATTATCCTCATCCTCAGTTTCATCTGGGAGATCCTCAGGATCAGCTTGGAGATCCTCATCTTGGACATCTTCATCATCTGGAGGATCATCAGAAGCAGAAGCCAGAGCGGACGGACAGAGAGGGCAAGAAACCCTTTGGAAGAAAGAAGAGAAAAGCATTTGGGAGGTCTAAAGGAGTCCAGAGCAGTACGTATACTGGGAGACATTCAAAAGGCCAGCATACACCATTGGACTGGGGAAAGCCAGATGAATGGTGCTGCAGAGCTAGGAATCTCCAGACGGTACCTGTGAGGGAGACGGCTGCACGTGAAGGGACCCTAGGACCCATGCCAGAAAGTATGTGAAGAGAGATCCAGTGTCCAGGGATCTGGATTGGAAGGCTGGACATAAAAACTGGACTACATACTGGCCAGGCTATTTAGAGAGGAACTCTAACAGCAATGGAAGCTCAGGTATGAACACTGATCTATGCCCTAGCTATAACCTTGAAAGACAGCAGGGAAACAAGTATTCTCCTGAAAGTGCTCCATTGAGAAATTCCTCTGTGCCAATCCCTGATATTGAACCCATGATTGTTGAAGAAGGGGAAGGAGCGGTCTTAGATACAGGCTGTGAATATATGGATTGCTCTCTGTCTAAACTCCTTTGGTAATTTTCTGTTACAAAGTACAGCAACCATCACAAAGAAATACAAACTTGTTCTTTAATCTACTCAGAAAAGCTCCTGAAGTAGGATTTGAGCCACGCAGTAGAAAGCAAGCCAGCTAAGGGGTTTCAGCTGGGTAACTGCTAGCAATTGAGCCTTACCTAATTGCTTGTGAGCTCTGAGGGAATCACTTCTGAATCTATGTGTGAAGATATAAGAAGTTAACCTGAAAAGAACAGTTTTTCCCTTCTTTGTGGGTTTTGCTTGTTGTTTGAAACACTGCTAAGAAAATATTAGCTAAAGCCTACAGAAAAGACCAGTTTGTTACCAACCAGGTCTTTATTCTTTTGATTTGATTGCCTGACAAGTTCAACTGTTGTTTTCCTGATTTTGTTTTTCTAAGTTTAACACTGAAAGCAAGTATCCTGTTTTATGTGCTACCAAGCATATCTGTGTTGGGAGAAATAACCCCATAAATAAATATCTTATTGGCTTTACACTTAAGCACAACTAATTATTGTGAGCAGCTGTGTCTGGTGTGAATGGACTGCATTTCCCACAATCCCTTGCAAATCATATTGATATATGCACTTGCCAAGACTGTGAACATTCTCACCCAGGCAGCCGTCTGACAAATGGCGTAGTTTTTCGGATTGCTTTTGCGCAAAGGGATTTACTTGCTAAGGATTACAACTCAAGTCTGAAGGAAAAGACAGTTCAAGCTTAAAAGCAGGAAAAAAGATTTTCCCTCAACTGCACTTTGGAGGAGAGGTGGCTGATCCAAGTAACTGTCCCAAGAGAAAAAGACCCTGTGCAGAGCTGGATTCATCACTGGCATAAGGGATCAAGATGGATCCAAGGGAACTAGCTGATTGGATGGCAGCCCAGTTTAGCAGGCAACAGGAGCTAGCACAGCAGGCTCAGGACACTGCTATGAAAGCCTTAATGGACCAGCAGAGGCCAGTGCTTGATCTGGTGCAAGCCCTAGTTAAACTGCAGAACCAAAGTGGACCAGATGCAAGACCAGCAGTAAATACTGGTACACCACATGTGGACAGTGTGGGACTCAATCATGGAATTGGGGCATTTTGTTTTGGGAAGCTAACTCCAGATGATAATGTTGATGATTTTCTAGAGTCTTTTGAAAGAGTGGCACAAGCATTAGCATGGCCAGAGACCCAGTGGGCAGTAAGGCTGGCAGCCTCATTAACTGAAGAGGCGCTTGCAGCTTATAGAGCAATGCCAGCAGCCCAGGCTTTGAATTATAAGGATGTAAAGGCTGCTATTAGAGATCGCCTAGGGTTGTCTATTTCAGAGTATAGGCGAATGTTTAGAGCTACTACATTGAGAGTGGGTGAAACACCCAGGGCTCTGAGTCAGAGAATCAGAGGATTAGCTGTAAAATGGTTGGAGCCTGAGCAAAAGACGGTAGAAATGTTATTAGACATTATTATGCTTGAACAATTTATGTCTGCGGTGCCTAAAGATTTGCACACTTTCCTTATACAGCAAAATTGCCAAAATCTTGGAGAGGCAACCATGCTAGCAGAGAGATTCTTGGAAGCCACGCAGGCTTGCCATAGAATGGGTGGCCCTCTGAAGATGGGTGCTGAGGCAAGCTGTGCTGTATCAGAAAAGAAAATAATTAAAAATGTTTCTGAAAATAAATATACTGTGCCAAAGCAGATGACACAGTGGAGTAGAAAGAAATGTTTCAAGTGTGGAAAATGGGGACATTTAAAAAAAGGATGCCAGACACACACTAGCTTAATGGGTGTGGATTTAAAACAGCCCAAAGAAGGATTTCTTTTGATGGTTGATGTGCAAGGAATTACCACAAATGCTTTGTTAGACTCTGGGGCAGACCAGAGTATGATGTCAAAAAGGCTTTGGAAGAGGATAAAGGCCCAAGAAGGATTTGTGCCTAGAACCCCTGAAAGCCAAGTTCACATCAGATGCATTCATGGTGCTGCAACATCATATCCCACCTATAGGTTAAGGGTTAAGTGCCTGGGGGAACAAGAGGAAGTCCTGTTAGCAGTGGTGCCTAGGCTACCCTTTGATTTGGTTCTAGGAAGAGATTGGCCAAGATTTAAGCAGGGTCTAGTAGAAGGACTCGGAAAGAAGGAGGGAGAAGGATTAATGGTAATAGCTCCCGGGCCTTTATTTGGAAGTCCTCAGACCCCAGCTAAAAAGATGGTTAAGCGTCCAGAAGACCAAGCTACCCCAAAGCAGACATTCGTCTTAAAGTACCATAGGGTCACAGAGAAGGCCCAAGCTCCTAAGCGGGCAACCCCTCAAGCTGCCGGGTTTGACTTGTGCAGCATAGAAAATGTGACTGTACCTAGCCAAGGGAGAGCCCTGGTTGACACCGGTCTCCAAGTGGAAATACCTATTGGATGCTATGGGAGAGTAGCCCCAAGGTCTGGATTAGCCCTTAAATATTTCATCGATGTGGGTGCGGGAGTAATTGATCCCGATTACAGGGGCAATATTAAAGTTCTGTTATTTAATTTTGGACAGAATGATTATCACGTGAAGACAGGAGACAGAATTGCCCAATTGATCTGTGAGAGACTGGGTTTTCCACCTGTGGAGGAGGTCACATCCCTGGAAAATTCTGAGCGTGGAACCAAAGGCTTTGGTTCTACTGACATCAAAGGGGTTAAAAGCTTAGCTGCCACCTGTGCCCGAGAGAGGGAGGTGAATAAAGAGGAAGATTTGGGACCCCAGGTATCTGATTGTAAAGAAAAATCAGAGCCCTAAATAGGTGAGGACCTGACAGTGGTACAACAGGAAGAAATTAGGAAATTGCTTAAAGAATTCCCAGATGTGTTGACACCCATACCTGGGGAGACACATTTGGTTGCCCATGAAATAATAACTGCACCTGGGAAATTAGTTCGTCAAAGGCCATATCGCTTGCCTGAAGCCAAGAGACAGGAAGTTGTGGCACAAGTCCAGGAGATGTTGGACATGGGAGTAATAGAGGAGTCAAAGAGTCCCTGGAATAGCCCCATAGTCCTGGTGCCGAAGCCTGATAGATCTTTAAGATTTTGTATTGACTTCCGGCAGGTAAACGCAATGTCGGTTTTTGATGCATATCCAATGCCAAGAATTGAAGAGTTGTTGGACCAGCTGGGACAGGCTCAATACTTAACCACCCTTGATATGACAAAAGGATATTGGCAAATCCCTCTAACCAGGGAGTCGAAGCCGAAGACTGCATTCAGCACCCCCGTTGGCCTTTTCCAGTTTAAGAGGATGCCTTTCGGACTGCATGGAGCAGCCGCTACCTGCCAAAGGTTAGTGGATCAGGTACTTCGACCCCACCAAAATTATGCTTTTGCATATATGGATGATGTCATAATCCATAGTAACACCTGGGCGGAGCATCTAAAGAGGATCAGGGCAGTCTTGTGCTCCATGAAGCAAGCAGGAATCACTTTAAACCCGAAGAAGTGTGCCTTTGCAAATAGGGAGGTAAAATACCTGGGCCACCTAGTGGGAAGAGGAAAAATTAAACCTCTAATGAGTAAGGTAGATAGCATCAGGAATTTTCCCCCTCCAACAACAAAGAAACAACTAAGAAGTTTCTTGGGACTAATTGGATACTACCGCAGATTTATACCGCAATTTGCAGAGAAAAGTGCCATTTTCACGGATATGCTGCGGAAGAATTGTCCAAACCAGCTAAAGTGGACACCTGAAGCTGAAAAAGCATTTTCAGTCCTAAAAGGAAAATTGTGTACAGGACCGGTACTGAAAGGGGTGGACTTCAGGAAACCCTTTCTGGTTCAAACAGATGCATCGGATGTAGGGCTAGGAGCGGTTCTATCCCAGTGTCATGAAGGGGAGGAGCATCCTATGATGTACCTGAGCAGGAAGTTGTCACCGGCTGAACAAAAGTATTCCACAATAGAAAAAGAATGTGGTCAGTGGAGGCGTTAAGGTTTTACCTTACAGGGAGAAAGTTCCAGTTGGTCACAGACCATGCCCCACTTAAGTGGTTGCAGCAAATGAAGAACCACAATGCCAGGTTGACACGCTGGTACATGGCCTTACAGGCATTTGATTTTCAAGTGGAACATCGTGCTGGGAAGTTGCACAAGAATGCGGATGCCCTTTCCCGTATTACGGACTGTAGAGAAGAAGTTTCACCAGTTACACCAGTCCGTAATAACTTAAGCAGGGGGGTATGTGATAAGGAAGCTTATCATAGCTCAGGAAGGAGCTATAGTAAAGGTGAAGTGACTCTGAACAAGCAACCTGTCAGTTCTGGTAAAAATAAGAAAACAGAATTTTGCCATAAAAGACTACCAGTCCCAGAATGCATCAGGTTTCCAACAGCCATTAGAGGAGCTGAAGTGGGGAAACGTGTGTTCAATCAGGAGGGCTATGAGGTAATCCCTAAGCACTCATCTCAAAGGGCAGGGCCTGATTCAGCACAGCTGCGCTGTGCTAGGGTGGAGCACTCATCAAAGCAGAATAAAGGTAGAGTTTATTCTACAGAGAATTATCCTCATCCTCAGTTTCATCTGGGAGATCCTCAGGATCAGCTTGGAGATCCTCATCTTGGACATCTTCATCATCTGGAGGATCATCAGAAGCAGAAGCCAGAGCGGACGGACAGAGAGGGCAAGAAACCCTTTGGAAGAAAGAAGAGAAAAGCATTTGGGAGGTCTAAAGGAGTCCAGAGCAGTACGTATACTGGGAGACATTCAAACGGCCAGCATACACCATTGGACTGGGGAAAGCCAGAGGAATGGTGCTGCAGAGCTAGGAATCTCCAGACGGTACCTGTGAGGGAGACGGCTGCACGTGGAAGGGACCCTAGGACCCGTGCCAGAAGGTATGTGAAGAGAGATCCAGTGTCCAGGGATCTGGATTGGAAGGCTGGACATAAAAACTGGACTACATACTGGCCAGGCTATTTAGAGAGGAACTCTAACAGCAATGGAAGCTCAGGTATGAACACTGATCTATGCCCTAGCTATAACCTTGAAAGACAGCAGGGAAACAAGTATTCTCCTGAAAGTGCTCCATTGAGAAATTCCTCTGTGCCAATCCCTGATATTGAACCCATGATTGTTGAAGAAGGGGAAGGAGCGGTCTTAGATACAGGCTGTGAATATATGGATTGCTCTCTGTCTAAACTCCTTTGGTAATTTTCTGTTACAAAGTACAACAACCAACACAAAGAAATACAAACTTGTTCTTTAATCTACTCAGAAAAGTTCCTGAAGTAGGATTTGAGTCACGCAGTAGAAAGCAAGCCAGCTAAGGGGTTTCAGCTGGGTAACTGCTAGCAATTGAGCCTTACCTAATTGCTTGTGAGCTCTGAGGGAATCACTTCTGAATCTATGTGTGAAGATATAAGAAGTTAACCTGAAAAGAACAGTTTTTCCCTTCTTTGTGGGTTTTGCTTGTTGTTTGAAACACTGCTAAGAAAATATTAGCTAAAGCCTACAGAAAAGACCAGTTTGTTACCAACCAGGTCTTTATTCTTTTGATTTGATTGCCTGACAAGTTCAACTGTTGTTTTCCTGATTTTGTTTTTCTAAGTTTAACACTGAAAGCAAGTATCCTGTTTTATGTGCTACCAAGCATATCTGTGTTGGGAGAAATAACCCCATAAATAAGTATCTTATTGGCTTTACACTTAAGCACAACTAATTATTGTGAGCAGCTGTGTCTGGTGTGAATGGACTGCATTTCCCACAATCCCTTGCAAATCATATTGATATATGCACTTGCCAAGACTGTGAACATTCTCACCCAGGCAGCCGTCTGACAAGGTGTAGTGAACAGCTAAGAGCTTAGCAAGCTGGTAAGGTCCAGTTAGGTCCTCACCTAAGGGCCATGCCAAAGGGCCCTCTGGCAAGGCTCGCCAGGTGTGGGAGGGCCTGATGGCACTTTAAAGTTTAAAGCCAATGTCCTGTCCCACAGAGAGGCCTGATTGGCCTTGCAGTGAGGAGAAGGGGGATGGGAAGCCCTGCTCCTTGCCCCGATGCTGATAAGATGCTCCTTTGCATGTGCCCGATGGCGCTTTAAAGTACTGAAGTATCCAGTCCCCAGCTGTGAGCACTGTTGAAAAAATGCAGAATGCAATGCATGCTGTTGAGTCAATGCTGACTCCTGGTGATCCAGCAGCCCCTGGGTTTTCTTGGCAAGTAGATTGTCAGGCCTTTCTTCCAAGGCAATGGAGGTTCAAGTGACTTGCCCAAGGCATGCCAGGGGGAATTGAACCCTGATTGTTTTGTCCCCAGGGCACTGTTGCAACCACTAGGTTACTCCTCCACACCTTGTTGAAAAAGGGGAGGGGGTTGAAAGGACCTCTAAAAACTGTGAGGATAAATCAAGCCTGTTAAGAGCTATTTACCAGTAATGATAAAAGTTAGAAAATAAAGCAGCCTCCAGGATCTCCTCCTACATTACGCACTTGACATTGCAATGTTTTGGAGATTAAAATTACAACTTCTGCCTTACACCTACCATAAGATATACAGAAAATTTCTCCCATCCAACTCCTTTTTAATTTCTAGTGCTCAGCATCATTAAGTCTGTCATTGCCTTTAACCTCTCCCGCCATTCGTGGCTTCACAGATACAGCCGCTAGCGTGAGGGAAAAGACTCCTCACGCTAGCGGCTATGGAGAGGGAGCTGGGGCCTCGTACGGGCTTCTCCGGCTCCCTCTGCAGCCATCCAGTGTGCATTAATGGTGTTAGCGCGGGGCCCTGTGCGAACAACATTATCGCACAATGGATGGGCCAGCCCTGATCTTCAGTAGTAGACTGGCTAATCTACTGAAGAGGGCTTTAAACTAGATTCATTGGGGATGGGTGAAGACAGCCCCCAGGTAATTGAAAGCCCCCAGGTAAATGAAACATTAAATACCTTTATGGAAATGGGTAAAAGGGGTAACATATGGAAAGCATAAATGCCAGTAACATGGGAAATAAGATCCCTGATGTTGAAGCTTTGATGGGAGTGGCTGACTTGGATTTAGTGGCAGTTACAGAAACATTGTTCACAGAAAACCATGACTGGGATGTAACTATACCAGGCTATACTTTATTCAGAAAGGACAGTGTAGGAAGAAGGGGAGGAGGCGTGGCACTATATGTAAAAAATAATATTAAAGCTCTGGAATTACAGAGCCAGATGTTGATTGGCAAATTCCTGCTGCAGTATCATCTAGAAGTAAGGAGATCCTGGATTCTCTACAGGGAGAACTATTCAGCCAATTGGTAACAGACCCTACACGTGAAGGGGCCATATTGGACTTGGTGCTTACTAATGGTGAAAGTGTTTCTGATGTTATAGTGGGAGATCATTTTGCATCCAGTGATCACCAGATGGTGTAGTTCAGTAATAGGACTAGGGCTTTTAGAATCCATTCAAAAGCAAGGGTCTTAGACTTTAGGAAAACTAACTTTGCCAAGATGGGCCAATAACTCAGGGAGTCGTTAGCGGGATGAGAACAGCTGGGGGATGTAGAAAAACAGTGGGCAAAACTGAAAGGGGATATTTTAAGGGCAACCAACCTTTTTGTTAAAATGGTAAATAAAGGTAAAAGGAAAAGGAGACCGCTATGGCTTTCGAAAGAAGTAGCTGAAAAGGTGAAGAAAAAGAGGGAGGCCTTCATGAAATACAAGAGATCACAGAGAGAGGAAGACAGGCAACTATATTTGGAAAAACTTAGAGAAGCTAGCAAAGTAGTCAGGAAAGCAAAGATTCAAAAAGAGGAGGAAATAGCCAATGCAATAAAATGGGGGGGGGGGGATAAGACATTTTTCAGATATGTTAGTGAGAAGAGGAAGGACAAAAGTGGTATCGTCAGACTCAAGGGTGAAGGGGAGGAAAATGTAGAACTGATGAAGATAAAGCGGAATTGCTTAACAAATATTTCTGTTCTGTGTTCACAGATGAAGAATCAGGAACAGGACCTCAGAAAACACCCACAAACAGGAACAGAAGCGAGGGGCGTCTTGAACAATTTTCAGAAGACTGTTCGTGAGAAACTATCTAAACTTAAAGTAGACAAAGTGATGGGACCGGATGGGATACACCCTAGAATACTGAGGGAACTTGGGGACGTTCTAGCAGCTCCACTGTCTGACCTTTTCAATGCCTCATTGGAGTCAGGAGTGGTGCCAAAGAACTGGAGAGAGGCTCATGTGGTGCTTTTACACAAAAACGGAAGTAAGGATGTGGTTGAAAACTACAGGCCAGTTAGTTTAACTTTGGTGGTGAGTAAATTATTGGAAACGCTGCTGAAAGAGAAAATTAGTGAGGTTTCTGGAGTCTTTATCTTTATTAAAACACTTGATAGACCGCCCAGGCCGAAGCATCAGGGCGGTGTACAATCATAAAAAATGACAGCCGCTGGAAAAGAAGGGAAGAAAGGAACGCCAAAAATAATAGGACAGGAAGAGGGACAATAAAGAACAGAGAGAGAACAATAAGAACGCAAGAAGGGCAAAAGGGGATGAGGGGAAGAGGGGGAAGAACATAGGCAAATTTAAAAGGGATGGGAGGCGCAACTAGGAGGATAAAACACCATCAGTGGAGGGGAAAGCACGGGAAAACTAAGGGGGCTGGGAGGCGTAACTAGGGGGAAGAGCACCATCAGCAGTGAAGGGGAGATCGAAAGCCTGACAGAAAAGGTGTGTCTGAAGAAGGGCCTTGAAACGAGTGTAAGACAGTTCGGTGCGGAGTGAGAGGGGAAGAGAGTTCCAAAGGGCGGGACCTAAGAAAAAGAAAGCGGAGTGTCGAGTGGATTCGAGGTGGGCCTGTGTAGGTGAGGGAAGGAAGAGACGATTGCCATGGGATGAACGGAGAAGGCGGGGAGAGGGCTGAAGATGAATGATATTGGCTAAGTACTGGGGGGTATCAGAGTGAAGGGCCTTGTGAGCAAGGATGAGTAGTTTGAACATAAACCGGAACTTGATTGGGAGCCAGTGTAAGGAAAACAGACACGGTGATACATGGGAACGAAAAGGGGATGAAGTAACAAGACGGGCAGCAGCATTCTGAACAAGTTGGAGGCTACAGTGGATTACAGGATCCGAGACAGCATGGATTCACCAGAGGCAGGTCTTGTCAGACAAATCTGATTGATTTCTTTGACCGGATGACCAGGAAGCTGGACCGAGGGAGAGCCCTAGATGTGGTGTATTTCGATTTCAGTAAGGCCTTTGAAACCGTTCCTCACAGGCGACTTATAAACAAACTGAGCACCCTAGGGATGGACCCTAAAGTTACTGTTTAGGTTAGAAACTGGTTGAGTGG
Organism: Ichthyophis bannanicus; assembly: GCA_033557465.1. Classification (NCBI taxonomy): domain Eukaryota; kingdom Metazoa; phylum Chordata; class Amphibia; order Gymnophiona; family Ichthyophiidae; genus Ichthyophis; species Ichthyophis bannanicus. Next base: position 1,851,527,246 of record CM066032.1, on the reverse strand, counting down.
GAGGTGACAAAAGGTACAGGTAAATGGAGCTCACTCTGAGGAGAAGGAAGTTACCAGTGGTGTGCCCCAGGGATCTGTCCTTGGTCCGATTCTTTTTTTTTTTTTTTTTTTACATTCTCTTATATACCGCGCTATTCTGCATCAGTGCGGTTTACATTGAACAAACTGAAATTACATTGAACAGGGCATTATAACTTGGAGATAACTATTTTACAGGGAACATGGGCTATGGAGGGTTAAGTGGCTTGCCCAAGACCACAAGGAGCACCTGTGGGACTAGAAACCCCAGTCCTTCCAGCCCAAGGTTACTGTCCTCTAGTGGTTAGTGATATAGCGGAAGGGCTGTCGGGTAAGGTTTGCCTCTTTGTGGATGATACCAAAATCTGCAATAGAGTAGACACCCAGGAAGGTGTAGATAACATGAGGAGGGATCTAGCTAAGCTTGAAGAATGGTCTAGAATTTGGCAGCTGGGATTTAATGTTAAAAAATGCAAGGTCATGCATTTGGGCTGCAGCAATCCAAAGGAGCAATATAGTATAGGGGGTGAAGTTCTTTTGTCCACTAAAGAAGAGCGGGACCTAGGCATGGTTGTGTCTGAAGATCTTAAAGTGGCTAAACAGGTAGAAAAGGTGACAGAAAAAGCTAGAAGGATGTTTGGGTGCATACAGAGAGGAATGGCTAGCAGAAAAAAGGAGGTGATAGTGCCTCTATATATAAGTCTTCGGTGCGGCCTCATTTGGAGTATTGTGTGCAATTCTGGAGACCGCACCTTCAAAAGGATATAAACAGGATGGAGTTGGTGTAGAGGGTGGCTACTAAAATGGTTAGCGATCTTCATTATAAAGCATATGTGGACAGACTTAAGGATCTTAATATGTACACCTTAGAGGAAAGGCGGGATAGAGGTGAGATGATTGAGACGTTTAAATACTTCCGTGGCATAAATGCACAGGGGGAGAGCCTCTTTCGATTGAAAGCAAGCACTGCTATGAGGGGCTATGGGATGAGTGTGAAAGGGGATAGATTCAGGAGTGATACGTGGAAATATTTCTTTACGGAAAGAGTGGTGGCATTCCCTGTTCACAGTCACTCTCTGGTCACTTAATGTAAGAAAATAAGACATCCTATCTGAGCATAGATACAGACAGCTTTGCATTACTCATTCATCTTGAAACTTTTGCTCTCTAACAGGAGGGGGAGGCAAAAAAAAGGTGCCCCAAAGAGGGACTGCGTCCGAGGTCCAGGGTTCTGACCCGCCTGCCAGGTGACCTACTTCAAACAAACACCATTTTGCCCTCTACTGAGAATGTTCATGCATTACCTATCATACTCGCATTCATACGAACAGTTGGACACTGGGGACATTTCCCGATCAAAAGAGTCCTGGAATTAAGATCCATGCCCTCGTGCCCTTATCATTCTCTCTAACCAGTCTCATGCTCTATTCACGCTGGCTAGACTTAGTCCTCACATACACTTTATTTATTTATTTAACGTTTCTTCTATACCGCGCTATTATAATCAGTGCGGTGTACATCGAACAAAAACATACTACAATGCATACAGGCAACATTGAGTTTACAGTGAAACAGGATATTAAACATGGAGAAAACCAGGGAAACTATTTACAAGCTAACTTTATACTATGTACACTTCTCTGACTCATCTAGTTGTTACATGTGCATTTGTGGGTGGATAGTACACGAGTGATGGTTAGCGATGGGACTTATGTGTAGGCTAACCATTTTCTGTTTGTGTTAGGGTGTTAGGGTGGTTGGGGCATGCGGGTGGGTTGCCAATTGAGTGTTTACCTCGGATTGTCTCCGGGTAGAATTTTGTGAACAGGTGGTGTTTCAAGGCTTTTCTGAATGGGGCTAGACTTTTGATGCCTCAGATTTCATGGGGAAGGGCATTCCAGTTTAAAGGAGCAAAATATGGAGAAGGCCCTGTTGGAGGTTGTCTTTGAGCATTTTGTCGTCATCTTGGGGACTACTAAGGTGTTCATTGTTGTAGGTCTCCTGTTTCTATTTTCCGGGGTGCTGTGGATTAGCTTGCTGATTGGCATAGAGGGGTGGTTATTTAGGGCTTTGAATGTAAGGACTATTGACTTGTATTGGAGTCTGGCATGTAATGGTAGCCAATGCAGTTCTTTCATGATTGGTGTTATGTGGTCAGATCTTGACGATCCAGAAAGTACTCTTGCAGCTGTGTTCATAGCTAGGCGGAGCGGATTTAAGGTTGATTGTGAGAGTCCATGGAGGATGATGTTAGCGAAGTCCAGATGTGGGAGGTCTAATGCCTGGAAGGTTTTCCGGTAGTCGGTAAAATCTAGTAGGGGGCGAAGGTGACGCAGCGTTCTGATCTTATGATATATTGCTTTTGTGACGTTTTTTACATGTGTTGTCATATCAAGGTGCTGATCGAGCGTGATGCCCAGATAACGGATAGTGGGTTTGGATTTCAGCTCTGCATTGTTGGCCTGTAGAGATGGGGGAGGTATGAACTTCCGGTTCCTTGTGACAAATAGAACATCAGTTTTGTCATGGTTGATCCGTAGATTTTGTGTCAACAGCCAGTCAGCTACAGCTTCGAAGCATCTTATTATTGGGGAGAGCACTGGTTGGTCAATTGTGAACGGCATGTAAAGGAGGATGTCATCTGCATAAGCAAGGCATTGTACATTGAAGGATCGGATCAAGTCACGTATCGGCTGCATGTAGACATTAAACATCAGTGCCGATAAGGCCGAACCTTGAGGCACCCCCTGTGTCTGCAGAAATGGTTCTGAGGATGTGTGACCTACCTTGACTTGCTGCCACCTATTGGATAGATAGGATTTGCACCATTCTAGTGCCATGCTTTGAATCCCCTTTTCTTGTAGGCGTTGTAAGAGTATATCATGGTTCACAGAATCAAAGGCAGCAGAGATGTCCAGAAAGATGAGGACGAATCCTTGTTGGGTGCTGTTTATTCCTGTGACCAAGTCATTGAAGAGGGTTGTGAGGACGGTGTCGACTCTGTGTGCTTCCCTGAAGCCGTGTTGGGAAGGATCTAGCGGTGCTTCAGTATCGATATGCTGGATTTGTTGTTGAGCAGCTTTTTCGATGATCTTGGCAAGCAGGGGGATGCCCGAGATTGGTCTAAATGATTCCACTTTGGATGGGTCTAGTCTGCTGTTTTTCAGTAGCGGCCTGATTGAGGTGTGTTTTAGGCTCTGCGGGAACGAACCAGTTAAAAAGGACTGGTTCAGAATTTTTCTCAGGATTTGGCTTAGGTCGTGTCGAAGTTCCCTGATCCAGCTTGCTGGGCAGGGGTCGTTGGGTGCAGTGCTGGGGTTGATAGAGGCTATGATGTCCTCAACCTCTTTATTAGATACCATGGTGAAATTGCATAATGGTGATGCTTGGAGTGCTTCAGGCGATACAAAGAGGTTGCTGACTCTTATGTTTGTGTTGGTCTTAATCATCTTTGATTGTAAATAGTTTGAGTAGTCCTGTGGATGAGGCATTGATGGTTGAGCTGACACTGGTTCCCCCGTTATAGACTTAACAATATTGAACAGGACATGTGGTTTATTGATGGAACGTTTTAATATATCTGTGTGGTAAAGTTTAGTTCTCTGCATTATCTTCTCACGGTGCGTAATTAAGTATGAGTTGTATGCAGCATGTGTTTCGGTGGAGTGGGTTCGGCGCCACCATCTCTCAAGTTTGCGTAGGTGGTGGAGTGATGTTCGTAGGTCATTGGAGAATCATGGTGCATGTTCCCGTTGTCTTATTTTCTTTTCGGTGTATGATGGACGGGAGGCAGCTCTAAGGTTCTCATCCCATTTGGATATGAGATCGTCTAAGTTGAGGGTTGTGTTGGCCATAAGGGGTTGGAGATTCTCTAGGACTATACTCTGGTTGAGTGGTCGGAAGCGGGCTGTTGGGGTTCTGGTAGTATTGGTTATCTTTTGACTCTTGTTGAATGTACTTATGGGTATGTGGAATCTGAGTAGATTGTGATCAGACCAGGGCACTAGTGTTATGGACAGTGCGAGGACTTGGGATGTAGTGGCGTTGGTCTGAGGTGCGAAGATGAGGTCAAGCTTACCTCCCTTGATGGGGATGGGAGAGTCAACATATTGTTTGTAACCTAGTTCTTCTAGGGCATCTAGAAATGCTGCTGTCTGGCTGTCTTGAAGAGAGGGTAAGTTGACGTCACCAATTAACCAATTCGGAGAGCGTGGAGTGGATGTGTTACATGCAAGCTCAATTATTGTCGATAGGTCCTCTGGTGATGGTGTAGGTGCCCGGTATAGTAGGTTGATTGTGCAGAGCTCATTAGATATTGTGAGAGAGTCATGGTGGGTTGAGCTGGAGGTACTGTGCAGCTTGAAAGATAGATCAGCTTTGGCGAGGATGAGCGTTCCGCCTCCTTTCTGATTGGTCCTGTGGCATGTATATAGAGAAAATCCTGGTGGCAGCATCTGATTCATAAGAGCGTTGTCACAATCAGACAGCCATGTCTCCGTGATCATCAAGACATCGAGGCTATATAGGGGTATCAGGTCAATAACTGCAGGCCATTTTGATGGTACTGATCTGGCATTTATGAGCGCACACTTCAGTAGGCGTTGTTGATGTTGCTTCTCAGTTTGTGTTTCTTTGATGATTTGGAGAGGGATGTGAAGTAAATGGGAGTGAGATGTGTGGTTAGTTTTTGCTGTGGTGTGATGGGGAATTTCAGACCACCTCCTTCCATGGTTGTATAGAATTGGTATGTAATTGGTACCATGGCTGAAAGCATTTGAAATGTTGGGGAGCCCAAGGGTAAGGAGGGTGATGAGTAATAGTAGGAAATTGTACATTCTAGATTAGCAGCAGTACAGTCAGTTACTGACAACAGTACAAGTAGATGCAGGTTACTAGTAATGATGAGGTTAACTGCGGAAATACTGACAACAGTACAAGAAGATACCGGTTACTAGCAATCGAGAAGTTAACTGCAGAATACTGACAACAGTACAAGTGAGTGCAAGTTAATAGCAATAGTGAAGTTAACTGCGGACTAATGACGGTAATACAAGTAGATGCAGTTGCTAGCAATTGAAGAGGTTAACTGCCGAATAATGACAGTGGGTGTTACTAGCAATAGAAGAAAGAGGCAATCTGCTATACCTATGTATTAGTTATATCTATGCAAATGTTTTTAGGTCAGCTGAAGATAGGGACTTGCTTTTTCATGACACGGGTAGCTGACTCCGCTTCGGGTGTGGGTTCTTGTTCGCTTGTAGGGTTGCTTGAGTGCCACTGCCTAAGGGCCACGCCAAAGGGCCCTCTGGCGAGGCCCTCAGGCGCGGGCCCACCAGGCGCGGGCCCGCCTAACGGCGGCTACTTTTTGAGTGCTTCTCAATCTATTAATTCAATTCAAACCTTCTCTTCTAATTTAAACCTGATCAGTTCACAATCACGTAACAACAAAAGCTATAAAGGCAGATGAAGAAGCTCCACTCGGACAGGGAAGGCTTTCCTTTGATACCTCCCTTTTCCCTTTGCAGAACGTCGTCGATAAGCTATTGAATCTGCGGCAACGTTATTGGGAGGCTGGCAAGTTACCTGACCCACAGTTTCTCTGGCCAAGAAAATCAGCCAAACCACCCGGTCCTTACTTAGCTTAATGAATGTGCTGAGAAGATGCAGATCCACCATACAATTAGCGGATGCATCAACAAGTTATCCAGTGCATCCTCAAAAAAGAAAACTATTCAAAAACAAATAACTCTTTCACGTTCTGCTCTCACTTCCTCCACACCCCTAACTTACGCTCTGGAACGGCGGCTCAAAGGCAGAAATACTTTATCAGTTCACCAGTGTGTAACAGCACAGGGAAAATACGGGGAAACCTCCTTACCTCGGTGCCAGGTGAGTCCCAGTCCTCCCTCTTCAGCTTTTCAAGCGAGGCACCAGAAACTGTGGAAAACTTTGGTACAAATTACAAGCGAGAGCCTCAGTTGCCAGGAGTATGATATAAGGGGCACATAATCAGCGGCGGTGGCCAGCACATTTAAACTGGCTGGCCATTGCCGTTTTACCTAAGACCCAGATATTTAATGCTGGGCTCATATGTGGCCATCGGCACTGAATATTTGGGTTGGCTGAATAGCATATTAGCTAACCAGGCAGCGGTGATATTCAGCTGATGTATGATTAGCTAACCTGGCTAAAGTTAGGCCGGCCTTTAATGTTCCTAACTTTAGTCAATTTAAGATTATTCAGCTGCTGTCTGGCTATCTTCAGTGATGCCCTCAGAATGCCTTAGAAATGCCCTGATACTACATGGTTAGCATCGGGGTGTTTAGTGGGGTTAGGAGGGGATATTCAGCAGCACAAAGCAGCTATATCCCGTTCATCACAATTCCCATTCTAACCGACCACTTTTATACATTAAAAGCAACATCTGACCTAAGCATTGCGGTAACCAAATAGTAAAAATATTGTGCTAATTTTATTTCTTGTCCTTGATGATAGCAAACTATGATAGCATACTCATAGTTAAGCTTTTCTCAAAAGAACAATTTGACCTAGCTTAATTCTCAGAAGGGGTTATTCTGTGCCACGAATAGCAGGGATGGACGTCCCAATGAGACATCTATCCCCACTATTCGTGTCTTCTCTGCCCATGTCTAACTTCTCCGCCGGTTGTACGGGGAACTTAGATGGGGGCAGGGAAGGGGAGGATTGGAGTTGGAGGCAGGGCAGGTGGTGAGCAGTCGCTGACCCTGAACATTCAGGGCCAATTCTAATGTCAGCCCTGTACATCCAGGGCCGTCGACTTGTTGTTGTTGTTGTTAAGTGCCGTCGAGTCGGAGTCGACTCATGGCGACCCTCTGGATAGCTATCCTAAATTGTGTTCGGTCTTCAGTCAGGCGGCTCATTGTTGACAGACTGGTACCCGTAGCTGCTGTTATTGTATTGATCCATCTCATTGCTGGCCTTTCTCTTTTGCGTTGACCTTCTATCTTGCCAAGCATAATGTCTTTCTCTAATGATTTCTCTCTTCGCATGATGTGTCCAAAGTATGAAAGTCGAAGTCTTGTCATCTGAGCTCCTAAAGAAATCTTAGGTTTGATCTCCTCTAGTACCGACTGGTTTGTTCTTCGGGCAGTCCATGGTATACACAGTATTCACCGCCAACACCATAATTCAAAGGCATCAATTTTCTTCCTATCTGTCTTTTTCACTGTCCAGCTTTCACATCCATATGATGTTATTGGAAATACCATGGCTTGAACAAGTCGAATCTTTGTATGGAGAGAGACATCTCTGCTCTTGAGAATCTTATCTAGGTCTTTCATAGCCATTCTGCCAAGAGCAATGCGTCATCTGATTTCTTGACTGCTTGTTGCTTCTTTATTGATAGTAGATCCAAGTAGGTTAAAGTTGTTCACAATTTCAATTTCTTCTCCTTCAACGATGAACCTGTTGATTATGCCAGTTGTCATGATCTTTGTCTTCTTTACATTAAGGTGCAGGCCCATTTTGAGACTATGTTCTTTGATTGTGAGAAGCAAATGTTTCAGATCATCTTCACTTTCAGCCAGTAATGTGGTATCATCAGCATAGCGAAGGTTGTTGATGAGTCTTCCACCCAATCTTCACACCTCTGTTGTCTTCATACAATCCTGCTTCTCTGATGATTTGTTCTGCATATAAATTAAACAGGTAGGGGGAAAGTATGCAGCCTTGTCTTACACCTTTGCTTATTTTAAACCATTCTGTTTCTCCTTGTTCCGTTCGAACTGTTGCTTCTTGATCAATGTACAGATTGCGCAAGAGAACGATCAGGTATTCTGGTATACCCATGCTTCTTAATGTGGTCCAGAGTTTCTCATGGTTTACACAGTCAAAAGCCTTGCTATAGTCGATAAAGCACAAATAGATATCCTTTTGGTATTCTTTAGTCTTTTCAAGGATCCATCTCACATCTGCAATGATGTCTCTCATTCCTCGCCCTTTCCTGAACACTGCTTGCACTTCAGGTAGTTCTTGTTCCAGGTATGGTTGTAGTCTCTTTTGAATAATCTTCAGTAGAATCTTGCTGGCATGTGGGATCAGAGCGATTGTGCGATAATTTCCACAGTCAGTTGGATCACCTTTCTTTAGTATTGGTATAAACACAGATCTTTTCCAGTCAGTTGGCCATGATGTTGTCTTCCATATTTCTTGGCAGAGCCTTGTGAGTACGGTAACAGCTGCATCAGATTGCTGCAATACTTCTATGGGAATGCTATCAATGCCTGGTGCTTTGTTCTTTGATAAGGCTTTCAATGCTGCTTCAACTTCTTCTTTCATCACCAATGGTTCCCGATCATAAGGTACAGGTTGAAACGGTTGTTGGTCCACTTGATCTTTATCATATAAAAACTCTGTATATTCCTTCCACCTTTTCTTGATCTTCTCAGCATCATTCAACATAGAACCTTGAGCATCTTGTAACATTTCAATTCGAGGCTGGAACTTTTTCTTTAACTCTCTTAGCTTTAGGAAAGCCGATCTTGTTCTCCCTCTAATAGTTTCTGCTTCTATTTCCTTGCAAGTATCATTGTAGTACTTTTCCTTGTCCTGTCTTGCTGCACGTTGGAAATCTCTGTTGAGTTCTGCGATTGTCTTTCTTTCTCCTCTGGCTTTAGCTTCTCTGTGTTTCTGGGCAATTTTCAGAGTTTCTTCCGTCATCCATTTTGGCCGTTTTTGCTTTTTCACCTTTTGTAGAGACTTCTCGCTTTCCTCCAACACAACTTTCTTGATGTCATTCCATAACTCTTCCGGAGCTCTGTCATTTGTATCTAAAGCAGCAAATCGATTTTGCAGGCAATCTTTAAATTCCAGTGGTATATTCTCAAGGTCATATTTTGCTGCATTCATGAGTGGTTTGCTCTTTTTCAACTTTAGCTTGAGTTTGCATACTAGTAGTTGATGATCTGTACCACAGTCAGCTCCAGGTTTTGTCTTTGTTGACGTTACAGAGCTTTTCCATCGTTGACTTCCACTGATGTAATCAATTTGATTTTTATACAATCCATTGGGTGATGTCCATGTGTACAGTCGCCGCTTGTGTTGCTGGAAGAAGGTGTTTGAGATGAATAGATCATTGGTCTTGCAGAATTCTATCAGTCTTTCTCCAGCTTCATTTCTGTTGCCAAGTCCATATTTTCCAACTCGACTTGTAAAGGGAAGTTATTCCACCTCCAAACACTCCTCTAGAACACTGATGCACTTACTGGGAAAATTGAACGAGCAAGATTACTACAGATCCCTACATATATCCATGTTAGCTGAATAACTGGCCGTGGTCATACACGCTAAACACAGATAGATCCTTATCAGTTACAGACTGCATTACCACAAATTAAAGTTAGAAATATGGAGACAATAATTAAACTGACATTCAAGAAGCCAGACTCTGCATGCAGTGCAACACCAGAGACAAAAAGAGCGATGCATTTCTCCATGTAATATTCAAAATTATAAAGATGGTAGACGTAGATTCCAAAAACAGAAATATTCCAGTAACTCAAGTGAAAACAAAATGATTTTTTCTACCTTTATTTTCTGGCCACTTTATTTTTTGTATTGTCTTGCTCTCGGTCTCTGCTTTCTGCTTTTGTCTCTCTTCTCCTAACTCTGTTCTCAGTCTCCTGTCCGTTTTCCACCTCTTTTCTCTCCTCCTATCTTCACTTCCTCCCCTACATCCATCTCAGACGTCTATCTTTTACTTTTCCCATGCCCTTTGTCCAGGACCTCCGCTTCCCTTCTCCCATGCCCCATGTGTACCATCTGCCCTTCCCCTTTGCTCCACCCAGGGCATATGGTTTATGGTTTATTCAAATTTACTATACTGCCTTTTCCCGAGTATACAAATCAGTTTACAAATATAATATAAAAAAGATATTTGAGAGGATGAAAAGGAACTCCAATCAATCGATAGGACAGCAGAAGCAAGAAAAAGAGAAAAACATTCAGCAGTTTCAGACATCGTAAAGAAAACTCGCTCTACAGGATCAAACATACTAGTGAAATCTTCCGGGGGGGGGGAGGGGGGTGGAGACAGCTCACAGCACTTCTTGTTTCATCTAGCTTGTCCTTGAAGTTCAAATACTTGTTTAAATAAATGCATTTTAAGTTCCACCTCAAAGCAATTAAGGAAAGGTTGCAGACAGAGCTTATTGAGGAGAGCATGCTACAACAACGAAGCGAGAAAGAGAAAAAGGTAGAATGGCTCGTGCCTTCGTACCGGGCTTGGGTTTGTGAAGGTAAGCATAGTCTATTCCCATGTATTGACCGAAGGGAGCATGCTGGGCAGTATGGTGTAACCAAAGATGCCAGGTAATCCAGAGTCATTTCATGCAAGGTTTTATAGGTTAGAATAAGGACTTTATAATGAATACGGAATGTCACGGGGAGTCAATGATGTTGAATGAATAATGGGGTTACATAATTGTATTTATGGCCTGCGTGAGTATACAGTATTTTGTACTGTTTGAAGTCTCGATCTCAGAACAAGACAAATTAGCATAGTCAGAATTACAGTGATCTGTCCACTTCTCTTCTGGTCCCCCCCATAGTCCAACATATTACCTTCTCTTCCCCAGTGCCTCCCCCCCGCCCGCTGTCCAGCATTTTTGTTTACATTCCCTACCTCCACCCTAGATGTCAAGCATTTCCCTGCCTCCACCCCAGGTGTTTATCATCGCCCCCTCCTTTCCACCTGCCGGGTGACCTTCACCTCTCATTGATGTCACTGCTGCTGTGCCAGCACCACCATGGCTACTGAAACCTGTGGCACTAAATAAGTATCAGCATCATTGGGCAAGGCCTTGAGCGCCTGCGCATGCTCCAGGTCTGCTGGGTCCTTCCCCCTCTGAACTTCCTGTTTCAACAGGGAGCAGAATGCTTGTGCTCGACGCTATAACAGCAGCACTGGAGGCTGTGCTGGCACCATCCCACCCACCCCTAAATTATGTCACCCTAAGCAGAGGCCTAGGCCACCAAGTTGTAAGACCAGCCCTGAAAGAGAGCTCAAGGTGGAGGGTGTAGAGTCTGCACATACACAGACATGGAGGGGGGGGGGGGGGGGAGGTAGAATATAGCAGCAGCACCGGAAGCTGATGAAGGGGGAGAAGCTCTGGATCAAAATGTCTGGAACATTTCATTCCAAAAACTGAGTAAGCAATGGCTTTTAAGCTAAACCAACTTTCATCTGGTGCGAAGCCATCCTTTTGCTTTGAACCCTGACATCTCTGTGGTTCATACTGCAAGACTGACCTCAAGAGGGGCACAAAAGCAAAAGTTGGCTCAGGGTGCCACAACCCACTAGCTGGTCTTGGGCAAGAGCTGCATTTTGCATGTGAAAGAACCACATGCAGTGGCTCCCAATCCACCTCTGTTTGTGACAACCTGAATTTTCTTTCTCTCAAAAAAAACCCAAGGCACACTTGTTCACATCAGATCATTCTCTGGAGACATCTGCTGGCCTTCCACAGAGCAACTAACAATAGCAAAAGTGCATAGGGCAATAATGCATTTATCTCATGATGAACATATTTATAATATCATAAACACATCATACCATGTACTCAATGGGGGTCATTCCAGAACCTAAATAGACCGTTTACACGTGCGCAGGAGATATGTATCTTGCAAAACAGGTGTATTCTGGTACACGGCGCACAGGCACGTCCGCAGTACTTGCATGGGGATCTCAGCCCACAGCCAAAAGGGGCGGAACAGGAGTGTGGTTTGCCACGGAAACGTATATAATGTATTCCAGAAAGGCCCATGTACATTTTTTTGCTTCCCTGTTATTTCTTCCAGAGATGTGGAATAAGGTCAGTACTTAGAAAATTTTCTGCTGTGTTCTACAATTTGTTCCTGCAAGTGGAAGTGTGTGGGTGTAGTTTGAGGATTGCACAGATTGATCTGGTGTGCTGATCTGAAATTCAGGGAGGATAGGAATGCCTGGCTAGTACCTGGACCTTATGGATGACTGCAGTGTCACCAGGTGTCAGTATGATAGGGCAGTCATACATCAGCTGTGCCAGGCACTGGGAGACATGACTGATGTTGTGCCAACATTTCCCAGATTGTGTCATGAGGCCTACATCCTTACCCAGTCCAGGATCTATGCAAGCTGCAAGAGTAGTGATATATTTGGAGGTTGGCTACTTGATATGATGGCACAGGGTTCCCCCTTTCCATGCCCACCCAGTCCTGACCAGGGGAGCATTGCCACAAAGCAGACTGTGGGAAGGCAGACAGGGTTGCCCCCCAGATAGCGGATATATACAGACTGAAATAAGCCAAGACAGAGAGTGGACATTGTATGGGACAGGTGCAGCCACATGTAGGGAGCTGCTGTGAGAAATGTCAGTACCAGATATATGGGAAACAGATTCCATAGCCAGAAGGCCATAGTCATTAAAAGAGCATATTTAGCATTTTAAAGTGTTTTTAGAGATGACAAATGCAAGAATGACTGAAGCAGTTTGCATCAGTAAAATACTGTTAGTGAGAACGGCAGCTTAGGAGATGCACATTTTAACCGAGGAGACATGGCTGTCATAGCCATTCATGGGTATATCACGGAGATGAGCATGATTGGAAATGTGCAGCTGTCCAGAGTACAGTGAACGCGGGGACATCCAAAACCATTTCAACAGCTACCCGTGTCCCGTAATATTAGTGGGGATGGGATTCTTCAGTTCACTCTATGGCCCATACCTGCACCAATGCGTGGCTCTTGCTTGGAATACGTGCACGGGCCGGCTGAACAGCATATTGGATGTGCCATGCCGGATACATCTATATGCTGATTCCATAAACATGGTTGCCTCTATACCCATGGATATGGAATTAGGACTGAATCACGCCCATGCCTGATTTAAACATGTCCGCAAGAGATAACTGGCCTATATGAAATCTGCCTCAATGTGTATTGCTTCCAGTAAGAAGCATGATAGCTGTTATTGCAGCTGCTAAGATCCTATTTATCATGGGTTTGTATGAAATATGCTAATGAGACTACAACGGATGAATAATGAACCTATCAGTCATTCTTGCAATCTGTAGCACTGTGTTATAAACAGTGCAGCGAATAGTGTGCGATCTTTAAGTTGCAAATAACTTGCTACTAGAGAGGGTGACGTTAAGTCCAGACTACAGGAAGTAAAAACACTAACATGAAGTCGGTCATTCCATTCTGCTAAAAGCTGCAGAAAGAGTGAGCGAGCGAGAAACTGGAAAAGAAGAATGAGGCAGACAGGAGGAGAGGGCAGAGACCCACCTGAACAAAAAAGGGGGATTCTGCTGTCCTTAAGAGTTTCGAGAAGGACAGCCACTTCAGAGAAGTATGGTCTGCACCTCAGTACTAGCTCCGAAAAGGAGCACCATGAGGAGGGGAGTAGATCTATCACCAACTCTTAATTTTAGGAGAGAGTATCAGGGAATAGATCTCCCTGTTGGAATCTGCTGGGTACTTCAAGTGACCTGGACTGGCCACTGTTGCACACAGGCCGCTGGGCTCAATGGACCATTAGTTTGATCCAGCATGGAACTTATTACGTTTTCCAAAAGTGCAACTTTCCATACTGGAATCTGAACTTACCACATAGTCTTACAGAGAAGCGAATATTAGAATGATAAGAAAAAGGATATCATTTAAAAATCGTAACCTTCTCTTTCTTTCAAGCACTGCTTGAGCAGGGAAGCTTCTGCAGGCCTCCGGAACTCACAGCCGATTCCCTGAAAGGAAAAGTCCACTTTCTCTGGTGAAATAGACCAAGTCAGCAGACAATGGTTTAACAATTTGGTTTCACAAACCCTTTGCAGTACTTTGTAGTGCACGTCTGGAGCCAGTCTAGTCCAAAAAATATAAATTGTTGCAGATTTGCAACCCAGCGGCCTGACCCTCCAGAGAAACCTTGTGCAGCCACCAGTAGCTTTTTCTTAAAGAGCTAAATATTCCTTTGCAATGCGGAATTACCTCATGCAGCAGGAGAATGATATATCTGGTAAGAGTTAGGGTGTTGGTTATAAATAAGGTTTACCAGATTTTTGGACAGCAAATCGGTGATATCTGGATAGGTCTGCAAACTGCCTAAATGCCTTTGAATATCAATCCTGTAAGTTATAAAATAGTATAACTTATGCATGCTCTTTGGAAGTCTAGGTGTGGGCGTTCACACAAGCCCTGGGGCTAGATCTTATGCACATTTTTGGTTACTTATGCTCCTATTTGGAGTGGAGTAGTAGCCTAGTGGTTAGACCCCGCAGGGGTTCTCAACCCTGTCCTCAGGACCCACCTAGCCAGTTGGGTTTTCAGGATAACCACAATGAATATGTATGAGAGAGATTTGCATACACTGCCTCCATTATATGCAAATCTCTCCCATGCATATTCATTGTGATTATCCTGAAAACCCGACTGGCTAGGTGGGTCCCGAGGACAGGGTTGAGAACCCCTGGTTAGAGCAACTGCCTAGTACCCAGAAGAGCAAGGGTTTGTATTCCCACTAGCACTCCTTGTGACCTTGTGCAAGTCACTTTACCCTCCATTGCCTTGGAAGAAAAGGCCTGACTATCTACTTCCAATTGCCATTGCCAAGAAAACCCAGAGGCAGCTGGGTCACCAGGAGTCAGCACTGACTTGATGGTAAAAAAAAATGCTCCTATTTATAAAGAAAATTAGATTAAGCACCTGCTGTTTTTTTTTTAAATTAGGCTTTAGATGGTCGCGTTCTGGATGCCTAAAACTAAGTGCCCAGTTCTAAAATTACCCTTGGTATGTTTTGTTTAGTTCTCTCTTTTCTATCAAACAATGCTGTGTACATTGATCATATGCTATAAATTATTATTAATAGTAATCATCAAATGTTTGCCCAAAACATTTACCACTAGAATTACAGTTTCTTATAAAATCTATTTACATGCTGGGGTAAGTCTTCAGTAGAGCGATGCAGTTTGTTATGTGTATAATTTCAAGCATACAGAGGAAAACCCAATTTTCCAACACAGGTTGGGCACATAAATAGAGTTTGAATATGGAATTGTTGTATGGCTAAGGGGTCTAGTCTGTCCCCCTTGCTGTCCCCGACCAAGCCTCCCTGTACGAACAAGGAGTTTGTATGGGGAGGCTTAGATGGGTGTGGGAGGAGGCAGTGTGGAAGTGGAGTTAGGGTGGGCGGTCTGTGGTCCTGGACATACAGGGTAGAATAAGTCCCCCTAGACATTGGGGGACGGGTGGCCCAGCCGGGAGCAAAAAGGTGAGGGGGTGCAGGAGATTCCTCACAGCCCAACCCTGGCCATGGGAGGCCAGATCAGGGGTCGGGCTGTCGGAGAGGTGAAAGTGTCGGCGGCCAGGGATTTCTATACACATGCAACTTTATCCATTGCAAAATGGGCATAAAGATATGCAGCATGCCATTTATATGTATATATGCATAATTTCTATGCACAAATATAGAAAACCCTCAGAAACATACCACTTTTATGCTGTCAAATTTATGCCCAAACTAAGATCAAGAAGTCAAATACAGCTGTGCGCACTTCAATTGCAAACATGCCTACTTATCAGCGTAGCTTGCCCAAAATCAATGGGTAAAATCCAGCACTTACACACATACGCAACCCTTGGTTAGTTAATGGTATGTTCCAGGAGACCCCCCCCCCCCCATGCAAAATGCAATGTGTGCTTTTGAGTCAATGCTGACTCCTGGCGACCCAGAAGCCCCTGGGTTTTCTAGAGTAACCCTTTAAGGTCAAGTTCTCAGAATAATTGGGTATATGCAGAAACATCGCTAGGGTCTGTTAGAGAGAGAGAAAGAGAAACAGCACCAGAGGGGAAGTGTGATGCTCAGCATGAAGAAGGCCATTGCTGCATGGCTGGCCCAACCATTAGGCAAATTGGCAGTCACCTAGAGAGGAAACTCTTGGGGGGGGGGGTACAGCAAAGAGAAAGGCATTCAAATCTAAATGATAGATTCTGACAGCCAGGAGGGGCATAAGGATTAAGGGTTGCGAAGGGTGCCAATACCTTGAACCAACTTTAGGGCGGGCCCTGTATTTCTGCCTAGCTCCTTGACAGGGCTGCCACAGATTCCTAGAGAGAATTTTGACACCTTAAACAAAGTGACTACAAGATTTTAAAGTGATTTTTTTAGATGTTCTGTTTTGAAACATGGAAGAGACTCAAGACATTGGAGTTCCAGACAGAACATTCATACAATTTTCAAAGTGTCTTAGGTATACAGTATGCAGGGTTAGGGTAATTGTACTATGATTCAGCCGCAGATCATAGGAGGCTAAAGGAGACCTGCCCTTTCCTCAGACTGGGATAGGTGTTTGTAGTTTTAAAATATGCCTTTTGTCTGACTGGAATCAGAGTGAAATTAGAAAAAAATCATAATTTAGGTTCTAATTAAGAAATACAGAAATGTTTAATTTTCAACCAGTTTTGAACAGCAATACCACTCTGATAAAGAGATATTACAAAATGAGGATTCCTGGCACACGTGGGGAATAGGGTTAGACAGGCTTTCTATTGTATAGATGTGCAAAGCCTGGTTTATACACAGTGGGGCCTATTCACTGAAGATTTTCTCCAGTACTGTGAATATGGGCAAAACTCTTGGTAAATGGGGCACAGAAAGCCGACTATTCAAAATTGGCTACCTAAAAGTCTAAGTCTAAAAATATATACAGGGAGCGATTTTACTCACATGTTTAAAGTTAGCAAACTATACATGCATAGAAGAGCAGATATACATGTTTCTATATATATATTTTTTTTTTCGGTGCAGACCCAGCTGGCTCTGGTTTTTTTTGGCAATGTATCACTGGAAGTAGATTGCCAGGCCTTTTCTTCCAGAGCAACAGAGGGTAAAGTGACTTGCCCAAGCTCACAAGGAGTGCCAGTAGGAACTGAACCCTTGATCTTCTGGATACTCCTCCACACACATATATATGTGCCTGCCATTGCTACTAGCATATACAAGCTGGGATTTTAAAAGCAAAGAGTAAGTGTACTTTCCCTTTCTAAAATCATCGGAGGGGGATATTCAAAAAGCTTTATACGGCTAGCAGGATCTGTTAAGTGTCTAAATCCCACTGATCCCAATATTAAGCAGTACTCTCTGGATAGTGCTAATGAATAACCCCACAGACTGCAGAAAAGATGCCTGGTTAAAACTGGGGCGGTGTGTGGCAGAGCAGAGGCCGTCCTGACAGTGATATGGTTAGTGGTGATTTTCACCCACTCACCTAACCGCAAAAGGTTAGGACAGGTCAATGGCTGATTATTGCCACTAACCAGATAGCAACAGCACTGCCCGGAGAAACCAGATATTCAGCGCTGGATGTTGGATAAGCTCCAGAGCTGACTATCTAGTTTTAATTAAAGCACTGGCGGCCATTCATTATCCTATGATAATGAATATCCTATGATAATGAATGGAGTAGAACAGGTAAACATAGATCAGTTGTTTACGCCATCAAAATATAGAAAGACTAGGGGCGCATTTCTAGCTTGGTACAGTCCCGCTCTAACCATTACGTAGTGATTTGGATGCATGAATCCTAGACACCAAAAAATCTCTGCTGCTAGCCCATTTGTCTCTGCTGGCCAGATACTTTATCTGCATCAATAAGTGAAGCAGGTTCCATCACTGACAGAAAGATGGCGCTGCTCCTGATCTCCAGTTCAGAAGGTTAGTAGGCTAAGCAATCAGACAGGCCTTGCAAAAGAAAAGGATCTTCTAGCGGCCCCTAACCATCTAGCCTGCATCATCATCCTAAAATATCTCCTCCTCATTCACTCACACTCTCACAGGTACTCTAAGCACGCTCCCTTCCCTGTGGTAATTTCATATGTGCTTTATTTGCTTAGGCAAGAAACAGGAAATGCTTATTCTTGCCTTTAGAAACTCTGTGACCCAGCAGTTTAAGAGAGCAGAGCCGTGGGAACAGAGGAATGTTCCCACGGAAGCTTTCTTTTTCGAAGTGGTGGATGGCGGGCGACTAGCGACGGTACCCTCCTGCCGCGCTTACCTAGCTTACCGGATAGCACCGGCCCTGCTGACAGAGGTGTGAAGGAGATGGCTGGCAGGGAACTGACATGGGGGGAAGGTGGGGGCTGGAAGGGAGCAGACATGGGGAGGAAGGTGAGGGCCAGAAGGGAGTTGACAGGGGTGAAGGAGGTGACTTGAAGAGAACTGATTGGGGGAAGGTGGTGGCTAGAAGGGAGATGACAGAGGGGGGAAGAAGGTGGCTGGAAGCAGTGGTGGGATCTGGCCGGTTTGGCCCAGTTCGCGCAAACCGGTTCCTAAGAACATAAGATATGTCATACTGGGTCAGACCAAGGTCCATCAAGCCCAGTATCCTGTTTCCAACAGTGGCCAATCTAGGTCACAAGTATCTATCAGTTTCCCAAAGAGACACAGATTCCACAATGCTTGTAATGGGGCAAGCAGTGGATTTCCCAGTCCTCCTTAATAATGGTTTATGGACTTTTCTTCAAGGAGCCTGTCCAAACCTTTTTTAAACCCAGCTATCCTAACAGCTTTTACTACATCCTCTAATAATGAATTCCAGAGTTTGATTATGTGTTGAGTGAAAAAATATTTTCTCTTATTAGTCTTAAATGGGTTACAATGTAGCTTCATTGCATATCCTCTAGTCTTTCTACTTTCTGATGGCGTAAACAATCAATCTACGTTTACCTGTTCCACTCCATTCATTAATTTATAGATCTCTATCATATCTCCCCTCAGCCGTCTCTTTTCCAAATTGAAGACCCCTAACTTTCTAAGCCTCTCCTCATAGTTCATATTGTTCACTTATGTATCCTTGTTACATTGTTCCTTGTAAACAGTTAAAACACACTGCCTTGAAACGTTCTATGTGAACCGTCTTGATTTGTAGAAAGATGGTATATAAAAAAATGTTAAATAAATAAATAGGGGTATCCTTCCATTCCCTTTACCATTTTGGTGGCTCTTCTCTGTACCTTTTCTAATTCCGCTATGTCCTTTTTAAGATACGACGACCAGAATTGCACACAATATTCAAGGTCGCACCATAGAACGATACAGAGGCATTATGATGTCATCCTTTGTTTTATTTTCCATTCCTTTCCTTATGATACGTAGCATTCTATTTGCTCTCTTGGCTGATGCTCCACACTGGGCAGAAGGTTTTAACATATTATCCACAATGACGCCTAAATCTTTTTCCTGGGTGGTAGTTCCTAATGTGGAGCATTGTATCCTGTAACCATAGTTTGGATTGTTCTTTCCTAGGTGCATAACTTTGTGCTTGTCCACATTAAATTTCATCTGCCATTTGGATGCCCAGTCTTCCAATTTATCAAGATCCTCTTGCAATTTTCCACAATCCTCTTGGGTTTTAACAACTTTGAATAGTTTTGTGTCATCTGCAAATTTGATAACCTCACTCGGTATTCCCATTTCTAGGTCATTTATGAATATGTTAAAAAGCAGCAGACCCAGCACAGATCCCTGGGGTATTGCACTATTCACCTTTCTCCATTGGGAAAATTGGCCATTTAGCCCTACCCTCTGCTTTCTATCTTTTAACCAGTTCCTGATCCACAATAGTACACTGCCTCCTATCCCATGACTTTTTAATTTTTCCAAAAATCTCTCATGAGGGACTTGTCAAAGGCTTTCTGAAAGTCCAGATATACTATATCAACCGACTCACCTTTGTTTGCCTATTTATTCATACTTTCAAAAAAACATAACAGATTAGTAAGACAAGACCTTCCTTGGCTAAAGCCATGTTGTCTGTCTCCCATTAAGCCATAACTATCTACATGTTCAGTAATTTTGTTCTTTATGATGGTTTCCACCATTTTTCCCGGTACTGACATCAGGCTCACCAGTCTGTAGTTTTCTGGATCACCCCTGGAACCCTTTTTAAAAATTGGCATTACATTGGCCATCCTCCAATCTTCAGGTTTTACAGATGATTTTAATGTTAGTTCACAGATTACTAATAGCAGGTCTGCAATATCATATTTCAGTTCTTTCAACACTCTTGGATGTATATCATCCGGTCCAGGTGATTTGCTACTCTTCAGTTTATCAAATAGTTATAATATATCTTCCCGGTGTATCGATATTTCTTTCAATTCTTCCACAGCATCGCATTTAAATACCATTTCAGTCATGGGTAACATTCCTACATCTTCCTCAGTAAAGACTAAAGCAAAGAATTCATTTAGTCTCTCTGCTATGGCCTTGTCCCCTCTTAGTGCCCCCTTTACCCCTCTATCATCTAATGGTCCAACTGACTCTCTCACAGGTTTTTTTCTACCTAATGGTTCCTGCCACTGGCTGCGTTCGGTGAACAGGGCTGAAAACACTGTTCTGATGCCAGGCTGCACTGGTGGGACTCATCCCAACCCGCCAGTGGTCTGATGGCATTGGGAGATCATGGTATCGCGGGAAGCACCCTATGCCATCAGACCACCTGTGGGCAGGGGGATCCGGCCATTGGGCCTCCAAGGAGCTGCTGCCCTGTGGTGACCACCAGCTGGATGAGCGTGCAGCGCCAGCAACACAAACGCGTGCCATATTGCTACCCACTTGGTCCTGTCAGTGGCGAG
Organism: Ichthyophis bannanicus; assembly: GCA_033557465.1. Taxonomy (NCBI): domain Eukaryota; kingdom Metazoa; phylum Chordata; class Amphibia; order Gymnophiona; family Ichthyophiidae; genus Ichthyophis; species Ichthyophis bannanicus. The sequence continues at coordinate 1,851,506,581 of CM066032.1, read as the reverse complement.
ATTGATCCGAACCGGTTCCTGTTCGGATCTGGAAGAGAGCTAGCAGAGTGGGGGAAGGAGGTAGCTGGAGATGGTACTGGAGGGGAACTGGAGATGGTACTGGAGATGGTACTGGAGGGGAACTGATGCTTGGGGTGGGATTGGAGGAAGCTGACACTTGGGGATGGGACTGGTAGGTGTAAAGCAGCAGGAGGTGAAATTAATCAGAGAGGTTTGTGCATACATACAAGTGGAGAATTGAGCATATCTTTAGTTGCACTACAACTGGTGTTGCCGTCTCTGCATGGAACGGCACATCAGCCTCCCAGAGCTATGCGTGGAAAATTAAGAGAGAAAAACAAGTTTTTAACAGGAACAACTAAGGAAAAGGGGGGTGGTCGTAGGCACTGTTCCCTCTAAGCTGTGCGCGTGTGCGCGCGCACACACCTCACCGAGTGAGCGCACATACTTTACAGCAGAGCGCACAAAAATTACGGTTCTGATTCTGATAGAAAACACAGACTTTCTTAAAATTGAAAAGCTGTTGTGTATTTATGGTTTTCACAAGTTCTACAATATTTTCTAGTGCAATCAATGTGGTGTACATACCGTATTCTGACGTGTAGTCAAATTTTAAAGTATATAACTCCGAGTGTCGTTATGTGGCGCACAAAAATTTAACCTTCCTTCAAAAGCTGCACAGCTGATATTTTATGCGCGCACACAGCCTACAGAAAATTAGAGGGAACATTGGTCGTAGGGGATTGCCAAAGGCCGCTGCCCCGCTTTTAATTATCTCCTAAAGATTTGTTTTCCCCCCCCACAAAAATAAAGGGGCCCTCAACCTCCTTGCCTTCTTCACTTACTATAAAGGAGTAGAAATGTTGTCCTATAATTAAAACACAGGGAAAAACAAAGTAAGATTTGTAATAGTAGGTGGCTGGGTAATGGGGCAGGGCTGGAAGGGAGGGGGCACATGGGGATGGAACTGGAAGGGGGATGGACAGAGGGTAGGGTGACTGGAAGAGAGCTGACACGGAAGGTGGCGCTGGGACTGGAAGTGAGCTGATACCTGGTATTTGGACTAGAAGGGGCTGGACAGTGGGGATGGAGGGGCACTGGAAGGGAATGGACACCACTGGCAGTCCTGGGAATGCAAGGGGGCTGACATTGGAAGGTAATGGGAGGGGAGGACTAGAAAGGGGGCTGAAATAAGCTGATGGAAGAAGTGAAGAAAACAAAAGAAGAGACAAGAAATGGCAGATGAACTTCAGACCATAGAAAGAGAGCTAGAGCTAAGATAAGACAGGAAAGCTGAAGCCTCAGATCAGGACCAGCATGATCAGAGTATAAAATGGTCAGACAACAATAGAAAAAATAATTTTATTTTCAATTTAGTGATTGGATTTTGTGCTATCTTCATATTTTACACAGTATGGAGAACTGCATCTCTTATTTATCTGATGTTGCACTGCACCCGGAGTCTGGCTTCTTGGGGTTTCAGTTTAGTTTTTGTCTACATATTTTTATTTTTACTTTAGTTTGTGGTCACTTATTCTGTACTTGGTGAGAGTCTGTGTTCTGAGTGTATGACTGAGGTCAGGTGTTCTTTTACCATGGAGTTTGTACGTAGGTGTCTATACTGTACTGTAATAATTTGTTCAGCTTTTCAAATAGGTGTATGCATGTTCTAGTGCTTCCTGCACTATTCATAGTGCTGGTTTTTTCTGGATAGGCGCCTTGTATGAGTTTTGGAAGTTTATGTTAGTATGGTATGGTAGATTTAGCCTTGTAGATCTTTGGTGACTTTTGTAGGGTTTTAAATTAGTTCACCTACCCTGTTTCCCCGAAAGTAAGACCTATCCTGAAAATAAGTCCTAGCACGTTTTCCTGTGATTACCCTAATATAAGCCCTACCCTGAAAATAAGCCCTAGTGCAGATCATGGAGGAGGGCTGCCTGTGTGTGTTCTTGAGGTAGGGGAATGCATTTTTAGATAAATTAGGCATTGTTCCTTTTGGTTCCCATGCATTCATTTCAGCCCTTTGTCCAGGTTCTACCGTAGGAAGCGTGTTTCTGATACCGTAGATCAGTTTCAGCCTAAATTCACTGCACTTCACCTGCCACCCCCCTGCGCGAACACCGTCTCTTTCTCTCCACTTCTCGCCGACGCGTGTCACGTTTACTAAGGTAAGAGCAGAGCCCCGGTGCTTCGCGGGGGCCTTTCAAATCCATCACGTCCACGGGAGATTGTTACCGGGTACACACGCGCCGAGAAGCACTTTTGTTGGATTTGGCTTTTCAGTTAACTTTCTAGTTATTACATTATTATCCTTCCTCTAAAAAACAGCAAATGACGTTCACTTTATTTTTTGTATGGCTCTAAAGAACACTGACTCCTGCTTTCCCTCTACAATTTCCTCCGCAGTGCTGCGATATGGCTTTTAGGCGCGAGGAGCAACCACGCTGCTTGCGCTGCGCCACTAAAAGTGCAATATCGTAGCGCCACCCTGTACCGGCAGCAGCGCAGCCAGATCTCCCGCTCAGCGTCACGATAACCTTGCTCTGGAGGTTCTCACAGAGAACAGGCAGCACAATTGGCCGTCTTTGCTTCACCCCTATTCTGAAGTAGATCATAAAAAGCTAGTGGAATTCTGTACTCACCAAAGGCCTTAGATAGGTCCAAATCTTCAATCCTTGCATGACCTGCAGGCTGTAAATCCTGGCTGAGAGGGGCGCCAGAGCGGGCTTTGAACCCGCTTCCCAGCCTGGCTCAGCCCTGGATGCCGATGGTTGTGGGCTGACGGGGAAGAGGCTGCCTGCTGCCGGGCTGAGCTGGGACAATGGACCGTCCTCCAGAGGAGGCCTCAGCGTTACAAACAGGGCAGTTTATAAACTGTAAATTTTGACTGTTTTATCACCTACTAACGCCCATCCGTCTCTCCAATTCTTGCTTTCCCCCCCCCGTTTCCTCTTGACACTATCAATGAAAATGCTTTTGCGATTCACTTATATATCCTGGGATTTTACCTTTTGATCATACTCGCCTGACCCGAGGAAGAAGATTTGAACCTTCCAAAGCTAATCAAAATGTTAGTCTAATTAAAAGGCATCACGTTATATTCTTTTTTTATTGTATGTTTTATTTATTAACAAGTACCGGTAGGACAGGCCTGGGTTACAGTGGATTGGCTTGAATCAGACGATCTTGTACAGGCAAACAAATTGGCAAAAAAATAAGCCCTACCCTGAAAATAAGCCCTAGTGCATCTTGTGGAGCAAAAATAAATATAAGACCCGGTCTTATTTTCGGGGAAACACGGGTATATGCCTGGTACTGGAGAACGTTTATGTTGTTGTTAGTGGGATGATCAGAATCAGATTTTTTTTTGGACTATCACAGCCTGTTTGAATGATGCTAAGTATTTACTACTAAGTAGTTATTTTTATTCTTGCCATGCATTTGCCCTTTCACTGCAATTTTCTTTCAATATTATATTTGAAGGAGAAATGCTAGCATCACGTGAAAAGAGTTCACAAAGGAGTTTTGGGAAAAAGGAGGGTGGATGTAGCCAACATTAATAATAATGATGGGAGGGGCGCCGATTTATAGGTTGCAGAACAGCACCAGATCCTTTGCATGATCCTGCCAAGCATGCATCAAGACAACCTTTGGGCTGGGATCAGAGCTGCCAGCGACCCTGGGCAACGGTGGCAGAATTGAAAAAGAAAAGGGAAGCTGGGGGCTGGGCACAGGCAGCATATGGGGTCATGTGGGCATCGAGGAGAGCTGCGATCACCGTGGCTGCTCCCATTTAAGGCACGTGGTGTTTGTGGCTACTCCCAGACACTGCCGCCGCAATCCTCACAGCAGTCCAGCACTCTAGAGTAGCCACAAGCACCACGGAAGGGAGCTGATGCTGGGACAAGCTGGAGCTACAGGAGAAGCCTAGTGGTTAGAGCACTGACCTGTAAACCAAGAAACCAGCATTCAATTCCCACTAGTACTCCTTGTAGCCTCAGGCAAGTCACTTAACTCTCCATTGCCTCAGAAAAAAAGACTGGCAAACTACTTTGTCACACTGCCAAGAAAACCCAGGAATTGATGGATCACTAGGAGTGGGCATTGACTCAAAAGCGCACGTTGCATTGCCTAAAACCCACTAGCAAGTTGTGCCGTTTTCCATCTCAACAGATCTGAGGCCAGGGCAATTGCGAGATTGCATCCTTCCTAATGCCAATCCTGACATCTGCTATCTTTTATTTTGCTTTTGTATGGGGTGGGGGGGGGGGGAGAATGCATTTTTATTTATCTTGTGTTGCACTACATGCAGCGTCTGGCTTTCTGAGGTTGTAGTTTAATTTTTATCTATATATTTCTCTTTGTTTTGTGCTCATTTATTAATGAAGGCCCAGTATTGGTTGTGTATGTGTACAATCAATGTTAGGTATTCTGTTAGTATGGAATTTCTGTTTTAAGAATGTGTAGCAATCTTGCTTGTTCAGTTTGCACATTGCCCTCTCTGCAATTTATTTTCTGGGGACAGGGGATGGGGCAAGGGTGGGGTGGGGGCAGGACAGGGGGTGGGGAAAGGGCAGGATGGGGTGGGCATGGGCAGAGCATGGCTAGCCACAGGTGACAGTTTTTTCTCATTCAAAAAGTTTGCAACCCTAGTCAGACCAAGGTCCATCATGCCCAGTATCCTCTTTCCAACAGTGACCAATCCAGGTCACAAGTACTTAGCAGTTTCCCAAAAAGAGACACAGATTCCATAGTGCTTGTAATGGGGCAAGCAGTGGATGTCCCAGGTCCTCTTTAATAATGGTTTATGGACCTTTCCTCCAGGAAGCTGTCCAAACCTTTTTTAAACCCAGCTATCCTAATAGCTTTTACTACATCCTCTGATAACGAATTCTAGAGTTTGATTATGCGTTGTGTGAAAAAATATTGTCTCTTATTAGTCTTAAATGGGTTACAATGTAGCTTCATTGCATGTCTATCTATCACAAGATCAGGACTCTACGACCCCTCAGACCCATGCTTGAACCAAATGACTTCTGCACAACCTTCCAGGCATTAGTCACCCCTCATTTCGACTACGCAAACATTGTGCTACATGGCCTTCCCAAGAGCACGCTGAACCCTCTACAGTTGGCCATGAATACAGCAGCCAGAGTTCTATATGGGGCTTCAAGGAGTCAACATATTACCCCCATCCTGTTTGAACTTCATTGGCTCCCAATAACATGTAGGATCTTATACAAAACCCTTCTCTTGACCTTCAAAGCGTTCCACCAAATCTCACCATCCTCGCTTTCTGACATCCTTCACCACTCTCGAAACACCAGATCTAGAAGATCTGTAACAGAAAACACACTAATGGTCCCAAAAGACCTAACAAAACTCACACAGATGACTACCATGAGAGCATTCTCATCCTTCGCCCCTAGATGTTGGAATATGCTACCTCCTAACATCAGATCACAGAAAGACCTGTCCCAATTCAGAAAATCTCTAAAAACACACCTCTTCCTTCAATACTTCTCCCAAGGCATTAGCTCCCCACCTCCCCCCCTTCCAACCCAAACTAATGACTATGGTTAGTCAAGTAAGGCCTCTAAACTCCATTGCTCGCCCCAGATTAAAATCTCGCAATCCCTAACCTACGAAACTCAAAACTTATTCTAATTTGCTGTAAATAGTTGTGAATATTTATTATTACCTTATCTTATCGTTATCCCCATTGTCCTGGTTTCACTCCCTGTTATCTGTAAACTTGACATATGTTTTATGCTTAAGTACAAGATCGTTAAAGTGTAAACCGCGCTGATGGTGAATAGCGCGGTATATAAAAACTGTTAAATAAATAAATAAATGTCCCCTAGTCTTTCTACTTTTTGATGGCGTAAACAATCGATCTATGTTTACCCGTTCCATTCCATTCATTAATTTATAGACCTCTATCATATCTCCCCTCAGCCATCTCTTTTCCAAATTGAAGACCCCTAACTTTCTAAGCCTCTCCTCAAAGGGTCATCCTTCCATCCCCTTTACCATTTTGGTGACTCTTCTCTGTACCTTTTCTAATTCCGCTATATCCTTTTTAAGATATGACAACCAGAATTGCACACAATATTCAAGGTGCGGTCACACCATTGAACGATACAGAGGCATTATAATATCATTTCTTTATCGTCCCTCCAGTCCAGTTCCTCACCTCTGGTTAGTGCACCTCCTCTTGCAGCAGGGAGACTGGGCATGTCAGAATTCTGAAGTCACTTGTACTTATCCTGCTGGCACCTCCCACCAGCTCCCAGTGTGCTCAGTCTCCATGCAGCTGAAGGGGGTAGTGAGCCGAGGTGCTGGGCTGGGCTAGAGGAATGAATAAGGAGCATTAGTTTAGGGTAGCTAGTGTTTTAGGGTCTCTTTCATTCCTATCATTTGTTTTATTTGGGCTTAGTATTAAAGCTTCTTAAAAAAAAAGTTTCAGGAGAAAGCTGAGGGCAGACGGAGGGGTCTCTGGAGGAGGATTCCTGCTTCTTCTTTCACCCATTTTTGTCTTGTCTGGCTGCACTCCCCTCCTTGACTGTACGAGGGGCGGGGGTGGGGAGACGAGCATGTAAGTCTCCTCTGCCTGCCAGCCGGTTCCTGATCCCGTTACCGGGGGATGAACCGTCGGCGATCTTGCCTGCTTTCCCTTTCACATGCTGCCGGTTTGTCTCTTCTTACTTTGCTTCTGCTTGCAGCGTTAGTGTCTGGCGGTGGGGAATCCTTCCTTTGTACTCCTAAGGAACTGCTTTTTGTCAGGTGAGTCCCCGATCGCGGGTTTTATTTTCTTAGCGATTCGCGGCCTGCTGCCTCGTGGTGAGCGCTGAAGGGGTTTCCTCATCGCTGTCAGTGCAGCGGTATCTTTATTTTCCTGCGGTTTTTAGTCGGCACTGCCATTCAGTTTTTACCGCGATCCTTTTAAAGCTGTTTTGCTCAAGGAAACTGGCTAGCCTGTTTTAAGGGGCCAGGAGCATCGGTGTATTTTTATAAAGCTAGAGAAGAAGAGGAGTTTTGAAAAAAAAAAAGGGAGTAAGCTGATTGTATTCCTTTTCTCTTATATTTTAAGTGCTTCTGTTTGAATTCTTAGTCAGCAAGCTCTGATGCCTACACGCCCGCAGTGCCTCGTCTGTTGTACCCATTGGGTGTGTGTTGGGGTCGCGCAGCAGAAGCGCTAAATATGGAGCAGGAGCTCCAGGATAAGTTGAAGGAGGTGACTTCAGTGGTTGTGCAAGGTTCCGCAGTTCCGATAGAGGGGGGGGGGGTGTCTCTGCTAGAGCCTCCTGCCTCTCCGATTGCTACAGGTCTGCCATGACTGGGTCCATCTAATCCTCCTGTGGTGAGCGGAGCTGCTCTGGGTTTTTTTTCCCAAAACTTTGTTCTTCTGCTGCATCAGGCTTCCTGTTTATGTCAGCAGGGGACTGCTATGGATCTTGCGGTTCTTGGTGCCGGGGTGATTCAGCCAGCCGCGGACAAGCCAGGCACTGCAGAAGGCAGACTGGTTAAGAGAGCTTGGTCGGGGGATGGGCAGACTCTTGGGTCGGATTGGCTCGAGGGTGACGAATTCGACATGGATCCAGAGAACGGTATGGAAGAGCTCGAGGATGGTGAAATTCAAAAGCCTGAGGATCAGGCGAGGATTATTCGAGCCTTTAGGAAGGAAGAGCTGACAGCTCTCATTACAGAGTCTCTACAAGCTCTTAACCTCTCGGTAGTTGCACCTACAGAGGATGATGGATTGGAAGATCCTCTCGTTCAGGTGGTATGAAAGTCCCAGGCAGTTTTTCCCATTCACAGGGTGGTCAAGCAGATCATCCAGGGCGAGTGGGATTTGCCAGAGGCAGGTATAAGGGGCGACCGGTCTATGTCTCCTTTCTGCCTCTTTTAGCTGACCAAGAGGGGGAGCTGTTTCGCTCTCCGTATATAGATGTGGCAGTTTCAGTGGTCACAAAGAAGACAACGATTCCGGTGGAAGGTAGTGCTGCTTTAAAGAATGGTCAAGACCGGAAATTGAATTCATTATTGAAGCAGGCATTTGACGTCAATGTGCTCTCATTACAAACCTCAATTTGTGGAGCGTGGGTTGCGAGAGCTTGTCTTCGCTGGTCGCAATGCTTGCAACAGTCGGGAGAGCAGAAGCAGGATCAGTTGGCAGACATAACTAGGCTGGAATCCGGTGCGGCTTATCTAGCCGATGTCCATTATGACCTCATTAGAGCATTGGCCAACAGTATGGCATCGCTGGTGGCAGCTCGTCATTATCTTTGGTTAAGGAATTGGTCAGCGGATAGTTCTTCCAAGTCAAGACTTAGCAGGTTTCCTTTAAAGGAAAGCTATTGTTCAGAGAGGATCTCGATAAGTTGGTGAAGGACTTGGGGGAATCAAAAGGTGCTCGCTTGCCGGAAGATAAGCCGAAACCGGGGCAGACCACAGCAGTTTCGAGAGGTCAACCTCAGTATTTTCGGCGTTTTCAAACTTCACACCTGGGAAGGTTCCAGAGAGGAAGGTATCCCTTTTGGGTTCAAGGTTTTTGGGGGTTCCGAGGCACGGGCAGAGGTTTCACTGGTACCTCGTCCGCCAGCTTTAAGAAAACCCAATGAAGCGAGGAGGACCCAGGTAGGGATTCAGTCCATAGGAGGTCGGCTGCGGGACTTTTTTACCCAGCCTGGGTCTGTATAATATATGATCAATGGGTGTTGAAGGTTATTCACGAAGGGTATGCCCTCGGGTTTGTTCGACTGGTCATCGATGCATTTGTTCTCTCCCCTTGCAGGGGACGGACCAAGGCAGTGTCAGTAAAGCGGACTCTGTCACGTCTTTTGCAGCTGGGAGCGGTTGTTCCATTTTTTCCAGAGCACTATGGTTGCGGTCGATACTCCATTTATTTTGTGGTGCCCAAGAAGGATGGAACCTTTCGGCCAATCCTAGACCTCAAGGGGGTAAACTGGATGGAAACATTGCGATCCATAATAGTGGTGGTGCGACAAGGAGAGTTTTTGACTTCTCTCGATCTCACCGAGGCTTATCTGCATATTCCAATCAGACCGGATCATCAACGATTCCTACGATTTGCAGTGCCATCGGGACATTTTCAATTCCAGGCATTACCGTTTGGCCTAGCGATGGCTCCTCGGACCTTCACCAAGATAATGGTGGTGGTGGTGGCAGCTCTTCGCAGGGAAGGGGTGTTGGTTCATCCTTATCTGGATGATTGGTTGATCCGGGCAAAATCCAGAGCTGAAGAGTATACGTGCTACAGCCAAGGTGGTACAGCTCCTACAGAGTCTCGGTTGGATTGTCAATGTTGCCAAGTGTCAATTGGAACCTTCTCAGAGTCTAGAATACTTGGGGGTTCAGTTCGACATGTGAGTCGGAGCGGTGTTTCTGCTGGAGCTCCAAGCCCAGGGGCTACAGCTCTTGGTGCACAAGGTTTTGGGGAGTCCGGCACCATCAGCGTGACTATCTGCGGGTTCTAGGAACAATGGCGGCCATGTTGGAAGTAGTGCCATGGGCCAGGGCGCACATGTATCCCTTGCAGAGGTCCCTACTCCATTGCTGGTCTCACCAGGGAAATTCTCTATCAAAGCGTCTGACCTATCTACTGGAGGTTTGGATGTATTTTCAGTGGTGGCTGCGACTGGAAAACTTCGTGGCAGGCATGCCTCTCGAACAACCGCAGTGGATTCCTGTGTTGACAGATGCCAGTCTGGTGGGTTGAGGAGCTTATTGCGGGGACTTCTTCACACAGGGGAACTGGAGCATTCAAGAGGTTCAGTGGTTGATCAACTGGCTAGAGTTGCGAGCAGTTGCTGTGGCATTTGCACCTTTGAATCCAACGTACAAGGTCGCGCGGTACGAGTCCTATCAGATAATGCCTCCACGGTGGCATACCTCAATCGGCAAGGGGGTATGGGCAACATGGCGCTGGAAGAGGAGGCAGAGGCCTTGTTCTAGTGGGTGGAGCCTCGTCTCCTGGCCCTGTCAGTGGCACGCATTGCGGGGTCAGACAACGTGATGGCGGACTACCTCAGCTGGATTCGAGTGCACCCCGTAGAGTGGGAGCTTCACCTAGAGGTCTATGCTCAGTTAGTCAGCAGGTGGGGATCTCCCATTATGGATCTCATGGCGACCTTCCGATCGGCCAAGTCCAGCCGCTTCTTCAGCAGGAGACTGCAACAGTGGCCATCTCAGGGACTCCTCTGTCTTCCCTCCATGGGCTCTCATAGGAAGAGTGGTTCAACGCATCAAAGCTCATTGAGGGTGCGTAATTTTGATCACTCCGGATTGGCCGCATCGTCCGTGGTACGCAGACATGATATGCCTTCTCAATGGGCAACCGTGACGGTTGCCGTCTCGGGAGGATCTCCTATTGCAGGGTCATCTTCGAATGCCTCAGGTGGATCGGTTCTCGCTTACGGCTTGGCCATTGAAAGGGCAAGGCTAAGGAAGAAGGGTTATTCTAGTTCAGTGATCTCTACCTTACTCTTGTCTAGAAAAAGGTCGACCTCCTTAGCTTACATTCGTGTCTGGCGTATATTTGAAGATTGGTGTATGGTCAAACAGGTGTGGCCTTCTAGGGTGTTAATTCTAGAGATTTTGAGTTTCCTACAGGGTGGTTTTGATAAGGGGCTAGCAGCTAGCTCATTGAGGGTGCAGTTGGCCGTTATTGCGTGTTATCGAGGAAAAGTTCATGGAGTTTCTTTGGGGTCTCATCCAGACATTGTGCGTTTTCTGAGAGCGGTGGCCCATTTGCATCCTCCATGCAGAGTTGTGATTCATCCATGGGATCTCAAATTGGTTTTGGGGGTGTTGATGAGGGAACCTTTTGAACTCTTGAATCAGGCCTCTATTAAAGATTTGACTCTAAAGACGGTCTTTCTAGTAGCAATCTGCTCTGCGCATCAAGTCTCAGAGTTACAGACTTTGTCCTGTAGGGAGCCCTTTCTGACTTTTTCTCGGGAGAAGGTAGTGTTGCTTCCTGTCCCTTCTTTTCTGCAGAAGGTGGTTTCGCCATTTCATGTGAATCAGTCTGTGTCCTTACCGGTGTTGGGGGCCTTGGGAAACAGCATTCTCCGCCGTTATCTGAAAGCTTTGGAGCCTTTTCGCAAATCTGAGCATTTGTTTATTCTCTTTGGGAGTCCTCGTAAAGGTGAAGCAGCAGCCAAGGCTTCCGTTTCTAGGTGGATCCATGAGACGATAGCATCGGCTTATATGTTGCAAGGTCGTCAAGTTCCCGTAGGCTTGCGGGCTCATTCTACAAAAGCTCAGGCGGCTTCATGGGCGGAACATAGTTTGGTTCCTCCAATTGAAATTTGCAAGGCAGCTACGTGGTCTTCTTTGCATACTTTCAGTAGGCATTACCGGTTAGATGTTCAGGCGGCAGGGGATGCCTGTTTTGGTTTGGTGGTTTTGAGGTCCGGTTGGACAGGTCCCTCCCATTAATTTACTGCTCTGCTACATCCCAGAGGGACTGGATTGCAGGGACGATAAGGAAAGAGAAATTAGACTTACCTGCTAATTGTTGCTCCTTGAGGAACTCCAGTCTAGTCCCGATTCCCACCCGAGACTTTATCATCTATCAAACAGTTGGTTGTGGTCCGGATGACCGCATCGTCAGGATACCGTATTTTCTCTCTTCAATGAATGATTTTTCCTTTACTTCTCTTTTGCGCATTCTTTGCATTTTCTCTTGTTCTGTTCAGTTTCCTTCATGGAGGGGAGGAGCAGTTATCCTCTTCGTTCAGAGGGATGGTTAAGTTTACAAAGAAGGAGTTATTGTATTTACTTGTTAGTATAGCTACTTATTTGTTGCTCCTTTGAGTCTGCTTTGTCATTAGGTTACTGGGAGCTGGTGGGAGGTACCAGTAGGATAAGTACAAGGGACTTCAGAAGTCTGACATGCCCAGTCTCCATGCTGCGGAAGGAGGTGCACTACCCAGAGGTGAGGGACTGGACTGGAGTTCCTGAAGGAACAACAATTAGCAGGTAAGTCTAATTTCTCTTTGTTTTATTTTCCATTCTTTTCCTCATGATACCTAGCATTCTATTTGCTCTCTTGGCCACCGCTGCACACTGGGCAGAGAGTTTTAACATGTTATCCACAATGACGTCTAAATCTTTTTTCCTCGGTGGTGGTTCCAAATGTGGAACCTTGCATCCTGTAACCATAGTTTGGGTTGTTCTTTCCTAGGTGCATAACTTTGCATTTGTCCACATTAAATTTTATTTGCCATTTAGACACCTGGTCTTCCAATTTATCAAGGTCCTCTTGCAATTCTTCACAATCCTCTTGGGTTTTAACAACTTTGAATAATTTTGTATCATCTGCAAATTTAATTACCTCACCATATTCTGTTTTTCCCATTTCCAGGTCATTTACGAATATGTTAAAAAGCAGCGGACCCAGCACACAGATCCCTGGGGTACTCCACTATTCAGCTTTCTCCATTGGAAAAATTGGCCATTTAGCTCTACCATCTGCTTTCTATCTTTTAACTAGTTCCTGATCCAGAATAGTACACTGCCTCCTATCCCATGATTTTTATTTTCGCCAAGAGACTCTCATGAGGGACCTTGTCAAAGGCTTTCTGAAAATCCAGATACATTATATCGATGGGCTCACCTTGTCTACCTGGTTATTCATACCTTCAGAAATTATAACAGATTAGTAAGACAATACCTTCCTTGGCTAAAGCCATTTTGGCTTTCTTGCATTAAACCATGACTATACATATTTGGAATTTTGTTCTTTATAATGATTTGTACTATTTTGCCTAGTACTGACATCAGGCTTACCGGTCTGTAGTTTCTCGGATCACCTCTGAAACCCTTATTAAAAATTGGCGTTACATTGGCCATTCGTCAATCTTCAGGTATTACAGATGAATTTAATGCTAGTTCACAGATTACTAATAGTAGGTCTGCAATCTAATATTTCAGTTCTTTCAGCACCCTTAGATGTATATCATTCGGTACAGGTGATTTGCTACTCTTTAGTTTATCAATATTTATTTATTTATTTATTTATTTAACAGGTTTTTTTATACCATTTTATCATTTAGTCAAATAGTTGAAATACATCTTCGCGGTGTATCGATATTTCTTTCAATTCTTCCAGTGCATCACCTTTAAATACCATTTCATTCATGAGTAATTTCCTACATCATCTTCAGTAAAGACTGAAGGCAAGAATTCATTCACTCTCTCCACTATGTCCTTATCCCCTTTTAGTACCCCTTTTACCCCTCTATCATCAAATGGTTCAACCAGCTCTCTCACAGGTGTTTTGCTACAAATGTACTTGAAAAAGCTTTTATTATCCGTTTTTGCTTCCAGGGGAAACGTTTTTTCAAATTCTCGCTTTTCTTGCCTTATCAATGCCTGCATCTAACTTGCCAGTGCTTATGTTGCTTCCAGTTTTCGTCTTTTGGCTCCTTTTTCAATTTCCTGAAAGATGCTTTTTTGGCAACAACAGCTTCTCTGATATGTATGGGTAGTTTGTCAAGATATGCTTGGAAATTCTTTTTTATCAAGTCTATGGCTCCCAATACAGTGGGAAATATTTCTGTATCTTTCTGCCATATATTTTTGGTCTCTGACTGCATTTCTTGATATGTCAGAATCTTCTGCCTCTCCATGCCATTCACAGAATAATCACTTGGAACCAACATCTCTGTTATCAATGCTGTTTTGCTGTTTTTCTCCTTTACCATTATATCGGGTTTACTCGCATCCAGTTTCTTATCCATCAGAATGGAAATGTCTCAAGTGATCATAATCTCTTCATTCTCTATAATTCTCTTAGGGTCATAATCCCAGTGCTTTTTAAGCACAGTGATGTTGTTGTGTTTACAGAGTTTCCAATGTATGAGGTGTGCAACTTTGTTGTGCCTTTCTGTATAAAAATTTTCCTTCATTAGAACTTTACAGCCATCTATGAGATAAGTCACTATTTCTAGATCTTTCTTACAGAATCAACATATATCTGTTTTGCCAGTTTTTTCAATGCTCGCTGCAAACCATCTCATCCCTCAGTTTCAGTTCACCTCTACTTAACAATTCATGTGTCCTTTCTTGATCGACAAAGGGTTCTTGGAGTAACATTTTGCATTTCGTACTGTATTTGTGCATTTATCACTTATTTTTCCTCATTTGCTGATCTAATTTTTTGAAGAGTTTTTTTCTGTTGCTTTGCAAATTCTGTTGCTTCCTTTTCTGTGTGTGCTTGTAGCTTCTCACTCATTCCTTCTAGTTGTCGGAATGTTTGTGCAAGTTTGACGATGGAGACAGATTCTGGATGTTTACTTTAATATTTCAGCACTTTTTGTGTATTTGGATCTGATGTTGCTGTTAAGTAGGCCTGGAGGCCTATGATAGTAGCTCTGTAGGTGTAATCAATCTCTATAAGCCTAGCCCTCCTTCAGCTCTAAGGATGTACAGTCTTGGCATACCACTGATTCTTGTAAATTACATCGTAGACATGGAGGAGTTTTCTTGTTCACACATCCAGTTTTTCAAGATCTTTATGAGGCCGTTCTACAATCCTAAAGATTTATGAAAGTGCAGGAATTGCCAGCTGATTGATGGGTTGTATCTTATGCCATGATGTTAAGGCACATTTCAATAGGGAGGGGTGGCCTAGTGGTTGGGGCAAGTTACCTCAGGCTGGAGGGCCAGGGGTTCAAATCCCACTAGAGGACAGCAACCTTGAGCCAGAAGGACTGGGGTTTCTTGTCCCACAGGTGCTCCTTGGGCAAGCCACTTTAATCCTCTGTTGCCTCAGGTACAAAAAGATAGATTGGGAGCCTTTTGGGGACAAGGGAAAAATAAATATGATTATACAGTACCTGAATGTACACCACTTTGGTAAGAAAGCAGTGAATAAGCCTGCTGATATTTTCTCTCAGCAATTTCTTCTTGAGTGTCACTCCTTTCTCTTCTCCAAGATATTTATATTCACCTTCTTGTTCAAGTTCCTTGATGTTACAACCCTCAGTCAGGGAGACGTTTTCCATTTTTCTCTAAAAAACCCCAAAACATTTCTTTAGCAAATTTGTCGAGGACAAAAGTCATCCTGATGTCATCAGAAAAGCTTTTCACTACATGGAGTTACTCTGCTAATTGTTGGTCACTGGAACTATAGAGGTTCAGGTTGTCTACAAAGTAAAGGAGATGTTACCTCTGGGTTGTTACCTTCTTTAGGATACAGGCTAAATCCATATCCCAAAGAGTTGCTGAGAGTACTCAGTGGATTAAGCACCATACAGAACAGAAGTCGCAACAGAGAATCTCCCTGAAATAGTCTTTGCTGAATGCTGATGTTGGGAATGATGTCTTTCTGTTACTATGGTGGTGTTCTGAGTTTGCTAGCTCCGTTTCCTGTAATTCTGTGTGTGTGTGGTGTGAGGAAGGCAGAAGAGCAGGCTCTAGGCTAAGCATTGCCAGGACAAAAACTGAAATTGGCCTCCACCCTCCCCCTTCCGTGACAGCAGCTTCGCACTGTGCTTCCTCCTTTGATAGTGGTGCTTTCTTTCCTTTTCCCCAGCATCCCCTTTTTGCTTCATCCCCTCTCCAGTCCTAGGGCCAACGCTATTATCCTCCAGGTTCTCCTCTGTTTTGCCCTGCCCGTATGATTTCGAAAGGCATGGGATAGAGGGCACCAGTATGGTCAATACAAAGAAGAGCAACCCGATCTTGCAGTGGAACCCAGAGAACACAAGGAGCAAGAGAAGTGTGAAGGTCACAAGAGTCTTTACTAGATGAACCCCAACGCGTTTCGGCAACGCCTTTCTCAGGGGGTATGCAGCTTCTAAAATAAAATAAAAATGAAATAGAATAAAATAAATAGAATAAAAACTTATAATTAAAACAATATATAAATATCATAAATAATTAAAGCATTAATACAACATATAAAAATGCATAAATATACAACTATAATTAAAAGAAAAAAGACGCAGGGCAGAGGAAAACATATATTAAAATTGTAGAAGAGACATTGGCAGGGCTGTAGGGAGAACATTGATAAAACAATGAATCTTGAAAATCCTACAAACTTTGATTAAACAACATGACAGTACTCACTGGAGCAAAAATGCAATTTGTGCCTTCAAGTCAGTGCTGACTCCTGGCGACCCAGAAGCTCCTGGGTTTTCTTGGCAGGGTCACCGGAAGTAGATTGCCAGGCCTTTCTTCCGAGGCAATGGAGGGTTAAGTGACTTGCCCAAGGCCACAAGGAGTGCTAGTGGGAATCGAACCCTGGTTGCTTGATTACCAAGCCAGTGTTCTAACGTTCTAACTCACTGGAGCACCCTATGGTAAATCTCACGTGGACTTTTACGTTTGACTCTAGCTGTACCGTGGATAACAAAACAATGTTGATACATGTCATTTCAACAAAAACCTAAATGCGTACAAACAGGGAGTGAAAGAAAACAAATTTAAATTTGAATTAAAAAAGATACACTATATAGTATACTAAAACACTTTCTTATTGTGTGATATGATGCACTTAAACAACATGAATTGCACAAAAGCTAGAGATTTATATAAATTGCCAACAAGAGTAAGGGATACCAGAACCTGAAATCTTAAAAATAAAAGTAAACCTGTATTATACAAGATTGTATCTGATAATTTGTCAACATGAGCATTGCTAATGTCCAAAAAACAATGTACATACTATAATGTATGTAAAAGCTGTATCCATAAAATCTTAAAATTAGTCATGTAATGTGCGGGGTTATGTCTAATGATTAAACAGCTCGATAATCATTAATGTTCTAAAAGAGATCTTTAAAGCTAAAACTGTACAAATAACTGAGTCATCTTATAGACGCTATGATGCGTGCCCGTAAAAAGTGCTGGTGCCGTTTGGAAAAGTATATTGTACAAGCAATATAATACAGCATTATGGTATTAGCAATGAGAAATAAGTTTTGAATCAACTTAAGAGAACTACATCTGGCACAGAACGTTATGCAACATCATGACCTGCCTATGTATGTTACAAATATCGAAGTTGAGCACAGCTCGTAAGAAACTATATATGACCTAAAACTTATGTGAAATAAAATCCTATATGGTATAAAGTAGGGGAAAATTTTTTTTAAATAAATCCTAAGGAAATTGAACTATAGCGGTTTGTCAGCTTAAGATTTATGATGCAAAGTGCGATACAACCTTACTAGTAACGTGCTCGAACTAATTTAAGTGAAAACAGCAACGTTGTTACTGTAATCAGCCATGGTTACTAACCTTGGAATCTCTATATAAAGAATCCGAGTTTTCTGGCAATAATATCTGAAAATAGGAAACCTTCCGATGAGTCGGCAACCTTTTATATAGACGCTCTAAAGCGTGCCAAAAGTGAAAGTAGAAGCTAATCTTGTGGGTGGAGCTAAAACCACACTGACTCAGTGCAAAAAGAGGACCTGAACTGAGGTCATCTTATGGGATAATATAGCTTGTTATAGAACTGACTATAAAAATGTAAGAGCATTGTTTTGAACCAACTTAAAACCGAGGACAAAATCGTAACAAACCTATAAATTAATGTAACTTAGAATGTCAATCTCATAATGAAACTAGGCTAGTAGTATAGTTGTACATGTACATGCTTCCACAGAAATACAGGCTTTATCTTGAAAATAAAACTGTGATTGGATGTGTTGTAAAAAAATGGACTATGGATGCTGAATTAAACCTAGGAACACGATTGAGCTTACAAGGTGTAAGACTACTAATTATACTGTAAAACAGCATATTGTGAAGATGTACCTTGGAAATTAAATAAAATCTATTATATTAAGCCAGACCAGAAAGGTCCAATTTGTTGTTCCAATTTGAGTAATATTTTATTAATGTCGCCCCCTCTCCAATGTGGTGTTACTACCTTCAAAACCAAATACTTCAAATCGCTGACTAAATGTCCTGTTTGTGTCCAGTGGGAGACTAAGGGCTTATCTGGAACCTTTCTTTGAATGCAACTTCTATGCTCGATGATCCGGGTGTGAACTTGTCTTTTGGTTTTTCCTATATAAACCAGATTACATGGGCATAGTATAAGATAAATAACATTTTCTGTCTTGCAGTTGGAATAATGATGTATATATGTCTTCTGACTCGATACCGGGTATATAAAACAATCTTTAACAGAAATGGTATGGGAGCAAACTGAGCAATTGCCACACTTAAAGTGGCCTTTGATTTTTGACTGAGGTGTAGGATACGTAAGGGCTGATGGAACTAGGATATTAGCCAGGTTAGGGTTGCGCTTGCATACTACAGTGAGTTTTTTTGATGCAAATGATGGTAATGAGGTCAAAAGATACCACTCTTGTTTTAAAATATTAACAATTTCTTTTGAGTAATTTGAAAAGGTAAGTGCACAGACTATCCTGTCTGTTTGTGGACGGTCCTTAGTCTGTAAAAGAGATGATCGCTCTGTATTACAGGCTTTAAGATAAGCTCTTGATACATTTCTGTGGATAACCACATTGTCTAAATCTCTGATGCATGTCTGCTGCATGATGTTCAAAGTCTATTTCTGTAGTAGATAGTCTTTTTATCCTTAGGAATTGACTGATGGGTAAGTTATTCTTAAGGGATGTGTTGTGGAAACTATCGTATTTCAATAAGGTATTTCTATCTGTCGTTTTTCGATAAAGATCTGTAACAAAACCCTCTTTTTCTTTTCTTATCATGATGTCTAAGTACGCAATACGTTCTGAACTGAATAATCCTTCAAATTGTAAATTGGAGTCGAGAGTTGAGCCAGATGAAAAAAGCTTGTAATGAGGACTCTGTACCATCCCATATCATTAATACATCATCTATATATCGTTTCCAAAGTAGAATATGTGA
Source organism: Ichthyophis bannanicus (assembly GCA_033557465.1). Lineage (NCBI taxonomy): Eukaryota > Metazoa > Chordata > Amphibia > Gymnophiona > Ichthyophiidae > Ichthyophis > Ichthyophis bannanicus. Next base: position 1,851,487,693 of record CM066032.1, on the reverse strand, counting down.
TTTAAAAGGATGAAGACTTAAATATTGTTGCTCAAAATTAGCTACATATAAATTGGCAATGTCTGGCGCCATCGAGGACCCCATGGCGACTCCTTTAATTTGCTTGTAAAATATTCCTTTAAAACTGAAATAATTTTCTGTCATGGCAAGTGATGCTAGTTGCGTCAAAAAGAAAGTGGGTATACGTATTGGTTTAGGTCTTTGGATCAAAACATTGGTGAGAACTTCCAAAGCCGCCTGCTGTGGGATGTTGGTATAAAGGGAGTTGATATCAAAGGTAACCAGCAAAAGCTGGTCATGATACTCCTTAAAATCATGTAAGATGTTAATCACATGAGATGAATCTCATACATATGATTCTATTTTAGTGATAAATGGTCTTAAAAATATGTCTAAGAACTTAGATAAAGGTTCAAGCAAAGATCCTATCGCGGAGACAATTGGACGTCCTGGGGGGTTTTGAAGAGATTTATATATCTTAGGAATCATATATATATAGTTGGGGTAATAGTATCAACTTTCTGTTGTAGACCTGTAGTGGGATCGTCATAGATTTTTAAATAAAAATCTTTGTTATTCAATTGGCATAGTAATTTGTTGATGTAGGCCTCCCTATCTTGTATCACAAGTGTGCCACCTTTGTCTGCAGGTTTAATTATAATTGTATTATTTGATTGTAAACCTTTCAGTGCCATTTTTTGCGGACCAGTAAGGTTGTAAAATATGTGATTCTTATTTTTATTGTGATATAAATGCTCTACTTTAGACAGAACTATATTCTCATATGCCGTTACCATGGCATTGGTGCTAGAAGGTGGTATCCATGTAGAAGGCTTCTTCACCACTGATTGGTCAGTATTCTCAGAATCAATTTTATCGAAATAATCTATAATTTTTAATTTTCGAAAGAATTTAAACAATTCTGCATGAGTAGAGAACTTATCATGCTTCTTCGTTGGCATGAAGGATAAACCTTTTTCTAAAACTTGAAGTTCAATGTCTGATAGCTGATAACTAGAAAGGTTAATAACCCCACTTAGAGGTCCCAGTCTAGCTGTCTTTTGAATGACGGGCCCTGTCCTCTTCCCCTCCCCAGTGGCTGGAAGTTCGAATGCTGATACTGTGTTGTTTTGACCTGTCGATATGTTGTTGACTTTTGAGGAAATTGAAAGGTGCTGCGACCACCTCCTTTCCAGAGGGCATCCATTTGAAAATCCCATGTTGGATTATGCTGTTGACGGGAGGGAGGAGGAGCTGTCGAGAACAGTGAACCAGAGGGTTCAAACTGTTCATCAGAATGACGACGACTTTTTTTATGACTCCTTTCTTGATCTGAAGCTGAAGAAGGGGATCTATGTCTAGATTTCTGATTGTTCTTAGAATTATTTCTAGAAGATTGTTTTGGCGACCAAAAGGGCCTCCTGTGGACTTCCGGTGACATCACGGAGCGAATGGCTGTGTGCTAGCTGAGCTCCAGTGGTGTCCTGCATTATAAGGGGGGAAGAGTGCGGACCCCGGCGCCTGAGTGAGTGGAGAACGGGACAGAGCTATGGCCCAAGCAGCGAAAAAGAAGTTGGCGAGCTTCCGCTCGCCGTATGTGAAGCGGAAGGAGGATGAGGAGCGGATGGCTGCCGAAACGGCAAGGCCTAGCAGCATGGCGAGTTCGGAGGAGGACGAGGAGTGCGAGGAGATCCAGGAGATCGAAATGCCTCTCCGGGAGTGGCTGCGGGCTTTTAAAAAGGGCTTGCATGCCGATCTGGCAGCGATGAGAAAGGACATTAAGGAGTCGTTGTCGAGCATCCAGCAGGATCTGAACGGCCTGGGTGACCGCGTGGTTGCTCTAGAGGATCACGCGGAGGCCTGCACTGGCGAACTACAGGTGATGGCGGAGGCGCAGAGCAAACTGGAGAGGCAGCAGGAGGCGATGGCAGAGAAGTTGGAGGAGATAGAGGATCGGGCCCGCCGGAACAATTTGCGGGTGAAGGGCATTGCAGAGTCTGAGGGGTTTCAGAACTGTGAGCAGGTGATCCGGAGGCTGTGTGCCCATATTCTGGCCTTGGAGGGCGGTGCAGAGCCAGCTGAGCGGGAGATTGGGGTGGAGCGGGCGCACTGCAGTCTGGGCCCGCGGAGAGACAAGCAACCCCGAGATATCATAGCGTGCATGAGCAGCTTCCCGCTGAAGGAAAAAATTTTGCAGATCGCCCGGAAATATGGGCGGATAGCGTGGGAAGGTGCGGAGGTGGATATCTTTAATGATCTCTCCAAAGGGACTCTGGATCGCCGGAGAGGATTGCGTGAAGTCACTGCCTACCTGCGGGGGAGAAGCCTGCGATACCGGTGGCTGTTCCCCTTCGGCCTTTTGGTGACGGTGAATGGTGTGTTGAGGAAGGTGAAGGAGGGCGACGAAGCCTGGACTGTGTTGGGTGAGCTGGGATGTGAGCAGCTACCGAAAAGAGCAGGCAGCGTGGGGGCGAAGCCGGCTGGAGGAGCGGCGAACCCCCGGTGGCAGAGAGTGGCGGAGAAAGGACGTCGGCTGCAACGGAGAGGAGCGGATGGCGATGCGGGGCAGTCAATGCACCCGGTGGAGTGAGACCGCCCGGCCGTTTCTGGTGCTGGACTGTGACCTGTGGAGTGGTTAGCCCTCTGGACCTTGGGGTGAAAGGACTGGGGGGATGGGGAGTGCAGGGGGGGTTGGGGAGAGTTGACGGGGTGTGGGGAGGGGCGGGGAGAAGGGGAAGGCTGGGGTGATGTGTTGGAGGGGTGGTGGTGGGGGAGGCGGGTGGGGGGACGATAGTGGGAGATGCAGGACCGTCACAATCAGAAGATAGGCGAAGTGGAGGAGAGGTGGAGGGGGGGAGGGGGAAGGGGGGGTGGGGGTACAGGATAGGACACATGTCAGAGGTAGGGAGGGGTTGGTGGAGTGAGGTACATGATGTTGCGGGTGGGTACGCTTAATGTGCGGGGTTTAAACTCGCCCACCAAGAGGCGACTGCTGTTCCGGGAGGCTGAGAAGAATGAGTGGGACGTGATATTAGTCCAGGAGACGCATTTGCGTCGCCGGGATGTGGGGTTGATGAGGCATCCTCGGTATGGAGAGCAATTTTATTCTTGTAGTCGGGAGGGGGGTAAGAATGGGGGGGGGGTAGCGGTGCTAATACGGGGGGTAGTGGGATTCAAGTGGAAAGGAGTTTTGAGGATGGGGAGGGGCGGGTGGTGGATGTGGTGGGACGCTGGGGGCGGGGGAGGGAATAGTGGTAGTATCGGTGTATGGGCCGAATGGAGCGCAAGTGGGCTTCTGGCAGAAGGTGTGTAAGTTGTTGGGGCAGCATGGGGGGGGGAAAAGGGTGGTGGGGGGAGACTTCAATGTTGTGTTGGAGCATATGATGGATAGGGAGTCGGGGAGGGGGGAGGGCCGGGGGAGGAATAGGAGGGCATTGCAGCAGATGATGCAACGGTTGAATCTGGTGGATGCCTGGCGAGTGCTGCACCCTCAGAAGCGTGATTTCACACACTACTCCATCCCCCATAGCAGCTGGAGCAGGATAGACATGATGCTGGTGGATCAAGAATGGATGCTGGGGGTGAGAGAGGGGGGGATCGTCCCCATTGCTTGGTCTGACCATAAGGCGGTTGAGGTGGGGTTTAAGGGGAGGGATAGGGAAGGGTTGCGGTTTTGGCGCCTGAATGAGGGGTTGCTGAAGTGTCCCGCGGTGGTGAGAGATATTAGGGAAGGGATCAAGGAATACCTGGCGGTGAATGACTTGGGGGAGGTTCGGATGGCTATGGTGTGGGAGGGGCTAAAGGCGGTTATTAGAGGGAAGTTCATTCAATGGGGGGCACGTAGGAAACGGGAGCGGTATGAAAAGGAGCGGGAATTAGGAAGGCGGTTGCAGGAGGCTGAGGAGGTGTATAGGCGATCTGGGAGGGCAGGGGCTAGGGGGGTGATGGAAGCGCTTCGGGGGGAGCTGCAGGGGTTACAGGTGGAGAGGGTAGCGATGGAGCTGGCCTGGGTGCAACAGCGGTTTTATGAGTTTGGTAACAGAGCAGGGCGGATGTTGGCCCAGCGGTTGCGGAGTCGCAGGGTGGCCTCTCGGATCTATCAAATTAAGGGGAAAGGGGGGGAAGTGCTGTTTCGGGAAGGGGAAATCCAGGAGCGCTTCCGGCAGTTTTACCAGGAACTGTATACGGCGGAGGAGGGGGTGGATGGGGAGGGTATAGACCGGTACTTGGAGAAGGTCCAGCTTCCGCATCTGTCGGGGGAAGCCAGGGAGGAGTTAGAGGCCCGGATAGGTCTGGCAGAGGTTGAGCGCGCCATTCAGGGGATGCCTAGGGGGAAGGCTCCGGGGTTAGATGGGCTGCCGAGTGCGTTTTACCGGGTATTCAAGGCAGAGATAGGGGAGGTCTTATGTCGGGTGTTTAATGGCATGCTGGAGGAGGGGGGGGAGCTGCCGGTGGGGATTTTGACCGCCGGGATCACGGTGTTGCCTAAGGGGGGGCGGGACCCATTGGAGTGTGGTTCCTTTAGACCTATTTCGCTCTTGAATGTTGATGTTAAGGTCCTAGCCAAGATCTTGGCGGGTCGTCTGGGGTCATGGCTGCCTAAGGTGATTAAGGAAGATCAGACGGGGTTTATCCCGGGCCGTCAGGCGGCTGATAACATTAAGCGGGCGGTGGGGGTGCTTTGGGAAGCGCGGCGAGGGGCAGAGGAGTTTTTGTTAATGTCCGTAGATGCCGAAAAGGCATTTGATAGGGTGAATTGGGCCTTTTTGATGAAGGTGTTGGAGCGAATGGGGGTGGGGGAGAATATGGAGCGCTGGATTCGAGGGCTCTATACTGGACCGCGGGCTCGGGTGAAGGTCAATGGCTGTTATTCGCGGGATTTTAGCTTGGGACGGGGGACGCGGCAGGGGTGCCCTCTCTCGCCGTTGCTTTTTGCAATGAGTGTGGAGCCTTTAGCAGAGGCCATCAGGTCCAATGAGAGGATTCGGGGTCTGGAAAGAGTGGGGTGTCTCATAAAATATCCCTTTATGCGGATGATATCTTGTTGTACCTGGGGCGGCCGGAGGATTCTCTGCCGGAGGCCATGGAGGAGCTGCAGGTGTTTGGGGAAGTCTCAGGGTTCAAAATGAATGTGGACAAGACGGAGGTGTTGCGGGTTCGGGTTTCGCCGAGGGGGGAGGGGCGGTCGCGGGGTCTGTATCCTTTGAGGTGGGTTAACAACACTTTGAAATACTTGGGAGTGCACTTGGGCGTTAAATATGGGGATCTGTACCGGATTAACTACCCGGGGGTCGTGCGGGATCTGGAGCGGGATCTGGAGGGTTGGATGAGGCAGGAAGTTTCGTGGTTGGGTCTGATGGCCGGGGTTAAGATGAATGTGTTACTGAGGCTGTTGTATTTATTTCAGGCCCTGCCCGTGAAGGTGCCGGATGAGGTGTTACAGAGAGTGCAACGGAAAGTCTTTCAGTATATTTGGAATAAACGGCCGCCGCGGCTGGCGTGGGAGGTGTTATATGCCCCGCGGATGGCGGGGAGGCTCGGGGTGCCTCATATCCTTGATTACTACAGAGCGGCGCAACTCAGGCATGTTATGGATTGGAGGAAGCGGGGGGATCCGAAGCCTTGGGTGCACTTGGAGCGTACATTGGTGAAGGGCGGCTGCCTAGAGGCTTGGCTGTGGGCGGGGAGGAAGAATTGTAAGGAGTTAGGCGCGGGGTCACCGGCTATGCAGCAGGTAGCGCGGGTGTGGGACGTGGTGAGGCGCGGAGGGGGGGGGAGGGGAAGGGGGATCAGTTTTCTGTAATGATGCCGTGGCGCGGTTGGAAGCTTTTCACACCAGGATGGGAAGGGGGACGGTTTGATATCTGGACGGAGAAGGGGTTGGAGTGTTTCTACCAACTTCTGGAGGAGGGGGAGTTGCGGTCCTTTGAGGCAGTTCGGGAGGACTATGGCTTGGAAGAGCGGGATCGATATGCATATATTCAGGCGCGCTCCTTCTTACAGGGGGGTAGGGGGATGGAGGGGTTTGGGGGGGACGTGTCGGAGATTGAGGCGCTTTGGTATGGGAAATTTGGGTCCAAAGGGATGGTCTCCGGGTTGTATCAGGCAGTACGGGAGGGGGGGGGCGGGGCGGTTTCCTTATATGCTGGAGTGGGAGCGGGATCTGGGGAGGCCTCTGACATCGGTAGACTGGAAGCAGATATGGGATAGGGTTCGCGGGCTGCCCTGGGCTAGTAGCATTAGGGAAAACTGGTATAAGATTCTATACCGGTGGTATTATACCCCGGAGCGGTTACATAGGATATTTCCGGGGGTGGCGGAGGGTTGTTGGTGGGAGTGTGGGCACCTTTTGGCATATCTGGTGGGGGTGTCCTAAAGTACAAGGATTTTGGGGGCGGGTGATACAATGGATCCATCAGCATCTTGGCGTGGAGGTTAGGCTGGATCCCGGGGTTGGTTTGTTGTCTTGGTGGGGAGGGGGGCACGGTGATGGGGGGCCCATGGTCCGAGCGTGCTTGAGTGCGGCGAGGTGTGAATTGGCAGCAGCGTGGAAGAGGGTGGAGGTGCCTACAGTGGGGGAGTTGGAAGGTAGACTTCGACATGTGGTCCTCATGGAACAATTGACAGCGGTCAGGAGGGAGAGAGTGGCGAAATTCATGGATAATTGGGGGGATTTATGGCATGTCCTGGGGGGGAGGGAGGGGGGTGGTCAGGGGGGGAGGGATTGATAGTGGGGGTGGTGGGGTTGGAAGGACGTAGGAGCCTCTGAGGGAGGCGGGAAGTGGGGTTTCTTATGTGGGGGGAGGGGGGGTTCGTTGTGGGGTATTCACTGGTTTGGTTGTTGTCTTGTGTTTTGCTGAAACCAATAAAAATATTGAAATACAAAAAGAAAAAGGGCCTCCTGTGTGATGTGCTTCTGTTTCTATCCTTAAACTCTGACCCACCATGTGTCCAATAATAAACTGTATTCAACTTGTAATCTTCCTCGTCCCTTTTAAATTTTTTAAATCAAGAAATAGATCTTTCTGTGTTTTTATGATTAGTATATAATATTAGAAATGATTTTGTTCTCTTAGCTTAAATTCCTCAGGTATTGGAATCCTGAAGTTTTATATATGATTCATTCTTTCTGGTCTGGCTTAATATAATAGATTTTATTTAATTTCCAAGGTACATCTTCACAATATGCTGTTTTACAGTATAATTAGTAGCCTTACACCTTGTAAGCTCAATCGTGTTCTTAGGTTTAATTCAGCATCCATAATCCATTTTTTACAACACATCCAATCACAGTTTTATTTTCAAGATAAAGCCTGTATTTCTGTGGAAGCATGTACATGTTCAACTATACTACTAGCCTAGTTTCATTATGAGATTGACATTCTAAGTTACATTAGTTTATAGGCTCGTTACGATTTTGTCCTCGGTTTTAAATTGGTTCAAAACAATGCTCTTACATTTTTATAGTCAGTTTTATAACAAGCTATATTATCCCATAAGATGACTACAGTTCAGGTCCTCTTTTTGCACTGAGTCGATGCGGTTTTAGCTCCACCCACAAAATTAGCATCTACTTTCACTTTTGGCGCGATTTAGAGCGTCTATATAAAAGGTTGCCGACTCATCGGAACGTTTCCTATTTTCAGATATTATTGCCAGAAAACTCACATTCTATTACATCCAAGGGTGTTGAAAGAACTGAAATATGAGATTGCAGACCTGCTATCAGTAATCTGTGAACTATCATTAAAATCATCTCTAATACCTGAAGATTGGAGGATCGCCAATGCAACACCAATTTTTAAAAAGGGTTCCAGGGGTGATCCGGGAAACTACAGACCGGTGAGCTTGACGTCAGTACCGGGAAAAATGGTAGAAACCATCATAAAGAATAAAATTACTCAGCATGTAGATAGTCACGACCTAATGGGAGACAGCCAACATGGCTTTAGACAAGGAAGATCTTGTCTTACTAATCTGTTATGTTTTTTTGAAGGAGTGAATAAACAGGTGGACAAAGGTGAGTTGGTTGATATTGTGTATCTGGACTTTCAGAAAGCCTTTGACAAGGTCCCTCATGAGAGACGTTTGGCAAAACTAAAGAGTCATGGGATAGGAGGCAGTGTACTATTGTGGATCAGGAACTGGTTAAAAGATAGAAAGCAGAGGGTAGGGCTAAATGGCCAATTTTCCCAATGGAGAAAGGTGAATAGTGGTGTACCCCAGGGATCTGTGCTGGGTCCGCTGCTTTTTGACATATTCATAAATGACCTGGAAAGTGGAATAACGAGTGAGGTTATCAAATTTGCAGATGACACAAAACTATTTAAAGTTAAAACCCAAGAGGATTGTGAAAAATTGCAAGAGGATCTTGATAAATTGGAAGACTGGGCATCAAAATGGCAGATGAAATTTAATGTGGACAAGTGCAAGGTTATGCACCTAGGGAAGAACAACCCAAACTATAGTTACGTGATGCAAGGTTCCACATTAGGAACCACCACCCAGGAAAAAGATTTAGGCGTCATTGTGGATACCATGTTAAAACCCTCGGCCCAGTGTGCAGCGGCGGCCAAGAGAGCAAATAGAATGCTAGGTATGATAAGGAAAGGAATGGAAAATAAAACAAAAGATATTATAATGCCTCTGTATCGTTCCATGGTGAGACCGCACCTTGAATATTGTGTGCAATTCTGGTCGCCGTATCTTAAAAAGGATATAGCGATTTTAGAAAAGGTTCAGAGAAGAGCCACCAAAATGTTAAAGGGGATGGAAGGATACTCCTATGAAGAAAGGCTAAAAAGGTTAGGGCTCTTTAACCTGGAAAAGAGACGGCTGAGGGGAGATATGATAGAAGTCTATAAATTACTGAACGGAGTGGAACGGGTAAACGTAGATCAATTGTTTACGTTATCAGAATATAGAAAGACTAGGGGGCATGCAATGAAGCTACAGGGTAAACTATTTAAGACTAATAAAAGAAAATATTTTTTCACTCAACGTGTAATCAAACTCTGGAATTTGTTACCGGAAGATGTAGTAAAGGCTGTTAGTGTAGCTGGGTTTAAAAAAGGTTTGGACAAGTTCCTGGAGGAAAGGTCCATAAACCATTATTAAGAAGTGACCGAAGATATCAATGCTTGACCCAGTACAAGCATTGTGGAACTTGTGTCTCTTGGGGAAACTGCTAGGTACATATGACCTAGATTGGCCACTGTTGGAAACAGAATACTGGGCTTGATGGACCTTGGTCTGACCCAGTATGGTATATCTTATGTTCTTATTCTTTATATAGAGTCTCTAAGGTTAGTAACCATGGCTGATTACAGTAACAACGTTGCTGTTTTCACTTAAATTTGTTCGAGCACGTTACTAGTAAGGTTGTATCGCACTTTTCATCATAAATCTTAAGCTGACAAACCGCTATAGTTCAATTTCCTTAGGATTTATTAAAAAAAAAATTTCCCCTACTTTATACCATATAGGATTTTATTTCACATAGGTTTTAGGTCATATATAGTTTCTTACGAGCTGTGCTCAACTTCAATATTTGTAACATACATAGGCAGGTCATGATTTTGCATAACGTTCTGTGCCAGATGTAGTTCTCTTAAGTTGATTCAAAACTTATTTCTCATTGCTAATACCATAATGCTGTATTATATTGCTTGTACAATATACTTTTCCAAACGGCACCAGCACTTTTTACGGGCACGCATCATAGCGTCTATAAGATGACTCAGTTATTTGTACAGTTTTAGCTTTAAAGATCTCTTTTAGAACATTAATGATTATCGAGCTGTTTAATCATTAGACATATCCCCGCACATTACATGACTAATTTTAAGATTTTATGGATACAGCTTTTACATACATTATAGTATGCACATTGTTTTTTGGACATTAGCAATGCTCATGTTGACAAATTATCAGATACAATCTTGTATAATACAGGTTTATTTTTATTTTTAAGATTTCAGGGTCTGGTATCCCTTGCTCTTGTTGGCAATTTGTATAAATCTCTAGCTTTTGTGCAATTCATGTTGTTTAAGCGCATCATATCACACAATAAGAAAGAGTATTAGTATATTATATGGTGCATCTTTTTTAATTCAAATTTAATTTTTTTTCTTTCACTCCCTGTTTGTATGCATTTAGGGTTTTATTGAAATGACATGTATCAACATTGTTTTGTTATCAACTTTACAGCTAGAGTCACACATAAAAGAACACCTTCCACGTGAGATTTACCATAGGGTGCTCCAGTGAGTACTGTCATGTTGTTTAATCAAAGTTTGTAGGATTTTCAAGATTCATTGTTTTATCAATGTTCTCCCTACAGCCCTGCCAATGTCTCTTCTATAATTTTAATATATGTTTTCCTCTGCCCTGCGTCTTTTTTCTTTTAATTATAGTTTTATATTTATGCATTTTTATATGTTGTATTCATATTTTAATTATTTATGATATTTATATATTGTTTAATTATGTTTTTATTTTATTTATTTTATTATATTTCATTTGATAAGCTGCATACCCCCTGAGGAAGGTGTTGTTGAAACGCATTGGGGTTTATCTAATAAAGACTCTTGTGACCTTCGCACGTCTCTTGCTCCTTGTGTTCTCTGGGCACCAGTATGGTGGCACCCCTTCATGTGTAGCCAAACAGGTCATACACCCCAAAATCTGGCTTTGTTTGGGAAACTGTGCATAGGAACATAGAAACATGACGGCAGAAAAAGACCACATGGCCTTTCTAGTCTGCCTTTCCATATTAACAACAGTAGCCCCCTTTTTACCCTTTGAGAGCCAGTGTGTTTGTCCCATGCTTTTTAAAATTCAAATACTGTCCTTGTGTCCACCACCTCCACTAAGAGACTATTCCAGGCATCTACCACTCTTTCCGTAAAGAAATATTTCTGCATATTACTCCTGAGTCTTTCTCCTTTCACCCTCATCCTATGTCCCTCGTAGCAGAGCTTGCTTTCAATCAAAAGAGGTTCTCCTCCTGTGCATTTATGCCACGGAGGTATTTAAACATCTCTATCATATCTCCTCTATCCCACCGTTCCTCTAAAGCATGGTTCTCAGACCCTTTTGCTGCAAGGCCCACATTTAAAATTCAAACATTTTTGCAGCCCACGTGTTAAATAAAGTTAATAAACTAATAAAGTGCTTTATATTTATACTATGAATATAACTTTATAAAGTATTATGTTATATTTTTCTCTAAATGTTTAACTGCGTATTGATTGGTACACAAAAGTTCTTTTCATTTACCTTTATTGTTAAAGATGGCACTGTTTCTGGTTGGATAGCATGTGTATTCTGGCTGGAATTTGTGACAAACACACTCGAAGATCATCCTCCACGTTCATTCTTGACTGATGTTTGGCTTTCATGGCAGTCAATGCAGAAAATGAAATCTCGCATAAATAAGTTGTTGAAAAAGGTAGAAGAACTTTCATTGCCAGGGCTGACAACAATGAATATTCCAGCGAAACAGTACACCAGAAGGAAGAGATATCCACAGTGGGGTCGTTAAATTTGATTTGTAATGTGCGATCGCTAGACAGCGCCGCTAAATAAGAAGGGTGTGGGCAGTGTCCCGGCGCCCGCGCGTAACCGGGTGCCCGGCCCGGCGCGAGGACCCTGCTTGCGTGGGTGAAGGAGGGAGGGCCGAAGTCGCCACAGCGAGAAGACGCTGGGTGCATTTTTTGAAGGGATTGGCTCCGCTCTAGGGGGGGAGCGAGCGGAGCCAATCAGAGGGAGGATAAGCCATTTGCTCCGGCGTGCGTGGTCTGAGCCAGAGCACATGCAGCGAGTCGGCAGGGCAAGCAGGAGCTGTGTGCGGAGCAGCGGGGAATTCTGATAATTTCCGCGGTGTCGGGATCCCGGAACGGCATCGGTTGAGCAGCAGCAGAGTGCTTGGGAGCCCGTCGGCAGGAGCGTCCTCTGGTTCAGGGAGCAGGTGAGTTGCGGGCAGAGCAGTTTGCTGAGGGATAGCAGGTTGGGAAAAGGGGGGGGGCTTGTGAGGTTGACGGAGTTTAAAAAAAAAAAAAAGTGAAAACAAAAACCACGCAAAACACAAAAGGGGGGATAGGAAGGCCTCAGGACTCGGTAAAGGACTCAAGTGTAGGGGTTTGCTCCACAGGTGGGGGGGGGGGCTGAAGGGCAGGCTATGGCCGGGAAGCAGTCTCACAGAGGCCGGGGAGCTGGCAGAGCTACTGTAGGCAGGTAGTTAGGCAGGCAGAGGGGGCGGGGGTCTGACAAGGGGGGAGGCCCGGGCCGCGGCCTAGAGTGGAGGGTGGTAATGCAAGGAGGGGGCTGGGAGTGCCCGGCGTACAGGAATGGGGCATGGAGGGCCTTCTGTTCCTGGTAGGAGAGCGAGTAGAGGGGGCAACTTGCTGGTTAGGGGTGCTGGGGCCCAGAGGCCATTGCCCGGCCCCTCAGAGCAGGCGGCCGAGCTCCCTACAGGAGTAGTTGGTCAGAGGGGAGATCAGACGGGGGTGGCTGAAGGGGCGGCGGGTTTGCATGGATCGCAGCAAGGGCAGGGGTGGGGTATAAACCCGTGGTGCCAATGGGGGGAAGGGGCTTTGCCGGGGTTTGGGGCTGGGGGGGGGGGAGAGTGGCGGCTGGGTATCCCCCGGTGGAAGCACGTCCTCTCCAAGGGGATATGGGCTACCGGGGCAGCGGGCATTATGGGAGCATTGGTCGAGTGGGGGGCAAGGCTCGTCCAGGTCGGACTGGGCAGGAGCATGGCATCCGTCTTGGGTTCCAGGTGTCCCTTCCTTGGGTTTCCCATTTTTTTCTCCACAGGTCCCCTATATGTCCGCTCCTGGATGTGCACCGTCAGCTGGGGCGTCTGCGGGTGTGACCACCTCGGAGCTGAGAGCCACTGCAGCGGGGGTAACATCGATGGACGGTGACCGTGTGCAAGGAGTGGATGATCAGCAGCGAACTGAGAGTTCTCTGGTTGGCGTGACGCCATCGGCAGACGGGAGAGCGGATGATGACAGGACGGGTGAGTTGCTGACAGCTGCGGGGGCGATTTCGATGGGCGCGGGTCGCGAGCCGATCGGTCTGGAAAGGCACGCAGAAAAAGGAAGCACGCGTGTCGTCATCGGCATAGCTCGTCGTCGTCCTCCTTGTCGTCTTCGGAGTCATCTGGTGGCGCGGTCGGGGTGCGGGGGGCCGCGGCGGGGCGTGGGTCTGACGGTCGGCGAGTAGGTGCTAGCTCTTCTTTGTCGGCCTTATCGGAATTATGGGAAGGGGTCCCTAAGAAGTTGAGGCGGAAGATTCGTAAGAGGAAGTATATTGATATTTTTCGTTTGCTAGAGGGGAGGAAGCGTTCGGGTGATAGTAAGAAAAAGCGTAAGGAGGACGAGAAGGCCGGTCGGCTTTGCAAGGTCTCGCGGAATGTGGTCAATTGGATGAGGTCTTTCCTGCGGTTGGCGAGTGTGTGGGGTCAGCATTTTCCTGAGCAATATGGGATGTTGTTGTCATACGCAGATGCGATTTTGGAAGCGTCACAGGTACACGAGGGTTGGTCGTGGCTTAATTATGACGAAAAGTTCCGGGATAAAATGGAGGAGAACAAGTTGCTGACTTGGGGTACACAGGACATTAACCTGTGGTTGACCCAGATGTCGGTCAAGGGCAGCGCTGGAGGGGGGGAGTGCGGGAAAGGTCGGGACAGGGGTTGCGTCAGGTACAGGTCGTTCCTTTCGCGGCGGCGTATCTTCGGTGCAGTCTCGACTGGCCCCAGCGGGGGTGGAGACGTTTGCTGGAGGTTTAATAGATCTATGTGTCCCTTTCCAGACTGTAAATTCTGTCACACGTGTTCGGTCTGTAGTGGTCCCCACTCGGCGGCAAAATGTGTCAAGAAGGGGTCAGTTGCTACGCCGGTGCCAGGGCCTAAGTAAGCGGGTTCTGTGGGAGTTGGCTCCTTCTCCCATACGGGTAACGGTGCTGTGCGGCTGGCTTCGCTGTTATCCGAGGAAAAAGGATAGGTTAATTTTGCAGTTGGGGTTTCAGTTTGGCTTTGTTGTTCCGGTTCAAGGGGTGGTGGATGGTTCGACGGCGCGGAATTCCCCAAGTGTGCGGCGCTGGGCGTTGATAGCTAGAGAAAAGCTGGCGGTTGAGTTACGATTGGGCAGAATAGCGGGTCCTTTTCCTCATCCTCCTTTTCGGAATTTCGTGGTATCTCCATTAGGAATAATCCCTAAGAAGGAACAGGGGAAATTCCGGTTGATCCACAATTTGTCTTGTCCTGTGGGGGCCTCCGTGAATGATTGTATCCCACGCGAGTTGTGTACGGTTCGTTATGCCTCTTTCGACAGGGCGGTGGACTTAGTTAGGAAGGCTGGGAGGGGTTCATTACTGGCGAAAGTGGATATAGAATCAGCTTTTCGCTTGTTGCCAGTGCATCCGTCGTCCTTCCGGTTGTTGGGTTTCCAATTTGAGGGGGAGTTGTATTTTGATAAGTGCATGCCGATGGGCTGTGCTGTATCTTGCTCCTACTTTGAGAAATTTAGCTCTTTCCTGCACTGGATGGTGGTACAGAGGGTGGGGTGCTCAGAGGTGGTGCATTACCTTGATGATTTCTTGTTTGTCGGTGCAGCAGGGTCGGCGCATTGTAGCGCTCTTTTGGAAGGTTTTGTCGGTCTAGCCAGTGAGTTGGGGGTGCCATTAGCTGAGAGTAAGACGGTGGGCCCCACGACAAATCTCATCTTTTTGGGAATTGAGTTGGACACGCAGAGTTTGGTGGCGAAATTGCCGTCTGAAAAGGTGGAAAAATTGAGGGTTCTGGTGGCGAATGCCTTGGCCTCTACTAAGTTGACTTTGAGGGAGATGCAGGCACTAATTGGCTCGCTGAACTTTGCCTGTAGGGTGATTCCAATGGGGCGGGTGTTCATTCGGCGTTTGGCGGCATCGACGGCTGGGGTGCGCATGCCTCATCACCGATTACGAGTGTCCAAAGTGCTGCGGGAGGATTTGTGGATTTGGGACGTCTTTTTGAGGGACTTCAACGGCATTACTGTGTTGCGGGAGCCAGAGATCTCCAGTGCTGAATTGCAGCTGTACACGGACGCGGCCGGAGGTGTCGGACTCGGGATATTCTTTGGCGGGGCATGGTGTGCTGACAAATGGCCGCAGGCCTGGCGGGATGAGGGGTTATTAAGTAATATCACCTTTTTGGAGCGCTTTCCCATATTGGTGGCTTTGGAGTTGTGGCCGGACAAATTGGCCAACCGTAAGGTGGTTTGGTGGTGCGATAACGAGGCGGTAGTGGCAGTAGTTAATAGTTACTCTCCGCATTGTTGTAAGGTAGCGTCTTTGATGCGTCGCGTCATACTCACATGCTTGCGGATGAATGTTGATTTAAAGGCGCGACATATACCAGGGATTGCTAATGAAATCGCGGATGCTCTTTCCCGTTTGCAGTGGGAGCGGTTCCGGCAGTTGGCGCCGGAGGCAGACAAAGATGGGCTCGTAGTCCCTTGGAGATTGTGGAGCTATGGCCTGCTGAGATGAGGAACCTATTAAAGAATTCGATAGCTGATCGCACGTGGGCGGCCTACCGACGTGGGTGCGAGCGAGTGCTGGCATATTTGTACAGTAACGGATGGGCTGGGGGGGAGTTGCCAAGTAACTGTTGGGGCAGTATGTTGGGTGGGCGAAGGGAAGAGGGGTGGTGAGATCGGCCGTCAGGATTCATCTGGCGGGGTTTGACTTTTTTGCCAGGACGGTGGGTTGGGGAGTCTCGGGACACGGGCTCCTGGCTCGGCGGTTACTGCTGGGTTGGGATCGTTTGCAGCCACGGCCGCTCGACCAGCGACTGCCGATTACGCACGATTTGCTAACGCGGCTGTGCCACGAGTTGCCGGGTGTGGCATCGTCGCCATATGAAGCCGTTCTTTTTCGTGCGGTCTTCTGTTTGGCATTCTTTGGGGCCTTTAGGGTCGGCGAATTGGCAGTCGATTCGGCGAAGGCAGGTTTGGGTAATTGTTTGCGCCTATGGCATGTGTGGAGTGACCAGAGGCTCGTCCGCGTGTTGCTGGCGAAATCTAAAACGGACCAGAGGGGGAAAGGATTGTGGGTGGTGCTCCAAAGGATTGGGGGGATGACCTGCCCGGTGTCCGCCATGGCGGCTTACCTGAAGGTGAGGCCTAAGGGCGAAGAGGGGCTTTTTGTGCATGAGGATACCGTTCGGTGACGCGATTTCAGGTAACTGCAGTGTTGCGCATGGTCTTGCGTCAGATCGGGGAGGATCCGTGGCGGTTTTCCACGCACTCTTTTCGCATTGGGGCGGCGACCAGTGGGGCTGCTGTGGGTCTGTCAGGGGAGCAGATCCAGAGTATTGGTAGATGGCAGTCCAAAGCTTTCCGGGGATATGTGCGACTGTGAAGTGCATATCTGCGACTGTGCACTGCCTGACGACGGTGTGGGGGGGGATATTAATGATGTTAATTTCTGTTGCAGATGGGGGGCTGATGGCGAGGGGATGCTGGATGATGGGGCACTCCTTCGTGTTTTGGGCTGGGCAGCGAGCGGCAGTGCGGCCTATCGGGCGGAACCTTGGACTGGATCCGGCGGTGACTGTATCATGGCTGGGCGAGCGGGGGCTGCGATGGCCTCAGCTGATGCCTTTGCTTCGTCATCATCAACGCGTCAGGAATCAACCAGCGATTGTTCTCGTGCATTTGGGAGGCAATGATCTGGCTGCGTGGTCCTGCAAGCAGCTGATCAGAGCTGCCAAGAGGGACTTTGCTGCACTGCTGTGTTTGTGTGCCGGTATCATGTTAATATGGTCCGATATCATTCCGAGGCCGGCATCCTGGGGGCAGAGGAGATGGTCCCGAGGACTGACTAAGATAAATAGGCAGATTGGGAGGTGGGTATGTGAGCAGGGGGGGTATCACGTGCAGCATGATTGGGTCGACGTAGCCTGTGCTGGGTTGTATAGGGCAGACGGTGTGCACCTATCTCCCGTCGGGATGGATTTGCTCCTGAACGACTGGCAGGAGGTGCTGGAGAGGGTTGTTCATGGTGAGGCTCACTGGTCGCAGCATCCTGTCAGGCTGGGGGGCGGCACAGGTAAGGCTTTGTGCCTGTGCCGGTGGCGGGATCCCGGAGGTTTTCGGGGTCTGGAGCCTTAGGCGACTTGGGACGGGGGCGGGGTGCCCTCGACCCGGACTACCCCTGGAAGACTTTTGCTAGTAATATGGCGAAGTTGGAAAGGGGTGGTAGGAACATTGCCGGTGGTGTGACCATGGCTGGAGCGGAGGCGAGGTTGCCTTGCTAATTGCATGGCTGGTGACGCATCGCTCCGCTGGGGGTTTGTTTGGGCATTGTTACTGTTAATGTTCAGTATGTTGTTGGAAATAAAGCTGCGACCAGTTCTTACCACGAATACGTAGTATGTGTAATTTGTGGGAAAAGGTGAAAGACGAGTTGAAGGGGTGTGTGTGGGGGGGTTAATTGCAGGAGGAAAGCGCCGGGTCCGGCTACCTGGTTATTCTTCTTGTGCACGACCGGTTAATTCAGAGAATGCACACTGAAAAGGATTACAAATCCAGTCGTAAGCTTCAATTTCTTCATGCGTGAAGTATTTGTCGAAATATTCAGCAAGAGATGTCAGGTGCTCTTTGATTATACCTGTGACCCCTTTCAACATCTCGCCATGAACTTCATTGCTCTCTATAAATTGCCAAAACAAATCAAACATGTCTTGTGAATTGTTCTTGAGTCGCGTGCGCCAAAGTCGTAACTTCTTCTTAAAGGCTGCAACTTTGTCGTATGTCTTGAGTATACTGGCATCTTTACCCTGCAGTGATATGTTCAAACTGTTCAAAAGGCTAAAAATGTCAGCAAACTAGGCCAGCATGGCAAGCCACTCAGTATCAGCGACCTTAGCTGCCAGGTCGAGATTGTTTAAGTCAAAAACTGCAACAATTCTAAACGAAGCTCAAACGCCCTTGCAAAAGCTTTTCCTCTGGACAGCGAACGCACAGCCGAGTGCAATAGGAGATGCTTGTGTTCTGCATTTGACTCAATACAAAGTTGAGCAAATAATTGTCTTTTCACTGTTCTAGTTCTAATGAAGTTTACAATCTGTACACAGTCTTCGAGTACAGATCCCAGAGTTTCATTCAACTTCTTTGAAGCCAATGCCTCACGATGGATCATGCAATGGGTGCCTACAATCTTGGGTGACACTTGCTTTATGCGAGTTACAACACCACTGTTGTGGCCAGTCATTGTGGCAGCACCGTCGGTGCAAACACCGATGCAATTTGTCCACTGCAGTCCAAAAGTTGTGAAAAAATCGTTTAAAACCGTTTGAGATAGGAATGCTTTTCAGTTTTGTAGCATATTCTGAGCCGAACAATACATCACAAATCTCAACAGTGGCTGGCATGATAAGATCTTCTCCAATCGTGTGCGGTTTCCTTGATTTTGCGATTCTCTGGGCAATCAAGTACGATGCTTTAAGAGCTTTTTCATTGAGAGTGACTCTTGTTTTTAATACTGTCTTCTGTTTACTATATTCCTTGGCTTTACGTTCAAAAAAATCTTTGGTTTTATTTTGTAGATTTGGATGTCTTGTAGTTAGATGATCAACAAAGAGCAAGAGTCGTAGGTGGGTAAAATCGGATTTTATTACCCCTACGTGTTTCGGCCATAGCCTTCTTCAGGGGGCACACAGATGTGTATGACCAAGGGAATCTGCAATCGTAAATTGCGTTCACCAGGCAAATATAACCTTTCTAATATGTGTTTTGTATCATCTGCAAAATCACTATTTGGGCTTCATAGAGCATACTCCTGGAGCAACGTTGGTTACGACTCTTGCTCTTTGTTGATTTCCTGTGGTTTTTGCAAGAGTAGCAGCTCCCCCTTGTTTTGTTTGTAGTTAGATGATGACACATTTTCGTCAGCTTCATTGCCTCATTAGAGAGGATTTTCAAACAAATAACACACTGTGGCAGATTTTGGTCATTTGCTGATGGAACAAAGCCATACTTAATATACTCCACATCATATTTTTGAACATATTTAGTTTTCTTGCAAGTATCAACTTTAACATTGTCTCGATCACAATCACTTTCTCTGCCACTGCTATCAATTTGTTTGCGTGAAGTTGAAGGCTTACGTTTCACAAATTGATCCATTGCCTGCCTCAAATGGTGCCGGGTCTCGCTCTCATGCTGCGCACGCTGCTCACAGATGTGTGGCTGGCTGCCTGCCTCAAATGGCGCTGGGTCTCGTTCTCATGCTGTGCACGCTACTTACAGAGGCGTGGCTGGCTGGCTGCCTGCCTCAAATGGGGCCAGCCGGGTCTTGTTCTCGCGCGCTGTGAGAGCAAGTCGCACTTTCACAGTCACACTCTCACAGCAGCAACTCACACTGCTCTCACAGTCACACTCACACAGCAGCGACTCAGCAGTGAGCAGGCCTCCTCAAATGCCTGCCTCAAATGGCGCCGGTCAGGTCTTCCTCTCGCACGCTTCGGGTCTTGCTCTCGCACGCT
Organism: Ichthyophis bannanicus; assembly: GCA_033557465.1. Taxonomy (NCBI): domain Eukaryota; kingdom Metazoa; phylum Chordata; class Amphibia; order Gymnophiona; family Ichthyophiidae; genus Ichthyophis; species Ichthyophis bannanicus. Next base: position 1,851,468,156 of record CM066032.1, on the reverse strand, counting down.
TCGGGTCTTGCTTTCGCATGCTGCGAGAGCAAGTCACACTCTCACAGTCACACTCACACAGCAGCGACTCAGCAGCAAGCAGACAGCAGCTAATTGAGTTCCTGTTGAGCGGGGGGGGGGGGCTCGGCTCGTGCACAACTTACTCAAATCCTGATTGGTTGGTGAGACTGTGAGAGTGATGAATCTTATCTGATGATGATGAGCATAAGACCGGAAGTGACGTGACTGACGTCCTGTAACCGGAAATGACAACTCGTCGGCGCAGCGATGCATGATCTTTAAAAAAAAAAAACCCAAGCTTTCCAATGAAAATCCCCAGATCCCAAGATTTGATCAAAAACCCCAAGATCTCATGAAAAAAGCCCAAGAGTGGTCTGACTTCAGCGCGGCCCACAATACTCCCTGTCACGGCCCACCTTTGGTCCACGGCCCATGGGTTGAGAACCACTGCTCTAAAGTATACATATTAAGATATTTAAGTCTGCTCTCATATGCTTCATAACAAAGACTACTAACCATTTTAGTAGCCACCCTCTGCACCGACTCTAACCTGCTTATATCCACACAGTACTCCAAATGAGGTCGCACCAGGGACTTATACAGAGGCATGATCACCTCCTTTTTTCTGATGGCCATTCCCCTCCCTATACATCCCAGCATGCTTCTGGCTTTTACCATCGCCTTTTCTACCTATTTAGCTACTTTAAGATTACCAGACACAATTACGCCCAGGTCCCGCTCTTCTTTTGTGGACAGAAGTACCTCACCCCCTACACTGTACAGCTCCTTTGGATTTTTGCAGCCTAAATGCATGCCCCTGCATTTTTTAGCATTAAATTTTAGCTGCTGAATTTTAGACCATTCTTCAAGCTTAGCTAGATCCCTCCTCATGTTACCATGCACTCTCCACTGCACCCTCCACTCATCTCTCTAAGTTCGTAAATCATATTTAGATGATCTGAATGTGCCTTACGGACTTTCTTTTTGGGGCTTGCACAATCCAGGTATCAGGCATCAAAGGGAAGTAAAATTGCATTCTTCTGACCTTCCTGTCTCCTTTCTGGGACATTCCCACCCCCACCTCCTCACTGAAGCCCTCCTTCTATTCCTCACTCCCATCCAGGGCAGCCATGGCATACGTTCTGTGATGCCTGCTCCCCTTTCCTGGGCCTGCTTAAAAATCAAGGGGAAGGCTTCCCCGCAGCAGCTATGAGCAGATAGGAGTTCACATTTCACTCATTCAAGCACCTCTGGAATTGCTCAGTGTACATTCAAGCAACTAAACAGGTGTGTTAGCAATGGTGGAAGCCTGGCAGGGGGGCATATTTTGGACACCATCGGGTCGCGGGAGGGAGGCATTCTTAGTACTGGTGTTTGCCAGAAGATAGGGGAGCATCAATTTCATTTAATTTATTGAATTCAATTCTGTGCTATACGTCACTGTCCTAGACGCATTCCAAATTCTAATCAGAAACTTTGTACCAGCACGGATCTGGACTGTGAGCGCTTATGTGTATCTGTAGAGCACTGATGATCCTGAGGGAGTTCAGTGGAAATCAGGAAGCAGAGAATATGTAATACAAGGGGGTTTGTTTCTTTCTAAAGGTGTGTCTCAGCCTTCTGTAAGCTGTAAAGCAAGTTCCTTTCCGTGTCCTACATACACCCACTTTCAGTCAGGCACAGCTTGTGGTGAGCATGACCGACCATTCTTCCCTCCTCCTTGCTGCCGTCTCTTTCCTTTCGGCCTGCCAACAAGGTACGAGGATTCTGCTTGTTTCTTCTGCTGTTCTTGAGGTGCCGAGTGTGGCAAGTGTTTTCAGCTGAGGTTTGTGTAGTAATTCTCACCATTTCGCCCATGCGAGACGGATTTTTTGTGCCCTGGGTTCCTGCACAATCCAGCTTCTAGTTATTCAGTAAACTGCAGAAGGGATTTTTTTTGCTTCCTTGTTCAAACAAAACATTTTCACTGTGTCTGCTGTGAAGCAGTCAGAGACTTGTCCTGTTTCTCTGCCATTTTCTGACATGCCCATGTTTAAAACAGAAATCCTCAAATGTGGAGGATGAAATAAGGATTACACAATCATTTGAATGTAATGACACATCCTTTAGCTGCAGGGTCCCTCAAGGAGTCTCGCCTTATTTTGCTGCTTTGAGGCATAGAAATTTTAATTTTATGTATTTATTTATGTACAATAATTAGAAAAAGTGTATTAGTAATTCTCAGTAGTGTAAGTTCACTCTCAGTCTCCTGAGCTAATAACTGAGTTGTAACAATTCTCCAATGACAGCAATAGGTTTTATTACTGTGCTTGGGCCACTGTACATTAATATGAACGTCAGATTAGAAACACAACATTGCAAAGAGGTGTGTTTCACTGATAAGAGTGCATGGTTGCCATATGACAGTGAGTAGATGGAGCACTTAAGACTTGCAAGAGTATCAATCAACTTAGTGTGTGATACAACAATGTTTTTCCCTTCTTCCATTAGCAAACTAATACGTGCCGGAGGGGAGGGGATGAAGTGTGTTTCCTTAGCGTAGCAGGGGCTGTGGGGCCCTATGAGGCATCTTTATCACTGGTGATGACTATGGGCACGATATTCAACTGGGCAGGGCTATGCATCGTAGCCACTTAGCCCTACCTGCCCAACCCCAAACCCTGGATATTCACTTCTGCCGAAAGTGAATATCCGGGTCTGGCCGTGCTGCCCGGAAGCTGCCAAGGCTAAGCGTGCAAGATCGATATTGGATGATGCACAGTTAGCCTTGGCGCCTATAAGATAGGCAAGGGTTTTCCTCGCCTATCTTATAGGCGCTGGGCTCTAACTGTGCAGCTTCCAATATTGGTGCTGCACAGTTAGCGCCAGTCCCCACCTCCGCTCCACCCTGGAATGCCCTCGGCATGCCCCATGCTAGTCAGCTAGCATCGGGGCACGAAGCAGACTTAGTCGGGGATATTCGATGGCTTAAAATGTAAGAAAACCTACAAAGTGAGAAGAAAAGGCAATGAAGGAAAGAGAGGTGGAAGCTTGGGCCTACAGCTTGGGAGACGAGACTAAAAGGGTTTAAGGTGACATATTTGAAGATTGGAATTGCTTCCCAGTAATTCCTTGGAGTGTGAGAAGAAGAGTGAGTCAGCGAAGAGACTGGCTTACTCCACAGAGGAGTGGCTGGATCTTCCACATGCACGGGTATCCACCAATCCAGGTTGGAAATAAGATACGGAATTTAATCTTCCAAACCGATAGAGTTTTGAATCTTTTTAAATCATCTGCTCCTACCAGATTTTGTCTTACCTATCTGTAAAATCCACGTGTTTATACCAAAGCCATCACTGATTAATTTTTGTCTTTTACTGCTCTTGGCTCTGCCTTCACAAGAATTCATCAGTAATTCAAGCTTTCTTTTGAATAACCAAACCACTGCATGCTTGGATTTTTCTTTTGTAACTCTGCTATTTGGGATTTGATTTTGGAGTTCCACAAGGTTAAGGCCCTGGAAAAGTACTTCCCCCTCCATCTAGAAGTAAGGAGTGCAATATGGCCCTGTATAACTCCTCTCACACCTAGTGCCACAAGGAAGAGATTCTCCAGAGCTAACGTACAAGTGTTTCTACAGGACCAAGCAGGAAGTCAGTCCTCACATATGGGTGACGTCGGCGCCGACGGAACCCCCGTGCGGAGCATTTCCCCAGTTTTCATAGAAAGCCTTTGAGAATGCAGCGCATGCGCGGTCCCCTTCCCGCCCAAGGGTGCCATCTTGCTCAGTCTTCTTTTTTCCGCAGAGCCTGACGGATGTATATTCGTTTCACCCGAGGAAGAAGTTGATTTTCTCTGCATTAATCTATTTTTCTTCAGTTCGACGCCGGTTTCTCTTTCCTGCCTGGGCCCGATACGTCGGTATCGAGCCGGATCTTTTTTTAGTTTTTTGTTCTTAGTGACTAGGGTTCGCGCCATTTTTTCTTTTTTCACTGGCAGCCCTGTCTTTTGACCTTGCAGGGGCCATTTTTCCCCAGATGGCTGCCAGCGGGTTTAAAAAGTGTGATCAGTGTAAGAAACTTATGTCTCTCACCGATACACATGACTGCTGCCTCCGGTGCCTCGGACCCGATCATGACCCGATGATCTGTGGTCCGTGTGGGAAAATGTCCTCTAAGGCGTTAAGGAGTTGGCAGCACCAAAAGGAAAGAAACTTCTCTGACTCTGCGTCCGGTAGGTCCCGGACCTCGTCAGAGGCCTCGACATCTCGGGACTCCGTCCCCGAGCAGCGTCGAGGCTCCTCTGAAAGGGGGTCTCCCTCGCGGGAGCATCGTAAGAAGAAAAAACCCACGAGGGCGGCGTCAGTGGACGCACTTGGCTCCTCAAGGGCTAAGTCGCATAGCCCCGAGCGCCGTCTCGGGTCTTCGGAGTCGGAGAGGCCTGCAAAACAACCTTGTGTGGAGATGGAGTCCCGGGGTCACGTGAGTACTGTAGTCCTCGTGGACTCACCTCCAGGGGAGCCGACGTCGGGCCCGGCACCGCCAGGGCCCGAGTTGGGGGCTGCTGAGTCTCCTGAGCTCGGACTCAGGTTGACGGCCTTGGAGAGCAGCTTGGCTGCCTTCATGGAACAGCAGCGGGCACTGATCTCCGGTCTCACCGGTGCATCTGCCCCGACCACTGGGACATCGACATCCAAGTCGACCCCGGAGGCCGAGCCAATCCTCAAGTCCATGCGAGATTGAGTCGATCCTCTGCCAAGGTCCCCCTCGGCCTCCCGTTCGGGACCGAGGTCATCCACGCCGGTACCCTCGGTGTCGGGGCGGATGGCATCGATGCCTGCCTGACCGGAGCCACTCGATTCCTCCTTCGAGGAGTCCGGCTGGGAGACGGAGGAGGAGGAGTCGCCCGACACCTTTTGGACTTGGTGCGTTCCTTTGGACTCGCCCGAGTCCGAGCCTTGGAGAAGGTCCCCCCCGGAGGATACCTGGTTCTCGGATTTCGTGCGGTACATGGCCAAGGCTTTGGCATTCCCCGTGGATCCCGAGAAGGAGCCTCGAGCCGAGGAGCTCGAGGCCCTACAGTATGACTCTCCTCCGAAGGAGGCCTTTACTGTTCCGGTTCCTCCGATGCTGGAACGGTTGCTCTCCCACATGTGGGAGGCGCCGGCCTCGACGCCGGTTTTGAGCAAGCGGGTCGATTCCATCTATCGAGTCCGCAAGAGCCCCGGGTTCCAAAAGGCACAATTACCGCACCACTCCATGATTGTGGAATCGGCCATGCATCGTCTGAAGAGTCAGAAGATGCACTCCTCGGTGGCTCCCGGCCGGGAGGCCCAGAACCTGGATGCCCTCAGTAAGAAGTGCTTCCAGGGCTCTATGCTTGCTTGCCGTGTCCAGACCTACCAGCTGTACATGGGCATGTACCTTCGAGACCTGGCAAAGGAGATTGCTGGGTTCTCTGCTGGTCTCTCCGAGGAATCTTTGCAGAGGTTCAATGCTCTGTCCTCGGGTATTCGTGAGTGCTCGAAGTTTATATCTCGAGCAGCCTATGATGGCTTCGAGGCTTAGGCCCGAGTAGCCGCGGCCAGCATCGGTGCACGCCGTCAGGCTTGGCTACAGTCATCGGACCTCGAGCCATGGGTGCAGGACAAGTTGGTCGATGTCCCCTGCTGAGGTGAAAACCTCTTTGGCAAGCCCATGGCTGACAAGGCTGCCGAACTCGAGACTGAGACTCTTACCCGGACAAGGCTGTCCAGAAAAACCTCTGCCCCTTCTCTGAAGAAGAAGGGCTCGGGAAAAAAGACCTTTTACCCAAGGAAGTCATCTGCCTATAAACAGTACCCTCATTATCAGGCCTCTGTAGCTCCCCAACAGGGTCAGCAGGCCAAGGGGCAGGGTCATAGGCCCCATAGGCAGAAGGCCCCCAAGCCTCCTACTCTGGCTCCTGCTCTGCAGGGAGGGGGATTTTGACTGCATTGGCATAGCCTCTCCTCCTCAGCTGGCCCCCATCAGCACTGGAGGCAGGCTGGCCCTGTTCGCCCACAGGTGGTCAGCCGTCACAAGGGATACCTGGGTTCTAAGTATAGTCCAGAAGGGCTATCTCCTCCACTTCCATCAGGTAACCCCCTCCTATTTTCCAGGGGAGTCTCCCAGACTCCCTCTGCACAGGGACTTACTCCTGCAGGAGTTGGCAGGTCTTCTGAAGGAACAGGCAGTGGAACCGGTGCCCCACTATTCCAGGTACTTCCTGGTACCAAAGAGAACAGGAGGCCTCAGACCCATCCTAGACTTGCGAAACCTGAACAAGTTCCTGGAGAGGGTAAAGTTCAAGATGCTTACCCTTGGAATCCTGCTGCCCTACCTCCAGCAGGGAGATTGGCTATGCTCCTTAGACCTAAAGGAAACTTATACTCACATCCTTATTCATCCAGACCACAGACAATATCTCAGATTTGTAGTGGGAGGAAACCATTATCAGTACAGAGTACTGCCTTTTGGCCTTACATCCGCCCCCAGGGTATTCACCAAGTGCCTGGTGGTGATAGCGGCCTACCTCAGGGTTCAAGGCCTCTTTGTCTTTCCATACCTGGACGATTGGCTCATCAGGAGTCAATCCCCGCAAGAGGCCAATCAAGCCACCCTTCGCACTGTCTCTCTGCTTCAGCACCTGGGGTTTGTCATAAACTTCGCAAAGTCCAGTTTGCATCCCTCCCAGAACATGGAGTTCATAGGAGCTCGACTGGACACCTTTCAGGCAAAGGCCTTTCTACCAGTGGACAGGGCCCACAGATTGATGGATCTCGCCAGGCTATTCCAAAGCAATTCTCTGGTCTCCGCCAGGCAATTCCTGAGGCTCTTAGGCCACATGGCATCCACGGTCCATGTAACCCCAAATGCCCGTCTACACATGAGGCCAGCTCAGTGGGGCCTCAGGACTCAGTGGCACCAGGCCACAGGAAACCTCACGGACAAAGTGAGGGTGTCCAGCCTTCTACAGTCTTCTCTGCAATGGTGGCTTCATCTTCCGAATCTAGTGCGAGGGGTGCCTTTTCAGGCACCTCCACACTCTCAGGTGCTGACAACCGATGCTTCTCTTCAAGGTTGGGGTGCACATTGCCAAGGGGCATGTACTCAAGGCCTGTGGACTCCTTGGGAGGCCGCACAGCAGAACAATCTCTTAGAACTGAGAGCTATCCGCTTAGCCCTGAGAACTTTCTCTCACCTCATCTCTCACCAGTCCATTTTGGTTCAGACGGACAATCAAGTTGCTATGTTCTATGTGAACAAACAAGGGGGCACAGGGTCCCGCCTTCTATGTCAGGAAGCACAGAAACTGTGCTCCTGGGCAGTCAATCATGGCATACTTCTCAAAGCAGTCTATCTCCCTGGACAGGAGAATTACCTGGCAGACAGATTGAGCAGGATCTTGCAGCTGCACGAATGGCGGTTGAATCCTCTAGTGGTTCAACAGATTTTCCTGAGATGGGGTCTTCCAACCATAGATCTCTTTGCCAGTCCTCTGAACCGGCAACTACCCAGGTTCTGTTCCAGACAACCGCATCCTCTCAGAGTAGCAGCGGATGCGTTTCTCATTCCATGGTCTACAGGCCTCCTCTATGCGTTTCCTCCCACGCCTCTAGTGTCCAAGACACTATTCAAGGTGATCCGGGACAAGGCCTCACTGATTCTGGTGGCCCCCAGGTGGCCAAGGCAACCCTGGTTCCCACTACTGTTGCAACTAGCGGTGGACACTCCTCTTCCTCTGGGGATGCAACCCGATCTCCTGTCTCAGGAGCAGGGATCTCTCTTGCACCCCAATCTCCAGTCCCTCAATTTGATGGCCTGGCTGCTGAAAGTGTAGTCCTAGTGCTTTTACTACTGCCTAGGGAAGTGGAGGATGTAGTCTTGGCCTCTAGGAGGCAGTCCACCAGAAAGTCTTATGCCCTTAAGTGGCGTAGATTCTCTACCTGGTGTACTCAACACAACGAGAATCCCTTCTCATGCTTGGTACCAGTGGTGCTGCAGTATTTGCTTCCCCTGTCCAACCTAGGCCTTAAGTCCAATTCTGTTAGAGTTCATCTTAGTGCTCTTTCAGCACGCCACTCACAGGTGGAGGGTCAGTCTCTAGCCAGCCATCCTTTGGTGGCTCGCTTCCTCAGAGGCCTGCTTTTGCTTAAGCCTCCAGTGCATCCACCTGCCCCGGAATGGGATTTAAATGTGGTCTTGCAACGGCTTACTTGCCCACCATTTGAACCTATGGCTACTTGCCCTCTGCGTTTTCTGTCCTGGAAAATGCTATTTCTTGTAGCCCTTACCTCAGCAATGCAAGTGAGTGAGCTTCAGGCCCTAGTCTCAGAAGCACCTTATACTAGGTTCTATAGGAACAGGGTAGTCTTACGGACTCACCCTAAGTTCCTTCCAAAGGTTGTCTCCTCCTTCCACCTCAATCAGGAGGTGGTTCTTCCGACTTTCTTTCCCAGGCATCATGCTAGCTGGGCTGAGATGGTCTTGCATACCCTGGACTGTAGGAGGGCGTTGTCCTTCTACCTTGACCGTACGCGGGAGCACAGGAGGGCAGTTCAGCTCTTCGTCTCTTATGACCCCAATAAGTTGGTGTTGGCTGTCTCCAAGCATACTTTGTCGATATGGGTCGCTGACTGCATCGTCTGGGCTTACAGGGCAGCCGGCCTCTCATTGCAGGGTCGAGTTACAGCTCACCGTGTCAGGGCGAAGGCTGCGTCAGTGGCTCATCTCCGCTCTGTTCCGTTGGCAGACATCTGCCGGGCCGCTACTTGGTCTTCAAGCCAGGCTTTTGCGGCCCACTACTGCCTTGAGAGGGAGTCCTGCAGGGACAGTGCTTTCGGGCAAGCGGTACTCCATAATCTCTTTGGGGTCTAGGCAACTCCTACCCTCCGGTCCTGGTGTTGGGCTACCTTTCGGGGGCGTTATCAGAAAAGATTCTGTTCTTGCATGCTGAGGCTCTAGAGGGAGCTCATTTTTTCAGTTTGGGGCCTCTGGTAGCCCTGAGCTAGGGAGTCCCATATGTGAGGACTGACTTCCTGCTTGGTCCTGGAGAAAGAGTAGTTACTCACCTGTAACAGGTGTTCTTCAGGAGCAGCAGGAATTGGTCTTCACAACCCTCCCTCCTCCCCTTGGAGTTGCAGTCATATGATTTATTTTTGCTATTTTTGCTGTCTTTTAGCTATGTCATCAGACTGAGCAAGATGGCACCCTTGGGCGGGAAGGGGACCGTGCATGCGCGCTGCATTCCCAAAGGCTTTCTATGAAAGCTGGGGAAATGCTCCGCACGGGGGCTCCGTCGGCGCCGATGTCACCCATATGTGAGGACTGATTCCTGTTGCTCCTGGAGAACACCTGTTACAGGTGAGTAACTACTCTAACAGCACACTTAAGTTCATTAACCTCTCAGAGATACGCCTCAGTACTGAACATTAATAGAGATTCAAAGTACTATTAATGCACATTACCTTGATCACACATGTTATCGGTGCCTTTAATGCATGTTAGTGATCATGAACATTAGCATAAAATCTATTCAGAATATGTAATGAGCTGAATAATTATGTAAATCAGCCCATTACCTTTGACCACATAGTAAGTGCATTGCTATCACTATAGACTCATTTCTGCAAGAAACATAACCACAGGTTGGGAGTTGTACAGGGCTGGTGTGACCCAATAGATGAACTAGGCAGTTTCCTATAGTGGCAATGTTCCTGGGGTGCCCATTGCTGTCGCTGCTGCCCCTCTTTGAGACCTGCAGCAGCACCAAATACATTTAAATGGTATGCAGCACTTTATTTATTTTATTTATTTAGATAGATTTGTATGCCACATTATCCTTCAATCAAGGTGGTCACGTCACATCACTATTGGAGGGTTACATTTAACATTAGAGTACTTGTAAACATTTAGACAGTACAGTTACTTATCAGCATTTAGACAGTACAATTGAAGGTAACATTTAACATGAGGGTATTTAATAACGCAAGATCGGGGAGAGCAGCGGAGGAGTGTGCAGGAGCTCCTCGTCACCACCGGAGCCTGCCAATCAGCAACCCTTTATAACAGCTTAAAACCGCCACTTCTGAGGCGCCAGCAAGATCGGGGAGAGCAGCGGAGGAGTGTGCAGGAGCTCCTCGTCACCACCGGAGCCTGCCAATCAGCAACCCTTTATAACGGCTTAAAACCGCCACTTCTGAGGCGCCAGCAAGATCGGGGAGAGCAGCGGAGGAGTGTGCAGGAGCTCCTCGTCACCACCGGAGCCTGCCAATCAGCAGCCCTTTATAACGGCTTAAAACCGCCGCTTCTGAAGCGCCAGCAAGATCGGGGAGAGCAGCGGAGGAGTGTGCAGGAGCTCCTCGTCACCACCGGAGCCTGCCAATCAGCAGCCCTTTGTAACGGCTTTAAACCGCCACTTATAAGGCGCACCCACGCCTTGTGGGCCCACGTCCTGAGGGCCTCGCCAGAGGGCCCTTTGGCGTGGCCCTTAGGCGTGAGTCCGTGGCGTTTGATTAAAATTGTACATTACAGCTTGGGCTGAACTGTCCTGCTGGTATGTCATGGTTGTAACCTGCTTTTTCCTTCCCTATTGTCTCTTCTACCCCTTTGACTATCACTGTATCTCTAATTCTGTCCTATCTTATAAATGGCGTTCTTTTCCTATTTTCTGTAACATTTATATTGTATTGTAAACCGCTCTGATGCTTCGGCCTGAGCGGTATATCAAGTAACATTAAACATTAAACATTAACGCGGTATGATAAACTTGTGTGTATGTAGGTAGGATGGGTACGTGCTTAGTTGGCGGCGGAAGTAGCATTTCAGTATGGGTATGGGATGTTGCCTGGATGCTTATATGTTTCTATAAATAAAAATGTTTTGAGGTCTTTGCGGAAGTCTGTGAGGTCATCTAATGCCCTCCGGCTCTTTGGGAGGGCGTTCCATAGTGTGGATGCCAGTAGTGATGGTGCTCTTTTTGAAGTTGTTTGTTTGGTTTTGTGATAGCCTGCAGGTGTGCCGATCATGTTGTCATTATTGGTTCTTCTTGGTCTGTTGCTGATATCCCTTGTTATAACGTTTTGGAGTACGTCTGCTGAGAGATGGTGAATGACCTTGAAGATTATCATGATTGTTTTGTATTTAGCTCTTGCCACCATTGGGAGCCATTGCAGTTGTTGTAGGATGGGAGTGATGTGCTCGGTCCTTGGTTTGTCTGTAATGATGCGTGCTGTGGTGTTTTGTACCATCTGTAGTGGGTGGAGTGTCTGCTGAGGAAGACCTTGATATAGTGAGTTTCCATAATCAAGCAGTGGTGTAATGAGTGCTTGGCACACTGTGCGTTAGTGGTCCTGACGGAGCATTGGTTTGAGTTGTCTGATTGTTTTCAATCGTTGATAGGCCTTGTGTTGTGCTGTGTTGCCATTCCTTCTATCTATGACTTGCTGCTATTGCTCCTATCGACACAGGAAGTTTGCATCAGAGGGGGCAGAAGTGGCAGATCATAGAGGGAGAAGGAGAGGGCTAGCAGCAATAGGGGCAGGGGGGTGGCATGATTGAGGACTTGCCGAGATGCACCAGCCCTGGTTGTAAGGAAGTCTGGGCATCAAGACAAAGCATTCTCCGTGCAGGCCCCTAGATTGTAAACTGTGTTACTGTCCTTTTCTGCAGAAAGAGGCAGATTTCACAAGGTTTAGGAAGGGTCTTAAATCTAATTTATTCCAGTGCATGCGGAGAGAGGGTTTTATAGCAAACTAGAGCTACCTGTGTATGAGTTTGTTGTTCATCTATCTTGTATTTGTTTACCTGTGGGAATGGGCTTAGTTTTAAAATACTATTTGCCTATATCTGTGGAGGGGATTGGGTAAGGTTATTGTATGTACTGGATGTTTATGAAAATGGTTATACACCACATGGAGTGGATTCTGATCAATGCACCTTGTGGCACTAGGTGTGAGAGGAATTATACAGGGCCATATTGCACTCCTTACTTCTAGAAAGAAGGGGAAGTACTTTTCCAGGGCCTTAACCTTGTGGAACTTCAAAATCAAATCCCAAATAGCTGAGTTACAAAAGCTCCTCACTCACACTCCTCAGCACCTGGTGCAGGTTTCCTACACACGCACACACGCACGCACGCATGCACGCACACACACACACACACACACACCCTGCTTCCTCTGTGACATGTCTCCCAGTACATGTCATACACAGTCCCAGAACCCATCCTTCCCTCAGTATGATCCACCCTTCCACGAGAAAGAAGAAAACTGGAAAGAGCCATGCAAAGCCTGACATTTGTGTGGGAACTGTCTGATCTGCACAGGTCAAACATTGTATTGACCCAGCAGAGGAGAAAGCATAGAGTCACATTCAAGGAGGGCTGCTGCAGGTTTCTTCTTGATGGGGGGAGAATCACAAAGGGAGGATGAAGGGGGCAAAAAGCGGATGGGGGAGAGAATGGAGCGAGAGAGCAAGGAGGCTGAGGACTAATGGAGGCTGAAGGTTGAGCTAGTGACCAAGGTGGTTGAACACTGGAAGAGTGAGCAAAGGGAGGCTGTGGGGGCGAGACAGCAAGCAAGAAAGGAAACAGGGATGAGCGAGAGCATGAGTGTAAAGGAATGAGACAGAGGTCCAGGGAATTTGGCAGTGAGGAAGCGATCAAGAGGGCTAGAGGACTAAAATCTCATCAATTAAGATTCAGTTTTCAATCATTCATTCTCTATCAATGCCATAAAGTAGCGGACCAGTTCTTTCACCATCTTCTCCAGCAGGGTGAAGCTCAATGGCATGTACATTTCTCGCATAGACCTCTGCAGTCTGTTCAACACACCCCAGAGTCCACCGCACAGTAGATTTATTTCCTTGTACTGCCAAACCTTATAGCCAGATAATCTCTTAATTTTATTTTGTTTTGATTTTGATTTTATTGTAGTAGGATGTTTTATTTTGAGGGTCCAGTCAAGAGACGCTCTTTTGGGCATCCGCTCAGTTAGCGATCATCACGACCTCTGGCATTGTATTCTGTATTATTTCCTTTTCTTAACAAACATTCATGCTAATTGTGTTAATGTGTAACATTTTCAACCAATTTAAATTAGGAACCTAATTAAATAATTGCATTTAAGGCAACATGTCTATTATTTATGGTAATATTTTCTCACAGTGTGGAAGGAATCATCACATGTAGTTGTGTTCCCGATATATTTCTTCTAAATGCATCTTCAGTTTTTAGCACAGATTCTATGAGTTTTTCCTTATTGATTAAATAGGTTTGATTAGCATCTCATGTTGCACGAGTCTATCTGTGTATACATGAGGGCCTCCAAATCTGGTTTATTAACGACTCTTCTGCTGTCCTTTCTGCTGCAGGTTATTATGCCAACCTGGTGGGACGATGCAGAATGAAGCACAATATAATGCCTCCCGCAGTCAGTGGAGCAGCAGAATTTGAGAGAATATTCCGTGCTCAGTAAGTTAAGGGATACGAGCATTGTTCATGATATGAATAGATGGGTTGTGTTTATTTTCTCTGAAGAAGTTGCGCAAACCTGGACTATTTCCTGAAACTAATTTAGGATCCCTGGAGTGATATTGCTCCGCTCCCTGAGACAATATTTGGAAAGATCTCTACCCCCCTAGAGTTAAACGGCCGCCTTTTCCAGAACCGGGTCAACCATCAGGCAAGACTAGGTGGTTGCCCAGGGCAGCAGCTGCTGAAGGTCAGCAAAACAATAGCTCCTGACAGCCACACAAGCTCAAAGAGCCATCAGCACATTTTATTTTTACCTGAAGGGAGAGCGGGCACACACATACTGTACATATAAAGCTAATTTAGCATTTAAAAGTATGATGTCCAATTATGCATTTTCGCAGGGTTGTTGTGGGAAGGGTGGTGTTTTGATGATCATGATTGTTGACTTTAGTTACCAAAACCACAGGGGGGATGTAAGGTTGAAGGTTCTCCTAGGCTACCCAGTATGCCTGTACTGGTCCTGTCCATTTCATCCCGGCCCTGTCCATTTCAACGCCTTTTCATGATGCACATCTGTGCTTCATAATCTGCTTTATGTGGTTATTGTTCTGAGTGATTGTATTTATTTATGCATCAAATTTATTGACTGCCAATCTAATGCAGCTCAAGGCAGTATAAAGTATGAAGAAATCAGATTTCCCCAAATCTAATCTTTTTGACTTTTAGCTCAGAAATTGTACTTATACCTGCTGCATGACAAAGTGATCCTTTCCTGTTAATGTAACACTCCCACCTTCTTCTATGCCCGAGCCTCAGATATTACCTGGGGTGAGTGAGAGAGTCTGGTTATACAGGACTCACGAAAAATGTTGTATTTGATCCTTGGTAGGCTGACAGTTGTTTTCATATTTATAGAGACCACTTAGCACAATGCCTTTGAGTTTCGCACAGTTGGTTTAATTCACAAAGGGGTATGTTTACTAAGGTGCACTAAGCACAGGATTTAGTGCACACAAATCATTAATGCGGGACTGCAGTAATAGCTAAAAAACACCAGAGCACTAAAACTCTGCACTAACTGCTTAGCGCAGTAGAGGGTAGAAATTGGGCATGTTATAGGCAAAAATAGGGCATAGACAATGCTGGCCATTAGCAACCTTATTTGGCAGCTTGATCAAAGAACTTTCACTAGAGTTTAGAGCTGCTATTTTGAGCCTGGGCAGCAACAGAGCAGGCGCATCTAGAAATCGCCCCTGCCCATCACTATATGACTACAGAAACCCTTGGGGGAGTTAGCTGTCCCTTCGGGGGGTGCAGGGAGTGGGGATGATGCTGACACTTGGGGGTGGAATCAGAGGATGTGGGGATGATGATGAACAAAAAGATGACAGCTGGACATAAATAAAGAGAACCTGCAGAATCGACACCCTGACTTCACTTTGCTTAGAACTGAGGAACTGGTTTACAATTCTGGAAGTGAAAGAGGTAACAATACCCCAGGAACAAGAGGTATCAGCGCTCAGAAACCCCAAAGCTGTAGGATAAGCAACCACTAGGAAGCATAGGGCAGTGGTGGTTGGTGACTCCCTTCTGAGGGGCGCAGAGGCGTCCATTGGCACACCAGGCATGATATCCCGGAAGGTGTGCTCTCTGCCTGGTGCCAATAACCCCATGATATCCTGGGAGGTGTGCTCTCTGCCTAGTGCCAATAACCGAGATGTAACACAGAGTTTGCTGAGGCTCTTCAAGCTTACTATTATCCGATGCCGCTCATTTATGTTTGCACAAATGATACTGCGAGGTTCCTACCTGGGCATATCAAAAGTGACATTTTGGCTTTGGGAGATAAGGTGAAGCAGTTAGGTGCCTAGGTGGTGTTCTCAACCCTCCTTGTCAAGGGTCAGGGCTGAGGCCAAAAGGCTCATATCCTGAAGATGAATGCCTGGCTGCATGGATGGTATTATCAGGAATATGAAAGAATCCCTACAATGTCAGGAATGAGGTGCACTGGGTCTGAGTCCTCTTTTTGGCTTGGGTTCCTTGTCTAGGTCTGTAAAGGTGAAGATACTCAGGCAACCCCAAGCTGGTCCTGGGTCCACTTTTCAGAGAAAATGGGTGTAGCAAAATGATAGAGGCATGTGTCTGTAGAATGAATGTTTTATCTAAGAAGTCAGCTTGTCAGAGCATTTCACAGGATGTTACCATAGAGCTAGTATGCAGTGCATGTGGATGGATGTAGAATGGAAGGTATCTGAGCTCTGTGTGTGTGTGTGTGTATGTGTGTGTGTGGAGGGTGGGTGTATCTCTGTGCCTCTCTCTTTCCAGACCCCTCAAGGCTGTGCTTATATGCATTCAGTATTGCCCTTTGTTCTCAGCCTCTACTCCTTTGTTCTGAAAAGGTGCTTCCATTGGCATGCAAGTGTGAATATCTTTGGTATTGAGACCACAGGAGCCTTCCAGTTGTAAAAATGCTAAATAATGCTCCATTGATTATCTGAATGGTCAGCAAATTAGTACAGTAACTTCACCTAAGTCCAGGAGTCCCAGCCTCTGATTGTGCAATAATTAGAATTAATCAGGCTAACTCAGATTAGCTGAACTGAATTGTGGGTAGATTTATGCTAACAAGCATCATCAAAAGTGTGTTGGCTTCCTTGACTATGGCATGATTTTCAAAGGGTTGCTAAGCAGTGATGGCATCCAGCCATTGAAGAAGTAGAGAAGTGTCTTCTACAACAGACTAACTAAATTATTAAGGAGGGCTTTAAACTAGGATATTCGGGGATGGGTGAACAAAGCCCCCTGATAAATAAGTAAAAACCCTCAGGTAACTAAAACAATAAAAAAATAGTATAGAAAAGGGAAGAAAGAGTGACATCTGGAGAGCTGCATATACAAATGCCCATAGATGTTGTAATGGAAGAGGCAGATTTGGATCTAGTGGCAGTCATGGAGACATGGTACACAGAAAACATTGACTTGGACATAATTATAGCAGGCTATCATCTAATCAGGAAAGATAGGTTAGGAAGATAGTAAGGAGGAGTGTCACTATATGTAAAAATAATATTAAAGCCACAAAACTGCAGGGCTTACAAGGGAAAGAAGAGTTCTCCAGGACCAAGCAGGAAGTCAGTCCTCACATATGGGTGATGTCGGCGCCAACGGAGCCCCCGTGCGGGGCATTTCCCCAGCTTTCAAAGAAAGCCTTTGGGAATGCAGCGCGCATGCGCGGTCCCCTTCCCACCCAAGGGTGCCATCTTGCTCAGTCTACTTTTTTTCCGCGGAGCCCGACAGACGTGTTTCGTTTTCACCCAAGGAAAAAGTTGATTTTATTCTGCGTGGACCCGTTTTCTTCAGTTCGCCAGTTTCCCTTTCCCGCCTGGGTCCGATACATCGGTATCGAGCCCGGACTTCTTTTTTCAGTTTTTGTCCTTAGTGACTAGCGTACGCGCCATTTTTCTATTTTTCACTGGCAGCCCTGTCTTTTGACCTCGCAGGGGCCCTTTTTCCCCCGATGGCTGCCAGCGGGTTTAAGAAGTGTGATCGGTGTAAGAAACTTATGTCTCTCACCGACACACATGACTGCTGCCTCCGTTGCCTCGGACCCGATCATGACCCGATGATCTGTGGCCCATGTGGGAAAATGTCCTCGAAGGCATTGAGGAGTCGGCAGCACCAAAAGGAAAGAATCTTCTCTGACTCCGCGTCCAGACAGGCCCGGACTTCGTCAGAGGCCTCGACGTCTCGGGACTCCGGCCCCGAGCATCGCCGAGGCTCCTCTGAGAGGGGATCTCCCTCGCGGGAACATCGCAAGAAGAAGAAACCCGCGAGGGCAGGCGTTGGTGGA
Source organism: Ichthyophis bannanicus (assembly GCA_033557465.1). Lineage (NCBI taxonomy): Eukaryota > Metazoa > Chordata > Amphibia > Gymnophiona > Ichthyophiidae > Ichthyophis > Ichthyophis bannanicus. The sequence continues at coordinate 1,851,450,833 of CM066032.1, read as the reverse complement.
CGCACTTGGCTCCTCGAGGGCCAGGTTGCATTGCCCCGAGCACCGTCCTGGGTCTTCGGAGTCGGAGAGGCCTGCCAAACAGCCTCGTGTGGAGATGGCGTCCCCGGGTCACATGAGTACTGTAGTCCTCGTGGACTCTCCTCCCGGGGAGCCGACGTCCAAGTTGACGGCCTTGGAGTGCAGCTTGGCTGCCTTCATAGAACAGCAGTGGGCACTGATCGCCGGTCTCACCGGTGCATCTGCCCCGACCACTGGGACATCGATGTCCAAGTCGACCCCGGAGGCCGAGCCGATCCTCGAGTCCATGCGCTCTCGAGTCGATCCTCGGCCAAGGTCTCCCTCGGCCTCCCGTTCGGGACCGAGGTTGTCGACGCCAGTACCCTCGGCGTCGGGGCAGATGGCATTGGTGCCTGCCTGACCAGAGCCGCTTGATTCCTCCTCCGAGGGATCCGGCTGGGAAACGGAGGACGAGGAGTCACCCGACACCTTTCGGACTCGGTGTGTCCCATCGGACTCGCCGGAGTCTGAGCCTCGGAGAAGGTCCCCCCCCCCGGAGGATACCCGGTTCTCAGACTTCGTGCGGGATATGGCCAAGGCCTTGGCATTCCCCGCGGATCCCGAGGAGGAGCCTCGAGTCGAGGAGCTCGAGGCCCTGCAGTATGACTCTCCTCCCAAGGAGGCCTTTACTGTACCGGTTCCTCCGATGCTGGAACGGTTGCTCTTCCGCATGTGGGAGACACCGGCCTCAACGCCAGTGATGAGCAAGCGGGTCAGTTCTATCTATCGAGTCTGCAAGAGCCCCGGCACAATTACTGCACCACTCCATGGTTGTGGAATCGGCCATGCATCGTCTGAAGAGTCAGAAGATGCACTCCTTGGTGCCTCCCGGCCGGGAGGCCCGGAACCTGGATGCCCTCAGTAAGAAGTGCTTCCAGGGCTCTATGCTTGCTTGCCATGTCCAGACTTACCAGCTGTACATGGGCATGTACCTTCGAGACCTGGCAAAGGAGATTGCCGGGTTCTCTGCTGGTCTCTCCGAGGAACCTTTGCAGAAGTTCAAGGCCCTGTTATCGGGTATTCGAGAGTGCTCGAAGTTTATCTCTTGAGCAGCCTATGATGGCTTCGAGGCTTTGGCCCGAGTAGCCGTGGCTGGCATCGGTGCATGCCGTCAGGCCTGGCTACAGTCATCGGACCTCGAGCCATGGGTGCAGGACAAGTTGGTCGATGTTCCCTGCTGAGGTGAGAACCTCTTTAGCAAGCCCATGGCTGAAAAGGCTGCAGAACTCGAGACCGAGACTCTTACCCGGACAAGGCTGTCCAGGAAGACCTCTGCCCCTTCTCAGAAGAAGAAGGGCTCGGGAAAAAAAGACCTTTTACCCGAGGAAGTCGTCTGCCTATAAAACATTTTCAGGCCTCTGTAGCTTCCCAACAGGGTCAGCAGGCCAAGGGGCAGGGACATGGGCCCCGTAGGCAGAAAACCCCCAAGCCACCAGCTCCGGCTCCTGCACAGCAGGGAGCAGGGTTTTGACTCCAGTGGCATAGCCTCTCCTCCTCAGCTGGCCCCTAGCAGCACAGGAGGCCGGCTGGCCCTGTATGCCCACAGTTGGCCAGCTGTAACAAGGGATACCTGGGTACTAAGCATAGTCCAGAAGGGCTGTCTCCTCCACTTCCACCAGGTACCCCCCTCCTACTTTCCAGGGGAGCCTCCAAGACTTCCTCTGCACAGGGACCTACTCCTGCAGGAGTTAGCAAGTCTTGTAAAGGAACAGGCAGTGGAACCGGTGCCCCACCACCTGAGAGGTCAAGGCTTCTATTTCAGGTACTTTCTGGTGCCAAAAAGAACAGGAGGCCTCAGGCCCATCCTAGACTTGCAGAATCTCAACAAGTTCCTGGAGAAGGAAAAGTTCAAGATGCTTACCCTTGGAATCCTGCTGCCCTACCTCCAGCAGGGAGATTGGCTATGCTCCTTAGATCTAAAGGATGCTTATACTCACATCCTCATTCATCCAGACCACAGGCAATATCTCAGATTTGTAGTGGGAGGAAATCATTATCAGTACAGGGTACTGCCTTTTGGCCTAACCTCCGCCCCCAGGGTATTCACCAAGTGCCTAGCAGTGGTGGCGGCCTATCTCAGGGTGCAAGGACTCTTTGTCTTTCCATACCTGGATGATTGGCTCATCAGAGGCCAATCCCCGCAAGAGGCCAATCAAGCCACCCTTCGCACTGTCGCTCTGCTTCAGCACCTGGGGTTTGTCATAAACTTCGCAAAGTCCAGTTTGCATCGCTCCCAGAACATGGAGTTCATAGGAGCTCGACTGGACACCTTTCAGGCAAAGGCCTTTCTACCAGTGGACAGGGCCCACAGATTGATGGATCTCGCCAGGCTATTCCAAAGCAATTCTCTGGTCTCCGCCAGGCAATTCCTGAGGCTCTTAGGCCACATGGCATCCACGGTCCATGTAACCCCAAATGCCCGTCTACACATGAGGCCAGCTCAGTGGGGCCTCAGGACTCAGTGGCACCAGGCCACAGGAAACCTCACGGACAAAGTGAGGGTGTCCAGCCTTCTACAGTCTTCTCTGCAATGGTGGCTTCATCTTCCGAATCTAGTGCGAGGGGTGCCTTTTCAGGCACCTCCACACTCTCAGGTGCTGACAACCGATGCTTCTCTTCAAGGTTGGGGTGCACATTGCCAAGGGGCATGTACTCAAGGCCTGTGGACTCCTTGGGAGGCCGCACAGCAGATCAATCTCTTAGAACTGAGAGCTATCCGCTTAGCCCTGAGAACTTTCTCTCACCTCATCTCTCACCAATCCATTTTGGTTCAGATGGACAATCAAGTTGCTATGTTCTATGTGAACAAACAAGGGGGCACAGGGTCCCGCCTTCTATGTCAGGAAGCACAGAAACTGTGCTCCTGGGCAGTCAATCATGGCATACTTCTCAAAGCAGTCTATCTCCCTGGACAAGAGAATTACCTGGCAGACAGATTGAGCAGGATCCTGCAGCCGCACGAATGGCGGTTGAATCCTCTAGTGGTTCAACAGATCTTCCTGAGATGGGGTCTTCCAACCATAGATCTCTTTGCCAGTCCTCTGAACCAGCAACTACCCAGGTTCTGTTCCAGACAACCACATCCTCTCAGAGTAGCAGCGGATGCGTTTCTCATTCCATGGTCTACAGGCCTCCTCTATGCGTTTCCTCCCATGCCTCTAGTGTCCTAGACACTATTCAAGGTGCTCCGGGACAGGGCCTCGGTAATTCTGGTGGCCCCCAGGTGGCCCAGACAGCCGTGGTTCCCACTACTTTTGCAACCAGCGGTGGACACTCCTCTTCCTCTAGGGATGCAACCAGATATCCTGTCTCAGGAGCAGGGATCTCTTTTACACCCCAATCTCTAGTCCCTCAATCTGATGGCCTGGCTGCTGAAAGGGTAGTTCTAGCACCCTTACTGCTGCCTAGGGAAGTGGAAGACATGGTCTTGGTCTCTAGACGGCAGTCCACCCGAACGTCTTATGCCCTTAAGTGGCGTAGATTCTCTCCCTGGTGTGCTCAACATGAGAATCCTTTCTCATGCCTGGTACCAGTGGTGCTGCAATATTTGCTTCACCTGTCCAATCTAGGCCTTAAGTCCAATTCTGTTAGAGTTCATCTTAGTGCTCTTTCAGCACACCACTCACCGGTGGAGGGCCAGTCTCTTTCTAGCCACCCTTTGGTGGCTCGCTTCCTTAGAGGCCTGCTTTTGCTTAAGCCTCCAGTTCGTCTGCCAGCCCCTGAGTGGGATTTAAATATGGTCTTGCAACAGCTTACTTGCCCACCATTTGAGCCTATGGCTACTTGTCCTTTGCATTTTCTCTCCTGGAAAACGTTGTTTCTGGTAGCTCTTACCTCAGCAAGATGAGTGAGTGAGCTTCAAGCCCTGGTGTCAGATACACCATACACTAGGTTCTATAGGAACAGAGTAGTCTTACGGACTCACCCTAAGTTCCTTCCAAAGGTTGTCTCCTCCTTCCACCTCAATCAGGAGGTGGTTCTTCCGACTTTCTTTCCCAGGCATCATGCTAGCCGGGCTGAGATGGTCTTGCATACCCTGGACTGTAGGAGGGCGTTGTCCTACTACCTTGACCGTACGCGGGAGCACAGGAGGGCAGTTCAGCTCTTCGTCTCTTATGACCCCAATAAGTTGGTGTTGGCTGTCTCCAAGCATACTTTGTCCATATGGGTAGCTGACTGCATCGTCTGGGTTTACAGGGCAGCCGGCCTCTCGTTGCAGGGTCGAGTTACGTCTCACCGTGTCAGGGCGAAGGCTGCGTCAGTGGCTCATCTCCGCTCTGTTCCGTTGGCAGACATCTGCCGGGCCGCTACTTGGTCTTCAAGCCAGACTTTTGCGGCCCACTACTGCCTTGAGAGGGAGTCCTGCAGGGACAGTGCTTTCGGGCAAGCGGTACTCCATAATCTCTTTGGGGTCTAGGCAACTCCTACCCTCCAGCCCTGGTGTTGGGCTACCTTTCGGGGGCGTTCTTAGATAAGATTCTTTTCTCACGTGCTGAGGCTCTAGAGGGAGCTCATTTTTTCAGCTTTGGGTCTCCAGTAGTCTTAAGCTGGGGAGTCCCATATGTGAGGACTGACTTCCTGCTTGGTCCTGGAGAAAGAGTAGTTACTCACCTGTAACAGGTGTTCTCCAGGAGCAGCAGGAATCAGTCCTCACAACCCTCCCTCCTCCCCTTGGAGTTGCAATCATATGTTTTATTTTGTTATTTTTGCTGTCTTTTAGCTATGTCATCAGACTGAGCAAGATGGCACCCTTGGGCGGGAAGGGGACCGCGCAGGTGCGCTGCATTCCCAAAGACTTTCTTTGAAAGCTGGGGAAATGCTCCGCACAGGGGCTCCGTCGGTGCCGACATCACCCATATATGAGGATTGATTCCTGCTGCTCCTGGAGAACACCTGTTACAGGTGAGTAACTACTCTTCACTGTGGGTTAATCTGGAAAATGGAAATGGAAAATCTGTTTACATTGGTGCTATATACAGACATCCCTCACAGGCAGAAAAAATAGAGATGTCATTGATGACATAAATGGGGAATGCTATTTATTTAGCTGCATTTATATCCTGCTTTTCACTGGGTCAAAGTGTTTGGGGAATACATTTAACACGAGGAGATATGAAACATATACACTAATAATTACAGGTAACATGGGCAATGGAGGGTTAAGTGGCTTGCCCAAGACCACAAGGAGCACCTGTGGGACTAAAAATCCCAGTCCTTCTGGCCCAAGGTTGCTGTCCTCTAGTGGGATTTGAACCACTGACCTTCTGGCCTGTGGTACCTTGCCCCAACCACTAGGCCACTCCTCCCTATGCTATTGGGCCCTCCCTATGCTATTGGTTGGAGATTTTAATTTGACAGATGTTGACTGGGATATCTCAGCTGCGGTGTCATCTAGAAATAGGGAGATCCTGGATTCTCTACAGGGAGAACTACTCTGGCAACTGGTAATGGAAGCTACGCAGGAGGGTTAATACTGGACTTGGTGCTTAATAAATGGGGAAAGTTTTTCTGATCTTGTAGTGGTGATCATCTGACATAGGTTGATAGATATCTTCAGACATAAACACAACTATAAACACCTGGAACACCACAATATCAAAGGCATCAATCTGCACGAAAGCCCAAGGAAACCCATTGCCCAGACCCTCAAAATTATGGTACACCAAAGAAATGGCAAATTTAAAAAAGGAATTAAAAAAGAGAGCACAAATGGAGAGCAAACAATCTCCTGACAACAGATTTTCATATATGACATCCTTACAAAAATACAAAGAAGCAATCCTCAATAGAACGAAAGACCACCACACCAAACTTCTCACCAAATCGCTCAATTGACCAAAGGAACTCTTCGAAGTAATCAAATCATTAACCAAGTCCCCTAACAGTGACACACACAACTGTGCCATTAAACCCCAAATTCTTGCAAACCACTTTGCAGACAAACAAAAAAAAAAGACATCTGAGGACACCACACCCCCACACAAATACACTACAAACCCCTAGAGCTTCTTCTACTCAATTGATCAAAGAACTACTAAACATTATCACCTTAATCAACACCACCACTTCTTCACCACCTCCGGATAAACTTCAATAAGACCAAAGTACTTTACACAACAAGAAACCCAAACTTCACCCTCCCCCCCCCACCCCCCACTCACTTTCCCAACACACGAAACAGACATACTGGTTAAGAAAGAAGTGAAATATCTTGGAGTCACTTTAGACTAGTCCCTTAATATGGTATCCCATGTAAAAATAATCACAAGAAATGTTTTTTTCAAATTGCAAACACTACAACATCTCAGACCTCTACTCGACCCTCATGACTTTAGATCAGTGATGCAAGCACTTGTCACACCTCACCTTGACTTCTGTAATAGTCTACTTCAAGGACTCCCAAAAAAGACTATTAACCAGCTCCAAATAACACAAAATATTACAGCCAGGATCATTTGATCAGACTCACAGTGTAAATAAGATGTAGATAGACCCTGCCTGAAAAAGGTACTAGTGTAAATACAATGTAGATAGTTTCCCCAGTTAATTCCAAGTTGATCTCCCTGTTTTATTGTAAATACAACTCAGAGTGCCTGTGTTGTATAGTTGATGTTAAATGTAAACCGCACTGATCTAAAATAGCGCGGTATAGAAGAACTGTTAAATAAATAAATAAATAAATAAATTTGCAAAGCCCCCCCAAATGACCACATTACACCTATTATACACATGCTCCACTGGCTCCCCGTCACAAGCAGAATACAATTCAAACTACTCATGACCACATTTAAATTACTCGGCAACAAATCCCCCTCATTCCTATCCACATTAATACTCCCAGCTACAGACACAAGAATTAAAAGAGGACGCCACATGAACACCATCAAAATCCCTCCAGACCACCTTAAAACTAGGCAAGCTACAAGCAACAGAGCATTCTCATTTGTGGCCCCCCACCCTATGGAATGCTCTCTCCCTGATACATTGAGAGCCTTCATTGACTTACAAACATTTAGAAAACAGATCAAAACTCACCTATTCATTGAATACTACGGCAATAACAGTAACACTCCCCCACCGATACACAATACCCCCTCCCCAGACCCTGCCCCCCCCACCACAAGGAACAACCAGCTATTCAGACTACTATGTAAAATCTTGATTCTCTGTATATACTTAAATTTGTATATAGTTGTTAAATATATATAATGCACCCCATTTCTGCCAATCATTCCCGTTTATTATATCCCCTCAAATGTTTAATGTAAAAGGTTCAGTTCTATGAAACCGCCCCTTATCTTTGGAAGGGGTGGTATATAAAAACTTTGCAAATAAATAAATAAAATCTGATTCGCAGTGGATGTTGAGTTTCAATATTAGGACATGGGTGGAGATAGTTAATTCAAAAATGAAGGTCCTAGCCTTCAGGAAAACTAACTTTGTAATGATGGTGAAATACTTCAAGGTATTAGCTGGATAGGAACATATGGGGGGAGCAGAACAACAGTACGCAAAACTGAAAGGAGATATTTTAAAGGCAACAAAACGTTTTGTTAGAAAAGTAAATAAAAGTAAAGAGGAATTAGAAGGCTGCTATGGTTTTCAAAGGAAGTAGCTGAAAAGGTGAGAAAACGAGGTTACTTACCTGTAACGGGAGTTCTCCGTGGACAGCAGGATAAGTCAGCCACACCTGGTGACGTCCTCCGGGCGGAGCCATGCATACGAAAGTGCTCTCTAGAGCTCAGAAAGGTGAGCCTTTCTGAGCCCACCTAGGTGGCCCATCCTACCGGTCCGCCCCCTGGTCCGGCCAGTGTGTTCCTAGCTAGCCAATTCCCGGACAGGGAGCGGATGCAGAGGCTGACCTCCTCCATGGGAGGTGGGTCGGGATTGTGTGGCTGACTTATCCTGCTGTCCACGGAGAACTCTCGTTACAGGTAAGTAACCTCGTTTTCTCCATGGACCAGCAGGATTGCGTCAGCCACACCTGGTGCCTCCCTAGCTGGAGCATGCTGAGGAGGAGGAGGAAGCCTAATAGATCATTAAGGATGAGAGACATGCAGATTAGTGCAACAATTTTAATACAGTAACATACGTGAACGTGTAACGGCATCACAAACTGTAATCAGTGCAAGAACAGTGGCTGTGCAACGATACAATAACTAGTGCAATGCAATAACTAGTGCAATACAGTGGTTGTGCAGTAGTGCGATAGGCTTTAGGCGGCCTCTCTCACATCCATTGCAGTGGAGAGGACGGCAGTTCCGAGGGCACAGTCTTCCAGGGCTCTGAGGTTGAGGCAGTAGTGCTTTTGGAACGTGAGCGGTGAGGTCCAGGTGGCCGCTCTGCAGACGTCCACCAGAGGCACAGAACGAAGGTTGGCAATTGTGGTGGCCAGAGCCCTTAGGTTGTGAGGGCCCACTCTTGGTAGGTTCTGTGTGCCTGTAGGGTTGAGGCAATGGGAAACGCAGGAAGCGACCCAGTGCGCAAGGGTCCTCTTATTGACAGGCCTGCCTGGCCGGTTTGGGTCGAAGGATACGAACAGTTGTTCGCCTTTGCGAATAGGTTCAGTGCGGCGCAGGTATATCCGGAGAGCCCGGAGACAGTCCAGCGTGTGCAGGCGGCTCTCTTCTTCAGAGGCATGGGGTTCTGGGAAGAAAGCTGGAAGCTCAATGGATTGATTTACGTGGAAAGCAGACGCCACTTTGGGTACGAACTTCGGGTTGGTCCTCAAGGAAGCTCTATCATGGTGCAATTGTGTGTAGGGGGAGTGGGACATCAATGCCTGTAGCTCGCTGATTCTTCTGGCAGATGTTATGGCAACGAGAAACAGTGTTTTCCATGAGACGTACTTCATTTCGGCCTTCTGCAGCGGCTCAAAGGGTTCCTCGGTCAGGCGAATCAGCACAGCGTTGAGGTCCCAGGATGGAACGGGACACCTGAGTGGGGGTTTCAGGTTTGCCAGGCCTTTCATGAAACGGTTCGTCAAGGGTAGCGCTGCAATGGAGGTAGCTCCTTTGGGCTGTGCATGAAATGCTGCGATTGCCGAGAGGTGCACTCTGACGGATTGAGTCTTGAGGCCAAGGTTAGATAGGGAAGTCAAGTACCGAAGGACCTCGGGGAGAGGGCAAGTGGTGGGCTCGAGTCCTTGTGCTGCACACCAGATGCTGAATCTCTTCCATTTTAGGCCGTAGGACTTCCTTGTGGAGGGCCTCCTGGCCGCTAGGACCACATCTTGCACCTCAGACGGGAGCCGGAGCGAAGAAAGGCTCATCCGTTCAACCTGCAGGCAGTGAGAGCCAGGGCTTTGAGATCGGGGTGCATCGTTTTGCCCTCGTCCTGCGTGAGTAGGTCTGGCCTGAGTGGCAGGTGCTTGGGTTCCGTCAGTGCCAGGCGATGGAGGAGTGCAAACCACATCTGACGGGGCCAGTAGTGAGCCACTAGGATGGCGCGAGCCTTGTCGCAAATCAGCCGCTGGAGTGTCGCAGGGATGAGGGGTGTCGGGGGGAAGGCATACACCAGAGACCACTCCCCCCAACACACGTCGAATGCATCCGCCGCTAGCCGCTTGCTGGACGGGTGTCTGGAGCAAAAGAGAGGGCATTTTGCATTCTGTTCCGTGGCGAATAGGTCGATGCTCGGGCGCCCCCACTGATGGAAGAGACTGTCTGAGACCTCCAGGAGAAGTGTCCACTCGTGCGGTTGCAGCTGCCTGCTGAGCCTGTCTGCTAAGACATTCTGATCGCCGGGCAGGTAGGAGGCACGGAGGTTGCACCCGTGCGTCAGGGCCAGGGACCAGATCTGCAGGGCTTCCTTGCAAAGTGAGTGAGAAGCAGTGCCCCCTTGCTTGTTGATGTAGAACATGGCCACTTGGTTGTCGGTCTGGATGAGGACGGATTTCTTCTGTACGTGAGTTAAGAATGCTTTGAGAGCGTACTTGATGGCCCTTAACTCCAGGAGGTTGATGTGTAGGAGTCTCTCCTGTGGCGACCAGGCCCCTTGTGTGCTGAATTGCAGAATGTGAACCCCCCAGCCCAAGTTGGAAGCGTCTGTGGTCAAGGTCACATGGTGCTCCGGTGGGTGCATGTCCTTTCCCCCCAAGAGGTTCTCCGGAACAGTCCACCAGTGCAGCTGAGTCCTGATTCTGGAGGTCATGGGGATGCGGGTGGAGAGGGGTTGCGAGTGCTGGTTCCAGCGGGCACGTAGATGGCCCTGGAGTGGCCGCATCCGTAACCTGCGATGTGGATGACAGAGGTGGTTGCGGACATGTGGCCTAGAAGGCATAGGATGGATTTCGCCGTAGAGGTCTCCGCAGAAGCCAAGCTGGTTGCGAGCGAGGTCAGAGCCACTAGCCTGCGTTGGGGAAGGAATGCCTTCGAGAGTCGGGTGTCGATCTCGGCTCCGATGAATTCCAGCCTCTGCGAGGGGGTGCGGTGCGACTTGCTGGAGTTGATCATGAACCCCAGTGAGGATATCGGGGACTCGGTTATCCTCAGAGCCTCCTGAAGCTCCGGAGCTGAGGGGGCTTTTAGGAGCCAGTCGTCCAGGTAGGGAAAGATGGATACGTTCTGTTTGCGGAGATGCGCTGCGGGTACTGCCACACACTTGGTGAACACTCGTGGGGCTGGTGACAGGCCGAAAGGAAGGACTTTGTACTGATAATGCTGGCCCAGCACATTGAAGCGAAGGTACTGCCTGTGCGACTTGTGGATGCGGAGGCTTGTGGATGCCATACTCACGTCTTCAGCCCGAAAGACCTCCCAGGAGGGAGAGAGATTCCTGCCGAGCCGGGCTGCCTCTGCACGCTCCTGCTGCCCAATCGGGGCAGCCGACACCTTTTAAAAAGGAGCGCGAGGCCTGCAACTTGCCCTCTTCAGCCCGAAAGACCTCCCAGGAGGGAGAGAGATTCCCGCCGAGCCGGGCTGCCTCTGCACGCTCCTGCTGCCCAATCGGGGCAGCCGACACCTTTTAAAAAGGAGCGCGAGGCTTGCAACTTGCCCTCTTCAGCCCGAAAGACCTCCCAGGAGGGAGAGAGATTCCCGCCGAGCCGGGCTGCCTCTGCACGCTCCTGCTGCCCAATCGGGGCAGCCGACACCTTTTAAAAAGGAGCGCGAGGCCTGCAACTTGCCCTCTTCAGCCCGAAAGACCTCCCAGGAGGGAGAGAGATTCCCGCCGAGCCGGGCTGCCTCTGCACGCTCCTGCTGCCCAATCGGGGCAGCCGACACCTTTTAAAAAGGAGTGCGAGGCCTGCAACTTGCCCTCTTCAGCCCGAAAGACCTCCCAGGAGGGAGAGAGATTCCCGCCGAGCCGGGCTGCCTCTGCACGCTCCTGCTGCCCAATCGGGGCAGCCGACACCTTTTAAAAAGGAGCGCGAGGCCTGCAACTTGCCCTCTTCAGCCCGAAAGACCTCCCAGGAGGGAGAGAGATTCCCGCCGAGCCGGGCTGCCTCTGCACGCTCCTGCTGCCCAATCGGGGCAGCCGACACCTTTTAAAAAGGAGCGCGAGGCCTGCAACTTGCCCTCTTCAGCCCGAAAGACCTCCCAGGTGCGAGAGAGATTCCCGCCGAGCCGGGCTGCGTCTGCACGCTCCTGCTGCCCAATCAGGGCAGCCGACACCTTTGAAAAAGGAGCGCGAGGCCTGCAACTTGCCCTCTTCAGCCCGAAAGACCTCCCAGGAGGGAGAGAGATTCCCGCCGAGCCGGGCTGCCTCTGCATGCTCCTGCTGCCCAATCGGGGCAGCCGACACCTTTTAAAAAGGAGCGCGAGGCTTGCAACTTGCCCTCTTCAGCCCGAAAGACCTCCCAGGAGGGAGAGAGATTCCCGCCGAGCCGGGCTGCCTCTGCACGCTCCTGCTGCCCAATCGGGGCAGCCGACACCTTTTAAAAAGGAGCGCGAGGCCTGCAACTTGCCCTCTTCAGCCCGAAAGACCTCCCAGGAGGGAGAGAGATTCCCGCCGAGCCGGGCTGCCTCTGCACGCTCCTGCTGCCCAATCGGGGCAGCCGACACCTTTTAAAAAGGAGTGCGAGGCCTGCAACTTGCCCTCTTCAGCCCGAAAGACCTCCCAGGAGGGAGAGAGATTCCCGCCGAGCCGGGCTGCCCCTGCACGCTCCTGCTGCCCAATCGGGGCAGCCGACACCTTTTAAAAAGGAGCGCGAGGCCTGCAACTTGCCCTCTTCAGCCCGAAAGACCTCCCAGGAGGGAGAGAGATTCCCGCCGAGCCGGGCTGCCTCTGCACGCTCCTGCTGCCCAATCGGGGCAGCCGACACCTTTTAAAAAGGAGCGCGAGGCCTGCAACTTGCCCTCTTCAGCCCGAAAGACCTCCCAGGTGGGAGAGAGATTCCCGCCGAGCCGGGCTGCGTCTGCACGCTCCTGCTGCCCAATCAGGGCAGCCGACACCTTTGAAAAAGGAGCGCGAGGCCTGCAACTTGCCCTCTTCAGCCCGAAAGACCTCCCAGGAGGGAGAGAGATTCCCGCCGAGCCGGGCTGCCTCTGCACGCTCCTGCTGCCCAATCGGGGCAGCCGACACCTTTTAAAAAGGAACGCGAGTAGGCGCACCCGCGCCTGTCGGGCCCGCGCCTGAGGGCCTCGCCAGAGGGCCCTTTGGCGTGGCCCTTAGACGGGAGCCCATAAGACGAGGGCCCGTAATCGAGTCGCACGCCAATCAGCCAAGCAGAAAAATAGATGCCTCATCACACAGTGCTCCTCACACAAGATTGAGCTCGCCCTATCCAGCCGCCACGGGGCTACAAGCTAAGACCCAGTAAGACCAACTAAATACTACAGATAGAACCTGGCGAGATACTGCAGCCCGGAACAGGACATCACCAGAATCCTCGGTAAATATTGTTGAACTCAATGAGACTCTCAAAAGGCAGGTTGCAACCATATCCAGCTCTATCCCACTCAGATATTTACTGCTGTCTTAACTTGATGTATAATCTATTATTTATAATTCTAAATAGCTACTCACTTGGGAACTAACAAATTATGTACAACCCATGATCAACACTAATTGTAATTTAAGTAAGGAGTTACTTTCAAATGAACTATTTTTATTGAAAAGTATATATTTAATTTGATGAGAGAACAATTTTAAACCCTTGATAGATACATTCTGGCTACAAGTAACTCACAAAATAACAAAGTCCAATTACTGCTACAAAGTTTATACAAAGTATCAACATCAATCTATTATCCTCCAAACTCTAGCTGCTAGACAACACACTAAATTCAAATCATGGAATTCCTTAAAATAATACTAATCTCTCTACTATGTGTTTTCCTGTATGCAAAGACATCTTCAGCATATCTATATACATACCCTATTTATGCTTCCCCAAGCCATACTCACGTTTATCAACTAGCACCAAGTGCTCAGTGGCCACTAAATAAGAACAAATTGATGATACACCAACATAACCCTAAAACAATGAAACCACGCTCAAGACTTATCACAATTAAAACTACACATATGACCCCACCCTATAAACCTAACACTCAAATCCCCCAAACATGCATATTAATACATACAAGGTCCATCAAAAACAAAATACATATTATACACGACCTAATCACTGACAAAAAGCCAGATATTTTATGTATCACTGAAACCTGGTTGTCCGAAACAGATACTGCCCATCTCAACATACTAAACGCTCCAGGATACAATATATTTAACTGCCCTCGTTCCAATAGAAGAGGCGGGGGAGTGCTAATTATTGCAAGAGACAGGCTAACACTAACATACAGTGCTCATAAATCATTTGAAGGAATAGACATACTCAAGGTGGAGAATAAAACCTTTGCTATCTCCCTCATCTACAGACCGCCTTCTTCAAAACATGAAACCCTAGCAACAGCACTTGAAACAATATGTGAGACCTCAATAAAAAAATATCAAATGATATTGGGGGACTTAAACCTTATATCTCTTCCCAATACACATACTAACACATTCATTGAAGCCATGGATCAAATGGGTTACCAGCAAATAATCAAAGCACCCACGCATGACAAGGGAAATGTCCTAGATATGGTATTCCTTCCCAAAAAACACTCAAACAACTTAGTAACATTCTCATCACCAAAAATAATGCATGTGCCTTGGTCAGACCACCACTTAATACAATTCACATTTGACATACCAAAACAGTCATCTAATTTAGAAACTAATACCAACGCACAAAAAAACCTATTTAAAACGCTTGATAAAGAAACACTAATAAAATCAATATTTTCCCATGTAGACACAGAAACTTCAAACCTAGATGAATTAATCAAACAATGGAACACTGGAATAGAAACAGTATCTAAACAACCTCCCAAAATCACAAACAAAGAAAGTAACAAACTAAGAAGAACTGAACCATGGTACACATCAGACATAGCCAAAGCAAAGAAGGATCTCAGAAGAATAGAAAAAAAATGGAGATCTAAGAAATCAATAGAGATCAAAGAACAATACATGACATTACTCAAATCCTATAAAGAAATAATAAACTCAGCAAAAAAGAATTACCACACAAAAAAACTAAACAATGCATTAAATAGACCAAGAGAATTATTTGAGCTTGTAAAATCACTTACTAAACCCCCAAGGGAAGCCAATACAAAATATCCGATAAATGCACAAATACTTGCAGACTACTACGCTAAAAAACTAAATCCTAATGAAGAAGTAACCACCCTCAAAACTAAAATCAACACAACTCAAAAGGTAATACAGAATATTAATTCCATAATATGGGAAGACTTCCACATAATAGATAGTAGACAATTACTGAACACAATTACAAACTTAAACACCACGACTTCCCCACTAGACCCCTGCCCAGTTACCTGGATCAAGTCTACAAAAACAGAAATTGCACCCATAATTCTAAACATAGTAAATCAATCACTGCTACAAGGAACCATGCCAGCAGAACTAAAACGATCACTTATACGCCCTATACTAAAAAACAAATCTCTAAACAAAGCTGACCCATCTGCTTACAGACCAATATCAAGTATACCTTTTATAGCCAAAATCATTGAAAAAACTGTACAATACCAATTACAAGATCATTTAGATATCACAAACGCACTTGATGCTCATCAATATGGTTTCCGACAATCACACGGATTAGAAACACTCCTACTCGTACTATTCGATAAACTTTATAGAGGCATAGAAAACTGCAAGAAAATGTTCGTCTTAATATTCATTGACATAACTGCAGCCTTTGATTCAGTGAATCATAAGACTCTTTTAACAAGATTGGAATCAATAGGAATAAAGGGAACTCCCTTAAAATGGTTCTCTTCCTATATATCTAATAGGTTTCAACAAGTATACTTTGACCAAAATCTATCCAATACCTTCCCACAAACACAAGGTATTCCTCAGGGCTCGGCACTATCTGCCATGCTATTTAACCTATACCTAAGACCTCTCTGCACAATATTCCAAAAACACAAAATTGACTATCATCTATATGCAGATGACATAATGCTGTATACCCAACTCGATATAGGCAACCCAGATTACAGCCACATTGAAGCATGTCTCAAAGAAGCACAACAATGGCTCCAAAGTAACAGCATGAATATCAATCATAAAAAAACAGAGATAATGTTTATATCTAAAAACCCAGAATTTATACACCCTCCAACAATCACTCTAAATAACACAGCTTACAACATTAAAAAAGAGCTAAAATATCTAGGGGTCACCCTTGATACAGCACTTAACATGGAAACACATCTAAGACTATTAAATAGAACGATCTTCTACAAACTTAGAACATTACAGCCTTTACGCACCATT
Organism: Ichthyophis bannanicus; assembly: GCA_033557465.1. Taxonomy (NCBI): domain Eukaryota; kingdom Metazoa; phylum Chordata; class Amphibia; order Gymnophiona; family Ichthyophiidae; genus Ichthyophis; species Ichthyophis bannanicus. The sequence continues at coordinate 1,851,434,972 of CM066032.1, read as the reverse complement.
ATAGAACTTCCAGACTTTAGATCAATAATACAGACACCCATCACTCCACATTTGGACTATTGTAATGGCATCTTACAAGGTCTCCCTAAAAAAACAACCAACATACTCCAGTTGGCCCAAAATGTAACAGCGCGAATCCTAATGAATGTACCACTCTCGGATCACATCACACCCATACTAAGAGAACTTCACTGGCTACCCATACAAGTGCGCATAAGATACAAAATAATAATTACAACATTCAAATTAATACACAATATTGCCCCATCCTACCTTGCCACACTTATTAAAACTCAACCTCCCGACAGAAAAAGACAGACACACAATTTAAATACACTACAAATTCCTCCTTCTATCTGCAAAGTAAAAATGAACACCAGCAATAGAGCATTCACATACTTAGCGCCCACACAATGAAACAAACTACCCGACACACTAAGAGCTAACAAAGACCTCTTATCATTCCGGAAAAACCTTAAAACACACCTTTTTCAAGAATACTACAATCAGTCCGAAATAACATAGAGCAAAATTCACACACGAAACAAATTTGAAGTGTAACGCATCCACTTTCATATAAAATTACAAACTACCACTGAACTAACTGTAAATCCTACATGTATGTAATTCATATACTGTATCAATTCAAATACATTGTATATAGTTTTTAACCATATGTATCCCCATATGTGTTCCCTTACTATGTAAATAGTTTGAGTTATGAAGTTAATGTTACATTGTTTACATGTTCAATGCTCCCCACTACTGTTTTATGTAAACTGCCAAGTTTTGTTTTATGTAAACTGCTAACTTTGCAGAGTTAAATGTTTGATGTAAACCGCTGCTGATCACTGGAAGGAGCGGTATAGAAATGAGTTCAAATAAATAAATGTGGGTATAGGCGTCCTGTAGGTCCAGGGATGCCATCCAGTCGCCGGGTTGAATCAGGGGCAGGATGGAGTTTAGAGAGTACATCCTGAACTTTTCTTTGATGAACTTGTTGAGCTTGCGGAGGTCGAGGATAGGGTGGATCCCGCCTGTCCGTTTGGGGATGAGGAAGTATCTGGAGTAAAAGCCAGAGTTTATCTCTTCCGCCGGTACCTGCTCTATGGCATTGGAGGACAGCAGGTGCATCAGCTCGGCGGCCATAGCCAGGCGCAGGTGTGGGGGTGTTTCGCTGATGGGATGGTTGTTTTGGCGAGGTGTTGAGCTGAAGCGCATTCTGTAGCCTTCTTGGATGATTTTGAGAACCCAGGAGTCGGAGGAGATGCGTTGCCACTCGTTCAAGAAGTAAGTCAGCCGACCCCCGATTCGGGTGTCCGCCAGAGGATAGGCGTCAAAAGGATGGCCCACTCTTCTCAGGGGGTGGGTTGCTCTTTTTTTGCTTACGGTCCTGCTGGGAGTTGCGCTGGTGAGCGGGTCCGTTGTAGGAGTTGTTTCTACATTTGTTAGGCTGCCATTTCCTGTTGGAGGGGTACTTCTTGTTGGAAGAGTAGTAAGATCGTCTCTGGAAGTTGCTTCTGTGCGTTCCACTGTGGCGCTCGAAGCCGTCCTCTGCGAGGGTTTGCAGGGTGGCGCAGTGCTCCTTCATATCGTTGACAGTGTCTTTAACTTTGTCCCCAAAGAGTGATTCTCCGGTGCAGGGCGCATTGGCGATGCCATCATGGGTGTCCTCCCACAGGCCAGAGGCTCTAAGCCATGCCCAGCGCCTCGCAGTGTCGAATGAGTCAAAGGTTGCACTAGCCAGGTGTTTGCTGCACTCAGACATATCGGTGAGAGCGCCGGAGAGTAGAGCCAGAGATTCCTTCGGAAGGGATGCAGACGCTGTCTGCAAGGTTGCCATGCAGGTGTCAAGGAAGAGAACTTGCTGGAATTGGTGGGCCACAATTTTTGCACTAAGCATAGCCCCTTGGAATACCTTCTTCCCGATGTCATCGAGGAATTTGTTGTCACGGCCCAGGGGGCTATTGGCGTGAGTGCGTGAGGACTTGGTGCGCTTGAGCACTGAAGACACGACAATGGAGTTGTGTGGAAGCTGTGGTTGAGAAAATCCAGGGACAGGCTTTACTTGATACTTGAAGTCGAGCCGTCTGGGGAAGGGTCGACCTGACGCTGGCGTCTGCCACAGTTTGGATTGATTGTCCAACAGCCTTTGGGCAGTGCGAAAGCAGGTTTTGGTGCTGCGAGATATTTCAGAACCTCTGGGACTGTCTCCCCCGAAGCATCGGCGATATTTAAAGCGAGGGTGGAGGCAAGTTTGGCTAGAAACTTGGGATACGTGAGGTCCTCCATAGGAGGGGGCTCCTCAGTCTCAGCTGTCTGCGTTTTCTCCGAGCTTGTATGTTCCATGGAAGCAGACCCCACCACAGCTGCTTCTATGTCCTGGTCTTCGGCGGTGGTGTCAGGGGAAAGATCCTCCCGGACCGGGCTAGGTGAGAGTCCACGGGGGGGGGGGGGTCTTTGGGCCTCTCCTCAAGTGTGGAGGTAGGCGCTGCTCTTCCGGGAGCTGCCTGTGCGGTCTCAGCGTCAGGAGGGAGCGAGGCGTGCACTGTGGGAGTTGCTGGGGCAGACTGCCGCAGAAGCTGGGTCAACAGATTGAGGATAGCCGAGGAATTGCTGAGGCTGGATCTGCTGCGGCAAGGAGAACCCCGATTCCCACAGCTGCCGCTGCGAGAGTTGTCGAGGCGGTGCTTGCGTTGTTGGGATCGGTGGCGGTGGTGCCTAGAATGTCTGTGCCGCTTAGATCGGTGGACTCTGTGACCAGAGTCACTGCTGCTGCTATGCCCCCTGTCTCTGTTCAGCTTCCTGCGGTGAAGAGACCTATGGCCAGAGGCACTCCTGCTGCGGTTGTCATGGAGCAGGAGAGCGCTGGTAGTTAAGAGGTTAAGGGCCTCCGCGGCTTCCCCCAGGGCATTTGTATGGGGCTGGTCTCCCCCGCGCTGAGAAGCGCTGCAGCGTGCAGGCATACCTTGTTCATCAACGAGGATCCCCGCGGCGATCAGGCTTGCCGTGACTAGGAACGATGCACCAGCGGTAGAGGAGGCATCCGGAGAAGCGGCGTTGCTGCGCTGATCGGGATTTCCATCGGAGCCGGCTTTCCTGCGTTGGTCAGAGGTTCCGGGAGTGGAAGCCCCGCTCACCGGGTGGGCAGAGTTGGAGGACCCAAGCCAGGGCTGGGAGGACTGCCAGCAGTCGCCATCTTGTGCAGCATGTGTTCGTGCTCAAGGAGACCGCATGGGAGCGAGTTGAGCAGCAAGGCCCAGACCAGCCGGAACATGCTGAGAGGCTGCAGGGCTTACCTCCGCGGCACCGCCGGTAGGTGCGCTTGTTCCAGGAGTAGCAGGGGAATGTTTCCTGTGCCCGGAGCTGTGAACGGAGGCCCCATATGGCGCGTTCAGCTGGGAGGCATTGTCCGGAAGCACGGAGGCTCGGCTGAGGATGGAGGCACGTTCAGGCACATCCTGGGCCGGCGGAGGGTCAGCATGAGGAGCGGAGTTCTTGCAGATCTCATGGTACCCTTTCTTCATGTTACCGCAGTGTGAGCATCCCCGAGAGGTACGATTCTTATTGCCACAAAAGGGGCATTTCTTGGAATGATACTTAGGCATTGCTTGCAGAAAATTTAAAACAAAGAAATAAAAGAAAAATGAGAGCAGAGCAGGGTCTGTCTTGCTGGCAAGGCGGAAGAACAAAAACTGGCCGGACCTGGGGGCGGACCGGTAGGATGGGCCACGTAGGTGGGCTCAGAAAGGCTCACCTCTATGAGCTCTAGAGAGCACTTCCGTATGCATGGCTCCGCCCGGAGGACGTCACCAGGTGTGGCTGACGCAATCCTGCTAGTCCATGGAGAAAAAAGAGGTTATCTTTTATAAACTATAAGAGATCACAGAAAGGAAGACAAACAAATATCTGGAGAAGCTAAGGGAATCTGGTAAAGTAATCAGGAAAGCAAAGATGCAAATAGAAGGAAAAATAGCTCATACAGGAAAACATGAGAAAACCTTTTTAGCTACAGTATGTTGGTCACAGGAGGAAGTGCAAAGGTAACATTGTGAGACTCAAGGGTAAAAAGAGAGAATATGTAGAGGCTGATGAGTATAAAGCGGAATTGCTTAACAAATCTTTTTGTTCTATGTTTACTGATGAAGGGTCAGGAATGGGACCTCAGAAAATAAACACAAATAGGAATGGAAGAGAGGTAGAATGCAAACTATTTTCAGAAGACTGTATTCGTGAGGAGCTAGAAAATTAAAATTGGATAAACTGATGGGGCTGGACCAGAGCCAGGCCATACACTAAGCAGGCGAGGCGGCCACCTAGGGTGGCAGACCTTTGCGGGCAGCAGGCCATATGCATCAGCACACATGGCCTGCCGCCAGCAACTCCCCACACACTGAGCTGCGCTGCCTTCTCTCCCCCCCCCCCCCCTTGCTGAGCCGCTCTACCACTGATTCCGGTGACTCAGCAGTAGCGGCAGGCCAGCTGCTTCAGCACACATGGCCTGCCACTTCTGACCCCCCGAAGTTGTGTCAGAGGGGAGTCAGGAGTGGTAGGCCATGTATGCCAAAGCACCTGGCCTGCCCCTGCCACCGAGCCGAGCTGCCCCCCACCCCTTCCACTGGTGGTGGCAGAATCAGTAGCAGAGGGGGCAGTGTCCTGACTCAGCATTGGAGGGAGGCAGCATGGCGTGACATGGGGAGCAGGATGCAGTATGGCCGGGACCTCTGACTAGGATGGCAGAAACAGTCAGCCCGACCCTGGGCTGGACAAGAGTCATCCAAGGGTATTGGAGAACCTTAGGAAAGTACTGACTGCACAGGTGACTGACCTTCTCAATGCTTCTGTAGAGTCGAGAATGATCCAGGAGGACTGGAGATGGGCAAATGTGGTTCCTGTCCACAAAAGTAAAAGTAAGGAAGAAGCTGATAACTACTGACTGGTTATCTAACCTCTTTGGAGAGTAGATTAATGGAAATACTGCTAAAGCAGAGGATGATAAGGTTTCTGGAATCCAAGTGATTACAGGATGCAAGATAGCATGGCTTTAGTAGAGGTAGGTCTTGTCAGACGAATCTGATCAATTTCTTTGACAGAGTGACCATAGACTTGGCTCAGGGGAGTGTGCTAGATGGGGTATACTTAGATTTTAGAAGTTCTTTAACACTGTTCTGCATCAGTAACTTATAAATAAACTAAACACCCTTAGGATGGACCTAAAGTGATTAATTGGATTAGAAACTGGTTAAGTGGGAGACAATAGAGGGAAATAGTAAATGGAGCTCACACTGAAGATAGAGGTGTTGCTGCTGGCATGCTACAGGGATTGGTCCTTGGTCCCGTTCTTTTTAACATTTTTGTTAGCGATATTGATGAAGGTTTGTCAGGAAAGGTTTGCCTTTTTGTGAATGATATCAAATCTACAATATCCACACTCTGCAAGGTGTGGATAACATGAGGAGGGATTTAGCAAATCTTGAAGAATGGTCAAGAATTTGGCAGTCAAGATAGAATGCTAAAAAATGCAAGGTCATGTATTTAAACATAGAAACTTGATGGTAGAAAAAGACCATATGGCTTATCCAGTCTGTCCTTCCATATAGTCCCTTGTTTTCCTTTAGAGATGTTCTCTGTTTGTCCCATGCCTTCTTTAATTCACATACTGTCTTCATCTCTATTAGCTTCACTGGGAGACTATTTCATGTATCAACCACTCCTTCCGTAAATAAATATTTCCACATATTACTCCTGAGTCTGTCCCCTTTGACCCTCATCCTATGTAAAAATCCAAGAGGATGCAGTCTTTCAGTGTACAAAAGAAGAGTGGGACCTGGGCGTGATTGTATCAGATGAACGTAAAGTGGCCAAACAGGTAGAAAAGGCAACAGCAAAAGCCAGAAGGATGGTTGTGTGCATAAGGAGAGGAATGGCATAGGTCTCTAGAGATACCTCATTTGCAGTATGTGTACCATTCTGGAGACCACATCTTCAAAGAGATATAAACAGGAGAGAGTTGGTCCAGAGGGCAGCTGCTAAAATGGTCAGTGATCTTCATCATAAGGTATATGTGGATAGACTTAAAGATCTCAATATGTTCACTTTGAAAGAAAGGTAAGAGAGGGGAGATATGATAGAGAGATACCTCTGTGGGATAAATGCACTGGTGGTGGCCCTCTTCCAGTTGAAAGAAAACTCTGGAATGAAATATCATGGGATGAAGGCAGAGTCGACATTAGGTGCTGACAAACAGAGTAATTGCCCTGGTCCCCATGCCACAGGGGGGCTCCAAGCCTGCCTCAAGCTGAAGGAGGTATAGCCTGGTGGTGGGCTTTGTGGCCCCCTCACTAATTTCTGCCCTGGATGAAGGCGAAAGGGGAGAGACTCAGGAGTAATCTGTGGAAATATTTCTTTATGGAAAGGATGGTGGATGCATGGAACAGCCTCCCAGTGGAAGCGGTGGAGATGAAAATGGTACCTGAATTCGACAAAGCACGCGACAAGCACGGGACAAAGCATGGGACAAGCATGGAGGATCTCGTGAGCAAAAGAAGGGATTGTAGAATTTAATAGCTTTTATGGATAGGCAGACGGGATCTGCTGTCATTCTCGATGTTTCTGTGACACTTGGAGGCATGATTGGAGGGTGGGGGCTGTGATAAATGCACGGCAGGTAACACAGATGCACTAAACGTGTTGTCTGCCCTGTGCTGCAAAGGCAGAAGAGATGCTGGTCCTGCCCCATAAGACTTGCCGCACAGGCTTTGCACTTGCCATGTGTTAATTTTGCCACCTAATGCACAAGTAAGTGCAAAAACGTAGCACACAAATGACTTTAAATTCAAAAAATAATGGCAGTGAGATGAACATTCTCATGTGAGGATCTTCCTTCAGCTGGGCCCTGATTATTACTATATGCATGAGTGGCCTTAGAATATGCTGTGAGGTTCCCGATTCACTCTTCATGACAGCAGCCTTCACTTTTTCTCTTCTTGCTTCTGTATAAGCTCTATCTCCAGGAACAAGCAGGAATAAGTCATCACATATGGGTACGTCGGTACCGACGGAGCCCGCGCTGGAAAGCTCCCCAGCTTTTCAGATTAAAAGCTTTTGGGGCCTCCCACTGCACATGCGCGCGCTGCCTTCCCACCTTCCTGACCAGCTCTCGTCAGTTTCTTTTTTTTCCGTGGAGCCAGCAGGTCGTGTTCCTGTCACCGCTGAAGAAATTGTTAATTTTATTGCTTTCTTTAGACCGCGTACCTGCCTTCCCCATTCTGAAACCGGTACTGCCGGTCTCTCTTTCTTTCTTTTGAAAAAAAAATATATTTTTCTTTTCTTCAGCACAGCTTGGTACTTTGTTAGGCCTTCAGGCCTACACAAATTCTCCTCATGGAGAAGCCAATTCCTGGTTTTAAAAAGTGTACCAAGTGCAGTGCTGTCATTCCTCTTACAGACACCCATGAATGGTATCTTAAATGTTTAGGACCTGACCATTCCATACCGGACTGCCCATCCTGCTCCCAGATGTCGAAACATGGATTGCAGAACCGGGCCAACAAGTTCCATGTGCTGTTTCCTTCAGAAGCATCACAGTCATCCAGGTCTTCCTCTCCGGATGGATCTCAGGTAACCAAAACTCCAGTGGGCAAATCCTCTAAAAGCAAATCTCTTTCTAAAGATTGAGAGGCTCTCAATTCTGAGTTCGAGGATTCTGCCCAGGCCAAAAAACCCCGGCGGGAGGTTCCGGCCTCCAAAGCAATCATGGGGTCACAGGTTGACATCGATGGCGCGGCCTCGACAGATCACCTGTTGTACTGCTCTGGGGTACCGGCCCATACCGGTACCGACATCCAGGCAGCAGTGGCGTCTATGGGCAATACTGTCCAAGTCATGCAGCAGGCCATTCTGGCTTTTATTAATGCTGCTACGCCCTCGGTACCGCAGCCAGCGGTACCGGGTCCGGTTCCGGTAATGGCTTCCATACCGGAACCGAGGCCATCGTCTTCCAAACGCAGATCGGTTCCGCATGCCGGATCCGGGCTTTTGCCCGGTACCGATCCCATACCCGGTACGCCCGATGTCGATACCGAACGATATGCGTATCGTGCGTTGGAAGCATATAGAGGATACTCTGCTTCTTCAGAGGATTTTAACTCCTCTGATGATTCTGATGAGTTCTCCCTTGATCTTCCTGAGGAGCCTTCTTCTCCTAAAAGGAGAATGTCTCCACCAGAGGATTTGTCCTTTCAGGACTTTATCATAGAAATGGCTAAAGGTCTTTCTATTGCTTCATCCTCTGAAAAGGAACCCAGATCAAAGAAACTGGATATTTTAGGATACTCTAAGTCTCCTAAAGAGGCAGTTACCCTGCCTATCCATGAAATCCTTCAAGAACACTTGATGGACTTATGGGAGGCTCCTCTAACATTGTCTCCTTCTTCTCGCAGGTTGGACACCATGTACCGTGTCCCCCCTTCTCCTGGTTTCCAAAAAACCCAGTTGCCTCACCATTCTATTGTGGTGAAGTCTGCAATGAAGAAGATAAAGAGTACCAAAAGGCACTCTTCTACTCCTCCAGGGCGAGAATGTAAGACTCTAGACTCTTTTGGCAGGAAAATTTTCCAGGCTACTATGCTTATAGCCAGGATTAATTCCTATAGTCTTTACATGGGCATGTTTCTCAGTGAAATCGCTCTAAAAGTTCGGCATTTTGCCCCCTTTATCCCTGAGGATAAGAGGGAGCAGTTCATTTCCTTAGTGAAACACCTTTTGGATATTTCTAAGTTCTCCAACAGGGCAGCTTTTGATTCCTTTGAGGGTGCTGGTAGGGCTTCGGGCATTGCTATAGCAGCCCGACGTCTTGCTTGGCTCCAGGCTTCTGATCTAGAACCTTGGGTCCTAGATGGCTTACGAAATCTGCCCTGTACAGGTGAGAACTTATTTGGTGAGGAGTGGCAAATTAAGGCCACTCAAATGGACGCAGAAAATGCCACCTTAGATAGACTTTCTAAGTCTACCTCCACTCCTGCCAAGAAGAAGTCTTTTAAGAGGCCTTATTACAAGAAGTCCAGATTTTCCACAAATACTGGCCAACAATCCTCTCAGCCTCGTTTTGCTGCTAAACGTCAGCAACCTAAACAGGCAAGGTCAAAGCCTGCGGCGTCTGCTACGCCTCAGCAGGCTCCACCCCCTCAGGGGTTTTGACTTGCCCCTAGAGAACTTAACTTTTCTGGCTCTAGAACAACCAGAGCCCCTCACCATACCCGGAAGGTTAGCTCACTTTGCTCCCAGATGGGAGCAAATTACATCAGAGCAATGGACCCTCTCTATCATCAGAGAGGGTTACAAACTCCATTTTTCCGACCTTCCTCCTTATACTATGGTGAGGCAGTTCAATTCTCCCCCATCTCTCCTGGCCCTCTTGGGTCAGGAAGTCTCCTCCCTCCTTGCCCAGGGGGCAATAGAGGAGGTCCCTCTTCTTCAACAGGGGACGGGATTCTACTCCCCTTATTTTCTAATACCAAAGAAGACAGAGGGCTTCAGACCAATTCTGGATCTGAGAGAATTGAACAAATTTCTTTTCAAGGAGAAATTCAAAATGCTTTCTCTGGGCATTCTCCTTCCATACCTTCAGAGTCAGGATTGGCTTTGTTCTCTAGACCTAAAGGATGCGTATACACACATACTCATCCACCCATCCCACAGAAAATACCTTCGATTTCTTTTTCAGGGAAAACATTTCCAGTACAGAGTACTCCCCTTCGGTCTAGCCTCTGCTCCAAGAGTGTTCACCAAATGCATGGCAGTCGTAGCTGCCTTTCTAAGAGGCCTGGGAATTTTCATATTCCCATACCTGGACGACTGGCTCATCCGAGCTCCCTCTCAGTCCCAGGCCCAAATTTCCCTGGACAGCACAAGGCGTCTTCTGCAGTATCTAGGACTGGTAGTAAACCTTCCCAAGTCTCAACTAATCCCTACTCAGTCTCTCGAGTTCATAGGGGCCCAGTTAGACACCATCACTGCAAGGGCCTACCTGCCTCAGGTCAGGGCCCAACACCTGCTGAGTTTGGCCTCCCAAGCTCAGTCCAGCAGTCATTTGACAGCCCGGGAAATGCTGCGACTTCTGGGCCACATGGCCTCCACGGTACATGTGGTGCCCTACGCTCGTCTGCATATGAGAGCAGCTCAATGGACCTTGGCCACCCAGTGGACTCAAGCATCTGGAGCGCTCTCCGACCAAATACTCACCTCAAGCCGTCTATTTTGGTCCCTCCAATGGTGGACATCCACCAAGAATCTGTTGTTGGGGGCCCCCTTCCAACCTTTGTTGCCCCAAGCAACCCTCACAACAGATGCCTCCCAGACAGGGTGGGGAGCTCATCTTCAGAACCTCTCCACTCAGGGCACTTGGTCTCCACAGGAGGCCACCCTTCATATCAACCTCCTGGAACTGCGAGCAATTTACCTTGCCCTCAAGGTCTTCTATACCCTCCTTGTCAACCTGACTGTCCTAGTTCAGACAGACAATCAGGTAGCCATGTTCTATATAAACAAACAAGGAGGGACAGGCTCTCTGTCGTTTTGCAACGAAGCTCTCAGATTATGGGCCTTCGCCAGAGAGCATCAAATTTACCTTCTTGCAGTGTATCTTCCAGGAGTTCAAAACTCTCGTGCAGACAGACTCAGTCGAGTTCTGCTTCCACACGAATGGTCCCTACATATGGACCAGATACGCAGAATCTTTCAGGAATGGGGGACCCCGGACATAGACCTCTTTGCAAGTCCGTGGAATGCCAAACTTCCCCGGTTCTGTTCCAGAACTCAGTGTCAGGGAGCTCAGGCCCACGATGCCTTCCTCCTGCATTGGGGTCAGGAATTCCTCTATGCCTTTCCACCCATTCCTCTAATATCCAAGACTCTGTTCAAGCTCCAGAGGGATCACGGGACTATGCTCCTCATAGCTCCCCGCTGGCCACGCCAGGTGTGGTTCCCTCTACTTCTGCATCTCTCCCAGGGATCCTCCCTGGACCTGGGAGCTGTGCCAGACCTTCTGTCTCAGGAGGAGGGGACTTTGTGGCACCCAAACCCCAAATCCCTACATCTCAGAGCTTGGTTACTGAAGGCCTAAGTCTTCAAGACTTTAATCTTTCTCAACCTGTGACAGATATCCTTCATGCCTCTAGGAAACCTTCCACAAGGCGTTCTTATGCTTTCAAATGGAAACGTTTTTCCATTTGGTGTGCTCAGCAGGGTCTTGACCCTCTAGCACTTCCTTTGAATTCCCTCTTGGACTATCTCCTGCATCTTTCAAATGCAGGCCTTAAGACGAATTCAGTAAGGGTCCATTTGAGTGCTATTGCAGCATCCTTAAAACCTATAAATGGACAACCTGTCTCCTCTCATCCTCTTGTTGCACGTTTCATGAGAGGCCTGACTCTAACTAAACCTCCCATCCGACCTCCTCCGGTAGCATGGGATTTGAACCTAGTTCTAGGTCAGCTTATGAAGCCACCTTTTGAGCCTTTGGACTCTACTTCCTTCAAATTTCTTTCCTGGAAGGTTGTTTTCCTTATTGCAGTCACTTCGGCTCGCCGCATCAGTGAACTGCAGGCTTTAGTGGCTCATCCACCTTATACTAGGTTTCATCATGATAAGGTGGTCCTTAGGACGAATCCCCACTTTATGCCCAAAGTGGTCTCGCCTTTTCATCTTAATCAAGAGGTATATCTACCTGTCTTTTTCCCGGCTCCTCATGCATCCAGTGCAGAGAGGAACCTTCATACTCTGGATTGTAAAAGAGCTCTTGCCTTTTACCTCAACAGGACTCAACCACATCGAAAGTCTTCCCAACTTTTCGTGGCTTTTGATCCTTCTCATTTGGGACTTCCAGTCACCAAGCGTACACTTTCCAATTGGATCGCTCAGTGTATTTCTTTTGCTTACCACAGTAAGAACATTTCTCTGGAGGGCCATGTCACAGCTCACAATGTGAGAGCCATGGCCACTTCTATGGCTCATCTTCACTCTGTGTCCATAGATCAGATCTGTCGAGCAGCCACTTGGGCCTCGGTTCATACCTTCACAGCCCATTACCGCTTGGACAAGGACTCCCGCCGGGATGCCTTGTTTGGTCAGGCTGTCCTCAAACACCTGTTCCATACTTAAACAACTCCTGCCCACCTTCCCTGGATGGATGCCTGAGATCCATGCGAAGATGGTTTACCCTTGGAGGGGGATCTCCCAGGCATCTTACTAGGGAGTCCCCATATGTGATGACTTATTCCTGCTTGTTCCTGGAGATAGCACAGTTACTTACCTGTAACAGGTGATCTCTGGGAACAGCAGGAATTAGTCATCACAACCCACCCACCTCCCCTAGGAGTTGTATCTCTATCTTTCTATCTTCCTGTCCTCTCTCTCTATTGTCTCAGCTTTAAACTCGAACTGACGAGAGCTGGTCAGGAAGGCGGGAAGGCAGCGCGCATGTGCAGTGGGAAGCCCCAAAAGCTTTTAATCTGAAAAGCTGGGGAGCTTTCCCGTGCGGGCTCCGTCGGTACCGACGTACCCATATGTGATGACTAATTCCTGCTGTTCCCAGAGATCACCTGTTACAGGTAAGTAACTGTGCTTTACGGTTTATAGCACACTTCTGTTCCCACAAGGAGCATAAACAAGTTCAATGTATCTCCTGACTGACAGGCTAAATCCATCAAGCTATTCTCTGTCGACCACCAAGCCAGCCGTCTTTCATAACCATTCCACCAAAATGTTACTGGAAGGGCTTCCTCTCATCCCCTCCTGTTATGCACTTACAGTTCCTCTGTCCCTGCTCTGAAAACTGTCCTCTCTGTTTTATGAGGACATTTCTTTCTCCTCCAAAATGGGGCCTTGCTTCTCCTTCCTTTTGAAAACACCAGCATTCTCCCTCAAAATTCCTGGAATCCTTCAACCCCTCTTCTCTGGGTTGGTCCACTTCAGGGGGCGGGGCGGGGGGGGGTGCTCTGGCACATTCCATTTCTGCCAAGCGGCATTGGAAACGACAGCCTGACTCCCCACCAGAGTATATCTCTTGTGCAAAAAACTCTTCTGCTTTTAAATCAGATCTTATTAGTATGTAAGGAGAGGGACAACACAGAGAATGGTGTTTGTATCCTCACAAAGAAAATTATGGAGTAATTCGGTGTAATGAGAACAAAATGGTCATCCGGGGTGAAGTATGACACTTTATTTCAGATGAGCCAAACAGGCCTGGACCCCAAGCCTCCCTGGCACTCCCCAGTGCACACCCCATTCCAAGTTCTCAACGACCCCTGCCCGGAATCCCCAAAAATCATTGGTGATACAAAAGGCCATTAACCCCCCCCCTCCTCCAATCTCTCCCAAAAAACCAAAGGTGGTACAAGTAGCCACTGATTTTCCCCCCGCAAAAAATTAGATGGTGTGGCGTGATGGACCCCTCCGTACTGTGCCCATCATCTTCTGCTATCTCCATCACTGGGAGGCAGGAGCAATGCCCATACACTCCACGCTGCTCTCTTGACAAAAAAGGCAGCACCTGACCCAGGATACATTGCATGGGGTCAGTCTGCTAAATAAGGCAATAATTTCCTAATTTGGCAGTCTGACCCCATACGGCGCGTCTGTGTCTGTTCTATTCTTCCTTCATTTGCGCCAGTTTTTGCACACAATTTCTCTGGATGTTTTTTGTTTACAGTATCCATGAGTAAAATCTTAGTGTTTTCCTTGTGTTAAGAAACCATGCGCTGAACTATAGTGCACGACTCTAATGCAGGGTTTCTGCATCGGCCCAAGGGTGTATTGGGCCTGTTTTACTACGGATACAATTGGTAAATAAACATTTCCTGTTTCTGCCAGTAGATGGCAGGGCTACATTTAAAAAGGGAAGTATAATAGACCCATTTTAGTTTTAGTTTATTAAGAATTTGTATTAAATTATCTCAGAAAACCTGATATTATTTGTATGCTATCAATGTTAATTAATACACTGCTGAAAGAAAATATGTTGTGGACTGGCAGCATAGAAATTTCATAAAGAAATCAGCCTTTTCAAAGAAAACATGCTTAGAGGGTATTTTCTAAGGCCTGCCTTGATTAATGTGGGTTTTTACACATGTATTTCAGATCTATTTCATAAAGTAAGGTGCGCGCATACCTTATAAAATAGGGGTCTACATTGTCAAACGCATGTTAATTAAAACTGCGAGCGCTTATGCCAGTCCTATACCAAGCCCACACCGAGATTTTTCAAGAATGCATGTAAATTATAATATCTTATAATTTACATATGTAACATTTTGCTCCACCCTCTTCTGTCCATATTCTGCCCCTGTACACACCCATAGTGAACGTTGTCACCCAGCAGACCTGGTTGAGAGAAAGGAAAGTGTTTTAAATGAAGAAAAAAGTACATATAAGCCGCAATATCTGGAGGAACCAGGTAGAGGGAGCCAGAGGGACTCCAGAGTGACAGTAGAACCACGCCCCACTGAGCATGATGTAATGCCAGCCAGCTTCCAATCCAGGAGCACAGAAGGACTTCTTAAGGAGGCTGTGGAAGACAGGAAGCAGAGCGGCAGGAGCGGCAAGAGCAAGAGCGGCAAGAGAGGAAGTGGCAGTGGAGGAAGTGGCAGCAGGTGGAAAAGCAGCTGTGAAGGCAGTTGGAGAGACGGCTGGAGAGGAAACAGCAAGAGTGAATGCAGCAGGACAGAGTGCAGCAGGAAGCAAGGCAAGACAGAGGAAAAAAGGTTAGAATGCACACCTGAATATTCCCTTGCCAAAAGATCACCTAAAGTGAAAGGTGATTGTCTGAGAGCTAAGGAGGAACTTGAGAAGGTCTCAGCTCATAGAGAGGTAAAAGCTGTTTGTCCAGAGTGGCCAAGGCATTACTGCAGTTGTTGTCCAGAATCCACAGGGTCACAGCAGGAAGCCCTAAGCCGTGCTAAACAGGCCAGCCAAAGGAGAGACTGGTGTAGGCCTCAACCTTCGCTGGAATCCAAGAAGCCAAGTTCCCAAGGTAAAGCTTTATTTGAGGCAAGCTATAGAAAAAGCTTATATGATAAGAAAAGCTTGAATAATAAATGTTTGTATAAGACTGCCACAAAAGCTCCAAGGAGAGAGGACTTTCCTCCATATAAAATAGCACAGAGCCGACGTCCTAAGAGTAACCCAGAACATTGGGCTGTGCTGGAAAAGCTATACAAAGAGCCTGAGTATAACATACCTGAACCCAGGGACTCAGAGTCCGAGGCGTCCGCCTATGAGCCAATGCAAGTGGACCTGGCGAGTGAGGCTTCGGATATCGAAATGGATTGTACATACTGTACCAGTGGAAGCCTGGAGTCTTTGCCAGACTTGTAAGGTATATGAGTTATTGCCTAGAAGATTACTGTTTGAATGTACCCCAGCGCTACTGTGAAAATAACAGTTTTTCTTTAAGCTTTTGTTTTACTTTTTCTTACCTGAATGAAGGACATTTGCGTTTGTTGTTGTTAGCCAATCCTTTGAACCCTTGCGTAAAGGGAAATAAAAGCCTTTATTTTCCCACCACTTGTGCATTTGATTCTTTGGAGATTAGGCCCAGGAAACAAATAGGGCCAAAAGCCAATTAGGCCTCAGGATTACTGGCCAATCTCCTCCCCACATTTTTATGTCCGAGCGCTGCTTATACGCCAGGGTAGTGCTCGCGACAACGTACATGCGGTCGGCCCTATGCATGTATTTTTAGAATAGCGACCATGTCATAGACCTGTATAAATGGCCATTTTTGCAGAATGAAGGTCATTTTTTAAGGTCATGTCTAGTTAACATGTGGATTGCCGTGCATCTATGACACTTCTTTTACAAAATCAACTATACACATCCTTAACTTTCATAAAATAGGGGTACACTGTACATAGTGGGATAAGAGTGACAAATTGAGGTGTGATCAATTATACCAAGCCTAGGGCTAGGGTTGCCAACTGGCCGGTTTTCAGCCGGCCTGGCCGGTTTTTCCATGGCCAGGCCGGCTGCCGGCGCAGAGGCAAAACCGGCCCTTGAAAAGCCGGTTTTTTTGCTCTGGCCGCAAGATCGGGAGCGGCCAGAGCAAAAAACCCGGCTTTTCTCCCAACCCGGAGGGCTTCCGAGGGAGCCGGGGAAGCCCGCGCGAGGCCCCGGCTCCCTCTGAACAGCCGCCAGCATGAAGAGCCTTTACCTTCATGCTGGCGGCTGTTCCTGTGAAGCTGCGAATGCTGGGAAAGGTTAAAGGGCATTGCCTTTAACCTTTCCCACCAATCGCGGCTTCACAGGAACAGCCACCAGCGTGAAGGTAAAGGCTCTTCACGCTGGCGGCTGTTCAGAGGGAGCCGGGGCCTCGCGCGGGCTTCCCCGGCTCCCTCTAAAGCCTCAGACAGCCGCGGTTTTGGGGGGGAGGCCAAGGACTGCCTGGGCTGTGATGGGGGGAGGGGGCCTGGACTGGAAAAGGGCTAGGAGGGGGGAATTTGACTGGAAATGGGTTGTGATGGGGGGGACCTGGACCGGAAAAGGGCTATGGGGGGGGGGGGACATGGACTGGAAAGAAATGGGCTGTGATGGGAGGGGACCTGGACTGTAAAAGGGCTATGGGGGGGACATGGACTGGAAATGGGTTTTGATGGGGAGGGGGACCTGGACTGGAAAAGGGCTGGGGGGGGGGGACATGGACTGGAAATGGGTCGTGATGGGGAGGGGGACCTGGACTGGAAAAGGGCTATGGGGGGGGGAACTTGGACTGGAAGAGGGCTATGGGGGGGGGAACTTGGACTGGAAAGGGGCTAGGGCGGAGGGCGGGGGAACTTGGACTGGAAATAAGCTGTGATTAGGGGGACTTGGACTGGAAATGGGTTTTGAAGGGGGGGGGACCTGGACTGGAAAAGGGCTATTGGGGGGGGGGCATTGGACTGGAAAGAAATGGGCTGTGATGGGAAGGGGGACCTGGACTGTAAAAGGGCTATGTGGGGGTGGGGGACATGGACTGGAAATGGGTTTTAATGGGGAGGGGGACCTGGACTGCAAAAGGGCTATTGGGGGGGGGGACATGGACTGGAAATGGGTCGTGATGGGGAGGGGGACCTGGACTGGAAAAGGGCTATGGGGGGGGGAACTTGGACTGGAAGAGGGCTATGGGGGGGGGGAACTTGGACTGGAAATGGGCTACGGTGGAGGGAGGGGGAACTTGGACTGGAAATAGGCTGTGATTAGGGGGGCTAGGACTGCAAATGGGCTGTGATGGTGCGGGGGGGACTCCGACTGCAAATGGGATGTGATGGGGGGGGCCTAGGACTGGAAATAGGCTGTGATGGGGGGGGCTAGGACTGGAAATGGTCTGTGATGTGAGGGCTAGCACTGGAAATGGGCTGATGAAGAGCTGGAATAGGACTGGAAATGGGCTGATGTGGGGCATGGGAGAATGGGATTAGAAGGGAGTGGATGCTGGGTGGGTCTAGAACTATAAGGGAACTGATTTTGGGGGAGGACTAGAATAGATGGGGAATGAGTGGAGAGGGGAAAATATTTTGTGTGGAAGAAAAGTCTATGATGGGCTGGGTATTGGGAGAGTGAGGGGCTTGAGAATGGAAGGGTGAAATTTAAATGGATGATAAAGGAATAAGGAAAGAATTGGGGAAAGAGCAAAAGGGAAACAATCAGTATGTTAAAGCAGAAATAGAGAGAGAATGGAAAACATCTAAAAGAGAAGAAAGGACAAATGGATAGCTCGCAGAAGACACGAAGAAACCAGAAGAAAGTGACTGGAGCAATTGCAACTGAAAAATAAAACGCCCAAACAGAAGGTAGAAAAATACTTTTTATTTTGAATTTATTAGCTGGAATATGTTTGGTCTGGGAAGTGTGTATTGATAACATCTTTGCGTTTTTGTTTAGTGCAAGAGGAAATTACTTTATAGTTTTATTTCTCCAGTGTTGTACATTTCATGTTTGGATTTTGGGGTTCCCAGTTTAATTATTATCTGACCAAGGAAGATAGCCTACACGTATCCTTGGTAATTTTTGTGGGTGGGGCTGGGGGCGGGGCAGGGGTGGGACTAGGGGCGTAGAATGGGTGGAGCATGGCGAGCCACAGGTGTCGGGTTTTTCTCGGTGAAAAAGTTGGTAACCCTACCTAGGGCTAGTGTTGTAGCAGCAGAGCGCAGACAAACCAATGATACCAGGAGTCTGTTCAGAAGGTCCAAATCATTTATTTGTGCACAAGTCTCAAGCAGAATCAAATTCAAAATGGCTGAGCAATGGTTTCTAGCAAAACAACAACTTATATACTTTTCTTGTCCATTCTAGGTATAGGAAAACATTTCATTGGTCCCGGTAACCTCCCATACCCCTTCTATTGGTCCCGGTATTGATAAGGCTATCCAATTATGTCCTTTGACTGGGCTTAGCACCTGCTCACCCCCCTTCTAGTCCCAATTACAATGGTCAGTTCACCAATTTAGTTACTTTTCTCCTCCAAGGCCATTTAACTAGTTAGCACATATGAGAAAGCAGGGCACTGTAACCTTTCTGTCAGCAGTTTTAATTAAATTCTTTGCAGCTGTACTCTCTTATCAGTGGTATTTAAACTTATTTTTCTATATTTTCTGAGTTTCGATTCTGCTCAGCTAAGCTGATTATGCTTTGCTAAGTTTCAGTTCTACAATAGCAGCTTATTGGGGGATGTGCAATTCCTATGGGCCTCTCCACAAGCTTCATTTACAGGTCAAACTCGTTAGGCCTGTCTGTTTATTTCAGACACCATGGATCATAGGCCTTCGCCTACCACATTCCCCCCTTTGATTAATCTCACCCTATTACTTAATAAGGTGTGAGATTAAATCACTTAATTTGACTATACTGGGGTCGGGTTACGACCATATATAGTGGGCCGAGGATGCCATAAGGCCATAATCTTAGTTGCGGTTTTCCGCTCTACAGTGTTTTCAATAATACTGTTTACAGAACGCATACAACATGGGATTATACATGGTAATAGTAAAACACAGCAATTATTATTAATACTAGCATAAGGAAAGTAGTAAGTCCTCCTAAACCTGAGAAAATAGAGGCGAACCAGTTGGGAAACTTAAACCCATGCCAAGTCTGCACCGGCACGTAAGCTTGTTTTCGCATGTTTTCAGCAATCTCTTCAACTACTTGACCTTTATCATCTATTTTCAAACAACAATTGGTTAAATTCAGTTTACCACATACTCCTCCTTCAGCTGCCAACAAATAATCTAGTGCTAAGCGATTCTGGTATATGGCAGTGCGCATCTGTGTGCTCTGTCTAGCTAAAAGCGTGAGTGCTTGGCTAATCTCATTGGTTATTAATTCAACTACTGCTTGTAAGCGGATAATACAATTAATCATATATACAGGGGTCCGGTAGCCCCACATACCATCATCATTCCATGTGGCCGGTCCATAATAGGCAATGATTCGCTCGGGTGGCCAATCATCACCCTCCCATTTCTCCCACTTGCCTATCTGTAGGGGTGCTCTCTTCTGTCTTTTAGTGTATACCGGGTATCCTAATTGCTCTCCGTGTTTAGTGGGCAACAAAAAGAAAGAAGGTCTAATGGTCCCCAAAACACATGCCCCTCCCCAGTTTATAGGGAGTCTGGCATATGCTCGAGTTCCACAAATCCAATACAAGCCGGGTGGGGCTTGCCAAGCATGGGGTAGGGCAAGATTTGTCCATAGATCAGCAAGTTCAGGAAATTTCGCTAATGGATTAGGGGGTTCAGATGCATTAACCCCTGACCACCAGGATGTCTGTTTGGTGGTGTCATTATAGAACTTTTGGCTGAGACAGACCAGCTGTCCCACCTGCAGAGTGAACTGAGGTCCAGTTCGGGCATAACATAGACGTCCAACTATTGAGTGTGCTAAGACCCATTCGCTTGTAGTCTTATGTAATTCAGTATGATTGTAAGTCATAGAATAGTTCAATTCTTTTGCTTCCCATGGCCACTGATCACCCATCTTAGTTCCACCACAAAAGTAGCAATCGGAGATGTGTAAACTGGAGACTACTGCCCCCGCTAATTCTAAAAACAAATTCTGGGAAGGGTGAGGGATATCAAACTTGTTTATATGCATAGTCTCGTAAAAAGTGTTATGTATATGGTATCGTGATGATCTATGGGCCTGGGTGTTTAATCTAATATATACAATGGTTCCGGGATCTGACCCGGAGCCCGCAATTCTAAGTCCAAATTTATATCCTTGTTTCCAAGCACTAGGATTTATTACAAGAAATTCTAACGGGTTACAAGCTCCCTTCTTGCAATTCTTTTCTATATCCTTCACATATGGCCTTTGCAAAACCGCCATTCGATTGTCTCTGGTATTTTCTACCATCTTTCCAGTTTTCCATGTGGCATAGAAAACACATTCCCATTTTGGACAATAGTAGTCTGCTTCCGGGGCTGTACTATATTCATTAGCTAGAACTCGTTTACCTGTACACTCTCCCCATCCAGTGGTTCCTTCTGGACACATGTATTTATCATCGAGAGCATAGGATTTCTCCCAATTAGCACATTTTGAACAACTATCCCTATTGATAACATCACAGGCATCAAAGTATAATACAGCAATCTTAGTAGGGTCGGTGAGTGGGGGTGTGGCATTAAGCAGAGGTCCATCCGCATCATTCCATCGTATTTCTAAAGTGTAATAGGATGGATTCTGATGTGGGTTGAAACAAACTTTAGTTTTCCCTTTGGTGCAAACATTTAGTTCAGTGGTGTTATAAATACACCGAGTCACTTTACCAGTGCAAGTATAGTAAGAATGATATAGCAAAGTCTGAGTTACTCTCATTCCAGTCCGAGTGGAAGTAATGCAAGCAGTACATGGAGGCAAGGCACAAGTCAGTTCAAGGCCTCCAAGGCAGGCAACTAGGACAAAGTAAAAACAAAGATGCATGTTGATTGGAATTCTTCTGAATCCTCACTTGAAAATCTTGATCTCGACGTCCTCGTTTCGGCACAATGCTGTCCCGTTTGCTAATGAAGCAATTCAACGGGTGTCGAATGTTGATTGAAGATCCTCACAATGTCCATCGTATGCCAACTAGCGTATCAATTTCAGTTGGCTCTGAATATTCGTCAATCAATATAGTATCAAACAGTGTGCAAACCCGCACACATAAGGTTTGTTTGAGCTAAATCTTGCTGTATTGGAAACAGCAATCCTCTTCGAAAGACTTGGCTACTGCAGCTATGGTTGTTGGGATGATCCCAAAAGTGTCTAGGTCACTGGTTGCCGTCTCAAGGTAAGTCGCAAAGGTACATCAGGATGCTGTACTGCTGTCCACTGCTCGGGTTCTGGAACAGCTGCGGGCTTGACTCTGCTGTGGTGGATCCAGGAATCGATCTCTGCTACCTTTACTGCAGTTGGGGTAGACAGGATGACGGTATATGGCCCCTTCCAATGTGGTTCCAACGGTGTCTTTCTCCAATCTTTGATCCACACCGAGGTTCCAGGCTGGTAGGGATGCAGGGGCTCCGTCAAGTTGATAGGCAACTGGTCCTGTATCCACGTATGGAGAGTCTGTAGAACAAAACTAAGAGCTAGGAGTTCTTGTCTGGTTATTTCTGAACCAATCTGTGTTAAACTACCTTTAATTCCCTGCACTATTGGTGGGGGTTTACCATACAGAACCTCAAAAGGGGAAAATCCTGTTGACTTTACAGGAGCTGAGCGTATTCTGAGTAAAGCTATTGGGAGTACTTGGGGCCACTTCAGGCGAGTCTCCTGACAAAGCTTAGACATTTGGGCTTTCAAGGTACGATTCATTCGCTCAATTTTCCCTGAACTCTGAGGTCTATATGCAGTGTGAAGCTTCCATTGTATCTGCAGGGCTCTTGCTAACTGTTGAGTAATCTGGGAAACGAATGAGGGCCCATTATCTGACCCTATTACTGCTGGGATTCCAAATCTGGGAATAATTTCTCTCAGCAAAACTTTGGTAACTTCTCGGGCCTTTTCAGTTCTGGTGGGAAAAGCTTCCACCCACCCGGAGAAAGTACAAACTAATACTAACAAGTAGCGATAGCCATTGGCCTTTGGCATTTCAGTAAAGTCAATCTGCAGGTGGTGCATGGGGGTTACACCTCCTGACTGAACTCGAGGTGGTGGTGTGGGACCTTATTTGGCATTATTCTTGGCACAAATTAGACACTGGCGTGCTACTGAAGCTGATAGGGCTGCTAACATAGTAATGCAGAAATGTGGTCTAAGCGCCTTTTCCATAGCGCTTTTTCCATAATGTGTGGCTTGATGAAAAGCCTTGACAAAGGCTGGTCCCAACAATTCGGGGATCACTATTCGTCCTGGAGGTTGACTGCCCTCTGCCGGTGGCAGCTCAATCCATCCATCTTTCAGCACTCCCTCTTCTTTATTACAGTAGTAATCCAATTCTTTGGTGGTATATCGTGGTGTCCATAAATTGAGGGGTACTGGAAACAATGCTGCCTGCATTGGCATAGCCTGTGATGAAATTTGTCCTGTCATGGCTGCTTGTCGTGCTGCGGCATCAGCAAATCTATTTCCTTGGGCAACATCTCCTTTACCTGCTTGATGTCCTCGGCAGTGCATGACAGCTACACGAGTTGGGGCCCATACTGCATCAAGTAACATCAATATCTCCGGGCCATATTTGATAGATTTTCCTCCTGACGTGATGAGTCCTCGTTCTTTGTAGAGGGCTCCATGGGCATGCAAAGTGGTGAAGGCATATTTAGAGTCTGTGTACACATTTAACAAGAGGTTTGCACCGAGCACTAATGCTCGGGTAAGTGCGATTAATTCTGCTTTCTGGGCTGATGATTCAATGACTTCATACCGGGTAACCACTGCATACCCGGCACAACGTCGTCCATTGACGATGAGACTGCTTCCATCCACGAAATAGGTTTGATCGGGATTGTCCAAGGGCACATCTGTCAGATCAGGTCGACTTGAGAATACAGTCTCCATGACTTCTATACAGTCATGTTCCAGGGGTTCTTCGCTGACAGGTATCAATGTGGCTGGGTTCAAGGCATGGCTCACTTCCAATTGTATCTGTGGGTTTTCACATAACATACTCTGATATTTCAACATTCGGGAATTGGTGAGCCAGTGATTCGCCTTCTGCTCCATGAGGGCAAGGACTGCGTGTGGCACAGTGACTCGTAGATTCTGTCCTAAGGTGAGCTTGTCTGCTTCACTTACTAATAATGCTGTAGCTGCTACTGCTCTCAAGCAAGGTGGCCATCCTTTGGCCACCGTGTCCAATTGTTTTGACAGGTATGCTACAGGTCGCTCCCAGTTTCCTAATTTCTGAGTCAGCATGCCTAAGGCGTTCCCTTGTGCCTCATGTACGAATAAATGAAAAGGCTTGTGAACATCTGGTAATCCCAGTGCTGGTGATGACATCAATTCTTCCTTTAGCGTCTTGAAGGCTGTTTCCTGCTCAGGTCCCCACTCTAGTGGCGACTTTTCTTCTCCTTTTGTAGCTTCATACAATGGTTTGGCAATTTGAGCAAAGTTGGGAATCCAGATTCGGCAGTATCCTGCTGCTCCTAGAAAGGCTCTGACTTGCTTTCTGGTAGTTGGGGTTGGGATTCTGCACACAGCTTCTTTTCTCTCTCTTCCTAATTGTCGGCTTCCTTTAGTCAAACGAAAGCCTAAGTATTTCACTTCTTTTTGGCATAGCTGTGCTTTGGCTCTGGAAACTTTGTATCCAGCTTCATCCAGTAACTGCAAGAGGTCTTTGGTGGCTTGTATACATTCACTTTCTGATACAGCAGCTATCAGCAGATCGTCCACATATTGGAGAAGTACTCTCTTCCCCGGGGCCACTGGATAGCTTGAAAGGTCTTGGTTCAATGCAGCACTGAAGATGGTAGGTGAATTCTTGAATCCTTGGGGTAATCGTCAGGGGCGGCCCAAGGGGGGTGCGGGGCCATGTGCGGAGACTCGGTGCGGGGCCTCATTTGCATAAGGTGCCTCATTTGCATAAATATTTGCATAATGTTACCATACACTAACTTTTAGTAAACATGCCTCTTAATGAGTATATGGATAAAGAAAGACTAAAAGGTTTCTACATTACTATAATCCAGTACCAAACGCCAGGCACATTAGGAACTACTACAAACACTGCCCATTTAGAACCCATAGCAAACCCGCCGAATCCTAACAGCACTACCAGGACTCACAAAGCACCATACCCTAACTATCAAAAGGCAACACTGCAAATATTAAACCAATACATTTCAGAGAACAATAATACATGACCTACTGGGGAAAGAACAAGTGGCAATGTCAAATAGGAATTACATAAACAGTATACCTCAGCTCAGTTACACATGCAGAACATAGACCATCACCAAACAAGGAATCACAATTTAGAAACAGGAAGACCATAATTAAACTGGGAACCCCAAAAGCCAAACTTGGAATATACAACAACACTGTAGAAATAAAACTATAAATTAATTTCCTCTTGTACTAAACAAAGCGCAAAAATTAATGATGCACATTTCCCAGAGCTGACATATTCCAGTTAATAAATTCAAAATAAAGAGATATTTTTCTACCTTTTGTGCATTTTTTTCAGTTGCAATTGTTCCAGCCACTTTCTTCTGGTTTCTTCGTGTCTTCTGCTAACTCTCCATCTGCTGTCCATTTGTCCTTTCTTCTGTCTTGTTTTTTTTTTCCATTCTCTCTCTACATCTGCTTTAACATGCTAATCTTTCTCCTTTTGCTCTTTCCTCATTCCTATTTCATCCACTCAAATTTTATCCCTCCATCCTCAATCCCCACTTACTCTCCCAATATCCGGCCAATTGTAGATTTGTCTTCCCTCCCACGCAAAATATTTTTCCCTCTCCATTTCACTCTCCCAGCTCCATCCCATTTTAATCCTCCCCCAACATCAGCTCCTTTCTAGTTCCAGCCCCACCCAGCATCTGCTCCCTTCTTGTCCCTGCATCAGCCCATTTCCAGTCCTAGTCCCCCATCAGCCCATTTCCAATCCTATCCTAGCCCCACCATCAGCCCATTTCCAGTCCTAGCTCCCCCATCCATTTCCAGTCCTATCCGAGTCCATCCATCAGTTCATTTCCAATCCCAGCCCCTCATCAGCCCATTTCCAGTCCTATCAGTTCCTCCATCAGCTCATTTCCAATCCCAGCCCCCCATCAGCTCATTTCTATTCCTTTCCTAGCCCCACCATCAGCCCATGTCAAATCCTAGCTCCCCTCCACTCAGCCCATTTCCAATCCAAGCCCCCCATGAGCCTACTTCCAGTTCTAGCCCCTCCATGAGTCCATTTCAATTCAAGCCCCCACCACAGCCCATTTCCAACCTTAGCACCCCCCACAGCCCATTTCCAGTCCTATCCTGGCCCCTCCATCAGCCCATTTCCTGTCCTAGCCCCCCCCCCCCACTCAGCCCATTTCCAGTCCTAGCTCCCTCTCCTCACAGCCCATTTCCATTCCAAGCCCCCCTCCCCATCAGCTATTTGCAGTTCAAGCCCCCTTTCCACTCAGCCCATTTCCATTCCAAGCCCCTGTCCCCATCAGCTATTTGCCGTTCAAGCCCCCCTTCCACTCAGCCCAGTTCCAGACCGAGCAACCCCCCATCCCATTACCAGTCCTAGCTCCCCCATCAGCCCACTTCCAGTCCGAACCCCCGATAGCCCATTACCAGTCCTAACCCCCCAGCAGCCCACTTCCAGTCCGAACCCCCTAGAGCCCATTACCAGTCCTAACCCCCCCCTCAGCCCACTTCCAGTCCTTACCCTCCCATCAGCCCCTTTTCAGTCTTACCCCCCCCTCAACCCATTACCAGTCCTACCCCATCAGCCCACTTGTAGTCTTAGCCCCCCCATAGCCCTGTACCAGTCCTAACCCCCCCCAGCCCAACGCCCCCCACAGCCCATTACCAGTCCTAACCCCTATCTGCCTACTTGTAGTCTTAGCCCCCCCATAGCCCATTACCTGTTGTAACCCACCCCTTCAGCCCATTTCCTGTCATAACCCCCCCATAGCCCATTTCCAGTCCTAATCCCCCCATCAGCCCACTTGTAGTCGTAGCCCCCCATAGCACATTACCTGTCATAACTTCCCCATCAGCCCATTTCCAGTCTTAGCCCCTCCATAGTCTATTACCTGTCCTAACCCCCCGTAGCCCATTCCCAGTCTTAACCCCCCCCATCAGCCCACTTCCAGTCCGAACCCCCTATAGCCCATTACCAGTCCTAACCCCCCATCAGCCCATTTACAGTCCTTACCCCCCTCCCTCCCTCCCTATTTACAGTCCTTACCCCCCTCCCCATCAGCCCATTTACAGTCCTCCCCCCTCAGCCCATTTACAGTCCTCCCCCCCATCAGCCCATTTACAGTCCTTACCCCCCTCCCTCCCCATCAGCCCATTTACAGTCCTTACCCCCTCTACCCCCTCACCCTCAGCCCCTTTACAGTCCTCAACCCCCCCTCCCACCCTCCCCAACACCCCATATACTGTCCTTACCCCCCCCTCCCCCTCTCCCCATGAGCCCATTTACAGTCCTTACCCCCCTCCCCATCAGCCCATTTACAGTCCTTATCCCCCCTCCCTCCCTCCCCATCAGCCCATTTACAGTCCTTACCCCCCTCCCTCCCTCCCCATCAGCCCATTTGCAGTCCTTACCCCCCCCTTCCCCATCAGCCCATTTACAGTCCTTACCCCCCCTCCCTCCCTCCCCATCAGCCCATTTACAGTCCTTACCCCCTCCCTCCCCCCCTCCCCCCCCATCAGCCCATTTACAGTCCTTACCCCCCCCCCCCAGCCCAGCTAAGTTAAAAAAAAAAAAAAGACCCAGAAACCGGCTGCTGCTGCCGCTGCCGCCGTGGCAGCGGCAGAATGGAGAATCCCGCGGGGCCCCCCTGTCCGGCAGTCTTTGATGCGGCCTCAGCGCGGGCTTTTCAGAGCCGCGCGAAGGGAGAGTTTCCCTTTCTCGCGGCTCTGTTAATCCCGCCGCGGGGCTGATGGGAAGTCCCATCAGCCCCGCGGCGTGATTAACAGAGCTGCGAGAAGAGAAGCTCTCTCTCTTCGCGCAGCTCTGACAGCCGACGGAGGCCACAGAGAAGACTGCCGGACAGGGGGGCCCCGCGGGAGTCTTCATTCTGCCACTGCCACGGCGGCAGCGGCAGCAGCAGCCGGTTTCTGGGGTTTTTTTTTTTAACTTAGTTGGGCTGATTGGGGGGGGGGGGGTAAGGACAGTAAATGGGCCCCGCGGGATTCTCCATTCTGCCGCTGCCACGGCGGCAGCGGCAGCCGTAGCCGGTTTATGATTTTTTTAAAACTTTAATGGGATGCAAGATGTTTTTTGCGTGGGGCCCCCTGAAACGCGGGGCCCTGTGCAAAAAACATTCTTGCTCAATGGACGGGCCGGCCCTGGTAATCGTGTCCAAGTAAGTTGGCCCCGTCTTCCAGAGACAGGGTCCTGCCATTCAAAGGCAAACAGCAATTGACTAATTGGGGCTAATCTTATGCAAAAGAACGCATCTTTTAAGTCCAAAACAGTAAAGTGGGTAGCTTCAGCAGGAATTAGTCCTAAAAGTGTGTAAGGGTTTGGCACAACTGGATGTATGGTCTCAACTGCTTCATTCACTCTCCTCAGGTCCTGCACTGGATGGTAGTCATCTGTTCCAGGCTTCTTCACTGGCAAGAGTGGAGTGTTCCATGATGACTGACATACTTTTAGTAGGCCATACTCTAGTAATCTTAACAAGTGGCGGTGAATGCCTTCAATTGCTGCTCTTGGGAGTGGGTATTACTTAACATGTATTGGTGTAGCACTGGGTTTGAGATTCACAATTATTGGAGCTATATGCTTGGCTAGGCCTGGGGGATTGCCTTCTGCCCATACCCCAGGCGGAGCATCAATATTTTTCAGAGTTTGTTCAAAATAGGTGTCCTGAGTGGATTCACTGCTATAATATCTCCATTCTTCCTCACGGGGAACAGTAAGCAACATTATTCCTGCAGGTTTAGTCTGGGAATTCACTGTCATTTGCATCTCTCCTTTCTCGGTAAAGGATATTTGGGCCTGTAACTTGGCTAACATATCTCGTCCCAGTAATGGTACTGGACATTCGGGCATATAGAGGAATTGATGTGTTATTTGCTGTCCTCCCAGACTGCATATTCGGTTCTGAAGAAAAGGCTTTGTGGCTTTGGCACCAGTTGCTCCCACAATGGTGACTGCTCTTGCGGAAAATGGGGCAATTTGTTTATCTACTACAGAATGTTCTGCTCCAGTATCTACCATAAAGTCCATAACTTGGTCTCCTATTTGTATACTGACCATAGGCTCCTGGAGACCTAAAGCAAATTCGGAGCCCGGTCTGTCCTAATCTGCTTCATCTTCATCATTGGTCGTTGCGGCCAATGCTTGGATGGCATCTCCTCTTTCTCGCTGAAATTGTTCTCGATTGGCTCCTCCGCGGTTCCGGGGTCGGCCCTGTCCTCTTTCTCTCCATTGAGCATTATTTTCATCATCCTGGTGGGCATCTTCGAGTTGCGGGCATGTATCTCTCCAATGTCCTTCCTCTTTGCAGTAGGCACATTGGTTCACGCATAATTGGGGCCGGCCTTCTCCTCGGCCCCTCCCTCTTCCTCTGCTCCTTCGACTAGGGAAACCTCCCCTTTTCTGTTCAGCTATGGCCGCAGCCAGAAAATCAGCTTTCTTCTTCATCTTTCGATCACATTCTTTCTGTCTCTCATTATCACGATTCACATACACTTTATGAGCGACTTCCAGTAACTGAGTTGCATTCATGCCCGCAAACCCTTCTAGTTTCTGTAGCTTACGTCTAATGTCTGGTTGAGACTGATTTACAAAAGCAGAATTCACCATGCATAAGCTTCCTGGTGCATCTGGATCATAGGGAGTATACATTCTATACGCTTCAGTCAATCTTTCATAAAACACTGCTGGGCTTTCATCTATGCCCTGGTTAACTTCGGTCACTTTAGAAAGGTTCATAGCTTTCTGGCCCCCCCTTTTCAGACCTTGCATAAGGCCTTGGTGAAATCGTGATAGAGATCTGGATCCTCTCTCTGTATTTGGATCCCACCGGGGGTCTTCATTTGGGAATTCTCTTTGGGCTGCTTCCCGATTATCTATCCTTACTCTGTCCCCCGGTGCTACAGGGTTATCTGCCAGCCAGTCAATAGCTGCTCGCTTAATTCGGGTCTGCTCCTCAGTAGTGAATAGGGTAGACAGGAGCTGACGGCAATCTGCCCAAGTGGGTTGGTGGGTTTCCATAATGGTATGCATTAACTCTGTTAGCTCCTGGGGCTTATCAGTATAGGAAGCATAATGTGATTTCCAATTTAACAAATCAGTGGTGGAGAAGGGCACATATACTAGACTTAGGGGTCCTGCCACCACCTGATTATCTTCATCTCTTACGGGCACTCCCGGGACTTGCCATAAGGGCATCATTTTTGCAGTAGAACGCTTTCTGGATCTGAGGGAGATTTTAGTAACTCTCCTGGCAGGGGCTTTCTTTCTGCTTTCCGTGCGCTTAGTCTGGGACGCTGTACTTTTAACTGATGGGCTCACACTGACAGTCGTCTTTATGCTGTCAGTATCACTCTGGGAAGACCCTTCCTCTTGCTCTTCTGCCTCTGACTCAACTTTCTCCTCAGTCTCAGTTGATTCATCTTCCTCATCTGAAGTAAGCTTATCTGCCTGCTCTTCAGGAAATGGTTCTGGTGTTGGGTCCCGTTCCCACTGTCTCTGTGGCTCTGGGGCGGGACGCGGTGGCACCCTTACTGGACGCTGGGCTCGAGGCTGTCGAGTTATCACTTCTGGGGACTCAGGATCTGCAAGGATGGGTTTCCGTCTGGATTTCTCACCTGTCCCTGTCTTTTTAGTCTGATCTACTTTCTGTGTTTGATCTGTTCGTGCTAACATTATTCTGCACTGTTCTTCATAACAGCGCTTTGCCCAGGAGGGCGGGCTCTCACAAATACTCAACCAGGAATCTATATAAGGGTACTGATCGGGGTGCGCTACTCGCACTTTCTGGTGAACTGACTGAATAATTCCTATAGTAAAGGTTCCCTCTCTGGGCCATGAGGGGTCTAAGTCGGGCCACTCCCTAGTACACAAAATCTGTAATCGGGTTGCAGTCATTTTAATTCCATAATCTCCTGAATATCCTTCTTTAAAATGGGTGATCATACATTCTAATGGAGTGTTCCTAGTAGACCCCGCCCCTCCCATTTCGATGTGTGCGCGCAACAACAAACAGAAGGGAAAAGGAGGGCGGACCGTGGGTAAGGGGTCCTCATGGCCCTAGAAACATATAAGGGAAATGAATAACAAGACAAGACGACAGTCGCTTCCTCCTTTTTACGACCTGGACGCGGTCGCCCGGCCAGGAAATGCGTTACTCAGGAGTCCGCCTTCGCTTGGTCCGTGCTGCCAGACCTCTCATTCACACTTCATTCACACAATCATGCTAGTAACGTATCCCAAGAATACAATCCAATCCTGTCTATTCTGACTAGTCTTATTCAAATTCCAAAATACAAGAAGACGGGAGTTTCGCCCCGCGAATACTCATGCAGGGGTAGTCGGTCCGTCTTTGAGAGGTGATCAAGCTCTCTTACCAAGTTCCAAGTTCAAAATTCAAGATTCAAATGGCAGTACTGCTCTGACTCATCTGTCTAGACATACCAAATCAAAACTCTACTCACCGGATCCGGTCCTCAACGTTCCCAAGCAAGCGCATGAGTTGGACCTCGGACTCCCCTCACTCGGGTTCGAGGTGTTGGCTCCAGCCGGGCCCGGCACCCGCCGAGGTCCGGCCAGCTCCCTCCGATGCAAGGGACCGGTGGCGCCAGGGAGCGAGCCCCCGTCGGTAGGGCGCGATCCCGGCAGGACCAAACCTGTAGAGGTGGAAAGTCGTGGTATATTTATTATTTTATTTATTTATTTTTATTTGTTTTTCTTATATACCGCGCTATTAAGATCAGTGCGGTTTACATTACAACTGAACAATGCAACAATGTTTTTACATAACACAATGTGCTTACATAGAACAGGGGTATATACCCTATATACCCTCTATTACCACACCTTCCCGGCCAACGCACCAAGAATATGTAGCAGCAGAGCGCAGACAAACCAATGATACCAGGAGTCTGTTCAGAAGGTCCAAATCATTTATTTGTGCACAAGTCTCAAGCAGAATCAAATTCAAAATGGCTGAGCAATGGTTTCTAGCAAAACAACAACTTATATACTTTTCTTGTCCATTCTAGGTATAGGAAAACATTTCATTGGTCCCGGTAACCTCCCGTACCCCTTCTATTGGTCCCGGTATTGATAAGGCTATCCAATTTTGTCCTTTGACTGGGCTTAGCATCTGCTCACCCCCCTTCTAGTCCCAATTACAATGGTCAGTTCACCAATTTAGTTACTTTTCTCCTCCAAGGCCATTTTTCTAGTTAGCACATATGAGAAAGCAGGGCACTGTAACCTTTCTGTCAGCAGTTTTAATTAAATTCTTTGCAGCTGTACTCTCTTATCAGTGGTATTTAAACTTATTTTTCTATATTTTCTGAGTTTCGATTCTGCTCAGCTAAGCTGATTATGCTTTGCTAAGTTTCAGTTCTACAATAGCAGCTTATTGGGGGATGTGCAATTCCTATGGGCCTCTCCACAGGCTTCATTTACAGGTCAAGCTCGTTAGGCCTGTCTGTTTATTTCAGACACCATGGATCATAGGCCTTCGCCTACCACAGTGTGAGTGGAGGAGTAGCCTGTTAGAGCACTGGCTTAGTAGCAAAAAGAGCAGGGTTTGATTCCCACTGGTGCTCATCGTGACCTTGGCCAAGTCACTTATCCCTCCATTGCCTTGGAAGAAAGGCCTGGCAATCTACCTCCAGTTAGACTGCCAAGAAGACCCAGGAGATGCTGAGTCAGCATTGGCTTGAGTGCATTCATTGCAGGGCTGGTGTAAATGCCCATGCTGATATTTTTATAAATTATAGCATTTTATGACCTACATGCGTCAGTTTGCGTTCTGCCTATGAGCTGCCCAAGCTCTGCCCCGTGCACACCCACAGTAAAAGTAGAGGCTTTCAGCCTGATGCGCGTACTTATAGAATAGCAACTGGCTAAAGTACAACCCATGTGTATAAGTGACTGAAATTACGAGTATTTGATTCGCGTGTGGTGTTAGTTCGTAATTTTACATGCTTCCTTATAAAATGACCTCCTGCATGGATAAAACGTCCAATTTATGTGTCTAAACCCACGTGTAAATCTAGGTGCGGCTTATACGATCACCCCCTTAAAGTGGATCAATGAAACAATGAAAGTACCAGCGTCACTTTAAATAAGTAGCAAATTTATTTGGCAGTTTCCCTGCTGTCCGTGCTTTTCCATATCACCCCGGGAGCAGCTGAATGTCACTGCTCAGTGGCTAACCTTTACGTCCCCAGTGGATTACCTGACTTGCTCCAGATCATTTGCCAGTTTAAAATGAATTACCCTGACCAGTTAGCAGTTTAAATTATTCAAACTTGCACACATAGAAGTTATATTTTATAAACTTCTCAGAGTGAATACGTTGGCACTGTGTATTTGGAGCTTATTTTATGAAGTATGCATGCACTTCCTTTATAAAATGGGGGCATAAAGGGTATAAAGGAGTGGAAGAGCAGCCTAGTGGTTAGAACACTGGCTTGGTAACCAAGCAACCAGGGTTCATTTCCCACTAGCACTCCTTGTGTCCTTGGGCAAGTCACTTAACCCTCCATTGCCTTGGAAGAAAGGCCTGACAATCTACTTCCAGTGACACTGCCAAGAAAACCCAGGAGCTTCTGGGTCACCAGGAGTCAGGACTGACTTGAAGGCGCACATTACATTTAAAGGGTATAAAAACACACATCAAACTAGTTACGAGCACTTATTTCTGCTCTATGGTAAGTGTAGCTGCTTGCATTTTGATTTTGCAAGAATGTGCATACATTATGCTATTTTAGAACTTATGCATTTAAATCTAGGCTCCACCCAAACTACGCCCCTGTGCACACCTACTCTGAAAGTATGTGCGAGTGGTCTTATGCGTGTACTAACAGAACAGCGACTAGGTAAAGTTTGCATGTCAGTCCTTGAAAACAGTGACTTATGCAGTGCATATATTTGGGGCATGTTCACTAATGTGCGCTACCCAGGGGTTAGCACAAAGTATCAGCACCACATTAAAAAGTATTGCGGTGCCCTGTGCTAAAAACCCTGGGCTACTTAGGTGGCATGTGTCTCTGCAGCAACTTGGTGGGATGGAGTTGTTCCTGTCACAGTATTGGTTGTGCAGGAGTTTGAAGCCCGCACTACCT
This sequence comes from Ichthyophis bannanicus, assembly GCA_033557465.1. NCBI lineage: Eukaryota > Metazoa > Chordata > Amphibia > Gymnophiona > Ichthyophiidae > Ichthyophis > Ichthyophis bannanicus. The sequence continues at coordinate 1,851,401,546 of CM066032.1, read as the reverse complement.
GCATTTGGCGCAGGTTGTTGTTGTTAAGTGCCATCAAGTCGGTGTCGACTTATGGCGACCCTCTGGATAGTTGTCCTAAATTGTGTTCGATTTTCAGTCAGGTGGCTCATTGTTGACAGACTGGCACCCATAGCTGCTGTTATTGTAGCAGTCCATCTCATTGTAATAAAACATAACTTTTTACACAATAACAGACTCCTCAGTGAAGCAAAGAGTTACTTTAATCACATTACATTCTTGCAAGAAGGGTGAATGCTTGACTAAGCATTCACACCTATCCTCTGTTTCACAGTTCTTTTATAGTACACTATGCCCTCTCCCCCTTCCAGCATGTCTATAACTCATTGGTTAATACTTCCGCACCTGTGACAGGCTATGTGTTACTAGCCACGTAGTCTCTCTTCCCAGGATGCAGACATACAGCAAAGGAAGTCAGAAAGTCATTACATACTACACTATGTCCTCTCCCTCTTACAGCATGTCTATAACTCATTGGTTAATACTTGTCTCACTCTACTTCTTTGTACTTCCGCACCTGTGAAAGGCTACGTGTTATTAGCCACGTAGTCTCTCTTCCCAGGATGCAGACACACAGCAAAGGGAGTCAGCGAGTCATTACATACAGAATTATATTACAGAGTGGTAAATGAGTGGAATACAAGAATTATATTACATTATAAAAATAACATATCACATTTGTTTATATCATCATTGCTGGCCTTCTTGTTTTGCATTGACCTTCTACCTTGCCAAGCATGATGTCTTTCTCTAATGATCTCTCTCTCTGCATGATGTGTCCAAAGTATGAAAGTCGAAGTCTTTTCATCTGAGCTTCTAAAGAAAGCTTAGGTTTGATCTCCTCTAGTACTGACTGGTTTGTTCTTCGGGCAGTCCATGATATACACAGTATTTGTCGCCAGTACCATAATTCAAAGGCATCAATTTTCTTCCTGTCTATCTTTTTCATTGTCCAACTTTCACATTCATATGATGTTATTGAAAATGTCATGGCTTGAACAAGTCAAATCTTTGTATGGCGAGAGACATCTCTGCTCTTGAGAATCTTGTCTAGGTCCTTCATAGCCATTCTGCCAAGAGCAATGCGTCATCGGATTTCGTGACTGTTTGTTGCTTCTTTATTGATAGTTGATCCAAGTAGGTTAAAGTGGTCAACTATTTCAATTTCTTCTCCTTCAATGATGAACTTATTCATTTTGCAAATTGTCAGGATCTTTGTCTTCTTAACATTAAGGTGCAGATCCATTTTAAGACTATATTCCTTAGCACGGGTAAAGCTAACACCGCCTCAGTGGGTGGCATTAGTTGATTCTGACATGGATTTATGGTGGTGGCCCATGGTAAATGTAGGAGGATTACTGTACCCACCCCCTTGCACTAGTAATGCCGCCCAAACCTGCATTATCAGCATAGGGCTTAGTAAACACGCCTCTTGTTGTCATTCCCTTATAAAATTGCCTCCCTAATTGCCAGGGTTTTTTTTATTTTAAAGAGCACTTATACAGTCGGCACTGCTGTCAATTGCATAAATCATTTTGGATATGAACTTCTCTAAATGTAGGTGTTTATTTTTCAAGCAATTTTTGGAGGCTACTGAAAATAGTTACCGGTATTTATTGGTGTATTAGTGACAAACTGGACTTACAGAAGTTTTGATTGGTTTAATTTTTCTGCAATATTTTAAATATTTTTTATGAAAAAGTAATAAAATTGTTTCAAATTTGTGGAATAACATAACCAGCTAGGGCCAGTGCTACCATTAGGGAGCAACAATAGGATGCAAGGGAGGAGGTTCACCTAGGGCACCCCATCTCCTTGCGCTGGCCCTGTATCCAGTATTCTCCCTCCCTCCCTCCCAATCCGATCCCCACTTACTGCCTCCTTCTCAGCCCGGGCCTGAGCTGAAGTTCTCGGAGAAACCAACAATGATGTCAGAGATGGAGTCATTACAGGTGTAAAGCAGGAAACAGCACAAGAACAGTGTAAGCAAAATGTAGTATCTCCCCCCCCCCCCCCCACCTCCTGCTGCTGCTGGTTTACTTTGTTAGAGGGCCCTTCTGTAGTCTTCAGTGGCTCCCTCGTGCACTTCGTGTCTCTGTCCATTGCTCACAACTTTCTCTGCTCTTCAAGTGAGGTGAGCAGAAAATCTTGCCACACAGCGACCCTCCAGCAAAATAAACCAGAACCAGCAGTGGAGGTGGCAGACGGGGTAGGCGCTGCTGTTTGCTTGTGCTGCTCTTGTGAGAGGAGAGGAAGGGTACGGCAGTTTACGGGACATTTGTGAGCTATCGGAGCTGGTCCTGGGAGCCAATTTGATAAAGGCACAGGAGGGCCTATGTTGTTTTTATAAAATAAACTCAAATAAGTAGCTTTCTGGATTACTCACATAAAATTACCCCAAAACATTATAAATGTATCTGTACTGTGTATTCCATAAATGTACCCCCTTATTTTATAAAACACACATACACATCACATCTCTGCCGACTCCTCCACCCAAATTATGCTCTTGCTACTTCTACTACTACTGCTTATCATTTGTATAGTGCTACCACCCATCTGGGCAGCAGCTGAATGGGATAGTGTTGACGACGGAGGATCACATTTCTGTGACAACAGCAACAACACCAAACTTAAACTGCGCGGAAGAAAGGCCCGGCAATCTACTTCTGTATCTTGCCATAAAAACCCAATGGATAGTTACAAAAAAACAAATTGTGCTATAGTGCTGGAAGATGAGACCCTCAGGTCGGAAGGCACTCAACTAGCTACCGGGGAAGAGCTGAAGACTTTTCAGAGTAAACCCAGCATTTATGATGTGGTTGGATCAAAGCCTTCGGGACGTCTGACTGCTGATGTAGCTGCGCATGAAATGAGAGTCAGAAGCTGTAAAGATGTCTTACACATTGGAACATGGAAGTATAAAGCATGAAATAAGGGAAGTTGGAGGTGGTCAAGAATGAAATGGAACGTGTACAACTTGATCTGTTGGGTGTCAGCGAACTGAAATGGACTGGCATCGGGCACTTTGCATCAGATGATCACATGGTCTACTATGCTGGAAATGAAAGACAAAGAAGAAATGGTTTTGCATTTATAATAAAGAAGAAACTTGCAAGAACTGTAATGAAATACAATGCAGTCAGCGAACACTTAATCTCTATTCGTCTACGAGGAATGGCTATCAACACAACTATAATTCAAATATATGCCCCAACAACAGCTGCAGAAGAGAATGAAATTGAAGAATTGTGAACAAGTACAAGCTGAAATTGACAGAACATGCAAACAGGATATCCTGATAGTCATGGGTGACTGGAACGCAAAGGTTGGCAACAAAGAAGAAGGCAAAGTAATTGGAAAATATGGACTTGGCAACAGAAATGAAGCTGGAGAAAGACTGATAGAATTCTGCAAGACTCACAATCTATTCATCTCAAACACCTTCTTCCAGCAACACAAGCGGCGACTGTACACATAGACTTCACCCAATGGATTGTATAAAAATCAAATTGACTACATCTGTGGAAGTCAATGATGGAAAAGCTCTATAACATCAACAAAGACAAAACTTGGAGCTGACTGTGGTACAGATCATCAACTACTAGTATGCAAACTCAAGCTAAAGTTGAAAAAGAGCAAACCACTCATGAATGCAGCAAAATATGACCTTGAGAATATACCACTGGAATTTAAAGACTGCCTGCAAAATCGATTTGCTGCTTTAGATACAAATGACAGAGCTCCAGAAGAGTTATGGAATGACATCAAGAAGGTTGTGTTGGAAGAAAGTGAGAAGTCTCTACAAAAGGTGAAAAAGCAAAAACGGCCAAAATGGATGACGAAAGAAACTCTGAAAATTGCCCAGAAACGCAGAGAAGCTAAAGCCAGAGGAGAAAGAAAGACAATCACAGAACTCAGCAGAGATTTCCAATGTGCAGCAGGACAGGACAAGGAAAAGTACTACAACAACGCATGCAAGGAAATAGAAGCAGAAACTATTAGAGGAAGAACAAGATCGGTTTTCCTAAAGCTGCGAGAGTTAAGAAAAGTTTCAGCCTCGAATTGGAATGTTACAAGATGCTCAAGGTTCTATGTTGAATGTTGCTGAGAAGATCAAGAAAAGGTGGAAGGAATATACAGAGTTTTTAGATGATAAAGATCAAGTGGACCAACAGCCGTTTCAACCTGTACCATATGATTGGGAACCATTGATGATGAAAGAAGAAGTTGAAGCAGCATTGAAAGCCTTATCAAAGAACAAAGCACCAGGCATTGATAGCATTCCCATAGAAGTATTACAGCAATCTGATGTAGCTGTTACCGTACTTATAAGGCTCTGCCAAGAAATATGGAAGACAACATCATGGCCAACTGACTGGAAAAGATCTGTGTTTATACCAATACTAAAGAAAGGTGATCCAATTGACTGTGGAAATTATCGCATACTCGCTCTGATTCCACATGCCAGCAAGATTCTACTGAAGATTATTCAAAAGAGACTACAATCATACCTGGAACAAGAACTACCTGAAGTGCAAGCAGGGTTCAGGAAAGGGCGAGGAATGAGAGACATCATTGTGTATGTGAGATGGATCCTTGAAAAGACTAAAGAATACCAAAAGGATATCTATTTGTGCTTTATCGACTATAGCAAAGCTTTTGACTGTGCAAACCATGAAAAACTCTGGGCCACATTAAGAAGCATGGGTATACCAGAACACCTAATCGTACTCTTGCACAATCTGTACATTGATCAAGAAGCAACAGTTCGAACGGAACAAGGAGAAACAGAATGGTTTAAAATAAGCAAAGGTGTAAGACAAGGCTGCATACTTTCCCCCTACCTGTTTAATTTATATGCAGAACAAATCATCAGAGAAGCAGGATTGTATGAAGACAACAGAGGTGTAAAGATTGGTGGAAGACTCATCAACAACCTTCCCTATGCTGATGATACCACATTCACTGGCTGAAAGTGAAGATGATCTGAAACATTTGGTTCTCACAATCAAAGAACATAGTCTCAAAATGGGCCTGCACCATAATGTAAAGAAGAGAAAGATCATGACAACTGGCATAATCAACAGGTTCATCGTTGAAGGAGAAGAAATTGAAATCGTGAACAACTTTAACCTACTTGGATCAACTATCAATAAAGAAGCAACAAGCAGTCAAGAAATCAGACGACGCATTGCTCTTGGCAGAATGGCTATGAAAGACCTAGATAAGATTCTCAAGAGCAGAGATGTCTCTTTCCATACATAGATTTGACTTGTTCAAGCCATGGTATTTTCAATAACATCATATGGATGTGAAAGCTGGACAGTGAAAAAGATAGACAGGAAGAAAATTGATGCCTTTGAATTATGGTGCTGGCAGCGAATACTGTGTATACCATGGACTGCCCGAAGAACAAACCAGTCAGTACTAGAGGAGATCAAACCTAAGCTTTCTTTAGAAGCTCAGATGACAAGACTTCGACTTTCATACTTTGGACACATCATGCGAAGAGAGAGATCATTAGAGAAAAACATCATGCTTGACAAGATAGAAGGTCAACGCAAAAGAGGAAGGTCAGCAATGAGATGGATCGATACAATAACAGCAGCTACGGGTACCAGTCTGTCAACAATGAGCCGCCTGACTGAAGACCGAACACAATTTAGGATAGCTATCCAGAGGGTCGCCATGAGTCGACTCTGACTCAACGACACTTAATAACAACAACAACACAAGGCATACATAGTGCTGTACAGATACATGTACAAGGCAGTCTCTGCTTCATTGAGCTTACAATCTAATCGAGACAGACAACACAACAAACTGGGGACTAAGGTAAATCTAGGGGAATGGTAAAGATACACATAAGTGGTGAGTCAGAGAATAAGGGAATCGGGATCCAAAAGCAGCCTCAAAGAAGTGACTTTTTAGCCTGGATTGGAATAGAGTCAAATGACGGAGCCTGACGTACTAACTCAGGTAGTTTGTTCCAAGCATAAGGAGCAGCAAGGTGGAATGAACGAAGTCTGGAGTTTGCAGTAGAAGAGAAGGGCACAGATAGAAGGGATCTGCCGGAAGAGCGAGCTCTCGAGGAGGGGTGTAGGGAGAGATACGAGAGGAAAGGTAGTGAGGAGCAGCAGAATGAGTGCACTTATAGGTCAGTACGAGAAGTTTGAACTGGATGCGGAGCCAACAGTGACTTGAGAGGAGGGGGTTACTTGAGATACTGATACTGGTGGAGGTGGGTAACATAGAAATAAGGGCGCACTTACTGTGCCCCTGTTTTATGCATGGACATGCAGTGATATTATTTTATGAAAGCCCTTTTCGGAGGATAGACAGAAAAAGCTTTAGAAAATTACCCCCACTATGATAAACAAAAGTGGGTTTGCTATTAACGTGCCGATGACACGCGTGTTCGTGGCAAAGACCACAAGTTAGCTCCTATAGAGGAGCTGTTAGATGAGCTCACATTAGGTGCCGCCGTTGCAGCTGAGTGCAAAAGCAATTGCCCTGGTGCTGGTGGCAATCTTCTCCATGCCCACTCTCCGCCCATTCCCGCCCCATTCCACAACTGTGCGTTTAAGCGTATGAAGGTAGACACTATCGGGCATTAGTGTTCCCAACTGCTTGTAGCTGCGCATTAAAACGCCTGTTAACCAGCTAGCTGGCTTTAGTAAAACAGTCCCTAAATCGATTAACCATATATAAGAATTTTCTAAAGATATTATTGTATTTTGAGCTTTTGAATTATTTTTGGAGAACGGTTCTTCAGCCTTAACATCTGAAGAAAGGATCTATTGAACCTTTATGGCTTCTGGAACTCTGCAAAACACTTTCACTTGAAAGCCATCGTGTCATACGTTGCAAGCAGCATTCCCATGAAGCTGTATGAGAGTCCGCTGCCAGTGCTGCTGATAGGGGGAGGTGCCCGCTCCTCATAAGTTAAAACGTGATATCACAGCACCTCCCCCTACCGACAGCAGTACGGGTGGAGGACTCCCACCCAACTTCACAGGAACTTTGGTTACAACTTAGAAAATGAAATGGGCACTCGAATTACCATGTTAATGCATGTTCTTTATCACTTGAACTAACTACGTGTACTTTTCATGCAGACAAAACTGTGTGGAGTTCTACCCGCTTTTCTTGGTTTTTCTCTGGACGGCTGGCTCCTTTTGTAATCAAGGTACGTAACTTGGACTACTTTATCGTGACCTCCAAAGAGGACGTGTAAGTAGAAGTGCAAGATGTGTGACGGGCAAGAGCTCGGACCATCAAACAATAAAGGGGTGTGAAGGAATGCTGAGAATGCAAGAATTCACAACTTTTCATGTCCTCTGTGTAGGTAGACTTCAGACAGCCTCCTCCCATCTCCCCCTACTTCCTGCAAGTTAAGTCAATCTCATAGATTTTATTTATAGATTTGGATTTGGTTCACACCTTTATGTTAATATGTGAATTGCATTCAGGTCCAGTAGGTTTCCCTGTTCCCAGAGGGCTTTACCATCTAAGACCTCTATTAAGCTGTGTTAAGGCCATCTCTTTTTTTTTGCAAATAATGCAGCTGAATGTGAGATTTTTTACCCCGATGTACAGTACTGTAAATAATAATGAGCTGCATGTGGCAAATGCAACTAGAAATTGCTCCTGCCCTCAATTACCACCAGGGAGACCCCTGGTAGGGCAGCAACTTCTGAGGATCAGTAAAGAGCAAGAAATTCAAAGCTAAACAATAGATTTTGATAGCCAGGGGTGGGGAAAGGGGGTTATAAAGCTTAAGGTCTGCCTAGGGTGCTAACATGTTTAGCCAACTCTGGGACTGACCTTACTCCCCCCATCCCCCCATCCAGTTTCAAACATGACCTCCCCCTCAGACCCACCACTCACTTCATACCCCCTGGCACCTACCAGGGGTCTCCCTGGTGGTAGTTGAGGGCAGGAGCAATTTCTAGTTGCACTTGCCCCGGTGGCTCCTCAGTAAAAATGGGGGCCTCCAACTTCTCTTCTAGCAGTAATTCCGCAGTATTACTTCTAAGGGTGAGACTGCCAAAGAAGGGAATCCCATGGAAACGTTTTGCATGGTAAAACAGTGCACAAATGTGCTATTTGACCATGGGTTAATTAATAGGGCCCTAAATTTGCACTTGAGGATTTCAGCCCCAGCGTCCATGGTTTTTAACCTGTGGCTCCAATCAGTAGCCGACTCTTTCACACCTTGATGCTTCCAATTCACTATGCCACGCATGCAGTGAATTTTATTTTGTAGATTTCAGATCTAAATGTTGTAAAGGGCTAGTGCGGCCTTTAACAAAGGCCTGTGATTTGCCCAAAAGAGAGGAGACAGAGTTATTAGAGTACAATAGACTAAAGTAACAGAAGAGATTGCATCGGTACTGTCCAGGGATTAGTCGGAGTTTTCACTTGGATATCCAGGAGAGAGATTACCTGGGTGAGTCTCTTGTCCCAAAAGCCTGCAAGGGAGTAAGAGAGAGATTACAGTATTGGGTTACTGTTTCCTCTCAAGAAGGTGCTGGAACAGGGAAGGGGCCTTTGCATCTATCTCATCTCTGGATCCTGGGGTAATACAGAGAGCTATGCAGAAGGTCCTCATGGTGGTGCTTCCAGAATTCTATGGGCATGATGCAGAAAGCCGGCGTTGAATTCACGCACTATTAGCTGTGTACGCATTTTCATAGTGTGCCAATAGCGCGAGACTTCAGCGCTGGTATGCAGCACAGGGCATGTACACAAATAAGCTGTGCACAAAACCAGCGTAAAGTTGATGGGGAGCCAACACATGCACAAATAACAGACGTGCTACAAGTGGCCATCTACACATGCGCGTAAATGTCAAACGCTCATGTTATACACAGAGAAGTGCAGGTTCTTTTGGCGCTCACCCCATAATAGTCAATACTATTTTGCCCAAAAACATTTTTTATGAAATCACAACAGAGACCTAAAAGAAAAGATAAATAGAAATAAAATATAAATAAAATGAGTCCAAAAACACATAAGGATACGAAGAAAAAAAATTTCTTTCTGAACATCAAACGTTTGCTTATATGCTGAAAAAATACACGCAGAAAATGTTCACATCAAAGGTACTTACCCTGAAACGGTCTTTCCTACACACACAAACGTTTAAGCCACCTCAAACATGGTGTAGAGATATTGGCACTCCTGCTGGTTATGTAATCCTCTACACGTTTCTCTGCATCAGGCGCTGACCTTAGTAGCATTCCATTTTGATATGCGCAGCTCATTCGCATATTATTTAAATACACTTGCTGTTACTGTAGGAGTCCATTAGGTGGAGAAGAGAAAAGAAGTGCAGAAGATCAAACGTCCCAGGAACTAATGGATCACAGTGGGCTCGAGTAGATTGCGACCTGTAACGCAGAGACACCCTATACATCAAGAGATATCCCTGCATAATGCCTTCTCTGCTTTGGTTAATGAGGATGCCCAATCCATGGAAACTGAAGGACCCTCAAATGAGACAGTCAATGGCCAATCTCCTGCTAAAGCGCCAAATATGAAGAAGAGCTCACCAAACAGAAAACTAATACTACTTGGAGATTCCATCATCAGAGGCACCAACTTGGGAACACAGTACAAAGGAGAGAAGATAGTCAAATGCCTCCCAGGCTCTTCAACCAGCAGGAATACAAACCAAATTGTTGATGTACTTAGCACAGAAAGTGAGCACTCCAAAATTGATATTGTCATCCACTTGGGTACAAATGACCTGGCTAGAAACAGTGCCACTACAGTTCAAAGGGACTTCTAAACTCTGGGAGAGAAACTGAAGCCCATTGTTAACACTGTAGCATTCTCCGAAGTTCTACCTGTTCTTGGTAAAGGGGCAGAAAGGCTGCATCGCATAGACGGCTTTAATACATGGCTCCAGACCTGGTGCAAACAAGAAGGATTTAGATTTATAGGCGACTGGGGAAACAGATGGACCAACAAGAGACTATACTGTGCTGATGGACTACATCTCTCTGTCGCAGGGAAAAGAATCCTAAGTGAAAAATTCAGGCAGTATGTGGATATGCATTTAAACTAGAAAAAGGGGGTGACGGATGGGGAAGGACAAGTTCAGCACTTAACTCCTGGCAAAAGCAGAATAACATCAGAAACAGCCACATTTTTAAACCACACATCAACGACAAGTGGGAAGAACAAAATCAATGCAAAATACATGCAAGCCAGTTAAATGCTGGAAAACAATGAGCACAAATGCTCAAAGCTTAGCCAATAAAGTTCCGGGCCTGGAAGCCCTAATGGTGGAAATGGACTTTGACATTGTGGCTATTATAGAAACATGGTTTAATGAATCGCATGAATGGGATATAACCATAGCTGGCTATAATCTATTCAGAAGAGACAGAGAAAGTGGAAAAGGAGTAGTCTTGTATGTTAAAAGCAATATTAAAGCTTCTCCAGGACCAAGCAGGAAGTCAGTCCTCACATATGGGTGACGTCGGCGCCGACGGAGCCCCCGTGCGGAGCATTTTCCCAGCTTTCAAAGAAAGCCTTTGGGAATTGCAGCACGCATGCGTGGTCCCCTTCCCGCCCAAGGATGCCATCTTGCTCAGTCTTCTTTTTTCCGCGGAGCCCTACGGACGTAGTTCATTTTTCACTGAGGACAAAGTTGATTTCCCTGTTTTTTCTTTTTCTCCCTCGGATCGACGCCAGATCCTTTTCCCGCCTGGGCCCGATGCGCAGGTATCGAGCCCACTCTCTCTTTTTTGGTTTTTGTCCTTTGTGACTAGCGTTCGCGCCATTTTTCTTTTTTCACTGGCAGCCCTGTCTTTTGACCTCGCAGGGGCCCTTTTTCCCCCGATGGCTGCCAGCGGGTTTAAAAAGTGTGATCGGTGTAAGAAACTTATGTCTCTTACCGACACACATGACTGCTGTCTCCGCTGCCTCTGACCCGATCATGACCCGATGATCTGTGGTCCGTGTGGAAAAATGTCCTTGAAGGCATTGAGGAGTCGGCAGCACCAGAAGGATAGGATCTTCTCTGACTCCGTGTCTGGACGGGCCCGGACCTCGTCAGAGGCCTCGACGTCTCGGGACTCCGGCCCTCAGCAGCGTCGGGGTACCTCTGAGCGGGGGTCTCCTTCACGGGAACAGCGCAGGAAGAAGAAACCCGTGAGGGCGGCGTCAGTGGACGCTCCTGGTTCCTCAAGGGCCAGGTCGCATAGCCCCGATAGCCGTCCCGGGTCTTCAGAGTCGGAGAGGCCTGCCAAGCATCCTCGTATCGAGATGGAGTCTCCTGGACACGTGAGTGCTGTAGTCCTCGTGGACTCTCCTCCAGGGGAGCCGACGTCGGGCCCGACGCCGTCGGGGGCCCGAGTCGGGGGCTGCTGTGTCTCCTGAGCTCGGACTCAGGTTGACGGCCTTGGAGAGCAGCCTCGCTGCCTTCATGGAACAGCAGCGGGCATTGATCGCCGGTCTCACCGGTGCATCTGCCCCGACCACCGGGACATCGACATCCAAGTCGACCCCGGAAGCCGAGCCGATCCTCGAGTCCATGTGGGCTCGGGTCGATCCTCGGCCACGGTCTCCCTCGGCCTCCCGTTCGGGACTGAGGTCATCGACTCCGGTACCCTCGGCGTCAGGGCAGATGGCATCGGTGCCCGCCCGACCGGAGCCGCTCGATTCCTCCTCCGAGGAATCGGGCTGGGAGACGGAGGACGAAGAGTCACCCGACACTTATCGGACTCGGTGTGTCCCAACGGACTCGCCGGAGTCCAAACCTCGGAGACGATCCCCACCGGAGGATACCCAGTTCTCGGACTTCGTGCGGGATATGGCCAAGGCTTTGGCCTTCCCCGCGGATCCCGAGGAGGAGCCTCGAGCCGAGGAGCTCGAGGCTCTCCAGTATGACTCTCCCCCGAAGGAGGCCTTTACTGTACCAGTTCCTCCGATGCTGGAGCGGCTGCTCTTCTGCATGTGGGAGACCCCGGCCTCGACGCCGGTGTTAAGCAAGCGGGTCGATTCCATCTATCGAGTCTGCAAGAGCCCCGGGTTCCAAAAGGCACAATTACCGCACCACTCCATGGTTGTGGAATCGGTCATGCATCGACTGAAAAGTCAGAAGATGCACTCCTTGGTGCCTCCCGGCCGGGAGGCCCGGAACCTGGATGCCCTCGGTAAGAAGTGCTTCCAGGGCTCTATGCTTGCTTGCCGTGTCCAGACATACCAGCTCTACATGGGCATGTATCTCCGAAACCTGGCAAAGGAGATTGCCGGGTTCTCTGCTGGTCTCTCCGAGGAACCTTTGCAGCGGTTCCAAGCCTTGTCCACTGGTGTTCGAGAGTACTCGAAGTTTATCTCTCGAGCAGCCTACGATGGCTTCGAGGCTTCGGCCCGAGTAGCCGGGGCCGGCATCGGTGCCCGCCGACAGGCTTGGCTACAGTCATCTGACCTCGAGGGATGGGTGCAGGACAAGTTGGTCGATGTCCCCTGCCGAGGTGAAAACCTCTTTGGCAAGCCCATGGCTGAGAAGGCTGCAGAACTTGATACCGAGACTCTGACCCGGACTAGGCTGTCCAGAAAACCCTCTGCCCCTTCTCAGAAAAAGAAGGGCTCGGGAAAAAAGACCTTTTACCCGAGGAAGTCATCTGCCTATAAACAATACCCTCATTATCAGGCCTCTGCAGCTCCCCAACAGGGTCAGCAGGCCAAGGGGCAGGGTCATGGGCCCCGTAGGCAGAAGGCCCCCAAGCCACCAACACCGGCCCCTGCTCAGCAGGGTGGGGGGTTTTGACTCAGAAGGCATAGCCTCTTCTCCTCAGCTGGCTCACGTCAGCACAGGAGGCCGGCTGGCCCACTTTGCCCACAGGTGGTCAGCCGTCACATCAGATACCTGGGTGCTCCATATAGTCCACAAGGGCTATCTTCTCCATTTTCACCAGGTACCTCCCTCCTATTTTCCAGGGGAGCCTCCAAGACTCCCTCTGCACAGGGACCTACTCCTTCAGGAGTTAGCAAGTCTGCTAAAGGACCAGGCTGTGGAACCGGTGCCCCACCACCTGAGTGGTCACGGCTTTTATTCCAGGTACTCTCTGGTACCAAAAAGAACAGGAGGCCTCAGACCCATCCTAGACTTGCGCAACCTCAACAAGTTCCTGGAGAGGGAAAAGTTCAAGATGCTTACCCTTGGAATCCTGCTGCCCTACCTCCAGCAGGGAGATTGGCTATGCTCCTTAGATCTCAAGGATGCTTATACTCACATCCTTATTCACCCAGACCACAGACAATATCTCAGATTTGTTGTGGGGGGAAACCACTACCAGTACAGAGCACTGTTCCCTCTAAGCTGTGCGCGTGTGCGCGCGCACACACCTCACCGAGCGAGCGCACATACCTTACAACAGAGCGCACAAAAATTACGGTTCTGATTCTGATAGAAAACAACATAGACGACTTAAAATTTAAAAGTTGTTGTGTATTTATGGTTTTCACAAGTTCTACAATATTTTCTAGTGCAATCAGTGTGGTGTGTATACTGTATTCTGACGTGTAGTCAAATTTTAAAGTATATAACTCAGAGTGTCATTATGTGGCGCACAAAAATTTAACCTTCCTTCAAAAGCCGCACAGCTGATATTTTATGCACACACAGCCTACAGAAAATTAGAGGGAACATTGGTACAGAGTACTACCCTTTGGCCTAACCTCCGCTCCCAGGGTGTTCACCAAGTGCCTGGCGGTGGTGGCGGCTTACCTGAGGCTTCAAGGTCTTTTTGTGTTTCCATACCTGGATGACTGGCTCATAAGGGGCCAGTCTTCCCAGGAGGCCCGTCAAGCCACCCTTCGCACTGTGGCTCTGCTTCAGCACTTGGGGTTTGTCATAAACTTCGCAAAGTCCACTTTGATCCCGTCCCAGAACTTAGAATTCATAGGAGCAAGGCTCGACACTCTTCAGGCGAAGGCTTTTCTGCCAGTGGACAGGGCCCACAGGTTGATGGATGTAGCCAGGCAGTTTCACAGCAATTCCCTGGTCTCCGCCAGGCAATTCCTGAGACTTCTCGGCCATATGGCTTCCACGGTTCATGTAACCCCCAATGCCCGCCTGCACATGCGGCCTGCTCAGTGGAGCCTTCGCACTCAGTGGCATCAAGCCACAGGGAGCCTTGCAGACTCGTTGAGAATATCCACCCTGCTCGTCTCCTCTCTACAATGGTGGCTTCATCTTCCCAAATCTGGTACTCGGAGTGGGTTTTCAATCCCCTCCGCATTCTCAAGTGCTGACGACAGATGCTTCTCTTCAAGGTTGGGGAGCACATTGCCAAGGGGCATGTACTCAGGGTGGACCCCTTGGGAGGCTGCTCAGCAGATAAATTTCCTGGAGCTACGGGCAATACGCCTAGCTCTGAGAGCCTTCTCCCACCTCACATCTCACCAGTCTGTACTGGTCCAGATGGACAATCAAGTTGCCATGTTCTACATGAACAAACAAGGAGGCATGGGCTCCTTCCTTCTCTGTCAGGAGGCACAACGACTGTGCTCTTGGGCAGTCAATCACAGAATCCTCCTCAAGGCTGTCTACCTCCCAGGTCAAGAAAATTACCTGGCGGACAGACTGAGCAGGATCCTGCAACCACACGAATGGAGATTGAATCCGTTGGTGGTTCAGCAGATCTTTCTTAGGTGGGGCCTCCCCACCATGGATCTTTTCGCCGGTCCTCTGAACCAGCAACTCCCGAGATTCTGTTCCAGACAACCGCATCCTCTCAGAGTAGCATCGGATGCCTTTCTGATTCCGTGGTCCCAAGGCCTACTGTATGCATTTCCTCCCACACCACTAGTGTCCCGAACGCTGTTCAAGGTCCTCAAGGACGGGGCCTCAATGATTCTGATAGCCCCAGGTGGCCGAGGCAGCCGTGGTTCCCACTCCTGCTGCAACTGGTGGTGGACACTCCTCTTCATCTGGAGATTCAACACGATCTCCTGTCTCAGGACCAGGGGTCTCTCTTGCACCCCACCCTCCAGGCCTGGCTGCTGAAAGGGTAGTCCTGGCTCCCCTACTACTGCCTAGAGACGTGGTAGACGTAGTCTTAGCCTCTAGGCGGCAATCCACCAGGAAATCCTATGCTCTTAAGTGGTGTAGATTCTCCGCATGGTGTGCTCAGCACAGCGAGAATCCCTTCTCGTGCTTGGTAGCGGTAGTATTGCAGTATTTGCTTTACCTTTCCAATCTAGGTCTTAAGTCCAACTCTGTCAGGGTTCACCTCAGTGCTCTCTCAGCGCACCACTCGCCAGTGGACGGGAGGCCTCTTTCCAACCACCCTTTGGTGGCTCGTTTTCTCAGAAGCCTCCTCCTGCTTAAGCCTCCTTTGCGTCCACCAGCCCCTGAGTGGGATCTCAGTGTGGTCTTACAGCAGATTACTTGTCCGCCATTTGAACCTATGGCTACCTGCCCTCTCCGTTTTCTCTCCTGGAAAACCTTGTTTCTGGTAGCTCTTACCTCTGCTAGGCGAGTGAGTGAACTTCAGGCACTAGTGTCTGATCCCCCTTACACTAGGTTCTACAGGAATAGGGTAGTCTTACGGACTCGCCCGAAGTTTCTCCCTAAGGTTGTCTCCCCTTTTCACCTCAATCAGGAGGTGGTTCTTCCGACCTTCTTTCCCAGGCCGCATGCCAACCGGGCTGAGATGGTCCTGCATACCCTGGACTGTAGGAGGGCGTTGTCCTTCTACCTTGACCGTACGCGGGAGCATCAAAGGGCTGTTCAGCTCTTCATTTCTTTTGACCCCAATAAATTGGGGTTACCTGTTTCCAAGCATACTTTGTCCATATGGGTCGCTGACTGTATCACCTGGGCTTATGGGGCAGCCGGCCTCTCGTTGGAGGATCGAGTCACGGCTCATCGTGACAGGGCGAAGGCTGCGTCAGTGGCTCATCTCCGCTCTGTTCCGTTGGCAGACATCTGCCGGTCCGCTACTTGGTCTTCAAGCCAGACTTTTGCGGCCCATTACTGCCTTGAGAGGGAGTCCCGCAGGGACAGTGCTTTCGGACAGGCAGTACTCCATAATCTTTTTGGGGTTTAGGCAACTCCTACCCTCCGGCCCTGGTGTTGGGCTACCGGTCGGGGGCGTTCTCAGAGAAGATTCCTTCCTTACGTACTGATGAGCTAGAGGGAGCTCATTTTTTCGGCTTGAGGTCTCCGGTAGCCTTAAGCTGGGGAGTCCCATATGTGAAGACTGACTTCCTGCTTGGTCCTGGAGAAAGAGTAGTTACTCACCTGTAACAGGTGTTCTCCAGGAGCAGCAGGAATCGGTCCTCACAACCCTCCCTCCTCCCCTTGGAGTTGCAGTCATATGATTTATTTTTGCTATTTTGCTGTCTTTTAGCTATGTCATTAGACTGAGCAAGATGGCACCCTTGGGCGGCAAGGGGACCGCGCATGCGCGCTGCAATTCCCAAAGGCTTTCTTTGAAAGCTGGGGAAATGCTCCGCACGGGGGCTCCGTCGGCGCCGACGTCACCCATATGTGAGGACTGATTCCTGCTGCTCCTGGAGAACACCTGTTACAGGTGAGTAACTACTCTTTCTGAAATGCAGGGGGCATGGGGAAAAGAAGAAGTGCTTTGGATTGTGTTGGAAAGAGGAGATGGCACTGTCATCCATACTGCTGTAGTCCACAGACCTCCGACTCAAATCGAAGAAATAGATAACGAATTGATTATAGATATTGCCAAGATAGCCACAAAGGGGGAAGTGGTCATATTGGCTGATGTGGATTGGATTACTCCTTCTGTGAATCTGGAAAGAAGCAAAACAATTGTGGATGCTTTCCAAGATGCGTTACTTAGACAATGGTGATGGAACCAACCAGGGAAAGCTCAATGCTGAATTTAGTGCTCACCAACGGTGATAGCATGTCCAATGTCTGGGTGGGTGCTCCTGTGAGCAGCAGAGAACATCACACGGTGTGGTTTGAGATAAAAGCCAAGGTGCAGTCCAATCATAGCAAGCTCAAAGTCCTAAACTTCAAAAACACAGACTTCAGTAAAATGGCCAAGTACCTGAAGGAGGAGTTGGCAGGGTGGGAGGGGATAAGAGAAGTGGAATTGCAATGGGCTAAACTAAAGGCGGTAATAAAAGGGGCAACAGATAAATATGTAAGAAAAGTAAATAAAAACAAGAGGAGAAGGAAACCTATTTGGTTCTCCAAAGAAGTGGCTGCTCAAAGGCAAAAAACACAGGTTTTACAAAATTCAAAAGCTTGCAAACAGAGGAACACAGTAAGGAATACAGGATCAAACTAAAAGAGACAAAAAGAGAAATAAGGAAAGCAAAATCAAAGGCAGAGGAAAAGATGGCTAAAGATGTGAAGTGTGGCGACAAAACCTTCTTCGGGTATATTCAGGAGAGGAGGAAAATCAGAGATGGAATTGCAAGACTCGTGGGAATGGACTTGTGGAAAGTGACATTGAAAAAGCGAAATTGCTAAACAAATACTTCTGCTCCCTGCCCGAGGTATATCTGCTTGTTATGCTGGTTAATGGAAAACCGAGACTGTTTGCATAGTTTTGTCTTTTACTGTGTGTTTTTAATAAACAAATCTTTGAAAAAAAAACAAATACTTCTGCTCTGTTTTTACTAAAGAAAATCCTGGAGAAGGACCACCTGTGACTTCCAAATATAAAAATGGGAATGAAATAGATATCACACCATTCACAGAAGATGATGTGTTGCAAAACTGAAAGTGGACAAGGCCATGGGACTGGATGGGATACATCCCAGGATACTGAGAGAGCTCAAAGAGATTCTTGCAGGGCCATTAAAGGATGTTTTCAACAGATCGTTGGAAACAGGAGTAGTTCCTCAGGACTGGAGAAGGGCGGATGTGTTACCTCTTCACATAAGTAGTGACAGGGAAGAAGTGACAAACTACAGGCCCGTGAGCCTTACCTCGGTGGCGGGAAAAGTAATGGAAGCACTCCTGAAAGAGCGAATAGTGGACTTTCTCAAAAGCAACAGGTTGCATGATCTGAGGCAACATGGTTTTACCAAAGGACGATCTTTCCAAATAAATCTGATTGAGTTCTTTGACTGGGTGACCAGAGAACTAGATCAGGGGCATGCGATGGATGTCATCTACCTGGATTTCAGCAAAGCCTTTGATACTGTTCCTCATAGGAGGCTTATCAATAAACTCAGTAGTTTGGGGATGGGTCCCAAGGTGGTGAACTGGATCAGAAATTGGTTGACTGACAGATGACAGAAGATGATAGTAAATGGAGCTCACTCGGATGAAAGGAGGGTGATTATTTTATTTATTTATTTAGCCATATTTATATACCGCTTTTCGCCGGGTCAAAGCGGTTACAACAAACACATGGATAGTGCATTGAACAGATACAAGTGAGGAGGGGGGATACCATCACCCGAGGGGGCGGGTATAGCACATTTACAATGATATTATATTATTTATATCCTTTGACCATTATTGTCCTTCTCTTTAGTCAAATTTGCATTTCAGTACTATTTACATTTCAGGATCTACGTTATCTCAGCCTTTTTTGTGCGGTTTTGTTCTGTGTTGTCCCAAGATGCTCCCCGAAGAGGAGACTTTTTATCTGCTTTCTAAATGCAGGGAGATCCTTGTTGTTGCGGATTAGGTTAGGGAGGGCGTTCCACAGTGAGGGTGCATAAAGGTCGAACGCATGGTTACAGGTTTGAGTATTAAATTTTGTTCTGTCATGAGAAACAACGAGAGTATTGTTTGAGGTCTGCTGAGTAGTCCTTCCAGAGTTCATCCTGGATAGCAGGGTTTGCAAGTGAGATGTTGGCTGTTGGTGGATTAGCGGGGTGCCCCAGGGTTCGGGCCTGGGCCCAGCACTTTTCAATGTATTTGTGAGTGATATTGCTGAAGGACTGAATGGAAAAGTCTGTCTTTTTGCAGATGACACGAAAATTTGCAACAGAGTGGACTCCCTTGAGGGAGTGGATAACATGAGGAAAGATCTGCAAAAGCTGGAAGAATGGTCTAATGCTTGGCAGTTAAGATTTAATGTGAAGAAGTGCAGTGTCATGCACTTGGGAAGCAGAAATCCAAGGGAATTGTATGTGATAGGGGGGCGAGAGATTGGTGTGCACGGACCAGGAGAAGGACCTTGGTGTGATTATTTCTGAGGATCTCAAGGTGGCAAAACAGTGCGACAAGGCGATGGCAAAAGCCAGGAGGATGTTGGGTTGCATACAAAGAGGAATTACCAGCAGAAAGGAAGATGTACTAATGCCACTGTATAAGTCACTGGTGAGGCCTCACTTGGAATACTGTTTTCAGTTTTGGAGACCATATCTTGCAAAGGATGTAAAAAGACTGGAAACTGTTCAGAGGAAGAAGACCAAAATGATTTGGAGCCTGCGTCAGAAGCCTTATGAGAAGAGACTTGAAGACCTAAATATGGACACTTTGGAGGAGAGGAGGGACAGGGGAGATATGATTCAGACCTTTAAATACTTAAAGAGAAATAATGAACAAACAAACTTCTTCCAAAGACAGAGAAGCTGTAAAACTAGAGGGCATAACATGAAGCTGCAAGGGGGTATATTGAAAAGCAATGTCAGGAAATACTTTTTCACAGAAAGGGTGGTGGATGCTTGGAATGCCCTCCCGATGGAAGTGGTGTGGGCAAATACGGTGACAGAATTCAAAATGGCATAGGACAGACATAGTGGATCCCTTTACAGCAACAGGATAAAATTAAAATGAAAGTAACTATCTAAATTCTCAACAAACAGGGGTGTCCTACACGGAGCGGTGGGTTCACCCCCAAACAAAGACATGGGGAGGGGGTGGCCTGCACGGAGTGGCAGGTGCACCTACTACCTGCTCTTGCCATCTTACTGGGCAGACTAGATGGATCATACTGGTCTTTATCTGCCGTCATTTACTATGTTACTAAGATAGATTCAAGCACTGGAAGGTACTGTATGCCCTATTTTGATTAGAAAATAATATTTATCAGAGGGTTACCAGATTTTTTGCAGGCAAATCTGGGACACTATCTGAAGAAAGGAGGAGTTGAGGAGGAAAAGATACCTTAGTTTAGGTTTGAGCAACAAGGTGTAGAGGAGGGAAGAGGTGTCATTACCCTGTATCCCCCCTTTCACCCCATGACAACATCAATATCACTTCCAAGCAGACAAAGCGACAGAGAAATGGGAACAGTGATGGATATAAATTCTGAAAACGGACATATTCAAATCACTAAATTGAAAATAAAAACATTTTTCTACTCCTTCTGTCCCCATTAATGAAATTGGGGCACAGGAGACTGTCAAACAGGTGGGAGTCAGGGACACAACTCTAAAATCAGGGACAAACCCCGAAAACCAGGGACATCTGGTAACCCTAATTTATCAGTAAAAACATTTAGTCTGGAACACTAACTACTATTGTGTCTGAAGTGTGTTCTTAAACTACTAATGGTAGCTCCTGGGCACTGACATGGAGAATCCCTTACTCAGACAGTCCTGTGGGACTGAGCTCTAGAACTGAGTAAGCTCCTGACTTATACCCAGAAGAGGGGCTACATGGTCATTTTCTGAAAGCTCTTGAAACCTCTTGTTTGCTTGTGACCATTTCAGACACAGTAACAAGTGAGAACACAAGCTCAGTATTCTAAAGAGTTCTCCCGCAGACAAAAAAATGGGGAAAGTATGGCCTGATGCTTCAAACTGGTAAGCAGATAGGCACTTTGTAGAGGTTCCTTCTCTTTGGGTCAGTGTCTCCAAATTTAACATTTCTTATATACTGCCTTTCATGATATCAAGGTGGTTTACATTGAACAAACTGAAATTACATTGAACAGGGCATTAAAGCTTGGAGATAACTATTTTACAGGGAACATGGGTAATGGAGGGTTAAGTGGCTTGCCCAAGACCACAAGGAGCACCTGTGGGACTAGAAACCCCAGTCCTTCCAGCCCAAGGTTGCTGTCTTCTAGTGGGATTTGAACTCCCTATCTTCTGGCCTGAGGTACCTTGCCCCAACCACTAGGCCACTCCTCCACTCCACTCCAAATGGGTTTGTTTTGTGCATGCCATGACTGTAATGAACCTCATTCCTAAACCAGGGTATGTGAAGTACGATCTCAATATCTACTGCAAACGTTGCCTTAGTACTTGCATCATGCCAAAGGGAGCTTCCTTTGGGAGTTCATAAGATGCAACGTGCATAGGTGACCTATCAAGGTAGGCTTGCAAGTTTCTTTTTATCAGGCTTTTGGCACACAGCATGATGGGAAATATCTCTGTATCTTTCTGCCACATGTTCTTGGTCTCTGATGTCATTTCTTGGTACTTGAAGATCTTCTCTCTCTCTACATGATTCACAGAACAGTCCCATGGAACTGACAGCTCTATGATCAATGGCGTTTGCATGTCTTCTCCTTTACGGTTATGTCTGGTTTCTTTGCATAGAGCTTTCTGTCGGTCAGAATGGCAGTGTCCCAGGTGATCACAACCTCTTCATTCTCTATTCTCTGATAAGAACATAAGATATGCCATACTGGCTCAGACCAAGGTCCATCAAGCCCAGTATCCTGTCTCCAACAGTGGCCAATCTAGGTCATACGTACCTAGCAGTTTCCCCAAAAGACACAGGTTCCTCAATGCTTGTACTGGGGCAAGCAGTGGATATTCTGGGTCCCCTTTAATAACGGTTTATGGACATTTCCTCCAGGAAGTTGTCCAAACCTTTTTTAAACCCAGCTACACTAAAAGATTTTACTACATCCTCTGGTAGCAAATTCCAGAGTTTGATTACACGTTGAGTGAAAAAATATTTTCTGTTATTAGTCTTAAATAGATTACCTGTAGCTTCATTGCATGTCCCCTAATCTTTCTATATTTTGATGGCGTAACAATTGATCTACGTTTACCCGTTCCATTCGGTGCATTAATTTATAGACCTCTATCATATCTCCCCTCAGCCGTCTCTTTTCCAGGTTAAAGAGCCCTAACCTTTTTAATCTCTCTTCATAGGGGTATCCTTCCATCTCCTTTACCATTTTGGGGCTCTTCTCTGTACCTTTTATAATAATGCTATATCCTTTTTAAGATACGGCGATCAGTCGTGATCTTAGTGTAACTATTGTACAGTGATGTTGTAGTGTTTAGAGTTTCTCTTCTCAGAACTTTGAAGCCAAAATTAACATATGTCAAGGTTCATAGTTTTGTCTATTGCATGCTTGCTGTGAACCACCTTGCCCATAATCCACTGTCCTGGGCTACAACTATCTGTATCTTATCCTTTGGTTTCAGTTCACCTTTCCTTAATTCATGTGTACAGTATTGACTAACGAATGGTTCCTGGAGTAATGCTTTGTATTTCCCATTGTATTTATGCATTTAAGAACATAAGAATAGAAGATAAGCCATACTGGCTCAGACCACTTGTTCCTTGTTTGCTGATCTAATTCTATGAAGAGTTTTTTCTCTTGTTTTGCATACTTGCCCAAATTTGATAATGGAAATGGATTCTGGACATTTAGCTTCATATTTCATTGCTTTTTGTGTATTTGAATCTGGTGGCCAGTGATAGTAACTCTGTATGTATAAGTTATTTCCATATCATCCCAGATACAGTAGTCCAGACAAGTAGGTAGTGTCCCCCTACCAGCAGATGTGGAGACATCCATAGACTTCTGTTTGACATCATCAAGTCATATCAGCCAGAACCTCTAGAGCAGAGCTTCTCAAACGTTTATCCCATATGACCCCATTTTAACAGCTGAAAAATTCACATGACTCCAGATGATGATGAAATTAAACTGGCAGATCTCCAGGCTCCTTCCCCTCCCGTAACTCAGCTGCAGTCAACACAGGGTCCCTTGTGTCAGTGTGCAGTGTGTGCTTACATACTCCAGTACTCAGCATGGGTGTTCAGTCTAACATGAATCTTATCATGGTGTGGACATGGGCCCATGAATGTTCACTGGCCCACAGGCCATATGCTGACCGGTGACTGCCACTACTTGGCTTAGATCACAGTGAAAGTCCAGAGACATAGGGAAGTGACCATGTTTCTTTGACACCCATCCACTGATGATATGACCTAATTTAGGGTACTGACCCCAAGTTTGGGAACCATTTCGCTAGAGGAATGTCATAGATTGTGTGCGCACGCGTGTAAGTGTCATGGGAAGTGTCAGAGCCTGCTTGTATGTATGTGTGTGTGTGTGTGTCTCTCTTTCTCTTTTAATCTCCCAGCCCTCCCCAGTCTCTCTCAGAACCATCCTAAGAGCCTTCTCCAGTCTCTCTCTCTCTCATGACCCCCCACCCCCCACTCCTCCAGGCTTCACTCAGTCAGGGCCGGCCCGTCTATTGAGCAAGAATGTTGTTTGCACAGGGCCCCGCATTTCAGACCAGGTAAATTAAAAAAAAACAAAAAACTGGCTGCTGCTGCTGCCGCTGCCACTGTGGCAGCGGCAGAATCAAGTGTCCCGCAGCCCCCCCCCCCCCCGCCTGCCCGGCAGAGCCCTTCCTGAATCACTCCCCTCGGCGCCGGCTTTCAGAGCCACGAAGGGAGAGTTTCTCTCTCGCAGCTCTGTTAAGCCCGCTGTTGCTGATGGGAAACAGGAAATGCAGCAGCAGCAGCAGCTAGTTTTTTTTTTTTTTAATTTTCCTTGGGCTGATGGGGGCGAGGGGGGTTAGGACTGGTAATGGGCTATGGGCTATGGGCTGATGGGGGGGATAGGACTGGAAATGGGCTATGGGGGGGATAGGACTGGAAATGGGCTATGGGGGGGCTAAGACTGAAAATGGGCTGATGGGGGAGGGTTAGGACTGGAGGTGGGCGGATGGAGGGGGGTTAGGACTGGTAAAGGGCTAGGAGGGGGTAGGACTGGAAATAGGCTATGGGGGGGCTAAGACTGAAAATGGGGTGATGGGGGGTTAGGACTGGAAGTGGGCTGATGGGGGTTAGGACTGGTAATGGACAATGGGGGTTAGGACTGGAGGTGGGCTGATGGGGGGGTTAGGACTGGTAAAGGGGTATGGGGGGCTAGGACTGGAAATGGGGTGATGGAGGGTTAGGACTGGTAATGGGCTGGGGGGTTGCTAGGACTGGAAATGGGCTGAGTGGAAGGGGGGGCTTGAACTGCAAATAGCTGATGGGGATGGGGGCTTGGAATGGAAATGGGCTGTGAGGGAAGGGAGCTAGGACTGGAAATGGGCTGATGGAGGGGCTAGGGGATAGGACTGGAAATGGGCTGATGGAGGGGAGGGGATAGGACTGGAAATGGGCTGTTGGGGGGTGCTAAGATTGAAAATGGGCTGTGGTGGGGGCTTGGATTGAAATGGACTCATGGAGGGGCTAGAACTGGAAGTAGGCTAATGGGGGGCTGGGATTGGAAATGAGCTGATGGAGGGACTCGGATAGGACTGGAGATGGATGGGGGAGCTAAGACTGGAAATGGACTGATGCGGGGACTAGAAGGGAGCGGATGCTGGGTGGGGCTGGAACTAGAAAGGAGCTGATGTTGGGGGAGGATTAGAATGGGATGGGGCTGGGAGAGTGAAATGGAGAGGGGAAAAATATTTTGTGTGGGAGGGAAGAAAAATCTACAATTGGCCGGGTATTGGGAGAGTAAGTGGGGATTGAGGATGGAGGGGTAAAATTTGAGTGGATGAAATAGGAATGAGGAAAGAGCAAAAGGAGAAAGATTAGTATGGTAAAGCAGATGTAGAGAGAGAATGGAAAAAATCTAGAAGAGAGAAGAAAGGACAAATGGACAGCAGACGATGGAGAGTTAGCAGAAGACACGAAGAAACCAGAAGAAAGTGGCTGGAGCAATTGCAACTGAAAAAAAAATGCACAAAAGGTAGAAAAATATCTCTTTATTTTGAATTTATTAACTGGAATATGTCAGCTCTGGGAAATGTGCATCATTAACGTCTGTGCTTTGTTTAGTACAAGAGGAAATTAATTTATAGTTTTATTTCTACAGTGTTGTACATTCCAAGTTTGGCTTTTGGGGTTTCCAGTTTAATTATTGTCTTCCTGTTTCTAAATTGTGATTCCTTGTTTGGTGATGGTCTATGTTCTGCATGTGTAACTGAGCCGAGGTATTCTGTTTCTCCAGGACCAAGCAGGAAGTCAGTCCTCACTTATGGGTGACGTCGGCGCCGACGGAGCCCTCGCGGAGCAATTTTCCCCAGCTTTCAAAGAAAGCCTTTGGGAATTGCAGCGCGCATGCGCGGTCGTCTTCCCGCCCGAGGGTGCCATCTTAGCCAGTCTTCTTTTTTCCGCGGAGCCCTGCAGACGTCCCCGTCTTGTCCCCGCGAAAAAGTTGATTTTCCTCTTTATTTTATACTTTTTTCTTTCGGTTCGACGCCGATCGTTTTCCCGCCCGGACTCGCGACGCCGGTCTCGAGTCCTCTAGCGTTTTTTCGGTTTTTCTGACTTAGTCAGCTTTCATTTTCGTTTTCCCTGGCAGCCCGGTCCTTTGACCTCGCAGGGGCCCTTTTTCCCCCGATGGCTGCCAGTGGCTTTAAGCGGTGTGGTCGGTGTGACCGAAATATGTCACTAACCGACACACACGACTTTTGCCTCCGCTGCTTGGGCCCGGATCATGAGGAACTGATCTGTGGGCCCTGCAGCAAACTGTCCTCGAAGGCGTTGAGAAGTCGGCGGCATCAGCGCGAGAGAATCTTCGCTGACCCCAGCCGTACCCGGACCTCGTCGGAGGCCTCCGTGTCAAAGGGCTCCAGCTCGGACCGTCGCCGGAGCTCCTCCGACCGGGGTTCTCCCTCCGGGGACCATCGTCGGAAGGAAAAACCCGCGAGGGCGGCGTCGGTGGACGCTCCTGGCTCCGCGAGGGCCAGGTCGCATAGCCCCGACAGCCGCCCCGGGTCCTTGGAGAAGGAACATCTCCCGAAGCGACCTCGCCTGGAGTCGGAGATGCCTGCCCGGGTAAGTCCTGTAGTCCTTCTGGACTCGCCTCCGCGACAGCCGACGTCGGGCCCGACGCCGTCGGGGCCCGAGTCGGGGGCTGCTGGGTCACCTGAGCTCGGACTCAGGTTGACGGCCTTGGAGAGCAGACTGTCTGCCTTCATGGACCAGCAGCGGGCACTGCTCGCTGGCCTCGCTGGCGCCGCTGCCCCGACCGCCGGGACGTCGACGTCCAAGTCGACCCCGGAGACCGAGCCGATCCTCGAGTCAATGAGAACTCGAGTCGATCCTCGGTCGAGGTCACCCTCGGCCTCCCGTTCGGGACCGAGGTCGCCGACGCCGACTCCCTCGACGTCGGGGCGGCTGGCGCCGCACCCTGCCCGGGCCGACCCCACCGAGTCCTCGTCGGAGTCGGTCTGGGAGTCTGAGGAGGAAGAGTCACCTGATTCTTTCCGGACTCGGTGTGTCCCATCGGACTCACCGGGGTCCGAACCTCGGAAGCAGTCCCCCCCGGAGGATGCCCGGTTCTCGGACTTCGTTAGGGATATGGCCAAGGCTTTGGCTTTCCCTGCGGATCCCGAGGAGGAGCCTCGAGCCGAAGAGCTCGACGCCCTCCAGTATGACTCTCCCGCGAGGGAGCACTTTACTGTGCCGGTTCCTCCTATGCTGGAACGACTACTCTTCCGCATGTGGGAGAGTCCGGCCTCCGCGCCGGTCCTGAGCAAGCGGGTCGATTCTATCTATCGGGTCCGCAAGAGCCCTGGCTTTCAGAAGGCACAGCTGCCACACCATTCCATGGTAGTGGAATCGGCCATGCATCGTCTTAAGAGCCAGAAGATGCACTCCTCGGTGCCTCCTGGAAGGGAGGCCCGTAACCTGGATAGCCTTGGCAAGAAGTGCTTCCAGGGCTCTATGCTCGCATGTCGTGTCCAGACTTACCAGCTCTACATGGGCATGTATCTCCGGGATCTGGCTAAAGAGCTAGCCGGATTCTCCGCTGGTCTCTCCGAGGAGCCCTTGCGGAGGTTCCTAGCCTTGTCCACGGGCATTCGGGAATGCTCAAAGTTCATGTCCCGAGCAGCCTATGATGGCTTTGAGGCCTCGGCTAGAGTGGCCGCAGCCGGCATCGGTGCCCGCCGACAGGCTTGGCTTCAGTCGTCGGACCTTGAGCCCTGGGTACAGGACAAGTTGGTCGATGTCCCCTGCCGAGGCGAAAACCTCTTTGGCAAGCCCATGGCGGAAAAGGCTGCACAAATTGAGACTGAGACTCTCACCAGGACCAGGCTTTCTAGGAAGACCTCCGCCCCTTCCCAGAAAAAGAAGGGCTCGGGAAAAAAGTCCTTTTACCCGAGGAAGGCGGCTGCCTACAAACAGTACCCCCATTATCAGGCCCCTGCAGCTCCCCAACAGGGCCAGCAGGCCAAGGGACGGGGTAACGGGTCCCGTAGGCAGCAAGCCCCCAAGCCTGCACCACCAGCCCCTGCTCAGCAGGGAGGGGGGTTTTTGACTCGCTCAGCATAGCCTCTCCCCCCCCGCTGGTCCCTCCCAGCACCGGAGGCCGGCTGGTTCACTTCGCCCACAGGTGGTCCAGCATCACCGCAGATGCCTGGGTGCTTCAGGTCGTGCGAGAGGGCTACCTTCTCCACTTCCATCAGGTCCCTCCCTCCTATTTTCCGGGAGAACCTTCGCGCCCCCCTCTGCACAGGGAGTTGCTCCTTCAGGAGTTAGCAGGTCTTCTGCAGGAACAGGCGGTGGAACCGGTGCCCCACCACCTGAGAGGTCAAGGCTTTTATTCAAGGTATTTTCTGATACCAAAGAGAACAGGGGGCCTCAGACCCATCCTGGACTTGCGCAACCTCAACAAGTTCCTTGTGCGGGAGAAGTTCAAAATGCTTACCCTTGGAATCCTTCTGCCCTACCTCCAGCAGGGAGATTGGCTATGCTCCTTGGATCTAAAGGATGCCTACACGCACATCCTCATCCACCCAAGCCACCGCCAATACCTAAGGTTTGTGGTGGCAGGAAATCATTACCAGTACAGAGTACTGCCCTTTGGCCTATCCTCCGCACCGCGAGTCTTCACAAAATGTCTCGCGGTCGTGGCGGCCCATCTCCGGCTTCACGGCCTCTATGTCTTTCCGTACCTCGACGACTGGCTCATCAGAGCAGCGTCCGCTCAGGAGGTCACCAACGCCACGTGCCGCACGGTGACTCTGCTGCAGCACTTGGGCTTTGTCATAAACTTCGCAAAGTCCACTTTGCTCCCCTCACAGGATCTCGAGTTCATCGGCGCAAGGCTGCACACTCCTCGGGCGCGAGCGTACCTACCGCTCGACAGGGCTCAACGGCTCATGGACCTAGCCGACCGCTTTCGCAGCCAGCCCCTGGTCTCCGCCAGGCGCTTCCTGAGACTGCTCGGCCATATGGCTTCCACTGTCCATGTGACCCCCAATGCCCGCCTGAACATGCGGTCTGCTCAATGGTGTCTCCGCCAGCAGTGGCGACAAGCCACGGGCGGCCTGGCAGACCTAGTGCGCGTCTCCGAGCCACTGCTCTCGTCTCTCCGGTGGTGGCTCCGGCAGCCGAACCTGATATTCGGAATGCCTTTCCAGTCACCTCAGCCGACCCGGGTGCTGACCACCGATGCATCCCTCCTGGGCTGGGGAGCACATTGCCAAGAGGCACGTACTCAGGGCCTCTGGACCACGTGGGAGTCTGCTCAGCAGATCAACTTCCTGGAGCTCAGGGCGATCCGCCTCGCTCTCAAGGCCTTCTCCCACCTGACTTCCCAACAGTCCGTCCTTGTCCAGACGGACAATCAGGTTGCCATGTTCTACGTGAACAAGCAGGGGGGCACGGGCTCCTTCCTCCTCTGCCGGGAGGCACAGAAGCTCTGCTCTTGGGCCGTCAGTCACGGCATTCTCCTCAAGGCAGTTTATCTCCCGGGCCAAGAAAATTACCTTGCAGACAAACTCAGCAGGGTCCTCCAGCCGCACGAGTGGCGTCTGGATCCCTTGGTAGTTCAGAAGCTCTTCCTCAAGTGGGGTCTCCAAAAGGTGGATCTCTTTGCCAGTCCTCACAACCGGCAACTTCCTCGCTTCTGCTCTCGTCAGCCACACCCCCTTCGGGTTGCGGCGGACGCCTTTCTGATCTCATGGTCGGGGAGCCTTCTGTACGCTTTCCCTCCCATCCCGCTGGTCTCTCGGACTCTTTTCAAGGTTCTCCGAGACAAAGCCTTCATGATCCTGGTGGCCCCTCGCTGGCCCAGGCAGCCGTGGTTTCCACTCCTGCTGCAACTGGCGGTGGAGGGCCCAATCCCTCTGGGGATACAACCGGATCTCCTCACTCAGGATCAGGGGTCCCTTCTGCACCCCAACCTCAGGTCTCTCAACCTTATGGCCTGGCTGCTGAGAGGGTAGTCCTTGCTCCCCTTCTCCTGCCGGCGGAGGTGGAGGAGGTCGTCTTAGCTTCGCGACGGCCTTCTACCCGCAAATGCTACGCCCTTAAATGGCGTCGCTTTGCAGTCTGGTGTACCCAACAGTCTCAGGATCCCTTCTCCTGCCCGGTGTCGGTGATCTTGCAGTACTTGCTGCACCTCTCTAATCTGGGACTTAAGTCCAACTCCGTCAAAGTTCACCTCAGTGCTCTTTCAGCACATCATGTGCCAGTGGACGGCAGACCTCTCTCCAATGACCCTCTCGTAGCGAGGTTTCTCCGAGGTCTCCTTCTACTTAAACCACCTCTGCGCCCGCCAGCGCCTGACTGGGACCTGAATGTGGTTTTGCAGCGGATCACCTGTCCGCCTTTTGAACCTATGGCTACCTGTTCTCTACGTTTTCTGTCTTGGAAAACACTGTTCTTGATAGCCCTCACTTCCGCTAGGCGCGTAAGTGAATTGCAGGCCCTCGTGTCTGATCCCCCTTACACTAGGTTCTACAAGAATAGGGTAGTCCTACGGACTCACCCAAAATTTCTGCCTAAAGTGGTCTCCCCTTTTCACATCAATCAGGAGGTGGTACTTCCAACCTTCTTTCCCAGACCACACTCCAGCCGAGCTGAAACGGTCCTCCATACCCTGGACTGTAGAAGGGCATTGAACTTCTACCTTGACCGTACACGGGAGCACCGTAAAGCTGCTCAGCTTTTTGTGTCTTTTGACCCCAATAAATTGGGGCTCCCGGTCTCCAAGCGTACTCTGTCCATCTGGGTTGCGGACTGTATCTCTTGGGCTTATGGGGCAGCCGGACTCTCCTTAGAAAGTCGAGTCACGGCTCATTGCGTTCGGGCAAAGGCCACGTCAGTGGCTTACCTCCGCTCTGTTCCGCTGGCAGACATCTGCCGGGCCGCTACTTGGTCTTCGAGCCAGACTTTTGCGGTCCATTACTGTCTCGAGAGGGAGTCCCGTAGGGACAGTGCTTTCGGACAGGCAGTCCTCCGTAATCTCTTTGAGGTCTGAGCAACTCCTACCCTCCATCCCGGATGTGGGCTACCGGTGGGTGATAATTCAGCGAAGATTCTATCCTTCTGTGCTGCTGAGCTAGAGGGAGCTCATTTTTGTGCTTAGGGTCTCCGGTAGCCTTGAGCTTGGGAGTCCCATAAGTGAGGACTGACTTCCTGCTTGGTCCTGGAGAAAGCGTAGTTACTCACCTGTAACAGGTGTTCTCCAGGAGCAGCAGGAATCAGTCCTCACTACCCTCCCTCCTCCCCTTGGAGTTGCAATCGTCTGCTTATGTTCTTTTTGCAAATTTTTATGCTGTCTTTTTTAGCTATGTCATCTGACTGGCTAAGATGGCACCCTCGGGCGGGAAGACGACCGCGCATGCGCGCTGCAATTCCCAAAGGCTTTCTTTGAAAGCTGGGGAAAATTGCTCCGCGAGGGCTCCGTCGGCGCCGACGTCACCCATAAGTGAGGACTGATTCCTGCTGCTCCTGGAGAACACCTGTTACAGGTGAGTAACTACGCTTTATGTAATTCCTATTTGACATTGCCACTTGTTCTCTTTCCCCAGTAGGTCATGTATTGTTATTCTCTGAAATGTATTGGTTTAATATTTGCAGTGTTGCCTTTTGATAGGTAGGGTATGGTGCTTTGTGAGTCCTGGTAGTGTGTTGGGTTCTAAATGGGCAGTGTTTGTAGTAGTTCCTAATGTGCCCTGCGGTTGGCACTGGATTATAGTAATGTAGAAATCTTTTAGTCTTTCTTTATCCATACACTCATTAAGAGGCATGTTTACTAAAAGTTAGTGTATGGTAACATTATGCAAATGTTTATGCAAATGAGACCCTGCACCAAGTCTCCGCACATGGCCCCGCACCCCCCTTGGGCCGCCCCTGCACTCTCTCTCTCTCTCTCACTCTCACTGTCTCTGTCTCTCTCATATCCCCTTCATCCAATCACACTCTCACACTCACACATCAATTCTGCCTGCCTGCATCTCCTGAAACATGGTCTTTATTACTTCCACCACCACAATTAACCGTGAACATGGTTCCACGCTGTTGGTGCATGTAAAAAGCCACATTAACCACCTAATGCAGCTTAACAAATAGACCCTATGGGATTTGTTTGATTTGACACAGAAAAAGGGTGAATCACATACAGTGTATAATCCCTAGCCAGACCACACTAGAAAGGTGGGTAACTGAAGGAATGGAGTTATTTTCATTGTTCCATTCCTAAGGGGACTGATCTTGCTGAAGTCTGTAAAGTCACTCACACAGAGTCACAAGGGGGAGCCCAAGTCAAGGAATGAGAGAGGCAGTGTGCCTGTTTTACTGCCTAAGAGGAGTTGAAGCAAAGATTCCCTTTCCTCTCCAAGTTGGAACAGGTCAAGGGTCCTGTTATCAGCTGTGGAAAAATCTGTATCTAGAGAAGAGAATCTATCTAAGGTCAAAGGATGGGCCCACCAGTCCAAGGAATGGCAGAATGCAAGTATTCTAGGGAGATTCTGCAGCAGGAACAGAAGCACTCTAATTTGCCCTTAAAAAAGTCTTGCAAGCAAGAAAGATTGCCAGGGATTTGGGAGCTTTAAGTACTGAACTTTGGTCTATAAGTCCTGATTTGTATAATGTTTTCTGGAAGGGGGATTTTTGTTACCCTAAGAACAGAAGAAATGCCATACTGGGTCAGAACAAGGTCCATCAAGACCAGTATCCTGTTTCCAGCTGTGGCCAATCCAGGTCACAAGTACCTGGCAGGTTCCCAAAAAGGCACACAGCTTCCACAATGCTCGTCCTGGGGTAAGCAGTGGATGTCCCTGTTCCACTCCATTCATTAATTTATAGATCTCTATCAAATCTCCTCTCAGCCTTTTCCTTTCCAAGTTGAAGAGCCCTAACCTTTTAAGCCTTTCCTTATAGGGGTATCTTTCCATCCCTTTACTATTTTGGTGGCTCTTCTCTGTACTTTGTCTAGTTCTGTTATATCATTTTTAAGATATGGCGACCAGAATTGCACACAATATTCAAGGTGCAGTGGCACTATAGAACATTATAATATCCTTGGATTTCTTCTCCATTCCTTTCCTTATGATTCCTAGCATTCTATTTGCTTTCTTGGCTGCCGCTACACACTGTGGGGAGGGTTTCAATGCATTATCCATGATGACGCCTAAGTCGTGTTCCTGGATGGTAGTTCCTAATGTGGAACCTTGCATTGTGTATCCGTAGTGTGGGTTGTTTTTTCCTAGATGCATAACTTTGCACTTGTCGACATTAAATGTCACCTAGTATTTGGACGTCCAATCTTCCAATTTATCAAGGTCCTCTTGCAATTTTTCACAATCCTTTTGTATTTTAACAACTTCGAATAATTTTGTGTCATCTGCAAATTTGAGCACATCACTCGTTATTCCCATTTCCAGGTCATCTATGAATATATTAAAAAGCAGCAGGCCTAGTACAGATCCCTGGGGTACTCCATTATTCACCTTTCTCCATTGAGAAAATTGGCCATTTAGCTCCACTCTCTGCTTTTATTTCACCAAGAGATTTTCATGAGGGGCCTTGTCAAAGGCTTTCTGAAAATTCAGATACACTATCTCAACCGACTCACCTTTGTCCGTTTATTCACATCTTCAAAAAAATATAACAGATTAGTAAGACAAGACTTTCCTTGATTAAATTGACTTTCTTCCATTAAACCATGACTATCTACATGTTCAGTAATTTCATTCTATATACTGGTTTCTACCATTTTCTCGGTACTGACGTCAGGCTCACCGGTCTGTAGTTTCACAGATCACCCCTGGAACGTTTTTAAAAATTGAAGTTACATTGACCATTCTCCAGTCTTCAGGTACTACATATGATTTTAATGATAGTTCACAGATTAATTATTAATAGTAGGTCTGCAATCTCATATTTCAGTTCTTTCATCACCTTCGGATATATACAGTACCATCTGGTGTAGGTGATTTGCTACTCTTCAGTTTATCAAATAGTTGCAATACATCTTCCCAGTTATCAATGTTTCTTTCAATTCTTCTGATACATCACCTTTAAATACCATTTCAGGCATGGGTAACTTCCCTACATCTTCTTCAGTAAAGACTGAAGGAAAGAATTCATTCAGTCTCTACACTATGTCCTTGTCCTCCCTTAGTGCCCATTCTGCCCTCCTATCATCTAATGGTCCAACTGACTCTGTCACAGTTTTTTGCTATGAATGCACTTGAAAAAGGTTTTATTATGTGTTTTTGCTTCCACGGCAAGCTTTTTGTCAAATTCTCTCTTTGCCTGCCTTATCAATGCCTTGCATCTAACTTTCCAGTTCTCATGTTTCCCATTTTCGTCATTTGGCTCCTTTTTCCATTTCCTGAAAGATGCTCTTTTGGCTACAACAGTCTCTCTGACCTCAACTTTAAACCATGCTTGCAGTGTTTTGACCTTCCTTCCACTTTTCTTAAAGTGTGGAATAATCTGGTCTGGGCTTCCAAGATAGTATTTTTAAACAATACTCATGCTTGATGTTTATGTTTAAGTCTTCTTGTGCTTGATAATACTGCACCTTCACAAAGCACAGCAGGGCGGTGTACATGTAAATCTTTAACCTTTGCAGCTGCTCCTTTTAGTTTTTTCTTAACTAGTATCCTCATTTTATCATAGTCTTCCTTTTGAAAGTTAAAAGGTAGTACTGTGGATTTCCTTGCCATCCTTCCTCCATTTATTTTATTTTATTTTTATATTTATTTTTTATTCAGACTTTTATCAAATTACATAATACAAACCTGCTGAACCTTCTGTACAATCATTTCACTTATCATCCTCTGTACATTCTGGTTGTTACCTTACCATTATTTCTTCTCCCTCCCCTATTTCTCCCCCCACCCCTGGCACAGCTGTTACTTTTGGCAGTCTATTTATGAAAGGTGCCCAAACATCTTGAAACAGTTTTTCCCTTCTTCTTTGTATTGCAGTTAGTTTTTCCATCAGATATATTGAGTTTGTACGAGTCCACCAGACCTCCATGGTGGGCCTTTGAGCTGTTTTCCACGATAAGGCGATCTCCAATCTAGCTGCTATAACATACATTCGGATCAACTGTTCCCTTATCCCCTCCCAACCTGTTCCCTTTATTAACAGTACATTTGCCATAACCCATTCCACTGGTTTCCCCATTATTTCCTTGACTTCACTCTGCATCTGTGTCCAGAATCCTTTTACATATGTACAATTCCACCACATGTGACAGTAATCTCCTATCTCCACACACCCTTTCCAGCATTTTGCAGTCCCCTTCCCACCTATCTGGTGCAGTCTTTCTGGGGTGAGGTACAATCTTGGAGTCGTTTTATAATTATGCTCTACATGATGGGCCATTCTTCCATTTATTAAAAAATAAAATATGATCATGTTATGATCACTATTGTCTGGTGACTCCAGCACCCTTAACTCTTGCACCAGATCCTGTGTTCCACTAAGGACTAGGTTCAAAATAGCTCCTTGTCAGTTCATGAACCAGCTGCCACAGGAAGCGGTCTTTTATTTCATCTAGAAACTTTATCTCCCTAGCATGTCCTGCCGTGACACTGACCCATTCGATACTGGGGTAATTGAAATCACCCATTATTACTGTGTTGTAACTTTTGTTGGCTTCCCTGATTTCTTTTAGCCTTTCATCATTCATCTATTCATTCTGGCCAGGCGATCAGTAGTACACCCCCACTGCCATCACCTTCCCCTTTTGACATGGAATTTCTATCCTTAGAGATTCTACAGTATATTTTGTTTCCTGCAAAACTATATTCTAACTCTCCCATCTTATTTTTATTCTAACTCTCCCATCTTATTTTTTAAGACTTCTAGCATTTGCCTGCAGGCATTTTAGAGGTTGTATTTTATTCATATTATTCTGGTTATAAGTTGATAGGGGTAATTTGGAATCTTTCAGCTCTGTACTTAAGGGCATCTTGGTTACTTTTATCTTTATTGGAACCTCTCTGTCAGGATGCCCTAACTTCCCTCTTTTCCTAGTATCCTTCAAGGATACATCCTTCCAAACCATGCGCTTTTGGGCGACTGTCGACTTTCCCCTATTATCTAGTTTAAAAGCTGCTGTAGCTCCTTTTTAAAGGTTAATGCCAGCAGCCTGGTTCCATCTCGGTTAAGGTGGAGCCCATCTTTTTGGAAAAGCTCCTTCTTTTCATGGAATGTTGCCCAGTTCCTAACAAATTCAAAACTCTTTTCCTTGCACTATCGTCTCACCACATATTGCCTTTTGGGACCTGTGTGTGGAACAGGAAGCATTTCAGAGAATGCTACCCTGGAAGTTCTAGATTTCAACTTCCTACCTAAAAGCCTAAATTTGGCCTTGAGAACCTCCCTCCCACACTTTCTTTTGTCATTGGTACCAACATGTACCAAAACAGCAGGCTCCTCCCCAGCACTATCTAAAACTTTGCCTAGGTGATGTGTGAGGTCCACTACCTTTGCACTAGTCAGATATGTTACCAGGTGATCCTCATGCCCACCAGCCACTCAGCTATCTACATGCCTCAGCTATAACAGCAGTCCTAACCCTTCCCTCATGGGCATATGTCCATGGAGAAACCTAATCAGTGCGAGAGGGCTTTACAGTACAGGATCACTTCCTGCCACACCAAGGTGATATTCTCTTGTTACGTGACCTCTTTCCTCCATGGCAACAGAAAGGCTGCTAGACTGGAGGTGGGACTTCAGTACTACATCCCTGTAGGTAGTGGTGGGATTCAAACTGCCAAGTAACTGGTTCGGTCCCAGCCCCCCCCCTCCCCCCTCACATGTCTGCCTGCCGGGTTGTTGCTCCTCGCGTGGAGGAGTTGCAGCGGCTGTACGCTTGGGCTGCTGCCCTCCACTGAGGGTACACAACTCTGACAATGTTCTGATGGGATTTGGGGGCTTCTCCCGATGCTGCGATCCCCCAATGCTGTCAAACATTGTCAGGCAGGGGGATTCCTGCCAGTGCAGAGCTGGTGCTGCAATGACGTGTTTGGCCTGGTCAGTGAACGTGGGTCACAGCAGGAACCAGTTCATGTGAACTGGGCCGAACTGGACGAATGATATCACTGCCTCTAGGTCTTGTCTATATACCTCTCTGTCTTCCTTATGTCCTCCAAGTCTGCTACTCTAGCCTCCAGAGATCAGACTCGTTTCCTGAGAGCAAAAAGCTCTTTGTACCTGGTGTACGCAAAAGACCCTTTACCAACTGGGAGAAAATCGTACATGTGACACTCAATGCAAAAGACTGGATAGCTCCCATCTTGCTGCTGTATTGCTGTTTGCATCTTAGTTTTAAGGTTTTGTTTAGCTATTTAAGTTGTTTGCTTACTTAAAGTTTCTAGTGATACTTGTGGCCACGATCCCCCCCATCTGCCCAACTAAAAATAAGCCTGGTGGCCTAGTGGCCTCGAATTCCTTCCATCCCCCCTCCTGGTACCTTCACAAAGGAATGGGAGTGCTGCCATCTTGAAAAATGGTAAAAAACACAGACAGTGCAGCAGTCCCACTCCGGTTATTCAATTTTATTTTGTCGGAATTCAAACGTATCTCAATTAAATTTACTTATCTTAACTTGTGAAAATTGTCAGCAATTGCTGTGGGCTGGATTGCATTTGCTGACAATTTTCACAAGTTAAGATAAGTGAATTTAATTGAGATACGTTTTAAAGTTCACATTTTGGTCACTAAAGGAAATTTCGAATAAAAGGGATTTCATCGAACAGGTGGGGTCAAGTACCATTCTTGCCTACCTTTGATGAATTTTGACAAAAAGAAGATTGAATAACCGGAGTGGGACTGCTGCAGTGTCTGTGTTTTTTGTGATT
Organism: Ichthyophis bannanicus; assembly: GCA_033557465.1. Classification (NCBI taxonomy): domain Eukaryota; kingdom Metazoa; phylum Chordata; class Amphibia; order Gymnophiona; family Ichthyophiidae; genus Ichthyophis; species Ichthyophis bannanicus. Next base: position 1,851,364,289 of record CM066032.1, on the reverse strand, counting down.
TTGATTGACTCTGTTTTGGGATTTCATATTTTTTGATCTTGAAAAATGGTGGCACCAGGCCCTGTGCAATGCAGCCTGGGAAGCACCAAGTAAGATCAGATTGCATTTTCTATTTTATATGACAGTCTGACCTGCCCGATGCATCCCAGGATGCACCGCGTGGGCCTAGATGCTGCCATTTTTCAAGATGGCGGTACAGGAATGGGAACGTGTGGGCAGTACTCCCACTCCTTTGTGAAAGTTCTTGGAAGCGGAAGGGGGTTCAGGGCCGCTAGGCCACCAGGATTATTTTAAATTAGGCAGTGGGGGGGATCGAGGCCACCGGGTTTTGTTTTTTAGTTGGGCGAGTGAGGAGATTGGGCCGCCGGGCCACGAAGGATTTGCTTTCTGTTGGGGGCACTGGCCCCCAACAGTGTCTTGATGGCATCGGGGGCTTTCAAATGATCCAGGCATCGGGGAAAGCCCCCGATGCTGTCAAAATACTGTTGGGTTTATTCACAATATATGTTGTGTCTATTGTCAGAGGGTTAATAAGATAATTAGATAATTAGATAGTTAATGAGGTAATTATTTGGTAATTTGATTAAACTTTATAGTTTGGTATTTAATACTATTGAGGTATCTTATGTGTTAAGGGATAAGGTACTTTATTGTAGAATTTTGGAGGTTGTAAAAGTATTGAAACATAGAAACATGACGACAGAAAAAGACCACATGGCCTATCTAGTCTCTCCTTCCATATGAAGAACTACAACAGTCCCCTTTTTACCTTTAGAGATCCTCTGTGTTTGTCCCATGCTTTTTTAAATTCAGTTACTGTCCTCATCTCTACCACTGCCACTGGGAGACTATTCCACAGATCCACCACTCTTTCCGTAAAGAAATATTTCCGCATATCACTCCTAAATCTATCCCCTTTCACCCTCATCCCATGTCCCCTCATAGCAGAACTTGCTTTCAATTGAAATAGGCTCTCTCCCTGAACATTTATGCCACGGAGGTATTCAAACATCTCAATCATATCACATCTATCCCGCCTTTCCTCTAAGGTGTACATATTAAGATCCCTAAGTCTGTCCTCATATGCTTTATAATGAAGACCACTAATCATCTTAGTAGCCACCCTCTGCACTGACTCCATCCTGTTCACATCCTTTTGAAGGTGCGGTCTCCAGAATTGCACGCTATACTGCAAATGAGGTCGCACCAAAGACTTATACAGAGGCACTATCACCTCCTTTTTTCTGCTAGCCATTCTTCTCCGTATGCAGCCAAGCATCCTTCTAGCTTTTGACATCGCCTTTTCTACCTGTTTAGCTACTTTAAGATCATCAGACACCACCATGCTAGGTCCCGCTCTTCTTTAGTGGACAAAAGTACTTCACCCCCTATACTATACTATATTGCTCCCTTGGATTGCTGCAGCCCAAATGCATGACCTTACATTTTTTAACATTAAATCATGAAAGGCTTATTAGGTGAATTCATTTATTTTTTAATATTTATGATTTTTCTTAGTCCCACAATTGAGGGAGAGAACATTATGGGTTTAAATTTAAAGAAGGAACTTTATCGGGAGGGGGAATGTGGGGGTTGGGTTTCAGGAAAGATACAAGACAGATGTTTAATTGAGTCTGTTACATTGAATATAGGGGAAACCAGGAAAGAACAGCAAAATGTTAGAATTACATTGAATTGTGAATATGTAAATGCCTGCAAAACAAAAGCAAGGTGAACCAAACAGTTGGTGTATCAGACAGCTTTATTAGCAGAGAAAGCCAATGCATTTCGACACTTGCCTTCTTCAGGGCATAAAAGCCTCATACAAAATCAAATAATTTAAATCATAAAGTTGCAATACATACATAATAAAAAATGATAAAAATACTTTCTCCACACATAGGAAATATAAAAATAACCAATAATGGATAAAAATTAAAAATGATAAGGCTAAAGCATAAAAAGGATAAACAGGTAATAAAGTGTAACCGTGACACAAACAAACAGATATATAAAACATAGCAGTTGGAAGCAGTAACAGGACTTCATACTAACAGCATATACCATTTAAATGTTTCATCTAACTAATCAACTTGTATGGAGTGAACACTAATGAAGATACTGGCAATACCAGAGCGAGGCGGGCCTATAGAGGCAGGTTCAAGATTATGTGGCAATGATTCACTCGTTCTGATAGCAGCCCAAAACTTGCAAGAAAACCTCTGAAATGTCAGAATAATCCTGTAATACAAATCAGTATGTAAGGAAATTGAGACCTGACACTGCGAGTGAAATATATAAAAGCCGATGGTTGAGACAAGGCAGCAAAATAAGCCTATTGTAATGACTATTAAGATGACACAAAAATGTATGAAACAACGGCTAAATAGCCAAAGTACACAATTAAATGAAACCATTCATACTAGTCTTAGAGTTGTGCGACCATACTTTCGTTATGCAGCATTGAGATCAAACAGCATGAATGGAGAACGCCGGGCTTTAAACTGAAAGTTTCCCACCAAACAGAGGTGACAGGTCATCAAACCAGACACCAGTTTAAGGAGGACCGTATTGGTAAAAACACCAAATCAAATGTGACGAATGAAAAAAAAAGAACCAATTCAAAGGCAAAAGATGCCAATTGGATTACCAAAGATCACATTTAAAACAAAACATTGTATCGATGAAGCTGTTGGGAGACACTGAATAGCAAAAGCTTGACTTCAATCAACAGTCAGGAAATATTAATCATCTTAAATATCGCCAAGTGAGATGATATAAAAAATTCACTTGCAAAACACCATGCAAAACATGTACCGTATTACAATGTTGAATGATAATCAACTTTAATATCCATGGATATAATGCTATGAATAACTTGTTGAACTCCAAAATAGCATGTTGGTAAGTTATAAACAACTGCAAAAACCAGTGCAAGTAAAAAACCTGAATTGGGCATAAACTGCACTACAGGCTGTTTTTTCATCATTTATTGTTTATTGTGACTTAATATACCACTCTTGGCATTAGCAAGCAGTGTAGTTTATACCAATAAAATAACAGTACAAAACATAATCATCTAAAATAAATAAGGTGAAATACAATTGAGATAAGAAAGATAATAACCAAGAGTAGGAGTAAAAATAAATTAAGATTAAAATAAGGTTAAAAAATATAGAGATACACAACATTATGCCTAGGCATATAAGGTCTCTGCTATCCTGCAGTGGCCCTACTCCTCCTAACCGAATGCCTGTGTGAATAGGTAGGTTTTTAATTGGGTCTTAAATTCTGTAAAGGAAGCCTCTAATCGAAGATAGGTTGGGAGGCTGTTCCAAAGTGCTGGGGCCAGATAACTGAAAGCTGATTGATGGGTGACTTTGTTGTGGAATCTGCACATGGAGGGAGAACTAGGCGATTATCAGTTAGGGATCTAAGAGTGTGGCTGGGTGTGTAGGGGATGGTTGAGGCTGTAAGATATTGGGGACATAGTCAATGAATGCTTTGTGGGTCAATGTAAGTATCTTGTATACACTGCTGGTAAGGGAGTTAGTGGTGCTGGATAGCGGGTTGATATGATCAAATTTTCTAGCAACAATAAGAGCACAGAGGGCAGTGTTTTGAATAGTCTGAAAGGTTTAAGTTAAGTATGAGGGAGAACAGCATAAATTGAATTACAGTAATCTAACTTTGATATGACAGTGCTTAGTAGAAATGTAGTAAGAGCTGCTAGTGTAAGGAATGGGAGGGTAGCTCGAAATCTTCTTAAGGTGGCAAAAGTGTTCCTGGTAAATTGTGTGATATGCAAGAAGGAAAGAGTAGAGTCAGGATAGACCCCTAAATACTTAAAGGAAAACATAAGGGTGATTGGGGTTGTGCCAATGGATGGAGCAATGATGGGGGTGTCAGTTGATCTGAAAAACCAAGTAGCAGTAGTTTTTGAAGGGTTCAACTTAAGGACATTAGAGTGAAGCCAAGTTGCTATGACATTTAAACTGGAATTGATGATTGATAGATCAAGGATGGTACTATGGACTTGGGTGAGAAGTAAGATGTCATCAGCAAACATGTAGAACTTAATCCTGTGGTCTGTTTGAGGGTAGCGAGAGGACTCAGAAAGAGATTGAATAGAATGGGAGAATGTGCAGAGCCTTGTGGGACTCCATAAGGAGGGCAGTAGGGAGCCGAGGTGGAATTTCGAATCATAACCTGGTAAATTCAATGCATAAGAAATGAGATGAGCCAATCGAAAACCTGGCCCTGAATGCTAGATTCATAAAGCCGAAATAGGAGTAATTTGTGTTCGTCTAGGTCAAAGCAGGCCATTAGATTTAAAGCAACAGCTAGTGTCAAGTTGCTTTGGTCTAAAATGCAGTAAATATCATTTAGGACAGGTGCAAGGATAGTCTAGGTACTATGGCATTGTTGGAAGCCGGATTGGTACGGATGAAGTGCTGATGTATGCTCCAAGTGATCTGTAAGCAGTGAGAGAATGAGGTGCTCTGTGAGCTTTGCCAGGTATGGAAGGTTTGATATGGGCCAATAATTCAGAGGGTCTTGTGGATCAAGTTTGATTGCTTTAAGATGGGGGCATATAGTGGATGTGTTCCAAGAACGAGGAAGAGAAACTGAGGTAAGGCTGTTAGTGAGCATGGAATGGACCAAGGGAATAAGGTCTAACATGGGGTCTATGATCCAGTCTGAAGGAATTGGATCTGAGGGGCCAAAGCATTTCTTAGAGGTCTCTAGCAGTCTGGTGGTGGTGGCGAGGTCTGGCAGAGTGAAGGAAAACCAGGATTGAGTGTAAGAACCAGTATTGGGCAATGATGGAGTCAGGAGCCTAAAAGGTTCAGTAACAGGAAGGTTATTTCGAGAAGCATTGATTTTAGTAGTGAAGGCTGTAGCCAAGGCATCTGGGGAGGGGGTATTGCTACTGTGAGATGTAGCAATTCAGGCTTGTAGTGAGGAGAGACGGGCTCTAATAGTGAAAAGGGTTTTAGGATTGTGCAAAGATGCGGTAATCAGGGCGGAATAATATTTCTTTTTGGCTATTTGGTGATTCAACTGAAAAAATGAAAGATGTATGACATCTTTGGATTTCCTCCAAGCCTGCTCCGCAGGCATTAGAGCAACAGGGGCTATGAGAAACAGGAAGCATTGTTGCAATGAAATTAAGTTGGTAAGTAAGCATAAAGTTCCAAGTATGCACTTGGTGTTCTATGGCGCGTGAAAAGAGGTTTGGCAGAAAATGTACTGCAGCAGTTGGGAGGCGTGATTTAGTCTCATATGTAATCTTGCGTCTAGAGTGCAGATGCATGTGTGTAGGAGAAGCAGGCGCAGCTGTATTCAATAGCACTGTAAGTCTTAATTGGAATAAGTAGTGATCTTACCTGGGAATAGTGGATATGTCAACGTCTAGGGGCAGTATTGAATGCTTAACAACTTAAATGTCCACAAGTGTGATGTTGTAAGTAAAACATTCATCACTGCACTACAGGCTGTGTCCTCATGCCACTACATCAGCAAATTGTTCATAACACCATTTTTTTATTTATTATTCATTTATAGTTTCCTAAAGCACATAATACTATGGCATTAATTCACGTTTTTTACTTGCACTGATTTTGCCATACAGTGTTTTGGTTTCCTTCGGCTATAAAATTAGCTTTAATTCATCCATTTATAAAGAAATCTTCTCTGGCAGTGGATGATGTGCATAATTATCAACCTGTATCAAATCTTCTTTATGTGGCAAAAATTATTGAGGCAGTTGTGACTTTTCACAATAGGAGGGTTGGATGAAAGCCAATCGGGATTTTGTGCTGCTTTTAATACAGAAACTGTGGTAGTGGTGTTGGTTGATGAAATGCAAAGGTGGAAAGGGGGTTGTGGATTTTTAGTCCTGTTGGAATTATCTGCACTGGACATGGTTTGTCATGATTTGTTACTGAAAAGACTGCACTTGATGGGCATTGATGATTATACCTTAAAATGGTTTGTCTTTTTTGACTAATAGATCATTCAGGGTGGAATTTAATGGACAGTGGTCTAAAAATTATGAGTGTAGGACAGGTGTTCCTCAAGGGTCATCATTATTGCTCGTTTTTTAAAATATTTATTTTAGCTCTTTAGCTACACATATTAGAAAGGGTTTTCACCTTATATGCAAATGTGTACAGTTTTGTATTCCTATGAAGAATTCATTTTTTGGTGTTGATCTTTTTATTAATATACAAATAACGCACATATCAGAGGGCATAATAAATAGAATACACAATGTGAGTTTGCCCCACATAGAAAAAGAGAGAACATCACCACAACCTAACAACCCTCAGGATCCAACCCCCATCTCTATGAAGAATTATTTTAACGAATCATTGGATCAATTAAACCACGATTTCCAAATTCTGGGGAAATGGATGAATAATCGTAAGTTGAAAATGTTTAAAACAGAAATTTTATGGGCTGGGAATAAAACTGTTCCAGATAACATTAAATCAACCCAGATTCTAGATCAGATCATAGATGTTTCATATGAGATGCGTAGTCTGGGAGATATTATTGAATCATATGTGAAAGGTGTACCAAAGAAAGCTTGATAGAAGTTAAAGTTAGTAAGAACGTTGAGGTCAGTATTTAGAGCTCAAGATTTTCGGATTCTGGTCCAGATGACGGCGTTGAGTCACCTGTATTACTGTAATGCTTTAGATGTGGGAATGACGAAGAAGTTGGTACACAAATTACAACCTATTGAAATATAGCAGCAAAAATGATTACTTATAATGCGTAAATGGAAAAAGCAACCCCTCTGCAATATAGTCTTCACTGATTACCAGTAGAAGGTTGGGACAATTTAAGATTTTGTGTCTCGCTTTCAAAGTAATTCATAGTATTGGACCTACGTATTTGTCAATTAGGTTATAGAGAGCTTCTTTCAGGGCAGTTTTTGCAAATGGGTTAGTTTTGCTCATACAATGACAGTCATGAACCTCACTTCTAAGCCAGGTTATGTGAAGTATGATCTCCGTCTCTTCTTAAGGTCTTTGCGATCTTCTATTCATTGTTCTTTGATGTTGCTATCTGCCTCTTTTTCTCAAATCAGAATCAGGAATAGATGCTTTTTAGGAGCTAACACAAAATTATGGAATAGTTTACAATAGAGATTAGAGATTTTACAAGCTATTACTGATTTGATGTGTTTCTATGTGAATCTTTCATGTTTCTGTATTCCCCTTTGTACGTCTTATGATTATAAAAATGGATTATAAATGATGTTATTAAATTAAATTAAATTTGAGTCATTTTGGCACTTCTAGTGCTAGTGATAAGCGGTGTGATTGCCATGGAGGTAAATGCTGTAAACTACACAAAGTTGGAAGACCTGAAGAAAAAGCGGAGGGTCCTCCATAAGGAGGCAAAGAGGCAGCCAGCCAGCCTCCTAAATGTGGGTCCATAAACCATTATTAAAGAGGACCTGGAAAGTCCATGTCTTATTTTATTTTATTTATATGTTTTTATATACTGCCCCTTTCAGAGATCAAGGGCGGTTTACAATTAACAAAACCAATTCCATTAAACTTGTGACTTGAACTTAGAATCGTGAAGTTACATTGAAATGAATTGTGGAGTATATACAGGTATGATCATGCTTGATTTACATAAACAATTATTACAATCAACATATTTACAAGAGTTGCATGTACATGGACTTAACATCAAACAGATAGTTTAGATACGGTATTGGGTGGGTTCCGATTTTGTTATATGCACATTGTTATGTTGGGAATATTTTGTTCTTATCTGCTGAGTTCCCAAAATATTCAATGAATAGATATGTTTTTATTTCCTTGATGTCTCTTAGCTTATCTAGCAGGGCATTCCAGAAGATGGTTGAAAAATAAGTGAAAGCCTTGTTGCTCGTCGAGCGGTTTGCTTTGTGGTAATTAGAAGGGACTGCCAAGGTATTTTTGTTACATTCTGTTCTAGTTCTCTCAGTAGATGGGATGCTAATTAGTGAGGATGGAAATGAGGGGCCTAGTCCCCTAATGCGTTTAAAAATGATCGTGAGAATTTTATATTTTATTCGGCTCAATATAGATAACCAATGTAGGTCGTACAGTATTGGTGTGATGTGCTGTGTGCTATTTATCTTAAAAATGATATGTGCAAACTTCTTGTGATGTCATCGGGTGACATGGCGGTGTGAGAACCAAGCTCCGCTACCGAAGCCTGCATTAAAAAGTAAAACCCCCCAATGAGGCACTGAAACGAGGTGGAATGAGGTAGCAGTAAAGCAGAATTAAGGGGCAGCAGAAAGAGGCAGTGAGCGGTGGAATCGGCAGGCTCCAGGCAGCGATCGGGCCGGCGAGTGGAAGGCACAGCGGACCACGTGGCGGGGGAAAGGAGCGGCCTGGGCCTGTGGGGAGTGAGATCCCGATAAGGCAGTGAGTGAGAATAAGCGGCGGAATAAGCGGCGCAACAATGGAGCAGCAGCTGAAGGAAGCCGTGTTAGAGGAGTGAGAGGGAAAGTGGGTCACACTGACAGCGGCGGCTGAAACTGCTCTGGGAGAAAGAGAAAGGAGAGCTCTTAAAGAGAGACAGAAGACATCCCCCAACAAAAGTGAGACAAACAAAGCAACCATAGAACAATTACTGGTGAAAGTAACATACAACTGAGAGGGCAGCAGAACTGCAATAAAAGCAGGAAACGTCACCCACAGAGGGGAAACAGGACAGCCCACAGGAAGTCATAAGTGGCTGAAACAGGGGACGGAGCACATTAGCAGGTGGTGGTGGACAAGACAGAGCGGAAGGGGAGAAGATGGAGAAGTCAAAAGGGGGGCTACTGGCAAAGAAAAAGCTAGCAGAGTTCAGATCCTCCTATGCACCCTTGAGAGGAGGGAAATAAGGGGAGAAGGAAGGGAAAAAAGTGACGGAGCAAGAGACTGAGCAAGTGGAGGAGAGGGAGGAACCGTGGGGTCCGGGGGTAGCCGACCTAGATTGGCCACTGTTGGAAACAGAATACTGGGCTTGATGGACCTTGGTCTGACCCAGTATGGCATATCTTATGTTCTTATGTTCTTAAGATGTGGCTGAATGAGCTGAAAGAAGAACTTAAAGTGGAAATCAGTGGAGTTAAAATGGAACTAAAAGAAACGCTGCAATTTATAAGACAGGATATAGTGGACCTCGGATCCCGGGTGGAGTAAACGGAAAATCATTTGGAACAGCAGGGGGAAGCATTGGAGGATTTACAAAAAAGATGTGAGGAGATGAAACAAGCTCAGGACGAATTGAAAGAAAAGGCAGAGGATCTGGAGGATAGATCTCGGAGAAGTAATATCAGGGTGAGAGGCATTCCAGAGGACTCCCAATATAAAAACTGTGACAAAGTCATTACAAAAGTGTGGAGCCCTAATACAAGCTGCGAACTTAGAGGAAAGTGGGGAGGACAAATCTCTGCAAATTGAAAGGGCACATAGGGGGTTGGGGCCCATAAGGGACAATCGACCAAGACATTGTAGCGTGTCTGAAATCCTTCAAAACTAAAGAACGACTTCTGAAAGCTGCACGGAAACTGGGACATTTTCAGTGGGAAGGACATGCGGTGGAATTGTTTCAGGATTTATCTTTGAGCACACTGCAGAGGCGCAGAGAGATGATGGATGTAATGGCCTACCTGAGGAGGGAGGAGGCGCGCTACAAATGGCTATACCCTTTTGGCCTACTCATTACAGTGAAGGGCATGTCGAGAAAGGTGAAGACCAGCAAGGAGGCCTGGGGGGTGCTCAGGGACTTGGGATTGACTAATTTTCCAGGGAGTTCTGAGAGTCAAGCAAGAACAAAGCATGCTGTGTCTTCGGTGACAAGGGCGGCGAGCGAGAGATAGCACAGAGCACCAGCGAATGGTCGGAAGACAACAAGGCTGACCAAGGGTGGCAAGGGAGTAAAAGAGGCAGCGCAAGCCAACGGATGAGGCGGAGGATCGATGAGAGCTGAGCCCAAGCAGAATCACTGCATGAACTGAGATGTTTGATAATGATATGTGATTTGAAAGGGATGCTGTGGGTTGGGAAGGGGAGGAGGGGGAGGGGAGGGGAGGGACAGAAGAGTTCTGGTTGGGTAATGTATTAAATGTATGGTTGCTATTGAGTAGGGATGTGGAAGGTGGGGTAGGAGAAAAGGGGATAGTAAAAATGTTTAAAAATGTAAAAATGTTTAATGATGGATGTTAAGGGTGGAAGGAAGGGGGGCTGAGATAGAGGGGGGCATAAGATATGCCATACTGGGTCAGACCAAGGTCCATCAAGCCCAGTATCCTGTTTCCAACAGTGGCCAATCTAGGTCATACGTAACTAGCAGTTTCCCCAAAAGAAACAGGATCCACAATGCTTGTACTGGGTCAAACACTGATATCCTGGGTCACTTCTTAATAATGGTTTATGCACCTTTCCTTTCCTCACTGTTACACAGTACCCTGTCCTGTGCTTCCGAAGTAAGCTGTGACCAACTTCCTGGGTGATTAACAGTCCTTGCTTGGATAGAAGGAGTCTTTCAAAATGGCCTTTTGACCTGCCACCTGGTGTTAACACCTATTGAAAATGTTTCACAGGTCTCTTGCCCCCTAGGTAGAAGGCCTCTTTGTAAAGGTCTCTAGAAGACTTTATTTGTTGCTCACAGAGTACTGACCCTGTTTTGCCTTTTATGTTAAGTTATATTCTGAGTTGATTTAAATTACAGCTCTTTGTTGCTGCTAGGCTCTGACTTATTATGAAATTTAAACTACAAGTTCTCTGCTGGGTTCTAAATATAACCAGAAAGCTCTCTTCTGTGTTTTAAATTTAAACTAAAAGTACTTTGCTGATACTAGGCCCTGAGTGACTATTAAATTTAAACTACAAGCTCTCTGCTGGGTATGAAATGTAAGCAGAAAGTTCTCTTCTGTGTGTTAAATTTAAACTAAAAGTACTTTACTGATACTAGGCCCTGAGTGACTATTAAATTTAAACTACAAGCTCTCTGCTGGGTATGGAATGTAACCAGAAAGTTCTCTTCTGTGTGTTAAATTTAAACTTAAACCGCTGCTACTAGGCCCTGACTGATTTAACAAAAACACTGGGTTCACAGATTAATTAGCTTTAATACAAAGAAGTCCTTTCAGAAAATTCCCAGAAGTATATACTCACAATTGCAGATCTCTCTCCAGAATTGGCAGTCCCTTTTTTCTAGACCTTCAAGACTGAGGATCACAGAGCTCTGGTTGAGCTATTTATGCCTGTGCTGCTGAGGTAAGCTGTGACCAACTTCCTGGGTGATTAACAGTCCTTGCTTGGATAGAAGGAGTCTTTCAAAACGGCCTTTTGACCTGCCACCTGGTGTTAACACCTATTGAAAAAGTTTCACAGGTCTCTTGCCCCCTAGGTAGAAGGCCTCTTTGTCAAGGTCTCTAGAAGACTTTATTTGTTGCTCACAGAGTACTGACCCTGTTTTGCCTTTTATGCTAAGTTATATTGGAGTGGAGGAGTGGCCTAGTGGTTGGGGCAAGGTACTTCGGGCCGGAAGGTCGGGGGTTCAAATCCCACTAGAGGACAGCAACCTTGGGCCGGAAGGACTGAGGTTTCTAGTCCCACAGGTGCTCCTTGTGGTCTTGGGCAAGCCACTTAACCCTCCATAGCCCATGTTCCCTGTAAAATAGTTATCTCCAAGTTATAATGCCCTGTTCAATGTAATTTCAGTTTGTTCAATGTAAACCGCACTGATGCAGAATAGCGCGGTATATAAGAGAATATAATAAATAAATAATAAATAAAAATATTCTGATTTGATTTAAATTACAGCTCTTTGCTGCTGCTAGGCTCTGACTTATTATGAAATTTAAACTACAAGCTCTCTGCTGGGTTCTAAATTTAACCAGAAAGCTCTCTTCTGTGTTTTAAATTTAAACTAAAAGTACTTTGCTGATACTAGGCCCTGAGTGACTATTAAATTTAAACTACAAGCTCTCTGCTGGGTATGGAATGTAACCAGAAAGTTCTCTTCTGTGTTTTAAATGCAAACTTAAACCGCTGCTAGTAGGCCCTGACTGATTTAACAAAAAACACTGGGTTCACAGATTAATTAGCTTTAATACAAATAAGTCCTTTCAGAAAATTCCCAGAAGTATATACTCACAATTGCAGATCTCTCTCCAGAAGTAGCAGTCCCTTTTTCTAGTCCTTCAAGATATTGAATGGGTAAGTCGGGACACGGGAGGGGGTATAGGAAATACGGGGGGGATGAAGGAAGGGGCAGGGCAGGTAGAGGTCCAATAGACAGTCACTAGACTGTCCGATAGACAGTCACTAGATACGGAAGACGAGTCTCCCTTGAGGGGATGGAGATGGGGAAGAGAGGGGGGAGGGGAGGGGGAGGGGGAGGAAGGTGAGGCTGAGGTTAGGAGAGTTAGGAGAGGGTGGGGATAAATATCAAAGGTGAGTTAAAAATAGTAACGTTAAATGTGAAAGGATTTAATTCGCCATTTAAACAGCAGAAACTGTATAAAGAAATAACACGTCAAAAGACATCGTTAGTACTAATACAGGAAACACACTTAACTCGAGCAACCGAACACCTGGTTAGACCCAGGGGGTATGGTATGTGTTCATGCATCAAACAGAGTAGAAAAGAAGAAAGGAGGAGTTGCAATCTTAATAGACTCAAAAATAAAGCTGGAGGTTCAGAAAGTAGTCAAGGATAAGGCGGGAAGATATGTATTAGTGCGTTTAAAAATAGGGACAGAGTGGTATTGTATAATGAATGTATATGCACCTACAGGGGTGCAAAGAGAATTTTGGACAAAGCTCAATGATGAAATGGGGAAACTGAGAGAGGGTAAACTCATTTGTGGGGGGGATTTTAATTTAACTTGGAATCCAGCAAGAGATGCCACGGGGAAAAGAGAGGGCAAAAGAGCGGATAGAAGTAAATACCGTAAGTTTGTAAATCAAAATTGTTTGATAGATGCATGGAGATTTCAACACCCTAGGAAACGACAATTCTCCTATTTCTCCCCAATGCATGGTTCTTATTCTAGAATAGATGCCATTTGGGTTACTAAGGAGATGGCAGGCAGGCTTAAGGGGGCAGAGATGAACCCAATAACATGGTCAGACCATGCTCTGGTGGAGGTTCAGCTGACAATAGAGGGGGAGGAGAGGGGTAATCAGTTTTGGAGATTGAATGAATCTCTATTAGAGGACGAAAGGGTTAGAGAAGAAATCAAGAGGGAAACGGGGGAACACTTTTGGTGGAATGACAATGGTGAGGTGGCTTGGAGAGGAGTTTGGGATGGATATAAGGCAGTTGTGAGGGGAGTGTTAATAAAATGGGGGGCACGTAAATGAAAGGAAAGGGAGGGGAGAGATAGGGAATTGAGAGAAAGATTAATGACATTGGAAGAATTAGATGCGTAAGATAGGAAAGGAATATACAGGAGTCAGGTGTTGGCAGTCAGAGCTCAGATAAATGTGATGCAAGCAGATAGTATCAGATACAGAATGCAGTTACTGAGACAGGACTTTTTTGAGGGGGAAAACAAAGCTGGGAGATATATGGCACAGAAATTGAAACAAAGGAAATTAAGATCACAAATTTTGAAGATTAGAGATTCTGGAGGGCAATTAGTTCAAAAAGATGGGGATATTAGGAAGGCTTTTAAAGATTATTATCAATCACTATATAAAGCAAGGGCTCCTCCAGAGCCGGAGAGGGTAAAGAGTTATCTAGACTCCATAAACCTTCAGAAACTGGAGGAGGAGGATCAAAAAGAGTTAAATTTAACCATAACGGAAGGGGAAGTTCTGAAAGCTTTAACACAGTTAAAAGTAGATAAAACACCGGGGTTTGATGGGCTAACAGCGAGATTTTATAGAAGGTTCGGAGAGCTATTAACTGCTCCGCTAGTGAGGTTGTTCAATCTACCACGTGAAGGGGGAGTGTTGGCAGAGACTATGGGCTCGGCAGGAATAACAGTAATATGTAAAGAAGGAAAGGACCCACAAGAGTGTTCAGCGTATCGACCAATTTCATTACTGAATTTGGATGCCAAACTATTAGCAAAAATATTGGCTATGCGGTTAAATAAGGTAATAGGGAAATTAATACATCAAGATCAAGCGGGATTTATCCCCGGGAGGCAGCTAGCAGACAATATTTGTAAGATAATGAACATTACTTGGTCAATTGAACAAAGGGTGGGGAGGGCAAGCTAGAGTTTATGAAGAGATGGGAGGAAGATTTAGAAGTGCAATGGAATGAGGAGGTATGGGACAAGGTAATACAGACAGTGGCAGGTATATCCATAGCCACGTGGTATTGGACACCGGTATGGAAAAAACGGGCGGGTTTGGGACAATCTGACCTGTGCTGGAGAGGGTGTCAGGAGAGAGGGGATATGCTCCACAAGTGGTAGGGGTGTGGTCACATTTAAGAGTATTGGAAACAGGTGTTGGACATAATATATGAAATGTCAAGATATAGAGTGCAAAGAAAGCCAGAGGTCTGCTTATTGCACCAATTAGAGGGGGATATTCTGGAGGGAGACAGGGGAGTACTACATCACTGCATAGTAGCAGCACGGAGTGAGGTTGCAAAATATTGGACAGGAGCGAGGAAACCCCAATTTGCAGGTATCGTCAGTAGAATGGTGGATCTGTGTTTGATGCAAAGGTTGACGAGGCTGCGGCAGGGGAAAGGGAGGAGAGTGTGGTATGGTGGACGAGAATCTGGAAATAGATGGAATCGTGGAAGGAGGGAGAGCAGGTGCGGGGGGCGGGAGGGAGGGAGGAAGCAATGTAAAGATTTGTATTAACATATAACAATGCCAATGAGTTAAATGGTGATAGAATATATAATTTTGTATAAGTGTGTTGTACCTAAGTGAGATATAACGTGATACAGAAGCATGAAGAACCATAGGGGGAAAGTGAGATGGGAGGGAAGGGAGGGGGGGATGGTATAAAATTAGATAGTATTGTTCGCTGTATTAGCTGGTAGGGGTTATTATAGGTGGGAGTGTAAGAAGGCTGTGGAAAGTGTACAAAGATGTGTTAAAATGATGTATGCATTCTCTTTGAAATAATTAATAAAAAGTTAAATGGAAAAAAAATTATATGTGCAGTTATATTTTTGGCCATTTGGAGATGGTTAAGGGTCTGCTTAGATAGACCATGTAAAACACTATTTGAGAAGTCAAAGTGAGGAATGATCATAGCCTGGAGTACGGATCGGAAGTCATGATTAGTCAGATGTGGTCTGAGATGTTGAAGCAATCGCAATTTATAGAAGATGGTTCTAGTAATTAGATTTATATGTGTAGTCATTGTAACACCTAAGTATTTCACTTCATTTCTTACTTCTAGCTCAAAATCCTTAAGTTTTAGTTTTGGTGGAGGGGTAAAATTTTGTTTCCTTGTTATGAATAGGACCTCAGTTTTGTTGTAATTTATGTCTAGGTTATGTAGCTTTAGCCAATTTATTACTTCACTGAAACATGTTGTGAGTTAATGATAACTGGGATTCATAATGTCTACTGGGAGATAACACATTATGTCATCTGCATAGATGTGGTAGCCTAGTTTAAACCTTTTGAAGATGTTACAAATAGGTTGTAAGTATACATTAAAAAGTAATGAAGAGAGGGCAGATCCTTGAGGGATACCCTTCTTTTGTTTATATGATCTGGATGATTGTTGACCTATCCATACTTGTGTGCAATCAGAGAGATAGGATTGGAACCATTTAAGGACATTGTCATTTGTACCTATCTAGAGGAGTCTTGAGAGGAAAAAACTGTGACTGATGTTATCAAAAGTAGATACTATATCTAGAAATACAATCACAAAGACGTGTTTTGAGTTGTCGAACCCTCGAATAAGGTTATCAAAGAGAGACAATAACAGGGTCTCTACACCATGATATGGTCTAAAGCCATATTTGTGTTCATCTAAAGGGGAATTTTGATCAATAAATTATTGTAGTTGGATCTGAACGATTATTTCCTTTTTTTAAATTTTTTTATTTTTATTTTATATCTTAATATTTATTCAGTTATTCAATCTTTACATCCAAACAATTGCATTGAATGAACAGAAAAGCGGATATATCAAATACCAAAAGCAAAAAGATTATAAGAAACCATTGTTTCCATCAAATTAGACCACAATATAAAGGAAATGAGGAAGTTCCAGGAAACATAAATAAATAGAGCGGATCCCCAAGGGTACATCCTAACGTCTAAACACAAATTAATTTATAGGCAGATAGGAGACTCACGCGTCAGCCACATGAGAAGGAAGCACAACCTCTACTATACTCCCCTCTCTAGCCTCCAGAAATGCCAGCAACTGTTTTGGTTCAAAAAACAAATACATCTTTTGTTTATATACCACAACACATTTAACAGGAAATTTAAGATGAAAAGTAGCTCCCAGAGCCAAAACTCTGGGACGAAGGACCAGAAAGTCCTTCCTTCTCAACTGTGTCATTCGAGACAAATCAGGACATATCCAAACTTTAGAACCCAAAAAATCTTCACTAGCATACCTGAAGTACATTCTAAGGATATAAAACTTGTCTGCCTCCAAGGCGAATGTAACAAGAAGGGTAGTTCTTTCAGTCACGGCCTCCAGCGAATTCTCTAAGAAACCTGTGAGGTCCCCCAACCCAGACGGGGTGGAGGTAACCACGTTTACCCTGTCTCTACTACCCAGAGATAGATACTGCGCTCTAGTTATGGGGGGAAATTGCTCCGGGGGGGATCTTCAAAATTTCCCCGAAGTACTTCCGGACCATCTCAATAGCTGACAATAAAGGAGACCTGGGGAAACTCAGGAACCAAAGATTACATCATAGGGCTGGTTCTACAGGTACTCCAACTTCCTAGTAGACACAGCACTATCCTTAATCTGGGCATTAACAAGTTCCCGCATTCCCCCCAACTCCCTTTCCAGGTTGGTAATCCTCCCAACCTGTTCCTCATACGCATTGGTAAGGTTAACACAAGTAGAATTAACCACATTTATCTCAGTCTTAAATGTCCCAATTATTTTAGTCAAGGAGAGATTCAGGGTTGCTATTCCTTCCCACAGTGTTTCCATCGTATAAGCCGCTGGTCTCACCAATACAGGTATTCCAGGAAGAACCTCCCTCTGTGCCGGGTCAGCATCCAAGTCTACCTCCGATGAGATCCTTCCTTCACTTGCTCCACGCTGTCCCGCACCATCAGGGGAAACAATTAGCTCAGCCAAAGCACCTCCATTGCCCTCCAAAAGAGGTGTACTTACAGTTACAGCCTCTGTAAGGGCAGCTGCAGCCGAGGTCGAACTTCCGGGTCGCGGCGGCGGTGTGCGCTGCTCCGGAGACAGCCAAACACCCGAAACGCTCTGGGGCGATACTCCTCCTGTCGCCCCAGCTGAAGACGCTGCTCCAGCGCTGAGTTCGAAGCCGCACTCCCCAAGTGTCCGCTGGCCCGATGGATTCAGCAGGTTCACCCCAGGAGGTAAGGGCGCCTGCTTCCGCTTTCTCCGCCCCATGCCAAACGCTAGAGGGTCCACGAGCAAATGCCTTCCTCAGAGTTACAGCTCACCGCTCGGCACCACTATTCGCCATCTTGATTCTCTGAATGATTATTTCAATCACTTTAGGCATAAATGGGAGATTGGATATTGGTCTATATGAATTAGGATTCTGTTTATCTAATGTTTTATTTTTTAGTATTGGCCTAATCGTGGCATTGTTCCTAGATCTAGTAATTGTTTCACAATTTTGAGTATGAATGGCACTAATTCAGAGTGGGAGGCTTTTAAGCAGATAACTGGGTAGGGGTCTAAGCTGGATGTCATATTAATTTTGGAGATTTTGGTTTTGATGTGTCTTACTTAGGTCAACACTGTGGAATGTAGACCATTTTTTAGTATATGTATCATCATGGTTCAGTAGTTTATGTGAGGTGTCATTTCGCTTTAGTTTGTTCATGTAATGTGTTGCCAAGGTTTGTGGGTTATATAGATATATTGTTTTTTCTGGTATAGCTACCTGAGTAAGCAGGGGCGGCCCAAGGGGGGTGCGGGGCCATGTGCGGAGACTCGGTGCGGGGCCTCATTTGCATAAGGGGCCTCATTTGCATAAATATTTGCATAATGTTACCATATACTAACTTTTAGTAAACATGCCTCTTAATGAGTGTATGGATAAAGAAAGACTAAAAGATTTCTATATTACTATAATCCAGTGCCAACCACCAGACACATTAGGAACTACTACAAACACTGCCCATTTAGAACCCATAGCAAACCCGCCGTATCCTAACAGCACTACCAGGACTCACAAAGCACCATACCCTACCTATCAAAAGGAAACATGCAAATATTAAACCAATACATTTCAGAGAACAACAATACATGACCTACTGGGGAAAGAGAACAAGTGGCAATGTCAAATAGGAATTACATAAACAGAATACCTCAGCTCAGTTACACATGCAGAACATAGACCATCACCAAACAAGGAATCACAATTTAGAAACAGGAAGACAATAATTAAACTGGGAATCCCAAAAGCCAAACTTGGAATGTACAACACTGTAGAAATAAAACTATACATTAATTTGCTCTTGTACTAAACAAAGCGCAGACGTTAATGATGCACATTTACCAGAGCTGACATATTCCAATTAATAAATTCAAAATAAAGAGATATTTTTCTACCTTTTGTGCATTTTTTTTCAGCTGCAATTGCTCCAGCCACTTTCTTCTGGTTTCTTCGTGTCTTCTGCTAACTATCCATCATCTGCTGTCCATTTGTCCTTTCTTCTCTCTTCTAGTTTTTTTCCATTACATCTGCTTTAATATACTAATCTTTCTCCTTTTGCTCTTTCCTCATTCCTATTTCATCCACTCAAATTTTACCCCTCCATCCTCAATCCCCACTTACTCTCCCAATACCCGGCCAATTGTAGATTTTTTATCCCTCCCACACAAAATATTTTTCCCCTCTCCATTTTACTCTCCCAACCCCATCCCATTCTAATCCTCCCCCAACATCAGCTCCCTTCTAGTTCCAGCCTCACCCAGCATCCATTCCCTTCTAGTCCCTGCATCAACCCATTTCCAGTCCTAGCCCCCATCAGCCCATTTCCAGTCCTAGCAACCCCCCAACCCAATACCAGTCCTAGCCCCCCATCAACCCACTTCCAGTCCTAACCCCCCATCACCCCATTTTCAGTTTAAGCCCCCCCTATAACCCATTACCAGTCCTAACCCCCCCATCAGCCCACTTCCAGTCCTAACCCCCATCAACTCATTTCCAGTCAGCCCCCCATAGCCCATTGCCAGTCCTAACCCCCCATCAGCCCACAGCCCATTACCAGTCCTAACCCCATCAGCCCACCTCAAGTCCTAACCCCTCCCCATCAGCCCATTTCCTGTCCTAGCCCCCCCCCCATAGCCCATTATCAGTCCTAACCCCCCCATAGCCCATTACCAGACAGCCCCCATCAGCCAACAGCCCATTACCAGTCTTAACCCCCCCATAGCCCATTACCAGTTCTAACCCCCCCCCAACAGCTCACAGCCCATTACCAGTCCTAACCCCATCAGCCCACCTCAAGTCCTAACCCCTCCCCATCAGCCCAGTTCCAGTCCTAGCCCCCCCATAGCCCATTACCAGTCCTAACCCCCCCACCAGCCCACAGCCCATTACCAGTCCTAACCCCATCAGCCCACCTCCAGTCTTAACCCCCCCCCATCAGCCCATTTCCAGTCCTAGCCCCCCATAGCCCATTACCAGTCCTAACCCCCCCAACAGCCCACAGCCCATTACCAGACCTAACCCCAACAGCCCACCTCCAGACTTAAGCCCTCCAGCCCATTTCCAGTCCTAGCAACCCCCCCAACCATTACCAGTCCTAGCCCCCCATAGCCCACTCCCAGTCCTAATCCCACCAGCCCATTTCCAGTCCTAATCCCCCATCACCCAATTTTCAGTTTAAGCCCCCCCATTTCCCATTACCAGTCCTATCCCCATCAGCCCACTCCCAGTCCTAATCCCACCAGCCCATTTCCAGTCCTAATCCCCCATCACCCAATTTTTAGTTTAAGCCCCCCATAGCCCATCACCACTCCTAACCCCCCAGCCCATCACCACTCCTAACCCCCCCAGCCCCCCATAGCCCATCACCACTCCTAACCTCCCAGCCCATCACCACTCCTAACCCCCCCTCCGCCCATCACCACTCCTAACCCCCCCCCCCCAGCCCAGCCCAGCCCAGCCCAGCCCAGGGAAATTATTTTTTTAAAAAAGCTGTCTGCTGCTGCTGCCGGGGCTGCCGCGGCAGAATCGAGTGTGCCGCGGGGCCCCCCCTGCCCAGCAGAGCCTGCCCTCCCCTGTATCACCTCTCTCTTTGCAGCTGAAGACCACGATTCCGGTGGAGGGCGGTGCAGCGCTTAAAGATCTGCAGGATCGTAAGCTGGAGGGGCAGATTAAACAAGCCTTTGATTCTTGTGCGCTAGCTCTACGGGCTTCCATTTGTGGAGCATATGTGTCTAGGGCTTCGATCCGTTGGCTCCAGGGAGAGTCGCCTTCAGATACTTCTGAAGAGTCTTCCGCAGAGGGAGCGAAGTTGGAATCGGCGGCGGCCTATATGGCGGATGCATTTTATGACTTGGTTCGTATCTCGGCAAAGTCCATGGCATCCTTGATTGGGGCTCGATGGTTCCTTTGGCTAAGTAACTGGTCGGCCGATGCGTCTTCAAAAGCCAGGCTCAGTAAGCTCCCTTATAAGGGCAAACTGCTCTTTGGGGAGGCCTTGGAGAAAATTGTAAAGGATTTGGGGGATTCCAAAAGAGGTCGGTTGCCGGAAGATTGACCCAAGGCTTTTAGACAATCCTCCACGCAGCGTGGGCAAGGAAAGGAGTTTCGTAGATTTAGAGGAGCGCGTTTTTCTCCCTATCCCAGAGGTCGTTTTGTTTCTAGGGCTCAACCCTTTCGAGGGACCAGAGGTTTTAGTAGAGGTTTTTTCAATGCCCAGCAAGCCTCTGCAAAAAAGCCGCAATGAAGGTCAGCTGGTCCAGGTGGAGATACCGGTAGGGGGTCGCTTACAGGGGTTTCTCTCTGCCTGGACCGTGATAACTTCCGACCAATGGGTGCTGGAGTTCGCGCAGCCACTTCACGACGCCTTCTTAGTGTCCCCGTGTGGGCTCGGAACCAAAAGGCAGGCGGTAGAGGACACGCTGCTGCGTTTGGTGCAGCTGCAGGTGGTTGTTCCGGTTCCTCCAGACCAGTTAGGGTCAGGTCGATACTCGATTTATTTTGTAGTTCCCAAAAAGGAGGGATCCTTTCGGCCTATTCTGGACCTCAAATACATGAACCGGGCTTTGAGAGTTCCTTATTTTCGAATGGAAACTCTCAGATCAGTAATTCGTTCCGTAGGTCCTGGGGAGATGCTCTCTTCGATAGATCTCACAGAAGCTTATCTGCATATCCCGATCAGGCCAGATCATCAGCGTTTTTTAAGATTTGCGATCCCCGCCGGCCATTTTCAGTTCCGAGCGTTACCTTTCGGCTTGGCGACGGCTCCGCATACATTTACGAAGGTGATGGTGGTCGTCGCCGCAGCCTTGCGGATGGAAAGGATTCAGGTTCATCCTTATCTAGACGATTGGTTGATCAGGGCAAGTTCTCGCCAGGAGTCGGTCGAGGCTACCTCACGAGTAGTGCAGCTCCTGGAACAGCTCGGTTGGGTATTCAACCGTGCGAAGAGTCAGCTGCAGCCGCAGTCCCAGCTGGTGTATCTTGGAGCAGAGTTCGACACAGAACGCGGATTGGTCTTCTTGCCGGAGAGCAGAGTGCTAAAGATATTGGCTCAAGTGAAGGCGTTTCTGCAGCTCCAGGCCCCCTCGGCGTGGAGGTATTTGCAGCTCTTGGGGTCCATGGCAGCGGCCTTGGACCTGGTGCCCTGGGCCAGGGCACACATGCGGCCATTGCAGCAGGCGTTGCTGTCCAGATGGTCTCCGCAACTTCATCCCTTATCGAGCAAGCTGTTCTGCCCAGATGTGGTGTGCGACAGTCTCAGTTGGTGGCTAGATCCAAGACATCTCCAGGCAGGAGTTCCGTTGGAGCTTCCGGATTGGATATTAGTGACTCCAGTTTATCAGGCTGGGGAGCTCATTGTCAAGCTCAAGTGACTCAAGGGCTCTGGACCCAGGAGGAGGCGGTGTTCTCAATCAACCTGTTGGAGCTCAGAGCGGTTCGACTGGTTCTTCTCGCATTCGTTCCGTTCCTCGCAGGGAGAGCGGTGCGGTTGTGGTCTCGTACATCAATCGCCAGGGGGGCACGGGCAGTGCTCTGTTGCTGGCAGAGAGTCAACTGTTGATGCTTTGGGTGGAAGACCATCTCGTGGCCTTGTCAGCAGCTCATGTGGCCGGACAGGACAATGTTCAGGCCGACTATCTCAGTCGCAATCTTCTCGATCCCGGAGAGTGGGAGTTGAACGCAGCGATTTTTCACGACATCACCTTACGCTGGGGGCGGCCGATGATGGATCTCATGGCCACGCGCAACAATGCAAAAGCGTCGAGGTTTTTCAGCAGATGCAGAGAACACATGTCCGAGGGTCTTGATGGTCTGGTGCAGCCTTGGCCGTTGGGCAAGCTTCTGTATGTTTTTCGGCCATGGCCAATGATCGGTCGGATTGTTCAGCGAATTGCGGGCCACAGGGAAACAGTGATTCTCGTTGCACCGGATTGGCCCAGAAGGCCTTTGTATGCGGACCTGAAGCGACTTCTAGTAGATTCCCCTTGGAGATTGCCGGCTCAGTGCAATCTGCTGAGTCAGGGTCCCGTTCTCATGCCGCAGGTGGAACGCTTCTTGCTTACGGCTTGGCTCTTGAAAGGGCACGGCTGAGATGCAAGGGATATTCGTCAGCGGTGGTGGACACGATGTTGCGGTCAAGGAGATCATCGACATCTTTAGCGTATGTTCGCATATGGCACGTGTTCAAATCTTGGTGTAGGCTACGTGGCGTTCCTCCATTTTCGGCGGCCTTGCTGAGATTTTGTCCTTTCTTCAGGATGGCTTGCAGAAAGGGTTGACTCTTAGTACCTTAAGGGTTCAGGTAGCGGCCTTAGCGTGCTATAGGGGAGCAGTGCAAGGCAGGAGTTTGTCCTCGCATTCGAACGTGGTGCGTTTTCTCAGAGCGGTGAAGTTTCTCAGGCTGCCGGTGCGGTCGGTGGTTCCGGCTTGGGATTTGAATCTGGTGTTGGAGGCTCTAACTCGGCCTCCTTTTGAAGCAGGCTCGCCGGGCGGTTTGAGAGAGTTATCGTGAAAAACCGCCTTTCTGGTGGCCTTGTGTTCAGCGCGGAGGATTTCCGATCTACAGGCTCTTTCTTGCAGGGAGCCGTACCTTCAATTTTCGACAGAGAGAGTGCTCCTACGGCCGGTGCCTTCATTTTTACCCAAGGTAGTTTCTTTGTTCCACCTTAATCAGTCAGTGGTTCTTCCCACCTTCGCTGATCTGTCAGGGTCGCGGATGGATAGATCTTTGCGGAAGTTGGATTTGAGGCGAGTCTTGAAGAGGTACCTTAGAGCCACGCAATCTTTTAGGAAGTCGGACAGGTTGTTTATTCTGTTTGGAGGTCCTCGGAAGGGGCACGCGGCTACTAAAGCGTCGATTGCCCGGTGGGTGAAGCAGGCTGTGGTAGCCGCTTATGAAGCGGAAGGTAAATCGCCTCCCGTTGGCCTCAAGGCTCATTCTACGCGGGGACAAGCGACTTCTTGGGCAGAGTTGGCCTTGGTTCCGCCGGTGGATATTTGCAGGGCCGCGATGTGGTCGTCACTGCATACGTTCACGAAACATTATAGGTTGGATGTTCAGGCCAGGGAGGATGCGAGAGTAGGGGCCTCTGCTGTTGTAGTGGGGCTCACGGGTCCCTCCCGATTTTAGGCACTGCTTTGGTACTGCCCAATGGTACCCTGGACTGGCCCAGAGAGACGAATAGGAAGGAGAAATTAGGCCTTACCTGCTAATTGTCTTTCCTTGAGTTCTCTCCGGGCCAGTCCAGGGCCCACCCAGTTTTGTTTTTTTTGCAGG
Source organism: Ichthyophis bannanicus (assembly GCA_033557465.1). Lineage (NCBI taxonomy): Eukaryota > Metazoa > Chordata > Amphibia > Gymnophiona > Ichthyophiidae > Ichthyophis > Ichthyophis bannanicus. The sequence continues at coordinate 1,851,340,165 of CM066032.1, read as the reverse complement.
GTTCGCAGAAGGTCATCTTGGTGGTGCCGCATCCGTAGGTTCGAAGAGACTAGCTTTACTCTGGTGGATGTGGTGTTTGGGGCTCCTTTGGGCTACTTGGGGGCTCCTTTTTGGAAAAAAGAATAAATAAATAAATAAATAGATAAATAAATAAGAGATCCTAACAAGGTCACTTTGTCAAACTCTTTGGGCTGAGACAATGCAAAATACAGAGGAAGAGCTGTGTTCTCTCCCGCACGGGCGCAGTGGCGTTAGCGCAGGAGGTGCATTTGATAGGGGAGTTTTTCCCAAAGTTAAGTTTTCTTGTTGGTTTTTTGTGGATTTTCTATTGTTTTCGGTAGTCATTTTGAGGTTCTGTGGTTACACTGCTTTGCTAGAAAAGACTGGAGAGCTGTCACAGGGGGGAGTGGCTATGCCCTGTCAGCAAGAACTTGGAGTTCAGTCCTCAGCTGCTGAAGGGGATTGACAACACCCAATGGTACCCTGGACTGGCCCGGAGAGAACTCAAGGAAAGACAATTAGTAGGTGAGGCCTAATTTCTCCTTGTCTTATTGTTAAACTTGAATGTTTGCTGCCTCAAATAGTCTAGAGTATATTTTACCTCTGCTAATTATACTTCCTTTAGCTCTCTTGTGAGTCTCTCCATCTTCTGTTTTTCTTCCTCTCTGCTTCTTATTCTCCAATTCTCTTATTTCCCTCCTTAGTTGGCTGATTCTCTGTATTCTTAACTTCTTTTTTCAGGCCCCCACTTCAATAATTCTCCCTCTAATTACTGCTTTTAGTCCCTTCCATAAAAGTCCTGGGGGTCACTCCTCTACATCGTTTAAATCCAAATACTCCACTATATTTTCCCTTACTTGTGTCACCATCCCCTCAATTTCTAGGAGGGATTGATAAAGTCACCATCATTGGGGTTCTTTAATCGCCCCCTTCCCTTTGATTATTGCCCAGACTGGCGCATGGTCCGTCCATGTCCTTTCTTCAATTCTGCACTCTTTGGCCTGATGTAGGAGTTTTTTATGAATCCATATTAAGTCTATGAGTGAATAAGAGTCATGGGGTGGAGAGTAAAAGGTATAATCTTGTCTCCCTTCTTGGAGTACCTGCCACAGGTCAATAACATCTAATTCTTTCATAACCGAATGCATTACGTGACGGTATTTACCCAGTTTTAAATCTTCCCCATGGGATGTGTCTATTCTCGGATCTGGGGCTAGATTGAAGTCTCCTCCAATGAGAAATACCCCTTCATAGAAACCCACCACCTCCCCTAGCCTGTGCTTAAGGAATTCCACTTGTGCTGTATTTGGGGAGTATACGCTTGTGATTGTATATTTCTGTCCTCCCCATTTGCGGTTTTACTAGTAAACTGCATCCCCCGCTATCTCTCTTTACCTCAATAACCTGGACCTTTAGTTTTGATGATAGGAATATTGTCACGCCCCCTTTTTTCTTTTCGAATTTATTGGATGCATAAATTCTTCTGGGTATTTAGCAGGTTGGACCCGCCATTCATCTCTTGCTTGGAGGTGAGTCTCCTGTATACAACATATATCACTATCTCCATCTCTATACAACAATTGCCTCTTAATGGGGCTGTTAAACCCTCTGACATTAAAGGTCATGATTTTTAGATCACCTATTGCCACACCTGGTGTTACTCTTCCCACCAGTTGTGGGCATTTCCCCTTCGCTTAACCCTCCCTGGTCCTTCCCTCCCCCCCCTTTCAACCTCCCCTCCACCCACACTCTTCCTATCCTTCCTCTCCTCCTCCCTGTCTCCCCCAGTTTCACCTCAGATGTTCCCTCCAGCGTCCATGTTTCGTCACTCGGCCCGCCTTTTCCATTACAGCTCCCCACTACTTCTCCTATTTAACTTTAACCTCTTCTCCTCCTCTGTTTTCCTTCATTACTTGCCTCTATCTTGAGCCTTTCCTCCCCTTTTATTCTTATATGATTTACCTAATCCCCATATAATCAAATATCTCACACATAATAGACAAACTCAGTCCAGGCCTATGGCCCTTCTCTTTGGGCCTCCTCTGTCATTGTCCTCTATAAGAGTAGCTCCAGATGTTTTCCTCTGTCTGCATAGCCTTTTACCACTTTGTGTTACCCGGGTCCATGTTGCTCCAGCCACTCAATCCTTCTGCTTAGTGTTTACAGTTTCTTGGGGAATCTGTGGCAAATCCTGCCAGCCCGCATTTTGTAAACCTTTAAGTGCCTCACCTGTAATTCTTGCTGCTGTTGTAGTGCCCAAGATGGTAAATTGTAATCCAATCGGGAACAAACACATAAGAACATAAGATATGCCATACTGGGTCAGACCAAGGTCCATCAAGCCCAGTATCCTGTTTCCAACAGTGGCCAATCTAGGTCATACATACCTAGCAGTATCCCAAAAAGACACAGGTTCCACAGTGCTTGTATTGGGGCAAGCATTGATATCCTGGGTCCCTTTTTAATAATGGTTTATGGACCTTTCCTCCAGGAACTTGTCCAAACCTTTTTTAAACCCAGCTACACTAACAGCTCTTACTACATCCTCCGGTAACAAATTCCAGAGTTTGATTACACGTTGAGTGAAAAAATATTTTCTCTTATTTGTCTTAAATAGTTTGCCCTGTAGCCAGGGCCGGTCCATCCATTGAGCAAGAATGTTTTTTGCACAGGGCCCCGCTTTTCAGGGGGCCCCACGCAAAAAACATCTTGCATCAGCCCAGCTAGGTTAAAAAAAAATACAAACCGGCTGCTGCTGCTGCCGTTGTGGCAGCGGCAGAATCGAGCATCCCGCGGGGCCCCCCTACCTTGCAGAGTCCTCCATGCAGCCTCAGTGTTGGCTGTCAGAGCCGCGCGAAGAGAGAGAGCTTCTCCTCTCGCGGCTCTGTTAATCCCACCGCGGGGCTGATGGGATTTCCCATCAGCCCCGCGGCAGGATTAACAGAGCCGCGAGAAAGGGAAACTCTCCCTTCGCGCGGCTCTGAAAAGCCCGCGCTGAGGCTGCATGGAGGACTCTGCAGAGCAGGGGGGTCCCGCGGGATGCTCGATTCTGCTGCTGCCACGGCGGCAGCGGCAGCAGCAGCCGGTTTTTGTTTTTTTTAACCTAGCTGGGCTGATGGGGGGGAGGGGGTTAGGACTGGTAATGGGCTATGGGGAGGGCTAAGATTGGAAGTGGGCTGATGGGGAGGTTAGGACTGGTAATGGGCTATGGGGGGCTAAGACTGGAAGTGGGCTCTTTGGGGCTCACGACAGGAAAACAGCAAACCTGCTGACTCTGGGGGGGCTAAGACTACAAGTGGGATGATGGGGGGGTTTAGGACAGGTAATGGGCTATGGGGGGGCTAAGACTGGAAGTTGGCTGATGGGGGGGTTAGGACAGGTAATGGGCTATGGGGGGGCTAAGACTACAAGTGGGCTGGGGGGGGGCTAAGACTGGAAGTGGGCTGATGGGGGAGGGGGGTTAGTACTGGTAATGGGCTATAGGGGGCTAAGACTGGAAGGGGGATGATGGGGGGGTTAGGATAGGTAATGGGCTTTGGGGGGGCCTATGGGGGGGCTAAGACTACAAGTGGGCAGGGGGGGCTAAGACTACAAGTGGGCGGGGGGGGCTAAGACTGGAAGTGGGCTGATGGGGGAGGGGGGTTAGGACTGGTAATGGGCTATGGGGGGGCCAAGACTGGAAGTGGGCTGATGGGGGGGTTAGGATAGGTAATGGGCTTTGGAGGGGCCTATTGGGGGGCTAAGACTACAAGTGGGCAGGGGGGGCTAAGACTGGAAGTGGGCTGATGGGGGGAGGGGGTTAGGACTGGTAATGGGCTATGGGGGGGCTAAGACTGGAAGTGGGCTGATGGGGGAGGGGGTTAGGACTGGTAATGGGCTATGGGGGGGCTAAGACTGGAAGTGGGCTGATGGGGGGAGGGGGTTAAGACTGATAATGGGCTATGGGGGGCTAAGACTGGAAGTGGGCTGATGGGGGGGTTAGGACATGTAATGGGCTATAGGGTGCCTATGGGGGGCTAAGACTACAAGTGGGCTGATGGGGGGGTTAGGACAGGTAATGGGCTAGGGGGGCTAATACTGGAAGTGGGCTGATGGGGGGGGGGTTAGGATAGGTAATGGGCTATGGGGGGCTAAGACAAAAAGTGGGCTGATGGGGGGTTATGAATGGTAATGGGCTATGGGGGGGCTAAGACTGGAAGTGGGCTGATGGGGGGTTAGGACATGTAATGGGCTATGGGGGGGCTAAGACTACAAGTGGGCTGATGGGGGGGTTAGGACTGGTAATGGGGGGGCCTAAGACTGAAAATGGAGTGATGGGGGCTTAGGACTGGAAGTGGACTGATGGGGGGGTTAGGACTAGTAATGGGCTATGGGGGGGTTAGGACTGGTAATGGGGTGATGGGGGGCTAAGACTGAAAATGGGCTGATGAGGGGGTTAGGACTGGAAGTGGGCTGATGGGGGGCTTAGGACTGGTAATGGGCAATGGGGGGGTTGCTAGGACTGGAAATGGGCTGAGTGGAAGGGGGGCTTGAACTGCAAATAGCTGATGGGGAGGGGGGCTTGGAATGGAAATGGGCTGTGAGGGGAGGGAGTTAGGACTGGAAATGGGCTGAGTGGGGTGGGCTAGGACAGGAAATGGGCTGATGGAGGGGCTAGGATAGACTGGAAATGGGCTGTTGGGGGGTGCTAAGATTGTAAATGGGCTATGGTGGGGGCTTGAATTGAAATGGACTCATGGAGGGGCTAGAACTGGAAGTAGGCTCATGGGGGGCTTGGATTGGAAATGGGCCGAGTGGAGGGGAGCTAGGATTTGATATGGGCTGATGGTGGGGCTAGGAAAGGACTAGAAATGAGCTGATGGAGGGCTGGGATTGGAAATTTGCTGATGGAGGGACTCGGATAGGACTGGAAATGGATGGGGGAGCTAGGACTGGAAATGGGCTGATGGTGGGACTAGGATAGGACTGGAAATGGGCTGATGCAGGGACTAGAAGGGAGCGGATGCTGGGTGGGGCTGGAACTAGAAGGGAGCTGATGTTGGGGGAGGATTAGAATGGGATGGAAATGGAGAGGGAAAAATATTTTGGGTGGGAGGGAAGACAAGACAAATCTACAATAGGCCGGATACTGGGAGAGTAAGTGGGGATTGAGGATGGAGGGGTAAAATTTGAGTGGATGAAATAGGAATGAGGAAAGAGCAAAAGGAGAAAGCAGATGTAGAGAGAGAGAATGGAAAAAAATACTAGAAGAGAGAAGAAAGGACAAATGGACAGCAGACGATGGAGAGTTAGCAGAAGACACAAAGAAACCAGAAGAAAGTGGCTGGAGCAATTGCCACTGAAAAAAAAATGCACAAAAGGTAGAAAAATATCTCTTTATTTTGAATTTTTTACCTGGAATATGTCAGCTCTTGGAAATGTGCATCATTAATGTCTGTGCTTTGTTTAGTACAAGAGGAAATTAATTTCTGGTTTTATTTCTACAGTGTTGTACATTCCAAGTTTGGCTTTTGGGGTTCTCAGTTTAATTATTGTCTTCCTGTTTCTAAATTGTGATTCCTTGTTTGGTGATGGTCTATGTTCTGCATGTGTAACTGAGCTGAGGTATTCTGTTTATATAATTCCTATTTGACATTGCCACTTGTTCTCGTTCCCCAGTAGGTCATGTATTGTTGTTCTCTGAAATGTATTGGTTTAATATTTGCAGTGTTGCCTTTTGATAGGTAGGGTATGGTGCTTTGTGAGTTCTGGTAGTGCTGTTAGGATACGGCGGGTTTGCTATGGGTTATAAATGGGCAGTGTTTGTAGTAGTTCCTAATGTGCCTGGCGGTTGGTACTGGATTATAGTAATGTAGAAATCTCTTAGTCCTTCTTTATCCATATATTCATTAAGAGGCATGTTTACTAAAAGTTAGTGTATGGTAGCATTATGCAAATATTTATGCAAAGGAGGCACCTTATGCAAATGAGGTCCCGCACCGAGTCTCCGCACATGGCCCCACACCCCTCTTGGGCCGCCCCTGCCTGTAGCTTCATTACATGTCCCCTAGTCTTTCTATATTCTGATAGCATAAACAATCGATTTACATTTACCCGTTCCACTCCATTCATTAGTTTATAGACCTTTATCATATCTCCCCTCAGCCGTCTCTTTTCCAGGTTGAAGAGCCCTAACCTTTGTAGCCTCTCTTTATAGGTGTATCCTTCTATCCCCTTTACCATTTTGGTGGCTCTTCTCTGTATCTTTTCTAATAACGTTATATCCTTTTTAAGATACGGCAACCAGAATTGCACACAATATTCAATGTGCGGTTGCACCATGGAACGATACAGAGGCATTATAATATCCTTTGTTTTATTTTCCATTCCTTTCCTTATGATACCTAGCATTCTATTTGCTTTCTTGGCTGCCGCTGCACACTCGGCGGAGGGTTTTAACATGTTATCCATGATGACTGCTAAATCTTTTTCCTGGGTGGTGGTTCCCAATGTGGAACCTTGCATCGTGTAACCATAGTGTGGGTTGTTCTTTCCTAGGTGCATAACTTTGCACTTGTCCACATTAATTTCATCTGCCATTTGGATGCCCAGTCTTCCAATTTATCCAGATCCTCCTGCAGTTTTCTACAGTCCTCTTGGGTTTTAACAACTTTAAACAGTTTTGTGTCATCTGCAAATTTGATAACCTCACTAGTTATTCCCTTTTCCAGGTCATTTATGAATATGTCAAAACGTAGCGGACCCAGTACAGATCCCTGGGGTACTCCACTATTCACCTTTTTCCATTGGGAAAATTGGCCATTTAGCCCTACCCTCTGCTTTCTATCTTTTAACCAGTTCCCGATCCACAATAGTACATTGCCTCCTATCCCATGACTTTTTAGTTTTGCCAAAAGTCTCTGATGAGGGTCCTTGTCAAAGGCTTTCTGAAAGTCCAGATACACTATATCAACCGACTCACCTTTGTTTACCTGTTTATTCACACCTTCAAAAAAACATATCAGATTAGTAAGACAAGATCTTCCTTGTCTAAAGCCATGTTGGCTGTCTCCCATTAGGCCATGACTATCTACATGCTGTGTAATTTTGTTCTTTATGATGGTTTCTGCCATCTTCCCCGGTACTGACGTCAGGCTCACCGGTCTTTAATTTCCCAGATCACCCCTGGATCCCTTTTTAAAAATTAGCATTACATTGGCGACCCTCCAATCTTCAGGCATTACAGATGATTTTAATGAAAGTTCACAGATTACTAATAGCAGGTCTGCAATCTCATATTTCAGTTCTTTCAACACTCTTGGATGTATACCATCCGGTCCAGGTGATTTGCTACTATTCAGTTTATCAAATAGTTGTAATACATCTTCCCGGTGTAGCGATATTTCTCCAATTCCTCTGGAGTATCACCTTTAAATACCACTTCAGTCTTGGGTAACATCCCTACCTCTTCCTCAGTAAAGACCGAAGCATTCATTCAGTCTCTCCGCTATAGCCTTGTCTCCTCTTACTGCCCCTTTTACCCCTCTATCATCTAATGGTCCAATTGACTCTCTCACAGGCCTTTTGCTACGAATGTACATGAAAAAGTCTTTATTTCGTGTTTTTGCTTCCGTAGCAAGTTCCTTCTCAAATTCTCGCTTTGCCTGCCTTATCAATGCTTTGCATTTAACTTGCCAGTGCTTGTGCTGTTTCCAGTTTTCGTCATTTGGCTCTTTTTTCCATTTCCTGAAAGATGCTTTTTTGGCAGCAACAGCCTCTCTGACCTCACCTTTAAACCATGCTGGCAGTTTTTTGGACTTTCTTCCACCTTTCTTAATGTGTGGAATACAGCTGGTCTGGGCTTCCAGGATAGTATTTTTAAACAACACCCAAGCTTGATGTAAGTCTTTAACCTTTGCAACCGCTCCTTTTAGTTTTTTCTTAACTATATTCCTCATTTTATCATAGTCTCCCTTTCGAAAGTTAAAAGGTAGTACTGTGGATTTCTTTACTATCCCTCCTCCACGAATTAAATCAAACACGATCATGCTATGATCACTATTGTCAAGTGGTCCCAACACCCTTATCTCTTGCACCTGATCTGAAGTTCCACTAAGGACTAGGTCCAGTATGGCTTCCCCTCTGGTCGGTTCATGAACCAGCTGCTCCAGGAAGCAGTCATTTATTTCATCTAGAAACTTTATCTCCCTAGCATGTCCTGCAGTGACACTGACCCATTCGATACCGGGGTAATTGAAATCACCCATTATTACTACTCTGCTGTGACTTTTGTTAGCTTCCTTGATTTCTTTGAGCATTTCATCATCCATTTGTTCATTCTGGCCAGGCGGTCAATAGTACACCCCCACTGCCATCACCTTCCCCTTCATACATGGAATTTCAATCCATAGAGATTCTACAGCAAATTTTGTTTCCTAAACTTTAATCCTTTCTGACTCAATGCCCTCTCTAACAAAGAGCGCAACCCCTCCACCAATTTGATCAGTTCTATCATTACGATATAGTTTGTATCCAGGTATCACAGTGTCCCACTGGTTATCCTCCTTCCACCATGTCTCTGAGATTGCAATCATATCTAACCTCTTATTTAGTGCTATATATTCTAACTCTCCCATCTTATTGTTTAGATTTCTAGCATTTGCATATAAGCATTTTAGAGACTGTATTTTATTAATATTAATCTGGCTATTGGTAGGCATGGGTAATTTGGAATCTTTACGCTCTGTCTGCACCATACTCAAGGGCATTTGGGCTACTTTACTCTTTTTTGGAACCTCACTGCTTTTGGTAGTATCCTTCAAGGATACCATCTTCCGAACCATGTGCTCTTGGGCGACTGTCGTCTTTCCCCTATTTTCTAGTTTAAAAGCTTCTCTATCTCCTTTTTAAAGGTTAATGCCAGCAGTCTGGTTCCATCCCGGTTGTGAAGCCCATCCCTTCGGAAGAGCCCCTCCTTTCCCCAGAATGTTCCCCAGTTCCTAACAAATCCAAAACCCTCATCCTTGCACCATCGTCTCATCCACGCATTGAGACTCTGGAACTCTGCCTGCCTTTTGGGTCCTGCACGTGGAACAGGAAGCATTTCGGAGAATGCTACCCTGGAAGTTCTGGATTTCAACTTCCTACCTAAAAACTTAAATTCAGCCTCCAGAACTTCCCTACCACATTTTCCTATGTCATTGGTACCGACATGTACCAAGACAGCAGACTCCTCCTATCTAGGCGGTGCTTGAGGTCCGCTACCTTCGCACCAGGCAGGCATGTTACCAGGCGATCCGCACGTCCACCAGCCACCCAGCTATCTACATGCCTAATGATTGAATCACCAACTATAACAGCTGTCCTAACCCTCTCCTCATGGGTACATGGCCCTGGAGAAACGTCCTCGGTGCGAGAGGGCTTTACATCACCTGGAGGACAGGTCCTAGTTACAGGATCATGTCCTGCCACACCAGGGTGATGTTCTCCTGTCACGTGACCTCTCTCCTCCATGGCAACAGGGATGCTGCCAGACTGGAGGTGGGACTTCAGGACTATATCCCTGTAGGTCTCGTCCATGTACTTCTCTGTCTTTCTTATGTCTTCCAGGTCTGCTACTCTAGCCTCTAGAGAATGGACTTGTTCCCTGAGAGCAAAGAGCTCCTTGCACTTAGTGCATACGTAAGACCTCTCACCAAATGGGAGAAAATCATACATGTGACACTCAATGCAAAAGACTGGAAAGCCCCCATCTCGCTGCTGGACTGTTGTCTGCATCTTAGTTTAAAGCTTGTGTTTAGGTCTTTAAATTCTGTATTTACTAAGGGTTGATGTAGATGCTTACACTAATAAAAGTGTATCTAATACCTCTAATATACCTTGTTCACCTGAAGCTTAATTAATCTCAGGTCCTCAATGTATGACTGAGAGCAGCCCCTTTCCTCTAAGCCGTGTAAGTACCTATAAAGCTACAATTACCCCAGGGGCGGGTGAGTGTTGGGGAGGGAGGGGGGAAATAACACCTATTAAAAGAGGGCTGTTACAAATACCCTGTCCTGTACTCTCAGCAGGAGGGGAGGGGGTAGTCCCTCAGGTAGGCTAGAGCAGGAAAAAAAGTTTAAAACGCAGCAGGTTCTGGGGACAGAGCAGGGAGAGATGTTTAATTTAAAGTAACAGTTAACCTGGCTACCACACAAAGGCCAGTTAGTTGAGAGAGGCAAGGTAAGTTATACAGCTGAGAAAGCTGAAGTGCAGAACTAAAGGGAACAGGGAGGTGAAGTAGCACACCAATAAGACAACAAATAAATAATTAAATAGACAGCTAGAGCTCACAGCAAAGTTGTCACAGGAGTTAAATATCCACCTCTCTAGCAGAGCACTATGAGGGCACTGCTCTTCCCAGAGCATAGAGAGGCAAACAGAGCTATGCACACGTGGGAGGAGGAAGAGATAGGAAGAAGGGGCTACACAATACCTCAGCAGGAGGGGAGGGAGTAGTCCCTCAGGTAGGCTAGAGCAGGAAAAAAAGTTTAAAACCCAGCAGGTTCTGGGGACAGAGCAGAGAGAGGCAAACAGAATACACTTGTATCGCACCCGCTCTTCCCTTAGGCGTTTAGTAATGGCTTGATAATCTCTGTGTCTCTGTATTGTTGCTGTGGTTAGATCTCCATACAGCTGTATTTCATGGTTGTCCCATTTGATTTTCCCCAGCCTCCGGGCTGCCTTTAGTATGGCTTCTTTAGTATCATATTCATGCATACAAGCGACGATGTCACGAGTTCTCCCCTCGCACCTGGGTCCCAGTGCCCTTTGGGCTCTCTCTACTTTGAAGCATAATTCAGACTCATCTAGGCCCCCTGCTTTTGCCACCACCTTGCATAATTGCATAGTTAATGACTTATAATCCAATGCTTCCTCTGTTTCCTGTAGGCCTCTGTTCCTTATCGCTTCTCCGGGCCAGTCCAGGGAAAGGTAGGGTTGTCAATCCCCTTTTGAAGTCTTCAGTTCTCAGCTGCTAAAGGGGATTGACAACCCTACCTTTCCCTGGACTGGCCCGGAGAAGCGATAAGGAACAGAGGCCTACAGGAAACTTGTTCTTGAGAGGTGAAACCACTCCCCCTGAGGGTAACCCGTCAGTCTTTCAGTCCTCAGCAGCTGAAGAGGATCGAATCTATCTTTCTCCCTCACCACTAGTGCTTAATTTCATTTCTTTATTTTTGGGGAATAATAGTTGGCTCTAGCAGAGCTGATTTTTTCTATAGTCCTCATATTATATCGCAGTTCCCTAGTGCCTTAGGGACGTTAGAGACGACGAGCTACTAATATTTCTGTGGTGTGAGGTAGAGCCTACCTTTTTCACCGTCTCAGTCTCTATTGGCAGATTGATCCTGGGAGCCCCAGTTGTTTCCTCTGCCGTGAACGCACCCGGACTTGGGTACTTCCCGCTAGCAGCGGGGCGAAATTTGGTACTCCAGTGTTTCTTCTGTTCAGTCCGGTGAATCTGGTTTTTATTCTCTGGTTATTTTCGCGGGCCGTTTCAGCGCGCGATCTGAAGGGGCGCCGGTTTCACTACTCGGAGCCGTGGCTCAGCCAGCGGAGCGGTTTTTCCCTATTAAAATCTCTTTCGGGGACATAAATTGCATGGCAGAAAAGCTGGCATCTCAAGGGGAAGCGCCGTCTTTGCCCGCCGAAAAGGCGGGAAAGGCGGCCATCTTAGGTGCGCCAGTCACTTCACCCGCGGAGCAGCACCGACCTCATAAACGGAAGGCTAAAACCCCTAAGGAAAGCGCTCAGCAGGAAAAGCCTTCGCGGTTCCCATCTGAGGCTCAAGAAGGGATGTCGACATTTTTTTCGCCAGAATTTATTCTAGCGATGCATAAAGCCTTTTTGCTAAAGTCCTCACAGCCTGATCCTGTAGCAGCGCTTCAAGGTTCTATGGCTGTTCCGCTTAAATTGCCAGTTACAGAGGATCCTGATGAGGGGTCTTCTCAGCCAAAGGAGATCCTAAGAGATCCTTTGGATCCTTTTGCGTGTCAGCCTTCGGTACCCCTGGATCAGGGGGAAACAGAGGTTCTTGCAGAGGCAGGCTTAGATCTGGATACAGAGGGCTTAGAGGAAGGAGAGATTGCTCCCGGGGAGGATCCTAATATTTTTAGGGTCTTTCGTAAGGAAGAACTTGCGGCTCTCATTTCTCAATCCTTGGCTGCGCTACACCTGCTTCTTCCTTCTGCCTCTCAAGAGCCTTTGGAGGATCCGTTGTTACAGAGCTTTAAGGCAGAACAACGCTGTTTCCTGATGCATCGGGTTATCAAACAAATGATTGAATCTGAATGGGAGTGTCCGGAGGCTACACTCCGCGGGAGCCGAGCCTTGGCTCGCCTTTACCCGGTGCCGCAGGAGGAGAAGGAGTTATTACGCATGCCGAAAGTGAATGCGATTGTTTCTGCAGTGACCAAAAAGACTACCATCACTGTGGAGGGAGCGGCGGCACTTAAGGACCTCCAGGATCGAAAGTTGGAAATTCTTCTCAAGCAGGCGTTTGATTCTAGCGCTTTGGCACTGCAGGCTGCGGTTTGTGGAGCATATGTTTCTCGAGCGTCCATTCGGTGGTTGCAGGGGGACGCTTCGGGAGAGACCGCTTCGGTAGTTGGTGCAGAAAATGCAAAGTTGGAATCGACTGCAGCTTATATGGCGGATGCCTTTTATGATTTGCTGCGCATTGCAGCCAAGACCATGGCCTCTCTCGTCGCAGCCAGGCGTTTTCTGTGGTTGCGTAACTGGTCAGCAGATGTTTCCTCGAAGTTGCGGCTCAGTAAATTGCCTTATAAAGGGAAATTGCTCTTTGGAGAGGCGTTAGAGAAGATTGTTAAGGATCTCGGAGACTCTAAAGGAGGGCGTTTGCCAGAAGATAGGCCTAAGCCGGTGAGAGGGGCTGGTGGTCTCCGAGGCTCCGGTCGGGACTCCCGAAGATTTCGAGGGGCGCGCTTTGCACCCTATTCCAGAGGCCGTGCAGGCTTTCGTGGACAGTCCTTTCGAGGAGCCAGAGGTTTCGGAAGGTCCTACTTCAGTGCGTCTCAGCCCTCAGTTAAAAAGCCCCAATGAAGGTATGCTGGTCCAGGGGTTGGTTCCTGTAGGAGGGCGACTTCAGGATTTTCTTACAGCCTGGACCACAATCACTTCAGACAAGTGGGTATTGGAGATAATTCAGAAGGGGTATGCGCTGGACTTCGCCTGCCCTTTGTCGCCCGCCTTTGTAATGTCGCCCTGTGCACCCGGTCTGAAGATGCAAGCCATTTCAGACACGCTCTTTCGTCTCTTGCAGCTGCGGGCGATAGTTCCCGTGCCTCTAGACCAGTACGGGTGCGGTCGATACTCGATCTATTTTGTGGTTCCCAAAAAGGAAGGTTCTTTTCATCCCGTGCTAGATCTCAAGGGCGTAAACCGTACTTTGCGGGTGCCTCACTTTCGCATGGAAACGTTACGTACCGTGATTCAGGTGGTGCGGCCGGGAGAGTTTCTCTCGTCCATAGATCTCACGGAGGCCTATCTTCACATTCCCATCAGGCAATCTCATCAACGATTTTTACGTTTTGCCCTCCCGATGGGGCATTTCCAGTTTCGGGCATTGCCGTTCGGTCTAGCCACGGCTCCGCGGACCTTCACCAAACTCATGGTGGTTGTGGCAGCGGCGCTGCGAAAGGAAGGTATCCGAGTTCATCCATATCTCGACGATTGGTTGATCAGGGCCGATTCTCATTTGGCCTCAGTGACGGCGACAGCTCGGGTGGTACACCTTCTAGAGCAGCTCGGTTGGGTGATAAATCAAGCAAAGAGTCGCTTACAGCCGTTAAGACAACTGACTTATCTCGGGGCCTTCTTCGACACGGTTCGGGGGACGGTCTGTTTACCCGAGCTCCGAGTGCAAAAACCTTTGCAGCAGGTGCACGCATTTTTACGGCTGTCGACTCCGTCGGCGTGGACGTACTTGCAGCTCTTGGGGTCCATGGCGGCGGCCTTGGATCTCGTACCGTGGGCCAAAGCGCACATGCGGCCCTTACAACAAGCGTTACTTTCCCGATGGTCACCGCAGCTTCACCCTCTCTCGCAGCGCCTGCCCTGTCCGGACCTCGTGCGTCGCAGTCTAGAGTGGTGGTTAGTCCCGGAGCATCTGACAACGGGAATTCCTTTACAGGATCCCTCATGGGTGCTGGTCACCACAGATGCCAGTCTCACTGGCTGGGGAGCTCATTGTCAGTCGCAAATCACGCAAGGATCTTGGTCTCCGGAGGAGAGCTCATGGTCGATCAACCGACTCAAGCTTCGCACGGCTCGTCTCGCCCTGCAGAACTTCGAGAACTTGCTCAAGGGGACGGCGGTCAGGGTCTTCTCCGACAACGCAGTAACAGTCGCATATATCAATCGTCAAGGGGGGACAAAGAGTCTTTCACTCCTCTCCGAATGTCAGGAATTGATGGTTTGGGCAGAGGCCCATCTCCTAGCGTTGTCAGCTGCGCATGTGGCTGGCAAAGAGAATGTGCAGGCCGATTATCTCAGCCGCAATGTGCTCGATCCCGGAGAGTGGGAGTTGAACGCAGCAATTTATCACGAGTTGACCTTGCGTTGGGGGCAGCCAGTGATGGATCTTATGGCTACATGCAACAATGCCAAGACCAGCCGGTTTTTCAGCAGGCGCAGGGAGCACATGTCCGAAGGACTCGATGCTCTGGTTCAGCCGTGGCCGCTGGACGCTCTCTTGTACGTTTTCCCTCCTTGGCCGATGTTGAGTCGAGTTATACAACGTGTAGCGGAACACCGGGGAATGGTGATTCTAATTGCGCCGGATTGGCCTCGTCGTCCTTGGTATGCCGATCTAGTTTGGCTCCTAATAGCTCCACCTTGGCGTCTTCCGGTCCGCATCAACCTGTTGCATCAGGGGCCAGTGCTCATGCCACAGGTGGATCACTTCTTACTTACGGCTTGGCTCTTGAGAGGGCTCGCTTAAGACGCAAAGGGTATGCCAGTTCTGTTGTGGACACCTTACTTCGGTCTAAAAGGCCAGGGACTTCTCTGGCATATGTGCGGGTATGGCGGCTTTTCGAGGATTGGTGTGGACGGCGCAACATTATTCCTCTGTCGTCTACCTTGCCTCAATTGCTGTTGTTTCTCCAGTGTGGATTGGAAAAAGGTTTGGCACTTAGTACCCTTAAGGTTCATATGGCAGCGCTCGCGTGTTTTAGGGGGTCCGTGCAAAATCGCCGTCTTTCGGCGCATCCGGATATGCAACGGTTTTTTCGAGCAGCAAAAATTATCCGTCCTCCAGTGCGCCAAATCGTGCCTCCCTGGGATTTGAATGTAGTTTTGGAGGCGTTTTCCCGGTCGCCATTAGCGTCCCTCTCCTCGCGGGCTCTCCGGGAATGTTCCTGGAAAACTGCTTTTCTGGTAGCTTTATGTTCGGCACGCCGAATTTCAGATTTACAGGCCTTGTCTTGCCAGGAACCGTATCTTCAATTTCTACCGGAACGGGTTTTGCTGCGGACGGTGCCTTCTTTTTTGCCTAAAGTACTGTCCGTTTTTCATGTTAATCAATCCGTAGCTTTACCCATTTTTTCGGATTTATCCGGTTCTCCAATGGACCGTGCTCTCAAAAGATTGGATCTTGGCCGTGTCTTAAAGGCGTACCTTAGGGTTTCGAAGTCTTTTCGGAAAACGGACCGGCTCTTTGTCCAGTATGCAGGACCCAATAAAGGTCAAGCGGCGTCGAAGTCCACTATTGCTCGTTGGGTTCGCTGCGCTATTGTGGCAGCTTACAATGCCAGAGGGCGATCTCCGCCGGTTGGTCTAAAAGCTCATTCCACTCGAGCTCAAGCGACTTCCTGGGCGGAGTTTGCCTTTGTTCCACCGGTCGATATCTGCAGAGCAGCGACGTGGTCTTCTTTGCATACCTTTACGAAGCATTACCGTTTGGATGTTCAGGCCAGAGAGGATGCGAAGGTGGGGGCGTCGGCTCTTATCGCAGGACTGGCGGGTCCCTCCCGTGTTTAGGTACTGCTTTGGTACTGCCCTACCTTTCCCTGGACTGGCCCGGAGAAACGATAAGGAAGATGAAATTAGGTCTTACCTGCTAATTGTCTTTCCTTGAGCTTTCTCCGGGCCAGTCCAGGGTCCCACCCCTTTCGTTTATCGGGTGCCTTTACGTCAGCATAAGAATATAGCCATATCATGGTGTTCGTGCGAGAGGGGATGATCGGGGCTTCTATGATTCTTTCTCGGTGGCAGTCGAGGCTACAGTTGAAAATTGAAAAAAAAACAAAAAATAACCAAGCATTAGTGTTTGCTTTCTCATTTCAAGGGACTATAGAACATTATCAGTTTTAATGGGTTAATCTGGTGTTTTCAGTTCTTTTCTACTTAGCTGCTTTGTCAAAAGGAGACTGACGGGTTACCCTCAGGGGGAGTGGCTTCACCTCTCAAGAAAACTTGAAGTCTTCAGTCCTCAGCTGCTAAAGGGGATTGACAACCCTACCTTTCCCTGGACTGGCCCAGAGAAAGCTCAAGGAAAGACAATTAGCAGGTAAGACCTAATTTCATCATTCTCAAGTTTGCCCTCTGCAATCTGTTCTCTAATTCCTCTATTTCTAGGGCTATCTCCTCCTGTTTATTCCGTGGTCATTCATTTTCTTGTTGCAAATTGTAAATGCTCTACTTTTGTGCTTTCGTTGAGTTTTCAGTTTCTTCAATTCACTGTCCCATCTCCCCCATGTTGCCATGTTGTTGTTAAGTGCCGTCGAGTCGGAGTCAACTCATGGCGACCCTCTGGATAGCTATCCTAAATTGTGTTCGGTCTTCAGTCAGGCAGCTCATTGTTGACAGACTGGTACCCGTAGCTGCTGTTATTGTATCGATCCATCTCATTGCTGGCCTTCCTCTTTTGCGTTGACCTTCTATCTTGCCAAGCATGATGTCTTTCTCTAATGATCTCTCTCTTCGCATGATGTGTCCAAAGTATGAAAGTCGAAGTCATCTGAGCTTCTAAAGAAAGCTTAGGTTTGATCTCCTCTAGTACCGACTGGTTTGTTCTTCGGGTAGTCCATGGTATACACAGTATTCACCGCCAGCACCATAATTCAAAGGCATCAATTTTCTTCCCGTCTATCTTTTTAACTGTCCAGCTTTCACATCCATATGATGTTATTGAAAATACCATGGCTTGAACAAGTCAAATCTTTGTATGGAGAGAGACATCTCTGCTCTTGAGAATCTTATCTAGGTCTTTCATAGCCATTCTGCCAAGAGCAATGCGTCGTCTGATTTCTTGACTGCTTGTTGCTTCTTTATTGATAGTTGATCCAAGTAGGTTAAAGTTGTTCACGATTTCAACTTCTTTTCCTTCAACGATGAACCTATTGATTATGCCAGTTGTCATGATCTTTGTCTTCTTTACATTATGGTGCAGGCCCATTTTGAGACTATGTTCTTTGATTGTGAGAAGCAAATGTTTCAGAACATCTTCACTTTCAGCCAGTAATGTGGTATCATCAGCATAGCGAAGGTTGTTGATGAGTCTTCCACCAATCTTTACACCTCTGTTGTCTTCATACAATCCTGCTTCTCTGATGATTTGTTCTGCATATAAATTAAACAGTTAGGGGGAAAGTATGCAGCCTTGTCTTACACCTTTGCTTATTTAAACCATTCTGTTTCTCCTTTTTCCGTTCGAACTGTTGCTTCTTGATCAATGTACAGATTGTGCAAGAGTACGATCAGGTGTTCTGGTATACCCATGCTTCTTAATGTGGCCCAGAGTTTCTCATGGTTTATACAGTCAAAAGCCTTGCTATAGTCGATAAAGCACAAATAGATATCCTTTTGGTATTCTTTAGTCTTTTCAAGGATCCATCTCACATCCACAGTGATGTCTCTCGTTCCTCACCCTTTCCTGAACCCTACTTGCACTTCAGGTAGTTCTTGTTCCAGGTATGGTTGTAGTCTCTTTTGAATAATCTTCAGTAGAATCTTGCTGGCATGTGGGATTAGAGTGATGGTGCGATAATTTCCACAGTCAGTTGGATCACCTTTCTTTAGTACTGGTATAAACACAGATCTTTTCCAGTCAGTTGGCCATGATGTTGTCTTCCATATTTCTTGGCAGAACCTTGTAAGTACGTTAACAGCTGCATCAGATTGCTGTAATACGTCTATGGGAATGCTATCAATGCCTGGTGCTTTGTTCTTTGATAAGGCTTTCAATGCTGCTTCAACTTCTTCTTTCATCACCTATGGTTCCCGATCATAAGGTACAGGTTGAAACGATTGTTGGTCCACTTGATCTTTATTATATAAAAACTCTGTATATTCCTTCCACCTTTTCTTGATCTTCTCAGCATCATTCAACATAGAACCTTGAGTATCTTGTAGCATTCCAATTCGAGGCTGGAACTTTTTCTTTAACTCTCAGAGCTTTAGGAAAGCCGATCTTGTTCTTCCTGTAATAGTTTCTGCTTCTATTTCCTTGCATGCATCATTGTAGTACTTTTCCTTGTCCTGTCTTGCTGCACGTTGGAAATCTCTGTTGAGTTCTGTGATTGTCTTTCTTTCTTCTCTGGCTTTAGCTTCCCTGCGTTTCTGGGCAATTTTCAGAGTTTCTTCCGTCATCCATTTTGGCCGTTTTTGCTTTTTCACCTTTTGTAGAGACTTCTCGCTTTCTTCCAACATAACCTTCTTGATGTCATTCCATAACTCTTCTGGAGCTCTGTCATTTGTATCTAAAGCAGCAAATCTATTTTTCAGGCAGTCTTTAAATTCCAGTGGTATATTCTCAAGGTCATATTTTGCTGCATTCATGAGTGGTTTGCTCTTTTTCAACTTTAGCTTGAATTTGCATACTAGTAGCTGATGATCTGTACCACAGTCAGCTCCAGGTTTTGTCTTTGTTGATGTTATAGAGCTTTTCCATTGTTGACTTCCACAGATGTAGTCAATTTGATTTTTATACAATCCATTGGGTGAAGTCCATGTGTACAGTCGCCGCTTGTGTTGCTGGAAGAAGGTGTTTGAGATGAATAGATCATTGACTATCAGGATATCCTGTTTGCATGATCTATCAATTTCAGCTTGTACTTGTTCATAGAACTCTTCAATTTCATTCTCTTCTGCAGCTGTTGTTGGGGCATATACCTGAATTATAGTTGTGTTGATAGGCATTCCTCGTAGGTGAATAGAGATTAAGCGTTCGCTGACTGCATTGTATTTCCTTATAGTTCTTGCAGGTTTCTTCTTTATTATAAATGCAACACCATTTCTTCTTTGTCTTTCATTTCCAGCATAGTAGACCATGTGATCATCTGATGCAAAGTGCCCGATGCCAGTCCATTTCAGTTCGCTGACACCCAACAGATCAAGTTGTACACGTTTCATTTCATTCTTCACCACCTCCAACTTCCCTTGGTTCATGCTTCATACGTTCCATGTTCCAATGTGTAAGACATCTTTACAGCTTCTGACTCTCATTTCATGCGCAGCTACATCAACAGTCAGACGTCCCGAGAGCTTTGATCCAACCACATCATAAATGCTGGCTTTACTCTGAAAAGTCTTCAGCTCTTCCCCAGTAGCTAGTTGAGTGCCTTCCAACCTGGGGGTCTCATCTTCCAGCACTACAGCACAATTTGTTTTGTTGTAACTATCCATTGGGTTTTCATGGCAAGATACAGAAGTAGATTGCCGGGCCTTTCTTCCACGTAGTTTAAGTTTGGTGGTGTTGCCATTGTCACAGAAATGTGATCCTCCGCCGTCAAAACTATCCCATTCTGCTGCTGCCCAGATGGGTGGTTTGTCTTGGTCTGGCACCTCAGCTGAGACCTGTCCATCTTGGGAGACCCTGCCAGTAGTTAAACTACCGATAGTTTAGCTCTCAGCATCACTGATGCACACAAGCCCTCACAGCACGACAAGCTGCAAACCAAGTGAGGGCCGTATTGCCATGTAGTTCTGTTATCCAATTCTGTACTTCTTGTTTGAAATTTATAATGCCTTTTTTAGGTGCTGATGCAGCATTCTGTATTGAGGTAGTCCATTTTGTGACTATATCATCTAGTTCTGTTAAGAGTCTAGTTATTAAGCATTTATAAAGCGCTGCAAACATACGAAGCGCTGTACACACAAATAAGAGAGACAGTCCCTGCTCATCAGAGCTCACAATCTAGTCAAGACAAAAAATTACATAATACAAATTACAGATCAACAGGAGAAAGTATACATCTAATGTTAGAGAGAGCAAACAGCGTATATAAAATAGTCATATCACAACACAAGAGTCAAGAATTGAAAGCAATAGTGAAGAGGTGGGATTTCAACCTGGACTTGAAGATGGCCATGGAGGACGCCTGGCGCACAGAGACAGGAAGGCTGTACCAGGCGAAGGGTGCAGCAAGGTGAAAGGAGCAAAGTCTAGAATTAGCAATGCGAGTGAAAGGCATAGATAAACGAAGACTATTAGAAGAGCGAAGTAACCGAGAGGGAGTGTAAAGAGAGATAAGAGACGAAAGGTACTGGGGGGCAGAAGAGTGAATACATTTATAGGTCAATAGGAGAAGCTTGAATTGGATATGGAAATGGATGGGGAGCCAATGAAGTGACATGAGGAGAGGAGTGATGTGGGAAAAACGAGACTAGCGGAAAATCAGACGAGCAGCAGAATGTTGAATAGACTGAAGGGGAAAGAGGTGGTTTGCGGGGAGGCCGGCAAGGAGAAGGTTACAGTAATCAAGGCTGGATGTGATTAAGTAGTGGACAATCATTTTAGTAGTGTTAACATAGAGGAAGGGGCGAATTTTGCAGATATTGTAGAGAAAGAAATGGCATGACTTAGTAATGAGTTGGATATGTAGAGAGAAAGAGAGAGAGGAGTCAAAGATAACACCAAGGTTACGCACTGAGAAGACAGGAAGAATAACAGAGTTATCCACAGAGACAGAGAAAGGGGAAAGAGGAGGGGAGGGATTCAGGGGAAAGATAAGGAGTTCAGTCTTGGCCATGTTCAATTTTAAGCGGCGGAGGGACATCCAGCTAGCAATGTCAGAGAGGCAGACCGTGATCTTAGCCTGGATTTCTGGAGAGGTAACAGGAGTAGAGAGGTACATTTGAGAGTCATCAGCATACAGATGATAGTGAAAGCCATGGGAAGAGATAAGGGCACCAAGGGACTGGGTGTAGAGAGAGAAGAGGAGCGGTCCCAAGACGGAACTCAGAGGAACACCTACAGGTAAATGGGGTGGAAGAGGAGGAGGAGCCACCAAAGCACATGCTGAAAGAGCGATGGGAGAGGTAGGAGGAGAACCAAGAAAGTTCAGAGTCATTGAAACCTAGTGAGGACAGGGTGATAAGAAGAAGGTTGTGGTCAACAGTATCGAAAGCAGCAGAGAGATCAAGAAGGATGAGGACAGAATAGAGGCCTTTGGATTTTGCCAGGAAGAAATCATTAGTGACTTTGGGTAAGAGCTGTTTCAGTGGAATGTAGGGGATGGAAGCCAGACTGTAAAGGATCCAGGAGAGCATGAGAGGAGAGGAAGTCGAGGCAGCGGTGATAGACTGCATGCTCAAGTAGTTTAGAGATGAAGGGAAGGAGAGAGATGAGTCACTAGTTAGGACAGGTGGGATCAAGTGAGGGTTTCTTGAGAAGGGGTGTGACCACAGCGTGCTTGAAGTCAGAAGGGAAAGTTGCGGTAGAGAGCGATAGGTTGAGAATATGAGAGATGGAAGGGACGATAGTGGAGGAGATGGAACTAAGGAGGTGGGAGGGGATGGGGTCAGACGAGCAGGTAGTAAGTTTAGAGGAAGAAAGAAGGAGTGAGGTTTCCTCATCAGAGACCATAGGGAAGGAAGAAAGGGTAGCAGAAGTGAGGGAGGAGAATTGGGAAAAAAAGGGGTGGGGGTTGTAAGGGTGGTAGGGAATTGGAGGGTGATCTTGTGAATTTTGTCATGAAAGAACTCAGCCAAGGTTTGGGCAGGAAGGGAGGGAGGAATCAGAGGTGGAGGCACACTGAGGAGAGAATCGAGTGTGTTAAAGAGACAACGAGGATCAGAGGGAAGAGAGTTCATCAGATGGGTGAAGTAGACTTGTTTAGCAAGTGCAATGGCTGATTGTAAAGAGAACAGAATGAATTTAAAGTGGAGAAAGTCAGCATGGGAGTGCGATTTAAGCCAGGCACGCTCAGCAGAGCAGGCACAGGAGCGCATATAGTGGGCAGTGGGAGAGAGCCAGGGCTGGGGAGAAGAGCACCTAACAGAACGTGGGGTAAGGGGAGCAAGAGCATCCAGGGCAGAGGAGAGTACAGCGTTATATGAGGTCACAGCCTCATCAACGGATTTGGATAACAGAATGGATGAAAGAGGTGAGGAAATAATGGAGGAAAGATCTAAGGGATCAATAGCAAGAAGGTTTCTAGAAAGGTTGGTGGAGACAGGATGAGGCTGAGGTGAGGGAAGATGAATAATAAGACTTAAAAGGTGGTGGTCAGATAAGGGAAGGACAGAGTTACAGAAGTTGGAGGGTGAGCAGTTAGAGAAGAAAATCAGGTCAAGGCAGTGACCATGTTGGTGAGTAGGGGCAGTGGAGCAGAGTTGAAGGTCGTAAGAGGAGGTAAGGGAGAGGAGCTTTAAAACATGGGGGTCAGAGGGGGCATCAACATGAATGTTAAGATCCCCGAGAATAAGAGTGGGGGAGGAGGGGTTAAGAAAGGTAGACAGCCAAGAATCAAAGTCAGAAAGAAAAGTAGACACAGAAATGTCGGGAGACCAATAGATAACAGCTACCCAAAGTGGGAGAGGAGTGAAGAGGCGGATGGAGTGGACCTCAAAAGAGAGAGATGAGTGAGATTGAGGTAGGATGAGGGTCTGGAAGTGACAAGAGGGGGAAAGAAGAAGCCCAGTACCCCCGCCATATCCAGAGGGATGAGGAGTGTGGGAGAACTGAAAGCCCCCATGACAAAGTGCGGCAATAGAAGCAGTGTCTTCAGGAAGAAGCCAGGTCTCACTTAAAGCAAGGAGGTGAAGTGCATGAGAAATAAAAAGGTCATGTATAAAAGCAAGTTTGTTAGAGATAGAGTGAGCGTTCCACAAGGCACATGAGAAGGAGAGAGCAGAGGGGGAGAGGAGAGGAATGTGAATAAAGTTGGATAAGTTGCGGCCTTGTCCTAACGTGAGAGAAATGTTTAGGGAGGGCAGGGAGTTTCAGAGAGTGAGGGGTAACTCCTAGAAAGACAGGAATTAGGGAAGACATAGATAAGGTTAGCCAAATTACGCGACCTCATCATAACATGGAATGAAAGTAGGGCCAAAGGTGGGGTTTAAATTACCAAAGAGGAGAAGGAGGGAAGCAGAGTACGAGGTAGGGAGAATAAAGAGAGATGTGGAGCACAGAGTGAAGAGAAAGGCTAAACAAAAGTTATAATAGAATCATACTATACGCTTCGAAGCTATAGGTTCAGTAAGCATGCAGAAGGTGATAAATAAAAAACGGAGAGTAAACAGATCTGCTTATCAGGTAAACGAGTGTGGATGCTACCCCAGATCACGAAAGCGTTGTGGTCTGTAGCTAAGGTCACGCACCTAAAGGCCACACCAAAGGGCCCTTTGGCGAGGCCCTTAGGCGCAGGCCCACCAGACACAGGCACGCCTGTTGCAGATGCCATTAAAGTGAGGATTGAGAGAGTCTGATAGGTCCCGCGGTGGAGGGGGAGGAGCTAGAAATCAGGCTGCTCACACTCTGCCCCGATGATCACTGAGGCTGCTCAAACTGTAAAGGGATTCCTTTCCCTTCAATAAATGCCTGTTGTAGATGCCATTAAAGGGAGGATTGAGAGAGTCTGATTGGTCCCGCCGTGGAGGGGGAAGAGCTAGAAATCAGGCTGCTCACACTCTGCCCCGATCACTGAGGCTGCTCAAACTGTAAAGGAATAGTTGTGGTATGACTTCATTCAGAAAGTTTTTCTTTTTCAAATGAATCGTTTTGATTGAGAATCCTTATTAATAGGTGAAGATGTGGCTGGCATATGCGGTGGTCTGACCATGGGACTTGTAATGCTTGCGAGGGTACATAAAGATGACAATGAGTGATATGATAGGGAATCAATACTAGATAGAGGATGTTACCTCTGTTCTGGTTATTTGCACGATCTGTTGGAAGCCCAGATTTTTAATAGAGCTGAGAAAATCATGGAGTGTGAGTTGCGTAGGGAGGGAAGATTAAAGTCGCCCAGGAGTACTAGTGGTTTCTTTAATGATGCAGTGCATGCAGTCTCCAATATTGAGGCAAAGCTATCTGCTGAGGAGTTTGGTGGTCTGTATAATGGGCAGACTTACCCTTGGGACAAACAGCATGGAATCTATATATGTTTTGGGAACCTGACAGGTACTTGTGACCTGGATTGGCCACCTTTAGAAAAAGGACACTGTGCTTGATGGACCCTTGGTCTGACCCAGTATGGCATATCTTATGTTATGTTCTTATATAATCTCAGGTTCCCAAAAGGTATATAGATCCCATGCTGTTTGTCCTGAGGGTAAGCAATAGGTTTCCCCGGTCTGCTTTAATAATTTTTTATTTTATTATTATTATTTTTATTATTAGGAGTAGCCTAGTGGTTAGGGCAGCAGCCTGGAATTGGAATGACCAGGATTCAAATCCCACTGATGCTCCTTGTGGCCTTGGGCAAGCCACTTAACCCTCCATTACCTGAACTACCACTGGAAAGGTGTGAGCTAAAAATGCTAACTAATAATAAAAAAAAAATGTTATGTTAATGTTGACTTCATGGTGACTGTCTCGTTGTAGTACTCTATAATCATTAGTACTACTAAGAACTGCAGCAGGTCTGAAAGTTGCTCTCTATTTTTTCTCAGAATTGGCTGCTATCATTGGTTTGTGTTACATGTATGCCCGTCACATGTATTTCCGTGGATATACCGAGTCTGCAAAAGGCAGGTAAGGCCTTGCTTTTGCTTATCTATTTACTTATTGTTACAACTTGATAATAGACCCTTGAAGACCGGAAAGGTACCATGGGATTGGAAAAGGGCTTCTGTGGTCCCTCTTCACAAATGTGGCAACAGATGAGAGGTGGCAAACTACAGGCTAGTAAGCCTTACCTCAGTACAGAGAAAAGTAATGGAAACGCTATTGAAATGGTAGTGGTTTTCCTAGAATCCAATGGGTTGCAAGATCCGAGGCAACATGGCTTTACCAAGTGAAGATCATGCCAAACAAATCCGATTTCTTTGACTGGATGACTAGAGAATTTGATTAAGGGTATGCGATGGATGTAGTCTACTTAGATTTCAGCAAAGCCTTTGATACTGTTCCTGATAGGAGGCTTGTGAATAAACTGAGCAACCTGGGGATGTATTCCAAAGTGGTGAACTAGATCAGGAACTGGTTGACTGACAGACTAGAGAGGGTAGTGGTGAATGGAACTCACTCTGAAGAAAGGAGGGTGAGTAGTGGAGTGCCTCAGGGATCAGTGCTGGGGCCGGTACTGTTCAATGCCTTTGTGAGGTGATATTGCAGAAGGGTTACAAGGAAAGGTTTGCCTTTCTGCAGATGACACGAAGATCTGCAATAGAGTGGACATCTCAGAGGGACTAGACAACATGAGAAAAGATCTACAAAAATTAGAAGAATGGTCTAATGCTTGCTAATTGAGATTTAGTGCAAAGAAATACAGAGTGATGCACTTAGGATACAGAAACCTAACGAAGCACTATGCGATAGGGGGCAAGAAGCTGGTATGTATGGACCGAGAGGGACATTGGGCTGATAGTATCTGATGATTTCAAGACTATAGCTTGAAAGTTTCATTTAAAGCTTAAATTATTTAAAGAAGAAAGGAGCTGTTGGTAAACAGACCATTTTATTGACAGCTTAGCAGTTGATAAAACAAGTGTGCACTGAAGAGATAAGCCGTTGGTTATTGATCATTGATGATCACTAGAGTATTAGGAGCTTGGAAGGATTCAAGCACTAATTCACGGCTATATGGAATTTGTTTTTAAGAAAATTAATATTAATTGCACAATAAAGAAAAAGCAAAAAAATAAGAGAGCTTAAGAAAGTTTTTTTTAGACCAATGATTTATACAGCTTCAATCCTTAAATAAAGAAAAGGGTTTAGTATCTGAGGTCTTTTTCTCTTTAAATAATGAATAGTATTGGACAATGAGTGTCCTATCATAGTGCTGGTATTAGAGTCTAGAAACAGTAGATAGAATTGTGCTGATATTGTAATTCTACTAATCCTTGTTTTGGTTTTCATGGATTCAGTTTTGGAAGCCATACCTTACAAAGGATATAAAAATACTTGAAACAGTTCAGAGGAAGGTGACCAAAATGATATGGGGTCTGCGCCTGAAGGCATATGAGAAGAGACTTAAAGATCTAAATATGTACTTATATACCTCGGAGGAGAGGAGGGACAGGGGAGATGTGATACATATATTTAAATACTTACAGCCCGATTCCGTAGTGTACGTGTAGGCCTTCTGTGCGCCCGGTCAGAACCGGATGCACAGAGGTCGTCACAATTCTGATCCCATGAGGCACGTCTAGCCCCACGGGATCAGAATCATGAATAGGCCTGTACGTGTAGGCTGGGACTGCGATTCAACCCGGCCTGCACGTACAGGCCTTACCCGACTAACTCAGTCAGGGCTTTTAAATGGGGTTCCACAGCACTTGCACACATTGCAATGGATAGTCCAAAAAACGTTAAGCCCATAAATGTAGGCACTTAAGTAAGGTCCTAAATTTGTCCCCTATGTTCAGAAAAACCTGGCGTCTAAGGGCCTCCTAGTAAAGCCAGACAGCTGGTTAGCATTAGTTTTAATGCTTGGCTACAGGCAGTTGGGAACACTAATGCCTGACACTGTCCACCTTCACAAGCTAAACGCACATTAATCGCGATTGTGGAGCGTGGGCATGAAGAATGCATTGCTGCTAGCATCAGGCAACTGCCACGTGCTCAGCAGCAACATGGCTCCACATGTGGGTTCACCTATAGGAGTAGCTACGTGAACACAACTTAATGGAGCGCATGTTAGGAAACCTCTTCGCACGTTAGCAGCCAGAGACGAGGAGGCACATTCTAATGTATGCGTCCAGGCCCCTGTGCGTCCCTTCGGAATCGGGACGTCCAGAGGTAGACCCGATTCTGATCCCACAGGGGCTAGGCATACCCGGCGGGATCAGAATCGGGTCTAGGGCCTGTACATGCAGTCTGAGACATGATTCCGATCAGCCTGCACGCACAGGCACCTGCCCAGCTACCTCAGTCAGGCCCATGAATGCAGTTGCAGTGCCATGGCGTCCCTTTGCCATGGTAATGCAGCTTCATTCAGAAGCCACGATCCCTGGCCGCTAACCTCAATCTTATTTCCCCACAGCCTGCCCCTGATCTGGCCTTCCATGGCCAGGGTTGGGCTGCGGAGAATCCCCTGCACCCCTCACCTTTCCAATGCTGCCTGGGCCTGCCATCCCCCGATGTCCAGGGGTTGGAATAAGTCCCCTCGTCCAGTCTTCCGACCCCAGACCTACAGGCTTGACTCATAGCAGCCTTTAGTAAAAGGGGTCCTACATTTTCAGCTGAAAAGTTCCTAAATTTAGGAGCCTAAAATTTATGGGGGGAATATTCAGCACTGTTGGCTAGAGCTGCAAACATGGCTAGCCGTAGGCACTGAAAGTTAAACCCAGATATTCAGTGCTGGAGTCATATCCATCCCCGACATTGAATATCCAGGTTCGCCGGATTGCTGTGATGCCAACTGGACAGTGGTGATATTCAGTCGCTGCCTGGTTAGCTAACGCAGTGAACGTTAGGCCATAGTTACCTGTGCCTGGCTTTTGCCGTGTGTCGCTAATCGGGCAGCGGCTCTATATGTCACAGGTGCTGCCTCCATTGCACCCCTGCTTAGCATCTGGGCATGTAGCGATGGCACCAGGGGATATTTGGAATATCCCACAGAGCGGCATTTACATCGTTTGCAGGTCTGCAAGCCGTGTAAATGCCTTTGAAAATGCTACCCTATACTCTTAAATTTAGATCTGCCATTTATTTGGGAGCCTGATTTAGATGCTCACTGCTGAAAATCAGTGCTAAATTCCTAACTTCTTTCCCTTCCCTAAATCTGCCCCTATTGCCATCCACTTCTTAGACTCTTAAATTCAGGAGCCAGGCGACACCAGGGGATATTTTTATAACAGGACGCGTAGGTTAACAGAGCACGAAGGTGCCTAATTTTAGTTTATTTAGAAAGACATATAGGCGCCTGCAGGAATGGCATCTAGATTGAAGGTGCTGTAGCATCTCTTAAAGTCCCATGGCAGCACTAGTGGGCGGGTACGGTTCTGCCTCCTGCTGCTGTCCCGTAAGGTCCAGGCAAACACCGCACTGAGTCCTGTTGCGTCACCTCCAGTTCCTGGGCTCCCTGTTGCTTCAGGGCCAAGAGGCCAAGAGTGGCCTTTCCTCTCCCCAATTCCGGTCAGGGTAGAAAGGCATACAAAGTTACAGGTGCTGCAATCCTATCAATAGAAGAAGCACTCAGAGTCCTCCTCAAAGCACAATAAGGCAATTTGGCTGCACAGTCAAGGGCCGAGCAGCTGCCTCTTTTCACTCAGGTTCCAAGCCACAGTTTCTATGAGAATCAACTCTGTAGCTCAGCTGCACAGTCAGGTGCTATATAGCTGCATCATGTTACTCATGTTCAAAATCACAAAGGGGGTTATTCTGTGCTACGAACAGTGGGGATGGACGGCCCAATGGGACATCCATCCCCGCCATTCGTGCCGGCTCCTGCCCCCGGCTAACTTTCACTGGGAGGCTGTTCTATGCATTCATCACCCTTTCCGTAAAGAAATATTTCTGCAGATTACTCCCAAGTCTCTCCTCTTTCATCTTCATCTTATGACCCCTCATTCCAGAGATTTCTTTCAACAGGAAGAAGGCCACCTTCTGTGCATTTATTCCATGGAAGTATTTAAATGTCTTTATCATATCATCCCCTCCCATCTTCCAAAGTATACATACGAAATTTACCCAACCTAGTCCTCTCACACAGAACCCCCGACTAATCAATGAATAATACTTTAGCAATGCAGGGTTTACCAGTGTTTTTATTCTTGTAAATAATTGATCTGTAAATATTGTTCATGTAATTATTATTCATGTAAATAGTTCACTTGTAGTTAAAGTATCAACATTACTCTGAATTTTATGTATTTTGGATTGTGTTATTGTAAACTGCCCTTGATCTTGGGAAGGGGCAGTATAGAAAAAAAATCACAAAAAACAAAACAAAACATTGAGAGCTTTAAGTTTATCCCCATATGCCTTCTGAAGACCACTGGCCATTTTAATAGCTGCCCTCTGGACCAACTCCCTCCCGTTCATATCCTTTTCATGGTATGGTCTTTAGAATTGTACACAGTACTCCAAGAGAGGTCACATTAGAGACTTGTACAAAAGCACTATTGCCTCCTTTTTCCTGCAGGCTATCTCTTTCTCTATGTACTCATGCACCCTTCTGGCTTTTGTTCTCACCTTCTCTACATTTTTGGCCACAATCACCCCCAGTTCCTGCTCTTGTGTACTGAAGAACTTCACTTCCTATGCTGTATAGCTCCCTTGAGTTTTTAGAGCCCAAATGCATGGTCTTGCATTTTTTAGCATGACATTCTTGACCATTCTTCAAGCTTCACTAGATTCCTCCTCATGCTATGCATACCTTCTAGGATGTCTAATCTGTTTCAGATTTTTTTATTATCACAAAGAGGCAAACCTTTCCCAACAGCCCTTCTGCAATATCACTTACAAAAATGTTAAAGAATCAGACCAAGGACAGATACCTGTGGCACACCATGGTAACATCCTTTCTCCAGGACCAAGCAGGAAGTCAGTCCTCACATATGGGTGACGTCGGCGCCGACAGAGCCCTCGCGGAGCAATTTTCCCCAGCTTTCAAAGAAAGCCTTTGGGAATTGCAGCGCGCATGCGCGGTCGCCTTCCCGCCCAAGGGTGCCATCTTAGCCAGTTTTTCTCTTCTGCAGTACTTGGGCTTTGTCATAAACTTCGCAAAGTCCACTTTGCTCCCCTCACAGGATCTCGAGTTCATCGGCGCAAGACTGCACACTCCTCAGGCACGAGCTTTCCTGCCTCTCGACAGGGCTCAATGGCTCATGGACCTAGCCGGCCGTTTTCGCAGCCAGTCCCTGGTCTCTGCCAGGCGCTTCCTGAAACTACTCGGCCATATGGCTTCCACCGTCCACGTGACCCCCAATGCTCGCCTGAATATGCGACCTGCTCAATGGTGCCTTCGCAAGCAGTGGCAACAAGCCACCGGCAGACTGGCCGACTTAGTACACATCTCCGGGCCGCTGGCCTCTTCCCTACAGTGGTGGCTTCATCGGCCGAACCTGGTGCTCGGAATGCCGTTTCAGTCGCCTCAGCCGGCTCAAGTGCTGACGACCGATGCTTCCCTCCTGGGTTGGGGGGCACATTGCCAAGGGGCATGTACTCAAGGTCTCTGGACCGCGTGGGAGTCTGCTCAGCAGATCAACTTCCTGGAGCTCAGAGCAATCCGTCTGGCGCTCAAGGCTTTCTCCCACCTGACTTCTCACCAGTCCGTCCTTGTCCAGACGGACAATCAAGTTGCCATGTTCTACGTGAACAAGCAGGGGGGCACGGGCTCCTTCCTTCTCTGCCGAGAAGCTCAGAAGCTCTGCTCTTGGGCCGTCAGTCACGGCATTCTTCTCAAGGCAGTTTATCTCCCAGGCCAAGAAAATTGCCTGGCGGACAAACTCAGCAGGATACTCCAGCCGCACGAGTGGCGTCTGGATCCCTTGGTAGTTCAGAAACTTTTTCTGAAGTGGGGCCTCCCCACGATGGATCTCTTTGCCAGTCCTCTCAACCGGCAACTTCCTCGCTTCTGCTCTCGTCAGCCACATCCCCTTCGGGTAGCGGCAGATGCTTTTCTACTCTCATGGTCGGAAAGCCTTCTCTATGCTTTTCCTCCCATCCCGCTAGTCTCTCGAACTCTATTCAAGGTTCTCCGGGACAAAGCCTCCATGATCCTGGTGGCTCCTCGCTGGCCCAGACAGCCGTGGTTTCCACTCCTGTTGCAATTAGCGGTAGAGGATCCGTTCCCTCTGGGGTTTCAACCGGATCTCCTAACACAGGATCAGGGGTCTCTACTACACCCCAACCTCAGATCTCTCAATCTAATGGCCTGGCGGCTGAAAGGGTAGTCCTCGCTCCCCTTCTCCTGCCGGCAGAGGTGGAAGAGGTCGTCCTAGCTTCTCGGCGACCTTCTACCCGCAAATGCTACGCCCTTAAATGGCGTCGCTTTTCCGTTTGGTGTGTACAGCAGTCTCAGGATCCCTTCTCCTGCTCGGTGTCGGTGATCTTGCAGTACCTGCTCTACCTCTCTAATCTGGGACTTAAGTCCAACTCCGTCAAAGTCCACCTCAGTGCTCTTTCAGCGCACCATGTGCCGGTGGACGGCAGACCTCTTTCCAGCGACCCTCTCGTAGCACGGTTTCTCCGAGGTCTCCTTCTACTTAAACCACCTCTGCGCCCGCCAGCACCTGACTGGGATCTGAATGTGGTTTTACAGCGGATCACCTGTCCGCCTTTTGAACCGATGGCTACCTGTTCTCTGCGTTTTCTTTCGTGGAAAACCTTGTTCCTGATAGCCCTCACTTCCGCTAGACGCGTAAGTGAATTGCAGGCCCTCGTGTCTGATCCCCCCTTCACTCGGTTCTACAAAAATAGGGTAGTCCTACGGACTCACCCAAAATTTCTTCCAAAAGTTGTCTCCCCTTTTCACATCAATCAGGAGGTGGTACTTCCAACCTTCTTTCCCAGGCCTCACTCCAGCCGAGCTGAACGGGTCCTGCATACCCTGGACTGTAGAAGGGCATTGAACTTCTACCTTGACCGTACGCGGGAGCACTGTAAAGCTGCTCAGCTTTTTGTGTCTTTTGACCCCAATAAATTGGGGCTCCCGGTCTCCAAGCGTACTCTGTCCATCTGGGTTGCTGACTGTATCGCTTGGGCTTATGGGGCAGCCGGACTCTCCTTAGAAAGTCGAGTCACGGCTCATTGTGTTCGGGCGAAGGCTACGTCAGTGGCTTACCTCCGCTCTGTTCCGCTGGCAGACATCTGCCGGGCCGCTACTTGGTCTTCGAGCCAGACTTTTGCGGTCCATTACTGTCTCGAGAGGGAGTCCCGCAGGGACAGTGCTTTCGGACAGGCAGTCCTCCGAAATCTCTTCGAGGTTTGAGCAACTCCTACCCTCCATCCCGGATGGGGGCTACCGGTGGGTGATAATTCAGTGAAGATTCCTTCCTTCTGTGCCGCTGAGCTAGAGGGAGCTCATTTTTGTGCTTAGGGTCTCCGGTAGCCTTAAGCTTGGGAGTCCCATATGTGAGGACTGACTTCCTGCTTGGTCCTGGAGAAAGCGTAGTTACTCACCTGTAACAGGTGTTCTCCAGGAGCAGCAGGAATCAGTCCTCACAACCCTCCCTCCTCCCCGTGGAGTTGCAATCATCTGCTTAAGTTTTTTGCAAATTTTTATGCTGTCTTTTAGCTATGTCATCAGACTGGCTAAGATGGCACCCTTGGGCGGGAAGGCGACCGCGCATGCGCGCTGCAATTCCCAAAGGCTTTCTTTGAAAGCTGGGGAAAATTGCTCCGCGAGGGCTCCGTCGGCGCCGACGTCACCCATATGTGAGGACTGATTCCTGCTGCTCCTGGAGAACACCTGTTACAGGTGAGTAACTACGCTTTACTACTACTGCTACTACTATTACTGATCATTTGTATAGTGCTACAAGGCATACACAGCACTGTACAAACACACATGTAAAAGTCGGTCCCTGCTCATCAGCACTAACAATCTAATCAAGACAGTACAACAGCTGGGAATAAGGATACATCTAGGGGAATAGTAAGGAAATACATTAGAGACTAAGCGGATCAGGATCCAAAAGCGACCTCGAGGAGGTGTTTTCAGCTTGGATTTGAAAAGAGACAGAGATGAAATCTGACATACAGACTTAGGTAGTTTGTTCCAGGCATAAAGAGCAGCAAGTTTAAAGGATCGAAATCTGGAATTAGCAGTAGAAGACAAAAGCACAGATAGAAGAGATCTGCCAGAAGAGCGGAGTTCCCAAGGAGAGGTGTAGGGCGAGGTAAGAGAGGAAAGGTAGTGAGGAGCAGCAGAATAGGTCAGTAGGAGAAGTTTGAACTGGATGTGGAAATGGATAGGGAGCCAGTGAAGTTACTTGAGAAGAGGGGCTATTTGAGCATATTGAGGCTGGCGGAAGATTAGCTGCGCAGCTGAGGTTTGAACAGATTGAAAGGGAGAGAGATGATTCAGAGGGAGACCAGCAAGGAGGAGGTTACAATAATCAAGACAGGAGGTGACTAAAGAGTAGACGAGTGTCTTAGTAGTGTGTTCAAAAAGGAAGGGGAAAATTTTATTGATATCATACAGAGAGAAGTAACAGGTTTTAACTATCTGTTGGATGTGTATGGAGAAGGACAGAGAGGAGTCAAAGATAACCTCAAGGTTGTGAGCCGAGGATCAGGGAATAATAGGGCATTATCCACAGAGATAACTCAGATCCATAGAGAGTGAGTTAACAATGCTAAAGAGAGCCCTGTTTCCAATCATGTATGCATTTATGTAGTGCCCCAACTGCCCTGCTCGGACACAGACACGGGCCCCCGAGGACAAGATTTTTCCTTTACTGAGGAAAAAGAGAGAGCGCCTTCGCCCCTTCCTCATAACCTTAGTTACCTAACTTGAAGAAACCCGGCTATGGGCGCAGAAGCAGCCCGGGAGCCGTTCCCGCCAAAATGAACCGCTGAGAAGGCCTGCCGCAACGGTCGGCTCCATGCCCAAGAGGCCCAAAAAAGCCAGCCGAGTCACCCAAGCAACTTGAAAAACTCAGCCAAAGCCATCGCGAAACCGGCCCTCAGAAGTGCCGCGGGAAAAAGAAGGCCCCTGAGAAGACATAACCTGGCCGCCACACTCACACAACTACTAAAAAGCTGAAAACCGACTAACCTTAAGAAGAAAAACAGCTCTTCCTTCAGCTCTTAACACCCGCTGCTAGCGGGGAAGGAAGCTGAGTAGCGGGGGTAGCAGGCAGGTATCTGGGGCTCCCAGCACCGCTCTGCTCTCTTCTGTATCATCCGGAGCTGAAAATTGAGACAGGCCCTGCCTCTTCAGCTCCGTGCCTCTGAGCGCCGACAAAAAGCTGTCGGCAGCAAGTGCTACTGAAAGGAACCCTGCTAGGATCCCTGGTTCTGAAAACACCAAAAAGAAATCAAAGAAATAAAAATTATCAAAGCCTTAAGCATCTGAAGGGGGGAGCCAGCCAGGAACACGTCCTTCAGCTGCTGAGGACTGATAAGACTGAGTATGGCCAGCAGAGGGAGCC
Source organism: Ichthyophis bannanicus (assembly GCA_033557465.1). Lineage (NCBI taxonomy): Eukaryota > Metazoa > Chordata > Amphibia > Gymnophiona > Ichthyophiidae > Ichthyophis > Ichthyophis bannanicus. The sequence goes on along the minus strand of CM066032.1, from coordinate 1,851,305,695 downwards.
AGATGCCAGCTCTTCAAAGTTTGAGATATCAGTCCTCAGTTGCTGAAGGGGATTGACAACCCACTTGTTCCTGGACGGGCCCGGAGAGACGATAAGGAATAGGGCATTATCCACAGAGATAACTCAGATCCATAGAGAGTGAGCTCAGTTTACTCTTTGTTGCCTCCCATTCAATCAATTTCGAACCCAGTCAGTCATTTTAGGGTTCATCCCAGGGGTACTCATAAGTTGCCAATGTGGAACAGTGTGAAAAGTCTTGCTGAAATTTAAGTATACCATATTCTGTAGTCACCCAGTCAAAGAAATCAATCAGATTTGTGTGACAAGTCCCACCTCTAGTCATGCCACACTGTCTCAGATCCTGTACATTCAGACACGTGTATTTTATACAATATGCATGTAAATAGCAACTTCACCCACTCTCTTCCCAAACTGCCCCCCCCCCCCCCCCCGAGCACGCTTGCTCTAGGCCAAATTGTACCACACATACTTTATTGTAGATGTGACCTAGCTTTATAGAAACCCCTTTACTAATTTAGGCAAGCAAAAGTTTTACAAAATTACCTTCCTGGAACATAAATTTAGGCATTCAGCCCTTGTAAATTTTCAAAAAGGCCAACTTAGGAGGTTAACTCTCAAAGTTGGTAGACTGAAATCTTTAAATATTGGCCTAATTGTTAGTGAGATAAATTTTTAAGCATGCAAATTTAGCCAATAAATTCCAAACCATTTTAAAATTTGAAATCTGCAGGTTACTAGCATGGTTTGCTGGCGGCAATGTACACTGTCCACCTTCTCTTCCTGAGGAGCAGGTAGAACAAGCTGTATACAAGCACACAAGTGTAAGAAGGATTTTAGGCTTTCAACTAGCCACAGAACATAGGTGCTAGAACATTTCAACTTTTGCCTTCCTCAGATAGCAAAAATCAAAACCTTTACTCCATCTCAAAAAGGATATAGTGGAACTAGAAAAGCTTCAGAAAAAGGCAACAAAAATGATAAAAGATATAGAACACCTTTCTAATGAAGCATTGATAAACACATTAGGACTCTTCAGCTTGGATAAAAGATAACCAAGAGGGAATATAACAGAAGTTTACAAGCAGATTAAAAACAAATTGGAGAAAGCTTTTTCACACTGGAGAATGTAGTTATGATGATTAAAATTTGGACAAATTCCTCGAGAAAATGGCTATAAAAATTATTAGAAAGAACAAAATAAAAGGAAGGATCACTCTGTAACCAAACAAGGTCCATTAAGTCCAGCATCCTGTCTCTGACTGTGGCCAGTCTGGGTCACAAGTACTCAACAGATCCCGAAATGTAGATGTATTTCTCATAGCTCATTTCCAGGGATGAGCAATGACTCTTCCCTGTCCACCTGGTTAATAATTTTTATATGAGATGCACAGGAGAACAACTGATGGAGACTGACCACGGCTGAGACTCTTAATTGTTCCTTATAGAGTATTTTATTCAAGACCTAGCTCAGCTGAGTTTCAGCAAATCACACCTGCGTCAGGGGTCTGAACTGAAGTTTATATCAAATATAAAGTATATGTGCAAATCTGCAAACACGTATTGATGCCTGAGTGTATTACGTGTGTTTTTTGTATTATGGTGTTGATGCAGCACATGTTGATGCCCCAGTGTATTACGGCATTTTTCAGATTATGGTGTTGATGCAACACATGTTTGCAGATTTGCTCCTATACTTTTTATTTGTTATAAACTTCAGTTCAGACCCCTGATGCAGGCACGATTTGCTGAAACTCAGCTGAGCTAGGTCTTGAATAAAATACTCTATAAGGAACAATTAAGAGTCTCAGCCGTGGTCAGTCTCCATCGGTTGTTCTCCTGTGCATCTCATATAAAAATTATTAACCAGGTGGACAGGTAAGAGTCATTGCTCATCCCTGGAAATGAGCTATGAGAAATACATCTACATTTCGGGATCTGTTGAGTACTTGTGACCCAGACTGGCCACAGTCAGAGACAGGATGCTGGACTTAATGGACCTTGGTCTAACTCAGCATGGCTTCACATATGTTCCCCAAAAACATGATATTTAGTTTTCAAAAACTAAAGAGACAATCTGTTCATTAGTGATTTGATATTTTATCTATTTCAATACTAAGATTTTGTATCATAGGTTTGGGTTTGGATCTTGTGTGTATATTTGATTATTTATTTCTGTGATGTCACCAGTATATAAGGGCTGGATCCACCTCCTCACACCAGTTTTATCAGTCTCCAAAGCAGCTAGAGAGGTGGTGAGCCCAGAGATTTCAGGGCTCACTTGAGGAACGATTAAGTAAAGCAGTGGAAAGGAATTTTATGATTTAAAAAAAAAAAAAAAGAAGATTAATCGCATCGGGAAGTGTTTTTTTCCCAGCAGTTTGGTTGGTAATCTGCTTACCAGTTGCTCTGAGGTCCTCTGCTCTCCCCCCCTCCCCCTCCTTTTTTATTTTTCGTTTTCTCCAGGGGGCTGTACGGGCCTGGGTTTTGGGTCCCGGCAGCTGCGGGGCGAAGAGCATCATCGGGTTACCGTCCCGATAGTGAAGGGACAGGAGCCGGCTTTGTTTGGAGCGCAGCAAGTGCAGAGGGGTTTGCCTGCCGGCGCGCACAGCTCTGAGGTACGCCGCAGCCTTTGTCCATGGCTTTCGACAAGGAAGATCTTGTCTTACTAATCTGTTATGGTTTTTTGAAGGAGTGAATAATCAGGTGGACAAAGGTGAGTCGGTTGATATAGTGTATCTGGACTTTCAGAAAGCCTTTGACAAGGTCCCTCATCAGAGACTTTTGGCAAAACTAAAGAGTCATGGGATAGGAGGCAGTGTACTATTGTGGATCAGGAACTGGTTAAAAGATAGAAAGCAGAGGGTAGGGCTAAATGGCCAATTTTCCCAATAGAGAAAGGTGAATAGTGGTGTACCCCAGGGATCTGTGCTGGGTCCGCTGCTTTTTGACATATTCATAAACGACCTGGAAAGTGGAATAACGAGTGAGGTTATCAAATTTGCAGATGACACAAAACTATTTAAAGTTGTTAAAACCCAAGAGAATTGTGGAAAATTGCAAGAGGATCTTGATAAATTGGAAGACTGGGCATCAAAATGGCAGATGAAATTTAATGTGGACAAATGCAAGGTTATGCACCTAGGGAAGAACAACCCAAACTATGGTTACACGATGCAAGGTTTCACATTAGGAACCACCACCCAGGAAAAAGATTTAGGCATCATTGTGGATACCATGTTAAAACCCTCGGCCCAGTGTGCAGCAGTGGCCAAGAGAGCAAATAGAATGCTAGTTATGATAAGGAAAGGAATGGAAAATAAAACAAAAGATATTATAATGCCTCTATATCGTTCCATGGTGAGACCGCACCTTGAATATTGTGTGCAATTCTGGTCACCGTATCTTAAAACGGATATAGCGATTTTAGAAAAGGTTCAGAGAAGAGCCACCAAAATGGTAAAGGGGATGGAAGGATACTCCTATGAAGAAAGGCTAAAAAGGTTAGGGCTCTTTAACCTGGAAAAGAGACGGCTGAGGGGAGATATGATAGAAGTCTATAAATTAATGAACGGAGTGGAACGGGTAAACGTAGATCGATTGTTTACCTTATCAGAATATAGAAAGACTAGGGGACATGCAATGAAGCTACAGGGTAAACTATTTAAGACTAATAAAAGAAAATATTTTTTCACTCAACGTGTAATCAAACTCTGGAATTTGTTACCGGAGGATGTAGTAAAGGCTGTTAGTGTAGCTGGGTTTAAAAAAGGTTTGGACAAGTTCCTGGAGGAAAGGTCCATAAACCATTATTAAGAAGGGACCCAGGATATCAATGCTTGAACCAATACAAGCATTGTGGAACCTGTGTCCCTTGGGGAAACTGCTAGGTACGTATGACCTAGATTGGCCACTGTTGGAAACAGAATACAGGGCTTGATGGATCTTGGTCTGACCCAGTATGGCATATCTTATGTTCTTATGTCCCGCGGTGCAGGGCTCCTTCGAGTGAAAGCGGTTGAGAGCAGTTAAAAGCTGTGAGAATCTCTGTGGGGCAGGTAAGCATACAGCGACGGAGTGGCTAACATTCAGTGAGGGGACTGACGGAGGCAAAGGTGTTTTAGGCAGGAAACGGCTTGATTAGAGTTAACAGGCCAGGCCGCGTGTTTTTGAGGGCGGGAAGATCGCCGGTTGCAACTGTGGGACTTGGCGCTCCCTAACTCAGCACAGGAGCTTCGTTTTGAAATAGTTTCTTCAGGGCTCCGGTGGGGGAGCGCCGCTGAAGATACTGGGTACAAAAAAAAAAACAACAACCCATAAATCAAATTTTTTCTTTTGAGGGAGGTTTCACTGTCGTGGGTCAGAACAGCATGCCTTCCAAGCAGCTTTGCCTTTTATGTGGGGCGAAGCGGAGTTCTGTTTCACAGGAGGGGGTGTGTAAAAGATGCGCACCGGACTTGGAAGCCAGGGAGGTGGTTCCTGTTTCAGAGGCTAGGGAGCGGGAGGTTGGGGAAGACCGGATAGAGCCAAGTCTCCCTTCCCTGTCGACTCCAGAGCCGGGGTGCAGTGCTCCGTCAGCGGCAGCGCCTCAGCTCACTCAACAACCAGTGACGAGAAATCTAGCAGCAATTTTTTCGGCAGAGTTTATGGCGCTGCTTCAAAAGACTTTGGCGGGCGCTCAGGGGACGACTGCAGCAAGTACCTCGGGGGCGGACCTGGGGCAGAAGAGGCCCAGTTCGCCGCTGTCAGCAGTAGTGTCTGGCATCAGTGCTAAAAAAACCAGACCAGAAACTGATCTTGCAGCTCCTTCCATCGTGTCGGAGGACATACGGTCGGATGAGGAGAACCTGCATGGGGACCTGGAGGATCTCGAGGAAGGTGCGATTAGGGAGCATGAAGATCAAGCCCAGGTAGTTAGGGTTTTTCGTCGGGAAGAGCTCCTGGCGCTTATTGCAGAGTCGCTCAAAGTTCTTAATATGCCGGACGCAGGACCGGTGGAGGGCACTTCCCTGGAGGATCCGCTGTTGCAGGCCTTTCGGAAGATGCAGAGGGCGTTCCCGGTGCATAGGGTATTTAAAGAAATTATTCAAGAAGAATGGGATATGCTGGAAGTCTCTCTCAAGGGAGCACGGGTCATGGCGAGACTATATCCACTTTTGGATCAGGACCGGGAGTTATTTAAGGCTCCCAGGGTAGATGCGGCCGTTTCGGCAGTGACCAAGAAAACCACCATCCCGGTGGAAGGTGCGGCGGCACTGAAAGATGCACAAGACCGCAAATTGGAAACATTGCTAAAGCAGATTTTTGAGGCTAATGCGTTGTCCATGCAAGCGTCTATTTGTGGAGCCTGGGTTGCGAAAGCCTGTTTGCGGTGGGCGCAGCGAGCCCAGGGCGACCATTCGGGGGAAGTGTCCGAGGAAGCGTCAAGGTTGGAATCAGGGGCGGCGTATCTGGCTGACATTCATTATGACCTGATACGAGGGCTAGCGAAGAGTATGGCTTCGGTAGTCGCAGGAAGACGGTGTCTCTGGCTACGGAATTGGGCAGCGGATGGCTCGTCCAAAGTTAGATTGAGTAAGCTTCCTTTTCGGGGGAAGCTGTTATTTGGTGAGGATTTGGATAAGTTGGTTAAGGATTTGGGGGAGTCGAAAGACGGTAGGTTGCCCGAGGACAAACAGAAGCAGACCCGCTCGGGTTCCGGCCCTCGACAGCAGCAGCGGGACTTTCGTCGCTTTAATGCCCAGAGAGGAAGCCAATTCCAGCGAGGTCGATTCCCTAGTAGGTCTCAGGGGTTTCGGGGGTTTCGAGGAGCAAACAGGGGTTTTGCGGCTGCGTCCTCATCCTCTACCTTCAAGAAGTCACAATGAAGTCAGGGGTCCCCGGGAGGAGTTAATTCCCGTAGGAGGTCGACTGCAGGAGTTTTACCCTGCCTGGGCCCAGCTCACGTCCAATCAGTGGGTGTTGGAGGTCGTTCGCGAAGGTTATGCGCTCGAGCTGCAACGTCCCATGTCCGCTTCCTTCGTGTGGTCGCCGTGCGGCACTCGGGCAAAGCGCAAGGCGGTACAGGAGACGGTGCAAAGGCTTCTACGGCTCGAGGCTATTGTACCGGTTCCTACCGGCCAATTAGGTTGCGGTCGATACTCAATTTACTTTGTGGTTCCAAAGAAGGAAGGGACGTGGCGTCCCATTCTCGATTTTAAAAAAGGTCAATCGCTGTCTTCGCGTGTCTCATTTTCGGATGGAGTCTCTCAGGTCGGTCATTGCAGGGGTCAGAAAAGGGGAATTTCTGACGTCCCTATCGGAGGCGTACCTTCACATTCCGATATGCCAGGAGCATCAGCAGTTCCTCAGGTTTGTGGTCCCGATGGGGCATTTTCAGTTTCGAGCGCTTACGTTTGGCCTAGCGACTGCGCCGCGAACATTCACCAAGGTGATGGTGGTGGTAGCGGCGGCCTTGAGAAGAGAAGGAGTATTAGTGCACCCGTATCTGGACGATTGGTTAATCAGGGCGAAGTCCAGAGATGAGAGTGTTGTGGCTACGGCCAGGGTGATCGCCCTGCTGCAAAGTCTGGGTTGGGTAGTCAACACGGCGAAGAGCAAGTTGGAGCCGTCCCAAAACCTGGAGTATCTAGGAGCATGTTTCGATACGAGCGTGGGTCGAGTGTTTTTACCTCAGCAGCGGGTGATGGGGCTCCGGCTCTTGGTGTGTCGTTTTCTCAGTCAAAGCTGTCCTACAGCCTGGGAGTATCTACAGGTATTAGGAACCATGGCGGCGACCTTAGAGTTGGTGCCGTGGGCGAGAGCCCACATGAGACTGTTGCAACGGGTTCTGTTGAGGAGATGGTCACATCAGAGAGATCCGCTATCCCAGAGGTTGCCTTGTCCCCCTCAAACGCGCCGGGCCCTATGTTGGTGGCTGAGGCCCGGATGTCTAGAATCAGGAATGTCGTTGGAGGCTCCAGCATGGGTTTCTCTAACGACGGATGCCAGCTTGTTCGGCTGGGGAGCTCATTGTCAAGGTCATCTGGTGCAAGGCCAGTGGTCCGACCTGGAGAAGGTGTGGCCGATCAACAGACTAGAATTGAGGGCTGTGGCGCTGGCCCTTCAGGAGTTGGGCTCCCTGCTTCAGAAGAAGGCCGTTCGAGTGTTCTCAGACAACGCGACAGCGGTGGCGTACATAAATCGACAAGGAGGCACCAGCAGCGTGGCGCTGGAGACCGAAGCGGAAAACTTGTTCGAGTGGGCCGAGAGAAACCTGGTGGCCTTGTCGGCGGCACATGTAGCGGGAGTGGACAATGTAGAGGCAGACTTTCTGAGTCGAGTAAAAGTGGATCCGGGGGAGTGGGTGCTCCATCCGGAGGTATTTGCGATGTTGGAAGAACGCTGGGGGACGCCGGTAATGGATCTCATGGCGACCTTTCAGTCAGCAAAGGTAGGTCGATTCTTCAGCAGAAGGAAGGAAAGAATGGCGGAAGGTCTAGACGCGCTCATTCAGAAGTGGCCGGAGGAACAGCTGCTGTATGTCTTTCCACCGTGGGTGTTGATCGGGCGGGTGATACAGCGCATAGAGCGGCACAAGGGGCGGGTGGTGCTAATTGCCACGGATTGGCCGAGAAGACCATGGTATGCGGACTTGGTCAGGCTCGTGGTGGACCAGCCCTGGAAGCTTCCCAGTCGCAAGGATCTTCTCACACAGGGGCCTCTCTGCATGCCCTAGGTGGATCGATTCTCTCTTACAACCTGGCTATTGAGCAGGCAAGGTTGAGAGTGAGGGGTTATTCGGCGGCAGTAGTAACTATCTTCCTAAAGGCGAGACGGAGGTCCACTTCCGTGGCGTATGTCAGGGTGTGGCGCGTTTTTGAGGCTTGGTGTGCGGAGCGGAACTTTGTGCCTTTGAAGGCGTCCATTCCGCAGATCCTATCCTTTTTGCAGGATGGGTTTCAGAAAGGCCTAGCGGCAGCTTCACTGATAGTACAGTTAGCGGCCTTGTCCTGTTATAGGGGTAAGGTACATGGTAGCCTGCTGAGTAGTCATGCGGACGTTAAGCGTTTTTTGAGAGCAGTAAATCTTCTCCGACCCCCGCATAAGTGAGTGGTTCCAGCGTGGGATCTGCCTTTGGTCTTGGAGGCGTTAGGGAAGGCGCCTTTTGAGCCCTTGGGGGATGCTTCATTGAAGGACCTCACGTTGAAGGTGGTCTTTTTGGTGGCCATGGCTTCGACTAGGCGAGTGTCGGAGCTGCAAGCGCTATCCTGTAGAAAGCCTTTTCTGTTGTTCTTGGAGTCTAAGGTGGTGCTGAGGACCGTTCCTTCTTTTATGCCGAAGGTGGTTTCGCCTTTTCATGTGAACCAGATGGTGTCGTTGCCTGTCTTTTGCGACAAGGTTAAGGGTCGCGTGGCGGAGCGGCTGCATAGTTTGGATATTCGCCAGGCGTTGAAGAAGTATGTAGCGAGAACTGCGCCCTTCCTTAGGTCGGACAGACTGTTCGTGCTGTTTGCAGGGCCTAGGAAGGGGGAGGCAGTTCAAAAGGGTCGATTGCTCATTGGGTAAAGGAGGCTATTGCTTCCGCCTACATTCTCCGAGGTCGCACGGTACTGGAAGGGCTGCGGGCCCATTCTGCTAGAGCGCAGGTGGCGTCTTGGGTGGACTGTGCCTTGGTGCCCGCGGTAGAAATCTGTAAAGCAGCAACTTGGTCATCGCTGCATACCTTAGTGAGGCATTACCGTCTGGATGTTCAGGCGGACGTGGATACCTGTTTTGGATCGGCGGTGCTTCAGGCCGGCCTAGCAGGACCCTCCCATTGATAGTTTTTACTGCTCTGGTACATCCCCAGAGATTCCAGGACTAGACTGGAGGGACGATCAGGAAGATTAAATTAGACTTATCTGCTAATTGTAGTTCCTGGAGTAACTCCAGTCTAGTCCCGGTTCCCGCCCTATCTCGTTAGTGTGCTATGGCCTGAAGCAGGAGCGGTATTACTGGTAAGCAACACTTTTACATCTCTTGGGGGTCATAGTACATGGTAGGAGGGCGGGTCACGGGGCGGATTGTGGTAGTCAGAATTCCCAGGGTGGGGAGCTGTGGGACAGGGGATCTCATGGCATATAAGGCAAGTAGAGCTGGTAAATTGTTGGGCTGGTAGGCCTTTAAAGTTCAGTTTGGGGCGGTTACTTTGTTTTTGCAATTCTTTACTTACTTGTTGCTCCGGTGAGTCTGCTTTGTCAATAGGTAAACTGGTGTGAGGAGGCGGATCCAGCCCTTATATACTGGTGACATCACAGAACTAAAGTTCCTCAGTCTCCAAAGCTACTAGATGAGGTTGACAACCCCAGAGATTCCGGGACTAGACTGGAGTTACTCCAGGAACTACAATTAGCAGGTAAGTCTAATTTAATCTTGTTGTCTGTCGAGTATGCAGCTTTGGGGAAAGATAAAACAGGTGCATTTGGGGTTGGGGGGGTTACGGTGAGGAGTGAAAAATTGGTAGCTTGGTTTTCTTCATCTATCGTTGCTGTGTGCAGGTTTAGTAGAATTGTATGACAATAATTGATGGCTGTATGCAGCATGAACACCTTTTCATGACCGACAGTCTTCCCCGCCCATCATCTTTGGCAAGGTGCTGTGTCCTGGGGGATTGGAATAGGACAGTGATCTTTAGGAAGGAAACTTCCACATTTAGGGGCAATTTTATAACAGGCACAGATATTACATCTACACAACAGGTGTAGATGTCAGCACGTACTTTGCACTTGTAAGCGTGTATTTTATTAAATATGTGTATATTTTGTGATTCTGCCCAAACTCTGCCTCTGAGCGTGTCTAATATTTGTGCTGGCTTGCATCACATGTACCTTTACACCTAGCCTAACTCTCCGAGCTCATTGATGCACTTAAAACAGGGTTTTAGGCACAAAAGTGGTTCATAAAACTTTCCTCTTATTGGGTATTTCTGCATCTTGATTAGGAGTGTTATTAGTGTCCATAATGGGAGATTTGCTGTCTAATTCTATTTTTCGAAAAAATAGACCAAAATTTTGAAAAAGCAATTTTATTGTTTTATGTATATTTTATTTTATGTCATCTTTGATTTTGTATTTGATTGTGTGCATTTTTGAAAACCGTATTGATATAATTTCATCTTGTGCTCCATAAATATAACAAATGAAATGAAATGCTTCCTTCCAGCAGGGGGTCCTCTTCATGGTCAGTGACTGTAGCTCATGAATTTTGGAGAGTCTTAGCTGTCATATCCCATAGTTCCCAAAACAAGCTTGGCTTAATAAGGACATGTTTCTTTGTCTCCCTTCTCCAGGCTGCCAGGTTTCTACTTGAGCCTGGTAACCCTGTTTTGTTTGATGGCCTTGGGTTTAGCTGGGATTATTCATCATGCCCTTGATGACTACTTGGATTTCAATGTGCTGAAGAAAATACACCAATTGGTCTAAGGACAGGAGAATGAGGAAGAAGAAAGATCAATGGCTGGACTGTTTATGACAGACTTTTCTACCCCTCCATCCACGATTTGTTATGATGTGCAACATGTTGTCGCACTGCAGTTTTTTAAGCTCCTGTCTTTGTGTCTAATATAATGAAAAGTACAAAATGTTAGCAAGCCTGATTTTTTAGAAAACGTTGCTGAGAGTATGTATCATACAAAGTGGTGACCGGGTATGCTTTAACAGTTCCTGCCTGCCTGTTATTCTTCTGTTGTGTTCATATTAAAAGTAAATAAAACCTCCACATTGCACTCATTCTTGCTTTAAAACAATCCCATGTCCTAATACAGCAGTTAAGTCTCCTTTAGGGGCTGTTAGAAAAGCCCAGAGAGGGATGGAAACAAGTGTGCGAGAAAGTATGTAGACAAACGCATAAACAGGGTTTGCCTATCCATTGTTTCCCCAAATTCTGTCGCAAGAGCACTCAAAAATATTCAAACTAGAGTCAGCTCCATGGCTGGTGCTTAGAGTGTCAAGTTTCTATGCAAAAGAAGAGGCCCAGTACTTTAAATTTCTCTTCCTCTCTCCCTCCCTATCTCTCTGCACCATCCCCTCAGCTCTTCTCTCAAGATTATAGTACTGTATCTCCCAGCTCATACCATGAGACTGACCCTGTGTGGCAGAGGAAATTGACTTTCTATTAAGTGTCATTCCTCCTGCCGGCCATGGGGAACAAGAGAAGCACTGGGGATATGGCCAATGGGAGTTGAAGAAGGAGGAAGAAATGATTAAATTATCAGAAAATGGGGGAAGGGCTGGCAGAGATCTGCAAGGGGGCAAGCATAGAGAGGAGATTACATGGGGAGGGGAGGGACAGCTGGAGTGGGACCTACATAGGACAGGGAGTGAAGGGGAGAGTGATAGCAAGGAGAGGACGCAGAGAGGAGGATATTATATTGATTGGTGGGAGCAGGGTGAGGGAAACCTACATGGAGTGATGGGAGGCAGGGTGGGGGAGACAGTACATTGGGTGGAAAAGGGCAGAAGAGTAACACTGACCCTGAGATAGGAAGGCTAGGATGGAGTGGTGGGATACAGAGAGGGCACTTGGGATGGGAGCATGAAGCTGTACAGAAAAATGAGTTAGGTGAGAGGATGGGCCACAGAGGAGCCTGAACTGATGAGGGGATGGGGAAGGGGGAGTACAGAGGGTGGAAATTGGAGGCTAGGGACTGGGTGAAAGCCAGAGGGGAGGGGTGAGAGGAGAAGAAAGGAGAGATCAAAGCTGGTGAAAGGGAAAATAACAGAACATAGAAAGAAAACCCTGAAAGAAGAGACGAGGAAGGTACTGAAAGCAGAAAAAAGACCAAAACCAACATGAACAGAAAAAGTAAAACGTTCAGACAACAAAGGTAAGAAGACATTTTATTTTAAATGTAATGATTAGAATATGAAAACTTTAGGAATGTGTAGTTTTGATGCTTTTGCATAGTACAGGAAGAAATTTAGTTTCTCCAGCATGCAGAGCCTGGTTTCCACGGGCTTCTATCTCTAATTTGTAGTTCCTCGTTTATTATGCAACAGGGCACTAATTGGCTGCAGATTTTCAGGATAAGCTGCGTTACCTCACTGCATGAATGAACTTGTCTTTCTTAGGAAATGTAATTGGGAAATCAGAACTATCAATTACCCATGCAATGGATTAAAACCAGACCTGGATCAATCAGAACTGTTCTGAAAATATGCAGCCAGTTGGCAACCCTATTTGGTGAGGACTTGTCTGTGATTGGCATGTGTGTGACACAAGTGAGGTATTTTCGAACTTGGTTTATGTCTAGGGATCTTTAGCAGTCTAACTTGTTCTGTTTTCCCAGTAGGAAGTGTATTGGTTGCTAAGGTCTTGTGTAACAGCATTTTTTGGTGCTTGAATCCTGGGGGATAGTGCTGTTTTGGTATGGAAGGTTTGCCATATAGATTTGGAATGTGTTTTCTTTGCAAGGTTTGCGTTATTTTCAAAGTGACTAGTAGGGGAGGATTTGTGTTGTCATTATTGAGGTGACTCCAAAATGTGTGTATTACGTATGAAAACTGTCACCTGTGAAAATATAGTTGCTTATGCCGGAGTTGCCGCCTCTCACCAATTGGTCCCCTCTAGTTTGTATCCCTCCATTGCCATCCCAAATATCATGGTCCAGAGAGTTTATCTTGCCTACTGGTGGCAATAAGTCTCTGACCCGTAGGATGAAGGGCCTAGCTGACGTCTCTGGTCCATCTCTCTCTGAGCTCCATGTCACCTAGCTCAGCAATCCGAGCAGTTAATGCTGACACATGGTCTATATGTGTGACTGGTGAACTGCTGTCTCCAGAAAGCATCAACGACAAGTAAGCTACTTTATTACATTTTCAATTTCAGTACTGAATTATATGACTTTTGAAAGTTTAAAATTAGGAAGTACTGTACATATTTATACTGTGTGAATAATAGCAGACATAAAGCCACTTCACTTGTACCTCCTCATCTATTTAGAAAATACTATCATTTTTTTTTCATACTTTAATATTTTCTTTCTTTCTTCTTTCCCTGTTTTAATTCCTTGACATCAACAAGTCAAACTAGAACTGTCTGGAAGTGGAGGAAAGGGTAATGAGTGAGAGAGGGTGATGGGGGAGAGGAAAATGGGAAATGAGCAGTCAGGGGAGATATGAAGAGGGGGATATGGGGCAATGGTAGCAGAGGGATAAGGAATGAGGGAATTTGAGATAGGGTCATCCAAGATGAAACCCGCAGGAGCTATTGGGGGGAGAAGCCTGACCATCCAAGCTCAGAGCTGTATTTAAGATTTTTGCATCCATAGGCAAGACCAGACAGCAGCTCCCAGAGTGCGGGGAGGTAGGAAGGAGTGTCAGAAACCTCAAAGACTGAAGAACCAGAAGAGGAGTGGAGGAAGACCCCTTTGAAACAGCATATGCACATGGTCCTAAAGTAGGCAGCAGAAGGCTCCTCCTTGACCTGGGCATTTGGCACCATAGGTTATGTTGCCTATGCCTAAATCTGCAGTAATATCACTGAATACTTCACTCAACGTATCTCATAAGTTTAGTACTGTCTTATGTTGTCACTGGTGATTCTACTAAACAGGTCTCAGACAACTAATGGCACTACTATTTAGACATAATAAATGTCATATTTGTGTGCTTGTTGACATCAATGACCTTTTCTATAATTCACCTTCATTTAATTTTAGAAATGAAATATCAATTCAAACAGCACAACAGAACCTCAAAGGGAGCACGTAACTTCTCTGAAAGTAGTTTGTCACTTCTTCCCTGTCACCACTTTTGTGTAGAGGTACTGCATCAGCCATTCTCCAGTCCTGAGGAGCTTCTCCTGTTTCCAAGGATCTGTTGAAAACATCCTTTAACAGCCCTGCAAGAACCTCTTTGAGCTCTTTCAGTATCCTGGGATGTATCCCATCCGGTCCCATGGCCTCGTCCACTTTCAGTTTTGCAAGTTGTTCTAACACATCATCTTCTGTGAATGGTGTGGTATCTACTTCATTCCCATTTTTATATTCATTTGTTCCTTTTTAACCATTCTTTTGTAGTTTTGGATGTATTTTTGGGTCATTGTCCTGCTGGAGGACCCAAGACCTTCAACCCAGACATAGTTTTCTGACACTAGGTAGCACATTTTGCTCCAAAATACTTAAGGCAGCAAAACAGCCCCACAGCATTATGGAACCTCCACCATATTTAACTGTAGGAAGGGTATTTTTTACCTTACAAGCTTCATTTCTTTGCCTGTAAATGTATTGCTGGTCTGCATTGCCAAAGAGCTCAAATTTGGTTTCATCTGTCCACAGAAAAGTTTCCCAGAAGGATTGTAATTTCTCAAGGTATGTTTGGGCAAAGATCAGGGGTGTCTTTTTATGTCTGTCTTTGAGAAGTGGGGTCCTCCTTGGCCTTCGCCCATGAAATCCTTCTTTGTTTAGTGCACACCGTATGGTGCAAGTTGAAACTACCACTCCAGGTGAGCCTTAAGCTCTTTGGATGTTGTATGTGGTGTTTTTCCAACAATTTGCACTAACCTTCGATGACTTCTTGGATTAATGTTCCTTTTCCTACCACATCCTGGGAGATTCTTGACAATTCCAAGAGCAGAAAACTTCTTACTAACATTGCAAACGGTAGACACAGGAATCCCAAGGTCTTTGGAGATGGCCTTGTACCCCTTTGAAGTTTGATGTTTGGTGATAATGGTTTTTCTGACAGTCTTGGGCAACTCTCTTGTCTTCAGCATTGTGAAAATGGAACAGGGAGTGAATGTGGACATTTTAAACATTAGAGCCATCATTCATTGGTTGATTCAAATCTTGTAGGTACTGACAATTGATCACAGGTGCATCTAATTTTACTGCACAGGGAATGTGGTTCTTCTGTTCAAACTGATGTAGGGAGGAGTAGCCTAGTGGTTGGGGCAAGGTACTTCAGGCCGGAAGGTCGGGGGTTCAAATCCCACTAGAGGACAGCAACCTTGGGCCGGAAGGGCTGGGGTTTCTAGTCCCACAGATGCTCCTTGTGGTCTTGGGCAAGCCACTTAACCCTCCATTGCCCATGTTCCCTGTAAGTATTAGTGTATGTGTCTCATCTCCCCACGTGTTAAATGTATCCCCCAATTGTGTTGTGACCGCTTTGATTGAAGGATAAGGCGGTATACAAAAACAGTCTAAATAAATAAAATAAATAAATAAATAAATAAATTGTTTATAAGGGTGCCAATAATCATATCCTCAATCAAAAAACAACCCAAAAGGGCTAATTGGAAAGAGCCCACCCACAGGTATCTCACACAAACACTGAGTTGTCCTAAACTAATATCCGCACTTCTGTTAATGACCATATATACCTAAAATCAATTTTTGTTGGACAATGACCACAGGTGGGGATTGGAAGTTGAGTCCTTTTTAATCATTTGCAATAAAGTTCAGGCAAATCATTATAAGTGTGCACTTATCTTAAGTCCATAATAGAGCTGGAGCCAAACAATCTGGGTGAGCCAGCACGACACAGTACCATGTTTCGGGTTTATCCACTTGCAAACCCTGCTTCAGGTCAATCTCAGGCCCATGGGTACTGAGATCCTTTTCCTCCCCTCTGAGTGTGATTCAGTTTTCCCTGTTTGGTACATATGGTTTTTTGACTGAATGGACTGTAAGGTGTGACTCATTCAGAAATTCTGGATGATGCTCACACATCTGTGAGGGTTATTGTCAGTAGCAAATGAATATATATATATAAATTTCCAGGAACAAGCAGTTCTCCAGGACTAAGCAGGAAGTCAGTCCTCACATATGGGTGACGTCGGCGCTGACGGAGCCCCCATGCGGAGCATTTCCCCAGCTTTCTAAGAAAGCCTTTGGGAATGCAGCGCGCATGCGCGGTCCCCTTCCCGCCCAAGGTTGCCATCTTGCTCAGTCTTCTTTTTTGCGCGGAGCCCGACGGATGTGGTTCGTTTTCACCCGAGGAAAAAGTAGATTTTATTCTGGTTTTGACCCGGTTCTTCGATTCGACGCCGGATCCCTTTCCCGCCTGGGCCTGATACATCGGTATCGAGCCCGATCTTCTTTTTTCGGTTTTTGTCCTTTGTGACTAGCGTTCGCGCCATTTTCATTTTTCACTGGCAGCCCTGTCTTTTGACCTCGCAGGGGCCCTTTTTCCCCCGATGGCTGCCAGCGGGTTTAAAAAGTGTGATCGGTGTAAGAAACTTATGTCTCTCACCGACACACATGACTGCTGCCTCCGATGCCTCGGACCCGATCATGACCCGATGATCTGTGGTCCGTGTGGAAAAATGTCCTCGAAGGCGTTGAGGAGTCGGCAGCACCAAAAGGAAAGAATCTTCTCTGACTCCGCATCCGGACGGGCCCGGACTTCGTCAGAGGCCTCGACGTCTCGGGACTCCGGCCCCAAGCAGCGCCGAGGTTCCTCTGAGAGGGAGTCTCCCTTGCGGGAGCATCGCAAAAAGAAAAAACCCGCAAGGGCTGCATCGGTGGACGCACTTGGTTCCTCGAGGGCCAAGTCGCATAGCCCTGAGCGCCGTCCCGGGTCTTCGGAGTCGGAGAGGCCTGCAAAACAACCTTGTATCGAGATGGAGTCCCCTAGTCACGTGAGTACTGTAGTCCTCATGGACTCTCCCCCAGGGGAGCCGACGTCGGGCCCGATGCTGTCGGGGCCTGAGTCGGGGGCTGCTGAGTCTCCTGAGCTCGGACTCAGGTTGACGGCCTTGGAGAGCAGTTTGGCTGCCTTCATGGAACAGCAGCAGGCACTGATTGCCGGTCTCACCGGTGCATCTGCCCCGACCACCGGGACATCGACGTCCAAGTCGACTCCAGAGGCCAAGCCGATCCTCGAGTCCATGCGCGCTCGAGTCGATCCTCGGCCAAGGTCTCCCTCGGCCTCCTGTTCGGGACCGAGGTCGTCGAGGCGGATGGCATCGGTGCCTGCCCGACCGGAGCTGCTCGATTCCTCTTCCGAGGAGTCCGGCTGGGAGACGGAGGATGAGGAGTCACCCGACACCTTTCGGACTCGGTGTGTCCTCAGAGACAATCCCCACCGGAGGATACCCGGTTCTCGGACTTCGTGCGGGATGTGGCCAAGGCCTTGGCATTCCCCGCGCATCCCGAGGAGGAGCCTCGAGCCGAAGAGCTCAAGGCCCTCCAGTATGACTCTCCCCCAAAGGAGGCCTTTACTGTACCGGTTCCTCCGATGCTGGAACGGCTGCTCTTCCGCATGTGGGAGACGCCGGCCTCGACGCCGGTTTTGAGCAAGCGGGTTGATTCCATCTATCGAGTCCGCAAGAGCCCCGGATTCCAGAAGGCACAATTACCACACCACTCCATGGTTTGGAATCGGCCATGCATCATCTGAAGAGTCAGAAGATCCACATCTCAGTGCCTCCCGGCCGGGAGGCCCGGAACCTGGATGCCCTCGGTAAGAAGTGCTTCCAGGGCTCTATGCTTGCTTGCCGTGTCCAGACCTACCAGCTGTACATGGGCATGTACCTTCGAGACCTGGCAAAGGAGATTGCTGGGTTCTCTGCTGGTCTCTCCGAGGAACCTTTGCAGAGGTTCAGTGCCCTGTCCACGGGTATTCAGGAGTGCTCAAAGTTTATCTCTCGAGCAGCCTATGATGGCTTCGAGGCTTCGGCCCGGGTAGCTGCGGCCGGCATCGGTGCCCGCCGACAGGCCTGGCTACAGTCATTGGACCTCGAGCCATGGGGACAGGACAAGTTGGTCGATGTCCCCTGCTGAGGTGAAAACCTCTTTGGCAAGCCCATGGCTGAAAAGTCTGCAGAACTCGAGACCGAGACTCTGACCCGGACTAGGCTGTCCAGAAAAACCTCTGCCCCTTCTCAGAAGAAGAAGGGCTAGGGAAAAAAGGCCTTTTACCCAAGGAAGTCATCTGCCTATAAACAATACCCTCATTATCAGGCCTCTGCAGCTCCCCAGCAAGGTCAGCAGGCCAAGGGGCAGGGTCATGGGCCCCGTAGGCAGAAAGCCCCCAAGCCACCAACACCGGCTCCTGCACAGCAGGGAGGGGGATTTTGACTCCAGTGGCATAGCCTGTCCTCCTCAGTTGGGCCACATCAGCACAGGAGGCCGGCTGGCCCTGTTTGCCCACAGGTTGTCAGCCGTCACAGGGGATACCTGGGTGCTCAATATAGTCCAAAGGGGCTATCTTCTCCACTTTCACCAGGTACCCCCCTCCTATTTTCCAGGGAAGCCTCCAAGACTCCCTCTGCACAGGGACTTACTCCTACAGGAGTTGGCAAGTTTGGTAAAGGAGCAGGCTGTGGAACCGGTGCCCCACCACCTGAGAGGTCAAGGCTTCTATTCCAGGTACTTCCTAGTACCAAAAAGAACAAGAACAGGAGGCCTCAGACCTATCCTAGACTTGCGAAACCTCAACAAGTTCCTCGAGAGGGAAAAGTTCAAGATGCTCACCCTTGGAATTCTGCTGCCCTACCTCCAGCAGGGAGACTGGCTATGCTCCTTAGATCTAAAGGATGCGTATACTCACATCCTCATTCATCCAGACCACAGACAATATCTCAGGTTTGTCGTGGGAGGAAACCACTATCAGTACAGAGTGCTGCCCTTTGGCCTAACCTCCGCCCCCAGGGTGTTCACAAAGTGCCTGGCGGTGGTGGCGGCCTACCTGAGGCTGCAAGGCCTCTTTGTGTTTCCATACCTGGACGACTGGCTCATAAGGGGCCAGTCTTCACAGGAGGCCAGTCAAGCCGCCCTTCACACTGTAGCTCTACTTCAGCACTTGGGGTTTGTTATAAACTTCGCAAAGTCCACTTTGCACCCTTCACAGAACATGGAGTTCATAGGAGCAAGGCTGGACACCCTTCAGGTGAAGGCCTTTTTACCCGTGGACAGGGCCCACAGGTTGATGGATCTCGCCAGGCAGTTCCACAGCAATTCTCTGGTCTCCGCCAGGCAATTCCTGAGGCTGCTGGGTCATATGGCTTCCACGGTCCATGTAACCCCAAATGCCCGTCTGCACATGAGGCCAGCTCAATGGGGCCTCAGGACTCAGTGGCAGCAAGCCACGGGAAACCTTGCGGACAAAGTGAGAGTGTCCATGCTACTTGCCTCTTCTCTGCAATGGTGGCTTCATCTTCCAAATCTGGTGCAAGGGGTGTTTTTTTCAGATACCTCCACACTCTCAAGTGCTGACAACCGATGCTTCTCTTCAGGGTTGGGGTGCACATTGCCAAGGGGCATGTACTCAAGGTCTCTGGACCCCTTGGGAGGCCGCACAACAGATCAATCTCTTGGAACTGAGAGCTATCCGCTTAGCCCTCAGAACCTTCTCCCATCTCATTTCTCACCAGTCTATGTTGGTCCAAACGGACAATCAAGTTGCTATGTTCTACGTGAACAAACAAGGGGGCACAGGATCCCGCCTTCTATGTCAGGAGGCGCAGAGACTGTGCTCTTGCGCAGTCGATCAGGGCATCCTTCTCAAAGCAGTCTATCTCCCAGGTCAGGAGAATTACCTGGCGGACAGGCTGAGCAGGATCTTGCAGCCGCATGAATGGAGATTGAATCCATTGGTGGTTCAGCAGATCTTTCTGAGGTGGGGCCTTCCATCCATAGATTTTTTTGCCAGTCCTCCGAACCGTCAACTTCCAAGGTTCTGTTCCAGACAACCGCATCCTCTCAGAGTAGCAGCGGATGCGTTTCTCATTCCGTGGTCAACGGGTCTCCTATATGCGTTTCCTCCCACACCTCTAGTGCCCAGGACACTGTTCAAAGTGCTCAGGGACGGGGCCTCAATGATTCTGGTGGCCCCCAGATGGCTGAGGCAACCGTGGTTCCCACTTCTGTTGCAACTTGCGGTGGACACTCCTATTCCTCTGGGGATGCAACACGATCTCCTGTCTCAGGAGCAGGGATCTCTCTTACACCCCAATCTCCAGTCCCTCCATTTGATGGCCTGGCTGCTGAAAGGGTAGTTCTAGCACCCTTACTACTGCCTAGGGAAGTGGAGGACGTGGTCTTGGCCTCTAGGAAGCAGTCCACTAGAAAGTCTTATGTCCTTAAGTGGCGTAGATTCTCTACCTGGTGTGCTCAACACAATGAGAATCCTTTCACATGCCTGGTACTGGTGGTACTGCAGTATTTGCTTTACCTGTCCAACCTAGGCCTTAAGTCCAATTCTGTCAGAGTTCATCTTAGTGCTCTTTCAGCACACCACTCTTCAATGGAGGGCAAGTCTCTCTCGAGCCATCCTCTGGTGGCTCGTTTCCTCAGAGGCCTGCTTTTGCTTAAGCCTCCACTGCGTCCACTGGCCCCTGAGTGGGATTTAAATGTGGTCTTGCAACGGCTTACTTGTCCGCCATTTGAACCTATGGCTACCTGTCCCCTACGTTTTCTCTCCTGGAAAGCATTGTTCCTGGTAGCCCTTACCTCAGCTAGATGAGTGAGTGAGCTTCAGTCCCTAGTATCAGATGCCCCTTATACTAGGTTCTATAGCAACAGAGTAGTCTTACGGACTCACCCTAAGTTCCTTCCAAAGGTTGTCTCCTCCTTCCACCTCAATTAGGAGGGGGTTCTTCCGACTTTCTTTCCCAGGCCGCATGCCAGCCGGGCTGAGATGGTCTTGCATACTCTGGACTGTACAAGGGCGTTATCCTTCTACCTTGACCGTACGCGGGAGCACCGGAGGGCTGTTCAGCTCTTCGTCTCTTTTCACCCCAATAAGTTGGGGTTGGCTGTCTCCAAGTGTACTTTGTCCATATGGGTAGCTGACTGTATCGCCTGGGCTTACAGGGCAGCCGGCCTCTCGTTGGAGGGTCGAGTTACGGCTCATCGTGTTAGGGTGAAGGCTACGTCAGTGGCTCATCTCCGCTCTGTTCCATTGGCAGACATCTGCTGGGCCGCTACTTGGTCTTCAAGCCAGACTTTTG
The DNA here is from genome assembly GCA_033557465.1 of Ichthyophis bannanicus. Taxonomy (NCBI): domain Eukaryota; kingdom Metazoa; phylum Chordata; class Amphibia; order Gymnophiona; family Ichthyophiidae; genus Ichthyophis; species Ichthyophis bannanicus. The sequence continues at coordinate 1,851,284,764 of CM066032.1, read as the reverse complement.
CTGCCCACTACTGCCTTGAGAGGGAGTCCCGCAGGGACAGTGCTTTCGGGCAGGCGGTACTCCATAATCTCTTTGGGGTTCAGGCAACTCCTACCCTCCAGCCCTGATGTTGGGCTACCGTTCGGGGGCGTTATCAGAGAAGATTCTGTTCTTGCATGCTGAGGCTCTAGAGGGAGCTTATTGTTCAGCTGGGGTCTCCGGTAGCCCTAAGCTGGGGAGTCCCATATGTGAGGACTGACTTCCTGCTTGGTCCTGGAGAAAGAGTAGTTACTCACCTGTAACAGGTGTTCTCCAGGAGCAGCAGGAATCAGTCCTCACAACCCTCCCTCCTCCCCTTGGAGTTGCAGTCATATGCTTTAATTTTTTGCTATTTTTGCTGTCTTTTAGCTAAGTCATCAGACTGAGCAAGATGGCACCCTTGGGCAGGAAGGGGATCGCGCATGCTCGCTGCATTCCCAAAGGCTTTCTTAGAAAGCTGGGGAAATGCTCCGTACGGGGGCTCCGTCGGTGCCGACGTCACCCATATGTGAGGACTGATTCCTGCTGCTCCTGGAGAACACCTGTTACAGGTGAGTAACTACTCTGAATGTAGTCTTCACATATGGGTATCATCAGTACCGATGGAGCCTGCGCGGGAACGCTCCCCAGCGTCCAATAGGAAAGCTTTTGGGAGCATCCCACAGTGCCTGCGTGCTGCCTTCCCGCCTTTCCCAACTGTCCCTCTCCAGTTCTTCGTTTTCCATGGAGCCAACAGGTCGCACATCCTGTCACCACAGAAAATAATTCCCTTCTATTCTTCTGCCTTCCTTCGACGCTACACTGGTACCGCCGGTTCTTCTTTCTTTTTTTCCAACCCCCCCCCCCCCCCCACAAAAAAAACCCCTTTCTTCTGGAGCCTTTTCCAGTTATTTTCTCCTCAGGTGCCACGCGCCATTTTTGGCACTAGGCCCAACTTTTTCCTTTAAAATGGAAAAACCCGCTTTGGGTTTTAAAAAGTGTTCCAAGTGTGGCGGTACCATCTCCGTCACCGACACCCATGAGTGGTGCCTCAAATGTTTAGGCCCTGACCACTCTATTTCGGAGTGTGTTGCCTGTGGGATGATGTCGAAAAGGGGCCGGCAGAACCGAGCTGCTAAACTTAACACCCTTTTTCCCTCCGATGCAGCCACTGTGGCACCGACGTCTTCCAGGGCTTCGTCTTCCTCCCATGGATCCCAGGTAACTAAACATAAATCTAGCCGGTCCTCAAAGGGTAGATCTCCTTCTAAGCATCGAGATGCCTCTGGCGTTGCCCTTGAGGGACTTTCACCGGCAAAATTGCCCTGGCGGGAGGCTTCAGCTTCCAAAGCACTAATGGGGCTCCAGGATGTTCTCGAGGCCTCAACCTCGACAGAACTACTGGTGCCATGCTCTGGGGTACCGGCTGCTTCATCCGGTACCGATACCCAAGCATCGGCAGCGCCGATAGACCAGAGATTCTTGGCTATTGAACGCAGTCTGGCGGCTCTTCTCACGGCCTTGATGCCCCTGAAACCGCTTCAGACAATTCAACCGGTACCGGCACCGACTCCGGTACTGGTACCGACTGCATCGACATCGGCACGTATTCTACCGGGACCGAGTCATGCCTATCCATCCGATACTGACAAGGACCCCTCTGATGCTGACTTTGATCGATACCGGTACCGTGCCTTGCACGATCACCCGGATCGTAGATACTTTGAATCCTCGGATGAGTCTGAAGACTCTGAAAGCTCTGCCGATACCAGAGTACTTCTTCCTGATGATTCTTCTTCTCCTCAGCGTAGGATGTCTCCACCACAGGATATATCCTTTCAGGATTTTATCCGAGATGTGGCTCGAGGTCTTGCCATCATAGTGGCTCCTGAAAAAGAGCCTAGGGCATAGGAATTAGAAATCCTACAATACCCTAAAGCTCCCAAGGAGGCAGCTACCTTACCTATTCATGAGATCTTGCATGATCTCATGTTGAGAATGTGGGAGACACCTCTAACCACATTTCCTCACTCTCGAAGACTTGACACCATGTATGGAGTTCCTCCTTGTCCTGGGTTTCAGAAGACTCAATTACCACACCATTCCATGCTGATGGAGTCAGCAATGAGAAGGATAAAGAGTGCAAAAAGGCATGCATCTAATCCTCCAGGACGTGAGTGTAGGACTCTTGACTCCTTTGGACGTCGAACCTTCCAGGCTTCCATGCTTTCTGCTAGGATCAGTTCCTATATTTTATATATGGGAATGTTCCTTAAGGAGGTCACAGGAGATTTAGAGCTTATGAGCCCTCTCCTTCCTGATGATAAGGGGCAAGATTACCTTGCCCTTGTCAAACATGCCCAGGATGTTTCCAAGTTTGTCAATCGTGCAGCCTTTGACTGCTTTGAGTGCATAAGCAGAACCTCTGCCATTGCCATAGGTGCATGTAGGATTGCCTGGCTCCAGGCATCTGACTTGGAAATTTGGGTGCAGGATAAACTAGGGAATATTCCTTGCACAGGAGAGAATCTTTTTGGCAAGAATTGGCAGGAAAAAGCTAATGAGATAGATGCTGACAATATCACTTTGGATAGATTGTCTAAATCTACAGCTGATCCTGCAAGGAAAAAATCCTACAAGAAACCATTCTTCAGTAAGAAGAAGACGTTTTATCCCTCCTATACCCAGCAGGGCCATCGTTTAGGTCAGTCAGCTCAAAAGGGACAGCAACAACAACCTAGACAAAGAAAAACAAAAGCAGCTAAGCCTCAACCGGCTCAGCAGACTAAGCCTCCACAGGGGCTTTGACTCCTATCTAGAGAACTTTGCCTTCCTGGCCCTGAACGGCCCAGAACCTTCCACCAACCCAGGAAGGTTATGTCATTTTGCCCCCAGATGGGGTCAGATTACAGCAGAAAATTGGACTCTGTCTATTGTAAGAGAGGGGTACAAGCTTCATTTCCTCAGCATGCCCCCTCCTACAATGGTAAGACTGTTCAATTCTCAGACCTCTCTCAACGACCAGTTAGGTCAAGAGGTCACTGTGCTTCTTGCCCAAGGGGCAATAGAAGAGGTACCCATTCTCCAACAGGGTACAGGGTTTTATTCCCCCTATTTCCTTATTCCAAAGAAAATAGGAGGACACAGGCCATTCTAGACCTCAGAGAATTGAACAAATTCCTGTTCAAAGAGAAGTTCAAAATGATTTCTCTAGGAACTCTGCTGCCATACCTTCAGAGTCAGGATTGGCTTTGTTCTCTAGATCTCAAGGATGCGTACACTAATTTTCTCATCCATCCAACCCATCGACAGTTCCTTCGCTTTCTGTTTCAAGGGAAGCATTACCAATACAGGGTGCTTCCTTCTGGACTGGCCTCTGCACCAAGGGTGTTCACAAAATGCATGGCTGTGGTGGCAGCATTTCTTCGCACCCTAGGAATATTCGTCTTCCCTTACTTAGACGACTGGCTCATTCGAGCCCCTTCAGAGCCAGAGGCCAGGGTTGCTCTCTCTCGCACAATGCGCATCCTTCAGTATTTGGGACTTGTCATAAACTTCCCAAAATCCAACCTTGCTCCTACTCAGTCCCTGGAGTTTATAGGAGCTTTGCTGTATACCAGACAGACAAGGGCATACCTTCCACAGGCCTGCTGTCTTCGCATTGTGCAGTTAGCTTCCCAAGCAGTGTTAATACCTCACCTCACTGCTCGGAAAATATTACAGTTGCTAGGCCACATGGCATCCACCGTGCATGTGGTTCCTTATGCTCGCCTCCATATGAGGGCAGCCCAGTGAACTTTATCCACTCAATGGACTCAGGCGTCAGGTTGCCTGTCAGACAAAATAGCAAACTCAGATCGCCTTATTTTGTCCCTCCAATGGTGGCAATCACCCCAAAACCTTTTGGTGGGGTCCCCTTTTCAGCAACCCCCACCCCAAGCCACTCTAACAACAGATGCCTCACAGGTGGGTTGGGGAGCCCACCTGCAAGGCCTCTCTACCCAGGGTACCTGGATTCCACAGGAGACCTATCTACATATCAATCTCCTGGAACTCAGAGCAATCTTCCTAGCTCAGCTACAAGACAGTTCTAGTTCAAATGGACAATCAGGTAGCCATGTTCTATGTGAACAAGCAGGGCAGAACAGGCTCTCTGTTGCTATGCAACAAAGCTTTGCGACTATGGGCCCTCGCCAGAGAGCATCAGATTCATCTCCTTGCGGTGTATCTTCCAGGCATTCAAAACTCTTGGGCAGACAGACTCAGTCGAGTTCTGCTTCCACACGAATGGTCTCTCCATGCAGACCAGGTGGCCAAGATTTTCCAAATTTGGGAACCCCAGACATAGACCTCTTTGCAAGTCCGCTGAATGCCAAACTTCCCCGGTTCTTTTCCAGAATTCCGGCCCAGGGTTGTCAGGCCAGGGATGCTTTCCTCCTCCATTGGGCCAGGACTTCCTGTATGCCTTTCCACCCATTCCCCTAATTCCCAAAACCCTGTTCAAGCTTCAGAGAGACAGCGGTCATATGATTCTCATAGCTCCACACTGGCCATGGCAAATGTGGTACCCTCTGCTCCTACATCTCTCTCAAGCTCCGCCTCTGGAGTTAGGATCTGCTCCAAATCTCCTTTCTCAGGAGGACAGGATGCCGAGGCATCCCAATCCCCAGTCTCTGCATCTCAGGGCCTGTTTGCTGTGTCTTAACCTTTCTCAGCATGTAAAGGATATCCTTTATGCTTCCAGGAAGCCTTCCACAAGACGCTCTTATGCTTTCAAGTGCAAAAGGTTTACCATATGGTGCTTGCAGAAGGGTCTTAACCCTCTTGCGATACCTCTGGAATTATTACTGGAGTATCTCCTTCATTTATCTAATGCAGGGCTTAAGACCAATTCAGTGAGAGTTCATTTGAGTGCTATTGCAGCTTCTTTCAAGCCTCTAAATGGGCAACCTATTTCCGCTCATCCTCTCATAGCGAGATTTATGAGAGGCCTTCTTTTAACTAAGCCTCCCATTAAGCCACCACCGGTGGCATGGGACTTAAATTTGGTTCTTGGGCAGCTTATGAAATCGCCTTTTGAACGATTAGCCACTACCTCTTTGAAATTCCTTTCCTGGAAGGTCATCTTTCTTATTGCAATCACATCAGCACGTCGCATCAGTGAGTTGCAAGCATTGGTGGCTGATCCTCCTTATACAAGGTTCCATCATGATAAGGTAGTCCTTAGGACTCATCCATATTTTATGCCAAAGGTGGTGTCACCTTTTCATTTAAACCAAGCGGTTTACCTTCCTGTATTCTTCCCAAGGTCTCATGCCTCAAATGCAGAAAGGAATCTTCATACTTTGGATTGTAAAAGGGCTCTGGCCTTTTACTTACAAAGGACTGTGGGGTTCAGATCCCAGTCCAGCTGCGTTTCTAACCCCACAAAACTAGGGAAATGAACTTCAGACACATTCAGAAATGAAGCAAGCTTTCCCTTTTATTCAGTCAATCTGAAAGCACAGGATACAAGGTTCATTTGCACATTGTGTCTCCCTCGTTCATGTGTTGGACAGCGTCCCCAACCTCTCTTGTTAGTGAGAAAGGGGAGACTGCCCCCGAACCAAGTTGCTGCACACCTTTATATCCTTCTCGCTCTCAAGGTCTTCACGTTCTTTTCACTTGTCTTACACAATTCCTGTGCCAAACCAGATTAGCAGGTTCTAGTTTTTTCTGCTTCGTTAGCTTACCACACCCTGCTAGTTGCTTATCTGTAGCCTACAGCACAGTTGGTAATTCTTCAGGGCTTCTGAGTACCTGTTATTCAGCTTGTTCATGCCGGCTTGCAGAAACCGTTCTGTTTTGCAAGACGCCATTCTCTGCACATTCCTGCATGGAGTGTAGCTTCATCCTGCTTTTATTTATGCTGTTTTAGTGCACTCAGTTCTTGCTTTTCTTAGCCCACATGTCTTTTTACCATGTGCCTTCATCCAGGTATAACACTAAAGATGGTCAGGAATAGGCTAGGGTATCGTAAGGTATTCATGCCAATCATGCAAATCAAGCACAAAAATTCAGCCAAATTTCCACACAGGACACAGCAACGTAGGAAGTTCTCTCAACTTTTGTTGCTTTTGATCCTAGTCATTTGGGACTTCCAGTCTCCAAAAGAACACTGTCCAACTGGATCGCACAGTGTATATCTTTTGCCTATGAGAGTAAAAACCTTCCTCTGGAAGGCCATGTCACAGCTCAGAATGTGAGAGCCATGGCAGCCTCTATGGCTCATCTTCACTCTGTGTCTATCGATGACATGTGCCGAGCAGCTACTTGGGCTTCGGTTCATGCCTTCACAGCCCATTACTGCTTAGACAAGGACTCCCGCCGGGATGCCTTGTTTGGTCAGGCTGTTCTTCAACACCTGTTCCATACTTAATCAACTCCTACCCACCATCCCTGGTAGGATGCCAGAGATCCATGGGGGGAAGTGGGCGCCCTTTCACAAGGGCACACAACTTCTGGGGTCTTCTCCCTGGCATCTGCAGCTAGGGAGTCCCCATATGTGAAGACTACATTCCTGCTTGTTCCTGGAGATAGCATAGTTACTCATTTGTAACAGGTGATCTCCGGGAACAGCAGGAATTTAGACTTCACAACCCATCCACCTCCCCTAGGAGTTGTATTTCTCTATCTCTCTTTTTCTCTCTTTCCCTCTTTCTTTTGTCTCAGCTTTAAACTCAACTGGAGAGGGACAGTTGGGAAAGGCGGGAAGGCAGCACGCAGGCGCTGTGGGATGCTCCCAAAAGCTTTCCTATTGGACGCTGGGGAGCATTCCCATGCAGGCTCCGTCAGTACTGATGATACCCATATGTGAAGACTAAATTCCTGCTGTTCCCGGAGATCACCTGTTACAGGTGAGTAACTATGCTATACTCAATAGGTCCAGGGGTATTTGCTACGTCCCTCTTTTCCTAGGATTCTATAGGTCTATCTGGCAAGTGAACCATGTGAGATAAAGGGATCCAACCCTGTGTTTGTATATAAATTAGACTTTATTGCTGATAGAAAAATAGTGCAGATATAGTATAAATTAGTTTTCTGAGGTAGCCCTATTAGGTTTCTTATGTAGCCCTATGATTACAATTACCAAGATAATAAATCAGTTTTAGCAACCAATGTCATTGATTCGCTCTGCACTTAGACATACAGAAAATTAGCTATCTGGCTAGACTAGGCCCACCCCTGGGAGAATTGAGACCAGTATCTTAGCTTTTCTAGGACAATTGTGGCTGGGTACGAGAATTCATCTCTGGAACGGCACAAAGTCGAAAGGATGGCAGTGGTCCAACGCAGACTGCAGACAGTACAGACGAGCTGTGTGAAAACACAGAGCTTCAGGTCTCTGGGAGAGATTCACTCCTTCCTGATTTTAGTCCTTGTCCTTGCACATTATCTGAGTTTCCCAGCTGGAGAAAGGCAGGCAGTAGGGCTAGAGACTGCAGAAAGCAAACTGCCAGTGTCAGGGAGCTAAGTTAAAATTCCCAAAAAGTGTTCAAAAAGTAATGTGTCTGCAAAAGTATCTCTCCAAGAGTGCTCCCCGTCCCTCTATGTCCAGCGTATAATTCTTCATCCTCACTTCCTCGTCATGACACGGTGTGTTAGTAAAACAAACCACAAGCTTTCATTGACAAATGAGGCAACTCAGGAGTAATGAATAACTAAAAGATAATGGTGTCACTAGTCAATAAGGTGACGTCCATCAAATCCTGCAGATGCTTGGTAGGTAGAGGAGGTCTATGGTGTACAATACAATGCAGGGTACACTCTGTCTTTGCTGATATAAGGAAATCAAAAATTGGATTGCCAAGAGAAGAGCAAAGAAAGGCACAATGACATGAGACATAAAATCAGTCTGTAGAATGTCCACATCATGTGAATCAAAATTGTAATCAGTGGCATCAAGGCTCTCCTGGTGAATGAACAGTTCAATTGGGGCATTTTCTCCAAATGGGTTAATTTTGCTGATACAATGACAGTCATGAACCTCACTTCTAAGCCAAGGTATATGGAGTATGATCTTAGGGCCCGATATTCTGTTGGGTGGGCTATACGGCGACGGCATTGAATATCCAGGTTAGGTGCTGTGTGGAGTCAGCCACAGAGACTAACCAGATAGAGGCGATATTCAAATGCTGTTCTAGCCATGACTAGAACTAGGTGAGCCAAAAACTGTGTTAGCTGTGGAGGGCTAACCGGGTAGCGGTCTGATATTGCCGCTAGCCGGTTATTGGGACTCCCCGCCTCCAGAATGCCCCCAACATGCCCCGATGCTACATGGATAGCATCGGGGAGTGTAGAGTACATAGTTGGGAATATTCTTAAGGAAAAAAGGGGACTGTTGTAATGGCTGATATGGAAGGGTAGACTAGATAGGCCATGTGGTCTTTTTCTGCAATTATGTTTCTATGTTTCTATATTCAACGGCACTAACTGTGTAGGTGCTGTATACTGTGTAAATGCCTTTCGAATATCGAGCCCTTAGTCTCTCAAATCTACTGCTAATGCTCGGTGTAGTACTTGCATCGTGCCAAAGACAGCTTCCTTCTGAAGTTCGTAAGATGTAACAGGTATGGGTAGTTTGCCAAGATGTGCTTGGAAATTCTTTATCAAGCCTGTTACTCCCAGTACAATGGGAAAGATTTCTGTATCTTTCTGTCACATTTTCTTCATCTCTGCATTTCTTGGCACTTGGTACCAACACTTCTATTATCAATGCTGTTCTGGTATTCTTCTCCTTTACCATTTTGTCAGGTTTCCTCAAATCCAGTTTTTTATTCGTTGGAATGAGAATGTCCCAGGTGATCAGAACCTTTTCATCCTGTGTTATTCTCTAGGGTTATGATCCCAGTGCTTTTCAGGGACAGTGATGTTTGTAGTGTTTACAGAGTTTCCAGTGGAGGAGGCGGGCTACTTTGTTGTACCTTTCTGTATAGAAATTTTCTGCCATCAGAACTTCACAGCCTGCTATAAGGTGAGTCACTGTTTCCAGCTCTTTCTTACAGAATCAGCATATGTCTGTTTTGCCAGTTTTTTCAATGCTCACCGTAAACCATCTCATCCATAATCCGCTGTCCTGGGCTGCAACTATCAATTTTCATCCTTCAGTTTCTGTTCACCTCTCCTTAACCATTCATGTGTCCATTCTTGAATGTCAAAAGGTTCTTGGAGCAACATTCTGTATATTCCACTGCATTTATGCATTTGCTGCTTGTTTTTCCTCGCTCGTTGATCTAATTCTTTGAAGAATTTTTTCTCTTTTTTGGCAAATTCTGTTACTTCCTTTCCCGTGCCTGCCTGTGGATTCTCAATCATTCCTTCTAATCGTTCAAATGCTTGTCCAAGTTTGATGATGGAGATGGATTCTGGACATTTACTTTCATATTTCAGCACTGCTGTCAGGTAGGTTTGGAGGCCTATGATAGTAGCTCTGTAGGTGTAATCAATTTCTATAAGTCCCAGCCCTCCTTCAGCTCTAGGAATGTACAGTCTTGGCATACACAGATTCTTGTAAATTACTTCATGAGCATGGAGGAGTTTTCTTGTTCACACATCCAGTTTTTCATGATCTTTAAGGGGCCAGTCTACAATCCCAAAGCTGTATGAGAGAACAGGAATTACCAGCTGGCGTGGTGGGGATGTTGTCCAAACCCTCTTAAGACTTGAACAGCAGATCATTTTCCAGTTGAATACACTTCACCCCTCAGGCCTTAATCACAATTGGACTTTTCAGTCTTCCTTTGAGTTTCCATTACTTCTCCTCTTAGTTTTCACCATCGTATAGGTAGACCACCTCAGATAACATACACCCCCTCCACTGCATCTTTTAAAGCCAGCGTTGACTGTTCTTCTTTTTATTCATAGTGGATTGTTTTCCCTGTCCTTTTCATAACCCAGAGACGTCCATATGTTTAAACCTTCAAAGTTTTCCCCACTCAAATATGTGAATCTTTTTGTTATACTTGTTTAACATCTCCCGGTTCTGCTCTACAAATGTTTGGTAATTCATCATATTCAAATTTGGCTGACTGAATACATGATATCCCGATATTTAAATACTGCCTTCGTGGGCTTTTCTCCTCCGTTTGTTTCTCAAGCTGATACTCTGGAGGTGAGCACAAGTTGAATGGCTTTTTTTCCTTAAACTATTTCTTTTTCTCAAACCATTTTCATTTTAAATGTATTTACACAAGAGTATTCAATCTATTGATGTACATTAATGAGATGCTTCTTGCAGCAACCAAGCTCTCCAGCAGTGGAGAAGATGGGTGCCAACAGAATGTCGATGGTTGGACACAAGTCACCAGGGCCTGCAAAATCACCAATCCAACTTCTCCAGCCCTTGAATTGAAGAACCATTATGCAGCCCTGGAAGTGGAGGAGGTGAAAGCAGCCCTGGAAAGGGAAGAACCAGAGCTCAAGTACCCCAAAGTTGCAGAATCAGTGACCACAAGGAAATGAAGGGTAGTGGTGGTTGGAGACTCTCTTCTGAGGGGTACTGAGGTGTCCATCTGCTGACCAGACTTGATGTCCAGAGAGGTATGCTGTCTGCCTGGTGCCAAAATCCAAGATGTTACGGAGAGTTTGCCCACTGACTATTACCCAATGTTGCTAATCCATTTTGGAACAAATGATACTGCCAGGTATACCTTGGAACGTATCAAAAGTGACTTCATGGCTCTGGGACAGAGGGTGAAGCAGTTAGGTGCACAGGTGGTGTTCTCTTCAATCCTCCCTGTTGAGGGTAAAGGCCAAGGCAGAGAGGCTCGCATCCTGGAGATGAATGCATGGATGGTGTCATCGAGAGCGTTTTGGTTTCCTAGACCATGGGATGCAGTTCCAAGGGTTGCAGAGCAGAGATGGCATCCATCTGTCCAAGAAAGGTCAACACATCTTCGGTAGTAGACTGGCTAATCTACTGAAGAGGACTAGATTCGTTGGGGATGGGTGAACAAAGCCCCCAGGTAGGTGATACTTTAAATATCTTTATGGAAATGGGTAATAGGGGTAACATATGGAAATCAGTGTGCATAAATGCCTGTAGCATGGGAAATAAGATCCATGATGTTGAAGCTTTGGTGGGAGTGGCTGACTTGGATTTAGTGGCAGTTACAGAAACATGGTTCACAGAAAACCATGATTGGGATGTAACTATACCTGGCTATACTTTATTCAGAAATGACAGGGTAGGAAGAAGGGGAAGAGGAGTGGCACTATATGTAAAAACTACTATTAAAGCTTTGGAATTACAGAGCTTAAAAGGGAGAGAGGAGGCATTGTGGTTTAAACTAGAAAGAGGAAAAGAGAAATCTATTTGCATTGGTGTGATATACAGACCTCCCTCACAAGAGGAAGAGATGGACAGCATTGCTAGGAAAGGGGAAGTGCTACTGATAGATTTCAATATGCCAGATGTTGATTGGCACATTCCTGCTGCAGTATCATCTAGAAGTAAGGAGATCCTGGATTCTCTACAGGAAGAACTATTCAGGCAATTGGTAACAGACCCCACACGTGAAGGGACCATACTGGACTTGGTGCTTACCAATGGTGAAAGTGTTTCTGATGTTGTAGTGGGAGATCATTTTGCATCCAGTGATCACCAGATGGTGTGGTTCAGTATTAGGACTTCAGCTGTTAGAATCCATTCCAAGGTGAGGATCTTAGACTTTAGGAAGACTAACTTTGCGAAGATGGGTCAATACCTCAGGGAGTCGTTAGTGGGATGGGAACAGCTGGGGGATGTAGAAAAACAGCGGGCAAAACTGAAAGGGGATATTTTAAGGGCAACCAACCTTTTTGTTAAAATGGTAAATAAAGGCAAAAGGAAAAGGAGACTGCTATGGCTTTCGAAAGAAGTAGCTGAAAAAGTGAAGAAAAAGAGGGAGGCCTTCATGAAATACAAGAGATCACAGAGAGAGGAAGACAGGCATCTGTATTTGGAAAAACTTAGAGAAGCTAGCAAAGTAGTCAGGAAGGCAAAGATTCAAAAGGAGGAGGAAATAGCCAATGCAATAAAATGGGGGGATAAGACATTTTTCAGATATGTTAGTGAGAAGAGGAAGGGCAAAAGTGGTATTGTCAGACTCAAGGGTGCAGGGGAGGAATATGTAGAAGCTGATAAGGATAAAGCGGAATTGCTTAACAAATATTTCTGTTCTGTGTTCACAGATGAAGAACCAGGAGCAGGACCTCAGAAAACACCCACAAACAGGAACAGAAGTGAGGGACATCTTGAACAATTTTCAGAAGACTGTGTTCGTGAGAAACGAGCTCAACTTAAAGTAGACAAAGCGATGGGACCGGATGGGATACACCCTAGAATACTGAGGAAACTTGGGGACGTTCTAGCAGCTCCACTGACTGACCTTTTCAATGCCTCATTGGAGTCAGGAGTGGTGCCAAAGGACTGGAGAGAGGCTCACGTGGTGCCTTTACACAAAAGCGGAAGTAAGGATGTGGTTGAAAACTACAGGCCGGTTAGTTTAACTTCAGTGGTGAGTAAATTATTGGAAATGCTGCTGAAAGAGAAAATAGTGAGGTTTCTGGAGTCCAGCGGATTACAGGATCCGAAGCAGCATGGATTCACCAGAGGCAGGTCTTGTCAGACAAATCTGATTGATTTCTTTGACTGGGTGACCAGGGAGTTGGACCGAGGGAGAGCCCTAGATGTGGTGTATTCAGATTTCAGTAAGGTCTTTGACACTGTTCCTCACAGGCGACTTATAAATAAACTGAGCACCCTAGGGATGGACCCTAAAGTTACTGCTTGGGTTAGAAATTGGTTGGCTGGGAGCCGACAAAGAGTACAGGTAAATGGAGCTCACTGTGAGGAGAAGGATGTTACCAGTGGTGTGCCCCAGGGATCTGTCCGTGGTCCGATTCTTTTTAACATCTTTGTTAGTGATATAGCGGAAGGGCTGTCGGGTAAGGTTTGCCTCTTTGCGGATGATACCAAAATCCGCAGTAGAATAGACACCCAGGAAGGTGTAGATAACATGAGGAGGGATCTAGCTAAGTTTGAAGAATGGTCTAGAATTTGGCAGCTGGGATTTAATGTTAAAAAATGTAAGGTCATGCATTTGGGCTGCAGCAATCCAAGGGAGCAATATAGTATAGTGGGTGAAGTACTTTTGTCCACTAAAGAAGAACGGGACCTAGGCGTGGTTGTGTCTGATGACCTTAAAGTAGCTAAACAGGTAGAAACAAGATCTATCAGAAACAAGACCCACCTAATCTACGACATCATCACTGATGAGCAACCTGACATCCTCTGTATAACGGAAACCTGGATCACTGACACCGACTCAGCGATATTAAACCAGATAAATAAACCCGGATACAAAATATACAACTGCCCCCGCACCAACAAAAGAGGAGGAGGAGTTCCCCCCCCCCCTCCCTCTCATGCTCTCTCTCATACTTGGTGTTCTTTTAGTCTTGTTTCCTCTGCCGAACTTTTTCAGGTGATCTCCTCTTCTCATAAAACTACTTGTCCCCTTGATCCCCTCCCATCCTCGTGGCTCCTTGATCCTTCACTCCACCTTCTTCCGTATATCCTTGGTATAATCAATACTAGTCTTTCCTCCGGTAGTTTTCCCCACTCTTGGAAACATGCCATAGTCCGCCCTCTTTTGAAAAAACCCTCTCTCGACCCCAGCTTACCTGCCAACTGGCGCCCAGTTTCAAATCTCCCTTTCCTTTCTAAAGTCCTAGAGAAATTAGTCTTCACACAACTTTCACAACATCTTGACTCTACTCTTTATCTTCACCCCCGTCAATCCGGCTTTAGATCTGGCCATAGCACTGAAACTGTTCTCCTTGCACTTCTTAGCGATCTTCACCGTTCTCACGATCGTGGTGACTTGTCTATCGCTGTTTCTTTAGATCTCTCCGCCGCTTTTGACGTTATCGATCATCGCACCCTTCTCACACGTCTGTCTGACTCTGGTATTCGTGGCACTGTTTTACACTGGTTTCATTCCTTTCTCTTCCGTCGTTCTTTCTCTGTTCACTCTGGTACCTCCACTTCGGCTCCCTTTCCCTTGCACTGTGGTGTTCCACAGGGTTCTATTCTTGCTCCTCTACTTTTCAACATTTTTCTTGCTCCCCTAGCCCTCCTCATTCAGCAATCTGGTGTTTCTTTCTATTTTTACGCAGACGATATCCTTCTTGTTCATCATACCAGCTCCCTTTCCCCTGATCTTTCCACCCTTAACGCCTGTCTATCCTCTGTTGCCTCCTGGTTTTCTGAAAATTTCCTCTGTGTTAACCCTTCTAAATCCTCTGCCATCTGGTTTTCTTTCTCCTCTTCCCCACCTAGTCTAGCCCCTGTGATGTCTTCCCTTCCCATTCCTGTTGTCTCTACCCTCCGCTATCTGGGTGTTACCTTGGATTCTTCTCTCTCTTTTCACCCTCACATTTCCTCCTTGTTCGTACTTGCCATTTTCATCTGCGCCATATTCGCTCCCTTCGTCCTTTTCTTTCCCCTCAATCCCTCACCACTTTGGTTCTCTCTTTTGTAACTTCCCGCTTAGACTACTGCAATTCTATCTTATCTGGTCTCCCTTCCTGTCAACTCCGTCGTCTTCAGCTTCTCCAGAATACTGCTGCCCGCCTTCTCACCTCTTCTTCCCCCTTTGATCATATTACCCCTTGCCTCTTCTCCCTTCACTGGCTTCCCATCAAATTCAGACTTATCTACAAGTATATCATTATCACTCATAGGGTTCTTCACACCAGCACTCCTCGGTATCTCTCTGACCTTATCTTCCACCAGCCCGCTCCCCGTCTTCTTCGCTCATCTCATACCATAGGAATGGAATTATAATGATCTTCATCGACATCTCCTCAGCGTTCGACACAGTTGATCACAATATACTCCTGGAGAGACTGAAGAACACTGGTATACACGGTACCACTCTAAAATGGTTCCACTCGTACCTAACAGAAAGACAGCTACAGGTCAAGGTGGGACAGGACACCTCCCGGCCCATAAACGTCCAACAAGGAGTACCACAAGGATCCGCACTCTCAGCACTCCTTTTTAACATCTACATCCAACCAATATGCAACATTATGAAAGAGAACAACATCCAATACACAATATACGCAGACGATATAATGGTATACTCCCCGATATCAATCGAAAACCCGGACTTCTCTAAGATAGCAGACTGCCTTACCCAAATGGCGAAGTGGTGCCAAAACAACAATCTAGCTATAAACTACAACAAGACTGAAGCTTTAATCATCACTCGAAACCAAAGCTTCACACACCCACCAAACATAAAGATACAAAGCACCACGATACCGATAAGATCGGAGGTGAGATACCTTGGGGTTACTCTGGACAGTAAACTCAACCTCAAACCACACATAGACAAAACAATCCAAAAAGCATATTACAGGATGCGAATCATCAGGAGACTGAAACCACTCCTCGCTCCAGAACACTTCCGTACAGTCTGTCAAGCACTGATAACCCCAATACTGGACTTCTGCAATCCGATATACCTCGGACTACCAAAACAAGCTCTCAAACCACTACAGCTGGCACAAAACACTGCAGCTCGAATCATATCCGGAGCCGCAAGGCAGGAGCACATCACACCTACACTAAAGGACTTACACTGGCTCCCAATCATTGCTCGCATCAGATACAAGACTATCATAAACCTATTTAAGATAAAAGAACACACATCAGCCAACAGCCTCCACCTGATCATACAACCGGAAACCAGCGCACGTCCCAGAAGAAGTCAAACACGCAACCGAGTCAGCACCCCAAATGAGTACAAGCACACACGCAAGGACACAACAGACAGAGCTCTCTCCATGGCTGCTCCAACAATATGGAACAATCTACCGGACGATCTAAGGGCAACTCCAGACCTCAAAGACTTCAGAAAACAACTGAAAACCATGCTGTTCATAGAGCACTATGGTCACATCACATAACCTAAGAGAATGGATAACAGCACTCCAATCCTCCCAAACAACTGAATATATATAAAATATGATTCTAGCACCACTGTAAATAGCCCACCCTGTATATAGCTCAAACAAATCAAGCACCCAACACATCCCTCACACAACTAAGTTTTATCCTCACTGCATGTACAACACACACACTTTACCTGATTGCTTGCTGTGATACCACCTTGATTATTAAGATAAGGCGGTTTAGAAATACTGTTAAATAAATAAATAAATAAAATACCAATCGTCTATTCCTTCCTCCTCCATCCCAGGCCCACCTCGAACTTACCCGCCACTCTGCCTTCTTTTTTCTGGCCCCTGCCCTCTGGAATTCCCTCCCTCACACCCTTCGTATTGAACCCTCCTTCCCCCATTTCAAAACTCTCCTCAAGACTCACCTTTTTTCTCAAGCGTACAACTTACAGGTCTCCCCCTGATATGTAGTCAACATACCAATTCATGCCCCTCACGTTACATCCAACTGCCACTCAACTCCTGACTCCCACATCACATTCAACTCCCACACCCTGTCTCCCTTCCCTCCCCATGTCCCTGTGTTTAGCTCTGTAGACTCTACTCTATTTTTCTCTCTTTCTCTCTCTTACTCTTTCCTATTATCCAATGGCGTTCCTTTCTCTCTTTGCTTTTCCACAGCTGCCTTTTATTGTACACCGCCTTGATACCTCGGTCTTGGGCGGTATATCAAGCCTAAATAAATGAAATGAAAATGAAATCGCCAAAGCCAACCTGCAATTAACAAGCACATACCAGCTTTCAAATATGGACATTGACTTGCTTAAAGTTGAAAACACAGCTCTATCAATCTGCCTAATATACCGACCACCCTCGCCACACCATGAATCACTTGCCACAGCACTAGAGAGCATCTCCCCACACAACTCAGGAAATTCCAAATCATCTTGGGAGACCTGAATTTAGCATCAATGCCGCCTGCTCACGCAAACACCTTCCTGGAAGCCATGAATCAACTAGGATATCAACAACTAATACATGAGGCCACCCACGACAAGGGCCATACCCTAGACATGGTCTTCACACCCACATATCAGCAGCACAATGAAGAGAAGCCTCTAATAAAGATAACTCCAGTACCATGGTCCGACCACCATCAAACTGATCTACGCTTACGCCTGCCATCCTTACCCAAAGACGGAAAGGCTCGGAGAACGGTACACCCACAAAGGGGTTTCAATAAATTCAACTTGGAAGACCTTATAAGTACCATTAACGCCCACATAGATTTGGAATGCATGGACCTCGACCTACTAACAAACAGCTGGGACACTGGAATCCAGGCTGCATCACACCCAACATGGAAGACCCCCCAGAACTCAACTAAACCCAGATCCGAACCCTGGTACACAGAAACGCTGACCAGAATGAAGAGGGAACTCCGAAGACTGGAGAGAAAATGGAGACAAATCAAATCCATTGACCACAAGACTGAATACCTCGATTATCTCACAAAATACAAAAGCGAGGTCAACTCTGCGAAAAGGACACATCACACCAACTTATTAAACAAAGCCATCAATAAGCCTCGTGAACTATTCGAACTAGTGAAATCACTGACGAAAGTATCTTTGGAAGACCACCGTGACACCATAATCAAACCCCAAACTCTGGCAGACCATTACGCAAGGAAACTCACTGCAACCACACCCACTCACTGTTTGAACGCAACCTACCTGGAACATTGCCCCAACGAGATGACCAATAAAGACCAGGAACAAGCATGGAGCAACTTTCACAACATTGATGCTCAGAAAATCATCAACATAATAACAAGCATCCGTACCACCACCTCCCCGCTAGATCCCTGCCCAACTGCTTGGGTTAAGGCGGCAAAACAAGATATTGTGAACCAAGTCTCACATATTGTGAACCAATCGCTGCAACAAGGAGTCATGCCCACACAACTCAAGAAATCTATAATAAGACCAATCCTAAAGAACAATTCACTCAACAAGGATGACCCAGCCTCCTACCGTCCCATTTCCAGCATATCTTTCCTGGCAAAGATCATTGAGAAGGCAGTCCTATTACAACTACAAGACCATCTGGATGAACATGAAACCCTAGATGAACAACGATACGGTTTCCGAAAACGTCATGGGGTGGAAACGCTGTTGATAGTACTGCTTAACAACCTCCTCAAGGGCCTCGAAGACAAAAAGAAAATGTTTATACTCATTTTCATTGACATCTCTGCCGCTTTTGATACAGTCCATCATGGAATCCTCCTGCAAAGGATTGAATCAATAGGAATATTGGGAACCCCCCTGAAATGGTTCTCTTCTTACATAACCAACAGAATGCCGCAGGTTCACTTCAATGGCGAAGAAGCAGAAGCTTTCCCGCAAACGCAAGGCATACCTCAGGGCTCCGCTCTCTCGGCACTCCTTTTCAACGTCTACATGTGACCCCTCTGTAATATTCTCCAACGACACAATATCAACTACCACATTTATGCGGATGATATAATGCTCTACACACAGTTGGATAACGAGAACCCTAACTATACTCAGCTTGAAACATGCCTAAACGAGATGTTAAAATGGATACAGCAAAACAACATGGAGATCAACCATAAAAAGACTGAGGTGATGTATATCTCCAGAAAACCAAACTTTGACCCTCCTGCGTCAGTCACCCTGTGTAACAATATATACAACACGAAGACTGAAATAAAATATCTGGGTGTAACGCTTGACAGCAATCTAAAAATGGAAAAGCACCTCCGCAAAACCAACAAGGCCATTTTCCACAAACTTAGAGTCCTACAACCTCTACGGAACATCCTTGAACCTCACGATTTCAGGTCTGTTGCGCAAGCACTAATCATTCCACACCTCGACTACTGCAACGCCATCTTACAAGGCCTTCCAAAGAAAACCCTCAACATCCTCCAGATGGCCCAAAATGTAGCAGCTAGGGTCATCATGAAAAAAAACCTTACTGATCACATTACACCTGTATAAATCGAGCTACACTGGCTCCCCATTGCAGCCCGGATAAAATATAAAATACTAATAACCACCTTCAAGCTTATACATAACATTGCGCCATCCTTTCTCTCCACCCTTATCAGCACGCAACCACCCAACAGAAGCAGGCGAACATTCCACTCAAACATACTCCACGTTCCCCCCGATATCAGATCTGTAACAACCAGTACTAGCCAACGAGCATACTCCTACTCGGCCCCTGCCCTCTGGAACCAACTACCACCAGAGCTAAGAGCAATCAAAGACCTTATGGATTTCAGAAAGAAACTCAAGACACATCTTTTCCAGTGCCAATACAATCTGATATAGTCCCGGGGAAAAAGGTTTCCTCCCAATGAAGCATTGTTGCAGTTATGTAAATATGTAAATATGTGCATATGTATATTCCGATTATTCTCTGTAAGTCCTTCACCGTGTGCTGTGCTTCTCCCTTCAAATCAATGTGTGTATACCGCAAAAATTCCTGTCATGATTGACAAATTCATACATGTAATCAAACCGCTACTGATCGCTGGAAGCAGCGGTATACAAATATATACTAAATAAATAAATAAAAGGCGACGGCAAAAGCTAGAAGGATGCTTGGGTGCATATGGAGAGGAATGGCTAGCAGAAAAAAGGAGGTGATAATGCCTCTGTATAAGTCTTTGGTGCATCTCATTTCGAGTATAGTGTGCAATTCTGGAGACCGCACCTTCAAAAGGATGTGAACAGGATGGAGTCGGTGCAGAGGGTGGCTACTAAAATGATTAGTGGGCTTCATTATAAAGCATATGAGGACAGACTTAAGGATCTTAATATGTACACCTTAGAGGAAAGGCGGGATAGAGGTGATATGATTGAGATGTTCAAATACCTCTGTGGCATAAATGTTCAGGGAGAGAGCCTCTTTCAAATAAAAGCAAGTTCTGCTACGAGGGGACATGGGATGAGGGTGAAGGGAGATAGATTCAGGAGTGATATGCGGAAATATTTCTTTATGGAAAGAGTAGTGGATCCGTGGAATAGTCTTCCAGTGGAGGTGGTAGAGATGAGGACAGTAACAGAATTCAAAAAAGCATGGGACAAACACAGAGGATCTCGAAAGGTAAAAAGGGGACTGTTGTAGTTGTTGATATGGAAGAACAGACTAGATAGGCCATGTGGTCTTTTTCTGTCGTCATATTTCTATGTTTCTATGTTATCTAGTTATAAGTATGGTGCTCCGGCATTCCTGGGCAGGTTTGAAGTCCATTTTTTACAGTTGCTTTCCTCATTTGTACAAAGGCAATTACAGACTATGTAATTTACAGCGATAGCATTTCTCATATGAGGTAAATTTCATTTTTACACATTTTGGTCATGTTGTGCTAATTTTCCTCTTAATTCGGCGGTACGATTACATGACATTTAGATACTCACTCATACATTTCCTTTGTGGGCTTTTTCATCTGATTGTTTCTCAAGGAGATACTCGGCAGGAGAGCTTAGGGTCACATGGATTCCCCTTTTTTTCCGAATTATGGTCATTTCAAATGTATGTACACAATAGTATCTATTTTACTTCACAAAACGTATAGCACCGTCACAGTTCCCGCTGGTCTGAACTGTAGCTCATATGGTCTATATTTCCAATTTGAGTTACAGTAACCATTGAATCGATACTTGATAATGATGGCATTTTTAGTTAAGAACCACCTCAAGCATGATATACTTAGCTTGTAATATTTTAGCATAATAAATGCAGCCTTTTGAATTCTCTCCAGCAGCTATGTAGCCAATTTTGTCGTTTTGTCAGGCAGTTTGTTTTATTGGTTTTTCTTCCTTTGATGTGTTTTATGTTATAAGTCCACATTTTAAATTATCAATTATGACAGGATATATATGGCCTCTTTGTTTTAATTCATTTTAAATTCATTTTTTTAAATTCTAGTACTATTTTTTATTAGAATTTGAGTGTTATTGGTTTTTTATTTTTATTTATCTGTTTTTATATACCACTTTGTCTTCGAAATCAAAGCGGCTTACATGAAACTTTTGAATTACTGCACAATGCAGTTTACATGGAACATGAAACACTTACATATAACAATTGTAGTTAACGATAACAATAAATAATGTAACTATTTACATGATCATGTATACTTATTATATTTCAAGAGTCATTGTAGTGTAGACTGGAGGTAAATATGAAAATTATTACTGTTGATCACATTTATAGTAGTCAGTGAAGATGAAAGTCTTGAGATGTTTTCTAAATTGGGTCTTCTTCAGGGGACTGTGACCACTAAAAACATAAAAATACATTAAAAATATATAATTATACATAATAAAAAACATTGCATCTATACAATGCATCTGATGCCTTTCAATGACAAATCCCATTGTAATTATTATATGTGATTTATACCTTGGACACTGTCGCCAACCTCCCCCTTGTGGCCGGTGGCTGAACGGGGAGGTTGGGCATATAGTTAATTTTAGGAGAGGAGGGTTTTTTAAGGCCAGGTGCAGCCTGGTCTATGTAGTCCTGCTCCTGGTGCAAATGAGTCATGTAAGCCAAATGGAGGGAGAATAAGGCTTTTTTTTTTCTCAAAGATCTATTTATTGAAATCACAAGGTACAATACATAAGTACATAAACATCATCACTTTTCCATTATACAGCCAAGATATATAGCAAACATACCCCGGGCAGGGCTGTGTCTTGTCCACCACCCTGGGGTTTTACAACGACACCGATAGGGAAATTGTCAGTATAATACCTAAGGTGCGAGCTAGAACCCGCCCTCCCCCCACCCCACCCTCCCCTCCCTCCCGGAACCTTGGAGGCCTATCCTATCCTTCCCACATATGTCTTCTAGGAACCCACCAGTACCTCACCCACCACTACCCCAAGCACAAATTTTCACTGCGGGCTTTAGGCCCCAGCATTTGAATATAAGGCGTCCAAACCAAAAGAAAGGAGGCCCAGCTCTGGGGGTGTCTCTTCGCACTCCTCCATTCCAGAAGCATAAACTGGTGGAACTCATTCCGCCACTCCCAGAAGGAGGGGGCCTCCGGCTCTCGCCATCGCCGGAGTACAGGACTCTTCCCCACCAGACATGCTTTCCGTACCAGCATTCTCTGCCATCTACCCTTCGGGTGGAGTGGTCCTAACTGATCCAGCGCCACTAGCCTTCCTGTCCAGCACAGCTGCTGCTGTAGTAAACCGCTTAGATAATGCCCTATCCTCAGCCAATACCAGCGGATATGGGGACATCCCCACCACATATGACCCAAGTCAGCCAACGCACAAGCACATTTCGGACACCCGCCATAAACGGTAAGGTGACTACGCAATGCATGCCTCGGGGAAAAGTGGGCTCAGACAATTCATTTAAATTGCATTTCATGCCATCTAGCCCCTTCCGCCAGTCGCGCAACCTGGCCTAGCACAGCACGAACAGAGCCTGGAGCTATTTCGCAGCCTAGTTCCTGCGCCCAGAAAGCTTCTTCTGCCAAATAATCTGGTGGCACAACACAAGCCTCTAATGCTTTTTTTTAACATCGCTATAGTGGGTGGGGATGGGGACCCCGCCCCTAGGGCGAAAAATTCTAAAATCCGTGTTGAGTGTTCAACCATTAGTTCTCTCCCCGAAACAGAACCCACATAATGAGAAAGCTGCAAGTACGCAAACAGGGAAGGTCCGGGGGACAAATCATATTCCCGACACAGCACTTCCATTGTCTTACACACCACCCTTCCAAGTCAACTACATGTCCCAAAGTCCGTATCCCCACCTGCTCCCACCGACGAAAAGGAGCCGAGTCTGACCCCGGGGGAAACTGGGCATTACCCTGCAGCGGCAACCAACTCGAAATCTCCGGCGAACTACCCCACATTTTATTCAACTGCTGCCATGTACGCCGCACTGCCTGGATCAACACACTTTTCATCACTTGACCCGGCAAAGCCGCACGCCGCAAGTGCAGGACCGCCAGCAAGGAATGCGGTGCCACAAGGGCCTCCTCGAGGTCCCTCGGGGTATAGACATCTGTACTGCCTAGCCAGTCTCCTAGGTGCCTAGCCTGGCATGCCAGGGCATAGTGCCAGAGATCCGGCACGCCAATTCCCCCAGATCTCTATCCCCCTCTCAGGCGGCCCATCGGTATGCGTGCTCTGGCCCCCCTCCAAAGAAACCCACGGAACTCACGTTCAATACTCAGAAGATCACGGCATAATAACCACACTGGCAGGGTTTGCAGCCAGTAGAGGACCCGTGGCAAGATCACCATCCCCAATGCTGCCGCCCTGCCCAGCAAAGACAACAGAAGGGGGGCCCAAGCTTGTAGTTGTGAGCGTACCTTAGAAAGGATTCGCTCAAAGTTCCTCTTGTACAGTGCTGTCATATCCTTGGTTAACTCAATACCCAAGTAGATAAAGGAATCTCCTGCCCATCTCAGGGGGAAGCTACCTCCCCAATGCCCCTGAAGCCGACCCCCAATGTCCAGGGCCTCTGATTTGTCCCTATTGATACGTAAACCCGCAAATTCACCGTAACGGGAGAATTCGGCCAGCAAACACGGCAATGACTGCTGCGGGTACCGCAAGTGGACTAGAATGTCATCCGCGAAGGCGGCCACCTTGAAACCATAGGACCCAATACGAACACCACAGATATCGTTAGACTCCTCTATACTCTGCAGCAGGGGATCTAACGTCAGCACAAAAAGCAATGGAGAAAGCGGACAACCCTGGCGCTTACCTCTCTCAAGGTTAAAACTGTCCGATAGCACCCCATTACACAAAATGCCCGCCGTAGGATTTACGTACAGCAGCTCCACCATCTTATTAAAGGAGTCGCCCAATCCATACTAAGGTAAAAGAAACTTCATATAGTCCCAGTTAACCTGGTCGAACGCTTTCTCCGCATCAAAGCTGATCAACAGTGATTGCTCATCCCGCTCGCGCACCCATTCTATTGAGGCTAAAATCTTCCGCAAGTTACGCACAGCATACCGCCCCTGGACAAAACCCACCTGTGACTCATGCAACAGGCCCCCCAGTACGGAGGCCAGTCGGTCAGCCAGAACCTTCGCCAACACTTTCAGATCAAAATTCAGTAACGAAATGGGTCGATATGAGGTCGCCTGCGTAGGGTCCTTACCTGGCTTAGGTATTAAAGTAATAAACACATGGTTCATTCCCCAACCAAATTTCCCCTGTTCCACCCTCCGGTGATACACCGCTGTCAACACAGGGGCTACCCGATCAACTAATAGCTTGTAGAACTCCGCCCCAAAACCGTCCGGGCCCGGTGTTTTGTAGCAGCTAGCCCCCAGTATAACTTTGTGAACTTCCTCCTCTTTTACTGGTGCATCCAACACTGTCCGCTGTTCCACTGTTAGCCTGGGTAACCGCAGCCCCTGAATGTAACTTTCCATCAACGTCGTAGACCCTTTACTTCCCTTATATAACTTCTGAAAAAAGGAGCGAAACACTTGGGCTATCGCCTGGTTGCTTTTATGCAAGTGGCCCTGTTGGTCACGCAACACCACTATGGAACGAGCCCCCCTACTGCCCCGAAGACACCGCGCTAGAAGCTTCCCTGGCTTGTCCCCAAAACGGTGAAGTTGATATCTATAGTACATCAAAGACTTCTTTGCTCTCTGATGACGCAGCTCATTAAGGGACGACTGCATCTCCCAGAGCAGTCGTTTGTTAACCCCTGTGGGATTTCCCGCGCACCGCCGCCGGGTCTTTACTACCTGTTTTTCCATTTGAACTATTCGCGACGCCAACATTTTTCGCTTCCGCACCACATATGCAATAATGTCGCCACGTAAAACCACCTTCGCTGTTTCCCACAGTAATTCTGGCTTGTCTCTGTGCTGCTCATGGATATCCATAAACTCCCCCCATCGCTGTCCAAGATAAGTACGGAATTCGGTATCTGTGTAGAGCCCCAGGGGGAACCGCCAAATTCTCTGCGGGGTACTAGGGCTCCCCCATTGCAAGTCTACCCAGACCGGCGCGTGGTCTGACACCGCCGCCGGGCCAACCTGCGCTTCCCCCACTTGCACAAACAACCGCTCGGAGACCAATACATAGTCAATTCTTGCGCTCGAGTCATGGGCCCTCGATTGATGAGTAAAGTCTCGCTCCAAAGGATGGAGCAAGCGCCACGGATCTACCAACCCCAACCGACACCGTAAGTCTTGAAGTGCCCTGGTAGCCGGGGCTCGCCATCCATCCCGCCTGCCTCCAGATGTGTCCAATTCAACATCCAACACCCCATTAAAGTCTCCAGCCAAAATCAGGGGAACATCCGGCATTTGTTCAACTCTAGAGGCCAGACGGGCATATAAGGACTTATCCAGGACATTTGGAGCATACAGGTTACCCAACACCACTGGTCTCCCCTCCAAGTTACCATATAGCAAGATATATCTACCCGTAGGGTCTACATATTGCTTCACAAGTTCAAAGCGCTGCCTTTTATGAATCAATATGACCACTCCACCTTTTTTCCCCATCGCCAGGGCACCCCAGAGCTGCCCCACCCACGCTCTCTGTAATTTTGCATGCTCCTCAGCAGTCTGGTGGGTTTCCTGCAAGATGGCAATATCGCACTTCAGCCTCGCCAAAGCCTGCAGCACCTTATATCGTTTAACAGGGTTACCTATCCCACACACATTCCAAGAGACGATTTTCAGCTTGGAGCATGATACGCCACAGCAAGTAATCCAATATTCCAGACATCCTCTAGATGAACCCCCCCCAGCCTGAGGTCCACCCCTAGCCACTACGATGTTGTCGACCTCCCCATCCCATATTGTCCAATGGTCCCGTTCCACCCACAACCTCTTCCTCCCTCTACCCCCCCACCATCTCACTTCCCTCCCAAACCTAAAAAAACCCCAACCCTTTGTCCTTTACCCAACCCAATCTCCTCCCCAGTCTACTCCTCTAACCCTTTAGGCCCTCTCCACTTTCCTGCTCTAGAGAAGCCCAACCAAGGCCCCTCTGAGCGCGGCCGACCCCCTGTCGCCCACTAGAACAATTTTCAATCCCGCGGTCAGACTCTGCACCCTCTCGCCTCTACCCACTGTCGTATGCTGAGCCCTCCCCGGTGTACCCAGCTAACCCAACTCCCAAAAATCCCAGGTCCCCACCTGACCCCCCCGCATAGAGGCAAGTCGACAGCGTTCAGCCAAGCCCCACACAATTCCATTCCTTTAAAGTGATTCATATGTCCTGGCAGGAAATGGTTCTTTCTGCTATTTATGAAAAAGCACAATCCAAACAACAATACAAGAGCTACCAATCGACTTCGTAACAACAGTCAAAACAAATACATGTATTGCTAAGGCAATCAGTTGCCATTTCAACTGACTGGCCCAATAGGTAGATCCTGCACAAATAAAGGTTATAAAGTTGCCTCCTGGATTCGCAGCCTGCAGTGCTATCATCTTGCATCTTTATTACTCCGATCACTCAGAAGTTTTAGTTCACATCATTTTTATTGAAAATTTTTCCAAAAGAGCAAACAATACAGCATTAGAGAACAACAACCGATATATCCAATGAACATTGATACTAATAACATTGATACTAATAACCCCCCAACACAGCCACCCCGTAACCCCCCCCCCCCCCCCGTTTGCCCTACCCTCCCCTCCCCTCACAGCATGTAGGATTCATCGCACATATCAGAGCTAGAAAAGGCCCAACAGACAGCCACTGGCTAGTCCCCCTCTCCCCAGCGCCCTACACAAGACAGAAAAGGGGCCAAAGTCTCAGTGAAAGGGAAACTACATATATCTGGTGCAGAGCACATCCGGGCAACACCGGGACAACACTGGGTCAGCCCCGAGACAGCATCGGGACAGCCCTGCAGGAATGGCTACGTCACTGCGGCAGGAAGCCTCCCACGTCAAGTCGGGCATCCCACTCCTAGGGCCTCATCCACCAACGTTAAGCACCACCCCTCGCTCCTTTGCGGACAGTTGAGAAATCACAGGGGACCACACTTCCCAAAACTCCTCCCAAACCCTACCTCCCTTCTGTTGAGCAGTCATCCTTTCCATGATCATCAAATCAAACATAGACTGTTCCCACATCCCCAAAAAGGGGGGTGAGGAAGAGATCCAGCGACGGAGTAACGCCCGCTTGACCAACAGAAAGCCCCGCTCAAATAACACTCTACGCCTGTACGGCAGGTAAGTAAAGCCTAAAGTCCAATTATGGAAGAGACACACTTCCCTCTGTATGTTGCACTCTGACCCCGTCCACCGTTGTAGCTGAGCGCAAACTCGCACCCATAAATCATGCACCTTCGGGCAACCCCAAAACTTATGGAGCAGGGTTCCAACTTCCCGATCACACCATCCGCATAAGGCATTAGGCCGAACTCCAGCCTGTGCAGCCCATTGGTCGCTAGTATATGCTCTCCACAAAAACTTATACTGCATTTCCTGGAGATAGACCCACTTCGATCCTTTCAGAATCCCCTCAAATGCTACGCGCAATATATCCGCCGTCATCTCTTCTACGCCATCCCCTCGCCACCTACCTGCAAGGTCCACCAAAAGCATATCCCCTCCGGAGGGTCGGAGCAACTGCCGACTAATCTCCTCCCCCGGCAAGCGGTCCACCAACTTTCCCAGCACAAAACGGGGAGAACTAGAGAGCAACCACCCCTCAGCTCTCACAATCGTTGAGGTTAAATAATGCCGCACCTGCAGATAACCAAAGAAATCTTGGGCGCGAATGTCATATCGCTGTCGTATCTGCTGAAAACTATCGAGTACACCCGCCGCTCCCGTATACAAATCTCCAAGACACACCAATCCCTTGTCTGCCCATGTGCAAAAGATAGTACGCTGAGAAAAACCTGGTCGAAAGTCCGGGTTACCCACCAGGGGCATCAGTGGAGACAGTCGGCGATCCCAGTCAAATCTCTGACAGAGTACCCTCCAGCCAGCGCGCAGGGCCTCCAAATATTTCCTCCCCACCCCCACCCGAGACACCGGGGGTAAGTGCTCAACATGTAGGAGATAAAGGAGATGATACGGGGTGAAGGCCGTTGTCACCTGTCGGGCCAGAGCCCCCCCCTCGAGTCCTTCCAGGATCGCCCATATGTGGCGGGCCAAATACCGAAGATTATAATTGCGCAGCGATGGCATCTCTAAACCGCCTTCCTCCCGTCTAGTCTGCAAGGCCCGTAAAGATATACGCGCCCGTCGACCTCCCCATAAAAACGCTCGAAGATATTGTTCCAGGCGCCTCCAATCCCCATCAAGAATCCAAACCGGTAGCATACGAAGAACATAAATCCACCTAGGAAATTCTACCATTGTAAACAGCGCGATCCGCCCTCTCAGTGACAGTGGAAGACCCTGCCAGCTCAGTAAGGTCTTTTGACTTCTAGCAAGTAATCTGGGCACATTAACACGATATAAATCATCTGGTCGCTCCGGCAACTGCACACCCAAATACGTAATCTGCCCGTCCGCCCACACCAATGGAAACTCCCCTACCCAACGAGGTCGCACTCTCCCCCCCACATCTAAAACCACCGACTTCGTAGTGTTAATTTTTAGACCCGAAAATCGTCCGTATGCCCGTATCAGAGTTAGTGCATGAGGCAATGACATGAGCGGAGTAGTAAGGCAGAGCAACATGTCATCAGCAAAGGCACAAACTTTCAGCACGTCTCCACCCATTTGAATCCCCATAATTCCGGGGTCGGTCTGCAGAGCCTGTAGCAGCGGCTCCAAGGCCAACACAAATAATAATGGGGAGAGAGGGCATCCCTGTCGAGTTCCTCTCGCCAATTCAAAGGGGTCCGAGAAAACTCCATTAGAACCCACTCGTGCCATAGGTTGCGCATACAGTGCCCGAACCCAGCGCATGAAATCCCCATGAAAACCAAAGGCCTCTAAAGCGACCCAGAGATAGCGCCAGGCCACTCTATCAAAGGCCTTCTCTGCATCCAGACTAACTAGCAGGAGCTCCTCATTATGCTGCAAACAATGATCCATACCTAAAAGAAGTCTAGTAATATTCCACGATGCCTCCCGACCCCGCACAAATCCGACTTGGCGCTCATTAATAAGAGACGGTAAGACGGGGGTGAGCCGATTTGCCAGTACGGAGGCCAGAAGCTTTAAGTCACAATTTATAAGAGAGATCGGTCGATATGAGGCAGGATCCATCGGATCTTTCCCCGGTTTGGGGATCACCGTAATGTCCGCACACCTCATATCTCGCGGAAATATCCCAGCATCCCGCGCCGCTTCAAACATCACCACCATAGAAGGAGCCAAATTCGGAGCCAAAATTTTATAATACTCCATGCTAAAACCATCTGGGCCTGGAGCCTTATGAGACTTACCCCGCTTAATACCCTCCAAGACCTCTGCTACCGACAGTGGGGCATTCAATTGTGCTAATATTCCCGCCGAAAGACGCGGCAGCTCTAAGTTCTGCAGGAAAGCCACCGCTTGGGCATAGTCCCTCTCCTCTTCACTATAGAGGCGCTCATAAAAGGTACGGAAAATCTTAGCTATGTCCTCCGATCTATGTTGTATCTTACCAGTCTCATCTCGCAGGACTGGGATAAAGCGAGTACCCCCGGACGTCCGAATAAGCTTTGCTAATAAGCTCCCAGAACGGTTACCAAATACATGTAGACGATGTTTATAGTGTTGTATCGAAAGCGTCGCTCTACTCTGGAGCAATGCATTCAGAACTGCCTGCGTTCGAGTGTATTCCCGCTGGACGGCACTATCCCTATGCCCACCCAACTTCCCCTGCAATATTCGTAAGTCACGTTCCAATTGCAGCACACTACGGTCTATGTGCCTACGTCGACGGGCAGTATACGAAATAATCGCTCCACGCAGCACGGCCTTACTAGCCTCCCAAAACAATATCGGTGAACACTGCGGGGTATCATTGAATGAGACATACTCTTCCCACTGTTTTTGCAAATATTCCCGAAAGTCCTCGTCTTCCCATAGGTAGACAGGAAAGCGCCATCCTGCTCTAGGCGGCCCTGCACAATCCCAAGTTATCCAAACCATCCCATGGTCCGAGATCATAATCGGTTCTATCTCAGCCTGCAGGACACACGAAACTCCCTTCGCATTAACCAGAATAGAGTCTATGCGGGACCAGGTTAGATGCGCTCTGGACTGGTGAGTGTATGTGCGGTCACCCGGGTGTAGCATGCGCCACACATCCACTAACTCACCCTGCCTACAAAGATAGCTAACTCCCCTTCGTGACCAGGCACCCTCCTCCCGATGATGGGACTTATCAAATCGCGGATCATGTGGACAATTAAAGTCCCCTGCCACAATGACGTTTGCCCGCCCCGCACCTTTCAGCAAGCCCAATAAATGTGTAAAGAAAGCGTGTTCATAAACATTTGGAGCATACACATTCAATATCCACAGTGGTTCAGCAAAGAGCTTGCCCTGCAACAAGAGATATCTGCCATGTGGATCTGCCTGCGCTGTGTGAACTTCAAAGGGCACCCCCCTCCGTACTAACACCGCTACTCCCGCTTTCTTTGTGCCGGAATCAGCACCATAAGAAACCTCTACCCAATCGCGCCTCAATTTCTGATGTTCCCTGGCACTTAAATGGGTCTCTTGCAACAGGGCAATATGCGTTCCCTTTCGCTTCAACCCCTGCAGGATCTTAGTTCGTTTTATCTGGGAGCCTATGCCTCCAACATTCCAAGACACTATCTTTATCTCAGGCATAGTCCCCACTCCATTCAAACCAGCAAATCAAACATCCATAAAGCCACCCAGAGATGCCCAGCCTCATCTCCAGGTGCGTTATCTCAAGGCCCCCAATGCTCCGCCTACCATGCTGCGTTCCCAATACCCACACTTTAGCCCCCCTCCCATTTAAAACCCTCCCCTGTTCTCCCTCCCAAGTCTTCACCGCGTGCCATCCTCCGCCCTCCCCTACCCACACCCCTCTAATCCTCTCTACAAGCCTCTCTTCAACCTCCACCTCGTTCCCTTCCGCCCACCACTCCAACTCCTCTCGGTCCCGTCCCCCCTCCCTCCCCCGAACCAGTACTACTCCCCCCCTCCCCCTCCCTCCCTCTACCTTTACCTTAAAAAACTCCACCATAACCCTCAAAAGGAGAGAATCACAGCCCGCACTTCCGGACCGTCCCCCTGCAGTTCCCTACAGAGAGTCTGGGTGAATCACAGCTCAACCAAGCACCCCAGCAAAGAAAAAGCCAACATGCTTAGTGCTAATAACACAACATGGTTAAACCAGCAGGGTACAGAGATCACCAACCTGTAGCTACACATCCACCACCAGTGTAGCAGCCATGTCACCCCCACAATAATGTCCTATTGGCAGCCCCCATCACACTAGACACTCTCATCCAGTCTAGGAGACGCGAGGCCTGCCCATCCAGGTTACAGTCAAGCAGGTCCATATTCCCGATCAAGGCGCAGTGTCCACGCCAGTCTCCGACCCAGTGCGCAGCATCGCAGCCAGGAAGGTCTTTGCCGCCGAAGTTCGATCAAAATTATGGGTCTTCCCCTCATGGTATACACGCAATATAGCAGGATACACAAGGGCAAAGCGAATGCCCGCTTTCACCAGTTGGCCACAAAGTGGGGAGAACTCCTTTCGCTTAGCCGCTAAGGCGGCAGAGTAGTCCTGGAACATTAGAACCACTTTATTGTCCAGTTGTAGGGAGCGCCTCTTGCGATATGCCTGAAGTAGGGCCATTTTGTGCTGGAAGTTCATTAACCGGGCTAACACCGGTCGCGGTCTCTCATCAGGGCCCCTCTTCGGTCCCAGGCGGTGCGCTCGCTCCACTATGACCCGGCCAATCAAATCCTCGAGCCCCAACTCTTTGGGTAGCCAAGATTCAAAAAGCCCAGCAAGTTGTTGATCAGACCAGGCCTCTGGTACTCCCACCAGCCGCAAATTATTGCGGCGTGATCTATTTTCAAGATCGTCCGTTTTTTCAAGGAGCGTTGCAATTTCCTTCTGGTGCCGAGCTAAGAGGGTATCATGTTTCCCCTCACCCTCTTCTAGTGCTGTGATGCGATGCTCAGCTTCCTCTACTCTCCGGGTAAGCTCGCCATATGTCTCTGCCATTGCATCTAATTTATGCAGAATGGAATCTAGCTGGGGTGCTAACAACTTAGCGACTTCTTGTGCAAGGTCTTCCGCTCCCGATTCGCCGGCTCCTGAGCCCGGAGACGACCCGGGGGAACTCAGGCTCGTTCCAGACCGCGTGGTCGCCGCCATCTTATGGTCTCGGGGCCCAGGTACTTTGTCCTTCTCCCGTTTTGCTGCAGACCGCATGGATGCGCCGCACCTCGCGCTCACCTTCAAGGCTCTTTACTCACGAAGAGTCTCCGGGTTAGTACTCCCACGATTACCGCTCGCACCCGCTCTCAAAATTGCCGCTTTCTTGCCGTTTTTAGGGAAACGGTCCGGGAGCGCACTGAGGACACGTCCTCACTCGCTCATGTGCTCACGTGATCTCCCACTCAGAAGTTTTAAAGGGATGTTAGACTACCAGAGATCAAACCCCAGAGTCTTTCCGCTAAAGCACAGTAGGTCTTAGGTAAAGCCATATCAGCGCCTACCTTTCCATGTACCCCTGCTAAGCGCCTTCCACCTTTCTCTTCGTGCGTCACTTCTAAAGTAAGGGGGGGGACGACCCCAGAAAGCTTGCGTACCCAGGAGGCATCGCAGTATTGCACCCACATGTAAAAGTAACATTCTGCACAAAGTACATTGGGGGTATCTCCTTGGCCCTAGTTGTGGGAAGCAGGGGGCAAAATCATAGGTAGGCAACGTAGTATAAACAAGGTACGTATGTGCTGACCGCTAGGAGCTCCCCTCACTCAGCGGTAGCTACAGACATCCAGGTGTCAAAAAAAAAAAATGGCCCCGGCGCAAGGCCCTGCCCCGCCCAGTAGTATATGCCCCAGCAGGTCTCAAGCACTCGCCCAATCCGCATTTATCTGCTGTGATTCTTTTGGCCAGAGTGCTCATAAAAACTTCTTTCCAGCGGCATAACTAAAACTTAAAGAAGATCGCAGGTACTGGCCAGTCAGCAGCTAATATAACTAAGGTAACCTTTCTAATTGTCTGCAGGTGAAAGCTAAAAAAGTGAACTGAACGGCTCCGTGGCTCTGAAACCCTCCAGCGCCTAAGCAGAGCAATACTAAGAATGAGAACTGAAAAGAAAAGATGCAAGGCAATGTCAATGATAAGTGTTACTAGATGAACCTGCATGATTTGAAACAATGTTGCGGGTTCGTCGCATGGCAAGCTTGTAACTAGAGGGGAAATTCAAAGGACCCAAAGTAACTTGGTTACAATGTCCATAGTCCAAACACAAAGGCCTGGTAGATCCAATATCCGTCGCTACACCATGCTGCCACAGTCTACACTCCCGAGAGAGAGCCTGACCATCACAAAACAGTCAGCACCGTTGAGTTTCAATGTGGAGACGCCAACGCTGCCTTCCCTCGATCAATGAGCTGATTCACGTAGACCTCAGCCTCTGCAGCCGTTATGAAGGCACGATGGGCTCCTGCGTGCATCACATGTAGTTTAGCAGGGTATTGCACAGAGAACCAAATTCCAGCACTGATAAGCTTTTCACATAGGGGGGCATACTCTCGGCGTTTCTGACTCAGCACGACAGAATAATCCTGTGCAACTCGGATTTTACTGTTATTATATATAACTTCCCCCTTCTGTCGAGCCGCCCGTAGAATCGTTTCTTTTTGCGGAAAATATAGAAACTTTGCAAGCACGATTCTGGGGCGGATATCTCGCGCCTGCTTGTTGCCTACACGGTGCACTCTCTCGATTCGCAGCTGGTCTCCGAGCTCAGCGCCGTCCAGTATTTGCATGGTTAGCGCTTCCAAATAGCTCCGCAAGTCCTTATCCAAGACGGTCTCTGGAATCCCCATGAATCGTAAGTTGTTTCATCTTGACCGGTTCTCCAGGTCATCCAGCTTTGCCTCTTGTAGGCCGAGTTGGGTTTTTAGGCTGGCCACCTCCGTCGCCAGCACCTCCACTTTTTCTTCCGCCTGACCCAGGCGGTCCTCGGCCTCACGGAGTCTGCTCCCAAGGGTGTCCATGGAAGAATGCAGCCCATCCATCTTCTCGTGTAAAGCGTCAAACTGAGGTGACAAGGCCGCTACTATGGCTGCCGACATCTCATCCAGAGAAGCGGGGGATCTGGGCGAGTTTGGCGCTGGGGCTGACTCCGCCATCTTGCTCGTGCCGGCCACCCGCTCTCTGTTTCTCCTAGCCGTTTTGACAACTGCTGCCATGCCATTCGTCAGCAAAGACCGCACGATGAGATTCTGCAGGCACTCCAACATACCCTGGGCACACACTCGTCTATTTGCCGCGGTGTCACATGGTTCTATTTCGCCGGCCTGGGCTAAGGGTGTCGGAGCGCACTCAGGATACGGCCACTACCCTGCCCGCATCACGTGACCTCTGGAGAATAAGACTTTTATTTCCCTTTTCACAAAAAGATTCGTTGGGCTACAAAAATTAAAGAAAGTCCTTCTTTTCAGGCATAAACCAAACTCAAGGTACAAAGTAAACTGTTATAATCTTCACAGTTGTAGAAAGGAAATTAACCAAGGATTCTTTCAACATTGGAGTAAATTACATGTCTGAACATTCTTCTTTCATTCAGCACAAATATGAAAACTTCTTAAGGTAATATTTGTATGGCTCACAGTTCAGGCAGTGATTCCATATCACCCACAACACACATGGAACAATCCATCAATTCCTCCTGAGATGAGGAAATAGGGTCTATAAGCTCCACTTGCATTGGTTCTAAATCACTATTATCTTCTTCTGAGCTGGGGCTTTCTCTGGCTGTTATCACTGGCCAGTCCCTATTTCTGTTCCCTTGTTTTCCATACAGTTGTTCTAAGGTTCTTAAATGAGCATGGCCTGTTTTATTGCCTCTATATCTTGGCTGGTGAAACTCTGGCCTGCTTTCTCTTCTTTTAAACTGGGCATCTGTTTTATAAGGGCTTCTAGCAGCTGAGCCTTTCTTCATGAATAAAGAATCATCATACCTTGGTTTCCTGTAATAGGCATAGCTGGAAGTGTCCTCCTCAGGTATTTCCCTTAGGACCCAGTCTCTCTGGCAATCTTTCTCTTGAAAGCTTCTGGTACCTTTCAATCTGGTCTCCGGGTTTTCTGGCAAGCGTAGGCCTCTCTCCAAGCCTGGCTTCCTGCTTCTTAGCTCTTTACCTCTGGAGTTTCTGGCTACCACGACTTCCACAGGACTGACTCTCCTCCGTCTGTCTTTCTCTGGTTCTCTTCCAGTTCCTGCAGCCATGCCACTAGTCCTGGTTCCACTGCTCCTTTTCTCAGCAGTGCTCTCCTCTCCGGTGCTGCTCTGTTCTCCGGTGCTGCTCTGTCTTCTGTCTCCAGCCTCTCGCTTATAAAGGTCTTCTGCCTTTGAGTTTCCCGGGCTAGTTCTCAGGTGCTGCTGATTAGCTAGGTGTGTCCACTCAGCCTCTGTAAGTGCACGCCTGCTCCCTCTAGCTGTTTTGCTAGGCAATTGCATTCTCTGCACCTCATTTGTTTTGGGACAGACAGCTTCTTTTCCTATGTCCTCATTTTTATTAGCTTCTGCTCTATGACAACACTCATTCCTTACAATAAATATACATAGTTTATCAATACAATTTTAAAATTTCATCTTGCCTTCGGTTTTATCATTATTGACTACAGAATTCCTTTGAGTCTTATTTTTTTCCTCTCCTTGCCCTGCTTCCTCGCCTCCCTTCTATTGGATTAATACATGGGTTTTGCACTTTGGTTCTCTCCTCCACTCCATTCTCCAGTGTTCCCACATATACACAGACATGCATATATTTCTAATGTCCGTGTATCATCTTTTCTGACTCTCAGTGCTTCTATATTGTATCTCTGAGTACCATTGGGTAAATATTAATTACAGTTCATCTATTGGTAAGTTATGTATGTAGCATGCATTTTATGTTCACTTTTTATTGATTTATTTAATATTTATATATTATTTTTATGTGCACATATATATATGTATTAATTTTTACAAAAATGTTTTGTATAATTTATACAATTTTTATGTATTTATACAATATTTATGTATTTATACAATTTTTATGTTTTAATCCTCACAATGAATAGTCACCATTTTTATTTGTTTTTAATATATATGTTTTTTATTATGTATAATTATACATTCTTAATGTATCTTTATGTTTTTAGTGGTCACAGTCCCCTGAAGAAGGCCCGTGTGGCCGAAACATGTGTAGGGCTGATCCCCTAATAAACTATTTTTTCCTTCCAAGGGTTCTTCACTTCCTGCTCTTGTTTTGTGTGAGAGTACAGGAATTGCCAGCTGATTGATGGCTTGTATCTTATTCTGTAATGTTAAAGCACTTTTCAATAACAATTTTAATCTCCTGTAATATTCTTTATTGGTCTTCTCTCTTAATAGATTCTGCTTGAGTGTCATTCCTTCCTCTATTCTGAGATATTTATATATGCCTTCCTGTTCAAGGTCCTTGATGTTACAGCCCTCTGCAAGGGAAATGTTTTCAGTTTCATTTAATTTTCCTCTGAAAAAGATTGTCTTAGCACACTTGTCAAGGCCAAATGTCATCCTGATTTCATCGAAAAAGCTTTTCACCACACAAAGTTGCTCTCCTAATTGTTGGTTGCTGGAACTGTAGAGCTTCAGATCATCTATAAATAGTAGATGGGAAGTTGCTTCTGGGTTGTTACCTTCTTTAGGATTCAGGGTAAATCCATATCCCAAAGAGTTGATAAGAGCACTCATTGGATTAAGCGCCACACAAAACAAAGATGGCGACAGGGTATTTCCCGGAAATATTCCTCGCTTGATCTTAATGTTAGGAATTATGTACTGACCATCTTCATACCTCAAAAGGTGTGGTTTGCCACACTGTTATAGTGAACTTAATGTACTCTATCAAACAAGCATTTATTTTATACATTTTCAAGGCAAAGTATTATCCAAGAGTGTGGGATGTTGTCAAAAGCTTTCTTATAATCAATCCATTCTGTACTGAGATTTCCACCTTTCTTACCTCTGGCCATGATGGCCTTATTCAACATTAACTAGTCTTTGGTTCCTTATACTCCTCTCTTATTGCCCTTTTGCTCTATTGCCTTGATGTTATTGAGCTCGATGTGATCATATATTCTGTTTGCATCTATTGCAGTGAACAGCTTATAGATTGTAGATTAACAGGTTAATTGGTCTATAATTTTTAGGAATATTACTCGGGTCTCCAGAAGGAGATATGTTCTTCTTGTAGTAAGCCATTGCAGTGTTAAGTCTGACTACTCAAAGGATTGATTTTTGCAGTTTGCCAGGTCTTGATGGAATGATATTAACTGTTTGAGCCAAAAGTTGGTTACTATATCTGTGCCACGACTCTTCCAGTTTGGGGCTCATTTTAATCTGCTTTCCAGCTCTTTCTTTGTTACTACAGGCCATTCCATAGGTTTGATGGTTTTTTTGCTAAATGCTTCTGTATGCTGGGTAACCATTCTGCTTCTTGATTGACAGCAATCTCAGGCCATAGGGACTGGGGTTTCTAATCCTATAGGCACTCCTTGTGGCCTTGGGCAAGCCACTTAACCCTCCATTGCCTAAGGTACACATAGATTGTGAGCCCTTTGGGGACGAGGGAATATATCCAGTACCTGTTTGTAGTAATTACATAATGTAAACTGCTTTGATTGAAGGATAAGGTGGTATAGAAAACTGGTTAGATAAATAAATAAATTGCGCCGTATAGGATCCTTATATAGCTTTCTCCAGGTTTTGGTTTTGACTTTGTTTGGTGGTGCTTTTACCATATTAATGCTCTTCCCAGTTCCCTGTAGAATTGTTTTGGGTTCTCTCTAAATAGTTTATTTTGATATCTTTCTTTCCTGTTTCCTTCTTACCTTTGAAGTTTTTGTGCTTCTGTTGCTATTTTCAATTTATCATTGGGGCATATAAATTTCAGGTCTTCTGTTAATGTAGCATGGTTCAGCTTGATGTCATGAATCTTCCTCAATATCTTTGATGATCTCAAACCTTTTAGATACCTGTCTATCAGGGATACTTCTGCACGCAATGATTGTATTTTTCCTTCAATGTGCTTTTTTCAAGGAGGAACTGTTATTGTTTTCTTTTTCTTCTGGCCCTGCACTTTAGTTGGTAGTATTCTTGCAGTAATCATTTTAGCTACACAATATTGTATTCAATTAATTTTGGTGATGTCAATAAATGGTCCCTTTATACTTGATATTTATTTATTTTATTTATTTGTATTTGTTACCGCCTTTCGTGAATCAAGACGGTTTACATAGAACTGAACATTTACATTAAAACATGATTAATAGTGTTATACATTATACAATAAACTTGAAACAATTTTACATGACAAAACAGGTAACTTGGGGTGGTAAGGGGAGGAGAGAAACCTTTTAGCAACTGTTTAAGTCTTATGATAACTATTTATAAGAGTGGTAAACTCATCAGTGTGGCATATTCTTGTTGGTCATCTTGTGGTTTTAGTATGTTTATTACCTGTTTAATTTATTTTTTATGGAGAGGTTATTTTAATGGGTTTTATCTGTTTAGGTAATTAGTTCACCAAAATGTTCGGTAAATAAATATGTTTTTAGATGCTTGCAGAAGGCTATTGGATTCTTGGTGGTTCTTAAAGTTTCAGGAAGAGAATTCCATATTTGTGGTACGTATAGTGAGTAGGCTCTCTTGGATGTCATAGATTTGCAATTCTTAAATTCGGCTGGTACTATAAGGAGTTCTTTGTTGTTGCTTCTCCTAGGTCTGTTGTCCGGGGTGGGTGTCAGCAGCGTCTTCAGGTAGGTGGGTGACTCGGCTTGAAGGGATTTAAATATTGTGTGGATAACCTTGAATTTAATTCTGCTCTTTTTCAATACTGGTGTGATGCGATCTTTGATTGGTACTTGAGCTATTACTCTAGCCGCTATATTTTGGGCTAGCTGTAGTCGGTGGATTGTTTGCTTTGAGAGACTCTTTAGTAGTGCATTGCAAAAATCCAGGTGTGGGAAGATCATAGCCTGTACTGTTGTTCTGGAGTTGCTTGTGGGGAGGAGAGGTCTTAGATGTTGGAGCATTTTTAGCTTGTTTTATATGGCCTTGACTATGTTACTCATGTGCTTGTTGAAATTGAGCAGATAGTCAAGGGTGACTCCTAAGTATCTCACCTCCTTTTTAACCTTGAAGTTTTCTTTGTTTAATATAATTGATTCCGGAGGAGTGAAGGAGCTGTCCTTTGTAATAAATAGTATTTCTGTTTTCTTAATATTTAGATGGAGGTTGTGGTTTGTCAACCAAGTGATGGTGCTATTGAGGCATTCTTCGATTTTTTTGTAAATTTGGCTGTTTAGTGTTGATTTGAGTGTATAGCATTATATTGTCAGCTTATATATGATAATATATGTCATGTTCTTTGATTATTCTGCAGATAGGTTGGATATATAGGTTAAAGAGAAGTGATGATAATGCGGATCTTTGGGGTATTCCTGACTTTTGGTAAAATGGTTTTGATGTGTTGTTACCCATTTTAACTTGGATGTTTCTGTTTTTTAGGTAGGAAACAAACTACGACAGAGCCTTGTCTGTGAGTCCAATTTCCTGTTATCTATGGGTGAGGTAATCATGTGTTATGGAGCCATATGCTGCTGAAATGTCCAGGAATATTAGAATGAAACCTACATTGTGTTTTTCAATGCCTTTTAGCAGCTTATCTGTCAGCTGATATGGCCTTATTCATCTTAATTATCATACTTCTAACCTTAGGTGT
The DNA here is from genome assembly GCA_033557465.1 of Ichthyophis bannanicus. Taxonomy (NCBI): domain Eukaryota; kingdom Metazoa; phylum Chordata; class Amphibia; order Gymnophiona; family Ichthyophiidae; genus Ichthyophis; species Ichthyophis bannanicus. The sequence continues at coordinate 1,851,244,842 of CM066032.1, read as the reverse complement.
TAAATTTTGCTTGGGCAATCTTTCCCTTGCTTGGAACCCAGCATATTCATCTCTTTCCATTTGGACCAGGAGTTCTATCTTGAATTCCTCCACCTCTGAGTCTTTCTCCTTCCTTTCTTCTTCCTCCTTTCCTTCTAACTATTGTGGTGGCGAAGCCAGCCAGGTGCCTATGGAAGTAGAGAAAACACAAGCAGTTTCCCCTAGTCAGAAGGAAAGTGCAGGGAATGGTCACTTTAAAAGTGCAGCTAACATTGGAAAAGACCTGTCAAAAGCTGCTGTCCTAAGGCCACGCCCCAGCTCCATGGTAACTGAGGGTGGTAATCTAAGACAGCTGGGGGCGGGGTGGAAAGATACAGGTCAGACCCACTCATATAAGCCCCAGAGAACAGGGAGAGAGAGAACAGCAGGAAACGAAAGGAGGAGAGCTGAGTCTGATTCAGAGGCGGAGTCTGGGAAGGAACCTCAGTCTGAGCAGGAGTCTCACTCTTACCGGAGGAAGAGAGACGGAAGGGCTAATTTATCCAGGAACCAGCATGGCCAGGGAAGTGGCAGTGAAGCACTGCTGAGGAGAATCCCAAAAGGTATTGCTCGTAAGGATTTTAGCCAAGGGGCTCAAGAAAGGTTCCCAGACAGCAGTTTGAGGGAAGAATATCCCCAAAGCCAGCTCCAATGTTTAAACCAGTACCGGGGTTACAGGAAGCCTGCAGGAGGTTCAAGAACCCAGGAAGGGCTGGTAAGAAAACCTCTTAACAAAGAAAGCCTGAATGTTTTAAAGCTTTTAAAACGTTTGATAAAAGACCAGGAAGTAACTTGTTTTGATAACAGCTCTGCGTCCCGAGAGAGGTCTCGAGGGGAACAGCTGTTTTTCAACGACGCTACAGAACCAGGGTGTTCCGAGTGTGAATCAATGGACATTGGAGAAAGTGATAATGTCTTGAGTGAACCTGAGCAAGAAATGGAATGTGATTTATCCATAACAGTAAAGTAAGAATGTTTTGGAATTATAAGCTTGAAGAGATTCCCATTTGTTTGATGTGCATATTGTTCTAAGAAGGAAGGAAGTTTTAATTAGTATGGCTGCTGTTTTAAAAGAGACTTGTTAAGAAGGAATGCTTAGAGTCTCTGGAATAACTAATTAAAACCCTTAAGGAATTAAAGCTAAGAAGAAAATTTATTACCTGAGTTTTGCTGCATTGAAAGTTTTCTATGGACATTTAGTTTCAGTTAAGCACTGTGAATTGAAGCCTTTACTTTTGATGAAACAGCCTTTGCCTTGTTGAAGTAAGCAAGAGCAATTGATATCTTTGAGAAGTTTTCAAACCTATTATTACTTGTGGAAAGTCTGTACATGTGATATGCCAAGCTTCTTTAGAAGTTCCTGTTATCAAGGGAGGCGAATAAAATTTCCTGTGTTGCTTTCAACCCTCGGCTCAGCACTTCATTACAACTACAATTAATTGCTTAAGGAACTACAACTCCCAGAGGCCTTTGCCCAGGAGTTCACAATTGAAAGGAACATTCGCCCCCTTTCCTCGTCAGGCAACCGCCTAGGCGGGGCAAGGGCGCAACACTATCTCTTCAGTTAATTTGTTGACCCTTCCTTTATTCTGCTCACTTTCCTGCAATTCCAGATCTCTCAACTCCATCTCCCCCTCAACCTCTCTTTCCTTTTCTGTGTCTTCCTTTCTTCTGGTACTAAATTAGGTACTAGATACTCTTGCAGTTCATCATGGTGATAAACTAAAATACTCAGCAGTGTCAACATGCAGGTAAACATTTTCAGAGCAGGTGCCAGCATTAGTTACTTGTTTCAACTGGCACACCTTATCAGGCACAATAAAAGGCAAATTTCAACAGAAAAGCAATTTCCATATTCTGTACAGTATGTATAGTGGAATAGCATTACCCATGTGTGTTTTTAACTACTGTTGTGTGTTAGGCATGTGTGGATCAGAAATGTTGAAGTGTTTCAATAAAACATGTTGTGGATCCAGTGATACAAAAACTTTCTGCGTGATTATCTGGGACTGTGTGATCAGGAATCCAGGTTTATCATGCAGCACGAATTCAGAAGGCAGGCCAGGTTCAATCAATTTGGCAACTTCGGATCCCACTGTCAGCAAAATCAGGAAGAGGACCTTCAAAATTTGGTTTTCCATCTGTAAAACAAAATAAACAGGCTATCCTGTTCTAGGTTAGTATTTGTTATTTCAAACAGTAAAAGATGGAATTATTTAGTAAATACAGATCTTTGTGCAATTTCTGCATCTGTAAAAGTTCAAGAATTCTCTTTCTTGCTTCTATAAGTATCCTTTACTTATAGGCTCATAAAATCAAAAGTACGTTGAACAGAAGAGACCTTTTAAAAATCACTTGGGCCAAGAGGCTGTCCTCTGTGTTGCTCCAAAATTCTACTAAATATGCACATGCTCACTGTCTAATGAGACAGACTGAGCAAGGATAAAGTGTCAAATTAAGATCTCTTGCAGAGAACAATTACAAATGGAAGTTAAAAATTCTTACTTCACTTCATCTAGGTACAAAATGAAATCAAACCACTTCTGGAGGTTTGCCAGTTCTAGGAGATGACAAATGAATTCAGATGTAAATGAGTATTTACAGACTCCAAAACCTCTGCACCTTTGTAGAAAACTGTATAGGAAATATTCACAAACAGCAAATGAGTTAGACTGAATCTTTGTCAGTGTTACTGAGAGACAAGTAAACTTGGACATTCCATGCGGGATAAAGTTCCTCAGTCCATGGAATGAGAACACACACATACTTACACTCCATCTTAAGAGTACTTATAAACTCACTGTGGTCCAGATGTAGCCATGAATGGAACCCTTAATATTAGTTTTCTATAGGAACTAAACAAAACCTTTTATTTTTATGTGGTCAGGTGACCTCAGAAATGTACATTCTCTCTCTAGAATTTTTACATCTCTGTATGCACTCCCTTGGGACTGTCTCTAAAACAATTAAGATAAAGCAATGTTAGTTTTACTTTAACAAAAAAATTCTTCTAAGGAACCTATGAACAAAGAAGAAAAAGACATGTTAGTTAATCATGAATATTTTTACATAACTGGCAATGGTGGAACATGATGAGTGTCAAATGATCCCACACTGAAAGGAACAGAAATCAGATTTAGACTGTTGCATTCTTAATTGCAAGATTTCTCAGCAGAAAAGAGGGGTTCATCAATATATTTAAACCTTACATGCACAGGACCTTTCCTAGTCTGTTGGCAAGCATTTTTAACTTCTTTCAGGAATGAACAGGTAATTCATTATTTCTGTCTATATGTGAAAGTGATCTTATTGACAGTAGGCCAAGAAGAAAAATTGTAAACTCTGGCTTTTGATGGCAGTCAGGAAGGGATCTTGGTACACATTCTAGATTTTCCTGATACAGAGAGAACAATGGCTCTGTGTCTCTGCTCATTGTACTTAGTTCTTTCTTTTTTCCCCCTTTCCTCCCCCACCTCGATCCCACCCCTACCCCCCTTTCTCCCTCCACCCTTTCCCTTTAGTTGGAGCATTTGCATGTTAATTTGCTCCCTCCCTTTGTTACCAAGAATTGCTGTTCATGCCTGTTAATGTAAAGTTGCCTGTTTTGATGTTGAAGCCTGTTCTATGTCTGTTCTATGTAAAGTTGCTTGACTCTTACTGTTCCTTGTAAACCACTCTGATACTAAATAGAGTGGTATATAAAAGCTAATAAATAAATAAATAAATAAAATATTAACAGGCAATGCACATTGTGCTTTAACTCAAAATCAGAGTTTAGCAAAAGCTAGGCTGTTTCGGGAGCTAAGCATAGAGATGCACCCCCCCCCCCCACCCTCCTTACAAGGGCTCAATTCCCAGTTCTTCTTTGCTAACTGGAATAGGATTAGAAAAATTCTGGTTTTCTCCTCCCTGAGAATCTTGAACTCCCAGGATCAGTGGAGAGAATTTATGGCTTTCTGCTTCAAAGTCTATAGTCAGTAAACCAATACTACAAAATAACTGGTACTCTATACAACTATACCCATAAGCAAAAATAGAATAAAAATGAAAACGTAGTATAACTAGAAAGTGCATGTATGTATGTGAATGTTGGAAGATAAATCGTGAGGAAAAATCACTCCCTCTCGTGGTTTTTACTTCCTTTTAACTCGAATGGTTTAAGCCCCGTCGGAGCTTTAAAAACGTAGGTAAAAAACACCATATAATAGTGTACCCTACACCCAACGTATTCAAAAATGTAATACTCCCAACATATACAAAAAATTCAAACCAGACCTAGCCGGATAGTAACTCAAACATGTCACTTATCTGTATACCCTGATGAAGGTGAGTTTGATTCAGCATTCCAAATTTAAATGAATGTTGACCTCTCCAATATCCGCAGTTGTTATAATCCAGAACACAGTACTGCATTTCGGCAAGCAAATCTTAATGCCCTGTTTCAACGCTTTCTTTAAACTGCAAAATCAATCTCCTGGCTCCCCTGATGTGTTCAGGACGCCAACGCATGCTCATTCACGATCTAATGCCCAAATGTAAGAGCCAATAGCTAAATGCCAATCCTAAGCCAATCACAGATGTACACGTCATGAAAAAGCTACATACAGATGTCTCACAAAAGGCTGTTCCAATCAAGTTCTTTGTTAAGACCAAATGGCTCTACCGTAGATAACTTAAATATCTGTTTGTTCAAGTAACTGGAGACGTTGTTCACGATTACCTTCTCTTGGATTTTGTGGTACATAATCAAGAATTCTCCAGGAAAAATCCATAAATGAATGTTGATGGTCCACACAATGTTGAACCATAGGGGCAAACATAGTTTTTGTCTTTATTCTCGATGCATGCTCTCCCAATCTAGTGCGAATAGAACAAATTGTTCTTCCAATGTATAAAAGCTTGCATGGACAAATTAAGACATATACTACATAAGAAGTAGAGCACGTAGTATGCCATCTAGCTACATGGCAAAAATCAAAATTAGGAATGCTCCAATCCTTGCCTATAATGGACTGTTGACAATAGTCACACGTATTGCAAGGAAAATGGCCCAAATTAATATGTTGCTCAGATGATGGTTGATCTAAAGGGGAAGAAGTAATACCAACAAGATCACGAAGACTGAGACCACGAGTATGCGCTATTTGCAATCTTCTTTGAAAACATGAATGTAGCTGTAAAATGTGCCAGTGTTTCACGAGAATCCTCTTGACCTTCTCCGAATGTGACATATTCAAGTAATAGTTCAAAGGCCAGCTTTATTTGATGATTCTGAAGCTTTAGCTCACTCTTCTTCTTTTTCTGATCTTCTTGAATTGAATAAAAAATTAATACGAGTACAGCTTCATGAGGCTACAATGATACAATATTTAAAATCAATGATGAGTCCTCGGGGTTTGCGGATTTTGAAAACCTCCAAAAATGTTTACAGATGACGAGGTTTTTTATGTGAAGTGGAACAGCATCTTGAATAAATGTAGTATGGATCTGATTGCTTTATTGGGGGAGCGTCTAAACACTGAATCGATTAAATTGACACAGGAAGTCAAAGAATTGGAGGAGTCGGTTTGCAAGCAGACCACTAAAGATCGGCATAAGACACAATTTGAAGCAATACAATTGCAATTGGATCAATATCGAGACTATAAAAAGTCCATTAAAATCAAAAAATTCAATCGTGACAAAAAAGATTATGATTTAAACCAAGTTTACACTTGGATGAAGAAAACCAATTCATCACAGAAACGTGTTACATTTGATTCCTTTGATATTTCATTGGATGACTTGGAACACGGTGATTCTTCGGATAGTACATCAAATATTTCTAATCAACGACAAGAGCAGGTTTTTCATCGCGGCTGTTTTCGAGGCCGGGGTCGGGGTCGAAACCACACATGGAAACCTTTAGACGGTTTTCAACAAGATCGGACATGGAAGCCTCCAGACGATTTTCATCAGGACCGCCCTCAAGGCCCGATGACCAGGAATCGGTCCAAACAACAGTAGTGAATCTCTCGTCCATAACACTGATGGATGAACAACAATCTGTCCTTAATTTAGGTCTTTCTTTTGTGCCGGTCATACACTACAACTCCTTTTGAATGAGATTAGCTTTACATCGTTTCTTTAGAAAGCTGGTAGTGACTCATTTTTGTGCTACACATGACATGGGCACGGATGTATCATTGGTCCGTGCGCCTTCCAAATGGATAGCTTCTGGAAGTTTGGATTCTCTCATTGAATCATACCAAAAATTGGTTTTACATGATGTGGCAGAGCTAGAAAAAACCAATTTGAAATCTCGTTTTCACAATTTGACAAAAGCCCAATGGACGGCTCTAGGAGAATTACGACGAAATCAGGATATCATCATTCGTCAAGCTGACAAAGGAGGAGCTACAGTAGTACAATCATGTTCTCAGTACTGGTCTCATTTAGTGAACCAGTTAAATGACACTGATCACTATGTTACATTGTCTGAGAATCCGATGAAAAATTTACAAAAAGAAATTTTAATGAAAATGCAAGAGGCATTATCAAAAAATTGGATAACTAAGCGAGAATTTAAGTTTTTGACTATACTTCATCCAATAACTCCAATTATATACACTGTCCTGAAGATTCATAAATCATTGTCTATACCCCCAGGTAGACCTATAGTGTCTTGTCGTGGTTCGATGTTGGAGCCACTTTCTAAATTTTGTGATTTTTTTTTTGCAACTATGTGCTCAAAAAGTAACATCTTTCCTTAAAGACACCACTCATTTCATTTCTAAATTACAGGATGTCACTGCTCCAATTCTGTGGCTAGTATCACTTGATGTGACAGCGATGTATACCAATATTCATCAAGATCAGGCTTTAGCTGTCGTTTCTCATTTACAGCTACCCCTACCAGATAGGATCCCTAGGGCATTTTTTCAACAACGTTTGAGCCTAGTACTGACCAGAAATTATTTTCAATTTGAGCAGCAATTTTATCATCAGATTCGAGGTATAGCCATGGGAGCAACAGTGGCTCCGTCTATAGCTACGTTATACATGGCTGAAGTTGAATCTTCAATGATTTACTCACCCCCATGGTTTCAGGAAGTGATATTATGGGTGAGATTCCTTGACGACATATTTTTCCTGTGGAAGGCATCTGAAGCTATGTTACAGGACCTTATACAATGGCTAAATTCCCTACAATAGAATTTGTCTTTTACCATGCATCATCATTTTTCAAAGTTGGAATTTTTAGATGTCTTAATTGAAAAACGAAACAATAGGCTTCACACTACTTTATTTAGAAAACCTGTTCAATGAAATACGCTATTTAAGTATTCGAGTTTTCACCCTATGTCTTTGAAAAAAGGCCTCCTGTTTGGACAATTTTTACGTTTATGTCGGATCTGTTCGAATTTTCAGGATTTTGTTGAACATGCACATGAATTATCCTTACATTTGCTACATAGAGGTTATCCTAAAAATGTGATTAAGAAAGCTAAGTGCACCCACCGTGAATGGTTATTCCCCTTGGAGGATCAAGGAGAATCAAATAGTTCATCGTCTTTTTCACAATCTGACACATTAGTGGGGATTTTACCATATATGTCACATTCGGAGAAGGTCAAGAGGATTCTCGTGAAACACTGGCACATTTTACAGCTACATTCATGTTTTCAAAGAAGATTGCAAATAGCGCATACTCGTGGTCTCAGTCTTCGTGATCTTGTTGGTATTACTTCTTCCCCTTTAGATCAACCATCATCTGAGCAACATATTAATTTGGGCCATTTTCCTTGCAATACGTGTGACTATTGTCAACAGTCCATTATAGGCAAGGATTGGAGCATTCCTAATTTTGATTTTTGCCATGTAGCTAGATGGCATACTACATGCTCTACTTCTTATGTAGTATGTCTTAGTTTGTCCATGCAAGCTTTTATACATTGGAAGAAAAATTTGTTCTATTCGCACTAGATTGGGAGAGCATGCATCGAGAATAAAGACAAAAACTATGTCTGCTCCTATGGTTCAACATTGTGTGGACCATCAACATTCATTTATGGATTTTTCCTGGAGAATTCTGGATTATGTACCACAAAATCCAAGAGGAGGTAATCGTGAACAACGTCTCCAGTTACTTGAACAAACAGAGATATTTAAGTTATCTACGGTAGAGCCATTTGGTCTTAACAAAGAACTTGATTGGAACAGCCTTTTGTGAGACATCTGTATATAGCTTTTTCATGACGTGTACATCTGTGATTGGTTTAGGATTGGCATTTAGCTATTGGCTCTTACATATGGGCATTAGATCGTGAATGAGCATGCGTTGGCGTCCTGAACACATCAGGCGAACCAGGAGATTGATTTTGCAGTTTAAAGAAAGCGTTGAAACAGGGCATTAAGATTTGCTTGCCCAAAACGCAGTACTGTGTTCTGGATTATAACAACTGCGGATATTGGAGAGGTCAACATTCATTTAAATTTGGAATGCTGAATCGAACTCGCCTTCATCAGGGCATACAGATAAGTGACATGTTTGAGTTACTATCTGGCTAGGTCTGGTTTGAATTTTTTGTATATGTTGGGAGTATTACATTTTTGAATATGTTGGGTGTAGGGTACACTATTACATGTTGTATTCTACCTACGTTTTTAAAGCTCCGACGGGGCTTAAACCATTCGAGTAAAAAGGAAGTAAAAACCACGAGAGGGAGGGATTTTTCCTCACGGTTTATCTTCCAACATTCACATACATACATGCACTTTCTAGTTATACAACTTTTTCATTTTTACTCTATTTTTGTTTATGGTCAAAGTCTATAGTAGCAGGAGTTGGGAGGGGCTCTTTCTTGGAGCTAACTTGCTCAAGGGTAACTTCTAGAGATTTCCCAATATCTGCCATTTCTAAAGGCAGGAAGAAGTTAAAATTAGATTCTGGCTGATTTATGAGATTCAAAGAAGCAGCTCAGCATTACTGAATTGCTGCTTCTCTAGCTGTGACTCACAGGAAACTACAGATTTCTCCCAGATTTGCCTTTCAATCTCCTGAAGTTCCAATTCAAGGGAGGCATGGCACTTTCCCAAGGATCCTAATTCATCCTTAAGGTGTGTTTTCCTTTTCTTCTAAGGGAACCCTTAATTCTTCTAAAACATAACATTCACCCACAGTTTCTTTGTCCATTTTGAGCAGGCAAAGAACCTGCTCCTGCATGAGCCATGCATGCTGCAAAAGCTGCTGCTTCTTAGTACATCCAAGGAATATATTTGCAGCTATCTGCACGATATCCCTCAAATGATGCTGTGCCTCAGTCAGTTGTGACAAAATCTGTATTCTTTCATTTTCATAGACATAAAACTGGCAATCACCTGAATTGACTATATCTGAGTACAGTTCAGATCATTAAGGAATTGCTCATACAATGCTCGTGTATCTCGTAAATCTTCAGTAACTTATTTTTACGTACATGAGGTTCTGCAGTAAACACATTCGAGAGTCCTGTAGAGATCTCTTGATCTATGGCAAGTATACCAGGCTGCATAGAGGACCGCATGCTCTCAGGAATTGGTTTTTGCACAGCAAGGCTATCTCTGTCAGCAGTAGCCATCATAAATCAGACAAACAGTCTTAAAGGGGAATGTCAGGGCTAGCTCATTCAGAGTTCTGTGAAACATGGTATATTTAGAAATGCATATCCCAGACGAGCCCCCAAATCTATAAGGTGTGGCTCATTCAGAATTACTCATTCCGGATGACGCTCAGAAATCTCATATATCTCAGTAGCAAATGAATATATATATAAAATATACTATATGTCCAGGGGTAATTGTTACATCCCTCTTTTCCCAAGATTCTACTGGTCTATCTGACAAATGAACCACATGAGATAAAGGGAACCAACCCTGTGTTTGTATATAAATTAGATTTTATTGCTGATAGAAAAATAGTTCAGATATAGAATAAATTAGTTTTCTGAGGTAGCAAGTTATGTAGCCTGATGATTACAATTACCAAGATAATAAATCACTGCTTTAGCAACCAATGTCATTGATTCACTCTGCACTCAGACATACAGAAACGTAGGTAGGCCCACCCCCGGAAGAATTAAGACCAGTACCTTAGCTTTGCCAGGACAATTGTAGCTGGGTCCAAGAATTCGTCTCTGAAACGACACAAAGTCCAAAGGATGGCAGTGGTCCAACGCTGGCTGCAGACAGTCCAGGCAAGCTGTGTGATAACACAGAGCTTCAGGACTGTGGGAGAGATTTGCTCCTTCCCGGGGTTAGACCTTGTTCTTGCACACTGACTTTCCAGCTGGAGGCAGGCAGACAGTAGGGTAGAGACTGCAGAGAGCAAACTGCAGTGTCAGGGAGCTGTTAAAGTTCCCATAAAGTATTTAAAAAGTAAAGTGTCCACAAAAGTGTCTCTCCAAGAGTGCTCCCCATCCCTTTATTATCTAGCGTATAATTCTTCGCCTTCACTTCTTTGTAATAGAATGATGATTGGCTGGTCTCAGATACTGTATGTGATCTTCAGAAATCACATAACAGTTGTCAGGTTGTCCTTCTTCAAAGATCCATGATGAGAGAAAAGATGCCAGCATGCAGGATTTGTACATTGTTGCAAATGTTAGGACTAGTAACACAGTCTCTGGCTCAGGAGCGAGTTCTCTTGCATATAGTCATAGTTGGAAACAATGGCCCTGCTATAAAGTACAAAACTTTGCAGAACTGCTTGATCTGCAGGTTTGAAGCTGAGAACATAGCAGAAAAGTAATCCATCTTGTTTGGTTCAGGCTTTGGTTCAAAATAGGCCCCACCTTGTAATAGGAAGCCATGCTGCATGATTAAGGGTTTTTTTTTAGAACAGGCTCCAGGCACCAGCCCTATAGGATATTGATTGGCACATCCCTGCTGTGGTGTCATCTAGAAGTAAGGAGATTCTGGATTCTCTACAGGGAGAAATATTCCAGCAACTGGTAACAGAACCCATACATGAAAGGGCCATATTGGACTTGGTGCTTATCAATGAGGAAAATGTTTCTGATGTTATAGCGGGAGATCATCTCGCATCCAGTGATCACCAGATGGTGTGGTTGAGTATTAGGACTGAGGCTGATAAAGTCAATTAAAAAGTGAGGGTCTTAGATTTTAGGAAAACTAACTTTGCAAGATGGGACAATACCTCAAGGAGTCATTAACAGAATGAGAACAGCTGGGGGACATAGAAAAGCAACGGGCAAAACTGAAAGGGGATATTTTAAGAGCAACAAACCTTTTTATTAGAAAGGTAAATAAATGTAAAAAGAAAAGGAGGCCACCATGGTTTTCAAAAGAAGCCGCCAAAAAGGTGAAGAAAAAGAGGGAGGCCTTCATAAAATACAAGAGATCACAAAAAGGAAGGCAAGCATTAATATTTGGAATAATATAGAGAAGCTAGGAAAGTAGTCAGGAATGCAAAGATAGAAAAAGAAAAAATAGCCAATGTAATAAAATGGAGGGACAAGACATTTTACACATATGTTAGTGAGAGGAGGAAGTGCAAAAGTGGTATTGTCAGACTCAAGGGTGAAGAGGAGGAATATGTAGAAACTGATGAGAATAAAGCGGAGTTGCTTAACAAATATTTTTATTCTGTGTTCATAGATGAAGGGCCTGGAGGACTCCCCAAAACAGCCACAAATAGGAACAGAAGTGAAGGGGATCTCAAATGTTTTTCAGAAGACTGTTTTAGTGAGGGAACTACTTAAACTAAAAGTAGACAAAACAATGGGGCCAGATGGGATACATCCATAAATATTGAAGAAATTTTGGGACGTTCTAGCAGCACCTCTATCTGACCTTTTCAATGCTTCTTTAGAGTTGGGAGTGGTCCCAGAGGGCTGGAGAAAGGCACATGTGGCCCCTTTATACAAAGTGGAAGTAAGGATGAGGTTGAGAACTAAAGGCTAGTTAGTCTGACCTCTGCGGTGAGTAAATTAATGGAAATGCTGATAAAACAGAGGATAGTGAGGTTTCTGGAGTCCAATGAATTGCAGGATCTGAGGCAGCATGGGTTTACTAAAGGCAGGTCTTGTCAGACAAATCGGATTGATTTTCTTTGACTGGGTGAAAAGAGAGTTGGCCTGAGGGAGGGGTGTATTTAGATTTCAGAAAAGCCTTTTGACACCATTTCGCACAAGTGACCTATAAATAAATTGAGCACCCTAGGGATGGGCCCTGAAGTGACTGACTGGGTGAGAAATTGGTTGAGTAGGAGGCGACAAAGGGTACAAGTAAATGGAGCTCACTCTGAGAAGAAGGATGTTACCATTGGTGTGCTGCAGGGATCTGTCCTTGGTCCAATACTTTTTAACATTTTTGTTAGTGATATTGCAGAAAGGTTGTCAGGTAAAGTTTGCCTCTTTAGGAATGATACCAAAATCTGCAATGGAGTAGACACCCAGAAAAAAGTAGATAACATGCAGGCTCATGCATTTGGGCTTCAAAAATCCAAGAGAGTGGGACAGTATAGGGTGTAAAGTACTGTCCATGAAAGAAGAGCGGGACCTGGGTGTGATTGTTTTTGATGATTTTAAAGTGGCTAGACAGGTAAAAAATGGGACAGTGAAATCCAGAAGGATGCTTGGGTACATAGGGAGAGGAATGGCCAGCAGAAAAAAGGAGGTGATAGTGCTTCTGTATAAGTCTTTCATGAGACCTCATTTGGAGAGTTGTGTGCAGTTCTGGAGACCACACCTTCAAAAGGATATAAACAGAATGGATTCAGTGCAGAAAGTGGCTACCAAATGGTCAGTGGTCTTTGTTATAAACCAAATGGAGACAGACATTGTAAGGATCTCAATATGTAAACTTTAGAGGAAAGGCAGGATAGAGGAGATATTATGCAGACATTTAAATACCTCTGTGGCATACATGTACAGGACCAGAGCTTCTTTCAATTGAAAGTAAGTTCTGCAACAAGGGCACATAGGATGAAGGTGAAAAGGGATAGACTCAGGAGTAATATGCGGATATATTTCTTTATGGAAAGAGTGGTAGATGTGTGGAAACTGGAATAGTCTCCCAGTGGAGGTAATAGAGACAAGGACAGTATCTGAATTCAAGAAAGCATGAGACAAACATAAAAGAGCTCTAAAGGAAGAAAAGGGACTATAGTAATTGATATGGAAGGGCAAACTAGATAGGCCATATGGTCTTTTTCTGCCATCATGTTTATATATTTTTTTACCTGTTTTGCCAGATTAAGGTCATCAAATATGATCACCCCCGAATCCCGCTCCTCTTTTGTGCACTGAAGTACTTCACCCTCCATATTGAATCACTCCCTTTGGGTTTTGCAACCCACATGCATGATCTTGCATTTTTTAGCATTAAATCTCAGTTGCCAAATTCTTGACCATTCTTCAAATCCCTCTTCAAATTATTCACACCTTCCATATTATTCACCCTGTTGCAAAAAGGCATACTTTTCCTGATAAACATTCAGTAATATCATGTACAAAAAAGAACAGGACAAAGGCCCGATACCTGAGATATACCACTAGTAACCTCCCTAGCTTCAGAGTGAACTCCATTTACTACAACCCTCTGACATGTCTCACCCCACCAGTTTCTTAGCTAGTCAATCACTTTAGGGTTCATCCCAAGGACATCCAGTCAAAGAAATAAATCAGATTCATATGACAAGCCCTTAAGCCATGCTGCCTCAGATCCTGTCCCTTGGATTCCACAAACTGCAGCATTCTCTGCTTTAGCAGAGTTTCCATGAATTTACTCACAACAGAGGTCAGACTAACCGGTTGAAAGTTACCAACCTCAACCACATTTGCCTATCAACAATCCTCCAGGATCATTCTCGACTCTAAAGAAGCATTGAAAAAATCAGCCAGTTGAGCCACTCGTACTTCCTGAAATTCTTTCAGTATCCTCAGATTAATCCCATCCAGCCTCATCACTTTGTCCACTTTTAGTTTTGCTAGCTTCTCATGAAGACAGTCTACTGAAGATTGTTTGTCACTCCCATTCTTCTATACGTGTATCCTCCCATTCCTCCTGAAACTTAAGTGGGATGAAAGCAAGATGATCGTAACTGCGCCTCACTGGCCCAGGCAACCCTAGTTTCCTATTCTTTGAGAACTGACAGTGAGGAAACCCATCCATCTGGGCTATTCTTCAACCCCGATTTCGCAGAACTAGGGAACACTATTACATACCAACATCAAGTCCCTAGCCCTCACAGCTTGGCAATTGAGAAGCAAGCTCTGTCTCCCTTAGCTCTGCCTGTTAGAGTCACCAATGTCCTCTTGGCTTTCAGGAGGGATTCAACATGGAGGTCGTATGCTTGCAAGTGGAAGAGGTTTTCCATCTGGTGTGAGGGAATGGCCTGAGATCCTTTCTCATATCTCACACAAAAACTGCCCGAATCCTTTACTATCTGTTAGAATCTGGTCTGAAGACCAACTCAGTAATGGTTCATTTCAGTATAAATGGCACCTATCACCTTCATGTAGAAGGGAAGTCAATCTCTCTATAGCCTTCAGTTGTTCATTTTAAGTTGCTAGACGCCTGTAGACTGAAGACCAGGAAGCTGGGACAGCACAAGAGTTTCAACCGCCCTAGGCAGAAGCCCTAGCTATGCTACTCTCCCCAGCCGTGCCACCCCCAAGCTGTGCTGCCCTACACTGAGCCATACCCCCCCATGCTGAACCATGCTACCATTGATTCCAGTGGCAGGATCGAGGGGAAGGCGTGGTTCAGCTTGGTGGCAGGCCATGTGCTTCAGCACACATGGCCTGCTGCTTCTGACCCCCCCCCCCCCCGAAGCACATGGCCTGCCACCGAGTCTAGCCATCCCCCATGCTGCTGGGGTAAATAGGAAATAGAGCCTTTTATAGGAGGTAGTATGTGAGCCTTGACATTGAGAGGTCGCCCTCCCTGCGTGCCAAGCTGTGCTGCCCTTCCTCCCCTGTGCTGAGCTGCACCATGCTGCTACCCCACACTGCTGCTGATTCCAGCAAAATAAACTCCTGATAACTCACACCACATTTAAATAAATCAAAATAAGAGCTAAGGTGAACTCATTGTAATTGTAACAAACCCAGAGGCTTCCAGCCAGACCTTCTTGGGTGAATTATGGGGAATATTCGCTAGACACAGAATCTTTAAGAGTTTACTTGGACCCGAAATGCAGTGCTGTGTTGCTGATGACTCGTTCATTTGCTCTTCACCAAAAGCTTTGGAGCTCGTTGGTTGTTCAGATAAGTGACTTCTAATTTTCCAGGTTGCTGTTTGCCTTTACTGCAAAATTCGATTAAAATGGACTTAGTCTCTGTAGAGGTTAACTCCTCACATTGACACTGTCCAACAAAACCATTTTTTCTGTGGAAGAATATTCTGTTTGTGGGTTTGGCCTTTTTCAATTGCACAATAGGACAATCAGTCCCTGCTGAGGTGAGTGGAAGATAGGAGGTGGCGGGAACAAACAGCAACAGAATGTTTTGCAGCTAAACTGGGCCCTAACTTTATAAATACAGTAAACACAGAATTTTAAATTGTCATAGAATTTCAGTTTAGCCAAAATCTCCCTTTCCCCCAAGTTTTAAGACAATTTCCCAGCAGGTTAATACTCACGTGCAGACCCCATCTCAGCTTTTCTTCCGGATTGGGCAGGCAATTTTATAACCCTTTTCTGCAAGTAAAGGTGCCTATTGAAACACCTGTTTTGGAAAGGCCACATAGGAGCCTATGTGTCTTTATAAAATAGACTGGCAGAACCACTCTAAAGAGCATGCAAATGAGGATACACTCGTTTACGCCTGCTGCAGAAAAGCACTAAAGAAGTGTGTGCACCTGCGCATTTTATAAATATGCACAGACCCTGCAACTCTGCCTCTGCCCCACATACACCCCCAGGAATGTCTGAATGCAGGTCACGTAAGAGTAGGCACACTCTTTTTGTGCATGTATGTGAACATGCAATTTTATAAAATCCCTTTTCTGCACATAAAACAGGATTTATTTTGGAAAACACTTTATAAAAAGAGTGGAGCAGTGGCGTATTGGTTAGAGCAGCAGACTGAGTACCAGGGTTCAAATCTCACTGATGCTCCTTGTGAACTTGGGCAAGTCACTTATCCCTCCACTATCTCAGGTACAGAGTTAGATTGCCAGTCTTTTGGGGACAGGGAAATACCTCCTTTACCTGAACATAACTTGCTATAAGCTGAATTCAAACCCATGTTGATGGTAATTTATATGATTTGGGGATTTTTAGCTTGTCCTTCTAAATGATGCCTAACTCAATTTACAGCATAATTAAACTTCAGGTACAGTAATCCTTATCCAAAAAGTTTACTAATCTAAGATGAATACCTGAGGCAGCAGAAAATAAAGGGGGAATTTTCAGAGTGTTTTAGCAGGTTAGTAGACCTGTTAACTGGCTAAAATGTGACCAGCATAATATTCAGTGGCAGTAACCAGTTAGGACCGCTGAATATCCCTTGCCTGGCTAAAACTAGGGCAGTCTGTGGGTGGATCAGGAGCAGTGACCACCGCTATCTGGTTAGGGGCATTATTCAGTCACTAACCAGTTAAGTTAGGACAGATGTGGGCAGGGCCGGATTTACCTATACGCCATGGCGTAGGGCCCACAGCTGGCAAGGGCCCACAAAAATGGAAGTTAGCTTTTTTTTTTTAAATAAAATTTAAAAAAAAACCTGCTGGCTGCCGCCGCGGGGCCCCCTCTGCTGCCGCGGCAGCATGGACTGACCCGCGGGGGCCCCCTCTGCAAGGTCGATCCGTCCCTCCCTCCCTCCATGTAGGCTGTGAGAGGCGCGAAGGGAGCGTGTCTCCCTCGCGTCTCTGTTAAGCCCGCAGGGGCTGATGGGAAATTTTTTTTTTAAATTAAATTTTGCTTTAGGGCGGGGGGGGGGGGGTAGGACTGGTAATGGGCTATTGGGGGGGCTGGGACAGGAAATGGGCTGGGGGGGGTTAAGGCTGGAGGTGGGATGATGAGGTTAGGACTGGTAATGGGCTGTTGGGGGGGGGGTTAGAACTGGTAATGGGCTTTGGGGGGGGTTAAGACTGGTAATGGGCTGTGGGCTGATGGGGGCTGTCTGGTAATGGGCTATGGGGGGGATAGGACTGGAAATGGGCTGGGGGGGTTAAGACTGGAGGTGGGCTGATGGGGTTAGGACTGGTAATGGGCTGTGGGGGGGGGGGGGGTTAGAACTGGTAATGGGCCTTGTGGTCTTTTTCTGTCATCATGTTTCTATGTTTCTATGTTGTTGTTATGGAAAGACAGACTAGATGGGCCTTGTGGTCTTTTTCTGTCATCATGTTTCTATGTTTCTATGTTGTTGTTATGGAAAGACAGACTAGATGGGCCTTGTGGTCTTTTTCTGTCATCATGTTTCTATGTTTGGGGGGGGTTAAGACTGGTAATGGGCTGTGGGCTGATGGGGGCTGTCTGGTAATGGGCTATGGGGGGCTAGGACTGGAAAGGGCTGGGGGGGTTAAGACTGGAGGTGGGCTGATGGGGTTAGGACTGGTAATGGGCTGTGGGCTGATGGGGGGGGTTAGGACTGGCAATGGGCTATGGGGGGCTGACTGGAAATGGGTTGATGGGGTTAGGACTGGAAGTGGGCTGATGGGGGGTTAGGACTGGTAATGGGTTATAGGGGGGGCTTAAACTGAAAATGGGGTGATGGGGGATAGGACTGTAAGTGGGTTGATGGGGGGTTAGGACTGGTATTGGGTTGGGGGGTTGCTAGGACTGGAAATGGGCTGATGGGTGGCTAGGACTGGAAATGGGCTGATGCAGGGACTAGAAGGGAATGGATGCTGGGTGAGGCTGGAACTAGAAGGGAGCTGATGTTGGGGGAGGATTAGAATGGGATGGGGCTGGAAGAGTAAAATGGAGAAGGGAAAAATATTTTGTGTGGGAGGGATAAAAAATCTACAATTGGCCGGGTATTGGGAGAGTAAGGGGGATTGAGGATGGAGGGGTAAAATTTGAGTGGATGAAATAGGAATGAGGAAAGAGCAAAAGGAGAAAGATTAGTATGTTAAAGATGTAGAGAGAGAATGGAAAAAAACTAGAAGAGAGAAGAAAGGACAAATGGACAGCAGACGATGGAGAGTTAGCAGAAGACACAAAGAAACCAGAAGAAAGTGGCTGGAGCAATTGCAGCTGAAAAAAATGCACAAAAGGTAGAAAAATATCTCTTTATTTTGAATTTATTAATTGGAATATGTCAGCTCTGGTAAATGTGCATCATTAACGTCTGCGCTTTGTTTAGTACAAGAGCAAATTAATGTATAGTTTTATTTCTACAGTGTTGTACATTCCAAGTTTGGCTTTTGGGATTCCCAGTTTAATTATTGTCTTCCTGTTTCTAAATTGTGATTACTTGTTTGGTGATGGTCTATGTTCTGCATGTGTAACTGAGCTGAGGTGTTCTGTTTATATAATTCCTATTTGACATTGCCACTTGTTCTCTTTCCCCAGTAGGTCATGTATTGTTGTTCTCTGAAATGTATTGGTTTAATATTTGCAGTGTTGCCTTTTGATTGGTAGGGTATGGTGCTTTGTGAGTCCTGGTAGTGCTGTTAGGATACGGCGGGTTTGCTATGGGTTCTAAATGGGCAGTGTTTGTAGTAGTTCCTAATGTGTCTGGCAGTTGGCACTGGATTATAGTAATGTAGAAATCTTTTAGTCTTTCTTTATCCATACACTCATTAAGAGGCACGTTTACTAAAAGTTAGTATATGGTAACATTATGCAAATATTTATGCAAATGAGGCCCCACACCCCCCTTGGGCTGCCCCTGCTGGGGGCCCACAATTTTTGTTGGCGTAGGGCCTCACTCAAGGTAAATCCGGCCCTGGATGTGGGAATGAACAGTAGTCAGAGCTATCCGGTTACTGGAAGAATATCACCAGTAACCAGACAGCAGCACTGGTATCTGGCCAGTGCTGGGAACTGGATGTTTTGCTGCTGCATATTTTGCTTTAATTATAGCGGCAGCAACTAGATGTTTTATTTAGCCACTGAATATGCCCCCCAAAGTGACTTGCTCAAGGTCACAAGGAGTATCAGTGGGAGATGAACCTTGTTTTCTCTGGTTCCTAACCATTGCTCAAACCACTAGGCCAGAAGTTTATATGGACCTCTTCTTAATCTCCAAAGAGTTCTGGGACCCCCCCCCCCTCGTTCATCCCCACCATTCTTTCTAGACCCCTTCCCCTTAGCACCAAGCCTGAACCCCTAGCCCTTTTTACTCCCCCCTTCTCCTTTCTGTCTCTAACAGGTTCTCTCGTTCCCTCCCCCTTCCCCAAGCAATTCCCACCAGTCTCTCTCTCTCTCTTCCCACAGTCAATCCCCACTTGCTTCTCTCTCTTTTTCTCTTCTCTGTGTCTTGTGGACTCTCTGTTATGGTCTCATAAACATCCAGTGATCTGCAGACCGCAGGGTAGGAACTACTCCACTAGGCCACTACCTACACCTCAATAAGGAGTGACAGAAGGGTGACAAAGAGAGGATGGGGATATTGAGTAGGGTTGCCAACTGGCTCCAGATGCGCCTGTCAGGCTTGATCCAGTCCTGGGTTTACCTCCTGCATGCAGGGACTTATAGTTTTCCATTTCCTATGGAGAGCAATGGAGAAATTAGAACTAAATGTCCCTGTATGCAATGGGGTAAACCCAGAACTGGATCAAGCCTGTTGGGCGCGTCTGGAGTCAGTTGGCAACCCTAATATTGAGAAGGAGAGTCCAAGAAAAGGTGGCAAGGCTAAATGCAGTTTGATGATCCAAAAGTACAAAGTCAAAGGAGGGCCAAATAAGTGTATGCATGGGGAAGGAGGCCAATCTGAGAAAGTAGTCCAGCCCTGCTTCCCCCAACCACTCTGACTAGCTGCCACTGCTTAATTTATTATCCACCATGCTTGTTTTACAACTGAGACCAGAAGTACCCAATTTTAAATAACTCCCCCCCCAACTACCTAATGTATCTGAATGCAACTCACCTTGAACTTGTGAGAAAAGGCGTGAACTAAATCCAACTCCCTTCCCCTTGCAGAGAGCCAGCCGCTGGAAGAGAAAGTTAGGTATGAACTACCAAACAAGAAGGCACTATTGCACATGCTAAACCCCTCCCTCATCCCCTCTCAGTGGTTCTCACTTTTCGTCTCCCCCACTGCCCAATCTCCCAGCCAGCAGGAGACCAGAGTCTTCTGCTTCCATCACTCTGTTTCCAGTTCCTTGGAGCTGTGAATTGCCGTTTTCACAGTGTCTCCAGGCCCCCCCTGACTGGCTCTGGGAATCAAACCTGGGTCTTCTTGACAGCAGCGCACAGCCCTGCCTCTAAACCAGGGGGTCAGCTTTCTGGTGCAGCTCTACAAATAACCATACATTTAGTCAGGTAAAGAATTGTCTTTTATTTGTTTTATTTTTCTTTAAAAGAGGCTGGATAACATCACTTTATTTCTACGTGTCAGAGATCTGTACAGTTTTGGAAGGGAAATAAGCAATGTTCAATGTACAAAGTAAAAGCAGAAAACTAGAAAAATCTGAATAAAGACGGAGCAAGCTCCTGTTAAAGTACACAGTACAGATCAGGAATCGGATGTTGCAGTACCACTGCAGTGAGGATGAGTTAAACCATGAAATAAAAATACTCTATTCTTTAAACAAACAGTATATATATATTTTTATTTATATATCTTTTTTTTACAGTTAATAGACCCAGTGATATCTGTATTTCTGTAAAAACATATTTACAAATAACCATTTTAAACATTACATGTACAATCAGCACCATAATAAAAAAAAAATTATTAAAAACTACTTCTCTAGTACTTGGTCCCAATATGGATTATTTGGAGGAAGCTTTAAAAAGAAAACAGTGACTCTGCCCTCACCATAGAGCTGTAACACCCCTTATATTACTGCACAAGTTCGGTCTGACATAAACGGCTGAATTTACCAGTTAGTAGAGGTCTTTCTAATTCAATTTCTCTATTTTAGCTCCTGCCCGGTGTATGATTGATCTGCAGTACTGGGAAGAAAAGCATCTTTTACTATTTCTGCTTCCAGCTTTCTGCTTCCTGGCCAGCCAGACGCAGATCTGCTTCCCTGTCACGTGCTTGGCCCCTCTTTCCCTTTGAGAAGGGGATCAGGCCAAGCCACTGTCTTTAAGAAACTGGAACCACAGGTCCACGTTTACGATCTGGTATGGGTCAGAATATCTCCTGTGATAATGGAGTTGCCCTTTGAGAAATCTTTGTCTTCCCGCTCATCCCAGCGCCTATCTCAGTTCTAGTGGGGATGAGATCTAGATCTTTGTACTATATATTTCAGTCTGTTGTTGATTTGGCGGCTATGGGACCAAGAAGCCCCAGGAAGTGGTGCTCAATGACTGTGCTGGTACAGTATCAGGGTTCATTTTATCCAGTTCTCTTGTTCACGTTCCTGGGGCATTATATGACCGTGCCAATCCAACTAACAACTCCAAAGGACATCGGAAGATAAACTGATTGGAAAAACTGGTCACGAGGGACAATTTGGGGGCTTACATGGAACATATCAGAAACTAACCCAACAGATTCTTTTGAGTATGTTAAATGTTTGAGGAAATGTCAGTCCCCTGAATTAGCATGAAGTTTTCCCATGTGGGCTTTATATTTTTTTCTAAGTAAGTTCAAATTATAGATGAAACTAAACTCTTTTTTGTTCTTGTTGCTGTCAGGGAACCTTTTTGGTGTGTCTGTTTCTGTTCTGCTATTTTTAAAAATTCTTATACTTCTTATTCTACAATAAATTCATAAGACTAACTCCACACAGTACTGGCTGAAAAGCATAAAAGGGAAATATCTGGACGTTAAACCCCTAGCCCCCCTTTGAGAGTTCTGATTTTCTGTAGGGGCGCTGTTCTGTCAACCAGGCTGTGATGGTATGCTACTAGTTTATCTGTATAACTTCCACTAGTACACTACTATAGACTTTAGCTCAAATCAGCAGAGGATCTTAACTGTGCCCTGTCGGGCTTTTCTGTCTTTTCTATTTTGTCCAGCTGCTGCCAAACTACCTGAAAACCTCAGGCAACCACTGACTGCCATCTGCTCTGCTGGATCACGTCTAGATAACGTCTGTATACCTTGATCCTTCCGCTCACTCACAGGTACACTATACTGCCTGCCTTCGGCTGCATCCCTCACTCCTCATTTGAGACAGTAGTTTGCCTTTAACTTGGCTTTGACCCACTAAGTTCAGCACATTTATGTCCTGCAGATAAATTGTGTGCAATCCCTCAGTAGCACAGGCAGGTTTCATACTAACTTGAGTTCCCTACTTGTAAGCTCGATGCTGTACCTTTCATCATGATTAGGGAAGGCAAGGTATGAAGATACCACATCACTCTTTAATAGTCCTTTACATCAAAAACTCAGGTTTATCCATTGACCACACACAGATGCTGCCTATTTCACTAGTCTCTCCCTCCTCACAGAGCACACGACTGTGGGCTCAGGATTGCTTCACAAACTTCACAAGGATCCTGTATTCGCTTTCACAACCAGCTGCAGTTCACCTCAGCTACACAATAAAAAACAAGGATGGGGTAACATCCTGTTTTCACTCAAGTAAAATTGTATTTAACTGTACAAGCCCATCTGTTATGGGTTTCCAAATAACTCATCAAGTTCTTGCATCCACTCATCAGCTGGTCCCCCTTTAATGATGGATTCTACAAGGTCTGGACTTTCACCAATACCCGGAAAGGAGCCCGCAGCTATTTCATTGTAACTGTAAGACATGTCCTGACCAGGATTCCGGTCATAGCCTTGAGCATGGTTACTCTGACCAAAGTTACCATCTGGTATATGCTGGTTGGCAGTCTGGTTGAAACCAGTCAGACTGGTAATTCCCTGGTTCATGCCAGGCATTAGTGACCGTGCTTGGTTGGTTCCCTGTTGTGCAGGCAATGTCTGGATCATTTGTCGTCCCATGGATGGATTCAAGGTTCTTACTGTCCCTGTGGTGTCTACAATTGTCTGGTTGAGTCCTTGTGGAAAATGTTGCTTGGCCATCCTTGGTTGTCCAGGCTGCATTGGATACGCTGTACCATTATTGTATGGCCCAATTTCTCCACTAGTTCCTCCTGGCATACCTTGCAAGCTTTGCTGCTGCCAGTTTTGCACACCTTGGGAAATAGTGGTTCCCATAATGGTTTGAAGTCTTGGAGCCTGAGGTCTCGGCATGGCTTGGCCAACTGCAGGCCCTTTCATCTGCTGATGTTGCTGGGCCATAGCAGAGTTCACTATAATACTCTGACTATATCCTCTGACTATTCCTACACCCAGCGCAGAAGCAGGTTGCCTTGGTCCCTGGCCTGGGTTATGCGCCATACTCATGCTGCTTTGGTTTGGATGCTGCAACAATTGGTTCATTCCTGTGCTCATGTTGTAAATTCCTGGCTGGCTGGCTGATGCATTGCTATAAGGAGCCATTCCCATTTCAGGCTGGGCAACTGTTGTGGGTATTGTGCCAGGGTTCTGGGAGGGCCCCATTGCTATCATGCCTGCATTCTGGGCCATCATTCTTGACGATCTCATGTTCTGAAGAGCTGCTTGGTTTCTCGCCACTGCTATATCTTGTGGAGAGCCTACAGAAAACAAATAAAAGATAATTACACACCAAAGATGCATCTGCTATCAGATAATTTAGTTTATGACAGTGATATTCATTCCCTGCCCTTGAGGGCCACAAATGGGTCAGGTTTTCAAGATATCCTAAAATAAAAATGCATGCGATAGAGTTGTATGCATACCACCTCCATTGAATGCAACTCTATCTCATACATATTCATTCGGGATAGCCTGAAAACCTGACCTGTCTGTGGCCCTTGAGGACTGGCAATGAATACCACTATTGAGGCATCTGAAACTCTCTTTCCATATATGGTTCATTTATAACATGACTTAAAGGAAGGACCACTCTTCTTAATGTGCGAGATGCAACTGACCTTCCAGGCTACTCTGTCATCAATGACCAAGGCAATCTGTGAGGGTGGTGAAGAGAATGTTACCTAGTAGGCACTGCTGTCATCAAAATTATATTTGTTTCCAGGAAAGGCAATTTCCAAAGTAATTTACATAGGTAAAAGTGTTTCACCTATATGAATCGGCTGTCTGAAAACTTCCCTCCCTCAGTGTGGCTAAAAGTCCATGCACTATTCAAGAAGAGGTGTTTAATTCGGGGGAGGAAAATACATGTATAGATTGCATTTACAAATCTTTGCATATTCTGTTCCACAGGAAAAATGCGTGAACATATCTGAGGGATACTCTGTGCTTATGGGCAAATTTCAAAGTGCAAGTAATATAGTATATGATGGAAGATAAAACCAGTTCAATCCGTCTAGTCTGCCCAGCAAGGTGGCAAGAGTAGGTGCACCTGCCGCTCCATGCAGGTCACTCCTCCTCATGACTTTGTTTAGGGTGTACCCACCGCTCCATGCAGGTCACCCCTATTTGAAGAGATATAAGAGATAGTTATGATTATTTTGATTTTATCCTGTTGCTATAAAGGGACCCACTGTGTCTGTCCCATGCCATTTTGAATTCTGTCACCGTAGAAGCATAGTTTTACTTTGAAAACTGGTGCAAAATATGTGAGTAAAGACTAAGGTCCTCTTACTAAAGTCTGTTAGCTGGTTAATGGGAGTTTTACCACCCGGTTACAGGTGGTCGAGAACACTAATGCCCGATAGTGTCTGTCTTCGCACCTTAAAATGAATGTTAATCAGCGATCGCGGGATGGGACAGAGAACGGGTAGAGAGCGGGTATGGAGAGCTCATTGCTGCTACTGCTAGGGCAATTGCCGAATACTCAGTGGCAACATGGTTCTTAATGTGGGTTCGCCTAATGACTTTTCTATAGGTGTTGTTAAAGAACCCGACCAAGTGGAACACACATTAGGGAAACCCTTCATGCATTAGCAACTGGGGATATACTGAACATGCCCACAACAGCTAACCTGCAGCCTGTGCCATTAACATGTGTGAGACCGCGCGTTCACGGCATATCCATAGCTGTCTTTAGTAAAAGGGGCCCTAAGTGATGTGAAGCCCCATTTTGCATAGGGAAATGGGATGCCCAGGTTGGGATGTTTACATTTCCCTGGTATTTTGCAAACGTCTCTGCTGAATGTGGAGACTTTTTTTAAAATACGTATATGGATACCGGCAAATACATGTGTCTTTGCCAGCACATGCAGCAAAAGCAGCCATTCTGCGAAACTCTACATATCAAAAGAGAGCGGCATCATTTGGCAGTTTCTGACTTTATGTGCCCGCTTTTCTTTGTGGCACAGGTAATTTCACAACTTCCATGCGCAAGTTCTGGTACTCGCTCTCGGAAAACTACACATGTACGTGGTGACAATGAACTCGCAAAGCTTCCAAAAGTTATTTTTCTAACATTCAAGCCACAGATAAAAAGTTGGAGGATAAAGGAGAATTACCGCTTAATCCCTCATTAACAGCCCCGGCCAAAACAAGCAGTTTTATAACGCCTATGTGTGCCTTTGAGCCAGTGGGGAAATTTGTTTAAATAGATGTGCATTCCCATTTAAAACGGATAATACACATAGAAAGACATAATGCTTAGCAAGGTAGAAGGTCACCATAGAAGAGGAAGGCCGGCAATGAGATGGATCAATACAACAACAGCAGCTTTGGACACCACTCTATCAGCAATAAGCCGCTTGGCTGAAGACCAAACAAAGTTTAGATCAACTATCCAGAGGGTCGCCAAGAGTCAACATCGATTCATTGGCACTTAACAACAACAATACATGTAGACATTTTCAATCTGCCCAAACCGCACCCCCTTGAAATCTCAGCATCCTGGACATCTGCATATGTAAATAGTGGCTTTCGGAGATTGGCAATCTACATGTGGAAATGGATTATTTACATCAGGGCATGTTTCTTAAAGGGCAGTGTGGGGTTAGCATGTGGTTTTGGTGCGGCGCGGACTAGTAGCATTGTGCCCATGCCATAAACCCCATGCTACCCTCCTGGTGCATGGCAGGGTGTTAACTGGGTGAGATGGGGTGTTTCCGCCACGGCACAGTGTTCATAGCCCAGAAGTAGTTTGGATACAACAAATGGTACCTCAATGGGTGGTGTTAGTTGATCCAGCAGCACAGTGACCGCAGGGGAACGGATATACTCACCCCCCTGGAGTTATCCCAAAGCCCTGTGCTAATAATGTAGCCCGCACATGCATGACCAGTAAACATGTCCCATAGGGTCCCAAAAGCTCTGTCCACTCAGCTTTTCTTGACTAGTGATTTCTTCTGGAAAATATTTAGGTAAAATAATAATAGTAATAGGGATTTTGGAGCTACTAATTTCTCGTCTGTTTCTCAATGATTCCCTTTTGGATGGATGGCCCTTGAATCTGCCTCAGGCCCTCAATCACTGGACAGATCACTGACGACAAGGAAATGGCTGGGTGAGGAAGCAACTATCCTGTCAACGTGTGTTACACGGGAGCAGCCTACACTGTGACTGCTCAGTATAGTGCATTGTACTTCAGAATGGGAGAGTCACCACCACGTGGCAGGGCTCCAAGGACTCAAACTCAGTACTAATTGTCTTCTCCGGACTCATGAGGAGCCTCAGAGCCCGAAGCAGCATTTACCTACAGGTTTCCATCAGTCCCCTTGTCATAGTGCTCCTGAGAGCCTCAGAATCAAAAACACTCTTGATTACCATTCAGAAGATGTAGTAACTATTGTGCTTTCTGCATCCAAAATCTGCCAGATGCTGGAATCCATTACTCTTGATCTCAAAACTAATTAGGCTGCATCATCAAAATAACTTGAAGCCGTATTCTGTATTACAAAAAGGAAATTCGCATTTCATAATCCACTTGTGCGGATTAATAGACTGAGACAGAAACAGTTATTTTAAAGCATGTCTGGTTTCAGTTAAGATAACGGAGAAATGGCAAGATGGGGTGGGGAGGAGGTTGGGAACTTGCATAAAAAAGATTTTTAGTAGTCCTAGCGCTTCCTAGTGCTGTGCCTAGTTCCTGAGAATGGATTTAACTGTTATCTGCCAACAGATGCAGACCCGTTAGCCCTCCATTTCCTTGGGAGCAGGAACAAGGACGCATTTTACAGCAAAATGCCAAGCGTGAGTTTGCAACGTGTCGAGCTTGTAATTCCTTACTACAGCCAAATGAGGGGGAATGCATGGAAGGAGATGGTAAAAGCAGACGTGCAGAACAAAATACTTTTATTCAGTATTAACTTAAGAAGGAATTGCACTTCCTGGGCCCTTACATGTTGTCATGGGATATAAAACTGGTACAGAAGAAAGGATTTCTGTGGAACCAGTAAAACTGGAAATGGACAGTGCTGATAAAAGTCAGAATATAACCTACATTTCTAAGGAAACTCAGCTGTTTTTTTCATACTTCTTAGTTTCTGCTCCACTTCTTTTAGCATCCAACGCAATAAGAACCAGGGCTAGAATCTGACCCCCTAGTCCTTCAGTCATAACTACCTAGGGAATTATCACAGTTTTGTATGTCTTCTTAGCTTGCAGCAACAGTCCTCAGCTGGGGGGAGGGGTAGTGACACACCGAGGCGCCTTCCAGAACTCTGCTGTCATGGACCCTAACTCTTGCTACAAGCAGGGTCGGCATGACCATTAGGTGGCCATCTAGAGCGCCCCACTGCAGCCCCTCTCTGGAACCTGCAGCGGCATCAATGGTCACAAACAGCTCCGCACTGCTTACCTTCAATTCCCTGCGCTAGAAGGCTGTTTCTGTTCCGCCCCTGCCAAGGCCCAATGCAGACTTCCTTTTTGCAAACAGGAAGTCAGCACTGGGCCTCGGAGGGAGCAGGAGCCTCGGAGTGCCGGAAGCTGAAGGTAAGCACTGCAGGGCTATTTGTGACCGTCGCCACTGCTGGTCCTACAGAGGTGAGGCAGCGGTGGCAGTAATAAGGGCCGGGGTGTGAGTGGGCGCAAGGGATGAGGTTCGTCTAGGGCGTCTCATCTCCTCCTTCTGGCCCTGGCCTCCAGGCATGCCCAGTGACTATGACGACTTCCTGTCCTCTGCGGCATCATTAGCTCCGGCTTCTTGGGGAGTAGAAGATCTGAGCTGGGATTGGATCCAGGCCCTTCTGCCTGGCACTGAGTAACTGGGGACTGTCCAGATGCAGTGGTGGGTTTGCTGATAAACCTGTTCAATTGGTCTTTGGAAACAAGTAGTCCTACATGATTGGAGAAAAACCCAATATCCTTCTTTGTAAAAGTTTATCTTTATCTTTATCTTTATTTACATGATTTGATTGACCGCCCGGGCCGGAGCATCAGGGCGGTGCACAATACAGAAAAAAAATAAGGCTGCAGGAAACAAAGTCAGAAAGGGAACGCCAAAAATTGACAGGACAGGAGAGACAGATTAAAGGCAGAAAGGAGGAAAGGCCCAGGGGGGCAGGAGGACAAGAGGGCAAGGGAGAAAAAAAGGGAAAAGGGAAGGGGACCAGCGGGGGGAGGGTTATGGAGGGCGGAGGGCGAGGCTCTGTGATGGGGCACCATCGTCGGGGGGGGGGGGGGGAGATCGAAAGCCTGGCAAAAGAGGTGAGTCTTGAGGAGAGTCTTAAAGCGGAGATAGGATGGTTCTAGACGAAGGGGCAAAGGGAGTGAGTTCCAGAGAGCGGGACCCAAAAAGAAAAAGGCGGAGTGACGTGTCAGTTCAAGGCGGGCCTGGGCAGGGGAAGGGAGAAAGAGGCGGTTACCGTGGGCCGATCGGAGAAGACGTGGGGAGGGCTGGAGGTGGATAATGTCCGACAAGTATTGGGGGGTGCTGGAGTGGATAGCTTTGTGAGTGAGGATGAGCACTTTAAAGACAAAACGGAACTTGACAGGAAGCCAGTGTAAGGTGAGAAGGCAGGGAGACACGTGGGAGCGAGCTGGGGAACCAGTGACAAGACAGGCAGCGGCATTTTGTACTAATTGAAGGCATCGGATCTGAGAGGAGGGGAGGCCTGCATAGATGGCATTACAATAGTCGAGCCTGGTCATTACCAGGGACAGGATGAGGGTAACAACAGAGGAAGGGGGGAGAAAGGATTTGATGGCCCGGATCCGACGCAGATGGAAAAAAGAGGTGCGTATGACGGAGGAGATGTGTTGATGGAAGGAAAGGGAGGAGTCCAAGGTAACACCTAGATAACGGAGAGTTGGGTCTAGGGGAATGGAGCGAGAAGACATAACAGGCGACAAGCTAGGGGAAGGGAGCCCAAAGTCTTGATATGCCGCCCTTTGTGGGGGTATACGGAGCGGTTTACAGATATCATTTAAAAGCAGAATAGAAAAGAATGCCATCAACGTACAGGAGAGGAAAGAAACAAAATAGAAAGGGGAAGGAAGGGATGGGAAAAACGATGGTGGCAGGACATGACTGAGCAGTGGTAGAGCCCGTGCCAAGGTTCGTATTGGATAGTTACTTACATAATAATCTATCAAACCCTGGTGGTAGGAAAATTAACGATGTCACTACTGAAGGAAAAGACAGTGCAGGACCTTGATTCCTGGAAGTGGCGCAGTTCAGGCCAGCATGGTTTTATCAGAGGAAACAACAGAAAGGAGATGCCTCCATAGCACAGACAGCAAGCATAAAGAAAAGCAGGAGGTAAGGAAGCCACAAAACTACAGCTGGTACAAAGTTCCAATGATACTTCTGGTTACCAGACCAGTTAAAAGGAACTACAATCGACCCAACATGGCCCCGTTTCTGCATATAATCATTTGCACCAGGGGTATACTCATGAACTACAAATAATTTACAAAAAACGCATTATGCATTAAATCACATATAAATAAAAGTCAAGGCTACATACATAAAACAAATAAATGAAAGGATATATGTACATATATACAAAAACATGTACAATTAAACCAATAAAACCACATTGTCACAAGGGAAGGCAAAAAACGAAAAAAAGAAGAGCAAAATCCAAATAAAATATCTTTCCTTCTATATGAAATAAATTTCTATATATATTAACTCTAATCTAGGAAGAGTGAAAACATGGAAAGGAGAATAAACAGTCATAGTGTGCCACTTTCCACTTCCTCCATTCACATGCATATCAGTTTGGGGGAACTGGTGGGGAAAGGTGTGCCAAAGTGTGCTTGGTTAGTATGGCAGGGTTGTCGGGCTTAGTGCATGGAGGTGCTGTTGGAGGGGTATGTTGCATAGTATTGTGTGTATAATTGTATCTGCTTTAAAGTATAAGGGTGTGTATGAGGAGGATGGGGATAGTTTTAAGGTGTTTGTGTGTGTGGGGGGGGGAGGTGGATATAGGTGGGGAGATGGGCCATGTGTTTGGGCATAGGTGGAGAGGTAGGGTGCATGAGGGATAGGTGGATGGGTGAAGGGATGGCTGGGGAAAGGTGGGGATGTGCTGGTGTGTGTGAGAGGGGCAGAGGTGTCTGAGGGATAGATGGATGGGGGTGAGGTGGTTGGGGATAGCAGGAGAGGTGGGAGTATGTGTGAGAGATGGATAGGTTATGGACATCTGTGTGTTTCTGTGCAAGGGAGAGGTGTGTGTGTATGAGGGATAGATGGGGGTTGTGGAGGTGGGGATATATTGGGAAGGTTAGGGATATGTGGATGAATTTGTATTTGTGTCGAGGAGATAGGTGGCGTGTATATGGGAGTGCGGGTAAGTAAAGAGGGGTGTATGTGTGAGCAATAAGGTGGATGGCCTACACTTTGGTGGCTCAGAGGGGCTGCGTCACACTGCAGGAGACTGCATCCAGCACTGTTTCGGCCCCACCTGCGGCCTCTCTTCACTCTTCTGCTGGTGGGGGAAGGAGTCCCTGCCAACATACAGCTTGCTTTGGGCCCAGTTGTGGACTTCCTTCAATCTACCAGCAAAGAGAGGGGTCCCTGCTGGCATCCAGCACCATTTTGGACCCCAGCAGTAGCCTTCCTCATTTTTCTGCCGGCAGGGGTTGGGATGCCTGTCGGCATCCAGCACAATCGTCCGCCACAACCATAGGCTTTAAATCATGTTTGCTGCTATCATGCACTGCTTTTTTAACCCTCGTTTATCCTCCTTTCCTGGCATTGGTACCCTGGGGGTGGCAACCATGCACTGTTAGCATGGGGCCAGCACAGTTAGCGATGCCCATTTTCCGCACTAACTGTGATTCCCTTTGGAGCTGCAAGTGAACGGGTTGGGGGGAGGGAGTGGGCAGAGTGAGCACCTTGCAATAAGCATGCCCCATGTTAACTGCAAGGCATTCAATTACTGTCACTTCATAGGTGCACCTGTGCTAATTCCGGCCCGGGTTAGGGCAGGATGAACCACGGTAACTTCCCGTAACATCCTTTCCATGCCCCCGACAGTTATCATGGTGGTATTGCACCTAACACGCTGTGGTTTGAGCCCTATGGGCTCGAAAGGTGCAACACCATAGCGCCCTTTAGTAAAAGGGAACCTAAGTTTCTATACATGCATTTGAACCGGCACATTTTTAAATATATGGGGCCCGATATTTAAACAAATTGCCAACCCTCCCCCCCCGTGTTCACTTTTTCAAACTTTCTTCCATTTTCCTTAAAAATATAACTATAAAATTATATATTCTTTCCAATTAAACAAATAGGGGAAAAGACCTCAGAAATGTTTCTCCAACTGTGTAAAAGTCAACTTACTTAGGCATTAAGCGCTCTTCCTCACAGGTCATAAAAACTCCTTTTATCAATGCATAACTTTATTATTTGAAAGTTTTCATAATTGTTCATAAAAAAATCATCAACTTATCTGACAGTGTCTTGCAGTCAATATCCTCGCACTCGACGCGGCCGCATTTCACAAGCAAGTGCATCAGTCGAGTGCGAGGATACTGAAAGACGCTATCAGATAAGTTGATGATTTTTTATGAACAATTATGAAAACTTTCAAATAATAAAGCTATGTATTGATAAACGCAGTTTTTATGACCTGTGAGGAAGAGTGCCCAAGGCCTAATTAAGTTGGTTTTTACACAGTTGAAGGGACATTTCTGAGTTTTTTCCTCTAGTTTTTAATTGGAAGGAATATGCAACTTTATAGTTATATTTTCTAAGGAAAATGGAAGACAGTTTGAAAAAGTGAACATTGGGTTTTTTGTAAGGGATGGATTTGCTTGAGTGGAGTCAGCACTAACTCGAAGGAAAATTACAAAATGCAAAATAGTTAAACTTATCACCGGGATTTGCCTATACTGTGGTGGCCCAATATTTAAAACCAATTAGCAGCACCTGGATGATTGGCGTTGACCAGGGCCAGCCACTGATTTTCAACGGCAAATTATCCAGATAGCAACGATTTCCAGCACCGCTATCCAGATAACTATCTGCATAACTTAGTTCTGCAAAATAGCTGTCCTAAGATGCGTGGATGGCTATCTACATAATGGTGCTGAAAATCATCATCATTTGGATAATAGAGGCAGTTGCTGGCATAAATGGATATTCAGTGCTGTTATCCGGATATCAGCCAGTGCCGAATATCTGTGAATATTTTTAAATGCTGCGGTCGGTGTTTAGATATCGTCCCGATGATTGTTACTAATAGCTCAGCACTGGTTCCTTATGTTTTCCTTTTTAACCTTCTTTATCCTCCATTCTATATTTTTCCTCCCACTAGATTATATTTAATACGTAAAGAAATACACTTTATTTCGCTTTCTTGGCAGTAGTGGAAGTCAGTGTATTGCATACCACATAGTGTTTACAAAGATTTGAGGTACATGGATTAATGGTTAAGGTGGTAGAGGTTTACCATTGAACCCCTGAGGAAGGCATTGCCGAAACATGGCCTGTGTTGGGTCTCCTTGGTTTATTCCCCTGGGTGGGTTATTTTGTGATTCCGTGGTGTCTATTATCTATTAAAGACCTCTTTGAATACCACGTCTGGACTTGGTTGGTGTGTTCACTATACGTGGTTACGTGCTCTTTGGTTGGACCCTAAATGATTTAGGAGGTTATTTTAGAAGCTTCTAGATGTGTAAATAGCAACACTTACACATCTGGACTGCAAACATGTGAACTAACAATCTCAGAAAGCTGCTATTTGCCCATGTATATCTCCTAAGGTGCAATGATTTCAAGGGGGCATTGTGAGGACATGGTTTGGGTGTTGACTAAAATAGGCATGTCAGCTAGCAGTTTAGCCCGAGGGTGTAAACAAAGGGATAGGTCTAAAGCTAATCTGACCTCTTCCCCTGCTCTGCTGGCACATATCTAAGCCCCTTGATATGAAGCCTGAAATCCCCCCCCAACACTACTCTCCCATCCTACAGTATATCTTCCCAGCACAGGTTTCCCTGGTCTCTAGTGGGGGGAGGGAGCAGGAGCGATCCCTGTTCCACTGGAGTGTAGGTTAAAAATTATACCCCCCCCCCATCCCCTAGAAGTAGTCTTATGATATTATCACTAGGGGTTTAATGTGCCAAATAAGAGCACACACGTCTTATTTAGCAGCTGGAACCCCTAGTGGTAGTACCACAAGACTACTGCTAAGGGATCAGGGGGTACCATTTTGAACCCAGGCACCAATAAAGAAGGAACATCTAAGGACCACTCTTCCCCCAAATGGAAACCTACAGTAAGAGTTGGAGAGGGGGTTAATGGGTGTGGGGGGTCAGCCCTCATGTTCGGTGTTTGGGAGGCTGTATGCCCTGATGATGGGGGGCTTTGGGAAGGTTAAATGTGAGTCAGGGTTTTGGCAGAGGGTACCTTGAATCCACCACCGGTCCCTTCAAACAGGTACCGGTCTGACTTGGGGCTAGCTACCTGCGATGTTCCTGGCTGCAGGATTGTTAATGGAAGCGCTTGAGATACTCTTTTTTCACATTTTTTAATTGCTGCACTCACTGGATGTGCTGGTAGTATCCATGCATTTGCTAGCTATTTCTACATATTTTACGAAAGGATCTATATGCAGCAAAGACTTTTGTAAAATACATGGGGAACTGAGCACGTCCCATCCAGGACATCACAATTCCCATCTAAGTAAGTTTTTAGTGGTTTATGTATATATATATATATATATATATATATATTTATTTATTTTATTTATTTATTTATTTATTTAACAGCTTTTTTATACCGTTTTATCATTTCAGTCAAAGCGGTTTACATTGTAACTTAAACATGGACATTAAACAGGGACATTGATAATCTGGATTTTTCTGAGGCAATAAAGCATTAAGTGACTTGACCAAGGCCACAAGGAGTGCTAGTGGGATATATTATACGTATATGTTTATATATATGAATTGAATGCTGTCTTTCTCCACTCCCCAGGAGTAGAATCGACGTCCGGCTGAAGTGTGAATATTGGATGATATGCTTGACTTTCAAAAACCATTTAAAGCTTTTTAATTTCAGTAAAAGCTTAATTAGACCTGAATTTTTTGTTTTATTTTTAGTTTGAAAGTCTTATTTTGCACTTAAGGTCTTTGGGTCTGATATTCATAGGCATTTACCCCGTTTACAGAGCTGTAAACTTTGTAAATGCCCCTAAGTGGGATAGTGCTGCTGAGTCTCCCTGAGTAAAGCACAGTTACTTACCTGTAACAGGTGATCTCTGGGAACAGCAGGAATTAGTCCTCACATATGGGTACGTCGGAACCGACGGAGCCTGCGCGGGAAAGCTCCCCAGCTTCCCAGAAAGGAAGCTTTTGGGGCCTCCCACTGCACATGCGCGCTGCCTTCCCGCCTTCCTGACCAGCTCTCCTCAGTTCGAGTTTATAGCTGAGACAATAGAGAGAGGAAAGGAAGATAGATAGAAGATACAACTCCTAGGGGAGGTGGGTGGGTTGTGAGGACTAATTCCTGCTGTTCCCAGAGATCACCTGTTACAGGTAAGTAACTGTGCTATCTCCAGGAACAAGCAGGAATAAGTCCTCACATATGGGGACTCCCTAGCTAAGATGCCTGGGAGATCCCCTTCCAAGGGTTCGCCATCTTCGTATGGATCTCAGGCATCCATCCTGGGAAGGTGGGCAGGAGTTGTTCAAGTATGGAACAGGTGTTTGAGGACAGCCTGACCAAACAAGGCATCCCGGCGGGAGTCCTTGTCCAAACAGTAATGGGCTGTGAAGGTATGAACTGAGGCCCAGGTGGCGGCTCGACAGATCTGATCTATGGATACAGAGTGAAGATGAGCCATAGAAGTGGCCATGGCTCTCACATTGTGAGCTGTGACATGGCCTTCCAGAGAAATGTTTTTACTCTGGTAAGCAAAGGAAATACACTGAGCAATCCAATTGGAAAGTGTACGTTTGGAGACTGGAAGTCCCAAATGAGAAGGATCAAAAGCCACAAAAAGTTGGGAAGACTTTCGATGTGGCTGAGTCCTGTTGAGGTAAAAGGCAAGAGCTCTTTTACAATCTAGAGTATGAAGGTTCCTCTCTGCACTGGATGCATGAGGAGCCGGGAAAAAGACAGGTAGATATACCTCTTGATTAAGATGAAAAGGCGAGACCACTTTGGGCATAAAGTGGGGATTCGTCCTAAGGACCACCTTATCATGATGAAACCTAGTATAAGGTGGATGAGCCACTAAGGCCTGTAGTTCACTGATGCGGCAAGCCGAAGTGACTGCAATAAGGAAAAGGACCTTCCAGGAAAGAAATTTCAAGGAGGTAGAAACCAACGGTTCAAAAGTTGGCTTCATAAGCTGACCTAGAACTAGGTTCAAATCCCATGCTACCGGAGGAGGTCGGATGGGAGGCTTAGTTAGAGTCAGGCCTCTCATGAACCTTGCAATAAGAGGATGAGAGGAGACAGGTTGTCCATTTAGAGGTTTTAAGGATGCTGCAATAGCGCTCAAATGGACTCTTACTGAATTCGTCTTAAGGCCTGCATTAAAAAGATGCAGGAGATAGTCTAGTAGAGAATTCAAAGGAAGTGCTAGAGGGTCAAGACCCTGTTGAGCACACCAAATGGAAAAGCGTTTCCATTTGAAAGCATAGGAACGCCTCGTGGAGGGTTTCCTAGAGGCATGAAGGATATCTTTCACTGGTTGAGAAAGACTGAAGTCATGAAGGCTTAGGCCTTCAGTAACCAAGCTCTGAGGTGTAGGGACTTGGGGTTTGGATGCCACAAAGTCCCCTCCTCCTGAGACAGAAGGTCTGGCGCAGTTCCCAGGTCCAGGGAGGGTACCTGGGAGAGATGCAGAAGTAGAGGGAACCACACTTGGCGTGGCCAGCGTGGAGCTATGAGGATCATCGACCCGTGATCCCTCTGGAGTTTGAACAGAGTCTTGGGAATCAAAGGAATGGGTGGAAAGGCATATAGGAATTCCTGACCCCAATGCAGGAGAAAGGTGTCGCTGGCCTGAGCTCCCTGACACGGAGTCCTGGAACAGAACCGGGGAAGTTTGGCATTCCACGGACTTGCAAAGAGGTCTATGTCCGGGGTTCCCCATTCCTGAAAGATTTTGCGTATCTGGTCCAGATGTAGGGACCATTCGTGTGGAAGCAGAACTCGACTGAGTCTGTCTGCCTGAGAGTTTTGAACCCCTGGAAGATACACTGCCAGAAGATGAATTTGATGCTCTCTGGCGAAGGCCCATAATCTGAGAGCTTCGTTGCAAAGCGACAGAGAGCCTGTCCCTCCTTGTTTGTTTACGTAGAACATGGCCACCTATGAACTAGGACGGTCAGGTTGACAAGGAGGGTATGGAAGACTTTGAGGGCAAGGAAGATTGCTCGCAGTTCCAGGAGGTTGATGTGAAGGGTGGTCTCCTGTGGAGACCAAGTACCCTGAGTGGAGAGGTGTTGAAGATGGGCTCCCCACCCTGTTTGGGAGGCATCTGTTGTGAGGGTTGCTTGGGGCAACAAAGGTTGGAAGGGGGCCCCCAACGACAGATTCTTGGTGGATATCCACCATTGGAGGGACCAAAACAGACATTTTGAGGTGAGTATTTGGTCGGAGAGCGCTCCTGATGCTTGAGTCCACTGGGTGGCCAAGGTCCATTGAGCTGCTCTCATATGAAGACGAGCGTAGGGCACCACGTGTACCGTGGAGGCCATGTGGCCCAGAAGTCGCAGCATTTCCCTGGCTGTCAAGTGAGTGCTGGACTGAGCTTGGGAGGCCAAGCACACCAGACATTGGCCCCGGACCTGAGGAAGGTAGGCCCTTGCAGTGGTGGTGTCCAACTGGGCCCCTATGAATTCCAGAGACTGAGTAGGGATGAGTTGAGACTTGGGAAGGTTTACCACCAGTCCCAGATACTGCAGAATGTGTCTCGTGCGGTCCAGGGAAATCTGGGCCTCTGACTGAGATGGAGCTCGGATGAGCCAGTCGTCCAGATATGGGAATACAAAAATTCCCAGACCTCTTAGAAATGCGGCTACAACTGCCATGCATTTGGTGAACACTCTTGGAGCAGAGGCTAGACCGAAGGGAAATACTCTGTACTGGAAATGTTTTCCCTGGAACAGAAATCGTAGATATTTTCTGTGGGATGGGTGGATGAATATATGTGTGAACGCATCCTTGAGATCTAGAGAACAAAGCCAATCCTGACTCTGAAGGTATGGAAGGAGAATGCCAAGAGAAAGCATTTTGAATTTCTCCTTGTATAGAAATTTGTTCAATTCTCTCAGATCTAGGATAGGTCTGAATCCCCCTGTCTTCTTTGGTATGAGAAAATAAGGGGAGTAGAAACCTGTCCCTTGTTGAAGAAGAGGAACCTCTTCTATTGCCCTTTGGGCAAGGAGGGAAGAGACTTCCTGACCCAACAGGGCCAGGAGAGATGGGGGAGAATTGAAGTGCCTCACCATGGTATGTGGAGGAAGGTTGGAAAAATGAAGTTTGTAGCCCTCTCTGATGATAGAGAGGGTCCAGTGCTCTGGGAGCAAAGTGAGCTAACCTTCCGGGAATGGTGAGGGGCTCTGGTTGTTCTAGAGTCAGAAAGGTTAAGTTCTCTAGGGGCAAGTCAAAACCCCTGAGGGGGTTGAGCCTGCTGAGGAGTGGCAGACGCTGTAGGCTTTGACCTTGCCTGTTTAGGTTGCTGACGCTTAGCAGCAAAGCGAGGCTGAGAAGATTGTTGGCCAGTATTTGTGGAAAATCTGGCCTTCTTGTAGTAAGGCCTCTTGAAAGACTTTTTCTTGGCAGGAGTAGAGGTAGACTTAGAAAGTCTATCTAAGGTAGCATTTTCTGCGTCCATTTGAGTGGCTTTAATTTGCCAGTCTTTACCAAATAAGTTCTCACCTGTACAGGGCAGATTCCGTAAGCCATCCAGGACCCAGGGTTCTAGGACAGAGGCCTGGAGCCAAGCAAGTCGTCGGGCTGCAATAGCAATGCCCGAAGCTCTACCGGCACCCTCAAAGGAATCAAAGGCTGCTCTGTTGGAGAACTTAGAAACATCTAGAAGCTGTTTCACCAGAGAAATGAACTCCTCCTTTCTATCCTCAGGGATAAAGGGGGCAAAATGCCGTACCTTTAGGGCAAGTTCCCTTAGAAACATGCCCATATACAGACTGTATGAATTAATCCTGGCTATAAGCATACTAGCCTGGAAGATTTTCCTACCAAAAGAGTCTAGGGTCTTACATTCTCGCCCTGGAGGGGTAGAAGAGTGCCTTTTGGTACTCTTAATCTTTTTCAGCGCAGACTTCACCACAATGGAATGGTGAGGCAGCTGAGTTTTTTGAAAACCAGGAGAAGGAGGGACCCGGTACATGGTGTCCAACCTACGGGAATGAGGAGACAACGTTAGAGGAGCCTCCCATAAGTCCATCAAGTGTTCTTGAAGGATTTCATGGATAGGCAGGGTGACTGCCTCTTTAGGAACCTTAGGGTATCCTAAAATATCCAATTTCTTGGATCTAGGTTCTTTTTCAGAGGATGTAGTAATAGAAAGTCCTTTAGCTACTTCTATAATGAAGCCTTGAAAGGACAAATCCTCTGGTGGAGACATTCTCCTCTTTGGGGAAGAAGGCTCTTCAGGAAGAACAAGAGACAGCTCATCAGAGTCATCAAAATCCTCAGAAGAATCAGAGTATCCTCTATTTGCTTCCAACGCACGATACGCATACCGCTCGGTATCGACATCAGGTGTACCGGGTATGGGATCGGTATCGGGCGAAAACCCGGATCCGGCATGCGGAACCGATCTGCATTTGGAAGACGATGGTCTCGGTTCCGGTATGGGGGACGGTACCGAAACCGGACCCGGAACCGCTGGATGCGGTACCGAGGGCGTCGCAGCTTTAATAAAAGACAGAATGGCCTGCTGCATGGTCTGAACAGTATTGTCCATAGACGCCACTGCTGCCTGGATGTCGGTACCGGCATGGGCCGGTACCCCAGAGCAGTCTAACAGGTGATCGGTCGAGGCCGTGCCATCGATGTCAACCTGTAACCCCATAGATGGAGCTTTGGAAGCCAGAGCTTCCCGCCGGGGTTGTTTGGCTGGGGCAGGGTCCTCCGACTCAAGATTGAGGGCCTCTCGATACTTTGAAGGAGATTTGCCTTTTGAGGACCTGCCCGAAGAAGGTTTGGTTACCTGAGATCCATCCGGAGAGGAAGACCTGGATGACTGTGATGCTGGATTATCTGAAGCAAACAGTACATGGAATTTGTTGGCCCGGTTCTGCAAACCACGTTTAGACATCTGGGAGCAGGACGGGCAGTCCGGAATGGAGTGGTCAGGCCACAAACATTTAAGACACCAGTCATGGGTGTCTGTAACAGAAATAACAGCACTACACTTGGTACACTTCTTGAAACCAGGGACTGGTTTCTCCATGAGGAGAATTTGTGTAGGCCTGAGGCCTAACCGAAGTCACCAAGTTGTGCTAAAATAAAAGTTTGTTTTGTTTTTTTTAAAGAAAAGAAAAGAGAGACTGGCGGTACCGGTTTCGGTATGGGGAAGGCAGGTACGCGGTCTAAAGAAACAAACTAAAATAAGAATTTCTTCAGCGGTGACAGGAACATGACCTGCTGGCTCCGCGGAAAAAGAGAAACTGAGGAGAGCTGGTCAGGAAGGCGGGAAGGCAGCGCGCATGTGCAGTGGGAGGCCCCAAAAGCTTCCTTTCTGGGAAGCTGGGGAGCTTTCCCGCGCAGGCTCCGTCGGTTCCGACGTACCCATATGTGAGGACTTATTCCTGCTTGTTCCTGGAGATTGCCACTATACGCCCCGTGGTAACCGCTTAGCATCGGTGCATGTCGTGGGGGCGCTACCTGGGGATAACCCTGCAGCTGAATATCGGTACTGCACAGTTAGTTTCTGCGCCATCTGCGGCGACCCCGGATATTCATTGCTGGTGGCTGGATATGGCTCCAGATTGAATATCCAGGGTTAGAGTTCGGCAGCAACGGCGCTGCGCCATATAGGCGCACAGCCGGCGCAAATGACTATCAGGCACTTTAATTTTCTTTGAATCTGTGTTAATTTAATTCTGTGGTTTAGATTTTTACTAGTATTTTAGGGGTTTCTGTTGTTTGTGTTTGCATTGTGTGGTCTTAAGTGTTTGTACTGTTTTCTTATTTAGAAACAGAAACATGATGGCAGATAAAGACCATAAGGCCTATTCAATCTGTCCTTCCGTACCGACTACTACAGCCCCTTCTTTTCCTTTAGAGATCTTCTGTGTTTGTCCCATGCTTTCTTGAATTCCGATACTAACCTCGTCTCTACTACCTCCACTGGGAAACTATTCCACATATTTATCACTCTTTTCATAAAGAAATATTTCCACATATTACTCCTGTCTATCCCCTTTCATCTTCATCCTATGCCCTTTCATCGCAGAGCTCGCTTTCAATTGAAAGATGCCCTTCCCCTGTGCATTTATGCCATGGAAGTATTTAAACGCCTCTATTGTATCATCCCTCTCCCGCCTTACCTCCAGAGTATACATATTGAGATTAGGTCTGTCCCCATACGAGGGTATGCCTTTCGATGAAGCCCACTGACTAATTTGGTAGCCACCCTCTGCACCCACTCCATCCTGTTTATATCCTTTTGAAGGTGTGGTCTCCAGAATTGCACACAATACTCCAAATGAGGTTTCACTAAAGACTTATACAGAGGCACTATCACCTCCTTTCTTCCTGCTGGCCATTGTTCTCCCTGTGCACCTAAGCATCCTTCTGGATTTTGTTGTTGTCTTTTCTATCTGTTTATCCACTTTAAGATCATCTGTGTCCCGCTCTTCTTTCGTGGACAGAAGTACTTCATTCTGTGTACTGCTCCCTTGGATTTTTGCAGCTCAAATGCACGACCCTGCAATTTTTAGGGTTAAATCTCAGCTGTCAAATTCTCAACCATTCTTCAACCTTCGTTAAATCCCTCCTCATGTTATCTTCTCATTCCTGGGTATCTTCTCTATTGCAGATTTTTGCATCAAAGAGGCAAACTTTACCCGACAGTCTGTCTGCAATATCACTAACAAAAATGTTAAAACAAATTGAACCAAGGAAAGATCCCCGTGACACAGCACCAGTAATATCCTTCCTGTACTCTTTGTCGCCTCCCATTCAATCAATTTTCAACCCAGTCAGTCTTCATCTTGGTTAGATTGTAAGCTCTGAAGAGCAGGGACTGTGTCTTACATCTATATATACAGCATTACGTATGCCTTGTAACACTATACAAATGATAATTAGTAGTAGTAGGTGACTTTAGGGTCCATCCCTAGGGTGCTCAATTTATTTATAAGTCGCTTGTGCAGAACACTGTCAAAGGCTTTACTTGAAATCTAAGTACACCACATCTAGGAGTAAACCACAGAGTTTGCAACAGATCTGCAGACGTGAAATAAATATCACATAAATAAATAAATTTGAGAGGTCATTAGAGAAAGATAACAGACTTGGCAAGGTTGAAGGTCAACACCCATTGACTTGATGGCACTTAACAACAACAACAAATACTCCTCCTGATGTAAGTGGTTGTGGATTGAAATATGGCCATGTTGGGCTGATTT
Source organism: Ichthyophis bannanicus (assembly GCA_033557465.1). Taxonomy (NCBI): domain Eukaryota; kingdom Metazoa; phylum Chordata; class Amphibia; order Gymnophiona; family Ichthyophiidae; genus Ichthyophis; species Ichthyophis bannanicus. The sequence goes on along the minus strand of CM066032.1, from coordinate 1,851,202,804 downwards.
TAATCTGTTTTAACTGTTTTTTGCAATTAAAAGTATCACTGACACTTTAGACCTGCTGTAAGTTTGTGGTTTCCTTATCCCCAACTTGTTTTTTTTTTTGCTTGCTGGACTTACAAGAGGAACATCATATCGAACAGATAAGATACATTTCTTTTACTGGGTGGCCAGAGAATGTGCTGGATATGGTCTGGTCTGGTCTGTTGTCTTGCTGCATGACCCACTTTTGACTGAGCATTAGCTCACAAATGGATGGCCTGACTTTCTTCTCTGGAATCTTCAGATATATGGCAGAATTCCTAGTTTTATTATTTATGTCAAGCCATCGGGGCTGGGCCAACCATCAGGCACAAATAGGTAATTGTCTAGAGCAGCAGTTTCTGGAGGCAGCAAAGAGCAGTGGTAGTTAGATGAAAACAACAGGTCCTGACAACCCCGCTACCTCTTATCACTTGCACCTCGGCAGTCCCACATTGTCTGGTAGACTCACGTTGGCTGGAAGACAATTACTTAAAACTCAAACCCGCAAAATCAAAGACACACTTCGGTTACCCCCATTCTTTCAAACCACATCCTTCCTCATTTCCTCCATGAAGATTTTGGGCTGCCACATTGATTCCCAACTGTCCTTTCCTAAATTTCTGCAGTTATTAAATCCTGTTTAAGAACATTAGAATTGCCTTACTAGGTCAGACCAAGGTCCATCAAGCCCAGTATCCTGTTTCCAACAGTGGCCAATCCAAGTCACAAGGAACTGGCAGGTTCTCAAAGAGGCAGACAGGTTCCACAATGCTTGTCTCAGGGCAAGCAGTCGACTTCCCGGGTCCTCTTTAATAATGGTTTATGGACCTTTCCTCCAGGAACTTGTCCAAACCTTTTTTAAACCCAGCTACACTAACAGCTTTTACTACAACCTCCGGTAATGAATTCCAGAGTTTAATTACACGTCGAGTAAAAAAACATGTTCTCATTAGTCTTAAATGGGTTGCATTGTAGCTTCATTTTGTGTCCACTAGTGTTTCTACTTTTTGATGGCGTAAATAACCGATCTACTCGTTCCACTCCATTCATTAATTTATAGACCTCTATCATATCCCCCTTCAGCCGTCTCTTTTCCAAGATGAAGAGCCCCAACCTTTTAAGCTTCTCCTCACAGCGGTATCTTTCCATTCCCTTTACCATTTTCGTTGCTCTTCTTTGTACTTTTTCGAATTCAGCTATATCCTTTTTAAAATATGGCGATTAGAATTGCACACAATATTCAAGGTGCAGTCACACTGTGGAACGATACAGAGTCATTATAATATCCTTTGTTTTATTCTCCATTCCTTTCCTTATGATTCCTAACATTCTATTTGCTTTCCTGGCTGCCACTGCACAATGGGCAAAGGGTTTCAACGTATTATCCACAATGATGCCTAAATCTTTTTCCTGGGTGGTGGTTTCTAAGGTGGTACCTTGCATTGTGCAAATATAGTTTGGGTTGTTCTTTCCTAGATGCATAACTTTGCAGTTGTCCACATTAAATTTCATCTGCCATTTGGACGTCCAGTCTTCCAATGTTTCAGATCCTCTTACAATTTTCCACAATTTTCTTGCGTTTTGACAACTTTAAATAATTTTGTGACATCTGTAAATTTGATCACCTCACTCGTTATTCCTATTTACAGATCATTTATGAATATGTTAAAAAGCAGTGGGCCCAGCACAGATCCCTGGGGTACTCTACTATTCACCTTTTTCCATTGAGAAAATTGGCCATTTAGTCCTATCCTCTGCTTTCTATCTTTAACCAGTTCCTGATCCACAATACTACATTGCTTCCAATCCCATGACTTTTTAATTTCGCCAAGAGTCTCTCATAAGGGACCTTATCAAAGGCTTTGTGAAAACCAGATACACTCTATCAGATGGCTCACCTTTGTCTACCTATTTATTCAAACCATCAAAAAAATATAACAGATTAATAAGACAAGACTTTCCTTGGCTAAATCCATGCTAGATTTCTCCCATTAAACTATGGCTATCTAAATGTTCTTCTTAATTTTGTGCAATTCAATCTTTTTTAGCCAAATCAGAATTGCTTATTTCAGTTTCCTCTCTAGTCATTAGCTGACTTGACCATTCCAATTCTCTATACAATGTTTTGCCTCTTACTTATATCAAATGCTTACAACTAATCCAAAATTTCGCTATTAAAGGATAACTCAAAAAATTCGAACACGATGCTCCATTCTCAAAAGAATACCATTAGCTTACAACCACATACTAGAAAAATTTAAGATTTTACTCTTATCTCTCAAAGCTTTCTATTTTGGTTTCCAATTTACCTGTCAAATTATCTTATTCCTTACACCCCCATCTAGAAAACTATGCTCACAGAGATGTGGAGCCCGATTCAGGTAGGGGGATGTCTGGGCCGTCCGGATGTCCCCGAGGAAGACGGGCCCATTTGGACCCGATTCTGGATCGCGGGAACAAAATGTTTCCGCTGTTCACAGAATCAGGCCCGTGGACAGCCCAATGTGTCCCTGCCTCCCGCAGGCGCCCCCGACTCCCGCAGCTTTGGCCCATCTTTTCTCTGCTGCCTGACCCATGGCTGGCCTGCCGGGGCCTGGATCGGGCAGTGGAAACCCCCCTGCACCCGTTATCGGCCTCGGGGCGGGGGGGGGGGAGATCCCTGGGCCTGATCTCCAGATTAGTGCTGCTTATTCCACCTCTGAAGTGGAATAAGCAGCACATCCTCTTTGCCCCAGCAGGACGTACAGGGTCATGACCTCAATCAGCCCTGTACGTCCTGCCAGGCTGGCCCACCCCCACTCCATCCTGATTCCACACTGGGGATGCTTGGCCTAAAGTAATTGATCAGGGCTTCTATTTTCAGCCTGCTTTGCACAAGACTGTGATGGGGGCAACCAGAGGCTACAGGGTCTGAATTTCCACTCCAGAAGGACCAGGCCTGTTGCAGAGAGGAAAAGAATTCCGGGGAGGACAATCCGGACTCCAGAAGATCTCCTCTCGGAAAAGGCTCCCTGATGCTAGGGGGCATAGCTGCCACAGAGACCTAGAGAATGAAGAGCAGCTTACAGCATGGTTGCCGGAGCCACTCAGCAGCTGAGCATCCTTATCCTTAGTGTCATAGAAACATGATGGCAGAAAAAGACCACATGGCCTATCTAGTCTGCCCTTCCATATCAACTACAATAGTTCCCTTTTTTCCTTTACAGATCCTCTGTGTATGTCCCATTGTAGGGGGCCTACTGGGCCGCTAGGGCCACTATCAGCATCTATCACTCTTTCCGTTAAGAAATATTTCCGCGATCACGTGATGCGGTGAGGGAGGCAGACGTGTGCTGCCTGCGCTCCGGTCTCCTTCAGCCTAAAACCGTGCATTTATTGCCGTTCTGAGAGATAACCTCTTGCTACCACAGCGGCAGACCTCGCTGGTTGATTGATTCCTGGCCGCAGCGTTGTCGGGTGAACGCGGGAAGGATGGCCGCAGCTGCGAAATCTACCCGGCGGGAGAGAGACCGGGGTACCCCGGCGCCAAAAATGGCCGACTCCATAACCGCGCCAAAATCGCCAACCTCCCCAGCTTTCGTGGAGGAGGTGTCCCTGGCAGTAGCAGGGGCACTATCCGCGCAATTTACAGCGTTACACGATAAGATGGACGCCATCCAGGAGACTGTGGGGTCCCTGGGGAGCAGGATCCAGGAGGCGGAAGGTAGGATCGGGAGGGCCGAAGATGCCTTGGAGACCCTGACACAGAGCGTACAAACTTTGAAAGAGCAGCTCCGAGCGCAGGAACTTAAAACAGACGATCTCGAAAATCGCTCTAGGAGAAACAACTTGAGAGTGATGGGCATTGCCGATTCTATTGCAGACAAGGATCTCAAGTCTTACCTGGAGTCTCTGCTTCCCCAGCTATTTGAGGGCCTGGCTGAACATGGTAAATTGCTCATTGAGAGAGCGCACCGGGTGGGAGGTAGATCGACGCGGGACTCCCGGCCGAGGGTGGTGCTGGTCAAATTTCTACAATACCCGCAGAAGGAGGCCATTCTACAGGCAGCCAGGCAGAGGGGAGAGATAATGCATGATAACCTGAAACTCCGTTTTGCACAAGATTATTCTGCGGCCGTCAGCCAGCAACGGAGAGCCTATGCCCCTCTCTGCCAGAAGTTGATCGGCATGCATGTCAAATTTTCTATGCAGTACCCAGCGAGGCTGCACGTGTTCTATGCAGGAACGCATCGATCGTTTGACTCTGCGGAGGACGCCGGCCCTTACATTGGAAATTTGGGGAGCCACGAAGGTGAATCTTCATCTCAACACTGAAGGCCGTGGATGTTCTTAAGAGACTGCGTTCTACTTGATCGGGGGGGGTGCCCACTCCGGGGAAAGGCTGCGGGGCCTCTGGCCGTTTCGGACCCTACCTGAGGGGAAGCGGGACTGTATGGCTTCATCGAGGCACGGACCTGCTTATTGCCTGGGGGGCAATTGGAGAACCGGGACCTTGGGGAGTCAGCGCCCCCCCCCCAGTCTATTGCCTGGATCTGACCTTGCAGCAGGAGCAGCTTCCCACGCTGGAGGGTCTGCAGGATCCTAGAGCGGGCCTCCCTTTGCCAGGCCGGCGAACTCAGATTGTTTAAACTGCCTTTATATATTACTCCTGGGGATGTTCTACCCGGGTACCCTGGTTCCCCTCTCCCCTTCCTTATATATCTCTATATATATGTTTTTTTTCTTTCTTTCCTTTCCTTTTCTCTCTGGATAAACCTGATTACTTCTGCCTGGAGTGGAGCTGAGCATTGTTGCGTCAACCTGAACTCCTGGTCGGGATATTTTTGTATTATACAATGGGGTCACAGTATGCTGCAGCGGACTGCCTGTGATAGGGGGCTGGAGGAGACCGCACGCACTCGCGGATCTCTAAGAGCAGACTCTACTCTTCCTTGCGGAAGGAGAGTAGCGGATAGTGGTACTGAGGGGGGAGGGAGGGAAGGAAGGTGGGGGGTGGGGGGAGAGGGAAGGGGGGAGGGTGGGAGGGGGGATGAGGGGGCCAAATCACACCCACGACCATGAGAGGGCAACTCTCCTCAGGAGTGAGCCAGTTCCTGTGAGGGGGCCCCAGGCTGGGGGGGCGACCCCAAAGCTCTTTTACCAGGTTCAGATAGACATAGTATGGATATTTGATGTCCCTTAAGATAATTTCCTGGAATGTTTGCGGCCTGGGCAGCCCAATTAAGCGTTCTAAAGTTTTACAGGCGTTAGCCAGACAGAAGGCGGACATTGCTATGCTCCAGGAAACCCACCAGACTGCCGAGGAGCATCGTAAGCTGTGTAGGGACTGGGTGGGACAGGCCTGGGGGTCCCCGGCGGTGGGGAAAAAGGGGGGGTGGTATTGTTAATTCATAAGCGTATACGGTTTGAGGTAGAGAAGGAACTCGGTGATTCCTCCGGTAGATTTATATTACTGCAGGGGGTATTGGAAGGGCAGCCGGTTATTTTGGGTAACTTGTACTGCCCGAATGTTGTGGACATGAACTTTTATTCCCGTCTGGCTTCCAAGGTCGAGACGTTGCCGGAGCTCCCCTTAATAATGGGTGGGGACTTTAATGGTGTTATGGACGTGGTCATGGATACGTCTAGAGGGGGGGGGGCCCCGGGATAGAATGCAGTCGGCTCGAGCGTTGCTGCGCCTTCGCTCTCGATTAGGGCTGGTCGACCCATGGAGACTGTTACATCCTACGGAAAGGGATTACACCCACCAGTCTCGGGCACATGGTACAAGTGCGCGCATCGACTACCTGTTGGTCTCTACGGGACTCTTTGCGAAGGTTCATGACGCGCAGATCGGGCCCGTCGCGATCTCGGATCATGCAATCATTTGGTTGGAGCTCCAATGGAATAGGAATATCTCTCGCACATCTATCTGGCGGTTCCCACTGGAGCTCTATAGGGACGCCCAATTCCGTTCATTTTTACGGCAGCGCTGGCAGGACTTTGCGGCCATCCATAGCGTACATGAGGGGGACCCGGAACTGGTCTGGGAAACAGCGAAAGTCGTTCTTCGTGGGGATATTATCGGCTTCCTTGCTCGCAAACGCCGCCTTCTGGCGGAACGTATTATCCGCTTGGAACAACAGGCTACGAAGCTGCGTCGCCAATGGGCACATACTCCTTTACCAGGGCTTAAACGGAAGGTATGGGAGAGTCAGACTGAACTTAACGAATTATTGCACCAAAGAGCCAAGAAATCCGTGTGGTATTACCGCTATCAGCTTTATTGTCATGGGGACCGTCCGGGGAAATTGCTGGCTCGATGTCTCCGTGGCCCTCGAAGTGCGACGTTGGTGCCTGCGTTACGCGACGCTCAGGGGGTGCTGCAGCGGGAGAACCCGGCGATAGCGTGTATCTTCCGTTCATTCTTCCAGCAGTTATATACGGCGGAAACCTCCCCGTCTCAACTGATGAAGGATTACGTTGAGCAACTAACCCTGCCCCAATTGACGGGACTACAAAAGGAGCAGTTGGATCTGCCTATCACAGTGGCGGAAGTGCAAGCAGTTATATCTAAGGCTAACTGTTATAAATCTCCTGGGTCAGATGGGTTTGGTGCCGAATTTTATAAGATTTTAAATGATTTGATCTCTCCGACCTTAGTAGATGTCCATAACCGACGGGCGCAGCAGGGGTATTTTCGCTGGGGACAGAATCATGCCCATCTTGTGCTTATCCCGAAACCCACCAAGGACCCCCTGCAGGCTTCATCATACCGCCCTATCTCGTTGCTCAACTTTGACCTCAAGCTCCTGGCTAAAATCCTGGCTGAACGCCTTGCGGGCTATTTAGGGCAGCTCGTTCATGAATCTCAAGCCGGCTTTGTTAGAGATCGCTATGCCGTGCGTAACCTGCGTAAAATCCTTGCTTCCTTAGAATGGGTTCATCATAAACGGTTGCCGTCTCTATTAATTAGTTTTGATGCTGAAAAGGCGTTTGACAGGGTGGATTGGCGGTAGGTACTTAATGTATCTTCTCCCGCGCTATGGTATAGGGCCGGGGTTTTGTAAAATGTTGGCTAGCCTTTATGCAAATCCCACGGCCGCCATTAGGTGCAATGGGGTACTATCCGAGGTCTTTTCACTTCAACGTGGGACCCGTCAAGGGTGTCCTCTATCCCCGTTACTTTTTGTTTTATCATTGGACCCCCTCTTGCGCCGAGTGGAGGAGTCATCCGAGATAGGGGGGGTGCGTATCGGCGCGTGCAGCTTTAAGCTCTCGGCCTTTGCCGATGACCTTTTGGTTCATTTATCACAGCCTACGTCCTCCTTACCTAGACTCTTGCGGGAGTTTCAGACGTTTGGACAGTTCGCGGGCTTTCGTATTAATGAGGAAAAGTCGGAGGCTCTCGATATTACAGGGCGGCTGCGGGAAAGCTGGCAGGGGGGATTCCCGTTAAAATGGGCGGATAATAACTTTGTTTATCTGGGGATAGTACTACCTACTCGGCCCACCCGACTTTATGGGGATAACCTGCACAGGATGCTGTCCAAAGTGAGGGCTCAGTTGCAAGCCTGGCACTTCCTTCCACTATCTTTGTCGGGGAGGATAGCGGCGATTAAAATGATAATATTACCACGATTACTGTACTGGATGCAGACTCTCCCAGTCTGGCTCTTACAACGAGACATACGGTGTTTTGAAGTGGAATTTCGCCGGTTTCTGTGGAAAGGAGCACGAGCGCGCATTCCTTATAGTCGATTGGTGGGGAGCGGGAGGTGGGGGGGTTGGGGGCTCCCAGACCTGGGGGCCTATGTGGAGGCCTGCCAAGCCCGCCATTTGGGGGATTGGCTGGGGAACACGGAGCTTTATACGCCTCGAGCCTTAGAGGAGGCATATGTGGCCCCCCATTCCCTTCAGGCTTTGTTGCACGTGGCAAACCGGGATATGCCGACTCACTTGGCGGAGAGTGTATTACTGACGCCGGTGCGGATGACGTGGAGGAAGCTTAATCGGTACTGGGGGCACAAGTGGCAGGTGTCGAGTTGGCTGCCCCTTCGAGGTAACATTAACTTCACCCGGGGACGGATGCTGTGGTCTATCGACTCTGGGCAGCAAACGGCTTATGTAACCTGGGACATGTGGTCGATGCGGAGGGGAACTCTAAATCTTTTCAGTCCCTTGCCCGGGAATATGACTTAGGACCGAAGCATGTCTTTGCGTACATGCAAGTGGCCCACTATGTAGGTTCTCTCCCGGGGGCGGAGCTACATGCAGAGCGATCTGCACAGATTCTGGAATTTTTTGATCTAGGGGGTGAGGGGAAGCCGACGATAAGAGCCTTTAGGGGTAAACTGGAGCAATACCGCCGTCGCCCGGATTTCCGTAGCATAGAGCAGGCATGGGGGGCGGAGATGGGGAGGGAGATACCCCCGGGAACGGTGCTCGATGGCCTTCGCCGAACCGGGACCCTGGCGGCCGGTGTTCGTTGGCGGGAGGTGCACGTTAAGTGTTTGACGAGAGTCCACTTCTCTCCCCGACGGGCTCTTCGATGCCACCTGCCTACGGATGGGCGTTGCCCACGCTGTGGGGAGCCTCAGGCCACTCTCCTCCATATGTGGTGGGGCTGTCGGTTGATCCGCCCCTACTGGAGGCGCGTATGTGCCTTCATGATGACCCTTTTGAGACAGCAGGTGGTGTGGGACGCCGCCCTGGTCACGTTAGATGTCTTGCGCGGTAACTCCCCGAAGGGGAAATGGGGTCGTGCCCTTGTGCGAAAGGCATGTCTGGTGGGTAAGGGACCCATTCTGCGCCGATGGCGAGAAAGCGCCCCCCCTTCTGTCTGGGAGTGGAGGAACTCCTTCCATCAATTGATGCTTTTGGAGTGTCGAGCCGCCCGAGGGAACGCGAAGCGATGGTCCGCTTTTCTCTTACTTTGGGAACCGTATCTCCATCAGTTGGGCTCCCAGTGCCGCAATGCCGTCCTTGAATCGGGCAGGTAGGCCGCGGTCCTCTTCTAGAGCAGCCCTAGAGGCGGGTATCTGTTGTCCTCCGGAGAGACTGGCCCTCTTGTGTGTCTGGGTGTGATGGGGGGAGGAGGGAGGGTGGAAAGAGGGGGGTTGGAGGGGGGTGGGGGGGGATGGGGTAATATGTAAAATGTGTTACCATCGCTGGGTCTCCTGGGGATCAGAGTCCACCTCAGGGGCCGTATACTAATTGTTATTTGTTTGCTGTTTGTATTGATGGTTATAAATAAACTTATTAAAAAAAGAAATATTTCCGCATATTACTCCTGAGTTTACCCACTTTCACCCTCATCATATGGCCCCTTGTAGCAGTTTACTTTCATTCGAAAGAGGCTCTCCTCTTGTGCATTTATGCCACAGAGGTATTTAAACGTCTCTATCATATCTCCTCTATCCCGCCTTTCCTCTAACATATACATATTAAGATCTTTAAGTCTGTCCACATATGCTTTATAACGAAGAACACTAACCATTTTAGTAGCCACCCTCTGCACCGACTCCATCCTGTTCACATCCTTTTGAAGGTGCGGTCTCCAGAACTGCACACTATACTTCAAATGAGCTCGCACCAAAGACTTATACAGAGGCATTATCACCTCCTTTTTTCTGCTAGCCATTCCTCTCCGTATGCACCCAAGCATCCTTCTAGCTTTCACCATCGCCTTTTCTACCTGTTTAGCCACTTTAAGATCATCAGAAACAATCACGCCCTTGTCCCGCTCTTCTTTCATGGACAGAAGTACTTTGCCCCCTCCACTGTACCCCTCCCTTGGATTTTTGTAGCCAAAATGCATGACCCTGCAGTTTTTAGCATTAAATCTCAGCTGCCCAATTCTCAACCATTCTTCAAGCTTAGATAGGTCCCTCCTCATGTTATGTACTCCCTCTGGGGTTCTACTCTATTGCAGATTTTGGTACCATTTGCAAAGCGGTAAATCTTACCCAACAGTTCTTCCGCAATATCATTAACAAAGATGTTAAAAAGAATCTGACCAAGGACAGATCCCTGTGGCACATCCTGCACTTCCTGCTCTGGTGGACTAACTATGTCCTCCGGCTGAAGCATGCCTTCCAGGGGCGACTCAGAAGCTGCCATACAGGAAAGGCAAAGTCCAGAATCTAAGGATGAGGCTCCTCGCCTGCTACAGGTCAAACAACGTTTCCTAGAAGACATAGAGAGTTAGGGTAAGTATCACAAGAGTGTGCACTAAGGCTGCATGTGTTACTGAGCTTTTACATAACAGATGTGAGATGGATTCTTGAAAAGACTAAAGAATACCAAAAGGATATCCATATGTGTTTTATTGACTACAGCAAGGCTTCTGACTGTGTAAACCATGAGAAATCCTGGGCCACATTAAGAAGCATGGGTATACCAGAACACCTGATGATTCTCTTGCACAACCTTTACATTGATCAAGAAGCAACAGTTCAAATGGAACTAGGAGAAACAGAATGGTTTAAAATCTGCAAAGTGTACGACAAGGCCGCATACTTTCCCCTACCTCTTTAATTTTTTATGCAGAACAAATCATCAGAGAAGCAGGACGGTATGAAGACAACCAAGGTGTGAAGAGTGGTGAAAGACTCATCAACAACCTTCACTATGATGATTATACCACATTACTGGCTGAAAGTGAAGACGATCTGAAACATTTGTTTCTCAAGATCAAGGAACGTAGTCTTAAAATAGGTCTGCACCTTAATGTTAAGAAGACAAAGAACCTGACAACTGCAAAATCAATAAGTTTATCATTGATGGAGAAGAAATTGAAATAGTTGACAACTTTAACTTACTTGGATCAACAATCAATAAAGAATGGACTAGCAGTCAAGAAATCCGACAACGTATTGCTCTTGGTAGAATGGCTATGAAAGACCTAGACCAGATTCCGAAGTGCAGAGATGTCTCTCTCCATACAAAGATTTGACTTGTCCAGGCCATGGTATTTTCAATAACGTCATATGGATGTGAAAGTTGGACAGTGAAAAAGATAGACAGGAAGAAAATTGATGCCTTTGAATTATGGAGGTGGCAACGAATATTGTGTATATCATGGACTGTCCGAAGAACAAACCTGTCAGTACTAGTGGAGATCAAACCTAAGCTTTCCTTAGAAGCTCAGATGACAAGACTTTGACTTTCATACTTTGGAAATATCATGCGAAAAGAGAGATCATTGGAGAAAGACATAATGTTTGGCAAGGTAGAAGGTCACCATAAATGAGGAAGGCCAGCAATGAGATGGATTGATAATAACAGCAGCTATAGATACCTCTCTATCAATAATGAGTTGCTTGGTTGAAGACCAAACAAGGTTTAGGTCAACTATCCAGAGGGTTGCCAGGAGTCAGCACAACTTGATGGCACTTAACAACTACTTATCATTTGTATAGCGCCACAAGGAGTATGCAGCACTGTACATAAAAATGTAAGACATAGTTCCCGCTCATTGACGCTAGCATAAAAGTGCGTATGCTGTTTGCATCGTGTATGTATTCTCACTATGGACGTGCAAATGGGTGGAGTTTGGGATCAGCAGAGGTGGATCGGGCAAGTACGTGCCTTGATTATAGAATACTATGACTTGTGCATACTTCCAAAAGTGGTAATTTATCTTAGCTCTTGGGCTGGTGTAAGTCATTGCATCATAACTGAAGGCACACTCTGACAATTAACCTGGTATTATATAAAGTAAAATATGCTCATGAAAATGTGCGTTAACCAGATGCAATTTTATAAAATTACCCTCTCTATGGATAGTGACGGCAGTCAACGTTGAATATGTATATTCATCTATTCAAGCAGCAGTTCTAAATACAAGTCATTTTGTAAAATGCCCTGCAGAACCTTGCATTTTTACTCAAGCCCACCACATTCTCGTCATTCTCTTATCCCCCTCTACATATCCTTACTCCTTCTCTCTCCCTCCCTCCCCTCTACAGCCCTTTACTCATTTTCTCTCCCTTTTCCCAAACTCTTACTCACCTTCTCCCCTTCCTCATCAAAACCTCTTCAACTCCATCAGTCTCATGCCCTCCCATCATGATCCCTCCTCTCCTCTCTTGTCCTTTTCCTCACACAACCCTCCAATTCCTTCCTTAGGCCGCATTCTGCTCCCCTGCTGCCCAGGCCTGTTGTGTTCTGCTTTGAATTGCATGAAACACCGTGGTGCTGCACAGTCAAAGCACGACACAATGGGCTTGGCCTGAGGCACTGCACTACTACCACTCGCCACCTTCTCCTAGCAAGCCAAGTTGGGTACAGCACAGAGTCAGGAGAAGGAAACGAAGAGCCACCGCTTCCATCATTGCTATTGCTCTGCCTCTAAGAATGATCTGATGCTCTTCCCCTGGGCCTCCGACACTACCCCTGCAAAGCCATGGTTCTGCTTCCTCTGGGTACCCTTCCCTCTGCGGGTGATGCAGGTCATGTGAGAAATGTCATTAATGCTCCTGCCACTGTCTTGCTTTCTATTGCTGAAATGACAGCCACAAAAATTAAAAATAGGCTGCCTCACATACAGCTCCCAGTGAAGGCAAGTGAATAATAGCAACACTTCTAGACTATACTAAGTGATAGCAGATATACTACCGGTCAGATGAAGGGGTTCAGTAGGCGATATGTTTGACACTCTTGGCTTACATTATAACCTGAAAGAAGATGTTTGCTACAGGAGAAGATGCAGCATGCTTTCCGTCTCTCACCAGAAAGCTATTTATTCAGCCTGGGAAGAGATTTACTACTCACAGGCTAGAAACTGCTCTGATGTCTGCTTCCTGTTGTCTACCATGGCAGGGGGCAGTGGAAGAACTGCTGGGCTCTTACCTTGAAACTGACTGACTTGCGGCACAGTGTACGGGTTCCTCTGCTGCTGGTGATGCTGCCGGGGCAGCTGTGACTGCTGCTGCTGTTGCATTTGCTGCAAAGGGAGAAAGGAGAACCAGAAAAGAGAGAGTTTAAGTTACCTTCATGTTAAAGTTGTAAGCTCCAGCTAAAACTCTCTTTGGTATTCTGGGCTTGTTCCTGAAACAAACAAAGCTGTCTATGGCTACCCTCGCCTCCACCCCTCCCTCTGTTCCCATCATGGTATTTCCCGCTAACCCCATAAACTTAGCTGTTATCGAAGACAAAATGACCAGAACTATCGTTGGCGCAAGACAACATTAGGTTTTCATTTGGAAGCTGTAGCTCTTGACACCCATGTCTTAGGTTTACCATCACAGTGCTAACAAAACACAGCTAAGAAGGCAGAGTTCTACCCAAATTGGAGTGGAGGAGTGGCCTAGTGGTTGGGGCAAGGTACTTCAGGCCGGAAGGTCGGGGGTTCAAATCCCACTAGAGGACAGCAACCTTGGGCCGGAAGGACTGGGGTTTCTAGTCCCACAGGTGCTCCTTGTGGTCTTGGGCAAACCACTTAACCCTCCATAGCCCATGTTCCCTGTAAAATAGTTATCTCCAAGTTATAATGCCCTGTTCAATGTAATTTCAGTTTGTTCAATGTAAACCGCACTGATGCAGAATAGCGCGGTATATAAGAGAATGTAAATAAATAAATAAAATAAATAACCTACATGTTCAAAAAGCTTTAATACATGCTTACAGATTCTGTTAATGAATACTATTTAGGGTAACACAAATAACGACCGATTGGCCCATCTAGTCTGCTAGAACTTTCTTATTTGACATTTTCCAATTCTTTTTATTCCACCTGAAGGACATACGCTATTCATACAAACCCATCAGTGTCCAGATTGTTCTAAGCTACAGTGTTAAGGACACATCTCAGCTGTCTGTAGAGGCTGAGCCCGAGGTAGTGGTGGGTCCGCTAATGAACCTGTTCAATTCATTTTTGGCAATGATCCACAAGATTGAAGGAAAGTGTATCAGGAGGAGCAGAGGGTGCAGAGAGAGTAGAGAACTGGGTGAATGAGGGAGGGGAAAGAGGGGCTCCTAGATCACAGAGGGAGGTTTGGGATCAGGAAACGGAGCAGCTATCTTCTCACACTCCAGGGGCTCTCAGCCCCTCATAAATCCTCTCCCTGCGCCTCATCTCGGATCCCCACTCACGCCATCCATCTGCTCTCTACTCCCCTCGCTCACACCTTGCAGCACCTTTGATACCATCACTCACTATCCTTCTCCCCTGTACGACCTATAGCCCCAGTCTTCTCACTTGCCCCAATCCCTTCACTTTCTTCTCCCTTCCCCACACACTCGTTCTCTTGCCTCCCTTCATAGCCCTTCCCTAAGCCCTTCGATAAGCCACTAAGACAGACAAACAGAACAACAGGGGACTAGGGAATTATTAGGGAAATGATTAAAAATACATATGGGTGAAGACAGGAAAATAAGGGGGTCAGGATACAAAGGCAGCCTCGAAGAGATGAGTTTTTAGCCTGGATTTCAATAGGACCAAGGATGGAGCCTGACGTACTGACTCAGACAGTCTATTCCAGGCAAACGGTGCAGCAAGGCGAAAGGAACGGAGTCTGGAGTTGGCAGTAGAAGAGAAGGGCACTTGGGTCTTTACCAGCACTACAGTGCGGTAGCCAGAGTCCCTTAGACTACCCAAGAACCTCTAGTCACCCCACCCCCTTTAGTCTACTGGTCCCCTTTCCTTCTCCCATGAGGAGAAGAACCATAGTATATTGGGCCAGATCATTTCTCTCTGCCCCCCCCCAGGCCCGACTGCTTTTCCTCAACTCCACTGCAATGTGGGTCCAAGTCTGCCCCAACTGATATTTTGCAAGGAAGAAAACATTCTTTCCCTTTGCTCTTAATTTCTTATTTTTCACAATAAAGTTTAGTGAACAACAGGGGATAATTGTTTAAGGAAGCGCCTATCTTTTGGCACCAACAACGCAGGTAAATGTTGGCAGTGTAGCTATTTATGCGTGTAAGTGGCCACTTAGATGCACAAATGACCTCTTATAAAATACTGACTAGCAGGAAAGTATACACATTGTTTACAGAGTGTGTATTTTCACTATGGGTGTGAACATGAGGAGAGTTTGGGTGGAGCGCGGGCGGTAGGTTGGTTACAGAATATGATCATTTACATGTATGCTTGCAAATACTAGACGCAGTCATTTACACCAGCTCTAGGAATGGTGTTAAGTGATCATGCCGGAAATTAAGGAGCATGCTCTGTATACATAACTTTATAAAAAGTTTGAACTAGTAGCAGGTACGGCGCAGGCAATAGCAGCAGTTCAACGTCACCCATGTCACCCTGCTAGCGTGCTCACATTACCCCTCTTCGCCACTCACTTCACTGGTGCCCTATCCATTTCCACACCCAGTTCAAACTTCTCCTACTGACCTATAAGTGCCTTCATTCTGCAGCTCCTCTCTACCTTTTCTCTCTTACTTCTCCCTACACACCTCCTAGGGAACTCCGCTCCTCTGGCAGATCCCTTTTATCTGTGCCCTTCTCTACCACTGCCAGTTCTAGGCTTCGATTATATTCCACTTTGCTGCTCCATATGCCTGGAACAAACTACCCGAGTCAGTACGTCAGGCTGCATCTTTTGACACTATTGCAATCCAGGGTAAAAACTCACTCTTCCAGACTGCTTTTAGATCCCGATCCCTTAGATTCCTACTCACCACCTATGTGTATCTTTATAATTCCCCCAGATTTACCCTAGTCCCCAGTTTGTTGTTTATTTATTTATTTACATTCTCTTATATACCGTGCTATTCTGCATCAGTGCAGTTTACATTGAACAAACTGAAATTACATTGAACAGGGCATTATAACTTGGAGATAACTATTTTACAGGGAACATGGGCTATGGAGGGTTAAGTGGCTTGCCCAAGACCACAAGGAGCACCTGTGGGACTAGAAACCCCAGTCCTTCCGGCCCAAGGTTGCTGTCCTCTAGTGGGATTTGAACCCCCGACCTTCCGGCCTGAAGTACCTTGCCCCAACCACTAGGCCACTCCTCCACTCCTTGATTAGATTGTATCCTAAATCCACAAATTATCATGCCATTATAACACAAGGCTTATCGTAAATAATAACTTACATTTTAAGCGAGACCCTCAGTCCGGGCAGTTAAAAACTTATTTGTTCAACGAACACTTTCGCAAATTAATTACTTAAATAAAACTTCACAGAACAGTTAATGCTTACAACTTACTCAATGATACATTATTCTAATCCCCCTACTTGACGATTACTATGAACTATATACCTCCAAAGAGCTTGCCATACTATTATAAACAATTACAAAAGCAAACCAACAATACCCCTAAGTTGTTTTTCCTAACCCCCACTCACTCCAAGTTAACTATAACTCACGCTAAGTTGTTTTATGGAAGCCTGTTTATTTTGTTAATTATGTCAACACTGTTAAATGTAACTGTTACTAGTTTTGAGTTCTTTGTAAACCGCTTTGATTTGCGAAAGGCGGTAAATAAGCACTAATAAATAAATAAATGTAACACAAACACGTCATAAAGCCCTTAGCACTATTGTTGGTCTTCGCCAAATTGCTCCTTTTCAAGAATATTTAATAATTGCATTTAAAATCACCTATCTTGTCTCCCATGTTCCTGACATGAATTCATGTTTCAGGCTCATTAGCAGCGCTGCTTCAGGGGAATATTTAATAATAACATATTCAGTGTTACTTCTTGCACAAAAATCATTCAGCGACTGACTGACGGCAATTATCCACTCTTCCGAAGTCACTGTAATCGCAAACTTTAACGGAGCAGGGACTGTCTCTTACATCTATATGCACAGCGCTGCTTATGCCTTGTAGCGCTATACAAATGGTAAGTAGAGGTAATAGTAGTTTAAATTGCTCTCGGGGGAAGGACTGCATCTAGGGGCAAGACTGCGATGCAGTTTCAACCCCCATCAAATCCTCAGTCTTCCTGCTGCAGACTGCCAACAAAACACAAAATCCTGCTCATTGTGGTGTTGCTTTCAGTCATTTATGATAGGGGCATCTTGAGATCACGTTGGCTAGTGGCTGGCTTTCAGACGATAATGAAATAAGCCAGAGATCCAGCAGTGAAATGCTCTATGCACGTCTTGATTCACACTCCTCCATCATAAGCATTGAAACATTGCTAAGCAATTTTATCTATGGTTGAAGATCCCCCAGTTTTCACTGGTTACTGCTGATCGGATTGGCCCCTTGTTTGTCTCAAGAGTGTACTTTGGGCTAACACTGAGATTTGGCTACTAAATGTAGACACAAGTCCTTGAACTTCTGAGAAAAGTATGAACTTAATTCAATCCAATTCAATTCTCACCGCCCACAGCTGAGTGAGCTTAATAAAGCCATAAAGCATCTGACGCCATTTTTAAATGAGGAGCACTGGTTACCAGTTGTAGATAGAACAACATTTAAAATCCTGATTATTGTACTGACCTCCCAGTTTTGCTTGACAGACCTGCTGATCCCCTATATACATCTCGCTTTTTGCTTCCTACACAACAAAATCTCTTCCTAGTATTCTTGTATACAAAAATTAGATTAGAATCAACTAGACAATCCCACGTTTTGCAATAACAGCTCCCAAGCTATAGAATGACCTTCCCAGTTATCTGAGGTTGGAATCATCTTATCAAAATTTAAATGAAATCTAAAAATACACTTGTTCCAGACAGTTTACCATGTTTGTTGACATTCTGATTATTTATTTTTTCATTAAAGAGGTGAGAGGATTGGTTAGCTGCATTCAGCGTTACAGACATGGAGACCTCAGATGGTCTATGTGACCTTCTTATTTTTATTTGTAGTTCTGTTTTATCTCCTACTTTTGCTGTATTTAATTTAATCTGGTATTTTTACCATTATTTTAACTTTTGATTTAGTTTGCTTTTTGTCTCTGGATTTAGTTGTATAGAATGTGTTTTATTTGTTCTTCGTCACTCCCCACTCCAATCTCGCCCAGTCTCCTTCTACCCTTTTAGGAATCTTCATACTATCGATCCACTGACTTTTTCCACTAGTCTCATCAGCTCTTTCTTCCACTTTGTCCTTTAAATCCGTTGATGAGGCTATAAATTCCTATAATACTGCTCTCTCCTCTGCTCTGGATACTCTTGCTCTGCCCATACCAAGTCCTGCGAGGCGCACTTCACCTCAGCCCTTGCTAACTTCAAGTACCCACTACTTACGCTCCTGCGCCTGCTCAGCCGAGCACACTTGGCTCAAATCTCGTTCTCTTTGTGACTTTCTTTACGTCAAATTCATTCTTACTTCCTTCAAGTCTGCCATTGCTCTCGCCAAGCAAAGCTATTTTATCCATTTGAATAGCTCTCTTGCCTCTGACCCCCGCCATCTCTTTTCATCTTTCAACTCTCTTCTTAAGGTGCTTCTGCTTCCAATCCCTCCTTCTCTTTCTGCCCAAACTCTACCTGACTATTTCCATGACAAAATCCATAAGAATACACTCCAATCCCCTACTAAATCTTCTTTACCCCTTCTTCCCCCTCTTCAATGCAAACTTTTCCCCTCAACCTCCATCACCCTTTCATCCTTTTCTAAGATCTCTGATGAGGAAACCTCTCTTCTTCTGTCCTCCTTTAAACTCACTACCTGTTCCTCTGATCCTTTACCTACCCGTCTCCTTACTCCATCTCCTCCTCCGTCGTCCCTTCCATCTCACATATTCTCAACCTTTCACTCTCCACTGCAACTTTCCCTGCAGCCTTCGAGCATGCTGTGATTACACCTCTCCTCAAGAAACCTTCATTCGACCCTACTTGTCCTTCTAATTATTGACCCATCTCCCTCCTTTCCTTCATTTCCAAACTTATTGAATATGCAGTTCTCTGCCACTGCCTTGACATTTTCTCCTCTCAAACCCTCCTAAATACACTTCAGTCTGTTTTTTGTCCCTTTCATTCTATTGAAATGACTCTTGCCAAAGTCTCCAGTGACTTGTTCCTGGCTAAGTCCAAGGGTCTTTACTCGGTTCTCATTCTTCTCGACCTTTCTACTGCTTTTGATACTGTTGACCACCTCCTTCTCCTTGACACTTCGTTCTCTCTTGGTTTTAGGGGCACTGTGCTGTCCTGGTTCTCTTCTTATCTCTCCCATCGCTCTTTCAGTGTTTGTTCTGGTGGATCCTCCTCTATTTCCATCCCTCTCTCAGTTGATGTACCCCAGGGTCTGTTCTGGGCCCTCTCCTTTTCACTCTATACCCAGTCCCTTGGTGCCCTCATCTCGCCCCATGGCTTTCAGTATCATTTTTATGCTGATGATTCTCAAATCTATCTCTCTACGACCTGACATTTCTCTTACACTCCAAGCCTGCATATCTGCCTGTTTATCTGACAATCGCTACCTAGATATCTCACTGCTGCCTAAAATTGAACATGGCCAAGAATGAACTTCTTATTTTTCCCCTAAACCCTCCTCCTCCTCCCCCTCTTCCTTTTTCTATCTCTGTTGATAACATCTTTTGCTTCCTGTTTCCTCAGCCAGCAACCTTGGGGTCATCTGACGTCAATACCGGGAAAAATGATAGAAACCATCATAAAGAATAAAATTACTCAGCATGTAGATAGTCATGAACTAATGAAAGACAGCCAACATGGCTTTAGACAAGGAAGATCTTGTCTTACTAATCTGTTATGTTTTTTTGAAGGAGTGAATAATCAGGTGGACAAAGGTGAGTCGGTTGATATTGTGTATCTGGACTTTCAGAAAGCCTTTGACAAGGTCCCTCATGAGAGACTTTTGGCAAAACTAAAGAGTCATGGGATAGGAGGCAGTGTACTATTGTGGATCAGGAACTGGTTAAAAGATAGAAAGCAGAGGGTAGGGCTAAATGGCCAATTTTCCCAATGGAGAAAGGTGAATAGTGGTGTACCCCAGGGATCTGTGCTGGGTCCGCTGCTTTTTGACATATTCATAAATGACCTGGAAAGTGGAATAACGAGTGAGGTTATCAAATTTGCAGATGACACAAAACTATTTAAAGTTGTTAAAACCCAAGAGGATTGTGGAAAATTGCAAGAGGATCTTGATAAATTAGAAGACTGGGCATCAAAATGGCAGATGAAATTTAATGTGGACAAGTGCAAGGTTATGCACCTAGGGAAGAACAACCCAAACTATGGTTACACGATGCAAGGTTCCACATTAGGAACCACCACCCAGGAAAAGATTTAGGCGTCATTGTGGATACCATGTTAAAACCCTCGGCCCAGTGTGCAGCGGCGGCCAAGAGAGCAAATAGAATGCTAGGTATGATAAGGAAAGGAATGGAAAATAAAACAAAGGATATTATAATGCCTCTATATCGTTCCATGGTGAGACCGCACCTTGAATATTGTGTGCAATTCTGGTCGCCGTATCTTAAAAAGGATATAGAGTTATTAGAAAAGGTTCAGAGAAGAGCCACCAAAATGGTAAAGGGGATGGAAGGATACTCCTATGTAGAAAGGCTAAAAAGGTTAGGGCTCTTTAACCTGGAAAAGAGACGGCTGAGGGGAGATATGATAGAAGTCTATAAATTAATGAGCGGAGTGGAACGGGTAAACGTAGATCGATTGTTTACCTTATCAGACTATAGAAAGACTAGGGGACATGCAATGAAGCTACAGGGTAAACTATTTAAGACTAATAAGAGAAAATATTTTTTCACTCAACGTGTAATCAAACTCTGGAATTTGTTACCGGAGGATGACCTAGATTGGCCACTGTTGGAAATAGAATACTGGGCTTGATGGACCTTGGTCTGACCCAGTATGGCATATCTTATGTTCTTATGTTCTTATCTTTGACTCCTCCCTCTCCTTCCCCACACATATCCAACAGACAGCTAAAACCCTGTTGTTTCTTTCTCTATAACGTAAACAAAATTTGGCCCTTTCTCTCTGAATACACTACTACATAAGAACATAAGATATGCCATACTGGGTCAGACCAAGGTCCATCAAGCCCAGTATCCTGTTTCCAACAGTGGCCAATCTAGGTCATACGTACCTAGCAGTTTCCCCAAAAGACACAGGTTCCACAATGCTTGTACTGGGTCAAGCATTGATATCCTGGGTCCCTTCTTAATAATGGTTTATGGACCTTTCCTCCAGGAACTTGTCCAAACCTTTTTTAAACCCAGCTACACTAACAGCCTTTACTACATCCTCCAGTAACAAATTCTAAAACTCTTTTTCACTCTCTCGTCACTTCCTATCTCGACGATTGCAACCTCCTCCTTGCTGATCTCCCTCAGAGTCATCTCTCTCCTCTTCGATCTGTTCAGAACTCTGTTGCACGGCTAATCTTCTGCAAGCCATGATATATTCATATAACTCCTCTTCTCAAATCACTTCATTGGCTCCCTTCCGTTTCTGTATCCAATTCAAACTTCTCCTTCTGACCTATAAATGCATTCACTTTACTGCCCTCATACCTTTCCTCTCTCCCTACACCCCTCCTTGTGAACTCCGCTCTTCCTCTAACTTTCTTTTCTCTATGCCTTTTTGTTCCACTGCCAACTCCAAACTTTGATCTTTACACCTTGTTGCTCCTTATGCCTGGAACAAACTTCCTGAATCTATACGTCAGGTCTCATCTCTCCCCCTTTTCAAATCCATGCTAAAAAGCTCACCTCTTTGAAGCTGCTTTTGGATCCTAATTCCCTTGTTCTCCTTGGGTCTCTTTTCCCTATTTTAACCCCTTGTTTCTCTTATATTGTACTGTCTGTCTTGATTAGATTGTAAGCTCTAACGAGCAGGGCCCATTTTCTATATGTTCTTGTACAGCGCTGCGTACCCCTGTAGCACTATATAAATGATTAATAGTAGTAAATGTTTTTATGTAATTTTGATTATTTGTAGTTAGTCAATTGGTCTTTGTATAATTTTATTGACATTTTATTAAACAGGTTTTTACATATTGCTTTATCATTTCAATCAAAGCAGTTTACATTGAAACGTAAACTTGGTAATGCACATTAAACAGGGACATTGATAACTTGGATTTGTCTGAGGCAATGGAGGGTTAAGTGACTTGCCCAAGGCCACAAGGAGTGCTAGTGGAAATTGAATCCTGGTCTCTGGGTTCCCAAGCCAGTGTTCTTAACCATTAGGCTACTCCTCCACTCATTTTAATTTATTTTAGTGATTGTAAACCACTTAGAATATACTTATGATTTGTAGTACTGTATATCAAATATATATATATATAAATATTAAACAATAAACAAATGGCAGTCTTTCTCTACTTCCCTTAACCTTTATGGGTCTAATGCTGTTGACATCCGATGGCTCTCTGAAAACGTAAGACAT
Organism: Ichthyophis bannanicus; assembly: GCA_033557465.1. Lineage (NCBI taxonomy): Eukaryota > Metazoa > Chordata > Amphibia > Gymnophiona > Ichthyophiidae > Ichthyophis > Ichthyophis bannanicus. Next base: position 1,851,180,513 of record CM066032.1, on the reverse strand, counting down.
AGGTTGCTTAGGAGAAACGCAGTAATTCTCATTTCTTTACTTCATTTGTTCCACTAAACTAAAAATGGAAACAAAGACCTCTACCACGAGTCTAAAAATCCCAGGATCAGACTTCCTCTCCCCCACCATGCCAGAAATGAAGAAGCGACAGCATACTAGGGCTCAGTGACTCCTCCCTGCAGACGGAGGTGCCACAAAAGACTCCGTCTAATTGCACCAGGGACAATGAAGAACTGTGTGGCATCTCCATCCCAAGAAGCGGCGGACGTTCCCTGGGAATCAAGCCCAGGTCCTCTGTGTTGTGGGGCATAGCACTGTTACTGGGCCACCAGGCTGGCCACTGCTTAAGACTGGGCTAGTGCTTTGTGAAAGGACGTACCTGCTCCACCATGATCTGATGCTGCTGCTGTTGTTGCCTGTGCTCCCGCAAGAAATGTTGCTTCTGCTGCTCCATGACTTGCAGCTGGGTCCTTTGCTCAATCAGCATCTGCTTCATTAAGGCAGCCTGTGGCTGGTTTGCCAGATAGCCAGAGGCCCCAGGATTTGCCCCTGGCACCATGTCGCCAGAGATGGGCACGGAAGGCTGCATGGCTCCAGAAGGCCGGGACATCGCCACTTGGTTCTGTTCCTATCCAGAGAAAAAAAAGATCCTCAGTGCTTCATTTACTTAACAGTACGAAAGAAGAAAACGGAGATAAACCTGGAAGTCAAGAAGTATGCAGTGCAAGACCACGCTGCCACCAAGCTTTACGGGAGTCCTCTGCCCACGCTTCTGCCAATAAGGGGAGGTGCTGCGATATCATAACCAAAGGCACAATATTGCATCACCTCCCCCTACTGGCATTAGCCTGGGCAGAGGACCTCTGCACAGTTTGGCAGGAAGTTGTATGGTAACATCTTTTAGTACAGATCTGCTGTTCCCATCAGAAGATGCCTGCTGAGGGAGGTTAATCTACAGCAGGGATTCTCAACCCAGTCCTTGGGACATACCTAGCCAGTCAGGTTTTCTGGCTAACCACAATGACTATGCGTGTGAGAGATTTGCATTCAATGGAGGCAGTGCATGTAAATTTCTCTCATCCATATTCATTGCGGGTCTCCTGAAAACCTGACTGGCTAGGTGTGTTTAGAGGATGGGGTTGAAAAACCCTGATCTAGGGGAAACTGACCTACAGAAAGTTCTATTTCAGGAGGGCTCTGCTGGAACTTAGAGAAGTACTTCCGACCTGTTAGAAAGTGACCTTTTGTACTTCTCTTCTTAGAAAGGGAACAATTATGCACCTCCTCCCAAAAATCACTGCAACCACATCTGTGCTCCCTCTTTAAGTAAGGGCAAGCAGGATTAGTTCAATGTTAAGGATCACCAATGGGCCTTGGTGTTTCTTATGCTAGCATGGCAAACTGAACCACAGGATGAAACTAGCATGCCAAACTAAAAGCATTCTTACTGTTTTGGTTACAAGCTAACAAATTTTCCACCACTGAGATATTTAATTTGTCCTTTTCCATTAAAGATAATATTGACATCAGGAACAGTTATCACTACAGAGGTAAATCTTCAGACAGCATGGTGATCATAGGAATTCATGCACCTGCACTGTTACCTAAATATATATATTCAATGTCCTCATCCATATTGTGAAGCGACCATGCTGCCGCATGCCGGTATGTTCTCTTTTTAGGCCTGCTATTCGGAAATCCTAAACTAAACTGATAACTTACTAGTTTAGCAACTGAATATTGCTGTTGCATAAGCTCTAGAGCTTTCTTTGCCCCTTCCCTAACTTAACCCATAGTGATCTGGCCAATATCTGTTTGTTTAGTGATTTAAATGGCTTGATATTTTGCCATCAAGTCAATGCTGACTCCTGGTGATCCAGCAGCCCATGGGTTTTCTTGGCAAGGTATGACCAGAGGTAGATTGCCCAGCCTTTTCTTCCAAGGCAATGGAGGGTAAAGTGACTTGCCCAAGGTCACCAGTGGGACTTGAAACCTGATGTTTTGGGTACAAGGCTGTTGCTCTAACCACTAGACTACTCCATGTTGGCCATATAATTTCCAGAAATCTACAGATAGGGGAGTTATGCATGCACCACTCATCGGGCAACCCATAACTCCTTTCTAATATCAGTTAGACAGTGCTGGGCATAGACAGGTATTCTTTCAGAGACATGAATACAAGGATTGTAGATCTGGAATCGTGTTGAATTTGTCCACAGCTATGCTCTCAGCCATATGAGCTTTATCTTGACGTCCATAGCTGCAGAACCCATGAAGCCTGGCAACAGACGAATGCCGCCAGCAACAATGAGGCTATCATAAAAGCATTTCACTTATAAAGCACTTCACTTTGGAAGCCATGCTCCAAGATACTACAGTGGAACAATAAAATTAAAGACTCGTATGTAGCCCAATGTAGCCATAATGGGCCCGAATTTCAGTTTGGCGGGTCTATGCGCCACGTTGGCGCATAGCCCACCCACCTCCCGCCTAATCTGGATTTTCCATGCTGGGGTCATATGCGGCCCCAGCATCGAAAATCTGGGTGTCGCCGCACAGCCAAGTAGCTGCAGGAGCTACCTGTGTAGCACCGATTTTTAATGCTACGCGGTTAGCTCCAGCGCCTTAAAGATAGGCGAGGTTTTCCCATGCCTATCTTTAAGGCAAAGAGCGCTAACCATGTAGTATCGAAAATCGGTGCTACATGGGTAGCACCATGGCCCGCCTCCGCTCCGCCCCATAACGCCCCCAACACGCCTCAATGCTATGCAGATAGCATCTGGGCGAGTTAGGAACGTATCTGGGATTTTTAAAGGGCACTACCCATGTAGGTGTCCTTTGAAAATCCCGGATAAGGCCTTTACATGGGTAACTAGGGAAGTTACCCGTGTGAAGGCCTTCAAAAATTGGGCCCAACATGTTTCGAAAGTTGTTTCTACTTTGTTTTCACAGAGGGGGAAAAGGAGCTGTAAACCCTAGAAGTGGCCAAATCTCAATGCACATTAAGGAGGAGCTCTGGTCTCTGTGAGTCTATTGTCATAAATGCACAAAAAAACACAGGCAGAGAGATCTCAGGCCCCATGAAGAGCCATCTATGGACTCCTTTTATACAAAATATGGAGAGTCTTATGTTAGGGACTCAAGAATCCTACTTTCTAACTAATTGATATGCATCTATCAAACTGTTTAGATGACTAGAAAGTTTGATGAGTAACATATGGGGGGATTAAGCATGAGAATGTGTACGGTTATCTACCTAGAATGGTAGAATACCATAGAGAAGAGCCACACAACTGTCTTAGATATGGAGCTATATGATCAAGTTTCAATCATTGGCAGCTAGAGTATACCTTAAGCAGCAAGGAGGATAATAAGTGGGCAGACTAGAAGGGGCAATTGGTGTTTATCTGCTGTCATTCACTATGTCAGGAGTTTTCAGCCAGGGACACCCATACCCATAGGGTTACTAAGATAAGGTCCCAGAGGATACTGAAGGACAGTCTCGCTAGCTCTTTTCTCCCGCCGCCCCTTTTGTAGGAACGTCACTAATGTTCCCTACCAAGCCTCAACAATCCTTCCTAAGGCAGGGCAAGGACACAGTGTGCCTTGTGGGGACAATAAAGGCGTATGTGTGTGCATGTGCTCAGTGGCGTTCCCAGTTCCATGGGCATCTGGAACAGGCACCCCCCCCCTTGTGGTGTGCATCCCCCGTGGGCCCACATGGCAGAGCCTGCGTGGCAAACCCACCTTAACGTCATGGGTGGCTTGCTGCGCTGTTCCCTCCCCGCTGCACCCTTTGCCATGCCCTTGCTGTGCCAATGACGTTTTCCTGTAGTAGTCCTGTTGCCATCTCTACTTGTGTACAAAAGAGGCAAGAGAGATGGATGATCACATGTGCCTTTATTGTGTCCCCTACGCGTTTCGGCGTATGCCTTCCTCGGGGGGATATAAAGGCACAATTGGTTAATGGCCAATAGGCAGAATGGTAAAGAGATTCCTTGTGTTAAAAATTAAATGAAATGAGCAATTCAATCCCAAGCAAAAGCAAAGAGGTTGTCAATGAACAGGAAGCACGTTCTGTTAGCGTTCATTTAATTTTTAACACAAGGAATCTCTTTACCATTCTGCCTATTGGCCATTAACCAATTGTGCCTTTATATCCCCCCAAGGAAGGCATACGCCGAAACGCGTAGGGGACACAATAAAGGCACATGTGATCATCCATCTCTCTTGCCTCTTTTGTACACCTACTTTATCAGCAAGAGCGTTTGCTCTTCTTGTGCCCGGCCATCTCTACTTGTACCACTGGCTTCTGAAGTCCAGCACAGGCAGCAAGTGCTGGAAATAGAAGCAGAGGCAGCAGGACCACTGTGGCAGTCCAAGCTGTGTACATGCACTCCTGAAATGTCTATTCAGCGACCACTGTCAACTATGTCCCACTGGGAGGAGATGCGGGGGAAGGGGAGGGGGGCAGCTGAATGAGGCTGGATTGTGGGGAGAACTGAGGGAGGGCAATGAAGAAAAGAAACCGCGAATAGAAAACAGATAGGGGAAAGAAAGGAGGAAGTAACAGGTTACCTAGCTGCAGGAGGCAAACTTTGTGGCCCCAGTCCTGGTTTTGAGCTTCGATCCCAAAGCTGTATGGTATTTGTAATCTTAGATTCTACCCCATTGAATTGTGCAGGAAATCCTATAATGCACTGGGGAAGTGGTGTCAGAAATCCAGAACTGGCCTAAAACCTCCCTTCTGGAACTAGAAAACGTGACAGCTCTGGAAAGGGGATGATAGAGACTCATTCACTTAGATGAGGAGACAGCAGGTAGAAGGCTTAAATGCAGTACCGAACCCACGAGGAGTAGGAAAGACAACCAAAAGATCATGGAAGCCCAAGGGTATCTGATGCTCTTGTGGATTGGGAACAGCTTTTTTTTTGGGGGGGGGGAGGGCTAGTTTTGGAGGGTGGGAGCAGTAGATAGCAGGGGAGAGGGAGTTTGAAAGGAGATTTCCCTAACTGCTGTTTCACTGAAGATACTTCTCTAAAAGAAATGTACTGGACAATTTTTTCGAGGAGGGGACTTATTTCTCCGGAAACCCCCGTCCAATCTTGGCAATTTTCAAACTTGATGTGTCTGTTCACTAGTTTTTTCCCCCCATGCCAGGTTTCATGCTATTTCTGTTTATTTTTTGGAGAGTTATTTTGCCCCAGTTGAGCAGACGGACCTTTCTCAGCTCCTTTTGTTAAATTCTTTCCAACTTCTGTTGGATTGCAAACAATATAAAGCAGTAAAATATAAAGGGTCCATGAGCTGAAACTCTAAGACAGAAAGTTACACTTAAAAAACAGGTTGCAGACCACTGTACTGTGTTATTATATATTAAAGAACAAGTTGCAAAGACAAGCGAGAGCACAGCTGGCCAGTAACGTTATTTAAAAAGAGAATTTCGGCCTCTGTGTTGCCATCTCTTCCATTTTCTTTACCCATAGCCTGGGTGAGATTCTTTGCAACAAAATATGCTTGAGAACTTTGCCTTTGCGAAAGTTACTGAACGTCCTCCCTGTGCTCACAGGGCGGCACCTCCGTGTTGCGCCTGGCAGAATCTAGCAGGACTCACTGCCGCTTCTTTCAGAAACTGAAAAGAGAGAGAAGCCAGACTGACTGTTTATTTATATCAAACATTTCATTCACAGAGAATCCCACTGTGCTTACCCGCTGGATAAAAGCGTTATGGAAATCAATAATCTTCTGTCAGGTGAGCTAACAACAAAAGAACTGTACACATCCGTCTAGAAAGACATTCTGGATTTTCTATAGTGCTTTAAAACATGCCCCCGTGTTCACTAGTGATGTTATCAATGTACCGTGCATTGTACATGGAGATCAGAGTTGACATGTCGAGTTCCGGTGGTATTTCAGAAAAGACTGCCAAACGTGAAGCCTTTTCTGAAATACATATAAGGAACATGCAGGGGTGCACATGTATTTGCTGATATGTAGAGCTGGAGGAGCCGTTTTACAAACCTATATGGGGAAACGTCACTAAGTAAGAGACTGGGCTTTCCATTTTTCTCCCCTGAAATAACCCATCTCCCCACCCACCCATTCTACCATTCCAAGCTGACAGAATTCGAGCTCGAAAAACAGATACAAATGTCAAATAAACATTATCAAAAGAAAACCCCTCCCCCCCACCGTCCTCCTGGTGCTGACCAATCTACTGTATAGCCAGAATTAAAGGACTTATAAACAGAGATTTTTCTTAAATAATAAACAGTGATCAAAAATTATAACCAATTGCTTTGAAGCCCTCCTGCGGCCTCATGCTTTGGCTCCCCCAAAGCAATCACCTAGTTAGCGGGAGAAAGCCCATAAATAAACAGTCTTACTCATTGAGAGCAAGGGTCTGGGGTAAAGCTCCTGTACAACTTGAAAGGTCTTCCATCTGAAGGTCCGATCATTTCCTACTACTCTGTTTTCCAAAAGCAACAGATCAAAAATTAGGCCTTTTCATTGGCCAAGCTGAGAGGATCTGATCTTCACAAAATGAGGATGGCTTTCCCAGCTAAAAATAATACTTTAGCTAGAAACATCTTATTCTTCCTCCACAGGAATGGAAAAGCTGCATGGTCTGAAAAAAAAAAAATCCAGTTTCAAAGGGAGAGAACGTCCTAATATTCCAGATAAAAATCCTGAATTCAGACACATGACTAGAACATGACCCAACTGTACTTCCTCATCCCACTATCTGCAAACCCTGCATGAAAAGAGTGTCAAGAAGAGATAGAAGCCCTCAGTGAGAACTTATAATGAGACTCCCGCTCCAAAACATTCAACGATAAACCTTTAATAAGGTGAAAATTAGTTTCCATGAAATCTGCCAACAGAGTAATATCAAGTTCTTGACTCCAAGCCTCTGCCAAGCTCTCAAATTTCACACCCTAGATAAAGCTGGCCAATGAGCTGCGAAAACCAGCTAATTTAATCTGCATGTCCTCCCGCAGGCTTAAACATGCCGCAAAGGCCTCCAGCGTCTCCACTGAAAACCTAGTCAAGTCAGTGATCTTATATAGTGCCGCACTTTGAGGTATGCATAGAACTGCCTATAGGATAACTGAAAGCTATTCACAAGCTCCTGAAATGGCCACACCTCACTACTTCCATCTAGAAAAAGACCGCGAGTTCTCCAGGAGTTAAACAAACCAGAATAGTAGCCTGATCAACTCAAGTCAAGCCACACATTCCCTGCCAAATGAGTCGCAAATATTTTACTAACATGTTTCTTAAGACTCTCGCCCAGAATTTCAAGTCATGCATGGTTCTAGAATAGAGAGCTCCATATCAACTGGGATAGAGAAAGATGAACCTGCTAACCAGTCACAGAACATAAAACCACTTAGGAAATAAGACCATCAAAAACTCTTCCAATCAAAGACAACGGAAGTATCTCCCAACTGCGAAGGCACTCCAACATGTCCCCTCAACAGGAAGCAAACATTAAGGCCATATAGTTGTAACAATTCTAATGGAATCTTAACTCCCAAGTACTTGAGCGAAGGACTTGCTTTCTGCAAGGATAAACCAAGACCTCAAGTTGCTACTTTGTCACAATGCAGGGACATCACCTTGGATTTGCTCAGATTCAATTTAACCCTTTCAAGGCCTACTTTAAATTTTTAATCCACATTCTGCAACAGGGTTAATTTTTGCATATTTCAGGAAAATTGTACCCGTCTTATTCAATATGTTCTAATAGTGATTTTCCTTCTGCTATGGTCATGTATTATATACCATTTGATAGGAATATTTAGTCAGAATTTTGGATCCCAAGAGTTTTGGGCTCGGCCTGGAAAGGGTTAAAGCCTGATCAGAGCACATTACTCCTCTCCTCAAGCAGTTACATAGGCTCCCCATAATAGAACGTATAAAATTCAAAGCTATCCTCACAATATTCAAAATCTTCAATGACTCTGCACTAGCACATACAAACCCTGATCAAGGTCACACCTGACAACAGAGGACGACAAACTAACTCAAGAAACACACTACAGACCCCACCAATGTTCACAAGAACCAACACTACTACAACCAAGAGAGCTTTCTCTCTCTACGCACCACTTCTATGGAACTCTATACCAGAAACCTTAAGAACTACAAGCGATGCTAACACCTTCAGAAAATCCCTTAAAACTCATATTTTCAGTGTATGCTACCCTCAAACATAACTCTCATCTGCTCCCTCCCTTCCCCACAACCGTCTCCCTCTAAACACCCTTTCCTCTACTGCCTCACTTACCCGTGTAAAATACTGTAAATAGTTCCTCCTTTATATTTCAATATTAATCCAAGTTGACTGCCCTGTTCAATGTAATTGTTTTTGTTTCAATGTAAATTGCTTGGATCGAAGGATAAAGTGGTATTAAAAAAAAGCTGTTAAATAAATAAATGAATGATATTGCCCCAAAAGATGCAATTAATTCCAATGATCTAGGCAAAGAGAGCACTGGGTCAGCTACTGTTGAAAGGATGTCATCAATAAATGCCATGCATTTGACTTCTTGTCCCTAAAGCTTTACTCCCTAGATCCCAATCTCAATTTTTAAAGATCTCAACCAAGGTTCCAAAAACAGCAAGAAGAGCAAGGGCGACAGTGGACACCCTTGTAGCATTCCTTGCGCCAATGGAAAGCTATTGACCAGGACAGTGGCTTATTCCTGTTTTATAAAGGCAAAAGAGGCATCCATATGCCTTTACAAAATAGGTTCACAAAGCTATCTTCGGTAGCACGCAAATCGTTATGCACTAATTTACAGCTGCTCCAAAGAAGATATAAATATGTGCATCTTCTCTATGAGTGTGCACATCTATTTTATAAAATATGGGGGTTATAGAAGCCCTATTTGTGCTTTGGATATCTGAAAATGGGCATAGAGATGTCCCCAGAGCCATTTTGGAAGCTGGGTCTGTGGATGACCCCGGTGGAAGGATGTCTAAGTCTGAACGGAGGTGTGGCGGAAGCATTCCCAAGAATTTGGAACTTCCCTGCCTAATCTCAGAAACACCCTTGATGTCTGCAGTCGCACCTAAGGTTGTACCTGCTTCAGGCATGAACAGGCATTGAAAAAGTGCTCATTTTCTCAGGTAAACCTCTGGAGAGCGAGGAGAAGGGGCTACACTAACAGACCCTTTATTTTACAATATGTCAACGAACACTGATGGGAAATGGGGGCTCATGTTTTTGTTTTGCTGCACCGCTGGATGTCCCCTTATGCTAGCTTACATGAGATGGATGTTCTGCCCCACTTTTTCCTGAGGGGGATGTCTATGTGGCCACTGGCAGGGACGTTCACGATGGGGACATAGATGTCCCTGGTGTTTATCATGTTCCATCCTGGATGTCCCCGATTGACTTAGACATCCTTTCTAAAATGCTACTTTATGTGTGTACATCATACCTCTGCCCCAAGTCTTCCTAAACTATGCCTCTGGGAATACCTAAGTGTCATTTTGTAAGCATGTGCACTCAGGAGTGGCCCAAGGGTGATGTGTGGCCATGTGTGGGGACTCATTGTGCGGCCTCATATGCATAGCCACTGGACCTCATTTGCAGAAATTTAAATTATTTTATTTTAAAATATATATTGCCCATCTAAAATTTTACAACTGCAGTAATAAGGTCAAATATCTGAGCGATAATTATAAATCAAATCTATCGTTAGGTTATGCACTCATACTTTTACCACGCTGAAACAACAGAATTAATCACGCCTACTAGGCTTATCAAGATCGGGTACTGAGGCCTCAGTAGAACACACGCAGCTGCTCAACCAATTCTGTTTGACTGCTATTCACAAACCAATTCTGTTTGGCTGCTATTCACATCAATGACCCCATTTTTTATCGTACCACGATCAATTTGTTTTTTACTAATTACTCATTTGACTATAGTTCCTTAAATCTTTCAATTAAATGTCTCTCCAACCTATTTTTGCCGTTGGCAGTTTTATCAATGTGGATATCCAACGTGTTCCCAGTTAGCCACCATAACTTCACAATGTCCATATAAAAATTTTTTTTCTTTCACAAAAATAATGATAGCATCTTGATAAGCCTAGTAGGCGTGATTAATTCTGTTGTTTCAGCGTGGTAAAAGTATGAGCGCATAACCTAACGATAGATTTGACATCTAAAACTTTAGGCAGCTTTCAAAGGAGCCACCTCTTTTTTTCTCCTGACAATGACTTAGGGGCATGCTTACTAAATATTAATGTACGTTAAGTGCCACTGTGCTAACCAAAATAAATGGGTGTTCCTGCACTTAACGCAAATTAACATTTGTGAATGCCCATTAACTTTTAGTAAACACGCCTCTTAATGAGTGTCCAAATACCATTTGTATGGGCAGTGAGGATAAAGAAAGACTACCAGATTTCTACATTACTATACTCCAGGGCCAAGTGCCAGGTACATTAGGAAGTACTATAAGCCCTGCACATTTAGAACCCATAGCAAACCCACCGTATCATAACAGCACTACCAGGACTAACAAAGCACCAAACCCTACCTATCAAAAGGCAACACTGCAAATATTAAACCAATACATCTCAGAGAATACCAATACATCTCCTACTGTGGAAAGAGAACAAGTGGCACTGTCAAATAGAAACTACATAAACAAAATACCTTAGCTCAGTTACACATGCAGAACATAGACCGTCACCAAACACAGAACAAGGGATCACAATTTAAAAATATGAAGACAATAATTAAGCTGGGAACCTCAAAGCCAAACTTGGAATGTACAACAACACTGGAGAAAGAAACTATAAATTAATTTCCTCTTGTACTAAACAAAATGCAAAGACGTTAGCAATGCACATTTTCCAGAGCTGACAAATTCCAGTTAATAATTTCAAAATAAAAAAAGTATTTTTCTACCTTTTGTTGTTTTGTGCATTTTATTTTTAGTTGCAATTGCTCCAATCACTTTCTTCTGGTTTCTTTGTGTCTTCTGCTAACTCTCCATTGTCTGCTGTCCATTTGTCCTTTCTTCTCTCTTCTAGTTTTCTTCCATTCTCTCTCTACATCTACTTTAACAAACTGATCTTTCCCCCTTTTGCTCTTTCCTCCATTTCTTTCTTTATTCCTTTTTCATCCATCCAAATTTCACCCTTCCATCCTCAATCCCCACTTATTCTCCCAATACTCAGCCAATCATAGATTTTTCTTCCCTCCCACACAAAATATTTGTCCCCCTCTCCATTCTCACTCCCCCCGGCTTCTTTTTTTCTCCTGCCAGTTCCAGCCCCACCCCCTTCTGGTCCTCCCCCAGGATCAGCTCCCTTCTAATTCCAGCCTCTCCCAGCGTCCGCTCCCTTCTACTCCCATTTGCCCATCCCCCCACATCAGTCCATTTCCCATCCTAGCCCCCTAGTATCAGTCCTCCTCCAGTCCATCCCAGCATCCATTCCCTTTCAGTCCCCCAGCATCAGCTCATTTCCAGTCCTAACCCCCAGGATCAGTCCTCTTCCAGTCCCTCCTAGCATCAGTTCCTTTCAGTCCCCCAACATCAGCCCATTTCCAGTGCTTACGTCCCAGTATCAGTCCTCCTTCAGTCCCTCCCAGTTTCAGTTCCCTTCCAGTCCCAGTCCCCCTCCAGTCCCAGTCCCCCATCCCCAGGCTATTTCCAGCCCTAACCCCCAGTATCAGGTCTCTTCCAGTCCCTCCCAGCATCTGTTCCCTTCCAGTCCCAATCCCCCATCATCAGCCCTTTTCCAGTCCTGCCACACTGTTCCTGTTCTAGCACCCCATCTTTCCTGATGCATTCTAGACCCACGTTGCCATTCCCATTCTAGTCCCCAGTCCCCCACACTCCCAACCACACAGCAAAAGGGGCCCTGTGACTGATTGGCTACAGAGGGAGCCAGAGAGGCCCGAAGCCCCGACTCACCTCTGAACAGCTGCAGGAGTAAAAAGCGGCATTTGCCTTCTCTCTCGCGGCTATGATAAAAAGGAGCTCACCGGCACGCCGAGTGCAGGGAGGTCAGAGCACGTCTGATGTGCCCCCGTTTAACCTCCCAGTACTCAGCGCGCCAGTGGATTCCTTTTTATTACAGCCGTGGCTGTTCAGAGGTGAGCCAGAGCTTTGGGCCTCCCCAGCTGCCTCTGCAGCCGGTCAGGCGTGGGGGCCCCCGAGGCGGGGCCATGTGCGGGAAACATTCCCACACAATGGACGGGCCAGCCCTGTGTGCACTTATATGTAGCTGTATATATTCTGTCACCTTATTTTATAAGAATCAATTTCCGTGTATTTTGTGCATAGAAAATGCTTTATAAAATTGCTCCCTCAAAGTGTAAACTAAGCGATTGTCATAGTGAGTAATAAGTAAAAATGATGTTAAATGGGTTTATCTTAAAGCTGGATTAACTTGCACTGGACTGAGATGTCTGCAAGGCTTTTCTTCTGGCGGTACATGACATTATGGAGTACTGGTATCTTTTCTGCTGCTTGACTGCACCGTACTGCTCACTAGTCCCCAAGTGAAGCACGGGCCAGAATTGTCTCCACAAAACACAGGTCCGAGGCCTTCTCAAAGATTTGAGCAACGGTCACCCATCTCCGATGCCCTGCTTGTCTTCCAGCTGAATATAAGCTTGTGAGAAAGAGCTGAAGCACCAGTGGGGGCTGTGAGGTTTGAGCGAGTGCAACACTACCTGCCCCTGTTTAAAGGAGGCAGATCAGCAGGGGTCGATGGAGCTAGATCCGCTGAGATCTCGTGCCTATACTGCTGCACCTCATCAGCTTTAATGGAGTCAGAAAGCAGCAGGTAGACAAGGAGGGATGGCTGTGCACAAGTCAACGAGAGACCTTGGAATCTACGTTTTGTGCGAGATAGATCTGTACAGTGCTGCTCAGGCAAACTGGGAGAGGGGAGGGAGAGAAAGACAAAGGAAGGATGGAAAGGAAGGCACGCTGGATTAAGGAGGGAAAGGCTGGAAGGAGAAAGAGATAAGGTAAAGTAGGGTGGGGAAAAGATAAAGGATGGAGGAATGGACTGGAGAAGATACGATGGAGTGCTTGAAAATAAGGGAGAAAGAAGTAGAGAAGGGGACAGAGGAGGAGAGGAGCAGTGTGTGAGAACGGATGCGAGTAAGCTGTGCGTGAGATTCTGGAAGGGAAGGGTGGAGTGAGAGGTGTGTGAGAAGAAGGGGAGGGAGAAGGGACATTGTAGTAAATAGTAAGGAGAAACTAAATGCCACATAAGAAATATGGAAAGGGATCAGCAAGGGAAGAAAGGGGCAGCAAGAGAGAAACATCTTAAAGGAAGTCTGAGAGAGGGTAGGAGAAGAAACTACAGAAATCAGAGGGGAGAGGAAATGTAGCAAAATGACAATGGATAAAGAAAAGAGAATAAATGAAAATATGACCTATAAATAAGAGATTAAAGAAAACATATGAAAGAAACTGAAGTGGAAGAAGAAAGGAAGAACAGAAAATAAAACATGAAGAAGCAAACAAAGGGTTTAAAATGCTATACTGAAAAATATTATTATATTATTTTACTGATTTGACTATGTCAACTTTTTTCTCTTGTTCATCACCCATTTTTGTTAACACGACTTCCCCTTAGTTTCACCCTGGTCCCTGTTTGTCGTTCTTGTCTTGAGTAGGTTGTAAGCTCTAATGAGCAGGGACTGTCTGTCCTGTGTATATGTACAGTGCAGCACTGCGTAGGCCTATATGTGCTATAGAACCGCTACGTAGTTGTAACTCTGGGAATGTGAATGTGTAGCATCTCTGATATCTTTATATTTGGTGTTTGGTGTTGCGCTATATGCAGAGCCCAGATCGGCAACTTATAAATAAACAGTGTTCTTGGGTTGGACCTTAAAGTGACTGACTGGGTAACAAACCGGTTGAGTGGGAGGGTACTAGTAAATGGAGTTCCCTCTGAAGATAGGGTCCTGTTCTTTTACAGCATTATTACAGAAGGTCTGTCAGGAATATATGCCCCTTTGTGATGATACCAAAATCTGCAAGAGGGTAGACGCACTGGAGGGTGTGGGTAACCTGAGGAGGAACGTAGTGAAGCTTGAAGAATGGGCAGTCAACCTCCCCTACTTCTATCCCCTTGATGTCCTGACTCATTCGAATCCTCTATGCAAGTAGCTCAACCTAGATGGCAAACAATGGTGGGGAGAGTGGGGTCTCCTGCTTAAATCAAAAAACCCACAGTAACCCCCATTCATTTTCATGCATGCCATAGGATGAGATTACAGTGCCTTTATCCAGCTCCCAAGCCCTTCTTCTCCAGAACCTTAAACATGACATCTGATCAAATGTCTCCTCTGTGTCGAAGTTCAGCAGAAAGCACCTCCTTTCCCTTCCTCGCCGCTCATATCAAATTAAGAATCTGACGTCTGGCCCTAAACCCTACCTGATCCATGTGAATCAGCTGTAAACACAAACGTTTTCAAATTGTGAATCAGCCCTGGTGATCTATTCAATAATGTGCCCATGTTCTCTTATATATACTGGAAGGACAAAACGGAAGATAAGGCTCAGATTGAATGAGCAAAAAAGTAGAATTAAAAATATGAATTTAACAGCACCTCTGCCTGAGCACTGGTCTATTTCTGATCTGCGGTGACAGGTCATAGATAGCATTGAATAGAGCTGGCGTGGAAGAGACCTCGATGGTTTATTGAATTATAAAGAACAAAACTTGGATTCATCACTTGAACACAAAAGCCCCAGGAACACTTCATGTGGATATAGATTGGATGACATTAGTTGAATTTTGGATATGTGATGGGTTAAGTGATCACAGTTTTCTATTCACTTTTGAATCATGAAAGCCTCTTATTGGCTGGAGGGTCTCTTTGAGCATAGCTATACCTAGGAGGGCATGGAGGAGTAGTCTAGTAGTTAGAGCAACAGCTTACTATCCAAGTGATCAGCGTTTGATTCCACTGGTCAACATTGAAATCGTTACTGACTTTAACACTAGAAGCCCCAAAGTGCGTCAATTGGCGCAAATGCATCTTTGACGTTATATACTAGCGCCATTGCTAGAACCATGTCAGTCATGTTCCATGACTTTGTTAGCAAGGTCAAGATGTTCAAATATGTGTATCGAAAATTAATGCGCATCTCAATCACTGTTTACAGTTTTACTCTGACATTACAAACAATAAACACACGATGATGTCATTTAATGATGTCACATACTGCACGTATTTAACAAATAAGTAACTTCACATTAATTCACATCTGCATTTCATGCTGAACGCAGTCGTCGTGATAATGTGTCAATTGACGCACTTTGGGGTTTCTAGGTAAAATTCCTTTTGGGGTTTCTAGTGTTAAAAGGCCCTAATCTGTAGTATCTTGATGAGATGAACACAAATATAACATTCAAAAATTTGTATAGGCTCTCATTTTGAAGATATTGCATGTAGCTCATTTTTGATGTTTCACCGTGTAAATATATCCAGTAGGACATCAACAATATCCCAAGTAAGCCTTGAATGATGTAATATTGCATCACATTGCATAATACCAGCATGCACACATCATCCAGAGTTGACTGCATCATTTTCTGATGCAATGCAATACTACTGCCAGACGGCTGCTGAAGCCATCTGATGTCAGCAGTGTACTATACGCAGTCGGAAAGGAAAGTAATCTGTTATTCTGTTTCAATATTGAAAGCCTCATGAATGCCTTAAAAATCACTCATGACCAACAAGACTGGAGACTATTTATAGACTCTTCGAAACTGAGTCTGAAGGCTGTGCTTTTGAACAATGGAAACCGTCTTCCATCTATTCCAGTAGCGCATGACGTCCACATGAAAGAGACATACGATAACTTAAAGCATCTACCGACTTCCATTAACTATAACAAGTACAGCTGGCACCTCTGTGGTGACTTGAAGGTAGTTGCTCTTTTAATGGGACTGCAGCAGGGATATATAAAATACATATGTTTCTTATGTGAGTGGGATAGCCGAGCAAGGGATTGGCACTACTTGCGGAAGGAATGGAATCGCAGACAAAATGTAACAGTTGGAGAGAAGAATATCCAGCACCCAGCTCTGGTTGAGGCTCACAAAATCCTGCTACCACTCCTTCACATCAAACTAGGTTTGATGAAAAACTTCGTGAAAGCCATGGACCACACTTTGCCAGCTTTCTGATACCTGCATGAAAAATTCCCTCGACTCAGTGAAGCAAAGATTAAAGAGGGAGTTTTTGTGGGTCCTCAGATTCGAGAGCTCTTCAAAGATGACCGGTTCAACATCTTGCTGCAGGGTGATGCGAAACAAGCATGGAATGCTTTTTGTCTAGTGTCAACAAACTTTCTCGGGAATGTTAGGGCAGAAAACTACAAGGAACTAGTAGAAGACATGCTGATGCAGTATCAGAAACTTGGCTGCAATATGTCTCTAAAGATCCATTTCCTTGATTCCCATCTCGATTTCTTTCCTGACAACTGTGGCATGGTTAGTGATAAACAGGGCGAACGTTTTCACCAGGATATCGAAATGATGGAGCAAAGAACCCAGGGAAAATGGTCCACTACAATGCTGGCTGACTACTGCTGGACACTCCCCCAGAGAAGCTCCTGAACAGCTGTACAAGAGACAGGTGAAAAAATCTAAGAAGTAGTCTATGACTTGTTTTTTTACAGGTATTAACCAAGGCCTACTATATTTACTATTGACATGCATTTCGTGATGTAAACATTAATTCTTGTAGATTACAAAAAAACTAGAGCCAACTTTGCAATTTCACTGTCATATTCGTGTTCAGCATATAAAAATTGATAAGAAATGACTATTTTTATTTCAGTAACATGACTTTTGTAAAAATTTGTTGACCAGTGTTCCCACTGGCACTCCTTGTGACCATGGACAAGTCACCTTACCCTCTGTTGCCTCGGAAGAAAAGGCCTGACAACCTACTTCCAGTCATATCTTGCCAAGAAAGCACAGGGGCTGCTGGGTCACCAGGAATCAGCACTGACTTAACAGCACTTAAAAAGAAATACCTAGGAGATACATTGGGATGTGAGCAATAATCATTGCCATAAAAATGCCAAGTTCAGGATGCACTCAAGTTCATTAGAAGTGATAGTTTGGAGAATCTGTTGGACAAGTTTAATGAAATGGTTTCCCTGATGCAGATGATCTATCACAAGGTGTTGTCATGCTGGAATCACCTCAGATGGGTTCAATGGTAGATTACATGAGGAACCACGGGGTCAATTTACAGAAACACAAGACGTCAATTGGAGAGAAAAGAAATTGATAGAGTTGACTGAACTGTAATGCATATGAAGTTGAGCTGCTTTGTGGAAGGTTGATGGTTGTAGATGTACGAGTATCGGCTTTTTTTCACATTTTCTGGCTTGGATGTCCCAGATTGCACTTTGAAGTCATTTGTAAAATTCCACTTTATGTATGCTATGCCTACAAGTCCTTTTTGAAAATCCGATGATCTTACCAGGCAAAAATATCTGGCCCACCCGGACGTCCAAAATCTGGCTGGGCTGGATTTGTACCTGATTCTGCACCCATGGGAGCTAGATGTTCCCGCGGGTGCAGAATCGGACACTTGGACAGGCTGGATGTGCCCCAATTCTGATGTGTGTGTCATCTAACTATTTCTCCGACCATCTCTCCGTATGCTCTTGCTGGAGCCCCGGTGCCATGGCTTCTCATCACCATGGCAGCGGGACGCCCAACAAGTGCCCCGCAGCCCAGCTTTTCCCTGCCGCTCGATCTCTGGAGGGGCCT
Organism: Ichthyophis bannanicus; assembly: GCA_033557465.1. Taxonomy (NCBI): domain Eukaryota; kingdom Metazoa; phylum Chordata; class Amphibia; order Gymnophiona; family Ichthyophiidae; genus Ichthyophis; species Ichthyophis bannanicus. The sequence goes on along the minus strand of CM066032.1, from coordinate 1,851,162,712 downwards.
GCCAGGGCCGGGATCGGGCAAAGGGGAATCCCCTGGTGCTGCGCACCTCACCCTGAGTGTCTGGTGCCGATCGCCGGTCTCAGGGGGATTTATTCCACCTCCGAGGTGGAATAAGTCCCCATCCATCATTGCTTCCCCAGACGTACAGGACCATGACCTGAATAGGCCCTGTACGTAAGGGGTCGTAGGCCTGCCTCTGCTCCGCCCACTCCCACTCTGCCACCACTCCCTGTTCAGAGCTCCCCGCACAACAGCCTGGTATGTGTGGGGAGCTCTAGTGCTGGAATTGGGTCCCTGCGACTAGCAGGGATTCAATGTCCAAGCCGGAAATCCATCCCTGCTATTTGCGGTTCTGAATGACCCCCTAAGTGTAAGTTCTACCACATGCACTTTCAGTGCTCAGAAGTGGAGCTTGGGTGGAGTGTAAATTTATTGTGTAAATTATAAAATATTAAAACATATGTGCATTTCTTAACAGCAGGCGTTTCCACCTACTTTACATTTGAAGTAACTGCAGCGATGAGCTGTAGGTGCGTTTTTACTTCCCTATTTTCTAAAGTAGCAAACAGTACAAAAACGTAGGCAGTGGATAAAACTCACAACCTTTTATTGGTCCTTATAAAATGTGGGGGGCCAAACCCAACACAGGCCGTGTTTCGTAAAATACTTCTTCAGGGGTGAGGCACACCATAAAAACTATAAAAACATGCAAAGAACATCAAGAAAAAATTAGTGACTCCTCAAAATAGCATAGCAATAGGTCATAATAAAAATAAAAAAAAATATATATATACAAAAACAACCAAATACCTTGTATGAAAAGCGTATAATGAAATATTAGGGACATAATTAGGAACATTTCATTATACGCTTTTCATGCAAGGTATTTGGTTGTTTTTGTATATATATATATATATTTATATTTTTATTATGACCTTTTGCTATGCTATTTTTAATTTATTTTCTTATTATTATGCAAAAAAGTTCACTTTTATGTTGTGGTTTATATGCAGGATTTTATATATTTATGATTTGGCTTATGTATTCTCTATTTTTTCATTTATTTATTTATTATTATGTTTTTAACTTTGTTTATTATAAATATATATCTTTTGAGGAGTCACTAATTTATTCTTGATGTTCTTTACATGTTTTTATAGTTTTTATGGTGTGCCTCACCCCTGAAGAAGTATTTTACAAAACACGGCCTGTGTTGGGTTTGGCCCCCCACATTTTATAAGGACCAATAAAAAGTTGTGAGTTTTATCCACTGCCTACGTTTTTGTACTGTTTGCTGCATTATTTACGTGGAGGTGTGCTGTTCGCTTCCTGGTGGACTATTTTCTAAAGTATACACATACTTCACTTTGTTAAATAGGCCCTAAATATGCACGTGGCAATGCACACTAACTGCGTTAACTCCCATGCAGTCTACGCATGTTACCACGCACGGATTGCGGCCCATTTTACAAAGCTAAGCACGAGCATACTTGACTTTACAAAATAGGGGCATCCTGCTGTGCCTTAACCCAGTCGCCTCAGTTATGCCTGCCATAAAACAGGTGCAATTGCCTGCATCTAGATGAGGCGGAAATGCATGCAAGTCATAGTATTCAATAACTTACTTGTGTAAATTTAAGCTCCGCCTATGCTCCATCCAAATGCACACCCGCAACTGAAAGTACACGTGACAGGATGCACACTCACAGAATATCGGCTGCCCAAAGTGAGCATGGTAAGCGCCTATTCATGTGTGTAAGTCCTTTAAAATAGGGACTTATGCACATAACATTCTGCAAACCCCTTATAAACTCGGCCCCTTTGGAGGGTAATTTCATAGGTAGCCTGCTAAAGCTATGTACAGAAATCACAATTGTTTAGTGATTTACGCATGTGAATAGGCATTTGGTCATGTAACCGAGGCAGCCGCTCTTCTGAAAGAATGTACGTTGGGCCAATGGGGCATACTTTCATTGTAGGCACGTGCACGGGGGAGGGGCAGAGCGTGGGCAGAATGCTGCTTATACAATACGATTATTTTTGCGTGTTCTAGAGCTGACATAAGCGACTGGGCTTAGATAAGTGCACGCATTTCGCCACTTAAGCTGGTATTCTCTAGAGACAAGTAGACCCCTCCTTTTCTTTATGAAATAGGCTTGACATAGGCGTGTGAGAACACCTAGGATGTTATAAAACCGCCCTCTTAAAGCATAAGGAGACCATGAATTGAGATAAGTGTTTCAGATAATATGTGTGAATAAGACTTCTTATTCTGTTGAAAAATTTTAGCTGGGAAAAAATGCATATGAAAATAATTTATCATAACTTGTTCTAATACTTGAGCTCTTAGAGGCACGTGATGACCATGGGCATTGAATTTAATGAGCCAAAGCAGTGGCTGCTGTCAGGCCATTTTTGATGCCTTGTTATATATACATATATGTACATCATTTTGGAGCAGGATGGGGTTCTAGCTGATGTGGAATGCTATTCTGTGCATACCCAGGGCATATTCAGAACGGTTTAACTGGTTAGCAGTCCTGCTAACTGGTTCAACCGCACTCACTGGGATATTCAGCGGTTTAATGCCGCAGAATATCTCCGGTTTGTGTCGCTGAACGCCCCGATGCTAAGCGGCTAGCTTCGGAGTATTCTGGGAGGTGGCAATATTCAACCACTGGCCAGTTAACTTCAATCAGCTAAAGTTAGGCCTAAAAACAAGGCTGGTCTAACTTTATCCGGTTTGGCTATCCAGCTAGTCACAGAATATTGTCGCTGATCGGATAGCATGCTGGTGGTTGGATAGGGCCCCAGCATTAAATCTTTGGTTTAAATTTAAAGTGGCAATGGCCAGTCGCTGAATATGCTTCCCCCAGTTTCTGAAATCCTCTTATCTAGGCGCAGGACAGCATTTCAGCACGTGCGCAGATGGATGCACGTGCAACTCCAAGACACAATTTCTGAAGTATCAAATATTTGCCAGCATCTCTTTGTTCCAGCACAATTCTCTTTCAGCTCCTCCTCGTCGACAAAGCCAGAAAATGTTGCAGGTCCTGTATGCTCCCGAAAAGAGAAAAAACCCCAAAACGGGCTTACTAGCCTCACTAGTGCTAACGTGGAAGGACGAGCTAATCTTTTACTTTTCTTCGGTGTTAGAAAGCTCTGCCCTTAGCCTTCTGTGCACTTGTCTGCATCGTTGCTGAATAGCTAATATTTCTTATTTATTGATCAGGATTTCTTATTTATTTATGAAGAGATTCACCCAAGGTCATGCATAATAGGTCCCCTCCACATAGACTCTTCATTACTGTGGGATTTAAATGAGCTGTGCGCTGACGTCCATCCGAGGTTTTGCACACAGTTAACTTGTGCACAAACCTTGGTTTTACATAGGGTACCCAGTGTACCCTATGCGAAAGCCGAGCTAACCTCTGCGCAAAGCCTAGTGCCCTTTATGGCATCAACACCTCAGTGGGGTCTGTCTTCCCACTAGGTTCAAGTGCAGGATCAGGCTTTCCTCCGTCATTCTTACACCCCCTAATACGACTTTACATAGTCATTTATCATCCCATAACCCCAGTCAACTGGATTACCTGCAGTACCCTGGAATAAAGGGAACTGCACAGAATCACAAAGGAAGTACGTTTGCATGTATCAAACAAGACTTTCTTGGCACAAATGGGCTTTTAAAGATCAGCCATGCATGCCTGCAGGAATCGATGCACATGGACGTCAGGGAGGTGCTCCTGGGAGTAGGATTGGGGTGGAGAGTGCACCTACAGGCATGCTTTGGGATTCTCCCGCTTTGTCACCTTCTGATCGCCCCCATCCCTTTCTGCGCCTCCGCCATCTCCTCCTGCTGCCTTTTCCCCTTGGGAATGGTTTTACGATTCACTTATACATTCTAGGATCATCCTCTTTTGCTCATTCTGTGCTGATCTGAGGAAGGGAATTTTAGCTCCAAAAAGCTTGTCAAAAAATGTATTAAGTTGGCCAATAAAAAGATATTACCTTATATTCTTTTTTTGTTTGTTTTATTTGGGAAGAATTATACAAAAGGAGTTGAGAAATGTCTGTTTGTTCAACTCTTTGTCTGGAGGCAAAATAATTCTCTGAAAATTAAACGGAATGGGAAGGAACCTGGCATGGGGGACAACTGGTGAAAAGATACATCGAGTTCCAAAATGTGCCGAACGTGACTGGGGAGGGGGGGGGGTTCCAGAGAAATAAGAGCCCCCCCAAACAAATGGCCCCATGTGGAGAAGGAGCTGCAGCTTCTGCAGGATAGAAACTTACATACAGTGAAACATAGCACGCAGAGGATTTCTCCTTTCAAACTGCCTCTCTCTCAAGTCTCAGCTGCCCCCACTCCCAAAAATTCCACCCTCACAAAAAATAAAAAACCTTCCCCCCATAACTGACCCACCACCCTGCAAACTGCTCCACCTACAAAAACATCCCCCCACAACTGCCCCAACATCCTGTAAACTGCCACATCCCCTAAAACCACCTCCTGGCAAGGGCCCCATCACCCCACAATGCTTCAACCCCCAAAAATATCACCAATGCAGCAGACCTACCACCCCACAAACTGCACCACCCCCAAAAAAGCCCTACCACTCTGCAAACTGATGCACCCCTAAAAAATAACCCCCACATCTGCCCCAACTCCACTGCAAAATACTACCCCACCCCTAAAAACTAAACCCCACAACTACCCTACTATCCCACATGATGCCCCACTCCCAAAAAATACCCCCACAACTGCCCTATCATTCTGACAACTGCTCTGCTGCCAAGAAATGACCCCCTTGTAATTTCGGTACTACCTGCAAACTGCCCCACTGCAAAAAACTACCCCTGCAACTCTTCATCACCCCGCTAAACCCCATACCACACACACAAAAACATGCAGACATACAAACATACACATAAACAAAACACACACAGAACAAAAATGATAAACATACAACACAGAGAAACACACACACACATCCCACACCTGCAAAACACAAACTAAATAGATACACACACAGACAATGCAGATATAAACACCAGAACTGCCAGGTTACCCAGTTCCAGGAGTGAGATTTTAAGCCAGTCCTGGATTTCTGATAATCTCGTTCTATTGTATTATGTGACCTGCGGCACTGATTCCAGAGAGTTAAATCAGGGACGACAAGTACTGTCCTGGCCACTGAATCTGGATATTCAGCTCTAGTCGATATCCGGATACCAGTGCTGAATATCTGGGGCTTGATATTCAAAGGTTACCAGACCCGCTAACCTTGTTAATCCCCCTAGCTGGGATATAGTGCTATTAGCATGGTTAGTGCTGATGAATATCTACGGGGGCGGCAGCTGGCAATAACTGGAGAGTGGCTCAATATCGCCGTTGCCTGCTTATCGCGAAGTGGAGAAAGTCAGGTGCAGTAAAGGCCGGCTAAACCTTTGCTGCTGACGCTAACCAAGCGGTGGCTGGATATCGCAGGGCCCGGATATGACCCCAACATTGAATATCCAGGTTCAAAGTTATCCTAAGCAACCGTGACAGACAGAAGTTTTAAAAAGCATTGACTGCCACAGTTTAATATTTGTAGTTATTTATTTATCTGTTGTTTTTTTTTATACTGCCTTATCTGGGAATCAAGGCGGTTTACAGGGAACAAAAACTTAACAGGTTTACATAGAACCTCTAAATCAGGGGTCACCAACCTCCAGAGGGCCGCGGGCCGCACAGCCGACTACTGGGAGCCTCGCGGGCCGCACCCCCTTCTCCCTGCCCCCGCGAAAAAAAACAACAAACGCAAAATTATGAAAAAAATGGCAGATTTCAATTACCTCGGAATGCGCCAAACCTCCGCCTGTAATGTCAGGAGCGCGGGGCCGCGGGAAGTCGGAGGGAGCCGGTTAATGAAGAGTGACCAATCAGAGGGCGCCTGGCGTCAACGAGCCGCCTCCATAGGTCCAATCGGCGCGGTTTGTGTCTGATGATCTGCAGTGTGTGGCGGGCCGCACGCAATGTTAACAGTGGTAGAGCCTCGCGGGCCGCACGAAGGGACCTCATGGGCCGCATGCGGCCCGCGGGCCGCAGGTTGGTGACCCCTGCTCTAAATCCTTAACAGCATTGAACGGTATAATTACAAATGGTAACTATAGTCTATAGTTTATAACGTAATCGCAAATCAGAACATATTTACAAATTAAACCCTGGGTGTTTAATGTTGAGGGGCAGGGGTCAGGGGAGGAGTTTTCAAGGGCAAGGTAGCCACACAAACTGCACATGCAAATCTGTGAGTAGGTGCACTTTTCCCAAGTCCATTTTCAAAGGGAAATGTTTCACTTTGTAAACATGAGTGTTTGTCTAGCAAGCCTACGGTTAAAAAGCAACCACAAACTTTACACGTATCGATGTTGTTTGAAAGTTGCCCCCACGGAGTCTTTACAGCAATCAGAAACAAAACCCAAGCGTTTGGACTCTAATGGATCTTACCTGCACAAATATGACCTTGTTCGATTACAGACGTTATGGAGGGTGGGGCCCCATTGGTATCTGGATGGGGAACCATCAAGGAAGACTATGGGCTATTTTATGTACAGATCGCTCTATATCTAATAGATCAATAGTCCTGCAGCATCCTGCGAGGAAAAGGGCATATGTCCCTGCAGCTCTCAACAAGCAGAAATGAGTAGTAAACAAGAGGGGAAAGCATGCAGAGCATGGTTCATGGAATTCTTTCCAACCACTTTGCGCATGCCTGTGCACGTGTGCATGTGTGTCTGTTTTGCATGTGTGATGTGTGTGAATTTGTTTTGTATGTTTATCTGTTTTTTGTGCGTGTACATGTTTGTGTGCATCTATCCATGTGTGTTTGTATGTGTGGGTGCGCATGCTTGCATGTGTGTATGCCCGTGCATGGGTGCATTGGTGTGTATCTATATCTGTGCTGGCTTTCTGCATCTGTGATCAAGAGAGGAGATAAGAGGAGAGGACAGTTGTACGGTACAATTCCTTAATCAATATGTTACAGTGAATCAGTGTATGTAGGCTGCTGGACTTCCTTCTCCCATAGAAATGTATTGGGGCCTTTGGAGGAGGGTTCATTTCTCTTCGCCCCTCCCGCACCGTTACATGCAGAAACTTCACTTCTCCTTTACATGAATTTTCCAAAACTCAACTCTTCCCTTCCTGTAACTAGAGCAGCCGTCCAGTGCTCCGCCCCCTACAGTCTTCCCGTTGATCATACCGATAGTCTCTGCTGCTAGTCACCCTGGAAGCAGATAGAGGAGGCTCCCTCACTCAGGCAGAAGGATTATAGAATTGCACATAGACGTTTTGGGGGTGAGGGCACCTTGTGTGGTGGTGGGGTAGTTAAAAGGGGTCAATATTTGGGAGTGGGGGCAGTTGCAGAGGCTAGTGTTTGGGGGGTGGGGCAGTTTGCAGGATGGTGGGGCAGTTTTGGGGGATACTGACTTGGTGGTGGCACAGTTGCAGGGGTAGTTTTTAGGGGTGGGACAGTTTGCAGGGTGGAGGGGCAGTTGTGGGGGGGGGGCAGTTTGGCAATGGGACAGCTTGACAGCTTGAGGGGCTGGGAGAGTAGAGACCAGGGAGAGGCAGTTCGAAAGAAGCTATTCCCCTACTGCTATGTTTTACCGTATGTAAGTTGTATGCTTTAGAAACTGGAACTCATTCTGTGACGGAAATGCACTGAGCCATTTTTTTTTTGTGGGGAAGACTTATTTCTCAAGAACCCCTGCTCTAATCTGGCTCATTTTCAAACTCAATGTACCCTTTTGCCTCCCCCCCGGTCAAATTTTTATCCCATTCTGTTACATTTTCAGAGATTATTTAATCCCTAGACAGACAGAAAGCCAGACTCAGAGACATTCTTGACCCTTTTTATATAATTCTTTGCAACATACATTGTGTTAGAAAGAATAAAAAAAAACAACAGGGTTGCTGGTGCCCACATTTAACAGCAAGAAACAAATACACCTTTTCACCATGAAGAATCATTTCTTTTACAGTTCTGATTCCAGGTCCTTTCATTGCTTTCTTCTCTGGCACATTCCTCATTTCTCAGTGCTTCAGAAAGGGAGAGGTGCAGCTGCAGGAGCCCAAGGCAGGCAAGTGCCTCCACCCTTCTCTATCCGTGCCAGCAGATGGCGCTCTTGACCTGGCACACTCCACCACCACACGCCTGACTGGGTGGCTGCTTGCAGCTCAGCAGGAGGGTTTTTTTTTTTCCTCTTCCTCTTCTTCTTTCCTGCTCTTCTTTTTTACTCCCTCCCCCACACTTACAGATGGCTTAATCGTGACTACAGTTCCTCCCCCAGCCCCTGCAACCCCCTCAGTATGTCTGGAATAATACTGCTAAGGCAGAGCAAGGCAGTCAAGTGTGACAGCACAGAGCAGGTAGCCTGGCAACTGAGAGCAGAAGAACGAACAGATGGTGATCGTACAGCAGGATGGACATCACACACACACACACACCACGAAAGCCCCAGACCATCCAGGAATTCCCTGGAGTTCTCAGGCCTGCCTTCCTCTAAATAAGCGTGCCCATCGCCCTACATCGTTTGGCTTGCATGATGACGGAGATGATTATTATTATTATTGCTAGTATACCTTTGCTTTCTTAGCCACAGTTTCTTCTCGTGGCCCTTACAATCTTCTGCGATACGTAACATGCATGTTGTTCTCCGTGTGTGCAGAGGATACTGCGGCTTCGGGGAACTCACTCTGCACTATTCATTAGCAACGAGGGGTTTTCAGAGTCTCCAGTTTGGAAATGAGACCACAGGCTTCCACCAAACCAAACCAAACCAGCTCAGTGGGTGGGAGGACAGTCACTGGTGTGTCTTAGCACATAAGCATCCTAAGTTGCAAGATGTGGGAGAGTTGCATTTTTTTTTCCTTTACAAATCGGAGTGTACTTATTTTGATTTCTAAAAATTCAGGAATACTTTTAAATGTGAGCATACTCAAAACATGAACTTTTGTGGGCCATAAGGCCTTTGCAGCAATCGGCATGACCCATGGGCATGTTGGAGCACGTATATTAACTCACAATAAAGCCCGTCAAAATTCTGTATGGGCTCTCTTCCCTCTCCTGTGTCCTCATCAGCCTGCCAGTCCCCATTTGGAGGGTTCAGAATTCAAAGCAGCCAAAAAACTTGATATTCTTTTGATGACTTCTCTGGCTTTTGGCTAAAGTCATATGTAGAATCAAGCACATGGAGTTTGAGGTATGAGCGGAGGAAGGCCCCTTCTTTGCGTTTTTCCTGAGAATGAATGTTCTTGATTATAGGGGCTTAAAACCTGCCACTGGACCCTATTGGGAACATGATACTGCAACGAGCTTTGCTAAAGCAGGATGATTCGGCCTCCTTCTAAAACAATAACTACATCTCATTTGCAGAGTAAAGCATTCTGGCTTTAAAGTGCACACCAGCGAATGCTTCATTTTATAAAAAGAAAATGGAAACTAAGTTGTAATTTGCATCGTTTTAAAGCAAAAAGTGTAACAGACCGGCGTTAGGTGTGATAAATATGTGATGAAGAGAATTTTTGCAGGAAAAGTCAGCTTTTTTGCAACCAAAGGAAAAGTCACTGTTGCCCAGTGGAAGTACACCCCTATTTCTGCAGCACTGGGCTGCTATTTACTTAACAGCTAAGGAAACCCACACAGACACACACAAAACTGTCTACAGTCAGGAAGGAAGTGGAGAGGAGGGGGGGGGGGGGGGTGAGAAGTGGATTAACTGAAGAATCTGTGTGTGTGTGTGTGTGCTTGCATACGCAAGTGTTTGTATGTGAATAGCAATGGCCTTTCCCTGACAGAAGACAGGCAGAAGGATTCAAGGGCAACATCTTTTCCAGCACACAGCGAGCTAACATTACTACCCAGTGGGAAAGCTGCTTATGGATAAATACCAGGGAGTTAAGCAGAGCCCTGCTAAGTGCATTGACAATACCAAGCAGACCAGCGTACTAAGGACCAGCCAGGGAATAGTCTTAACCACACTCACCATTCGAGTGTTTGGCTGAAGTAGGACTGTAGTACTGGATTACTCAGTGCTGTGTGATAATGAGAGCAGTGGAAGTCAGTCAGATGGAGGTAACGACGAAGGGGGCAAAAAGAAAGAGGGAAAGAGAAGCTAGATGAAGTCGGAGGTGCTGTGTCGATTTTAGCCTACGTTCTCTGGTTGTACTTTTCCATCTCTCTGCTGTCTGCCTTAAGCAATTAGAAACGCACATCTGCCCTTCCTGCTCTGGCTGGGAATGATGATGGGTGGGTGCTGATAGGTGCAGGATGGAAAGAGACTTACAACGGTTTCCTCCCATTCTTTGACTGTGAGCCTTGAACAGACAGTAACGAGTGCCAGGTCTGGATGTAAGCAAGAGTAGCCCCAGGAACTGCTTGGTGAGAGACAACTGTTAGAAGAAAGTGTGGAGTCTAAGGGCATGAAAATAAAACCGAGACTGAAATAGTTACAGTATTTTACAGATCTCTGTGAGCTTACCAACATGTACTTGGCTCCACTGACGTCAACTGAAGCACAAGAGATTGCTGCTGCAAGTTGACAAGTCCACCATGGCTGCAAATACAGGTTTCCAGTGCAGGCTGATATGTCGATGCGACCCTACAGTGTCCAGACAACCGAGTCTCGTAAATCCATTTGATCTCTGAGATTTGCATGCCTCTCGAGATTGCAGCCATCTAACAGAGTTCTATGGCAAGCTCACAGAATGATGGATGCCTAGGCATAGCTCCAAAGCCAAGTGACTCTCACTGTGAGGCCAATGCAGTTACTTTACTTTATTTTACTTTTTACATTAGGATTCTTTATATAGAAACATGACAACAGAAAAAGACCACATGGCCTATCTAGTCTGTCCTTCCATATCAACCACTACAGTAGTCCCCTTTTTTCTCAACAGATACAACAAAGCGGTTTACATAATAAAGGACATCATTAAATAGTAGAAGCAATAAAGAAATACAATAATAGAGGTAGTACAGATCAGAGCGAAAAGAAGGGTACAGCCGGATTCTAGACTGTGACATGGCTGCAATCCAAAACACTAAGGTAGCTGAAATTATGTCATAAAATGTGAAGCAGCTTGGGTGAAGAACAGGACTTTCAGTTGTGCTTTAAACTTTAGCAATGAAGCCTCGGATCTAAGGTAGCATGGTAGGGCATTCCAGAGGGAAGGGGCCAAACAAGAAAAAGCTGAATGATGTGTATTCTCACAGTGAAAGACTCTGAATGTGGGTATGATCAGCAAGTTGTTTGAAAGGAAGGTGCGGGCTGTGGCAACATGGCGGCAGGGGGGGGGTCAACTGCCCTGTCACGCTCCTCCTCCCCTGGCTCCTTTCCAGACTGGAGTGAAAATTTCATGCCTCTCCCTGAGGCCTCGCAACCACAGCTGGGATTAGGGAGGGGATGGGTGTGGGGATTGAGGCAGGCCCAACGACTATTTAAGCACCACGCCTGCAAGAGCTCATCGGCATGTGCCTTCATCACATCTTCAGTGTCTTCATCAGTGATCCACAGCAGGCACAAGCAGGAGAGTGTTGGACTCCGGTGTTGGCGTTCTGGTTCCTGAGGAGGGCAGCGGCAAAAAAATAAAGAAGACAGAAGTGCTCCGAGGCCAGAGTTGTCATTGAGAGAAGAGGTGGCCTACAGCACCAGGCTCTTTCACCGCCCCAGCAGGCTTTTATTGGCAGCGATCAGGTACAAGCTGCTCTACCTCTCTTTCCTCTCACTCCTCTCCTTCTTAAAGGGACAGACGTAGAGTGTCTGCCCCTTGGTTCAGAAAGCTTCCCAGAAGATGCCCAAGAAACCCGCAGTTAAATTGAGGACAGTAGCCAGTCAGAGACATGACCCGCCAACACGATGGACACTGATCATAGAACCACCACTCACCGCAAGCAACATCATGAACCAGACTGAACAAGAACAAGATACCACCATGCCCGTTGCGCCACCTACCGGGTCTCAGGGGCAGAACATGCAGACCGACACTGGTAAGTGTCCTAGGAGGCATCCAAAAATACCAGTGAGACACCATGGTACTCCCAAGGCTGCAGTCAACCACATCCAAATGCCCATCAAGCAGCCGGCTCCCGCAGCATCTCCCGAAGTGACCACCAGAGTCATGCACAGCGAGCAAGCCACTGGACAAATGGTTCACATTCCTCTCACACTTATGGAAGCAGGCCCTCCAGAGCCAAAACGGTCACAGTCAAGCACACTGAGCACAATGAGGGACATCCAACTCAGCACGGCACACAGGACACCAGGGTCCTGAGGGGGTAGAGGCAGTCCACCGGTTGATTCGAGGGTGCCTAGAGTTATTCCTTCCGCAGCACCAGTAGGCACTTAATATGGAGAACACAGCGACATGAGCAGGCCCACCGCAAGTGCAGGGCGAACCCATCATCCAGTGGTATACTATGCCAGTCTCGTGATGGGAGCAGCAGGGGTTATAGCCTGACACATGACAGTGGATCACCGTGTACACATCATTCCAAGCATGACTGTTGTTATGACAGTGCATCACCTTACATGGACTTTTCCTGGCATGACTGTCACCACTCACGCCACGCATGGCAATATTGAACGCGACGTCACAGCGGCTCATCATCCTCAGATTGCTACACCTCACGATCCTGTTCCTGTTCAGCACATCGGCAATTGAGGCACCACTATCAGACATTGTAATGATGCAGCAGGACAATAAGGTACACATCACAGTCCCAGGTGCACAGATCGGCCAGCGATGCCTGCCTCACACCTTCAAGCCCTAGGAGGGATGAGCCAACGGGACCTTTACGGGGCATGATGGTGCCCGCAGCAGCCACAAACATCGCCTCACAGCTGCACACCACAGTCAGACGGTGTAACAGGATTGACACCACTGCCTCCACATCCATAAGTGGTACACCGAGACAGGGAGATAAGTCTTGTGCTAAAGCTGGTCCTATCAATCCCCCAGGCCACATTGCCCCCTTAGTCACAGTGGACTGGGTAAGTGCCAATGGGGATGAAAGAGGAAGCATTCATGATGTTCCAGGTCTTCTTCTTCAGCCAGCTCCTCTTCGTCATCTTTCTCATTGCCATCCTCTTCAATAGAGGTGGAAATAGTGAGAAGGAATCGTGCAGTTCACATCTGCTCAGCATCTGACATTTCAGCACTGTGGGAGAGGGTATCCACATCTCTCCAGAAGAAGGTACTCAGGAGACAGTACTTCGATATATTCAAATTACTTGAGGATAGATGACAACAGAATGCAAAGAAGCGTCAGAAGGTTGGAGATCTCCTCCCCAACATGAATGGGCCTATCCCACATACCATATTGATCTGGATGCTTTCCTATGCATGCATGATTAGCATAACCTGCAGAAAGGATCCATCTCAACTCAGCACTATGCTAACCTACTTGAACACAGTCATCAACACACACAAAGACTACAAGGTTTTCAGCTGGTTGGCCTTTGATGAGCATTTCCAGGACAAGATGGAGACTCACCCTAAGATGTCTAGGGGAGCCGACGACAATGGCCTGTGGCTTCAGCAGATGTCTTACAAGCCCAGTGGCCAGAATTAGAAGAAGTGGCCTGTCCTCACAAGTCCATTATGGAAAGCCAGCCCCTTTCAGGCAGACATGTGCAGATGATTCAACAAAGACTCCTGCTGCTTTCTTGACTGCAAGTACAAGCTTGTATGTTCCGTGCAGCACCCCCTCACGCACTGCAGCAAATGCTCCCAGCAAGTAGCTCTGTAACATTCACCCAGGCCCCGACATATGGAACGGTCAAGACCATGACCCCCTGGCTTCTTCAATTTCCAAAGAAACGCCTGGCTGCAATCCTGCGCAATGGGTTCCTTGAAGGTTTCCAAATCCCATAAACCAGTTCCTTATACCCTGCCCACCATGGACAGGCTCAAGTGCTGGCTCATGCCAGGACAATCATATGCAAGAAGTTAAATAACGAGCTGGCACATGATCGCATGGTGGGTCCTTTCTTTACCCCACTGTTCCAAGGATGCACTTGTCTCGCATATCTGCAGTATCCAAGAAAGAGGCAAGGAAGTACCAACTTATACTCAGTCACACCCAGACAGCACTTCGGTCAATGACTTTATCCCTCCAGAAGCATGTTCCGTGCAGTATGCATTGTTCGACTAGGCCTTACGCATGGTCTAGGTGGCCGGTCGTGAGGCCCTAAGGAAAAATCTGATATCAAATCCGCATTCCAGCTGCTGCCCATCCATCCAACATGCTTCCCTCTGTTGGGTTTCACCTTCGATGGCTGCTACTACTTTGATTGCTGTATGCCCACGGGATGCTCAGTTTCATTCTCCCTCTTTGAGATGTTTAGCTCCTTCCTGCAATGGGTAATTGGACAATGCTCTGGCCCCACACAATTGTCCACTACCTGGATGACTTCTTGTTTGTGGGCACCCAGTATTCAGACACCTGCTTGCTTCTCTTAGAATGCTTTCAGGACACAGCATCCAACTTCGACATACCCATTGCAGAAGACAAGACAGTGGGTCCCACGCCCAATCTCTCTTTCTTGAGCATTGAATTCGACACGCAGGAGGGAGTGACCAGATTGCCCCACAACATGGTTTCGAACTTGCAAGCAAGATTGCGTGCCACACTGCGATCCAGAAAAATGACTATGCAAAGTCCAGTCACTGATTGGCTCCCTGAACTTCACATGCCGGATCATTCCGATGGGCCGGCCATTCCTGCGTCGACCATTTGCCTCAATTATTGGGTTACTCCCATCTAAACCATCATATTCAGACATCAACACACATCTGGCAGGACTTACAGATTTGGGGTGAGTTTATCAATAGCTTCAACGGCACCAGAATCTGGCAGACACGGTCTATCAGCAGTGCAGACATCAATCTGTACATGGACGCTGTGGGGTCCTCGGGCTTTGCGGCTTACTACCAGGGGGCATGCTGTACTGTGCTATGGTATGGGGAGTGGGCGTACAGGGGAGAACCATAAACATTACATTCCTCAAACTCTTTCCTCTGCTCCCGACCGTGATGATCTGGGGGCTGTGGTTTCATAACTCTAAGATCACATTCTGGTCCGACAACTCGACAGTGGTCCACGTGGCCTAGTGGTTGGGGCAAGGTACTTCAGGCCGGAAGGTTGGGGGTTCAAATCCCACTAGAGGACAGCAACCTCAGGCTGGAAGGACTGGGGTTTCTAGTCCCACAGGTGCTCCTTGTGGTCTCGGGCAAGCCACTTAACCCTCCATAGCCCATGTTCCCTGTAAAATAGTTATCTCCAAGTTATAATGCCCTGTTCAATGTAATTTCAGTTTGTTCAATGTAAACCACACTGATGCAGAATAGCGCGGTATATAAGAGAATGTAAATAAAAAATAAATAAATACCCAGTCCACTTACTGCCTGGCAACAACTGAGCTATTATGATCCCTAACATTGCAATGCTTGATGCTCAACATCACGGTGAGGGCGAAACATGTACCAGGCCTGAATAATTCAATAGCAAATTCCTTATCCCATTTCCAGTGGCACACCTTCTGGAGGCTCACCCCCATAGCCGACGAATGATTGACTCCCATTCTGGATCACTTATGGCAGATCGGACACAAAGTGCTCTCACACTTATCCAGCAAGCGCTAGCACCAATGGCTTGGGTGGCATACTTGCATGGCTATCGGACAATAGTCACCCACATCCTGACTTAGGGTGAGTGCCCAGACATCACTACTCTGGATTCGTTGCCAACTACATCCTTACGGCTCGGTCACAGAGGTGCTCCTGGAATCTGGTCAGGAGAAACCTCACAGAATTTGCTTTCTTTACCAAGCTGAATGGACAGCCCAGTCCAATGAGGGACTTTCTGGTGCACACTCTGATGTGAGGTTGGGCCCGAGTCAGCCCAGTGTTGCCTGACAGCAGAGATCCTATATCAACTATGGACAAAACTCCCAGACATCTGCTTCAAATAGTCCAAGGTTCTGCTATTCCAGACAGCCTTCAGCCTGGCATTCTTCATGGCCCCGAGGGTGGGCAAACTTGTTGCTAAATCAAAATTGGATGTGCAGGGGCACTGCCTGGCTTGGGCGGATGTACAAAGGACAAGCAGGGAAATTCTCATCACGATTCAGAAGTCAAAGACTGATCAGAGGGGCAGACGACACAACCTAATGCTCACACAGGTTCCCTACCTCCCAACTTGCCCATGCACGAACCTGATCACCTATTTGCACACACGGCCTCTGCATGATGGGACTCTCCTCATACACAAAGATGCCACTCTATTGATGCACTTCTAATTCAAGGTGGCCTTCAGACAGGTTCTGTAGGAAATCGGACTACACCCTGCCATCTTCGGCACCCGCTCCTCCTGGATTGGGGCAGCCACAGTTGCCACCATGAGTGGCTTGCCCTCCGATGCCATTCTGTGCATTGGGTGCTGGAAGTCCGGAGCATATAGGGGATACATTCGCCCGCAGGCTCAAGCCAAACTCGGTTTGTAAACTCTCCTTATCAATCTCATTGCAGGGCCAGCCAGGTATAAGACTGTCTGGATCATCAGTCATTCCTAGATGAGCTGGACAATGTGCAGAGCAGCAAACAAGCCTCTTGAAATACACCTTGGACTCATGAAGCAGAATATTTGAGTCATCTGGAAAGGACAGCCCAATATGCACTGAGATGATCTAGTGTCCTGGCTGACAGCTTGGTCCTCGGCTACCGCCCAATCTGAATCATCATTGTTCACCTCGGTGGCAACAACGTCGATTCCTGCACATGATGGCACTTCATCTGGATGATCAAGCGTGACCTCTCTGCAGCAGTTGGCATATTCCTGAACACTCTTCATTTGGTCTGACATAATCCCAGTGCTCCGTTGGGTCGACACCAGACTTTGGAACCGTGGGCTGAATAAGATAAATTGGCGGATTAGCCAGTGGCTCCTTGCAGCTGGTGGACAGCAGATCCATCATGACTGGACGTACCCCATCCTACCTGGAAACTATTGGATGGATGCCGTGCACTTGTCAGGCATTGCCAATGACTTACTCCTGAACGACTTCCTGGAGCCACTGGAGCAAACTGTCATCTCTTGACACACATCCCTTGCAGATAAGCCATCAAACTCTTGAGGACCACACCTAAAGTGGCCAGACTGAGATGGGATCCACCCACTGGGGATGTGTAGCAACCTCTACTTCCCCACATCAGTGGTGGGGACCTGTGCCAAAAATTGACAAACTCAAATGTTCAACAGACCAGCGAGAGATCGGGCACTCTAGCTAACTGCAAGGCAGACTGTCCCAGCGAACACTCTTTCAGGCAGAAGCCTGTCTGGCTCAAGGCAGCCCCCCTCTGGCACCTACAGAGCAGCCAGCAGCAACCAGCTGACAATAAAACTGCGGAAGATTTTTTATCCAAAAGAGTTCACAGTGTCTGTTCCTGCTTAAGTCGCCCTACGCCCCCCGTGTGGAGCACGTCCCACCTGCCAGCATTGCGTAAAGACCTCAACAGGTGATAGGGAACTAACAATTTAGACAGATAAAGAGGAGCTTCAGAATGAAGAGCTTTGTCAGTACCAGGAATTTGAATCAGACTATAGAAAATAGGGAACCAAGTGATCATATCTGCACATGTTACAGAGAATAAAAATGGCTGTATTTTGTATGATCTGTAATCATCTGATGGAAGACAGATTTAAATCATTTAACAGAGAATTATAGTCAATGCATGTGTTAGCGTTTAAATCCTTTGGATCCAAAATAGTCCTCAAAGAGTATATTCATCGCAAAGTTAAAAAACATGCCTGAATCACTAGTGAAATATAATTAGTGAATGATGAAAAGAATCAAATTGAACACCTAAAATACTTATTGATGTCTGACGTGCAACTACATTTCCATTTATGATGGGGTTCAGCTGCAGTAATAAGAATTTGTTAGAAAGCCAAATGGTGGCGCATTTGTAGGATTTAGTTTTAATATATTTGTGAAAAGCCATGTAGTGACAGCGCCAAGACAATGGTAGAAGTGTGAGGTCAGGATTCTGTGGAATGATATAGGAAACATTTTGTATGTCATCTGCAAAATACAAAGTACCTTGCCCAAAGTTCTGAATGAAAGTAGCTAAAAGTGCCAAAAGTATATGAAATAGGGTGGGAGTGAGCACTATACCCCATACGGAAGTAGAATAGTTGTGGAAAAGGAGTCATCACAGCAAACTGAGAAGGTGTGTAAGTGGAGATACAAAATAAACCAGTCAAGGACGAGTCCTTGTATACCAATGTCGGACAGCTGAGGAACTAGCGGTTGGTGATCGATCAGATCTAAAGCAGCACTTAGATCAAGGGAGACTAAGGTGGCATTTTCCCCTCTATTCAGTGCACATCTGACTTTACTTATTAATCAACGAGAGGACTTGATAATGTGCCATATACAAAGGCCTACCTGTCAAGGGTGAAGGACACTGGAGTTGTCTAGAAACCTACAAAGTTGAGCATGGATGACTTTCTCCATGACTCTGGAGATAAATGGGAGATTGGAGACAGGGCAAAAATTGGATATGTCAGTCAAATCAGCTTGAGGTTTCATAGGAACTGGACAAACAATCACATGTTTCCATGAAGAAGGAAAAACACCCGAGTTCAGGCTATTATTGATGATAGTGGTTATCTTGCATTAGAGCTGGGCGCTAAAGCTCAGAACACTTTTCTAATGCAAGCCTAACGCTGAGAGCTAGCTCCCCAATGCTGGAACGAAAAAGCATGCACTAACATGGGACAGCATGGACAGATCCATGTGCGCATGCCCCCGTGGCTGTCAGAATCTATTGTTTAGCTTAGAATGCCCTGCTCTTTGCTCCGCCCCCACAAGAAACCTCTGCCCTAGGTGACTGCCTACTTTACCTAGTAGTTGGGCCAGCCCTGAATAAAACTGTTAAAGAATGGCACCATAGCCACCCCTGCATATTAAACATGGAGAGACGGTGAACACCATAAATACAATAAATATACAATATTGATGCCTTCCTATAACAGAAAGCTCAAAAGAGAACAGTCCCGATATTGATTTGCGAAGGTTATGCCGCCGAACTTTAACCCCGGATATTCAATCCGGGACCATATTGGCCACTGGATTGAATATCCAGGTTTGCCACACAGCCGCACACAGCATGGAAGTTAACCGTGCAGTGGCGATCTTCAGCCACTGCCTGTTGAGCTTCAGTGATGAAAGTTAGGAGAGCCCCCACCCCCAGAATGCCCCCAACACACCTTGATGCTAAGCGGTTATCATCGAGGCGTATAGCGGCATTACTCTGGGATATTCAGTGGCACTAACCGTGTTAGTGTCGCTGAATATCCCACGTAGGGGCATTCACACGGTTTACAGCTCCGCAAACCATGTAAATACCTTTGAATATCAGGCCCAATGTTTATAACAAGATAAAGAAGAGAGTCATAGTTCCACCAAGCGAATGTGCTCACCAGGCGCTGGGCCCAACTAATTCCATCCAGTCTTATATTGCCTGCAAGGTTATTAATCCTGTTGGGAACACCCATTATTGGGCACATTTATTGGGTGCTGATTTCAGCCCCGCTAGCTTCCAGGAGAAAGTGGGTGAAGAAGCTACCATTGACTGCTCTGTCCCTGCAAGAACAAAATGGGTTCTCCCAGAGGCAGCAGTCATAAAGGGAAGGCTGCGTTTAGAAACATAGAAACATGACGGCAGAAAAAGACCACATGGCCTATCTAGTCTGCCCTTCCATATCTGCCCTGGCCTTTAGAGACCTTCTATGTTTGTACCATGATTTTTTTCAATTCAGATACTGTCCTTGTCTCTACTACCTCCACTGCATCTACCACTCTTTTCGTAAAGAAATGTTTCCGCATATTCTTACTCCTGAGTCTATCCTCTTTCACCCTCATCCCATGTCCCCTCGTAGCGGTTTGCATTCAATCGAAAGAGACTCTTCTTCTGTGCATTTATGCCACGGAGGTATTTAAACATCTCTATTATATCCCGCCTTTCCTCTAAAGTATACATATTAAGATCTTTAAATCTGTCCTCATATGCTTTATAACGAAGACCATTAACCATTTTAGTAGCCACCCTCTGCACCGACTCCATCCTGTTTATATCCTTTTGAAGGTGCGGTCTCCAGAACTGCACACTATACTCCAAATGAGGTTGCACTAGAGACTTATACAGAGGCACTATCACCTCCTTTTTTCTGCTAGCCATTCCTCTCCCTATGCATGCAAGCATTCTTCTGACTCATCGTCGCCTTTTCTACCTGTTTACCCACTTTAAGATCATCAGAAACAATCACGCCCAAGTTTCGCTCTTCTTTCCTAAACGGAAGTACTTTGCCCCCTATACTGTGCCGCTCTCTTGGATTTTTGCAGCACAAACACATGACCATGCAGTTTTTAGCATTAAATCTCAGCTGCCAAATTCTTGACCATTCTTCAAACTTAGCTAGATCCCGCCTCATTTTATCTACTCCTTCCTGGGTGTCTACTCTGTTGCAGATTTTGGTATCACCCGCAACTAGGCAAACTTGTACCTGACAGCCCTTCCGCTATATCACTAACAAAGATGTTAAAAAAAATTGGACTGAGGACAGATCCCTGGGGCACAGCACTGGTAACATCCTTCTCCTCAGAGTGAGCCCCATTTACCTGTACTCTCTAATGTCTCTCACTCAACCAATTTGTAACCCAGTCAGTCAGTTTAGGGTCCATCCCTAGGGTGCTCAGTTTGTTTATAAGTCGTATATGAGGAACGGTGTCAAAGGCTTAAATGAAATCTAAGTACATCGCATCTAGGGCTCTCCCTTGGTACAACTCTCTGGTCATCCAGTCAAAGACATCAATCAGATTTGTCTGACAAGACCTGCCTCTGATAAACCCATGCTGCCTCGGATCCTGCAATCCATGGGATCCAGAAACCTCACTATTCTCTCTTTTAGCAGCATTTCCAATAATTTACTCACCACAGAGATTAGACTAACCAGCTTTTAGTTTTCAACCTCATCCTTACTTCCGGTTTTCTATAAAGAGACATGTGTCTTTCTCCAGTCCTCTGGGACCACTCCCCACTCCAAAGAAACATTGAAAAGGTCAGTCAGTGGAGCTGCTAGAACATCCCCAAGTTCCTCCAATATTCTTGGATGTATCCCATCTGGTCCCATCTCTTTGTCTACTTTTAGTTTAGCCAGTTCCTCTCAAACACAGTCTTCTGAAAATCGTTCAAGATCCCCGTCACTTCTGTTCCTATTTATGGGTGTTTTCTTAGGTCCTGCTCCCGGCTCTTCATCTGTGAACACAGAATACAAATATTTGTTAAGCAATTCCGCTTTATCCTCATGACCTTCTATAAATTCCTCCCCTTCAACCTTGAGCCTGACAATACCACTTTTGCCCCTCTTCCTCTCACTAACATATCTGAAAAATGTCTTATCCCCCCATTTAATTGCATTGGCTATTTCCCCCCCCCCCCTTTTTGAATCTTTGCTTTCCTGACTACTTTGCTAGCTGCTCTATGTTTTTTCAAAGATAGATGTCTGTCTTCCTCTCTCTGTGATCTCTTGTATTTTATGAAGGCCTCCCTCTTTTTCTTCACCTTTTCAGCTACTTCTTTTGAGAACCACAGTGGCCTCCTTTTCCTTTTACCTTTATTTACCTTTCTAACAAAAAGGTTTGTTGTCCTTAAAATATCCCCTTTCAATTTTGTTCATTGCTTTTCTACATCCCCCAGCTGTTCCCATCCCACTAATGACTCATTAAGGTATTGTTCCATCTTGGCAAAGTTAGTTTTCCTGAAGTCTGAGACCTTCGCTTTTGAATGGATTTTATCTGTCCCAGTCCTAATGCTGAACCACACCTCCTGGTGATCAATGGATGCGAAATGATCTCCCACTATAACATCAGAAACACGCTCACCATTGGTAAGCACCAAGTCCAGGATGACCTTTTCTTATTTATGTATTTATTTATAAAGTTTTTATATACTGCCCCTTCCAGAGATAACGGGCGGTTTACATTGAACAAAACCAAAACCAATTACAGAGAACACGTAAGATAACAGTTGAAAAGTCTTAATGATTTTTGAACTATATACAGGGTAATTTCCTGGATCTAGGTGATTATACAACTTTAACTATATACATTTATATATTAAGCTTTATACACTTAGCTTGGTTGAGTTAGTTGTGTGAGGGTTTTTATGTTTCATTGTTGTAGTGTTCAGCAAACAGCAGTGTCTTTAATTGTTTCCTAAAGGTTTGGAGGTCTCTAATAGATCTCATGTGGTCTGGTAGGAGGTTCCATAATTTGGGTGCAGTGTAAGTGAAGGCTCTTTTGCTGGTTACTTATTTTGTACTACGGAAAATGTTGAAGGTACTTCAAGCGTGTTTAGATTGTTGTGTCTTCTGTTCCTGGTTTCTGTTTGTGTATGGATCTTAGATGTGAGGAATGCGGTCGAGATGTTCTGTAGTAACTTGAAAGTGGTAATTATTACTTTATATTTTATTCTATTCGCTAATGGGAGTAAGTGCAGATCTTTAAGGATTGGTGTAATGTGATCTGTTAGGCGTGCTTTAGTTATTATTCGGACAGTCACGTTTTGAGTTATTTGGAGGGTATTGTTGTTTTTTTTTTTGGGTAGTCCCTGTAGTAGGCTGTTACAGTAGTCCCAATGTGGGGTTATGAGCGCCTGCACTACTGTTCTAAAATCATTGGATTCTAGGAGAGGTCTTAGGTTTTGGCCGGATCTTAGTTTATAGAATATGGTCCTAGCTGTTTTTTTTTACCTGGGATGTCATACTGAGTGATTTGTCTAAGATGATTCCCAAGTATTTTACCTCCTGTTTTACTTGGATGGTAGTGTTTTGTATCTTAATTTCTGTAGGGGGTGTGAAGTTTTGGTTTCTTGTGGTGAACATTATATCGGGGTTTTTTGAGGTTGATCTGGAGGTTGTTCTCGTCAAGCCAGGCCTGTGCTTCTAGGATGCATTCGATTATGTTATGGTATGCTGGTTTGTTTGTGTCTACTGGGCTGAACAACATGATGTCGTTGGCGTATATGAGGTATCCTATTTGATGTTTTTTGAAGATTGTGCATACTGGCTATAGATAACGGTTAAACAGGATAGCTGATAATGCTGAGCCCTGTGGGATTCCCTGCTCTTGTGGGAAGGTCATTGATCAATTCTTACATATTGATATCTGTTGGTGATGTATGACTTGAACCATTGATGGGCGGTACCTGTTAGTCCTAGATTTGTTAGCCTAGAAAAGAGTATTTTATGATCCCTGCTGTCAAAGGCTGATGCAATGTCTATGAATACAAGTATATAGGCTTGATTAATATTATCCATGCCGCAGATTAGGGTGTCAAACAGGACAGTTAGTAGGGTTTCTATTCCATGGTATGGGCGGAAACCATTCTGGTGCTCATCGAGGGGGTAGTTTGTGTCAATGTAGTCTTGCAACTGAGTTTGAACTGTTTTGTTCCAATGACTTTTGCTAGGAATGGGATACTTGCAATTGATCTGTAGGAAGTGGGATCATCTTTATTTAGGGTTTTGTTTTTGAGTATGGGGCGGATTATGCTTAGTTTGAGATCATCTGGCATTGATCCTAGTAGCAGGGATTGATTCACTATGTTGAGTAAGAAGGGGCTAGTTCAGATTGTGTTGCTTTTATCCACGCTACAGGACATGGATCAAGGTGGGAGGTGGTTGTGTTGATTTTAGTAATTGTATCAAGAAGCTGTTTTTCCTTTATAGTGTATAATTTGGGTGGTGTAGATTCTTTTGTTTGGTGGTGTAGATTCTTTTGTTTGGGTAGTGTAGACTCTTTTGTTTGGGTGGTGTAGATTCTTTTGTGTATTAGTATTAGGTGCGGTATGTTTGCTTTTTAATTTTGATGTGAAATGTGCTGCAAGAGTTTGTGGGTTGATTGTTTTCTTCAATTCCTCATTCTGGTGTGTCCTTGTTAGTGATTTGATAATTTCAAAAACTTCTCTAGGACAGTTGATGGCTTTATTTATGGTGTTAGTGTAGTAGTTTCTTTTTGCATTTGTATGGTGTCTTTATAGAGATTTAGGTTTGTTGTATAGAGAGTTCTGAGATCCGGGGATTTTTTGTTTCTCCATTTTTTCTCAAGCTTGCGAAGTTCTTTTTTTTTTTTTAGAGAGAGTGTAGCTTGTTAGTGTAACATTTTCTGTGGGTCTGCATGCCGTTTTTTTGTATGTGCTTTTGGGTAAGGCTGCTCTACGAGGTGTGACAAAAAAGAAACAAGACTGTGGCAGCCACGCCCATGACTCAATGCCAATTGGCTAACCGCTTATGTCACTGTGTTGTGCAACATCTCGTCATTATTCTGCTATATTTTTCATCTCTCTCACTCTGTTTTTCTTTTTCAAGTATTTTTGTAGCACACTGCTCCATCGCTTTGTCACGCAACTGGGGGTGTCTGAAATATGGAGCAAAGAATCAACTTGAAATTTCTGGTTAAGTTGGAGAAGGGCCCAACTGAATGTCTCCAATTTCTCCAAAAGGCTTATGGAGAAGATGCAATGTCAAGGCCATGAGTCTTCGAGTGGCACAAACACTTCAAGACTGGCCACGAGGAGGTGGAGGATGACCCCAAGTCAGGACGGCCTTCCATGACAAAGATGGCTGAGAACATTGACAGAGTGAACCAGCTGGTGCGGAGTGATCGAAGATTGACGGTGTGGATGATAGCCGAAGAGCTCAGCCTGAACAGGGAGTCAGTGCGGACCATCTTGGTGCAAGAGCTAGGGATGCGGAAGGTGTGTGCCAAGATGGTGCCCAAGCTTTTATCGGATGACCAGAAGGAGCACCGGGTCAATGTTTGTTGAGACTTGCTAGAGAAGATCAGAGAAGATACAGAGTTCATTCGCCGAGTCATCACAGGAGACGAGATTTGGGTCTTCCAGTATTACCCTGAAAGCAAGAGACAGAGCCTGCAGTGGAAGACTCGACCGTCACCCAGACCCAAGAAGGCGCGCATGACCAAATCAAGGATCAAAATCATGCTGATCGCATTCTTCGATCAGAAGGGAGTGGTCCATCATGAGTTTGTGCCTGAGGGTCAGACAGTCAGCCAGCACTTCTACCAGCAAGTCCTCAATCGCCTCCATGACCGGGTTTGGCGCAGCAGGCGGGCTCTTTGAGAGACAAGTCGTGGTTGCTCCATCACGACAACGTGCCCGCACACACTGCGCTCAGTGTGAGGCATTTCTTGGCCAACAAACAGATCACAGCTCTCGACCACCCTCCTTATTCCCCAGATCTCACACCGTGCGACTTCTGGTTCTTCCCCAGGCTGAAGACTGTGCTCAAAGAAACTCATTTTGCCTCTGTAGAAGAGATCAAGACCACTGTGACGAGGGAGCTGAGGGACCTCAAGGAGGAGGACTTTACCGAGTGCTTCCGTATATGGCAGAAGCGATTGCAAAAGTACATGAACTCTGGTGGGGATTACTTTGAAGGGGACAATGCATAATTTCTCTGTAGATTTTGTATGAAACATTTATGGGATAGTCTCGTTTCTTTCTTGTCACACCTCATATATATTATTGTGTGCCAGTTCTTTACTGCCTCATCTATGTTTTGGGAAGGAGAGGTGAGTTGTGGAAGTACGTTGTTCAGGAAATCTACTTTGTCAAAAGGTTTGAAGAGGGGGTTATGCTGTGCTGTGTTGGAGGTTCTTTGTTTATTAAGTGAGAGGGAGCTCAAACCTTAGTATGTAGTGGTCGGATCAGGGTACCTGGGTTGATCTGGGCGGTGTTAGGCTGGGGTGTTCTGTGATGTGCTTCGAGAAGAATATCAGGTCGAGGGTATTGCCCTTGTTATGGGTAGGGGTATCCATTATTTGTCAAAAATCTAGATCTTCCATAAATTCTAGGAATTCCTGTGATTGGTGAGTTGGGAGTGAGGCGAGGTTGAAATCTCCCAGGATGATGTGTGGCTTCTGTGTGTGGGATGAGCAGGCAGATTCTAGAATTGTCGTGAAGTTGCTATGATTAGCTGAGGGTGGTCTGTAGAGGAGACATATTGCAAGGCTATTGTTTTCTATTTTCAGCAGATCTATGTCATCACAGTTGTTGCAGACACTTACACAGGCATTCTTGGTTAGTATAAGGACTCCGCTGCCACGCATGGCGTTCGTGTTGCAGCTGAATAATCTGTACCCATTTGATTTCAGTTGGTTTTGGAGGATGGTATTGTGTTCAGTAAGCCATGTCTCTGTGATGCAGAGGATGTCTGGTGCTTCGTCTGTTAGTATATCGGTTATTAGTGGTATTTTATTTCTTATGTAACGCATGTTCACCAGGATGCATTTTAGGGGATTGGTGTGTCCTACTTGAGAGGGCGGTAAGGTACTGTCGTAGTTTATGTATATTAGCCTCTGTTGGGGTTTGTGTTTCTGCTGATAAGTATTTCTGGTGCTTTTATGGTATGGTGTGGTGTAGCTTTGATTAGTGTATGCCCGGTGGTAGATAATGGGGATGTGTTGGTAGTGGGGGGAGTTCAGTGGGTCTTGGTTAATGTTATGAGGAGTAGTAGAATGCACAGAGTTTGTGCTATTGGGAGTTTTGCTTCCATGGTGGCAATGTTTGTCTTGGTTTGTATATGATTTGCTTGTGAGTAGTTTCACGGAGAAATTGGCCCAGATTTGGGTTAGGATGACAAGTTGTCTGCGTAGAGTGGACCGCTACAGTATAACTGGGTTTTGTTAGTTGTCAGTTGACTGTTAAGTGGTCTGGAGTGTCAGATTTATGTATGGATTAGCATTGAGATTTCTGGACTAATAGCCCAACTCTAGCACTTAACTGCACAAAAAATACAACTTTAACAAAAGTCCTTGTTTTTTAAGTAGCAAATCCTGAATTTTGAGTGAGATCACAAGACTGGTATCAACACAGCCTGGCTTCCTAATTGTGGGTACAGTCTCAGAATGGGTGACATCATCAGTTGATGGGGTCAGAGAAACAGCTGCTATCCTAACCTCTGGGCCTTCACTGTGACCTTTACACAGCAGTGGCAGTCAGCATGAAGCTTTGGAGCCGGTGGATGGTCGCATGCCCTACCTTTCTTGTTCCTGTATGTGCTTCCTGCTATACTGGGAGCCCGTGCTGCGTACTGGAATCTGCATGTGTACAGTGACATACAGGGTCCTATGCTGACTGCTGTGACTGTGGCCACCACCGCTGCTGATGCTGCTATTGCCTTCACGCATCAGATAAGTTGAGGAAGGAGGAAGTGGATGAAAGAGGGAGGGACTGGGGGTATACTACTTAGTTTTCAACATCAGATGGTGTCAAGTGATTTTTTAAGTGTTAAAATGGGATCATATTAAATAATCTTTGGGAAGCACTACTGTGGAAAAACACCCATCATCTGGGGCCTGCACTAGAAAAGTGTCTGGTGGTTTCTTCTACAATGCGAGCTGGAATTGGGTAGGGGGCAGCATATTGCCGGAATATTCTGAAACCTGTTCTGTCCTTATTACCTAATATTTTTGACTGAAAGGATAGCTGGCATCATTACCCTTAATCCAAATCAGCTTGACCCAATAGCTCTGCTTGTTCCTGCACATAAAGGCACCTGTGTCCCTTCTGTAATCTGATGCACTTCTACAAACCTATGGGTCAAAGAGGAAAGGTGAAAATGACCAAGAGTCATGCATTATGTTCTCAGATATAAGTCAAGGCATCCCTTTCCCCATCGTAGTTCATGCTCATTTTTCTCCCACTCCAAAAATACAAACTCCCTAGATATTTGCTCCTGGGTCCTTGACACTTTTCCTTGCTAGGGACCAGAAATCAAATCAGTTAGATTAATTGTGAAGGACACAAACAGCATAAACAGCAAACAAGTGAAAGAAAATAAACCAGCATCCAATGGGACCTCGAACAGAAAGAGAAACATTTCTTCTTACAGAGGTCAGGTTTGGCATAGCTTCCCCCCCCCAAAATTATCCAATCCATCCTGCAGAGTAAGGTTCTCCATGCACAATTCCTCAGGCCTGTAGAGTGAGCAGATCTCCAAATCTACAAAGCAAAGTGTCCATACACTGTCTCCAGATCCCCAGAGTGAGGTTCTTCATGAACAGACTGGCAGAGCAAGGTTCTCCGTGTACAAAGTGAGGCTCTCCATGCAGAGATCCCCAGATTGAGGCTCTTCACAAACTGTTCCCCAAATTGCCAGAGTGAGATGCTCCATGCACCGACCCCCAGAGTGAGGTTCTTCATGCACTCTCCTTCAAACTGCCAAAGTAGGACTCTCCATTCATTGACCCCCACAGAGAGGCTCTCCAGGCAATTTTCCCAGAGTGAGGCTCTTCGCCCACTGTTCCCTAGACTGCTAGAGCAAGGCATTCCATGAATGTCTCCCAGAGCAATGCTCTATCTATGCAATTCTCACACAGACTACCCAGTACAACCCTCTCAATGTCGACTACTGCGGGTACTTCAAGCACATACCTCCATGCATTTTCCCCCAAGCTACTATAATGAGACCCCCTCAGAATGAGACTCTCAAGGTGTACACGCCTCCAAAGTAAGGTTTTCCATGTATAGTCCCTCAGACTGGAGATAAACACTCCGGGCCTGATATTCAGCAGCAGCGGCTAACACCGCTAAAACAATTAGCCGCCACTGCTGAACTTTAGACTGGAATTTTAATCCTGGGGTCATATTCGGGTCAGCCAGATAGTGATGAAGCAGTTGTGATATTCAGCTGCTGCCCAGTTAGCCTCTGTTGTGAAAGTTAGGTCAGCCTTTACAGTGCCTAATTTTCATCACATAGCGATAACCAGGCAGCAGCTCAATATTGCCGATGCCCGGTTATCACCAGGTGCTGACACTGCTCTACCCCCATAACGATCCAATGCTAGCTAAATATCCCAGTCAGTGCGATTAATGTAGTTAGAATGTCTGCTAACCACGTTAATTACGCTAAATATCGGGCCCTTTATATCCAGACTCCAAAAGCAAGGGTCTCAAAACAATTACCCCAGAGTAAAGCTTTCCATGAATAGATCACCACAGCAAGGCTCACCATATGCAGAGACACCCTTAGTGAGCCCTCCACACATAGTCCTCCAGACCTCTGTGTGAGGTTTTCCATGAACAGACACTCATACTGTTGCTCTCCGTGCACATTCTCCCAGATCACGAGAACAAGGTGCTCCATGCCCAGACCCCCAAAGTGAGACTTCCCTTGCACTGTCTCTTAGCCCCCACAGGGAGGGTCTCTGCAAACAGATCTCCAGACAGCCAGAGCAAGGCTTTCATAAGATATGCCATACTGGGTCAGACCAAGGGTCCATCAAGCCCAGTATCCTATTTCCAACAGCGGCCAATCCAGGTTACAAATACCTGTCAGGTTCCAAAAAAGGGACACAGATTTCATGCTGCTTATCCCAGGGGTAAGCAGTGGACTTCTCTGGTCCTCTTTACTAATGAGTTATGGATTTTTCTTCCAGGAACTTGTCAAAACCTCTTTTAAACCCAGCTATGCTAACAGTTTTTACTACATCCTCCAGTAACGAATTCCAGAGTTTGATTATGGGTTGAGTGAAAAAATATTCTCCAATTATTTTTAAATGTGCTACATTGTAGCTTCATTGCGTGTCCTCTAGTCATTCTACTGTTTGAAGGAGTAAATCACTGATCTATATGTGCAGCTCCCTGGATTCCAACAGCCTCCACAGAGAGATTTCCAGAGTGAAGTTCTCCAGGCACTGTCCTCTAGAGCAGGGGTCTCAAACTCAAATTGCTTTGAGGGCCAAATGAGGACTTGTAAAGTAACCCGCGGGCCGCATAAGATGCGGGGCCTCATTTGCATAAATATTTCCATAATGTTACCATACAAAGCGCAGACGTTAATGATGCACATTTGCCAGAGCTGACATATTCCAGTTAATAAATTCAAAATAAAGAGATATTTTCTACCTTTTGTGCATTTTTTCAGTTGCAATTGTTCCAGCCACTTTCTTCTGGTTTCTTCATATCTTCTGCTAACTCTCCATCGTCTGCTGTCCATTTGTCCTTTCTTCTCTCTTCTAGTTTTTTTCCATTCTCTCTCTACATCTGCTTTAACATACTAATCTTTCTCCTTTTGCTCTTTCCTCATTCCTATTTCATCCACTCAAATTTTACCCCTCCATCCTCAATTCCCACTTACTCTCCCAATACCAGGCCAATTGTAGATTTTTCTTCCCTCCCACACAAAATATTTTTCCCCTCTCCATTTCACTCTCCCAGCTCCATCTCATTCTAATCCTCCCCCAACATCAGCTCCCTTCTAGTTCCAGCCCCACCCAGCATCCGCTCCCTTCTAGTCCCCACATCAGCCCATTTCCAGTCCTATCCTAGCCCCACCATCAGCCCATTTCCTGTCCTAGCTCCCCCCACTAAGCCCATTTCCAGTCCTAGCTCCCTCCCCTCACAGCCCATTTCCATTCCAAGCCCCCCTCCCCATCAGCTATTTGCAGTTCAAGTCCACCCTTCCACTCAGCCCATTTCCATTCCAAAACCCCGTCCCCATCAGCTATTTAAAGTTCAAGCCCCCCCTTCTACTCAGCCCCTTTCCAGTCCTAGCAACCCCCAGTCCATTACCAGTTCTAGCCCCCCATAGCCCATTACCAGTCTTAAGCCCCCCAACAGCCCACTTCCAGTCCTAACCCTCCCATCACCCCATTTTCAGTCTTAGCCCCCCATAGCCCATTACCAGTCCTAACTCCCCCCATCAGCCCACCTCCAGTCCTAAACCCCATCAGCCCATTTCCAGTCCTAACCCCCCTCCCCCCATCAGCCTAGGTAAATTAAAAAAAACAAAACAAAACTGGCTTCTGCTGCTGCCACCGTGGCAGCGGCAGAATCAGCTGTCCCGCGGCCTCTTCCCGTCTGCCCGGTAGAGCCCTCAGCTCAGCTTCATCAGCGGCAGCTTTCAGGGCCGCCCGCAAAGAGTATTTCCCTCTCACGTGGCTCTGTTAAGCCTGCCGGGCTGATGGGAATTCAGCCCCGGCAGGCTTAACAGAGCCGCGCGAGAGGGAAATACTCTCTTCGCGACTTGAAAAGCCTGCCACTGATGGAGCTGATTGAGGGCTCTGCCAGGCAGACGGGAAGGGGCCGCGGGACAGCTGATTCTGCCGCTACCACAGCAGCAGAAGCCAGGGTTTTTTTTTTTGTTTCCTCTCCGTCGCGGGCCGTGTGTTTGAGACCCCTGCTCTAGAGTAAGACTCTCCACACACTGTCCTCCAGAGCAAGGTTCTCCAGGCACAGATCCCAGAGTAAGACTATGAAGAGTCTCTCAACTGAGGTTCTCCACACACAGATCCCCTAAAGCAAGGTTCCCAGCCCACAGTCCCCCAACACTCAGAGCAAGGCTTTTCCTGCACAGTCTTCCAGAGTATTGTATCCCAAGCATTGTCACCCTCTACAAGGCTGTCCAACAGATGCCCCAGAGTGAAGCTCTTCATGCCCAGGCTTTCCACTTCAGCCCCTGCAGGCTGACCTTATCGTCTTCTTCCCCTTCAGTTCATGCAGGCTGATAGCTCCTGACTCCCTTCCCTTTGGCCCAACAGCTTATGCCTTTTCCTTTGATATTGGTGCAGACCACTGATGCTACTTTTTTTCCTTTTCAGTCTGCATCATTACATGCTGGAGCCATACTTAGGTCTTCAAAGGGCAATGGTTTTGCAATATTTGAAATGACAGAGTGTGGTATTATGTTTTTAGAAGAAACTCACTTCACTAAAGACAGACCATTGTAGTTGATGAAAGGATGTATGGGTAATAGCTTTCATGCTTTTTTTCACCAGCATTTGTAGAGGAGTGGCAGGTATTCTCCACAGGCAAGTCCAATTATGCGCCATTAGGTTATTGGTAATCCTAACAGGCTTTCTTTAATTGCTTCTGGTTCGATAAATAGTGAACTATTTATGATAATTAATCTGTACGCACCTCCATCCTTGTGTGCTGATCTGCTTAATAAATTGCTTATACTTGCAGCAGACTTTCCATTAAAAATATTTGTATTTGGTGGGGGACTTTAATGCTATAATGGATCATCAGCAGGACTGCCTTCCCCTCTGTCTGGACTGTAAATCTACAAATGCCTATAGTCAGCCATGGGCTATACTGAGGTGTGGAGGTATAAAAACCAAAGCACAAAAAGAGTACCCCTGCTGTTGCACAATGCACAACTTTTCCAGGAAAAATCTGAGCAGAGTGGTACATGCCTACCGTCCATGGCAGCATCCCGCCAAGCTGTGTGGGAGCCCTCTGGCTGCACTTCTGCTGGTAAAGAGAGGTGCTGTGCTCTGATATTGAGTTTTCAGTCATGAGGAATAGGCACTAAAACCCCCCCACAATATTGGAGCACCTCCTCCAACTGGCAGCAGCTTGGTGGGTGCATTGGTCTAGGCCGTGGTGATTCACATCATTCACCTCTACAAGCTGAAACAGTGATCCGAACAAAGAGTTTACCCCTGTGCGGAGAACGTATGACTACCAACTTAAAAATGCTGACCTACTTGAGTATTTACAGCAATAGCTTACTATATACTTTGATCAAAATGAACAACAAATGATGACTAAAAATAATCTCTGGGATGCATCTGAGGCAGTCCTGAGAAGTCCTGTTAGTGCCTTTGTTTCTTATATTGAGAAAACTAAAGCTGAAACTCGTAGATGTCACCAGAATGTGTTGCTTAATCTAGAAAGGGATTATGTGAATAACATATCTTTGGAGACTGGCTGTGATGCAAGGCAACAGGGAGGACACATAATGAGTTGGCCCTATATCAGCAAAATAATAGCCGCTAAGCTGACCCCAATGTACATAATCACCTCCCTGCTTTTTCGGAGAATTACTGTAGGTGTTGGTGAGCAGTATTAGGTGTGAAACAGCCACAGGGACATGTTATGTCATGTAAATGGAGCTCACTTGGAGGAAAGGAAGGTGATTAGCGGGGTGCCCCATGGTTCGGTCCTGGGCCCAGCACTGTTCAATGTATTTGTGAGTGATATTGCTGAAAGACTGAATGGAAAGGTCTGTCCTTTTGCAGATGACACGAAAATCTGCAACAGAGCGGACTCCCCCGAGGGAGTCCTTAACATGAGAATAGATCTACAAAAGCTGGAAGAATGGTCAAATGCTTGGTAATTAAGATTTAATGCAAAGAAATGCAGAGTCATGCACTTGGGTAGCAGAAACCCAAGAGAAATGTACACGATAGGCTGGTGTGCACAGATCAGGAGAAAGACCTTGGTGTGATTATTTCTGTAGATCTCAAGGTGACAAAACAGTGCGACAAGGTGGTGGCAAAAGGCAGGAGGATGTTGGGCTGCATACGAAGAGGAATTAACAGCAGAAAGAAAGAGGTTCCAATACCACTGTATATGTCACTGGTGAAGCCTCACTTGGAATACTGTGTTCAGTTTTGGAGACCGTATCTTGCAAAGGATGTAAAAAGAATGGAAACTGTTCAGAGGAAGGCGACCAAAATGATTTGGAGCCTGTGTCAGAAGCCTTATGAGAAGAGACTTGAAGACCTAAATATGGACACTTTGGAGGAGAGGAGGGATAGGGGAGATATGATTCAGACCTTTAAATACTTAAGGAGAAATAATGAACAAACAAACCTCTTCCAAAGACGGGGAAGCTGTAAAACGAGAGGGCATAACATGAAGCTGCAAGGTGAAAAATTGAAAGGCAATGTCAGGAAATACTTTTTCACTGAGAGGGTGGTGGATGCTTGGAATGCCCTCCCGATGGAGGTGGTGGGGGCAAATACAGTGACAGAATTCAAAATGGCATGGGACAGACACAATGGATCCATTTATAGCAACAGAATAAAATCAAAATAAAACTGAACCATCTAACTTCTCAACAAATAGGGATGTCCTGCATGGAGCGGTGGGTTCACCCCTAAACAAAGACATGGGGAGGGGTGGCCTGCACAGAGTGGCACATACTCCTGCCATCTTACTGTGCAGACTAGATGGACCATACTGGTCTTTATCTGCCATCATTTACTATGTTACTATGAGACAACCTAAAGGTGCAAGAGGGAAGGCAGAAGAAGGGACCACTCTAGCTTTTGAGATCCCTAAATCAGTTTCTGCAGCTTTGGAGGACCAGTTGAATAAGCTTTGGTTGATGAGATCTGGGAGAAGTTTGATCAGCAATTACAGCAAACAGTGGAAATGGAAACAAGGATCACAACCCAGGAGGATGAGAGTATGCAGTTGGGCCAGCAAGTTGCAACTTTACAAAAGGAAAATGCAACCCTGCTTAACCGTACTGAAGAACAAAAAAGCCCCTCCTGGAGAAACAACTTATAGGTGGTTAGGCTTCCTGCAAAAGTCACAGACTTGGAGCTTTATGAAGTTTTTGAGAAATGGCTGCCATCACAGTTAGGCCTGCATGCCAATGATGGGAAACCGGGTGCAGCCATTGCTTGCTATTTTGTTTGGACAAAGAAAGAAAAAAATACCATGAGAATTCCGTCACTTAAAGAGCCTGGAGCACAAGGAAAAATGTCTGCTGCTCTTTAATGACTGCTCAGCGAGGGTTGTGAAAATTCACTCTGGTGTATTCCATGTTACATCTAAAGGAATCAGGTTTGCTTTATTTATTTATTTTATTTTAATTTCTTATATACCGCACTATTTAGTATCAGCGCGGTTCACAAGGAACGATGAACCATAATGAACAAAAATCAGTTTTACAGAGAACAGGGAAATACAACTTGGATAACTTAGGGAAACATGCACATCAACTATTTACATATGTAACAGTAAGCTTTGCATAATAGGTTATGCACCTATGGACGGATGTTAAGAATGGGACTAATATACAGTGGTTTCTAGAGAAAAAGGTGTGGCTATGGTGGAGTATGGTTGATCTGGTAATGTTGAATAAATAAGTAATGTTTTAGTGCTTTCCTGAATTGTGTGAGATCGGTAATGGCTCGGATTTCTGGTGGTAGTGTGTTCCAATGCTTGGGAGCATAAAAACCGAAAGCCTTGTTTGACGTTGTTAGTGTTCAGTGGAAGGAAGACGCGGGCAGCACCATTAAGTAAGCACTCATTTGGATCCCCTGATGAAACTGTCGGCTGTGAAACGCCACAGTGGTACCCCGTGGGAGCGTCGGGATCAAAGAATGAAGGAGTTCAGCTAAAGCCAAGAATTTCGGGATATGTTGGAGTAATTCAGCTAAGTACAGCCTGATAATACATTAAGCCAGCTGGAGACAACTTAATAGAACGGCATTAACACGTACATTAGTTTAATCTCCTCGATATTCAGTTTGAAAAATGTTCATGGCTGGGGAATTTTTAAAAAAATCATGAGAAAGGTTTCTGTTTGTATAAGAGGTCATTGATGTGATCATGGCTTTTGTCTTAAGGCTGAGTTACAAGACAACTGAGATCTCTGGAAACCGAGAGTGCCATATAGCAATATAACACATTTTGCATATAAGAACCTTTGTTATAGATTGAACGCATCCTAGTACATAATAATCTGCATATATCTGACATTGGACATTGAAGGACCTGATGATGTTACAGACAGGTTGAACGTAAATGTTAAACATGAGAGATGATAATGATGAGCCTTGTGGAACGCCCTGATCTTGGTGGAAGGGCTCTGATTTTGTTGATCTTGATCTTACTTGCTGCCACCTTCCTTCAAGGTATGATCTACACCAATCAAGGGCGAGGCCATTAATGCCTTTTTCTTTTAGACGTTCTATGAGCAGGCCGTGGTGTACCGAGTCGAAGGCTGCAGCTATGTCTATGAAAATAAGTACACAGCCTTGGTGGATGTTGTCAATACATG
Organism: Ichthyophis bannanicus; assembly: GCA_033557465.1. Taxonomy (NCBI): domain Eukaryota; kingdom Metazoa; phylum Chordata; class Amphibia; order Gymnophiona; family Ichthyophiidae; genus Ichthyophis; species Ichthyophis bannanicus. The sequence goes on along the minus strand of CM066032.1, from coordinate 1,851,126,773 downwards.
CGATGATATTATTGAGAAGGGAGATCAGAAGGGTTTCCATGCCATGGAACTCCCTGAAGCCATGTTGATGGGGGTCTAGTGGGGATGCAGTGTCGATGTGGTCTTGAATTTGTCGTTGTGCTTCCTTTTCAAATATCTTAGCTAGAAATGGTATGCTAGCTATGGGTCTGTATGATTCCACTTTACTAGGGTCAAGCTTGGGGTTTTTTAGGAGAGGTCTAATTGAAGTTTGTTTGAGTGCTGAGGGGAAGGATCCGGTTGTGAACGATAGTTTTATCATTCTTGTGATTAATGGACTGATATCACTGCGTATATTCTTTATCCAGTAAGCTGGACAAGGGTCAGTATGAGCAGTGGTAGTGTTGATGGCTGCAATGGTATCTTCCACATGTTTCTTGGGTGGTGTTGAGAACATTGAGAGATAGTTTAGGCAGGTGGTGTCTTGAGGCTTGAAGGCAGCGATTTTGTTTGTATGTTTCTTGGGTGGTGTTGAGAACATTGAGAGATAGTTTAGGCAGGTGGTGTCTTGAGGCTTGAAGGCAGCGATTTTGTTTGTATGTTTCTTGGGTGGTGTTGAGAACATTGAGAGATAGTTTAGGCAGGTGATGTCTTGAGGCTTGAAGGCAGCGATTTTGTTTGTTTGTAATAGTTTTGATTGTAGATGGTCCGCGAAGGCTTGTGGGTGGATCTCCTCAGGAGGACATGGTGATGGTTCTTTTGATAGGGATTTGACTAGGTTGAAAAGATCTCGTGGTTTGTTTAGGGATCTTTTGAGTGTATCTGTGTGGAATTGTTTCATTTTTGTGAGGACTGCTTTTCTGTGGGCCGAGAGTTGTGTGTTGTAGGCTGTCTGGTCATCTGTGGAGTGAGATCGGCGCCATCGTTTCTCGAGTTTTCGAAGGTATAAAGGGGATGTCCGCAGATCAGGAGAGAACCATGGTGCATGTTTTCTGTTTTTTGAGGTCTTGCTATCATGTGGTTTTTGTGCAATAGCGCTGAGGTTGTTGTTCCATGATGCAATCAGGTTTTCCAGGTTGAGCATGGTGTCTTCGTAGAGAGGGTTAGTTTGTGCAAGTATGAGTTCTTTGTCGAAGGCTCGGAAACTTCGAGATGTTGTCTTTGTGGAGTTGTTAGAGGTTCTGTTATGTGGGGTGTTAGGGTTTAAGGGAATGATGAAGTTAATTAACTTGTGATCTGACCATGGTACTGGGATCAGTGCTGTTACAAAATCGTTGTTTGATTCACATGCTGATAGAGGAGCAAAAATCATGTCAAGGGTGTTCCCTTTTGAATGTGTGGGACTTTTGATTAATTGCCTGTATCCTAGTTCATCCATTGCTTCTAGGAGGGCTGAGGCATGGCTGGAGTGCAGAGAAGGGAGATTAAAGTCTCCTAATAACCAATTTGGTTTGTTGTGTTGGGCCGTGTTAGCTGCTAAGTCTAGGATGTTGGGAAGATCATCGGAGGATGGTGAGGGTGCTCTGTAAAGAAGATTGATGGAACATTGATCATTGGCGATGGAAAGAATGTCTAGGTTGTTTGAGCTTGTAGAGTCTATTGTGCAAAACTGAAGGTTGGTCTTGGTTAGTATTTATTGTTCCCATTGCGGCTCTAGTTCATCCACAAATGGAAAATGTTATATTTTCAGTCTCTGGACTAGTGCCAATGGTTTTTGGAATACTGCAATGGAATGAGTGACAAACACATACCTTCCACATGATTGGAGCAGAAGTTCAGCAGAGGGGCATTTAGTAAACAGAGCAGTCAATTTACCTACCTTGTCCAGTGGGCCAATATGGCGGGAAAGGCTGCGGCTCAGCCAGAGGAATGGAGTGGAAAGGAAGTGGATTTCTTGTCCACATTATTTATTTATTTATTTTTTATTTATTTATTTAACATTTCTTCTATACCGCGCTATTAAGATCAGTGCGGTGTACATTGAACAAAATATACAACAATGTATGCAAGTAACATTGAGTTTACATAGAACATGGGAATATATAACATGGATTAACAGGGAAAACTATGTACAGTCAACATCATATATGTATATGTTTTTACTATATAAATATGTTAGCTCAAGTGGAGATTATCTGCGTAATTTATGTAGGAGGCGCGAATCAACAGAGAGGATGTGGAGCTATCGTTGAGCTTAACCATTTTCTGGTTGAATTAAGGTAATATGGTGTTTAGTGCAAGTTGGAGGTCTGTTGTTTGAGTGAACATGCGAGGTCACTTCTGGGTAGAATTTTGTGAATAAGTGATGCTTCACGGCTTTCCTGAATTGTAAAAGGTTTTTGATACAACGAATTTCGTGAGGAAGTAAATTCCAGTTCAGGGGTGCAAATAAAGAGAAAGCTCTGTTCGATGTAGCTTTAGTATTAACATGCCCTTTGCCCTTGGCAGACTCAGACCTTTACAGTCCTTCTGGCTTTGGTGACCTGCTGCTAGCCATGGAACAGATGCAAGAGAAGCATGTCTACTATTTGGTCGAGATGACAGCACGGGACAATAGCTGTTTACTGTGAAATGCACTGTTGCTCTGGACTTTGGCAAGTCAGGGACTGGAGTAGCCTAGTGGTTAAAGCACTGGCTTCATAACCAAAAGACCAGGGTTTGATTCCCACTAGCACTCCTTGTGGCCTTGGGCAAGTCACTTAACCCTTCATTGCCAAAAGAAACGGGCTTTATATAATCATTGGGAGACACTATTGGTTCCAAAACCATCTGCTTCAATTGATACTTCTATCAATCTAGTGACCCCATATTCACCATACAGTAGGGTTATTACAGCAATTATTAGACAACACATGAACGTGATTCATAGTATCCCCACGTTGCGAAACAAACACATTCGGTGTGTATGGACACAGAATCGTAATTTAAAGGAAATTCTTTGTCCTGCCGTTGTGCCCTCGCAGAATCGTATTCCCCTGAATGAATCAACGGGCCATACCCGATGTGGTCAGTGCTCTCTCTGTGAAGTGAACTGGGAAATTTCTTCTTTTACCTATCATGGCAAAAATTACCATCTACGGCACTCAACTAATTGCTCTTCCACACAGGTTATATATGCTATCCAATGCCCTTGTCAACTGGTGTACATCGGCAAGACGGTATGCTCTTTTAAAGTGAGACTGGCGGAACATCGTAGTAGACTCCGCTGTAAAATCTTGACAGCACCAATTGTAGATCATTGCCTCACTCACAATCATGCGTTCAATGATCTTCGCTGTTTCTGTGTGGATCGTGTCCTGAAAGGTAGTGGGGGTAAATCCGTGGATCAAACTTTGATTTACAAGGAACAGCGTTGGATTTTTACTTTACAAACTATTTACCCGGGTGGCCTCAATTCACAAATAGATTGGAACCTTTGTATGTGATCTAATAAACCCAACAGGTGCATTTAATTTATTGTTCAATAAATTGGGGACTCCGTAGTGCTCAAGCCGCATGCGTGGCGTTTTTTCATACGGCTATGGGGATTGTATGTGGTAAGCAGCTTTCAATCTGTTTTCATCTTTTTGATGCGACTGATTTGTACATATCTTCATGAAACATCTATTTGAATTATGGATTATTAAATGGAGAATGTTTTGTCTGTTTTCCTAGTTTAAGTTGACAACTTTGGAAGTCAGTGCACAAACCCCTGAAGAAACGATGTATTCGTGAAACGCAGTAGCGCTGAAACTGGCGTTGGGACTCTTCAATTAAGATAAGCCTGACTTATTTGTCTTTTTAAAGATTTTTACTTTAAACTAAATTAAGAAAAACAACAAAATATTAAAAAAAAGGATCATTGATGCAAATTGGAGCACCTGGTTAAAAGTTGATACCATAGCTCCTGTAAGTCTGAGACCCGGTTTTGACACATAAAAACATGACATGTATTTAAAATGCAATATGGGAAGTTAGAGACTAACTGTGAGGAATTCTCATACTGGTAGAGTAATTGGTTATTTTTGGCTCAAAAGAAAGACCTGGCAATCTACTTCCAGTCACACTACCAAAAAATCCAGGAGCTGCTTGGTTACCAGGAATCAGCAACTGACTCAATGGCACATATTGCATTGAGCCTTGAAGGACTATCAAAAGGGACTGCTACTGTTGGACAGAAATCTGCACTTGTAAACATTTACCTTCTGGAAAATTCTCTAAATCTTGGGGAAAAGGAAATTCTTTGGATTAAAGCTGATAAATCTGTGTACTTTAGAATTCAGTGTTTTTGCTAAGTCATTTATAGCTTAGTACTATCAGACAGCTTTTCAATTAAATCAAATCAGAGTATAGCTTAGCATAGAAAGCAGAATAGGGTAAACATTCTTTGAATAGAAAGAAAGAAATTTTTCTAGAGACCTTTACAAAGAGGCCTTCAAGTTAGGAGACAAGAGACCTGTGAAGGTTTCTTAAATAGGTGTTAAAGCCCAGTGACAGATCAAATGGGCAATTTGGAAAGCTCCCTCTATCAAATCAAGGGCTGTGTGAAACACTCAGGAAATTATTAAGAGATTACCTTAGAAGCACAGGTCAGGCACTGTGTAGCAAGCCAGCTTTTACTAAGTTCTTTCCCTCCAATCCACCCCTGGCATAATCTTAGTATTATAGGCTCTTAAATCTATTTAAAGGGAAGTGATGGTCAAATTCACCTTCAGATTCAGCTGGTAATCCTCTTCAATAATAGATAAAGGTAGGCCCTGAAATCAATTAATCTTGAGGTGAACAAAGCCCCTTAAACTTATTATGTATAGTTGAATTAGTACAAGTATGCGCAGCAACCTTAAGTAAGTAAATAACTTAAATAGCTAAACAAAACCTTAAAACTAAGATGCAGACTGCAGTCCTGCAGTGAGTTGGGGGCTATCCAGTCTTTTGCATTGAGTGTCACATATACAATTTTCTCCCATTTCTTGAGGGATCTTACATGTGTACTAGGTGCAAGGAGCTCTTTGCTTTCAGGGAATGAGACCGATCTCTGGAGGCTAGAGTAGCAGACTTGGAGGACCTAAAGAAGACAGAGATGTATATAGACGAGACTTACTGTACAGGGACGCAGTACTTAAGTTTCATCTCTGGTCTGGAAGCCTTTCTATTGCTCTGGAGGAGAGAGGTCACATGAAAGGAAAGCATCATCTTGGTGTGGAAGGAAGTGATCCTGTAGCTATGATCTGTCCTCCAGGTGATGTAAAACCCTCTCACACCAAGGAGATTTCTCAGGGCCAAATGCCCATGAGGGAAGGGTTAGGATGGCCAATATAGTTGGCGATTCGATCATTAGGCATGTAGATAACTGGGTGGCTGGTGGACATGAGGATCACCCGATAACATGCCTGCCTGGTGTAAAGGTTCCACCTACACAAGGTTTTAGATAGTGCTGTGGAGGAGCCTGCTATCTTGGTACATGGCGGTACCAATTACATAGGAAATTGTGGGAGGGAGGTTCTGAAGGCCAAATTTAGGCTTTTAGGTAGGAAGTTGAAATCTAGAACGTCCAGGGTAGCATTCTCTGAAAAGCTTCCTGTTCCACACGCAGGCCCCAAAAGGCAGGCAGAGCTCCGGAGTCTCAATGTGTAGATGAGACAATGGTGCAACAAAGAGGGTTTTGGATTTGTTAGGAAATGGGCAACATTCTGGGGAAGGGAGTGGCTTTTTCAAAAGGATGGGCTCCACCCTAACAGGGATGGAACCAGGCTGCTGGCATTAACCTTTAAAAAGGAGATAGAGCGACTTTTAAACTAAATAATAGGGGAAAGCCAACAGTTGCCCAACAGTTGCCCAAGAGTGCCTGGGTTAGAAGGATGTATCTTTGATGGATACTGGCAAGAGAGGAAGTTAGGGCAAGTTAGGTGATATGATTGAAACATTTAAATACCTCTGTGGCATAAATGCACAGGAGGAGAGCCTCTTTTGATTGAAAGCAAGGTCTGCTACGAGGGGACATAGGATGAGGGTCGAAGGGGATAGACTCAGGAGTAATATGCGGAAATATTATTTTACGGAAAGAGTGGTAGATGCATGTAATAGTCTCCCAGTGGAGGTGGTAGAGATGAGGACAGTGTCTGAATTCAAAAAGGCATGGGACAAACACGGAGGCTCTCTAAAGAAAAAAGGGGGACTCTTTTAGTAAGTGATATGGAAGGGCAGACTAGATATGCTAGCTATGTGGTCTTTTTCTGCCATCATGTTTCTATGTTTCTATCCTGACAGAGAGGTTCCAAGAAAAATAAAAGTAACTCAGATGCCCTTAAGCACAGAGCAACTGCAACAAAACTCCTATACCCTCTCATACCAATAGAACAATCAAAGAGGACTCGCATTGGCGTTTTGTCTGCAGCATTTTTTTTCTGTGGAGATTCATGCCTAGATATGATAGAGCTAAGTGTTTCTCTTATTTTAAATGCATTTGGAAAATTTAAACCCAGTTTGGGTAGCCTATGAATGACAAATCGGGGTATATGCGATTTAGCGGTGAAACATCTGGAAAAAAGCCACATACTCTGTGCTGAGGCTCCCTTTGTGTGAGGAATGATACATTGTAGTCCTTTCTTCCCTTTGATTGTTGACTCAAGTACAGAGCAGACAGAGCAGGAAGATTCCAAATTACCCTTGTCAACTGATAACCAGATTAATATGAATAAAATACAACCTGTAAAATGCCTATATGCAAATGCTAGAAGTCTAAAAAATAAAATGGGAGAGTTAGAATATATAGCACTAAATGAAAGGTTAGATATGATTGGCATCTCAGAGACCTGGTGGAAGGAGAACAACTAGTGGGATACTATGACACCTGGATACAAACTATATCGCAATGATAAGGTAGATCTAATTGGCGGAGGGGTTGTACTATATGTAGAAGGGGGAAGGCGATGGCAGTGGGGATGTACTACTGACCGCCTGGCCAGAATGAACAGATGGATGATGAAATGCTAAAAGAAATTGGGGAAGTTAACAAAATTACAAGATAGCAATAATGGGTGATTTCAATTGCCCCGGTATTGACTGGATCAGTGTCACAGCAGTCCATGCTGGGGAGATAAAGATTCGAAATGAAATAAAATACCGCTTCTTGGAGCAGCTGGTTCATGAACCAACAAGAAGCTATTTTGAACCTAGTCCTTAGTGGAACACAGGATCTAGTGCAAGAGATAAGGGTGTTGGGGCCACTTGGCAATAGTGATCATAGCATGATGGCATTTGATTTAATAAATGGAGGATGGACAGCAAGGAAATCCACAGTACTACATTTTAACTTTCAAAAGGGAAACTATGATAAAATGAGGAAAATTGTTAAGAAAAAACTAAAAGGAGCAGCTACAAAGGTTAAAGATTTATATCAAGCATGGACGTTATTCAAACATACCATCTTGGAAGCCCAGACCAGATGTATTCTACACTTTAAAAAAGTGGAAGAAAGTCCAAAGAACTGCCAGCATGGTTTAAAGGTGAGGTCAGAGCGGCTGTCATAGCCAAAAAAAGCATCTTACAGGAAACGGAAAAAGGAGTCAAATGACGAAAACAGCACTAGCAATTTAGATGCACGGCATTGATAGCACAGGAAAAGAAAGAATTTGAAAAAAATGCTTGCCGTAGAAGTAAAAATGCATAATAAAAACGTTTTCAAGTACATTCGTAGCAAAAACCCTTTGAGATAGTCAGTTGGACTATTAAATGATAAAGGGGTAAAAGGGGCACTAAGGGAGGACAAGGCCATAGTGGAGAGACTGAATTAATTCTTTGCTTCAGTCTTTACTGAAGAAGATATATGGGAAATTACCCATGGCTGAAATAGTATTCAAAGATGATGTATCAGAAGAACTGAAAGAAATATCAATAAACCGGGAAGATGTATTACAACTATTTGATAAATTGAAGAGTAGCAAATCACCTGCACTGCATGGTATACATCTGAGGGTGTTAAAAGAACTGAAATATGAGATTGCAGATCTACTATTTGTAATCTGTGAACTATCATTAAATTCATCTGTAGTACCTGAAGACTGGAGAATAGCCAATATAACAGCAATTTTAAAAAGGTTTCCAGGGGTGATCCAGGAACCTACAGACCGGAGAGCCTGGCGTCAGTACCAGGCAAAATGGTAGAAAGCATTATAAAGAACAAAATTACTAAACATGTAGATAGTCATGGTTTAATGGGAGAAAGCCAACATGGATTTAGCCAAGGAAAGTCTTGTCTCACTAATCAGTTATATCTTTTTGAAGGTGTAAATTAACAGGTAGACAAAGATGAGCCGGTCGATATAGTGTATCTGGATTTTCAGAAAGCAATGGATAAGGATGTCACCCCCAGCAAAAACATAACAACATTGGAAACAGCTGCAGTATCAACCCACACATCAATGCCAAGTGGGAAGAAGCATGTAAAACAAAATCCATGCAAAATACAAGCAAGCCAGTCAACAAATTCTGGAAAGCAAGGAGCACAAATGCTCAAAGCCTAGCCAACAAAGTTCCTGACCTGGAAGCCCTAATGGTGGAAATGAGCTTGGACATTGTGGCCATTACAGAAACATGGTTTAACGAGTCGCATGAATGGGATATAGCCATAGCAGGTTATAATCTATTTAAAAGAGATACAGAGGGTAGAAAAGGAGGGGGAATAGCACTATATGTCAAAAGCAATATTAAAGCTGCTGAAATGCAGGGGACGTGGGGAAAAGAAGAAGTGCTGTGGATTGCATTGGAAAGAGGAGATGGCACTGTCATTCATACTGTAGTCTACAGACCTCCAACTCAAACCGAAGAAATGGATAGCAAATTGATTATTGATATTGCAAAGATAGCCAGGAAGGGGGAAGTGATCATATTGGGTGACTTTAATCAACCCGATGTGGATTGGAGTATTCCTTCTGCAAATCTGGAAAGAAGTAAAAAAATCATGGATGCCTTCCAAGATGCATTACTTAAACAAATGTTGATGGAACCGACCAGGGAGAGCTCCATGCTGGATTTAATGCTCACCAACGGAGATAGCGTGTCGAATATCTGGGTGAATGCCCATGTGAGTAGCAGCGATCACCACAAGTAATCACAGCAAGCTGTAATCACAGCAAGCTCAAAGTCCTAGACTTCAAAAACACGCTGACTTCAGTAAAATGGCCAAGTACCTGAAGAAGGAGTTGGCAGGGTGGGAGGGGATAAGGGAAGTGGAATTGCAATGGGCTAAACTAAAGAAGGCAAATAAGGGTGCAACAGATACATATGTAAGGAAAGTAAATAAAAACAAGAAGAAAAGGAAACCTATTTGGTTCTCCAAAGAAGTGGCTGCATAAATAAAGGCAAAAACACAGCTTTCACAAAATTCAGAAGTTCACAAACAGAGGAACAGAAAAGAATACAGGACAAAACTAAAAGAGACAAAAAGAGAAATAAGGATAGCAAAATCAAAGGCAGAAGAAAAGATGGCTAAAGATGTGAAGTGCAGTGACAAAATTTCAGGTATATTCGGGAGAGGAGGAAAATGAGAGGTGGAATTGCAGGCTCAAAAATGCGAAAATGCTAAATAAATACTTCTGTTCTGTTTTTTTAAAGAAAATCCTGGAGAAGGACAACTTGTGATTGATAAATATACAAATGGGAATGGAGTAGATATACCATTCACAGAAGATGACGTGTTAGAACAGCTTGCAAAACTTGAAAGTGGACAAGGCCATAGAACCAGATGGGATACATCCCAGGATACCGAAAGAGCTCAGAGAGGTTCTTGCAGGCCATTAAAGGATTTTCTAATAGATCCTTGGAGACAGGAGAAGTTCCACAGGACTGGAGAAGGACTGATGTGGTACCTCTCCACAAAAGTGGTAATAGGGAAGAAGTGACAAACTACAGGCCGGTAAGTCTTACCTCAGTGGTGGGAAAAGTAATGAAGGTGCTCCTGAAAGAGCAAATAGTGGACTTTCTCAAAACCAACAGGTTGCATGATCCAAGGCAACATGGTTTTACTAAAGGACGATCTTGCCAAACAAATCTGATTCAGTTCTTTGACTGGGTGACCAGAGAACTAGATCAAGGGCATACAATGGATGTGATCTACCTAGATTTCAGCAAAGCCTTTGATACTGTTCCTCATAGGAGGCTTATCAATAAACTAAACAGCTTGGGGATGGGTCCCAAGGTGGTGCATCAGAAATTGGTTGACTGACAGATGACAGAGGTGATGGTAAACGGAACTCACGCAGATGAAAGGAAGGTGATTAGTGGTGTGCCCCAGGCTTTTTGTTTGTGTTGGGAGGGGGTGGGAAGGATAGATATATTGAAATGAGTGTCTGAAGAGGTGGTGGTATGTGTGTGTGAGACCTTGGTGGATCAGGGGAGAAGGGAAGTAGTTAGGTTAGTGTCTAGGGGAACCTTTGAAAAAGAGGCGATGGAGAAGAAACAGGAACTGCATTGTGTTAACCGCCTGCTTAAGAAGTGTCTACCATATCTGGAGGCTCAGCTGGGAGACCTTGAGATAGCATTAGTAATGTAAAGACCATTGTTGAACCTAACTGCTGGATGAGCTAGAGCTGATACAAAACTGGTGATTTTAAATGTTGGTGACTTGTACTCACCAGTTAAAAGGACAAAAATTGTTTTAGGAAAAAAGGGCGTTGATGTTGCTTTTTACAGGAAACCCACCTGAAACAGAATGCAACTCTTGACAAAGGGGAATGGCTATTCTAATTATCAAATGGGTCTCATTTGAGATACATAAAACTATTCAAGTGCCGAAGGAGAGATATGTTGGCCTTTTGCAGGGAACCCATGTACTGCTCTGTACAGCATCTATGCATCAATGTGTATAGTCATGTTTTTTCTCTGTTTTAGCAGCCAAGTTGATGAGCTATACAGACTACAAAATTGTCATGGTGAAGATTTTAATACAACTGCAGACCTGACAATAGATTGTAAACACCCACGGACTCCTAGGAAAAATTAGGAAAGGCAAGGAGTCAACTTTCTGAACTTAGAACTAGAGCTCATCGATGCATGGCATAATCATGCATCCCGATGAACTGGAATTTACCCATCATTCTGGAACTTATAACTTGCATGCGCAATTGGATTATTTTCTATTCAATGAATAGCTATTTGGTAAACTTTGGGCAGTGATTATAGATATGCCACTGTTGTCCGATCATGTCTCTGTGCACTTGGGCTTACCAGTGCCAGATGTACAACGTGACAGAATGTGGTAACAGGATCAAGCCTTTCGAGCTTTCCTTAGGAAGGCCTGGCAGGAGTATGATGCAGAAAATAGGGTGGAGGATGTGGGACCTGCAGTGCATTGGGAAGCATCAAAGGCAGTACTTAGAGGCAGGATAATCAGATACACTGCCAAGATCAGGAAGGATAGGAATAAGGAGTTCTTACAGGACACTTGACACCTTAAGTACGCACGAAAGGAACATATAACACACCCGATGGAGGAAAGGAAGCAGCAATTTCTGGAATTGCGGAGGAAAGTAGAAAACCTACTGCAATAGAGGGCACTAGGCAACATTCAATTTTACAATTACAGACTCCACAAGTGGGGAATAAAACTGGGAGGCTATTGGAGAACTTGGTTAAACCATGTGGGGGTCATTTTGGAAGCCTTATTTGTGCTTTGGATCTCTGAAAACAGGCATAGAGACATCCAAAGCACAGAGATGTCTCCAGAACTATTTTAGAAGCCAGGTCTGTGGATGTTCACCCAGCATGAGGACGTCAAAGTCTGAATGGGGGCGTGGTGGAAGCATGGCTGGGGCACTCCCAGGGAAATGGACATCCCTGCCTGATCTCACACATGTCTGGCATCACATCTAAGTTCAGACCTAAAACAGGCATGAACAGGCATCTGAAAAATATCCAGAAGGTAGCTCTCTATCATCCCCAGTACTTAGCACAGTTTCAGTGGTAGCAGCAGTGGGATTTGAACCCTGGCTTCTCTGTTCCTATTTCACTACTCATTAGGCTACTCTTAGATGTTTGGGTTCTGAAATGCTATTCTGGAGATGTCTATGTAGACACCGCTGCGGATGTCCATATTGGGCACACCATGTCTGCACCTGCATGTGCCTGCTTTTTTTTCAGACGTTCTGGTTTAGACATTCTAAAATTCCCCTTCTCAAATCCAAGCACGTTAGTACTAGGATTCGGAATGGTACAAGGGCACTCTGTGTGTCTGCAAAAGAGGTAATCGACCAACTTCTTTTGTAATACTGGCAGCTTTATAGTGTGTGTCTAGATCCCATAGGGAATTGGGATACATTTTTTCTGGATTTAGCATTTCCCCAATTTTTGTCACAGCAAGCTCAGTATTTGAATAAACTTCTTGTAGATGAAATCAGACAGATCATCAAAAAATTGAAGTTGGTGAAGGCTCCAGGCCCTGATGGGCTTGGCGCTGAATTTTATAGGATCCTAGGGTATTTAATAGCTCACCCTTTGCAAAGTATGAGTGAAGCAGGGGTGGAGACAGAGAGTTTTGGAGAATGGGTGAATAATGCTCCTATAATGCTACTACATAAACTGGGAACAGATTTGAAACAGGTGCATACAGGCCCATATCTTTGTTGAACCCAGACATCAAAATAATTGCTGTGATGTTGGCAAATAGGCTTAGTGGTATTATTTCTGCTTTGGTTCTTGTGGATCAAGTGGGTTTTGTGCAGAGGCACTATGGGGGTCATTCCGATCTCATTTAGCAGGTCTGGACGTCCGATCTGGACATTCAGATCCATTAAACACCCAGATCGTGCTGCCAGGGACAGATCTGCCCGCACGTATAGTCGAGTTGTATGGGGAGCTCTGTTCTTGGCGGGGAGGGGGTGGGCCATGGGAGGAGTGAGGGCGGGCAGTAGGCAGTGACTGACCCCAGACATACAGGGCCGATTCAGAGGTTGGCCCTGGACGGAAGGGGATTGCGGCACAGGACCCAGGTGATAGGTTCAGGGGGCGCAGGGGGTTTCCTTCAGCCTGACCCTGGCCTTGGAAGGCCTGATTGGGGGTCAGGCTGCAAGGAAACACATGATTGCAGTTCCTGAATGGAGCCGCTGTGGCACGGCAACAGGACACCATGCCACTGCCATTCCATTCAGGAGCCTGCCTGAGCTAGCTGGGGATCTGCTGGGCATCCGGTCTGACATAATCAGGGCCCAGCCTGCAAGTTCAGGCAGGTAGACTGGATTCTGATCCCGTGGGCACGTCCAGCTTCTGCAGGATCAGAATTGGGTGCTACCACTTCATACCCCGATTCTGACAGGCCATACAGGGGCAGGACATGCAGAATAGAATTAACCTCCACATGTCCACAACCTGATAATATTGCATCAGCAAAGAAAGACAGAGAATTAAGCAGTGATGATCAGCCTAGATGCGGAAAAAGTGTTCGATAAAATAACATGGAATGATTTGTTTTGGGTTCTGAATCAGTGTGGTATAGAGGGCAGGTTTTTAACTTGGGTTAAACCCTTATATTGCAGGCCAGTGGCCCAGCTTTTGGTGAAAGGGAAATAAATGGAACAACAGACTTTAGAGAGAGGGTGGGCAAGATTGCCCCCTGATTCTGCTGTTGTTTATCCTATCCTTAGAGCCGCTGGCCATTAAAATTAGGAATCTGGAGGAAGTGAAATGGATCGGAGTGGGCCCCACCAAGTATAAGGTTAGCTTATTTGTGAATGACATGCTGCTTTATTTGAGCAAAGCCAAAGTGATCAAAGAGTATGGCAGCTTTTCGAAGTTGAAAATTAACCGGAAGCTTTGGAACTAGGAGATGGCCATCTTCAAAGTAGGTGGAAAGATTTCTCCTTTCGTTGTGTAGCAGTCCCTTGAAATATTTAGACTTATACATTCACTCAGACCCAAGAGTAATGCATCAGACAAACATTTGTGATAGGTTGGAACACATTAAAGATTTGTGCGAATAACTAAAAGATCTTCCCTTGACTATGATTGGAAGGGTAGAGTTAGTCAAGATAGCCATGCTGCAAAAAACTTTGTACCTAACTGCAGGTGTTGCTGACTTGGGTTGCATGCAGGGAGGGGGCTTGTTTTAGAAGTGCCATACTATGGCAGTTTATTTGGGGAGAAAAACAATCCAAACTTAATCACACCAAGCTAGTGTAAGAGAAAAATAAGAAAGGAGTAGGACTCCCAGATTTACAAATGTATAATGTGGCTGCCTTAACATGGTGGATTCATGAAGCTTATATGGGGAAACTGAAGTCTGATCCTCAGGAGGTGCTGCAGAAATGGAGGCAGCCATGCACTTTAGGAGAGACAAAATAAAACAGGAGAGGTACGGAGTGTTGATCACTCCATGTAAAAGAGCTTGGTGAGGGTGGTGTGTCAAGAATGGTAGAAATTGGGAAGTTTCCACTTCTTATTTTTTTTTAACAGCTGGTCAATAACCCAGGGTTCCTACAAGGCCAGGAGAGACTGAGGTTTCCGGAGTGGTTACGTAGGAGATACCTGGATATAGGGCAGATGATGGCCCTGAAGGAGGAGCAGTTTCCAACATTCACACAGATTAAGGACAAATGGAATATACCCAACAATCATCTTTTGCAATCCTGCTGGTATGGCACTATTGGACAATACTGGACACCAAATATCCTGGAAGAGGCCATAGTTAGTGAGTGGGGTGAGGATTTTCTAAAGTTCACTCCTTTCTGGAACTTTGTACCGTCTAGTGAGAGATAAATTGGATGATCGGCATTTGGCTGCACTAGTAACTGCCTGGTCAGCGGATGTAGAGGAGGAGCTTATGGCAGACCAAATGGAAAGGTGTTTTGGGATAGTTAATAGGGTTATGATGAATGCTTCAGAAAATGAAATGCAAGATTCTTCATAGGGCATATATCACTAGGGAGAAGGGTGATAGGTTGAGCTGGGGGAAGATGCTAATTACATGAAGGGCAAATCTTAGGCCTGCTTTTTTGGAGCATCACAGGCTGACGACGCTTAGCAAACAGACATTGCATTGGGTGCAAGAAGAGTAGGACTCCTCCAGTTCAGCATTGGTGTAGGCCATACATGAAATGGCGGGAGCAGAGTTGCAGGTCTATAAGGACCATGAACAGTCAATATGGCAAAGGTATAAATGGTTGTGGAGAAAGCTTCAAGGCAACACCCCAAGGAACATGATCTCATGGGAGGGGTTGAAGACAGCTGGTAGAGGAAAGGGGGAGGGGGTGGGGCAGTATATGTGTAAGCGTGTAGTTGGATGTATCAGGGGCCATATAATAAACAGCCATGGAGGACTGAGGCTTAACAAATATTTCTGTTTTGTGTTCACAGATGACAAACCAGGAGCAGGACCTCAGAAAACACCCACAAACAGGAATAGAAGCGAGGGACATCTTGAACAATTGTCAGAAGACTGTGTTCGTGAGAAACTAGCTCAACTTAAAGTAGACAAAGCGGTGGGACCGGATGGGATACACCCTAGAATACTGAGGGAACTTGGGGACGTTCTAGCAGCTCCACTGACTGACCTTTTCAATGCCTCGTTGAGTCGGGAGTGGTGTCAAAGGACTGGAGAGAGGCTCATGTGATTCCTTTACACAAAAGCAGAAGTAAGGATGTGGTCGAAAACTACAGGCCGGTTAGTTTAACTTCGGTGGTGAGTAAATTATTGGAAACGCTGCTGAAAGAGAAAATTATGAAGTTTCTGGAGTCCAGCGGATTACAGGATCCGAGGCAGCATGGATTCACCAGAAGCAGGTCTTGTCAGACAAATCTGATTGATTTCTTTGACTGGGTGACCAGGGAGTTGGACCAAGGGAGAGCCCTAGATGTGGTGTATTTAGATTTCAGTAAAGCCTTTGACACTGTTCCTCACAGGCGACTTATAAATAAACTGAGCACCCTAGGGATGGACCCTAAAGTTACTGCTTGGGTTAGAAATTGATTGGGTGGGAGGCGACAAAGAGTACAGGTAAATGGAGCTCTCTCTGAGGAGAAGGATGTTACCGGTGGTGTGCCCCAGGGATCTGTCCTTGGTCCGATTCTTTTTAACATCTTTGTTAGTGATATAGCAGAAGGGCTGTCAGGTAAGGTTTGCCTCTTTGCGGATGATACCAAAATCTGCAATAGAGTAGACACCCAGGAAGGTGTAGATAACATGAGGAGGGATCTAGCTAAGCCTGAAGAATGGTCTAGAATTTGGCAGCTGGGCTTTAATGTTAAAAAATGTAAGGTTTTGCATTTGGGCTGCAGCAATCCAAGGAAGCAATATAATATAGGGGGTGAAGTACTTTTGTCCACTAAAGAAGAGTGTGACCTAGGCGTGGTTGTGTCTGATGACCTTAAAGTAGCTAAACAGGTAGAAAAGGCGACAGCAAAAGCTAGAAGGATGCTTGGGTGCATACGGAGAGGAATGGCTAGCAGAAAAAAGGAGGTGATAATGCCTCTCTATAAGTCTTTGGTGCGACCTCATTTGGAGTATAGTGTACAATTCTGGAGACTGCACCTTCAAAAGGATGTGAACAGGATGGAGTCGGTGCAGAGGGTGGCTACTAAAATGATTAGTGGGCTTCATTATAAAGCATATGAGGACAGACTTAGGGATCTTAATATATACACGTTAGAGGAAAGGCGGGATAGAGGTGATATGATTGAGATGTTCAAATACCTCCGTGGCATAAATGTTCAGGGAGAGAGCCTCTTTCAATTGAAAGCAAGTTCTGCTATGAGGGGACATGGGATGAGGGTGAAGGGAGATAGATTTAGGAGTGATATGCAGAAATATTTCTTTACGGAAAGAGTAGTGGATCCATGGAATAGTCTCCCAGTGGAGGTGGTAGAGATGAGGACAGTAACTGAATTCAAAAAAGCATGGGACAAACACAGCGGATCTCTAAAGGTAAAAAGGGGACTGTTGTAGTTGTTGATATGGAAGGACAGACTAGATAGGCCATGTGGTCTTTTTCTGTCGTCATATTTCCATGTTTCTATGTTTCTATAAGGTTCAGGGTATGGCTTACGTTGAAGGTTGTACGTTAGCTTAAATGTTACATCACTTATCTTGTAAAAATGGCAAATTAAAACTGTTAAAATGCATTTATGTTATTCTTATATTTTTGTTTGGCTTGTTAGTCTGGAATGAGTGTATCCTTCCATGGCAACAAAAATAAAATAATAAAAAACCCCCAAATCTTTGGAAAACCTGCATAAATGTAAAATTCTTCAGGCTGAAATAAATATGATTATTGCAGCAGGTGCTGTTAGAGTCAGACTATTAGCTGCACAAGGTCACTGTCTTTATGACCTTTGCTGTAAAACTGGGAAATTACTGGCTCAGTTGTTGAAAGCAAAAAATAAAAGATGCTGTACCGTTGCAATTGGGTCATCTAACGGTGAAGTGCTGAAATCAGAAACCATTATTAATGATAGATTTGTGGAGTACTGCTCTTTTCTTTATGCCTCCAAGTTGGTAGTTGATTTAGAAATCCATCACGTCCTAGAAATGATTGCGTGTTTCGAGTCTAGTGGTAGAGGATAGCCTGACTTAATAGGCTATGGATGTGCCTTAAACAAAAGTTTTGTTCATCTTTGGCCATTTGTTTTAATATAAAATGTTTAACATGTTAATTTGATTTAGCATACACTAAGGACCCGATATTAATTTGCGATTGCTGTGTGCCTCTAAGGTGTAGAGCTGTCGCTGCCAAACTTTAACCCTGGATATTCAAACTGGGGCCATATCCGGCCACCGGCATTGAATATCCGGGGTCGCCACACAGCTGCACACGGTGCAGAAGCTAACCGTGCAGTGCCGATATTCAGCCGCTCTCTGGTTAGCTCCAGCATCCCTTTTGCCGCTGAGGGATAACCGAGCAGCAGCTGTATCCCTAAATGTGCCAGGGCGTATAATGGATGGTATTCTATCTTACTGGTGCAAGTTAAACAGAGACTGTTTGGCATCAAAATTGTTGACACGTAACTTTAACTTTCTTTGAGGTGCTCTGATGGAATCCATGAGATGTGCCCTTATTATTGCTAATTTTGCAAAGAAGCAGTTACTCAGTGCACAATAAGGATGTGCTTTCATGTAAAACAAAAGCCGCAATCTCAGCGAAACAGGAAATGACGAAGATGCCATTTCCCATTTCCTGTCAATAGAACGCACTCTTGTAAAAGTGTGCATTATTGAGCAGTAGTGCACACTCATTCACCATAGCGTGCACTGTTACATAATAACCCACACTATTGCAAAAGAGTGCACAATATTGCTCAATAAAGCATAGTTACTCACCTGTAACAGGTGACCTCCGGGAACAGCAGGAATGTAGTCTTCACATATTAGTATCGTCGGTACCGACGGAGCCTGCACGGGAACGCTCCCCAGCGTCCAATAGGAAAGCTTTTGGGAGCATCCCACAGCGCCTGCGTGCTGCCTTCCTGCCTTTCCCAACTGTCCCTCTCCAGTTGAGTTTAAAGCTGAGACAAAAGAAAGAGGGAGAGAAAGAGATAGAGAGATAGAACTCCTAGGGGAGGTGGGCGGGTTGTGAAGACTAAATTCCTGCTGTTCCCGGAGATCACCTGTTACAGGTGAGTAATTATGCTATCTCCAGGAACAAGCAGGAATGTAGTCTTCACATATGGGGACTCCCTAGCTGCAGATGTCAGGGAGAAGGCCCCAGAAGTTGTGTGCCCTTGTTAAAGGGCTCCACTTCCCCCCATGGATCTCTGGCATCCTACCAGGGATGGTGGGTAGGAGTTGATTAAGTATGGAACAGATGTTGAAGAACAGCCTGACCAAACAAGGCATCCCGGCGGGAGTCCTTGTCTAAGCAGTAATGGGTTGTGAAGGTATGAACCGAAGCCCAAGTAGCTGCTCGACAGATGTCATTGATTGACACAGAGTGAAGATGAGCCATAGAGGCTGCCATGGCTCTCACATTGTGAGCTGTGACATGGCCTTCAAGAGGAAGGTTCTTACTCTCATATGCAAAAGAAATACACTGTGCAATCCAGCTGCACAATGTTCTTTTGGAGACTGGAAGTCCCAAATGACTAGGATCAAAAGCAACAAAGAGTTGAGAGGACTTTCTATGTTGCTGTGCCCTTTGCATGTAAAAGGCCAAAGCCCTTTTACAGTCCAAAGTATGAAGATTCCTTTCTGCATTTGAAGTGTGAGGCCTTCGGAAGAATACAGGAAGGTAAGCCGCTTGGTTTAAATGAAAAAGTGACACCACCTTTGGCATAAAGTGTGGATGAGTCCTAAGGACTACCTTATCATGATGGAACCTTGTATAAGGGGGATCAGCCACCAACGCTTGCAATTCACTGATGCGACGTGCTGATGTGATTGCAATAAGGAAGATGACCTTCCAGGAAAGGAATTTTAAAGAGTTAGTAGCTAATGTTTCAGAAGGCGACTTCATGAGCTGCCCAAGAAGCAGATTTAAGTCCCATGCCACCGGTGGTGGCTTAATGGGAGGCTTAGTTAAAAGAAGGCCTCTCATAAATCTCGCTATGAGAGGAAATAGGTTGTCCATTTAGAGGCTTGAAAGAAGCTGCAATAGCACTCAAATGAACTCTCATTGAATTGGTCTTAAGCCCCGCATTAGATAAATGAAGGAGATACTCCAGTAATGATTCCAGAGGTATCGCAAGAGGGTTAAAACCATTCTGCGAGCACCATATGGTAAACCTTTTCAACTTGAATGCATAAGATTTTTGAAATTTGTAAATATTTAAATCTGTATATATGTTTTAACTATCTATATACCTAATCAGCATTTACTCAGCATTGTAACCCTCAAATTACCATTTTTATTATATACAATTTAATGTTCACTGTAATTTCAATTGTTTGAATAAGTTTCAATGTAATGTTCAAGTTTTGTTCTATGTAAACCGCTTTGATTTTTCTGAAAGGCGTTATATAAAACCGTTCAATAAATAAATAAATAAATAAGAGCGTCTTGTGGAAGGCTTCCTGGAAGCATAAAGTATATCCTTTACCTGATGAGAAAGGTTAAGACCGTGAAGTTCTAGGCTTTCAGCAACCAGGCCCTGAGATGCAGAAACTGGGGATTGGGATGCCACAGCATCCCGTCCTCCTGAGAAAGGATATTTGGAGCAGTTCCTAACTCCAGAGGCGGAGCTTGAGAGAGATGTAGGAGCATAGGGTACCACATTTGCCGTGGCCAATGTGAAGCTATGAGAATCATATGACCTCTCTCTCTCTGAAGCTTGAACAGGGTTTTGGGAATTAGGTGAATGGGTGGAAAGGCATACAGGAAGTCCTGACCCCAATGGAGGAGGAAAGCATCCCTGGCCTGACAACCCGGGGAAGTTTGGCATTCAGCTGACTTGCAAAGAGGTCTATGTCCGGGGTTCCCCAAATTTGAAAATTTTGGCCACCTGGTCTGCATGGAGAGACCATTCGTGTGGAAGCAGAACTCGACTGAGTCTGTCTGCCCAAGAGTTTTGAATGCCTGGAAGATACACCGCAAGGAGATGAATCTGATGCTCTCTGGCAAGGGCCCATAGTCGCAAAGCTTCATTGCATAACGACAGAGAGCCTGTTCCGCCATGCTTGTTCACATAGAACATAGCTACTTGATTGTCCGTTTGAACTAGGACTGTCTTGTAGCTGAGCTGGGTGTGGAATACTCAAAGAGCAAGGAAGATTGCTCTGAGTTCCAGGAGATTGATGTGTAGATAGGCCTCCTGTGGAGTCCAGGTACCCTGGGTAGAGAGGCCTTGCAGGTGGGCTCCCCAACCCACCTGTGAAGCATCTGTTGTTAGAGTGGCTTGGGGTGGGGGTTGCTGAAAAGGAGACCCTACCAAAAGGTTTTGGGGTGACTGCCACCATTGGAGGGACAAAATAAGGCGATCTGAGTTTGCTATTTTGTCTGATAGGCAACCTGACGCCTGAGTCCACTGAGTGGATAAAGTCCACTGGGCTGCTCTCATATGGAGGCGAGCATAAGGAACCACATGCACGGTGGATGCCATGTGGCCTAACAACTAACATTTCTCGAGCAGTGAGGTGAGGTTTTAGCACTGCTTGGGAAGCTAACTGCACAATGCGAAGGCAGCGGGGCTGTGGAAGGTAGGCCCTTGTCTGTCTGGTATCCAGCAGAGCTCCTATAAACTCCATGGACTGAGTAGGAGCAAGGCTGGATTTTGGGAAGTTTATGACAAGTCCCAAATACTGAAGGATGCGCATTGTGTGAGAGAGAGCCTCTGGCTCTGAAGGGGCTCGAATGAGCCAGTCGTCTAAGTAAGGGAAGACGAATATTCCTAGGGTACGGAGAAATGCTGCCACCACGGCCATGCATTTTGTGAACACCCTTGGTGCAGAGGCCAGGCCAAAAGGAAGAACCCTGTATTGGTAGTGCTTCCCTTGAAACAGAAAGCGAAGGAACTTTCGATGAATGGATGAGAACATGAGTGTACGCATCCTTGAGATCTAGAGAACAAAGCCAATCCTGACTCTGAAGGTATGGCAGCAGAGTTCCTAGAGAAATCATTTTGAACTTCTCTTTGAACAGGAATTTGTTCAATTCTCTGAGGTCTAAAATGGGTCTGTGTCCTCCTGTTTTCTTTGGAATAAGGAAATAGGGGGAGTAAAACCCTGTACGCCGTTGGGGAATGGGTACCTCTTCTATTGCCCCTAGGGCAAGAAGCACAGTGACCTCTTGACCTAACTGGTCGTTGAGAGAGGTCTGAGAATTGAACTGTCTTACCATTGTAGGAGGGGGCATGCTGAGGAAATGAAGCTTGTACCCCTCTCTTACAATAGACAGAGTCCAATTTTCTGCTGTTATCTGACCCCATCTGGGGGCAAAATGACATAACCTTCCTGGGATGGTGGAGGGTTCTGGGCCATTCAGGGCCAGGAAGGCAAAGTTCTCTAGATAGGAGTCAAAGCCCCTGTGGAGGCTGAGACTGCTGAGCCGGTTGAGGCTTAGCTGCTTTTGTCTTTCTTTGCCTAGGTTGTTGCTGCTGTCCCTTTTGCGCAGACTGACCTAAATGATGCCCCTGTTGGGTATAGGAGGGATAAAACGTCTTCTTCTTACTGAAGAATGGTCTTTTAGAGGATTTTTTCCTCGTAGGATCAGCTGTAGGTTTAGACAATCTATCCAAAGTGATATTGTCAGCATCTATCTCATTAGCTTTTTCCTGCCAATTCTTGCCAAAGAGATTCTCTTCTGTAAAAGGAATATTCCCTAGTTTATCCTGTACCCAAATTTTCAAGTCAGATGCCTGGAACCAGGTAATCCTATGTGCACCTATGGCAATGGCAGAGGTTCTGCTTATGCACTCAAAACAGTCAAAAGCTGCACGATTCACAAACTTGGAAACATCTTGAGCATGTTTGACAAGGGCAAGGTAATCTTGCCTCTTATCATCAGGAAGGAGAGGGCTCATAAGCTCTAAATCTCCTGTGACCTCCTTAAGGAACATTCCTCCTTAAGGCATTACTGGAAGAGCGCTTGAATGGTGCAGATCTTACCTGTCTGGAAGATGGCAACATGTGCGTTCTGGAGGCATGACATCGGAACCTTTCCACCAAAATCAGGGAGTCCCACAAGGATCCTCCCTTTCAGCCCTCCTGTTTAACATTTACATGCAGCCAATTTGCAAGATCATCCGATCCTTCAATGTGGACTGCATGTTATACGCTGATGATGTCCTGCTGTACATACCCTTCTCTACGGAACATCTAGACCTCTCTCCACTGACGAGCTGTTTCAACGCAATTTCTGACTGGCTTTTCTCCCAAAACCTCCGAATACAGCATAAGAAAACGGAAGTACTCTTCATTACGAGGAACCCTAACTTCACACCACCACAATTCCTTAAAGTAAAAGATGCAGAATTACATTCTAAACCATCAATACGCTACCTCGGAGTCACCTTGGATCAACGCCTGGACATGAAAGCCCACATAGCGAATACAGTCAGGGCAGTATACTATAAGATCCGATCACTTAGGCATCTACGATTCATGCTTGAACCGAATGACTTCAGGACTATATACCAGGCGTTGATCATACCTCATTTTGACTACGCCAATGCCATCCTTCAAGGCCTGCCCCTATCCACCTTACACCCTCTGCAGCTCGCCATGAACGCTGCAGCAAGGGTCATCCACGGAGCCTCCAGAAGTGACCACGTTACACCTCTGCTGATACAACTACATTGGCTACCTATCCAGGCTAGAATAGTGTTCAAGACTCTGTTACTCACTTTTAAAGCTCTTCACAAGCTCTCCCCGGAATCAATAACTGCCCTCATCCACATCACATCTCCTAACAGAGCGAGGAGATCCGCAGCGACAAACACCCTAAAAGTACCGAAAGCATTAACAGTTTGCACAGCATCTACAGCCAATAGGGCGTTTAGCATCAGCGCACCAAGATGCTGGAACGCATTACCTCCAGATATCCGGGCTATTGAAAGCCTCACACAATTCAGGAAAGCCCTCAAATACCATCTTTTCAATAAGTATCTCATAGAACCAACTCACTGAGATAGAGAGCCAATCCGCTAAGGAAATATATGGTTTCCCAACAACATGCCATGAAAGTTTCTCTAACAACAACATGCCATGAAAGTTTCTCTAACCCTTAGTGGTTCATTTGTATCTACTGAATCCCTACCATATGACTCTATGTAACAATATTTGTAAATAGTTTACCACTGTTATCCAAGATTATGTAGCAAATGTTGTAAATAGTTACCCCTGTTATCCAAGTTTCTTACCCTGTTATCTGTAAACTCATACATGTTATCTGTAACTCATACATGTTATCTGTACTGAGCATTTTTGTTCCATGTAAACCGCGCTGATGCTGAATAGTGCGGTATAGAAGAGACCGTAAATAAATAAATAAATAAATAAATATATAAGATATAGGAACTGATCCTAGCAGAAAGCATGGAAGCCTGGAAGGTTCGACGTCCAAAGGCGTCAAGAGTCCTACACTCACGTCCTGGAGGATTAGATGCATGCCTCTTTGCACTCTTTATCCTTTTCATTGCTGACTCCACCACCATGGAATGGTGTGGTAATTGAGTCTTCTGAAAGCCAGGACAAGGAGGAACTTGATACATGGTGTCGAGTTTTCGAGAGTGAGGAGATGTGGTTAGAGGTGTTTCCCACATCCTTAAGATGAGATCATGCAAGATCTCATGAATAGGTAAGGTAGCTGCCTCCTTGGGAGCTTTAGGGTATTGCAGGATTTCTAATTCCTTTGCCCTAGGCTCTTTTTCAGGAGCCACTGTGATGGAAAGACCTCGAGCCACATCTCAGATAAAATCCTGAGAGGACATATCCTCTGGTGGAGACATATCCTACGCTGAGGAGAAGAAGAAGAATCCTCAGGAAGAAGTACTCTGGTATCGGCAGAGCTTTCAGGAGTCTTCAGACTCATCCGAGGATTCGAAGTATCTCCGATCCGGGTTATCGTGCAAGGCATGGTACCGGTACCGATCAAAGTCGGCATCGGAGTGGTCCGGTACCGACGATACCGGATGGATACGCATGACTCGGTCCCGGTAGAATAATCACCGTTGTTGATGCAGTCGGTGCCGGCACCGGAATTGGTGCCGGTACCGGTTGAATTGTCTGAAGCGGTTTCAGGGGCATCGAGGCCGTAAGAAGAGCCGCCAGACTGCGTTCAATAGCCAAGAATCTCTGGTCTATTGATGCTGCCGATGCTTGGGTATCAGTACCGGATGAAGCGGCCGGTACCCCAGAGCATGGCACCAGTAGTTCTGCCGAGGTCGAAGCCTCGAGAACATCCTGGAGCCCTGTTAGTGAGTTTGATTTGATTTATTAATTTGATAAAGATCTGTAAGGGGCATTTTCGAAGCATTTTAGCTGGTTAGCAGACCTTCTAACTGGTAAAACGTCAGTAGTCTGATATTCAAGGCCCCTTTTATTAACACTTAGGTCGAGCTATCAGCCATACAGTCCATAGGAAGAAAATGGGCAATGCAGCAGAGAGCCCAAGCTAAGAATTACTAAAAGGGGCCCTGAGTAGCACTAACCAGTTAGTGCTGCTGAATATCCCCACATGTTGCTGAAAAAGTGCCTGGTTAATACTGGGGTTGTGTGTGGATGGATCGGGGGTGGTGATGACTGCTATCAGTTATCAGCAAGATTCAGCGGCTAACCGGAGAGCTAAACTGTTTAAAGATGGTCAACTGAATAGTTGTCCTAACTTCAGCTGATTTCCACTATCCAGTCAGTGGCCGAATATCACTATTAACCAGACAGCGATGCTGCTATCTAGTGAGGCTGGATATTTAGTGGTGGGATCTGGATATTTTCCACCACTCAATGTAGAGTTTTAAATAAAACAGGGGCGGCTAGGTGCTTTTCAGTAATACGGCCGCCGCCATTGAATGTGCCCCCCAATGTCTCTTTTGAGCGTGCTATTTTGAAGTATCTAGTTATATTTTCTTTATTCATGTAGAAATGAATGCAGAAAATATATTCACACTAATACTTCAAATTTATTTTTGAAAGATAATGCTATGTATGTAGGCACATGGCTGAAGGTTCGCCTAGGGGGTCAGAAAGTCTTGGGCTGGTTACCAAGACTCTCTGTTGCCTATCACACAATCAATTTTTAACAACATTTTCTACCTTTTGATCTACTCCCATGCTGCAAAGTTTATTTGTAAGTCTCCTGAGTGAACAGTGTCAAAGAACTGACCGAAATCTAATATACCACAGTCAACAGCCACCTAATTTTTTGGTCATCAAGTCAAACAAAGTGATCAGATTTGTTTGACATGATCCTCCTCTGACAAAGCCCTGCTGCTTTAAAAGCTGCGATCTGCTGGATTCAAGACACCCATGGCCTTACTTTTATAATGGCTTCATTATCAACCATAAATTAGTGTGATTGCCATATCAATCCACTTTAGAGATAATAAATACATATAAAACCAAAAAGAAAGTAAAGTAACATCTTTTTATTGAACTAGCTTAATACATTTTTGACCAGTTGATCAAACCTACCATGGAGGTGTCTGGTCTATAGTTACAGGCCTTCTCCCTGTGAAGCGGGACAATGTGAGATCCACATTCAAAGGATTTATCCAGCCAAACCTTTGGAGTCAGCCAGCTAAACTCAGAGAGATCAAATTCTTCCTCTTCCCCCTTGAAATAAATTTTGTTCATAAAAAACAATTATCCAGCCAATGAAAGGCAGCACTAGGGGTGTTCCTGAAACGCAGTTTTACTTATTCTTATTGTCCAATTTATCCCAATACGTTCAAAGCAGATAACAAGGATCATAAAACAGTTGATAAAATATATCTATCACAGCTCCTAAAAACTAGCTAATACAATGAAAGAAAAACTTACTACAACCCTAAAATCCAGTGAGTAATTAACCAAATTGCTAATACTATTAGCATTCCAGTGGCATGGTTTTCTAAAAGCAACAACCTTTTTTAATGTAGATTTATAGATGTAATTTTTTGGCAAAGGAAAATAGAGAATGTATACATTACGCACTTCTCTTAAAAATGTAGGCATAGACAGGTATATGCCTTAAATTAACTCCTGTTTTCAGCCATCTACATTAGCACTTTATTAAGTCAAGTATGCAGGTGCTTGATTTTATAAAACAGACTTGAATATGTTCATAAAAGCATGCGTTAACCAAGTAGGAGCTTATAAAATTCCTCTTGATTTGTATCCAGTACTGTCTAAGAAATCTTCCACTTGCCCACCTCACCCTTCTAAAATGATTGCAGACAACTAGAGCTATGGCAAGTGGAGTAATTCCCCCTCAGAATCCAGGATGTCACCTCTAACATCATCTTCACATCCTGAACGTAAACCTTTCTGATCCCTGACCATTCTGACCTTGGTTGATATTTGCAATGTAACACTACCGTTTTTTCAGGCGTTGTACTGCCATTAATTACTACAAATTGTCCTGGTCACAGGGCCAGATAAAACTGAAACAGCAAAAATGTGGTAAGCTGGGTTATATGCCCGCTTCTCCTCTCCCCTTACAACAATTCAACATACCAAAATGTTTGCCAAAATCCACGCTGCTTCCTCTGCACACCGTCTTGCACACCGCCGCATGCGTAATTCAAGAAACCTCGAAGTATGACCTTGTAACCCTCAAACTAAGACAATTACACTGGCTGTCATTACCCAGCCACATACGCTACAAACCACTACTCCTGA
This sequence comes from Ichthyophis bannanicus, assembly GCA_033557465.1. Taxonomy (NCBI): domain Eukaryota; kingdom Metazoa; phylum Chordata; class Amphibia; order Gymnophiona; family Ichthyophiidae; genus Ichthyophis; species Ichthyophis bannanicus. The sequence goes on along the minus strand of CM066032.1, from coordinate 1,851,099,607 downwards.
CCTTCAAAATCATCAACAACCAATTCTCACACTATCTACAAACTCTAAGTACCACCAATTTGAGCAGGATGAGAAGACAGAATGCAAAAAACATGCTGAACATATCTCATGAGAAAATTAAAAGTACCCAGTACGCTGGGTATGAAAGGCATTTGAATTATATGCTCCAACTCATTGGAACTCTACCCAGAAGCGTCCGAACCAACCATGACCTGCCCACAATTAGGAAACGTCTCCAAACTTACCTATTCAATGAACACTTGGTTCTGTCACATGATCCTTCTCCCCCTCTATCCAAATCTCCTACTCCCCCCTCATTGAATAATGTATATAAAAGTTGTTCATGTACATAAATTATAATAGCTAACTAATCATGTAGATATCCATCACTCGTGGGACTGTTTATGTATATAAGTTCCACTATTTACTGTAACAATCCGTTGTTGAAATGTGTAACGCTTTGCCCCGGTATAGAAAAACAGTCAAATAAATAAAATAAAATCCAAGCCCTACAACTTTTTAATCAGCATGATTGACTTGTTCCACTGTAAGGAAGAGCTGCTTAATGCATCTCAGTAAAGACTCTGGGTACAGTGCATTGACGAAGCAGCGTGATACTCGTAAATTGCTCTTTAAGGATCCCAATGGGCCTGAATGGTAGTTCTTTGCATTAGAGCTAAACTTTGAAAGGAATCACATCCTGTGCATGTGCCTCCCCCTGGGTGGCCTAACAAGTTCTCCACTACTGCGCAGAGAGGTCAAACCAGTCCTCTGGCGAGAATAAAAGAACTTAGCAAGGTACTTGCTATTACTTCCACTCAAGGGGTGCTGTGCTCTCCCCCCCCCCCCCCCCCCAAAGGCTGCAGGCTACGAAGACTTCTAGGACAGGAGATTTTGCACAGATCATGTTGCTATTTTTAGGGATGGTTGCTTTCCAGCATGCTCTGCTTTGACTCATGCAATCACAGGCAGAATGTACCGTACAAAAGAAAGTGTGTTATTTGTATCACAGCTTGTGCAAAACACCCAGATGCCATTCTGACCAAATGTCTGGAAGGCAGCTATAATTTTCACCTGCAGTGTCAAACCTAAGCTGGCAATTAACAACTAAACATCGCATTCCATGAAAGTGACTGTCATCTCAGAACATATCTCCAAACCTTCTGACTTGAGGGGCTCTGATCAAACCCCAGGAACCACCATAAACAAAAATATTTTTTTTTCAAAAAAATCACATAATTCTTTGCTGGCTGTGCTAGCTCCTATCTGAGCAACAAGGGAACAAAACTCAGACAACAAAATGATTTAAGGCCAGCTGAGCCCAGAGGCACCTTCTTTAAATCCCGACTCTCGCTCATCGGGCCTGGGTACATCCCTTTTGGTTTCGACCCTAGCTTAGTCCTGAGGTGGCCAGCAGGGAACTAACTGTACTCCAGAGGAGGGTATTGATATTTCTGAAGGAGAGCCTGTAGCGGTTGTATCTTCGGTTTTAACACTTCCTGTATTAACAAGGGGTGGGGTTTCTAATTGTTAGGCATCAGTTTATGTTTATGTTTATTTGTTCTTGATATACTGCCTTTTATAACATCAGGTGGTTTTATGGGTACTCAGGGGTTGCTCGCAGTTATGTAAATCTCTGGTGCAACAGTTAACAAGCTGTCACTTCCAGAGGCACATTAGGAGATCACAAGGAGTAACATCATGACATTAGGGCAACGAACAATGCTTTGATGAAGGGAAATTTAATGCTGGAAAATAAAGTTGAAAGGTTGGAAAACTCCTTGAAGTCATGTAATCTTAGGTTTGTGAATTTTCTTTTTTTGTAATATGATATATGCTAAGGAAATGTTAAAATGTATTTTTTAAATATTTTCATCTTGACACTGACCATGTCCCTGTGTTATTGAATGCTTATTATCAGGGGCGGCTCAAGGCAATCTGCTGTCTAAGGCGAGGAATGAAAATGTGACCCCCCCCCCCAATTAGCGTGGAGGGGGGCTTTTCTCAAAACTCCAATCAGGGACTAAACCAAACCAAAAAGCTGATTAGATTATATGGAGGAAATGCAAGATGTTTTCACACCAAGGAACTAAAAGAAAGTGAGAACCACAGCAGAGTTTATAAAACTAAATTATAATTTATTTTTATTTTGCCATTATAAACTGTGTTATGGTTCTTGCTTTTTCCTTTTGAACATATATTTTGCATCCACAGAATCCCCTTCAACAATGGGTGCCGAGCAGAACCAGGACATTCACACACACAATTCAATATCATAAAAATAAAAATCTGATTTTGATCATCTCACTAATAACAACAAACATTCTCCGGTACCAGGCATATTGCGAACTAATACAAAACCCCATAACAAAGTCACAGATCTATAGAGCAAATCTACCATAACATACCATACTATACCATATCATACCATATCAGCACCAACTTTCTAAACTCACATATGAAGCCCACCCAAAAAACGCATCACTGTAAATACTACAGTGGGCCCTGGAACATCCAATACCTATTTGAAAAGCTGAACAATTCAGATTACTACAGTACAGTATAGATCTTTATGTACAAACTCCATGTTAACAGAACACCTGGCCTCAGTCACACACTCAGAACACAGATCCTCATCGAGTACAGAATAAGTGACCATAACCTATAAAATAAACATATGTAGATAAAAATTAAACTGCAACCCCAAGAGGTCAGATTCTGCATACACTGCAATACCAGAGAAATAGAAAGAAATGCATATCCATGTACTGTATAAAATATAAAGAAAGCACCAAGTCCGATCATTATATTGAAAATAAAATTATCTTCTTTGTTATCTGACCATTTTATTCTCTGATCATGTAGGTCCCAATCTGAGGTTTCTGCTTTCCTCTATTTCCCAGAGCACCCTCCTGTCTACTTCCCCCCGGGGATGGCATGAGGGTGATGCAGGGCCATATGCGGAGACTCACTGCAGCATCATTTGCATAAATTTAGTATACTTTATTTTAAAATGTCTTTGCCACCCATCTAAATTCCTAGGTGGCTTCTAAACGTACACATGTAATTTAGTAAAACAAATGTTACAATAAAACAAACATAATAATAAAACATTAAATTTGATTAATGAAAAGCCACTCGCACAGCCCTCCCTCCCCCAATCAAACCATTATAAGTATCTGCACATCAGATTTATTTTGCTATGACCAGATTATTGATGAGGAGGGAAGATATAAAATGCAAAAATGAATCCCGATAGCCATGAATTCAAAGGGGCCAGATTAGATTGTGCTGAACAAGTCAAATTACTACTGTACAGATCCCTACGTACAAACTCAATCTTAACAGAACGCCTGGCATCCATCACACACTCAGAAAACCAACCTTCACCAGGTACTGAATAAGTGACCATAACCTAAAGTAAAAATAAAAATAAGTAGACAAAAATGGAACTAAAACCCCAAGAAGTCAGTCTCCACATGAGAAGCAACACCAGAGAAATAAAAGAACGCATTTCCCCATACTGTGTAAAATATAAATATTGTGCAAAGTTCAATCACTAAATTAAAAATAAAATTATTTTTTCTACCTTTGTCTGACCATTTTATTCTCTGATCACGCTGGTCCCAACCTGAGGCTTCTGCTTTCTTCTGCTTTTTTCTGTCTCTCTTAACTCTCTTTCTATGGTCTTTAGTCCATCTGCCATTTCTTGTCTCTCCTTTTGTTTTCTTTACTTCCTTCCATCTTGGATACTGATCTTTTTCCTTTCAGCTTTCTTTAATTTATTTCTCTCTCTCTGTCTACCCAGATTTCACTACTCCTTACTATCTAGTTCTCAGTCTTCCTCTTTTTTACACCATCTACCTACCACCCTTCAAACTTCACCCCAGTCCTTCCATTCCCCAGCTCTTCTTCCCAGGTCCATTATTCCCTAGTCTTTTGCTCACTCTCTCTTCCCCTCCATGTCTAACATCTCTCACCCCCCCCCCCCATCCATTGATTCTCTCGCTCTCTGGCTCTCTTTCTTTCCCTCCATCCAGTACCTCCACACTCTCTTTCCTTCCATGTCTGCCCTCTCCCTTCCTATGCCCCTGCAATCAGCATCTACTCCATCTCCATACCATACGATCCCCTCCCTATTACTCCCATGTCCAACATCTCTCCGTCTCTTTCTCAACCTATTTACCCCATGTCCATCTTCTCCCATCTCTCTCCCTATTAGCCCCATGTCGTGCATCTGCCTCCCCTCCCCAAGTCCAGCATTTTCCCATAGATTCCCTATAACCCCCTGGCCAACATCACCACTCCATCTCCCCTTCTTGATTCTCTCTGTGTCTCTTTCCATGTCCAGTATTTCTAGCGCCCTAGCCCCCCACCTCAATCTTTTTATCTATCTATCTATTTATAAACTGCTTTATCGAGGTAATCAAGGCGGTTTACAGAGAACAGGTTTCAAATATTGCTCTGGGCAGTTTACAGCAAACAGTTTAAAGATTTACAAGAAACATTTAACTAGAACTATATGCAACGTTGAGTAGCATTATTACATTCTTCTATCATGTGCTGTCTGGGATAGATTATATATTGGGTGATGGTTGTGATGTCAAGGATTTACAGAATTTTTTGACTGGATATGACTGCAAGTGAGGGGGATGTTGTCAGTGGGGTGCTTGATTTTGTGTGCTTACGTGGTCAATGGAAGGGTATTCATGTTGGAAGTAGTCTGTGAATACGAATGTCTTGAGGTGTTTTCTGAACAGTGTTGAATCTTGTAATTCTCTTATATTGTTGGGCAGATTATTCCATAAGGCTGGGGCGAAGAATAAGAAAGTTGTTGCTTGGATTGCATTTCTGAATCTCTTGTGTGATTAGTGCGTTCCTTTGGTTCTCTTCTTGTTCTTGTGTCTTGTGTCTTGTTGCATCCTTATAAGTGTGTTAAGGTATGTTGGTGCTATATTGTTTATTGTTTTGAAAGTAGTCATTAGTGCCTTGAATTTGATCCTTTGTATTACTGGGAGCCAATGTAGGTGGTATAGTATAGATTTTATATGTTCAGACCTTGCAGCTTTCATTATTGTGCATGCTACCATGTTCTGTGCCAATTGTAGAGGTTTCAGTGGTTGTTTGGGTAGGCCTTGGAGGATAATGTTGCTGTAATCAAAGTGAGGGACATATCAGTGTGTGCTATAGTGTGGAAGTCTTCTGGCGAGAGGAGGGGTCGTAAGTACTATATCATTCTGGTTTTGTTTTAGATGGTTCATGTTGTCATGTTGAGGTTTTGGTCTAAGAAAATCCCTAGGTATTTTATTTCCTTTTTTACTTCGAGTGAGGCATTGTTTACTTGTAGTTGTTGAGGTGGGTTGAAAGTTTTGCTCCTGGTGATGATTAGCACTTCTGTCTTTTTTAGGTTGACTGAGAGGTTAACTGTGTTAAGCCAGTGTGGAACCTCATTGAAGCAATTGATGATCTTCTCATAGTTTGTGTTGTGAATAACATGATGTCATACGCATATACCCTGTAATCTATGCTGTGTGCTCTGATAATGTCGCAGATAGGTTGAAGGTAGATATTGAAAAGTAGGGCAGATAACACTGATCCCTGTGGGACATCTTGTGTCTGGTTGAATTGTTTGGAGGAAGCGTTGTTGAAGTTCATCTGTTGAGTGCGGTTGGAGAAGTAGTCCTCAAACCATCATATTATGATGCTTCCTATTCTGAGGTGTTTTAGGTGGTTGATTAGGATGCTGTGATTTATGGTATCGAATGCTGAAGTTATGTATAGGAATATGAGGATAAAGGCTTTTTTCGTATTGTCAATTCATTGTATGATTGTGTCGAAGAGGGATGTTAGGAGAGTTCCAACTCCATGATATGCCCTAAATCCATATTGGTGTGGATCAAACTGAGCATGTGAGTCTTGGAGTTGCATCTGTATTGATTTTTCAATGACTTTGGATAGGAAAGGGAGACTTGCTATTGGTCTGTAGCAGCTGGGGCAGGACTTGTTTAGAGTGCTGTGTTTCAAGATTGGGTAGATAGAGGCTTGGGTGGATAGAGGCTTTTTTTAAGATGTCTGGTATTTGCCCTTGCGATAGTGATTGGTTGACTATTTTTTGGATATAGGGTGTTAACTCTGCTTTGATTTTAATCCAGCTGACTGGACAAGGGTCAAGTAGGGAGATGGTTGTGTTCAGAGATTTGATGCATTGGTCTACCTGTTCTTTGCTTTTTGGGGAGCATGAATCCCATAATGCATTGTTGATTGGTTCATCATGTGGAGTTTCCATTAGATTGGTTGTCTTGAGTATTGATTTTTTCATGTAGTAGTTGGCTAACTGTTGAGCGTTTATGTCACTAATTTGAGGGTTAACTGAATTTGTTTTGACGAGATTTTGGACAATGAGGAATAGTTCCCTTGTTCAGTTTAGTGATTTAGTTAGTATTTTTGAGAAATATTCTTTTTTTGAGTTTGAGATTCTCTGACGGTATAGTTTTAGTGTGTCTACTGTATATATTTTAGGCGGTCCATGTTGGATTTTGTGGTTCTCCATTTTCTTTCATCCTTCCTTAGTGCTCTCTTTATTTCTTTCAGACTCTGGGAGTACCATGGTTGGGAATTGCGGGGTTTCTTTGTTGCTTGGTTGATGCTGCATTTAGCATGTTGCACCAGATCATAAGAAGGGTATTGAGATTATCACCGTTATTTGTCAGGGCGGGTGTGATGTTATTCAGGAAGTCTTCTTTATCGCATTTCTTGAAGCGATGATGTGGTTGTTGTCTGTAGTCCTTGTTAGGTGTGTAGGAGTCCAGTTCTGTGCTGAATTGGTGAGGGAGGAGTGGCTCAGTGGTTGGGACAGGTTACCTCAGGCCATAGGACCAGGGGTTCAATTCCCACTTGGTGACAAGTAACCTCAGGCCAGAGGGACTGGGGTCTCTAGTCCCATAGCCACTCCTTGTGGCCTTGTGTAAGCCACTAAACCCTCCATTGCCTCAGGTACACTTAGATTGTGAGCCCTTCAGGGATAAGGGAATAAAAAGTACCTGTTAGTATATACATATATGTAAACCGCTCTGATGCACAAGTAAAGGGCGGTATATCAAGTGCCTAAACCATTATGGTTTAGGCACTTGATATACCGCCCTTGAGAGGGCAGGCAGCCTTCTCTCCTCCCCGTTGCTCACTCACCATCCCGCCGGCCATCAAAGCTCCCCTGATCAGGGTAGAGCACCTGAGTGGGAAATCATCCCGCGCAGAGACTCCTGCCCAATCGAGGCAGTGGGAGGAACATTGAAAAGCAGCGTCCCTGTCAGATGCGCCCGCACCTGAGGGCCTCGCCAGAGGGCCCTTTGGTGTGGCCCTTAGGTGGGGGCACAGAGGCGACCACAGCAACACCCCCAGAAAGGCCAACAAAAGAACGATAATGTGGATCCTAGGAGCAACAAAAAACACCAAACACTAAAAGCAGCAAGAACACCCTAAAGTAAGTGCATCAAAGACTAGGATAACTGATGAAAACAACATGACTACAACCCTGTATCTGCCCATATGCCTCCTCCTCACCCAACTCCTTCCACATCACACACCCACCCACTACCCACCCACAAACACCTTATGGCTACCAACAACCCCACAGATCCACAGCTCTCTCCAGTATACAAACTGGAACACACACAAGAAAACCAAGCACAATAAGCAAACCAACCCCAAGACCAACACCCTCAAAAACCCAAAGAAAGCCCCTAGAGCATTAAACATGCCATCTGCTATCTCCATAGAGCTCAACACCAGATCCATATGAAACAAAATTAACATGCTAGCAGACCACATAGAAGCCCAACAACCTGACATCCTTTGCATCACAGAAACATGGCTCACGCCCACTGACAATGTACTCCTTAATCAATTAGTGCCCTCCACGTACTCAGCATTCAACTGCCCACGCACACACCAGAGAGGAGGAGGGGTCTTGATCATCGCAAAGAACAGCCTAAAGCTCAAGTCCCGAGGCTCCTCAAACACAAACCAATGCAACACAATCATTGTGGAAAACAAACAGATGGCCCTGTGCCTCATCTATAGAGCTTCCCATGCTCCACCAGATGAGCTAACCTCCACACTAGAAGCTGTCTGTGCAGTCAGCACTAATCACAAACCCCTGCTGCTATTGGGAGACTTCAACCTCAAATCAGCTACCATCAAGGATACACAAACCTTCCTACAAGCAATGGCCTTCTTACAATACACTGAACTGATCAAAACACCGACACACAAACATGGATCATCACCAGACCTCATATTGGCCCCCAACTACTTACTTGACAGAGGTAGCATATTAACACCCTCTGTCACACCTGTGCCTTGGTCAGACCATCACATAATTAAAATAAAAATTGTGCCACAAGAGGGAAAACACAACAAGCCTCGAGACAACCCACCCATTCAAAGAATATTCAAAAGCTTTGACAAGGACCAATTTCTACAGGACACTCTACCTCACCTGAACCCTGAAACAGATGATTTAGATGAGCAAATCAATAAATGGAACAGTATCATCAATGCTGCCGCCAAAGCCACTGAATACAAATATGAGATGTCTTCTTAGACATCTCGTCAGCGTTTGACACAGTGGACCACAGAACTCTACTAGTAAGACTACAGAACATTGGACTACACAGTACCACCCTGAAGTGGTTCAACTCATACCTAACGGAAAGACAGATCCAGGTCAAGATTGGCCCCAACACCTCCCAACCCATAAAAATCAAGCAAGGCATCCCACAAGGAACCGCCCTATCAGCGCTTTTATTTAACCTCTACATTCAACCAATCTGCAACATCATGAAAGAACACAAAATACAATACACAATCTATGCCACCGACATCATGATATATATCCCAGTCAACCCTGACAACCCTGACTACACCAAAATAACAGACTGTCTCAAACATATGACCAGCTGGTTTCAAGACAACAACCTGACCATAAACTACAACAAGACTGAGGCACTACTCATCACCCGAAACACCAGCTTCTTCCCTCCACCCTCCATCAAGGTCAACAACACAATACCCATAAAACCGGAAGTGAAATACCTCGGAGTGACTCTCAACAAAGAACTAAACCTACAGTCACACATCAGCAGAACCACCAAAAATGCATACCTCAATATGAGACTAATCCGACGCCTCAAACCCCTCCTCTCTCAAGATCATTTCCGCACAGTCTGTCAAGCACTAATAACTCCCATCCTAGACTTCTGCAACCCAATCTATCTTGGCCTAACAAAGCAGACACTCCGGCCACTGCAAATGGCTCAAAACACAGCAGCACACATAATATCTGGCTCATCAAGACAAGATCACATCACCACCTCCACTGGCTCCCAATCTAAAACACCTCCACTGGCTCCCAATCAGCTCCCGCATCAGATATAAGACAGTCTTAAACATATTTTTATTTATTTATTTATTTATTTTTCTTATATACCACGCTATTATAATCAGTGCGGTTTACATTTGAACAGAACATACAAGAATGTAACAAGTTACATCTAGTTTTTTTACATTGAACAGGAATATAGACATGGAGAAAACAACGAGGGAAAACTATGTACAAATTATATAAAATTATATAAATAGGGATACTCTTACGGATAAATAGAGATAAGAACTTTACCTAGAGGCTTGGTTGGTGGGTCAAGAAGGCAGGTAAGGAAGGAATGGTTAGCCGTTATCTACAGGAGGATGATCTAAGGGACGGGCTAGGTAGGGATGTGAGTTGGTGGCCTTGTGAGTGTCGGGAATGGTGTCAGGATAATATTGTAAGAATAGATGGTATTTGAGGGTTTTCCGGAATAGTGCCAGGTTTGAGATGGCCCAGATTTCAGCCGGGAGGGCATTCCATGCCATAGGTGCAAAAATGGAGAAGGCTCTACTTGCTGTTGTTTTCTTACATTTTATCAACAGTTTTGAGATATCAATATTCAAGATCAAACACCGGACCTCAGCACTCAGCCTACAACCACTCATAAAACCCGACATCAGTACAAGACCGAGGAGGAGAGGCACCTCTGACTTCATCAGTACACCAAAAGACTTCACCAAGGTATGTGAGAACACCGCAAGAAGAGCTCTATCGCTGGCAGCACCTGCACTATGGAACGCCCTCCATGATGACCTACGATCGACAGAGGACATCAAGGACTTTCGGAAACAGCTCAAGACAACGTTCTTCATTGAGCACTACGGTGATATCACATAATTGTGCCTGCCAGCTCCCGGACTACATACCAACCCCCCTCCCTTTCTCACTCATGTACATAGCATTGTAAAGTAGCGCACGCTGTAAATAGCCCACCACGAATCAACGCCAACTTACACACACACTCATTCACTGTATAACACACAAATGTCAATATAATTTGATTGGTTGCTGTGTACACCGCCTTGATTAAAGGAGAAGGCGGGATATAAATTTATTTATTATTTTATTTATTTATTATATTCTCTTATATACCGCGCTATTCTGCATCAGTGCGGTTTACATTGAACAAACTGAAATTACATTGAACAGGGCATTATAACTTGGAGATAACTATTTTACAGGGAACATGGGCTATGGAGGGTTAAGTGGCTTGCCCAAGACCACAAGGAGCACCTGTGGGACTTTTAAATAAATAAAATAACTGTATAAGATAGTAATCTGACCAAGGCACTGGCTGCATTTGTATGGTAGAGATCCTTCTATTGTATGTCCAGTCTTTTTGGGGAGAATATAAGATCTGGTGTGTTCCCTCTTGAGTGTGTTGGGGTGTCGATGTTTTGCTTGTAGCCAATATCATCCATTGCTTGAAGGAACAATGTGCTTTCCCTATTCCCCGCGCGGCGTTTTTGTGAAGCAAGGCAAACCTCGGATAGATGAAATCCTGAGAAAACTGAACTCAAAGAATTTAGAAAAAAACTAAAAACACATCTATTCACCTTACATTATACACCTCTGGCCTGCCAAACCATACAAGTTGACACAGGATAATAATCCCTACAAGGCATACACCCACTTAATCAAAATAAACGCATAATCTTATACTAAAAGATTGTTTTCATGTAATTCAAATCTTATAAAATTAATGTAAATATGTAAAAAGTTTGATTACATCCACTCAATACCACCGGATGAAATTCATAGTTTGTATGTCTTTAATTATACTGTTAAATGTAAAATGTTAAATCTGTTCCCTGTAAAATGACTAGGACATGATTAACCATGTACCTTGAATTTTTTCTGTTCACTGTAAACCGCACTTGATACTTGGGAAAGAGCGGTATATAAATGTGTGCTAAATAAATAAATAAAATAAAAGCAAGACGCGGGCAGCATCGGGATAGAAGCACAATAAGGGTGATGAATGAGGATCCCCTGAAGAAACTGAAGGCAGTGGAACGCCTCAGAGGTGCTCTGTAAGAGCGTCGGGATCTTTGGGATCTTTAATATACACAGCGGATGACTCCAGAGTGTACAAACTTTACAGCTAAGTGATGGAATCGACAAATAAGTCGTTTACAAATCCGTATTTGCACTGAAAAGCTAATTTTGTAAAGTGGAGCAGAAGCTGGGTTAAGGTTAAGCAAGAGCCGGTTTCTTTAAAAGGTCGTTGATGTGATTAAGCACCAGCAGCAGGACGGCAGTCCAATAGCTGTGCTACAAGAAGTCTGAGACCTTTGGAAACTGGTTGAATAACAATAAAAAACAGTGACAAAGAAGCTTCATTTAAGTATTGTTATAGTTGAACGAAACCTATTAATTTGGATTCTATACGTTCACTAAGAGACCAAGTACATTTGTAATTCCCTATTCCCCCCTGCATCTCCCTTCTGACTCCCTGTGCCCATCCATGTCCACCTCCCAATGCCCCATCAGGTCCACTCCCCCCTTCAATGTCCCCCCATGTCCACCCCTTCTATGCACATGGGGCAGAGCCTGCTCACAGAGCAGCATGTCCCATGGGCAGGGACTGTGCAAGCTGTGATCCCAGCCCAGAGAGGCAGGGCACAACTGACCTTGCATATCCCCTGCCCATGGGACATGCTGCTCTATGGGCAGGCTCTGCTCCTGTAGGCTCTGCCCGTGGTCACTGCCTCCCATACCTTTCTGCCTGCGGAAGCAGCATGTCCTGCAGGCAGGAACTGTGCAAGACATGACTGCGGCCCAGAGAAACAAAGCCTGTGGACGTCAGAAGGGCACTGTCACTGGCCACCCAGCTCCACTCCCCATTGAGGATGACCTGCAGACAGGGCCGGTACTAGGGCTTCTAGAGCTCCCCTGCAATCTATAAATCGGCGCCCCTCCCTCATTATTATTAATGTTTGTTGCACCCTACTCTCCTTTTTCCCAGAACGGCTTTGTGAACTCTTTTCAAGCGATATTAGTATTTTTCCTTCAAATCCAATGTTGTAAGAAAATTGCAGTGAAAGAGCAAATGCATAGCAAAAATAAAAATACTTAACAGTAAATACTTAGCATAATACAAACAGGCTGTGATAGTCCAAAACCAAAAATCTGATTTTGGTCATCTCACTAACAACAACATAAACATTCTCCAGTGCCAGGCATATTGTGAACTAATATAAAAACACTGCAAAAGTCACTGAAGATTTACCAGGCCAAATCTACCATACCATACCAGCTATACTTCCAAAACTCATTCAATAAGGGGCTTACCCAGAAAAAAGTAGCACTATAAATACTGCAATGGGCCCCAAAACATCCGTACACCTATTTGAAAAGCTGTACAAGTCAAATTACTACAGTACAGATCCCTACATACAAACCCCCATATTAGCAGAACACCTGGACTTGGTCACACACTCAGAACACAGACCCTCACCAAGTACAGAATAAGTGACCAGAACCTAAAGTAAAAATAAAAATATGTAGACAAAAATTAAACTGAAACCCCAAGAAGCCAGACTCCGCATGCGGTACCACACCAGATAAGAGATGCAGTTCTCCATATTATGTGAAATATAAAGATAGCGCAAAGTCCAATCACTAAATTGAAAATAAAATTATTTTTTCTACCTTTGTTGTCTGACGTTTTTTGATGATGCTGGTCCCGATCTGAGGTTTCTGTTTTCCTCCGTCTTCTCTTAGCTCTCTTTCTATGGACTATAGTCTATCTGCCATTTCTTGTCTCTCTTTTTGCTTTCTTCATTTTCTTCCATCAGCCTTTTTCCAGTCCCAGTAAATCTCCCCAGTATCAGCCCCCTTTACAGCCTCCCCTCCCAGTACCTTCCAGTGTCAATGCCCTTACATTCCCAGCACTGCTATTGGTGTCTATTCCCTTCCAGTCCCTCTCCTTCTCCACCGTCCAGCCCCTTCTAGTCCAAATACTATCCCAGGTATCAGTGAACTTCCAGTCCTAGTGCCCCCTTCCGTGTCAGTTCCCTTCCAGTCCTCTCCTCTGTCCATCTGCCTTCCAGTGCCATCCACAGTTGTTAGCTCCCTTTTAGCCCCCACCTTCCCTCCAATCACCTCCTTCCCCTCTTTTCCGCACCCTTCCAACCCACCATGTCAGCTCCCTTCCAGCCCCCACCTTCCCCCCTGTCAGCTCTCTTCCAACCCCCCTCCTATTACCCCGCCACCTTCCAGCCCCATCCCCAAGTGTCATCTCCCTTCCAGCTTCTCTCCCTCTCCCCCCCCCCCCCCCCCGTCAGCTCCCTTCTGGCCCTTTTCCTTCCCTTCCCTCCTGTATTAGCTGCCTCCCTTCCCTCACTGATTCGTCCTTCAGAAAAGATAGCAGCTGCAGGAACATTTCTCTGTTCCCGCAGCTCTGCTATTTTTTAAACTACTGGATCACTGAGTTTCTAAAGGCAATAATAAGCATTTCCTGTTTCTTATGAGAAACAGGGAATGCTTGTTACTGCTGGAAATGCCGCGGTCCAGCAGTTTAAAAGATAGCAGAGCTGCGGGAACAGAGAAATGTTCCCACGGCTGCTTTCTTTTCTGAAGCAGTGGGTGGCAGACATCTAGCAACGACACCCCCCACTGCCGGCACCCTCCTGCTGCATTTACCTGGCTTACTGGGTAATGCCGGCACTGGTCCAGCATATCGTCATGCTTCCCCATCCTCCCGCTGTCTAGCATTTGTCCTCCTGCCCCCTCCTGTTGTCCAGCATTTGTTGTCCTGCCTCTCCCATCATTGTCCAGCATTTGTCCTTCTGCTCCCCCTGTTATCCAGCATTTATCCTCCTGCCCCCTCCCATTTTCCAGCATTTCTCTTCTTGTCCCTCCCCCCATTGTCCAGCATTTGCTCTCCTGTCCCTCCCTCTATTGTCCAGCATTTATCCTCCTGCCCCCCTTTGTCCATGCTGGTATCAGCCTGTTCCCACTGGCCATAGCCCCATAGTTTCAATCCCTTTCTGCGCCCCCAGCTCCTTTCTTTCACCCCTGGCCCCAACAATCTACTGCTGTCCACCGGTATTGGCAAGCGATCAGGCTCATTTGTCGGACTCTGATGAATTGAGCTGATTGCTTGCAGGAACAAATAGCGATTGTGTTTATTTTTTATTTTGCCACCTCTTGTCTGCCTCTGCCTTCCCACTGCTTTTATTTCCTCAAGAATGCTGAATAAAGAATAAAGAAGCAACGAGAAGGCAGAGTCAGGCCAGAGGTGGCAAAATCAAAAATGAAAAGACAGCTGGAGTGCCGCCCCTGTGAAACTGATGCCTGAGGCTTCCGCTTCAGGTGGCCTAATGGGAGAGCTGCCCCTGCTTATTATATCTCTTCTTCTGTTAAAAATATTGCTGGAGGGAGTTTGGTTCAGGTACAAGATGGAGACTTGACGACTTTCCTAGAGACCTCTGTACAAGAGTCCACTAACAGGGTACTGTGGTGGCCACTTTTCAGAGTTCCTTGGATATAGTTTTTTCTAGTTTCCTCAAGGAGCGATTACCACCCTTTCATGGTGATAATATTTATGTCTATCTTGATGTCTCATTAAGGACATAGGTAATTCAGAAAAGTTTTCTCCAGCTGAAGCCTAGAGCCTTATCGCTGAGGATGACCTTCTTCTTGAAATATCCCAGGAGGTGCTTAGTAAAGCACCAAAGGAAGGATTATATATTTTTTTGAACCTTCTCAATTACAAGCATTGATTCAGTCTCAGAAAGAACTATCAAATAAATGACTGTATAGGCGATTCTTTCCTTTGGCCATCTCTGTTTAGTTTGTTGACCTTAAAAGGGGTGTATGGAAGGATTCTTTCCTTTCGTTTCTTCTTGATTACTTTGATGTTTCACGCTCCACCACTATTATTGCTGTGTGGGATGTTGCTACAAGGATAGATAGTACATCTCAAAAACAAAAATAAAGAATTAGTACAAAAGTACAATCTCCCTTTCCTCTGAATATACGCTGCAATTAGAGTTGTCATTGTTTTCTTCTTATTTTTTAAAACTCAATATAGATAAAGAAAAAAAAACGAAAAAAAAAGATAACCGCTATCAATTGAATATGACAGCTAACTGGTTATCCTTGGATGTTGTCCCCTGCTCCACCCCTAGGCTAGTCAGGGCGGCACAAATCAGGCATATTCAGTGGCTCTAAGGCACTTAGGTGATTCGTAGACCATATAAATGCCTTTGAATCTCGACCCTGATGCGTTTACATATCCAGCATAGAAATAAATAACCACCATCTCCATGGCTCCTCTGACACTCAAGAATAACGTGCGCGATGCATTTGTGCGGTTATCCATAACTCCGGTATGTCTGCAGTGGCATTTCCTTGGGGGGTCCTTCCTCACCCTCTCAAGTAAGATGCAGTAAGAGAGAATCTCGCAGACCTGCTGTACGTTCTGAAAACTGAAGCCGGTTCAGGAAAATGAAGGATGAATAAAGACTTCAGATGTCTGACTGCATGATAGCTAGGCATCCGGACAGTTAGACATTTTCTGAGTGATGGGTTAGCTGGAGATTTGCATATAATCCATTATTAGTATTTCATTTTTCTCCCGGAGGACATGAAGGCAATAGCTATCACTGTCAATCTTAGCAATTACCACTTCTGAAGCATGCTGTATGGTGAAATCTAAGTCAAAGAGGTTCGGCAAAATCATGACAAGCATTGTATGAACCATCCTATTACGATCTCTCTCATCTTTCTGCTTCACTTTCACGCTGCACCATGACCAGGTTCTGATGCAATATAGATACATCGTAGGTTCCCAACGCCAAGGACTAAAAACAGGCCCATTTTCCAGGATAACGAAAATATGCAAATTAAATGTGTGATAAAGAACATAGGTAAGAACTATACTACTACCCCTTCAACTACTACTACTGAACAAGACGTATGCTGCACTGCACAGACAATGCAAAGACAGTCCCTGCTCATCAGAGCTTACAATCTAATCAAGACAGATAACACAGTAGCTGCAGACATGACATCTAGGGGAAACAGAAAGGAAACACAAATATCAAATATCTGGCAGGTTTCACAAATGGATTTTGTCCATGTTATTGATGCTATTAGAAATCCACAGATTATTACCTGAGTTTCTCTAAAAAGACCAAATGAAAGCTATGACGAGATTCAGTTGCAAGGCTATTGGCAGGGATTGAATTTCATCAACATATTCCCCCCCTCTCTTGGTGTGCCTCCGCTGACTCTCTATAATTGCCATGTACATTTCTGCAATACTGATAGATTCAAAATCTTGCAAGGGCTTGGTCCACTTTACCCCATTAGTAACATGTGACCGCTTAAGATCTCTACGAATTTGTAGCCCTTGCTCAGAGGAATATGCTGCCGTTAAATCAGCCTCAAATGGGGGTATCATCTCATTAGTAAATTGAATAAACACATGCTAAGTGAGACATAGTATTCCCAGTATTATTATGGGATCCTTCTAATAAGGAAGGGAGTTTAATAACGAGCCAATACGAGTCATTCGCATTTGTGTCCCCCATTATTGCAGAACAAATTCCTTTTAGCGTTACGGTCACTTCTGCTCTTTTGGCCAGTGATGGTCATCCCTCTTGTTATGTCCAAGTGCTGGCAGATGGGGCTCGGCCATGGGACAGGATCCCAAAAGTTGACAGATTCCATGCTGCTTATCCCAGGGATAAGCAGTTGGTGTCCCCAGTCCAGGATCTCTAAGGGAATAAAGGGACTATAAAACGTTGTAGTTGGAATGGAAGTGCAGACTGAATAGGTCGTATAGTCTTTATCTTCCATCATTTTTTCTCTGTTTCCATGTTTAATAATGGTTTATGAAATTCTTTCCTATAATTTGTCAAACCTTTTTTAAGCCTTGCAATACCAACAGCTTTTACTATATCCTCTGGCAACAAATACCACAGCTTTATTACACACTGAGTGAAAAAAATATTTTCTCCGATTCGTCTTAAGTGTACTACTTTGTAGCTTCTTTGCATGTCCCCTAATCTTTGTACTTTTTGAAGGACTAAACAACCGATTCACATATACTGGTTACACACCACTCGTTATTTTCTAGACCTCTACCATGACTACTATTTACTACTGTTACTTATCATTTTTGTATAGCGCTACAAGGCATATGCGGTGCTGTTCAGAGACAGTTTCTGCCCATAAGAGCTTACGATCTAGTCAAGACAGACAACATAACAACTGGGGACAAGAATATATCTAGGGCAGTGGTAAAGAAACACACAGGAGGTGAGCAGGATTCTACGGGGATCAGGATCCAAAAGCAGTCTCAAAGAGATGAGTTTTTAGCCTGGATATGAACAGGGCCACAGATGGAGCCTGACGTACTGACTCAGGTAGTTTGTTCCAGGCATATGGAGCAGTAAGGCAGAAAGAATGCAGTCTGGAGTTGGCAGTGGAAGAGAAGGGCACAGGTAGAAGCGATCTGCCAGAAGAGCGGAGTTCCCGAGGAGGGGTATAGGGAGAGATAAGAGAGGAAAGGCAGCGAGGAGCAGCCGTATGAAGGCACTTATAGGTCAGTTTGAACTGGATGTGGAAACGGATAGGGAGCCCATGAAGTGACTTGAGAAAAGGGGGTGACATGAGCATGGCAACACTGGTGGAATTTTATATAATTGTTGCAAATAATAGAAACAGGTCTTAACAGTTTGGAATACATGGCCATCAAGAGAGAGATCGCTATCAATAATAGCTCCCAAACTGTGAACCTGACTTCTTACTGAAGCTCTACTCCCTCCCAAAAAACTTTGGGGTAGTGGAGGAGTTGTTACGATGAATCCACAATACCTCAGTTTTTAAAGGATTAATCTGCAGCTTATTCTGTACCATCCATTGTTTAATCATATCCAAATAAGACACTAATCTGGTAATTCCAACGGCTCGATCTGTACCCAAGGGGACATAAAGTTGAATATCATCAACATAAGAATGTACCCAGGCTCATTGGTCTATAGTTTCCTTTTTAAAAACTGGTGTTATATTGGCCACTCTGCAATCTTCAGGTACTATAGACGATGTTAATGATAGCTGACATATTACTAATAGTAGGTATGCAATTTCATTTTTGAATTCTTTCAACACCCTGGGATGTATACTATGATAGTGGCAGCCATTTTCTCTCCTTGCCTAGGATGGGGCATGTCACCTTTGTAGTGCACCTGATCCTAGCAGATGGGTTACTCTTGTCCAAAAGAACAGAGTGTGACAACCTGAGCTGTGCTCTTTGATTTTCATATATGTCCATACTGCTTCTGGCTTCCATCTGATCTGGCAGCATAGCAGAAAAGAATCAAGGAGAAGGACACAGGAAAGTATCAAATGAATAAAGAACAGTGTCAGGGGCCCTTAAGAGTGTGAGAAACTGGACCAAAAAGGTGATTTTTGCCCCTACAGCAACAAAGGAAAAAAGCATACCCATGTGGAGAAAGGGCATGAAAGTGTGAGCAGGTCCAGAGTACAAAGGCTTTTCAGGACTATGATTTAACAGTGTTGGAATTTATGGATGATACTTCTGAACTGTGTTGTAATGGAGTGGAATGGATTGTGTTGTGGTTGCACTACTTTCTACAGTAAATTTAAGTTGTTGTTGGCATAGGCAACAGCATGGGTTAGCCAATGGCCCAACCAATATTTTGCCCAACACAGCATCAACAATTAGAGAGTTTGGGGACAGGGCTGGAGATTGGTTTGTTTGGCCCCCTCAGCCCCTAGCTGTTGGAAAACCATATGTGGGTGAGAGAGAGTTTTTGTAGAGGTGTCTTGAAGAGGTGGATCTCTTCCCCTCATTCAGAGAATTTGCACCAGATTTTCCAGAACCAAGACAAGAGTTGGAACTGGATCCAGTGAGTCCCTGATTATCTGAGGGAGTGCCTGGCAGGGGAACTACATATGCAATGCCTAGGTGATTTTTTAGCTCCTTTCGGCTTCTAGCTAAATCACTGCCAGCTTTTACTGCTCAGCGACACAGGCACGTCTTCATTTCCCTAAATATGATGGGAAGACGTCAAGCCCTTTCTGCTTTCATTATAACAAGTCAACACAGCAGATGCTGACAGGTAAGGAATATTTGGCACCTCCAGTCTATGTAGTGGCATCTGATATACTGCTCTAGCTAAGGATATTTCCAAGTAGTGAACCATATAACTCTGACTGCCTTCCCTGCTCTTATCACCATCCATTGTGCTAAAGAGTTTCCCAGTTGACAGTCA
Organism: Ichthyophis bannanicus; assembly: GCA_033557465.1. Lineage (NCBI taxonomy): Eukaryota > Metazoa > Chordata > Amphibia > Gymnophiona > Ichthyophiidae > Ichthyophis > Ichthyophis bannanicus. The sequence continues at coordinate 1,851,079,930 of CM066032.1, read as the reverse complement.
TATGAAGTTGACTACCTGCAGGATATCTCGGTTTCTCCTTTGGTCCTTAGCTGGAAATGTAGCCAAGTCACCCTGTTGACCATGCAAGTAAACCTACCAATTCCCCCTACTTATTTATTTATTTGATTTAACTTTTTTTTATATACCAACTTTCAATGTTATCAAAGCGGTTTACATATAACTAAATAATTATACATATAACTGTTACAGATATAACTATGGTACATTTCTAGGAAGTTATATCTGTAACAGTTATATGTACAATTGTTGGACAGTGATAATACCAGGGCTTGGAAAAGTCGAATCCCTGTATGGAGAGAGACATCTCTGCTCTTCGGAATCTTGTCTAGGTTCTTCATAGCCATTCTGCCAAGAGCAATGCGTCATCAGATTTCTTGACTACTTGGTGTTTCTTTGTTGATAGTTGATCTAAGTATGTTAAAGTTCTCAACTACTTCAATTTCTTCTCCATCAATGATGAACTTATTGATTTTGCCAGTTGTCAGGACCTTTGTCTTCTTTACATTAAAGTGCAAGCCCATTTTAAGACTATGCTTCTTGATCTTGTGAAGCAAATGTTTCAGATCGTCTTCATTTTCAGCCAGTAATGTGGTATCATCAGAATAGCAAAGATTGTTGATGAGTCTCCCGCCAATCTTCATATCTCTGTTGTCTTCATACAGTCCTGCTTCTCTGATTATTTGTTCTGCATATAAATTAAACAGAGAGGGGAAAGTATGCAGCCTTGGCGTACACCCTTGCTGATTTTAAACCATTCTGTCTCTCGTTGTTCTGTTTGAACTGTTGCTTCTTGATCGATGTAAAGGTTGTGCAAGGGAACTATAAGGTGTTCTGGTATACCCATGCCTCTTAATGTGGCCCAGAGTTTCTCATGATTTGCAAAGTCAAAAGCCTTGCTGAAGTCAATAAAACACATATAGATATCCTTTTGTATTCTTTTGTCTTTTCAAGGATCCATCTCACATCTGCGATGATGTCTCTCATTCCTCGCCCTTTCCTGAACCTGTTTGCACTTGAGGGAGTTCACATTCCATGTATGGTTGTAGTCTCTGCTGAATAATCTTGAATAGAATCTTGCTAGCATGTGGGATCAGATTGACTGTGCGATAATTACCACAGTCTGTTGGATCACCTTTCTTTACTACTGGTATAAATACAGATCTTTTCCATTCAGTTAGTTGGCCATGATGTTGTCTTCCAAATTTCCTGGCAGAGCCTTGTAAGTATGGTAAAAGTTGCATCTGATTGCTGTAATACTTTGATAAGACTTCCATCAATGCCTGGCGCATTTTCAATGCTGCTTCGAATTCTTCTTTCATCACCAATGGTTCCTGATCATAAGGTACAGGTTGAAACAGTTGTTGGTCCACTTGATCTTTATGGTATAAAGACTCTGTATATTCTTTCCACCTTTTCTTGATCTTCTCAGCATCATTCAACATGGATCCTTGAGCATCTTGTAGCATTCCAATTTGTGGCTGGAATTTTTCCTTTAACTCTCGTTTCTTTAGAAAGTCGATTTTCTATTTCCTCTAATAGTTTCTGATTCTATTTTTCTTGCATGCGTCATCGAATCATTTCTTTTTTATCTTGTTGCACACTGGAAATCTCTGATGAGTTCTGCGAGTGCCTCTCTTTCTTCTCTGGTTTAAGCTTCTCTGCTTTTCTGGGCAATTTTCTGAGTTTCTTCAGGCATCCATTTTGGCCGTTTTTGCTTTTTCATCTTTAGTAGAAATTTATCACTTTCTTCCAACACAACCTTCTTGATGTCATCCAATAACTCTTCTGGAGCTCTGTCATTTGTATTTAAAGCAGCAAATCAGTTTTGCAGGCAGTCTTTAAATTCCAGTGGTATATTCTCATGGACATATTTTGCTACATTCATGAGTGGCTTGCTCTTTTTCAACTTTAGCTTGATTGTAGATACCAGTAGTTGGTATCTGTACCACATTCAGCTCCAGGTTTTGTCTTTGTTGATGTTATAGAGCTTTTCCACAGATGCAGTCAATTTGATTTTTGTACAACCCATTGGGTGAAGCCCATGTGTATATTTGCTGCTTGTGTTGCTGGAAAAAGATGTTTGAGATGAATAAATTGTTGGTTTTGCAGAATTTTATCAGAATTTTTCCAGCTTCATTTCTGTTGCAAAGTCCATATTTTCCAACCACTTTAACCTCTTCTTTGTTGCCAACTGTTGTGTTCCAGTCAGCCATGACTATCAGGATAACCTGTTTGCATGTTCTGTCAATTTCAGCTTGTACTTGTTCATAGAACTCATCAACTTCATCCTCTTCTGCAGCTGTTGAGGAGACATTTTTTAGTGCCATCAAGTCAGTGCTGACTTCAGGCAACCCTGGGTTTTCTTAACAATGTATCACTAGAAGTAGATTACCAGGCCTTTTATTCTGAGGCAATGAAGGGTAAAGTGACTTGCCCAAGGAGTACCAGTGAGAATCAAACCCTTGATCTTCTATATACTAACTAGTTGCGCTAACCACTAGGCTACTCCTCCACTCCACTTGTAGGGGCATATACTTGAATTATAGTTGTGTTGATGGGCATTCCTCATAGACGAATAGAAATTAAGCATTCACTGATTGCATTGTATTTCATTTGTATTCTTGCAAGTTTCTTCTTGATTATAAATGCAACAGCATTTCTTCTTTGTCTTTCATTTCCAGCATAGTAGACCATGTGATCATCAGATGCAAAGTGCCAGATGTCAGTCCATTTCAGTTTGCTGACAACCAACAGATCAAGTTGTACACGTTCCATTTCATTCTTGAGCATCTCCAACTTCCCGTGGTTCCATGTCCCAATATGTAAGACATCTTTGCAGCTTCTGACTCCAGAGAGCTTTAATACAACCACATCATAAATGCTGGCTTTACTCTGAGAAGTCTTCAGCTCCTCCCCAGTAGCCAGTTGAGTGCCTTCCGACCTGGGGGTCTCATCTTCCAGCACTATAGTGCAATTTGTTTTCTTGTGACTATCCACTGGGTTTTCATGGCAAGATACAGAAGTAGATTGCCAGGCCTTTCTTCCATGCAGGTACTTCTAGTGCTGTTGCCATTGTCACAAAATGTGATCCTCCACCACCAACACCGTCCCATTCTGCTGCTGCCCAGATGGGTGCTTTATCTTGGTCTGGCATCTCAGCTGAGACCTGTCCTTCTTGGGAGACCTTGCCAGTAGTTAAGCTACAGATAGGTTAGCTCTCAGCATTACTGATGCACACAGATAGGTTAGCTCTCAGCATCACTGATGCACACAAGCCCTCACAGCACTGCAGCCTGCAAACCATAATAATAAGTGCCCATAAACTAAGGCTGGGCTAAATGGCTCCATCTTTCCAAAAGAAATCCACTGCATGCCTGGAAAAACTGGGCCACTCCAAGTCCCCTGAGAAAAGCAGAACTACTGATCCATGTTTTTGTTAAAATGGTAAATAAAGGCAAAAGGAAAAGGAGACCGCTATGGTTTTCGAAGGAAGTAGCTGAAAAAGTGAAGAAAAAGAGGGAGGCCTTCATGAAATACAAGAGATCACAGAGAGAGGAAGACAGGCATCTGTATTTGGAAAAACTTAGAGAAGCTAGCAAAGTAGTCAAGAAGGCAAAGATTCAAAAGGAGAAGGAAATAGCCAATGCAATAAAATGGGGGGATAAGACATTTTTCAGATATATTGGTGAGAAGAGGAAGGGCAAAAGTGGTATTGTCAGACTCAAGGGTGCAGGGGGGGAATATGTAGAAGCTGATAAGGATAAAGCGGAATTGCTTAACAAATATTTTTGTTCTGTGTTCACAGATGAAGAACCAGGAGCAGGACCTCAGAAAACACCCACAAATAGGAACAGAAGCGAGGGACATCTTGAACAATTTTCAGAAGACTGTGTTCGTGAGAAACTAGCTCAACTTAAAGTAGACAAAGCGATGGGACCGGATGGGATACACCCTAGAATACTGAGGGAACTTGGGGACGTTCTAGCAACTCCACTGACTGACCTTTTCAATGCCTCGTTGGAGTCGGGAGTGGTGCTAAAGGACTGGAGAGAGGCTCATGTGGTGCCTTTACACAAAAGCGGAAGTAAGGATGTGGTTGAAAACTACAGGCCGGTTAGTTTAACTTCGGTGGTGAGTAAATTATTGGAAACGCTGCTGAAAGAGAAAATAGTGAGGTTTCTGGAGTCCAGCGGATTACAGGATCCGAGGCAGCATGGATTCACCAGAGGCAGGTCTTGTCAGACAAATCTGATTGATTTCTTTGACTGGGTGACCAGGGAGTTGGACCGAGGGAGAGCTCTAGATGTGGTGTATTTAGATTTCAGTAAAGCCTTTGACACTGTTCCTCACAGGCGACTTATAAACAAACTGAGCACCCTGGGGATGGACCCTAAAGTTACTGCTTGGGTTAGAAATTGGTTGGGTGGGAGGCGACAAAGAGTACAAGTAAATGGAGCTCCTTCTGAGGAGAAGGATGTTACCAGTGGTGTGCCCCAGGGATCTGTCCTTGGTCCGATTCTTTTTAACATCTTTGTTAGTGATATAGCGGACGGGCTGTCGGGTAAGGTTTGCCTCTTTGCAGATGATACCAAAATCTGCAATAGAGTAGACACCCAGGAAGGTATAGATAACATGAGGAGGGATATAGCTAAGCTTGAAGAATGGTCTAGAATTTGGCAGCTGGGATTTAATGTTAAAAAATGTAAGGTCATGCATTTGGGCTGCAGCAAACCAAGGGAGCAATACAGTATAGGAGGTGAAGTACTTTTGTCCACTAAAGAAGAGCGGGACCTAGGCGTGGTTGTGTCTGATGATCTTAAAGTAGCTAAACAGGTAGAAAAGGCGACGGCAAAAGCTAGAAGGATGCTTGGGTGCATACGGAGAGGAATGGCTAGCAGAAAAAAGGAGGTGATAATGCCTCTGTATAAAAGTCTTTGGTGCGACCTCATTTGGAGTATAGTGTGCAATTCTGGAGACCGCACCTTCAAAAGGATGTGAACAGGATGGAGTCAGTGCAGAGGGTGGCTACTAAAATGATTAGTGGGCTTCATTATAAAGCATATGAGGACAGACTTAAGGATCTTAATATGTACACCTTAGAGGAAAGGCGGGATAGAGGTGATATGATTGAGATGTTTAAATACCTCTGTGGCATAAATGTTCAGGGAGAGAGCCTCTTTCAATTGAAAGCAAGTTCTGCTACGAGGGGACATGGGATGAGGGTGAAGGGAGATAGATTCAGGAGTGATGTGCGGAAATATTTCTTTACGGAAAGAGTAGTGGATCCATGGAATAGTCTCCCAGTGGAGGTGGTAGAGATGAGGACAGTAACTGAATTCAAAAAGCATGGGACCAACACAGAGGATCTCTAAAGGTAAAAAGTGGACTGTTGTAGTTGTTGATATGGAAGGACAGACTAGATAGGCCATGTGGTCTTTTTCTGTCATCATGTTTCTATGTTTCTTTGTACACAGTAGAGTTAAAACTGGATTGGATCAGCATGTCCTAAAAACATGAAACCAAGAGCACAGTCACACATTCCCTAGGACTTCTGTTCATGAGCTGGTTTTGAATTTCACTTTATGAAATAAAAGCAGAATGGTGGGCCCCTTTTACTAACGCTTAGTATATGCTAATGAATTAGCGCAAGCTGTCTGCCACCATAGACCATTTTATTTCCATTTGCCAGGCGGCAGATAGCGCTGATTAGTGTGAGCTAGGTATTAATAAAAAGCGTGATATAAGCTTAAAATAATGGTTATTCTCACAAAGGCAGGGCTGGCTGGTCTATTGAGTGAGAATGTTCTTTGCACGTAAACTTCATTCCGCAGGGTTTGCAGGGCCGGCTTCAAAGGGAGCAGGGGACGCAATGCCAGAGACCCCGGCTCGCCTCTGCACAGCGCTGGCATGAAGAGCAGCGTGCTCCTTCACGTGAAGCCCGCGGAGTGCTGGGAAACAGGAAATGACCTTTAACCTTTGCTGGCACTCCGCAGGCTTCACGTAAACACAGCGCGAGTGAGGGAGCACGCTGCTCTTCACGCCAGCGCTGTGCAGAGGCGAGACAGGGCCTCTGGCTTCCTCGGCTCCCTTGTAAGCCGCTCAGACAAGCACTGGGCTCTTAGAGGTGTGGGTGAGGGCTAGGATAGGACTAGAAATGGCTGATGGGGCTAGGAATGGAACTGGACTAATGGGGTGCTGGGATAGGACTAAAAATGGCTGATGGAGGGCTAGGATTGGAAATGGGCTGATGCGGAGGGATGGGAGAATGGGACTAGAAGGGAGCGGATGCTGGGTGGGGCTGGAACTAGAAGAGAGCTGATGTTGGGAGAGGACTATAAGGGGATGGGGCTGGGGGAGTGAGGATGGAGAGGGGAAAAGATATTTTGTGTGTGAGGGAAGAAAAATCTATGATTGGCCGGGTATTGGGAGAGTAAGTGAGGATTGAAGATGGAAGGGTGAAATTTGAGTGGATGAAAAAGGAATAAAGAAAGAAATGGAGGAAAGAGCAAAGATTAGTATATTAGAGCAGATGTGGAGAGAGAATGGAAAAGAAACAGAAGAGAGAAAAAAGGACAAATGGACAACAGACAATGGAGAGTTAGCAGAAGACACGAAGAAACCAGAAGAAAGTGACTGGAACAATTCCAACTGAAAAATAAAATGCGCAAACAAAAGATAGAAAAATACTTTTTGATTTTGAACTTATTAATTAGAAAATGTCAGCTCTGGGAAATGTGCATCATTAATATCTTTGCATTTTGTTTAGTACAAGAGGAAATTCATTTATAGTTTTATTTCTGCAGTGTTGTTGTACATTCCAAGTTTGGCTTTTGGGGTTCCCAGTTTAATTACTGTCTTCCTTTTTCTAAATTGTGATCTCTTGTTCTTTGTTTGGTGACGGTCTATGTTCTGCATGTGTAAATGAGCTGAGGTATTCTTTTCATGAAGTTTTATAATTCTGTCTGGCAGCTGTTAGAAATGGAGATGGCTCCTTGGGATGGTCTTTGCTTATTCTATGGTTTATATGTTGTGCGAAGGTAATAAGGCTCAATATGTATTAGTTAGACAAATTGTTTTTAAGATGATATTTTGTAATTTTGTTTTTTGTTGTGATCTGCCTTGAACCTTGTTTGATAGAAGCTGATTATAAATGTTGGTTTAAATTAAATTAAATGGATGCAATAAGGGTAAGTCCAGGGCTCACTCAGTTTGTCCGCCGAGGTCTAAGCCATCTGGTGATTGTATACATTCTATTTTTGTTTAAAATCAACAATTTATTTAAATCAGAGAATTTTTGTTTAATGCTACTGCTATTACAAATACTGTGGGGGAATGTATGTGGTCTCCTAGAAAGCCTCTCTCACCTTTCCACCATACAAGCGTCGCAGTTTGCCTTTTTCCCTCATAAAGGATCTCACTGGGAATTAGCCCTCGTCTATGGGATCAATGTTGGTGTTGCTGGAACAATCAGTCCACAAAGTACTTTCTTGTCAGGTAGACAGAACAATCAAAACTATGTTTTGTTCATTGACCCCTGTCTCTGATTTTCTCAATGTCTTTGGGGCTCTCAGAGGGAGTGGAAGTGGTTGATAGGAAGTGGGTTCTATTTTTCCATGCATACAGGACTGCTTCCATCCCCTCCCCCTTCAACCTAGCAAATCTTGAGCAGATTTTTTGACTGGTGATTAATAGACTGCCTCTTAAGGAAAATCTAGCATGTGTCAGAATTGTGTGGATAATTATAGAACCTGGCACTAATTAGCAAAGACCCAGAAAGAAGCAGTGCTCATAAGGAATGTTCTCTATTGCAGTTGGAGAGAAGGGATGGCTTGGCCTTTATGCGGAAAAGTAGTCTGCAGCAGCTTTTTGTTCAGATCCCTCCAGAAGCTAGCCTGGTCCCGGAGGAAAACTGGATTCTTTGCGGGTTGTGCCACAACTGAAGAAGGGACCTCTGCAGTCTGGGAAGCTCAGATATGACGACATGCTCTCTGTTACGATTTTGATTACGAGACCAGCTTTCCATAAACATTCGTATCTTATGTCCATTAGCATCATAAAGAGTTCAAATCTTTGCAAACTCTTCATGGTTTAGTAGCTGGTCGAGTCAAAAATAAAGAATACCAGGCCAGGCGGGGAACCTGGCTCCAGCCAAGGCCTTTTCTTAATGGTAGATGCATTTTCTTCACCCAAGAGCTATAGCTTTCTCTACTGCTGCTCTGGAGCTGAAGAACAGTTTGCCGTAGCATGTCAGGTTGAAGATTACATTTATTGACCTTAAGGAAAAAAAGTTAAAATTGGGATTTTTCCTGCTGAGATTTAGAGCTGTTGGTCATTGACATATCAATATGATTGCTATTATTTACCTTTCGTTGCCTTACAGCTCTGAATATTAATGTGTACTTATCGGTTAACGTAAAATGGACACTGACAACCGAATCAGACAAGCGGCACTGTGGGCTTATCCAGACGGTGCAGCATTTGTTACATTGCCCAGTGCTGAAGACTTCATGCACAGCTACTGATTTGGCAATGGCCACACAGTCACATCATTTGAAAGCAACATGATAAGATGATGATGATGGCTGGTTGATGTGTGTTAATGAGATTTAATGCGAGTCAAATAACTCAAGCCCCATTATTCTCAATGGGGGTCTATTTACTAACTATATGCATAACTCAAATTAACGCAGGTTAATGTGCACTAATGCACATTAACTGGTTAGCACATGGATATCAAGCCAATTGTAAACCCTCCGGGGATAGGGAAAAATACTTGCTGTATCTGTATGGACTGTAACTCATCCTGGAGGTACCAATTAAAAGGCCTGAGTGAAACATAAATAACTATGTCTATGAAAAGCTTTTGAGAGCCATCCTTCCTTCACTGGGTCAGTGAAGAGACAGAACAGCTAGACAGTGTTAGTTAGACATGAGGTTGTAGTATTTAGCATTTATATTTAGCTCACACTTTTCCAACAGTAGTTCAAGGAGAGGTATATTAGGTATTTCCCTGACCCCGGGGGACTTACAATCTAAGTTTGCACCTGAGGCAATGGAGGGTTAAGTGACTTGCTCAAGGCCGTAAGGAGTACCAGTGGGATTTTTCAGTCTTCAGAAAAAGATTAAAAACACTACCATTCAAGGTACACTATGGTCAGCTCCACTCAGAATATCTAACTCCCAAACAAAGGATAATTTAATACCACACTGTAAAACATTCTCTGACCATGCCCAAACCCCCAGCATTGCAAATACCCATCTACCCTGGTATCAGTCAATCACTGATATATACCACTTATAGACCATCAAAATATCCTTCTAACCCACATGACCTCATGCCAGTTACATGCTGTTACTCAATATTCACTGTTATATATATGCTGTTATACTGTACAAAGTTAACCACGTTTGATGTAATGTTCAAGTTCTGTTCATTGTAAACCGCCTTGATTGCCGGATAAAGCAGTATATAAGAATGCGAAATAAATAATAAATAAATAAATGCATCCACCTATGCATGAAGTTACGGGCTGTATTGCAACTATAACTCAGTAAAGTAGGGGCGGGAAGGAAGGCTTTTGGCGAGTAACTGACGTTCCAAAGTATCTGACCATTTTAATTTCAAATGTTTAGTATTTTCGTTTAGCTTTGAAATTCCCTTTTAACTACCCTGATTGTGAAGCCAATCCGGGCAACCAGATATGCAATGCCAAGGCCGGATTTGACCCCAGTATTGAATATCCGGATTTAAAGTTTAGCGGCAGCAGCTAGACACACTAGATTGGTTAGCTGCAGACACTGAATACTGGGCCCATTATTTACAATATAGAAATAGTACCAGAAAAATAAAATTGCAAAACACAGAGAGGACAACAAGGACAAATCCTAGGTTTTGCTATAGGTCCATATTGACCCTGGTGAGGTGAGATTTCTTGTCTGATGCCAGGATATAACATACAGTATTTTGCTGGTAGAGCTGCTGTTTTTCCATTTTTCCCAGTATTATAGTGAGGTTTTCCTGCTCATTCTTTTGTGGGGAGTCTTTGATTTTTCCTAACATCTGCATCTCTGATATCTTGTGAATGTTGCAAAAAGCAAGAGGAAATGCAAAACATCTGAAATTAAGATGATCAAGCGGAGCCAACATTTTATAAGAAGCTGCATAAGTCTCCTATTTTAAATGATCTTTTGATAGGGCTCATGGAACTGTTTTTGAAACAAAGCCATATGTTGAGTTTGATTTAAAAGCCTTGTTGCAAACCCATGGGGGCAATGTTTGCACCTTCCTTGGCTACTTTACATGTGGCCAGGTTGGAAGTACAACGGTTATCGCCATCCAACTGGGATCAGCATATAAGCCCGTGGAAAAGGTTTCTTAGTGATTTTTTTTTTTTACTTTGGTCGGCTTCCATGGGTGAGTTCACTTTATTCCTGAAATGGTTGAACATTTCGGATCCATGTTTACAGTTTCCTTCCACATTTCATCATTCTCACATTTAATTTTTAGCTTTATTAACCGTCAAATAGGCTAGGAGTTTAATCATAGAAAATAGATTGAAAGAAATAGTTCTTGAAGATTTCAGAGCCATCATCTGTAGAAGCTTAAGGCCAGTCTACCCATTAGCCAATTTCTACGGCTACAACGTATCTGCGCTACAGTGGAAGATGATAAAATTAAAGCAGGAAATTTGTCATTCCGATATCTCCAAAGAGGCTACCTCTATTGTATTTAAAAAGCATTTTTACAGGCACTGCATGCGTAAAGAGAATTGCTATTTTATAAAGCAACTTAACTGCCTACATGCATTTATAGATTCCTAGAACACCAAACAAATGCCAATGTACAAATTTACACCTGCTCTGAAAAAAGAGTCGATTTGTGTGTGTGCGCTAAGCATGTACATGCGTAGTTTATGAAATATACACGTTGTGATAAGGAAGCTTATCATAGCTCAGGAAGGAGCTATAGAAAAGGTGAAGTGACTCTGAACAAGCAACCTGTCAGTTCTGGTAGAAATAAGAAAACAGAATTTTCCCATAAAAGACTACCAGTCCCAGAATGCACCAGGTTTCCAAAAGCCATTAGAGGAGCTGAAGTGGGGAAACGTGTGTTCAATCAGGAGGGCTATGAGGTAATCCCTAAGCACTCATCTCAAAGGGCAGGGCCTGATTCAGCACAGCTGCGCTGTGTTAGGGAGGAGCACTCATCTAAGCAGAATAAAGGTAGAGTTTATTCTACAGAGAATCAGCTTGAGCTTGATCATCTTCATCATCAGGAGGATCATCAGAAGCAGAAGCCAAACCGGACGGACAGAGAGGGAAAGAAACCCTTTGGAAGAAGGAGGAGAAAAGCCTTTGAGAGGTCTAGAAGAGTCCAGAGCAGTACGTATACTGGGAGGCATTCCAAGGGCCAGCATACACCATTGGACTGGGGAAAGCCAGAGGAATGGTGCTGCAGAGCTAGGAATCTCCAGACGGTACCTGTGAGAGAGACGGCTGCACGTGGAAGGGACCCTAAGACCCGTGCCAGAAGGTATGTGAAGAGAGATCCAGTGTCCAGGGATCTGGATTGGAAGGCTGGACATAAGAACTGGACTACATACTGGCCAGGCTATATAGAGAGGAACTCTAACAGCAATGGAAGCTCAGGTATGAACACTGATCTATGCCCTAGCTATAACCTTGAAAGACAGCAGGGAAACAAGTATTCTCCTGAAAGTGCTCCACTGGGAGATTCATCTGTGCCAATCCATGATATTGAACCCATGCTTGTTGAAGAAGAGGGGGTGATAGCAGATGAAGAATCTGTTTACATGGACTGCTCTCTGTCTAAACTCCTTTGGTGATTTTCTGTTATAAAGTACAGCAACCATCACAAAGAAATACAAACTTGTTCTTTAATCTACTCAGAAAAGCTCATGAGTAGGATTTTTAGCCACGCAGTAGAAAGCAAGCCAGCTAAGGGGTTTCAGCTGGATAACTGCTAGCAATTGAGCCTTACCTAATTGCTTGTGAGCTCTAAGAGAATCACTTCTGAATCTATGTGGGAAGATATAAGAAGTTTACCTGAAAAGAACAGTTTTTTTCCTTCTTTGTGGCTTTTGGTTTGTTGTTTGATACATGCTAAGAAAATATTAGCTAAGCCTACAGAAAAGACCAGTTTGTTATCAACCAGGTCTTATTTCTTTTGCTTTGATTGCCTGATAAGTTAAAATGTTGTTTTCCTGATTTTGTTTTTTCAAGTTTAACACTGAAAGCAAGTAACCTGATTTATGTGCTACCAAGCATATCTGTGTTGGGAGAAATAACCCCATAAATAAATATCTTATTGGCTTTACCCAAAAGCACAACTAATTATTGTGAGCAGCTGTGTCTGGTGTGAATGAACTGCATTGCCCACAGTCCCTTGCAAATCATATAGATATATGCACTTGCCAAGACTGTGAAGATTCTCACCCAGGCAGCTGTCTGACAACGTACATCACAATTTCACCTTCGTCCTGCCCAAACTATGGCCCCAGGAATATCTATAAGTAGGTCATGAGTTGCACACTTTCCATGCAGATGATATTTATGAAGATATGCAGTTATGCAATTTTATAAAATCCCTTTTCCATGTATAAAGCAGATTTTATACATGGAAAAAGCTGTATAAAATGATCCCCTCCCCTGAGCCTAAAATTCTACTGCCTACCATCTTCTGATCACCCATCAACACCCCCCCCCCCCACCCAGTTTTCCCCGTCAGACAATCATTGGAACACTTTATACAGTTTACTTGTATTTTATAGTAGTAGGCTGTTTTTGGCTCATTCCTTTCTGACCTAAGGGAGCGAGTGAACGCTTTTGAAAACTGGTCAAATGTATTGTTCGTTCAACAACAAGTTCTAGGTTTTTCGCTTTTATTTGTTAACTTTTACTCTTTACAAGTAAACCTGAATTTATTAGGCGGTGTCATTCAGGAAAATGAAATGTTTTGGCAGGGGGAGGGGGGTCACCTAAAACAGGTCAAGAGAGGCACTTTTTCTGCCATTTGCTATGTGTGACCAAGTATTTGCTCCCATTACCTCTCCCCCACCTTCTGGAAGCTTTCATGCCGACTGGGTGTCAAAACTGAACAGGTAGGCTAAGAGCGACTTGCACCCAACATCAAGCATTAATACTGTTAGTAATTTGCAGTACTGCACAGAAATTCCATAGCCATCCAAGCTCTGTGCCACAGCAGACCACGTTCAAATGCTAATGTAGTCAATACGAATACAGAGGGAAGTTGTAGTAATTTGTGTCAACGTCACTGAAGTCAATGGTGACTACAGTGGGAGACCATAGCAAACTGATCTCCACTAAGAGCAAAGCAGTAGGATGCAACAATAATCTGCAGGAAATTTGCATCATTCTTCTGAGTGCCATTGCCTGTTTCCAAAATATTAAACTGTAGAATACTTTTAGGTCCTCATCTGCATAAAATGCTTGCCAGAAATCCACATTATTTTATTACTATGGTCACTGCTGCCAGGTATTACTGAGGACCCAACAGCCAGAGCTGGCCCAAATCATTAGGAAACCTAGACGATTGCCTAGAGCAGCAGCTTCTGGGAAGAGGGGTGGGGGAAGGCAGAGCATTCAAAGCTAAACAATAGATCCCAACAGCCAGGGGGGTGTCAAATTTAAGGTTTACCTGGGGCAGCAACACCTTGAAGCAACTCTGAGCCCAGCCCTGCCAACAGCCACACACTGCAGATCATCAGATTTGGGTTACTAGGGCTTGGATGCACAGTGCAGGTGATGTACTTGAGCCTGGGGGGCAGGATGGAAAATGGCCGCTGCTAAAAAAAAAGAAATGTGTGCCTTCGAGTCAGTCCTGACTCCTGGCGACCCAGCGGCTCCTGGGTTTTCTTGGCAGTGTGAACAGAAGTAGATTGCCAGGCCTTTCTTCCAAGGCAATGGAGGATTAAAGGACTTGCCCAAGGCCACAAGGAGTGCTAGTGGGAATTGAACCCTGCTCTCTTTGTTACTTAGCCAGTGTACTAACCACTAAGCACTCCTTGGCTGCTACTAGATGGGCATATTAGAGGAGACTTGCAAGCCCACCTGGTCTGCGGGGGCAGGTCACCTGTGTTGAAGAATTCAAAATAAAAGCAAAATAATGGGGAAAGAGAGACATCTTAGTAGTCCAAATAATGGTATGTTATTGAAGATTTTATGATGGATTCCTTTTGTTCCAGTGGACCACCATTGGTGATCCTATCACTACTACTACTTAACATTTCTATAATGCTACTAGGCGTACGGAATGCAGTATAAATGCATCAGAAGCAGTCCCTGTCCCAGAGAGCTTGTAATCTAATTGAGATACACAGTCAAGACAATTATCATAGTAAAACCCATTTAACATGAGAAAGCCAAGATCAGGAGAATCAGTGTTTTTGTACCTAAAAACAGCCTTAAAGAGTTGGGTCTTAGCTAAAGATGAAGCACCTCAGGAAGGCTATTCCAAGCAGACAGAAGGCGTGGAGTCTTGAGGAAGGACATGGGGATGATAAAAGAGGAAAGGAGAGTGATCTACAACTCTGAGCCTTCATCCAAAGCGACCCAGATATTTTCTTTCTATGTATCTCCCCTCCCAGCTTACTGCAGTGATATTCCTTGGACAGGAGTCATCCATGAGGGATCCTTCCGGAACCTTGCAGTCAAAAGCCCACAATTCGAATTCGTATTCTCACCAAGATGCAACTGGTAGAAGCTCTGACACAGCTAGCCTGCTCACACACGCCTGACTTTTATTTGCCACGGTTTGATATACCGCAATATCAAACAAGTCAATGTGCGTCAATGTGTATTACAGTATCCAGTATTGCCAGAGTCAAACAAACAAAGCAAAAACACAGAAGCATCATCAACAAGCTGTCACGTCCAACAATAGTACAACATCAGGAAGGTGGTGTAGTAGCACAACAATATCGTCCTGAAACACTGCAATATTGAGGCACAAGAGGGAAGCAGACCTGATAAATCAAGAATGCCTGAGCCTAGTCGACAACGACCCTCACAGGTTGGGGGAAGCCTGCCTAAATAACCATGTCCTGATGGCAATTCTAAATTGGCGAAGAGAACTTTCTGCGTGTATGGGTGGACTCTCATCTTGTTCTGCAAGGAGGTGGAATAGTGAACAGATTGGCCTGAGATGACCTCAAAGTGTGACTGGGCTGATAAGGAGTAATGAGAGAGTTCAGATACAGTAGCGAACCGGAGTAAAAGACTTTATCAGCATGTGTCAACGTTTTCAATTTTATCCTATAACTAATAGGAAGCCAATGCTGACTGAAGAGCAGTGGAGAGATGAGGTCAAAACGTTTAGCATTTAGAAGTAATTTCATGGCCGTGTTACCACTTTCAGCCACAGCAAATCTGGTGCTGCAGGCAGCAGGGATATATAGTAAAGTGCACCGTGTAAAGCAGCCTTTGATGGCTGTGAGACTGCAGGCAGCAGGGACATACAGTGCACCGAGGTAAACATCTTGGAGAGTGCAAGTGGCCGAGAGTGCACGGTGTATCGAGTAAAGCATCCTTTGATGGCTGTGAGACTGTACATGGCAGGGAGTGCACGGTATACTGAGTACAGCATCCTTTAGATTTTAGATGGCGGGGGCTAGGGTACCAGTTTTTTCAGTGGGTACAATTCTATTAGGGACGTTACAAAAAATAATACAGTTGTCACTATCTTATCAGTTCTTATTGAGAAAAGGGTGTAATGTTGCCGTACAAACTAAAGCTCAAAGAATGGGTTTTAACTAACTCTCACAAAAATTCATCTCGTTTTTAAAATAATTTATTTTATGAAGTTTCAAACTTACTGTATACAAGTAGCATACTTGTTTCAAGAACATGATGAACATAGTGAAATAAAATAAAGGAAATATAGCAAAAAGAAAAAAAGCACCAGGGAAACATCATTAAGAATCATCCACGAGCCCACAGTAAAAGGAGGCGGTAAGTCGGAAAAAGGATAAACTACTGACAAAGAAAAGAATACAAGTATAAGGAAACGAGGCCTTAGGCAGCAATCGCTGACATTTCTCCCTAAAGCATTTAAATTTACAGTGCTGAGAAAGTTTGTGAACACCCTAGGATGGCCTGTATTTTAGCAGTTTATTTCCAGAACATGATTAGATCCTAAACCATGACAGGATTAAAGGATAACCTCGCTGAATAAAATACACTCAGGAAAACAGGATATCTTTTGACCATTTAGTCAACAAAAGTATTCAACAATAAGTATCCTTGTATGAATAAGTATGTGAACTCTCCATTGGGATCTTGAAGATTTTTTATATAAAGCAGAATTCATGGTTCCGTCAATGATGGCAAGCCATTCAGATCCTAATGCTGCAAAGCAGCCCGACAAAGTAATTTCTCCACCACCGTGCTAGACATTCTGGATGAGATCCTTACTTTGGAATCCAGTGTTTGGCTTTTGACAAATGAAATGCTTTATTATTGTATCCGGAATAGTCAATAATTAAATTGTTGACTATCTGTCCAGGGCCGGCCCAAGGGTTTCTGCCACCTTAAGCAGAAGCCCTAACCGTACCGTGCCGACTCCCTTCTGTGGAATCAGCAGCAATGGGGGTGCAGCTCAGCATTGGGGTGGGGGGGGGGGAAGGGCAGCATGGCTCAACGCATGGGGGTGTGTGATTCAGATGCTCTTTGGCAAACCTGAAGCAGGCACCAATTTTTTTTTTTAGAGAGCAATAGTTTCTTCCTAGTTATCCGCTCTGAACGCTATTCCCATCCAGTTTTTTTCTGATAGTTGACGAATGAATCCTCACATTAGTGTAAAGAGATTTCCAAATTTTGGGAAAGAGATTTAAACCTATTGTCAAAACTCTAATATTCTCAGACGTTTGACGTGTTTATGGTAAGGGAGAACAGAGGTTGTATCGTACAACCAGCTTTAATTTGTGGCTCCTAATCTGGGACAAACAAGAAGGTTTTAGATATATAGGAACTTAGGGCAATAGATGAAACAACAAGGGGTTATACTGTAATAACTGACTACATGTTTCTGTGGTAGAAAAAAAGATCTGAAATAAAAATTCGGACAATATGTATACAGGCATTCAAACTAGAGAAAGCGGATGATGGATGGAAGAAAACTAGGTCAGGATGTCACCCCCAGCAAAAGCAATAAAGTAATGTTGAAAATCGAAAGAGACATCTTCTTAACTAACACATCAATAACAAAGGGGAAGAAGAATCAGGAATAAAAACCATAAAAACATAAGCAAGCCATCCAAAAACTGCTGGATGGCAATAAGCAAAAATGCCCACAATCTGAGCAAAAGGTTTCCTGACCTGGAAACCCTGATGGTGGAAATGGACTTGGACACTGCGGCCAATACAGAAATATGGTTAATCTTCATACCTGACTATAATCTACTTAGGAGGGGTAGAAAGGGCAGAAAATGAGGATGGCCAGCCATTTCTAAAATATCGTCGGAACTGAGTACATCCAGACCTCGACATCTCAATTCCACCCTCCATGTGCTATCTATAATGTGCCTTCGTACGTATAGATGCACATGTGGAACTCGTAGCGTTATTCATACAGCAGGATATTTAAATGTCGCTCTATGCATAATGCCATTGAAAACAGAAATGCACCTAGAGGTTCAGCAGAGTGCTAAAAAGGTCGACATAATTTTTAAAGATTAAGGGGATAATCTATATGTGTAAACAGTGATATTCAGCCTCTGCACATATATTTTATTTATTTAATTCTTTTTTACACCGCGCTCTTAAGAATCAGTGCGGTTTACAATAAATATTAATTTGCACAATGAAGTAAGAAACATACATTGAACTATACAGAGAACAGGAAAAACAACTTGGATTAAAACAGGGTGAGTAACTAGGCTGAGTAATTACTACTACTACTAGTACTATTGAGCATTTATATAACGCTACCAGTCGTACGCAGCGCTGTACAGACATGTAGGAGACAGTCCCTGCTCGTCAGAGCTTACATTCTAGTCAAGACAAACACAGAGCTACCAATCTAGTCAAGACAAAACACAGAAGTCAAGATCTGAAAAGGTAGGTTTTCAACCTGGATTTGAAGAGGGTTAGAGAAGGTGCCTGGCGAACAGACACAGGTAGCTTGTTCCAGGCGTAAGGTGCAGCAAGGTAAAAGGAGCAAAGTCTGGAGTTAGCAGTACGCGTGGAGGGCCTAGATAGAAGTAGTTTGTTAGAAGAGCGGAGTTCCCGAGAGGGGTTGTAAGGAGAGATAAGAGATGAAAACCTATCTCTTTAGCTTGGCATTTAACCTTCCCCCTCCACCTTCGTCTTCCCTCCCTCCTCCCCGCTGATGTACTTCATAATCAGTTGCCTCCTCTGTTGATGTGTGTTATAACTGTTGCCTTTTTCTGTCCTTTCTCTCCTCTTTCCTATTCCTAAATGGCGATCTTTTCTTCCTTCTTGCAGCCTGTATTTTAACTATTTTAATTATTGTAAACCGCTCAGATGCCTATGGTCTTGAGCGGTATAACAAATCTTTTAATAAACATAAACATAAACATGAAAGGTACTGAGGAGCTGCAGAGTGAATGCATTTATAGGTCAGGAGGAGAAGTTTGAACTGGATGCGGAAGTGGATAGGGAGCCCGTGACGTGACTTGAGAAGAGGAGTAATGTGGGTATGGCGAGGCTGACGGAAGATTAGTCGTGCAGCAGAATGTTGAATAGATTGAAGGGGAAAGAGATGATTCAGAGGGAGACCAGCAAGGAGTAGATTGCAGTAGTCAAGATGAGAGGTGATTAAAGAGTGGATAAGCGTTTTAGTAGTGTGTTCAGAGAGGAAGGGGCGGATTTTGCTAATGTTGTAGAGAAAGAAACGGCAGGTCTTAGCTACGAGTTGGATATGAGTGGAGAAGGAGAGAGGGGAGTCTAAGATAACCCCTAGATTGCGGGCCGAGGAAACAGGGAGGATAACAGCGTTATCCACAGAGACTGAGAGGGGAGGAAGAGAAGGGGAAAGATATGGAGTTCAGTCTTGGACATGTTTATTTACATTCTCTTATATACCACACTATTCTGTATCAGTGCGGTTTACATTGAACAAACTGAAATTACATTGAACAGGGCATTATAACTTGGAGATAACTATTTTACAGGGAACATGGGCTATGGAGGGTTAAGTGGCTTGCCCAAGACCACAAGGAGCACCTGTGGGACTAGAAACCCCAGTCCTTCTGGCCCAAGGTTGCTGTCCTCTAGTGGGATTTGAATCCCCGACCTTCTGGTCTGAAGTACCTTACCCCAACCACTAGGCCACTCCTCCGCTCCAATTTCAGGCGGCAGTGAGACATCCAGGCAGCGATATCAGAAAGGCAGGCAACGGATATGGTAACTACATGATAGAATTTCTAAAATGACCACCATAATCTAGTTGTGAATTGGATGTCTGAAAATGGGCACTTAGATTTGTAAATCATGGAGACATCCCCAGAGCCATTTTAGTGAGCCGGGTATATAGACATCCCCAGCACAAGAACAACCATATAGTACAGGACATGGTGGAGACATACTCTGAGCAGAGCAAGGGAAGAGCACGTCACACTGCAATTTTAGATTGACACAAGCACATCTTGCCCTGGTTGTTGAGGTGTCCATACCTATACCTGCTCCCAGCTATGAATAAGGTGCACAAAAGTCCTTGTTTCATGGCTGCAATGCTTCTAGGGGGAAGAGCAAAATGCACTTTGATTACCACAGTTAATCAAAGAAACCTGTATGTAAGTCTATACTCCAAACATTACTGGCCCGTCATCGCACGTCTGAGTGTCTGAAATGGCAGGGCAGGATGTGCTAGTCTCATACATAGACACCCCCTTCTGAACCGCCCCCACTGATTCATCCAAGTACTCAGTTCTGCAGCCATGCAATTCGGGGATGTCCACATTTGTGAAATGGTCTTTACCCACGCACGTACTCAGTCTTCCTATCTGCATGGAGCCCGTCTCCAAATTGGTTCCTGGGATGCTCATTTTTCAGGATGGAGATGGAGCGATTTCAGAAGGCACCTATACGTGCCTCCCTTCACTGTTGCCGTTCCCCTGGACTTTTGGATGTTTGGCTCTGGACGTCCCGCATTCACTCTAGATGTCCCTTCCAAAATGCCACTTCACATGTTTAGCTGTGCCACCCAAAAAGCAGATATAACTAGAATGTCTACTTTGGATGTTTCACTGTGTATCCAGCAGTGTTGCCCTAAGGGAGTTATCTTAGAAGCCCTGTTGACAATTTACACATGTATATTCACTCGTATACACATGTAAGTTGCATAACTTGCATCCACGTGTAAATGGCCATTTTACACATGGATGTCCTTATTGCATGGAAGTTTCAAGTTGGGACGGGGCAAAAATATACATGTATTTCCCATTTCATATAGGGAATGCACATGTAAGCCCAAAATTCTCCACAGCCTGATTTACACCTACTTCTTGGCACATATAGGTGTTCAAAACGTGTGCGTTTCAGCCAGCCCTTTGCAGGAAGGATTAAGAGAGTTATCCCGCTTAATCCTCCCTAATTTATTTCCGCTTGAAATGACTTCATGATTGTGCGCTCTGTAAATGACCAGCAGCAGCTGTACATCTAAGTTTGTAAAATCTTATAAGTGTGAGTTGTCTCTCTCAATAAAGCTGTTGAAAACTGAAAAAAAAAAAGTGTACATGGCCAGATTTCCTCTCTTGATGTTTTTTCCCACATGTACACCTGCAAAATGACTCTTCCTGCTGCATGTTCATGTCATGTCCATACGTGTTCGTGCGTGTCCTTCTATGTGTTTTGGAAACAGCTCCACATTTAGGAGAACCGTTTCTAAAATGCTGTCGGAATTGAGTGCGTCCCAACCTCGATGTCTCAATTCTGATCTCCACGTACTATCTAAAATGTGCCTTCACACGCATAGCACCACTGAATATAGTTATACTTTGAAAACTCTACATTAGATTGAGTGACTTTACTCAGGAGTGATCATCCTGCCAAGATTATAAGAACATAAGATATTGTGGCAGGCGAAGGCCTATGATCCATGGTGTCTGAAATGAACAGACAGGCCTAACAAGCCTGACCTGTAAATGAAGCCTGTGGAGAGGCCCATAGGAATTGCACATCCCCCAATATGCTGCTATTGTACACATGAAGCTTAGCAAAGAATAATCAGCTTAGCTGAGCAGAATTGAAACTCAGAAAATATAGAAAAATAAGTTTAAATACCACTGATAAGAAAGTACAGCTGCAAAGAATTTAATTAAAACTGCTGACAGAAAGGTTACAGTGCCCTACTCCCCACATGTGCTAACTAGTTAAATGGCCTTGGAGGAGAAAAGTAACGAAGTTGGTGAACTGACCATTGTAATTGGGACTAGAAGGGGGGTGAGCAGGTGCTAAGCCCAGTCAAAAGACATAATTGGATAGCTTTATCAATACCGGGACCAATAGAAGGGGTACGGGAGGTACCGGGACTAATGAAATGTTTTCCTATACCTAGAATGGAGAAGAAGTCTATAAAAGTTGTTGTTTTACTAACAGCCATTGCTCAGCCATTTTGAATTTGATTCTGCTTGAGACTTGTGCACAAATAAATGATTTGGACCTTCTGAACAGACTCCTGGTATCATTGGTTTGTCTGCGCTCTGCTGCTACAATATGCCATAATGGGTCAGACCAAAAGTCCATCAAGCCCAGTATCCTGTTTCCAACAGTACCAATCCAGGTCACAAGCACCTGTCAGGTTCCAAAAAAGAGATTCCAACACTGCTTATCCCAGAATTGGCCCTGTACGTCCGGGGTCATGAACCTGCCTCTGCCCTGCCCATGCTCCACCTCCCATGACCCCGTCCAGAGCTCCCCGCACATCTCCTCTGTACATGCAGGGAGCTTTGGGTTGGGAATCGGCCCCTGGTATTCAGCGAGGAGGTACGTTCAAACCCCCATAGACTATACATACAGTATAAGTGCCTATATTGGGTACCTATGGGTAGAAATTATCCCTATAATTTCACACATAACCCTGTGCCTATATTCAGCAGCGCTAAAAAACATATAGTGCTGCTGAATATAAGCATAATTAGATCAGGCGTTTCAAATTACAGCCTACATGTTCTGCTAAATTTCATTTCTATGGGGGTTATTTTAGAAGCTCTATCTTCTATCTATCTTGGGACTTCAAAAACATGGAGATGTCCCCAGAACTAGTTTGGAAAGCAGCTTCAAAGATGCCCCTGGTGCGAGGATGTCTACATCGGAACGAGGGCATGCTATACGCATGTCTGGGGTGCTCCCAGCCCGATCTCAGAAGCACCCTGAATGTCTTGAGCTTCGCCACAGTTTATACCTGCTCCTAGCATGAACAAGGAATTGGGAAAGTGCACATTTTGCAAGCGAAACATCCCCTGAATTTTCCATGTTGACAACAAACACCAATGGAGAATGATGGCTCTTGTTTTCATCTTGGCATGCCGACAGACATCCCTGTATGCAAAATAGCACGTTTTTGTAGCAGGGACATCTATGAGAATGTCGGGCAGGTGTCCATGTCAGGGGCATCTATGTTTCTAAAATCAGGCTGAAACAGACATCCCTGAGGTTTTCCTGCATGTTTTGCCCAGGATTTATTTATTTATTTAACAGTTTTTATATACCACGCTATTCATCATCAGCACGGTTTACACTTTAATAACCTTGTACTTAAGCATAAAACAAAAGTCAAGTTTACAGATAACAGGGAATGAAACCGGGACAATGGGGATAACGATAAGATAAGGTAATAACAAATATTCACAACTATTTACAGCAAATTAGGATAAGTTTTGAGTTTCATGGGTTAGGGATTGTGAGATTTTAATCTGGGGCAAGCAATGGAGTTTAGAGGCCTTACTTGACTAACCATAGTCAATGGTTTGGGTTGGAAGGGGGGGAGGTGGGGAGCTAATGCCTTGGGAGAAGTATTGAAGGAAGAGGTGTGTTTTTAGAGATTTTCTGAATTGGGACAGGTCTTTCTGTGATCTGATGTTAGGAGGTAGCATGTTCCAACATCTAGGGGCGAAGGATGAGAATGCTCTCATGGTAGTCATCTGTGTGAGTTTTGTTAGGTCTTTTGGGACCATTAGTGTATTTTCTGTTACAGATTTTCTAGATCTGGTGTTTCGAGAGTGGTGAAGGATGTCAGAAAGCGAAGATGGTGAGATTTGGTGGAACGCTTTGAAGGTCAAGAGAAGGGTTTTGTATAAGATCCTACATGTTATTGGGAGCCAATAAAGTTCAAACAGGATGGGGGTGATATGTTGACTCCTTGAAACCCCATATAGAACTCTGGCTGCTGTATTCATGGCCAACTGTAGAGGGTTCAGCGTGCTCTTGGGGAGGCCATGTAGCACAATGTTTGCATAGTCGAAATGAGGGGTGACTAATGCCTGGAAGGTTGTGCGAAAGTCATTTGGTTCAAGCATGGGTCTGAGGGGTCGTAGAGTCCTGATCTTGTGATAGATGGATTTTACTGTACTTTTTATGTGTTCTTTGAAATCCAGTCGCTGGTCCAGTATGACACCTAGGTAACGTATCATGGTTTTGACTGGTAAGTCAGCATCTCTTGTTCTTAATGTTGGTGGAGGGGAGAAGTCTTTATTCCTTGTGACAATCAGGGCTTCCGTTTTCTTAAAATTGATTCGGAGATTTTGTGTGAGCAGCCAATCTGAGATTGCATTGAAGCAGGTGGTTAAAGGTGTGTAGTCAGGCTTTATCACATTAACTGGTGTGAATATAAGCACATCGTCAGCATAGATAAGGCATGAAATTCCAAATGAGCGGGTGATGTTGCAGATTGGCTGCATGTAGATATTAAATAGTAAAGCCGAGAGGGAGGAACCCTGGGGTACTCCTTGCTTCTGTCGGAAAGGCTGGGATGTAATGTTACCGATCCGGACCTGTTGCCATCGGTCCTCCAAATAAGATTTGCACCAGTTCCAAGCCGTTCCTTGTATCCCTTTTTCGTGGAGTCGGGCTAGGAGTTGGTCATGGTCAACGGAGTCAAAAGCTGCCGAAATGTCTAGGAAGACCATTGCAACTCCATTTTTAATATTGTCTATTGTATTAATGAGCGTGTTCATTAACGAAGTCAGAAGAGTTTCGACTCCATGTGCTTCTCTGAATCCATGCTGGTTTGGATCTAGTGGTGCTTCAGAATCGATGTGCTGTTGAATCTGCCTCAGTGTAACCTTTTCTAGGATCTTGGCTAATAAGGGAATGCTTGAGATTGGACGGTAAGAGTCTTCCTTCTTTGGATCCAGTTTATTGTTTTTCAGTAAGGGACGAATGGAAGTCTGTTTGAGAGCTGTTGGGAATATCCCTGTGCTGAGTGGTCGGCTATGGATGCTATGTATGGGCTAAGTTCTGTTCTCAATGCTTTGATCCAGTGGGCTGGGCATGGGTCATTAGGGGCGGTGGTGAAGTATATAAGCAACATGGAGTTGTTTATATACTCTTTTATATTGCAAGAGTCTGCTTTCAATTAAATGAAGGTATTATGGTAAGAGCTTGCAATTCTTATACTTATTTGGGGCTCACTGTACACCCCACCTTTCCAATTCAAAAGTCTTTCTTATTTTGTGCTATGAACAAGGGATTGCAGATGTGCAGCTTCTGCAGTGACACCACAGCCCCCAACCCCATTTATGAAATTTCGAACTTGCAGTGACATCAGAAGCCAAATTCACACTCTCACAGTATCACAGTAAAAGAACAAAAGAATTGATCAAACAGATAACTTTTTCCAAATCCTAGCCTCTATATCAAACAATATGAGCGCTCACCCCATAGATATCTTCAGCTCAGTGCTGTCTAAAATTTCACTGGGAGATTGCCGCCAGAAACTCGCTACATGGTCTCATGCTCAAGGTCCACACATCCAAAGCTCTGATGCTTACAGTAAGATTTTCTTTGAGAAAATTTCTGCTGGTCTTCCTTTAAAGCTCGTCTGCCTTGGACCATACAAGTAATTGTTTTGGCTGGCTGACCAAATCTGGCCCTCAGCTGCCTGGAAGCCCATCCATTGGAAAAATGATGTTACACGGCAACCCTGGTTCCTGAATTCTGTCCTAACATGCAGCTTGACTCCTCTGTATGGAATTCATTATGAATCCACATTAACCAGTTTGTCAGCTGATGGTGCTGCTCTTGTACACTGGGCTCTCCTCCCACCACCCTCCGCACAATGGGTTCCATTCATCCATTCTGGCCACTGGGGGCTGGAAAGCAGAACATCTACTCTCCTGTCCTAAGTGACGCCTAATTTCCTTACAACCACTTTTTTCACTTTTGCAACCTAATGAATTCACACCTTGCACGTCAACACATGCTTTTTCCATGCATGCAAACCCCTTTACATACACACACACACACACACACACACACACACACACACACACACACATATATACATATACATACACACACACACCTCGCCTAAGCTACCTGACATCCCCCATCTGTGACTATGGGGAAACATATCTGACTCTAAGTATTCCAAGCATTGCAATGGAAGGGCAGACTAGATAGGCCATATGGTCTTTTTCTGCTATCATGTTTTTATAATCAAAATACATTGCTCAGTTCATCCACATTAGCAAGTGTAACCCACAGAGCCGGCCTGTCCACTAGGCAGGCACAAAGGGTGGCAGACCATGGAGACCAGCACAGCTGCTTTGTGCCGCCCCTTTGGTGCTCATGGAAGGCCATGTGCTTTGGCACACATAGCCTGCTGCTTCTGACCTCCCTCCGACGCAACTTCCTGTTCCATGTATATGTATGCCGAAGCACATGGCCTGCCATGGGCACCAAAGTGGCAGTACAAAACTGCCGCCACCCCTCCCCCCGAAGATGGAATCAGCAGTGGCTGAGCATGGGGAAAGGGAGGGGCGGCCCTGGTAATCCACCTGCCTAACCCAACACTTCCAGTATGTAGAACTGCTACATGCAACCACATTTATAGCACACAACTACTGCATAAAGAATTCACGCCTTTATACCACAAATTATTTTTGCTGACTTCTGGTGACCAAGCAGCACCTGGATTTTCTTGGCAAGATATGACTGGAAGTAGATTGCCAGGCCTTTTCTTCCGAGGCAATGGAAAGTAAAGTGACTTGCCTAAGGCCACAAGGAGTGTTAGTGGGAGCTGAACCCATCTGTGGCTCTAATCATTACACTATTCCTCCACCCCACACCACAAATACACCACCTTAATTTGAAAATCCATAGTCATGGCTTCTTGGAACTATCCCTAGAGCTGCTCTACTCCCTACCCCCAGCCAGGGCTGGCCCAAACCTAGGGCAGCAGCTTCCGAGGGGGTGGCCAAGAGCAGCAGCAATCAAAGCAAAACAATAAATCCTGTGTATGTGTGTTTGCGCTGTCGAATGCTGTCACCACATTAACTGAGAGCCAACAGTATATTCTTTTACGAACAGGCACACATATACATAGAAAGCAAAATTTAATATTTTATTTATTAAGCAAGATTTATTGCCTGTGTTATCCAGAGGTCTAAGCATTACATACAAAATCTTTATATAAAAACAAAACATAGTCCGACTACATGAACAAAAAGACGACATAATAAAACATACAAAAACTCACCAATCAGCTGGCGTGACAATTGCTTCAACTTTCATATATAAAAATACTAGATTAGTAAAGTTATATTACTATTATAAGAATCCGGGTATCACATCCATTTATGCATTTCTACAGGATGGTGGTGGGAAAGGTGGTGTTTTCATCATCATGATTGTTTGGTTTAATTATCAAAATCTTGGGCGTGCATGAGGATGAAGGTTTGCATAAAGTACCCAATACACTTGCACGGGCTTTGCCTCCGGCACTTACCCTTCTTAGTTGACTGTGCAGATAGAAATACAAGATTTGCCATATTGGGTCAGACCAATGGTCCATCAAGCCCGGTATCTTTTTTCCCCAACAGTAGCTAATCCAGGCCACAAGTATCTAGCAGGATCCCAAAAGGTAGACAGATTCCATGTTGCTTATTCCAGAGTTAAGCAGTGGATTTCCCCAGCCCGTTTTAGTAATGGTTTATGGACTTTTTCCTCCAGGAACTGGTCCAAAATCTTTTTAAAATCCACTATACTAACAGCGATGAATTCCAGAGCTTAATTATGCGTCGAGTGAAAAAATATTTTCTCCATGGACAAGCAGGATGAGTCAGCTACACATAGGTGATGTCATCTGATGGCACCATGGATGGATTAGCTCTCCAAATGCTCAGAAAAGCCTAGAAAGGCCTTTCTGAGCATGTGCTAGCCACTCCCCACCATTGTGCCCATCCCTTTCCACCTCAGTCTATTCTAGCCACCCAGCCAAAAAGCCGGATCCTCTTGCTTTCCAACTTTTTCTTGTTCTTTTACCCCTTTATTCCTTAGCTCTTTGTTTCCCTCACTCTGCCTCACCCCAAAGGACCTGCTGCCGTGTGGGTGCTGACTCTCTCCTGAGAGATCTCACCCCCCGAATGGCTAATGCATGGGGCCCGACTCTCCACTGGAGAGATCGGAAAACTCTCGAAAATGCCCACGTAAGCATGGTTCTCATTTTCTTCCTTAATCTTGCACATTGGGCATAGGTGCCTTCAATGTCATATTTTACAAAATAGGGGAGGGAGTGGATTTGTCCATTTCACATAGAAGTACCATTTTTATGTTTTCAATTCTCTGCCTCGAGTGTTTTAATGATGGTGGACAAGGATCGGAGCAGTTAGAATTCCCCTGTAGATGACAGGAAGTGAACAACAACATGACATCCTTTTTGTCTGAACAACATGGAAACAAGAGAGCAGGCTCTGGATAAAATATAATATTCTTCTTTAGATGTGGCCTGTGGGAAGGGATTAGGAAAGCACTGAAATCCATCTGCCCTTCTGCAGGTGCTTTGCATGGCCAGCTCCGAGTGCCTATTGCACACACTAGGTTAGAAAGAAAAAGAAAGTCCTTTTGCATGTCCATATTGACTATCGCTGCCTTAATGCCTGTGAAGGTTTGAAGAGAAACAGAAGCCCTCATGTTCTCCTGTGTTGCAGAGAAGGGATGTGCACACAAACAGAATTTCACTTCCGTTTCAGTTCATTTGATCTTTTTTCCCAATTTTTGAACATTTCTTTGGTTTGTGTCACACATTCGTTTTAATAAAATCATTTAATAAATGTTAAAAATGTAAGACATATTAATCAATTCAATGCATGTTAATTTGTAGGTTAATGTGAGTTAATTTAGCATGTATTAAAGGTTTTATACTGTATGCCAGAACATTATTCTATTGAATGCATTAAGTGGATAGGGCAAATTTACAACTCACATGCCCTTGGTACGGTCCTGACCCCCTTATTTTCCCTTTTTTTTTAAAACTTTATTTAGGACCACCATAAAATCCAAACAATACATCAACAAACGGCGCCGCGGGGAGGGTTTGTTCTTCTCCCCCCCGGTAGCCAACAGAGAGATGATACAATAGGTGGACATTTTACATTATATCCCAACCCCCCTGCTCCCACCCCTCTCCCCTCACCCACCAACCCACCCTCACTCCATTACCAGCTTTGTACACCAATTATCGCCTGGGACTATAAAGCAGCTCCCTCCCACCCATTCCTCAAGCCCATATATAGTCAACTCCCCCCTTGGAGAGTTGCATTGCGGCTGTGGGGCCCCAGTTGCTGAATATATGGCTCCCATATTGACAGAAAAACTGTCCAACGCTTGGCACTGCCCCGCGCCAACCAACGCTCCGTCAACATTAATTGATGAAAGTTATTCCGCCATTCACTAAAAGTAGGCGGTTGGCATTCCCTCCATAATCTGAGAATCGGCCCTTTACCCACCAGACAGGCCTTCCGCACAAGCAAACTCTCACCAGCTTTCACTGGTCCAGGGGTCGGCAACTGGTCAAGTGTTACAAATAGGCCCGTCCAACGAATCCTTCGCTGAAGCAGTGTGCCGAGGAAGCTACATATCCGTGTCCAATACGCCCGTACTCCTCGACAGCCCCACCACATATGCAGGAGAGTCGCCGAGGGCCCCGAACAGCGCGGGCAGGAGCCATCAGTGTCCAGACAGCTACGCAGTGCTCGCCTCGGCGAGAAATGAGCCCTAGTCACGCATTTAAATTGGATCTCACGCCAGCGCACTCCTTGTACCAGTCGTCTGATCCGTTTCAATGCCATCAGTACCGAACCCGGCTGTACGTCTTCTCCCAATTCAGTCGCCCAAGCTCTTTCAACCCCACTATAATCAGGGAGGGGGCGGTAGGGCTCCAAACTACGTTTCAGACTGAAAATTGACGGTGTGCGCTACTCTCCCAACTGGAAAAATTCTATAATACGGGCTGAGCGCTCAGCCTGCAGCGCATTGCGCGGCAGTGCGGCCACATAGTGGGAGATTTGTATATAAGCAAAGCAATGCGTGTCGGGAAGCTCATACTCCCGACTGAGCGTTCGAAATGATTTACAGCTTCCCGCTTGGTCTACTAAGTGCCCTACCATCCGGATGCCACGTGCCCACCAGTCCCGAAACACCACAGTCTCGGACCCTGGAGTAAATTGGGCATTTCCTTGCAATGGTAACCAACAAGACACCTTCCACGTTTCCTGCCAGTACTTGTTAAGTTGTTGCCATGTGCGTCGGGCAGAGTCCACTAATGGACTCTGCCGACTAGAATCTGTGAGGACCTTATGAGTGCCGTGCAAAGTCCCCAGGAGAGTCGCTGGAGCCACCAGACACTCCTCTAAAGACCTAGGCGTGTATACTTCTGTCCCCCCCAGCCAATCGCCCAGGTGTCTGGCTTGACAGGCCAAGGCGTAAGTCCTCAAGTCTGGTAGGCCCATACCTCCCTCTCGCCATTTCACGAGCAGTCGATCCCACGGGACCCGCGCTCGCTGCCCCCGCCAAAGAAAGCGCTTAAGCAAAGCCTCTATTCTATTTAGGTCACGTCGAAGCAACCAGACTGGTAGGGTCTGCAGCCAATACAAGATTCTAGGTAAAACTATCATCTGTATTGCTGCGATCCTCCCTGCCAGAGACAGCGGGAGAGGCCCCCATGCACTTAGCTGCACTGCCAATTGCCGCAGTATCCGGTCTAGGTTACGCCGGTATAAATCCTGGGGATTCCCAGTCAATGTTATGCCCAAATAGATGAATTCTTTATCGGCCCACCGTAAAGGGAAGGGTCCCCTCCAAGAACTGCGGACGTGCCCCAGAACATCCACTACTTCAGACTTATCTTTATTAATACGCAAGCCGGCAATTGCTCCGAACCGCTGGAATTCGTCTAATAGTGGTTGTAAGGAGGTGGCCGGTGTCGTCAGATGGACTAACAAGTCGTCCGCAAAAGCCGATATAAGGAAAGTTTGCGACCGTAGCCGTACTCCCTGTATTCTCCCCGAATTTACGATGGTACGAATCAACGGGTCCAAGGAGAGCACAAAGAGCAAGGGCGAGAGAGGACAGCCCTGCCTTGTACCCCTTCCCAACGTGAAGTCATCTGAGATAAGGCCATTGCACAGTATGCCTGCTGTTGGTGAAGCGTACATACTTTGCACCATTTTACAAAAACCCTCCCCCATGCCATCATAGCGCGGTAGCAGCCTCCAAAGATAGTGCCAGTCCACCCTATCAAAGGCCTTCTCCGCATCGAAGCTAATTAATAGCGACGGAATATTGTGAGCATGCACCCACTCCAAAGAGGCCAGAATCTTCCGAAGGTTTCGTACGGCGTGGCGGCCCTTCACAAAGCCCACTTGTGCATCATGAATTAAGTAGTCTAATACCCCTGCTAGGCGGTCAGCAAGTACTTTCGCCAGAAGTTTAAGATCATAGTTTAGTAGGGAGATAGGTCGATATGAAGCTGCCTGCAGCGGGTCTTTACCCGGCTTCGGGATCAGGGTGATATACGCGTGGTTGCGCCCCCAGCGGAACGCCCCTTGCTCCGTTCTGGTGACAAAGACCTCTCGTAGTAGAGGGCTCACCCCGTCCCCTAGGATCTTGTAAATCTCGGCCCCGAATCCATCGGGCCCTGGCGTTTTATAACACTGGGCCGCAGATATTGCGGATTGTATTTCCTGTATAGTAATGGGTAGATCCAGAGCCTCCCGCTGGGCTGAAGTGAGTTGAGGCAACTCCAAGTCCTCAAGATAGTCCTGCAGCCCCTCGGGGGAAACAACCGTGTTTCTGTATAAGTTTTGAAAAAAGGTACGAAAAATCTCTGCGATTTCCTTGTTCTCCTTATGCACCCGTCCCGGGCTTCCATTCAATGCCGCTACGTGGGCAGGACCCCGTCAGGCCCGCAGACAGCGCGCCAGCAGCTTGCCAGGTTTGTCACCATAGCAGTGCAAGCGAAACCGATAATACAGAACCGATTTCTTTGCTCGCTGATGTAATAGCTCGTTAAGCTCAGTCTGGGTTTCCCATAGCAACTTTTTATTGGGCAATGTTGGCGTGTGAGCGCATCTCCGCCGTAGGGTGGTAACTCGACGCTCAAGTAGTACAATACGTTCTGCCATTAGCCGGCATCGTCTCGCAGCGTATCCTATGATGTCCCCTCGAAGGACCACCTTTGCCGTTTCCCAGACTAATTCGGGGTCGTCAGTATGGACCCGGTGATGGCCAAGAAATTCCGCCCATCTCTGGCGTATAAACTGGCGAAATTGCTCATCAGAATAAAGCTCTAGGGGAAATCTCCACAAGCGTGACTGATTCGTGTCTCGCCCCCAATGTAAATCCAGCCACACCATTGCGTGGTCTGAGATTTCGGAGGGACCAATCTGTGCATCCTCAGTGTGCGTAAACAAAGTCCCCGAGATCATTACGTAATCGATTCGGGCACTAGTACCATGTGCTCGAGATTGATGGGTATAGTCTCTTTCGGAGGGGTGCAGTACCCGCCAAGGGTCAATTATACCTAGTCTCCGGCAGAACCGCAACAGTAGCTGGGAGGGCGCTACCCTCTCCCGGCCACCTCCTCTCCTGGAAGTATCCAGATCCACATCCATGACTCCATTAAAGTCCCCACCCAAAATCACCAGGCACTCTGGAAGCTGTTCCACCCTTGATGCCAGACCATTATAAAAACCCGGGTCAGCCACGTTGGGACCATAGAGATTTCCCAGAATCACTGGTTTTCCATCTAATTGACCATATAGCAACAGGGATCTACCAATATTATCAGCTAGGACCGTCTCCTCCACGAAACGTATGCATTTATGGATTAGAATCGCTACACCTCCCTTATGCCCCTGGGCTGGGGATCCCCACACTTGGCCCACCCAGTTCCGACAGAGTTTGCTATGCTCGACAGCCGTCTGGTGGGTTTCTTGGAGAAAAGCAATGTCACATTTATGTCGAGCCAGTGCTTGCAATACCTTATGCCTCTTAATGGGGTTTCCCAGCCCACAGACATTCCAAGTGATTATTTTCAAAGCGCCAGGGCAGTGTCAAGATGCCACCCCAGGATCATTACTAAATACTTCAGAGGGACACCCCCAGCCTGGTATCCCCCCCCCCATCTACAAGTAGGGAATTATCCCAGCCACTTACATTCAATGGAGTGTACCCCCTCCCCTCCCCCTGCCCCCCCTCCCCCTCTCCCCTCCTCTCCCTCCCCTCCCCTCCCCCCCATCTCCCCTCTTCTCCAAGCTCTCCCGTCCAGCCATAGCCGGATCTACTTCCTACGGCAATCGGGCTCACCCCTCCAATATTCCCCCCTCCCTGGCAATTAACTTAAAGAAAAGAAAAAGAAAAAAGGGAAAGCACAAAGTCTCCATTACGAACCACTACGGTGTGTTCCCCACAGTTGGCACTATCGCCCTCCACCCGTCTATTCTTGTGTTATCTCTACCCACAACCACCCGGGTTACCCCCCATCTCCTCTATCCTCCTCCCTTGTCAAGTACAATAACCCCTGCGTTCCCCCAAATTAATCTCCGCCTACCCCCCATGTATCACGTCTAAGCCCCACCTGTAATGGGATAAGGAGAGGGAGGGAAGGGAAGGAGTTAAGCAGGAATACAGGGGCAGAAACAAGGCAAGGAGGGAGATAGTCAGGGAACCAGCAGAGCAGCAACAATTAGAACAAAATAACAAATGTAACAGTATAACAAGGATACTATGTCCCCTTTGGCATTATAAATGTTACCAATTCAATGAGACGGTGTATCTCAGCCTAGTACTCCACATGAAGGCAAAGCCAAGAGTTCTCCTATGACAGTGGAAACTGCTGAGAGTCTGTCAGGAAGTGCTCGGCCCCTGGGGGCTCCAGATCTCCATACTGCACCCGGGGAGGTGCACCCCACTTCCAGTAGGTCATTTAGCAATTAAGAGGCCAATTGGGCAGGCAGGGAGTCCAGAAAGGTAGTCGCCTCTTCCAGGGTCGCTAGTATGCGAGTGTGGCCTTGATGATCGATCCGCAGCCGAGCCGGGTAGAGAAGTGAGAAACGAATGCCGCGGTTATACAACTGGGCACAAATCCCTGAAAAAGCCCTGCGTTGCTGGCTTACGATCACCGAATAGTCCTGGAATACTAAGATCGGCTCGGTGTCTTGTTGATGTCGCCGTCGGCCCCTTGCCGCTCTCAGCACCTCCTCTTTCTGCCTATAATCGAGAAAGTGGGCGATTACTGCACGTGGAGTCCTGGCCTGCTCTCTTCTTTGGCCCAGCCGATGTACCCGCTCTATTTTGATAGATTCTTCTCTCAGGTTTGGCAGGAGGTTCCCAACCCAAGATTGTAAATATTCAAGTAGGGCACTGTCAGCGACACTTTCAGGAATGCCGATGAAACGCAGGTTTTTCCTCCGACCTCGGTTCTCCAGTTCATCGAGCTTATCCCCTTGTTGTTTCACCAAAGTCTCTAGGGCGGCCACTTTGGCCACTATTGATTGTTGCGTGTCTTCCACATCGGACACCCTTGTCTCAACTTGCTCCATCCTCTCCTCCACCGCCGTGAAACGTTGTCCAAGCGTTTGAATCTGCTCCACCAGGTCCTGGAAACGTGTGCTGAGCGCCTGCACCACTGCGGCGCTGACCTCGGCCACTAAATCAGGCGGGCTACCTGGTTTCGGGCTAGATGGTGAGCCTTCCGCCGCCTTTCCCTCCGCAACTCGGGGTCGCTCTTTTCTCGGTGCTTTAGAGGCCATCTGATTATCGGAGTTGTGTATACTACGTCCCACTCAAGGCACTATTCTCGTGGGATAGCAGAGGTAGAATTATGCAGGTAGAAACCCCAACTGCAAGGGTTGGAAGCCGCTGTAGAGGGGTGTATCTGCACAGGCCAGGCAGAAACAGCCGCGGAGCTATAAGCTCAATACCCCGAGAGAGACTGGAGAGATGGGGCGATCAAAAGGTTATCCAACCACAGCTTGGCGCTCTTTCTCTCGTACACCAGAGTCTGCTGTTGTCAGGCAGGAAAGGCCGCAGCTCCCCTCAGCTCCTAAGGCCCTTCAACAACTGTAGAAAGCGCTGTTGCCTCGATGGGAAAGGTGTCTGATCTCTCCTATTGTTATCAGCGGCTGCTCTCCCCTCGACGAACAGGGGGAGTCGCGGGCCCCCGCTCCTCTGGGGAAGCAGCACCCCTCTAGAGAATCAGCCGTGGCAGCGGGGGAAAGGTGTACCGCTGCTTTTCCCCCCTAGTCCTAGCCGGACCAAACAGTCACTGCTCTCCTTGTTCTTACGGGTTCAGCCCTCCGTGACTGTAACACTGCTAGCAATAGCAGGGGGATATTCGGGTGCGCCGCGTCCCGCTTCTCGGTGCAGGAAGTTGCCCGCTGAGTTCGTGTGAGGGGGCCGCTCTCCCCTTCCCGCCGGGGCTATGCCACCACGTGCATAAAGCACGGAGGCTGACAATGGCAGCACCGCCCGATCGTGCGCCCGACTTACTTGAGGGAGAGCCGACGGTCCTCTCCGTCGGGTAAGAGCAGCCTCAGGTTTCGTTGCGTCTTCAGGCACCGTGTCCCGCAGAAGGGGAGCTAGTAATGGCGGTGGGGGAAGTGTCCGGTTGGCCTCTGCACTGTCTCGGTTTCGGTGAACAATCCGCCTCAGTTGTGCAGGGACAGCCGCGAATCGCTTCAGCGGCAGGAGATCAAGGCCCCATCAGGGGAGAGTCAATGCAGGTGAGATCGAGGGAGTTTTTAAGCAGTTTTGTAGCCGTTTTGTGGGGCGATTACCTGGAGCTGATCGTGAGCCGTCCGATCAGCTCATTGCCCAAACCGGAAGTCCCTTATTTTCCCTTTTAACATCCTTATGTGCTTTATCATTTCCCTTAATTACCCTAGCCCCATCTGTTCTGCTTGTCCATCTTGAATAGATTGTAAGCTCTGTTGAGCAGGGACCGTCTCTTATCTATTTGTGTACAGCATTGGATATGATTAGTAGTCGTAATAGTAGTAGATCTTACTCCCTTCCCGAAGGACCTTTGCACATACTTTTGTTCTCCGAGACCATCTCCCCTACTGCCGCATGGACAGAGGAGACTTCATAGTGGGGACATGACACCGCCCCCCCCCCCTTCCAGGGATCTTTCTCCTGCTCAGCCTACAACCTGATGGTTCAATTAGCCGACCAACTGCTCCGATTAGTCTTAAAATGTACTACTTAGTAGCTCCATTGTGTGTCTTTGTACTTTTTGAAGGAGTAAAGAACCGATTCGCATTTATTTGTTCCACTCCAATCATTATTTTATAGACCTCTGTCTTATCTGTCCTCAGTCATCTCTTCTCCAAGCTGAAGAGTCTTAACCTTTTAAGCCTTCCCTCACAGGGATATAGTTCCAGCCTCTTTATCATTTGAGTCACCCTTCTCTGTACCTTTTCTAATTCTACTATATCTTTTTTAAGATGTGGCAACCAGAACTGCACACAATACTCAAGCTAATGTCGCGCCCTAAAGCGATACAGAGGTGTTATGATAGTCTTTGTTTTATTCCTGGCCTTCAGTTTGCTTTTTTGGCAGCCGCTGCACACTGAGCAGAGGATTTCAATGTGTTATCCACAATGAAACCTTCATCTTTTCCTGGGTGGTGAACCTTGCATCGTGTAACTACAGTCAGGGTTGTTCTTTCCTAATGGGCGTTAAATGCAACCACGCTAAGGGTAACAAGCGCAGTAAGTATAAGCTGTTAACACCCGTGCTAGCCATGCCTTGCTGTCAATGCCTCCATTCTGCCCATGTCTTCTCTGTCCCTGCCCCACTACACACAACTTGGGTAACGCGGGATTTTTGCCACTGGGGCCTGCGCTACCTTTTAGCGCAGTGCTCAAGCCACACGCTAAACCCTGTGCTACCTAGTAGCGCAGTTTCGCAAACATACCCCTCAGTGTGTAACTTTGCACGTCTCCATATCAGCTTTCCTTCAAAAGATACAGTACAAATCTGCCACTTGAATGCCCAGTCTCCACATTTAAGATCCTCTTGCAATTTTCTAATTTGTCTCCGCTTGCAAAATGGCAGGCTGGGGCATGCATGTGGCATTGGATACTTGCGCCAATTCTGAAATACTATTGCGGCCACATCTATGTTGTCTAGACTGCGGCAGTCCATAACGTACACGTGCAAGTCTCTAAAATTGGGCGACAATGCGCATGTGCCCGGCCCATTATTCAGCATGTTCCCATTTCTTTGTGTTTTGATGGAGATGTTTATCTTCTAGGGTGGAGACAGGTTGATTTTAGATGGCACTTACAACATGCTCACCTTCAGTGCTGTCCCTCCCATAGGATTTCGGACGTTTGACATGGACCTCCCAGATTTCACCCCCATGGCCTATCTAAAAATGTGCCTCAAAGCTTCTGACACATATCCTCCCGAGGGTGCCCAAGGAAAAGGAACATATCATCAGCAAATAAATTCATTTTCTATTGTTGCTCTCCCAGATATATTCCTCTGTCTGCTCCCTTCATAGCCAAGATTTCCGGAGGCAAAATGAATAAAGGCAAAAGTGATCAACCTTGTTTATGCTCCGCTGCAAATGCAACCTTTCTCTGAGCCGCCCACTGAGTAATAGCTGAGCCTCAGGCTTATCATAAAGCAGCTTAACCCATCTAAGAAAATCTCCTTTGATGCCAGACTTCTCCAAGACCTCAAAAAAATGTGCCCAATGCAATCTGTTGAGTGTTTTCTCTGCATCCAAACTGGCACACATCGCAAAACGTTTATGTAGGTTGTAACAGCTTCTTTCACCTTAACTTTAAACCATGCTGGTAGTCGTTACGCTTTCCTTTCACCTTTTTTGAAGCATGGAATACATCTGGTCTGGGCTTCCATGATGGCAGCTGCATCTTATAGGTTTTTCTAACCATTTTCTTCCTTTTATTGTGGTCTTCCTCTGAAAGTTAAATGCTAACATAGAAGAAGGACAGCAAGGAAATCTACTAAGTGGCCCCATTATTGTTACCTCTCACATCAGATTCTGTGTCCCACTAAGGACTAGATCTAAAATTGCTCCACCTCATGTCAGTTCATGAACCAGCTGCTCCACAAAGGAAGCATTTATTTCATCTAGAAACTTTGGGGCATGTTTTACTAAAGTGTAATAGGTGACCATGCATTAAGCCCCTAAAGTTAACATGGGAGGTGGCATAAACACACATGCTAACTATTGAGAGCAAACCCAGCGTGTCCCCTTGCAGTTATATGCATCTGCACTAATAGCAGCAATTGAGATTAGTATGCACCAATAACCTACCCTGGCTTGCCCAATTACCATCTCAGCCCGTGCTAAATGGTTAGCCTGGTACTTTTACCATGCTGCCCCGTGCTAACAGTCAGCATGGCCCACTTACCACACAGTAACCCCCCGCACTATTAGTGCACTTTAGTAAACATGCCCCCTTATCTCCCTAGCATGTCCTGATGTGATATTCATCCAGTCAATATTGGGGTGATTGAAATCATCCATTATTACCGTTTTGCCAATTTTGTTAGCCTCCCTAATTTCTGTTTACATTTTATCATGTACCTCTTCATTCTGTCCAGGTGGACGGTATAACACATCCCCACTGCTAGTCTTTCCCCTTCTCACATGGAATTTCTAGCCATAAAGATTCTAAAGGGCACTATGTTTCCTGCAGAATTTTATCCTATTTAACTCAATGCCCTCAACATACGGTGCCGTCCCTTCACCAATTTGATCTATATTATCATTGCAGTATAATTCGTACCTTGATATCACAGTGCCCCATTGGTCATCCTCCTTCTATCAGGTCTCTGGGATGCCAGTTATATCTACCTTTTCATTCAGTGATATATATTCTAATTCTCCCATCTTATTTTTTAGACTCCTAGCATTTGCATACAGGCATTTCAAAGGATGTTTTCTGTACATAGTAACTACCTGCTTATCAGGTGGCAGGGGTAATATGGAATCTTTCAATTCTGTCTTCTCTTTACTTAAAGGCACCTGGACTACTTTGACTTTTATTGCAACCTCTCTATCGGGATACCCTAACTTCTGTTTTGTTAGCACCCTTTAAAGATGCATCATTCTGAACCATCTAAATGGGAGGCAAAGTGGGTAACTCAATTTTCTACAGACGACAAAAGGTGATGATAAACGGAACTCACTCGGATGAAGGGAAGGTGATTAGTGGTGATGGACGTGGTGGGGGCAAATATAGTGACAGAATTCAAAATAGCATGGGACAGACACAGTGGATCCCTTTACAGAAACAGGATAAAATCAAAATAAACGTAACTGTCTCTGATACTGTCTCTGATACATAACTGTAGTGGAGGAGTGGCCTAGTGGTTGGGGCAAGGTACTTCAGGCCAGAAGGTCAGGGGTTCAAATCCCACTAGAGGACAGCAACCTTGGGCCGGAAGGACTGGGGTTTCTAGTCCCACAGGTGCTCCTTGTGGTCTTGGGCAAGCCACTTAACCCTCCATAGCCCATGTTCCCTGTAAAATAGTTATCTCCAAGTTATAATGCCCTGTTCAATGTAATTTCAGTTTGTTCAATGTAAACTGCACTGATGCAGAATAGCATGGTATATAAAAGAATGTAAATAAATAAGTAGAGATGACCTGCAGAGTGGTGGGTACACCCCTAAATAAAGGCATGGGGAGCAGTGACCTGCACGGAGTGGCATGTGCTCCTACTCTTGCCACCATGCTTGGCAAACAAGATGGATCATGCTGGTCTTTATCTGCCATCATATACTATGTTACTATGTTAACAGTTCTATCTTCTCACATTGAAGAGTTTCCTATTCCTTTGAGAACTGCTATAAAAATTCAGAGGGGGAGGGGGACCTTTCATCCTGATCTACCATTTCAACCTTCTATTTCTGGTACATCTTCCATACCTGTTCTAAATATGAGAGACAGCAGATATCAATGAGCTTCTATGAGACAGGTCACCTCTTTAATGCAAACTAGCCTTGAAGACAGCTATGGTGTCCTAGCCAGATGGCCATTTTGTCCCCACACCGTAACCGCAACATCGCTTACCTTACCCCTTTCTAGGGCTCGCCTCCTAGTCTGTTCTGTATTGTTTCATTTACAAATGCCAGTCAGTGATATCCTGGAAATCTTAAAGTGAAGAATCAAGCATCCTACTTCTGCAAAGGTGAAGGAACAATCCTCCTGGACATGTGGTGCCGATTATAAAGGAACGAGAGAAGATAAAGCTTGCGGCAGATGAAACTTCAGATTTCTTGTAGCCTGTCCTGATCTTTTTAGGTCACAAAGTGCCAATATTTAAGCACTTTAAAGCATACTTTAAAGCACTTTGTAGCGCTATACAAATGATCAGTCGTCGAAGTAGTAGTGTCTGGCCGTCATCGTTGACACTCAGATCTGGATATTCAATGTTGGGGTCATATCCAGCCACAAGAGTAGAATATCAGTTTGCCTGGTTAGCGGTTTAGCTAACTGGGCTGTGACGATATTAAGCCACTGTCTGGATAGCTAAACTGGCTAAAGTCAGGCCAGCCTTTTATGTGCCTAACTTTAGCTGGTTTATGTTAACCGGCCAATGGCTATATATCACCGCTGATCAGTTAAAATGAGCACAGATTCTGGAATGCCTCAAAGCTATGGAGGCATGCAGCGGCGTTAGGAGGGAATATTCAGCAATACACTGAATATCCTGCTCACCCGGATTAATGCAGTTAGCAGGTCTGAAACTCCAACCTGTCATCTGCACAGAGCAGTCTCACTTTTTACGGACAATGAGGACTTTTTTTCTAAACGATGAGCCTTGCCTATCCTCTAAAGAACTGTCTACGTGACATCAGTATAAATTATAACGGTGTCTTCCTAATCACAGTATCAAGATTTCAAATGTCAATTTCTCTCTCTCTTTTCTCCGCTGAAGACTTCAGAATAGGGCTGCAAAGTGAATTTCAGCAGAGTTTAATGATGCGGTGTAGGAAAGAAAGCATGAGCAAGGGGTTTTATCCTTTTCTTGTTATTTTGGCCCAGCAGTGACCGCCTGCACCTTTGAATTTCCGGTTCAGTTGGAAATGAGCTTGCGATCGGGAATACATAACCCATCACTGGCAACTACCTGGGTAGAATGTCTACTCTGAGATGATATCGTAACAAGAACATTCTCGATGTGCTTCTTCCACTGAATTCCAGACGTTTGTGACATCAGCAGAGCTACTCCACATATGCAAAAATGGATAATGAGAACCATGTGTATTGTAACGAAGCTGCTAATGTATTATGTAGAATCCGAGTCCTCGGAGCTGTGATTTTTAACACAGGATATGATTATTAAACATTTTCAGCTAGAGCTGAAAGCTCTACCACAGTCTGAGGGGGGAGGGGGAGGCACGATACACTTGTGAAAATTCACCTATTGGTCCAAACTTGGGGGTAAGACAGAGTATGGACCTGGCACCTATCTAATTAAAAATGACCTTAATCAGAATAAGGACAATAAAATTTCAGTGGGATCAAATTTGAAAAGCGTGAGGAAGGTCAAACCCATTGAATATCTTTAAAATGTAAATTTTTTGGAAGTCCAAAAGATTAAGTGAATCAAGCTCAGTATGCCCCCATGGGACCAACACATATAATACTAAACACCTAAGGGATTATTTTAGAAGCACTATT
This sequence comes from Ichthyophis bannanicus, assembly GCA_033557465.1. Taxonomy (NCBI): domain Eukaryota; kingdom Metazoa; phylum Chordata; class Amphibia; order Gymnophiona; family Ichthyophiidae; genus Ichthyophis; species Ichthyophis bannanicus. The sequence continues at coordinate 1,851,038,740 of CM066032.1, read as the reverse complement.
CATGCTTTGACCATCTGAAAACAGACAGAGATGTTCCTGGAGCCACTTTAGAAGCTGGGTCTGTGGACATCTACGGAACGAGGGCGTCCAATTCGGAACAAGGGTGTGGTGGAGACATGGCCAGAGCATTCCCAAGAACTTGGACATTTTCAACCGATTTCAGAAACATCCTGGACATCCCAAGCAGCGTCAAAGGTTAAACCTGCTCTAGGCATGAATAGCATCCAAAAAGTGCTCGTTTTGTCAGGCAAACATGTGGGGAGTGGGTGTGGAGAAGGATGTGCATTTATATCCCCTTTATTTTACAATTTACCAAACACTGATGGGGATTGGGGGCTCATGGAGGTCCCAGATTGCACTTGACTGCCCTTTCTAAAATGACACTTATATTGTCATTCTAAGCACACTGGTATTAGTGAACGTAACAAGGACCAATTCCTGTGGCACGCCATTGGTAATGTTCTTATTGCAAGGCTTGCTTATATTGTCAATCTTAATAAAACATTTTGCCACCATTCCCAGAAGCCATGATGACTTGATATTTTATTCAGAGGAAGCACATTACCAAAAAAGCCCAGATGGTAGAATCTGCACTGCCATATACTGGTGGAGGAAGAGAATCTTCAAGAAGGAAGTATGAGAAGTATATGTAATATGTCTGGACAAAAATGTATAAGCCTGCCGCCTAAAGACACAGACTGGAAACCCATGGAGACACATCTGAAGTATTTCGCTCTGGCCGGCCATGGTCATGCATCTATTAAATTGAATTAGGCAGCCACCTAGAGCACAGAACATTGGGGGCAGCAATCCCTTTCTCAAACTCCACAGGCGTCACCAGAAATACAATAAAAGTCCCGAGGCTGCTATGGCAGCTACCTTTTGCTCCTTGCTCTTCAGATGGCTGCCCAATCATTTTCTCCATATGGTTGGCTAACAGTGCACTGGAAGAAAAGCATATTCTGAGACAGCCATACCAACCGAGTGATGTCAGAAGAGTCTATCCTAGGCCCAGCGGCAACTGTTTCCCAGCTCCCCATCACACCCATGTAGGCTGAAATAAAAAACGATCTGCTGGTTAAACAGTTGTGTCCCGCCTTGCCCTCCGGTTGCTGGGGTCAGAAGTCAGCGGTGCCTTACACTCCCCCCTCCCCCCATGGCTAGCAAGGTAACAGTTTCAGTACTTTGAAATCCTGCTCCTCCAAGTGCCAGTGATCTTCCCTTTCCTTCTGCACCAATATGAACTGCACAGGAGGAAGAAGAGGTGATCAAATTTACAGATGAGACAAAATTATTCAAAGTTGTTGAAGTGCAAGAAGATTGTGAAAACTTGCAAGAGGACCTTGATAAATTGGAAGACTGGACGTCCAAATGGCAGATGGAATTTAATGTGGACAAGTGCAAAAGTTATGCACCTAGGGAAAAACAACCCAAACTATGGTTACACGATGCAAAGTACCACCTTAAAATCCACCATCCAGGAAAAGGATTTAGGAATTATCATGAATAATACATTGAAACCCTCCGCCCAGTGTGCAGGAGCGGCCAAGAAAGCAAATAGACTGCTAGGAATCATAAGGAAAGGAGTGGAGAATAAAACCAAGGATATTATAATGCCTCTGGATCGTTCTGTGCTGTAACTGCACCTTGAATATTGTGTGCAATTCTGGTCGCCATATCTTAAAAAGGATATAGCAGAATTAGAAAAAGTACAGAGACGAGTGACAAACATGGTAAAGGGGATGGAAGGATACCCCTGAGGAGAGGTTTAAAAGGTGGGGATTCTTCAACTTGGAAAAGCGACGGCTGAGGGGGGATATGATAGAGGTCTATAATATTATGAATGGAGTGGAACGGGTAAATACAGATTGGTTGTTAATGCTATCAAAAAGTAGAAAGACTAGAGGACATGCAATGAAGCTACATTTAAGACTAATAGAAGAAAATATTTTTTTACTCAACGCATAATCAAACTCTGGAATTCATTACCAGAGGATACAGTAAAAGCTATTTGTGTAGCTGGGTTTAAAAAAGGTTTGGACAAGTTCCTGGAGAAAAGATCCAAAAAAAACATTATTAAAGAGGACCTGGGAAATTCACTGCTTACCCCAGGACAAGCATTGTGGAACCTGTGTGCCTTTTTGCGAACTTGCCAGGTACTTGTGACCTGGATTGGCCACTGTTGGAAATGGGGTACTGGGCTTGATAGGCTTTGGTCTGACCCACTATGGAATTTCTTCTGTTCTTAAGAGAGTCTGGCAGCAGGAGAACAGGGTTACCAATAAGATGACCACCCTGTTCTTCTGCTGGGCCCAGAAGGTGAAGATAGGCCCATGAGGTTAGGTGGGAGTAAGAGGAACACAGGGATTGGGCCAATGAGTTAGGTGGTGGATACTTAAGGATTGGTGGGGGGGGGGGGAGATAGAAGAAGATTTGATGGGTGAGAAAAAGGTATTGGGGGTTTGCATGAAGACTCAGGAAAGCGAAGCCTTGGAGATGGGGAGGAAAATGGGAGGGACAGGGATTGGGCCAGGGTATATGAGCAAAAACTGCAGCATTTTTAGAAGAGCGTGAATTCATTTAAGAGGTAGAATGGAGATTTGGGATGGGTGAACAGTGGAGACCTGCGAGAACATGGAGTCAGTGAACAGATTGTGTAGATCAGCAAAGACTGAGAGACCGCACTGGGGGTCTGAGATGAAGCCACGAGATGGAGACTTGTAAGGAACTGGTGAAGGAAATGAAAGCTGGAAAACTGGTACATATGCAAGAGGTGATAAGGAGGAGGAAATTAAAGTCTGGGAAGGACAGTGGGGATAAGAGACACGCAGGTGTAAGACTAGAGAAAGGAAAGGTACAAGACAATAAAAGATGTGAAAGGGATAAGCAGCGAGATTATAATGGGACAGCAGCGAGGGAATGACTGGAAGAGATGGGAAAGCTTGGAAGTAGTGAGAGGAGTGAGGAGCAGTTGGAAAGAGTCAGAGGGGGGTGGTTTTAGAGAACCAGAAAGGAGGCAGCTGTTAAGAATAAGGACAAAGAAGACTGGTAGGGAGGAAGATGGAGGAAGAGTTGGAGAGATGAACGGTAGGGAGAAGGAAGAAGGAATGAAATCTACCTATGAGTAAATAGAGAGGGTGAGAAGAGATAACCGAGATGAAGAGGAAAGATCAATGTAGAAGAGGAATTAAAGAAGGGAGGTAAAGAGAGAAGAAACAAAAAATGGAAAGGACACTGGAAAAACTGTGAAGACCAACAGGAATAAAGTGGGAAAAAAAAGGAGCAGGACCAGCACAATTAGAAAATAAAGGGCCGTGTTTACTAAACATTTGCATGCGCTACTGCTATGGCACATAGTGCATGCAAATGTTTGGTAAACATGGCCCAAAACAACCAAACATAGAATTTTTTTTTTTTGTTTAGTCTTTGAGAAATGTCAGTATCTCTCTGTGGTAGTGTGGTGTGTGATTGGAAGCAGTTTTCTGTTAAAACACCAGACAACAGCTCAGGAAAAACAATATATGTTTTATTCAGACCCAGTTTGTTAAATTTTCACAAAGCCGGTCTCCTGGCCCTTCCTCCAGCCCAGATAAAAGTTCCTTCCTTACCCAGTAAAAGTTACTACTTTTGTATGGCTTGCCTTGAAAGAACTACTAGCTCCACGGGCCTCTCTCTTTCCCTCCTGCAGCCTGCTGGGTTTTTAACCTTTTCCTGTGAGCCACGCCATCCCAGCCCTGAACTCTGAGCTGCAGGCTCTCTTAAAGGGGCCTGTTGATAATCCCTCTGAGAAGGATGGCAACACTCTATAGACCCCCATCACACATCCTCCCCACTCAGCTCAACCATGCCCCATTGAGTGCCCTTCACCCAGGATGCCCACCCTGGAAAGGAAGTCCATATTCAGGTGAGTCTGACAAGCCCTATGACAGACCTGGAACTGGTAGGGTTGGAGACTCAAGAATCACCGCATAATACAGCCATTGGACTCTTGTTGCCAAGCCAGCCACTTGAGGGGTTGGTGGTCCGTTATTAGCGTAAACAGATGGCTGAGCAGGTAGTATTTGAAGGTTTCATGTACGATAGCGAAGGCCACCTTCTCGATCACTGCATAATACTTCTCCCGAGGAAGCATTTTCCTGCTGATGAAGGCTACAGGATGTTCTTTACCCCTGACTTCCTGGGCCAAAATGGCTCCTAGGCCCACCTCCGAAGCACTGGTTTGTATAATAAATGGTAGAGAGAAATCAGGACTACTCAGGATAGGTTCATAGCACACGGCCTTCTTGATACACTGGAAGGCCAGGTCAAGATCCGATGACCACTGCATCCATTCGGGAGTTCTCTTTTAGAGGAGAATGGTTAATAGCTCCGCCACCTCTGCAAAATTAGCGATGAACCGGTGGTAATAGCCAATCAGTACAAGGAAGGCCCAAACCTCTTTATTCGATTTTGGGGTGGGGAGATATGATTCAGACCTTTAAATGCTTAATGAACAAACAAACCTCTTCCAAGGACAGGGATGCTGTAAAACTAGAGGCCGAAAGGGGGTAAATTGAAAGGCAATGTCAGGAAATACTTTTTCACTGAAAGGGTGGTGGATGCTTGGAATGCCCTCCTGATGGAAGTGGTGGGGGCAAACACAGCGACGGAATTCAGAATGGCATGGAACAGACACAGTGGATCCCTTTATAGCAACAGGATAAAATCAAAATAAACATAATTATCTCTTACATCTCAACAAATAGGGGTGACCTCCACGGAGCAGTGAGTATACCCCTAAACACAGGCATGGGGAGGAGTGACCTGCACAGAGCAGCGGGTGCACCTACTCTTGCAGCCTTGCTGGGCAGACTAGATGGATCATACTGGTCTTTTTCTGCCTCATATACTATGTTACTATCCGATGGGGATGAAATTTCTGCCTCCAAATCATCTCTGTGTACCATCACAGCTGTCACTAGAGTCCATTTTTTCAATAGGTTAATATGGCAAATTTTGGCTCTCTTTTGTTTATCTGTCTGGGCAGTCATGTAGTTAACAGGTCCTACTTTCCCTTCAACGTCATAGTGCCCCTGCCATTTACAGAGTAACTTGCTCCCGGATAAAGGCGGCAAGACTAAAACTCTGTCTCACAGCTGGAAAGCATGGTACACGGCTGCCCAACTGTTGCCCAGGCCTGCTCGGTTTGGTCTTTCTAGAACAAGTTTGGCCACCTCCCCAGCTTTCCTCAGGCAATCTTGCAATTGTATAACGTACTCCACTAAATTACACCCGGCACGGGATTCTTCTTCCCAGATTTCCCTTACCACGTCTAATATGCTTTACTATGTTACTATGGCCAACTTCCGAAGAACAATTAAAAAGGCAAAACCTTCATGGAATTCTGAGGTACTTCACGGATGGCAAATATCAGAAAGGGTAGGAGAATGTCCCATTTCTTCCCATTCTCCCTAGCTGTATCCCATGTCTACAGCTACTGCATTGTCTGTCTTGACTAGATTGTAAGCTCTGCAGAGAAGGGACTTTTACATGTGTCTGTGCAAAGCTGCATAAGTCTTGTAGCGCTATACAAATGTTCAATAATAATAGTAGTAGTAGTGTTTCAGAGTTTTATTGAATCGCTCAATGAGGCCATCCGTTTGTGGGTGACATATTGACATTCGCAGCATCTTGACCTTCACCAAGGCACACACTTGCTTATCACCTTGGATACAAAGGGTGTTCCTTGATCTCTGAGGATCTGTTTGGGTATTCCCACTTGCGAAAATATTTCCCAGAGGGCATTTGCGATCATAGTAGTCTTCATATTCCTTAGAGCAATGGCTTCTGGGTAGCAGGTAGCGTAATCTAGTATGACTAAAATATATTTGTTGCCTCAGGCAGTTCACTCTAAGGAACCTACCAAGTCCATGGCCACTCTTTCGAATGGGGTTTCAATAATAGGCATAGGCACTAGAGGGAGAAGTCGAACTCTAGCGGGGTTATGAAGCTGGCAGGTAGGGCATGACTGGCAATATAACTGCACCTGTTTATGGACCCTGGGCCAGAAAAATTGGGCTAAAACATGCTCTAGTGTTTTCTCCACCCCCAGGTGTCCTCCTAATAAATGGCTATGGATCAACGATAATACCTGCTGACGAGAGGGCTGGGGAACTATCAGTTGCTCTACCTCTTCCCTCTCTAGGGCCCCCACAGGCCAGTGTTACTGTCTTTGCATAGTCAATTTGAAATCGGATTACTGTTTCCCAGTGAATGAGGGAGTCTATCAAGGCTTGGAGGCAGGTCCCATTGAGCTCCACAGGAATTACAAAGTTCTGTGCCCCTGGGGAAGGACTATCCACAAAAGCACATGTGTGAGGGGTGGTTAGGTTGAACTCCATGGGTTCTTCTTCGTTGGGACCGAGGGGACCTCCTCAACGAAATGTCCCCAGGCTCCACACTTAAACAGGTGAAGAAGTCGGAACATGAGAACCAACATCCGTTCTGGTTTCTCCTTCCATCCTCCTGGGCTAACTAGTGATTTTTTCCCCTTCTCAATGTCCTCTTCAGTCACCGGCTGGGCTTCATAGTACCCCTCGGCTATTTCCAGTGCACTCTCCATTGTAAGCCTGGGGTGCTGACATACCCACTGTTTCATCAGGACGGTCAAGCCCTCCAAACACTGCTCCAATAGCACAGCCTTGGCTAACTCCAGTCCAGTCTTTCTCTCTGGTTGCAGCCACTTCCATGGGAGCTTCTTCAGTCGGCAGAGGAACCTCTGAGGGCTCTCTTTTATCCAGAGCCCCCTTTTTTCTGAATCACTGGTGGTAGGCCTCTGGTGTACAGCCAGCCTATTCCAATATGGCAGCCTTGACAGCTGCATATGTACCACGCCCATCAGGGTTGACATCCTGGAATGCAGCCTGACTGCTACCCTCCAGCAGATTCCCCAGGTAAGTAGTCCACGTTGGCTCTGGCCACCCAGCCATGTGGGTAATTCATTCAAAGTTCACCAAAAACTGATCAGGTTCCTCTCCTGCTGTCATTCTCAGTAGTGCATGCACTGGAGGGTGGAGTGGCCGCCTCTGTAGGGATTGAGTCAACTGACCCAGGGAACTCCTCTGTAATTCCACCTGTGCCTGAATATGATTTTATAGATGCTGCTGACATTGTTGCTGTTGACCTTCTGCCAGAATCTGGAGGAGCTGCTTGTCACTGTTCTCTTGCAACACCACCACAGCTTCCTCTTCTGTAGCCGAGTTAACCTTGCAGTAGTTCAGCTCCAACAAATTTTTAGCAGCCTCTAGTGGCCAAAACAAAGCCTGCCTGTCCAGTACTAACTAAAACCTTCTTAAGCTACCTAATTAGGGTGAGGCTAACATTCAGCCCACACAAACAAACAAAAACCCCTGACCTGATGTAGAGGCCCAGCCCTAGAGGGATGTGGATTTGCCCTCGGTCACATGGTAGAGAAAATCCCACCGCTGTCACCATATGTGGTAGTGTGGCATGTGGTGGGAAGGGGTTCTCTGTTAGAATACCAAACAGACAGAAGTTCAGGGAAAAAAGCATATTTTATTCTGACCCAGTTTGTTAAACCTCCACAAAGCTGGTCTCCCAGCCCTTCTTCCAGCCCAGTTAAAGTTCCTTCCTTGCCCAATCAAAGTTCCTACTTTTGTACGGCTTGCCTTGAAAGAACTCCTAATATCAAAAAAATTACCAAACCATGTAAACCCTTTCTATTACAATCTTTTGTCGGAAGAAGCCGAAGGAGGAAGGAAAAAAATGTCCAACCACACCAGACGGCTCATTCCATTTTAATCATTTTCTACTTTTTATATATAGACTTCCAAAACTTATCTGTATCAGTGAATTTTGCTGTTAACCATATTTCATAAATCCTTGCGGCAAGATCATCAAGCAAACACACGATGTGCACGTTTCAGGACTGCTCCCCTGTTTCAAGTGCCTTCTTCCTGCAGTCAACAAAACCGCTATGAACTCCCAGCTAGACTCCATCACCGGTTATCAAGGGCAACGTAGATGGATTGGCTAGGAGATTTGTCACTCAAATGGGACCACCCCAGGAAGAAGGCAAAAGATTGTAATAGAAAGGGTTTACACGGTTTGGTAATTTTTTTGATATTAGTATATATTGTTGCCAAACGTAGAGGGTTTATTTTGAGTTGAAAGAACTCCTGGCTCCATGCAGCCTGCTGGAGTTTTAACCTCTTCCTGTGAGCCACACCCTCCCAGCCCTTAACTCTGGGCTGCAGACTCTTTATGTTTTATGTTTATGTTTTATTGTATTTGATAAAAAAACCGCCTTTCCGGGAACCAAGGCGGTGTACAAGTAAAAACAAAGCAATAAAAGGAGGCCAAGGCCCATGGAAAAGGAAAGGAAATGTACAATCTTTTAAAAGGACAGTGAGAGAGAAGGAGGAAGACAGGACAGAACATAAACAGGGGGACACCACAAAAGGAAAGGCAGAGAGAGGGGGAAATCACACAAAGGGAGAGGGAACATTAAATGCTTGGGAGAATAGGTGGGTCTTTAGATTGCATTTGAATACTGCGTGTTGTGGTTCTAAACGGAGGGAGGGGGGAAGGGCATTCCAGGCGGCAGGACCAGCAAAAAAGAAAGCAGAAGAACGGGTGGACTGCAGGTGAGCGCGGGAAGGGGAGGGTAAGGTGAGACGGTTAAGGTGAAAGGAGCGAGGGGTGTGTCGGGGAGAGTGAAAGTAGAGGAGATCTGTTAGGTACTGAGGAGTGCTATTATGAAAGGCTTTGTGAACTAGGACTAGAAGTTTGAAGGTAGCACGGAAGGGAACAGGCAGCCAGTGAAGGTGAAACAGTTGAGGGGTTATATGGTCTCGAAGGGAGGTGTTTGAGATGAGGCGTGCTGCAGTGTTTTGGATCCGTTGAAGGCGAGTTAAATGGTATTTAGGGAGACCGATGAATAGTGAGTTGGAAAAGTCTACACGGGACATAACTAGGGATAATACTAGGGTAATGAGAGCCGAGGGGGAAAGGAAGGGGCGAACAGAGCGGATTTGGTGAAGAAAATAAAAGGATGTTTTGGTGATGTGTGAGATGTGGGTGTGAAAGGAAAGGTCAGAGTCAAAGTGCACACCAAGATAACGAAAAGTAGAGACCAATGGTACAGGGGTGCCGGAAAAGAAAGGAGCTATTGAAGGAGAGGGGCCATTATGAGAGAACCAGATAGCAGTAGTCTTAGTGAGATTAAGGTGGAGACAGTTGAGTGTTAACCAATTCGCCACAGCTGAAAGACAAGAGTCAAGAACTGTAAGATCAGGGGAGGAAGGTGAGGTGTGGTGGAGTAAAAGAATGTCGTCGGCGTAGAGAAAAACAGATAGACCAAATTGTTGTACTAAGGAAGCGAGGGGGGCCAAGAAGAGGTTAAAGAGGAGCGGGGCGAGAACGGAACCTTGAGGGACCCCGCAAGGAAGATGGTGAGGAACAGAAGGGGGGGTAGAGGAAGAAGAAGAGAGAACTGCACAGGACCGAGAGGAAAGAAAAGAGTGGAACCAGTGATGAACTGTGCTGCAGAGACCCGCATCCCGTAGACGTTGGAGAAGGAGAGAGTGATCGACCAGGTCAAAAGCAGCAGAAAGATCCAAAGCAACCGCCACCGAGACATCACCACGGTCGTGAGCCACGTGTAAAGCATTTGTGAAAGCCAGTAGGACAGTCTCGACGCTGTGCCCCTGACGAAACCCGGACTGACGTGGGTGAAGAAAGTTAATGGTATCAAGGTGATGGGAAAGTTGTGCAAATACATATTTCTCGAGAAGTTTAGATAGAAAGGGGAGGTTGGAGACAGGACGATAGTGGGCAGGGATTAGAGGGTCGAGTGAAGAGTTCTTTATAATAGGGCGAATTAAGGCGTGCTTCCAGGGTTTAGGAAAAGTCCCAGTGGACAAACTAGAATTAAACATGGTGAGAATATAGGGGCCTGTTGAAAATCCCTCTGGAGATGGACAGGCAACACTCTAGTATAAAAAGAAATACGTTTCTATTTTTCTGATTCCCAAAAGAGCAGTCTATAACATTTTAAGTTAAATACAATTAAATGAAATTGCTTTGGTGATGTAAACAGAGACTGCCTCCTTGGGGTTTCCACTTCAGGTTTTGTCTGCATATTTCTATTTATAATTTGTGGTCACACCTGCATTTTGGAAATATTTGTGGAAATATTTCTTTATGGAAAGAGTGGTAGATTCGTGGAATAGTCTCTCAGTGAAGGTAGTAGGCAAGGACAGTATTTGATTTCAAGAAAGCATTGGACAAACAGAAGATCTCTAAAAGAAAAAGGGGACTACTGTAGTTGATATGGAAGGGCAGACTAGATAGGTCATGTGGTCTTTTTCTGCCGTCACGTTTCTATAGTCTTGGTTCTGAATGTAATCAAGATGCGGAATTCCGTTAGCGTGTAGTTTCTGTGAAGAGATCTATAGCAGTCCAACCGGCTCTGTTTTCCTTATAGAGCATGTGTTGGTATTCTATGTCCTGGTATATTATTTGCAGTTCTGTCTTTTCATAGATAAGGTGTTGCTGTGTGACTCCTGGGAGTTACCACTGTTTTGGCAGATTTGTTGCAAATATTCCAAGAATGTTTTTTGCAGGTTTTTCAGTAATTGTTTTGGTTAGCCTCATAGCAGTACATGTAAATACAGTAAGCATGTCACCTCAGAAGACTGGACTTCTAACCTCTTTATTATTTATGGGCCGTTTTCGTATAAATACATTTTATTAAATCATACTAATGCATAACTTATTTTTTGAAAATTAAGTGCATATGTCATGGGGAGGAGCTGAAGGGTGCTTAATACTTTTTCACTGATCCTGTCACCAGTATAAAGAATTCTGCATTTTGCATCCTGACCCTTTCCTGTTTATCACCCATGTGTGTTAAAACTCTCTCTTGTCCCCCGATTGTTGTGTTTGTCTTGCTTAGATTATAAGCTCTGTTGAGCAGGGACTGTTTTTCATATGTATATGTACAGCGCTGTATACGCCTTGTAGAGCTTTAGAAATGAGAAGTAGTAATAGTGATTAGTCTGGAGACTCATGGGATTCACCTTAATGCTATGTCTTCCTAGCTTGCACAGGTCTCAATGCGGTATGAAATTCCACTGGGAGATTTCAGCCAGAGACTAGCTGTATGTACTCATGCTTGGATCTACACAGCCTAACCACTGAGAGGGGGACTCAGAGACTCCGCTAAGACACCTGGAGAATTGTGTTGCAGCGTTCCCCTCCTGCCACACCTGTGCTTAGAGCAGCATCTAAAAAATATTACCTGGCTAATAAAGGGATGATTGCAAACTGAGCAGTCGTGCTATTAGCAACCATCATAAGTACTTAGCTGCTTCAATTATGGCAAGACTGGTTTTCTATAATCACCACTTTTCTCTTTCAACTTGTCATGGACGCCATCTGCCAGTCCTCCACGCAAGAATTCAGAACCTCACCTTTCCAGTACAAAATAATATGGGCACTCAGGAATTAGCATGCAATATAATTATCACAGCTATTTAATAATTGACTCAATCTGTGAAAGACCACAGGCAGTCTTTTCTTGGACTGCTCCTGTCCCTTCCACACCCCCCCCCCCCCACCAATCCCCTGCTAGTACTCACAGATGTCAGGTCAGTGGCATCCCTTAAGATGCTGCATCATATCCTTACCCTGAGCCCTCTGAGCCCTGGCTGTTCGGCTCAGTGCTGCATTCTGTGTTTCTCCACAGCTTGTTATCTTCTTCCATCTCCCTCCTCGCCCCTTCATGCCTCTTTCCTCAGTCATGATCTTTTCTCACAACCCTTTCCTCAGCTTCTCTCTCCAATCAACTCCACTGTTTTACAAAGCATTTCTCCTGGCCCTCTTCACCTCTCTTAGCTCCTATTTTCCTCTCTTTTAAAGCTCCTTTGCCTAACTCCTCACCCATATCTATCACAGCCCATGTTCCCTCTCTCAGCTCCTCTGCCTCTTTCCAGGCTTATATTTCCTCAGCTCCATTCTCTCTCTCAGCCCCTCTTTCCCTCACAGTCTGTATCTACTGGTCCTCCTAACCAACAGCCCTACTATCAACTCCTCTCACTCCCTAGAATCAAAGGTAAATGGTCACTGTATGCCGCTGAAGAGGTGGCTGCTGGGGAGGTCAGAAGAGGGACAACATTAAGAGAGCAGCCTGCATTAACAGTCACTAGGCTAGCAGAGCTGGAAAGTAAACATTTAGGGGGGATATGCAAATCACTGCCTGTGCTGATGGAAAAAGGGAAATATTTGTTCACATTTATATCTATTAATAAGATTTAACTTTAAATCTATAGGGAACAGTGTAGGGGAATAAAGTGCACACACTAGACAGAAGTTGGAGGATCTCCTCCTGAAGATTGCGCTAGAAAGTCTCCTGGGAGCCTAGGCAGGTTCAGAGTGAAGAGAACCTCTTCCAGACCCATTTAAGAGTAGATGTGAAGATGGGGGCAGACCATCTGCTACAGGGGAAGCTGCAGTGGCAAAACGTACAGGAGCCACAAGGTCCAGGAATCAGCTTCAGAGGGAGCTGCAGTGTCGAATTGCTCCAGAGGGAGCTACAGCAACAGAAGCAGTATCAGTTCCAGGGGGAGAGCTGCAGTAGCAGAGAGTCCATTCCAGACAAGGAGCCACAAGATCCAGGGAGGTCCAGCAGTAGATCAGCTCAAGGGAGAGCTGCAACAGTTGTTCCTGATTGGGCAGGAGTGCAAAACCCTCTCTGGACTGGAGGAGAGCTTGGAGGAGGTGGAGCAAAGGCTACAGCCTCAGCGATTGGACAGAACTACAAAACCTCTCCTTTAACAAACAGCCACCAGTTTAGAGCTCTAGCAGTGGGTGAGACTTAGGGCTGGTGGGCAAAGGGAAAGGGGGGGGGAGTTAGGAGACAGATTATTAAGGTTAAATCCACAATTTTTAAAGGTTTACTTACGTCATTACGTATAAGATTATAGTTGGTTCTTTGAACTGCCTTATCTCTTATCCTATATTGCTATTTCACCTTACCTGCTTGAACCACTTATTATAATATGGGTTGTACATACTGCATTATTCTATCATAAATTTTTTTTATAAGTGCCTTCAAGTCAATGCTGACTCCAGGTGACCCAACAGCTCCTGGGTTTTAATGGCAAGGTATGTCAGGCCTTTTCTTCTGAGGCAATGGAGGGTAAAGTGACTTGCCCAAGGTCATAAAGAGTGCCAGTGGGAATTGAACCCAGATCTCCTGAGTAGTATGTTGTTGCTCTGACCACTAGACTATGCCTCCTTTATCACAATACTTGATGTATACATTTTGTTAATACATTTTAAGTACTATTTAAGCCGGCCTTGTTCCCTCTAAGCTGTGCGCGTGTGCGCGCGCACACACCTCGCCGAGTGAGCGCACATACTTTACAACAGAGCGCACAAAAATTATGGTTCTGATTCTGATAGAAAATAGCACAGACGTCTTAAAATTTAAAAGTTGTGATTGTAATTACTAGAAATTTTCTGCTTCATTTAGTAATCGTCTGTTTTCATTTAATTTGATTAAAATCAATGTGGTGTACATACTGTATTCTGACGTGTAGTCAAATTTTAAAGTATATAACGCCGAGTGTCGTTATGTGGCGCACAAAAATTTAACCTTCCTTCAAAAGCTGCACAGCTGATATTTTATGCGCACACAGCCTACAGAAAATTAGAGGGAACATTGGTTCACAGCAGTGTTTTTGGAGAGGTTTCCTGGGGTGATAAGCGGGAAATCTACCTGCTAACACTTTTCTTCCCCAGGTGGAGGCACCAAGCGCCAAACTGACAAGGACCAACGGAGCCCGCCCTCGAGGGGACTCCAGCCAGGCCGGTCCTGGACCCAGAAGCACACCCAAGGGGGCGCTACACTCTTTTACTTAGTTCCTTTCCTCCTCTCCTAGCCAGAATTCCTTCTTTCGGTTCCTTTTCCAGACCCTCACAGCAATATTATAGCTCCAGTCAGTGTACTGTTTTACAGAGAGGCCCTCCCCTCCTAACTCCTAGCTCCTCTGCCAGCACCTCTCTCAACCCCGTATCATCTACCTCATAGATCCTCTCTAGCCCTTCCTTCTCTTTCCTTGCCCCTCTGTCAGCTCTTCATTCTCTTTTCCAATGCCTCGACCCTTCTCTATGGTAGACCAAGGCAGAAAATGTGCCTGCCCTGCACCGCAGGCTATTGGTCATGTGTTCCTTAGCCAGCTAATAGGCTACATGGGGAGGTGGGAGCAGTGGTACAGGAGACACAAGTGCTTCCTATCGCCGCCCATTGTGGTCCTACAGCATGGAGATGTCCACTCCCAAATCAGAGGAGTGGAGGAGATAATATTGGGGGTGCTCAAGTACTCACAGAGCAATAGGGACATGGATGTGAGATTCTGTGTGTGATGGGACAATGGGAGGTGAGGAATAGGGACACATATGGGGCATGGTAGATTAGGAGGACAGAGAGGGGATACAGGACACTGGAATAGATGAATAGGGAGACAGAGAGGATGCTGGATATTTAGGATCTAACGAGACAGAAGGGGATGCTGGATGCAAGACATTGGATGAAAGGAGAGAGAAAGAGAAAAGGAGGCTGGACCCAGGGAGGAGGAGAGAGGGAAGATGCTAGGCACGAGAAGACTGAAATTGGGAAAGGAGAGAGCACTGGGGAATGGGAAGGCTGGGAAGAGGAAAAGAGTTGGAAAACAGTAGACAGATGCAGTAAAAAGAGGAAGACTGAGGACTGGTTGGTGAGAAGGAGGAGTGAAATCTGGGGACACTAGTATGCTGCCGATTGGTTGAATATATAGATTGAACAATAATCCGGAGAGGGCTGAACCTTGAGGGAGGACTTGTGTTAACTTGTAGAGTGTTGAGTTGGAAGTGCCGACCTTTACTTGCATGGTTCTGTCAGAGAGGTCTGACTTGAACCATTTTACCAGTTACCTTCGACGTGAAAATTTTCTGTGTGTATCTTTCAGCATATAAGCGAAAGTTTGGCGTTCAAGAAGAAAGTTTTTTTGCATGTTTTTTGGACTCATTTATATTATTCATCTTTTATTTTAGGTCTCTTTGTTGTGATTTCATAAAAAAATGTTTTGGGGCAAAATAGTGTTGGTTATTATAGGGTGAGTGCCAAAAGAACCTGCACCTGCCGAAAACTGGAAACAACATAAGCACTGGCAAGTTAGTTGCAAGGCATTGATAAGGCAGGCAAAGAGAGACTTTGAGAAGAAGCTTAATAAAGACTTTTTCAAGTACATTCGTAGCAAAAACCCTGTGAAAGAGTCAGTTGGACCATTAAATGACAGCGGGGTAAAAGGGGCACTAAGAGGGGCCACCTCCTGTCAAATCCAGCCCGCTGTCCACTGCCGGTATGACCAGCATACGTCTGTCTCCTTATGCCCCCATGTCCAGCATCACCTCTGTCTCCCCCCATGTCCAGCATCACCCGTTTGTCTCCTTATGCCCCCATGTCCAGCATCACCTCTGTCTCCCCCCATGTCCAGCATCACCCGTTTGTCTCCTTATGCCCCCATGTCCAGCATCACCTCTGTCTCCCCCCATGTCCAGCATCACCCGTTTGTCTCCTTATGCCCCCATGTCCAGCATCACCTCTGTCTCCCCCCATGTCCAGCATCACCCGTTTGTCTCCTTATGCCCCCATGTCCAGCATCACCTCTGTCTCCCCCCATGTCCAGCTTCATCCCTTTCTCTCCTTATGCCTCCCATGTCCAGCATCACCTCTGCCTCCCCCCATGTCCAGCATCACCCGTTTGTCTCCTTATGCCCCCATTGTCCTGCATCGCCTCTGTCTCCCCCCATGTCCAGCATCACCCGTTTGTCTCCTTATGCCCCCATGTCCAGCATCACCTCTGTCTCCCCCCATGTCCAGCATCACCCGTTTGTCTCCTTATGCCCCCATGTCCAGCATCACCCGTTTGTCTCCTTATGCCCCCCATGCCCAGCATCACCTCTGTCTCCCCCCGTGTCCAGCATCACCCATTTGTCTCCTTATGCCCCCATGTCCAGCATCACCTCTGTCTCCCCCCATGTCCAGCATCACCTGTTTGTCTCCTTATGCCCCATGTCCAGCATCACCTCTGTCTCCCCCCATGTCCAGCATCACCCCTTTGTCTCCTTATGCCCCCCATGTCCAGTATCACCTCTGTCTCCCTATGTCTCCTCCCCATGTCCAGCATCACCCCTTTCTCTCCTTATGCCCCCCATGTCCAGTATCACCTCTGTCTCCCTATGTCTCCTCCCCATGTCCAGCATCACTCCTTTCTCTCCTTATGTCTCCCTATGTCCAGCATCATCTCTGTCACTCAGTGTCTTCCCCCTGTCCAGCATCACCCCTTTGTCTCCTTATGCCCCCCTGCAGCCCTTTCTGCTTCCCTGCTGACCCTCCCTGTCCTGCCCTCTTTGACGCATACTTGTCAACACCGGTATGTTCGGTTCGAGACGTGGCAGATCGCACTTTCAGGAGGCCACCTCCTGTCAAATCCAGCCAACTGTTCACTGCCGCTAACAAAAGAAAGTACAGGCGCGGGGCCTTTCTGATACAAGCACACGCCTGTCTAAGTCCCTGCCAGCCCTCCTTGTCCCGCCTCCTCTGGCCAACAAGTATGCATCAGAGAGGGTGGCATAGGGAGGGCCGGCAGGGTCTTTGTGATACAAGCGCGTGCTTGTTTCTAAGACCCTGCCAGTCTTCCTTGTCCCGCCCCCTCTGACATGCATCAGAGATGAGGGACAGGAAGGGCTGGCGGGGTCTTACAGGCAGGCGCGCACTTGTATCACAAAGACCCTGCGCCTATACTTTGTTACCGGCAGTGGATAGCGGACTGGATTTAACAGGAGGTGGCCTCCCAAAAGCACGATTCACCCATCCCAAACCCAACATGTGGCCGTGACCCCAAATGAAGATTTTTCGACCCTATTTGGGGTCATGACCCACAGTTTGGGAAATGCTGCATTAAAAAATAACAATACATGTATAAAACATCACATAAATTAATAACAGAGAGTTGACGGGGGAAGGATCATAAGAATATAAGATATGCCCTACTGGGTCAGACCAAGGGTCCATCAAGCTCAGTATCCTGTTTCCAACAGTAGCCACTCCAGATCTCAAGTACCTGCCGGATTCCCAAAGGTGGTATACACATTCCATGCTGCATTGTTCTGTCTGTCATGATTAGACTGCAAACAGGGGCTGTCTTCTTTATATGTTCGTACAGCACTGTATACACCTTGTAGCGCTATATAAATGATTAATTGCAGTAGATTTCCCCAGTCCTCTTCAATAATGGTTTATGGACTTTTCCTCCAGGAACTCGTCCAAACTGGTTTGGAACTTGGCTACACTAACAGTTGTGGTCAATATTATTGGCACCCTTGCATTTTAGATATGTTGTGTATAATATTTTGAGAAATAATTGGAAATATTCCAACGGTATATCATCATAATATTTTAATAGTATATTCAAAGGCTGTTGTTGTTGTTGTTATTGTTAAGTGCCGTCGAGTTGGTGTCAACTAATGGCATCCCTCTGGATAATTGTCCTAAACAGTGTTCGGTCTTCAGTCAGACAGCTCATTGATGACAGAGTGGCACCTATAGCTGCTGTTATTGTATCGATCCACCTCATGTTGAAAGGTATACAACAAAAAGAAAAGGATGTCTGTGCAACTCAGACGTAGCAATTTCTGAGGAAAAAACAAAATATGAAATATGACCTGGCGAGAGAAAAAACAAATTATGACCTGGACCTGGATCAAATGCCAGGGGTTGGTTGTTGGGGAAACAATATTAGGGGAGGTAATCGGTGGGGGGAGAGGAGGGGGGGGGCTGACATATTCATGCCTCATGGCAGCTGTAAATGCTGATGTTTAGATTTTTTCAAATGATGTGGATGCCCCTTGTGAGGCGACAGACCATTCCCTTTCCTCCTTGAGATGTGGAGGAAACGTTGCATTGAACACGGGTATTCCAATCTAGATGTGCACATAACACTATTCACACATGGGGATGCTTAATAATAACTCCCACTGTTTGAATTACTTCCACCCTCTCTTTCCTGCTACCTACATCTACCCCCTCCCCTTCGTCATTTGTCCTTGGTCTCTGCTGGTCCCCGTTATTTGACATTTTGTTGCCTAATGTTTTAATGAACTTAGCTTGAACGCACTAGATGAATATTAACTAAGCACCGAAATATGTCAGCTGAAACCAAAAGGCTGATGATTCACTCCTACAACTGGATATAAAGTAGCACTGCATACACCGTCTTGACATCCTCACTGGTCTCAGAGGACTATCAGCATGGTGCATAAGCCGGGTCTTTAAAGACAGCAAACCTCTACTCCAGTATATATAGGAACTGCTTCCAATTTATCAAAGAAGGTATGACAGGTTTTTCTACCAGAATAACTAAAGAATTTCTTGCACTGGAGTCAAACTTTGTTTAACGATGCCCCACCTCTAAGTCCCCTCCCTGCCATAACGGATTCACCCCCAAACTGTGTCACCAACCACTGCCAAGAAGGACGCCAGCTGAGCTTGTCTTCCTTACTGAAAGGTTAAGCTTTCAGTATCAGATTACAGTGTTTCGGGAGCCTCACGTCAGCAGTCTGTGCAGGCCGCCTCTCACATCTGCCCTCGATTTCTCAGGAGGATTATTAATATCTTAAGTTTCTACCAGGAAGAAATGTTCAGACTGAAGCAAGCGATGATCCTCTGCATTGTTGGAAGAGGTGCCTTAAGCTATTTTAAACCCACTTTCAAAGGCAGCAAAGAGAAACGTAAAAGCAGAAATGCTGTGTGCAGAAGCATCCTGGATTATAGACGCAAGCAAGCACGGGCACAGGCACGGACAGACAAAGAATCTCCGCCAGCCTGCTTGGTGGGTGTTCCAAGTGCTCCTGAGTTAGGGCAGCTGCAAGTAGTAGATCATGGAGACTCAGGCAGGAAGACAGGAGAGCAAGCTGAGGAGAGGTAGGGATGAAGAAAAGAGAAGGCGATTTGACTCAATCAGCATGGGTGCTGAGGAGACCTTCAAACAGAAGATCATTCGACCTTACAATGTAAAGGTTACAAGTTCAGTTCTCAGAGTTTTCTCAGAGTTAACCAGCCACTTTGAAATGGAAAGAGTCTTTACATAGATCCAAGAGATAGTGCAATGTAACATAGTTACTCACAGCTAAACAATGTTTCATGGACAACGTAACATAGACAATATATCATAGACAATTCAGCATAAACAAGAATCTTTAATAATGTAACATAGTTCCAAGAGACAGCTCAATGTAATATAGTTACTCACATGTATCATAGTCTGGACCACATACTAGTAAAACTTGTTCAATGTATTTATTATTAATAATAATATATTAGCCATACTGTTCCATGTAAAAATGTCGAGTTAATTCTGTTCCATGTAAAAATGTTGAGCTAATTGTAAGCCGCTTTCATAGCTCTGAAAGGCGGTATAAAAGAATCAGTAAATAAAATAAAATAAATAAATACAAGGTCCTTTTGCCATACTTAGGCTTAATCCAGCCTCCTAACAAGCTTCCTAGCTCAACCCTAGCATCCGTTTTTAAAGAGTGGGGTTACAATGGCATCGAGTACCTCAACCGTGTACGCAGGTAAAGCGCAATTTGCTCATGTCATCCAAAAACTGCCCTCCCTCAAAGTGGCCAGGTCCCCGGATCCTTAGCCACATCTAGAGGAAGCATGCCCTGAGGGAGTCCCTGAATCCTTAGCAACATTTAGAGGAGGTGTTCACTGAGGGTATGTTTAGGGGAGGGGGGAGTCCCTGAATCCTTAGCAACATTTAGAGGAGGGGCTCGCTGAGGGTATGTTTAGGGGAGGGGAAAACTCCCTGGACCACATCTATAGGAAGCATTCCCTGAGGATGTGTTTAGAGGAGGGCGGGGAGTCCCACATTTGTTCCCTGAGGGTATGTTTACAGGTGCGGGGAGTCCCTGAACCCTTAGCAACATTGAGAGGAGGTGTTCCCTGAGGGTATGTATAGGTTGGCAGGGGGAATAAGGTGTGTAGACTACACTTTATTTGATACCTCCAGCCTTGCAATCTAGGATACACACATTTCTTTCAAAAATATATCTGAGGTTCTGCAGGATTCTAAAAGGGAACACATTTCAGGGCATATTACCCGTTATCTACCCCCCTCCTGCACCCCCCCCCCAGGGATAAGATAGCAATAGTAAGTGCTTGCCTGGTCTGATTCCAGATGTATCTGCTTTGGGTTGGATTTTGCAGTTGGCAACTCTAGGTATGGGTACAGGGTATGCCTGTGGTTCACTCAAGCAGCTGAGAAGGGCAGTAAAAACTGTGTTTCAAAACCCATCGAGTTATGATAAAAATGAATGGACAAGAATCCGTTTGAAGTGAATAAATCATAAGGAAAGCACCATTTGTGTGCTTTCTATCAGTCAAACAATCTTAAAGCATCCGTCTGACAACATCCCCCCCCCCCCCCCAAACTGATCCTGAGCTTCCTTTCTTCGGGATCTCTAGGGGTAGAGGAGCCCTATCTTGAGCTTGGATACTATTGTTTCACAATCTCTAAATCACATTGTCTTGATTTCCATTTGTATTTTTGATTGGTAATTTTATTCATGCTTAACTATGTACTTTGTGTTCTTATCTTGCAAGTCGTTTTGTGCCGTCCCTTGGGCTGGAATTGCTGATTATAAATCTATAAAGTCCTTACAATAATCTTCTGAATTCTATAACACCCCAAATACAAATGTATTTGCTGTAAATTCATGTGTCATGTCTGGATCCCAAACCCAAGATATGTGCACTTCTCTTTA
This sequence comes from Ichthyophis bannanicus, assembly GCA_033557465.1. Classification (NCBI taxonomy): domain Eukaryota; kingdom Metazoa; phylum Chordata; class Amphibia; order Gymnophiona; family Ichthyophiidae; genus Ichthyophis; species Ichthyophis bannanicus. Next base: position 1,851,017,866 of record CM066032.1, on the reverse strand, counting down.
AATCCAAGTTCTTCCTGGTGAACTGCATACAAACCCCAAAACATCACTTTGCCCATTAAACATAATTGTGCAATTTATGGGAGAAAGAGGTACAGTAAATTACCAGATTTTTTTGCAGATAAATCTGGGACACATCCCATATGAGGGGAGCGGGGAGGAAGGGACACCTTAGTTCCAGGTTTGAGCAACAAAACATGGAGCAGGGAAGAGGCGTCATTACCCTGCCTCCCCCCGCCCCCCCCCCCCCATCCATCCCATGTCAGCAGCAATATCACTTCCAAGCAGACAAATCGACAGAGAAATAGAAAGAGGGACGCATTTCCTCCGTGCTGTGTAAAATATAAAGATAATGGATGGAAAACTGACATAGTCTAATCACTCAATTGAAAAGAAATTTGTTTTCTGCCCCCTCTGTTGGAATTGCTTAGCAAGGACTTCCAAAGGGGAGAGGTGGACAAGAACGCAATTAGAGGGAACTAAACTGGATTTTGTGAGCCTGTACAAAAGAAGGCCTATGAACATGTGCCTTGGGAGCTCTCCTGATATGTAATTAAATGCTGTGACCACCAGACCCTTCTTTTCCCAGTGGCTCTGTGCTAGTGCATAGCAGAGCTCGGAATTAATATTGCTCAGATGTTAGAGATACCCCCAGCTTTTCCTTCAGATTATACAGTGGGTCTTAGAATCGGGGTGGGGGGGGGGCGGTGGATCTGGGAGGCATGTGGAGATGTCATAGAGGAACGCTGGATTCTGGGCAGTGGAAGGGAAAAAATGTGTACAGCAGTCAGCGGTGGATCCAGAAGAAACCATTTACACATCAGCCCTGAGAATTTGGACGCTTTAGAAGGCACAAAGGGAAAAGTTACATCCCCCAACTGCAAGCTACCCTAGCCAACTGTTATGCAATGTTTCACAAATTTGCAAGCCAGAGGTCGGCACAGGGCCCTGCCATCATCCCATACTGTGCGAAGTCCGCTGCAGCCCAGGCTGGAGGTGCTCCAGAGTTTTGTTCCAGGAGGGGCGGTCGGCTGCTTGCTCACAGCAGGATTCAGTAGCCTATAAATAGCATCATATAAAAACAAAGCAAAAGGAAAAAAACACTTCATTCAGAACAAATTTCATCTGTGCTACTCTTTTATTAAGCTCCCATAATGCCTTATAGAGTCAGAAGCAACAGAAGCTGGCAGATGTAGGCAATCTCACAGCTGCTCAGTCCTCACTTTGCTTTTTTGCAGTGAACTAGGATGGGCTTGTTCTCGGTCTCACTGGAGACGTTTATGTAGGTCTGCAGCTACACCCTCTTCCTTAGGCCGTGCCTGCAAAAGTACAGCTAAGCTGACACCCCGAGCGGGCGGAGAACATGCTCGCAAGAGCCTTCTGTAAGTGACCCCCCAAATCCACCTCGGGATTCCTGTCTGAGTCATTCACTTCAGCTCTCTGAGTAGCAGCTGTTAAAACAGACGAACAGGCAGGACTGTCAGCTAGGCCGCCTAGTCACCCCCTTCTCTCCTCCCAGCAGCTGCTCTCATGAAGGCAAGGCTAGAGGCTGAACTTGGGGGTAGTCAACAAATAACAAGAGAAACATGGGCCCTGATCTTCTGTGCACTCTCTTTAACCTCCATCGTGCTTCCTTTTATTATACAGCTGGAGTACTGCAGTTGTGTTTTATGAAATATAATTTTTTGACTCGGAGTTCTCTCCTGCCTTTCTGTCCAGTTCAGTCAGAAGCAGGCTCAGATGTGGCACCACAGGCCTTCATCTGCCTTACCTGGGAACTCGGAACGTACATGGCAGATTGCATCAATAAAAATCAAACACCAATAGCAGCAGGAGCGGCTCACTTGGGCACCTCTCGGCCCCACCTATGAGGCTGAAGTAAATCAACATACGTACACTGCATGCCATCCCGTGTATTCTATAAAGCATGTGTGCAAATCATAATTCCAACTGTGCTTCATCCACACTCCACTTCAGAACATGCCAACAGTAAAGGTGTGTACAAGTACGCACAAAGAGGTATTTTCTGTGCATATACACACAAAAATGTCTTTATAAACTCACCCTCCACATCAGGTCTTATCATGATTTGTGCAGAGGGACTATCACTTCTCTTCTTGTGCTCTTTGTCGACGGTAACTCTCCCTACACGCTCAAGCATCAGTCCGATTCTCCCTACTGCTTTGCCACAATGTTAGACAGCTTCGAGATAATCCAATATGATCGCACTGTTTGGTGCACATCACCACCTCCTACCTTCATCTCCTGCCCACCCACCACCATTATGCACTGCTCCCTCCAATTCCTGCGTGATGCCGCATTTGCGTACTACATCTCAGTTGCCAGACTTTTGCCTACTCCTCAGGCATTTTGGAACACGCCTCTTTTTTTTTTCCTATGCCGTCTTTGTGCATCCTGCTGCTCATCTTCATATCATCTGCAAAAATATGACCACCGCCCAGTGACCCCTCTGCAATACCACTTAGGAATGGGCCGAATGGGAATGGATCCATGACTCGTCCTAGCTGCACTTATCTTTTCCATAGTGTGACGTCCACCTACCCATCTGCACAACCAGTTTAACCCTTCCGAAGCCACCGCATGAAGCCAGTAGCCTTTACAACTCAAATCACATTGTACAATCAGTTCTGTGACATTTCTAACAATACTTTGCTCCAGAACTCAACCTGAAAACATCGAACAAAGAAAAAGCGAAGCGCTCGCAGCTGCTTAAATCGACAGAAGACACTTCCCGTTCCTGCTCTTCTGAGAGTTTTAAACGCACAGTGATCAACTCTTGTAAACTACATTTACAGATTCAACAGTCCTGCTCAGTTTCTTAATGACTCTCTTGTGTACTGAGCTTTGCTGAAATCTAACTACACTACATCCTGATCTAATTCCCTGGCTGCGCAATTAAAGATACTGATCAGATTTGTTTGAAATGACCTCCATCTGGCAAAAATCATGCCTCCCAGATTTTGTAATCTATTGGGTTAAAAATATTCTATTATCTTATTCTAATCTAAATTGACCTGGGTTTTTATGTACTGCCTTTCTGGTCCAGCAAAAGAGAGCCCTATGTGATTTACAATGACACATAATGCATATATACACACACACACACGAGTATATCTATTTCTTTTTTAAGTGCTGTGAAGTCAGTGATGACTCCTGGCAACTCAGCAGCCCCTGGGCTTTCTTGGTAAGGTATGACAGTAAGTAGATTGCCAGGACTTTTCTTCCAAGACAATGGAGGGCAAAGTGGCTTGCCTAAGGAGTGCTAGTGGGGCTCAAGCTCAGATCTATCTGGTGCTAGATTGTTGCTGTAACCACTAGGCTACTCTATACCTTTGCAACAAGCAAAACCAGTTAATAAATGTGCAGTTAATAAATTTACCCCTAAAAGTAGCTGTTTGTTTTCATGAGGGAGCCTTTTGCTCAAAGGATACAAGATAATGAGCTCATTTGGTGGACCGAGGTAGGGGAGGCTTCTTCTAAGATTACACTCTCTGCAGCTGGTGTGCTCCCGACAATGATGGATCCAACACATTTGTTGCTGGAGGAGATGGCCCGGTTTGGTGACATTTTAGGTTTTTAAGTTAATCAGGAGAAGTCTGAGATGCTGATTTTAAATATACAGGATGAACAGTTTCAGGCCATTACTGGACAGTTTTGCTTTAAAAAGGCACGAGGGATGATTAGATGCCTGGGGTAAATATGTCCACGAGCGAGCCCCGATTACACAAAGGGAATTATGAGCCTGGGCTGGGTAGATTGATATTGGACTTGGATCAATGGGCTAAATTTTGCACTTCCTGATTCTGTATCACTCCATGGTGCGACTTTGTGTACTCTTCTGGCCGCCAAATCTTAAAAAAGATAAAGCAGAATTAGAAAAGGTACAGAGAAGAGCGACCAACATGATAATGGGGAGGGAAGGATATCTCTTTGAAGAAAGGCTTAACAGGTTAGGGCTCTTCAACTTGGAAAATGATGGCTGAGGGAAGATATGATAGAGGTCTATAAAATAATGAATAGAGTGGAACAAGTAAACATAGATTAGTTGTTTACTCCTTCAAAAAGTTGAAAGATCAGGGGACACAATGAAGCTACAATGTAGCACATTTAAGACTAATCGGAGAAAATATTTTTTCCACTCAATGTGTAATCAAACTCCAATTCCAGAAGATGTAGTGAAAGCTGTTGATGTAGATGGGTTTACAAGAGGTTTAGACAAGTTCCTGGAGAAAAGGTTCATAAACCACGATTAAACTGGACTAGGAAAATCCACTGCTTACCCTTGGGATAAGCAGCATGGAATCTGTCTACCTTTTGAGAATCTGACAGGTATTTGTGATCTGACTTGGCCACTGCTGTAAAAAGGATACTAGACTTAATGGACCTTTGGTTTGACCCAGTATTGCAAATCTTATGTTCTTAAGAAGGTGGTAGAGTGTGGCTTCTGATGATAGAAGGAGGATGCTCATGGTCTGGGTATTTGGGAAAATAAGTATACTGCTCTCCTGGTTAAATGAGTCTGGACCCTCATACTGTACTTGTTATTGGAGCAAGAGGGGGCGTGAGGTCACTCCCATAGGTGAGAAAATTTCATGAGTGGGCATTTATACAGCGCTTCTCACCACAGGTGATGACTGTGATTGTGGTCTCCGCATCAGTTGATAGGGCTAACAGATAGTCGGTACATTAGGTAGACAAGATAAGGGTGGGTTAGGTAGGGGAAGGGCTTCAGGTGAGTTGTGAGAGTGGATATTGTGAGGTGGGTAGGGTTGATCTAGGGCTGGGTGTCCCAGGAGTGGGATTTGGTGAGGGGTCTGAAAGAGGTCGCTGTTTGCTGTGTAGGATACCTCAGAGTGTATAAAGAATACCATGTTCTGGGGGCTCTGTATAGCCTGTTGCAAGTCTGATGAAGCTTAGTGGAGCATAGGGGAGGTGGATCGACCTCTTCGGGCAGGCCAACATTGCTTACAGGTGCTAATCAGTGTATGTATATTTTATTTAGTTATTTATTTATTTAGCTATTCTTATACACCGCTATATTTAGTAGTCAGAGAGGTTTACATAACAAACAACATGGCACAACAGGGCTTTATATCAAACATTTTTAAGTAACAGGAACATTAAATATGTACTATAACATGGGGTAGTGGGTAGTCAGTATAAGGTAACATTTGGTGGAGTCAATCAGTTCCTTGTTAGATATATAGCTATGTCTTGATGGCAAAGTGTCCCAAAAGAGGCGTGTTTTTATTTTCCTTCAGAAGTTCGCTATATCTGCAGCACTATGGGAGCTATGTGCTGGTGATTTGCATTTATGTCTGAGCCTTATGGGAAGAGGTAGGGGGAAGGGAGGGGAGAGAGATGGGATAAAAGATAAAATTGTAGGGCCCGATATTCGAAAGGCATTTACATGGTTTACAGCCCAGTAAACTGTGTAAACGCCTTAGATGGGGATATTCAACAGCGCTTACTTAGATGGTTAGTGCCATTAAATTTTATTTATTTATTTGGTAAACATTTATAAGCCGCCACTTCCAGCGATCAGCAGCGGACCATGGTGTAGATACAGGGAGTAACTTATTCAATCAAAGATACAGTATGATTTGAGGGAGGGGTACACCAGAATCACAAAGAATTTCAAATATACATTACATTTTGATCATCCAAGTGCGAGTAACAAAAATGAGCTACAATCACAATGAATTACAAATATACATTACATTTTGATCATGCAGGTTTGGGCAACAAAGTGAGCTAATAAATAAACATTTGTTTGATCAGATTTTAAATATACATTACAGGTTTTCAAGTACATAGAATACATTTGTATATGCAATCCTACTAACATTGACATCGGGTCTATTTTGCCTCCTAAGCTTCAGGGGTTAGGCAACTTGGGTAGTGAGAGGGTGATGAAAAACTGTCTACGTGATACCGTAATGTTCTTGGAAAAGGTGGGTTTTAAGCTTTTTTCTGAAGTCCTGAATATTGTTGATCAGTCGTAACTCATGCGGAAGCTTGTTCCAGAGTATGGGTGCAATGTACGAGTATGCCCGGTTGCTCGTTCCCTCTTTAACATCTCTTATACTACTGGGAACGCAGAGAGTATTCAGGTTAGTAGTCCTTCGGCATCTGTTGGGGGGCTGTGTGGTTATGAGGTTGTCGAGGAATGATGGGGCTATCCTGTGAATGATTTTGAAAGTAGTTACCAGTATTTTGTATACTGCTCGTGCTGAGATTGGGAGCCAGTGAAGCTCAATCAGTACTGGTGTAATGCGATCCCTTAGTTTCTTATTCAAGATGATCCTGGCTGATACATTTTGTGCCAATTGTAAGATGTTTATGTTTTTTTTTGGAAGGCCTTGCAAAATGGCATTACAGTAGTCAAAGTGAGGAATGATGAGCGCTTGAGCTACTGTTCTGAAGTCAGTTTGTTCGATTATGTTGCGTAGGGGTTGAAGGACTCTCAGTTTATGAAATATTGCTCTGTTGGTCAACCGGAGATGTTTGTCCATTTTTAGGTTAGCATCAATGAGAACTCCTAGATATTTGATCTCATTTTTTGATTGATAGGTGTTGTTGTTAAGGGTGATTGATGCAGGTGGTTTGAAGTCTTGTTTACTTGATACGAACATCACATCAGTTTTTTTGTGGTTTATCGACATGTTGTTATCTTGGAGCCATTTTTGCATTTCGCCCAGGCATTCTTCTATTTGATTGAGATTAGGATTATCTATATCAAGTTGAGTGTACAACATGATATCATCTGCGTATAAGTGGTATCTGATGTTATGTTTTTGGAAAATCGTACAGACTGGCTGGATGTAAACGTTGAATAGTAGGGAGGAAATAGCTGAGCCCTGAGGTATTCCTTGGGTTTGCGGGAAAGGCTTTGCCTGCTCGTTATTGAAGCGTACCTGTTGCATTCTATTTGTGAGGTATGACTTGAACCATTTTAACGGTGTTCCTGCTATACCTATGGACATAAGTCTTTGCAAGAGTGTTTGATGATGGACTGTGTTGAATGCAGCTGATATATCAATGAATATAAGTAGGAACATCTTATTTTTGTTTTCCAGACCCTTGATGAGGTTGTCAATGAGCGCAATGAGTAGGGTCTCAACTCCATGGTATGGTCTGAAGCCGTATTGATGGTGGTCAAGGATTTTTTGTTTTCATCTAGGTGGTCCTGCAATTGTAGTTGGGTTACCTTCTCAATAATCTTAGCAAGGAAGGATATGCTTGATATAGGCCTGTATGAGGTTGGATCTTCTATGTTGAGCGCTTTATTCTTTAAAATAGGCCTATGTCCATCTAAGTCCACCCCGTGCCCAATGCTATCCGATTAACGTCGGAGCGTTCCAGGGCAGAGGCGGAGAATGGCACTAACCAGGCAACAACGATATTGGATGCTGCCCATTTAGTGATCTGCACCTTAGAGATAAGCTAGGAAACCACTTGTCTATCTTTAAGATGCCGGAACTAACTGGGCAGCATCCAATATCGCTGTTGCCCGGTTAATTTCAGCAGCTTTGGTGGCGATCACCGGATATTCAATGCTGTCACCGCGGCACTGAATATCCAGTTTAGAGGTCGGAGGGGAGGGCTATGCACCCGTTGGCACACAGTCCTTTGAAGATCAGGCAGATGAATATTGGGCCTGTAAAGTTTTATTTGTATGGGCGACTCTTTCCTCTGTGTTATTGTACACTTTATTCCCAAATTTCATTATCTGTTTGAGGACACAGTGTTGTTCTTTTAGCAATAAAGCATAGCTACTCACCTGTAACAGGTGATATCCGGGAACAGCAGGAATTTAGTCTTCACATATGGGTATCGTCGGTACCGACGGAGCCTGTGCGGGAACGCTCCCCAGCGTCCAATTAGAAAGCCTTTGGGAGCATCCCACAGTGCCTGCATGCTGCCTTCCCGCCTTTCCAAACTGCCTCTCTCCAGTTGAGTTTAAAGCTGAGACAAAGAGAGAGAGAGAGGGAAAGAGAAAGAGATAGATAGAGAGATACAACTCCTAGGGGAGGTGGGGGAGTTGTGAAGACTAAATTCCTGCTGTTCCTGGAGATCACCTGTTACAGGTGAGTAACTATGCTATCTCCAGGAACAAGCAGGAATGTAGTCTTCACATATGGGGACTCCCTAGCTTTAGATGCCAGGGATAGAAGGGAGGAGTGGTCTAGTGGTTAGAACAAGGTACTTAGGGCCGGGGGTTCAAGTCCCACCTGGGGACAGCAATCTCAGGCCGGAGGGACTGGGATTTCTAGTCCTATAGGCACTCCTTGTGGTCTTGGGCAAGCCACTTAACCCTCCACTGCCCATGTTCCGACCCGGTGAAAAGCGGGATATAAATACAGCAAAATAAATAGAACCCCAGAAGTAGTGTGTCCCTGTGAAAGGGCTCCACTTCCTCCCATGGATCTCTGGCATCCTACCAGGGATGGTGGGTAGGAGTTGATTAGGTATGGAACAGGTGTTGGAGAACAGCCTGACCAAACAAGGCATCCTGGTGGGAGTCCTTGTCCAAGCAGTAATGGGCTGTGAAGGTATGAACCGAGGCCCAAGTGGCTGCTCGACAGATGTCATCGATAGACACAGAGTAAAGATGAGCCATTGAAGCTGCCATGGCTCTCACATTGTGAGCTGTGACATGGCCCTCCAGAGGAAGATTCTTACTCTGATAGGCAAACGAAATACACTGTGCAATCCAGTTGGACAGTGTTCTCTTGGAGACTGGAAGTCCCAAATGAGAAGGATCAAAAGCAACAAAGAGTTGAGAGGACTTTCTATGTTGCTGTGTTCTTTGTAAGTAAAAGGCTAAAGCTCTTTTACAGTCCAAAGTATGAAGATTCCTTTCTGCATTTGATGCATGAGGCCTTGGAAAAAACACAGGCAGGTAGACCGCTTGGTTTAGATGAAAAGGCGAGACCACCTTTGGCATAAAGTGTGGATGAGTCCTAAGGACTACCTTGTCATGATGGAACCTTGTATAAGGAGGATCAGCCACTAGTGCCTGCAACTCACTGATGTGACGTGCTGATGTGATTGCAATGAGAAAGATAACTTTCCAGGAAAGGAATTTCAACGAGGTAGTAGCTAAGGGTTCGAAAGGTGGCTTCATGAGCTGGCCAAGAACCAGGTTCAAGTCCCATGCCACCGGTGGTGGCCTAATGGGAGGCTTAGTTAGAAGAAGGCCTCTCATAAATCTTGCTATAAGAGGATGGGAGGAAATAGGTTGTCCATTTAAAGGCTTGAAAGAAACTGCAATAGCACTCAAATGGACTCTTACTGAGTTAGTCTTAAGTTCTGCATTGGATAAATGAAGGAGATACTCCAGTAATGATTCCAGAGGTATCGCAAGGGGGCTAAGACCCTTCTGCGAGCACCATATGGTAAACCTTTTCCACTTGAAAGCATAAGAGCATCTTGTGGAAGGTTTTCTGGAAGCATAAAGGATATCCTTTACCTGCTGAGAAAGGTTAAGATCATGAAGATCTAGGCCTTCAGCAACCAAGCCCTGAGATGCAGAGACTGGGGATTGGGATGCCATAACATTCCATCCTCCTGAAACAGGAGATCTGGAGCAGACCCTAACTCCAGAGAGGGAGCTTGAGAGAGATGTAGAAGCAGAGGGTACCACACTTGCCGTGGCCAATGTGGAGCTATGAGAATCATACGGCCTCTGTCTCTCTGAAGCTTGAACAGGGTTTTGAGAATTAGGGGAATAGGTGGAAAGGCATAAAGGAAGTCTTGACCCCAATGAAGGAGGAAAGCATCCCTGGCCTGAGAGCCCTGAGCCGGAATTCTGGAACAGAACCGGGGAAGTCTGGCATTCAACGGACTTGCAAAGAGGTCTATGTCCGGGGTTCCCCAAATTTGAAAAATCTTGGCTACCTGGTCTGCATGTAGAGACCATTCGTGTGAAAGCAGAACTCGACTGAGTCTGTCTGCCCAAGAATTTTGGATGCCTGGAAGATACACTGCCAGGAGATGAATCTGATGCTCTCTGGCGAGGGCCCATAGTCGCAAAGCTTTGTTGCAAAGCGACAGAGAGCCTGTTCCTCCCTGCTTGTTCACGTAGAACATGGCTACTTGATTGTCCGTATGAATGAGGACTGTCTTGTAGCTGAGCAGGGTGTGGAACACTCGAAGAGCAAGGAAGATTGCTCTGAGCTCTAAGAGATTGATGTGTAGATGAGTCTCCTGTGGAGTCCAAGTGCCCTGGGTGGAGAGGTCTTGCAGATGAGCACCCCAACCCATTGGTGAAGCATCTGTTGTGAGAGTTGCCTGGGGTAAAGGTTGTTGAAATGGGGACCCCACCAACAGGTTTTGAGTGGACTGCCACCATTGGAGGGACAAAATAAGGCGATTTGTGTTTGCTATTTTGTCTGATAGGCACCCTGATGCCTGGGTCCATTGAGTGGATAAAGTCCACTGGGCTGCTCTCATATGGAGGCGAGCATAAGGAACCACATGCACGGTAGATGCCATGTGGCCTAGTAGTTGTAACATTTCTTGAGCAGTGAGATGAGGCTTTAGCATTGCTTGAGAAGCTAACTGCACCATGCGAAAGCAACGGGTCTGGGGAAGATAGGCCCTTGCTTTTCTGGTATCCAGCAAAGCTCCTATGAACTCTAGAGACTGAGTGGGAGTTAGGCTGGATTTTGGGATGTTTATGACCAGACCCAAATACTGAAGGATACGCATTGTGCAAGATAGAGAAATCCTGGCCTCTGACTCTGATGGGGCTCGAATAAGCCAGTCGTCTAAGTAGGGGAAGACGAATATTCCCAGAGTGCGAAGAAATGCTGCTACCACAGCCATTCATTTCGTAAACACCCTTGGTGCTGAGGCCAGGCCAAAAGGAAGCACCCTGTATTGGTAGTGCTTTCCTTGAAAAAGGAACCGAAGGAACTTTCTGTGAGTTGGATGGATGAGAACATGAGTGTACGCATCCTTGAGATCTAGAGAACAAAGCCAATCCTGACTCTGAAGGTATGACAGCAGAGTTCCCAGAGAAATCATCTTGAATTTCTCTTTGAACAGGAATTTGTTCAATTCTCTGAGGTCTAAAATAGCTCTGTGTCCCCCTGTTTTCTTTGGGATAAGGAAATAGGGGGAGTAAAACCCTGTACCCTGTTGAGGAATGGGTACCTCTTCTATTGCCCCTTGGGCAAGAAGCATAGTGACCTCTTGATCTAACAGGTTGATGAGAGAGGTCTGAGAATTGAACTATCTTACCATTGTGGGAGGGGGCATGCAGAGAAAGTGAAGTTTGTACCCCTCTTTTATAATGGAGAGAGTCCATTGTTCTGCTTTATCTGTCCCCATCTGGGGGCAAAGTGACACAACCTTCCTGGAATGGTGGAAGGCTCTGGTCCGTTGAGAGCCAGGAAGGCTAAGTTCTCTAGATGGAAGTCAAAGGCCTTGTGGAGGCTGAGACTGCTGAGACGGTTGAGGCTTAGCAGTCTTTGCTTTCCTTTGTTTAGGTGGTTGCTGACTCTTTCAAGCAGGTTGACCTGCAGAACGTCCCTGCTGGGAATAAGAGGGATAAAACCTCTTCTTTTTGGAGAAGAATGGTTTCTTGAAAGATTTCTTCCTTGCAGGATCAGCTTTGGCTTTGGATAATCTATCCAAAGTGGAGTTGTCCGCATCCAACTCATTGGCTTTCTCTTGCCAATTTTTGCCGAATAGATTCTCACCTGTACAAGGGATATTGCCCAGTTTGTCCTGCACCCAGAGCTCCAAATCGGATGCCTGGAGCCAGGCAATTCTACGTGCACCTATGGCAATGGCAGAGGTTCTGCTTATGCACTCAAAACAGTCAAAAGCTGAACGATTAACAAACTTAGAAACATCCTGGGCATGTTTAACCAGTGTGAGAAAATCCTGCCTCTTATCATCAGGAGGAAGAGAGCTCAAAATCTCTAAATCTCCTGCGACTTCCTTAAGGAACATTCCCATATATAAAATATAGGAACTAATCCTGGCAGAAAACATTGAAGCCTGGAAAGTACGACGTCCAAAGGCATCCAAAGTTCGACACTCACGTCCTGGAGGATTAGAGGCATGCCTCTTTGCACTTCTGATCCTTCTCATAGCTGATTCCACTACAATAGAGTGGTGAGGAAGCTGAGTTTTCTGGAAGCCAGGACACGGAGGTACTCGATACATGGTATCCAGTCTACGAGAGTGAGGAGAGGTGGTAAGAGGTGTTTCCCACATTCTCAACATGAGATCATGTAAGATCTCATGGATAGGCAAAGTAGCTGCCTCCTTAGGAGCCTTGGGATATTGTAGAATCTCCAACTCCTTTGCCCTGGGCTCTGTTTCAGGAGCCACAGTAATGGAAAGACCTCGAGCCACCTCCCTGATAAAATCCTGAAAGGAGATATCTTCTGGAGGAGACATCCTGCATTTAGGAAAGGAAGGCTCCTCCGGGAAAAGTACTCCGGTACCGACGGAGCTGTCAGAATCCTCAGACTCCTCCGATGATTCAAAGTACATTCTGTCCGGATGCTCTTGTAGAGCATGATACCCGTACCGACCGAAGTCGGTGCCGGGGGGAATCGGTACTGGTGTATCGGTACCGGAAGGCATATCATGACTGGGTGCCAGCAATGCAGACACCGATGTCGATGCCGATGCTGTCAGTACCAGTACCGATACCGGTGCCAGAGTCGGTGCCGGTTGAACTGTCTGACGCGGTTCCGAGGGTGTCGATGCCGCAAGGAGAGCCTCCAGACTGCGTTCAATAGCCAGGAACCTCTGGTCTATTGACGCTGCTGATGCCTGGGTATCGGTACCCCAGAGCATGGCACCAGTAGTTCTGCCGAGGTTGAGGCCTCGAGAACATCCTGGAGCCCCGATAATGCTTTGGAAGCCGAAGCCTCCTGCCGGGGCAATTTTGCCGGTACAGAACCCTCAAGGGCAATGCCAGAGGCATCTCAATGCTTGGAAGGAGATCTACTCTTTGAGGACCGGCCAGACTTATGTTTAGTTACCTGAGATCCATGGGAGGAAGACGAAGCCCTGGAAGACGTCAATGCCACAGAGGCTGCATTGGAGGGAAAATGGGTGCTGAGCTTAGCAGCTCGGTTTTGTCGACCCCTCTTGGACATCATGGCACAGGCCATATGCTCCGAAATGGTGTGGTCAGGACCTAAACATTTAAGACACCACTCATGGGTGTCGGTGATGGAGATGGTACCGCCACACTTGGTGCACTTCTTGAAACCCGAAGCGGGTTTTTCCATAGTAGAGGAAATTTTGGGCCTAAGACCCAAAATGGCGCGTGCACCTGAAGAAGAAAAGTTTGGAAAAAACGATTATATATATATATTATTTTTTTTAAAAGAAAGAAAGAAAGAACCGGTGGTACCGGTATAGCGTCGAGGAAAGGCAGACGCGACCACAAAAAAGAAGGAGAATAGGAAATATTTTCTGCGGTGACAGGAACGACGACCTGCTGGCTCCGCGAAAAACGAAGAACTGGAGAGAGGCAGTTGGGAAAGGTGGGAAGGCAGCACGCAGGTGCTGTGGGATTCTCCCAAAGGCTTTCTAATTGGACGCTGGGGAGCGTTCCCGCACAGGCTCCGTCGGTACCGACGATACCCATATTTGAAGACTACATTCCTGCTTGTTCCTGGAAATAAAGGTTTACAGTAATTAAAAAAATAAAAGATGGTGGTGCTACCTTACCTTTTATATTTGTTCATAGCCTTTCTGGTTCCAGTTTCACATCAAATTTTTGGGTTATTAAGATAGTCTTTGACTATATATGGCAAGGTAAGTCCCCTAGGGTGTCATGTACATTATTATATCGGGCGTGCTAAATTTTAAGAAGTATTACATGGCTGGGCAGATTAAGGCCCTGATGGAATGGGGATCCCATAAAAAAGAAGTGGCCTCTTATTGAATAACAAATAGAACACTGTTCGCCACTGCATGTGTGGCTGTGGCTGCCTATCCGATATTGTAGGTTTAAAGTTTTGCATCCTTTTGTGGTCCATTACTCCTAACTTGGGAAAAGGCGATGGGGGTATTGTTGGAAGGTAAATCATATTCTTAATATATCCCCTTTAGATATAATGCTGAATTTCTCCAGGGTCAGATGGATGCAGTTTATGCATGGTTGGAAGGGGAAGGGTTAACATATTTGGGCCAATGTGTGGAAGATGAGGGGATGGTGAATTCTGCAGACCTGCAGATGACATGCGGAGTGAAACTGACAGAATGGTTGCAGTACCTGCAGTCCCATATATGGCCTGATACAATAGCAGAGGATGTGGGCCAGAGGCAGATCCCAGGCTGAATCTCCTGAATCTACACACTATTGCTTGCTCTAAAAGGGGAGAAATTAAAATATATGGCACAGTGGGAGGAAGATATGGGATGGGAGGAGGAAACATTTGGAAGAAGACCTGTAAGAATATGTATAAAAGCTTGATTGCGAGTTGTTTGATTGAAGTACAGCTTTTCAAGTTGTAGAAAGGGACTCCAAAGGGGGCTGAGATCTCATGGGGAAAATTTGGAGTGTGAGAACAGCTCTGAATATACTGTCAGTATTAAGAACATAAGAACATAAGAACATAAGAAATGCCATACTGGGTCAGACCGAGGTCCATCAAGCCCAGTATCCTGTTTCCAACAGTGGCCAATCTAGGTCATACGTACCTAGCAGTTTCCCCAAAAGACACAGGTTCTGCAGTGCTTGTACTAGGCCAAGCATTGATATCCTGGGTCCCTTTTTAATAGTGGTTTATGGACCTTTCCTCCAGGAACTTGTCCAAACCTTTTTTAAACCCAGCTATACTAACAGCCCTTACTACATCCTCCGGTAACAGATTCCAGAGTTTGATTACACGTTGAGAGAAGAAATATTTTCTCCTATTTGTCTTAAATAGTTTACCCTGTAGCTTCATTACATGCCCCCTAGTCCTTCTATATTCTGATAGCGTAAACAATTTATCCACGTTTATCCGTTCCACTCCATTCATTAATTTATACACCTCTATCATATCTCCCCTCAGCCGCCTCTTTTCTAGGTTAAAGAGCCCTAACCTTTTTAGCCTCTCTTCATAGGAGTAGCCTTCCATCCCCTTCACCAATTTGGTGGCTCTTCTCTGTACTTTTTCTAATAACTCTATGTCCTTTTTAAGATACGGTGACCAGAATTGCACACAATATTCAAGGTGCGGTCGTACCATGGAGCGATACAGAGGCATTATAATATCCTTTGTTTTATTCTCCATCCCTTTCCTTAGGATACCTAGCATTCTATTTGCTTTCTTGGCCGCCGCTGCACACTGGGCGGAGGGTTTTAACATGTTATCCACGATGACTCCTAAATCTTTTTCCTGGGTGGTGGTTTCTAATGTGGAGCCTTGCATCTTGTAACTATAGTGTGGGTTGTTCTTTCCTAGGTGCATAACTTTGCACTTGTCCACATTAAATTTCATCTGCCATTTGGATGCCCAGTCTTCCAATTTATCCAGATCCTCCTGCAGTTTTCCACAATCCTCTTGGGTTTTAACAACTTTAAACAGTTTTGTGTCATCTGCAAATTTGATTACCTCACTAGTTATTCCCTTTTCCAGGTCATTTATGAATATGTCAAAAAGTAGCGGACCCAGTACAGATCCCTGGGGTACTCCACTATTCACCTTTTTCCATTGGGAATATTGGCCATTTAGCCCTACCCTCTGCTTTCTATCTTTTAACCAGTTCCCGATCCACAATAGTACACTGCCTCCTATCCCATGACTTTTTAGCTTCGCCAAAAGTCTCTGATGGGGGACCTTGTCAAAAGCTTTCTGAAAGTCCAGATACACTATATCAACCGACTCACCTTTGTCTACCTGTTTATGCACACCTTCAAAAAAACAGATCAGATTAGTAAGACAAGATCTGCCTTGTCTAAAGCCATGTTGGCTGTCTCCCATTAGGCCATGACTATCTACATGCTGTGTAATTTTGTTCTTTATGATGGCTTCTACCATTTTCCCTGGTACTGACGTCAGGCTCACCGGTCTGTAATTTCCCGGGTCACCCCTGGAACCCTTTTTAAAAATTGGTGTTACGTTGGCGACCCTCCAATCTTCAGGTATTACAGATGATTTTAATGAAAGTTCACAGATTACCAATAACAGGTCTGCAATCTCATATTTCAGTTCTTTCAACACTCTGGGATGTATACCATCCGGTCCAGGTGATTTGCTACTATTCAGTTTATCAAATAGTTGTAATATATCTTCCCGGTGTAGCGATATTTCTCTCAATTCCTCTGCAGTATCACCTTTAAATACCACTTCAGTCTTGGGTAACACCCCTACATCTTCCTCAGTAAAGACCGAAGCAAAGAATTCATTCAGTCTCTCTGCTATAGCCTTGTCTCCTCTTACTGCCCCTTTTACCCCTCTATCATCTAATGGTCCAATTGACTCTCTCACAGGCCTTTTGCTACGAATGTACTTGAAAAAGTCTTTATTTCGTGTTTTTGCTTCCGTAGCAAGTTTCTTCTCAAATTCCCGCTTTGCCTGCCTTATCAATGCTTTGCATTTAACTTGCCAGTGCTTGTGCTGTTTCCAGTTTTCATCATTTGGCTCTTTTTCCATTTTCTGAAGGTTGCTCTTTTGGCAGCAACAGCCTCTCTGACCTCACCTTTAAACCATGCTGGCAGTTTTTTGGACTTTCTTCCACTTTTCTTAATGCGTGGAATACAGCTGGTCTGGGCTTCGAGGATAGTATTTTTAAATAACACCCAAGCTTGCTGTAAGTCTTTAACCTTTGGAACCGCTCCTTTTAGTTTTTTCCGAACTATATTCCTCATTCTATCATAGTCTCCCTTTTGAAAGTTAAAAGGTAGTACTGTGGATTCCTTTACTATCTGTCCTCCACTGATTAAATCAAACATGATCATACTATGATCACTATTGCCAAGTGGTCCCAACACCCTTATTTCTTGCACCAGATCTGGCGTTCCACTAAGGACTAGGTCCAGTATGGCTTCCCCTCTGGTCGGTTCATGAACCAGCTGCTCCAAGAAGCAGTCATTTATTTCATCTAGAAACTTTATCTCTTTAGCTTGTCCTGCTGTGACACTGTCCCAGTCGATACCGGGGTAATTGAAATCACCCATTATTACTACTCTGTTGTGGCTTTTGTTAGCTTCCTTGATTTCTTTGAGCATTTCATCATCCATTTGTTCATTAAGAGATGTTTATGAATAAGTGAGACAGTCAAGGCTACATCCTGCATGGGAGACAAGATAGAAAGTTCATGTTTGCAGAAAGCTGTCCTGATTAAGTGCGAGCAATATGTTTATGCTTGGATTGACTGAAACATGTAGTGTTTAGCTTGACCAGTAATATGTAGATATAGACAAAGCAAAAAACATGATGCAGCATGATAATGCAAAAGAATGCATAATGTGGCAGTATTTTTCCTAGCGAGATGTGTCTATTAGCATATGGCCTAACATTTAATTTGATAGATAAACAGAATAAGTTAAGGAATGTAGATAGTTATGCATGATAGAAGTATGTTACAAGGACTGGCGCTAACTTAGTCTATAAGGACTGGTGCTAACTTGGTCTACATGTAGTCAAACAGTTTGAGATTATATAGTACTACCAGTAGATGAATTATAATTAATTAGTATTAGGTAAGGTAATCTTGTTCAACAATTCTATATTGCCGTTAGGTGTGAGTAGTCGTGCCTGTTTGCAATTGCGAGGAATCAGAGGGGTGTTGTAATGGTGAGTTTTAGTTCTGCAAATTATATATTGCATGCAGTAGAATCCTATGGGCTGAAGACAATGACTATAGAAAAGAAATCTGCAATTCTTCTGAATGTGTGGACTGCAAGTAGGAGCAAAGATTAGTGATTCCAGCAGGACTACTCATATATATGCAGCCACGAAGCCTAGGTGGACTGTCACTGAAACTTTGTCCAAGATGCTACTGAAGAATTTGGAGTTATTACCAATGTCACGATCTGAATGTGGGTGCAAACCTCTGAACTACTGAAAGATCTATGGAGGGCAATTGGCCACTGCCAGCAGATAGTGCTTGCAAAAACAATCAGCAGAGCCTTACTCTCCATACACCTTCTTCTTGAGACTTAGCAATGGCAAACAGTGTCACATCACTTTGGTTAATTTTCAGGATGATTGTGATCCCTTTTCTATATTGTCAAAGCGTATGTATAAAGAAATCAGTTTGTTGACGTCTCCCAATCAGCAAGATGAAGTTCACCTACGGACCAGATGTGATGCCTAGGACTCTGAAGGTGGTTCCCTGCATCTGCAAACTGAAGCAGAAGGCGTCCCCCACTGTGACAGAAGATATTCTGGATTTGGACATGTCTGAGCTACCATTCTCTTGTAGTGATTCTTTACAGAATCATAGAGGGGACAGTAGAAAGGGACTCAACAGGGGGGCTGGGATCTCACACAGAAAATTTGGAGTGTGAGAACAGCTCTGAATATGCTGTCAGTATTACAAGGGGTGTTTATGAATAAGTGAAACAGTCAAGGTTACATCTTACATGAGAGACAAGATAGAAAGATCATATTTGCAGGAAGCTGTCCTGATTAAGTGTGAGCAATATGCTTATGCTTGGCTTGACCTGAAACATTTGGGGGGAGGTAGGTGATTCCAAACAGTGATTAGCGGGGATATATGTCCGGTTTAGACGTAAATCCCCTGCTAACTGTTGTTAGCTGATTCTGCCCCTAAGCTCACCGCATGTACAGGGTCAATGTGTGGGGAGCTCTGGATGGGGCAGGAGGGGGTGGCGACAGGGCAGAGAGTGTGCAGTGTGGAGGCGGGCTCACGACTCCAGACATGCAGACATGGCCCTGTACATCTGGCTTGGGGGAGATGGCTGGAGAGCTTATTCCACCTCAGAGGTGGAATAAGTCTCCCCAACGTTGGAGGCCAGCACTGGAGGAACCCCTCCCAAACAGGTTAGCTGGGACAAGAGAATAACTGCCACCTGATCCTGGCAGTGGCAGACCCCTCTGGGGGTCGGGCGGTGGGGAAAAACAATTTCCATGTGTTGCAGGGTTCGATGTTCCTGCATGGCATCCCAGTGCCATGGCAACAGGATACCCCAGCACCAGGGCTCCAGCAGGAGCAAACTCAGGTCCAATTCTGTCTTTCATATCTTCTCTCGGTCATGTCTTCCAAGCTGTGGAGTCCCACACTAACTTATCTATTTTCAGATTTGCTAGTTCCATGAAAATCCTCTCCTCTATAAATGATCTGAGGTCTGCTTCTCTTTTTGTTTGCACTCCTGCCACTTATCTGTAGTTCTTCTTCAACCTTTTCTTCCCAGTGCAAACATAAATGTTTAGTACTCTAAAGTGATTTGTCTCTTTCTATATATTCCCCTTATTCACTACTCAGCTCCATTTCTACACATTCTCCTTTCACTATAGCTATAAAAAAGTTATACTGCCTTGCTTTACTGCCTTATCTGTTTGTTAGTGTTTTTGTTCTGACTGCCTTCCTTGCTTTTCTTACCCTTTCCAGATATTCTTCTCTGCCTTCCTACTCCTCCTGGAATGCCTTGCAACCTTAAGGGGTATGTTTACTAAGCAGCGGTAGCGGGCTCCGATATCGCATGGAAGCAGCTCCCACTGCTTAGTAAACATACCCCTAAGACTGGATGATTTGAGTTTATTGAGAATAGACTCTGATGTGAAAACATGTACAGTATCTGCTATCTGATAGGTTTAAATTGGCAAATGGGTATTTTTCAAATGAGAATTAGGAAAAAAAACATTCTGAGCTCCTGAATCACCCAGGGTACATAATCAAGTTTTACTGGTGGGCAGACAGCAGCTACTGGCAGGAAGAAATATGAGTGTCTGCTTTCTGCTTGTGCTTCCTTCTCGCCCTTTATCCCACTTACTGCAAGAGAATCAATGACCTGGAAAAAATATTTTTCTTTTCTCTGTTGGACCTATTCTCTTGGTTACTGACACAAAATGGCTGTACTCAGACAGGCTGATTAAATAGGAATCTATCTTGTTTGTTTAAGCCAAAATTTTAAATATATATAGCTAAATTGCTTACCTGTAAGAGATGCTTGCTATAGACAGCAGGACTGATCAGGCACACAAGTGGCTGATATCACAACATGTTGCCGGGACAGAACACAGGGAAAGATACTGAGCTGTTTCCCATTGTGTCAGGTGCCACAGGCTTGTTGTTGTTAAGTGCCATCGAGTCAGTGTCGACTATGTCGACCCTCTGGATAGTTGTCCTAAATTGTGTTCGGTCTTCAATCAGGAAGCTCATTGTTGATAGTGATTTTTAAAATCAATAAGTTCATTGTTGATGGAAAAGAAATTGAAATAGTTGACAACTATAACCTACTTGGATCAACTATCAATAAAGAAATGACAAGCGGTCAAGAAATACGACTACACATTGCTCTAGGCAGAATGGTTTTGAAGGACCTAGATAAGATTCTCAAGAGCAGAAATGTCTACCTCCATAAAAAGATTTGACTTGTTCTAGCCATGGTATTTTCAATAACATCATAAGGATGCGAAAGTTGGACAGTGAAAAAGATAGAAAGAAAATTGATCCCTTTGGATTATGGTTCTGGTGACGAATACTGTGTATACCATGGACTGCCCGAAGAACAAACCAGTCAATACTAGAGGAGTTCAAACTTAAGCTTTCTTTAGATGCTCAGATGACAGGACTTCGACTTTCATACTTTGGACACATCATGTGAAGTGGCAAGGTAGAGGGTCAACGCAAAAGAGGAAGACAGCAATGAGATGGATCGATACAAAACAGCAGCTATGGGTGTCTATCAACAATCAGCTGCCTGACTGAAAACCGAACACAGTTTAGGACAACTATCTAGAGGGTTGCCATGAGTTGACACCGACTTGACGGCACTTACCAACAACAAACATGGTCTAGTGGGGGGCCGGAAGGAGAACGGGGTGGGTAATGGACATGCTACAATTGTTACCTTTTTCAAAAACAGCAATGGTAGCGAGTCAGAAGAAGCATGAATTTGGTAGATTGCAGATATATTTTTAAAATGTCCAAATTGCCACTTCTTCAAAACTCCTTACATGTCTTTTCTCTCTATCTGTCAAAGTTTTGCTATCAGCCAGCATGTTACTAAGACTTCCAGCAATTGCTGCTCATTGAATGTTGACCTCACACTCCTTTCTTAGGGGTATGTTTACTAAACCGCGATAACATAGCAACGGCTATGTTATCGCGCAATAAGTGACGTTAACGTGCGCTAATGTCACCCAATGCAATGTTAGCGCGCGTTAACGTTGCCAGCGGTGCTATGTCTCGCAGAGGGTGGAGAGAGGGCGGAGAGAAGGGGGTCAATGGGTGGGGAGTGGGCAGGGAGATGCTACCGCGGTATTATCGCTGTGATCTGAAAGGCTGAACATTGCCGCGATTGAAAATCTGGCGTTAGATGCATATTTGCAGGAGAGACAAACCATTTAAGTGTCAGCAATGTACAGCATAGGCAGGGAGCCCAAAAACAGTGATAGTAGTACTAAATGTGCAGCAGCAGCATAGTGCTCAGTTATGAAAGGGCACTATGGCGATGCTGCAAATGGGGCATAGGGGGCTGCAGGCGGGACATGCAGTGGGGCACCTGGGGCACAGGGTGGACTAGGCAGATGCCTAGGTGGCACATAGGAATGTGGTAACTGGAAACCAGCAAGACAGCAACTGACCAAGGTCAAACATGCCCACGAGTCCATGTCCCATCCAGGGGACAGTACCCAGCAGGTACCCCAAAGGTCACATAACATTGGCAGGTGGTGCCGGGGGGAAGCGTGGGTGTCTATGTAGGCACCCCCACCCCTGAACCCCCACCCCAGGCAGCCACCTATCTGCACCCGGGATGGCCTGGGACTGAGCACCACCAGCACCACCAGCAAATGGGCATGTCAGCATGGCGGGAGAGGGGTGCTGGTGGTGAAGGGGGCAATGGCAGCTGCCCACAGCAGATCAAGGCCAAGCCCTGTTCAGATGGGTGGCGTGCAGTGCAACAGACAAGGTCTGTCTGATGAACAGTCATGGTATCCCCAGGGACCAACCTACCTCTGTGGCAACAGTATGGTGCAGTACACACAGCCAGTGTGTCCTGGGGCAGAAGGTCACATGTTTGGGTACCAGCTGTGGCCCCTGCAGACCATATCCCTACATTTTACCCTACATAGCACATACAACAAAAACATGTGCACTCCCTAGTGCATTGTCCAACAGGGGCACAAACACCCAGACCCACAGGCTCCACTATCCAACGCCGCATGGGGAGTCAGGCTCCTGGACCCGGCACGGAGCAGAATGCATCACCAAAGCACCACTACTAGCACCTGCATACCTTAGCAATGCCTGCACTGTGCTCAGGACTAGTGTGGCAGGCAGGGCTGCCAACCACCCCTATCTTTGCACAATGATGAAATAGGTGTGGGAGTGTGTGTATGTCCATCCATTGTTTTGTGGCTGCCTACTCCTCACTGGGCCCACAATGCTTACATTCTTTCCAGCGTTAGCCTGCCAATGCGCATAATGAGGAGCAAGGTATTGTGGGTATGGTCCGGACAGGGTGGACTGGGCAGGATGTACCTGCACAGGGAGTGGGGCAATGGCTGGGACACTGTAGTGCCCCACCACCACCTGCATGAACAGGGTGGCCACATCATGTCGTGCTGGGAGGGCACTCTCACCCTGACTGAGCAGTGACCATGGCATGGCTAGGTTCCCACAGAGTGCTGTACAGTGTTTCTCTCAGGTGATAGCTGTGTGTTCTTTGTTCTGGGGCCCAATCACTGAGATACCTGCTTGTTGTCTGTGCTTACTTCCCACCTATGGGTGCATATAGTTCCTCTGGGGATATGCACTATGGACTGGCTAGTGGACTGTCTGAGGTCAGCATGTGTATGGCTGGAATGCCTTTCAGGGTGCAGCAGGTGCAGACTGATTGTGCCCTCTGCTGGTGAATGTCAGATTGTGGTGGGGGGCAGCTGAGCTTTTACAGGCCTACTGCCTGTCTGCTAGTGCATGTGTGATACGTACAGATTTGCAGCAACTGCCCTGGATGGCACCCTTTCGCCAGCAGGACTGGGGTTGATGGCCCACAGCCCTTCGCCATGCCCCCTACTGCCACCATTGCAAGAATGTAGAGTGTTGGTCTGTTGGGGACAGGTCCTGTCCACCACCTTGCCCCAGACAGGGCGGGTTGGCAGGTACTGCTACATGATCCGCATGTGGGTCCAGACACCCCCCTGCTCCTATAACAATTTACCATGGCAACCACACTGGATGTGCTTAACTTGGGTGGCTCCTGGTCCTCAGGGGCTAGATGTGACTGGGGAATACAGATGGACACAGGATTATCTTAGGTGTGGCTGCAAGGATTACCTGTCATACACTAGCAATGATAGGGCCCTGCAACAAAGCCTATCTCAAGGAAACCAAGTACTGCAGACCTGGTGCTGGCCGCCCACCTCACCCTCAGGGTGAACACAGAACCGGCACAATGGCATGGTGTGTGGCTACTCTGTGCCAGTATCACGCACAGTCAGTTCCTCCTACCATGCTGCAGTGCTGGAGAGCAGCATACCCCATCTGGTGAGCAGATGTAGACTGCTGTTCTGCATGTGCATTGCATCATGGGTACTGGTGGGTTTAACCTATCCTGGTGGACACAGCAGACAGTTTGTGTGGTGACCTGCAGTCTTTCTGTTGCCAGCCATTGCTGTGACAGGAGCCACAGAGGTATAGCCCACTGGTTAATACAATGACATTCTAGGCAGAGATCATGGGTTCAATCCCTCTGTGGTCTCATTTTATTAGGCCTGTCCGAGGCAAGTCCTTTTCATTCCTGTGACAGTCATATCTCTGCAGATCTGTGCTGCCAGCACATAATACCCTCATCACAGTTGCCAGCCATCCTTCTGTCCGTCTATCTGCATCTGTCAGCTGTGTAGCGCCCTGTCTAAATGTGCTGGCTGCTACCCCATGTCCTACATTGGTACCCTTTTCTGCATTGCGGCTCTCCATGCTTGCCTCTCCTGTGTCTGCTCTGCATGGCACTACTACTCCTCTGTCCTCCTATCATTGCACATATCTTGCCACCTCTACCTCCATTGGCGGACACGTATTCCCATCCTCTTCCACTAGGGTTGCCAACTGGCTCCAGATGCACCCGACAGGCTTGATCCAGTCCTGGGTTTATTCCATTGCATAAAGGGATATGTAGTTCTGATTCCTCCATTGCACTCCATAAGAAAAGCAATACTACAAGTCCCTGCATGCAATGGGGTAAACACAGGACTGGAACAAGCCTGTTGGGCGCATCTGGAGCCAGTTGGCAACCCAATCTTCCACCCACTGTCATCATGGCACTTTACATTGCCAACACCCTGTGCATTGGTACAGCTGTCTCCAATATGTTTGTCCATGTTGCTGGCTGCCACATCGGCTGCATGCAGATTTGGCAGGTCCATCAGCTCCCACCTCTACTTCCTTCCATCACTTGTCCATTGCCTTTCCTTGGTGCTCTGTGCAGTGTTAGGGTTACATCAGTTTTTGCCCTTACCTTTCATGCTTGTCCACTTGGAGCACCTTGCCGCCCTTGGGCACCATATCTTGGGTCACCTTAACATCCTTAGGGCACCTTATATGGCACCTCATACAGCGCCTCATAGGGTGCCTTAACCTGAGGCACCTTATGAGGCACCCTATAAGGCGCCTTATAAGGCGCCCTACAGAGCACCTTATACAACGCCTTGTCAGCCTTGTAATGTGCTGTCAGCTTTATATGTATTGTCCGTTTAATGCGCGATACCTGGCAAGGTGCCCTTTACCGCGCATTACACAGCCATTGCTACCTGAACGCCGGTATGCCCACTTCCTTATATGGCATTACTCACGTTAGCGCTGCACTTGTCGCCGGTAACGTTATCGCGGTTCAGTAAACATACCCCTTTGTCTTATTAGAATACAGCTGGCTTACACCAACAATACTGCTGGCGGGGTAAGAGTGCGTTGAAGCTTGAGCTGGTGACAGGTATGCTTCCCGCCACAGGAGACTCTCTTAATCATGCTTTACTGTCCACCCAAGTTATTTATTTATTTAACTGTTATTCTATACCACCTTTCAGAGTGTCAAAGCGATTTACAAGTAACAACATAGTACATGGAACAATCAGTAAGGAGCAACAATGTATACATGGAACTATTGTTAAAGTCTGATTGGCTGCCACTATTAGGTTTGGAACAGCAGCTCCCACCAAATGGGGTCACAAAAATTCTTATTTGGGGTTGCGATCGCATGTTGTGCTTGGAGAAGGGATGGTTGCCCTATCGGGCGTTCAGGCACAGCTGAGGCAGCACAAAGTAAGGCAACTGTTCCGAAACATCGGCGGCTGCCTCACTTCAAATCCAGCCCTCCTCGCTGCCGCTAATCAAAGATAGCATAGGCGTGGGGACTTTCCAATACAGGGACGCGCATGCCTCGAAGACACTGACAGCCATCCCTGTCCCGCCCCCTCTGGCACTACAAGTATGAGTCAAAGGGGCGGGACAGGGAGGGCTGGTGGGGCCTTAGAGGTCAACACATATCTGTATCAGAAAGGCCCCGTGCCTGTGCCATCTTTGATGGCCACCGGCGATGGGGACGAGGGATAGATTTGAAGATAAACGTCTGGTGCATCAATGCAGGACATGGGGAAGAAAGAGAATCAGAAAATCCAAGATATGGGGGTGGAGGGAGCCCAAGGAGATGCTGGACAGGGGAGTGGGGGGAACAAGGGAGATAGAAGAGATGCCAGACATGGGAGGGCGGGAGATAAACAGGAAATGCTTGACATGTGCGGGGAACTGGGAAGAGAGACAGGAGATGCTGGATATGGGTGGGAAGATAACTGGTGAGACAGACAAAGGAAATGATGGCCTTTGGGGGCAACTAGAGAAACAGATAAGATAACAGTCATGGGGGAAACTACGGAAACAGAGGAGATGTTGGACATGGGAAGGAAGAGACAGACAGGAGAAGTTTGACATGGGGGGGTTACTGGGGAGGCAAAAGAAAAGAGATACTGGTCATGGAGAGTGCAACAACTGGTGAGACTGAAAATTAAGGGTGGGGCTAGGGAGACAGACAGAGGAGTTACTAGGCATGAAAAGGAGGAAGACAGACAGAAGAGATACTGGGAATGATGGGGACTAGGGAGACAAGATGCTGGACATGCGGGCAGGGTTAGGGAGACAGAGGAGATGCTGGGCATGGTGGGGAATTAGGGAGACAAAAGAGATGCTGGTCCTAGGGGCAGGGCTAGGAAGAAAAGAGATAGTGGATATGGAAGCTGGGCTTGGGAGACAGAAGAGATACTGGACAGATGTTGGGGGAACTAGGGAAGCAGAAAGGAGTTACTCAACATGGGATATTGAGGAGAGAGACATGGACGGAGAAGGTGAGAGAGGAGAAAGTGAAGATGCTGGACACAGGTCGAGGAGAGAGGGGGAGAGTTAGTGAAAGACTGGTCAATAAGAGGCTTGCGAAGGAGAGTGAGATGGGAATGGGTAGGGCT
Source organism: Ichthyophis bannanicus (assembly GCA_033557465.1). Taxonomy (NCBI): domain Eukaryota; kingdom Metazoa; phylum Chordata; class Amphibia; order Gymnophiona; family Ichthyophiidae; genus Ichthyophis; species Ichthyophis bannanicus. Next base: position 1,850,991,236 of record CM066032.1, on the reverse strand, counting down.
GGATGAGGGAAAGTGATGGAAAGCAGTGAGTAAATGCAGTAAACAGCGGGAGACTGACAACTAAACAGTAAAAGTAGAAGGAAGAAAATGAAAAAGAAGTGATCACGTCATCACCTACATCAATTTGTAACACTGAAGACAGGAAGAAAAAGAAGAAATTGCAAATAGATAGGTGACCTTGGAAACAAGAATTAAGAAAAAATGGAAGAAAGCAGAAACCAGAGCCACATGATTAGAAAAATAAAATGGCCAGAAAACAAGGTAGAAAACAAATTGTATTTTCTATTTAGCGACTGGAATATGTCAGCTTTTGAAATGTTGTAGTAGTACATCTGCCAGGAGTGGTGATGTATATGGCTGGGGACCAGCTCAGTGCAAAACTCTGGGAGGGGACCTCAAAGCCCACTTACAAGTTGTGCTTTGTTCAACTTCAGACATAACATGTGCTGCCCCCAGTCACTTATTCCCCACATCTGCACCGACACGCTGCTCCCAAACACTCGGCCCCCACATGCGCTTGAGTCCGCACACACACACACACACACACACACACGCGCACACACACACACACACACATTGCTCCCAGCTGCTCGACCTCCACACTGCAAATGTTCAAGAAGCTGTGTCATTATTTTCAAGCCCATATGTGTCAGGCATGTTTAGTATATCAGATAATTATTTAGCATAAATTTACATATTTGTATGTTTGCATCCATGTGGTTTGAATGATAATATTATTTTATTAGTATTTGGAGTCATGTGAACTTTCCTCAGCTAAAATGGGGTCACACCAAAAAAAGGTTTGGGAAGCACTGGTGTAGAGGAAGAACAGCAAATTCTGTGATAGACCCAAGAACAGTGCGTGGCGAGCTCGATGGACAGGTTCTCCACAGGATGGGGCACCCTGGGATCGGGAGTAGCTAGGATGGGGTTTTCTGCCTGCAAGAGCCATCTTCCTTTTGGGTTCAGCTCTCTATTACTGGTGGCCACCAGATCTTCGCTGCCTGAACTTAGGACTCAAAGTGAGAACCAGAAATAGAAGAATTCTAAAGGAGACAGGAAAAAAAGCATCGGGCACTCACCAAGGAGGAGAAGACAGGAGTAAAGTGAAGGCCCAGCAGGAACTGATGCAAGATCCAGGAATATCCAATATGCGAATCAAGATCCCAAGTGTGGCAGGAAGCCAAGCACAAGGCGACATCTAGCCAGAGCTGGGTTACAGTATATACAGAACCGAGACAAGAACAAGGTGGCCTCCAAAAAGAAGTAGGAGGGGAGCCTATTAATACCTGCTAGCTGGAGGTCAAAGGTTCATCCAGGTAAGATTCTGGGAACTGAGCTACCTGCAAGCTGGTGGTAAAACCTCACAAGTTCCTGGAGGCAGTATCTGAACAAGTCACAGACAAGCTGGAGAACATCAAATGTACTATCAATGGGACCATGTAAGAAGCTGGAGGACAAGGAGCCAGGATATGAAGGTGAAGAGAGAAGGTTGAGAAGAAAGGTAAGATAATACTTCTACTGCGAGAGATGTGGATGTCCAGCAGCAGAAAAAGTTACAACCAAAATGATTTAGAATTCAAATACAGAATGCTAAGGATCATAAGGAAAGGAATAGAAAATAAAACCAAGGATATTATAATACCTCTGTATTGCCCCATGGTACGACCGCACCTTGAATATTGTGTGCAATTCTGGTCACCATATCTTTAAAAGGATATAGCGTTATTAGAAAAGGTACAGAGAAGAGCCACCAAAATGGTAAAGGGGAATGAAGGATACCCCTATGAAGAAAGGCTTAAAAGGTTAGGGCTCTTCAACCTGGAAAAGAGACGGCTGAGGAGAGATATGATAGAGGTCTATAAAATAATGAATGGAGTGGAACCAGTAAACATAGATCAGTTGTTTACTCCTTCAAAAGGTAGAAAGACTGAGGGACATGCAATGAAGCTACAATGTGGCATGTTTAAGACTAATCAGAGAAAATATTTTTACTCTGCGCGCGTAATCAACCTCATTGCCGGAGGATGTAGTAAAAGCTGTTAGTGTAGCTGTGTTCAAAACAGGTTTGAACATGTTCGTGGATGGAAAAGTCCATAAATCATTATTAAAGAGGACCAGAGAAATCCACTGCTTACCCCTGGGACGAGCAGTATGGAATGTGTAGACCTTTGGGAACCCGGCAGGTACTTGAGACCTAGATTGGCCACTGTTGGAAACAGGATACTGGGCTTGATGGACCCTTGGTCTGACCCAGTATGGCATATCTTATATTCTTATGAACAAATACAGAGGGATGCAGTAAGGGAAAGGGAGGGAGGAAAAAGAACCATCAAGTACAGTCTGGGGATGACCACTGAGCAAACCTAGAGCATAAAAAGATTCTTATCTGCTCACAATTTTATCAACGAATAAAACAGCTTTTATAAAGTTACCTCATGGGGTACTTGTGTACATGTATGCGCCTACTTGCATAAGTGTACAAGTGAGTTCTGCAGCATATTTGGGTGGAATATGGGCAGAATTGCGAAGTACACGTGTAGGATATAAAATACACACCAAGGAGGGATAAATATATGCAAATGCATTCTAGCTGTGCTGCTAAATGTGTCAAATAAGAGGGTCTCAATAGCACCAACTCAACACCTTCCACTTCCACAAAAGTAGCTTGGAGGCCCCAACACAGCATTTTCCACCTTCACAAAACAAGAGGGGCTTTGTGACCCCAACACAATACCTTCCACTCCAACATAAACACCAAGAGGGATTTGGCAATCCTAACATAATTCCTGAAACTGCACACTGGACCAGCATGGGTTAGTGTAAATATATATGCTTCAAAAAACAAAGGAACTGCAAGTTGCTTGCACACCAAGGAACTAAAAGAAAAAGCGAGAACCACAGCACAGCTTATAACACCAAATTATAACTCATTTTATTTGCTATAAATTATGTTTTGCTTCTTGCTTTTTCTTTTTGAACATATCTTCTGCATCCACAGAAACCCCTCCCTTGACAATGGGTGCAGAGCAGAACTAGGACATACATCCACAGAACTCAGTATATAAAAAAAAATCTGATTCTGGTCATCTCAGTAACAACGACATAAACATTCTCCAGTACCAGGCATATTATGAACTAACATAAAACCCTACAAAAGTCACTGAGGATCTACAGAGCAAATCTACCATACTATACTAGCACCAATGTCCAAAGTTCACATAAAAAGGAGCTTACGCAGAGAAAAAGCAGTACTGTAAATATTGCAGAGGACCCTAGAACATCCTTACATCTATTTGAATAATGGAACGAGTCAGATTACTACAGTACAGGTCCCTACATACAAACTCCACGTTAATAGAACACTTCAGGGTATGTTTACCAAGCAGCGGTAGCAGCTTCCATGCGATATTGGAGCTGTGGTCCAATTGAAACCGCGGCTCCGATATCGCACGGAAGCCACTACCACTGCTCTGTAAACATACCCCTTGGTCTCGATTACACTCTCAGAGCACTGACCCTCACCAAGTACAGAATAAGTGACCACAACCTAAAATAAAAATAAAAATATATAGATCTAATTAATTAAAACCCTAAGAAACCAGACTCTGCATGCAATGCAACAGAGAAGCCTTTCTCCATACTGTGCAAAATATAAAGCTAGTACAATGTCCAATCACTAAATTGAAAATAAAATTGTTTTTTTTACCTTTTGTTGTCTGACCATTTTATTCTCTGATCATGCTGGTCCCAATCTGAAGTTTCTGCTTTTCTCTGTCTTCTCTTAGCTCTCTTTCTATGGTTTCTAGGCCATCTGCCATTTTTTGTCTTCCTTTTTGTTTTCTTCATTTCCTTCCATCTTGGATAGTGATCTTTTCCTTTCAAATTTCTTCTATTTATTTTTTCTCTCTGTCCACTCAGATTTCACTACTACTTCTTACTATCTAGTCCTCAGTCCTCCTCTTGTTTACTCCATCTACCTACCACTTTTCAGCCCTCACACTAGTCTTCCCATTCTCCACCTCTTCTTCCCTGGTCCATTATTTCCCAATCTTTCACTCATTCTCTCTCTTCCCTCCATGTTGAACATCCCTCCCCTCCACCCACCCCGAGTGTCTCTCTCTCTCTCTCACTTTCTCTTTCCCTCCATCCAGTAACTATCCAGAGGGTCGCCATGAGCCGACACCAACTCAACGGCACTTAACAAAAAGTATCTCTGTTCTCCCTATCTTTCTGTGCCCCCTTCTCACTTCCTATCCCATGTCCCTCGTCTCTCCCTCTCCATTCCTATCCCCCAATGCCCAGCATCTCTCTCCCTCTCCATTCCTATTACCACATGTCCATCATCTCCTCCCATCTCCATATCCCCTTATCAAGCATCTCCCCATCTCGATTCCATTCCAACCCACCCTGTTACTCCCATGGCTAGCATCTCTCTCTTTCTTGACCTATTTATCCCATGTCTATCTTCTTCCCTCTCGCCCTATTGCCCATGTCCTTCATTCCCCCATTCCCCTTGTGTCCAGCGTCTCCCCTCTGTCTCTCTCTGTTCTACCCCCTATGTCCAACATCTCCACATAGTCTCCCTAGAACTCCGTGTTCAGCATCACCACTCCATCTCAAAAATCTCCCCTCAATGCTCTCGCAAGTCCAGTATCTCCCTTCATCTCCCTAGAGCCCCCTCCCCCAGGGTCTAGAATGCTCTCCCTGGCTCCATATTACCCTCCCCCCATCTTCCCTCTGTCTCCCTGTACTCCTCCATGTCCAGCATCATCCCTTCACTTCCTAATGCTGCCCCCCCCCCATATCTGGCATCTCCCCTGTTTTTCTGTAATCCCCTCCCCCCTTGTTTAGCATCTGCCACAGGCAGAAGGCAGCAATGGTGGCCCAGAGAGATTAATCCTGTCTGTGAAACATGTTGCTTCCGCAGGCAGGATCTGCATCTCTGAGCTGTGATTTGTGCTGCTTTCTGCCAGGCGTCTTACTCCCAGTCGCGAACCCGAAAGTGCCAACCGTGCAAAATAGCGCATGTGCAGGGAACTCCGAGTGAGGGGGCCTCAGGTGAGAGAAGAGCCAGAGAAGGGAAAGCAACTTAAAATAAATGTAATCTAAAAGACAGAGAAGGCTGGGAAAGACCCAAATCGGGTCGGGAAGGGGAATGGAACCCCTTGTGCTGCTTTCTGCCAGGCGTCTTACTCCCAGTCGCGAACCCGAAAGTGCCAACCGTGCAAAATAGCGCATGTGCAGGGAACTCCGAGTGAGGGGGCCACAGGTGAGAGAAGGGAAAGCAACTTAAAATAAATGTAATCTAAAAGAAAGAGAAGGCTGGGAAAGACCCAAATCGGGTCGGGAAGGGGAATGGAACCCCCAGAGAGCAAAATGAAAGTAATGTTAAATGTTGTAAAGTACCCACATGTTAAATGTAACCCTCCAATGTGATGTAACCACTTTGATTGTAGGATAAGGTGGTATACAAATCTGTCTAAATAAATAAAATAAATAAAAGTTAAAAAAGTGACAGAAACTCTAAAATTACGGGAAAAATACCAGAACAAGAGCAATGGCGACCCTCTGATCTTGGTGCCCCCCTGCCGCGCTTACTGGGCTTACTGCCTAGCACCGGCCCTGTTCAAAAGTTTTAAAAAAGACATTAACAGCTTCTTGTTATAAGCACACATACATATATGCTTAAACTTTATTTTAAACTCTACAACCCCTTTTCTGAAGGAAAAAATACATTATTCCATTAAGGAATAAAATTATATGGACAATTGTAGATGCTATAGGAACTGACGACGGATATGGGGGCAATAAGTGCATAAGAATAATTGTACGCACTGCCCAATTCTGATGGCTCCCTTACATCTCATCACTATTTTTATATCTTTTACATTTTCAAAGTGGTGTGTGGTATACCACATTCAGTTTAGGGGGATCCCTCGTTTGAGCTACTAGCTGTGAAGGAGTTTTTGCAGTAAACATTATTTTATACAGATAGACAAATATTCTAAATATTGCTAAAAGTTTTCCTCTTTTTTCAGAAATGTAGTTAACTTTGCATCTCCACTAGAGCAGTATATAGGAGAAGCAATGTCCTTTTCCTCTGTCCCCACCAAAATCAGGCATAGGAGGTGGTTATAATCATGGAGTCTGGGAATTCCCTTAAAATCTGTGACAAGCCCTGAAAATCGGGGACATCTGATAACGTTGATCAAGTTCCTACACGAAAAAGCATACAAATATATATGTGACAAATATTTATGGGGGGAGGGTCCCCAAACTGCCTTTTAGAACTTCTGAAAAAAAGTTAAAAAGGGGGCTATAAAAGCATCTGAGTAATAAGATGCACCTTCTTTTCAGATTCCTGGATTCATATTTTCTACCCAAACAATGACATCTTTCAGTAAGGCTGGAGTTAGAAAGCCAACGAGCCTTTAATAAATAAATAAATAATTCAAGCAGACAAGTTCCCTGGAAGCAGACAACTAATAAATTCCTCTGACCGGCCCCGTGACATATTCTGAAGCAATCACCATAGCTACCAGCCATTTCGCCTTCCTGCTCCCTGGCAATCAAATCCAGGCTGATTTTGTTTTATCGGCCAAGTCAGACTCAATAAGCCGAGGCGAGATTCATCTGGAAATCCTTTTATTGAGTAATCCCTTGTACATGTCCTGGATGACCTCTGCGGAGGCAAAAACCAAACACGGACTATTCAAATGGCAAGCTGAGAGAGAACAGGTACCACTGCAGACAGCAAGCAAATCCCTGCTCCGGCAATGCGATTCTAACCCAGCGGGCGGACACCATCTGCAAGCTAACTAAGCACTAAGTTACTTCTGCCACTACATCCTTACAAAGAAAACTCATCCGGCCGGCAAGCTGTCCTCAAGCTCTTATTAAAAGCTTCATCCAGACTCAAGATATTAGTCGTCCAAGAACTAACTGTAAAGCAAAAAAGAGAAAGAGAGAAAAGAGCTCTGGAAGACATGGAAATGGAAATTTCTTTAGGTAGTATCTGCTTCTGAGGCATTTGAAATCAAACGGCAGAAGGATATCTTCTGGGCCAGGGTCAGCTCCCTAGCATTAGAGAGAGATCACTGGCTACTGAAGCCTAAGATCATACAATAAGCTATGCAAAGAGACCGACATAATAAGTCATGCCTTCGAACCGTGCACTGAAGCTGAGGGCAGGCACAGCTTCCTTTTACTCCTGATCCAGTCAGCTAATGGAATGTAAATTACCAGAGTCCTAAACAATGCGCGCAGACAGAAAAAACTGCACACATCACTAGGGCGGCATGCTGCAGTTTTCTACACCAAGCGGAAATGTTTTTCCCCGTTCATTTCCCATTAGCGGAATGAACCAATCCCCATTCGGTACTGAATACTGAGCGGAGGTTGGTTCATTTCCTGTCAGAGAGAGGAACTGGGGAGAGAGAGACAGCAGGCCCAGGCTGGAAGCGATAACTGGTAGTGCAGAGAGAGATTATAGGCCAAGCTGGCAACGGTGATCTGCAGTGAGGGAATGGGAAGCGGTCCTGGGTGGGTGGTGGCAGCAGTCACTCGAGGGGAAACCAGGTCTCACCTGCCGTAGTGACTGCTGAGAAGAAATGAAGCGAGAATGAGTGGTGATTGCCTGGGCTCTGCTCCCCATTACATTGAGCTGCTAGGAGCAGGCACACCTGGGGGGGGGGGGGAGCTGGGGCTCCAACTGAGAACAACTAACTCCCTACTCTGGCTGAAAGGACAATTTGTATGCCCGTATATACTCTTTTTAAAATTTTGCTGTGCAGTTGTGCTTGCGACCACAGATTAGGGAGTTAAGACCCCAAAAAGGCAAGGAAGTAACCTGCATAGAGTGGCAGTTAAAACCACCAACACCTCGCTGGGCAGACTGGCCGGGCCATTTCAGCCTTTTTGTGCTCTCATTTACCATGGTCTTGTGTAAACATTTAGGTACATTGAGTGAAGGAGGATTATGTATGATGGCACCACAAGCTGACGGAAAGAAAGACGCAGGCTGAAAGAGTGGATCAGAACAGAGTCGACCCTCCACTGAGTGACTGTGTTCTTTGTATATGACCCTGCTTTTCAGCTCCCTATTGACTTATGCAAACGAGACCCCACAATCGGTCTCTTCACATGCTCCTACATCTTCTACATCCTCCTCAGGCCGTTCCTGCATCAAAATACAATGAAAAAGACCTATTGAAGGAAAATCTCATAATTTTATAGTGCTACCGTTAGTGTGCAGCTTTGCTTAGTAGTAATAAGCATTCAGCTACAATATGTCCCTTCCCAAAGAGTTTACAATCTAACAGCCTGATATTCAAAGGATTTATGCGCTTAACTTTGAGAATTAGGCTCCTAAACTGGCCTCTTTGAAAATTTACTAGGACTAAGTGCCTGAATTTGTACTCAAAATCCCACTAATACATTTAGGAGCACAAAAAGTGGGTAGCAACAGGGGTAGGGAGGGGAAAAAAGTTAGGAGCTTAGCACTAATTTTCAGTGTGGCAGGTGCAGGCCTGTGACCCACAGTGTCCGAACATAAGCAGGCCAGCATGGCTAGCTTGACCTGTAAATGAGGCCTGTGGAGAGGCATATAGGATTGCACATCCCCCAATATGCTGCTATTGTAAGATAGAACTCAGTAGAAGTATTGAATTAGCTTAGGTAAGCAGAACTGCAGTATTGAAAGATGGAAAAATACAGAAAAACATGTTTAAAAGTTACTGATAAGAAAAAGTACATCTGCAAAGAAATAATTGGGAGTGCTGACAGATGAGTTGCAGAGCCCAGCTCCTCTGCACGTACAAATTGGTTCTATAACCTTGAAAGTGTGAAAGTAACAAGTTGATGAACTGACCATTGTAATTGGGACTAGAAGGGGGGTATGCAGGTGTCATGCCCACTGGAGGGACATAACTGGATAAACTTATCAGTACCGGGACCAATAGAAGAGGTACGGGAGGTACGGGAGATTACCGGGACCAATGAAATGTTTTTCTATACCTAGAATGGAACAGAAGTCTATAAAAGTTGTTGTAATGCTTGAAAACTTTGCTCAGCCATTTTGAAATTGATTGGTTCGAGACTTGTGCACAAATAAATGATTTGGACCTTCTGAACAGACTCCTGGTATCATTGGTTTGTCTGCGCTTTGCTGCTACATATTCCTTGGTGCGTTGGCCGGGAAGTTGTGGAATCAAAGTGTATATAGGGCAATATACCACGACTTTCCGCCTCTATAGGCTTGGTCCTGCCGGGATCGCGCCCTTCCGACGAGGGCTGCTCCCTGGCGCCACCGGTCCCTTGTATCGGAGGGAGCTGGTCGGACCTCGGCGGGTGACGAGCCCGGCTGGAGTCAACGCCTCGAACCCGAGTGAGGGGAGTCCGAGGTCCAACTCATGCGCCTGCTTGGGAAGTTTGAGGACCGGATCCGGTGAGTATAGTTTTGATTTTGGGTCTAGACAGAAATAGAAAGCGCAGTACTGCCATTGGAACTTGGAACTTTGGAATTTGTAATCTCGAGATATTGGGAATTGGTAAGAGAGCATGATCACCTCTCAAGGAAGGGCCGAGTAGCCTGGCATGGGAATTCGCCGGGTGAAACCCCCATCCTTTTTGTAATTGGGAAATTGGAAAAGACTAGTCAGAATAGGTAGAAACGAATGCATTCTGGGATACGTTGCTAGCATGATTGTGTGAACGAAGTGTGAATGAGAGGTCTGGCAGCACGGACCAAGTGAAGGCGGACCCCTGAGTAGCGCATTTCCTGACCGGGCGACCGCGTTCAGGTCGCGAAAAAGGGGGAAGCGATTGTCGTCTTGTCTTGTTATTTGTACTCCTTATACGTTTCCAGGGCCGTGAGGACCCCATACCCACGGTCCGCCCTCCTTTTCCCTTCTGTCTGTTGTTGCGCGCACACATCGAAATGGGAGGGGCGGGGTCTACTAGAAACACTCCATTAGAATGTATGATCGCACATTTTAAAGAGGGATATTCAGGAGATTATGGTATTAAAATGACAGCAGCCCGTTTGCAGATTTTGTGTACTAGGGAGTGGCCCGATCTAGACCCCATCTGGCCCCGAGAGGGAACGTTCAAAGTAGAGATTATTCAGTCAATACACCGTAGAGTGCGGATAGCGCACCCCGACCAGTACCCCTATATAGATTCCTGGTTAAGTATTTGTGAAGATCCGCCCCCCTGGGCGCAGCGCTGTTATGAGGAACAGTGCAGAATAATGTTAGCTAAAGCAGATTCTAGACAGAAAACGGAACAGCCTAGAATGAAAGAGCAGGATAAGAAAGCCAGAAAGAAGCCCATCCTGGCAGATCCTGATTCCCCAGAAATAATTCTTAGGCAGCCCCGAACCCCAGGTCCAGTAAGAGTAGCCCGGCGTCCTGCCCAAGAACCCCAGAGACGGCCAGAGCTGAGGCGGGACCCAACCCCTGACCCCCCTCCTCCTGGAGAAGAGAAAGAGGAAGAATTAGCGGGAAAAGAAGAGGAGGACCTAAAAAGCGAGTCAGAAGTGGAGACCAAAGAAGGAGAAAGAGAGGATCCCCCAGATGAGGAAAGTGTACAAATAATTGAGAAAGTCAGCATTAGCACTAGCATGCCAGTGACAGAGAAACCCAAAGCAAAACCTGTTGAGAAAAAGAAAGTGACTCCTGCAAAGGCAACGACAATAACCCTTAGATCCCAAAAGACACCCATAGCAGCTAAACTGTTTCCCTTACGGCAAGTCCCGGGAGTGCCCGTAAAGAATGATAATGATGAAGTGGTAGCGGGACCCCTAACTTATGTGTATATCCCTTTCTCTACAACTGATTTATTAAATTGGAGGTCGCACTATGCCTCCTATACTAGTAAGCCCCAGGAGCTGACAGAATTAGTAACTAGTATTATGGAAACTCACCAACCCACTTGGCCAGATTGCCGTCAGCTCCTGACCACCCTATTTACTACAGAAGAACGAGCAAGAATTAGAAAAGCAGCTATTGAATGGATGGCAGAAAACCCTGCAGCTCCGGCACAGGGGCAGAATATAATAGACCGTAGGGAAGCAGCTCAGAGAGAATTCCCGAATGAAGACCCCCAATGGGATCCAAATACAGATGAAGGATCCACAGCCCTAGCCCGTTTTCGCCAAGGCTTTTTACAAGGCCTGAGAAGGGGGGGCCAGAAAGCTATGAACCTTTCCAAAGTTACAGGAGTTATCCAAGGGATAGATGAGAGCCCAGCAGATTTTTATGAAAGATTAACTGAAGCCTACAGAATGTATACTCCCTATGACCCTGAGGCACCAGGAAGTTTATGTATGGTGAATTCTGCTTTTGTAAACCAGTCTCAACCAGATATTAGACGCAAATTACAGAAGTTAGAAGGGTTTGCGGGCATGAATGCAACACAGTTATTGGAAGTCGCTCATAAAGTGTATGTGAATCGTGATACTGAAAGACAGAGAGAATGTGATAGAAAGATGAAGAAGAAAGCTGATTTTTTGGCTGCGGCCATAGTGGAACAGAAAAAGGGAGGTGTCCCTAGTCGAAGGAGCAGAGGAAGAGGGCGGGGTCAAGGCGGAGGCCGGACCCAGAGACTAGGCGTGAACCAATGCGCCTATTGCAGAGAGGAAGGACATTGGAGAGATATGTGCCCGCAACTCGAAGACGCCCAGCATGATGACGACAGCAGCCATCAGTGGCGAGAAGAAAGACGAAGCTATCCCCGAAGCCGAGGAGGAGCCAATCGAGAACAATTCCAGCGAGAGAGAGGAGGAACCATTCAAGCATTGGCCACACCAGCCCATGATGAGAATGACGTGGATTAGGACAGACCGGGCTCCAAGTTTGCTTTAGGTCTCCAGGAGCCTATGGTCGGAATACAAATAGGAGACCAAATTATGGACTTTATGGTTGATACTGGAGCACAACATTCAGTAATAGACAAAAAGATAGCCCCATTCACTACAAAAGCAGTCACTATCATAGGAGCAACTGGTGCCAAAGCCACAAAGTCTTTTCTTCAAAACCGAATATGCAGTCTGGGAGGACAGCAAGTAACTCATCAATTCCTTTACATGCCCGAATGTCCAGTGCCATTACTGGGACGAGATATGCTAGCCAAGCTTCAAGCACAGATATCTTTCTCTGAGCAAGGAGAAATGCAAATGACAGTAAATCCCCAAACCAAACCAGCGGGAGTAATGCTGCTGACAGTTCCCCGAGAAGAAGAATGGAGATACTACATTGATGATTCGATACAAGATACCTATTTTGAACAAACTTTAAAAAGTATTGATGCACCACCTGGAGTATGGGCAGAAGGCAGCCCCCCAGGCCTAGCCAAACATATAGCTCCAGTGATTGTAACCCTCAAGCCTAGTGCTACACCAGTGCACGTCAAACAGTACCCTCTCCCAAGAGCCGCAATTGAAGGCATCCATCGCCACCTACAAAGATTGCTTGAGTATGGCCTACTAAAAGTATGCCAATCCCCATGGAACACTCCACTTTTGCCAGTAAAGAAGCCTGGGACAGATGATTATCGCCCAGTGCAAGACTTGAGAAGAGTAAATGATGCAGCTGAGACCATACATCCAGTCGTACCCAATCCTTACACCCTCCTAGGACTGATACCTGCTGAAGCTACCCATTTCACTGTACTGGATTTGAAAGATGCATTCTTTTGCATAAGATTAGCCCCTGTAAGCCAAATATTGTTTGCATTCGAATGGCAGGACCCCATCTCTGGAAGAGGGGGCCAACTTACCTGGACAAGATTACCCCAAGGATTCAAGAATTCGCCTACCATCTTTAGTGCCGCACTGAATCAAGACCTTTCAAGCTATCCAGTAGCCCCGGGGAAGAGAGTGCTTCTCCAATACGTGGATGATCTGTTGATAGCTGCCGTATCAGAAAGTGAATGTATACTAGCCACCAAAGATCTCTTGCAGTTACTAGAGGAAGCTGGATACAAAGTTTCCAGAGCCAAAGCACAGCTATGCCAAAAAGAAGTGAAATACTTGGGTTTTCGTATCACCCAAGGAAGCAGAAGATTAGGCAGAGAAAGAAAAGAAGCAGTATGCAGAATTCCAACTCCAACAACCAGAAAGCAAGTCAGAGCCTTTCTGGGAGCGGCAGGATATTGCCGAATTTGGATACCCAACTTTGCCCAAATTGCCAAACCACTGTATGAAGCCACAAAAGGAGAAGAGAAGTCACCACTGGAGTGGGGACTTGAGCAGGACACAGCCTTCCAGAAGTTAAAAGAAGAATTGATGTCATCACCAGCACTTGGACTACCAGATGTCCACAAACCTTTTCACTTGTTTGTACATGAAGCACAGGGAAATGCCCTAGGCATGTTGACTCAGAAATTGGGAAATTGGGAACGACCTGTAGCCTACCTATCGAAACAATTGGACCCTGTGGCCAAAGGATGGCCACCTTGCTTGAGAGCAGTTGCAGCTACAGCACTACTAGTGAGTGAAGCAGCAAACTCACACTAGGACAGAACATACGAGTCACTGTGCCACATGCAGTCCTTGCCCTTATGGAACAAAAAGCAAATTATTGGCTCACCAATTCCCGAATGTTGAAGTACCAGAGCATGTTATGTGAAAACCCACAGATACAACTTGAAGTGAGCCATGCCCTGAATCCAGCCACCTTGATACCTATCAGTGAAGAACTCCCAGAACATGACTGTATCGAAGTCATGGAGACTGTGTTCTCCAGCCGACCCGACTTGACAGATGTGCCCATAGACAATCCTGACCAAACCTATTATGTTGATGGGAGCAGTCTCATCCTTGATGGACGACGCTGTGCCGGATATGCAGTCGTCACTCAACACGAAGTAGTTGAATCATCAGCCCTAGCCTCAGGCACATCAGCCCAGAAAGCCGAATTGATAGCACTCACCAGAGCATTGTTGTTAGGAGAAAAACTTATACTGAATGTATATACAGATTCCAAATATGCCATCACTACCCTGCATGCCCATGGAGCTCTCTATAAAGAAAGAGGACTCATCACATCCGGAGGAAAATCAGTCAAATATGGTCCCGAAATATTGATGTTACTTGATGCCGTTTGGGCCCCAACACGTGTAGCTGTCATGCATTGCAGAGGACATCAAGCAGGAAAAGGAGAAGTTGCCCGAGGAAATAGATTTGCAGATGCCTCAGCACGACAAGCAGCTATGACAGGACAAATTGCCCCACAAGCTATGCCAATGCAAGCAGCATTGTTTCCAGTACCTTTGAATCTATGGACCCCACGATATACCACCAAAGAATTGGACTACTATTGTGACAAAGAAAATGGAGTATTGAAAGACGGATGGATTGAGCTGCCACCAGAAGAGGGCAGTCAACCCCCAGGACGAATAGTAATTCCTGAACTGTTAGGACCATCCTTTGTCAAAGCTTTCCACGAAGCCACCCACTATGGGAAGAGTGCTATGGAAAAAGCACTCAGACCACATTTCTACATCCCTCTGATGACAACCATATCAGCTTCAGTAGCACGACAATGTCAAACTTGTGCCAAGAATAATGCCAAGCAAGGCCTTATTACAGCACCCCGAGTTCAGTCAAGAGGTGTCACCCCCATGCACAACCTCCAAGTTGATTTTACCGAAATGCCAAAAGCCAATGGATATCATTATCTACTAGTATTAGTTTGTACTTTCTCTGAGTGGGTAGAAGCCTTCCCAACCAGAACTGAGAAAGCCCGAGAAGTTACCAAAGTCTTAATGAGAGAGATTGTCCCCAGATTCGGAATTCCAGCAGTAATAGGGTCAGATAATGGACCCTCATTTGTCTCCCAAGTTACTCAGCAGTTAGCAAAAGCTTTGCAGATACAATGGAAACTCCACACTGCATACAGACCCCAGAGTTCAGGGAAAGTTGAGCGCATGAATCGTACCTTGAAAGCCCAAATGTCTAAGCTTTGTCAGGAGACACAATTGAAGTGGCCCCAAGTGCTCCCCATAGCTTTATTCAGAATACGCTCAGCTCCTGTAAAGTCAACAGGATTTTCCCCTTTTGAAGTTTTGTATGGTAAACCCCCACCAATAGTGCAGGGAATCAAAGGAAGTCTAGCCCAAATTGGTTCGGAAATAACCAGACAAGAACTTCTAGCTCTTAGTTTTGTTCTGCAGACTCTCCATACGTGGATCCAAGACCAGTTGCCTATCAACTTGACGGAACCCTTGCATCCCTACCAGCCTGGTACTTCGGTGTGGATCAAAGATTGGAAGAAGACACCGTTGGAACCCCATTGGAAGGGACCGTACACCGTCATCCTGTCTACCCCAACTGCAGTAAAGGTAGCCGAGATCGACGCCTGGATCCACCACAACAGAGTCAAGCCCGCCGCCGATCCTGAACCAGAGCAGTGGACAGCAGAACAGCACCCTGATGTACCCTTGCGAGTTACTCTGAGACGGCAACCAGCAGCATAGACACTTCATCACAAGTGCTTTGCAGTAGCCAAGTCTTTCGAAGAGGATTGCTGTTTTCTATGCAGCAACAGTTTTGTTTCAACGAACCCAATTTGCGTGTGATTTGACACACTACTTTGAGACTACACTGACTAAGCCAGACTCCACAAGCCAACTGAATTGCTAAGTTGGTCAATGTGTACTGGACAACTTGAGGATCTTCAATCAACACTCAGCACCCGTTAAATTGCTTCATTAGCAAACGGGACGAAGAATAATAGATCGTCGTGATCAAGATCAGCAAGCTGAGGATTCAGAAGAACTCCAATCAACATCGACATGCATCTTTACTTTTGCATTACTTTGGTTGCCTTCTTTGGAGGTTTTGAACAGACTTATGCTTTACCTCCATGCACTGCCTGCATTACTTCTACTAGAATTGGACTGAAAGTAACTCAGACTTTGCTTTATCATTCTTACTATACCTGCGAGGGAACAGTAACTCGGTGTATCTATAACACCACTGAACTAAATGTTTGCACTCATGGGAAAATTAAGACATGTTATAATCCGCATCAGAATCCATCCTATTACACGATGGAAATAAGATGGAAGGATGCAGATGGACCTATATTAGCTGCAACGCCACCACTTAAGGACATTACTAAACCTGCTGTTTTGAATTTTGATGCATGCAATGCTATTAATAGAGATAGTTATTCCACCTGTGGTACATGGGAGAAAGCGTATCGAAATGACCATAAGTATATGTGTCCAGAAGGTGCCACGGGATGGAGAAAGTGTACCGGTAAAAAGGAACCAGGCTATAGTACTGCCCCAGCAGCAGACTACTATTGCCCGTATTGGGGATGTGTTTTTTATGCTACCTGGAACACTGGTATAACCGATGAGAAAATAGATAAGCGGATGGCTACTCTAACCAAGCCAACCACAAATGATAAATGTCAGAAAGATGCTTGTAACCCCTTACACTTACGTATACACAATCCCCATGCATGGAAACAAGGATATAAGTTTGGTTTACGTATTGCTGGAGGAGCAATAGATCCAGGGACCATTGTGTATATCAGATTGAATACCCAAGCCCACAAGTCATCTAAATATCATTTTCATAATACTTTCTATGAAGCCATGCATGTAAATAAGTTTGAGATCCCTCACCCCTCACAGAATTTATTTCTAGAATTAGCCGGAGCAGTAGTATCTAGTCTTAAGATCACAGATTGTTATTTCTGTGGCGGAACCCAAATGGGAGATCAGTGGCCATGGGAAGCCCAAGAATTGAATTATTCCATGATTTATAATCAGACTGAATTACACAAGACTACCAGTGAATGGGTGTTAGCGCACTCAATCGTTGGACGTCTTTGCTATGCCAGAACTGGACCCCAGTTCACCCAAAAGGTAGGACAGCTGGTCTGTCTTAGCCAGAAATACTATAATGCCACGACCACAAAGACAGCATGGTGGTCAGGAATTGGACATCCTGAACCTCCTAACCCATTAGCTAGATTTCCTGAACTGGCAGGTCTATGGATTAACCTTGCTAAAGTCCAAGCCTGGCAGGCCCCACCTGGCCTATATTGGATCTGTGGAAACCGAGCATATGCACAACTCCCACCACACTGGGGAGGAGCATGTGTCTTAGGAACCATCAGACCTTCTTTCTTTCTTTTAAACACTGAACATGGAGAACAATTAGGATACCCAGTATACACTACCCACCGACACAAAAGAGCACTAAGACAAAAGAGAGAGGCCTTACAGATAGGCAAGTGGGAGAAATGGCAAGGTGATGATTGGCCACCAGAAAGAATTATTGAGTATTATGGACCCGCCACTTGGAATGATGATGGTATGTATGGTTATCGTACCCCAATTTATATGATTAATCGTATCATTCGCTTACAAGCAGTAGTTGAAATAATAACCAATGAAACTAGTCATGCTCTCACGCTCTTAGCTAGACAAAGTACTCAGATGCGCACTGCGATATATCAGAACCGCTTAGCACTTGATTATTTGTTAGCAGCTGAAGGAGGAGTATGTGGTAAGCTGAACTTAACCAATTGCTGTTTGAAAATAGATGATAAAGGTCAAGTAGTTGAAGAAATTGCTAAAGATATGCAAAGACATGCTTATGTGCCAGTACAGACGTGGCACTCATTGAAATTTCCTAATTGGTTTGCTAACCTCTTTTCATGGGTGGGAGGATTTAAGACTTTCATCGTATTGGTACTAATCCTTGTTGCTGTTATCTTCTTATTACCATGTTTAATCCCATGTTGTATGCGTTCCATTCATAACACTATTGATAGTACAGTAGAGCGGAAGACCGCAACAAAAATCATGGCTTTATATACAGCCAGTCCTGGTAGAAATCCTTTAGCCAGGATGTGATTCTTCAGAAAGTGATTTAATTCTCACACCTTATTAAGTAATAGGGTGAGATTAATCAAAGGGGGGAATGTGGCAGGTGTAGGCCTGTGACCCACAGTGTCCGAACATAAGCAGGCCAGCATGGCTAGCTTGACCTGTAAATGAGGCCTGTGGAGAGGCATATAGGATTGCACATCCCCCAATATGCTGCTATTGTAAGATAGAACTCAGTAGAAGTATTGAATTAGCTTAGGTAAGCAGAACTGCAGTATTGAAAGATGGAAAAATACAGAAAAACATGTTTAAAAGTTACTGATAAGAAAAAGTACATCTGCAAAGAAATAATTGGGAGTGCTGACAGATGAGTTGCAGAGCCCAGCTCCTCTGCACGGACAAATTGGTTCTATAACCTTGAAAGTGTGAAAGTAACAAGTTGATGAACTGACCATTGTAATTGGGACTAGAAGGGGGGTATGCAGGTGTCATGCCCACTGGAGGGACATAACTGGATAAACTTATCAGTACCGGGACCAATAGAAGAGGTACGGGAGGTACGGGAGATTACCGGGACCAATGAAATGTTTTTCTATACCTAGAATGGAACAGAAGTCTATAAAAGTTGTTGTAATGCTTGAAAACCTTGCTCAGCCATTTTGAAATTGATTGGTTCGAGACTTGTGCACAAATAAATGATTTGGACCTTCTGAACAGACTCCTGGTATCATTGGTTTGTCTGCGCTTTGCTGCTACATCAGCACTAGGCTCATAAATGGTGCTCATGAATCTAAGCAAAAGAATGACAGGCCTAAATTTGCACACATAGGAGCTGATATTTAGTGCCTCTACTGGGGAGGAGTGGCCTAATGATTGTGGCATGCTACCTTAGTCCAGGAAGGCCAGGGGTTTGAATCCTCCTAGAGGATTGCAACCTTGGACTAGAAGGACTGAGGTTTCTAGTCCCACAGGTTGGCCTTAGGCAAGTCAAAGTTCCTCTGTTACCTTAGGTACAAAAACAGATTGTGAGCCCTTTTGGGACAAGGGAAAATATATATATACTACAGTACCTCAATGTACACTGCTTTGACTGGTAAAAAAGCCCAGTTAAATAAATTTAGCAGTCAGCCATGGTGTTTAAATATCCTCCCCCAATATTCAGCAGCAGTATCCTGGGTGTCTGAATTCTGCGGCTGCTATCTAAATAATTGCCACACTGTGGCAATTATCAGCAGTTACAGGATAGGAACTTAGGCCAGCTTTTCTGGCACTGCAAGCTATTCACATAACTTATCTGGACAGTGACGGAAATGGCCACTGTCTGGATAAGGGCAGTGATTATGTAGACAGTGGCCACACTGCCCTTGCTCCACCCACACACTGCCCTGGGGCTCCCCTAGTGCTGCTGAATATCTCTCTTGATGCCCTTATTTTAAAAACGTCTGTGACTATCCGTATAACCTCTATGGTTATCCAGATAAGGGCTTCTGAAAATTGACCCCATAGTTTTTAAGCTCCTAAATTAAGATGGAGGGGAGGAGTGGCCTAGTGGTTGGGGGAAGGTACTTCAGGCCGGAAGGTTGGGGGTTCAAATCCCACTAGAGGACAGCAACCTTGGGCTGGAAGGACTGGGGTTTCTAGTCCCACAGGTGCTCCTTGTGGTCTTGGGCAAGCCACTTAACCCTCCATAGCCCATGTTCCCTGTAAATAGTTATCTCCAAGTTATAATGCCCTGTTCAATGTAATTTCAGTTTGTTCAATGTAAACCGCACTGATGCAGAATAGCACAGTATATAAGAGAATGTAAATAAATAAGATGGCTTTTTGGCTGAAAACTTAGGCTCCTAAATTTGGTTGAAAATAGGGCCCAAATTTAGGAGCTCAGCTGTTTTTTGAATATAAGGCCTTAAGGGTTTATGTGAGGCAATGTGAGATAAAGTGACTTGCCCATGGCCACGAGTGTCAATGGCAAAAATAGGAATTGAACCCTTGCTTCTCGGGTTCTCAAAGCACCAAATATAAAGATATAATCCCTCAGTAAGCATAAAGCATAAAGATCACAGAAGGGAAACAAGGAATCTGGACAACAGTGGTGGAAGCATCAAATATGGCCGTGTTTCGGCCCACATTGACTGCATCAGGGGTCAAAAGCAAGCCATGCAATCCACAATCAAATTTATGAAAACTAAAAATATGGATTACACAGTAAGTGTGCATACCTTAACATGCCAACAAGATAGTGCATACTTATAGGAGTACCATGTGTGGGCACTCCTGAGGCCAAATGGCAATTCCTGTGCTTTCATGTAGCTTTGAAATGGTAGCCTAGCTTCTTGAAGATCTTGAAAAACTAAATGTACTAAGAAAACCTCTTCATGCCCATGAGGTAATCTATAAGAACCAGTGTATGCTAAAACTACATTCCTTAAGCCAAAGGAAGAATGGGCTTCATAAAAACAGGTTATATATACACAGCTGCTATCATAGGCCGCCAAACCTTCTTAAGAGTGTCAACAGATCCAAATATGGAAAAAGTGCTGAAATATGAAAGTAAATGTCCAGAATTTGTTTCCACTATCAAACTTTGACAAGCATTCTCACAAGTAGAAGGAATGAGTGAGATTCCACCAGTAAACACAGGGAAGAAAGCAATAGAATTTACAAAATAAGAGAAAAATATTCTTCAAAGAATTGGATCAACAAACAAAGAACAAGCGACAAATGATTAATTCAGAGCGTTACTCCAGCAACCATTCATCTATCAAAACTGAAGAACATATGAACAAGGCGATGCAAATTGAAACCTAAGAATGAGAGACTGGACAGTAGATTTCAGATGAGGGAGTAGCCTAGTGGTTAGAGCAACTGCCTAGTACCCAGAAGATCAAGTGTTTGATTCCCACTGGCACTCCTTGTGACTTTGGGCAAGTCACTTTACCCTCCATTGCCTCAGAAAAAAAGGCTGGCAATCTACTTCTGGTGATACATTGCCAAGAAAACCCAGAGGTAGCTGGGTCACTATGAGTCAACACTGACTTGATGGCACTAAAAAAAAGTTCACAGCAAGCAGAGAAAAAAAAAACAGTAAAACATATACACATAGATGCTGTCAGGCAGAGCTGGTGGGAAAACAATCCTATACAGAAAGACATTATAACATTACTGTACCAGAAAAGCATTGGGATCACAACCTTAAGAGAACTGTGAAAAATGAAGAGGTTACAATCACCAGGGACATTCCCATACTGACTGATAAATAGCTGGATTTAGTTTCATTTATTAAAAAATGTATATGCCACTACCTGCTCCTCTGATCCCATTCCTACCAGTCAACTAAGCCTTATCTCTTCTGCTTTCATGCCTTCCATCTATCATATTCTCAACCTACCGTTTTCCACTCAACTGTTCCTGCAGCCTTCAAACATGCCGTGGTTATACCTCTCCTTAAAAAACTTTCACTAATTTCACTAGGCTCTATTTGTCTCTCTAATTATCAGCCCATCTCCCTCCTCCCCTTTGCTTCTAAACTATTCAAATGTGCGGTTCACCACATTGTCTTGACTTTCTTTCCTCTCAAGTCCTTTTGGATCCACTGCAATTTGATTTTTGTCCTCTATATTCTACAGAAACAGCTCTTGCCAAAGTCTCCAGTGACATCTTCCTTGCCAAATCAAGGGGCCTTTACTTGATCCTCATCCTTCTCGACATTTCTGCTGCTTTTGACATACCATCTTCTCCTCGATACCATGTTCTCATTTTGATTTAGGGGCTCTGTTTTGTCCTGGTTTTCTTCTTATTTCTCCCATTGCACCCCTATGCAAACCAGAGGTTTGTGTTGGGGGGGTGGGGGCAGAAATGGCAGGTCATAGAAGGCAGGAACCGCAACGCAGTACCGGAGAGTTCAGTTAAGCACTGTGTTTTACAGCAAGAATTGTTTAGACCAGTGGTTCCCAACCCAGTCCTCGGGTACCCCCAGGCCAGTCAGGTTTTCAGGATATCCACAATGAATACCAAACCTGTCCAGAACATGGTATAAACACAACCAGTAGTCTTTATTAGATGAGAAATTCCTGGGTTGCACAACATCTAACTTGACATGGCCGTGTTTCGACAATGCCTTCTTCAGGGGTTATATAGGTATCTGTAACTTTGTGATATTTCTTCTATCTTATTCATGTAAATCTCTTTGTGCGATCACAAAAAGTTCCACGATCCAGCAATTATCCATTTGTAAATAGATCTGCATGCACTGCTTCCATTGTATGCAGATCTCTCATGTATATTCATTGTGGATACCCTGAAAACCTGACTGGCCTGGGAGTACCTGAGGACTGGGTTGGGAACCACTGATTTTGATGATTAGTGTAAGCAGTTATTTTGCTATTCCTTGACTACTGAAATGTGATTATATGTTGAATTATCAGATAAATATCTCAAAGCTCTTCAAATGATACAGAATGCAGCAAGAACGGCAGGTGCACCTACTCTTGCCATCTTACTGGGCAGACTAGATGGACCATACTCGTCTTTATCTGCCGTCATTTACAGTCAAACCTCGGTTTTCATGATTAATCCGTTCAAAAAAGTCTGACTAAAACCGAAACGGACTAAAACCGAAGCAAGATTTCCTATAAGAAATAATGTAAATTCAATTAATCCGTTCCAGACACCCAAAAATATTGACAAAAAATACATTTTATAGAGAATAACTATATTTTTACATACAGAAAACAATGAGAAATACATATAAATGACTAATGAAATGGATAAATGAGCATGTAACATCACTTTTACCTTTATTGAAGACTTTTGTTGGCATATGGGACGCACTCCAGCCAGCTCCAGCTGCTCTCCCCTCCGGGGATCGAGCAATCACCACCAGCAGCGGAGGTGGGAACAGCCATCTTGGCCGGCTGCCCAATTGGGGCTCCAGCCTGCCTTGTAAAAGAGAAGCGCCATCGGGCGCTGGGAGAGGGACACACTCCAGCCAGCTCCAGCTGCTCTCCCCTCCGGGGATCGAGCAATCACCACCAGCAGCGGAGGTGGGAACAGCCATCTTGGCCGTCTGCACAATCGGGGCTCCAGCCTGCCTTGTAAAAGAGAAGCGCCAATAAATATGGAAGACAGTCAATCAGCAAGAAAATCAAAATAAAGAAAATCCCACTTCTGGCCACAAGATGGTGCTCCATTTTCAACTGTACGAAAACCGAGACAACGTACGAAAACCGGAACAAAATCTTGATGAAAAAAGTCAACGAAAACCGAATCGTACGAAAACCAGGGCATACGAAAACCGAGGTTTGACTGTACTATGTTACTATATAATAAGTCTAGTATTTGTGATGTGGAAATCTAATCATATTTTGGTTTATCTTCAGAAACTACAATCTTGCTTCCTGTGCAGGAATGGAGTCAGTTTAAGTGCTTATCTGTGCGTAAAGCGATTTGGCAGAGTCTAGTAAACGAGTTCCTTCATACATTGATGAGGTATTTATCTCAGTATAGAGTGTTTTCTAGTCATCAAGACCTGATATGTATTCCATATCTAGATGAGGGCTGTCTGGTTTGTTTTCGAAATAGGGCTTTTTCTTTGTGCGCCTAGATTGTGGAACTCTATGCCCCTACTACTGTGCCAAGAACAGAATCTTTTATTATTTTGTGAAACGTTAAAAGCTTTTCTTTTTAATGGAGTGTATATATCTTAAATGTAAGTGTTGCTGTTTACAATTTAATGGGATGATTTTCTGCAAAAAGTTGTAAATTAAGAGATTTTTAGATTTTGGTGATGTTTTTAGTCAGGTCTTTTTGGTTGTATATAAATTGCCTATTTTGTGTTTATTTTTTATTTTATGTTGTAATATGATTATGTATGTTTTATCATGAACAGCACTGAAATTTTTCGTTTTGCGGTATATAAATATAATGCAATGAAATGAATGACAAGTCTCTGTATGCAACACACAACCAAATCGGAGCCAGACAAAGACCGAAGGAAAACCACACCTTGTATCTTGTGTACTTGGGTTATTTTTTATTTATTTAGTTGGTTGCTTAATTAGTTAGTATCTGGCAGGAAGAACCAGAACAGCCATCGATGTTACAGCTCCCCTGTCCATGTAGTCATCACTGTTGAGCAATGGTTGGACTCCCTTCCCGGAGTCTGTGAACACTGCCTCTTTAGCAACCCCAGCCTTGGAGGGGCAGAAGCTTGACTCAGGAAAGAAAACCAGTTAGAGGGGCTGAAGCTTGACTCAGGAAAGAAAACCAGATCTCAGACATGCTAGATATCCCAAAAGCTTCATCTCTGTCCAAGTTTTGCTGTTCTTCGGTTAACTCCTTTGCAGAGTTATTGTAAGGGATCACCAAGATAAGCACTAACCGAGGGTGCCAGGCCACAGGGGTACTACAGTGCCATGCCGCTACTGTGCCAAGCAAGCTTCTTCTGTGTACCATGAAGAAACTAAACTCTGGCATGACCCATATTCTGTGCAATACATCACTGCAAGGTTACCCGCTTATGGCTGCATAATTGGGTAATGGAGTCAACAAATTCCCCCTTACTATTTAATCTATTTAAAAGGATTTATATACCACTTAATCCTGAAATCAAAGCAGATTTCACAGCAAACAAATCAAATCAAATTACACAGCAAACAAACCAAATCAAATCAATTCAATTTCACAGCAAACAAATCAAGTGGTTGGGTGCGGGGGTGTGTGCATGCAGTGAAATTTGGGGAGTGTGTGTGTGTGTGTGGTGTGAGGAAGTTGATTGCGTGGTGAGTTCTATACATTATGAGTTCTGTACAGGAACTATTTACATTTTTACATTTATATTTACATTTGCATTTTTACGTTTTGTTTCGGCAGTTCATGTGATGTCATTGTAGCGTTCTGTGAAGAGTATTGTCTTTATCATCTTCTGGATGTCATTGAGGTCATTTGTTGCTCTCAGGTTGTTGGTGAGTGGGTTTTGCTTGTGCAGTGATTTGGGTGGTTGGGGGTTGGTGATCTTCGATGAATAGTTCGATGAATAGGGTGGTTTTGAGTAGCTTCCGGAATTCTTTTATGTCTGTTGTTGCTTTCAGTTTATCTGGGAGGACATTCCAGATAGCAGGGGCAGCAAGAGAGAAAAGCTTGCATGGATGTGGATTTGTTGGTTCTTGTGAATAGACTGGGTGTTGGTATGTTGTTCTTGGTGCTGTTTCTGTCTGGTCTATTGCTTGTTTTGGTTCCGATGAGTTCCTGTAGTATCTCTGCTGACGTGTTGTTTTTAACTAGTGACTTCAGAGTTCCCATGAACTCTGAAAATAGTGATGTCAGTGTAGGGTTAAAAGAGATGATGACATTCACCAATGTTTAAAAAAATTCAAGCGCTGGATATGTTCTCTTGTCCTTTCTTCTCCACCCTTCCTGAGGTATGCTGGGGTTCGGGGAACACCCAGGCACAAAGAAGTGGATCCCTAGCAACTAGGATGGCCTAGGACTTGGGAAAAGGGGCCAACAAGGACAGAATTTGAGGAGGATGTTGTTTGGAATTGTTTGGCAAATAATTCTCTGTATGAATGCAAAAAATACAGAAAGGTCTGTAGTGAGGAATTGGGTCAGCCAAGTGAAGAAGCTGGTTTTGGTCTAGAGAGAAGCAAGTAGATATCCCATGATTTAGGGGGTCTATCCTTACCTGCAAAGACAACGGACTGAAGTCTTTCAGGAAGAGAAAATCTGAGGATCTAGTGAATCCACCTGCTGCTAGAAGCTGGTCCCTTCAGTGTTAAGATTCAAGAGTTGAACTGTACACAAGCTAATTTAGAAAGATTTGTGCCTCAAGCTGTTGTATTTTGTCTCTCAATGATTCTTCAGTAAAGATATTTTTGTTTTGATCAAACCTGTGTCAGCCTGAATATTTCTGCTTTCTGAACCTCTGCTTAGGAATTTGGGTTGGTCAGATCCACAGAGTTAGGGCTCTGGAAAAATGCTTCCCCCTTATCCAGCAATGGCCCCATGAGAATGGGATGCAAGATAGCCTCATATACCCCCACTTGGACCCAGAGCCATGGAAGCTGTGTAACTGGAGAGAGATTCCTCCCTTCTCTGACCGCCCATGATGTTGGAGGGAGAACTCACCATTTGGGCTCTGTCTGGCCCCACGATAATCCTGCTCTTTCGATCCCATCCATATCCTTCCAATACAGTGACAACACTAGTAACACCCAGTGTTTCAATATATTATAAGAAGGAAGCGTCACCTCCTCTTACCCACGCCCAATCTCCTTCTTCAGACAGCATTTAGAGAGTCATTTTATAAACCTTTTCCATGCGTAAAATGATGATTTACATATGGAAAAAGTCTGTTATAAACTTAGGTCACGCTTAAGATGGTATGTACTTGTAGAGTCCACATGTTCAGGGGAGGAGTTTGGGTACAGCATGGGCGAAGTTCTGATTTGCACATGTATTTTATAAAATATGCATGTATGTTCGTATGTATAGCATACATACATACATGTATGCTAACACTTACGCCTGCTTGCAATATTCGAGCCTTCAATCTAGGAGTGATTTCTTCAGTATTTCATAAAGACACACGAGCGCCTTCAGTATGTGTCATCATCTAATAAGTGTAAACTAGGCACTTTCCTGCCCAATTAACCTAGGCACCCTGTTATTACTGTTGATTACTAACCAGATTTTTGTTTGGATTTATTGTCTTGGTTCTGTTGTGGATAATTTTCCGAAAGTACCTTAAAACACTTCCTGTGAATAAATCTATATTTAGAAAGCTCTCTCTGAACAAGACTAAAAAAAGATCTCTATACAGCTCCCAAGCATTTAGTGACATAGATTCTTGGCAAATTTCCATTGATAGTTTAAAAGGACCTGACGATACAAGAATAAAAAGTGTGACTAATCTAAACCTAAGGACTGTGTGTTATACATGCGATAACTGGTTGAGGGGGCGCACGTGCTGTGCAAACTCAGAATTCCGCCGTGTGTGTGTGCGTGTGCGCCGTAGGCAAAACTCTTCGATCCTGAATTTATCACATAACCCTCAAAGCCAGAGGGATCAAAGTGTTTCACGGTAATCCAATAAAAACCTGTCTCATTTCGTTATACTGAAAGACTCTAAAGCTTTGGAGAGCTGCAGTTCTAAAACCAGCCACTTTTTCCTATATAAAAAAAAACCATAAAGTCAACCCATTCTTAAAGCTTTGAATGCTATGGTTTGGCACAGAGTTTCACCCCATCCATTGCATTTCCTCTGTGCTGAAGAACTGATAATTGACAATCCTTTTAACTACTTCCACTCCAAAATGATACATGGCATGGAAGACCTTATCAGCTCTCGAGATCTGGAAAAAGGGCTCTTTTGCAAAGATAAAGTCTACTGCTGGATTTAATCATGTTTCTTTACTTTGCACCAGACGGTGCTGAAAAAAATGTAAAAAAAGGAATTCAAATGAGCCTCCCTTCTGCAAAATTCCTGAGCGGTATAAATGGCCAAATGCTCGGAACACAGGGTTAAATAGACTTGGTGATGAATGAGAGGTCTACAGACGCTTTTCTGCTTACAGAGAAATCAAATCTTAGCTTGTCAGATAAGGAAAGGAAAAACATGCCATTGCTGGGGGCCATTTTCAATGGCAATATGTGGATTTTATTTGCCAATTTAACATTATTTTCTCCTTATGGTTTGGTTCTAACGGATTGTTTAGGAATACAAAGAACTATATTAGGCTATCTTTAAATGATGAGTCTGGGGGACAGTTTAGGGTGTGAATACTATTGCCCAAACTCGCCCCACTGGCTTTTTTGTTAAAGTATATAATAGCAGTCTCACGCCTTACAGCATTAGTCAAGCTGCCCGTTCCTCGGTTAATCCCACTGTTACTCGCCTGTCCAGCTCTTGCAATCATTACCTCACTATTTTAACTCAAAGCCTCTTATTTGTCTTGTCAGCCTCCACTAGACTATAAGTTCCAAAGAGCAGGACTGCCTCCTAAGAGTTTCTGTACAGCGCTGTGTACACCTGGTAAGACTATGTAAATAATATATTTAGACCAATATTCAAAGGGGTTTGTATGTTTAGTGGCAGCTATCATTAAGGTGCCGGAGCTAACCGGGCAGCATTCAATATCGCTGCTGTCCAGTTAGCTTCGGCGGCTTCCGGCTTTTGCAGCGATCACCGGATATTCAACACCGTTACATTGAATATCCAGTTTAGAGGTTGGCGGGGAAGGCTATGCGCCGATGAGGCACATAGCCCTTCGAAGATCCAGACAGCTGAATCTCAGGCCCATAGAACCTAACAATTCTTACAAACAGCCTCGGTACTATCTGGATAACAGTAGGATGGAGCAAGAATAGTGTGGACTACGTGGCTAGATGGCGATATTCAGCTACTATCCATACAGCTAAGCATTTAACTTAGGACAGTAAAATAGATGTCTTAAATTAGACCCCTTAGCTGTATGGACAATCGCTGAATATCGCCAAGTATTTGTAAAGCAATGGCAGTAGCCGCTCTATACATATAACCTATGCTGCCATTTCTACAACTCAAAAAACAAAGACCCTAAAACAGTCCACCAGTGATCTCCAATATTTTTTTTGTCGGATAACATCGAGGGAGGGTAAGATTTTTAACTTAACCACACCAGACAGATGATATCCATTTTATTCATTAATAGGTTCTTTTATGTAACAATTTTATGCTGAAAGGTATAAAAACCAGAAAAACCTATCTTGACGTGTATTGAAACAGTGAGCTTGTTCTTATCATTGCGGCAGGTTCAAATACATTGAAGCATGACATGCACGTTTTGGGATGTATAATATCCCTGTATCAAGTGCTCTTGTGCAATCCGTTTTTGATGTCGTCCATCCGCCTCAAACAACTGATACAAAAACCGGTATCAGATCACCATATAGGACCATTAAATTCATGATTGGCTGGTTGATAATGTCAATCACAGAGGAAAACCAATCACAAGCAAAGGGTGTGCATGATAGCAAAAAAACCCCTTGCTGGTTGGGTCAGGACAACCAGACATTCCCAAAGACCAAATAGTGAATCCTCATGTCATTGATAGAAACTGATGTCAATCACAAAAGAACCACCAATGATAAAGGGGACAACCCACCAAAATGGGAAACCCCTTACCCGATTGGTTCTTCCTTAAAACAAACTGGGCCAATCAATTTCTCGATTTAAACCAGTGGGATGCACCGAGTTTAATTCATGAATCCATCATTGCTCACACCACTGTAGTCGGGCTACCCAATCACCCCCTCGTGGATCAACTGGGATATGATCGATGACTGTCCAAAGTAGTTCACCAAACAAGTGATTCTTCTCCATACAATGCTCCACTATGGGTGCAGAAACCACCTGTTGCCGAACACGAGAGGCATGTTCACCTATCCGAATTTTTATTGGCCGTGTGGTGCGACCAACATAAATCAAAGGACATGCACATTGGACAAGATAAACTACAAAAGTAGAGGAACACGTAGTTGACCACCTCCAATAGTAAGACCGGTTAGTTTGGGGATGAATCCAAGTGATCCCTGAAATAGTGGTTATACAAAAAACACAGTTTTGACATGGAAAATGACCCCGAGAAACTCCAGGATGAATAGGTCTATCAATATGAGCAATAGATTTCACCAGCATGTCTCGTAAACTTGATGCTCTGGTGAAGGCGATCATCAATGGTCGAGCAAAACAAGAATGTACAGATAAAATTGACCAATATTTACGGAGAATCTCCATGACTGCAGTACTTTGAACCATGTACGGGAAAACCCCCACTACCCATTCTGTGGTGGTGTCATCAAGATCCGAAGTAGTGGATTGAAATAGCCAGTCCCGATGTGTATATCGAGTCCGTCGATAAGCTTGATCCACAACCATAAGAGGATACCCCCTAGCTATCAAGCGGGTCTTCAAATCCCGAGCATGATGCTTGAAATCAATAAGGGAAGAACACAGACGACGTAATCTGAGAAATTGACCATATGGGAGTCCACGTCGGAGAGATGTGGGATGAAAGCTCCGATAACTCAGTAAGCTGTTTCTTTGCACTGATTTCCGAAATAATGTGGTATATAGAGAAGTCCCACATCTGTAAACTAGCATATCAAGGAATCGATCTTCTGTGAGTCAATATGAGCCGTAAACTTGATGTTAATTTTCAAGTGATTCAGCCATGGCAAAAAATCTTGCAAAGCCAATAAATCCGACACCCATACAAAAAATATGTCATCAAGGAACCTTCTCCAAAATGGCATATAAGCAAAAAAAGATGAAGTATAGATGTAACTTTCTTCTAGCTGTGCCAAATATAAGGTCGCTATAGACGGGGCCACCGTGGCACCCATGGCGATACCAAACGTTTGTTGGAAAAATGTGCCTTCAAATAAAAAATAATTTCTTGTCAGAACCAAGGCGACCAAATCTAACAAAAAAGATTTTGGTAATCTGGAAGGGGCCGTAGTGAATAAGGATTGCAAAAATTCCAAAGCTTCCCCCTGATGGATGTCTGTGTATAATGCAGCTACATCCAAGGTAACGAAAAAAATCTCAAAATCCGGTAAAACTAAATTAGAAAGATGAATCATAAAATGGGCTGAATCTCGAATAAAAGATTGAACCATAGAGGCTTCAGTTTTCAAAAAGACATCACAGAATTTTGACAGGGGTTCGAGGACAGAACTCCTGCATGACACAATAGGTCTTCCTGGAGGCGAAGATAATGATTTGTGTATTTTCGGCACTGTGTAAATGGTAGGTATTTTGGGGTGGAGAACACGAAGAAAAATATTCTCTTTTCTGGTAAGCCAGCCACCATCTAATCCCCCAGTGACCAAAACTGAAATCTCCGTTTGTAATGCAGGGGTAGGATCACAAGCCAATTTCTTATAAACCTGATCATCCGATAACTGGGAACGAAGCCCCTCTAGATAGTCCTCACAATTGCACCCCCTTTATCCGCACAACGTATAGTGATAGAAGAGTCAGAAGATAATTGCCGAAGACAAATGCGGTCTGATTTAGTGATGTTGGAGGCCCATTGTGGGGCAGAGGACTCTAAATGAGCTAAATCCCGCAAAACAAGAGCTTGATAGGTGGCAATAATAGGGTCAGGGGGGCTGGGAGGTAACCACCGAGAGGGCGGTTTAATCACAGAAACATCAGGTGTGTCAGGACGAGAATAAAAAAACCGAGTAACCTGTAGTTTACGGAAAAATCTATGTAAATGCACCCGCATCCAAAATCTGTCATTGTCAGCAGTAGGTGCAAATGATAATCCTAGATTTAGCAACTGCTTGCTAGATGGATCCAGAGGCTGGCCTATCAAATTAACTACTATGGATTCTGGGACGTCTTGGCCCGCTGTCTGGTGTTCGGAGGATCCCAACGATCGTCCTGATGACAACCTCGCCCTTTGCGGCCTCGACCCTACCCTCTCTGAAAATCCTGTTGATTTCTGTTAGAACTTCTTGAACCAGAAGATGTACCGGAGCTGTCATCCGTGTCATCCGATGATACCTCAAAAGTAACTTGTTTTTGATTGCTATCATCCCCACTCTCATACATCCAACGATAAACCTTCCCTGAGTCATAATCGGTCTTATCCTGATGAAATTTGTGTAACTTAAAGGCTTTCAAATATTCAAAAAATCCTTTAAGTTGTCGGTCAATATCTTCAAGTTTAGATTGAAAAACATCTGCTTCCAATGTTTTTAATAGAGATGCTTTAGACTCAGCAATTAATTTACCCAAAGAATCCTCCTCCTGAATGGTTCGTTCTAATATAAGTGCTATGAGGTCAAAGCTACACTTATTGAAAATATTGTTCCATTTGGAAATGAAATCCGAATCAGACAAAAACATCTTATCTGTACATTCTTGTTTTGCTCGACCATTGATGATCGCCTTCACCAGAGCATCAAGTTTACGAGACATGCTGGTGAAACCTACTGCTCATATTAATAGACCTATTCGTCCTGGAGTTTCTCGGGGTCATTTTCCATGTCAAAACTGTGGTTTTTGTATAACCACTATTTCAGGGATCACTTGGATTCATCCCCAGACTAACCGGTCTTACCATCCTTTGCTTGTGATTGGTTTTCCTCTGTGATTGACATTATCAACCAGCCAATCATGAATTTAACGGTCCTATATGGTGATCTGATACCGGTTTTTGAATCGGTTGTTTAAGGCGGATGGACGACATTAAAAACGGATTGCACAAGAGCATTTGATACAGGGATATTATACATCCCAAAACGTGCACGTTGTGCTTCAATGTATTTGGACCTGCCGTAATGATAAGGACAAGCTTGTTGTTTCAATACATGTCAAGATAAGTTTTTCTGGTTTTTATACCTTCAACATAAAATCGTTACATAAAAGAACCTATTAATGAATAAAATGGATATCATCTGTCTGGTGTGGTTAAGTTAAAAATCTTACCCTCCCTTGATGTTATCCGACAAAAAAAAATATTGGAGATCACTGGTGGACTGTTTCAGGGTCTTTGTTTTTTGAGTTTCTGAGTGTCACTGAATTTGGGATATCTTCTTTTGGATGCCATTTCTACAACAGCAATGCTGAATATAGAGAAAATATTGAAATGTTGTGGTTGGTTTTTAAAAAACACACTGCTCGTGGGTTCAAAATATTGACCTGATTATTCATAATAATATTTGACCTATTAAACTTTCTTATTCTTGGACCATTAAAAAGATTTTCGGATGGGCTCACTCGGGCGATAGCTGTCTCCTCTGAGAGATACTAACTTCCATGCACATCTGAATTTTATAGAATGGAAAGTCGGGGCTGCAACACCGACCTGCTGAAAAGCTTACCGTATCTAAGGATGGTGATGTAACTAGCTCTCGGTTATCAAGTAAATGCAATTGCATAAATGAAATGTCCGCACATCTGCAGGCGGGGGCTGTAACATCTGTACCACACACCGCTAGCCATGCTTATGATTCTGTCACTCAGGTTTGGCAAATAAATGGGCACTTTTTAAACTACACTTTCCAAACCCTTTGTTCGTTCACAATATATATTTCGCTATATTATTCCATTCCACAGAAAGGTGTTCTCCTTACTGAAGTATAAACGCTGGCTCACCTGCATGAACATACAGGGGTCATTTTACTAAAGTGCATTGTGATTTGCACCTAATGCATCTTAATTGTCAGGGCATGGAAAGCATCTTGTTGTCAGTTAATGGGCAGCACTGCCCCCTAACGCATGCCACATTAGCGCGGATGCACTTACCTCCACCTTCTGAGGTGCGGTAATTGCACCTGCGCTGACTGGTCACCTTACAGTTACCACGGGTGTGCAGACTGCAAGGTGCTTTCGCCGCCTACTCTCCACTCCAAACCTGCCCACTTGCTCCCCTAACGTGCTATGGACAATTTGCGCAGAAATCCAGCCGTGCTGTCGTGGCCACATGCTAGCCGTCAACATGTGTTCCAATATACCTCCAGCTTGTACCAGAACATGCACTGACCGTTAGTACCCTTTAGTAAAAGACCCCCATAGTACGCACAGACTTGCTCAGCAATCAGAAAGCAATCAAACTAATAACAAACGTATGTGACGGCACATTTTAGAAAGGCCGTGTAGGTGAAATCCGGGACATCGAAGGCAACATGAAATTTAGTGGGAAGGGTAGCAGAGAAGAAGAGCAGCTCCCACCCTGAAAGATACACATATACGTGAAGTAAAAGGGAAAATGAGGGATGTACAGAGTATGGGTCAGACACATGCAGATTTTCTATCAATTTTAGAAACCTGCCCGTGACAGATATGGATGGAGCATAGATGTCCACACGGCCCCGTTTCAGAACACACCCATGTATCTATCTCTCACCACCTACACATCCCGACCTGCCATCTTGAAAACGGGGACGTGCAGTGTGGTGGGCACTAGGAGAAATGCTGTTTTAGTTACTTCCACTTTGCTTTGAAAGAATGAAAATTATTAGGAGAATGACGAGGCCCTATTCTCTTTTCCTTACAACTACTGGTTTGCCGACATCAGCACTTTTCAGAACCCTAGTCTTGCCCTGGAGGAGATATAGCCATGGGCATTTCTGATGGCAAATTGAGATATGCAGCATCAATCTAAAATCAGGCGCACGTGTGCATTATTTTCCAAACGTCTCCAGCATGCCCCTGTGCGACACAGACAAGTCTGCTCCGGTCACGGGTAAACTTCGGGCCTTTTAAAATGGCTCTTGGGATGTGAATGTGATTTTGATGTTTGAAAACAGTCATTCAGACATCCCAATTATGGCTTCCAAAATGACCCCTTTAGTTTATTGTCAAAACTCAACTCCTATCATAATTACCACAAATAAAATTATAGAGCTGCCAGCGTCCAAGGGACAAGAAAGAGGAGAATTTATGGTCTATACAACAAAATGCAAAACCAATTTTGGCATAACTTTCCAAATCATTTAATCATCTTGCTAAAAGAAGCTATTAAAGGCTCACATTAGTAAGGCGCCTTACTGTTAATGCACGCTGTTTTAATGCGGGTCCCATTTTATTTGATGCAACCTAGTTACTAATATGCGTTATGGTAAAATGACACGCGCTAACAGTAGTATATCTCAGCAACTCTAGCCCTTAATGAGCCATGAAGACTGATTTAGTTTGCTTGCGACAAAGTGTAATGAATAGCATGGTCATCATCATCTCATGCATGGAAATCAGAAAATTCATTGGCTAAATAGTGTGAATATATTAAACTGAGCATATTCAGTTCTTTCCTCCTGGTTACGCCTGTGGGCAACCAAGAACAGGGGTCCTGATGGCCAGCATGGACCCCAGGATAGACAACCTTTCTGGACCCCCTGCAATGTTTGAAAAGTGGTTTTAAATGTACCGGAGTAATAAATGTCAAAACAGAGTAAATCATGCAACTGTAAATACATGACAGCTGTTCCAAATGGTCAGTAACTGGAAAATCTACAATACTCTAACAATGTTCATAATGAAAAAAATAACAAGACAGGCCAAAGCCTGGCCCCTTTAGAGCTCCACAGGCCCTGGGATCACACACCTTCCCTGCCCTCCCCCACTCCCCGTCAGGCCTGCCAAAAGGTATATAACTAAGCCTGGGACATGGAGTTGTTTGTCGGTGTAGTAGGAAGAAGTAGGAGAGTTCAGGAGAGCAGAAAACGGACATGGCTAGAAGTCTAGAACCCGGTTTCCTGTGTCAGTACGAATCGGCAAAGAGGAGTGTATGAAGGCATGATTAGGAAGCAAAAGGAGCATACCAGGAGGACAGCCAGGGAGAAATCTGTCCATCCTGACTCAGAGGAGCACTGGCATATGACCATTCCCCTTGTCCTATCATTCAGGAGTGTAGGTACTGCAATGGCTCAATCACACAGTCTGCTACTGTCTCGGAACTCACAGACACGAGCTCCGCATTCCAAAAAGCTTCTAAGGCTTAGACTGAATGCCTTCAGCGATCTCTAATGGGAGTGACGGCAAAGACCTCTGTCCTCTGGTAGCCTGACGCTTGGAAATACATTTCAAATTGTGTGAAGAACCACAAATCTATTTTTGAAGTGCTCAAGTAGCTCCTCTGCCATCTTCTTGCCTCTGTCCTTCTTTTCCTCTCCTCCATGTTGCCTCTGTATCGCTAGTATCCTGTCAAACCTTTCTTTTCATACTGGATGGGGGTGGGGGAAAAGGATGGAGTCCCTTTCCCCTGTGGGGAGCTTCCCTGCATGACAGGAGCCTGCCTTTCTGACTGGCCAAGGAGTAGATCTTGGTACCTCCCATGAAAGGTTGCCCTGCATTGCAAAGGAAAGAGACGGAACGCACAACCTACCAAATAGACCCAGTTGCTAATTATTCTCTTTCTCTGTGTTCATCCTTAGTGTTCAAAGCGTAGACAATCTGAAGCTTCAAGAAAGTGAAGAATTAGGAGGTGGGTCTGTCTGTCAGGCTGCACTTTTTTCCCCTACATGCTCTACCTTCTTGGCCGACATGCCAGGGGTGTGTTTTTGGTCTAGGTCTTGCTCTTAACTTTCCTCTGTCCTTCGGCTTCCTCTCCTATAATGTAACTTGTCTCTCACTTCTTTTCTCTTCACTACCAGGAACTTCATGGTCAAGGCTTCCTTGTATACCCCTTGTAAGTCAACCGGAGGCATCAAGAGACAAAGAGAACAGAGCATATTCAGTTTAGTGTGATCATGACCTTTTGCTTTGCTTTTAGTGCATAACACACTTATGGAAATATAGTGCAAAATAGATATTAAATAAGTGCCATTTACAGAGTTCTTGCTAAACAGCATGCTAACCCCTCATTTGCCTATGTTATTCCTTCATTTACATGCACAGGTTGCATATTTTTGAATGCTCACAATAACGTATTTGTGGACTCATTTAACAATCACGATATGGCTTTCTTGCATATGTCGTTAATTTTAGCATGCAAAAGAGGAAATAAATGTGGTCACTCAAATGTATTACATAATCCTTTGTGGAATGACTTGCTGTATCTAATGTGGAGAGTATCAATGAATCAGGAGGCAGCCATCATGCAGATAATACCCCATAGCCTCTTATTACATAATAATGTCATGGCTATTAACTTCATAGCAGGTAGGTTAATGCCTGCATAGGCAGTGGGATGCAGTGGAGCACAGGGGCCATGGCATGATCAATATTTGCTAAACACAGCATCGGCAACTAGAGAGCTTGGGAGCGGGGCCAGAGATTGGCCTGTTTGTATTCTCTGATCTAAAAGGTGTTCTGCTGCCCTTGAATCCCTGGTTTATGGTTTAATCATAACTTAATATTCCGCCTTTATCAATGCAAAGCGGTTTACAAAATTTAAAATCAATAGGAAAAAGAAAGGAATGTCAAATTAAAAATAGGACAGAAGAAAGAAAAGACAGGTTAACACCAAAGGAAAGGGGGGGGGGGCATTAAAATTCATCAGTAGAACCACCCCCCAGATGTGAAACATGTTGATAGTAATGGTTTGAAATCATTTTATGGAGCAGAAACAAGAGGTAAAAACCTGAAGAGGTCAAGGTTTAAATACTTTAGGTATGCACACGAAACATGGGGGCTGTGGGAGGAACCCTAGCAATTTAGGGGATGATATTCAAAGCCCCGGATATTTAAATGCCACGTTGGTCAGCAACGGCATTTAAGTATCATCCAGATATCTGGATAGTGGCTGTCATTGAATATCCAGATTGTGTGGGTAGTGGTGATTTTCAACTGCTATCTGGTTAGCAAGTTAGGGCAGCTTTTTCTGCAGCCCAAGCTATCCAGATAACTTAGCCAGATAATGGCTGAAAATTGTCTTTATAAATTAAACAAACTGCTAGAACGATATTCTACAAATTGAAAACCCTACAACATCTCAGGCCAATCCTTGAAACCCATGACTTCAGAACAGTAGTCCAAGTCTTAATTACCCCTCAATTGGACTACTGCAACAGTCTATTACAAGGTCTTCCTAAGAAAACTCTCCATACACTCCAACTCGCCCAGAATGTAACCACAAGGGTTATCTCCAAGTCAAGCCTAACCAACCACATCACCCCAATACT
The DNA here is from genome assembly GCA_033557465.1 of Ichthyophis bannanicus. Lineage (NCBI taxonomy): Eukaryota > Metazoa > Chordata > Amphibia > Gymnophiona > Ichthyophiidae > Ichthyophis > Ichthyophis bannanicus. The sequence continues at coordinate 1,850,953,769 of CM066032.1, read as the reverse complement.
CTATAACCTCCATATAGTAACCAGAATAAGATACAAGATGATAGTTACCACTTTTAATTACCACTTTTAAATTACATAACGGTATCTCTCCCTCCTACCTCTCTACAATGATAAATGCATAACCCAAAGTCAGAAGCAGGAGAAAAAGTACTCAGAACCTCCTATCGATACCCTCCTCAATACGGAAAACAAAACAAGCTACCAGCAGTAAGGCCTTCAGGTACAGAGCTCCCACCCTTTGGAACTCTCTCCCTGATTCCATCAGATCAATCAAAGATCTCCAGACTTTCCGCAAGGAATTAAAAACTCTACTTTTCTCTGAATATTACAACAATCCTACTGCCACCAATTCAGTCACCTCTACTTCCCACCTCACCCCTCCCAATTAGTCTAAACTCCCCTTCTACCTTTAGCCCACTGGCAAGCATATTCCACTGCAGCCTTACTCATAGTTTCACAGTCTTGTAAATAGTTACAAACCCCAGCTTCCACTATACTACCGTATATGTGAATAGTGGAGTGTAAATAGTTCCTTGTACTATAGTTCAATATGTTCTCTGTAACTATGTTTTGTGTTTGAAGTAACCCACCCCTGATTGATGGAAGGGGCGGTATAGAAAAGCTGTTTAAATAAAATAAATAAATTGTCACCATCTGGCTACGTGCCACAATTATCTGGCCAGTGATCGCTCCATCCTCGCTTCACCCACAGACCTCCCCTGTACTGAAAAGATAGTGTCGCTGAATATCTCTCTCATTGCCCTTATCCAGATGACCTCCATCGGTGGAGGATAAAGGCTTTTGAAAATTGACCCCTTATAATTTTTTCCTCTAGATCATGAGGTTGTTCTAAAAAAACCATCAGCAGAAGCAGCTGAGGCCAGTTCTGTGACAGAATATAAACGCGCTTGGGACAGATTAAGAGTTTTGTTTTACTTATGGGAATTTCCATGCTCATTTATTCAGAACGAGAGAGGACCAACAAGAGATGTGAAGAACTGACCAATTACGAGCGATATCTTGTGGATGGCAAACTTTGTAGATCTGGCAGCTGAGATATATATTCAGTATAGCAGGAAGTTGTAAGAACGTAGGGCAAGGAAGGGGAATGAGAAGATTTGGGGCAGTGAAAGTGGTTAAGCTTCTGTGCTTCACAGTTGGGATACATTCTTAGCTACAGCAGTGAAGTCGGAAAAAACTGGCCAAACTTCTACTGTCTTTCTCCATAGTCTTTATATTTATCTATCTATTTACTGGCATACTGGGTATACGATCGATTCAATGCAGTGGTTCACAGCATATCCATATGAAACCAAAGATAGGAGAGTAAAAGGACTACAGAATGATAGACCTAACAGAGAAATGTTGTTGTGACTAACACAAGAACCCCTTCAGTGCATAATGAAAGGGCTGAAGACAACTTTAACTCCTGAGGCAGTTAACAAATGGCATGCAAATTATTGCACCTTCAGTACTGTGTGCAATTCTGGACACCTCATCTCAAAAAGCATACAGCAGAATTAGAAAAGGTACAAAGAGGGGTGACCAAAATGATATGGGGGATATATAAGGAAAGGCTAAAGAGGTAAGAGCTCTTCAGCTTGGAGAAGAAAAGAGTGAGGGGAGATATGGCAGAAGTCTATAAAATCTTGAGTGGAGTGGAATGGGTAGACACAAATTGATTGTTTACTCTTTCAAAAGGTAAAAAGACCAGGGGACAGAAGAAAATAAGATATGCCTTACTGGGTCAGACCAAGGGTCTATCAAGCCCAGTATCCTGTTTCCAACAGTGGCCAATCCAGGTCACAAGTACCTTGCAGGTTCCCAAAAGGTATACGGATTCCATTTTGCTCGTCCCATGGGTAAGCAGTGGATTTGCCCAGTCCTCTTTAATAATAGCTTATGGCCTTTTCCTCCAGGAACTTGTCCAACCCTTTTTTTAAACCCAGCCACACTAACAGCTTTTACTACATCCTATGGTAATGAATTCCGGAGTTTGATTATGCGTTGAGTGAAAAAATATTTTCTCTGATTAGTCTTAAATGTACTATATTGTAGCTTCATTGTGTGTCCCCTAGTCTTTCTACTTTTTGAAGGAGTAAACACCCAATCTACGTTTACTAATTCCACTTCATTCGTTATTTTATAGACCTCTATCATATCTCTCATCTCTTTTCCAAGTTGAAGAGCCCTAACCTTTTAAGCCTTTCCTCAAAGGGATAGCCTTCCATCCCCTTTATGATTTTTGTCGCTCTTCTCGGTACCTTTTCTAATTCTGCTATATCCTTTTTAAGATTTGGTAACCAGAACTGCACACAATATTCAAGGTGCAGTCGCACCATGGAACGATACAGAGGCATTATGATGTCATCCTTTGTTTCATTCTCCATTCCTTTCCTTATGATTCCTAACATTCTATTTGCTTTCTTCGCTGCTGCTGCACACTGGGCGGAGGGTTTCAATGTATTATCCACGATGATGCCCAGATCCTTTTCCTGGGTGGTGATTTCTAATGTGGAACTTTGCATCGTATAACCATAGTTTGGATTGTTCGTCTCTAAGTGCATAACTTTGCACTTGTCCACATTAAATTTCATCTGCCATTTGGATGCCCAGTCTCCCAATTTTTCAGTCCTCTGGCGATTTTTTACAATCCACTTGTGTCATCTGCAAATTTAATCACCTCAGTCGTTATTCCCATTTCCAAGTCATTTCCAGTTATGTTAAAAAGCAGTGGGCCCAGCACAGATCCCCGGAGTACTCCACTATTCACCTTTCTCAATTGAGAAATTTGGCCATTTAGCTCTACTCTCTGCTTTCTATCTTTTGATCACTTCCAGATCCACAATAATACATTGCCTCGTACCCCATGACTTTTTAATTTCCCCAAGAGTCTCTCATGAGGGACTTTTTTAAAGGCTCTCTGAAAATTGAGATACATTATATCAACCAGCTCACCTTTATCTACCTGTTTATTCACACCTTCAAACAAATATAAGAGATTAGTAAAACAAGACCTTCCTTGGCTAAATCTATGTTGGCTTTCTGCCATTAAACCATGACTATCTACATTTTCAGTAATTTTATTTTTTATAATGGTTTCTATGACTTTGCCTGGTACTGACATCATGCTCACCGGTCTGTAGTTTCCCAGATCACCCCTAGAACCCTTTTTAAAAATTGGTGTTACACTGGCCACTCTCCATCCTTCGGATCATGATTTTAATGATAGGTCACAGATTACTAATAGTAGTTCTGCAATCTCATATTTAAGTTCTTTCAGTACATTGGCTTGAATGCCATCCAGTCCAGGTGATTTGCTGCTCTTCAGTTTATTAATTAGCTGTATTACATCTTCCCGATGCCATGAAGTTACAAAGTAGTACATTTAAAACAAATAGGAGAAAATATTTCTCCTTTCAAAGTATAATGAAGATTTGGAACTCTGCTGGAGGATGTGGTAAAAGCTGTTAGTGTGGTTGGGTTCAAAAAGGTTTGGACAAATCCCTGGTGGAAAAGTCCATAAAGTTTATTAAGGCAGACCAGGAAAAGAAACACTGCTTATTCTTGGGGATAAGTAACATGGAACCTGGCTACTTTTGGTATATGTCAGGTACTGCTGGAAACAGGATACCAGGCTTGATGACCTAGTGTGGCAGTTGTTATGTTCTTATGTAATGTGCATTGACTGAAAAACTGTGCACACTGCTGGGTAATCTTCTGCTAGCCTACAGCACTGCGAGCAATCCAAGACTCTAGTTGTGTAAGTGGGGCTACTAATATAATATACTGTAGCCCCTTCAGTCATCTTCCTAGCTGCTAACGAACTCCTGACTAACAGTCTCTCAGATTTGTCTCTGCTCAGGAGTACACAAAACACTCACTCTTTAGTACACTTGAGCTACCAGAGGATTATCACTTAATTAAACCATTGTCAGACACATTTTATGCACTCTAATCCTTTCTTCTTGTGTCTCTATAGGTATTTAAGTCCAGCAGTAAATCTGCTCACAGTTTTACATTAAAAAAAAAATTATAGCATTCTGTGTCTGGGGCATAGGGTGACAGTGTAGATGCTGGATGCAGGGGGGAGTAGGGACACACAGAGGGGAGTTGCTGAACATAGGGGGGAGATAGGAACACAAAGGTGGATGCTGGAGATGGGGGGAGATGCTGTTTTAAGGGGGATAAAGATACAGGAGGTAAAAGGGTAAGTAGGAGAACAGCCGGGAGATAACCACTTTATAGCACTATACAAATAATTCGTAGTAATATTAGTAGAGAGAAGAGATGGTGAACAAAGGGGGAGAGAATGACAGGAGATGCTGGAAGGAGAGTGACGAAATGCTAGAAGGAGAGGAAAAGAGAGAGAGGAGATGCTGTGGGGAGACTGGAGACTAAGGCAATGGGGAATGGGGAGGGGGCAGGATGAGAGAAAGAGATGGACAGCTATACATAGATGCAACAAAAAGAAGACTGAAGACTGGATGTTAAGAAGGAGTGAAATCTGAGTGGAGGGAGAAACAGAAAACTAAATGGAAGAAAGCTGAAGGGAAAAGATCAATGTCAGAGATGGACATGGAGAACGAAATGAAGAAGACAGGAGAAGAGAGATGTGGCAAATGGACTGGAGCCTCTGGAGAGAAAGTTAAGAGAAGACAGAGGAAAGCAAACTCCAGAGACTGGGATTAACACAATTAGAAAAATAAAGTGTCCAAACAACAAAGCTAGAAAAAAATGTTTCATTTAGTGATTGGAATATGCCAGCTTTTGGAATTTACATCATCTGCTATTTTAATATTTAGCGCAATACAGGGGGGTGGGGGTGGGGAGTGCATTGCCATTTCTGTTTCTCTGCTGTTGCACTGCATGCACAGTCTGGCTCCTTGGGATTTCAGTTTAATTGTCATCAGCATATTTCTACTGTCAGTTTGTGGTCATTTGTTCTATACTTGGTGAGTGTCTATGTTTAGAATGTGTGACTAAGGCCAGGTACTCTGCTGACAGTGAGTGTCTGTATAGGGATCTGTAGTAATGCGCCTTGTTTAATTTTTTCTCAATAGGTGGTACTGATGTATTTATAGTGCTGCCTTTTTCTAGATAGGTCCTCATAGTGCTGGGATGGAATAGTAGATTTGTTCCATCCAGACCGACTTTTGCAGGGTTTTGTCTTACTTCATAATACACCTGGTACTAGAGAAATTGTTGTTACTGTCAAGACATTTTTGTGTGGTGCCCTAGTTCTGTTCTGGAGGGAGTGAGTGAAAAATTACAAGCTAAAATATAACCATAGAAAGGTAAATATCATCATTTTGAGGTGCTCCTTTCATTTGCAAAACAACACAACCTGCAGATCTTTCCAAATTTATACTGTGAATGCGCTGTGAGAAAATCCTCACGCATTTGCCTTCAATCTCGCTCACTGGAGTGGTAAATCTCACTCTTTGGGATGGGTCTCCCTTGAAATCTCAACTTATAAAAGTATGTGGCTAAATATGTGTATTAACAATATCTCACATACTTAAACGTGCATTATACATAGGCACAACTGGTAGCAGAGTATGGGTGGAGCTAAGGCGATGTTCCAATATATGCAGATATTTTATAAAATATGCACACGTATGCATAGAGAACGCAAACCCATTTACACCTTCATGGGAGCAAGGGGGACTGTGTATTTGTCCATTGCTGGGGCTTGTTCTAAATGCCTATGTTGCCTTTTTGGAACTTTGACAAAAGCACCTCGTTAAGATTACTCCCAATGAAGGCAATTTCCCGAAAGATACTGACCTGGGTAAATGGGCCACTCTCCTGTGGGTAAAATGTATGTGCTGAAAGCTCTTTGAGTTTGAGTGGCTGTCAGGATAGCAATTGGTCTTTGCTGCTTCCCCATCATAAACTGCCTTCTCGTCTGTCTAAAGCTAGCACTGCTTCCTTCCCTCTCACTTCTTATCCTCCTTTCCTTGGAAACCCCCAAATCCAGCTTCTCTTTTCAATATTTTCATCTCCATCAGGGATCTTCTATGCTTGTCATAAGAACATAAGAAATGCCGTACTGGGTCAGACCAAGGGTCCATCATGCCCATTATCCTGTTTCCAACAGTGGCCAATCCAGGTCACAAGTACCTGGCAAGTTCCCAAAAAGGCACACAGGTTTCACAATGTTCATCTCGGGGTAAGCAGTGGATTTCCCGGGTCCTCTTTAATAATGGTTAATGGACTTTTCCTCCAGGAACTTGTCCAAACCTTTTTTAAACCCAGCTACACTAACAGCTTTTACTATATCCTCTGGTAATGAATTCCAGAGTTTGATTATGCGTTGAATGAAAAAAATATTTTCTCTTATTAATCTTAAATAAGTTACATTGTAGCTTCATTGTGTGTACCCTAGTCTTTCTACTTTTTGATGGCATAAACAACCGATTTACGTTTACCAGTTCTACTCCATTCATTAATTTGTAGACCTGTATCATAACCCCCCTCAGACGTCTCTTTTCCAAGTTGAAGAGCCTCAACCTTTTAAATCTTCGATTGCTCTTCTCTGTACCTTTTCTAATTTTGCTATATCCTTTTTAAGATACCGCAACCAGAATTGCACACAATATTCAAGGTGTGGTCGTACCATGGAACAATACAGAGGATTGTTTTTATTCTCTATTCCTTTCCTTATGATTCTTAGCATTCTATTTGCTTTCTTGGCCACCGCTGCACCCTGGGTGGAGGGCTTAAATGTATTATCCATGATGACACCTAAATCTTTTTCCTGGGTGGTGGTACCCTGCATCGTGTAACCATAGTTTGGGTTGTTCTTTCCTAGGTGTATAACTTTGCACTTGTCCACATTAAATTTCATCTGCCATTTGGACATTCAGTCCCCAAATTTATCAAGGACCTCTTGCAAATTTTCACAATCCTCTTGTGTTTTAACAACTTTGAATAATTTTGAGTCATCTACAAATTTCCTCACTTCACTCGTTATTCCTATCTCCAAGTCATGAATATGTTAAAAAGCAGCAGGCCCACCACAGATCCCTGGGGTACTCCACTATTCACCTTTCTCCACTGAGATATTGGCCATTTAGCCCTACTCTCTCCTTTCTATCTTTTAACCAGTTCCTGATCCACAATATTACACTACCTCCAATCTCATGACTTTTTAATTTTGCCAAGAGTCTCTCATGAGGAACCTTGTCAAAAGCTTTCTGATAGTCCAGAAACACTATATCAACTGACTCACCTTTGTTTACCTCTTTATTCGCACCTTCCAAAAAACATAACAGCCAATACTTTCCTTGGCTAAATTTATGTTGGTTTTCTCCCATTAAACCATGACTATCTACATGTTTAATAATTTTAGGTCCGATTTCCGAAAGGCATTTACACGGTTTACAGCCCAGTAAACCATGTAAATGCCTGAAAGGTGGATATTCAATGGCACTTACATGGTTAATGCCATTGAACTTTATCTTTATCTTTATTGAGTGTTTGATATACCACTCAGGAAGAACATCAGAGCAGTGTACAACATAAAAGGCAGCTACAGAAATAGGAAATGGAAAGGAACACCATTATTAAGGAGGAAAGAGAAAGCAAAGAGAGAGAAAGAAGAAGCATTGATAAGAATCAGGGTGAAAAGAGAGTTCAGAAGGAGTGGGAGATCAGGGGGTAGGGGAGAGATCAAAGGCAGAAGGCAGAGAGTCAGCACAGGGATTATGTAGGAGGGAGGGAAATGTCAAAAGCAGTGTGAAAAAGGTGAGTCATGAGCATGTGTTTGAATTTAATAAAGGAAGGTTCAGCGCGAAGGGGAGTAGGCAGAGAGTTCCAGAGGGCGGGTCCCAGAAAGAAGAAAGCAGAATTCCGGGTGAGTTCAAGGTGAGCACGGGAGGGAGAAGAAAGAGCAAGGTGGTGGGAATAGAGGGATCAAAGAAGATGGTACGGAGTGTGAAATTGAAGAAGATCCATAAGATATTGGGGAGTAACGGTACGAAGTGCCTAGTGAACCAAAATGAGTAGCTTGCAAGTGATCCGATATTTAATGGGAAGCCAGTGTAAATGAATGACTAGGGGAGTGATACGGTCAAAGTGGGAGGCATGACTGAGAAGACAGGCTGATGTGTTCTAGAGAAGTTGGAAATGCTGAAGTTGATAATGGGGGAGTCCGATGAGGGCAACATTACAGTAGTCGAATCTAGAGGTGACTAAAGTGAGTGTTGTCAATGATTGGATAGAGAGAAATGGGCATATGGCGCAGATCTGTCGTAGGGAGGCAAAAGAATGGTGGACAAGGGTAGATATATGCTCATGAAAGGAGAGGGATGAGTACAGTCACTCCAAGATACAAGATGGAATTCACTAGAGGAAGAGCAGAATATGCAATTGAGGGGGCCAAAGAAGGGCCAAGTGTATGAAAGATGAACCAGATAGCAGATGATTTGGACGTATTGAGATGAGAAATGAGTCCCCTATACGTCCCAATGCTATCCAGTTAGCATTGGAGCGTGTTGGGGGCATTCCAGGGTGGAGCGGAGGCGAGACTATCACTAACCAGACAGCAGCAATATTGCATGTTGCCTGGTTAGCGACCTGTGCTTAAAAGATAGGTGAGGAAAACCCTCGCCTATCTTTAAGGTGCAGGAACTAATCGAGCAGCATCCAATATCACTGCTGCCCGGTTAGCTTCGCTGGCTTCCTGTGTCTGTGGCGATCACCGGATATTCAAGGCCTTCACTGTGGCATTGAATATCCGGGTTACAGGTTGGTGGGGACAACGCATAGCCCTTCCAAAATGTGGATGACTCAATATCGGGCCCTTATTCTTTATAATGGTTTTACCATATTGCCTGGCACTGATGTCAGGTTCACCAGTCTGTAGTTTCCCAGATCACCCCTGGAATCCTTTTTAAAAATTGGCATTACATTGGCAATTCTCCAATCTTCCGGTACTACAGATGATTTTACTGATAGTTCAGAGATTACTAATTGTAGGTCTGCAATCTCATCTTTCCGTTCTTTCAACGCCCTTGGATATATACCATTTGGTCCAGGTGATATGCTACTCTTCAGTTTATCAGATAGCTGTAATACGTCTTCCTGGTTTATCAATATCTCTTTCAGTTCTTCTGATATATTACTTTTATATACCATTTCAGGCATGCTTGTTCCACATTTCTACTTGTGCTTCCTCGCCCCCCTCTCCTCTCTCATTCTGCTCCTCATTCATTTCACTCTTCCCCCCTCATACTCTCTTTTCCATCCATGTACCCTTTATTTCTTTTACGTTTCCTCAACCCTTCTCTCCCAACACAGACAGTTTCCTTTTGGTGTTTGCAATGCCGCAGGAGCACAAAGGCAGTTATTTTGTTTTACTGTACATTACTATTTTGTAAATTATTTTTTTGTTTTTTTTTAATCTTAATCACTTCATATGTCACTTTGACAACCCACGTAAAACTGTCATGCTCATAAAGTTATCTGAACTTGAAACAGTCCTTCCCTCTGCTGCCCTGCCTGAAACAAACAACATCCAGAAGGAATGTGAAGTGGCTCATGGGTGAATTGGGAAGCTTTATTGCTTCTGTTCTCTTGAAAGCAGTTAACAACTGTTGTTTAAGAAATTAAAGAGAGCGTTCTATAGCATGGAGGAGATGCATGATCATGGGAATGGTTCAAACTACCCCTCACTCCCAAACTAAGGTAGGTGCAAACAGTCTAACTCAAGGCTACTCCCACTTGTCCTCGAGGGAGCCTCAGAGCCCAATGGGTTTTCAGGGTAACCACAGTGAATATCCATGAGATAGATCTGTATACACTATAGATCCAAATGAATCCCATGCACATTCACTGTGGACATTCACTCCCCCTCCCCCCCCCTTGGTTTAGTAACTTTTAGGAGAACACTCCACCAACATTTTAAAAATTCAACAAAATCCTGCATAAGTATCAAAAATAAAAAAATATAATCCCTGTCTTTGAGTAATTATTTCAACTTCAGTACTCTTTTGTATTTCATGTTCTGTTTACTCAAAGATGCAGAATTTTAACATTTGTTGGTGCCGAAATCCCACAGAAGCACAATAATAGGACACTATAACTAGGGCTGCTGGTTTCAAGAGGCTTAGAAATCTGCAGAGCCCATGGGGGTGCTTCAAGCTCCAGGCAGCATGGATTTCTTACCCCTGCCAATTCTTGTGGCAACAATGTGATGCCTGTGATTGTTACTACCAACGCTGGCAGTTGAAAAAGTTGGTGGTGCCTATAGGTCATCTTGGGCTCTGCTGATGGCCAAATGAATATTCTTGAGAAATAGAAGCCCACATCATAAGACAGTAAAACACAGTTACTTACCTGTAACAGGTGATCTCTGGGAACAGCAGGAATAAGTCTTCACATATGGGTACATCGGTTCCGACGGAGTCTGCGCGGGAACGCTCCCCAGCGTCCAATCAGAACGCTTTTGGGAGCATCCCAACACGCCTGAGTGCTGCCTTCCCGCCTTTCCCAACTGCCTCTCCTCAGTTAAGTTTTAAAGCTGAGACCAAGAGAGAGAGTGAGAGAAAGGGAAAGATAGAAATAGAGAAATGCAACTCCTAGGGGAGGTGGGTGGGTTGTGAAGACTTATTCCTGCTGTTCCCAGAGATCACCTGTTACAGGTAAGTAACTGTGTTATCTCCAGGAACAAGCAGGAATGAGTCTTCACATATGGGGACTCCCAAGCTGAGATGCCCTGAGGGAGTCCTAACATGTTGCAAGTCTAGAACGAGCCATGCTATTCCTCAGGACCTCAGGCATCCTGGGGATGGAGGGTAGGAGTTGAATTACAGAAAGGTGCTGTGGAACAGCTGGACTAGAACAGGACTGTGGAACAGCTGGACTAGAACAGGACCTCTATGGAAGAAGACCCTGTGTAGATGACATTTAGTATTAAAAATATTGAGTGCAATATTCTAATATGGACCTCCCTTGGTGGTATTGTGAAAAGTCTATTGAGGTTCATATGGATCTGTTAGAAGAGCCAGTAGAAGATTCTCAAGGAGTACCTCACTGTGAAGTAGAGGTAATAAACTGTAGAAAAAACAAGTGGAGGTCAGAACCCTTCAGGGTGAGAAATAGCCCCAGGGGAAATTGGGGTAGTACAATGAGGTAGGGCTTCAGCAGGAAACGCAGAAGGTACTATTAGACAAAGCTTAAGCTCTTTTGGCTGAAGAACAGTACAATCCTAGGACCAAAAGGAAAATAAGTCTGACCGATTTGGACTGACATTAGAAATAGTCCATGTAGGAGGGAAGGGGTATGGAAGACCCCTGTATCCGATAACAAAGTAAGGACAGACTTATGAAGCGTTACAGCTTTAGATTAACTGAAGATCCGAAATGTCTTTCCTAAATGAGGTCAATTAGGAAAGAAAAAGGTACATGGAGAGCTTCAGAGGTACCTAACCCTGAAAGGTTATGGTAAGAAAAAATTTTGGTAATTACCACAGGGAGTGGTTGTATGTGTAGAACCCTAAGCATGCAATCTTTCTCTCTCTCCCCATATTCCTATGGGGATCTAGTTATATAGGCATGTCTCCATCTACATACGTGGAGACATGTGTCTATATGTCTACATGTATACATATAGGAGTATATATGGATATATGTAGAGAGAGATATACATGGGCAGAAGATACACAGATTACATATTTATTTCTGACCTAATGTATATAATTCTATGTGTCATAATTATGTAACCACTGTTTTTAGCTTGAATAACTTGTAACCGTTTGTGTGAAATCACCGCAGCTGATCACTGGAAGCTGCGGTATACAAATGTTTCCCAAATAAATAAATAAATATATATATATATATATAAATATGTAGACATATAGACACATGTCTCCACGTATGTAGATGGAGACATGCCTATATAACTAGATCCCCATAGGAATATGGGGAGAGAGAGAAAGATTCATCTAATGGCAACAAGGGTGATACCTGCTTGAATAGATGCATAGAGAAATCTTCTTTCCCTAGTTATGATTCTTGAATAACCAGGATGGCCTACGTGAAAAATGCAGAGGATAACTTCAGTCTGCAGGCAGCAAGTCCAGATCTCTCTAGAACTCCAGTATGGTAAATGGACAGAAGACGCCAATGGAATAAGATACCATATTGACCCGCCTATGAGGGCAAGATGGGTATCATGCATCCTTCAGTTGAACATGAGCGTCCCATGAAGTATTGGGAAGGAGCATATAAGGACGAGCTGCAACGAAAAGAAAACTATCCCTGATGAGAAGTCCAAGAAGATGTGGACCAAGCCAGGGAATTGGCCATTCTTTAGGTTTTCACGTGATGTAAGGCCTGTGTCCTTTGTTTTGAAAAGAGACTTTACATGAGAAGGTAAGGGCAGGGAACACCTGCCAGTCATGGAACATGAATGGGTGAATCCCTCCTAACCATCTGGGGTTATCTGCTAGACAAGATACTAATGCTCTCTAGCAAGGGCCCATAGTGCAAAGCTGCTCTGTAGAGTTGCAGAGAGCATGTTGCAGGTTGGTTAGAAGAAAAAACTGGCTGCTTAAAGCCAGTAGGTAACAAACTATTCTGCCAAAAACAAGGGAATTGGAGATGGCGAAGAACAGAAGTCAAACCAACAAGCCTGTGATAATAGGGCTTCCAAAAAAGGTTGATAACCTGTTTTGGGGTTTACTATCCAGGCCGGAAGGATTGCTAGTGGAGGACAAAACCTTGGTTGTGTGGTGAACAGAACCAGTGGTTTAAACACTAGGAACTGCTGCATTTGCAGCAATTACCAGGGCAGCGGAAAAAATGCCTTTTTTTTTTTAGATTGGAAAAAGAAACAACAGACATAATCAGGAGTAGTAAGACTTCCTTATTGTCTGATAAGCTGCCCTAAAGTAAGAATGTGAAAGGGGGAGACAGCTCTGGAAAGGAAACCCCTTCCTGGAATAGGTAGAGAACCATAGGGGCTTACCAGTGTAATAGAACCACTCTTACAAACCGAATGTTGTAGTAAGAGGGCAGGTAAGACAGAGTTGAAGGAGACTGACGATGTAGTAAGTCTCTGAAAGGTAAGATGATACATGCTAGCACAGGGAAAACTGTCTTATTGATAGTTGTTACACCTCTTTTTCCCAGTAGGAGGAAGAGACACCTGTTAACTATAGGCATGATCATCATAAAAATTCTTAGAGCAAAAAGAAAGGATGTCTCGTGAAAAGAGATCCATGAGAATTTAGGATGAAATTAGTGTAGATGCTTCAAGTGAAAAGAAGCAGACTACAAACTCTAACCCCCCAAACAGGAGATGTAATGATAATCTATCAGAAACCCTGCGGTTGCTGGGTTTGCTGAACCTGTTGAGGTTGTGGTTTCTTTAGCCCGATCCGATGTTTCCCCTGTCTGGGAACATCAGTATGATGGGTAGAAGATGGATAAAACTTTTTCCCCTTAGGGGAACAAAGCTAGTTAGGAAATTTCCTACAAACTGGGAAAGAGGAAGGCATAGACAATCCTCTGAAAACAGCAATGTCAGTGGTTAACTGAGCAGCTTGGAGTAAAGACTCCTTGATTTTCTCCCAGTTGGTGAGAGGTCTTACGTGTGCACTAGGTGCAAGGAGCTCTTTGCTCTCAGGGAACAAGTCCGTTCTCTAGAGGCTAAAGTAGCAGACTTGGAAAACATAAGACAGACAGAGAGGTACATAGACGAGACCTACAGGGATATAGTCCTGAAGTCCCACCTCCAGTCTGGCAGCACCCCTGTTGCCATGGAGGAGAGAGGTCACGTGACAGGAGAGCATCACCCTGGTGTGGCAGGAAGTGATCCTGTAACTAGGACCTGTCCTCCAGGTGATGTAAAACCCTCTCGCACCGAGGAAGTTTCTCCAGGGCCATGTGCCCATGAGGGAAGGGTTAGGACAGCCGTTATAGTTGGTGATTCGATCATTAGGCATGTAGATAGCTGGGTGGCTGGTGGTCGTGAGGATCGCCTGGTAACATGCCTGCCTGGTGCGAAGGTAGCGGACCTCACGCGCCACCTAGATAAGGTCTTAGATAGTGCTGGGGAGGAGTCTGCTGTCTTGGTACATGTCGGTACCAATGACATAGGAAAATGTGGTAGGGAGGTTCTGGAGGCTAAATTTAGGCTTTTAGGTAGGAAGTTGAAATCCAGAACTTCCATGGTAGCATTCTCCGAAATGCTTCCTGTTCCACGCGCAGGACCCAAAAGGCAGGCAGAGCTCCGGAGTCTCAATGCGTGGATGAGACAATGGTGCAGAGATGAGGGTTTTGGATTTGTTAGGAACTGGGGAACATTCTGGGGAAAGGAGGGGCTCTTCCGAAGGGATGGGCTTCACCTTAACTGGGATGGAACCAGGCTGCTGGCATTAACCTTTAAAAAGGAGCTAGAACAGCTTTTAAACTAGATATTAGGGGAAAGCCGACAGTCGCCCAAGAGCGGATGGTTCGGAAGAATGTATCCTTGAAGGATACTACCAAAAGCAGAGAGGTTCCACAAAAGAGTAAAGTAGCCCAAATGCCCTCAAGTATGGAGCAGACAGAGCTTAAAGATCCCAATTTACCCATGTCTAACAATAGCCAAATTAACATGAATAAAATACATTCTCTAAAATGCTTGTATACAAATGCTAGAAGTCTAAAGAATAAGATGGGAGAGTTAGAATATATAGCACTAAATGAAAGGTTAGATATGATTGGAATATCAGAGACATGGTGGAAGGAGGACAACCAGTGGGACACTGTGATACCTGGGTACAAACTATATCGTAATGATAGAGCTGATCAAATTCGTATAGGGGTTGCGCTCTATGTTAGAGAGGGCATTGACTCAGAAAGGATTAAAGTTTTGCAGGAAACAAAATCTGCTGTAGAATCTATATGGATTGAAATTCCATATAAAAGGGGGAAGGGAATGGCAGTGGGGGTGTACTATCGAGCACCTGGCCAGAATGACCAAATGGATGATGAAATGCTCAAAGAAATCAAGGAAGCTAACAAATGTTACAGCACAGTAATAATATTGGGTGATTTCAATTACCCCGGTATCGACTGGGTCAGTGTCACGTCAGGACATGCTAGGGAGATAAAGTTCCTAGATGAAATAAATGACTGCTTCTTGGAGCAGCTGGTTCATGAACCGACCAGAGGGGAAGCCATATTAGACCTAGTCCTTAGTGGAACACCAGATCTAGTACAAGAGATAAGGGTGTTGGGGCCACTTGGCAATAGTGATCATAGCATGATCGCCTTTGATTTAATTAGTGGAGGAGGGATAGTAAGGAAATCCACAGTACTACCTTTTAACTTTCGAAAGGGAGACTACGATAAAATGAGGAAAACAGTTAAGAAAAAACTAAAAGGAGCAGTTGCAAAGGTTAAAGACGTATATCAGGCTTGGCTGTTGTTGAAAAATAATATCTTGGAAGCCCAGACCAGCTGTATTCCACGCTTTAAGAAAAGTGGAAGGAAGTCCAAAAAACTGCCAGCATGGTTTAAAGGTGAGGTCAGAGAGGCTGTTGTTGCCAAAAAAAGCATCTTTCAGGAAATGGAAAAAAGAGCCAAACGACGAAACCTGGAAACAGCACAAGCACTGGCAAGTCAAACGCAAGGCATTGATAAGGCAGGCAAAGGGAGAATTTGAGAAGAAGCTTGTTGCGGAAGCAAAAATGCGAAGTAAAGACCTTTTCAAGTACATTCGTAGCAAAAAACCTGTGAGAGAGTCAGTTGGTCCACTAGATGATAAAGGGGTTAAAGGAGCACTAAGAGGCAACAAGGCGATAGCGGAGAGATTGAATGAATTCTTTGCTTCAGTCTTTACTGAGGAAGATGTAGGGATGTTACCCATGACTGAAATGGTATTTAAAGGTGCGGAAGAATTGAAGGAAATATCGATACATCGGGAAGATGTATTACAACTATTAGATAAACTGAAGAGTAGCAAATCACCTGGGCCGGATGGTATATATCCAAGGGTGTTGAAAGAACTGAAATACGAGATTGCAGACCTGCTATTAGTAATCTGTGAACTATCATTAAAATTATCTCTAATACCTGAAGGTTGGAGGATCGCCAATGTAACATCAATTTTTAAAAAGGGTTCCAGGGGTGATCCGGGAAACTACAGACCGGTGAGCCTGACATCAGTACCGGGAAAAATGGTAGAAACCATCATAAAAAATAAAATTACTCAGCATGTAGATAGTTATGACCTAATGGGAGACAGCCAACATGGCTTTAGACAAGGAAGATCTTGTCTTACTAATCTGTTATGTTTCTTTGAAGGAGTGAATAATCAGGTGGACAAAGGTGAGTCGGTTGATATTGTGTATCTGGACTTTCAGAAAGCCTTTGACAAGGTCCCTCATCAGAGACTTTTGGCAAAACTAAAGAGTCATGGGATAGGAGGCAGTGTACTATTGTGGATCAGGAACTGGTTAAAAGATAGAAAGCAGAGGGTAGGGCTAAATGGCCAATTTTCCCAATGGAGAAAGGTGAATAGTGGTGAACCCCAGGGATCTGTGCTGGGTCCGCTGCTTTTTGACATATTCATAAATGACCTGGAAAGTGGAATAACGAGTGAGGTTATCAAATTTGCAGATGACACAAAACTATTTAAAGATGTTAAAACCCAAGAGGATTGTGGAAAATTGCAAGAGGATCTTGATAAATTGGAAGACTGGGCATCAAAATGGCAGATGAAATTTAATGTGGACAAGTGCAAGGTTATGCACCTAGGGAAGAACAACCCAAACTATGGTTACACGATGCAAGGTTCCACATTAGGAACCACCACCCAGGAAAAAGATTTAGTCGTCATTGTGGATACCATGTTAAAACCCTCGGCCCAGTGTGCAGTGGCGGCCAAGAGAGCAAATAGAATGCTAGGTATGATAAGGAAAGGAATGGAAAATAAAACAAAAGATATTATAATGCCTCTATATCGTTCCATGGTGAGACTGCACCTTGAATATTGTGTGCAATTCTGGTCGCCGTATCTTAAAAAGGATATAGCGATTTTAGAAAAGGTTCAGAGAAGAGCCAACAAAATGGTAAAGGGGATGGAAGGATACTCCTATGAAGAAAGGCTAAAAAGGTTGGGGCTCTTTAACCTGGAAAAGAGACGGCTGAGGGGAGATATGATAGAAGTCTATAAATTAATGAACGGAGTGGAACGGGTAAACGTAGATCGATTGTTTACCTTATCAAAATATAGAAAGACTAGGGGACATGCAATGAAGCTACAGGGTAAACTATTTAAGACTAATAAAAGGAAATATTTTTTCACTCAACGTGTAATCAAACTCTGGAATTTGTTACCGGAGGATGTAGTAAAGGCTGTTAGTGTAGCTGGGTTTAAAAAAGGTTTGGACAAGTTCCTGGAGGAAAGGTCCATAAACCATTATTAAGAAGGGACCCAGGATATCAATGCTTGAACCAATACAAGCATTGTGGAACCTGTGTCCCTTGGGGAAACTGCTAGGTACGTATGACCTAGATTGGCCACTGTTGGAAACAGAATACTGGGCTTGATGGACCTTGGTCTGACCCATTATGGCATATCTTATGTTCTTATGTAGATTTTCTCCAGTGCAAGGAGTATTTCCCAGTCTTTCTTGTACCCATTTGTCCAAGTCTGAAACTTGGAGCCAGGCTTTACGTCGTGCCCCTATAGCTATAGCAGAAGTTCTGCTAACAGACTCAAAGGAGTCTAGAGAAGCACGAGTAAGGAACCTAGAGATATTTTGAGCATGACTAGCCAGTAAGGAATAGTCTGCTCTCTTGGGCTCTTGAAGAAAAGGGGTCAAAAGTAGTAATTTCTTTGTGACTTCTTCAAGAGATAATCCCATATAGAAAATATATGAGAGAATTCTTGCTGAAAGCATGGATACCTGGAAGGTTTGGCGTCCAAAGGCATCTAAAGTCTTAGACTCACGACCTGGCGGATAAGAAGAGTGCTTTTTAGTACTCTTAACACGCTTCATTGCTGATTCTACAAAATTGGAATGATGAGGAAGTTGAGTCTTTTGAAAACCTGGAGAAGGGGGCACCTTGTATAGAAGATCAGTTGCCCTAGAAGGTGGGGATACTGTTAAAGGAGTTTCCCACATTCGAAAGAGCAGATCCTGCAAGGTCTGATGCAAAGGAAGCATGATGTCCTCCTTTGGACTCCAGGGAATATACCGAGATTCTGTATTCCCTGGTGCAGGATCTTGACCAGGTATAGAAATGGCAAGTGACTTTGCCATATCAAGCAGGAATGCTTGAAAAGAAAAATCCCCAGAGGGAAGTCCTCTAGAAAGAGGAGTACAGGCTAGATCTGTTGAAGAACTAGCATTGGCACCCAGGGATCTATCCAAATTCATTGGAATAGAAGACCCTAAAGGGTGGAGCATCGGACTGTCCTTACAGGATGGTCGCCGGTACCGCAGGAGGTCGGGACCACAAGCAGTCGGTAGCACATCGTCCATGCTAGGGATCGATTCCAAACTCGGTACCGAGGGAAGCGAGCCTGTTGAAACAAGCATGGAAGGTACCGACAGCGATGCTAATGTGGATACAGGTACCGACTCCGGTACCGTATCCGATACCGATACATGAAGACCAGTCGGTGACAACTCTAACGGTACCGAAGAAACCGAGAGTGCCCGACATGGATCATCGGAACCGTGCCTTCGGTACCGTCCAGTGTCGGTACCAAGGCGAGTCGGTACCCAGTCATCCAGACTGGAGATCAATTCCAGACTCGGCATCGAAGGAAGCGAGTCTATCAATGCACATCTAGAGGGTACCGACGTCGGTACCAGTACCGGTACTGGGATCGATACCGATACTGGAAGATCGGTCTGCAGCGTCTCTAATGGGCCCGAAGGAACCGAGCGCGCCAGACTGCGATCTTTGGTGAGGAATGTTTCATCCAACACCATTGCCGATGCCATGGTATGGGTACCGCTCGAAGCGGATGCCACCACTGAGCATGGCTCAGGTATGTTCGGAGAGGGGTGAACCTCAGGAACAACCTGAAACCCCATTAAGGATTTGGAGGCTGAAGACTCCCACCGGGGTTTTAAAACCAGTGTGTCCTCGAGGGAAAGGCCAGAGGCATCTCTATGCTATGCATGAGATCTACCACTCGAGGACTGGCTAGTCTTAACAGACTATTTTTGGGTTACCTGATCCTGCGAAGAAGAAAGGGAGGTCGGTGCCCTGAAGTTGAATGGGGACCGGGTATCGAGGTGAACTCGATGCTGAAGACTTCTTCCGACTATACTGTTGCAGGAGGGACACTCCAGCGGATAGTGGTCAGGACCCAAGCAAGATAGACACCAATTATGAGTGTCTAAAATCAATTTTGTACTGCCACAGTTTGAACATTTCTTAGGGATAGTGGCTGGCGCTTCCATGAAGGAAAGTGAGTAGGCCTAGCAGGCCGAAAAAAACGTCAGGCACGAACAAGGAAAAAAGTATTCCTAAAAAGGAAGATTTACAAGAAAAAAGAAAAGAAATACTGGCGGTACTGGTGGTGTCAGGGAAGGCAGACGCGACCACAAGAAAACTAAAAAATAAAAGAAGAATTTTCTGCGGTGACAGGAGGACATCCTGCCGGCTCCGCGGAAAAACGAAAACTGAGGAGAGGCAGTTGGGAAAGGCGAGAAGGCGTGTTGGGATGCTCCCAAAAGCGTTCTGATTGGACGCTGGGGAACGTTCCCGCGCAGACTCCGTCGGTACCGATGTACCCATATGTGAAGACTCATTCCTGCTTGTTCCTGGAGATACCACTCTACTTCCAAAACACTCTTTCCCTCTCCTTCAGCTCCTCCCCTCTAACGCTCTCCCTCCCACCTTCCTCAGTTCATCTCCCCACAAACTTCCTACTTCCCATATCCTCGTTCCTCTCGTTCACATTCCCTCACCCTGTTTCACCCAACATGTCCTTCCTCTAGCTTGTCTCTCCCTCAAAACATTTCCATCTCTCCACTGCCCCCCTCCACTTATTCTCATTTACCTCCAATTGTCTCTTTTCACTGTTAGCCTCCAGTTTCCTTCTGCCCACCTCTTCACTGACCATGCTGTAGGTGCCACACCTCACAGTCTTCTTCCTGCACCACAGGGCTCTCAGAATGTGAGACGCACATGCTCTAAGTCCTACGCTATTCTCAAAGTCTTGTGGAAAAAGCATGGGAGTTCAGACACTGCGTAAATCGCACTTTGCAAGCTGTGCGCTTTAGGAAGAGGAAAGCGTTCCACCTACTGGCTCATGGAGCCAGCTCTTTATATTGCTGTGCTCATGCAAGCCAGCTGTTCAATAATTTTAAGCCGATAAAAGTAAGTACTACGATGGATAGGAGAGGAAATTCTTTATCTTTATTCACACATTTTATATACCGCTCTTAGTAACACCAAAGCAGTTTACAATATCAAAAAATCAAGAAGGGAGGCCAAAGGTTGGAAAGGAAAGGAACTACCATCACTGATAGGACAGGAGATAGACATTCATAACAACCAGGGAGGAGTTAGAACAGGGAGAGAGAGTTAGAGAAGGGAAGGTCAAAAGCAGAGAGGAACAGGCAAGTTTTGAGAAGAGATTTGAACCGGGTGAGGGAGGGTTCAAGGCGGAGAGGTGATGGGAGAGAATTCCAGAGGGAGGGACCCAGGAAGAAGAAGGCGGAATGATGGGTAGATTCCAGATGGACATTGTTCGGGGAGGGGAGATGAAGACAGTTAACATGGGCTGAACGGAGACTACGGGCTGGGTTGTGGAACTGAAGGAGGTCAGAAAGCTATTGTGGGGTATGTGTATATATTGTCTTGTGTACAGTGGTAAGTATCTTATAGTGTATATGGTACTGAACAGGGAGCCAGTGGAGATTGATGAGGCAAAGTTTGTATTGCAGCCCTTCCCATCTCGCATTTGGCTGCAATCGTCCACTCTTCTCAGGGTAGGGTTAATACATAGGCAAACTAGACACATACCCAGGGCCCAAAGTCAAGGGACACCCACAGACCCGCCAACTTTCTGACCCAAGAATGATAAATGTCTGTCTAGTCAGGACTGCCAAGCAGTGGTTTTAAGTAAAGTTGGCCAGTGGCTAACAGAATCTTTGAATTGACAATATAATTGCCAGTAATCTGCCAATGGTCTACTTTCCTAGCAGCAGACTTAATCTTCTTCCTCCTTCTCCTCCCTATGACTCCAATACCTCCCTGGTATGCCTGAATCCATATCTTCCTTCACTGCCTGCAAGACCTCTCCCTCCCTTCTTGCACAGGCTTCCACTTCCTCCTCAGCCCCTGCCACAGCTCATCTCTCCAAAGCAGACCCGGAAATCAAGTCTTGAGTAGAGGTCCCCAACAGCTCGCAGACCAAACCACTGCCTACTTTTTTAAGGGGTGAAGTGGGGAGGGAGGGGGGGACCCCCCCCCACCACATCAAAACCCCAAAAACATTTAGCGATGTGCCCTCGGCCTAAAAGGTTTGGGACCCCTGGTCTTGAATATAGCAGCAGATAGTGATTTACAGAGCGCAGCTTGGCCTCCCCTGCTTCAGTGTTTAAGGCAGAACCTGGGAACATTTGTTTGCTTAGTTCTCACACTAACAAGCAACCTTTTGCTACAAGCAAACCCAGAAACAACTGCTGCAGTTTTCCCCCAAGCCTTGAAGGTGGGGCAGGGAGGTTAAAAGCGAATGGGGGCCCACAAATCTGTATTTGCCCAGGGCCTAGTATAATGTTTATCTGGCCCTTGCTCGTCTTTTGTTGGCCCCGCACACTTCCATGTTAAGAGGTTACCCAGAAGTACGCGGAGGCACCAGCAGGTAAGTTCATGGAGTCCTCCTGCTGGCAGCAGATGAAATATAAAGCTTTGGTTGCAGGCAGTGGGCATATCTGGCAGGGCTCCCCCCAGCCACGAACCTTATTTGCCTATGCCTTAATAGAGCCCTGAATGCCTTCTAAATGGTTCAGCCTATCTCTGCTGGAGTACACACGCTGTGGTCCCTGCAGCACACCTGTCTCCACACCATTAACTTTCAGGTCCACCAAAAACTCAAAACATGATAAAACGACAGAAATGCAAAGTATATAAATGTGCAACCTGATTCATGTTATCGGATAGAGTTAATTATAGCATGCTGTTTGTTGTCCTCCTAGTGACCTTGTTTTTTGGGCCCAGTGGTATTTTGTTATGTTTTTGCTTTTCAAGCCAAACATAGAGCAACTTCCCTGCTGTTTACTAGTGGCTAAAGCCCCTGAGAACAGGCACTCTCCCCGAAGAGGGAAGAGATGCAACCCTGATAGTATGGACATAGGCTGTCTCGCTCCTCACTGTGAAACCTAAGAAGCACAATATGAATTCTCCCCGGTCTGCGGCTGCTACAATAACAATAATCTGGAACCCTGTTATTTTCTGATCACCACCTTTACGATGAGCTCAGGGAGAGGAAGAAGAGATCCTGTGGCCCTGGGCACCTGAGCAATTGTTTCACTGAGCCCCACCTTGCACAGAGAACAAGCACTTGGGCTTTTTCATAGCAACCCGACGGTTAGGCCAAGAGTTGCGCAATCAAGCGGGGGCAGGGGGAGAGAGGAGTCAATTGGATCTAATTGAAAGTGTGCACTGCAGTGCATCCTGTCATCACTCAAGTCCTCCTCCGTCATCTCCAAACGCCTATCTCCTAATCCGTCCCGTGTGATTAAAGCAGCTCCGTCACAAAGGCAAGTGACATGAAAACCTATTATTGCCGCTCCGCACTGTGCATCTTCAATAGGTTCACATAAAGCTCACTCCTGTACCAGCCATGCCTGTGGGAGTAGGGCCTAATGGCCTCGGCCGGCTGGGCTATCTGAAGTGTCACACAGTCAGAACCGATTTCTCTGCACCTAATGTGGCACGTTTCCCTCTCAAAGCAATTACCACACATGATTTACGTGGGTTCCTACTTCAGCTCCGAAGGGAAAAGAAAAAGAACAACAAAAAAAGCCAACGAAAGATCTTTCCCAAAATATTTCTCAAGGATTAGAGAAACAGCTGTCTGTAATGTACTGTTCACAAAGACTTCACCTCTGAGGCTTAGTTTCCGTTTTGAAAAAAGAAAGGAATTCTTTCTGGGTCATAGGGTGTCCGAGGTTTTCCTGGCATAGCTTATTTCTTAACTAACACTTTCTATGTAAATGAATTATTAGATATGAAAAAAATCGTTACATCTTCTATGCACAAGGAAGCTTCCTTAATCCTAGAAAGTCACCTGATGCTTTGGCAGTTTGCACTTTTCTGAATGATTAAGCATCTTTTGCAGGGTTAAATATATAATTAGAATATGCTACTGTCTTTTTTGTTTGTTTGTTTTCTTTTTTATGTATTTCCTTCTTTTGGTAATTATGAACAGCTTGATTTCTCATAAGAACATACAGTAAGAACTGCCATACTGGGTCAGACCAAAGGTCCATCAAGCCAGGATACTGTTTTCAATAGGGGCCAGTCCAGGTTATAATTACCTGTCAGGTTTCCAAAGGCAGATAGATTCCATGCTGCTAATCCCAGTGAACTTTAATAATGGTCTTGAATGATTTTCAGAAGACTGTGTTCATGAGGAACTAGCTAAACTAAAAGTAGACAAAGCGATGGGGCCAGATGGGATATATCCAAGAGTATTGAAGGAAGTTGGGGAAGTTGTAGCGGCTCCACTGTCTGACCTTTTCAGTGCTCCTTTAAAGTTGGGAGTGGTCCCAGAGGACTGGAGAAGGGTGCATGTGATCCCTTTACACCAGTGGTTCTCAACTTGTCGGTTGCGACCCCCATGGAGGTCGCCACAGGATTTAGCGGGGGTCGCCTCGTCTCTGCCAAGTTAAAAAAAAATGTTAAAATGCGCACAAGTTGCTGCCGCTGCCGAGTCCGCTTCCCAGCAGCAGCAAACTCACCGCCTCCCTTCTAATGCAGCCGCGGCTCCCTGCCTCTTAGGGAACCGCGGCTGTGCCTGTAAAACCGTTGCGGAGCCTTCATGTCTCTCGACGGGCTCCATGCAGCATTGTCCTGCCTCCAAAGGAAGTGGTAAACAACTTCCTTTGGAGGCGGGACAATGCTTCACGTAGCCCGTCGAGAGACAGGGAGGCTCCGCAATGATTTTACAGGAACAGCCGTGGTTCCCTAAGAGGCAGGGAGCCGCGGCTGCATTAGAAGGGAGGCAGACATGGGGAGAGGGGATGAGGGGGCAGGGAACCTGCAACACGGCTGACATGGACAGAGGGGGGCTGACAGGGAGGGAGGGAGGGCTGACATGGACAGGGGGGGGCTGACATGGACATGGGGGCTGACATGAACAGGGGGGTAGGGGGGCTGATATGGATGGAGGGAGGGGGCTGATATGGACGGAGGGGGGCTGACATTAAGGGAGGGAGCTGATCTGGATGGATGGAGGGAGGGGGCTGACATGGAGGGAGGGACAGAGGGAGGGAGGGAGGGGGCTGACATGGACAGATGGAAGGATGGGGGCTGATATGGACAGAGGGGGCTGACATGGAGGGATAGAGGGAGGGGGGCTGGCATGGACAAAGGGGAGAGACAGGGGGACATACTGGACAGACAGGGGATAAATGCTGGACAGAGGCAAGAGACAGTGCGGGTTAGGATTATAATGGGCTGATGGGGGAGCTAGCACTGGTAATGGGCAGATTGAGGAGCTAGGACTGGTAATGGGTTTATTAGGGAAGGCTAGGACTGGGAATGGACTGATCAAGGGGGGGTTGGGACTGGTAATGGGCTGATAGGGGGGTAGGACTGGTAATGGACTGATGGGGGGCTAGGATTGGAAATGGGCTTATCGGGGGATAGGACTGGTAATGGGCTGATGGGGGGGTAGGACTGGTAATGGGCTGATTAGGGGAGCCTAGCACTGGTAATGGGGTTGAGGGGGGGACTAGCTCTGGAAATGGGGTTGAGGGGGGGACTAGCTCTGGAAATTCACAACTGCTAAAAAGACTACTAATAGGAAAGCGTTCTCACATGCAGCTCCCACCCTATGGAACTCCCTCCCTGAAGAAATAAGGGCATTAAATGATGCAAAGGAACTCCGCAAGAAATTAAAAACTTATCTATTCACCTCCCATTTTGGCACACTTGAAAATACCTTACCTCTGACAGGTAATGGTTAATAACAACCTAGGGTACACCAACTCTAATTCTCCTAGCTAACTACAATTACAATTAAAATCGACTAAATAACTACTTGTAAATCTTGTAAATAGATATATGTAATAGATCAAAATATGTAAATAAGTTCGTCTGTTATTTAACAAGTTGTCTGTTATTTAACAAGTTTTACCATATTTAGTCATTCATGATTAATGTATTTAGCAAAATTGTACCAAGTTAACAAATGTTCCATGTAAAACAGCTAAATTGTGAAATTATGTGGGAGTTCCGGTGATGCGGTGAACCCGAGCGGACGCACGCCGCTCGAGCTCTGGGCCCCTTGCTCCTCCGGCGCCGCCAAATGCCCGTTCGGGGCTGAAATCGGGGTTTCCACACACCCCCCGGAGCTCCCTTACACCAGCCGCAGCAGGGAGAGATGATCCGGCGCTCCCCTCTCACCTGCGCTTAAAGATTCCGGAGGCGGCCTGGACCAGCGCGGCCCATGTTGCAGGCGCCGCGCTGAGAGCCACGTGGTGGGGTGAGTAGGCAGTCGGCGACCCAAGACAACCTGCCCGGGATTGCAGGGAGATCCCTGCGGCGGCCGCGGCCTTACGGTTGGTGCTCCTCCCCCCCCCTGTTTTTGCCTCCAGTTTGTCTCCAGCCTGTGCCCCGTGTGGTTGCCTGACGCGGGAGGGATCGGGGGAGGCTAAGATCCCTTATGGGGCCCGGCTGTGAAATGCCCTTTGTGTTGCCTGCTTCCACCCCCACCCCAGAGGGCCTGCAAGGGGCCGAGTGGCTATGACCTGAGCCCTCCTCTCTCCTCCATCGGAGCCACCGACCCCTGCCTCTTTCTGCCAGCTGGGATCCTGAGATTTGTCCTTTTGCACTGGGATATACTGGACTGCATCCTGCCCCCCCTGCCTCTGGCATCCTGGAGTCTCTGACCGGAGCCCTGCTCTCACCATTGAGGAGTCTGTAACCTGCGTCCTGCACCTGGCCTCCGGTGTCTAGGCGCCCGAGACTGAAGCTTATACCTCGCTGAGTGTAGGGGCCCGGGACTGGTGTTCCTTCTTCAGCGCACTGCCCCACCTTTGACACCTAGGGGCCTCAGAACTGTACCTAACTACGGGGCGTCAGTACCCGTGGCCCAGGCCTTCCCTCCAGAGCGCCGCCGACTGGGATCCTTGCCTTTCATTTAGTGCCTCAGAGCCCTGAACTTATACTACATCTCCTGTGTACAGAGGCCTGAGTAGCCCCGGCGACACCTGAGGCTCGGATCTGGGACTGTGTTGCGAACCAGGGAGGTCGACGAAGGAGGCCCTCATCGCCAGGCGTGTGGAGCGGACCCCCCCCCTCCCCCTGCGTGGGTTCCAACAGAGGCCTTGGTGATGGCGGCAAAGGGAGGTCGTCGGGTGGAGAAGGAGAAGACTCCCCTGCCGCCCAGGGGGGGGGAGCAATCCTCACCGCTGCGGGGGGAGGCCAAGACCACAGCAGCGATGGTGGACGAAATTTCCATAGCTGTAGCGGGAGCGCTGTCTGCTCAGTTCGAGGACCTACGGGGCCGTATGGACCTTGTCCAGACCTCAGTGGAGGCCTTGGGCGGCCGCCTACAGGAGGCAGAGCACCGGATAGAGCAGTCCGAGGAGCACGTGCTGGAGCTACAGCGGGAGATGGTTCGGGTGAAAAAACTGCTTCAGGGGCAGGAAGCAAAACTAGATGACTTAGAAAATAGATCCCGCCGTAACAACCTGAGATTTCTTGGGATCCCAGACACCGTCGAGGATCGGGACCTGCGCCCATACTTAGAAGATCTGGTGAAACAACTACTGGCGAATGAACCCGAAGGTGCCTCAGTACAAATAGAGAGAGCGCACCGGGTTGGACCCCGGAGGACTAACGATACCCGACCCAGGGTGACAATAGCACGGTTCCTGAGATTTCCACAGAAAGAAGCGGTCTTGCGTGCAGCGCGTAAGACAGGGACCATTCAGAAGGACAATGCCCGGCTACGTATTGTCCAGGATTACTCAGCAGCCCTAGGACAGCGGCGACGTGATTACGGACCACTGTGCCAGACCCTGATAGACAATAATATTAAGTTCATGGTGCAATATCCCGCCCGATTGGTCTTCACCCACGACGGGATCCGTCGGACTTTTGACTCCGCATTAGCAGCAACGCCCTACGTGGAGGAGATACGGCGGAGGGCCGCAGTGGCAGCCGAGTCCTGAGGATCGGAGGAGAAGATTAATGCCCTGATGAACAAGCTAAGAGTTACTTGCTTTGGACTGTAAAGTGATGGTGATGGTAATTGTTGTGGGGGTGGAGGGCTGCTGGGATTGTCTTGACTGCTTTCAGTAGAAATGTTGGTTTCCTTTGGGTGTGGGGGATGGGTGGGGAGTAGTCCGGGTGGTGGCTGTGTCTTTGGGGGGGGCCGGGGGGGAGGGGTGGTTTGTAGTGGAATGGGGGCGTTGGAGGAGTGGGGGGTACCGCACGCATCTAGGAATTCACTGAAGAGGAGCGGAGGATGGTAGTAGAATCAAGGAATCGAAGGGGGGTGGTGGGAGGGAGGGGGAGGGGTGGAGAGGGAGAGGTAGAAGCTAAGGGGGGGGAAGGGGGGGAAGGGGGGAAGAGGGGTAGGGGGAGGGGGGGAGTCGGAACATTGTATTTTTGGGGACCAGTTGAGGTAGTGACGGGCCGAGGACGGTCTTTGAAGGGCTGTGGGGGGGGACCCCGGGCTGGGGGGGTGTCTTCCCTATATTTTGTATGGTACTTAGCAGACATTTGTGTGCCCAGTTTAATGATGTATGCCACTTAAGATAATCTCTTGGAATGTTTGTGGCCTGGGTAGTCCGATTAAACGGGCAAAAATTTTGCAGGCCTTCGCTAGGCAGGGAGCAGACATCGCTATGCTTCAGGAAACCCACCAGACTGCCGACGAACACCGTAAACTTTGCCGAGAGTGGGTGGGACAGGTCTGGGGGGCCCCAGCATCTGGTAAGAAGGGTGGGGTAGTGCTTTTGATTCACAAACGGGTAAGGATGGAGGTGGTGAAGGAACTCGTTGATCCGACGGGCCGATATGTACTGGTGCAGGGCGTCCTTGAGGGGAGGCCAGTAGTTCTTGGTAGCGTGTATTGTCCCAATGTACTTGATTTGTCCCTGTATGCGCGCCTTGCCTCCACACTTGAGACGCTGCCGGAGCACCCCGTTATTTTGGGGGGAGATTTCAACGGGGTCATGGATATTGATCTCGATACCTCTAAAGTGGGGGAGCAAAGGGAAAGACGGGCGACGGTGCAGGCACTGCGACGTTTCTGTTCCAGGCTGGGGCTAGTGGACCCCTGGCGATTACTACATCCGGGCGAGCGGGATTACACACATCAATCCCGGGCCCACGGCACAAGTGCACGTATAGACTATTTGTTGTTATCCGCTGAGCTGTTTGCCAAGGTGGGGGACGCCCAGATAGGGCCTGTAGAGATATCTGATCATGCATTTGTCTGGATGGAAGTCTTCTGGAGTGGGAGTACGTCACGGGCCTTTCAATGGCGTTTCCCATTGGAATTATACAGAGACGCCCAATTTCGTGCATTTATACAGCGGCGGTGGCAGGAGTTCGAGGCCGACCATAGGGGTCATCAAGATGACCCCGAATTGCTCTGGGAAACGGCGAAAGTCGTACTGAGGGGGGACATAATTGGGTTTCTTGCTAGAAAACGACGATTAAGGGCCGAACGTATTATGGTCTTAGAGCGATTGGTGACGAACTTGCGACGACGCTGGGCCCATACTCCCACTGCGGGCTTAAAAAAGCAGCTATGGGATTCTCAAATGGAATTAAACGAACTGTTACACCAGAGAGCAAAGAAGTCAGTCTTGTATTATCGCTATCAATTGTACCGTTATGGGGACAAGCCGGGAAAGTTATTGGCTCGGTGCCTGCGTGGACCCCGGGGCTCTAAATTGGTGCCCGCCTTGCGAGATGATCTTGGGATTTTGCAAAGAGACAGCCCGGCGATAGCGCGGGTCTTTCGCTCTTTCTTTCAGAAACTTTACACTGCGGAGGCGACATCTCCTGCGAAGATGGCGGATTATGTGAGGGGACTAGACTTGCCCTGCCTTTCCAATGAGCAAAGAGCTCAGTTGGATCAGCCAATTACGGTGGCCGAGCTGCACGGGGCCATCTCCAAGGCCAGCTGCTACAAATCCCCAGGATCCGATGGTCTAGGTGCCGAATTCTACAAAATCCTCAAGGAACAGATTTCCCCAACGCTGACTGCGGTACATAATCGGCGCACGCAGCAGGGCTCTTTTCGGTGGGGGGTTAATCATGCTCATATTGTTCTTATCCCCAAACCGGCCAAAGACCCTCTTTCTGCAGCCTCGTATCGTCCGATCTCCTTGCTCAACTTCGACCTTAAATTAATGGCCAAGATCTTGGCAGACCGCCTGGCGGAGTTTTTGGGGCAGTTGGTCCATGAGTCCCAGGTCGGTTTTGTTAAGGGGCGATACGCGGTCCGCAACTTACGTAAGATCCTAGCGTCTTTAGAATGGGTTCAGTATAGACACCTGTCCTCCCTCTTGATTAGCTTTGACGCAGAAAAAGCCTTTGACAGGGTGGACTGGCAATATCTGCGCTTCATCCTCCCTCAGTATGGTTTGGGGCCGTTGTTTTGTAACATGGTCGACAGTTTATATGCCAACCCTACCGCAGCGATACTCTGTAATGGAGTCATCTCCGAGCCTTTTTCTTTGCAGAGGGGGACCCGTCAGGGCTGCCCCCTCTCTCCTCTCCTTTTTGTTCTTTCTTTGGACCCTCTTCTACGCCGAGTGGCGGGTATGCGGACAATCCGGGGCGTCAGTATTGGCCCTCAGGTCTTTAAGATTTCGGCCTTTGCCGATGACCTGTTGGTGCACTTGCTTTCTCCCGGGGATTCCCTACCCCCTCTGTTGCAGGAGTTCCGCGTTTTTGGGCAGATTGCGGGGTTTAGTATCAATAGGGATAAGTCTGAAGCCCTTGATGTTTCTGGCCGACTTCGGGGTAGCTGGGTGGGCGACTTTCCCCTCCGATGGGCTGAGCGCCAGTTCATATACTTGGGAA
The DNA here is from genome assembly GCA_033557465.1 of Ichthyophis bannanicus. Taxonomy (NCBI): domain Eukaryota; kingdom Metazoa; phylum Chordata; class Amphibia; order Gymnophiona; family Ichthyophiidae; genus Ichthyophis; species Ichthyophis bannanicus. The sequence goes on along the minus strand of CM066032.1, from coordinate 1,850,923,524 downwards.
TTGTACTGTCCTGTCAGCCGGGTCGCCTATATAGGACTAACCTGCGACGGATGCTGACCAAGGTGAGGACTCAGCTGCAGGCGTGGCAGTCCCTCCCCCTATCCCTTATGGGGAGGATTGCGGCGATCAAATTGGTCCTCCTGCCGCGGATCTTATACTGGCTACAGACCCTCCCTGTGTGGATCCTTCGTCGGGATATCAGGTGCTTTGAGGCGGAATTTCGGGGCTTTCTATGGCGGGGGTCGAGAGCTCGGGTCTCGTACCGTAGACTCATGGGGAGGATCCGTGGGGGGGGATGGGGGCTTCCAGATCTTGGTGCTTATGTGCTGGCCTGTCAAGCCCGCCATTTGGGGGACTGGCTCGGGGATAATGATCTTTATACCCCTAGAGCGTTTGAGGAGGCGTACGTGGCACCCCATTCTCTACGGGCCCTTTTGCATTTGGAGGTGAGTAGGTGGCCTACGCATTTAGCGGACAGCGTGTTATTGGCCCCGGTGTATAAAACCTGGCGGAAATTGAATGTCTATTGGGGCCGCCGGTGGCAGGTGTCGAGCTGGCTACCTATTTGGGGTAACGCCAATTTTACCCCGGGGACTGACACGGCAGCGTTTCGTCAGTGGGGGGAGAGCGGAGTGCGGGCGCTGGGCCATGTGGTGGACCTGGCGGGTAAACCTCAGCCCTTTCCCATGCTATCTCGCGAATATAAATTGGGGCCGCTACACTTCTTTGCATACATGCAAGTGGCCCATTACGTGGCTTCCCTTCCACGGTCGGAACTCTGTGGCGACCGCGCTCGGCCCAGATAATAGCGTTTTTCGGGTTTGGCGACGCTGAGCGGCCGTCTATTCGGACCTTCCATCTTCGGTTGGAGCAGTTTCGACCACAGCCGGATTACAGCGGTGTGGAAAGAGCCTGGGGGGTGGAGTTGGGTCGAGAGATCCCCCATGGTACTATTTTGGTGGCTCTCCGGAGGGTGGCGAGCCTGGCGGATGGTGCTCGCTGGCGAGAAATTCAAATTAAGTGTTTAACTAGGGTTCATTTCTCCCCGCGGCGAGCCCTTCGCTGCCATTTAACCGCAGATGGTAGCTGTCCCCGCTGTGCGGAGCCCCTGGCGACCTTGTACCATATGTGGTGGGGCTGCCGGCGCATACGCCCCTATTGGCATAGAATTGCCCTCTATATGGCCGACCTCCTTGGACAACCTGTATACTGGGATGCGGCCTTGATCGTCTTGGATCTCCTGGGTCTCACCTCTCCAAAGGGGAAATGGAGTCGTTGGCTGGTGCGGAAGGCATGTCTGGTGGGTAAAGGCCCCATTCTACGTGGGTGGAGGGACGGCCACCCTCCCTCTTTTTGGGAGTGGCGGAACTCCTTCCATCAACTTATGCTCCTGGAATGTCGGGCTGCACGAGGTCATGTGAAGCGATGGTCTGCTTTCTGGTTACTGTGGGAGCCCTATATTCAAAAGTTGAGTCCTCGGACACGTAATGTAACCCTGCAATTAGGCTGTTGATAGCCCTGGATGTATGTAGAGACTTACAGAGGTTCGGTACTGATATATATATGCTGGTCCGGGTGGGTTTTGCGTATGGGTGGTGGGGGGGGGGAGGGCGGGGGGGGGAAGGGGGGAAATAGGGGTATTATCTTAAAAACTATGTAACCATCTATGTATCCTGCACCTTGGGGATCAGAGCCCACCCCAGGGAGCGATTGTCTTATGCTCTGTATTTGATGTTCTGTTTGATGGTTCAAAATAAAATATTGAAAAAAAAAAAACAGCTAAATTGTACCTAGTTAACAAATGTTCCATGTAAAACAGACTTGTAAATCTGTTCATTCCTTGTTCATTGTAAACCGCACCTGATCTGTGGAAGGTAGCGGTATATAAGCAACTGTTAAATAAAATAAAATAAATAAATGAGCTGATTAGGAGAGGCTAGGACTGCTAATGGGGTTGAGGGGGGATTAGCACTAGAAGTGAGCTGATTGGGGGGCTTTGACTGGGAATGGGCTGATTGTGGGGAGGGGAGGATAGAGCTGCTGGCCCTGGAAGAAAACTGGGGGCTAAGGCTACAAATGGGCTGATACGAGGGGATGGGAGAATGGAACTGGAAGGGAGTGGATCTGAGAGGGGCTGCCATGGTATTTGTACTAGAAGGGACTGGTCAGTGGGGAAGGAGGTGGACTGGAAGGGAATGGACATCAGTGGCAGTCATGGGAATGCAAGTTGACATTGGAAGGTACTGGAAGTGAGGACTGGAAAGGGGCTGATACTGGGGAGGGTTACTGGGACTGGAAATAGGCAGATGGAAAGAAGTGAAGAAAACGAAAGAAGAGATAAGAAATGGCAGATGGACCATAGACCACAGAAAGAGAGCTAAGAGAAGACAGGAAAGCAGAAGCCTCAGATTGGGACCAGCATGATCAGAGAATAAATTGGTCAGACAACAAAGGTAGAAAAAATAATTTTATTTCATATTAGTGATTTGACTACAAAATCATAATAATTTTGAAATCAAATATTATTACTTGTTATTGGGATTAATTATTGTGGTTTAAATAAGTAAATTTTATAAATAAAAACATAATGCAAATGCCTATAATATATGAATAATTCAACAAATGATTACAGCGACAATGCATTAACGGTAAAGGAAGAGAGACACATTTGATTTTATCATTGGGGGTCATCACAAGTTGACCAATGGTAAAAGGGGTCACGGTGCAAAAAAGATTGAGAACCACTGCTTTATACAAAAGCGGAAGTAAGGATGAGGTTGAGAACTACAGGCCGATTAGTCTGAACTCTGTGGTGAGTAAAGTAATGGAAACGCTGCTGAAACAGAGGATAGTGAGGTTCCTGGAGTCCAGTGGATTGCAGAATCTGAGGCAGCATGGGTTTACTAGAGGCAGATCTTGTCAGACAAATCTGATTGATTTCTTTGACTAGGTGACCAGAGAGTTGGACCGAAGGAGAGCCCTAGATGTGGTGTACTTAGATTTCGGTAAAGCCTTTGACACTGTGCCGCACAGTGAACCCTAAAGTGATTGACTGGGTTAGAAATTTGTTGAGTGGGAGGAGACAAAGGGTACAGGTAAATGGAGCTCACTCTGAAGAGAAGGATGGTACCAGTGGTGTGCCGCAAGGATCTGTCCTTGGTCCAATTCTTTTGAACATTTTTGTTTGTGATATTGCGAGGCCCATGGGAATGTGCTGCTTATTTCACCTCAAAGGTGGAATAAGCAGCACAAAACCGGCGATCAGGCTCAGGGCCGGGTGCAGAGGGGATAGGGGTCCCTGCCACCCGATCCAGACCATGGCAGACAGGCAGTGGGTCAGGCAGCTGGGAAAGGGGGGCTGAAGCCGCGTGAGTCGGGAGCACCTGCGAGGAGAATGTCTCTGTAGGTGGCAGGGGCACCCTGGGCCGTCCTCAGGCCTGATTCTGGTTACCACAGAAACGTTTTGTTCTCATGGCCCAGAATCGGGTCCAAACGGGCTTGTCTTACTTCAGGCCGTCCGGATGACACGGATGTGCCCCTACCTGAATCGGGCTCCACATTAACCATCTCACCTTTATCTACCTGTTTATTCACACTTTCAAAAACCTAAAGCAGATTAGTGAGACAAGACTTTCCTTGGCTAAATCATGTTGGCTTTGTCCCTGTAAACCACCACTATCTATATGTTCAATTATTTTGTTCTTTATAATGGTTTCTTCCATTTTGCCTGGTACTGACATCAGGCTCACCAGTCTTTAGTTTACCAGATCACCCTTGTAACCCTTTTTAAAAATTGGCATTGCACTGGCCATCCTCCAATCTTCAGGTTCTATAGACCATTTTAATGATAGTTTAAAATAGTGGTCTGCAATTCCCTTTTTGAGTCCTTTCAACACCCTGGGATGTATACCATCTCATCCAGGTGATTTGCTACTCTTTAGTTTATCAAATTGCTGTATTACATATTCAAGGTTTTTTGAGATTTGTTTCAATTCTTCCGATACATCATCTTTAAATATCGTTTCTGAAATGGGTAACTTCCCTACATCTTGTTCAGTAGAGACCAAAGTAAAGGTTAATTCAGTCTCTCTGCTATGGCCTTGTCCTCCCTACTGTCCTTTTTACCCCTCTATCATCTAATGTTCCAATTGACTTTCTCACTGTTTTTTTGCTACAAATGTACTTGAAAAAGTTATTATGAGTTTTTGCTTCTATGGCACGCTTCTTTCCAAATTCTCTCTCTGTTTGCTTTATCAATGCTTGGCATCTAACTTGCCAGTGCTCATGTTGTTTTCTGCCAGCAGCCTGGGCTCCACCTTATCCAGGGTGGAGCCAGGCTACTGGCATTAATCTTTACCAAGGAGATAGAGTAGTTTTTAAACTAGAAAATGGAGGAAAGCTGACAGTCGCCCAAGAGTGCATGGTTCGGAATGATATATCTTTCAGGGATACTAGCAAAACAGGGAAGTTAAGGTAGCCCGAAAGAGAGGTTCCAATAAAGGTAAAAGTAATCCAGGTGCCTCATTTAGCTCCCCCTTAAAATGTTGAGTTTATAGGGGATTTTGTGAGTGTCTTGCCCTCTCTCGTACTGTTCATATCAGGTAGAAGGGGTTCTCTTTTTCCTTTTTAACTCCTTTCTTTCATATTATTATTCCACCTTACCCCATCATTTAATCTGTCAAGTTTGTTCTTGCTTGTAGTATCTTTAAATACTTCTAAAACAGTGGGTCCCAAACTGTTTCCCAATGTGGCTCTATTTCAGTGGGTGGAAATTCACATGACCCTGCCCCCCCATCCAGATGGTAAGCAAATGAAATTATTATTCAAATAACAGAAATATGTAAATCTATGCTTTCTAAAATAATTAAGTAATGTACTCATCATGCCTGAGACATAAGACTTGGAAGTTACTACACAGGTTTTTGAATATTTGCACTGTAATTTATATTGCACATCAAATCCCAGACATGAAACCTCATGTAGATGTAGGCACTGAGCAACTTGGGTCAGTGTATGTATGTGTCTGTCTGTGTACGAGCTGAGTGACTGGGGGCAGTGTGTGTCTACAAGCCGAGTGACTGGGGGCAGTACGACTTGAGTGACTAGGGGAAGTGTGTATGTGTGCCTCCCTCAATCACAGTCCTTCCCCAGACTTACATCTCCCTCCATTCCCACCACCCTGCCCAGGCTCATGTCCCTTCTCAATAATACCCCCCTCTCAAGATTCACAACCCTGTCCAGGCTCATGACTCTCTCATGCTCCCCTCTATCACACTCTCCCCCAATTTTCCTGCCCTTGCACTCGTTACCCTGCCCAGGCTCATGCCTCACTCTTGTCCCCTCTCAATCACTCTCCTCCCCCAGACTCACCTCCCCTTCTGCACTCACCACCCTGCCCAGGTTCATACCTCACACATGCCTTCCTCAATCACTCACCTCCCCCTCCAAACTCATCATCCTTTCTAGTAGCAGAGCTAATTCTATTCTGCAGCCGTTCTGGCATTTCTAATATTTTTGGCAGGACTTCGAAGTAGGGTATTATTTTATTTTATTACAGTTTCTTATATACCGCGCTATTTAGCATCAGTGCGGTTTACATTATAACTTAACGACCATAACAACAAGCTGTCAGGTTTACATCGAACAGGAGTATAAACATGGAAAACAGGGTCAACTATATACATAATCTATTTACATTGGAAGGATAGATAAAAGTCAGATAATGTAGGGAGAAATTGGTGAAGTCTGATTTGTTTCTGCTCACAGGATACTGATCTCTTGTGAGTACCCTTGCCTGAAGAGCAGAGTAGCTTCCTTGTGTTGGACTAGGATGGAGGAGACCAATTTTGGATGCACTAAGGCAGGATATAAATGATTCTTTTTTTAACGGGACATAGGTTGCACTAAGGTGGAGGAAGTCAGTTCTGGATGCACTTTAAGTAACAGACTCAACAATTACCAGATTCATCCTCGCAGTGCTCCAGCAAGGAAAAATGCCTGGCATCTCGAAAATCTTCTCCATTCGTCTCACCCTGAAGAAACCTGACCTGAACCCATTTGACCCAACTTCATATAGACCCATAACTAGCCTGCCTTTTACTACCAAACTCATAGAAAAAGCTGTTCAATGCCATCTCCAAGACTACATTGACAGCAATCATCTGCTTGATCAACAACAACATGGCTTCCGCCCCCTCGATGGGGTTCAAACACTCTTGATCACACTAAGAGTAAATTAGACTTACCTGCTAATTGTTGTTCCTTAAGGAACTCTAGTCCAGTCCCGGAAACGTAGAGTTGTCAACCTCCACCAGCAGCTTTGGAGACTGAATGATGTCATCGTCTTGATGTCACTGGTACAAATAGGCTAGATCCGCCCCCTTTCACCAGTACCTATTGACAAAGCAGACTCAGCAGAGCAACAAATAAGTAGTTATCTCAAAAACTATAATGAACAGTATATACAGATAGAAAAGAACTGTAAGGAACAAGACAGGGCCGCCCTGAAAGAACGGGCCATGGCCCCAAAGGACCGGGAACTGAAGCACCAGAGCCCCGGCGCTCCCCAGCCCATGCCGCATGCTGCAAACACCACAGAGACCCCCGCTGAAAGCGCCTCTCATCCCTGCGCCTCCCCGAGCGCCCTGACACTAAGAAAATAGATTCTGGTATATTTTTTTTTTTTTTTTTTTTACAGGTTCAACAGCTGTCCAATCTCACATCTCGCGCGACTAAAAAAACTTCAGGCTGGTCCACACCCCTAGAACGGGAGGGATCCGGGACTGGACTAGAGTTCCTTAAGGAACAACAATTAGCAGGTAAGTCTAATTTACTCTTCCTTTGCGTCCCTCTAGTCCAGTCCCGGAAACGTAGAGGATGTAACAGAGCAGTACATATCAACGGGAGGGCCCTGAAACTCCAGCCTGAAGGACGGCTGACCCAAAACGACCATCCCCGCGCGCCTGCACATCCAAACGATAATGCCGAGCAAAAGAATGCAACGAGGACCAGGTCGCCGCCCTACAAATATCCGCCGCCGGAACGAGGCTGACTTCCGCCCACGACGCCGCCTGAGCTCTCGTAGAATGCGCCCGCAAACCGACCGGCACTTCTTTGCCTCTCAAAATGTAGGCGGAACCAATCGCCTCCTTCAGCCATCTAGAAATGGAAGACTTCGCCGCCGCCTCGCCCTTCCGTGGACCCCCGAAGGCGACAAAAAGTCTGTCCGACTTCCGGAATGACGCCGTACGATGGAGATACTTCTTGAGCACCCTCCGCACATCCAACCGATGCAAGCGTCCACCCGCCTGAGCCCGCTGCTCTGCGGAAAATACCGGCAGCGATACCACTTGATTAACATGGAAAGCGGACACCACCTTCGGCAAAAAGGCGGGCACCGTCCGCAACACCACCTTGTCCGGAGAAAAAGTCAAAAAAGGTTCCTGGCAAGACAGCGCCTGTAGCTCCGAAATCCTCCTGGCGGAACAAATCGCCACTAGGAACACAGTCTTGAGTGTCAAATCCTTAAGCGAAGCTCTACTCAAGGGCTCAAAAGGTTGCCCGATCAGGGCGTCCAAGACCACATTGAGATCCCACGGAGGAATAACCGAACGCCTCGGCGGTCGCAGGAGCAAAACCGCTCGCAAGAAACGTCGAATGTCGACATGCGCCGCTATCACCTGACCCTGAATTTTGCCGCGAAAACAGGAGAGAGCCGCCAATTCTACACGTAAGGAACTGGCCGCGAGTCCCTTCTCCATTCCTGCTTGCAAAAAGGAGAGGACATTGGACACGGAAGCTCGCAGGGGGTTGATAGACCGATCGGAACACCAGGCCTCAAAAACACGCCAAACGCGTATATATGCCAGCGAAGTCGACCTCCGGCGCGATTGCAGCAGAGTGGCTACCACTGACGCCGAGTATCCCCGGGCCGTTAACCGCGCCCGCTCAAGAGCCAAGCCGTAAGCGAGAATCGACCCACCTGAGGCATCCGCAAGGGCCCTTGAAGCAACAGGTCCTCCCGAAGCGGAAGCCGCCACGGGACGTCGGCCACCAGTCGAACCAAATCCGCATACCACGGTCTCCTCGGCCAATCCGGCGCCACCAGCACCACCTGACCCTTGTGCCGCTCGATACGTTGTATCACCTTGCCGATGAGCGCCCAGGGAGGGAACACATACAGAAGACCCTCCGTGGGCCACCGTTGCGCCAGAGCATCCAGGCCCTCTGCTATCCGCTCTTTCCTTCGGCTGAAGAAACGCTCTACCTTCGCCGACCCGAAGGTCGCCATGAGATCCATCACCGGAATCCCCCACCGGCGCACAATCATCATGAAGACGTCCGGGTGCAGTGCCCACTCCCCCGGATCCACTCGGCAGCGGCTCAGATAATCCGCTTCGACATTGTCGACTCCTGCGACGTGCTGAGCTGACAGGGCCTGCAAGTTCTGTTCCGCCCAGGTCAGCAGGACACTCGCCTCCTCCTCCAGAGACGCACTGCCCGTACCGCCTTGCCGATTTATATACGCCACCGTGGTCGCGTTGTCCGACAGCACGCGCACCGCTGCATGCCCCAGCATCTGCCGAAACGCCAGCAGGGCCTGAAACACCGCTCGCATTTCCAACCGGTTGATGGACCAAAGCCGCTCCTCCGGCGACCAAGTCCCTTGCGCAAACGAGCCTTCGAGATGAGCCCCCCATCCTGCTAGACTCGCATCGGTCGTGAGCAACCGCCAGCACGGAGGCTCCAGAGGCACGCCCTGCGACAGGCTGTCAGGAAGCAGCCACCATTGCAGGCTGTCCTTCACCACTACCGGACAGGGCAGGCACTGCAACAACGCATCCGTCTGATGAGACCACCGCTGGAGAAGAGCACTCTGCAACGGCCGCATGTGAGCCCTGGCCCACAACACCAAGTCTATCGTAGCCGCCATGGTGTCCAGCAATTGCAGATACTGCCAAGCCGTCGGCGCCCGAAGCCCCAGAAACCGACGCACCAGATCTCTCAAGGCCTGCGCTCTTGCGCTGGGAAGAAAGATCCGGCCTGTCCGAGTCTCGAAGCGCGCCCCCAGGTACTCCAGAGTCTGAGAGGGAGTCAGCCGACTCTTCGCCCCGTTGACTACCCAACCGAGGCTTTCCAAGAACTCCACCACCCGGGCGGTGGCTACCACGCTTTCCTCTCTCGACTTCGCCCGTATCAACCAATCGTCCAGGTAAGGGTGTACCAGTATCCCCTCTCTGCGAAGAGCGGCCGCCACCACAACCATAACCTTTGTGAACGTCCGGGGAGCAGTCGCCAGACCGAAAGGCAGCGCCTGGAACTGAAAGTGTCCCATCGGTACCGCAAAACGCAGCAAGCGCTGATGCTCCCTTCACATGGGGATATGAAGATAAGCTTCCGTCAGGTCTAAGGACGTCAGAAATTCTCCCTCGCGAACTGCCGCAATGACGGACCGCAAGGTCTCCATGCGGAAGTGGGACACTCGAAGGCAACGATTTACCCTCTTGAGATCGAGAATCGGACGAAACGTACCCTCTTTCTTGGGAACCACGAAATAAATGGAGTATCGACCGGCACCGAACTGGTCGACCGGAACGGGCACTATCGCACGGAGCTGCTGGAGACGCCTTAGGGTGTCGCCAACCGCTCGCAGCTTCCGAGGGGCCCTGCAGGGGGAAAGAACAAAGGAATCTCCTACGGGGCGCTGAAACTCTAGGGCATATCCTTCCCGAATGACCTCTAAGACCCACCGGTCTGAGGTAATCTGGACCCAGGCAGGGTAAAACTCCCGTAACCTGCCTCCCCCGGGCACCTCGCCCACCTGGGCCCGCCTCATCTCATTGGGACTTCTTGGCACCGGAGGACTGGAAGGTACCAAAGCCCCTTCCCGCTCCGCGAAACCCTCGAAAGGACTGACCCCGCGACGGAAACCTGCTCCGCTGCGATTGCTGAAAACGAGGAGTGCGAAACCTACGAAAATCTCTCGAGAGGCCTCGAGACCCAGAAGCCCCCCGAGGCTGCTTCGGCCTATCCTCCGGGAGCCGTCCCCCTTTGGATTCTCCGAGGTCCTTAACCAACTTTTCAAGATCTTCTCCAAAGAGAAGCTTACCCCGGAACGGAAGCTTACTGAGCCGTGACTTGGACGAACTATCCGCCGACCAGTTACGGAGCCACAAATAACGGCGAGCCGCCACTACCGAAGCCATACATTTCGCCAGACCACGAATAAGATCATAGTGAACATCGGACAGGTAAGCCGTTCCGGACTCCAGACGAGACACATCCGCCGATTGGTCCTCCGAGAGGGAGCTCTGGAGACGTTGAGACCAGCGCAAACAGCCTCTCGCCACCCACGCCCCGCTATGGAGGCCTGCAGGGACAGGGCACTCATATCAAATACCTGCTTCAGCAAAGTATCCAACTTCCTATCCTGCCCATCCTTCAAGGCTGCCACCCCCTCTACCGGAATGGAAGTCTTTTTTGTGACCGCTGCCACCGCGGCATCCACCTTAGGAGAACGAAAAATCAGCTTATCCTGCTCAGACAGCGGGTATAACCTGTCCAATGCCATGGTCCCCCGCAACGCTGACTCCGGAGAGTCCCATTCCTCCTGAATCATATCCCTAAAGACTCTGTGTACAGGGAACACTCGCTGCGATGTGCGCACGGCCTGCAGCAGCGGATCCTCCAACGCCTCCGCGGAGGACGTGGACCCCGCGGGCATATTCAACACCTTTAGCGTCTCGGAGATCAGAGCAGGCAGTTCTTCCCGCCGAAACACGCGGACCACCCTGCTCTGCTGTTCCTCCTTCAACAATTCCCCGTCTTCCAAGTCCTCATCCGAGACATCATCCTCCAGATCTGGCATTCCCAGGTCCTCTTCCAAAGGAGCTGGCGACGCCGGATCCAAATCGTCCCATCGCCTTTTAGGCAGCGCCACGTCCCCTTCGAGGAGATTGGACGACCGCCTCTTCTTACCCCTCGGAGGACTGGGGGACTGAACCACCCGGTCCGGCTGCAGCAAGGCAAACGCCTTCTGCATCAAGGAGAAAAATTCGGAAGGGAACCCTGGCAACCCAGCCCCCTGAGACCCTTCCGGCAACAAAGGAACGCTGCCAGCGGAGGACGGACCCGCAACCGGCTCCGAAGCAGTCAAAGAAGGGGGTCCGGATCCCCCGCCCTCCAGAGAAGCCTCTCCCTGACCTTGAGAGCCTTCCCCCAGGGACATTTCCATGCCCATGGCCTCTAAAGAGCACGCCTTACACACCCCGGTGTCCAAAAGCTCTCCGCGCCTCACCCCACACACGAGGCAGCGGGGCTTGGCAGGCATGATCTATGAACAACGCTGTAATAGTGCAGATGAAACCTTGTATAGCCCCAGAAGCAGCTATATTTAAAACGCGTCTTTTTTTTTTTTGCGTAGATCCACTAAGCCAGCTCTAACTAGCTGCCCCCTGACAACCGTTTGCCAAAACGAAGCTCCTAACCCCGAAAAAACGAACTTAGTAGCCCGAAGAAAAACAGCATCCAAAATGGCCGCCGCAACGTTCGCGGCGCCAAAAATCACGCGGCCAGGCCTCCTGCACTCCTGTGGAGCTGTCAAAACCCTGCTCCGAGCTAGCGATCACTCCCCCAAGGGACCCTAAGGTCAGAATTACTCACCGGAATCCCCAAGCACCGGGAGGAGAGTGAGGAAGGGCAGCGCTGAACCCCTCAGGAGCACAGCCCTGAAATCGGCATCAGCTCCTGGAGAGACTGCAGTTCACCGTGGCTCTAAGTCCTGCCTGCTGCTAGCAGTCTCAACCGTGCTCCACCTGCTCCTCACCCTCCCAAGTGGGTTCGGGAGCAGGGAGCAAAGGGCAGGCACACTCTTGTGCACTTGCAATGCTCGTTTAAATGCTGGGGCACTAAGGCAGAGGAAGAGGGGGGGGGGGGAAGGAGAGAGCAGGAACAGAGAAGAAAGAAAACAGCCCCAGCAGTACAGAATCTCTGTCAGCAGCAGCAGGCACCTAAAAAAAAACCAAGGGAAAAATAAAATCCTAAATTCAATCAAAGAATTAAAGCTCTGCTTATTTGTTCCTCTGAGCCCAGCCCCGGGCTCAGAACCTCCAAGCTGCTTGGAGACTGAAAGTACTGGTGAAAGGGGGGCGGATCTAGCCTATTTGTACCAGTGACATCAAGACGATGACATCATTCAGTCTCCAAAGCTGCTGGTGGAGGTTGACAACTCTACGTTTCCGGGACTGGACTAGAGGGACGCAAAGGAATAAACAACTTTTTGAAAGGCATTCAAAACGCCAAGCAGGGCTTTCTACTAATTTTTCTAGATATGCAGCCTTTGATACAGTCAACCACAATATCCTCCTTCAGCGCCTAAGATCAAATGGCATATAGGACACAGTTCTAAAATGCTCACATCCTTCTAACCAACAGACAACAGATAAAAATTAGACCAAACACCTCTGCTCCCTACCAACAAACACAAGGAGTACCCCAGGGATCTACCCTCTCAACTTTACTCTTCAACATCTACCTTCGACCCCTCTGCTCCATCATCAAAGATCATGGCCTCAACTTCCACATTTACGCAGATGATATCATGCTGCATAGAACCTTCAACACGAAACACCCATCATACTCTGCCCACCAAAACTTCTTCACTCAAGTCTCCAACTGGCTGAAGTTCAACAACCTAGAGATCAACAATAAGAAAACCGAAGCCCTCTTCATAACAAAAAGCAACACATTCTCCCCTCCAACTATGGTAATGCTGAAAAATACACAAGTAAGAGTCCAGAATGAGATGAAGTACCTGGGCATCACCCTAGACAAACAACTCTCCTTCAAAGCCCACATAAGCAAAACCGCTAAAGTAATATATTACAAAGCAAAAACACTGCAGCTTCTCCAGCCATTCCTTGAACCAGCACATTTCCATTCTGCACTCCAAGCCATGGTTCTCCCACAACTTGACTACTGCAACTGGATTTACCAGGAGCAACATGACACCCACTATGGACAGCTCTCCATATGATGGCACGCATGCTCCAGGAAACATGTAGACAGGACCACATTACATCCTTCCTCAAACAACTCCACTGGCTGCCACTCCCAAGTCAGATAAAATACATAACCCTCCTCCTAACTCACAAGGCCATACGCACCGACCCCTCCACAATTATCTATTCCCTGCTTCAAACACCCCACTCCCGACAGATCAAGATGAGCCTCTACAAGGAACACCCTCATCATCCCACACACCAGAACCAAGTTTAATCAATAAACCTGCAGCCGCGTATTCCAACTCTACGCACCTTCAATATGGAACTCACTACCAGACCCAATAAGAAGCATCACTGACTTCGGCACCTTCAAAAAGCACCTAAAGACTCACCTCTTTGCCAAACATTTTAGCCGCCAAGACCCTCATGACTGAAGCATACTGTATATAAGTACCCCCAAATGTGACTGGAAACCCTGAATTGTAAACCCTGTACACAGTTGAGAAAGTGCTGTATATCTAATTGCATGCGGTATATAGTTCCAGTTCTGCTGTAAAATGTTAATACCCTGTTCCAATGTAAACCGCTTTGACAGGTGAAAAGCAGTATATAAATGCAGCTAAATACATAAATAAATAAATAAAATAAGACCAAATATTATTATTATTATTAAAGACTTATAAAGTGCCGCAACATACAAAGCACTGTACAAACATAGAAGAGAGACAGTCCCTGCTCATCAGAAATACGAAGAAAAAAATCACAAAACAGAAAACTACTACTACTTGGAGAATCCATCATCAGAGGCACCAACTTGGGAACACAGTTCAAAGGAGAGAAGATAGTTAAATGTGTCCCAGGCTCTTCATCCAGCAGAAATATGAACCAAATTGTTGGTATAATTAGTGCAGAAAGTAAATACTCCAAAACTGATGTTGTCATCCACTTGGGCACAAATGACCTGGCTAGAAACAGTGCCTTTGCAGTTCAAAGGGACTTCCAGACTCTGGGAGAGAAACTCAAGCCCATTGCTAACACTATAGCATTCTCAGAAGTTCTACCTGTTCATGGTAAGGGGGAAGAAAGGCTGCATCGCATAAACAACTATAAAACATGGCTCCAAACCTGGTGTAAACAAGAAGGATTTAGATATATAGGCGACTGGGGAAACAGAAGGATCAACAAGAGACTATATTGTACTAATGGACTACATATCTCTGTTGCAGGGAAAAGGATCCTAAGCAAAAAATTCAGGCAGTATGTGGGCAGGCATTTAAACTAGGGAAAGGGGGTAACAGATGGAGAAGGACAAGTTCAGGACGTCACTCCCAATAAAAGCAAAATGACATTGGAAAAGCTACACTTTTAAACCACACATCAAAGGCAAGTGAGAAGGGGCGTGTAGAACAAAATCCATGCAAAACATAGGCAAGCCAGTCAACAAATGCTGGAAAGCAATGAGCACAAATGCTCAAAGCCTAGCCAACAAAGTTCCTGATCTGGAAGCCCTAATGGTGGAAATGGACTTGGAAATTATAGAAACATGATTTCATGAGTTGTATGAATGGGATATAGCCATTTTTTTTATTTTGTGCCATCAAGTCAGTGTTGACTTATAGTGACCCAGCTACCTCTGGGTTTTTTTGGCAATGTATCACTGGAAGTAGATTACCAGCCTTTTCTTCCTAGGCAATTGAGGGTAAAGTGACTTGTCCAAGGTCACAAGGAGTGCCAGTGGGAATTGAACTCTTGATCTTTTGGGTACTAGGCAGCTGCTCTAACCACAAGGCTACTCCTCCACTCCTGGGATTTAGCCATAGCTGGCTGTAATCTATTTAGAAGAGATAGAGAGGGACGAGTAGCCCTATATGTCAAAAGCAATATTAAAGCTGCTGAAATGCAGGGGACATGGGGAAAAGAAGAAGCGCGGTGGATTGTGTTGGAAAGAGGAGATGGCACTGTCATCCATACATCCATATCGCCCTGCTAGACCATTCCAGACAAGTGGGACGTACCAAATCGAAGAAATGAATTGATTGCTGATATTGCAAAGACAGCCATGAAGAGGGAAGTGATCATATTGGGTGACTTTAATCTACCCAATGTGGATGAAGTATTCCTTCTGCAAATCTGGAAAGAAGTAAAAAAATTGTGGATGCCTTCTAAGATGCTTTACTTAGACAAATGGTGATGGAGCCGACCAGGGAGAGCATGGTGCTGGATTTAGTGCTCACTAACGGAGATAGCATATCGAATATCTGGGTGGGTGCCCATGTGAGCAGCAGCAATCATCACACGGTGTGGTTTGAGATAAAAGCCAAGGTAGAATCCAAACACAGCAAGCTCAAAGTACTATACTTCAAAAACACTGACTTCTTCACATTAAATCTTAACTGCCAAGCATTAGACTATTCTTCCAGCTTTTGTAGATCTTTCCTCTTGTTATCCACTCCCTCAGGGGAGTCCACTCTGTTGCAAATTTTCGTGTCATCTGCAAAAACACAGACTTTTCCATTCAGTCCTTCAGCAATATCACTCACAAATACATTGAACAGTACCGGTCCTAGGACGGAACCCTGGGGCACACCGCTAATCACCTTCCTTTCATCTGAGTGAGTTCCATTTACCATTACCTTCTGTTGTCTTTCAGTCAACCAATTTCTGAGCCAGGTCACCACCTTGGGATCCATCCCCAAGCTGTTCAGTTTATTGATAAGCCTCGTATGAGGAACAGTATCAAAGGCTTTGCTGAAATCTAGGTAGATCACATCCATCACATGCCCTTGATTTAATTCTCTGGTCACCCAGTCAAAGAACTCAATCAGATTTGTTTGGCAAGATCGTCCTTTGGTAAAAGCATGTTGCTTCAGATCATGCAACCTGTTGTTTTCGAGGAAGTCCACTATTTGCTTTTTCAGGAGCGCCTCCATTACTTTTCCCGCCGCCGAGGTAAGGCTTACTGGCCTGTAGTTTGTCACTTCTTCCCTACTGCCACTTTTGTGAAGAGGTACCACATCAGCCCTTCTACAGTCCTGTGGAACTTCTTCTGTCTCCAAGGATCAATTAAAAACATCCTTTAACAGCCCTGCAAGAACCTCTCTGAGCTCTTTCAGTATCCTGGGATGTATCCCATCTGGTCCCATGGCCTTGGCCACTTTTAGTTTTGCAAGCTGCTCTAACACATCATCTTCTGTGAATGGTGTGGTTATCTGCTCCATTCCCATTTGTATATTTGTCAAAACTGAAATGCAATGTCAGGAAATACTTTTTCAATGAAAGGGTGGTGGATGCTTGGAATGCCCTCCCGATGGAAGTGGTGGGGGAAAATACAGTGACAGAACTCAAAATGGCATGGGACATAGTGGATCCCTTTATCTCAACAAAAGGGGTAACCTACACAGAGAGGTGGGTACACACCTAAACAAAGACATGGAGAGGGGTGACCTGCATGGAGTGGCATGTGCACCTCTCTTGCCGCCTTGCTGGGCAGACTAGATGGACCACACTGGTCTTTATCTGCAAACATATACTATGTTACTATATTATGTAAGACGTGGTAGTACTGTGGGAAAATACAATAAAACAAATGGAGGGTAATTTTATAAAGTCCTATGCAGTTAACATGCATTTTTCTGTGCATTTGTAGCGCCTATTTTATAAAATCAAGGGCCACTTATTTTACTTTACAGAATAGGGGCATAAGTGGTTGAAAAATGTGCATGAAATTTAGGAGTGAGCATTTACACCACCTCTATGTCTGGTGTAATTGCCTGTGTCTAGATTTCTCAATCATGATGTAAATTATAGTATTTTATAATTTATGTGCAGAAATTTGTACTCCGTCCACACTTTGCCCACAGTGATACTATGCACGATTGGCCTAATGCATGTACTTGCACAATGACGACCACGTTAAATATGCGTATAAATGCCCATTGATGTGTTTAAATCACTAAAGGTGACGTTTTACTTACCACATAATGTCCTTTCCTTGAGTCTTGCTAGATCAGTCCAGACAAGTGGGTTGTGTTCCCCTATCATCAGATTGGTGGAGACGAAGAACCAATGAAAAGTCCAGGTTTCAATGACATCACTCCCACGCCTCTTTCCGCCTCAGCCACCAGAGGTCTCTTCAGTATCCATCCCAAAGCATAAGGGAGAATACGGCAAGCCTCACACAACCTCAACATGGGCAACAATGAGTAATCAAACAGTAAAGAACTATGTACACGAAAGCATAAACAGAAGACTGTCCGTAGAAGATGAACCTGCAGAGCCAAGTACAGAAATCATAGCAGACCCCAGGGTACCGCTGCAGAACAGAACAAACACAGTTCCAGGAGGTGGGCTCTGGATTGGTCTAGCAGGACCTAAGGAAAGGACATTATCTGGTAAGTAAAATGTTACCTTCCATATCGCCCTGCTAGACCATTCCAGACAAGTGGGACGTACCAAAACTATGCCTCCATTGGACGGGAAGAAGACACATCAGCTTGAAACCTTACAGCCAAAGGCCATGTCCGCTCAAGTATGGACATCCAAGTGGCAATGCTTGATAAAAGTGGAAAATGATGCCCACTTTGCTGCCCAAAAGAAGACTGCAGGGGCTACCGAGCTCCGCTCTGCACACGAGGATGCTTGCGCTCGGGTAATGGGTGTGCCAACCCTACCGGAACTGGTCAGTTCTGTAACAGATATGCCGAGGCAATGGCCTCCTTAATCCAGTGCCCCAATTTAGTCTTAATTGCCATGGCACTTTTACGCGGGCCAGCAAACAGCACAAAAAGATGGTTTGACTTACGAAAAGAATTTGTAACCTTTAAGCACAGGAGAGGCACCCTCCGGAGTTCTACAAGGCAAAGATCCTTATCTTTTCCCCAATACTTCTCCTTAGAGAGGGCAGGCAGGCAAACCATCTGGTTCACATGAAGGGGAGAATCATCTTAGGTAAGAAGGAAGGCACAGGCCAAGAGGAAATGGCCTCCTCAGAAAAGATAGGTAAGGATCTCGGCATGACTGCAGAACAAATTGCAACCAAGAAAATCATCCTGTGCATCAAATCCTTCAGAGTAACGCGTTTCAATGGATCAAGGGGTTCCAACATCAAGACCCTGAGTACCAGACACAGATCCCAGGAAGGGACCACAGACCAGAGTGGAGGATGCAGACACCAAACCCCCTGAAGAAAGCACGAAACATCCAGGTGTAAGGCTAGAGACTTACCAGCCACTGGACATCTGAAACAGGCCAAAGCTGCCACCTGAACCATCAGGGAGCTAAGAGAAAAACTCTTCTCCAGATCATCCTGCAGAAAAGCCACAGAGACGGCTCCTTGACCGCCTCAGGAGCCAGCTGCTGTGCGCCACACCATTGCTCAAAAAGGCACCAGACCTGCATGTATGCGAGGTTGGTAGACTTTCTCTGGACTCTGAACACAGTATAAACAATCGCTGGAGAGTAACCCTTACACAATAGCCGTCTCCTTTCAAGAGCCAAGCCGTAAGCGAGAAAGTAAAGGGTCTTTCAGGACAATGGGTCACTGACTCAATAGGCCCCAAGATGGAGGCAAACGAAGAGGTAGTGCTTTCAAGAGCTGCATTAGATCTCCAAACTACGCTCTCCTCAGCCAATCCAGTGTCATCAAAATAATCCCTCCCGAGTGGCACTCTATACGCTGAATCACACGCCCCACCAGGGGCCACAGAGGAAATGCATTCAGCAGGCCAAGACTGAGTCAAGGCATCAACACCCCCGGACCCCATCTCTGTGCAGCAATTGAAAAAGTGGCACACTTTGGCATTGGAGCTGGTCGCCATCAGATCCATCTCTGGGCGCCCCAGCAGCACAGAATCAACTGAAATGCCTCCTGATTCAACTCCAACTCTCCTGGATCCAAAGAGTGCCAGTTGAGAAAATCCACTTCCACAGTGTTCACTCTGGCGATATGCCGAGCCAACAAAGCTAAGAGATTCTTCTCTGCCCATCCGCCCAGGCAAACAGCAGAGTCATTTCCAGGGCTATCCTGGCATTCCTTGTGCAAGCTGGCTGACATAAGCCACCGCTGTGACATTGTCTGAAAACACTTGACCGCCTGGCCCTTGATCAGGGGCTAGAAACGCAGAAGAGCCAAACGTGTCCCTCACTTTGAGGCAGTTGATGGATCACACCACTTCCCTGAGGTTCCAACAGCCCTGGGCTGTTTGGTCTTGGCAATGGACTCTGCAACCTGAGAGACTAGCATCCATTGTCAGAAGGAACCATGAGAAATCATCTATCGGCATGCCCTTCCTCAGATGATAGGACTGCTGCCACCACTGCAGGCTGGCCTTCACCATCATTGGGAGCGAGAGCCTGAGTTCGACCTCCTGAGAATACAGGGACCACTGAGTCAGCAAGGACCACTAGAGCAGTCCCATATAAGCATGCGTCCACGGCACCATCTCAATTGTTGCTGCCATCAATCCGATGAGCTAAAAACAAACCCAGACTCAGGGAGCCTCGATTATCAAACATGCTCCCAGGAACTGGGAAGGAATCAACTGGCTCTTCCCCGACTGATCACCCAGCTGAGGCTTTCCAAAAAGGACACCACTCGGGTCACTACCTGAGATGCCTCTGAAAGAGAATGGACTCAGATGAGCCAGTCATCCAGATAAGGGTATACACAAATTCCTTGGTTTCATGGCACTGCAGCCACCACCACCATGACCTTGGAGAAAATCCTCGTGGCACTAGACAGTTTGAATGGGAGTGCGGCGAACCGAAAGTTAGAGCCAAGCACCACAAAACAGACACTTCTGATGATCCTCCCAGAACGGGATATGAAAATATGCTGTGCTGGAAGCACTGATCTCAAAGTTTCCATCCAGAAGCGCAGGCCGCGCCATTGCATGTTGACACCCTAAAGTCCAGACTGGGCCAAAATGAGCTCTCTTTTTTTTGTTGTTATTCGGCCTCACGAAATCGATGGAGTATCTTCCCTTGCCTCGATTGTGCAGGGAAACAGGCACCACTGTCGACAAAAGCAGCAACTTGCCCAAGGTGATTGATACAGCCTTTCTTTTGTTCGTGGACCCAAAGAAGGAAATGACAAACAAGTTTGAGAATGGCTCTTGGCCGTCCAGGACATATCTGAATGGTATCTAGCACCCAGCAATCTTGGTGACCTGGGCTCATCCTTGAGAGAAGAGGCGAAGGCTGTCCCAGCTGGAGGAACTAGGGAATGGGCCCCTAAACCTTCATCGAACAGTCCAAGAGGGAACTCCTCTGGAGGGGACCAAGTCCCTAGGCCCATGTGATCCCCCAAAAAGCTGAAAACAAGTCCGAAATCCAAGAGCAGAGGGGAAGAAGACCTTCAGAGACTGGTAGCGACGAGAGTCCCGAGACCCCCGGCATGTCCCGAGACAACCAGTATGTCCGCAGGGAGTGGACAGACTGATGGCAAAAAAGCCCCTGCCCACTTCACAGGCCCTTTGGACCTGTTCTCCAGAAGGCGATAAGGTTTTGTCTCACCCAGGTCCTTCACTATCTACTCCAAAATGCCCCAGTTGACCAACCGAGCTTTGGGAGATATGTCCATTGCCCACCATCAACAGGGCACTATCCCTGGCCACTAGACATACCAGGTCATACATGGCATCAGAAGAAAGGCCGCAGACGACTCAAAAAGAGAGTCGGTACCATCTGGCAGGACAGACTGAATCCACTGGAGCAGGGATCGAGACAACAGACCTGCACAGACTACCAACTGAAGAGCAGCAGCCACCGCGGTGAACTGGTTCTTCAATGCCAAATCCACCCTTCAGTCCAAAGTATTTTTTAAGGCTGATCCGCCTTCCACAGGAATGGTAGCCCTTCTGGTAACTACTGTGACCTGCACTTTCACCTTAGGAATATCAAACCACACAACACATTCCTTTTTTGGGGGAATGTACATCTTCTTAAATACTCTTAGCCCCTTAGACGGGAAGTTGAGAGAACCCCACTCCAATCAGATACTTTGCTCACCTCCGGGAGCAGAAAGAATGCAGTGGATTTTGCACTCCTTGCAGGAGCGGATGAACTTTCAGCTCCTGTTCCATGTCTGGAGCATCCGCCAAGAGCAAAATGGATAAGACCCTGGTAATCAATGCCACCAGTTCCTCCTTCTGGAACAGGCGGATAACAACTAGCCTTTTCATAAGTCTCTGAAGGCGAGAGCACTAAGTCATTCACAGCAGAGTCCAAGTCGTAGACCAGATCTCAGACAGGCCCCAGCTGCTCCATATCTCCATTAGGCAACCTTCACTGGGGATACTTAGCCAGAGGCAACAAAAACAGGGCTTCCAATCTCAGCCTGCCCTTCAGGAGACTGTGCTTGGGGGCACCCAGAGTCTGCAATGTCTGAATTTCCATAATAAAAAGAACAGGCTTGTAGTCAAAAGGAACAAAGTTCTGGGGGAAAATCCAGGTTCCAAAAACTCTCCTCTTAGAAATGATTCCCCCAACAATAGGGGACATAGCCACTGCCCAACCTCTAGAGGAAGGGGACTGGCCAACTGCATGGTTGCTGGAACCTCCAGCTAGCTGGTCATCCTTACACACAGCACCATCTGCCATCTCCTGCACCGAGGCAGGCAAGGCTGGACCAACTGCATCCCCCTGCTGAGAGGGGGGAAATGGGCTCTCCAGGGATGATTCAGAAGCTGCCATGCAAGAAGAGCAGAGTCCAGAAGGCATACCTTGCTTGCCACAGATCAAACAACGGTTCAAGGAAGACGACATAAAGAGTTAAGCCAAGTGCTCTTACCTGCCTGGCCGTCAACAAATAGTGCAGTCAGGCTCCAACAGCTCTGATCCTTACCCACAGAATCAAGGAGTACCCCAGGGCTTGTCACTATCAGCCTTATTGTTCAATATTTACACCCAGCCAATTTGCGAAGTCATCCGATCACATGACGTCTTCTTCCATTTCTATGCAGATGACATAATCTTTTATACTCCCATCTCCACCACAACCCCAGACTTTACACCAGTAGTAAACTGCTTCAATGTGATTGCCTACTGACTCTCTGAGCACTGCCTCACAATTAATTACAACAAAACTGAGGTGCTCTTCATATCCAAGGATCAGTCTTTCTCTCCTCCAATATCTCTAAAGGTTAACAACGCAGATCTTGTAGTCAAACCCGAGGTCTGCTACCTCAGAGTAATTATTGATCAACACTTCACACTACAGTCACATATAAACAGCGCAACAAAAACCATCTACAGCAAAATAAGGCACTTCAGCTACTGCGACCACTTCTTGATACTCAAGATTTCAGGTCTGTCTTCCAGGCTATGATACTTCCCCACCTGGATTACTGTAATGAAATCCTCCAAGGCCTACCAAAAAGTTATCTACACCCACTCCAGTTAGCCCAACATGCAGTAGTTAGAATCCTCACCTGAGCACCCAGAAGCATCCATATCACCCCCATCCTGAAAGAGCTCCACTGGTTACCTTTATTAAGCAGAATAAAATATAAAAACATTATGACAATCTTTAAGGCCTATCATGAGCTATCCTCGTATTACCTTCAAACTATTATAAGGAAACTCCCAATAGCTGGCAAAGAAGAAGCACTGCAGAGCACCTCCTCGCTCTTCCTCCGTACTTCACTAAACTTAACCAATCAGCTTGTTTGTGTGCTTTTTCCTTATATGCTCCCGGATTATGGAACATCTTACCCTTACAGATCAGAACTACCACAGATCTTATGGATTTCAGAAAACTATTAAAAACATTTCTGTTTAAAGAGCACTTTGAAGGAGTCACCTAGACACTCACTCAGCCATCATGAATTGCGAGCTCTGCTCTCTGCACCTGTTGTGCACTCATGACCTTGATGGCTTCCCCCCTCCCTATTCATCCTCATTACACTCACGTTATAATGTTGGGTTGGCTTTATGCCCTATGTAAACTTGTTCTCTATGTTAAGTTATGTTATAAGTAAACCGCCTTGATCATTGGAAATGGGATATATAAGCCTTTCAAATAAATAATAAATAAGTGCCATAGCAGCATATGCTAAGGCCACAGAGGCCATAAGGCAGACATTAACAACACTTGTATGCGCAAAATGGATGCTTGGGTAGGAACGCGCATTGGAGCTGCTCAGGTAGAACGTGCACTAGGACCTCGCGTCTGCTAGGCGCACAACGTTAAAAAGCACTAGTAACACATGCAGAAAATGGAAGGAACCTCAAACCATGCCAACGGTCGCTAGTGGTCCACCCTGAAATGCCCCCCAGATGGACAGAATCGGGAGCCCCAACAAGGACAATGACGAGGTCAAGCCTTGCTACTCACTCCCTGAGAGCCCCAGGCAGAAATCCATGCTGACTCAGCTCTAGTCCCCTGAAACTGTTTCTTTTGCTTTGCAGGCAAAAGAAATGTGGAAAGTCATGGTTTAATGGGAGAAAGCCAATATGGATTTAGCCAAGGAAAGTTTTGCCTTATTAATTTGTTATATTTTTTTGAAGGTGTGAATAAACAGGTAGACAAAGGTGAGCCGGTCGATATAGTGTATCTGGATTTTCAGAACGCCTTTGACAAGGTCCCTCATGAGCGACTCTTGGCAAAATTAAAAAGTCATGGGATTGGAGGCAGTGTACTATCGTGGATCAGGAACTGGTTAAAAGATAGAAAGCTAAATGGCCAATTTTCTCACTGGAGAAAGGTGAATAGTGGAGTAACCCAGGGATTTGTGCTGGGCTCTGCTGCTTTTTAACATATTCATAAATGACGTGGAAATGGGAATAATGAGTGAGGTGATCAAATTTGCAGATGACACAAAATGATTCAAAGTTGTTAAAGCACAAGAGGATTGTGAAAAATTGCAAGAGGACCTTGATAAATTGGAAGACTGGACATCCAAATGGCAGATGAAATTTAGTGTGGACAAGTGCAAAGTTATGCACCTAGGAAAGAACAACCCAAACTATGATTACACAATGCAAGATTCCACATTAGGAACCACCACCCAGGAAAAAGATTTAGGTATCATCGTGAATAATATGTTAAAACCCTCTGTCCAGTGTGCAGCGGAAACCAAGAAAGCAAACAGATTGCTAGGAATCATAAGGAAAGGAATGGAGAATAAAACAAAGGATATTATAATGCCTCTGTATCGTTCCATGGTGCCTCTGTATCATTCTCTGTGGCTTAACTGCTGGTTCTGGTACTCTCCTAGCTTGAACATTCTTTCATAATACTTCTGAGCATAAATAAACACAGCACATGGTACAACCCAACCAACGGATGAAGCTGTTTGGTCCTTTGGGTTTAGCTAACACGCAGCCTGGCAGTTTAGATACAGGTGCAGAGCTGAAACAATTTTCCCTTCTCCTCTGGCTACCGAAAAGACAGCAGTCTAGTGGAGACTCCAACGTCACGCTCAAGTGAGAGAGTCATCCTCAAGGTGGTCGTTCACAAGCATTTAAATCAATCTTGTCCTCTCAATATTCAGATTTTCTTCATAGAGGAGAAGATTCATCCACCATCTGCTGGAAACAAAGAAATACTGAAGAGTCCTCTGGTGGCTGAGGGGGATAGAGACATGGGAGTGATGTCATTGAAACCTGGGCTTTTCATTAGTTCTTTGTCTCCACCAATCTGCTGGTAGGGGAACACCCACTTGTCTGGACTGGTCTAGTAGGATGATATAGAAAGCGATTTAGATGCATAAACAGCACGTAACTTTCATTGGTTCCTTATAAAATTACCCTCTAAAAGTGTATGAGAAATTACGCGGGAGATTGGTTCCAGAAACAGAAGAACAAGCGTCATGCTGCTCACTCTCCCCCCACCGTGGGCTTGCTGCTTTGTTTGATGGCCATGTGGTGTGCGGTGCTTTTCTTCCCCTGATCTCTGCAGGTGGTAGGGTTGCCAACTTTTTCACCGAGAAAAACCCGACACCTTTGGCTCGCCATGCTCCACCCATTCTCCTCCCCTAGGCCCACCCCTGCCCCGCCCCCAGCCCCACCCACAAAAATTACCGAGGATACGTGTAGGCTAACTTCCTTGGTCAGATAATAATTAAACTGGGAACCCCAAAATCCAAACATGAAATGTACAACACTGGAGAAATAAAACTATAAAGTAATTTCCTCTTGCACTAAACAAAAATGCAAAGATGTTAGCAATACACACTTCCCAGACCAGACATATTCCAGTTAATAAATTCAAAATAAAAAGCATTTTTCTACCTTCTGTTTGGACATTTCATTTTTCAGTTGCAATTGCTCCAGTCACTTTCTTCTGGTTTCTTCGTGTCTTCTGCAAGCTATCCATTTGTCCTTTCTTCTCTTTTAGATGTTTTCCATTCTCTCTCTATTTCTGCTTTAACGTACTGATTGTTTCCCTTTTGCTTTTTCCCCCAATTCTTTCCTTATCCTTTATCATCCATTTAAATTTCACCCTTCCATTCTCAAGCCCCTCTTACTCTCCCAATACCCGACCCATCATAGACTTTTCTTCCACACAAAATATTTTTTCCCCTCTCCATTCTCATTCCCCATCCATTCTAGTCCTCCCCCCAAAATCAGTTCCCTTATAGTTCTAGACCCACCCAGCATCCACTCCCTTCTAGTCCCATTCTCCCATGCCCCACATCAGCCCATTTCCAGTCCTATTCCAGCTCTTCATAAGCCCATTTCCAGTGCTAGCCTTCACATCACAGGCCATTTCCAGTCCTAGCCCCTGCCCCCCAATCACAGCCCATTTACAGTCCAAGTCCCCCATCACAGCCCATTTGCAGTCCTAGCCCCCCTAATCACAGCCTATTTCCAGTCCAAGTTCCCCCCCTCCATAGCCCTTTTCCAGTCAAGGTCCCCCCCCCCCATCACAACCCATTTCCAGTCCAAGTCCCCCCCCCATAGCCCTTTTCCAGTATAGGTCCCCCCCAACATAACTCATTTGTAGTACCCCCTCCCGTGCAGCTGCTGCTCCTGCTTCTTACTGAGCAGCAGTTGCAATAAAGTTAATTTAAAAGTAAGGAAACCTGTGAGAAACCCTCAGCTCCTATGAAACTCCTTCTGCAGGGTCCTTGGTTGAAAAGGAAGTGACATCAGAGGGGCGGGCACTGCAGAAGGAGTTTCATAGGGCCGGAAGGCCCCTCACAGGATTCCTTACTTTTAAATTAACTTTATTGCAGCCGCTGCTCTGTAAGAAGCAGCAGCAACGGCTGCAAGGGGGGGCCAGGACTGTGATCGCAATCGCGATCGCAAGCGCAAAGCCGGTTTTCTGCTCTGGCCGCTCCGATCTCGCAGCCAGAGCAAAAAACCGGCTTTTCAATGGCCGGTTTCGGTTCTCTGCCGGCAGCTGGCCCGACCACAGGAAAACCGGCCAGGCCGGCTGAAAACAGGCTGGTTGGCAACCCTAGCAGGTGGTGATGATCCAAAATGAGAATTTTGCAACCTCATTTGGGTTTGCAAACCACATTTTGGTAATGGATATTATAAAAAAAGATAAGGTAAAGTAAACAAAGAGAAAACAAAAGAAGAAACTTGTGCTAATTGAATATGCGAAGGTCAATATTCAAAAGCGCTTGTGCAGTTGGTGGCAGGGTATGGATGCAGTGGGGGGGGGGGGGGGAGTGGTTAGGACAGCCCTACAATATGGATGTGGATTGCATATCTTACAGCAAGGTCAGCGTTAGGGAGTGGCAAACAGGGTAACTGCACTGGGCCCCCATGCCATAGAAGGTCCCAAGTCTGCCTCAGGCTGAAGGAGGCATACCCTGGAGGTGGGCTTTGGGGCCCCTTCACGAGTTCTGCCCTGGGCCCCTGTATGTCTAACATCCACCCTGTCTTACAGTATACAGATTCATAGAAAACCAACTTCAACAGCACAATTTTGAGGAATTTTATGACGTTTTCTTCTTCAGCCATAGCAGGAGAATTGAGAAGCATGACCACAAAGTGATTATATCTAGGGACTAACGAAGGATTCAGGAACCTCAGCTTCCAATTACACACTCACACCTTTTTGTCACACTGCCTTACAGTAAAAAGGTTGCGTTGATGTTGTCAGTAGTGCTTTGGTCTTAGCTTCCCTAAGAAGATGCACTGTGACTAGCCTCTTGCTAGTTGTTTGCAAATTGTATGTATTTGCTTACAATATTAGGCAAGTCAGCAGAAAAGTGCTCAGAAAACCTTACAGTGCATAAGTGTTCTTCTTCAGCAGGGCTCTAAGGACTTGGCAGGACTTACTACAGTCACACTCGGCTGAAGTTTTCCTTACAGACAAAATGGTCAAGGGGCAAGCGCCCTGAGTGGCAAGCAAGTCTCTAAACTGCCAGGCTGCGTGTTAGCTAAACCCAAAGGACCAAACAGCTTCATCCGTTGGTTGGGTTGTACCATGTGCTCTGCTTATTTATGCTCAGAAGTATTATGAAAGAATGATCAAGCTAGGTGAGTACCAGAACCAGCAGTTAAGCCACAGAGAAACTGGGGGGATGGGAGTGAAGAGGGAACCGGAGATAATGATAAAAATAGAGAGACATGTTGATCATGTTGCTTCTGCTTCAATTGGGCTGAGATATATCTGATGAGTCACCAACGGCATGACGATAAAAATCCCACAAGCCCTTAAATGCATAACCATAAGGGATGAAGGCACTGAACTACTGCTAGAAATGTGTGGGCT
Source organism: Ichthyophis bannanicus (assembly GCA_033557465.1). Taxonomy (NCBI): domain Eukaryota; kingdom Metazoa; phylum Chordata; class Amphibia; order Gymnophiona; family Ichthyophiidae; genus Ichthyophis; species Ichthyophis bannanicus. Next base: position 1,850,895,852 of record CM066032.1, on the reverse strand, counting down.
AAAGAAACATAATTAAATAAAACATTACACAGATAAATCTGAATATCATAAAATGTAGGTAGAAAGGAGAGAAAATAGATCAGGGGCCTACGCTGACTCCTAGAAACATGGGCTAGCAAATGCAGTCAAGGAGTTAATACTACTTTTCACAATGCCGGGCTGACCACATGATTTTTCTTTTATATTTAATGGCCGTACCATAGTATTCCCTTAGCCGTGAGCACCATAATGTAACTTTGAGAAAGAGATAAAGGGCAAATGTAGCATGCTAGAGAGTGGAGTAGTCCAGTGGTTAGAGCACTGGCTTAGCTACCAAGAGACCAGGGTTTGAGTCTCATTAGCACTCCTTATGGCCTTGGGCAAATCACTTAACACTCCACTGCCTCAGAAGACAGGCCTGGCAATCTACCTTCAGTCACCCTGCCAAGAAAACCCAGAAGCTGCTAGTTTGCCAGGAGTTAGCACTGACTTAAAGGCACACAATGTCTTTGCATAATATGCTAGCTGGAAAGCCATCACTAGGTGCCACTCACATTCACATCAGCCTGTGGGTACCTAAGATATTTTATTTATTTAACATCTTTTATATACCGCGCTATTTGTTTTCAGTGCGGTTTACATATAACAAAGGTTGCACATTCAGAGGACAATTGTGTGCTTACATTATAACAGGAGACTTAAACTTGGAACAACAGGGTAAACTGTATACATATGTACAAAATATTTTAGATTCATAGTATTCTCAAGAAGGGCTAAGGTAAGACAGCAGAGAACTTGTGGCAGAATTGCTTATGAGGAAATTGGGAGTGGAGATTGAGAGTTTGTGGGTTTTGGAGTGCGGATGATCGGAAGCGGATTGGATGCTTGTGCAAAGTGGAGAAGGAAAATGTGGGGCTTGATTGCCTTGCGGAATTGAGTGAGGTCTTTGATTGCTCTTATTTCAGGTGGGAGGTCATTCTAGCATTTTGGTGCATAGAAGGCAAAAGTCCTTTTCTTGGTTGTCTGGGTACATTTGATGGACTCTTTGGGGATGATCAGGGTGTTGTCAGTTATTGACCTTCTCGTTCTGTTTTTCGGGGTGAGGGAGATGAGATCACTGAGGGACGTGGGGGCAAGGCTGTTGATGATCTTTAAAGTGATGAGAAGGATTTTATAGGTTAACCTGCAATGAATTGGTAGCCAGTGGAGTTCCATGAGAATCGGGGTGATATGGTCTGATCTTGCTAGACCACAGAGCACCCGTGCAGCCACATTCATAGCGGGTTGGAGCGGATTAAGGATGTTCTTGGGGAGTCCGTATAAGACGACGTTTGCATAATCAAAGTGAGGTAGTGTGAGCGCCTGGAAAATGGTCCGGAAGTTGTTATGAGGTAACATGGGTCTGAGGTGCCTTAGCGTTCTGATTTTATTGTAGACAGATCTGGTGGTGTTCCGTATGTGTTCCTTAAAGTCAAAATGCTGATCCAGAGTAATCCCTAGGTAGCGAATGGAGGGTTTACTAGGGAGTTCTGCATCTCTTACTCTAAGGGAGGATGGGGGGGAGAATTCTTTGTTTCTTGATATACTTCCAGCAGCCATGTAGCCCTCTCCCTACCACTGCTAAGCCCATTTTAAGACATGTTTCACATCAGGTAATACTTGCTGCTGTGGTGGAATGATGTCGTTGGAACTCAACCTACCTCTCTCCCCCACTGTTTGGCGCAGGACGGCACTAAGCAGGACAAAACCATGGGGGCGCAGGACAAAAGGAAGCATTGCTGCTGTTGGCACCACTACAAAAAATTACAATAGTCTGGAAGCAGCCACGTCAAAAAGAATGTGGCTGCCGTTGCTGCTTCCGCCCTGAGAAGACAGCTGTGGCCTGCCCAGCAGGAGTTAGGAACTGAGAATGCTCAGAATGTAAGAGGCAAAAGCCAAGGTTCTGGGTTTCTCCTTTAGTGTTTGGACCAGTACATAAGAACATAACCCTACTGGTTCAAATGAAGGTCCTTCAAGCTCAGCATTCTGACCACAACTGTGGCCATTCTGGGTCAAAATACCCAGCAGATCCAAAAAGTAGATCTATTTCTCATAGCTAATTTCCAGGGATAAGTAATAGCTCTTCCAGGTCTACCTGGATAATAATTTTTTATGGATTTGTCCTCCAGGAACTTGTCCAAACCTCTTTTGAACCCTTGGCTAGTTGTCATGACCACTTCCTCCAGCAAAAGATTCCACAGTTTAATTATGTACTGTGTGAAGAAATCCTTTCTGTTATTTGCTTTCAGTCTGCCAATCATTAGTTTCATGGAGCGTCTTCATGTTTTTGTATTGTCTGAAAGACTAATCAATCATTCTGTATTTAACCCTTCCACCCCACTTATGATTTTATAAACTTCTATCATATCCCCTCTTAGTCATCTTTTCTCCAAGCTGATGAGCCCTTTCTTCATAAGGAAAGTGTTCTATCCCCTTTGTCATAGTTCTCTGAACCTTTTTTAATTGTGCTATATCCTTTTTGAGATGGGGCGAGCAGAACTGCACACAATACTCAAGATGCGACTGCACCACGGACTTATACAGAAGCTTAATGAAATCCAAATTTTGTTCTCTATCCCTTTTCAAATAATCCCTAACATTCTATTCACGTGAAGGCACATTTTACAAATGATGTCCAATTGCAATCTGGGATGTCCAAGCCAGAACATCTGAAAAAAAGCAGGCACATCCAAGTTCAGGCATGATTTCACAAATGTAGACATGCTTGATATGGACACCTGTGTGGACATCTACACAGACATCCCCAGAACAGGGACAGCAAATAGCCTAATGGTTACAGTAGTGTGGTTATGACCAGGGAAGACAGGGTTCAGATCTCACTGCTGTTCCTTGTGATCTTGGACAAATCACTTAACTCTACACCCTCTGGATGTTTTATTGGCAAAACAAGGCACTTTCCCAATGCCTGTTCCTGCCTGGAGGAGTAGTCTAGTGGTTAGAGCAACAGTCTATTACCCAGGAGACCTGGGCTCAATTCCTACTGGCACACCTTGGGGAAGTCACTTTTCCCTCCATTGCCTGAGAAGAAAAGGCCTGGCAATCTACTTCCAGTCATACCTTGCCAAGAAAACACAGGGGCTGCTGGGTCACCAGGAGTCAGCATTGACTTGAAGGCACTTAAAAAAATTGAAAAATTCCTGCCTGGAGCAGGTCTAAACTCAGATGGGGTCCAGACATTTCTGAAATCAAGCAGGGATGTCTAAGTCCATTACACTGCCTCGGCCACATCCCTAGCCTACTTGGACGTCCCTGCACCAGAGATATCTTTAAAAACCATCTGTGAAATGGCTCTGGAGATGTCTCTGTGATTTGGTTGTCAAATCCCAACTAAGGCTTTTACAATGATTCCCTTTATGAGCAGCCACAGCACACTGGGCTGAAACTCAATGTTTTGACCACGACTGCAAGATCTTTCTCTTGGGTGGTGACTCCTAACTAAGAACCCAGCCTTTTGTACCTGTAGTTGTGATTATTTTCCCTATGTGCATCACTTTGCACTTGTCTACATTAAACTTCATCTGCTATTTAGATGTCCAGTCTCACAGTCTCTGAGATCCTTCTGTAAATCCTCACTATCTTCTACCATTTTAATTATTTTATATAATTTTGTGTCATCCGCAAATTTGATCACCTTATCGTTTCTATCGAAGATCATTTATGATATGATGGTCCCAATATAGATCCTTGGGGCATTCCATTACTGACCCTTTTTCATGTGGATAAGTGACCATTTAGTTTTCTCTGTTTCCAGCCTTTTAGACAGTTTCCAATCCACAAAATGGCATTGCTTCCGACTCCACGGCTCTTTAATTTCCTGAGAAGTCTCTCATGAGGGACTGTGTCAAATGCCCTCTGAAATCAGCTCACCTTTATCCACATTTGTTTACACCTTCAAAAAGATCTAATAAACTGGCAAAGTGAGACTTGCCTTTGCTAAAGCCATACTGACTCATTTCCATTAGACTGCTTCTGTCTATATGGACAGTAATTGTTTTTCAGCATAGCTTCTATCATTTTGCTCAGCACTGGTCAGGTTCCCCAGTCTATCGTTTAGCAGATCACCCCTGGAGCTCTTTCTAAAAATTGGTGTAAGACTGGCCCCTTCTGGTTTTCAGGTATCATGGCCATTTTAAATTATAGACTACAGTTTACTAGTGACAGGTTAACAATTTCATGTTTGAACTCCCAAAACTCTTGGGTGAATACCTTCTGGTCCTGGTGATTTGTTGCTCTTTAGTTTGTCAATTTGATCTATTACATCGTTTAGACTTAAAGTGACATGCTGTAGTTGCTCCGAATCATCACCATCAAACAAGATTTACATTGTGGGTATGTTCCCAATATCCTCCTCAGTAAAGACCAAGACAAAGATATAATTAATTTAATTTGTCAGCTATAACCTTATCCTCCCTGAGCATTCCTTTTACCCCTGGATTGTCTAGCAGTTCAACTAGCTCCCTCATGGACTTTTTGCTTCAAATGAAAAGATCTACTTCTAAAACCATTTTATTGCATGTATAATTGTGCCCATGCTTCATGAGAGATGAATCAAACGGTCTGAGATTCAGAGATGATGGGTTAAGGCATGGAAGCCACGTGATGAGAGCACCATCACGTTTCCTTGGACCTTTGTCTGCTCCCTATATCCGCAGAGAATCTTTCCTACAATCAGGAATACGTAAGAATCTGAATATTTTGTTACGTTCTGGTATTAGGGTTTCATGCACAGTGCATACAATAGAGGTAGTGCATGCAAACTCTTCTCATGGATATTCACTGTGGATATCCTGAAAATCTGACTGCTGAGAGCTAAGTGGAAATCCAGTGTTTTAGGCATCAACTCAACGTATAGCTGAGCATTAAAGCCCAAAGCTGCCAAAGAGCCCTAATGTTCCTTTGATGAGGAAAGGTCACTGTGATGGACTCCCCCCCCCCAACTCTGCAGACAATTGCTCAGTCACTCTGCTGCCCTCCTAATCCCAGCGGCAAAATCCAAAGATCTCTAAACCTGGTATTTTCACTATATAAAACAAAATGCACTAAAATAATTTTAAGCCGGTCAATTGCAGAAGTCACTTGGCTGGCAGGATAATTGAAGCACAGAATTAAGAAGATAATGACTTTGCAGCAAGGCCCTCTGTCCCACTGCAGACATGACCCAATAGACAGCTGAGGGGAGAGATGCTGGGAAGGGTTCTGGGGATGGGGAATGAGATTCTGAGAGGGATTGAGAGGGAGTATACTGGTTTTAATGGTTTTATAATAGAAGACATGTAAAAATGGAATCCACCTAAAAATGTAACCAAAATGTACTTTTGTGACACCAATATACACCAACAGTTTCTACCTCCCAAAGCTCCTGATTAGTCTGAATATAAAACCTAATGGGGTAATATTCAGCCTGAGACAGAGGTTTTTAAGATGCTGGCTCTTTGGGTAAAAAATTCCAAACATTCTGCGCCAGAACCTGACTGTTTGGATTTAGCAGCTTTTTTGCTACATGTGTGGTGTGGAATGTGTATTTGTATGTGTGCTGTGGGCTTAGATGTCTATATGTGTTTGGGGTGCGTGACTGGGTTGTTTCCGCGTGTGTGTGGTGTGGTGTGGTGTGGGGTAGGGTGTCTGTGTCTTGGTGTGGTGTGATGCAGGGGTGGGTTGGGGTGTCCTTGTGTGCATATGTGCTGCAGGAGATGGGAGGCACTCTTTGCATATACACATGTTGGCCTTTTGTCTCCATGCATTCATCTCCTCAACCTCCCACCCACTGCACACTTCCCTCCCCTCCCCGTCCAGCACTTCTCCTGCTGCCCCTCCTCTTTGCATTCTCACTTTCTGTTCCCCCTCCCAGACTTTCTCCCTCTCTCCCTCCTCCCTTGCACTCCTGGGTTTACCTCATTGCATGTAGTTCTGATTTCTCCATTGCACTCCATAAGAAAAGGAAAACTACAAGTAACTGCATGCAATGGGGTAAAGCCAGGAGTGGAGCCAGTTGGCAACTCTACTGCCTACGGAGGATGACTCCTCGCCACTGCGAGAGGAAATTTCTGCCTGCTTCTCTTAATCTGAACCCAGAGGTTTTTTTGCACAAGTGCAAATAAACCTATGCTTATGGACAGATGGAGCCTCAGCTTGAGGCGCTATTGCTTATGTGAAATGCACCTAAAAATCTGAATGGAATACCTCAGGCACAGGCTAGAGACCAAGGACTAAGCCAAACACCATCCCGTCCAGTGCTTACTAACCTGAATACCAGTGGTGGCTTTAGGAGGTGGCAAAATCAAGGATTGCCAACGTTTCCACAGACTATATAGCTGGACGCCAGCCTCCACCTGAGCAGCAGTATAGGGGAAGCATGTGCATTAAAATGACTGCTGTAGACGTAACATAGCATTTTAATGATTAAATCAGGGCTTGACAAACCCCAGGTGCCAGGTCGCCATGGTGACTACAAAATCAGACCTGGTGCCCGGAACTCAGAATACATGGACACAACCAGCGTTGTCAGTCCAGCGGATCCGATCTCCCTCGTGCAGAAGTGCTGTGAAGGTCATGACTGCGGCCAGGACTGGCAGTGTCTGCGCAGGAAGATGGGATCCCCGCACACAGAAATGCTGCTGAAGGTGCAGTCGCGGCCAGGACCAACATTGTCTGTCTTCAAAAACAGGAAGAGACAGATGAAGGGCAGCAGACAGCTAAAGAAATTTAAACAGACAGTATACGGTGAGTGCAAGTGGGGAGGAAGATGGAGAGAGAGTCTAGGAAGGGAAACAGAGTTGGGGTGGGGTTTGGAGTGGGAGGGGAGAAGGGAGAGGGAAGGGTGCAAGGAGCTGGGGGGTGAAGAGATGAATGAATGGGAGGTAAAAGGCATTATGTGTATGTGCAAAAGGCACACCCCTCTCCGACCGCACACATGCAGAAACCCCCCCTCCGCATCACACACTCACACACAGGTATATCACCTTTATACCACATATATACGCACGCACATTCAGGCACCCCACCTTCACACACACACACACACACACATAGGCACCTCACCTCCATACCACACACAGACACACATGCACCCCACTTCCATACCACACATACACACATAGGTACCCTACCTTCCCACCACATACACGCAGGCACCCCACTTCCACACCACAAACACACAGTGTAGCTCAGTCCTCTGGGACCCCCAGGCCAGTCAGGTTTTCAGGATATCCACAATGAATATGCATGAGATAAGATCTGCATACAATGGAAGCAGTGCATACAGATCTATTTCATGCATATTCACTGTGGATATCCCGAAACCTGACTGGCCTGGGGGCCCAGAGGACTGGGTTGACGAGAACCACTGATGTAGCTTAAAAGATTGGTGGGGGTGGTGGATGAGGGAAGACGAAAGAGCGGGGACACTGCCTTCTGTTGGCACTATGCAGTGGCAGATTTAGAGACTGATTTATTAAGCTTTTGCCCATTGAAAATGGAAAACAGTCTTAGTAACTCAGGCCCTAAAACCTAAAAAAGTAACTGTGATACACCTTTTTGGGGGGTGGGGCATGCACTGTGACCTAGGTTTCGGTGGTTGGCTCCTAGATTCCAAGTAAATCTGCCAAGGCCTGGGTTAAATAACGTTGAATTGCCCTGGACACCTACTAAGAATTATTCCTGAAACAAGCCGCTCTTCTGTTCACTGCAAAGTTGTCACTAAGTAGTTAAATGACTTTAGATTTTATAATTAAACTCAATTATGATATGCCACCCTCTCCCTGAGGGCATCCTTTAAAAAGGAGAGTAAAGGGGGTCATGGAAAGTAGCTTAAATTTACTACAAACTAGTTGACACCAGATGAAATTCCCTGGAAGCTCAGTTTATTTCTCTTGCGGAGCAGCCCAGGAGAGCTTCCCCTTTTCCCGCTCCTACCCGTCCCTTGTGCTTCCTTACTTCTTGCAACACTCTAACTCCTCTCCTCTCCGGTCCCCCAACGCACTAACAGTCACCAAACTGTAATTTTCCTGTTCTCTTCCAACAAATAATGAGTTCTTTAAAGCACAGATATATCAAGGATCACCAGGAGGATACTGTTAAGCAGAGGTGAAATGAACTGGGCATTTTCATGTGCCTATTTTACATCTATTTTATAAAGTCAAGTACGTGCGTACCTAGAGCTGGTATAAACAATCGCTCCTGCTCGTTGGAGATATGTACATAAATTACAGTTGTCTATAATCAACGTGCATACTTGCTCATACAACCCACATTCTGCCTAAACTCCACCCATGTGCATGCCCACAGTGAAAGTATATGCCACACAAGTAATGGATGCACTTTTATGCTTGTCGGTATTTTATAAAAGGTCATTTATGCACATTATTTCCGACCAAAACTAGGTGGCTGCTTATACAGTACAGTAAACTTATTCCCTTGGAGTCCTATATGATATAAGTGGTATAAATACTGGATTATGATAGTAGGCAGACACGAAATGGGATGGTGACCATTTGAAAAGCATAAAATTAATGTTTTTTTCCATTTGAAAGTGTATTTATGTCTGATAGATGTTTTTTTTGAGAGCTATTAATATGTCTTGAATGGGTGCAGGTAGCCCTAGAGTAGAGACTAAACACTGTTCAACTTTCACGCTATGAGGGTTAGCAACTTCAGACTGGGATAAAGGAGATGGCCCTCGTCTTGAGTCATTACCATTGGAAATATATGGAACCTCCATAGAGACAGACCTGCCAGCCTTTTTAGAAGATGAAACCAGTTCTCTCAAGGCCAACAAGAGACTGTGAGAATTATGGTACTTGCTCAGGAGTTTTGCTATGAGCAGAATGAGGGCTATGCATAAATAAGAGGCCAAGTCCAGGGAACTGCCAATGTATCTTGGACTAGGTGGTTGGAGGAGACGAGGATCAAGCAAAAGAGAGGTAGCTTTGTGTTCTTGTTGATGGCAAAGAGGTTGACCTGAGGTGTCCCCCAATTCTGAAAAATGCTATATCTAGGGACAATTCATGAGGTTGCACACTTTTATGGGCTTTGTTGGCTATATGGTTCTGAACTTCAGGAACATAAATAGCTTGTATTTCAATGAGATTGGCTATAAGAATCCTTGCTACTTCTCAAGAGTGATCCCATTTCCCCTTTATGGTTGACATAAAACACAGCCACTCGTTTGTTTGTTTGAATTAAAACGAATGCATCCTGGAGCAGATGAACAAAAACTCAAAGGGCATAGTAGATGACTTGGAGCTCCAAGTGGTTGATGTGAAGAAGCTTCTTGGACTTCGACCTTGTTCCTTGTGTGTGCAAGTATGCATATCAGCAGACCACCTAATAGTGGATGTATGTGTGGTTAACAGAAGTTGGTATTCCAGTGGAGTTAAGGGAACACCTGCTGCAAGAATGACCTTAACGTCCACTACTGCAGCATAATTCAGCGTTGAACTGAGTGATGAAAAGAGATTGCACATGCTGGTTCCATTGGAACTTGAGGACTCATCACAGCCGTCTCATTTTCAGTCAAGCAAATGGAAGTACATGGATGGCTGCAGTCATATGGCCTAACATCTGTAAGTAAGCCTTGGCTATGACTCTTGCAATGTTTATATGTTTCACACATGTGAAATCAAGGACTGTAACTTCCTGCCAGTGAATGTATAACTTCTTTTGAAGACTGGGCTGGAAGTTATTTTAAGTTTATTTTTCACCTTTCTTCAAGGTCTTCCCCCATTCTGCTGTTCTTCATCTCTTCACTATATCCATTCTGTCTGTTCATAAGACTCAGTACCATCACGTCTTGCTACTCAAGCTCTTGCCTTCCAGATTATGACCAATGCTCACAAAATTCTAGATTATGTTATACTCTTAAAGCTTCCCAAGAGTCTTTAAGCACATCTTTGGTCACATATTTTGCGGGAACAGCAAATGGATGATGCTTTATTGCCGGTGTGAGATTTCTTTTTTGCCCCACACTAATAGAAAATATTCAAGCATACCCAAGTCAAAAAGGCATTAACAATCAGAATGGAAAACAGGGAAAATGGATCAATTGCACTGGAGCCATGGTTGGTGATAGGGGGTAGCAAACAGGGCAATTGACCTGGGATCCTATACCACAGGGAGCCCCCAGGTCTGCCTCAAGCTTAAGGAGGCATAGCCTACAGACAGGCTTTGGGGCCCCCTCACCAGTTTGGGCCCCTGAATGTCTAACACTGGCTTCCAAGACTTACAGACTATTTGTATCTATTCTACGTACATAGAAATATAACACATATACATGTCAGCAAATAAAAACCGCAAAAAGACCCATCCAGTCTGTACATCCCTGATGCAATACCAGAAGGCTCATCCAGTACCTGGTGTATCTTCATGCCCTCCTGTCTAAGGATCCTCTGTGCTTGTCTTAGGCTTTATGGAATTCTGTTACTGGCTTGGCTTGCAGCATCTCCACTATGAAACTGTAACATAGTAATATACTAACATGGAGGCAAATTCCCTTCTGGATGTCCAGCCCCTGTACGGCCCCTCAGAATTGGGTCTACCAGCCTATATGTGCAGGCTGGGCCCCAATTTTGAAGGGCTGCATGCCCTACAGATCCCGGGCTAACTCAGTCAGGCTTTTGAATGGCGCCGTGATACCATGGAGTCCCGTCGCCATGGCACCGTGGCTCCAATCAGGAGCCACGATTGCTAGCTGCGGGACAGAGTCCTCCTTTCCCTACAGCCCAATCCCAAATCCAGCCTACCATGGCCAGGATTGGGCTGTGGGGACCCACTGCACCCCCTTACCATCCAGCTGCCGCCGGCTTCCGCTGTCCCCCGACGTCCAGGGAGATTTATTCCACCTCTGTGGTAAAATAAGTCCCCCATCTAGAAGGCTGACCCAGGACGTACAGGGCCAACCTCAGAATCGGCCCTGTATAACCGGGGTGACTGCTTGTCCACACACTGCCCTTGCTCCACCTCCTGCCCGCCCTTGTCTAAGGGTCCTTGTACAACCCTGCTGTTCATACAGGGAGCCTTGCAAGGGGACAGCAAGGGGGACAAATAGCAGAGATGTACGTCCAGGCAGGACATACTGTACATCCCCACTATTTGTGACTCAGAATGACCCCCACAGTATATGACGGCAGATAAAGACCATCATGGTCCATCTAGTCGGCCAAGCAAGGTGGCAAGAGTAGGTGCACCTGCTGCTCCATGTAGGTCCCCCCTCCTCATACCTCTGATTAGGGGTGTACCAACCGCTCCATGCAGGTCACCCATATTTGTTGAGATAGCAGAGACAGTTAAGGTTATTTTGATTTTATTCTGTCACTGCATTTTCCCCCACCACTTCTATCGAGAGGACATTCCAAGGATCCACCACCCTTTCAGTGAAAAAGTATTTCCTGATGTTGCCTTTCAGTTTACCCCCTTGCAGCTTCATGTTATGCCCTCTAGTTTTGCAGCTTCCCCATCTTTGATAAAAGTTTGTTTGTTCGTTAATACTCTTAAGTATTTAAAGGTCTGTATCATATCTCCTCTGTCCCTCCTCTCCTCTAGAGTATACATATTTAGATCTACAAGTCTCTTCTCATATGTCTTCTGGTGTAGGCTCCAAATCATTTTGGTTACCTACCTCTGAACCGTTTCCAGTCTTTTTATAACCTTTGTGAGATATGGTCTCCAAAACTGAATACAATATTCCAAGGGAGGCCTCCCCAGCGACTTGTGCAGTGGCATTAGTACCTCCTCCTTTCTGCTGGTAATTCCTCTCTGTATGCAACCCAGCATCCTTATGACTTTGACCACAGTCTTGTCACACTGTTTCACCTCCTTGGGATCCTCAGAAGCAATTACTCCGAGGTCTTCCTCCTGGTCCGTGCAAACCAACCTCTCCCCCCCTATCATATACAATTCCCTTGGATTTCTGCATCCCAAGTGCATGACACTGCACTCCTTCACATAAAATCTTAACTGCCAAGCATTAGACCATTCTTCCAGCTTTGGTAGATCTTGCCTCACGTTATCCATTCCCTCATGGGAGTCCACTCTGTTGAAAATGTTCATGTCAGCTGCAAAAAGACAGACTTTTCCATTCAGTCCTTCAGCAATATCACTCACAAATACATTGAACAGTACCGTTCCCAGGACCAGTCCCTGTGGCACATCACTAATCACCTTCCTTTCATCCGAGTGAGTTCTGTTTATCATCACCTTCTGTCGTCTGTCAGTCAACCAATTTCTGAGCCAATTCACCACCTTGGGACCCATCCCCAGGCTGTTCAGTTTATTGATTAGCCTCCTATGAGGAACAGTATCAAAGGCTTTGCTGAAATCTAGGTAGATCACATCCATCGTATGTCCTAGATCTAGTTCTCTGGTCACCCAGTCAAAGAACTCAATCAGATTTGTTTGGCATGATTGTCCTTTGGTAAAACCATGTTGACTCGGATCATGCAACCTACTGGTTTAGAGAAAGTCCACTATTCGCTCTTTCAGCAGCGCCTCCATTACTTTTCCTGCCACCGAGGTAAGGTTTACTGGCCTGTAGTTTGCCACTTCTTCCCTATTACCACTTTTGTGAAGAGGTACTACATTGGCTCTTTTCCAGTCCTGCTGAACTTCTCCTGTCTCCAAGGATCTATTAAAAACATCCTTTAAAGGCCCTGTAAGAACCTCTCTGAGCTCTTTCAGTATTCTGGGATGTATCCCATCCGGTCCCACAGCCTTGTCCACTTTCAGTTTTGCAAGCTGTACAAACACATCATATTCTGTGAATAGTGTAGTATCTACTCCATTCACATTTGTATTCTGGTAAATCACAGGTGGTCCTTCTCCAGGATTTTCTTTATTAAAAACAGAACAGAAGTATTTGTTTCACATTTTCGCTTTTTCAATGTCACTTCCCATGAATCTGTTCTTGGAACTTTTGAGTCCTGCAGTTTTATCTCTGATCTTCCTCTTCCCCTGAATATACCTGCAAAACGTTTTGTTATCACGCTTTAGATCTTAAACCATCTTTTGTTCTGCCTTTGATTTGGCTATCCTTATTTCTCTTTTTGTCTCTTTTATTTTTATCCTGTATTCTTTTCTGTGTTCCTCTGTTTGCAAACTTCTGAATTTTGTGAAAGCTGTGTTTTTTGCCTTGATTTGTGCAGCCAGTTCTTTGGAAAACCAAATAGGGTTCCTTTTCCTCTTGTTTTTATTTACTTTCCTTACATATGTATCTGTTGCCCCTTTTATTGCCTCCTTTAGTTTAGCCCACTGCAATTCCTCTTCCCTTACCCCCTCCCACCCTGCCAGCTTCTCCTTCAGGCACTTGGCCATTTTACTGTAGACGGCGTTTTTGAAATCTAGGACTTTGAGCTTGCTGTGATTGGACTCTGCCTTGGCTCTTATCTCAAACCACACCGTGCATTGTCACCATGCTCTAAATTCATTGCATCTCTATGCACTTTTAAAGTAATTAATCTACTGCTACTAGTGTTATCTCGTGACTTTTAGGATGACGGTCTGAGATACAGGGAGCGGGCTGGAGTAGAAATGCGGAAAGATAAAACACGCGGGGGGGGGCATCCTCTAGTTAGTCCATGTATCCAGACACACTACTTGGTGTCAAGGGAGGCAGCAAGGGACCAAGCAGTTAGCAAAATCAATCCACTGTTTCTTTAAGAACCATCAACTTGCTGCAGAGATATATCTTCAATATCATTAGCAGTTCACTGTCTGAAACCTCTGGGCAGCCCCAAGGCACATCTCCCTGCTCCGCCTGCCCTCCCTTTCCCTGTCTGCTCATCAATCTAATGAAGCGCATCCAAACCAGAAAGACTTGAGAAGAAGAGAGTGACTTAGTGATTTAACGCCCTTTCCCTTTCTCGTTTGAAAAGCACTAGAATATTCTCCTCTTCACTGGGGCTGGGGTGGAAGAGGGGAGCGAGACACGTCTAGTGACTTCCTCCCTGAGATGGGAGGGTGGCGGGAAGCTTGTCTGCCCTTCAGTCTGATTGCCTGAGTGTATGCACGCAGAATTTAACAAGCTCAAATCCTGAGCAAAACAGGATTTATCTTCTCAGGGACTTCTTTTTCATGCGTCCTCACATTGCCCTATCGGCTATTACTGAAGTTTTTGTGATTGTTTTTTTGCTATTGCTGGGGTTCCTTGTTAGAGAGGCAGATTTTTTTTTTTCACCTGTTAAGCCCCCCTTCTGGCTTGCACACGTTGGGTCTACTGGACCACCACATTTTTCTTTTTTGAATCACATACTAACATGTTCAATTCAATTGAACTGAACATGGTAGGTGATGGCAGAAAAAGACTAATTACTCCATCCCAGTCTTGCTGAGTTATTCCTGTGGGCAAGAGGAACCTCTGACGATAAACTGATCCCTTTGGGAGGACCGTGCTTGCACAACCCAGCTAAATGCCCTGGGATGCATTTATTTCATATCTGCACTGTCCTCCTAGCAGATCCGGATCTAGACTTCTAACAGGACGACAAACATAAGGGTTGATGCAGAAACCTTGCACTACAGCACGTCTCTAAAGCTCTGGTGCATGGTTTCCATACGCAGGGTTAGCACAAAAGGTTTGCGCAGCCATACTGTATGCAAACAGAAGGCAAATGAGCTGCCAGGGCTAGACCGGGAAAGCAAACCAGAAACATGTGCACAGGTGTCTGTGTTAGACACTTGTGTGCAAGTGCTGGAATGCTCTGTAGCGCACTAGAGCAACGTAATCTTGGTGTCTTTGAGCACAGATATTATTCTAGCAGAATGATATTTCTCTTCCGCGCTACAGAGCATTCCAGCAAATGCGTTTACTTCATTCCAGCATGCTTCTTTTGCCATTTTTTTTTCAGACCTCACATCAGCAAAGCCCAAAAAAAACACGCGGGAGATGTCGACTCAAGAAACAGGCAGAATTTCCTCCACAGGACTGGCCGCAGATCCCTTATATCTTATCAGACCTGGCACTAAAGTCCCGGATTTGAAATCACCTCTTCTACGCACTTCTCTGCATCTGGGCTGCATAGCTAACTGCTTAATTATCATCTCATTTAAATGGATTTACATGGGCTGGGTGTTGTCATTGGCGATGGCATCTATGCAGTTATTATGCATATGGTAAATCCCTTTCTGCACCCACGCTACCGCAGAAAATTGTGCACAAATGCCAGGAGGAGTCTGCTCTAATAGCAGCTCGCTTTTCTGCGTTAGCCCAACAATGAGGGGTAATTTCATAACCGAGCGCCCAGGTAGATTGCCCAGAAAGACACCTATATTAGCCTACTTTATATAAGCAATACAGGTGTCTACGTGCCTTTATAAAATAGGCTTTTGCAGTGACACGCGGTAGAGCACAAATTCTCTCACCCAAATTTACACTAGGGCTGGCCCGTCCACTAGGCGAACCTAGGCAGTCGCCTAGGACGGCAGATACTGGTAGGCGGCATCACTCCCCCAACCCCCTAGAAGCGGCAGCTGAACTGCTACTTCAGCACTGTAGCGGGCTTTAAAATGACCTTGCACGTGCACACAGTTACAGCCTGTCACTCCTGCCCGCCCTCCATGAAAGTTGCATCAGAGGGAGGGCAGGAACGGCAGCCCATGGGCGCACATGCGGGTGGGCACTTTAAAGCCCAATGCAGTACTGAAGCAGCAGTTCAGCCACCGCCACTTCAGCGCAAGTGGGGACGTGGCACGGTGGGCTGGATGGACAGAGATGCAGTTTTTTGGTGGGTTGCAGCATGGAGGGTCTACCTGGGGCAGCAGAAACCCTCGTGCCGTCACTGCCTTTGTACACTGTAACTCCACCCAAACCTCCACTCCTGGGACTGCCTATCAATAGGTTCTGTTGCCAAATAGGAGGGGAAACGGTAGACGATCTCCTCTCTTTCCTCCATCTATGTGGAATCTATTTGATAGAACACTGAGCACTGAGGATTGCACTAACAATCATTC
The DNA here is from genome assembly GCA_033557465.1 of Ichthyophis bannanicus. Classification (NCBI taxonomy): domain Eukaryota; kingdom Metazoa; phylum Chordata; class Amphibia; order Gymnophiona; family Ichthyophiidae; genus Ichthyophis; species Ichthyophis bannanicus. The sequence goes on along the minus strand of CM066032.1, from coordinate 1,850,879,877 downwards.
TGAAGCTGCTCATCGTTGCCTCTGAGCTGAACTTGGAATGTGCCATCCCACGATCTGGAAGTTCCTTGATGGCCTCAGAAAGGTGCAGAAGGGCAGAGATGCCTATTATGAACAGCTCGCTTTAGGCCACAGTCCTCCAGTCAAGTTGAGGAAATACCTCAAAGCTGATTAACATATTTCAAAGATTGTGTTAGATTATGGCACTAGAACCCTATAGAATACTTGCGTGCCAGAGCCATAATTATCAGATAGCATAACAAAATCTTTTTTGATGTTTTCCTATACACTTTGGAGATTCCAGATTTTCTTTTGACAAATCCGAAATTATCAGATAGCTTAATAAAATGTTTTTGGATGTTTTACTATTGCAATTACTATTGCATTTTTTTTTAATATTTTCAAATTTCACCTCATATATGTGACCAGAAATGGGAGTCAGAAGCTGCAAAGATGTCTTACATATTGGGACATGGAAAGTACGAAGCATGAAAGCGTAGTTACTCACCTGTAACAGATGTTCCCCAGGGACAGCAGGAATCAGTCTTCACTTATGGGTGACGTCTTTGAAAGCTGGGAAATTGCTCCGCGCGAGCTCCATCGGTGCCAACGTCACCCATAAGTGAGGACTGACTTCCTGCTTGATCCTGGAGAACCAAGGGAAGTTGGAGGTGGTCAAGAATGAAATGGAACATGTACAACTCGATCTGTTGGGTGTCAGCGAACTGAAATGGACTGGCATCGGGCACTTTGATCTGATAATCACATGATCTATATGCTGGAAATGAAAGACAAAGTAGAAATGGTGCTGTATTTATAATTCAGAAGAAACTTGCAAGAACTGTAATGAAATACAATGCAATCAGTGAATGCTTAATTTCTATTCGTCTACGAGGAATGTCCATCAGCACAACTATAATTCAAGTATATGCCCCAACAACAGCTGCAGAAAAGGACGAAGCTGATGAGTTCTATGAACAAATAAAAGCTGAAAATGACAGAACATGCAAACAGGATATCCTGGTAGTCATGGATGACTGGAACGCAAAAGTTGGCAACAAAGAAGGCAGCAAAGTGGTTGGAATATATAGAGTGGCCAACAGAAATGAAACTGGAGAAAAAATTCTGCAAGACCAATGATCTATTCGTCTCAAACATCTTCTTCCAGCACCACAAACGGCGACCGTACACATGGACTTCACCCAATGGATTGTACAAAAATCAAATTGACTACATCTGTGGAAGTCAATGATAGAAAAACTCTCTAACATCAACAAAGACAAAACCTGGAACTGACTGTGGTACAGATCACCAACTACTAATATGTAAACTCAAGCTAAAGTTGAAAAAGAGTAAGCCACTCATGAATGTAGCAAAATATGACTTTGAGAATATACCACCGAATTTAAAGACTGCCTGCAAAATTGATTTGCTGCTTTAGATACAAATGACAGAGCTCCAGAAGAGTTATGGGATGACATCAAGAAGGTTGTATTGGAAGAAAGTGAGAAATACCTTTGTAAAAAAGCAAAAACGGCCAAAATGGATGACCGAAGAAAAACTGAAAATTGCTCAGAAACGCAGAAATGCTGAAACTAGAGGAGAAAGAAAGGAAATCGCAGAACTCAAAAGAGATTTCCAACGTGCAGCTAGACAAGACAAGGAGAAGTACTACAATGGCACCTGCGAGGAAATATAAGCAGAAATCATTAGAGGAAGAACAAGATTGGCCTTCCTAAAACTATGAGAGTTAAAGAAAAAATTCCAGCCGTGAATTGGAATGTTACAACATGCTCAAGGATCCATGAATGATGCTGAGAAGATCAAGAAAAGGTGAAAAGAATATACAGAGTCATTATATGATAAAGATCAAATGTACCAACAGCCATTTCAACCTGCACTTTATGATCAAGAACCATTGGAGATGAAAAAAAAAGTCAAAGCAGCATTGAAAACCCTATGAATGAACAAAGCACCTGGCATTAATGGCATTCCCATTGAAGTATTATAGCAATCAGATGCAGTTGTTACCTATACTTATAAGGCTCTGCCAGGAAATTTGGAAGACAACATCATGGCCAACTGACTGGAAAAGATCTGTGTTTATACCACTACTAAAGAAAGGTGATCCAACTGACTGTGGAAATTATCGCACAATCACTCTGATCCCACATGCCAGCAAGATTCTATTCAAGATTATTCAGCAGAGACTACAACCATACCGGGAACGAGAACTGTCTGAAGTGCAAGCAGGGTTCAGGAAAGGGTGAGGAACAAAAGACATCATCGCAAATGTGAGATGGATCCTTGAAAAGACAAAAGAATACCTAAAAGATATCTATATGTGTTTTATTGACTACAGCAAGGCTTTTGACTTTGTAAACCATGAAAAGGTCTGGGCTACATTTAGAAGCTTGGGTATAACAGAACACCTGATAGTTCTCTTGCCCAACCTTTACATTGAGCAAGAAGCAACAGTTTGCACAGAACAAGGAGAAACAGAATGGTTTAAAATCATCAAAGGTGTATGACAAGGCTGCATACTTTCCCCTACCTGTTTAATTTATATGCAGAACAAATCATCAGAAAAGCAGGACTGTATGAAGACAACCGAGGTGTGAAGATTGGTGGAAGACCCAACAACCTTCGCTATGCTGATGATACTACTTTACTGGCTGAAAGTGAAGATGATCTGAAACATTTACTTCTCAAGATCAAGGAACATAATCTTAAAAAGGGCCTGCACCTTAATGTAAAGACGACAAAGATCCTGACAACTGGCAAAATCAATAAGTTCATCGTTGATGGGGAAGAAATCGAAATAGTGGACTTTAACCTACTTGGATCAACTATCAATAAAGAAACAACAAGCAGTCAAGAAATCCGACAAAGCATTGCTCTTGGCAGAATAGCTATGAAGAACATAGACAAGATTCTCAAGAGCAGAGATGTCTCTCTCCATACAAAGATTAGAGTCATTCAAGCCATGGTATTTTCAATAACGTCATATGGATGCGAAAGTTGGAAGAAAAAAAATAGATAGGAAGAAAACTGATGCCTTTGAATTATGGTGCTGGCGACGAATACTGTGTATACTGTGGACTGCCCAAAGAACAAACCAGTCGGTACTAGAGAAGATCAAGGCTAAGCTGTCTTTAGAAGCTCAGATGACAAGACTTTGACTTTCATACTTTGGACATATTATGCGAAGAGAGAGATCATTAGAGAAAGACATCATGCTTGACAAGGTAGAAGGTCAACGCAAAAGAGGAAGGCCAGCATTGAGATGATCGATACAACAACAGGAACTATGGGTGCCACTCTGTCAACTTTGAGCTGCCTGACTGAAGACTGAATACAGTTTAGGATAGCTATCCAGAGGCTCGCCATGAGTCGACACTGATTCGACAGCACTTAACAACAACAATGGGTCTAGGACAATTCAGCGTGGCACACTGAGTTGGCCCGCTATGAGTTGACCACAGTGAGTTGTCCTAGACACGGGCTTGATTCCCATTAGCACTCCTTGTGACACCTTGAGCAAGTCACTTTATCCTCCATTGCCTCAGAAGAAAAGGCCTGCAAATCTAATTCCAGTCATACCTTGCCAAGAAAACCCAGGGGCTGCTGGGTTAGCAGGAGTCAGTTTTGATTTGACAGCACTTAAAAAGAATACAAGCACACAACTTTATAACAATCATTTTCCATGAGAACAACATGCTTTACGTGCAGAAAATGGTTTATAAAATGATCACGAGGGGGGGGGGTGTTAATTTTCAAAACTGTAGCCCAATGTCAAGTCTGCGCATCCCATTCCCTTTGAATACTGGCAGGGAAAGTGTAATGACAGAGGTTGATTCATTCACTCTTATTCATTTTCGAGGGCAAGGCACAAGGCGGACGACACAGCATATACACAGAAAAATCCAAGATTAATTGGGCTGCTAAGTCTAGGGAAAGGGACCCCTATTGCAAGAACTAGAGTGCAGACAAGGGCAGGAACTGAGGAGAGGCTAAGGGAAGGCCTGAAGAAACAGACAAGCTTTTATCTGCAACTGCTTTGTGTAGCGGGACATCTGTGAAAAATAACGTGCCTAATTTTGGAAATACAAAACAACACGTGTCGCTGCTCCCTACCCCCCACCACCACCTCTTCCTGGCCTATTCTCACTCTGAGAATGCCTCCATAAAAATGGGGGTAAAAGTAGGCACGCGGTAGATAAGACAGGTAATAAATTGCGGTAATTTTTAAAACAACCCTTTTACCTGTGTGAGTCGCCATTTGCACAGGTAAATGGCTTTTAAAAATTGCAGTTCTCGATGGCAGGTCATAGAACATTTGCATGTGATTCACAAGATAACACCCCTTTTAAAAAAGACAGAATGTAAAGGAAGACAGACAAGCTACAATTCTATATTGGTTTATGTTACACCGATCTTAATGGTTTATGGTTTATTCAATTTGATTTACCACCCTTCAATAAAAACACAGCAAAGCGGTTTACAATATAAAACACTTTTTTTTTTAAAAGATAGGAATTCAGAATGGTTGGACAGGACAGATACATATTCATTCATACAAAGGGAGATAAGTAGTAGATAGAGACAATAAAAACTGAGGCAGTAAAAGAGGTCCAGGGGCAGTAAGTCAGGGTACTGGAATATTATAGACTTCATTAAATAAATGTGGTCTTTAACATGGTCTTAATTATTGCAAATGATGATTCTAATCTGAGGGCTTGAGGTAACATGTTCCATGATGCAGGAGCCAGAAAACAGAAAGCAGTCGTGTGGATGGACCCGATTTGCAGAGGGAAGATGGAGTCTGTTTGCATGGATATCGCGAAGAGAGCGATGAGTAGAGTGAGGAAGCAACAGGTCAGACAAGTATTGGGGATTACCTGAATGTAGTACACAGAAAACTGTAATCAAAAGTTTATATTGTAACCGGGATGCAATGGGAAGCCAGTGGTGACGGATCAGAAGAGGAGTGACGTGATCGAAATGGGATGCGTGTGACAGAGCTGAGATTGTGGAAGACCAAGATAGATGGCATAAGAACATAAGATATGCCATACTGGGTCAGACCAAGGTCCAACAAGCCCAGTATTCTGTTTCCAACAGTGGCCAATCTAGGTCATATGTACCTAGCAGTTTCCCCAAGAGACACAAGTTCCACAATGCTTGTACTGGGTCAAGCATTGATATCTTCGGTCACTTCTTAATAATGGTTTATGGACCTTTCCTCCAGGAACTTGTCCAAACTTTTTTAAACCCAGCTACACTAACAGCCTTTACTACATCCTCCGGTAACAAATTCCAGAGTTTGATTACACGTTGAGTGAAAAAATATTTTCTTTTATTAGTCTTAAATAGTCCAATTTAGATATTACAAGAGAGAGAAGCAGAGTGGTCAGAGATGCAGGGGAAAGAAAGGGGTGAATGGCGTGAATCTGATGGAGTGAATAAAAAGAGCAACAAACAACAGAGGAGATGTGAGCTCTGAACGAGAGTGATGAGTCTAAGGTAGTGCATAGTATCTACCACAGGAATAGCACAGGCCAGGAAAGAAGGAGGGGACTTACTAAAGGTTACCCAAAGTGCAGCTGATTTAACGGGGTTTAGATGGAGGAAGTTAAGTGTAAGCCATAGCAAAATGCTAGACAAACAGGCGTTTAGAGAAGACAGATTGTGTGATGGATAAGAATAATATCATCTGCATAGAAGTGTGAAGATATGTCGTGTTGCTGGATAATAAGCAACAGAGGGATCAGGAATATGTTAAAAAGCAGGGAGAGGGGGCAACACCAAGCCCCGAGGAACACCGCAGGGAAGAGGAGTGGGGGAAGATGAAGTGTCACCAATAGAAACTGAAAAGGAACACTGGGAAAGGAAGGAGTGGAACCAAGATAGAACTGCACCGCGAAGACCAAAGTCGTGAAGGCGAGTAGTGAGCCTAGAATGATTCACCAAATTGAAAGCAGCGGAAAGGTCAAGGGAAACCACCACCAAACTGTCATCCTGATTGTGATGTTGATGAAGTTCAGTGATGAGGGAAAGCAGGGTAGTCTCTGTGCTATGACCTGAACGGAAGCCGGACTGGGCAGGAGGAAAGCATGAATTGAGGCTAGATGTGAGGAAAGCTAAGAGAAAACAAGCTTTTCAAGCAATTTTGATAAGAAAGGAAAGTTTGATACAGAGCAATAATTAGAGTGAAGTAAGGGATCTGCTGAGGGAGTTTTCCAGACACTAGGAAATATGCTAGTGGATAAACTGTTATTCATCAAGGACAAGGTAAGAGGAAAAAGGCCCAGCGACAGGACTGACAACCAAGAAGACAGCGATCGAGGTTGTTTTTCGGGGAGACTGTAGTACCTTAAACAGCTCTGGAGCGGTGATGGCAGAGAAAGAATCCCAAGAGTGAGACAGAGATGTCTCTAGCTGGGATAGGTGAGCTTATGGGGGCCAAAGGCGACAGGCATCCTAGAAAGCCAGACTTAAGAATCTGCACTTTATCAGAAAAATACTTGGCAAGGACAGAAGGTGACTGGGAAGCATTTAGAATTATGGATGTGGGAAGCATCTTGGAATGCATCCAAGACAAAATATAGTTGATGAGTAGAGTGTGGAGCTGAGACAATCAGTTAAGAGCAGTAGGTCTTTTTCACTGAGTGGACCTGAAGATGATATTGCCGGTACAAGGATTTGAAGTGTTGAAGAGATGATAGAGAAGGGAATTTCCGCAAGTGATGTTCAGCATGGTGCAGCTGGCAGCGATGAAGAGAGACCATGATGATACCAAGGATATTTGGCTCGAAGAGTAGAATGACAAAGGCACAATGGGGCTATTCGATCCAGAGCCCAAGATAATATTGTAAACCGCAAGTAGGCCTGTAAATCCATAGGGAGGGAGGAAAAGTCTAAGGGAAAGATCTGGCTGGCAAAAAACGATCACGAGTGACAGATGAAACATTACGGACGAACTTGGCAGGACATCCAGTGTGAGATGAGACAGAACCAGGTACATCAGTGGCCAAAGAGAGAGAGACTAGGAAAAGTATAGCATGATGGTCTGACCATGGAAGCATACCCAACCAAGAGGTCTAGTTGAGTTAGGATCTGAAATTCAGTCTTTAGCTTATTGATATTGAAGACCATGATGTTGGAAAAATGAGACTTTAAAATGGGTGTATCTGGCTCCCAAAAAAGCAACTGTTGAATTGAAAGAAGGAAGATCTTCTGCAGCTGATCCAGAGTTCCATCATAAAGATCAAGCCCAATGCATTCTTGCCCACTTTAATCCCAAGCAAATCATTGTTTGTAGATGAGCAGGCCAAAAGGGAATTCTACGAGAAATGAGTGGGAGGATTGTGACAGCATTTACATTAGTTTACACAATCTCCCTAGAGCTGTCCTAACTCTAGACGTGAAACAAAAACACAGAATCAGAGAATATAATGATAAATCATGACCATATTAAGGCCCATCTAGATCACGGCTTCCCAAAGCTGTCTAGGGACCTCACAGCCAGTTGGGTTTTCAGGATAACATCAATGACTATTGTGGTACCGAAAGCACTCCTGAACAGATGGAATGGGAAAATAGCGAGCATTTTATCTTTAAAAGTAGGAGCAAGCCAGGTTCCCATGGCAACAGGAAGCTTTCAGACAGAACGGAGCTCAGCCATAGCCATGACGTAAGAGCTGAAGACAGCTCTAATGATTTGCACCTGAGTAACCAGAGGGGTGTGGCTGAAGGAGGAAGCCGTTTTAAACCGGCTTCAGAGTCAGTCTTGGAGAACCAGCACAGGAACAAGAAGGAGATCAGGCACAGCCAGGAGTGGGAGAAGCCACACCGGCAGGAACACAGCCAAGAGAAAGAGAACTGTGGAACAGAAGGCAGAGAGAAACCTCTGCAATTGTCCAAGCCACTTCAACAAGGAAGGCACGCAGGAAGGCAGCAACCAGGGAAACCTTGGAACCCAGCTCCAGGCAAGAGGGATACTGGAGGGTCCATTCCCTGTACCTTTAAAGCAAAACCAGAGCCTCTGTGGAAGCTACCCGAGGACAAGGCCAAGCAGTTTGCCTGCACAAGGGGAGAAAGCCCTGAGCACAGACAAGGCATTGCTAATAAAGAAGGTACGTCAGAATTACTTCCTAGCCGGAGACTTGTTGAAGATATTGTGCAACAATTGAAAGCTAGTGCTAATAAGTGCCGAGATAGCACGGCTGTAAAAGTAACTCCTAACAGAAACACTTTCAGTAAATGGTTTGAAGCTGATATAAAAGCCATAGGGAAGAGCTTGCATAATAACCAATCTCCTACACTAGAGAAGGTCACGGCTAATGAGAGAGGAAACTTTCTAGAGCAGCTGCAAGAGGTTATCCAAGGTTTGCAGTGCAAGAGTTCCCCTAAGCAGAGCTGTGATGAAGAGAGTGAGGATATGATTATCGACGTAGCCAATATTCTTGAAACACCTGAATGCTATGAGATGGACTGTTCTCTGTGTAACATTGATCACTTAGATTTACGTTAAACAAGCTTTGTAGGAGAAGAATACAAAGTTGTTTTGGCTGTTTAAGTTGCTGTGAAGAAACAGTTTTTGTACTTTATTTCTACTTTTCATTTGCTCCTGTTTCCTATTATTTTGGAAAGAAATTCTATGCTTTGCCTAAGCCTGTTGAACCCTTGTGAAAGGAAAAACCCCTAAATAAATTTATCTGTTCAAAAGACCCTCGTTCCACAACACATTTTGTTGAAGAGTGAAACTTAAAAACTACAAGTCCCAGCAACCCTTGCTGCTACATAGCAAAAGGACACTTGGAAACAAGATTGCGGTCACCCTTGCTATAGAGCCCTCGGCCCTAGGCAGGGGAAGCGTGACAGATTGGCGTAGTTGGCAGGATCAAGGCAAAGGCGCATGCGCAAGAGAATTTAAAGGGCAAGAAGAAAAAGTTCTGAGAAATAAAGATGAGGAAAAAAAACTTCTAGCAAAACTGATTCCAAGGAAGAAGACGTGTCTGATACTGGAGAGACCAACGTATACACAAAGGCCTGACGCACCGCAAGTATCAGGTAATTTGTGCATAGCAGGGTTACCTGTGGATACTTGTGTGGGTATCAGCGTAGTAAGTGGGTAAAAGGTAGTAGTGCCTGCTGTCTTGTGGTACCGCACTTGGTGGTTGCGTTTTGTCTTTTGTCTTTTCAGCATGACGATGGAAGTAAAAGAAGTGCTTACCTGGATGGCAGCCCAGTTTGAGCGCCAACGCGAGCTGGCCATGGAAGCTCTAGAGAAAGCTACAGCACGGATGGAAGCGCAGCAGCGGACGCTCTTACAAATGCTGGAGGCCGGGATCCAAAGCACGAAGAAGGAGCCAGAGCCTGCTTCATCTTCACCAGGTTCTGAAAACTTGAGCCAAGCTCATGCTTTGGGACTTTGGTCCAAAGAGGCATGGAACTTTGGAAAATTATCTGACAGAGACAATCTGGACGATTATTTAGAAACATTCGAGCGAGTTGCTCACCTGATGCATTGGCCTAAAGACCAATGGGCGGTCAGGCTAGCAATGTCTCTCACTGGGGAGGCATTGACGGCTTACCAGACCGTACCACCAAATTTAGCCAATAACTATGATGAAGTTAAAAAAGCTATTAAGGATAGAGTGGGTCTTATGTCCTCTGTATACCACCATTTGTTTAGAGAGGCTAAACTAATGCTTGGTGAGACGCCTAGAGCCCTACACTATCGCCTTAAGGCTTTGCTTAACAAATGGTTAGAACCCGAGGGTAAAAGCCTTGAAACAGTATTGGATATTATTTTGTTGGAGCAGTATATGATTGCTGTCCCTGAAAATATCCGTACTTTCCTGACCTTGCAGGGTTGTAAAAACTCACAGGAAGCGATCATGCTCACTGAACGGTTCCTGGAAGCAGAGGGGAATGCTCAGGAGAAAAGCATGGCTTCTAGGAGAGCAACCAGTGCACTCTCAGAAAAGAAGGAAAATACTATGAAAATACTATGAAAGTAACTGCATTGTGTTTACCTGAATGTAAAGACAGATATGCAAAAAGAGCATGCTTTAAATGTGGCAGTAGTGACCATTTGCAGCGTAACTGTAGAGTGAAGGTAGCGCTTGTGACCTCTAGCCCAGGACAGGTTAGGGAGGGTTTCCTCATAGCCGTGACCGTCCAAGGGGTAAGTGCCAATGCACTACTAGACTCTGGCTCTGATCAGAGTATGCTTTCACGTGGCCTCTGGAAAAAGATAGAAGCCCACGGTAAAGCCGTACCTAACCTACCCAGTGGCACTGTAAAAATCCGCTGTGTGCATGGCGCATCATCCTCATACCCTATTCACAAACTCCTAGTAAAAGGATTTGGAATAGCAAAGGAGATTCCATTGGCCATAGTTCCCCACCTGCCACAGGAATTGGTATTAGGCTGGGATTGGCTGCACTTTCAAAGAGGTATCCAGCAGAGTTTGCAGAAAAAGGAAAGCTTGGTAGCTGCAAGTCCTCCGCTGGAATTACTAAGCAAGAACACGTCAAATGATTTCCTATTTGGGAAAGTGCAAAAGTCTTCGCGACAGTTGCCAGAAAAAGAGGAAGCCAAGAAGCCTGTGTTCGTTCTAAAGTATTGCCGCATCAGATGCGCACCCACCCAAGAGAGCGTCCCCCCAGGCCGCCGGATTCGACTTATATAGTGCGGAAGAGGTGACTGTTCCAAAGCATGGCAAGGCTTTGATAAATACAGCCCTTCAGTTGGAGTTACCGGCTGGGTGTTATGGACGAATCGCCCCACGTTCCGGCCTGGCTGTAAAATATGCTATTGACGTGGGAGCCGGCGTCGTGGACCCCGATTATAGAGGTGCCGTTAAGGTACTACTCTTCAACTTCGGGTCCGAAGATTTCAAAGTGCACATAGGCGATCACATAGCACAGATTATATGTGAGAGAGTCGGGTTTCCACCTCTTGAAGAAGTACATGTGGTCTCCAGTACAGCCAGAGGAGCCCGAGGGTTTGGGTCAACAGGTAGAGCCGACCTCCAAGGATTGGCGGCCGTAGTAGAGGAACAGCCAGAAGATGACTTGGGCTCCCAACTAAGTGACTGCCAGAAGACCCCGGAGCTAAGGATGGGAGAAGGGCTATCGTGGACTCAAAGGAAACAGCTGGAACGGCTGATACAGAGTTTTCCAGATGTCCTAACGCCTCTTCCTGGGCATACTCAGCTCGTCGCTCACGAGATTGTGACTCCCCCAGGAGAAGTAGTGCGACAGCGCCCATACCGGTTGCCGGAGGCTCGGCGGCAGGAGGTCATAAACCAAGTGAGGGAGATGTTGGACCTCGACATAATTGAGGAGTCCAAAAGCCCATGGAGCAGCCCTATTGTTCTGGTCCCTAAGCCCGATGGAACGCTTCGATTCTGTATCGATTTCAGGAAGGTCAATGCCCTGTCAAAGTTCGATGCATACCCTATGCCACGCATAGAGGAGCTCCTGGACCGCCTGGGGAGAGCCATATATTTAACAACATTAGACATGACCAAAGGCTATTGGCAGGTGCCATTAACCAGGGAATCCCGACTGAAGACGGCGTTCAGCACCCCAATAGGCCTCTATCAGTTTAAGCGTATGCCTTACGGCCTACACGGAGCAGCGGCTACATGCCAGAGGCTAGTGGATTTGGTGCTCAGACCACATCAGGCTTATGCGACAGCCTATATGGATGATGTCATCGTCCACAGTACTAACTGGGAAGAGCATCTATCAAGGCTGGGAGCGGTATTGCAGGCTATGCGGGATGCAGGCCTAACATTGAACCCAAACAAGTGCATGTTCGCAAGCCCCGAAGTAAAATACTTGGGACATCGGGTTGGGCATGGCACCATAAACCCCTTGATAGACAAGGTCGAAAGCGTGAAGACGTTCCCTCAACCCACCAATAAGAAACAGCTCAGAAGTTTCTTGGGGTTAGTAGGTTACTACAGGCGCTTTCTGTCACGATTTGCAGAGAAAAGTGCTCCATTGTCAGATATGTTAATGAAGAGCCAGCCCAATCAGCTACGATGGACTCCAGAGGCAGTCAAGGCGCTTGAATGCTTGAAGGCTGAACTATGCGCCGCCCCAGTGCTGAAAGGGGTCGAGTTTGACCTGCCATTCATATTGCAAACTGATGCCTCGGACACCGGACTAGGGGCTGTCCTCTCACAAAAACACAATGGTATAGAGCACCCAGTGTTATTCTTGAGTAGGAAGCTGTCTCCCGCGGATAGGAATTATTCTACAATAGAGCGGGAGTGCCTCGCCATCAAGTGGGCCATTGAGTCGTTAAAGTTCTACCTGGCAGGTAGGAAGTTTCTCCTCATGACAGATCACGCTCCGTTAAAATGGCTGGGGCAAATGAAGGACAATAACCCCAGGCTAACCCGCTGGTATATGGCGCTGCAAGCGTTTGATTTTAACATTGAACACAGAGCAGGAAGATTACACCAGAATGCGGACGCGTTATCGCGGATTACAGGCTGTGAGGATGTCATCAACCCAGCCTGTAATATCTTAAGGGGGGGAATATGTGGTACCGAAAGCACTCCTGAACAGATGGAATGGGAAAATAGCGAGCACTTTACCTTTAAAAGTAGGAGCAAGCCAGGTTCCCATGGCAACAGGAAGCCTTCAGACAGAACGGAGCTCAGCCATAGCCATGACGTAAGAGCTGAAGGCAGCTCTAATGATTTGCATCTGAGTAACCAGAGGGGTGTGGCTGCAGGAGGAAGCCGTTTTAAACCGGCTTCAGAGTCAGTCTTGGAGAACCAGCACAGGAACAAGAAGGAGATCAGGCACAGCCAGGAGTGGGAGAAGCCACACTGGCAGGAACACAGCCAAGAGAAAGAGAACTGTGGAACAGAAGGCAGAGAGAAGCCTCTGCAATTGTCCAAGCCACTTCAACAAGGAAGGCACACAGGAAGGCAGCAACCAGGGAAACCTTGGAACCCAGCTCCAGGCAAGAGGGATACTGGAGGGTCCATTCCCTGTACCTTTAAAGCAAAACCAGAGCCTCTGTGGAAGCTACCCGAGGACAAGGCCAAGCAGTTTGCCTGCACAAGGGGAGAAAGCCCTGAGCACAGACAAGGCATTGCTAATAAAGAAGGTACGTCAGAATTACTTCCTAGCCGGAGACTTGTTGAAGATATTGTGCAACAATTGAAAGCTAGTGCTAATAAGTGCCGGCGTGCTAACAGAAACACTTTCAGTAAATGGTTTGAAGCTGATAAAAAAGCCATAGGGAAGAGCTTGCATAATAACCAATCTCCTACACTAGAGAAGGTCACGGCTAATGAGAGAGGAAACTTTCTAGAGCAGCTGCAAGAGGTTATCCAAGGTTTGCAGTGCAAGAGTTCCCCTAAGCAGAGCTGTGATGAAGAGAGTGAGGATATGATTATCGACGTAGCCAATATTCCTGAAACACCTGAATGCTATGAGATGGACTGTTCTCTGTGTAACATTGATCACTTAGATTTACGTTAAACAAGCTTTGTAGGAGAAGAATACAAAGTTGTTTTGGCTGTTTAAGTTGCTGTGAAGAAACAGTTTTTGTACTTTATTTCTACTTTTCATTTGCTCCTGTTTCCTATTATTTTGGAAAGAAATTCTATGCTTTGCCTAAGCCTGTTGAACCCTTGTGAAAGGAAAAACCCCTAAATAAATTTATCTGTTCAAAAGACCCTCGTGCCACAACACATTTTGTTGAAGAGTGAAACTTAAAAACTACAAGTCCCAGCGACCCTTGCTTCTACATAGCAAAAGGACACTTGGAAACAAGATTGCGGTCACCCTTGCTATAGAGCCCTCGGCCCTAGGCAGGGGAAGCGTGACACTATGCATAAGATAGACTCATATGCACTACATCCACTGTTCATGTAGCTGGACCTCTAGAGAACTCCCTTTTCTGGTGGTGGATCCTTGGTGCTATAGAACAAAATAGTTTGGTTTGTGTCCTGATGGGGGCAGGGTAAGACAATCTCCAAGGCCCTAGCCTAGAAGCAAAACTCCCTGTTGGAAAAACCTTTCTACCTTGTAGTTCTTCCTTAAACTCTGTAGGCAATCACTTCTGTAGTATCTGGACAGATACACAAGACTGGGTTCAAATCCCATCCATGTAAGTTACTTTTCTGTAGATGCCAACCCAGTACATGGTCACTTTGCACCATTTACTCCACAAATTCACTGCACATGGTGTTGTGGATTACAACTGTATTTTAGTGGGTGAGATTTCTTAAAATAAAAGTAATTTGTTAATTTACAGATACTGTCAACTCAAAACTTCTATAGTATTTTAAATTTATTAATCTTCAGACCTTTCAGATAGCTGATAAAGCCCTCCTCGGACTTCTCGTATTTATGGCAGATTCTCCTTTAGAGTTCCTCTCTCAGCTCTGTCCCCTCACTCTTGATAATCTGTAAACAAGGATTTCCTTTCCACTCTGCAGTCAGGTAAGCTTGAACACTCTTTTCCCTCTGACTTTTTAAGTTATTGGAGCTGTAATGCCTGGACACTAGCCCAGATTTTCACCTCTTTCTCCCGCACCTACATCCTTTCTGTAGATGCAGCTTCTACATGCTTGTGAACTACTCACATTCAGCAGGTCCACTTCCTGTCCTCTCTTGGATCCTGCTCTGGATCCCCAGTGTCCTTGTTCATGCAGGTCTCATGGCTTCCTGTTTCAGCCCCAACCTGGTTCCACACACGGCAACACCTTTCTCTCAGGTTGCCTCCTCCTGGTCTCTCCTGTGTGCTGCCACGACTTTAGTAGTGAGGCTAGGCCCTTTCCTTTTCTATTGGTGCAGGCCTTGCAACTACTACTACTAATTATTTGTATAGCGCTACAAGGCATAGGCAGCGCTGTACATATAGATGTAAGACATAGTTCCTATTCATCAGAGCTTGCAATCTAATCAAGATGAAAAACATCCCAAAATGGGACTAGAGTATGGTAAGGTGCACATAAGTAGTGAACAAGAGAGTGAGGAGCATCAGGTTCCAAAAGTAGCTTCAAAGAGATGCATTCCTGGCCTGGATTTGAAGAGGGCTAGAGAAGGATCCTGACGCAGAGGCTCACCCCCTCTGATGCTGGAGCATGCTCTGACAGTTAGCCCCGGGCAGAAAAGGAAGGTAAGAAACCAACTTCGCTGTGGAGTGACACTCTTTTTCCTTTGTCGTAAGGCTGGTTTGGTATTTCAGGGTGCAATCTTTACAAGGCCTGAGATGGTGGATTGGTACCTCACTGCTTACATCTAGGTGGCAGCTGTAATGTAGTAGATCTTCCAGAAGCTATGGATCTGGGTGAAGCTGAAGAAAGTGTGTCTGAAACTGACAGCATAGAAAAGCACATGGCCCAGGGTTGCCATGAGCAACGTAAACAAAGAGTGTCACGAGGGGAGAGAACACGCCCAAACTGCAAACAAGCCCCGAGCTCAGTGTGTAATGAGAGGCAGCTGGATGAGGGCGGGGTGCAGTTAAGCCCTAGGACATACGCACATAAAAATTACTCACCTGAGGATAGTGAGAGAGCAGCAAGAGAGAGAGCAGCAAGAGGAAGAGCAAGGAGAGCAAGAACAGGAACAGAGAGAGCAAGGAGAGGACTCAGAACCAGGAGGAGTCTCGGCAGGAGAGTTGATGAGAGACCCAGCTGCAGGACTGAGGGAAGCCTTGGTCGGAGGACTGGTTGGGGAACCAGTTGGAGAAAGGGACCAGAGGAAAGTATCCAAGTTGAAAGCTGCAGGTCCAGTGAAGCAGAGACGTCCTGGCCAGAGGACATTTATATGTCAGAGAGAAAGCAAAGGGTAAAAGGCAGGAGAATGCAGCCGTGCTGTGAAAGCCTTATTGACCCAGCTGTGCTGAGAGGTTCCTGTGTAGAAAGCCGGAAGGTAGGCTGTATAAACCTTATAGAAGAGAAACCGAATGTAAAAGCTTTCCCTGTAACTGCCAGAGTTTGTGGGGCTCTCCTATAGCAAACTCCAGTATATGTGGTAATTTTCCACCCTGCACTGTAGCCACGGGGGAAGGGAAGTCTCGAGGCAGTGAAGAGAGACTGCTCTTTGGAGGGACGTATAATAATCCACAAGAATACTTAGCTGGGGGTGAGTGTGAAGAAATGCCAATAGAATTTCTTATGGAACAAACCCCAGAAGAAGAAATGGATTGTACGCTGTCTGTAGCAGACCATGTCACGTCTCTATGCTAGAATAGCTGTTTAAAAGTTTTGGTGAAACAGCACTGAAAGCAAGAGAGTTTGCCTTTGAGAAAAGGGACTGCTGCAGTTAAGTTTTTGTTCAACTAATTGTTTATGTGAGCTGAAGATAGAAGCTGTTTCTGTTCCTGTTTCGTTTCATTTTTGTACCAGAAGTATGGTCATTTTTGTTCTTGTTTTTCTTGCAATGAATCCACCCGGAAGGGGAATTAAAATCCTGTCTTTTGCCTAACTCCACTTGACTACAACTCATTCCTTGCTTAGTAAGAGGGACTACAATACCCAGAAGGCAGTGCAGGGCCAACTACACTATCCTTCTTGCTAGGTTTGGACACGCCCAGGCTGATCTACCCCCATGCTTTTGCCCCTGGGGAGGGTTACTGGTGACACAGCAAAGAGACAAAAAAGACAAATTTCCCTCCAAAACATTGACATAAATACCTCGGAATCCAACTAGCTCCTCCCCTGGCTCTTTCTTAAAAAGAATACTGCCAGGAAATTCCTACTCACATTATTATCTATGTTTAGGCCAGGGTTTATAGTTCCAACAGAAACATAAAAACATGATGGCAGATAAAGACCATACAGCCTACCCAGTCTGCCTTTCTATACCAACTACTAAGCTCTACAGTCCTTTTTCTCCTTGTTTGTCTCATGCTTTCTTGAATTCAGATACAGTCTTTGTCTCTACTATCTCCACTGGGAGATTATTCCATGCATCTATCACTCTGTCCGTAAAGAAATATTTCCGCACATTATTCCTGAGTCTATCTCCTTTTACCCTCATCCTAAGCCCCCTCGTCACAGAGCTTTAATTTATTTATTTATTTATTTATTTATTTCAACTTCTTATATACCGCACTCTTTGACATCAGCGCGGTTTACAAATAACAGAAAGGAACCAGAACAACAGGCTGTTTGGTATTACATATAACAGGAGTATCAACTTGGATAACATGGGAGAACTATTTACATGGAGTATATAATCTATTAGCTAGATAGCATGCTCGAACTATTTACATAAAATTAGCAGTGATGCTTGGAACAAGAGGGATATTGTGGATTATACTAGGGTGAGGCTGTTATGTTACGGTTCATGTAGGGTAGTATTTGATGAAAAGGTGCAGTTTAAGGGCCTTTCTGAACTGGGTTAGGTTGGTTATGGCGCGGAGATCAGGTGGGAGAGCATTCCAGTATTTTGGTGCGCTAAACATGAAAGCTCTGTTTGATGTTGATAGGCTGCACGTTGTTATAGCCTTTGGGGTTGTTAGTGAGTTTAATGCTGCATGTCTCCTATTTCTATTTGATGGGACGGATTGGATGAGTTTGGTAAGTGATGTGGACGATAAACCATTTAAGGCCTTAAATGTGAGAGTGAGGGTTTTGAATGTAAGTCTTCCGTGTATAGGGAGCCAATGGAGCTCTTTGAGGATAGGTGTGATGTGTTCACTTCTGGCCGCTCCTAGAAGAACCCTGGCAGCGGTGTTCATTGCGAGTTGCAAGGAGCTTATGGTGGATTGTGGGAGTCCTTGTAGAATGGAATTGGCGAAATCGAAGTGCGGCAGTATCAGTGCTTGGTAGATGGTTCTGAAGTCTTCGTGGTCTAGTAGGGGATGCAGGTGTCTAAGAGTGCGTATTTTGAAGTATACAGATTTTACAATATTGTTTATGAGTGATTTCATGTCAAGCCTATGGTCTAGTGTGACTCCGAGGTATTTTATTGTATCCTTGGTGCCTAGGTCAGCTCCCTTGACACTTATATGTGGTGGTGGGGTGAAGTTGGGGTCTCTTGTGATAAAGAGAACCTCAGTTTTCTTATGCTGAATGCGGAGGTTCTGTGACAGGAGCCATTGTGAGACTGCATCGAAGCAGTTTGTTATAGGCAGTAAATCCATTTGCATTGTGGAAAATGGCATGTAGAGTAGGATATCGTCGGCGTATATCATACATTTCACATTGAAGGACCTGATGATATCGCAGATAGGCTGCATATAGACGTTGAACAAGAGGGATGAGAGTGAGGACCCCTGCGGAACGCCTTGTCTTTGATGGAAGAGTTTTGATTCTCCTGTTGCGGATTTGACGTATTGCATTCTGGTGTCGAGGTATGATTTACACCATTCAAGTGCTGAGTTGCAGATGCCTTTTCCTTCCAGTCGACCGAGGAGAATCTCGTGATTTACCGAGTCAAACGCTGCTGCTATATCCAAGAAGATTAGCACGACGCCTTGTCAGATGTTGTCTATGGTATTGAGAATATCATTGAAGAGGGTGGTAAGCAGTGTCTCGACGCCGTGGAATTCTCTGAAACCGTGTTGAGAATAGTCTAGGGGGGCTGCGGAGTCGATGTGGTCTTGGATTTGGCGCTGTGCCTCTTTCTCAAAGATCTTCGCTAAGAGGGGGATACTGGCTATTGGCCTGTAGGAGTCTGGCCGTTTTGGATCCAGTTTAGCGTTTTTTAGTAGTGGCCTGATGGATGTGAGTTTTAAAGCAGATGGGAAGGCGCCAGTAGTGAAAGAGAGGTTCATGATTCTTGCAATGAAGGTGCTAAAGTCACACCGCAGATCCTTTATCCAAAAGGCTGGGCAGGGATCGGTTTGCGCAGTGGTTGTGTTGAGTGAGGAGATGGTGTCTTCAATGTGTTTAGAAGAAGGCGTGTGAAGTGCGGATAGGGATGTTGGGCAGGTCGTTTCTTGTATATTGTTTTTTGAGAGTTCATCTGTCTGTAGGAGTTTTGATTGCAAGTAATCAGCGAATTCTTGCGGGTGGATATCATTATTTTGTTCAGAAGATGGTTCCTTTGATAGTGACTTAACCAGGTTGAAAAGGTCACGAGGTTTGTTCAATGATCTCTTGAGCATATCTGAGTGGTATTGCTTCTTTCTGGCTGCGATTGCCTCGCGGTGAGTTGAGAGGTGAAGAATGTAGGCTTCGTGGTCATCGGTAGCTAGTGAGCGGCGCCAGCGTTTTTCTAGCCTTCGTAGGTGCGTAAGAGAGGCCCGTAGTTCCGGGGAAAACCATGGTGCAGAGGTTCTTTTCCCTGATAAGGTCTTTTTGTTTGGTAGCTGAGCAACAGCGTTGAGGCTGTCGTTCTAGGCAGCGATTGACTCGTCGAGGTTGAGTGATGTGTTGTTGAGGATTGGTTGGGTACTTGACAGAATAAGTTCTCTGTTGAAAGGTCGAAAGCCCCGTGTTACTCTGGATGTATTGGCGAGTTTGCTGGTGTTCAAATTATGACTGTTGTTCAGAGGGATTCGTAGGTTTATGAGTTTATGGTCAGACCATGGGACATCGGTGACCGATGTTACAATGTTGCTGTTTTGCTCGGCGACATGGTGTGGGGCAAATACCATGTCAAGAATGTTTCCTTTGGAATGAGTGGGTTCAGTGATTTGTTTATAACCAAGATTTTCGATGGCATTGAGGAGTGAGGAGGATTGGTTTTGTTGTAGTGATGGGAGGTTCAAGTCTCCCATAATCCAGTTGGGAGTGTTGGGGTTGCTGGTGTCAGCGGCCAGATCCAATATAGTGGGCAGATCGTCTGGGGAGCTCGAGGGGGCTCTGTAGACCAGGTTCATGGAGCATTGTTTATTGGCTATGGTGATTATGTCCAGATTGTTTGTGCTATGGGAGTTAGTCATGTTGAAGAGGAGTTCAGACTTGGTGAGTATGAGTGCTCCTCCTCCCTTCTTGTTTTCTCTGTGGGTTGTGTGTATAGTGAAGTTTGGTGGAATGAGTTGGTTGATAAGGACATTGTCTTCTTTAGATAGCCAGGTTTCGGTGATCATGAGAGCATCAAGATCATAGAGAGTAACTATGTCTAGGATTACAGGCCATTTTTTTCGAATTGATCGAGCATTTATAAGGGCACATTTTAGGTTTTTTGAGGGCGATGGTTTGTGTTGCTTCAGGTTGCTGGATTGCTGTATTGCAATGTGGATCAGGTGGGAGTGTCGGATATGCGCTTCCCTAGTCGGATACTGGAAAGGGTTGCCTGCCCATTGCTTTCCGTGGTTTTTGAGGATGGGGATAAGACTGTAGGTGGGGGAGTAGGCAATGGTGGTTCCGAGCCAATCTGTGAGAAGATAGAAACTGAGGAGAGTAATGAGGTGGAGAGACATTTTGGTTTCTGGGATATAGTATGAGGGGGTAATTGAGTTTTGGGTGGTAAGAATACACAATACAGTATACAGGTAATTTCACAGTACAGTATACAGACTATGAGGTGGTAGCAAAGGTATCACTGATTGAGGTGTATGTTACAAGGCTAGTAATGGCTATAGCAAAATATAACAGGTGTCGTGTGTGCGCGTGTGTGAATGCTATACAGACAACTGTAAGAGTAAGACCAATGAAGAGAGTCAGGTGTGAGAGTATGTGAATACAGGCGTCTCTGTTAAGCCCGCAGGGGCTAATGGGAAATTTCCCATCAGTCCCTCGCGTCTAAAGGGGCTGATGGGAAATTTCCCATTAACCCCTGCGGGCTTAACAGAGACGCGAGGGAGACGCTGTCTCCCTCGCGAATCTGAAAGCCCTTGCAGAGGGGCTTAGCGGGCGGAGGGGGCCCCGCGGGACACTGCATGCTGCCGCGTCCGCGGCAGCAGCCAGAGCCCGCTTTTTCTTTTTTTGCGGACCTTCACGCGTGCCAGCTGCAAGGCCTTCGCGTGCCACAGCTGGCACGCGTGCCATAGGTTCGCCATCGCTGGTCTATATCATCCCTTGTCCTAATATTGAACCATGCCATCCGATGATCACTGGATGCAAGATTATCATTCACTATCACCAGAAACACTCTCCTCATTTGTAAGCACCAGGTTCAGTATGGCCCCCTAACATGGTCCCATTAGCAGTTTCCGGAACAGTTCTCCCTTTAAAGAATTCAGGATCTCTGTACTTCTAGATGACACTGCAGCAAGGATGTCCCAATCAATAACTGGCATATAGAAATCACCTATCAGCAGCACTTCTTCTTTCATAGCAATACTGTGAATGCCTTCAATTAAATCTCTGTCCACTTCTTCTGCCTCTGAAGGAAGTCTAGATACAACACCAGTGCAAATGGATGCTCCATTCCCTCTTTCCAATTTAACGCACAGTGCCTCCCCCTTCTCTCATAAGCCCTGCACTTCTGCAGCTTTAATAATATTTTTTATATATAGTGCCAGTCCTCCTCCCTTTCTTCCTACCCTGTCCTTCCTGAATAAATTATAGCCTGGTATAATTACGTCCCAATCATTGTTCTCTGTGAACCATGTCTCTGTAACCGCCACTAATTTCAAGTCAACCTCTTCCATTAAAGCCTCAACATCTAGAATCTTATTTCCCATACGACGGGCATTAATACATACTGCTTTCCAGATGTTGCCCTTTTTACTCACGATAGAGCTATCTAATGTTTTACTTATCTGAGGGCTTTCTCTTAGTTGGGAGCTCTCTTCACCTATCCCCAACAAATCTAGTTTAAAGCCCTCTTTAGTAGGTTAGCTAGTCTGCTGCGGAACATACTTCGACCCTTCCTGGGTAGGTGGACACCATCTTTGCTCAGCAGCCTTTGGAAAATCATTCCATGATCCAGGAAACTAAAACACTCACAATGACACCATCCATGTAGCCATGCATTCATGTCTAAGATGCGAGCTTCTCTGCCACTGCCCTTACCCTTAACAGGAAGGATTGAGGAGAACACCACATGTGCACCTGTCTGCTGCTCCCTCTCCCAGAGCCATGAAGTCACTCTTGATATGCTCAGAGAGATACCTAGCAGTATCATTTGTGCCAACATGGATTAGCAGCATTGGATAACAGTCAGTAGGCTTGATGAGTCGGTAAACTCTCCCTAACATCTTGGATTTTGGCACCTGACAGACAGCACACCTCCCGGGACATCAAGTTTGGTCAGAAGATGGAAACATTGGTATCTCTCAGAACAGAGCCACCAACCACCACTACCCTTTGCTTCCTTGGGGCCAATGACTCTGCAACTTTGGGGTGCTTGAACTCTGGTTCTTCCTGTTTCTAGGATATTTTTACCTCGTCCACTTCCAGGGCTGAATACCAGTTCTTTATTTGAGGGATGGTGCAGCTGGATTGTTGATTTTGCAGGCTCTGGTAACCTGTGTCCAACTCTCTTCTTTATGCAGCATACCATCTTCACCTCTGTCGGAGAGCTTGGAAGCCTTAAGAAGCATCTCATCAATGTACCTGTCACTCTCACAGATGCTTCTCAGCCTAGCTACCTCTTCCACTTGTTTCAGCTTGCAGGCATCTTGCACACAGAACCAGTCCCTCGACTGGGATCGGGCTGTCCATCTGGACAGAGGCAGAAGCTGTAACGGGGCAACAGCTTTTGCAACACAATTTTTCCCAGCTATATTTCAGGAGTTGGAGCTCTGTAACATAATAACATACAGTAGTAAAGGACGGCAGATAAAGACCATCATGGTCCATCTAGTCTGCCCAGCAAGGTGGCAAGAGTAGGTGCACCTGCTGTTCTGTGCAGTTCACCCCTCCCCATTACTTTGTTTAGGAGTGTTGCCTTTCAGTTTACTCTTTTGCAGCTTAATGTTATGCCCTCTAGTTTAGCAGCTTTCCCATCTTTGAAAAAGATTTGTTTGTTCATTAATACTCTTTAAGTATTTAAAGGTCTGTATCATATCTCCTCTGTCCCTCCTCTCCTCTAGAGTATACATATTTAGGTCATACAAGTCTCTTCTGATGCAGGCTCCAAATCATTTTGGTCACCTTCCTTTAATCCGTTTCCAGTCTTTTTTTTATCCTTTGTGAGATATGGTCTCCAAAACGGAACACATTATTCCAAGTGAAGCCTCACCAACGACTTGTACAATGGCATTAGAACCTCCTCCTTTCTGCTGGTAATTTCTCTCTGTATGCAACCCAGCATCCTTATGGCTTTGGCCACTGCCTTGTCACACTGTTTTGCCACCTTGGGTTCCTCAGAAGCAATCACTCGGAGGTCCTTCTCCTAGTCCTTGCACACCAACCTCTCACCCCCTATCGCATACAATTTCCTTGGATTTCTGCATTTCAAGAGCACAACACTGTACTTCTTTACATTAAATCTTAACTGCCAAGCATTAGACCATTCTTCCAGCTTTTGTGGATCTTTCGTCAGGTTATCCACTCCCTCAGGGGAGTACATTCTGTTGCAAATTTTCGTGTCATCTGTAAAAAGGCAGACTTTTCCATTCAGTCCTTCAGCAATATCACTCACAAATACATTGAACAGTACTGGTCCCAGGTGCCGATCCCTGGGGCACACCACTAATCACCTTCCTTTCATCCGAGTGAGTTCTGTTTACCATCACCTTCTGTTGTCTATCAGTCAACCAATTTCTGATCCAGTTCACCACTTTGGGAGCCATCCCCAAGCTGTTCAGTTTACTGATGAGCCTCCTATGAGGAACAGTATCAAAGGCTTTGCTGAAATCTAGGTAGACCACATCCATCACATGCCCTTGATATAGGTCTCTGGTAACCCAGTCAAAGAACTCAATCAGATTTGTTTGACACGGTCGTCCTTTGGTAAAACCATGTTGCCTCAGATCATGTAACCTATTGGTTTTGAGAAAGCCAACTATTCTCTCTTTCAGTAATGCCTCCATTACTTTTCCTGCCACCGAGATAAGGCTTACTGACCTGTAGTTTGCCACTTCTTCCCTATTACCACTTTTGTGAAGAGGTACCACATCAGCCCTTCTCCGGTTCTGTGGAACGTCTCCTGTCTCCAAGGATCTATTAAAAACATTGTTTAAGGGCCCTGCCAGAACCTCTCTGAGCTATTACAGTATCCTGGGATGTATCCCATCTGGTCCCATGGCCTTGTCCACTTTCAGTTTTGCAAGCTGTTCAAACACATCATCTTCTGTGAATGGTGTGATATTTACACCATTCCCATTTGTATATTTGTCAATCACAGGTGGTCCTTTTCCAGGATTTTCTTTATTAAAAACAGAACAGAAGTATTTGTTTAGCATTTTCGCTTTTTCAATCACTTTCCACAAAGATCTTGTAATTCCACCTCGGATCTTCCTCTTCCCCCGAATATACCTGAAAAGGTTTGCCTTCACGCTTTACATCTTTAGCCATCTTTTCTTCTGCCTTTGGATTTTGCTATCCTTATTTCTCTTTTTGTCTCTTTTAGTTTGATCTTGTATTCTTTTTGGTGTTCCTCTGTTTGCGAGCTTCTGAATTTTGTGAAAGCTGTGTTTTTTGCCTTTATTTGTGCAGCCACTTCTTTGGAGGACCAAATAGGTTTCCTTTTCCTCTTGTTTTTATCTACTTTCCTTATTTATCTATCTGTTGCCCCTTTTATTGCCTCCTTTAGTTTAGCCCATGCAACTCCACTTCCCTTATCCTCTCCCACCCTGCCAACTCATCCTTCAGGCACTTGGCCATCTTCCTGAAGTTAGTGTTTTTGAAATCTAGGACTTTGAGCTTGCTGTGATTGAACTCTGCCTTGGCCTTTACCTCAAACCACACCATGTGATGATCGCTGCTGCTCACAGGGGCACTCACCTGGACATTCAACATGCTATCTCTGTTGGTGAGTACTAAATCCAGCAGTGGACTTTCCCTGGTCGGTTCCATCACTATTTGTCTAAGCAATGCATCTTGGAAGGAAATTATTAAGACCTACCAAAGTCCCTAACTTTTCCTCAGCAGTTCTTTAAGACAAAAAGCAGCTAGCCTCCTTTAAGTGTAATCTAACAGCTCTGCTCTATGTCCCTATGTGTAGTCCTGCTTGTACGCTAAACAGTTATCACTTTAAGCAACTAAAATCTGATATATGCATCTGAGGTATATAGTCTAATGTGTTCCCTATGTATAAATGCCTAATCGTAGTTCCTTCAAATACTGCATATCAGATTATTTACTTTTAGCAGATATCCAAACGTGGAACTATTTAATTCCTAGATTTTTCCTTCCAACCAATAACAAAATCCATTGTTCTTGTCACCAAACTAATTGGTGAGTTGCCCTATATAGCAAGATTACTCACATAGGGTGGGTGGAGATGGAAGGAAGGGCTAACACCTGAGGATTGCAGTGACCTCAAAGAGTTTGCCTTCCTCCATGAACTTGAAGGTTAGAGGAGACAAAAAAAATAGAATCAGAAAAAATCCCCTTCTGCAATACAGCAACAAAAATAAATCAACTGAAAGAGCAACAGAAAAAGTTATTAAAAATAAAAATAACCCCCTTTAAGAATTGTGAGGCAGAGAATTTGTATGTAGAGCCACAGATTTACCTTGCTTGCAACGGAGACCCTCTAGGAATGAATAGTCAGCACCAACGCTGGCCCAACCATTAGGCATATTCACTGACGATAGCCTAAAAGGCCAACTGGCTGTGGGTCCCTAGGACAGATCTAGGAGTCCTGCTCTAGATTTTAACCAAGAGTTTAACTTGTTAGCAGTCTAAACCTTAGGTGCCTTCTCTTATAGAAACCAGAAAGAAACCAAGACATTCAGCAAGGACAGGGGCTGTAACAATTGCCTGGGGAAAATATTTAATTTATTTTATTTATTTCAGCTCTTATATACTGCAGATCTTCTGCAGTCTCTGCGGTTTCCAGTCAAACATAAGAAAGAGTTAATTGAACGAACAGAAAATCCAATCTAACTGTAATCACAATAGCCTCTTCCTTCACCTTTCCATCAGAGGGGTCTGAAACAATCTGTTTGAAGGTGGAAGGCATTTGAATATGGACATTTACAACCAGAGTGGGACATGTTTCGAATGTATGCAGGATGATAAATGAAACGATACAGCAACAGGAGTCATCACAGAGAGCATCATTTATTATTTTTTTTAAAAAACGACATAACTATAAATAAAATAAAGATGTGGAAATCTTCAGACATAGTATTTCACAACACAGCACTACGAAGTAGGGTTTTCACAAGTATTATGGTATCATTTGAATACATATGGATTTTTTTTTCCATTTGAATACATGCCAGCAAGATTCTACTCAAATTCATTCAGCAGAGACTATAGCCATACCTGGAACAAGAACTGCCTGAAGTGCACGCAGGGTTAAGAACTTAAGAACATAAGAACATTCAGGAAAGGGCGACGAACAAGAGACATCATTGCGGATGTGAGATAGATCTTTGAAAAGACAAAAGAATACCAAAAGGATTTTTCTGTTTTATTGACTACAGCAAGGCTTTTGACCATGTAAACCATGAGAACCTCTGGGCCACATTAAGAAGCATGGGTTTACCAGAACACCTGATAGTTCTCATGCACAACCTTTACATTGATCAAGAAGCAACAGTTTGAATGGAACAAGAAGAAACAAAATGGTTTAAAATCAGCAAAGATGTACGACAAGGCTGCATACCTTTCCGCTACCTGTTTAATTTGTATGCAGAACAATTCAACAGAGAATCAGGACTGTATGAAGACAACCGAGGTGTGAAGATTGGTGGAAGATTCATCAACAACCTTTGTTATACTGATGACATCACAATACTGGCTGAAAGTAAGATAATCTGAAACATTTGCTTCTCAAGGTCAAGGAACATAGTCTTAAAATGGGTCTGCATCTAACGTAAAGAAGACAAAGATCCTGACAGCTGGCAAAAATCAATAAATTCATTGTTGATGGAGAAGAAATTGAAATCGTGGACAACTTTAAGCTGCTTTGATCAATAATCAATAAAGAAATGACGAGCAATTAAGAAATCTGCTGACGCATTACTCTTGACAGAGTGGCTATGAAGGACCTAGACAAGATTCTCAAGAGAAGAGATGTCTCTTTCCATACAAGGATTTGATTTGTCCAAGCCATGATATTTTCAATAAACATCTTATGGATGCAAAAGTTGGAGAGTGAAAAAAAAAGGAAGAAAATCAATGACTTTGTATTATGGTGCTGGCGAAGAATACTGTTTATACCATGGACTGCCCAAAGAACAAACCAGTCAGTACTAGAGGAGATCAAACCTAAACTTTCTTTAGAAGCTCAGATGACAAAACTCTGGGGGTATGTTTACTATTTGGCGTAGCGGCTTCCATGTGATATCAGAGCCACGGCCTCATTGAAATCAATGGGGCCGTGGCTCCGATATCGCACGGAAGCTGCTACCGCCAAATAGTAAACATACCCCTTTGATTTTCATACTTTGGACACATCATGCGAAGAGAGAGATTATTAGAGAAAGACATCATGCTTGGCAAAGTCAACACAAAAGAGGAAGGCCAGCAATAAGAATGGATCGATACAATAGCAATGAATATGCACCACTCTATTAACAAAGAGCCACCTGACTGAAGACTGAACACAGTTTAGGACAACTATCCAGAGGGTTGCCAAGAGTCGACATTGACTCAACGGCACTTAACAACAACAAATACTACTTCTGTAATATAGTCAGTGTAAATTTTTCTTTAGGTTTATGGGGAAGAATGCTGAAGGATCAAGTTTAACTTTTAGGCAAAGTCAGTTGAAAAGTGCACATTTGCAGTGTGACAGAATGGCGTGTTTCTCCTATTTGCAGAATCAGGCATGTACAGGGTACATGTGTGTGTGTCATGGGAAGTGTCGGGAGGTGTGTGTATGGGGAGTGCGGGGGGATGTGAGTGTATATATGCCATGGGAGTGCACACATGATGAGAGTGCACACATGTGTGTCTGTGTATGTCATGAGGAGTGTCAGGAGGTGCACACATGCACATGTGTATGATGGGGACTGGCGGGAGGCACATGTGTGTTTTTGTGTATGTGTGTCATGGGGAGTGTCAGGAGGTTTGTGTGCACATGCACATATGTGTGTGTCATGGGAAGTGTCGGGAGTTGTGTGCCTGTGCGTATGGGGAGTGCAGGGAGGGGTGTGCATGTGTATATGTCATGGGATTGTTAAGAGTGCACGCATGCGTGTCTGTGTATGTCATGGGGAGTGTCAGGAGGTGCACATATGCACATGTGTATGATGGGGACTGGCAGTAGGCACATGTGTGTTTTTGTGTATGTGTGGGAAGTGTCAGGAGGTGCGTACACACATGCACATATGTATGTGTCATGGGGAGTATCTAGGGTATGCATGCCCACCTACAATATGTGTGTGTGTGTTATGTAGATGTTGGGGGTGTGCACGTTTGTCCGCGTGTGTATGTATATCATGGGGAGTGTCAGGGGTGTGTGTGTTATGGAGAATGTTGGGGGGTGCATGCATTTTCTGTGTGTCCCAGGGAATGTTGGAGTATGTGTGCATGTGTGTGTTAGTGTGTGCTTGTGTGTCTTGGCAGATCTATGTATGTACGTGCATCGATAGTTGTGTGTGCATGTGTATGTTAGTGTGTGTGGTGGGGGGTGTCTGCATGTGTGTGTGTGTGTTGGGGCAATGTGTGTGTCAGGAGGTAGTTGTGTGTCCACATGGGTTTGAGTAGTGGGGGGGTGTTTGCACTTTCCCCTGTTCTCCTGCATCTACTCCCTGTCCCTCCCACCCTCTTGCACTATTCCCCGTTCCTATACTTCTCCAATCTCTCTTGCACTCTCTCTGGTCTTTCACATCCTCAATGCATTCGCCTTCTCTTCTTCTTTCCTCTAACCATGCTTCTTCCCTTATGCTCCACCCCACGTACAACCCCTTCCCTTATGTCCTGCCCCCCTTCTTTCCTTCTAATCACGTCCCTTCCATTTGGCTCCACCCCTTCACCCACCCCTTAGGCTCCGCCCCTTCTTTTGGTAGCCCTCTTGTCTCTTCAGGCTGCAGCACCCTCTTCTGGTCGGTAGAACCCAGGGCCTCCCACAGGCTCCTAGAATTCCCATTGGCTCTTCATCCTGCTGCTTGGGCGGTGGGGTTAGCCCATATGCATTTTTGTTTGTGCATGCTTATGTATGCTTAAAGAAACATGTGTACAGACTGACAAAAATCCTGACAGCTTGACCTTGACAACAGGCACTATGTGCCTAAAAAATGCAAATAAGCAAATGACATGCTATGGACCTAATTTCTTGCCACTACAGAAAAACAACTAACAAATGCAACTACTTTCACAGTTGCAGCATCTACATCTCTGAGAAAGGTCCATTATACATAGCCAAGCTATATGATATCACAGCATATGCTCTGACCCAAAAGAGAGGGACAAACACCTCCAAGGCCTGACTGAATCCTTCAAACAAAAAGGTTGCAACCTTTAATAATGGTTGATAGACCTTTCCTCCAGGAAGTTCCTGGAGGAAAAGTCTATCAACCTTTATTAAAGAGGCCCCAGGTAATCCACTGCTTGCCCCAATACAAGCATTGTGGAACCTGTGTGTCTTTTTGGGAAACTGCTAGGTACTTGTGACCTGGATTGGCCGTTGTTGGAAACAGGATACTGGGCTTCATGGACCTTGGTCTGACCCAGTATAGAATTTCTTATGTTCTTAGGAAGACTGCATTTTCTCTTAGAATCCCTCAGGACAAACCTAAGGTAAAACAAACCTAAGGTAAAACTAAAGAGTGAGCACCTCTAGTGGCAACATACAACCCAGGGCTGGAAAGACTAACAGTAATCTTACACCTACAGCTATGACTCCTGGAGGAAGAATCACTGAAATAAATATTCCCTGCTCCCCTAATACTAGCCTTCTGGTAATCATGTAATCCGAAGCAAAAGACAGCAAGTTAAAAAAATAGGCACAAATTCCTGTAACATACCAGGCAGTAAATTATGCCAGTACATTTCACAGGAGCTCACAGTGTCTGCAGTCCATATAGCCTTATAACTTGTTGCTCACAGACAGCCTAGTGAGCACCTCATTTTTCCACAGTCTTCAGTTTTCCATGGGTGTAGCTGCTTGAATTGGTAGCTGTCGACATACAACTTGAATCTTTTACCTAGGACTGTTTTTACCTGTCACCAAAAGATGTAGGGAGTACTTTCTAGTAAAGAACACCCCAAAAGAGTCCAGATCTCCTAAAGTTCCCCAGGATACACAGCAAAACTTACCTGAAAGGGGGGAGGGAGTTTCCCTCAGACATTTCAGAGTTTCAGGCCCTATTGGAGATAAACACCCAGTGGGTGGCTAGACTGGAGTCCTGGGGCAGGCAAGGTAAGACAGTCCCTAAGGAGGAACCAATCCCTAGCTCAATGGGGAGGGGCTGATGATCTAACCGTTTCCCTAGTAGGCGAGAGGGGGGGGGGAGGGTGTGGCAGATGTTTCTCCTTGGGAATATAATCAGTAGGTGATGAAGCCCAAGGAGGACAAGGATGTTACACCATGGAGCTTGCCTTATCCCTGACCAACTCCAGCCTTGTGAGAAACTGGAGGTGGATTCATAAGAAATGGAGTTGCAAGAAACTGGCTACTAACAATTGTGAGTTTTACTTCCTTTGTTTCAGTGTTCCAGCAGCAAACCAGACCAAGAAAGATTGGCACTGTGGGAGGAGGACGGCTACTGAGCAGGCCTGAGTCATCAGGGTGGCTCAGTGATCTCCCGGCCAGAGAAGGGAGAAGTAAAAGAGCAAGTGTTTGTCTCAAGAGAGCTGGTTTTAAAGTGTCTGTTTTGATAACATTTATCTTTTTTTCTTTTGCAAGGATATAAAGTGCTTTTGCTAAAAGAACTGGTTTAAGCAGAGACTGTTGAGAGGAAGGAGAGGGAGTGTCTTCCCTTCCTGGTCCTGCTCGGGCGAGGTCAGCTGGTCTGAATGAACGCTGTGTGGTGACAAGGAAACCCCAGACTGGCTCGGTTTAGAGCGGCAGTGGCTCAAGAGCTATTGGGACTTGAAAGAATATTTTTTTCACTTTTTTTTCCATTTAATGCTGACCCTTTTGCCCTGCACTGAACGGGCTGTCATCTAGGCTGTTTGAAAACCAAAACACTGCAGGACTCCTAGAAGCACTAAAGTCTGGATATTGTGGTTATTTGGAACTGGATTCCTTTTCTATTCATACACAGGGCTGGAAAGCCCCTAAAAGTAATAAATACTGTGGGTCAAGGAATTATTTCTTTTTTTCTTGCATCCTTGTTGGATTCTTTGGGAAAGATGGCAAGTTCAGGGGTTATAAATACTGTTCTCTAATAGTAATGTTTCAGTTTTTTCTCTT
This sequence comes from Ichthyophis bannanicus, assembly GCA_033557465.1. Lineage (NCBI taxonomy): Eukaryota > Metazoa > Chordata > Amphibia > Gymnophiona > Ichthyophiidae > Ichthyophis > Ichthyophis bannanicus. The sequence goes on along the minus strand of CM066032.1, from coordinate 1,850,848,567 downwards.
GAGATGTTGTGAGACCCCCTACTATTCTGTTGTTGTTGAGCCAAAGAAATTGGACTACCACTGAGAGTGGACCGAAGGACTCGAGTCAAACCCAGAAGTGTTCATTTAGGCCTCAGGACTGCATGCAGGCCCTTATATGTGCCACATGACAGTACAAACTTTTAGGGACTAATTTTAAAAGCATCTTGAGCGTGTAGAACAACGTTATAAAGGAGGTGCTTATAAGATTGCCCTAGTATATAGATGCATAAAAGTATAGTAGGTGCTCAGAACACAGAGGGGGCAATTTTAGAAGCCCTATTCATGAGTTGGACATCTAAAAACAGGCACTTGGGTGTGTAAATCATGGAGATGTCCTTGGAGTCATTTTCGAAGCACATGTCCACGTCATGTGGGGAGCGTGGTAGAGGCATGTCTGGGGCATTCTGGTAAAGATAGACATGCATGTCCGATTTCAGAAATTGTGAGCATGTTTCAACCAATGGTAATGTCTATGTCTATTCCTGTAGGTATACCAACAGTAGTTGGATTGAAAGAGCTTTATTGTAGGAAACCCCAACGCGTTTCAGCTAATGCCATCTTCAGGGGATATAAGCCTCAGATAAAAACATAAAAAACATTGAAAACAAATAAATTTATAAAAAATATTAGTGTAAAAAACAGCAAAGATTAACCCATAAACAATAAAATGTACATAAAACATAAATGTAAATAAAAAGTATTTGTTTATGTTAATATGCTCTTAGGAGTAATAACAAATTGCATCACTGGCAAATATAAGAAGAGACAGTACTGGGGAAAACAAATGGCAAAAATATGTGGGTTTAAAACATATTATGCACTTAAATAGCAACGATAAGAAAGATAGGTACGAAAAAAATAAAAGGATATATATGAGAAAACATCACTCAATTGTGAGCTAGTGTCTATAAAGCATATTGTGCAAAGGAATAAAAACGCTAAGAAATGGCATTAAAAAGTAGAGGAATGAAACAGAATGCTTGCTTTTAGTGGAAAAACTTATTCATATTGCTAAAGAAACACAGATATGCCGTATCAAGCGGTCCTAAAGTATAAAAGAGGAAGTGATCATTATTAGCAAGTAAGTATGGAGAACTTTAAAACCAAACCAAAATAACCTTCAACATATACTATAATGCGCAAGACATAATAAATGATAAATGAAGAAACTTGCCTTCAGCACATGGACCATATCTGCTTTGAAACACAATCTAGTAAGGAGCTCTAATGGAGAGGCTCAGACCATTTAAAGCCCAAAGCTTTCGCGCCAAAGGGGGGGGGGGGGGTGTCAAAGTGCATTGAGGATGTCAAAAGAAGAGTGTCAAGATGGAAAATCATGTGCGCAATTTATCCACAGTATAATAAAAAACAACAAAATAGTGTAGTATATAAGAGGAAGCATTACCTGTTGCAATGAATTCACTTCATAAATAAAACAGACGGAGACAAGATCTCCCATGTTGCTTGAACCATAATGGAATCCCACAGCAAAAACCTTGTGTTCCAACATATGCTAAGGTTATGGGCATTATCCAAAAATGATAAGCCGTGTGTGTGATTAATGTACGGAAGAAGGCTTTTTTGGAAAAAAAAACAACAGTTAAAAGAGTATAAAAATAAAATAAAAATGGTATACAAACGAGTATGCCTGATAATGAAAAGTAATCACATATTAAAACCGTAAGTCCGGTATAGCATATGATGGACCTATCAAGACGAATACTACCCTAGAAGGAATTGCATGCCCTTATGCATTGTAATCGGCAGTAAAAGTGGGCTGGTAATGAAAATTTGTATCAGGCACTACTTGAGCTAATTGTATCTTGCAAAGTCTGTTCCTGCTCCAGGGCACAAACAGGTATCAGAAAAGCTCTCGTTCTGCCACCAAAACACCTGAAGGGAGTAAAGGAGAAGATTCTCTGCTATCCCCAATCCTTTTCATGATCATAAAGGAAACTGAAGGGAAATGACGATACCTGTTTTCTGGTAGGTACACCGATGCATATCTCCGATTGTAAAATAGCAGGTAGGGATGTGCATGCAACATGGGACAGACATCCACATCTTAAAATTCTGTCATGGGGACATCTATGTGGCCGTGGCCGCTGCCGTCCATTTCGGGCAAATGCAAGTTTCTAAAATTGTGCTGAAACTTGCACATGGTCGATCGTTTTTCATACGTTTTGACCTGGATGTCCTAGATTGCACTTAGATGTCATTTCTGAAATGTATCTTATAGCATCTACATGATTATATATATATATATATATATATATATATATTTATTACAATTTATTTTTATTTTATTACAATTTCTTATATACCGCGCTATTTAGCATCAGCGCGGTTTACATCATAACTTAACGACCATAACAACAAGCTGTCAGGTTTTACATCGAACAGGAGTACAAACTTGGATAACGGGGTTAACTATATACATAAGCTATTTACACTGGAAGGATAGGTAAAAATCAGATAATGCCTTTCTAGATTGGGTCATTTCCTGAGAGGTATATCTAGGTACAATTGCTGTCTGGGAAGTATTGGAGGAAAAGGTGGGTTTTGAGAGCCTTCCTGAACTGATATAGATTGGCTATGGCCCTAATGTCAGGGGGTAGAGCATTCCAGCATTTGGGGACATAAAAACTGAATGCCCTGTTTGTGGTTGTCGTGTTGCACTTTGTCGATGTCTTTGGTATTGCTAGCAAGTTGACAGCTGTTGCTCTTCTGGATCTGTTGGGGGGGACAATGTGGATAAGATGTGTGAGTGTGGAGGCTGAAGTACCTTTGATTGCCTTGAAAGCTAATAGAAGGGTTTTGAATGTGATCCTCCCATGGATCGGTAGCCAGTGCAGCTGTTTGAGAATGGGGGTCACGTGGTCGTTTCTGGATGCTCCGTAAAGGACCCTAGCTGCGGCATTCATGGCCAACTGTAAGGGGGTTAGTGTGGATTGGGGGAGACCTTGTAAGATGGCATTTGCAAAGTCAAAATGCGGCAGGATCAACGCTTGATATATGGTTCGGAAATCATCAGGGTCCAACAGGGGGCATAGGTGCTTGAGCGAACGGATTTTGAAATAGACGGCTTTGACTATGTTGCTTATGTGGCGTTTCATATCGAGGTGTTGGTCCAAAGTAACTCCCAGGTATTTTATTGCATCTTTGGTTTGCAAATCAGCTTCGTTGACACTGACGTGGGTTGGGGGAGTAATGTTGGCGTCTCTGGTGATGAATAGCACCTCTGTTTTTTTATGTTGAATGCGTAGGTTCTGTGTCTGGAGCCATGTTGAAACTGCATTGAAGCAGTCTGTGAGTGGGGACAGATCCATGTGAGTTGTGGAGAAGGGCATGTATAAGAGAATATCATCTGCATATATCAAACATTTCACATTGAATGATCTTATGATATTGCAGATGGGCTGCATGTAGATATTGAAAAGTAAGGAGGATAACGAAGAGCCTTGAGGTACCCCTTGCTTTTGATGGAAATGTATTGACTCTTCTGATCCAGATTTCACATATTGCCATCTACCGTCCAGATAAGATTTGCACCATCCTAGTGCACTGTTGCAGACGCCCTTCTCTTTCAGTCTTCCAAGGAGAATTTCGTGATTCATGGAGTCAAACACCGCGGCGATGTCTAGGAAGATGAACACAAAACCTTGACGGATGTTGTCAATTCCTGTGATGATGTCGTTGAATAGACCAGCGAGTAGTGTCTCGACCCCATGATATTCTCTGAACCCATGTTGGCAGCTGTCTAAGGGAGCAACGGCATCGATGTGATCTTGAATTTGCCGTTGTGCCTCTTTCTCAATTATTTTGGCTATATATATAGACATTCCCAAGGGGCAGAGAATGGGTGGAATAGGGGTGAGATTAACACATATATGCATACTCTATAAAATACATGCACAAGCTTACATTTGACATGGAGCAAAGGCAACTTTGCGCAGCAGCCTCCCAATGGGCTGAAGGTGCATGCTCATGTATGTTGTCTTTATAAAAGACACACATCAAATCAAAACCTCATCCCATCCAAAAAAAATAGAAAACCAAGATCATAGAGATTGTTAAGGCATTGAGAACAAGGCTGCAAATGCTGTTTTTGCTTGGGATGGTCTGTTAACTATCAAGACAGAAGACATGGAAGAGCTTGCTGTAATGATGCTCTGAGAAGGACCCAACCCCTTGATACAGCTCTGTGAAAAATATGGGCATGATGTGCACACGCTGGGGAAATTGATGGTTGAGAATTGCGGACCTTCATCCCTACAGAACTGTAACATATAGGACTATTCCTCACATTATATGCTGTATGAGCATGGAGATGATTTTTCATTATTTGTTATATTAAAATAAACATTAACCATTGATGTATTGATTTACTTCTGAAGAAATTGGTGGGTCATACAGAACTAAGGGTCTCACAAAAAGTCATTTTGGAAGCCCTAGTCATGCTTTGGATGTCTGAAACGGGCAAAGGTATGTCTCCAGAGCCATCTTAGAAGTTGGATCTGTGGATGTTCCTATCATTAGGACATCCTGGGGTATTCTCAGGAACCTTGATGTCAACGCCTGATCTCAGAAATGTCCCAGATGTTTGGTATCACATGTAAGTTCAGATCTACTCCTGGCACAAATAAGCACTCAGTTTCGCTGAAAACATCCAGAGGGTGTAGAGAAGATGCCACTATCCATTATCCCCAGCACTCAGCACAATTTCAATGGGATTTGAACCATGGCTTGTCTGTTCCTAACCCCCTACTCTAACCATTAAGCTATTTCTAGAAGTCTGAGTGCTGAAATTCTATCCTGAGGATGTCTACTTAGACGCCTTACTAATCTGTTATGTTTTTTTGAAGGTATGAATAAACAGGTGGACAAAGGTGATATAGTGTATCTGGACTTTCAGAAAGCCTTTGACAATGTCCCTCATCGGAGACTTTTGGCAAAACTAAAGAGTCATGGGATAGGAGGCAGTGTACTACTGTGGATCAAGAACTGGTTAAAAGATAGAAAGCAGAGGGTAGGGCTAAATGGCCAATTTTCCTAATGGAGAAAGGTGAATAGTGGTGTACCTCAGGGATCTGTGCTGGGTCCGCTGCTTTTTGACATATTCATAAATGACCTGGAAAAGGGAATAACGAGTGAGATTATCAAATTTTCAGATGACACAAAACTATTTAAAGTTGTTAAAACCCAAGAGGATTGTGGAAAATTGCAAAAGGATCTTGATAAATTGGAAGACTGGGCATCCAAATGACAGATGGAACTTAATCAGGACAAGTGCAAAGTTATGCACCTAGGAAAGAACTACCCAAACTATGGTTACACGATGCAAAGTTCCACATTGGGAACCACCACCCAGGAAAAAGATGTAGGCGTCATTGTAGATAACATGTTAAAACCCTCGGCCCAGTGTGGAAGCGGCGGCCAAGAGAGCAAATAGAATGCTACGTATCATAAGGAAAGGAATGGAAAATAAAACAAAGGATATTATAATGCTTCTGTATCGTTCCATGGTGCAACCGCACCTTGAATATTGTGTGCAATTCTGGTTTCCATATTGTAAAAAGGATATAGCGTTATTAGAAAAGGTACAGAGAAGAGCCATCAAAATGGTAAAGGGGATGGAAGGATACTCCTATGAAGAAAGGCTAAAAAGGTTGGGGCTCTTTAACCTGGAAAAGAGACGGCTGAGGGGAGATATGATAGAAGTCTATAAATTAATGAACGGAGTGGAATGGGTAAACGTAGATCGATTGTTTACGTTATCAGAATATAGAAAGACTAGGGGACATGCAATGAAGCTACAGGGTAAACTATTTAAGACTAATAAAAGAAAATATTTTTTCACTCAACGTGTAATCAAACTCTGGAATTTGTTACCGGAGGATGTAGTAAAAGTTGTTAGTGTAGCTGGATTTAAAAAGGTTTAGATAAGTTCCTGGAGGAAAGGTCCATAAACCATTATTAAGAAGGGACCCAGGATATCAATGCTTGACCCAGTACAAGCATTGTGGAACCTGTGTCTCTTTCGGAAACTGCCAGATACTTGTGATCTGGATTGGCCACTGTTGGAAACAGGACACTGGGCTTGATGGACCTTGGTCTGACCCTGTACGGCATCTCTTATGTTCTTATGCCCCTGCAGATGTCCATATTTGTGAAATCATGCCTGCACTTTGACGTGTCTGATTTTTATTTTTTTCAGACATTCTGGCTTAGATGTCCCAGACTGCACTTGGATGTTCTTTCTAAAATGCTCCTTTCTAGGTGTATATCGATGTAATATTAAGAAGTTTCTTCTATTTTCAAATATTTTTGGTTTTGATTTACTGTGTTCATTTCCTTTCTGTTTATGTTGGATGTATTTGTGTGTGTATGTGTGTCTTTATTAAAGGAAACGTAGCATATCACCTATGTGCCTTTCCTTTCCTGCTCTTATTGCTAGGGCCCTAATCCCCATAATACCTAAAACCCCTTTCATTGCATCAGGTATGTGGCCGTACAAAGCCTTTCCTTTCCCTTACCATGAACAGGTAATGTCTCTGAACATGCTATGCTCTTTGCCAGGTGTCTATACCCCTCTCCAAAATTCATGAATTTCCCCCTATACTGACTCCAAGTTATTAGACTATACCATCAACTTCAAAATCCTCTCTTTTCCCTCCAGTAATTCTAAGAATCAGGTTTGTATTCCAGTTAGCCAAGGATTCTGGTAGGCATTTGAACTTTGTTTCCCTTCAAATATGTCCCTAAGTTAGATTCTTAGTTTCCAGGCAGCTCTGTAGCTTCATTCCGCAGTCTCTTTATTCATCTTCTAATGCAGAGCACAGGCCCAAACCACACCACATTTTCAATTTCTGCGTCTAGTGGCGTGGTCCAGCATGGTACTGCCAGACCATTACTCCAGGCATTTCTAAACTTAGCTGCTGTTTTTACTGACCCTCTCCTGTTCCCTCAAATAGTATATGTGTGTGTAAGAGGGATGTGGGGCTGTTTCATCATGCCCTAGTGGGCTCAGAAATGCCTTTAGTTTTTAATACAAATTCAGCAAAGGTGCATGTCAAAATGTATCATCTAACTTATCTAGGACATTATGCAGTTAAATGTTCTGCAGGACAGAGAATGATAAAGATAGATGGATAATTTATCTGTGTATCTTTATATGGATATTTGACCATGTTATGCTGGCATAACCTTACATGGGTACGTTATCTCTGCTATTTCTGCATTCAGAGCTGCATGGTAAAGTTTTAAAAGTAGCCTAGTGGTGAGGGCAACAAACAACCTGAGTCAATACATCAGGCTCCATCCGTGGCCCTTTTCAAATCCAGGCTAAAAACTCACTTCTTTGAGACTGCTTTTGGATCCTGATACCACTTGTCTCCTGTTCACCTCCTATATGTTTTCTTACCATTCCCGTAGATATATCCTACTCCCCACTTGTGTTGTCTGTCTTGATTGGACTGTACGCTCTTATGAGCGGGGGCTGTCTCTTCCATGTCTCTGTGCAGCGCTGCGTACACGATTAGTAGTAATAGTAATAGCAGCCTGGGACCAGAAAGACCAGGTTCACATCCCAGTGGTACTCCTTGTGGACTTGGGCAAGTCACTTATCCCTCCACTGACACAGGTACAAACTTAGATTGTAAGCTCTCTGGGGACAGGGAAATGCCTACTGTACGTGACTGTAATTCACCTTGCACTACTGCTGAAAAGGCATGAGCCAAATACTACTAAAAGAAATGTATACAGATAGCAGTTCACATTAAAAGCATAACTTTAGGCTCTATAATGACCTATATGGCTAAGGATTATGTGTAGGGCAACTAGATAAGCCATATGGTCTTTTCTGCAGTCATGTTTCTATGTTTGTAGTGCATGCGGGGAAGTTTAAAAAAGCTCACTTATGTGCAGAACAATGACGTTCCTAACCCCCCCCCCCACAGCACTGTGCACCACGATGCACACCCCTTGCGAGGCCCACGGAGGCAACGCAACAAATTTACCAAAAAGCTGGCTTGCTGTGGTGCACTGTGCCCCAGAGACACGACTGCTCTTCTTTCCCCACTGACGTTTCGCGATGCACGAGACTGTGGCGAGACCCCTGGAACGCGAGGCACCATGGCAAGCCAACCTTTTAGTAAGTTTGTCGTGCTGCCTCTACAGGCCTGGCGGGGGTGCATGCCCTCCCGGTCGGCACCCTGGGCAGACTGAACCCACCACCCTGCCCTTGGTACACCACCAATGGTGAACACCCACTGCTGACCGCATAAATAGTTCTGAATATTATTGTCCCTTCCCATTCATCCTGCTAGACAGTCCAGACAAGTGGCTTTAGTCCCCCTGCCAATAGATGTTGAAGACAGAGAAAAAAATACCAGAAGCTTGATTGGTTGAGCTCTGGTAGATATATAACTGTATTCCTAGGGGTCACCTTCAGTATTTCTCTGTCTCCAGCAGATGACGGTGTTTTCCTGTTTGCCTCTGGACAGTGGTTTCTATCTACAATGGTTTCTATCTGCCTTTGCCTGGATATCTCCAGAGCGCACAGGAAGTGCCCCTCTGGAATTCCCAGCACAGCTTTGATGCTGTGGGGTTGAGCTCCTAGTCAGGAGGACCAGTTGAGCTTCCCTTGAGAGGGGGGGTTGAGCTCCTCACTTAAGTTAGCTTTTTTATTTTTACTAAGCAGTGTGTGTCAAAGTATAATACTACTACAACTTCTGGCTTGGCTCTCCTACTTCTCCGACAGGACACAGTGAGTTTGGGTAACACCCCCACCCCCGCCCCCTAGGGCCTGCTGAATATTGCCCCTTATGCAGATGTACGTTTAAGGAGAGGCCTGTGCAACAAAACCTGCACTAAAATGTTTTTCACACGCAACTCATTAAACAATAGTTTCCACGGGTAAAGCAGCTCTTTATGGGTAATTTCATAAAGGACACCTAGATGTATGTGCATACTTTATAAAATAGGGGGGTAAGTGGTCAAAAACGTGCGTTAAGCTAGGTGCAAGCACTTACGCCTGTCCTATAGCAGGTGCAAATTCTCATGCCTAGATTTTTCAAGAATGGGCGCAAGTTACGGTATTTTATAGCTTAAGTGTGTAAATTTACACATCACCCATGCTCCATCCCTATACACACCCACAGTGAAAGTGCGCAGCATTGGTCCCATGCACATACTTACAGAGTAGCTCCAGACTACATTACAAGCAGAAACCACTAAAATAGTTTGCTTTTCACAAGCAAGCACATGCGTAAAATCAGGCAAGTGTAAAATTTCCCTCTTTATGTGAAGAAATGGCCTGGTACAAAATTCCCTGTGCTATATGTTGAATCTTTGGAGTGAAGGAGTAGTTTAATGGTTAGCACACACACTGGCTTGGGAGCCAAGCGACCAGGGTTCAATTTCCACTAGCACTCCTTGTGGCCTTCAGTAAATCATTTAAGCCTCCATTGCCTCAGGGAAAAAAACATTTTATCAATGTCCCTGTTTAATGTACATTACCAAATTTAAGTTACAATGTAAACTGCTTTGTCTGACATGATAAAATGGTATAAAGGTGAAATTAGACCTTACCTGCTAATTGTCTTTCCTTGATTCCCTCCAGGCCAGAGTAGCCACGTATGGATAGTCAGCTCCTTCCAGCAGCTGAGGACTGAGCATGACAGACTTCTAAAGAACCAGTATAAGAGCTCCCCCTTCAGTTCCAGACTCCAGTCTCCTAGTGACAAAGCAGACCCTAGGCACTTCTTACAATACAGCAAGCTCCTCCCCAAGAACACTAGCTCAGACCAGAGGCAACAGAAGAAATCATGGAACAACTGGGTCAGTGTATCATACATTATATACAGAACGTATTGACACAGTAAGGACAAGGCATGTGAAGAGGGTCAACTCGCCCAAAAAATGACCCCCCCAGAGGGGACACACCACCCGTGCAGTGCTGTACTTCTCAGACGTTCCTACTACAAACTGTATTCTTCAAGACCACTGGATGCTTCTCTACATCTACTTGCCCACGTGAGAGTGAGAGAAGAATATGCCAGGGAGGGTCCTGAACTGGCCTGGAGGGACTGAAGGAAAGACAATTAGCAGGTAAGGTCTAATTTCACCTTCCATATTGTCCCTCCAGGCCAGTCCAGCCATGTATGGGATGTACCAGAGCAGTGCTCAAACCTGGGAGGGACCAGCAAGTCCAGCTTGAAGCACCGAAGCCCCAACAACCGCGTCCCCAGCTGCCTGGACATCTAGATGATATTGTCTTGCAAAGGAATGGAGGGACAACCATGTCGCCACTCTACAAATGTCCAATGGTAGTACAAAGCAGTGCTCTGCCTGCCTTTCTGACATTGCTGCTTGGATGTCTCACCGCTGCTTGAAATTGAACATGGCCAAAACTGAGCTTCTTATTTTTCCCCCTAAAACCGCCTCTCCTCTTCCTCCTTTCTCATTCTCTGTGGATAACTCTCTCCTCCTCCCTGTTTCCTCAGCTCGCAACCTTGAGGTTGTCTTTGACTTCTCTCTCTCCTTATCCACAAACATCCATCTGATAGCTAAGACCTGCCATTTCTTTCTCTCTAACATCAACAAAATCCGCCCATTCCTTTCTGAACACACTACTAAGACACTTATCCACTCCTTAATCACCTCCCGTCTTGACTACTATAACCTACTCCTTGCTGGTCTCCCTTTGAATCATCTCTCTCCCCTTCAGTCTGTTCAATACTCTGCTGCACGGTAATCTTCCTCCAGCCTCGTCATGCTCATATTACCCCTCTTCTCAAGTCACTTCTTTGGCTCCCTATCTGTTTCATCATACAGTTCAAATTTCTCCTGCTGACCTATAAGTGCATTCACTCTGCTGCTCCTCCCTATATTTCCTCTCTTAGCTCTCCTTACACACACCCCCCCCTCAGGAACTCCGCTCTTCTGGCAAATTGCTTCTATCTGTGCCCTTCTCTTCTATTGCTAACTTCAGACTTTGTTCCTTTCACCTTGCTGCACCTTACACCTGGAACAAACTACCTGTGTCTGTACGTCAGGCGCCTTCTCTGACCCTTTTCAAATCCAGGCTGAAAACTCACCTCTTTGCTGCTGCTTTCGGATCTTGACTCACCTGATCTCCTTATGTTTCTTTACCATTCCCCCTAGATGTATCTCTGTCTACACCTATTGTGTTGTCTATCTTGACTAGATTATAAGCTCTGATGAGCAGGGACTGTCTCTTACATGTCTGTGCAGCGCTGCATACGTCTTGTAGTGCTATACAAACACTCAGTAGTAGTAGTAGTACACTGCCTGGGCCCTGGTTGAATGGGCTCGGAGATCCAGTGGTGGGGACTTACCACACACTGTACAGGCAGAACAGATGACTTGCTTTACTCAACAGGCAATTGAGGTCTTGGATGCCCCTTCGCCCTTACGGGGGCCCTTGAACAGGATAAACAACCTAGCCGAATTTCCGAAAGGACTCCGTCCCCTTAAGTTACCTGCGCAGAACTCTGAGGAGATCCAGTAGATGAAGCTGATGTTCCTCTGAGTCACCAAGCGAGCAAAAGGCAGGCAAGGAAATGGCCCGATGTGAGTGGAAGTGAGACACCATCTTAGGCGAGAAGGAAGGGACTAGTCTTAAGACCACCTTCTCCTTGGAAAACTGTATAAAAGGTTCCCTACAGGAGAGAGCTTGACGCTCCGAGATCCTCCAAGCTGAACACAGTGCTATGAAAAGGATTGTCTTCAAGGTAAGATGTCTCAGGGACGCCTTGGTAATGGGCTCAAACGGCGTCCCAGTTAGCGCCTTCAGCACCAGATTAAGGTCCCATGATGGAATCACAGGACACACAAGCGGACGTACGTCTTTGACTACCCTGAGGAACTGAACCACATCCGGGTGTGCTACCAGGGATCAATCCTGCACCCTTCCCCGATAGCAGGAGAGGGCTGCCACCTGAACATTCAAGAAATTGAGGGCGAAGCCCCTCTCCAGGCCTCTCTGCAAGAACAGCAGGATATCGGGGAGCGAACAAGAAAAACAACGCACATCTGTCGAGGAACACCAGTCCTCAAAGACCTGCCACATTCTGATGTAAGCAAGTGTAGTCGACTGCTTCCTGGCCTTCAGCATGGTAGTGATCACCGCTGAGGAGTATCACCGACTCTGCAGCCATGCCTTCTCAAGAGCCAAGCCATAAGCAAAAACTGATCCACCCGAGACATCAGCACAGAACCCTGAGTCAGCAGATTGATCCTGTTCGGGAGCTGCCAGGGCCAATCAATCAGCAGCCACCTAAGATCCGCATACCATGGTCTCCAAGGCCAGTCTGGTGCAATGAAAATCACTGGCCCGCTGTGAGCCTCTATGCATTGCAGCAGGCGCTCAATCAGCACCCATGGTGGGAAGACATACAGCAGCCCTACGGACAGCAAGGCGTAGGTGAGAGCGTCGAGACCTTGGACATGTGTCTTCCCCCACTTCCCCTTGTCTGGTGGAGAAATGGCCGCCGCTGGTGAAAGGCCACGGTTTCCACCAAAACCGTGGAAACCACAGATGAGAGAACTTCCTCCCCAGAGGCCTGGTCCTTGGCCTCCATTAGCACGCCTATCTGCTCTCTCTCAAACAAACACTGCAAGGATCAGTCCTGCCTCAAACATGTGCAGCAGAAGCCTGCCGGAGACAAACTGGGATTGCGAACGCAGGAGGAGAAAGACGAACGCATGCACTTGCGCCAGGAGGAAGCCCCCCGCCACTGCGATGAGGAAGGAAGCGAGACCCCAAAAGAAACGGCTGTGAATGCTGCAAACCGCCCCCCCCCCCCCACCAACCCGACAGAGGTGCCGGTTGAGCGCGGCCAGGGAACCTGAACCCTCCAATTTAAGCCCTTACCCGTGAGCCTGCTTTACTTCTTTGTTTTTTTGTTTTTTTAAACCTCGAGGCACTGTTTCTGCGGGGCATATCCAGAGAGCCTGCTGCTAACAGGAATCTGGAGTCCCGCTGGGAGGGGAAAAGGACCAGGGGCTCCCAGGTAGTTTACCCCTGGGAAAATCCTGTCCTCCAAAGGGAAAAGGAACCAAGGGCAGTCCTTGTTATACAGCCCTCCTTTCCTACCCCCCACAATTCAGGAGGGAGAGACCCCAGCCATTCCCTGCAACCTTCTGCAGCCTCCAGCTGTTTCTCTTAATGTTTTTTTGTTATACTCTATTTCCCTTTCTTCTTGCTAATCATCCATTCAGGGAGTCCACCACGTAGGCGCTCTTCCCTCAACTGCTGAGGACTGAGAGACTGGAGTCTGGAGTTGAAGGGGGAACTCTTATACTGGGTTTTCAGAACTCTGTCATGCTCAGTCCTCAGCTGCTGGAAGGGGCTGACTACCCATACGTGACTGGACTGGCCTGGAGGGCCAATAAGGAAAAACCTGTTAAATAAATAAATAAACATTCACCAGCTATTTGAAAACATGTTCTTGTGGGACGAATTGATACTTAGATAAACATTTTAGGGAATTTCAGCATCCGCATGTTAATTAACGCAGAGAACAAGTACATCTGCAAGCCTATAGTTAACCCAGGGTAATTTTCAGAGCAGACTTACACATATATGTTTGCTTTGCAAATCCAGCAAGATCCTGTGCATGGTTATAAAATTATGCTCCCTTAATGTGCCCAGTGAAATGTCAGTTACAACAAGCTGAACAATAAATTTTAATGTGTTCATGCTAAAAAAAAATTGCAAACATTGTGAGGTAATTTTATAAACCTTTTCTGTATGTAAAACACTGATTTACACATGGGAAAGGTTTCTTACTTCTATATTATTTGATTACTCACTGACTCATTATGGGAGCACTGGGTCACAACAGATCCATTTTGGGGCAACCCCAGTGGTGCAGAATCAACTGAAATGCCTCCTTACTCAACTTCCACTCTCCAGGATTCAGAGAGTGCTGGCTGAGAAAGTCCGCTTCCACAATTTCCTGGACTGACAAGGCTAGGAGGTTCCTCTCCACTCGGGCAAAACAGGAGATCCATCTCCAGAGCCACTATGGCGCTCCTTGTGCCACCTTGCCACCACTGTGGTGTTGACTGAAAACACTTGAACTGCCCGGCCCTCGACCAGGGCCGGAAATGCAGAAGCTTCAACCTCATGGCCCTCGCCTCTAGCAGTTGATGGACCATACTGCTTCCCTGTGATTCCAACAGCCCTAGGCCATACAGTCATGGCAATAGGCTTCCCAGCCCAATAGACTTGCATCCGTCGTCAGCAGGATCCAGGAGAATCATCCAGCAGTACGCCCTTCCTCAGGTGATAGGGCTGCTGCCACCAACATCGTAAGCTGGCCTTCACCATCATTGGGAATGGGAGCCTGTGCTTGAACTCCTGATAACTCGGGGACCATCAAGTCAACAAGGAGCACTGGAGCAGTTGCATGTGAACATGCACCCACGGCACCATTTCTATGGTCGCTGCCATCAATCTGAGGAGCTGAAGATAATCCCAGATTCCGGGGGCCTGCTGCGCATAGAACAGCACCAGGCAATTCAACAGTCTTCTGACTTTTTCCTCTGCCTACTCAAATGTCGAAATGTGCTCCCAGATACTCCAAGGACTGGGGAAGGCAAAACCTGGCTCTTTCCCCGATTGATCACCCAGCCAAGGCTTTCCAAACGGACACCACCCAAGACACTTCTTACAGGGAACTAGCTCGGATGAGCCATGAATCCAAATAGGGATGAACAGAGATCCCTTGGCGCCGCAATGCTGCAGTTCCCACCACCATGACTTTGGAGAACATCCTTGGGGTGGTGTATAACCTGAAAGGGAGGGCGGTGAAGTGAACTGATATTGAGAGTCAAGCATGACAAAACTCAGCTACTTCTGCTGATCCGCCCAGATCAGGATATGAAAATACGCCATGGCCAGATCTAGAAAAGCCAAGAACTCCCCTCGGCATACTGCTTGAATTAAAGAGCACAAAAGATTTCCATCCGGAAGTGCAGGGCGCGAACATGCTCATTGACCTCCTTGAGGCCCAGAATGGGTTGGAAGGGACCGCCCTTCTTTGGCACCACAAAATAGATGGAGTACTGTGTTTGCCCTTGCCCCGCTCATCTGGGGGGACGGGCACCACTGCCTTTAGGCGTAGTAACTTGCCCAAGGTTGTCCACACAGTGGTACCTTGGATCACAGACCCACAAGTAGAAATGATGAAGGCATTGGGAATTGGCTCCTTGCATTCCAGGAAACAGCAAAACTGAATGGTATCTAGCACCAGCAATCCTTGGTAATTCAGGCCATTCTTGAAAGAAAAGGAATGGGCCTCTAAATCTTCATTGTGCAGCCCAGGAAGGTCCTCCTCTGGAGAGGACTGAATCTCTGGGCACACACTTTCCATGAAAGGACTGAGAACGAGCCCGAGGCCCTGAAGCAGAGGGAAAGAAAGGCTTTCCAGGTCAGTAATGACGATAGTCCTGAGACCCCAGGGAATCCGGTGAGCGTGCCCTTGATGGTCGGACAGAGGTTGACGAGAACAAAGTCCACCACTGCTCCCACAAAGAGTCAAACACACCAGGAACAAATGGATCACAGTGGGTTCGGGTAGTTTGCGATCTGTGACACAGAGACATCCTATACACCAAGAGATATCCCTGCATAATGCATTCTCTGCCTTCGTTAATGAGGATGCCCTATCCAAAGAAGCTGAATGCCCAATCTCCTGCTAAAGCACCAGATATGAAAAACTCACCAAACAGAAAACTACTACTACTTGGAGATTCCATCATCAGAGACACCAACTTGGGAACACAGTTCAAAGGAGAGAAGAAAGTCAAATGCCTCCCAGGCTCCTTAGCCGGCAGGAATACAAACCAAATTATTGAAGCACTTAGCGTGGAAAGCAAACACTCCAAACTTGATGTTGTCATCCACTTGGGTACAAATGACCTGGCTAGAAATAGTGCCTCTATAGTCCAAAAGGGCTTCCAATCTCTGGGAGAAAAACTCAAGCCCTTTGTTAACACTGTAGCATTCTCAAAAGTTCTACTTGTTCTAGGTAAGGGAGCAAAAAGACTAAATTGCATTAACAGCTTTAATACATGGCTCCAGACCTGGTGCAAACGAGAAGGATTCAGATTTATTGGCAACTGGGAAAACACATGGACCAACAAGAAACTATATTGTGCTGATGGACTACACCTCTCTGTCGCAGGGAAAAGAATCCTACGTGAAAAATTCAGGCAGTATGTCGATTTGCATTTAAACTAGTAGAAGGGGGTGACGGACGGGAAAGGTCAAGTTCTGGACGTCACCCCCTGCAAAAGCAGAATAACAGAAACAACCACACTTTTAAACAACACATCAAAAGCAACTGTGAAGAAGTGGGTAGAATAAAATCAATACAAAATACATACAAGCCAGTTAAATGCTGGAAAGCAATGAGCACAAATGCTCGAAGCTTAGCCAACAAACCTCCGGACCTGGAAGCCCTAATGGTGGAAAAGGACTTGGACATTGTGGCCATTACAGAAACATGGTTTAATGAATCCCATGATTGGGATATAGCCATAGCTGGCTATAATCTATTCAGAAGAGACAGAGAAAATGGAAAAGGGGGAGGAGTAGCCTTGTATGTCAAAAGCAATATCAAAGCTACTGAAATGCAGGGTGCATGGGGAAAGAAGAAGCACTCTGGATCATGTTGGAAAGAGGAGGTGGCACTGTCATCCATACTGCTGTAATCTACAGACCTCTGACTCAAACTAAAGAGATAGATAACAAATTGATGATAGATATTGCCAAGATAGCAACAAAGGGGGAAACGATCATATTGGGTGACTTTAATCTACCCGATGTGGATTGGATTACTCCTTCTGCAAATCTGGAAAGAAGCAAAAAAATTGTGGACGCTATCCAAGATGCATTACTTAGACAAATGGTGATGGAACCAACCAGGGAAAGCTCAACGCTGGATTTGGTGCTCATCAACAGTGGTAGCGTGTCTAATGTCTGGGTGAGTGCCCCTGTGAGCAACAGTGATCATCACACGGTGTGGTTTGAGATAAAAGCCAAGGTGCAATCCAATCATAGCAAGCTCAAAGTCCTAAACTTCAAAAACATTGACTTCAATAAAATGGCCGAGTACCTAAAGGAGGAGCTGACAGGGTGGAAGGGGATAAGGGAAGTGGAATTGCAATGGACTAAACTAAAAGGGGCAATAAAAGGGGCAACAGATAAATATGTAAGAAAAGTAAATAAAAACAAGAGGAGAAGGAAACCTATTTGGTTTTCCAAAGAAGTGGCTACTTAAATAAGGACAAAAAACCACAGCTTTCACAAAATTCAAAAGCTTGCAAACAGAAGAACACAGAAATGAATACAGGATCAAACTCAAGGAGACAAAAAGAGAAATAAGGATAGCAAAATCAAAGACAGAGGAAAAGATGGCTAAAGATGTTAAGTGTGGCGACAAAACTTTCTTCAGGTATATTTGGGAAAGGAAGAAGATCAGAGGTGGAATTGCAGGACTCAGAAGTGCTAGAAACGGACTCGTGGAAAATGACATTGATAAAGCAAAATTACTAAACAAATACTTCTGCTCTGTTTTTACTAAAGAAAATCCTGGAGAAGGACCACCTGTGACTCCCAAATATAATAATGGGAATGAGGTAGATACCACACCATTCAGAGAGGATGAGGTTTTAGAACAACTTGCAAAACTGAAAGTGGACAAGGCCATGGGACCAGATGGGATACATCCCAGGATACTGAAAGAGCTCAGAGAGGTTCTTGCAGGGCCGTTAAAGGATGTTTTCAACAGATCCTTGGAAACAGGAGAGGTTCCTCAGGACTGGAGAATGGCTGACGTCGTACCTCTACACAAAGTGGTGACAGGGAAGAAGTGTCAAACTACAGGCCCGTGAGCCTTACCTCGGTGGCGGGAAAAGTAATGGAGATGCTCCTGAAAGAGCGAATAGTGAACTTTCTCAAAACCAGTGGGTTACAGGATCCGAGGCAACATGGTTTTACCGAGGGACGATCTTGCCAGACAAATCTCATTGAGTTCTTTGACTGGGTGACCAGAGAACTGGATCAAGGACACGCGATGGATGTCATCTACCTGGATTTCAGCAAAGCCTTTGATACTGTCCCTCACAGGAGGATTATCAATAAACTCAGTGGTTTGGAGATGGGTCCCAGGGTGGTAAACTGGATCAGAAATTGGTTGACTGACAGACGACAGAAGGTGATGATAAATGGAGCTCACTCGGATGAAAAGAAGGTGATTAGTGGGGTGCCTCAGGGTTCGGTCCTAGTCCCGGCACTGTTCAATGTATTTGTGAGTGATATTGCTGAAGGACTGAATGGAAAAGTCTGTCTTTTTGCAGATGACACGAAGATTTGCAACAGAGTGGATTCCCCCGAGGGAGTGCTTAACATGAGGAGGGATCTGCAAAAGCTGGAGGAATTGTCTGATGCTTGGCAATTAAGATTTAATGCGAAGAAGTGCAGTGTCATGCACTTGGGTAGCAGAAATCCAAGGGAAATGTACACGATAGGGGGTGAGAGGTTGGTGTGCACGGAGCAGGAGAAAGACCTCGGTGTGATTATTTCTGTAGATCTCAAGGTGGCAAAACAGTGCGACAAGGCGGTGGCAAAAGCCAGGAGGATGTTGGGCTGCATTCGAAGAGGAATTACCAGCAGAAAGGAAGGGCTACTAGTACACTGTATAAGTCTCTCGTGAGGCCTCACTTAGAATACTGTGTTCAGTTTTGGCGACCGTAACTTGCAAAGGATGTAAAAAGAATGGAAGCTGTTCAGAGGAAGGTGACCAAAATGATTTGGAACCTGCGTCAGAAGCCTTATGAGGAAAGACTTGAAGACCTAAGTATGTATACTTTGGAGGAGAGGAGGGATAGGGGAGATATGATTCAGACCTTTAAATACTTAAAGAGAAATTAATGAACAAACAAACCTCTTCCAGAGACGGGGAAGCTGTAAAACTAGAGGGCATGACATGAAGCTGCAAGGTGGTAAATTGAAAGGAAATGTCAGGAAATACTTTTTTACTGAAAGGGTGGTGGATGCTTGGAATGCCCTCCCGATGGAGGTGGTAGGGACAAACACAGTGACGGAATTCAAAGTGGCCTGGGACAGACACTGTGGATCACTTTACAGCAACAAGATTAAATCAAAATAAACTGAACCATCTAATTTCTCAACAAATAGGGGTGTCCTACATGGAGAGATGGGGGGAAGAGCGGTGTGTTCACCCCTAAACAAACAAAGAAACAAAGATATGGGGAGGGGTGCACCTGCTCCTGGTGGGTGCACCACTAAGCAAAGACATGGGTAGGGGTGCACCTACTCCTGTCATATTGCTGGGCAGACTAAATGGACCATACTGGTCTTTATCTGCCGTCATCTACTATGTTACTATGAGAAAGGAGCATCAGAACATTTCACAGGCCCCTTAAACCTGCCTTCCGGTAGGCGTTAAGATTTTGTCTCACCTAGGTCCTTCACCAGCTTTTCCAAATTAGTTCCAAACAGAAGCTTTCTCTGAAAGGCCAGTTGAGCCAACTGAGCTTTGGAGGAGGTGTCTGCTAACCAGTGCCAGAGCCAAATCCAATGCTGTGACACTGTCATCAGGGCACCATCCGGCCGCCAAGCATACCAGGTCATACATGCATCAGCAAGGAAGGCTGTAGCCGATTCCAAAAGAGGGGTACTATCATCAGGCAGAAGAGATTGAATCCACTGGAGCAGGGCTCAAGATGTCAGACTGGTACACACTGCTAACTGTAGAATAGCCTTTGTCACGGCAGACTGGCTCCGCAGTAAGGAATCCACCTTGCGGTCCAGGACATTCTTTGAGGCTGATCTGCCTTCCACAGGAATGGCGGTCCATCTGGTAACTGCTGTGAACCTTGCATCCACCTTGAGAATGTCATACCACTTGACGCACTCCTCCCCCGGAAGAGCATAGAGCTTCTTATACACCCTTAACCCTTTAGGTAGAGAGTCGAGGGAGTCCCACTCCAACCGTATCATATCCTTGATCACCTCCAGGAACAGGAAGACAGCAGTGGACTTCCGTACCCTTTAAAGCTGGGGTCACCAACCTCCAGAGGGCCGCGGGCCGCACAGCCGACTACCGGGAGCCTCGCGGGCCGCACCCCCCTTCTCCCCGCCCCCGCGAAAAAAAACAACAAACGCAAAATTATGAAAACAATGGCTGATCACCTTTATTGAATTTAATGAGATGGCTGATGATTCATGCTAGCAGACAAACGCTTAAAGTCCGGCTTCACAGATGACACTGACAGGAGAAGGGACGCTTGCAGGTGGTCGTCGGTGAGCTGCGAGCGCGTGGATACAATGGCGGGAATCCTTGGCGGGCCGCACGTAATGTTAACCGGGGTAGAGCCTCACGGGCCGCACGAAGGGACCTCGTGGGCCACAGGTTGGTGACCCCTGCTTTAAAGGAACATGTGTACCTTTGGCTCCTGCTCCATTCCAGAAGCATCCATCAAGTTCAAGGCAGATGAGACCCTGGTAATCAACGCCACTAGCTCCTCCTTCTGGAATAGGCAGATCATGTTGGCCTCAGCAGAATCTTCTGAAAGGGAGAGCACTTCCTCATCCACATCAGAGCCCAGTACCGAGCCATCTGAATCTGAGGCATAGTCAACATCCCGGATAGCTCCTAGTTGTTCCCCATCTCCCAGGAGTGTCCCTCGCTGGAGATGCTTAGCCAGAGGTAATCTAACAGGACCAGGATGTTCAGCCTTCCCGGCGCTGAGGTTGTGTGAGGCTGCTGCACTCTTTCAGATCCTTCCAATTTGTGGCTGTTCAACAGGTCCTTATCATGATAAGGGCATGGAGCTGAACTACTTTTCCCTCCTCCTATGACTACCAAAAAGACCACAGTCTAGTGGAGCCTCCCACGTCGTGCTCAAGTGACAGTCACCTTTCTGTACTCAAGGTGGTTGTTCACAAGCGTTTAATCAATCTCTTTTCCTCTCAATCCTTGGATTTTCTACAGAGAGGAGAAAATCCATCCACCTTCTGCTTGAAACAAAGAAATACTGAAGGGACTTCCGGAGGCTGAGGTGAATAGAGGCATAGGTGTGATGTCACTGAAACCTGGGCTTTTCATTGGTTCTTTGTCTCCACCAATCTGCTGGTAGAGGAACACAACTCCTTGTCTGGACTGGTCTAGCAGACGATATGGAAAAATGGCCCCTTCTCTCTGGACTTTCACTGTGACCTATGCAAAGTAGTGGCAGTCACCAGTCAGCATGTAGTCTGTGAGCCAGCGAATATTCATAGGCCCTTGTCCCCTCCTGTAAGACTGGAAGCCCATACTGAGTACTGGGGTCTGTAACTACACACTGACACAAGAGTCCCTGTACTGACTGTTGCTGCTGTTGCCATTACTGTTGCTGCACCTTCCTACTTTTGAGAAGCTGAGAGAGGGGAAGGAGGCTGGAGACCTGCTATTTTGATTTCATCATCACCTGGGGTCATATGAATTTTCAATCGTTAAAATGGAGTCATACAGGATAAAAGTTTGAAAAACACTGGAAAAGACCATCTGTACCCAGTTTACAAATCGGGGGGAGGGGGGGGGTTCCAATATCCAAAATAAAAAAAGCCATAGGACTCTGTCAAAAGCTTTATCAGCATCAATCACTAAAAGCAAAATAGGTTGCTTCTCCTGCTGAATGCTTCAGATTTTATTATACCACTTTATCATTTCAGTCAAAGCTGTTTAGATTGCAACTTAAACTTGGTAATGTACATTAAACAGGGACATTAATAACTTGGATTTTCTGAGGCAATGGAGGGTTAAGTGACTTGCTCAAGATCACAAGGTGTACTAGTAGGAATCAAACCCTAGTCCCTTGGTTTCCAAGGCAGTGTGCTAACCATTAGGCTATTCCTCCATGCCACTTATTATTTAGAATCCGCCGCTTATTACTATTGAAGGCTTGTCTACCCCCCCCCCCCCATCCGACAAAAGCTAAGCAGTCTAGCTGAGATGCTTCCTCAAAGAAGTTATAAAGGCAAACCAATGGCCCCGTACAATAAGAACTAAACTTCTTATACAAAACAGTGGAAAACGTATCGCGCAGAGAGATTGAAGACACTATCGCTGCAATCAACCCCACCACCACGCCCAACGACCCATGCCCAGCTATCTGGATAAAGGAGTTATGCTGTGACTTAAGCCAATATCCCCCTCCCCTTGTTGTGTGTCCCACCGCTTTGACCCGGTGAAAAGCGGGATATAAATACAGTTAAATAAATAAAATAAATAAATATCTGAGCAAGTTAGTAAATCAATCTCTTACAACGGGATCATTCCCACAGAGCCTGAAACAAAAATCAATCAGACCACTACTGAAGAATAACAGGCTGGACCCAGCGAAAGTGGAGTCATACAGGCCAATTTCAAGTATCCCCATGCTTGCCAAAGTAATTGAAAAGATAGTACAGCGTCAAATTCAACAGCATATTGACACTGAAGCCCCACTAGACCCATCCCAACATGGGTTCAGAGAAGCACACGGGGTGGAAACCCTCCTCACCACCCTATTCGACAACCTAGTCTCTGGAACTGACAACATTCACCAAGGATTCGCTCTCATTTTCCTGGACATCGCAGCTGCCTTCGACTCGGTGAGCCACGAGATCCTCATACAACACCTCAACGAGAAAGGAATACAAGAAACTGCTCTAGATTGGTGCAAATCCTACTTGACTAATAGGTGGCAACATGTGAGGTCTGGCACCACGACCTCAGAGCCATTTTTGCAAGATCAGGGGGTGCCACAGGGATCGTCACTATCTGCATTGATGTTTAAGATCTATATGCAGCCCATATGCACCCTAGTACACTCGTTCAAGGTCAACTGTCTGGCCTACGCAGACGATATCTTGCTATACATCCCATTCAGGACCAACCGACCAGACTTCTCCCCTTTAATAAGATGTTTTGAAGCAGTAGCAGACTGGCTCATTATGCAAAATCTACGAATCAATTACAGCAAAACAGATGTCCTTTTCATTTCGAGGAACCAGGACTTCACTCCACCACCCTCTTTAAAAATCAGCAATACAGAACTGAAAACCAAGCCCACAATCCACTACCTTGGCGTTACCCTGGACCAACAGCTAGACTTGAAAACCCATATAAGAAACACCGTGAAAACAATATATCTGAAAATAAGGACCTTAAAACATCTACGACCACTACTCGACCTCAGCGACTATCGATCAATCTATCAAGCCTTAATATTACCACATTTCGACTACGCAAACGTAATTCTGCATGGTCTCCCTCAGGCAACACTAGCCCCGCTCCAGCTTGCAATGAACACTGCTGCGAGAGTACTAACAGGAGCTTCACGGAGGGATCATATAACTCCAGTCTTGATGAACCTCCATTGGTTACCTGTTCAAGCAAGAACCCACTACAAAGTACTAATCCTGACCTTCAAAGCCTTGAACAACCAGACACTCACAGCCATCAGCAAGATGATACACAGCGTACCACATAACAGAAACAGAAGACCCACAATGCAAAACACCCTAGAGGTCCCAAAAGCAATGACGAAATGCACAAAAGCAACAACGAATAGGGCCTTCACGATTTACGCACCTAGAGCCTGGAATGTCCTCCCCATATAAATCCGAAACATCACCGACCTAACCCATTTCAGAAAGGCATTAAAGCATCATCTGTTTACCAGATACTACCCCGAAACCAGCCTTAGTAAACAAGCATGGAGCACCTTAGCCAATCACCCAACGCACTCGGTTAATCAGACCCAGCATGAAAAAGGATAATCAGCTCGGTCTCCCTAACGGTACACCCTGAAATAGAATTTAGGCATCCAGCGTAAATAAGATGTAGATAGATCCTGTCTGAAAGTAGGTACCAGTGTAAATATGATGTAGATAGTTTCCCCCAGTTATATCCAAGTTGATCACCCCGTTCATTGTAAATACAACGCAGCGCGCCTGCCTTATATAGTTGATGTTGAATGTAAACTGCACTGATCTAAATAGCGCGGTATAGAAGAAATGTTAAATAAATAAATAAATAAAATCTGTTAATCCTGGGGATTTACCTAGTTTCAACTCTTTAATGGTCTATTGAACTCCCATATTAAAAATCTCTCCATCCAATCCCTGAACTGTCTCCTCCAAAATCTTTAGAAGGCACAGCCAATCAAGACACTGCTCAATCACATTCTTTCACCTTTTTCTCAGGGATATTTAATCTCTGATAAAACTGTACGAAACATTCTAGGATCACTCCATCCAGGTAACCAATTCATCCTCTCAAAAAGGGAGATGAGAAATTGGCCTACAGCAGCATCAAGATTTATTTTTCTTCCAAACTGGATGAACCCAGCAGGATTTCTCTCCTTCTGCTACTATGAGGGGCTTCAGCTAATTGCAACTGCAAATGACACCACAAAAATACCCCGCCACAAGGTGGGCCTAAAGGGAGATTGTTACATCAAAAAC
The DNA here is from genome assembly GCA_033557465.1 of Ichthyophis bannanicus. Taxonomy (NCBI): domain Eukaryota; kingdom Metazoa; phylum Chordata; class Amphibia; order Gymnophiona; family Ichthyophiidae; genus Ichthyophis; species Ichthyophis bannanicus. The sequence goes on along the minus strand of CM066032.1, from coordinate 1,850,823,996 downwards.
AGTAAGGTCATTGTCCTGAGCTGAGAAACTTCATTAAGCCACAAAGAGTATGGCGTTTGGAGCTTATATTACCCAGCATGTTCCTGAAAGCAGCAATGGATAGCAAGCCAAATGTGAAGCGACGTGTTCTAGAATGTCGTGTCCCAGTACCATTATGTTTCCCAGCACGGCATCAATCCTCATTTGTGATGCTGGCCCCCTCCTCCATGTGTAGCTGGGCTACACAAAGCTGGCTTTATAGCATCAAAGAGGAGACAACCATCAGGAAAAGCTAAGGAATGAAGGGAGGATAATTAAAGTAGCAAAGGCCCAAAGGGAGGAGAAAATTGCCCAACTGATAAAATGCGTGCCTTCAAGTCAATGCTGACTCCTGGCGACCCAACAGCTCCGGGTTTTCTTGGCAGTGTGACCGGAGGTAGATTGACAGGCCTTTCTTCTGAGGTAATGGAGGGTTAAGTGACTTTCCCAAGGCCACAAGGAGTGATAGTGGGAACTGAAGCCTAGTCTCTTGGTTACCAAGCCAATGTTCTATTAGGTTACTAAGGCCCAAAAGGAGGAGAAAACTGCCCAACTGATAAAAGGAGAAGATATAGATCAAAACAAGATTCTAAGGGGCAGATGAAAAACCAAAGAGGAAATAGGTAAGAAAAAGGAAAAATGAGATTTGCGAAGAGGAGGACTGGCAAAAGACTGAAATCTTAAATAAGTTTTGTTCTGCACTGATAGAAAACGGGGAAGGTGACAGACTTAAGACAGGAAAAGACATTAATAAATGTAAATGAAATATAATTAGACAAATGAGGGAAGCGGAGCCGTGGAACCCATTGGAGGACATCTAGTATAATGAAAGAGCTCTAGAAAAAATGACGGCCTCTCTCACAACTTTATTCAGCTTGCCCCTGAAGACGACAGAGGTTCAAAGAAACTAGAGGAGGCAGGTGCAGTCCTGCAACACAAAATCGGCAACAAGCAGAAGATGGGAAATTACAGATTCATTAGGCTAACTTTTGTAGTGGGCAAAACTCTGGGAATAATCCCATTTCAGTTTTGATCTGTACACTTCAAATTTGCGGCCCATTATTCTGAATGGGATGAGTCTGTCTGTGTTTTGTATGTGTGACTGGGGTGAATGATTCTGCTAGCGTGTAATTTCTGTAAAGGCATTTGTAGCAGTCACGCTTGTCTGTTTTCCCAGTAGATATACTGGTATTCTAGATACTGATGCAATATTTGCAGTGCTGCCTTTTCATAGGTAGGGTTGGTATTGTTTGAGTCCTGGCATTGCTATTATGGTATGTCAGATTTGCTAAAGGCTCTGAATATGCTCTTTGCAGGGCTTTGTATTAATATACCTGACAATCGGCACTGAAGGGAAGTTGTGTAGCTGTTGCTGAGGTGACACCAGAATTTAATATTAAACTTTAAATGAACATTTTAGGTATATGATATCCATTTATGTGTTTTACACAGGATCATTCTTAATGATTATTGCTTTAATAATCAAAATCTTGGGTGGGGACTCTGAGTCTGGGCTCTAATTCTTTTAAGTACCTTTTAATGCCTCTGCCCACTACTCATAGATGCATCCTTCTCCTTCAGTTCTTTCCCTGCACAAACTCTACCATTTGGTCACAGCTAGTAGCAGGAAAGTGGAGCAGTGGCTTGACAGGCCTGATGCTTCTACTATAGGACTTCTTTTCCCTTTTCATATGCTCTATGGCTGTTTGTAAGGGGGTGTGGCTACTGTGGAGGTGGAGCCATGAGCAGTCACCCTTGACCCCTGAGTACCTGGTGCACCTTATTTTCTAGAAAAAAAAAACACTGTAGCTATCTAATTATATATGCCTGATATTCAAAAGACGTTTCACATTCATAGGTAGCCGTGTATTTTCAAAATGTATACAGATTTTATCAGTCTAATGCTATCCACATAAGGAGGAGCAGGGTTTGTGGTGGGGTGAGGGTGAAGACAAGCTAAAAAATTACCATTTAACAGCGATTTTTTTTTCAGCTGCTAAATGAATAATTTATACATTTTAGTTTAGCTCTGCTGAATAGCTCAGGCCCATACCAAGCTAGAAATGCGTCCTGTGCAATGTGTGAATCTGTCGCCCTCCTTCACCCAGTCACGTGCAGGAACTCGCTTTTGCTGGGGTTTGTGGAAGCTCGGTGATTACATCAGTGCCCCTTTCATACCTGCGCCCTGTGCAGCCGCACCACTCGCACAGCCCTCGGTACAGCCTTGACCGCACTATCCGAATATTCAGTACCACTACGTATACGGATAGAGACGCTGAATATATGAAGAGAGTTAAATGCCACGGGCAACATTTAGCTTATTGTGGCCTCTACAACGACAGCTGAACATTGGGCTTATAGTTTGCTAGGGCTTTTCCAGCAGTCATGTCAATTTCTCCTCGCTTCTCTTCACCTCACCTCACTCTATGCCTGGCATTCTTCTGGCAAAAAAATGTCAAATATTTATGATCCCTCCCCCCCCTCTTTTGGGTTCTATGCTGTCCTCTGTCAGCAAGCTTGGTCCCTCCCCTCAAGCGGCAGATGCAGCCAAACCAGCCCCCCTCCCCCCCCAACAGTGGCCTCAGACCAGGGAGCACTGCAGTACGCGCACCTCACTTCCCCAGGCCACTTGCAGCACGAACTAAACATATGTGCTCCTGCTCTCTCTCTCTCTCTTACATTCCTGTTTCTGCTTTCAGCTCATTGCAGCAGGAAGACTGCACAATAATCACCACCACCACCACTGGAACAACTGATATGGTGGGAAGAAACAGAAAACAAGCCCACCGTTGCTTCTCTCTTTCCTACCTCAGGCCACACAGCTGATTCTGAGCCAAGGAGGGAGAAGGCCTTTCCTTCCACAGTCCCAGCAGGAATTACTCAGTGGCTGGGAGGTGGGAGAGAGTGCACAAGTTAAGCTGGGGAAAGAGGGGAAAAGTGTTGGGGTTGTGCTGGGCAGGACAGAGAGAGAATTCAGGAGTCAGGGAAGACAGAGCTCGTGTCAGCCTGAGGAACGAGGACAAAAAGTGATGGGGAGGCCTTTTTTACCCATTGTTTTTGATAGGTAATTCCACCAGCGCTGAAGAAAGTGACAGCGCAGCATACTCAGAAAAGAAAATTACAGGACACAAGGCAGCATGAATTCAAAAAGGGAAGAGACCCTGTCAGAGAAACCTGCTTGTGTTTCTTCATGAAGTAAAATAAATTGGTGGATCAGAGAGGTGCAATGGACATTACCTAGGCTTTGGATACATTGTGGGACCAATGATCCAGTCTGTAATAAATGGTCTAAGATAGTTAAAAGGGGACAAAAAAATAGGAGCAAAATCCTTGAGAGATTGCGAATGAAGGCTTATGGTACTGTAATTTTAACAAAGATTGGCTCCGAATGAGCTGGAAAAGAGCAGGAGGATACACCCGAGCCAGAAAAGAAGGGTTCGCTGTTATGTCTGAAGTTAGGCCACATGTTTATGTTTATTGTTTATGTTTATTGATAACTTAATAGACCGCCCATCACGACAGCGTCTGAGCGGTTTACAAAATACCAAAAGGCTGCTTAGAAAGTTGGGAAAGGAACGCCATAGTGTGATAGGAAAGAAGAGAGAAGAGTAAAGGTCGAGGCTAAATTATAGTAACAGACACAAGGGAAAATATCAGCATGGGGGTGGTGAAAGGGGGCCCGTTGGGGGGGGTGGGGGAGAGAGAGAGGCCAAAAGCTAGACAGAAGAGATGGGTTTTTAAATTTGCCTTGAATGTTTTGAGTGAGGGTTCCAAGCGAAGGTCTGGGGGGAGCGAATTCCATAGGCGGGGACCAAGGAAGTAAAAAGCAGAGGAATGGGTGGTTTCTAGGTGGGCCTGGGATGGGGAGGGTAAGGTTATGCGGTTCATGTGGATTGTGTGGAGGGAACGGTGGGGAGTGTGGAGGTGGATTAGATCGGCAAGATAAAGGGGAGTGCCAGTATGGATAGACCTGTGAACAAAAAGAAGAAATTTGTACTGAATACGGAAAGGGATTGGGAGTCAGTGCAAGCGAATGAGGAGAGGGGTGATATGGTCGAAACGGGAAGAGGAAGTGAGGATACGGGCAGCAGTGTTGTGGACTCATTGCAGACGTTGAAGTTGGGATTGGGGGAGACCAGCTAAAGAGACGTTGCAATAATCGAGGCGTGAGACAACTAGAGAGATGAGGAGGGTGGTCATAGCGGAGAAAGAGAGGAAAGGGCGTACAGATCGGAGTTGTCTTAGGGTGAGAAAGAAGCGCTGAACTACAGATGAGATATTTATTTATTTATTTATTTAGTATACATTTGTATACCGCTACTTCCAGCGATCAGCAGCGGTTTGATTACAGATTGGAGATTGTCAAATCATGACAGGAAATTTTTGAGGTATAAACACATTGATTAGACAGGAAAGCACAGCACACAGAGAACTATTTTACAGGGAACATGGGCTATGGAGGGTTAAGTGGCTTGCCCAAGACCACAAGGAGCACCTGTGGGACTAGAAACCCCAGTCCTTCCGGCCCAAGGTTGCTGTCCTCTAGTGGGATATGTGATAGATATGTGCTTTGAACGATAGGGAGGAGTCAAGGGTCACACCAAGGTAGCGCAGAGAGGTAACAATGGGGATTGGAGTGGAAGAGAGCAGTGGAATGAGGGAAGGGGCAGGGCTATCGGCAGTGAACCAAATGGCTGAGGTTTTAGAGAGATTGACATGCAAGAAGTTGGAGGAAAGCCAGGATGCTACTGAGGAAAGACAATTGTTGAAGGGGGTAATATCGGGGGAGACAGAGTTAGTGTGATAAAGAAGAAAGATATCGTCAGCGTAATAATAAGCGGAGACACCGTGTTGTTGGACTAGGAGTGCGAGAGGAGCCAAAAAGACATTAAAGAGGAGGGGAGCAAGGACAGAGCCCTGGGGGACACTGCAAGGAAGGAGAGTGGAGGGTGAAGAGAGAGAACCAGTGGAGACTGAAAAGGAACGGTCAGAGAGGAAAGAGTGAAACCAATGAAGAACTGTGCCGGTGATGCCGGCATCTTGGAGGTGTGAAAGGAGAGTGCGATGATCAACGAGGTCGAATGCGGCAGAAAGATCCAGAGAGACAGCGAGAGTAACAAGGCCATGATCGTGAGCGGTGTGTAATTCGTTTAGAAGAGAAAGAAGAACGGACTCCGTGCTGTGACCGGGGCGGAAACCTGATTGTCGAGGGTGAAGGGTGACAGAAGCTTCAAGGTGTGATGACAATTGAGTGAAAACAAGTTTTTCTAAAAGCTTGGAAAGGGAAATTAGAAATGGGGCGCCAGCTAGAGGTGGAAGAGTGCTCTAGTGAACCCTTTTTCAGAATGGGGCAAATGATAGCGTGTTTCCAGGGAGAGGGGAAGACACCGGTGGAGAGACTAGAATTAAAGATAGAGAGAATGTGGGGGGAGAGAGCTAGAGAGGGATCTAAGAGCCAGTGGGAGAGAATGGGATCAGAAGAGTAGAAGGTTTTCTGAATGGAGTTAAAGGTCTTGGAGAGGACGGGGGCAGAGATGGGTTCAAAGGAGGACCATCGGTGAGAGAGGGAGGGGGAAGAGGATGGAGGAATATCATCTGGGGGAGGAGAAAGCGAGGGAGGGCAGCAGGGGAATGAGAGGCGGAGGGAAAGGACTTTAGAGGAGAAGTAGGTTGCCAGGGAGGCAGGCTCAGGAGTGACTGGGGGGAGGGAGGGAGTAGAGAAAGAGTGAGGAGCAGATAGGGAGCGAAGGGCAGAGTACAATTGGCGGGAGGAGTTGGCAGAAGTGGAAATAAGGGAGGAAAAATAATCCTTTTTGGCAGCGTGAAGCGAGAGACGGTAGTGACGATGACAGGTATGGAAGCGGTCCAGAAGAAGGGGAGAGGGATGTTTACGCCAGAGTCTTTCAGCATGACAGAGATGCCTACGAAGAAGGGAGAGACCGGGGTGGAACCAGGGATGGCGATGAGGGTGATGGGGAGATGGGCGTGGCTGGAGAGGGGCTAGGTTATCGAGAGCGGTTGAAAGGACTGAGTTCCAGGTGTCAACCTGGGTATTTACAGGAAGGTGATGAAAGTCAGGGGGAAGAAGGGTATCAGAGGAAGGGAACCGGAGAAGAGTGTTAGCAGTGATGCGACGAGAAAGCCGTGGGGGTGCAGAGCTGGGTTGGGAGTCAGGAAGGGAGGAAGAGAGAGGAAGCGAAAGGGAAGAGAAGAGGCAGAAGCGATCGGTTCAAGGGAGGGGTAGGGAGGAGGGGGAAGAGAGAGTGAGGGAGGAGGCCTTGGAAAGGATAAGAAGGTCATGTCCAGCTATGTGGGTAGGAAAAGGGACAGATTGAGAGAGGGAGAGATCGGACAGGAGGGAAAGGAACGCATGATCACGGGATGAAGAGGGAGAGTTAACATGGACATTGAAATCTCCGAGAATCAAGAGCTGGGAATAGAGAAGTGAAGCCTCGGAGATGGTAGTAAGAAGAGAGTCCCAGACTGGGGTTGAAATGGAGGGAGGGGCATATGTCATTCATATGGTGCGATATGCCTTCAGCTGCCACTGATTTTTAGACTAATTTGACACTGTTCCACATAGGCTGCGTATCAATAAACTGAGCGCCTTAGGTATACACCCTAAAGTGACTGGCTGTGTAAGAAACTGGTTGAATGGGAGGCGACAAAGGGTGCAGTAGACAGAGCTCTCTTTGAGGATAAGGACATTACCATTGGTGTGCTACAGGCATCGGTCGTTGGTCCACTTCTTTCTAACATTTCTGTAAGTAATATTGCCAAAGGGCTGTTGGGTAAAGTTTTTCTCTTTGTGGATGATTCCAAAATCTGCAATAGGGTAGACACCTTGGAAGGTGTGGATAACATGAAGAGGGATCTGGCAAAGCTTGAGGAATGGTCTAGAATTTGGCAGCTGAGATTCACTGGTAAAAAAATAAAGGGCGATGCATTTGGGCTGCAAAAAACACCGAGGGAACAGTACAATATAGGGGGTGAAGTACTTCAATGTTTGAAAGAAGAGTGGGTCCTGAGGGTGACTGTATCTGATCTTAAGGAAGCCGAATACGTAGAAAAGGCAACGGCAAAAGCCAGAAGGCTCTTGGAGGCACACAGAGAGGAATGGCCAGCAGGAAAAAGGAAGCGATAGTGCCTCTGTACAGTATAAGTCTCTGGTACCTCATTTGGACTACTAGTTCAATGTATACTGTCTTAACGTTAAAGTTATAGTTTATATCATAAGTTAGCCTATGTTGAGTTCAATGTACTGTAAAACAGTGTGTACTTGCTTACCCTGTATAAGTTTTGTTATCTGTAAACCGCTTGAGTTGTAGAAAGGTAGTATAGAAATAAATTTAAATAAATAAATACTGGGTGCGATTCTGGAGGCCACACCGTGAAAAAATAAAAATATATAAATAGGATGAAGTTGGTCCAGAGAGTGGCTACTAGCATAATCAGTGGTCTTCGTCATAAAGCATATGGGAACAACCTAAAAGATCCCAGTATGTATACTTTCGAAGAAAGGTGGATGAGGAGAAATATAATAGAGATAATTAAACACCTCCATGGCCCTCTTTCCATTGAAAGGAAGATCTGGAATGAGGGAGCATACGATGAAAGTGAAAACGGACAGGCTCAGGAGTAATATGAGGAAATATTTCTTTATGGAAAGAGTGGTGGATGCCTGGAACGACATCCCAGCGGAGGTGGTAGAAATGAAGACTCTGAATTCAAGGCAGCATAGGACAAGCACAAAAGATCTCTAAGGGAGAAGAAGAGTAGTAGTAGTAGTAGATTGTAGAGCTTAGTAGTCGATATGGATGGGCAGGTTGTATAGGCCTATATCTTCCATCATTTTCATTTTTTATGTTTCATAACCAATGTTGATCTAATCACCTGTGAACCCTAAAAACATGAAAGAAGACAAACTCTGCACTGAATTTGGCTACTTTAAAGGTGTCACATCTGCTCTACAGAACAGAAGCATGTGCAGTCCTCCTTTGCACACGTTAGGGAGTTTGATGAACCATCTATGCCCAGCGCTGAGAATATTGTACATGAATCAAGATGAGGGATGAACATATCTAGAAAGTGGACCATAATGACTCAATGGAGCACCATGTGAAACTTAAACGAACCCTACAGCTCCTTTCCACATCATCTCACAAGAAACATATTACACACAATATTTTTGATATGGTCCAATGTTAAAACAATCAACCATTTTCTTAAATGACCTGCAGAATGAAAAGATTATTGAAGGATCATGTACTGTGACTTTTTAATACAGCACACAGGTTTCACTGTCAGTACCGGTCCCAAGTGGACGCAGTACAAGTCTCCTTGAAAGAATTTGTCTTGAAGCACTTGTAATTCAAGTCTTAGAATTGCTGACCAAAGACACATCCTCACACGCATCACTGAAATCTCCTCACACGCATCACTGAAGATTTTGTTGGACATGTATGATCCTCCTAGTATACCATGCTTGGAAACCATTAATAAAGGCAGACAACCTGAGCCACCTTCCACCAAAGTGTCTGGAAATGTACAAAGAACAGCACATAAAGACCATATGGCCTATCCAGTCTGCCCCTCCATACCTACTATGATGTTCTACAATTCCTTCCTCCCTCTGAGATGCGGTGTACTTCTGCATTTCCATTAATTTACTCACCACAGAGGTCAGACTAACCAGCCTTTAGTTTCCAACTTCTGGCTTAGTTTCAGCGTCACCCCTGCACACATGCAAGGATAATGTCAAACGACGGGGCCTACGGCAGCAGAAGTTAGACGGTAGCACCACATCACTCCCCTCTCCCTTTCATTGTTGCCGCTGCTGCCCTAACTCCGTTGTCATCTGGAGCTAAAGTTGCAAGTACATTCAGTGCAGGGCAGGCCTCCTTCCACTCACACATGCGCACTTGGCCTGCCCCATCTTGCATCCTCTGACAGCTGTGTGCTGGTTCCCGACCTACTACTCATTGGTTTCCCCTGGAGTCAACCTTGGGTTGTGAATGATTCCCCCCTGTAGAGCCAGCACTTTAGAAAAATGAATGAAAATGGGTCCACAATAATACTACCTGACAGTTTTATAGCACTACTGAGCAGAGGCACCGCTGTACAGTGCAGATGAGTTCCTGCCTTGGGTTGCTGGCTGACTCCAGATTTGCCAGCCAGGGTTGATCTAGTCCTGAGTTGTCCTCATTGTGTGCAGGGACTTGTTTGAATTTCCCAATTGCATTCTGTAAGAAAAGCAAGACCACAAATCCCTGCATGCAATGAGACTAAACCCAGGAATGGATCAAGCCATCAGGCAGATCTGAAGTCAAATGACGGCCCTATCTCTCCCCCAAAGAGCTTACAATCCAGGTGGGCACCTGACCAATGGGAGAGAGCCCTTGATCGCAAGGTGTGGCACTGGCAGAGATGGGATTTGAACCCTGGTTTCCCTAGTTCTCAACTTGCTGTTCTAACAACTAGGTTATACCTCCCCCTCAGCAGACCAATTTCTGCTTGGCATTTATGCTAAGGGAGGCTTAAGAAAAACCAAGTTTTCTAATTGAAGATTTGTTTTTGGACATGTCTCTGCTAGGGCTGGCTTAACCATTGGGCAAAAGAGGCGGTTACCTGGGCAACAGCTTCTGAGGTGGGCAGCAAAGAACATTACAGTCAAAGCAAACAATTGATCCTGACAGTTAACACAAAGAACTATCAGCAGGTACTTTAACTGCGGAGAGGGTGGGTCATTTTCAAACAGCCCATTTAACTGGGTAAATGGCTTTTGGAAGCTGCCCTCACATAGGGGGTTATTCTGTGCTACGAATAGCGGGTATGAATGACGGACAAGTTCCTGGAGGAAAGGTCCATAAACCATTATTAAGAAGGGACCCAGGATATCAATGCTTGACCCAGTACAAGCATTGCGGAACCTGTATCTTTTGGGGAAACTGCTAGGTACGTATGACCTAGATTGGCCACTGTTGGAAACAGGATACTGGGCTTGATGGACCTTGGTCTGACCCAGTATTTATTTATTTATTTTATTTTACATCTTTTCTATACCGCCACTTCCAGCGATCAGTGGCGGTTTACAGGTAAACAAAGTTTAATAATAGCATGCTATTATTTTACATGGAACAGGTTCAGAACTATTTTACATAGAACAGGATTAGAACTATTTTTACAATAGAACAGGTTTTAGAACAGTGAACAGTATAACAGAGGAACTATTATATTATGTAGAATGGATTTAGAGAAATAACATTCAAATATTAAAATTACAACTCAATAATACAATGAGGAAAACTGTCTCTCCACAGTAAATCAACGGAAATTGGGTATATTACATTAATTACACTTATTCACATTAGCGACAAGTAATTGCTTTCAAAGAGAAAGTTTAACTAGGTGAGCAATGTGAATATGAGTGAAAAAGGATTTTATGTCCTGTCTAGGTAGGGTCAGTGAGTGACTGCTGATCAGTGGTTTTCTCTGAGTTAGGGTTATCATCCTTATGGAGGTTATTGTAGTGTAGAGTAAATAGGTGGGTTTTTAGATTTTTTCTAAATAGTTGAAGATCCTTTATTTCTCTGATTTCAGTTGGTAGGTTGTTCCATAACATAGGGGCAAAGTATGAGAAGGCTGTGTTGCTTGTCTTTTGACTTGTCTTTCGAATAGAATCAGGTACTTGTAGCATGTGAAGGTTAATTCTTCGTCTTGATCTGTTTTCAGGTGAGATGTTGATGAGTGTGGATATGAAGGAAGGAGCTATATTAGTAATAATTTTAAAAGTATTGATTAAGGATTTGTAGGTGATTCTGCATGATACTGGAAGCCAATGGAGAGCATAAAGAATCGGAGATATATGATCTGTTAGTTTGCTTTGAAGATAATCCTTGCGGTGACATTTTGGGCTAGTTGAAGTGTATGAATATTTTTCTTTGAGGTCCCTTGAAGAATACCATTACAGTAGTCTAAATGAGGTGTAATGAGTGTTTGTACTATGGTTCTGAAATCATTGTTGTCTAGTAATGGTCTAAGTTGTTGAATTGTCCTTAATTTGAAGTAAATTGTTTTTACAGTTTGTTTTATATGTTTGGTGAGGCTGAGGGTCTTATCAAGAATAACTCCCAAATATTTGATCTCGTCTTTAACAGGGAGAGAATTATTGCCAATGTTGATTTCAGTTGGAGGGGTGAAGTTTGTGTTTCTTGTTATAAATAATGCTTCGGTTTTTTTAAAATTAATAGACATGTTAATAGATTTCAGCCACAGCTCCGCTTCAGTGAGGCAATGACATATGTTGGTGTAATCTGGGTTAGACACATCAAATGGTGAGTACAACATAATGTCATCTGCGTAGATGTGATAATTGATTTTGAAACGTTTAAATATGGAACAGATAGGTTGAAGATAGAGATTGAACAATAGGGCTGATAGGGCAGAACCTTGAGGGATACCTTGTTCTTGCGGAAAAGGGGATGATGCATTTTGGTCCATTTGAACATATTGTGTCCGGTTAGTAAAATAAGATATGAACCATTCAAGGGTTTTATCTTTAATGCCTAATTGAAAGAGTCTTGAGATGAGCGTGCTATGGTTTACAGTATCAAAGGCCGAGGAGATATCAATGAATATGAGAATGAAGGCTTGCTTGGTGTTATCGATACCTCTTATGATTGTGTCAAATAGAGCCGTCAGGAGCGTTTCTACACCATGATGTGGTCGAAATCCATATTGATGATCATCTAGAGGAGCCGTGGAGTCAATATAATCTTGTAGCTGTGTTTGCACAATCTTTTCAATAATTTTGGCGAGGAATGGGATACTTGCAATGGGACGATATGAAGTAGGGTCATTGCTGTCCAGAGTATTGTTTTTTAACAATGGGCGGATAGCGGACTTCTTGAGGGCATCAGGTATACGTCCTTGTTGAAGAGATTGATTCACTATGTTCAGTAGGTCTGTGGCAAGTTCCGCTTTTGCTGATTTTATCCATGCCACTGGACAGGGATCAAGAAGAGAAGTAGTGGTATTTAGGTTGGATATTGTTTGAAGGAGCAGCTTGTTGCTAATAGGATGAAAGGCTTTCCATTCCTGTAAGTTATTATGTGAGATAGATAGATTAGGTGGGATGAAATGTCTGTTAAGTTTAAGTTTATTTGCAAAGTATGGCATTATCTTATGTTCTTATGAGATGTCCATCAATGCTATTCGTGCCGACTCCTGCCCCCGACTAACTTCCCCGCCGGTTGTGCGGGGAAGTTAGAAGGGGCGGAATCTGGGCGGGCAGTGGGCGGTCGCTGGCCCCTGGACGTACAGGGATGATTCTAATGTTGGCCCTGTACGTCCAGGGCCAGCAACAAGTGTGGGGAAGTTATTCCACCTGCGAGGTGGAATAACTTCCCTGGACATGAGTGTTTTAAGCGCCTGGGGCTCAGAAGGGGCAGGGGGGGGCCAGGGGACATTCCCCGCAACCCGACTCTGGCCTTAGGAGGCCAGATCGGGGGTCAGGCTGTGGGGAATAAACCCCTTTATCAGGCAGCTGGCATCACAGCTTTTAAATGGAGCCATAGTGCCATGGCAACATGACGCCATGGCGCCGCGGCTCCATTTAAAATCCCTGACTGCGTCAGTCAGGCTGTGCATGTACATGCAAGACGGTCCGAATCGCAGTCCTGGCCTGCACGTACATGTCTGATCACGATTCTGATCCCGTGGGGCTAGACGTGCTCCACGGAATCAGAGTCGCAAGCCCCTCCACAGAGGGGATCTACATGCGGGACGGAATCGGGCCCATATAAAACAAATTTTAATATTTAAAAATATGTGGGGGATATTCAGCAGCAGCGGCTAGCTGCCGCCATATTTAAAATGTGGGTATTCAATGCTGGGGCCGTATCTGACCCTGGCAGTGAATATTCAGGAGCTCTGGATTGCCAGGAAGCCAACCGGGCAGCCTGATTAGCTTCTACTGTGAAAATTAGGCCAGCCTTTACTTTGCCTGACTTTCACTGCATGTTGATAACCAGGCAGGGGCTCCATATCACTGCTGCCCAGTTATCGACAGGTGTCGCACCCCCGCATGTTCTGATGCTAACCAGTTAGCATGTAGTGGCGGCACCCGTAGATATTCAGGGTATTAACTGTGTGAGTGCCGCTGTATATCCCAGATAAGGGGATTGACACAGTTGGCAGGTCTGCTAATTGAGTTAATCCCTTTGAATATCCCTCCTATGATGTCCATCTGTGCGTCGTTACACAGTTGTATGAAAATCTTAGGGGGGCCTAGAGGCATAAAAGATAATTGGGGGGGTGTGCAAGGCTGACGGCGTCTAATACTCTTGCACCCACCCTGATCTCCCCTGAGCAGCAACTAGAGCCCTTCAAAAATACCATGCACAGGATCAAAATGAATATTAAAGGGTCCAGAGCTCCAAGGTCATAAGGACCACCCAGTACTTCCACAGCCCCCTGATCTTACTGAAACAACGTACTATTGAACTCTGGAGGGAACTAACAGCAGGTATCTCCTTCAATTTCCCAGAAGAAAGCACACGCACTCGCAACTATCAGGAAGCCGCGTACAGAGCGAGCTGACAAAAGCACATGGAAATGGTGACAGTGAATTGGATCTTTATTAAAGTGTCAGGTGGTCCTACTCTACTCAGCCGTGTTTGGGCAGCAGCCTTCCTCGGGGGTGTTGGAATCTTAAGTAGACAATTAAAAACATAAAAGATGCATTAATGTAAACAAACTAAAGGTAATATAAAAATCTCAATTACAACAGAGAGAATATATATAACAATGGGTATGAAATAAAACATATACATATAGATAACCCACCCCCCCCAAAATACATAGTAATATAATAGGAAAATAAATAAGAATGTAAATCTCGGCTCAAAGCCTCTTTGGTGAACGACCTCACCTTCAACATGATCTGAATTTGTTTTTCCTTACTGAGGCCTGGTGAAGAACCTCTTCTTCATTTCTGCCTCTCAGCAGGCTATTCTTTCGTCTCCAACCCATGTGCTGCACGTTCAGGAGGGGCCCTGCCATCATCTATCTGGCCATTTCTGACATGCACCCCCCAGTACGTCACTATCCAGAAGCTTTATTCCTATCCCTTGCTAATCACCCTCAGACTCACTTTCTTTTACTTTATTCTCCCCCTTCCCTATCTACCTCTTTTTGGGAGTCTCTTTTGTTAACGATCTCTGAGGTTTCCACTCTCTATCCCTACCTATATATCCTTGGTGATTTCAATGTACACAAAGATTCTTTAACTAGGCCTCGGGAGAAGTTGCTTCATTCACATCTTTTGGACCTTCACCTTACTCAGCACATTCGCTTCTCCACTCATTCTGTGGGTCACACCATCAACCAAGTCATCTCCACTTCGGATCCTCCCGTGCAGCTTCTTCACCCTTCCGCTCTTCCCCTCCCTTGGGCTGATCATTTCCTCATTCTTTTCTCCATCCATTTCCTGCCTTCCTCTCCTTCTTTCGGCACTTACATCGCCCGCGACCCCCCTTCCAAGCTCTCTCGTAGGATTTCTCCAGATACTATTTTCCCCCTCACATTTCAGGCCTGCCCCATCGAAGAACAGACTCACCTCTGGAACTCCCTTCTTTTTGCCCTTGATCAGGAGCCCCTCTTCGCCCTGTTAAGCCCAAACAACATTCTCACCAACCTTGGTTTCACCATGGTCTCAGACTTGCATGCTCCGAGCTTCATAGGGCAGAATGTCGCTGGCGACAATCTAGGTCCTTGTCCGCCCTTCAGGATTTCTGTCAGTCCCACTGCTCCTACCATCACTGATTTCCACCTCTAAGAGAGCCTATAACTCCTCTCTCATTGCTCATTCATCTTCCAAGCCCAGACAACTTCATGCCATCCTCTCCTCATTATCAGCACCCCCTTTACAGCCCCCTGCCGGAGCCACTGCCCCCCATTCCATCACAAATGGCCACCTTCTTTCACAACAAGATCTCCACTCTCCAACTTAGCTTTCCCCCCTCATCTCTTACCCAGCAAACGGTCTCCCTTTCTTCCTATGCCTCCTCCCCCCTTCCTCATCACCCTCCCTGAAGCATTCCACCCACGCCATACTATCTATGGCTCTCGCAACTGCTCACAAGACCACATGCCGCTTCAACCCTCTTCTATCATCTTGGCTGCCAGATGTTTCTATGGCCCTTCAACCCATTATCCTCTCTCTCATTAATTCCAGTCTCACCTCTGGCATCTTCCCTTCCCTTTGGAAGGAAGCCTTAGTTCAACCACTTTCGAAGAAACCCTCCCTAGACAAAGCAATTCCTTCCAAATACCGGCCAGTGTCCAATTTACCTTTCTTATCTAAGTTACTTGAAAGGCTGGTCTCCCAACAACAGAATACTCACCTTGAATCCACTAACACATTTCATCCCCGCCAATCAGGGTTCCATTCAGCTCACTCTACCGGCACTATTCTTCTTTCTCTCCTGAGCCAGGTTCATCAGTCACTCGACCGGGGTAACGTCACTATTGCTGTCTCTCTCAATCTATCCATGGCTTTTGATCTCATTAATCACAATCTCCTTTCGAGTCTACAAGCCATCGGTCTTCAGGGTGTAGTTCTCGATTAAGGTCCTTCCTTTCACAACATTCCTTTCGGGCCATCATGGGTGATTCTGTCTCCTCCTTCTACTCTCTTCTGTGTGGTGTCCCCCAGGGCTCTGTTTTGGCTCCCCCTTCTCTTTAACATCTTTCTTGCTCCTTTGGCTCTTCTTATCCAAGAATCCAGTATTTCATTCTACCTATATGCTGATGATATTCTTTTACTCCACTATACTAATTCTTACTCCCCAGATCTCTCCCCTTTAAACTCCTGTCTCTCTCGTGTGGCCGCTTGGTTATCATCAAATCATCTAGTCTTCAATCCTTCCAAGACAACCGCTACTTTACCCACTGGCCCCACTACATCACCCTCTGCTACACCCACTCTCACAGGGTTCCCAATTCAGTTTACATCTTCCTTTCAGTATTTCGGGGTCATTCTTGATTCTGCACTGACATTTCATGAACATCTTGGCCAAATTACACAGTGCTCTCTTTATGCCCTCCACCGTATCAGGCCTGTCTGCTCACTTTTATCTACCCCTGCCCTTACCACCCTTGTTGTCACCCTTGTACTACCACGCCTTGACTATTGTAATTCAGCACTTGCCGATCTCCCTCTATATTCCCTAAAACTACTCCAATTCCTACAGAACACTGCAGCTAGACTCATTTTCCTTGCCTCCTGTAATGATCACATAACTTCCTTACTCATGCATCTTCACTGGCTTCCCATTCCATTCTGCATACAACTTAAGCTCCTTACCCACATATACAAGACTCTACATACTGGTTCCCCACAGTATCTCTCATCACTCATTATCCCATATGCTCCTCAGCGTTCCGTTTGGTTCATACATATGAATCATCTCTTCATACCCCCTCCCTCTCAGGCACACCCCAAATCAACCCGCTACTCCACTTTATTTTTTCTTAGTCCAACACTCTGGAATAACCTCCCCTCTTCCCTCAGATTAGAATCCTCATTTCCAAAGTTCAAAGCTCAACTTAGGACCTTCCTCCCTATCCACCTGAATGCTGATTTTTTTCTCATGTGCTCCTCCGTTGTCTGTGCTGTCTCTATGAGCTTTTCTGTTAATACCAATGTCATTCCTTTCTGACTTTTATCTTTAAATTTGTTTTTATTGTTAACCGCTCTGCTGTCCCCACTTACGGTGGTATATCAAGTTTTAATAAATGAAATGATTATAGGAGGGGACCCCTGGAATAAGAAGAAAATCAATATACAGGACATCGCTAGAAGATTAGTTTCTCCAATAGGAAACAAGCTTTGCATGGTTCAGAAGGATGTATCCTTGAAGGATACTAGCAAAAGATTGAAGTTAGGACATATCGACAGAGAGGTTCCAATAGACAAAAGTAACCCAAATGCCCTTAAGTACAGAGCAGACAGAGCTTAAAGATTCCAAATTACCCCTGTCTTTCAATAACCAGATTAATATGAATAAAATGCAACCTCTAAAATGCTTGTATACAAATGCTAGAAGTCTAAAAAACAAGATGGAAGAGTTAGAATATATAGCACTAAATGATAGGTTAGATATGTTTGGTATCTCAGAGACCTGATGGAAGAAGGACAACCAATGGGATACTGTGATACCTGGGTACAAATTATATCGCAATGATAAGAGTGGATCAAATTGGTGAAGGGATTGCATCTGTGTTAGAGAGGGCATTGAGTCACACAGGATTAAAGTTTTTTGCAGGAAACAAAATACACTGTAAAATCCCTATGGATAGAAATTCCATGTAAAAGTGGGAAGGCAATAGCAGTGGGGGTGTACTACTGACCGCCTGGCCAGAATGAACAAACGGATGATGAAGGGTCCACCATCCAAAAGACAACTGGATTGGGACCTTTAAGTGGGATCATTAACCTTTCCAGTTACCAACTCTCAGATACAGAGATACAAGTTCTGGAGAAAGGTTTGTCTTATGTACCCACGAAAAAACATGATACGTTTTCTACACATGTAGAACTGTTTAAATTTTTTCGAAAATTAAAAATTATAGATTTTTTTGACAAAGTAGACACATTGAATACTGACAAATGAGTGGTCAACAAACCATCTTCATGGATACCACCCTCTAACACTAATGCCATGGTGACGGCATATGAGAATATCGTTCTGTCCAAAATAGAACAACTGTATACTACTAAAAAGAAGAACCATATGTTTTACAACCCCACAGGTCCACAACAACAGGCTTTGAAGGGTTTACAATCCAATCATGCAATTGTAATCAAACCTGCCGACAAAGGAGGGGCCCTTGTGATACAAGACAAGGATTCTTATATTAATGAGGTATCACGCCAACTGAACAATAAAGATTTTTATTTAAAAAATTTACGATGATCCCACTACTGTCTTACAACACAAAGTTGATACTCTTCTATATATAGGCAAAGAAGCTGGTTATTTAACAGAAAAAGAAATTGCATTCCTTACAGTCATGCATCCAATTACACCTACCATCTACGTTTATTTATCTATTTACATTCTCTTATATAACTGTGCTATTTTGCATCAGTGTGGTTTACATTGAACAAACTGAAATTACATTGAACAGGGCATTTTAACTTGGAGAGAACTATTTTACAGGGAACATGGGCTATGGAGGGTTAAGTGGCTTGCCCAAGACCACAAGGAGCACCTGTGGGACTAGAAACCCCAGTCCTTCCAGCCCAAGGTTGCTGTCCTCTAGTGGGATTTGAACCCCCAACCTTCTGGCCTGAAGTACCTTGCCCAACCACTAGGCCACTCCTCCACTCCTCTACATCCACTACATGATACCCAAGATACATAAGTCCTTACAGAATCCTCTGGGCCGGCCTATAGTTTCGGCTATTGGGTCCCTGTTAGAGCCTCTGTCAAAATTTTTAGATATCTTTTTAAGACCTTTTGTTGCACAAGTAGATTCTTATGTACAAGACTCTGCCCATGTAATTAATATCCTTCAGGACTTTAAAGGTTATCATGATCAATTGTTATTAGTCACCTTGGACATTAACTCCTTATACACTAATATCCCCCAACAGGCGGCTTTAGATTTTTATTTTATTTATTTAACACTTATTTATATACCGCATCTTCCAGCGATCAGTTGCGGTGTACAATTAACAACAGTTAACAATGCAGAGCTTGTTTTACATGGAACAGAATAACTTTTTACATAGAACATCTTAACATGCACACATAGGTTTAAAAACTAAGCAGAATAATTCAACTAACACAGATTGTGTAACAATTTAAACAAAGTACTGACTCTACCGCATAGCTAACACCTTAATACAAAGACCTAAACCAATACGTATTCCCACTTTCTTTCTAACACAATTAGCCTCCCTGGCCATGACAGAAAATTTCTTCAGCTTTAAAGGTATATTCTATAAACAAATAAAGGGAGTGGCCATGGGGTCTCCAATGGCGCTGGACATTGCCAACCTATATGTTGCAAATTTTGAAAAACAGTTTTTGAGTTTCCATCTTTTTAAATCCCACATCCTATTCTGGAAACGGTATATAGATGACGTTTTAATGATATGGGACGGCTCAGAGTCATCATTACAATCTTTTTATTTGGCTTAATTCTCTTGATTCGAATTTACAATTTGAAGGGCTATTTAGCCCTGATTGTGTATCATATCTAGATATTTTGATAAAAAAAGGCAGTCAGGGTTTTGTCACCAACCTTTACCGTAAACCTACAGATAGGAACACTTTATTGAAATACGATAGTTTTCATAATACATCCTTTAAAAACAACTTACCTCTTAGTCAGTTCCTTAGAGTCAAGAGATTGTGCACCTTAGAAACAGATTTTGAAAACCATTCAGTAGACATGTATCAAAGATTCTCACAACGAGGTTATCCAGACAAGCGTATCAAAAAAGCTTACCTAAAGGCCTGTATCACAGATTGGTCATCTCTTTTACAGACTAAAGATCGTCCACATACAGACAGAGTCATTTGTGCACTCACTTTTTCAAATTACTCTAAGGATATTGTCAATATCCTACAAGAAGAGTGGTATTTATTAACTGCACTTCCATCATTTGCTTCCAAGAAACTTACTGTAGCCTACAAACGCAATCCCAATCTTCCCAATATCTTGGTTCCATCGGCTCTTACGCGTCCTAGAGTACAGCTTAAAATCAAAGGTCACTTTAAATGTGTCAACTGTTCAGTCTGCTCTCACACTATTACTGTAAAGGACAGCTTCGTACATCCAACATCAGGTCAGAAGACATATCTACATCACTATTCCATTTGAGTGGAGGAGTGGCCTAGTGGTTGGGGCAATGTACTTCAGGCCGGAAGGTCAGGGGTTCAAATCCCACTAGAGGACAGCAACCTTGGGCCGGAAGGACTGGGGTTTCTAGTCCCACAGGTGCTCCTTGTGGTCTTGGGCAAGCCACTTAACCCTCCATTGCCCATGTTCCCTGTAAAATAGTTATCTCCAAGTTATAATGCCCTGTTCAATGTAATTTCAGTTTGTTCAATGTAAACCACCTTGATATCATGAAAGGCGGTATATAAGAAATGTAAAATAAATAAATAACTGTAAGACAGAGAACGTCATTTACCTTATATTATGTCCCTGTAATCTCATTTATATAGGTAAAACTAAAAGACAAATACACACCAGGATCATTGAACATAGGAGTTGCATTCAAAGGAAGGTTCCAGATAAGCCATTGGTGTCCCATTGGACCCAAGCAGGTCACTTGATTAGTGACTTAAAATATTCAGTTTTGAAAGCAGTTACGCCGCATTGGAGAGGGGGTAATACAGATAAAACTTTACTTAAATTAGAACAACGTTACATTTATGAATTCAATAGTTTAGAACCGCACGGGCTAAATCAGGAAATTGATTTATCTGTGTTCTTGTAGCTTTGTGTTTCGTCAGAAACTTTGTATTTTTAGAACAAGTCGTCCCTGATCCCATCTTCCTCTGGTATTTTGATTTTATTATCTATATTTTTTAAAACATCCCTTTTTTTAAAAAAACATGAGAACATTTTTTAAAAATATAGGCGTTACACATATATATTTTTTTAAAATATGAGCGTTAGTACATTAATTTATTCCACTTTGTGTGCACATTTTAAACACACATACATTGGATTTTAGCAGTCCACGTTATTGTTTTTATTCATCATTTTTTATAACATATACGAATTGTACCGCAGTATCCCACGCGGATGATCACTGAGGGTTTACAAGCATGGCTTAAGGGGTTTTTTTCTTCTTTTTTTTTTTCTTCCTTCTGTATTTTCCTTCTTTTCCTTCACTACCTCTATTGGTGTGCATATGCGTGCTTTACAGTAAGGTTTCTGTGTATGAATCATTTCATATATCATATTAGTTTCCCGTTTTTACCATGAAATTGGACCGTGTTTTTTATTGGGGTACACTCTAAATTACATATAGTCATTTTTAATAGGTTTTATTCGCCACATAGGGTGTTTCCTAGTGCATAACTGCATTATGTTTTCTTAGTCGGGTGCATCGCAATTTCTAGTGTTTCATTATGTCCCATACAATTTTAGAATAGGTGCCTCATTCAGTTCGTTCTGTTGCAGTATATATAAGTACATCATTTGTCCCACTAGAAGATTCCCGTTGCATACCTGAGTTATGTTTTCCTGGTTGGGTGCAATGCAGTTTTTAGTGATTCATCACGTTCCATACAAGTTCGGAATAGGTGCCTTATTCAGATCGTTCAGTTGCAGCACATAAAAGCACATCATTTGGTATACCAGAGCACTTCAATTTCATTGTACATAGTATCACACTAAGGCAGAACGGCTTTTTAGCTCCGCCCACGAGGTTTTAGCTCCGCCTATCATTTTTCAGATTCCTTTAATAACAAAATATTTCTACAAAAAATTCTTTTACATAGGTGTACTTTAAATGATTCATAGTAATCCTAAATATGGTCCAAATTGCAGTTGTCATTTTTAATCACGTTTTATACAAGGTTGGACAAGGTACTTTATTTCAGATTGTTTAGTTGCCGTAGACAGAACTACATCCTTTATTGCATTGGAGTATTCTAATTCTCTTAAAACAGTATCACAACGAGGCTGTATGGCAGTTTAGCCCCGCCCATGAGTTTTGGCTTCACTTTCATTTTGGCGCCATTCTGAGCGTCTACAAAAAGGTCCCCACTGCATCGGATTGCTTTTCAACCTTGGACGCAATGCTGCATGGTTTTAGCACCTCTACTGAATTCCTCGAGGTTAGTGACTTTCTTTCAACTATTCTCCAGCACCCGCTACATGCATAAGATTTTGTGAATGTTGAGTTAAAAATGATTAAGTACATTTTTATTTTATCCACTTTCATTGATGCATTTTTTATTTAAGTTGGGATCCCAGTCCCTGATACTATATTGTTGTTTCACAACATTCCTTACCGAACATTGGTTTTCTCTTTAAAACTAATGCAAACCATTGTTTTCTTAACCTCAGTCTTTCCAGCATCACTTTTTGTGTTCCCACGATTGAACTTAGGGTTAAACTAACTTATTATAGATTATTTCACTTTTTAAAATACATATCTAGATACAGGGGAGAGTGCACATAGCCATGCACCACATACAGGGGAGAGTGCACACAGCCACTCACCACACACCAGATACAAGGGGGAGTGCACACAGCCACGCACCAGATACAGGAGAGAGCGTGCAGAGCCATACACCACATACAGGGGAGAGTGCACACAGCCACTCACCACACACCAGATACAAGGGGGAGTGCACAAAGCCACACACCAGATACAGGAGAGAGTGCACACAGCCACGCACCAGATACAGGAGAGAGCGTGCAGAGCCATACACCAGATACAGGGGAGAGTGCACACAGTCACACACCAGATACAGGGGAGAGTGCACACAGCCACACACCAGATACAGGGGAGAGTGCACACAGCCACGCACCAGATACAGGAGAGAGCGTGCAGAGCCATACACCAGATACAGGGGAGAGTGCACACAGTCACACACCAGATACAGGGGAGAGTGCACACAGCCACGTACCAGATACAGGGGAGAGTGCACACAGCCACGCACCAGATACAGGAGAGAGCGTGCAGAGCCATACACCAGATACAGGGGAGAGTGCACACAGTCACACACCAGATACAGGGGAGAGTGCACACAGCCACACACTAGATACAGGGGGGAGTGCACACAGCCACGTACCAGATACAGCGGAGAGTGCACACAGCCACGCACCAGATACAGGAGAGAGCGTGCAGAGCCATACACCAGATACAGGGGAGAGTGCACACAGCCACGCACCAGATACAGGAGAGAGCGTGCAGAGCCATACACCAGATACAGGGGAGAGTGCACACAGTCACACACCAGATACAGGGGAGAGTGCACACAGCCACGTACCAGATACAGGGGAGAGTGCACACAGCCACGCACCAGATACAGGAGAGAGCGTGCAGAGCCATACACCAGATACAGGGGAGAGTGCACACAGTCACACACCAGATACAGGGGAGAGTGCACACAGCCACGTACCAGATACAGGGGAGAGTGCACACAGCCACGCACCAGATACAGGAGAGAGCGTGCAGAGCCATACACCAGATACAGGGGAGAGTGCACACAGTCACACACCAGATACAGGGGAGAGTGCACACAGCCACACACTAGATACAGGGGGGAGTGCACACAGCCACGTACCAGATACAGGGGAGAGTGCGCAAAGCCACGCACTAGATACAGGGGAGAACGCGCACAGCCAAGCACCAGATACAGGGGAGAGTGCACACAGTCACACACCAGATACAGGGGAGAGTGCACACAGCCACACACTAGATACAGGGGGGAGTGCACACAGCCACGTACCAGATACAGGGGAGAGTGCGCAAAGCCACGCACTAGATACAGGGGAGAACGCGCACAGCCAAGCACCAGATACAGGGGAGAGTGCACACAGTCACACACCAGATACAGGGGAGAGTGCACACAGCCACACACTAGATACAGGGGGGAGTGCACACAGCCACGTACCAGATACAGGGGAGAGTGCGCAAAGCCACGCACTAGATACAGGGGAGAACGCGCACAGCCAAGCACCAGATAGTGCGCAGAGCCACGCCCTAGATATAGGACAGAGAGCACACAGCCACACATCAGATACAGGAGAGAGTGCGCAGAGCCACGCACCAGATACAGGAGAGAGCGTGCAGAGCCAAACACCAGATACAGGAGAGAGTGCACAGAGTCATGCACCAGATACAGGAGAGAGTGCACACAGCCACACATCAGATACAGGGGAGAGTGCGAAGAGCCACTCACTAGATACATGGGAGAGTGCACACAGCCACGCATCAGATAAGGGAATAGTGCACACAGCCAAGCACTAGATACAGGGGAGAGTGCACACAGCCACACACTAAATACAGGGGAGAGTGCGGAGAGCCACACAGTAGATACAGGGGAGAGTGCACACAGCCACTCACCACACACCAGATACAAGGGGGAGTGCACACAGCCACACACCAGATACAAGAGGGAGTGCACACAGCCACACACCAGATACAGGAGAGAGTGCGCAGAGCCATGCACCAGATACAAGAGAGAGTGTGCAGAGCCACGCACTAGATATAGGAGAGAGTGCCCACAGCCACGCACCAGATATAGGGGAGAGTGCACACAGCCACGCACCAGATATAGGGGAGAGTGCACACAGCCACGCACCAGATACATGGGAGAGTGCACACAGCCACGCATCAGATACAGGGAAGAGTGCACACAGCCACGCCCTAG
This sequence comes from Ichthyophis bannanicus, assembly GCA_033557465.1. Lineage (NCBI taxonomy): Eukaryota > Metazoa > Chordata > Amphibia > Gymnophiona > Ichthyophiidae > Ichthyophis > Ichthyophis bannanicus. The sequence goes on along the minus strand of CM066032.1, from coordinate 1,850,799,562 downwards.
ATACAGGGGAGAGTGCACACAGCCACCCACTAGATACAGGGGAGAGTGCACACAGCCACGCATCAGATACCGGGAAGAGTGCACACAGCCATGCACCAGATACAAGGGGAGAGTGCGCACAGCCATGAACCAGATACTGGGGAGAGTGCGCACAGCCACGCACCAGATACAGGGGATAGTGCACACAGCCACACACCAGATACAGGAAAGAGTGCACACAGCCACGCACCAGATACAAGAGGGAGTGCACACAGCCACACACCAGATACAAGGGGAAGTGCACACAGCCACACACCAGATACAGGGGAGAGTGCACACAGTCACACAACAGATACAGGGGAGAGTGCACACAGTCACACACCAGATACAGGGGAGAGTGCACACAGCCACACACTAGATACAGGGGGGAGTGCACACAGCCACACACCAGATACAGGGGAGAGTGCACACAGCCACGCACCAGATACAGGGGAGAGTGCACACAGCCACACACCAGATACAGGGGAGAGTGCACATAGCCACACACCGGATACAGGGGAGAGTGCACACAGCCACACACCAGATACAGGGGAGAGTGCACACAGCCACACACCAGATACAGGGGAGAGTGCACACAGCCACACACCAGATACAGGGGAGAGTGCACAGCCACACACCAGATACAGGAGAGAGTGCGCACAGCCATGCACCAGATACAGGAGAGAGTGCGCAGAGCCACGCACTAGATATAGGAGAGAGTGCCCACAGCCACGCACCAGATATATGGGAGAGTGCACACAGCCACGCACCAGATACAGGGGAGAGTGCACACAGCCACGTACCAGATACAGGAGAGAGTGCGCAGAGCCAAGCACTAGATATAGGAGAGAGTGCACACAGCCACGCACCAGATACAGGAGAGAGCGTGCAGAGTCACGCACCAGATTCAGGAGAGAGTGCACACAGCCACACACCAGATACAGGGGAGAGTGCGCAGAGCCACTCACTAGATACATGGGAGAGTGCACACAGCCACGCATCAGATACAGGGAAGAGTGCACACAGCCACGCACTAGATACAGGGGAGAGTGCACACAGCCACCCACTAGATACAGGGGAGAGTACACACAGCCACGCATCAGATACAGGGAAGAATGCACACAGCCATGCACCAGATACAGGGGAGAGTGCGCACAGCCATGAACCAGATACAGGGGAGAGTGCGCACAGCCACACACCAGATATAGGAAAGAGTGCACACAGCCACGCACCAGATACAGGAAAGAGTGCACACAGCCACGCACCAGATACAAGAGGGAGTGCACACAGCCACACACCAGATACAAGGGGAAACGCACACAGCCACACAACAGATACAGGGGAGAGTGCACACAGTCACACACCAGATACAGGGGAGAGTGCACAAAGACACACAACAGATACCGTGGAGAATGCACACAGCCACGTACCAGATACAGGAGAGAGTGCGCAGAGCCACGCACTAGATATAGGAGAGAGTGCCCACAGCCACGCACCAGATACAGGGGAGAGTGCATCACAGCCACACACCAGATACAGGGGAGAGTGCACACAGCCACACACCAGATACAGGAGAGAGTGCGCAGAACCATGCACCAGATATAGGGGAGAGTGCGCACAGCCACAAACCAGATACAGGAGAGAGTGCGCAGAGCCATGCACCAAATACAGGAGAGAGTGCGCAGAGCCAAGCACTAGATATAGGAGAGAGTGCCCACAGCCACGCACCAGATATAGGAGAGAGTGCACACAGCCACGCAACAGGGGAGAGTGCACACAGTCACACACCAGATACAGTGGAGAGTGCACACAGCCACACACTAGATACAGGGGGGAGTGCACACAGCCACACACCAGATACAGGGGAGAGTGCGCAGAGCCACGCACCAGATACAGGAGAGAGCGTGCAGAGCCAAACACCAGATACAGGAGAGAGTGCGCAGAGTCATGCACCAGATACAGGAGAGAGTGCACACAGCCACACATCAGATACAGGGGAGAGTGCGAAGAGCCACTCACTAGATACATGGGAGAGTGCACACAGCCACGCATCAGATACAGGGAATAGTGCACACAGCCAAGCACTAGATACAGGGGAGAGTGCACACAGCCACACACTAAATACAGGGGAGAGTGCGGAGAGCCACACAGTAGATACAGGGGAGAGTGCACACAGCCACTCACCACACACCAGATACAAGGGGGAGTGCACACAGCCACACACCAGATACAAGAGGGAGTGCACACAGCCACACACCAGATACAGGAGAGAGTGCGCAGAGCCATGCACCAGATACAAGAGAGAGTGTGCAGAGCCACGCACTAAATATAGGAGAGAGTGCCCACAGCCACGCACCAGATATAGGGGAGAGTGCACACAGCCACGCACCAGATATAGGGGAGAGTGCACACAGCCACGCACCAGATACATGGGAGAGTGCACACAGCCACGCATCAGATACAGGGAAGAGTGCACACAGCCACGCCCTAGATACAGGGGAGAGTGCACACAGCCACCCACTAGATACAGGGGAGAGTGCACACAGCCACGCATCAGATACCGGGAAGAGTGCACACAGCCATGCACCAGATACAAGGGGAGAGTGCGCACAGCCATGAACCAGATACTGGGGAGAGTGCGCACAGCCACGCACCAGATACAGGGGATAGTGCACACAGCCACACACCAGATACAGGAAAGAGTGCACACAGCCACGCACCAGATACAAGAGGGAGTGCACACAGCCACACACCAGATACAAGGGGAAGTGCACACAGCCACACACCAGATACAGGGGAGAGTGCACACAGTCACACAACAGATACAGGGGAGAGTGCACACAGTCACACACCAGATACAGGGGAGAGTGCACACAGCCACACACTAGATACAGGGGGGAGTGCACACAGCCACACACCAGATACAGGGGAGAGTGCACACAGCCACGCACCAGATACAGGGGAGAGTGCACACAGCCACACACCAGATACAGGGGAGAGTGCACATAGCCACACACCGGATACAGGGGAGAGTGCACACAGCCACACACCAGATACAGGGGAGAGTGCACACAGCCACACACCAGATACAGGGGAGAGTGCACACAGCCACACACCAGATACAGGGGAGAGTGCACATAGCCACACACCAGATACAGGGGAGAGTGCATCACAGCCACACACCAGATACAGGGGAGAGTGCACACAGCCACACACCAGATATAGGGGAGAGTACACACAGCCACACACCAGATACAGGGGAGAGTGCACACAGCCATGAACCAGATACAGGGGAGAGTGCGCACAGCCACACACCAGATACAGGAGAGAGTGCGCACAGCCATGCACCAGATACAGGAGAGAGTGCGCAGAGCCACGCACTAGATATAGGAGAGAGTGCCCACAGCCACGCACCAGATATATGGGAGAGTGCACACAGCCACGCACCAGATACAGGGGAGAGTGCACACAGCCACGTACCAGATACAGGAGAGAGTGCGCAGAGCCAAGCACTAGATATAGGAGAGAGTGCACACAGCCACGCACCAGATACAGGAGAGAGCGTGCAGAGTCACGCACCAGATTCAGGAGAGAGTGCACACAGCCACACACCAGATACAGGGGAGAGTGCGCAGAGCCACTCACTAGATACATGGGAGAGTGCACACAGCCACGCATCAGATACAGGGAAGAGTGCACACAGCCACGCACTAGATACAGGGGAGAGTGCACACAGCCACCCACTAGATACAGGGGAGAGTACACACAGCCACGCATCAGATACAGGGAAGAATGCACACAGCCATGCACCAGATACAGGGGAGAGTGCGCACAGCCATGAACCAGATACAGGGGAGAGTGCGCACAGCCACACACCAGATACAGGAAAGAGTGCACACAGCCACGCACCAGATACAGGAACGAGTGCACACAGCCACGCACCAGATACAAGAGGGAGTGCACACAGCCACACACCAGATACAAGGGGAAACGCACACAGCCACACAACAGATACAGGGGAGAGTGCACACAGTCACACACCAGATACAGGGGAGAGTGCACACAGTCACACACCAGATACAGGGGAGAATGCACACAGCCACGTACCAGATACAGGAGAGAGTGCGCAGAGCCACGCACTAGATATAGGAGAGAGTGCCCACAGCCACGCACCAGATACAGGGGAGAGTGCATCACAGCCACACACCAGATACAGGGGAGAGTGCACACAGCCACACACCAGATACAGGAGAGAGTGCGCAGAACCATGCACCAGATATAGGGGAGAGTGCGCACAGCCACAAACCAGATACAGGAGAGAGTGCGCAGAGCCATGCACCAAATACAGGAGAGAGTGCGCAGAGCCACGCACTAGATATAGGAGAGAGTGCCCACAGCCACGCACCAGATATAGGAGAGAGTGCACACAGCCATGCAACAGGGGAGAGTGCACACAGTCACACACCAGATACAGTGGAGAGTGCACACAGCCACACACTAGATACAGGGGGGAGTGCACACAGCCACACACCAGATACAGGGGAGAGTGCATAACAGCCACACACCAGATACAGGGGAGAGTGCACACAGCCACACACCAGATACAGGGGAGAGTGCACACAGCCACGCACTACATATAGGAGAGAGTGCACACAGCCACGCACCAGATACAGGGGAGAGCGCGCACAGCCATGCAACAGATAGAGGAGAGAGCATGCAGAGCCACACACCAGATACAGGGGAGAGTGCACACAGCCACGCACCAGATAGATGGGAGAGTGCACACAGCAACACACCACACACCAGATACCGGGGAGAGTGCACACAGCCACACACCACACACCAGATACAGGGGAGAGTGCACACAGCCACGTACCAGATACAGGAGAGAGCGTGCAGAGCCACACACCAGATACAGGGGAGAGTGCACACAGCCACGTACCAGATACAGGAGAGAGCGTACAGAGCCACACACCAGATACAGGGGAGAGTGCACACAGCCACGTACCAGATACAGGAGAGAGTACGCAGAGCCACACACCAGATACAGGAGAGAGCGTGCAGAGTCACGCACCAGATACAGGAGAGAGTGCACACAGCCACACACCAGATACAGGAGAGAGTGCGCAGAGCCACACACCAGATACAGGAGAGAGTCCGCAGAGCCATGCACTAGATATAGGAGAGAGTGCCCACAGCCATGCACCAGATTTAGGGGAGAGTGCACACAGCCACGCACCAGATACAGGGGAGAGTGCACACAATCACGTACCAGATACAGGAGAGAGTGCACAGAGCCACGCACTAGATATAGGAGAGAGTGCACACAGCCACGCACCAGATACAGGAGAGAGTGCGCAGAGCCACACACCAGATACAGGAGAGAGCGTGCAGAGTCACGCACCAGATACAGGAGAGAGTGCACACAGCCACACAACAGATACAGGGGAGAGTGCGCAGAGCCACTCACTAGATACATGGGAGAGTGCACACAGCCACGCATCAGATACAGGGAAGAGTGCACACAGCCACGCACTAGATACAGGGGAGAGTGCACACAGCCATGCACTAGATACATGGGAGAGTGCACACAGCCACGCATCAGATACATGGAAGAGTGTACACAGCCACGCACCAGATAGATGGGAGAGTGCACACAGCAACACACCACACACCAGATACCGGGGAGAGTGCACACAGCCACGTACCAGATACAGGAGAGAGCGTGCAGAGCCACACACCAGATACAGGGGAGAGTGCACACAGCCACGCACCAGATAGATGGGAGAGTGCACACAGCAACACACCACACACCAGATACCGGGGAGAGTGCACACAGCCACGTACCAGATACAGGAGAGAGCGTGCAGAGCCACACACCAGATACAGGGGAGAGTGCACACAGCCACGTACCAGATACAGGAGAGAGCGTGCAGAGCCACACACCAGATACAGGGGAGAGTGCACACAGCCACGTACCAGATACAGGAGAGAGCGTGCAGAGCCACACACCAGATACAGGGGAGAATGCACACAGCCACAAACCAGATACAGGATAGAGTGCGCAGATCCACACACCAGATACAAGAGAGAGTGCGCACAGCACAGCCACACACCAGATACAGGAGAGAGTGCGCAGAGCCTCACACCAGATACAGGAGAGAGTGCGCAGAGCCACACACCAGATACAGGGGAGAGTGCGCAGAGCTATGCACCAGATACAGGAGAGAGTCCGCAGAGCCACGCACTAGATATAGGAGAGAGTGCCCACAGCCATGCACCAGATTTAGGGGAGAGTGCACACAGCCACGCACCAGATACAGGGGAGAGTGCACACAATCACGTACCAGATACAGGAGAGAGTGCACAGAGCCACGCACTAGATATAGGAGAGAGTGCACACAGCCACGCACCAGATACAGGAGAGAGTGCGCAGAGCCACACACCAGATACAGGAGAGAGCGTGCAGAGTCACGCACCAGATACAGGAGAGAGTTCACACAGCCACACAACAGATACAGGGGAGAGTGCGCAGAGCCACTCACTAGATACATGGGAGAGTGCACACAGCCACGCATCAGATACAGGGAAGAGTGCACACAGCCACGCACTAGATACAGGGGAGAGTGCACACAGCCATGCACTAGATACAGGGGAGAGTGCACACAGCCACGCATCAGATACAGGGAAGAGTGCACACAGCCACGCACCAGATAGATGGGAGAGTGCACATAGCAACACACCACACACCAGATACCGGGGAGAGTGCACACAGCCACACACCACACACCAGATACAGGGGAGAGTGCACACAGCCACGTACCAGATACAGGAGAGAGCGTGCAGAGCCACACACCAGATACAGGGGAGAGTGCACACAGCCACGCACCAGATAGATGGGAGAGTGCACACAGCAACACACCACACACCAGATACCGGGGAGAGTGCACACAGCCACACACCACACACCAGATACAGGGGAGAGTGCACACAGCCACGTACCAGATACAGGAGAGAGTGTGCAGAGCCACACACCAGATACAGGGGAGAGTGCACACAGCCACGTACCAGATACAGGAGAGAGCGTGCAGAGCCACACACCAGATACAGGGGAGAGTGCACACAGCCACGTACCAGATACAGGAGAGAGCGTGCAGAGCCACACACCAGATACAGGGGAGAATGCACACAGCCACACACCAGATACAGGATAGAGTGCGCAGATCCACACACCAGATACAAGAGAGAGTGCGCACAGCCACACACCAGATACAGGAGAGAGTGCGCAGAGCCACACACCAGATACAGGAGAGAGTGCGCAGAGCCACACACCAGATACAGGGGAGAGTGCGCAGAGCTATGCACCAGATACAGGAGAGAGTCCGCAGAGCCACGCACTAGATATAGGAGAGAGTGCCCACAGCCATGCACCAGATTTAGGGGAGAGTGCACACAGCCACGCACCAGATACAGGGGAGAGTGCACACAATCACGTACCAGATACAGGAGAGAGTGCACAGAGCCACGCACTAGATATAGGAGAGAGTGCACACAGCCACGCACCAGATACAGGAGAGAGTGCGCAGAGCCACACACCAGATACAGGAGAGAGAGAGCAGAGACACGCACCAGATACAGGAGAGAGTGCACACAGCCACACAACAGATACAGGGGAGAGTGCGCAGAGCCACTCACTAGATACATGGGAGAGTGCACACAGCCACGCATCAGATACAGGGAAGAGTGCACACAGCCACGCACTAGATACAGGGGAGAGTGCACACAGCCATGCACTAGATACAGGGGAGAGTGCACACAGCCACGCATCAGATACAGGGAAGAGTGCACACAGCCACGAACCAGATACAGGGGAGAGTGCGCACAGCCACATACCAGATACAGGGGAGAGTGCGCACAGCCACACACTAGATACAGGGGAAAGTGCACACAGCCACACACCAGGTACAGGGGAGAGTGCACACAGCCACGCATTAGATACAGGGGAGAGTGCACACAGGCACACACCAGATAAAGGGGAGAGTGCACACAGCCATGAAACAGATACAGGGGAGAGTGCGCACAGCCACACACCAGATACAGGAGAGAGTGTGCAGAGCCACACACCAGATACAGGGGAGAGTGCGCACAGTCACACACCAGGTACAGGAGAAAGTGCGCAGAGCCATGCACAAGGTACAGGAGAGAGTGCGCAGAGCCATGCACCAAATACAGGAGAGAGTGCGAAGAGCCAAGCACTAGATAGAGGAGAGAGTGCCCACAGCCACGCACTAGATACAGGGGAGAGTGCACACAGCCACGCACCAGATACAGGGGAGAGTGCACACAGCCACGTACCAGATACAGGAGAGAGTGCGCAGAGCCACGCAATAGATATAGGAGAGAGTGCACACAGCCATGCACCAGATACAGGAGAGAGTGCGCACAGCCATGCACCAAATACAGGAGAGAGCGTGCAGAGTCACGCACCAGGTACAGGAGAGAGTCCGCAGAGCCACGCACTAGATATAGGAGAGAGTGCCCACAGCCACACACCAGATACAGGGGAGAGTGCGCAGAGCCACTCACTATATACATGGGAGAGTGCACACAGCCACGCATCAGATACAGGGAAGAGTGCACACAGCCACGCACTAGATACGGGGGAGAGTGCACACAGCCACTCACTAGATACAGGGGAGAGTGCACACAGCCACGCATCAGATAAGGGAAGAGTGCACACAGCCATGAACCAGATACAGGGGAGAGTGCGCACAGCCACACACCAGATACAGGGGAGAGTGCACATAGTCACACACCAGATACAGGGGAGAGTGCGCAGAGCCACTCACTAAATACATGGGAGAGTGCACACAGCCACGCATCTGATACAGGGAAGAGTGCACACAGCCACGCACTAGATACAGGGGAGAGTGCACACAGCCAGGCACTAGATACAGGGGAGAGCGTGCAGTCACGCACCAGGTACAGGAGAGAGTGCACACAGCCACACACCAGATACAGGGAGAGAGTGAACAGAGCCACTCACTATATACATGGGAGAGTGCACACAGCCACGCATCAGATACAGGGAAGAGTGCACACAGCCACGCACTAGATACAGGGGAGAGTGCACACAGGCACACACCAGATACAGGGGAGAGTGCACACAGCCACACATCAGATACAGGGAAGAGTGCACACAGCCATGCACCAGATACAGGGAAGAGTGCACACAGCCATGAACCAGATACAGGGGAGAGTGCGCACAGCCACACACCAGATACAGGAGAGAGTGCGCAGAGCCATGCACCAGATACAGGAGAGAGTGCGCAGAGCCACGCACTAGATATAGGAGAGAGTGCCCACAGCCACGCACCAGATATAGGGGAGAGTGCACACAGCCACACACCAGATACAGGGGAGAGTGCACACAGCCACGCACTAGATATAGGAGAGAGTGCACACAGCCACGCACCAGATACAGGGGAGAGCGCGCACAGCCATGCACCAGATACAGGAGAGAGCATGCAGAGCCACACACCAGATACAGGGGAGAATGCGCAAAGCCACTCACTAGATACATGGGAGAGTGCACACAGCCACGCATCAGATACAGGGAAGAGTGCACACAGCCACGCACTAGATACAGGGGTGAGTGCACATAGCCACACACTAGATACAGGGGAGAGTGCACACAGCCACGCATCAGATACAGGGAAGAATGCACACAGCCATGCCCTAGATACAGGGGAGAGTGCACACAGCCACGCACTAGATACAGGAGAGAGTGCGCAGAGCCACGCACTATATATAGGAGAGAGTGCACATAGCCACGCACCAGATACAGGAGAGAGCATGCAGAGTCATGCACCAGATACAGGAGAGAGTGCACAAAGCCACACACCAGATACAGGGGAGAGTGCGCAGAGCCACTCACTAGATACATGGGAGAGTGCACACAGCCACCCATCAGATACAGGGAAGAGTGCACACAGCCACGCACTAGATACAGGGGAGAGTGCCCACAGCCACCCACTAGATACAGGGGAGTGTGCACACAGCCACGCATCAAATACAAGGAAGAGTGCACACAGCCATGCACCAGATACAGGGGACAGTGCGCACAGCCATGAACCAGATACAGGGAAGAGTGCACACACCACACACCAGATACAGGGGAGAGTGCGCACAGTCACACACCAGGTACAGGAGGGAGTGCACACAGCCACGCATCAAATACAGGGAAGAGTGCACACAGCCATGCACTAGATACAGGGGAGAGTGCGCACAGCCATGAACCAGATACAGGGAAGAGTGCACATACCACACACCAGATACTGGGAAGAGTGCGCACAGTCACACACAGGTACAGGAGAGAGTGCGCAGAGCGATGCACCAGGTACAGGAGAGAGTGCGCAGAGCCATGCACCAGATACAGGAGAGAGTGTGCAGAGCCACGCACTAGATATAGGAGAGAGTGCCCACAGCCACGCACTAGATACAGGGGAGAGTGCACACAGCCACGCACCAGATACAGGGGAGAGTGCACACTAGATACAGGAGAGAGTGCGCAGAGCCACACACTAGATATAGGAGAGAGTGCACACAGCCACACACCAGATACAGGAGAGAGCGTGCAGAGTCAAGCACCAGACACAGGAGAGAGTGCACACAGCCACACACCAGATACAGGGGAGAGTGCGCAGAGCCACTCACTAGATATATGGGAGAGTGCACACAGCCACACATCAGATACAGGGAAGAGTGCACACAGCCATGCACTAGATACAGGGGAGAATGCACACAGCCACGCACTAGATACAGGGGAGAGTGCACACAGCCACGCATCAGATACAGGAAAGAGTGCACACAGCCATGCACCAGATACAGGGAAGAGTGCACACAGCCATGAACCAGATACAGGGGAGAGTGCGCACAGCCACACACTAGATACAGGGGAGAGTGCACACAGCCACTAACTAGATACAGGGGAGAGTGCACACAGCCACCCACCAGATACAGGGAAGAGTGCACACAGACACACACTAGATACAGGGGAGAGTGCACACAGCCACACACCAGATACAGGGGAGAGTGCACACAGCCATGCACCAGATTCAGGGGAGATTGCACACAGGCATGTACCAGATACAGGGGAGATTGCACACAGGCACACACCAGATACAGGGGAGAGTGCACACAGCCACACACCAGATACAGGGGAGAGTGCACACAGCAACACACAAGATACAGGGAGAGGGCCCAGCGCCACCAACCTCATACTGGGGAGAGTGCACACTCCACACACCAGATACAGGGGAGAGTGCGCACAGTCACACACCAGGTACAGGAGAGAGTGCGCAGAGCCATGCACCAGGTACAGGAGAGAGTGCGAGGAGCCACGCACTAGATATAGGAGAGAGTGCCCACAGCCACGCACTAGATACAGGGGAGAGTGCACACAGCCATGCACCAGATACAGGGGAGAGTGCACACAGCCACGTACCAGATACAGGAGAGAGCGTGCAGAGTCAAGCACCAGATACAGGAGAGAGTGCACACAGCCACACACCAGATACAGGGGAGAGTGCGCAGAGCCACTCACTAGATATATGGGAGAGTGCACACAGCCACGCATCAGATACAGGGAAGAGTGCACACAGCCACGCACTAGATACAGGGGAGAGTGCACACAGCCACACACCAGATACAGGAGAGAGCGTGCAGAGTCAAGCACCAGATACAGGAGAGAGTGCACACAGCCACACACCAGATACAGGGGAGAGTGCGCCGAGCCACTCACTAGATACATGGGAGAGTGCACACAGCCACGCATCAGATACAGGGAAGAGTGCACACAGCCACGCACTAGATACAGGGGTGAGTGCACATAGCCACGCACTAGATACAGGGGAGAGTGCACACAGCCACACACCAGATACAGGGGAGAGTGCACACAGCAACACACTAGATACAGGGGAGAGTGCACAGTGCCAGAAACCAGATACAGGGGAGAGTGCACACACCACGCATCAGATACAGGGAAGAGTGCACACAGGCACACACCAGATACAGGGGAGAGTGCACACAGCCACACACCAGATACAGGGGAGAGTGCACACAGCAACACACCAGATACAGGAGAGAGTGCACACAGCCACGCATCAAATACAGGGAAGAGTGCACACAGCCATGCACTAGATACAGGGGAGAGTGCGCACAGCCATGAACCAGATACAGGGAAGAGTGCACATACCACACACCAGATACTGGGGAGAGTGCGCACAGTCACACACCAGGTACAGGAGAGAGTGCGCAGAGCGATGCACCAGGTACAGGAGAGAGTGCGCAGAGCCATGCACCAGATACAGGAGAGAGTGTGCAGAGCCACGCACTAGATATAGGAGAGAGTGCCCACAGCCACGCACTAGATACAGGGGAGAGTGCACACAGCCACGCACCAGATACAGGGGAGAGTGCACACTAGATACAGGAGAGAGTGCGAAGAGCCACACACTAGATATAGGAGAGAGTGCACACAGCCACACACCAGATACAGGAGAGAGCGTGCAGAGTCAAGCACCAGACACAGGAGAGAGTGCACACAGCCACACACCAGATACAGGGGAGAGTGCGCAGAGCCACTCACTAGATATATGGGAGAGTGCACACAGCCACACATCAGATACAGGGAAGAGTGCACACAGCCATGCACTAGATACAGGGGAGAATGCACACAGCCACACACTAGATACAGGGGAGAGTGCACACAGCCACGCATCAGATACAGGAAAGAGTGCACACAGCCATGCACCAGATACAGGGAAGAGTGCACACAGCCATGAACCAGATACAGGGGAGAGTGCGCACAGCCACACACTAGATACAGGGGAGAGTGCACACAGCCACACACCAGATACAGGGGAGAGTGCACACAGCCACCCACCAGATACAGGGAAGAGTGCACACAGACACACACTAGATACAGGGGAGAGTGCACACAGCCACACACCAGATACAGGGGAGAGTGCACACAGCCATGCACCAGATTCAGGGGAGATTGCACACAGGCATGTACCAGATACAGGGGATATTGCACACAGGCACACACCAGATACAGGGGAGAGTGCACACAGCCACACACCAGATACAGGGGAGAGTGCACACAGCAACACACTAGATACAGGGGAGAGTGCACAGAGCCACAAACCAGATACAGGGGAGAGTGCACACACCACACACCAGATACAGGGGAGAGTGCGCACAGTCACACACCAGGTACAGGAGAGAGTGCGCAGAGCCATGCACCAGGTACAGGAGAGAGTGCGAGGAGCCACGCACTAGATATAGGAGAGAGTGCCCACAGCCACGCACTAGATACAGGGGAGAGTGCACACAGCCATGCACCAGATACAGGGGAGAGTGCACACAGCCACGTACCAGATACAGGAGAGAGCGTGCAGAGTCAAGCACCAGATACAGGAGAGAGTGCACACAGCCACACACCAGATACAGGGGAGAGTGCGCAGAGCCACTCACTAGATATATGGGAGAGTGCACACAGCCACGCATCAGATACAGGGAAGAGTGCACACAGCCACGCACTAGATACAGGGGAGAGTGCACACAGCCACACACCAGATACAGGAGAGAGCGTGCAGAGTCAAGCACCAGATACAGGAGAGAGTGCACACAGCCACACAAAAGATACAGGGGAGAGTGCGCCGAGCCACTCACTAGATACATGGGAGAGTGCACACAGCCACGCATCAGATACAGGGAAGAGTGCACACAGCCACGCACTAGATACAGGGGTGAGTGCACATAGCCACGCACTAGATACAGGGGAGAGTGCACACAGCCACACACCAGATACAGGGGAGAGTGCACACAGCAACACACTAGATACAGGGGAGAGTGCACAGAGCCAGAAACCAGATACAGGGGAGAGTGCACACACCACGCATCAGATACAGGGAAGAGTGCAGACAGGCACACACCAGATACAGGGGAGAGTGCACACAGCCACACACCAGATACAGGGGAGAGTGCACACAGCAACACACCAGATACAGGAGAGAGTGCACACAGCCACACACCAGATACAGGGGAGAGTGCGCAGAGCCACTCACTAGATACATGGGAGAGTGCACACAGCCACGCATCAGATACAGGGAAGAGTGCACACAGCCACGCACTAGATACAGGAGTGAGTGCACATACCCACGCACTAGATACAGGGGAGAGTGCACACAGCCACGCATCAGATACAGGGAAGAGTGCACACAGCCATGAACCAGATACAGGGGAGAGTGCGCAGAGCCACTCACTAGATACATGGGAGAGTGCACACAGCCACACATCAGATACAGGGAAGAGTGCACACAGCCACGCACTAGATACAGGGAAGAGTGCTCACAGCCACGCACTAGATACAGGAGAGACTGCGCAGAGCCATGCACTATATATAGGAGAGAGTGCACATAGCCACGCACCAGATATAGGAGAGAGCGTGCAGAGTCATGCACCAGATACAGGAGAGAGTGCACAAAGCCACACACCAGATACAGGGGAGAGTGCGCAGAGCCACTCACTAGATACATGGGAGAGTGCACACAGCCACGAATCAGATACAGGGAAGAGTGCACACAGCCACGCACTAGATACAGGGGAGAGTGCCCACAGCCACCCACTAGATACAGGGGAGAGTGCACACAGCCACGCATCAAATACAGGGAAGAGTGCACACAGCCATGCACCAGATACAGGGGAGAGTGCGCACAGCCATGAACCAGATACAGGGGAGAGTGCGCACAGCCACGCACCAGATACAGGGGAGAGTGCATACAGCCACGCACCAGATACAGGGGAGAGTGCACACAGCCATGCACCAGATACAGGGGAGAGTGCACACAGCCACGCACTAAATACAGGGGAGAGTGCGGACAGCCACACAGTAGATACAGGGGAGAGTGCACACAGCCACTCACCATACACCAGATACAAGGGGGAGTGCACACAGCCACACACCAGATACAAGAGGGAGTGCACACAGCCACACACCAGATACAAGGGGGAGTGCACACAGCCACACACCAGATACAGGGGAGAGTGCACACAGTCACACACCAGATACAGGGGAGAGTGCACACAGTCAAACACCAGATACAGGGGAGAGTGCACACAGCCACACACCAGATACAGGGGAGAGTGCACACAGCCACACACCAGATACAGGAGAGAGTGTGCAGATCCACGCACTAGATATAGGAGAGAGTGCACACAGCCACATACCAGATACAGGGGAGAGTGCACAGAGCCACGCAACAGATACAGGGGAGAGCGCGCACAGCCACGCACCAGATACAGGAGAGAGCGTGCAGAGCCACACACCACATACAGGGGAGAGTGCACACAGCCACGTACCAGATAGATGGGAGAGTGCACACAGCCACACACCAGATACCAGGGAGAGTGCACACAGCCACACACCACACACCAGATACAGGGGAGAGTGCACACAGCCACGTACCAGATACAGGAGAGAGCGTGCAGAGCCACACACCAGATACAGGGGAGAGTGCACACAGCCACACACCAGATACAGGATAGAGTGCGCAGATCCACACACCAGATACAATAGAGAGTGCGCACAGCCACACACCAGATACAGGAGAGAGTGCGCAGAGCCACACACCAGATACAGGGGAGAGTGCGCAGAGCTATGCACCAGATACAGGAGAGAGTGCGCAGAGCCACGCACTAGATATAGGAGAGAGTGCACACAGCCACACACCAGATACAGGAGAGAGTGCACAGAGCCACAAACCAGATACAGGGGAGAGTGCACACACCACACACCAGATACAGGGGAGAGTGCGCACAGTCACACACCAGGTACAGGAGAGAGTGCGCAGAGCCATGCACCAGGTACAGGTGAGAGTGTGCAGAGCCACGCACTAGATATAGGAGAGAGTGCACACAGCCACACATCAGATACAGGGAAGAGTGCACACAGCCACGCACTAGATACAGGGAAGAGTGCTCACAGCCACGCACTAGATACAGGAGAGACTGCGCAGAGCCATGCACTATATATAGGAGAGAGTGCACATAGCCACGCACCAGATATAGGAGAGAGCATGCAGAGTCATGCACCAGATACAGGAGAGAGTGCACAAAGCCACACACCAGATACAGGGGAGAGTGCGCAGAGCCACTCACTAGATACATGGGAGAGTGCACACAGCCACGAATCAGATACAGGGAAGAGTGCACACAGCCACGCACTAGATACAGGGGAGAGTGCCCACAGCCACCCACTAGATACAGGGGAGAGTGCACACAGCCACGCATCAAATACAGGGAAGAGTGCACACAGCCATGCACCAGATACAGGGGAGAGTGCGCACAGCCATGAACCAGATACAGGGGAGAGTGCGCACAGCCACGCACCAGATACAGGGGAGAGTGCATACAGCCACGCACCAGATACAGGGGAGAGTGCACACAGCCATGCACCAGATACAGGGGAGAGTGCACACAGCCACGCACTAAATACAGGGGAGAGTGCGGACAGCCACACAGTAGATACAGGGGAGAGTGCACACAGCCACTCACCATACACCAGATACAAGGGGGAGTGCACACAGCCACACACCAGATACATGAGGGAGTGCACACAGCCACACACCAGATACATGGGGGAGTGCACACAGCCACTCACCAGATACAGGGGAGTGCACACAGACACACACCAGATACAGGGGAGAGTGCACACAGTCAAACACCAGATACAGGGGAGAGTGCACACAGCCACACACCAGATACAGGGGAGAGTGCACACAGCCACACACCAGATACAGGAGAGAGTGTGCAGATCCACGCACTATAGGAGAGAGTGCACACAGCCACATACCAGATACAGGGGAGAGTGCACAGAGCCACGCAACAGATACAGGGGAGAGCGCGCACAGCCACGCACCAGATACAGGAGAGAGCGTGCAGAGCCACACACCACATACAGGGGAGAGTGCACACAGCCACGTACCAGATAGATGGGAGAGTGCACACAGCCACACACCACACACCAGATACCAGGGAGAGTGCACACAGCCACGTACCAGATACAGGAGAGAGCGTGCAGAGCCACACACCAGATACAGGGGAGAGTGCACACAGCCACACACCAGATACAGGATAGAGTGCGCAGATCCACACACCAGATACAATAGAGAGTGCGCACAGCCACACACCAGATACAGGAGAGAGTGCGCAGAGCCACACACCAGATACAGGGGAGAGTGCGCAGAGCTATGCACCAGATACAGGAGAGAGTGCGCAGAGCCACGCACTAGATATAGGAGAGAGTGCACACAGCCACACACCAGATACAGGAGAGAGTGCACAGAGCCACAAACCAGATACAGGGGAGAGTGCACACACCACACACCAGATACAGGGGAGAGTGCGCACAGTCACACACCAGGTACAGGAGAGAGTGCGCAGAGCCATGCACCAGGTACAGGAGAGAGTGTGCAGAGCCATGCACCAGATACAGGAGAGAGTGTGCAGAGCCACGCACTAGATATAGGAGAGAGTGCCCACAGCCACGCACTAGATATAGGGGAGAGTGCACACAGCCACGTACCAGATAGATGGGAGAGTGCACACAGCCACACACCACACACCAGATTACAGGGGAGAGTGCACACAGCCACGTACCAGATACAGGAGAGAGCGTGCGAAGCCACACACCAGATACAGGGGAGAGTGCACACAGCCACACACCAGATACAGGATAGAGTGCGCAGATCCACACACCAGATACAATAGAGAGTGCGCACAGACACACCAGATACAGGAGAGAGCGTGCAGAGCCACACACCAGATACAGGGGAGAGTGCGCAGAGCTATGCACCAGATACAGGAGAGAGTGCGCAGAGCCACGCACTAGATATAGGAGAAAGTGCACACAGCCACACACCAGATACAGGAGAGAGTGCACAGAGCCACAAACCAGATACAGGGGAGAGTGCACACACCACACACCAGATACAGGGGAGAGTGCGCACAGTCACACACCAGGTACAGGAGAGAGTGCGCAGAGCCATGCACCAGGTACAGGAGAGAGTGTGCAGAGCCATGCACCAGATACAGGAGAGAGTGTGCAGAGCCACGCTCTAGATATAGGAGAGAGTGCCCACAGCCACGCACTAGATATAGGGGAGAGTGCACACAGCCACGCACCAGCTACAGGGGAGAGTGCACACAGCCACGTACCAGATACAGGAGAGAGTGCGCAGAGCCACGCACTAGATATAGGAGAGAGTGCACACAGCCACACACCAGATACAGGAGAGAGCGTGCAGAGTCAAGCACCAGATACAGGAGAGAGTGCAGACAGCCACACACCAGATACAGGTGAGAGTGCGCAGAGCCACTCACTAGATACATGGGAGAGTGCACATAGCCACACATCAGATACAGGGAAGAGTGCACACAGCCACGCACTAGATACAGGGGAGAATGCACACAGCCACGCACTAGATACAGGGGAGAGTGCACACAGCCACGCATCAGATACAGGATAGAGTGCACACAGCCATGAACCAGATACAGGGGAGAGTGCGCAGAACCACTCACTAGATACATGGGAGAGTGCACACAGCCACACATCAGATACAGGGAAGAGTGCACACAGCCACGCACTAGATACAGGAGAGAGTGCGCAGAGCCACGCACTAGATATAGGAGAGAGTGCACAAAGCCACACACCAGATACAGGAGAGAGCGTGCAGAGTCAAGCACCAGATACAGGAGAGAGTGCACACAGCCACACACCGGATACAGGGGAGAATGCGCAAAGCCACTCACTAGATACATGGGAGAGTGCACACAGCCATGCATCAGATACAGGGAAGAGTGCACACAGCCACGCACTAGATACAGGGGTGAGTGCACATAGCCACACACTAGATACAGGGGAGAGTGCACACAGCCACGCATCAGATACAGGGAAGAATGCACACAGCCATGAACCAGATACAGGGGAGAGTGCGCAGAGCCACTCACTAGATACATGGGAGAGTGCACATAGCCACGCATCAGATACAGGGAAGAGTGCACACAGCCATGCACTAGATACAGGGGAGAGTGCACACAGCCACGCACTAGATACAGGAGAGAGTGCGCAGAGCCACGCACTATATATAGGAGAGAGTGCACATAGCCACGCACCAGATACAGGAGAGAGCATGCAGAGTTACGCACCAGATACAGGAGAGAGTGCACAAAGCCACACCAGATACAGGGGAGAGTGCGCAGAGCCACTCACTAGATACATGGGAGAGTGCACACAGCCACCCATCAGATACAAGGAAGGGTGCACACAGCCACGCACTAGATACAGGGGAGAGTGCCCACAGCCACCCACTAGATACAGGGGAGAGTGCACACAGCCACGCATCAAATACAGGGAAGAGTGCACACAGCCATGCACCAGATACAGGGGAGAGTGCGCACAGCCATGAACCAGATACAGGGAAGAGTGCACACACCAGATACAGGGGAGAGTGCGCACAGTCACACACCAGGTACAGGAGAGAGTGCGCAGAGCCATGCACCAGATACAGGAGAGAGTGTGCAGAGCCACGCACTATAGGAGTGAGTGCACATACCCACGCACTAGATATAGGAGAGAGTGCACACAGCCACGCACCAGATACAGGAGAGAGTGCGCCGAGTCACACACCAGATACAGGAGAGAGTGCACAAAGCCACACACCAGATACAGGGGAGAGTGCACACAGCCACGCATCAGATAAAGGGAAGGGTGCACACAGCCACACACTTGGTACAGGGGAGAGTGCACACAGCCACGCTCTAGATACAGGGGAGAGTGCACACAGCCACGCAACAGATACAGGGAAGAGTGCACACAGCCACACACCAGATACAGGGGAGAGTGCACACAGCCACACAGCAGATACAGGAGAGAGTGCGCAGAGCCACTCACTAGATACATGGGAGAGTGCACACAGCCACGCACTAGATACAGGGGAGAGTGCACACAGCCACGCATCAGATACAGGGAAGAGTGCACACAGCCATGAACCAGATACAGGGGAGAGTGCACACAGCCACACACCAGATACAGGAGAGAGTGCACACAGCCACACAGCAGATACAGGGGAGAGTGCGCAGAGCCACTCACTAGATACATGGGAGAGTGCACACAGCCACGCACTAGATACAGGGGAGAGTGCACACAGCCACGCATCAGATACAGGGAAGAGTGCACACAGCCACACTCCAGATACAGGAGAGAGTGCGCAGAGCCATGCACCAGATACAGGAGAGAGTGTGCAGAGCCACACACCAGATATAGGGGAGAGTGCGCAGAGCCACTCACTAGATACATGGGAGAGTGCACACAGCCACGCATCAGATACAGGGGAGAGTGCCCACAGCCACCCACTAGATACAGGGGAGAGTGCACACAGCCACGCATCAAATACAGGAAAGAGTGCACACAGCCATGCACCAGATACAGGGGAGAGTGCGCACAGCCATGAACCAGATACAGGGGAGAGAGCACACAGCCACGCACCAGATACAGGGGAGAGTGCACACAGCCATGAACCAGATACAGGGAAGAGTGCACACAGCCATGAACTAGATACAGGGGAGAGAGCACACAGCCACGCACCAGATACAGGGGAGAGTGCACACAGCCATGAACCAGATACAGGGAAGAGTGCACACAGCCATGAACCAGATACAGGGGAGAGTGCGCACAGCCACACACTAGATACAGGGGAGAGTGCACACAGCCACACACCAGATACAGGGGAGAGTGCACACAGCCACCCACCAGATACAGGGAAGAGTGCACACAGACACACACTAGATACAGGGGAGAGTGCACACAGCCACTCACCAGATACAGGGGAGAGTGCACACAGCCATGCACCAGATTCAGGGGAGATTGCACACAGGCATGTACCAGATACAGGGGAGATTG
Source organism: Ichthyophis bannanicus (assembly GCA_033557465.1). Classification (NCBI taxonomy): domain Eukaryota; kingdom Metazoa; phylum Chordata; class Amphibia; order Gymnophiona; family Ichthyophiidae; genus Ichthyophis; species Ichthyophis bannanicus. Next base: position 1,850,778,519 of record CM066032.1, on the reverse strand, counting down.
CACACAGGCACACACCAGATACAGGGGAGAGTGCACACAGCCACACACCAGATACAGGGGAGAGTGCACACAGCAACACACTAGATACAGGGGAGAGTGCACAGAGCCACAAACCAGATACAGGGGAGAGTGCACACACCACACACCAGATACAGGGGAGAGTGCGCACAGTCACACACCAGGTACAGGAGAGAGTGCGCAGAGCCATGCACCAGGTACAGGAGAGAGTGCGAGGAGCCACGCACTAGATATAGGAGAGAGTGCCCACAGCCACGCACTAGATACAGGGGAGAGTGCACACAGCCATGCACCAGATACAGGGGAGAGTGCACACAGCCACGTACCAGATACAGGAGAGAGCGTGCAGAGTCAAGCACCAGATACAGGAGAGAGTGCACACAGCCACACACCAGATACAGGGGAGAGTGCGCAGAGCCACTCACTAGATATATGGGAGAGTGCACACAGCCACGCATCAGATACAGGGAAGAGTGCACACAGCCACGCACTAGATACAGGGGAGAGTGCACACAGCCACACACCAGATACAGGAGAGAGCGTGCAGAGTCAAGCACCAGATACAGGAGAGAGTGCACACAGCCACACAAAAGATACAGGGGAGAGTGCGCCGAGCCACTCACTAGATACATGGGAGAGTGCACACAGCCACGCATCAGATACAGGGAAGAGTGCACACAGCCACGCACTAGATACAGGGGTGAGTGCACATAGCCACGCACTAGATACAGGGGAGAGTGCACACAGCCACACACCAGATACAGGGGAGAGTGCACACAGCAACACACTAGATACAGGGGAGAGTGCACAGAGCCAGAAACCAGATACAGGGGAGAGTGCACACACCACGCATCAGATACAGGGAAGAGTGCAGACAGGCACACACCAGATACAGGGGAGAGTGCACACAGCCACACACCAGATACAGGGGAGAGTGCACACAGCAACACACCAGATACAGGAGAGAGTGCACACAGCCACACACCAGATACAGGGGAGAGTGCGCAGAGCCACTCACTAGATACATGGGAGAGTGCACACAGCCACGCATCAGATACAGGGAAGAGTGCACACAGCCACGCACTAGATACAGGAGTGAGTGCACATACCCACGCACTAGATACAGGGGAGAGTGCACACAGCCACGCATCAGATACAGGGAAGAGTGCACACAGCCATGAACCAGATACAGGGGAGAGTGCGCAGAGCCACTCACTAGATACATGGGAGAGTGCACACAGCCACACATCAGATACAGGGAAGAGTGCACACAGCCACGCACTAGATACAGGGAAGAGTGCTCACAGCCACGCACTAGATACAGGAGAGACTGCGCAGAGCCATGCACTATATATAGGAGAGAGTGCACATAGCCACGCACCAGATATAGGAGAGAGCGTGCAGAGTCATGCACCAGATACAGGAGAGAGTGCACAAAGCCACACACCAGATACAGGGGAGAGTGCGCAGAGCCACTCACTAGATACATGGGAGAGTGCACACAGCCACGAATCAGATACAGGGAAGAGTGCACACAGCCACGCACTAGATACAGGGGAGAGTGCCCACAGCCACCCACTAGATACAGGGGAGAGTGCACACAGCCACGCATCAAATACAGGGAAGAGTGCACACAGCCATGCACCAGATACAGGGGAGAGTGCGCACAGCCATGAACCAGATACAGGGGAGAGTGCGCACAGCCACGCACCAGATACAGGGGAGAGTGCATACAGCCACGCACCAGATACAGGGGAGAGTGCACACAGCCATGCACCAGATACAGGGGAGAGTGCACACAGCCACGCACTAAATACAGGGGAGAGTGCGGACAGCCACACAGTAGATACAGGGGAGAGTGCACACAGCCACTCACCATACACCAGATACAAGGGGGAGTGCACACAGCCACACACCAGATACAAGAGGGAGTGCACACAGCCACACACCAGATACAAGGGGGAGTGCACACAGCCACACACCAGATACAGGGGAGAGTGCACACAGTCACACACCAGATACAGGGGAGAGTGCACACAGTCAAACACCAGATACAGGGGAGAGTGCACACAGCCACACACCAGATACAGGGGAGAGTGCACACAGCCACACACCAGATACAGGAGAGAGTGTGCAGATCCACGCACTAGATATAGGAGAGAGTGCACACAGCCACATACCAGATACAGGGGAGAGTGCACAGAGCCACGCAACAGATACAGGGGAGAGCGCGCACAGCCACGCACCAGATACAGGAGAGAGCGTGCAGAGCCACACACCACATACAGGGGAGAGTGCACACAGCCACGTACCAGATAGATGGGAGAGTGCACACAGCCACACACCAGATACCAGGGAGAGTGCACACAGCCACACACCACACACCAGATACAGGGGAGAGTGCACACAGCCACGTACCAGATACAGGAGAGAGCGTGCAGAGCCACACACCAGATACAGGGGAGAGTGCACACAGCCACACACCAGATACAGGATAGAGTGCGCAGATCCACACACCAGATACAATAGAGAGTGCGCACAGCCACACACCAGATACAGGAGAGAGTGCGCAGAGCCACACACCAGATACAGGGGAGAGTGCGCAGAGCTATGCACCAGATACAGGAGAGAGTGCGCAGAGCCACGCACTAGATATAGGAGAGAGTGCACACAGCCACACACCAGATACAGGAGAGAGTGCACAGAGCCACAAACCAGATACAGGGGAGAGTGCACACACCACACACCAGATACAGGGGAGAGTGCGCACAGTCACACACCAGGTACAGGAGAGAGTGCGCAGAGCCATGCACCAGGTACAGGAGAGAGTGTGCAGAGCCACGCACTAGATATAGGAGAGAGTGCACACAGCCACACATCAGATACAGGGAAGAGTGCACACAGCCACGCACTAGATACAGGGAAGAGTGCTCACAGCCACGCACTAGATACAGGAGAGACTGCGCAGAGCCATGCACTATATATAGGAGAGAGTGCACATAGCCACGCACCAGATATAGGAGAGAGCGTGCAGAGTCATGCACCAGATACAGGAGAGAGTGCACAAAGCCACACACCAGATACAGGGGAGAGTGCGCAGAGCCACTCACTAGATACATGGGAGAGTGCACACAGCCACGAATCAGATACAGGGAAGAGTGCACACAGCCACGCACTAGATACAGGGGAGAGTGCCCACAGCCACCCACTAGATACAGGGGAGAGTGCACACAGCCACGCATCAAATACAGGGAAGAGTGCACACAGCCATGCACCAGATACAGGGGAGAGTGCGCACAGCCATGAACCAGATACAGGGGAGAGTGCGCACAGCCACGCACCAGATACAGGGGAGAGTGCATACAGCCATGCACCAGATACAGGGGAGAGTGCACACAGCCATGCACCAGATACAGGGGAGAGTGCACACAGCCACGCACTAAATACAGGGGAGAGTGCGGACAGCCACACAGTAGATACAGGGGAGAGTGCACACAGCCACTCACCATACACCAGATACAAGGGGGAGTGCACACAGCCACACACCAGATACAAGAGGGAGTGCACACAGCCACACACCAGATACAAGGGGGAGTGCACACAGCCACACACCAGATACAGGGGAGAGTGCACACAGTCACACACCAGATACAGGGGAGAGTGCACACAGTCAAACACCAGATACAGGGGAGAGTGCACACAGCCACACACCAGATACAGGGGAGAGTGCACACAGCCACACACCAGATACAGGAGAGAGTGTGCAGATCCACGCACTATAGGAGAGAGTGCACACAGCCACATACCAGATACAGGGGAGAGTGCACAGAGCCACGCAACAGATACAGGGGAGAGCGCGCACAGCCACGCACCAGATACAGGAGAGAGCGTGCAGAGCCACACACCACATACAGGGGAGAGTGCACACAGCCACGTACCAGATAGATGGGAGAGTGCACACAGCCACACACCACACACCAGATACCAGGGAGAGTGCACACAGCCACGTACCAGATACAGGAGAGAGCGTGCAGAGCCACACACCAGATACAGGGGAGAGTGCACACAGCCACACACCAGATACAGGATAGAGTGCGCAGATCCACACACCAGATACAATAGAGAGTGCGCACAGCCACACACCAGATACAGGAGAGAGTGCGCAGAGCCACACACCAGATACAGGGGAGAGTGCGCAGAGCTATGCACCAGATACAGGAGAGAGTGCGCAGAGCCACGCACTAGATATAGGAGAGAGTGCACACAGCCACACACCAGATACAGGAGAGAGTGCACAGAGCCACAAACCAGATACAGGGGAGAGTGCACACACCACACACCAGATACAGGGGAGAGTGCGCACAGTCACACACCAGGTACAGGAGAGAGTGTGCAGAGCCATGCACCAGGTACAGGAGAGAGTGTGCAGAGCCATGCACCAGATACAGGAGAGAGTGTGCAGAGCCACGCACTAGATATAGGAGAGAGTGCCCACAGCCACGCACTAGATATAGGGGAGAGTGCACACAGCCACGTACCAGATAGATGGGAGAGTGCACACAGCCACACACCACACACCAGATTACAGGGGAGAGTGCACACAGCCACGTACCAGATACAGGAGAGAGCGTGCGAAGCCACACACCAGATACAGGGGAGAGTGCACACAGCCACACACCAGATACAGGATAGAGTGCGCAGATCCACACACCAGATACAATAGAGAGTGCGCACAGACACACACCAAATACAGGAGAGAGTGCGCAGAGCCACACACCAGATACAGGGGAGAGTGCGCAGAGCTATGCACCAGATACAGGAGAGAGTGCGCAGAGCCACGCACTAGATATAGGAGAAAGTGCACACAGCCACACACCAGATACAGGAGAGAGTGCACAGAGCCACAAACCAGATACAGGGGAGAGTGCACACACCACACACCAGATACAGGGGAGAGTGCGCACAGTCACACACCAGGTACAGGAGAGAGTGCGCAGAGCCATGCACCAGGTACAGGAGAGAGTGTGCAGAGCCATGCACCAGATACAGGAGAGAGTGTGCAGAGCCACGCTCTAGATATAGGAGAGAGTGCCCACAGCCACGCACTAGATATAGGGGAGAGTGCACACAGCCACGCACCAGCTACAGGGGAGAGTGCACACAGCCACGTACCAGATACAGGAGAGAGTGCGCAGAGCCACGCACTAGATATAGGAGAGAGTGCACACAGCCACACACCAGATACAGGAGAGAGCGTGCAGAGTCAAGCACCAGATACAGGAGAGAGTGCAGACAGGCACACACCAGATACAGGTGAGAGTGCGCAGAGCCACTCACTAGATACATGGGAGAGTGCACATAGCCACACATCAGATACAGGGAAGAGTGCACACAGCCACGCACTAGATACAGGGGAGAATGCACACAGCCACGCACTAGATACAGGGGAGAGTGCACACAGCCACGCATCAGATACAGGATAGAGTGCACACAGCCATGAACCAGATACAGGGGAGAGTGCGCAGAACCACTCACTAGATACATGGGAGAGTGCACACAGCCACACATCAGATACAGGGAAGAGTGCACACAGCCACGCACTAGATACAGGAGAGAGTGCGCAGAGCCACGCACTAGATATAGGAGAGAGTGCACAAAGCCACACACCAGATACAGGAGAGAGCGTGCAGAGTCAAGCACCAGATACAGGAGAGAGTGCACACAGCCACACACCGGATACAGGGGAGAATGCGCAAAGCCACTCACTAGATACATGGGAGAGTGCACACAGCCATGCATCAGATACAGGGAAGAGTGCACACAGCCACGCACTAGATACAGGGGTGAGTGCACATAGCCACACACTAGATACAGGGGAGAGTGCACACAGCCACGCATCAGATACAGGGAAGAATGCACACAGCCATGAACCAGATACAGGGGAGAGTGCGCAGAGCCACTCACTAGATACATGGGAGAGTGCACATAGCCACGCATCAGATACAGGGAAGAGTGCACACAGCCATGCACTAGATACAGGGGAGAGTGCACACAGCCACGCACTAGATACAGGAGAGAGTGCGCAGAGCCACGCACTATATATAGGAGAGAGTGCACATAGCCACGCACCAGATACAGGAGAGAGCATGCAGAGTTACGCACCAGATACAGGAGAGAGTGCACAAAGCCACACACCAGATACAGGGGAGAGTGCGCAGAGCCACTCACTAGATACATGGGAGAGTGCACACAGCCACCCATCAGATACAAGGAAGGGTGCACACAGCCACGCACTAGATACAGGGGAGAGTGCCCACAGCCACCCACTAGATACAGGGGAGAGTGCACACAGCCACGCATCAAATACAGGGAAGAGTGCACACAGCCATGCACCAGATACAGGGGAGAGTGCGCACAGCCATGAACCAGATACAGGGAAGAGTGCACACACCAGATACAGGGGAGAGTGCGCACAGTCACACACCAGGTACAGGAGAGAGTGCGCAGAGCCATGCACCAGATACAGGAGAGAGTGTGCAGAGCCACGCACTATAGGAGTGAGTGCACATACCCACGCACTAGATATAGGAGAGAGTGCACACAGCCACGCACCAGATACAGGAGAGAGTGCGCCGAGTCACACACCAGATACAGGAGAGAGTGCACAAAGCCACACACCAGATACAGGGGAGAGTGCACACAGCCACGCATCAGATAAAGGGAAGGGTGCACACAGCCACACACTTGGTACAGGGGAGAGTGCACACAGCCACGCTCTAGATACAGGGGAGAGTGCACACAGCCACGCAACAGATACAGGGAAGAGTGCACACAGCCACACACCAGATACAGGGGAGAGTGCACACAGCCACACAGCAGATACAGGAGAGAGTGCGCAGAGCCACTCACTAGATACATGGGAGAGTGCACACAGCCACGCACTAGATACAGGGGAGAGTGCACACAGCCACGCATCAGATACAGGGAAGAGTGCACACAGCCATGAACCAGATACAGGGGAGAGTGCACACAGCCACACACCAGATACAGGAGAGAGTGCACACAGCCACACAGCAGATACAGGGGAGAGTGCGCAGAGCCACTCACTAGATACATGGGAGAGTGCACACAGCCACGCACTAGATACAGGGGAGAGTGCACACAGCCACGCATCAGATACAGGGAAGAGTGCACACAGCCACACACCAGATACAGGAGAGAGTGCGCAGAGCCATGCACCAGATACAGGCCAGAGTGTCCACAGCCAGTCACCAGATATAGGGGAGAGTGCGCAGAGCCACTCACTAGATACATGGGAGAGTGCACACAGCCACGCATCAGATACAGGGGAGAGTGCCCACAGCCACCCACTAGATACAGGGGAGAGTGCACACAGCCACGCATCAAATACAGGAAAGAGTGCACACAGCCATGCACCAGATACAGGGGAGAGTGCGCACAGCCATGAACCAGATACAGGGGAGAGAGCACACAGCCACGCACCAGATACAGGGGAGAGTGCACACAGCCATGAACCAGATACAGGGAAGAGTGCACACAGCCATGAACTAGATACAGGGGAGAGTGCGCACAACCACACACCAGATACAGGGGAGAGTGCACACAGCCACACACCAGATACAGGGGAGAGTGCACACAGCCACGCACTAGATACAGGGGAGAGTGCACACAGCCATGCACCAGATACAGGGGAGAGTGCACACAGGCACACACCAGATACAGGGGAGAGTGCACACAGCCACACACCAGATACAGGGGGGAGTGCACACAGCCATGAACCAGATACAGGGGAGAGTGCGCACAGCCACACACCAGATACAGGAGAGAGTGCCCACAGCCACACACCAGATATAGGGGAGAGTGCACACAGCCACGCACCAGATACAGGGGAGAGTGCACACAGCCACATACCAGATACAGGAGAGAACGTGCAGAGTCACACACCAGATACAGGAGAGAGTGCACACAGCCACCCACTAGATACAGGGGAGAGTGCACACAGCCACGCATCAAATACAGGAAAGAGTGCACACAGCCATGCACCAGATACAGGGGAGAGTGCGCCCAGCCATGAACCAGATACAGGGGAGAGTGCACACAGCCACGCACCAGATACAAGGGAGAGTGCACACAGCTACGCACCAGATACAGGGGAGAGTGCACACAGCCACACGCTAAATACAGGGGAGAGTGCGGACAGCCACACAGTAGATACAGGGGAGAGTGCACACAGCCACTCACCACACACCAGATACAAGGGGGAGTGCACACAGCCACACACCAGATACAAGGGGGAGTGCACACAGCCACACACCAGATACAGGGGAGAGTGCACACAGTCACACACCAGATACAGGGGAGTGTGCACACAGTCAAACACCAGATACAGGGGAGAGTGCACACAGCCACACACTAGATACAGGGTAGAGTGCACACAGGCACACACCAGATACAGGGGAGAGTGTATCACAGCCACACACCAGATACAGGGGAGAGTGCACACAGCCACACACCAGATACAGGGGAGAGTGCACATAGCCACACACCGGATACAGGGGAGAGTGCACACAGCCACGTACCAGATACAGGAGAGAGTGCACAGAGCCACGCACTAGATATAGGAGAGAGTGCACACAGCCACGCACCAGATACAGGAGAGAGCGTGCAGAGCCACACACCAGATACAGGGGAGAGTGCACACAGCCACACACCAGATACAGGAGAGAGTGCGCAGAGCCACACACCAGATACAGGAGAGAGTGCGCAGAGCCACACACCAGATACAGGGGAGAGTGCGCACAGCCACACACCAGATACAGGAGAGAGTGCGCAGAGCCACACACCAGATACAGGGGAGAGTGCACACAGCCATGAACCAGATACAGGGAAGAGTGCACACAGCCATGAACTAGATACAGGGGAGAGTGCGCACAGCCACACACCAGATACAGGGGAGAGTGCGCACAGCCACACACTAGATACAGGGGAGAGTGCACACAGCCACACACCAGATACAGGGGAGAGTGCACACAGCCACGCACTAGATACAGGGGAGAGTGCACACAGCCATGCACCAGATACAGGGGAGAGTGCACACAGGCACACACCAGATACAGGGGAGAGTGCACACAGCCACACACCAGATACAGGGGAGAGTGCACACAGCCACACACTAGATACCGGGAAGAGTGCAGACAGCCACACACTAGATACAGGGGAGAGTGTACACAGCCACACACCAGATACAGGGGAGAGTGCACACAGCCACACACTAGATACAGGGGAGAGTCCACACAGCCACACACCAGATACAGGGGAGAGTGCACACAGCCATGCACCAGATAGAGGGGAGAGTGCACACAGGCACACACCAGATACAGGGGAGAGTGCACACAGCCACACACCAGATACAGGGGAGAGTGCACACAGCCACACACTAGATACAGGGGAGTGTGCACACAGCCACACACTAGATACAGGGGAGAGTGCACACAGCCACACACCAGATACAGGGGAGAGTGCACACACCACACACTAGATACAGGGGAGAGTGCGCAGAGCCTCACACCAGATACACAGCTCACTTTCCATCAGCACAGACGCTACAGTTAATCCGGTATGGCAGTTCTGTTCAGACCTTCATGTCGCTTCTTGGCTATCCAACAGGCATCCGATCCCTCCCCCCTCCTCTAGCACAAATTCAGGACTCATGAGGGTGGAGTGAGAGGACTACTGCCTTATTTTTCATTGAAAATAAATCAGTGCAGGCAGACTAACCATAATTTACAATTTCACTGCCACATTATAATCCAGTTAACAAGTGCAACTCGAAACTGCTAATTATCTCATAAAAGGGGTATCACCTTCTTTTTTCTGTGTTTTTCAGTGACTCCAGGAATAAATGTAGGTTCAGCTCCCTGATGCTGCGGCAAACAGTAGCCTTCCAGCAGCAGGAGGAGAGGAAGGGGGCGAGGAACCAGGCAGGCGAACACAAACACTCCATGTTAGCTGAGCGCTTGGCATGAAGACAGAGAGTCAGAGAGAGAGAGAGAGGGGAGATGAATAGCCCGGAGCAGTCTGCAGGTCACACACACACAGTGTGCAGCAGCAAACTCCGTTTACAAAGAGACATCTGTTCCATTAGTCTATGCATTGTGCCTAATTACAGTCTGGTCCGTCTGTGAAATGACAGCCACTTATTCTCCAGTGAACCATAAAATGTGTACATATTCCAGCAAGAGTGGGGTGGAGGGGGAGAGGGATTAGAGTGTCGCAGGAAAGGAAGACGGCAGAAAAGAGATATGCAAGGCATCTCTTGCCATGTCAGTAGCTGGAGGAGAGTGTGGGTTGGCTGCCAAAAAAGAACAAGGTGAAGGGACAGGACGCCAGACCGGCCCAGATAAAGGGTTTCTGGAACATCTCTGCACCGTCTCCTCTTGGACATCTGACATCATTGCCGGTCTTCTTTACAAGGCACCATTCTCAATCCATGCAATGGTTTCATGACGAAGAATAGAATAAAATTCACAAGTATATTCGGTGGTGTTTGTTTTCCCAGTATTTGTCGCTTTGTGTGTGGGGCAGAAGGGATGGTTTGATATTTTTTTATGTTTTCACAAACGTTTGGACTGCCGGATGAGGCGCATTCAGCCCTTGTTTCACTTCACACAAAGCATGGACTTCTAGCCAAGTATTTTTTTTAAATTTATTTCAATTTGTTTTATTGCCTGTCCCCTAGGCTCAAAGTGATTTAAAAATCAATGCGATATTAATCAATAAATAACATAATTAAACTGAATATGACTCAGTACAAATGTATACGACAATAAACACTTCAAATGAAAAGAAAAATCCCCTAGTGCAATTAATAAAAATAAAAATGATTAATATACTTAATATAATTAACTAGGAGCAAAATAGAGGAGAAAAGAGAAATCTGAATTGAGAAGGGGAAATATTTTATTTCAAACATTTTTAAAAGCTTCCTGAGGAATAGGAATTTCCCCTCCAAACAGATTTTCTTAGATGGGGCGTTCCAGGGAACAGGCCCGGGAATGAGTTCAAAGCAATTTACAAACTTTGGTGGAAGGGAAAGCCACAAGTTCAATGATTCTGAATGCCTGAAAGGTGAACGTGAATGCTGCATGGAATAAGCGGGTTTTTTTGTATTCTGAAGAGTTTATGTCTTGCATTGTTGTCCACTTGCAGCTCAGTGGCTCGTGGAATACCAGTCTCCTCTTGTCAGGCTCCTCTTCCACATCCCTTCATCAAGATCCTTAGGAGGAAACTCTCAAGCAGAGTTGCCGTATCCCATTATCTTGGAGAAGAAGGAAATTCTGGCCAAGTAGGCACGGACCATGCTGTGAGGAATACCCTGTGCACTCACTGAGGATATCTATTTGGCCAATAGACTTGGATCTGGGGATTCTTGTTGCCAATCTCTGGACTCCAGGAATGTGACTATCCTTGAAAGCCTTCACTAGAATGCTCTCCAGATGCTGGAAGCCAATGATTGCTGGATGACTTCCAGGGCTACGCTGTTCCTAAGTCACATATTGCACCTAACAACATAAAAACATAAGATATGCCATACTGGGTCAGACCGAAGTCCATCAAGCCCAGCATCCTGTTTCCAACAGTGGCCAATCTAGGTCACAAGTACCTAGAAGTTTCCCCAAAAGACACATTGGGGCAAGCAGTGGATATTCCGGGTCCACATTAATAATGGTTTATGGACCTTTCCTCCAGGAACTTGTCCAAACCTTTTTTAAACCCAGCTATACTAACAGCTTTTACTACATCATCTGGTAGCAAATTCCAAAGTTTGATTACACGTTAAGTGAAAAAATATTTTCTCTTAATAGTCTTAAATAGGTTAACCTGTAGCGTCATTGCATGTCCCCTAGTCTTTCTATATTCTGATAAGGTAAACAATCGATCTACGTTTACCCGTTCCACTCCATTCATTAATTTATAGACCTCTATCATATCTCCCCTCAGCCGTCTCTTTTCCAGGTTGAAGAGCCCTAACCTCTTTAGCCTCTCTTCATAAGAGTATCCTTCCATCCCCTTTACCATTTTGGTGGCTCTTCTCTGTACCTTTTCTAATAACGCTATATCCTTGTTAAGATACGGCGACCAGAATTGCACACAATATTCAAGATACGGTCGCACCATGGAATGATACAGAGGCATTATAACATCCTTGGTTTTATCCTCCATTCCTTTCCTTATGGTTCCTAGCATTCTATTTGATTTCTTGGCCGCCGCTGCACACAGGGCGGAGGGTTTCAACGTGTTATCCACAATGACGCTTAAATCTTTTTCCTGGGTGTTGGTTCCTAATATGGAACCTTGCATCGTGTAACCATAGTTTGGGTTGTTTTTTCCTAGGTGCATAACCGATAAGACTGTCGAGTGCTCAGCCGCAGCGGGAGCCTGCTGCAATCATGATAATGAATCAGCAATATTAGTATTTATTCCAGTGACATGCTGCGTCTGCGCCATTATGTTATTCTGCAAGCATCTCAGAACAAATTTTCTTAGTAATTCAGACACTTTGACACATTTTGCATATTGATTATTAACAATGCGACAACAATCTCATTATTGCACTAGAAGATCACTTTAGTCTCGAAATCTGTCGCTCCATATGGTTACTGCTACGTACCGTGGAAACAGCTCAGACAGAGTTATTATGTTTCAGGTAAGGCCCCTTGTCACCCGTTCCGGCACGAGAACAGTGCACCAAGTGTCCTGGGAAAAGGCCCCGAAGCCAGAGGTGCCTGCCGCACTGATATGCAGGCTGAGGTTTTGCTAAGAAGGAGGCCTTGCTACCAAAGGCTCACGCCACTGCATGTACATAGCAATCGCAACCATGGGTGCTGTGGGGTTATGAAGAATGGGTGTGATGTTGTACAGGCCAAGATTAACTCCAAAATCATTCTAGGATGTGTGGCTGGTAGTGGGGCAAATGCAGGGGGGCAGTTGGCGAGGTAGTGGGACAGCTGTGGGGTGTAGGTTTTAGAGAAGGAGCGTATGTGGGGCGATGTAACAGCTGCATGGGGTCGTTTTTGGGATGGGGCAGTAACACAGTTGTAGCGGGGTAGTTTATTGTTGTGGAGCAAGTTTTGGAGATGGGGCAGTTGTGCGGGGTATTCTTTGAGGGTGGAGCAGTTTGGTGGGGTGGTTGTAGGGGTCTGATTTTGGGGGGGGGGGGGTAACTTGCTCCAGAGTCTCAATGCTTGGATGAGACTATGGTGCAGGGAAAGAGGGTTTCTGATTTGTTAGGAACTGGGCAATATTCCGGAGAAGGAGGGGGGGGGGGGCTTTTCCAAAAGGATGGGTTTCACTTTAACCAGGGTGGAACCAGGCTGCTGGCATTAACCTTTAAAAAGGAGAGAGAGCAGCTTTTAAACAAGATAATGGGGAAAAGCTAACAGTCGTCCAAGAGCGCATGGTTCGAAATGATGTATCTTTGAAAAATACTAGCAAAACAGGGAAGTTAGGGCATCTCCATAGAGAGGTTCCAGTAAAAGTAAAAGTAATCCAGATGCCTTTAAGTAACGAGCAGACAGAGTTGAAAGATTCCAAGTTACCAGGGCTGGCCCAACCACTACGCAAGCTCGTCAGTCACCTAGAGTGGCAACTTCTTGGGTGGGGGGGGGGGGGGGAAGAGAGGGGGAGCAAAGAGCAGGGCATTCAAAGCTAAACAATAGATTTTGACAGCCAGAGGGAGCATAAAGCGTAAGATTTGCCTAGGGTGCCAACACACTGAACCAAGTCTGGGGCCGGCCCTGCAAGTCATTTCTTTATTTTAAAACACTTGCTCATCACACCCACACAGGGTCAGATTCTAAGCAGTGTACAGTACCCAAAATACCAGCAAGACATAACATGACCCACAAATACATCACAAAACTTAAAATAAAAACAGAATAAACATAAGAGACAGCAATACAAGCAATAAGTAACTAAAACAACAATAATTCTCCAAAATATACAAAAATAGTTACCCCTGTTATCTGATAACCAAATTGTTAATATCAACAAAAGAGGTTAGATATAACTGGCATCTCAGAGGCTTGGTGGAAGGAGAACAACAATAAGACACTATGAACCCCTGGTACAAATGATATTGCGATGATAGGGGGAATCACATTGGTGGAGGGGTGGCTCTATATGTTAAAGAGGGCACTGAGTCAAACAGGATGAAAGCTTTGCAGGAAAAAAGAATACACCGGTGTTCCCAATTCCAGATGGTCTATAAAATGTCAAAGAGCAGTGGTCCCAGTACAGATCCTTGGGGTGCGCCACTATTCACCCTCCTCCACTAGCCTTCTCTCTTTCCTATCTCTCATCCAGTTTCCAGTCCACAACAGGACATTGCTTCCAGTGCCATAACTTTTTCATTTCCTCAGGAATCTCTAATGTCAGACTTTATATTTAGACTTTCAGAAAGCATTTGACACTGTATCAACTGGCTGAACTTTATCCGTGTTTATTTATGCCTTCAAAGAAATGGAGCAGATTGGTGACCTTGTCCCATTAAACCATGTCTGTCCGTGTGTTCCGTAATTCTGTTCTTTATAATGGTTTCCACCATTTTGTTCAGCACCGATGTTAGGCTAACTGGCCTGTACCTTCCCTGATCACCCCTGGACTTCTTTTAAAAACTAACGTTACAGTGGCCACTCTCCAGTCTTCTGGTACCACAATTTTAGTGATAGGTTAAAAATTATTAATAGTAGCTCTGCAATTTCATTTTTGAGTTTTCAGCACTTTTGGGTGTATAGCATCTAGTGCAGGTGATTTGTTGGTTCTTTGGTTTGTCAATGTGCTCTACTAAATCCTCCAGGTTCACTGAGATTTGATTCAGCTTTTCTGATTCATCATTGTTAAATATCTTTTTTGGCATCCATAGCGTTCACACATCTTCCTCAGTAGAGACCGAAGCAAAGAATTCATTTGGTTTCTCAACTATGGCACTGTCCTCCTTAAGTCACCCTATTACTCCTTCATCATCAAATGATTTTGCCGAGACTCATCAAGCCCACTGACTATTACCCAATGTTGCTAATCCATGTTGGAACAAATGATACTGCCAGGTATACCTCGGAACGTATCAAAAGTGACTTCATGGCTCTGGGACAGAGGGTGAAGCAGGTAGGTGCACAGGTGGTGTTCTCTTCAATCCTCCCTGTTGAGGGTAAAGGCCAAGGCAGAGAGGCTCGCATCCTGGAGATTAATGCATGGCTGCGTGGATGGTGTCTTCGAGAGCGTTTTGGTTTCCTAGACCATGGGATGCTGTTCCAAGGGTTGCAGAGCAGAGATGGCATCCATCTGTCCAAGAAAGGTCAACGCATCTTTGGTAGTAGACTGGCTAATCTACTGAAGAGGGCTTTAAACTAGATTCGTTGGGGATGGGTGAAGAAAGCCCCCCGGTAAGTGAAAGCCCCCAGGTAAGTGATACATTAAATACCTTTATGGAAATAGGTAACAGGGGTAACATATGGAAAGCAGTGTGTATTAATGCCCGTAGCATGGGAAATAAGATCTCTGAAGTTGAAGCTTTGGTGGGAGTGGCTGACTTGGATTTAGTGGCAGTTACAGAATCATGGTTCACAGAAAACCATGACTGGGATGTAACTATACCTGGCTATACTTTATTCAGAAAGGACAGGGTAGGAAGAAGGGGAGGAGGAGTGGCACTATATGTAAAAACTACTATTAAAGCTTTGGAATTACAGAGCTTAAAAGGGAGAGAGGAGGCATTGTGGGTTAAACTAGAGAGAGGGAAAGAGAAATCTATTTGCATTGGTGTGCTATACAGACCTCCCTCACAAGAGGAAGAGGTGGACAGAGAGTTAATTGAAGACATACACAGCATTGCTAGGAAAGGGGAAGTGCTACTTATTTATTTATTTATTTATTACAAGTTCTTATATACCGCACTATTCGGCATCAGCGCGGTTTACATTATAACATAAAGACCATAACAACAAGCTGTTTGGTTTACATCGAACAGGAGTACAAACTTGGAGAACCGGGGTAAACTATATACATGAGATAATTACATAGAACAGAATAGGGTCTTAATAATATAAAGACGGCATGGTGTGTTCATGAGTGGGAGATTTCAATATGCCAGATGTTGATTGGCACATTCCTGCTGCAGTATCATCTAGGAGTAAGGAGATCCTGGATTCTCTACAGGGAGAACTATTCAGGCAATTGGTAACAGACCCCACACGTGAAGGGGCCATACTGGACTTGGTGCTTACCAATGGAGAAAGTGTTTCTGATGCTGTAGTGGGAGATCATTTTGCATCCAGTGATCACCAGATGGTGTGGTTCAGTATTAGGACTAGGGCTGTTAGAATCCATTCCAAGGTGAGGATCTTAGACTTTAGGAAGACTAACTTTGCAAAGATGGGCCAATACCTCAGGGAGTCGTTAGTGGGATGGGAACAGCTGGGGATGTAGAAAAACAGTGGGCAAAACTGAAAGGGGGTATTTTAAAGGCAACCAACCTTTTTGTTAAAAAGGTAAATAAAGGCAAAAGGAACAGGAGACCGCTATGGTTTTCAAAGGAAGTAGCTGAAAAAGTGAAGAAAAAGAGGGAGGCCTTCATGAAATACAAGAGATCACAGAGAGAGGAAGACAGGCATCTGTATTTGGAAAAACTTAGAGAAGCTAGCAAAGTAGTCAAGAAGGCAAAGATTCAAAAGGAGGAGGAAATAGCCAGTGCAATAAAATGGGGGGATAAGACATTTTTCAGATATATTAGTGAGAAGAGGAAGGGCAAAAGTGGTATTGTCAGACTCAAGGGTGCAGGGGGGGAATATGTAGAAGCTGATAAGGATAAAGCGGAATTGCTTAACAAATATTTTTGTTCTGTGCTCACAGATGAAGAACCAGGAGCAGGACCTCAGAAAACACCCACAAATAAGAACAGAAGCGAGGGACATCTTGAACAATTTTCAGAAGACTGTGTTCGTGAGAAACTAGCTCAACTTAAAATAGACAAAGCGATGGGACCGGATGGGATACACCCTAGAATACTGAGGGAACTTGGGGACGTTCTAGCAACTCCACTGACTGACCTTTTCAATGCCTCGTTGGAGTCGGGAGTGGTGCCAAAGGACTGGAGAGAGGCTCATGTGGTGCCTTTACACAAAAGCGGTAGTAAAGATGTGGTTGAAAACTACAGGCCGGTTAGTTTAACTTCAGTGGTGAGTAAATTAATGGAAACGCTGTTGAAAGAGAAAATAGTGATGTTTCTGGAGTCCAGCGGATTACAGGATCCGAGGCAGCATGGATTCACCAGAGGCAGGTCTTGTCAGACAAATCTGATTGATTTCTTTGACTGGGTGACCAGGGAGTTGGACCGCGGGAGAGCTCTAGATGTGGTGTATTTAGATTTCAGTAAAGCCTTTGACACTGTTCCTCACAGGCGACTTATAAACAAACTGAGCACCCTAGGGATGGACCCTAAAGTTACTGCTTGGGTTAGAAATTGGTTGGGTGGGAGGCGACAAAGAGTACAAGTAAATGGAACTCACTCTGAGGAGAAGGATGTTACCAGTGGTGTGCCCCAGGGATCTGTCCTTGGTCCGATTCTTTTTAACATCTTTGTTAGTGATATAGCGGAAGGGCTGTCGGGTAAGGTTTGCCTCTTTGCGGATGATACCAAAATCTGCAATAGAGTAGACACCCAGGAAGGTGTAGATAACATGAGGAGGGATCTAGCTAAGCTTGAAGAATGGTCTAGAATTTGGCAACTGGGATTTAATGTTAAAAAATGTAAGGTCATGCATTTGGGCTGCAGCAATCCAAGGGAGCAATACAGTATAGGAGGTGAAGTACTTTTGTCCACTAAAGAAGAGCGGGACCTAGGCGTAGTTGTGTCCGATGATCTTAAAGTAGCTAAACAGGTAGAAAAGGCGACGGCAAAAGCTAGAAGGATGCTTGGGTGCATACAGAGAGGAATGGCTAGCAGAAAAAAGGAGGTGATAATGCCTCTGTATAAGTCTTTGGTGCGACCTCATTTGGAGTATGGTGTGCAATTCTGGAGACCGCACCTTCAAAAGGATGTGAACAGGATGGAGTCGGTGCAGAGGGTTGCTACTAAGATGATTAGTGGTCTTCATTATAAAGCATATGAGGACAGACTTAAGGATCTTAATATGTACACCTTAGAGGAAAGGCGGGATAGAGGTGATATGATTGAGATGTTTAAATACCTCCGTGGCATAAATGTTCAGGGAGAGAGCCTCTTTCAATTGAAAGCAAGTTCTGCGACGAGGGGACATGGGATGAGGGTGAAGGGAGATAGATTCAGGAGTGATATGCGGAAATATTTCTTTACGGAAAGAGTAGTGGATCCGTGGAATAGTCTCCCAGTGGAGGTGGTAGAGATGAGGACAGTAACTGAATTCAAAAAAGCATGGGACCAACACAGAGGATCTCTAAAGGTAAAAAGTGGACTGTTGTAGTTGTTGTTATGGAAGGACAGACTAGATGGGCCTTGTGGTCTTTTTCTGTCATCATGTTTCTATGTTTCTATGATTCCTTCTCTAGCTTCTTGCTTTGAATACCTGAAAATGTTTTTATTGTGAATTTTTATCTCTATGGCAAGCTTTTTTTCAAATTCTCTTTTTGCCTTCCTTATAAACATTTTGCATTTGACCTGGCAGTCCTATTTTCTTCATTTGGTTCCTTTTTCTATTTTTTGAATGATGTTTTTTGGCTTTAATAGCCTCATTTTTTAACCATGCCAGCTGTTGTTTGACCTTCCTTCCTCATGTCTTAATGCATGGAATACATCTGATCTGGGCTTCCAAGACTGTATTTGTAAACAATGTCCATGCCTGATATAAAGTCTTGACCTTTACTGCTGTTTCTTTTAGTTTTCTTCTAGTTACATAGTATATGACAGCAGATAAAGACCAATATGGTCCATCAAGTCTGCCCAATAAGGTGACTAGAGTGGTTGTACCTGCCGCTCCATGCAGGTCACCCCCTCTATTTGTTGAAGTATAAAGGATATTTAAGTCCCATGGCTTATTCTCCTTCAGCCAGATCTCTGAGATGCTTATATCTATTTCTTCATCTAGTGTTATATATTCTATGTCTCCTTCATTTAATCATAGCCTCCATTTTGAAAATTAAATGCTGAAACAGTAGATTTCCTTTGGGGGTTATTCTGTGCCACAAATAGTGGGGATGGACATCCAACAGCATATCCATCCCCGCTATTTGTGCCCTTCCCGCTGGCGTCTAACTTCCCCACCAGTGGTACGGGGAGGTTAGATGGGAGCGAGGAAGGGGTGAATTAGGGTGGAGGCAGGGCGGGCAGTTGTTGGCCCGGGAAGTCCAGGACCGATTTCAATGTCGGTCCTGTACGTCCAGGGCCAACGGATTAGATGGGGAACTTATTCCACCCTTGAGGTGGAATAAGTTCCCCAATCTTGCAGGGGACAGCGGCCCGGGGCTCAAAAGAGGTGGCAGGGGGCTGAGGAAATTCCACACAGCCCGACCCTGGCCTTAGGAGGCTGAATTGGGGGTCTGGGTTTTGGGGAAAGCCTTTTTCTGTGCTTGTGCCGGGGATCGTGGCTTTACAATGGAGCCACGGTGCTATGGCAACCAGATGCCATGGTGCTGCGGCTCCATTGTAGAGCCCTGACTGAGTTAGCCGGGGACAGGCCTGAACATGCAGGCCAAGCTGAAACGCAGTCCCGGTCTGCACGTACAGGCCTGCTCGCAATTCTGATCCTGCGGGGCTAGATGTGCCCCATGGGATCAGAACTGTGAACCCCTCTGTACATCCGGCTCGGTCCAGATATATAGAGGGGCTTTACGTCTTTGATGGAATGAGTCCCTTTGTGTTCTCACTCCAGTTATTTGATCATATCTGATCATATTACTGTATGATTACTACTGCCAAGGGATCCCAAGATAGTAAGCTCTTGTAGCAAATCCTGTGTTCCACAAAGACCTAAGTCTAAAATAGCACCTTCTCTAGTTTGTTCACGAATTAGCTGCTCCATGAAACAGTCATTGACATCATCTAGGAATTTCATCTCCCTGGCATGTCCTAATGTAACATTTATCCAATCAATACTGGGGTAATCGAAATTGCCCTTTATTATTGTATTGCCAAATCTGTTAGTTTTCCTAATTTCTGATAGCATTTCATCATCTTTCTACTCATTCTGTACAGGCGCAAAGTAGTATATCTCTATCATTATTTTCATTCCCTTCACACATGGAATTTCTATCCATAAAGATCCAATGGCTCATTTTGTTTCCAACAGAACTTTTATTCCAGCTGACTCAATGCCCTCTTTAACACACAGCGCCACCACTCCATTGATTTGATCCATCCCATCATTGTGATATAATTTGCACCCTTGTATCACAGTGGCCCATTCCTTGTTCTCCTTCGACCAGATCTCTGAGATGCCTATTATATATATTTCTTCATTTAGTGCTATATATTCTAACTCTCACATCTTATTTTTTAGGCTTCTAGCGTTTGTATAGGGACATTTCAAGATATGTTTTTCGAATTTACAATCTACTGGTGGCTGAGGCGAATAGAGGCATAGGAGTGATGTCATTGAAACTTGGGTTTTTCATTAGTTCTTTGTCTCCACCAATGTGCTCATAGGGGAACACAATCCACTTGTCTGGACTGGTCTAGCAGGACGATATGGAAGCTCACTTTAAAAATATATACAATCTTTGCATCCTGGAGATTACAGCTTGTTGAAGGTCTTTGCTCCATGGAATCACATATCTGGCAGGGCCCTGACCTCTTGTACCCTACCCCTGAAGTCTTAGTGCAGAAGAAATAATTTTGGTGGTCCTCATATCACTAAGGGAGTTGAGGAGTAGCTTAGTCGTTAAAGCAATGGCTTGGTAACTAAGAGACCAGGATTCAATTTAAAGATACATCATTTCAGACCAGAGAATAGACCCCAAAAGGCTCCTGGCACCTTGCTCAGCTGGTCCCCCACAACCAGAGTTCACTTTCTTATTTTTCTTTTTATGCTCTGCTGCACCAAATAGGCATCACTCTGCTAGAGGCATAGCAATACTGATCAGTTTCCCTGCTGCACCAGCAAGTATAGAGAAGGCAAGCAATTTACTCTGTCTCCTCTTACTGGAGGAAGGGTGTGAACCACTGGTGTGGACTGGTTTGTCATGGACAAAGAGGAAAGGATTTCCAACATTATACAAAAGAGACACTTAGTGGCCAGATTCAGGGCCCCTGATGTGTGATCCCAGTGTATCCTTGAGAGAGGACACATGGAGCCTGATTCAGATAGGGGCACGTCTGGGCCGTTCGGACTGCCCCATGCAAGACGGGCCTGTTTGGACCCAATTCTGGATCGTGGGAACAAAACGTTCCTGCAATACACAGAATCGGGCCCAAGGATGGCCTGGCGTGCCCCTGCCTGCCCGCAAGGATGTCTTCCCCGCAGGTTCCCTCAGCTGCCCTGGCTTGGTCCCCCTCTTCCCCATTGCCCGACCCACTACTGGCCTGATCGAGCAGCGGAGATCCCCGGCACCCAGCCCTGGCCCGGGGGGAGATCCCTGGGCCCGATCGCCAGATTTGTGCTGCTTATTCCATCTTTGAGGTAGAATAAGCAGCACATCTCCTTTGCCTCGGCAGGGCATACAGGGCCGTGACCTGAATCGTCCCTTTACGTTCTGCCGGGTTGGCCTGCCCCTACTCCACCCCAATCCCACCCCCTCCCGCCTATCCCTGCTGCTCAGGATTTACGGGGAGAGCCGGAGGGGGAATTGGCCCAGACAGCGTCCCAGATCTGGCCCAGGGTGTCCATGTGTGTATCCCTCAGAGAGGACACAGAGATCCTATGCTATGCACCCCTGACAGACGACACACGGTGTGTGTTATACCTTGCTGAGAGAGTTCAATTCAGTGCATTGCTGGTAGAATAATACATGACAGGTAGCATTACGGAGGATCTAAGAATCACCAGTCCAAATTCCACTGCTAACATTTCCTAAACCTTTAGGTATCTTGATATTAGAATATTAACCAATACATTCCGGAATGGTTCATTATATCTAGGAATCCTACTTCCTCCCTCTTTCCCCAACACCACCTCTCACGCACACAAACCCCCAGTGTTAGACAGTTCTGTGGACCCAATAGCACAGTATTTATTTAATGGAATAAATATGGAAATAAGGCTCAATAAGACAGAAATACCTGCCTGACTCATGGACTCTCGAGGGACGAAAGCCGTGCTTCTCCCTCAAAATGATTAGTTCTAAAGGACTGGCAAGACGGCTAATGAGGTCACAGCCTCATAACTGCTGATTACAAATGAGACTGGGCTGGAGTTGGGGGGTGGGGAGGAAAAAGAATAGCTTGAGGATGAGAAGAGTGATTTTTTTTTCCTCCAAGATCCAGACATTCACAGCCCAGGTTCGATCCCCTGCTATGTCTGCAGGGCTGACTGAAGTCCGGGGAGCATGTTTTTTCATTAGTGCAATCAGTTAACGCTGAGGACCATTTCTAGCGCTACACTCCCTCCACGACCCCTCTCAAACTGTGACAGAGTTCTCTGGCTGCACTGCTGCTGGTAGGAGGAGGTGTTGCGACATTGTGCCTTCAGTGACGAGGACCTCGCAACTAAAAATGCGATATCGCAGCACCTCCCCCTTCTGGCAGCAGTGCAGCCAGAGTCCTCCCACGCAGCTTGGCAGGAATCTTGACTCCCTTCCACCAATGTATTCGCCAAATTGCAAAAGAGGAAAATCCCCCATAAAATATGCAAACAGAACCGCTTTCTGACCTCCCACTGCACTGGCATGGTGAGAAGAGGGTAGGAAGGAAGCCAGGAAGCAGGTTACAAGGTGGAACCAGCCTCTTCACTTACCAATGCATATGGACACTGGAAAAAAACGTCCTCCTACAACCACTTTTGTGATGTTTCTGTCCCCTTGTCGTCCTCTTTCCTTCTCTCCCTTTCTTCCACTTGTTCGTCTCTCCCTCCCCTCCCCCCATTGCGTTTAGGTTTAAGGTTGTACTGATGTATCCATCATATATTCCCTTCATGCCATCAATGATACCCTAGAAAGAACTAGCTAAAAAATACATCTATAACTATATATACACAAATACGCCACCTCTCCCAAGGCTTCAGTCTGAAAAGCAGTAAGAAATGCTGGCAGCAATCCAGGCCAGATAGGGTCATCCAGCTACTGTAACCTTCACAAGCGCCATGATCTAAATTGTATATTACCACTTGAGTTTTATTTATTAACCGGCGAGGCCAATTCATGCAGGAATCAAATAATGAAAAACTAAAAGAACTGATTAAGGAAGGTGAAAGGTATTGAGCTGCTCACACAAGAAATCTCACAATAGGGGCATCTTCCTTCATTTTTGTTGCTTAAAATGCATTATTTCATTTTTTTAACGCATCACTGAATTCTGAAAAATATCACTAAAAGGAGAAGGGGGAGAACTGTTGTGGGATCCCAGGAAGAACCTCGGTAAGGTAGGGTTGTTCCCTCCATTAATGAGGGCTATAACTATGCTGTCCTCTACTACTAAACATTCATTCTGCCCTACAAAATGTACACTATGCTGTGTATAAATAAACGTAAGAGATATTTCTTGCTCCACAGTTTTCAATCTAGTGAAGAGAGACAGATCAGACAAGTGCTTGAGGAGAAGCATGGATATGATAAAGTCTCAAAGGTAGTGGAATTTACTTGAAGAAAGGGACCAATTTCTTTATTTGAGTGGGAGCAGCAAAGGAGAAATTTTACCTGCTAATTTTCATTTTCTTGAATCCTGCTTGACCATTCTTACTGTATGAGTTATGCTTGCTTGAAAGCAGGTGAAGGCAGACTTGAGTTGTACTGCTGGCAAGCAGATTAATGATATATATATATATATATATATATACATATATATATATGTATAGGGAGTGGAGTAGTAGCTAGTGGTTAAAGCACTGGCTTGGTAACCAAGAGACCAGCATTTTTATTTATTTATTTAAAGTTTCTTATATACCGCGCTCTTTAGCATCAGCGCGGTTTACATGGAACAAAACAATCTCAGTACATTTGAAAACACGTATGAGTTACATATAACAGGGCAATAAACTTGGGAAACAAGGGTTGTTGTTGTTAAGTGCCGTCGAGTCGGAGTCGACTCATGGCGACCCTCTGGATAGCTATCCTAAATTGTGTTCGGTCTTCAGTCAGGCGGCTCATTGTTGACAGACTGGTACCCGTAGCTGCTGTTATTGTAGCGATCCATCTCATTGCTGGCCTTCCTCTTTTGCGTTGACCTTCTATCTTTCCAAGCATGATGTCTTTCTCTAATGATCTCTCTCTTCGCATGATGTGTCCGAAGTATGAAAGTCGAAGTCTTGTCATCTGAGCTTCTAAAGAAAGCTTAGGTTTGATCTCCTCTAGTACCGACTGGTTTGTTCTTCGGGCAGTCCATGGTATACACAGTATTCGCCGCCAGCACCATAATTCAAAGGCATCAATTTTCTTCCTGTCTGTCTTTTTCACTGTCCAGCTTTCACATCCATATGATGTTATTGAAAATACCATGGCATGAACAAGTCGAATCTTTGTATGGAGAGAGACATCTCTGCTCTTGAGAATCTTATCTAGGTCTTTCATAGCCATTCTGCCAAGAGCAATGCGTCGTCTGATTTCTTGACTGCTTGTTGCTTCTTTATTGATAGTTGATCCAAGTAGGTTAAAGTTGTTCACGATTTCAATTTCTTCTCCTTCAACGATGAACCTGTTGATTATGCCAGTTGTCATGATCTTTGTCTTCTTTACATTAAGGTGCAGGCCCATTTTGAGACTATGTTCTTTGATTGTGAGAAGCAAATGTTTCAGATCATCTTCACTTTCTGCCAGTAGTGTGGTATCATCAGCATAGCGAAGGTTGTTGATGAGTCTTCCACCAATCTTCACACCTCTGTTGTCTTCATACAATCCTGCTTCTCTGATGATTTGTTCTGCATATAAATTAAACAGGTAGGGGGAAAGTATGCAGCCTTGTCTTACACCTTTGCTTATTTTAAACCATTCTGTTTCTCCTTGTTCCGTTCGAACTGTTGCTTCTTGATCAATGTACAGATTGCGCAAGAGAACGATCAGGTGTTCTGGTATACCCATGCTTCTTAATGTGGCCCAGAGTTTCTCATGGTTTACACAGTCAAAAGCCTTGCTATAGTCGATAAAGCACAAATAGATATCCTTTTGGTATTCTTTAGTCTTTTCAAGGATCCATCTCACATCCGCAATGATGTCTCTCGTTCCTCGCCCTTTCCTGAACCCTGCTTGCACTTCAGGTAGTTCTTGTTCTAGGTATGGCTGTAGTCTCTTTTGAATAATCTTCAGTAGAATCTTGCTGGCATGTGGGATCAGAGCGATTGTGCGATAATTTCCACAGTCAGTTGGATCACCTTTCTTTAGTATTGGTATAAACACAGATCTTTTCCAGTCAGTTGGCCATGATGTTGTCGTCCATATTTCTTGGCAGAGCCTTGTAAGTACGGTAACAGCTGCATCAGATTGCTGCAATACTTCTATGGGAATGCTATCAATGCCTGGTGCTTTGTTCTTTGATAAGTCTTTCAATGCTGCTTCAACTTCTTCTTTCATCACCAATGGTTCCTGATCATAAGGTATCGGTTGAAACGGCTGTTGGTCCACTTGATCTTTATCATATAAAAACTCTGTATATTCCTTCCACCTTTTCTTGATCTTCTCAGCATCATTCAACATAGAACCTTGAGCATCTTGTAACATTCCTATTCGAGGCTGGAACTTTTTCTTTAACTCTCGCAGCTTTAGGAAAGCTGATCTTGTTCTTCCTCTAATAGTTTCTGCTTCTATTTCCTTGCAAGTGTCATTGTAGTACTTTTCCTTGTCCTGTCTAGCTGCACGTTGGAAATCTCTGTTGAGTTCTGCGATTGTCTTTCTTTCTCCTTTGGCTTTAGCTTCTCTGCGTTTCTGGGCAATTTTCAGAGTTTCTTCCGTCATCCATTTTGGCCGTTTTTGTTTTTTCACCTTTTGTAGAGACTTCTCGCTTTCTTCCAGCACAACCTTCTTGATGTCATTCCATAACTCTTCCGGAGTTCTGTCATTTGTATCTAAAGCAGCAAATCGATTTTGCAGGCAGTCTTTAAATTCCAGTGGTATATTCTCAAGGTCATATTTTGCTGCATTCATGAGTGGTTTGCTCTTTTTCAACTTTAGCTTGAGTTTGCATACTAGTAGTTGATGATCTGTACCACAGTCAGCTCCAGGTTTTGTCTTTGTTGATGTTACAGAGCTTTTCCATCGTTGACTTCCACAGATGTAGTCAATTTGATTTCTATACAATCCATTGGGTGAAGTCCATGTGTACAGTCGCCGCTTGTGTTGCTGGAAGAAGGTGTTTGAGATGAATAGATCATTGGTCTTGCAGAATTCTATCAATCTTTCTCCAGCTTCATTTCTGTTGCCAAGTCCATATTTTCCAACTACTTTGCCTTCTTCTTTGTTGCCAACTTTTGCGTTCCAGTCACCCATGACTATCAGGATATCCTGTTTGCATGTTCTGTCAATTTCAGCTTGTACTTGTTCATAGAACTCTTCAATTTCATTCTCTTCTGCAGCTGTTGTTGGGGCATATACTTGAATTATAGTTGTGTTGATAGGCAATCCTCGCAGACGAATAGAGATTAAGCGTTCGCTGACTGCATTGTATTTCATTACAGTTCTTGCAAGTTTCTTCTTTATTATAAGTGCAACACCATTTCTTTTTTGTCTTTCATTTCCAGCATAGTAGACCATGTGATCATCTGATGCAAAGTGCCCCATGCCAGTCCATTTCAGTTCGCTGACACCCAACAGATCAAGTTGTACACGTTCCATTTCATTCTTGACCACCTCCAACTTCCCTTGGTTCATGCTTCGTACGTTCCATGTTCCAATGTGTAAGACATCTTTACAGCTTCTGACTCTCATTTCATGCGCAGCTACATCAGCAGTCAGACTTCCCGAGGGCTTTGATCCAACCACATCATAAATGCTGGCTTTACTCTGAAAGTCTTCAGCTCTTCCCCAGTAGCTAGTTGAGTGCCTTCCGACCTGGGAGTCTCATCTTCCAGCACCATAGCACAATTTGTTTTGTTGTAACTATCCATTGGGTTTTCATGGCAAGATACAGAAGTAGATTGCCGGGCCTTCCTTCTGCGCAGTTTAAGTTTGGTGTTGTTGCCGTTGTCACAGAAATGTGATCCTCCGCCGTCAACACTATCCCATTCTGCTGCTGCCCAGATGGGTGGTTTGTCTTCGTCTGGCACCTCAGCTGAGACCTGTCCATCTTGGGAGACCCTGCCAGTAGTTAAACTACCGATAGTTTAGCTCTCAGCATCACTGATGCACGCAAGCCCTCACAGCACGACAAGCTGCAAACCAAGATTGAACTATTTACATAAATTCAACTAGCAGCGAGATTTTAG
The DNA here is from genome assembly GCA_033557465.1 of Ichthyophis bannanicus. Classification (NCBI taxonomy): domain Eukaryota; kingdom Metazoa; phylum Chordata; class Amphibia; order Gymnophiona; family Ichthyophiidae; genus Ichthyophis; species Ichthyophis bannanicus. The sequence goes on along the minus strand of CM066032.1, from coordinate 1,850,750,950 downwards.
TGAACAGCGAAATTACAACAAAATTTTTAGTTCTAGAAGGTATGTCTTATGGAGTGGTTATGCATATGAATTTGTCTTATGACATATTATAATAGGATTACGGTGGCTGGAAGTACTCAGTGAATAGATAGTGCTTGATAGCTTTCCTGAACTGCTTCATGTCTCGTATTGCTCTGATATCTGGATGAAGTTTATTCCAACATCTAGGCGCATAAGATTTAAATGCTCTGTTGATTGTTGATTGGGACCAATTTGTGGATTCACTGGGAATGACTAGGGTATTTTCAGCGAGTGGTCTCCTGGATCTTGTCTCGGGAGGTAGACTGATGAGGTCTGAAGTCGTTGCTGGTGATAGATTACACAGGTACACTACCAAAAACTGCCTCCAGTTTTGCAACTGATTCCTATAGATTTTGGGGTGCTGAATCCAGGAAAAATAGCCAAAATGTTCCATCACGTCACGTTTTCTTGCAAAATTAGATTTCTTACCCATATAAGGAATGTTCACATAATTTCTTTTTAGCCAACTGCAGTTTATTTTCTTGGCCCAAAATAGAGGTTGTAATGGTTAACTAACTAGAAACACTCCCTCATGATATTTTAGAGTGTTTTGTATTCATTTTATACATTAACAGGACAATTGGGAGGCGGGGGGCTAAATCCAGTACTCGCGCTGGCGCATGTTCTTTCCTGTTCGCCTCACCTCGTTCGCTCGCTCAAACACGGTGGTTGCGACATGAACGTTCCTGTCAAATTTCAGTTTCTTGCAAGTTCATTATTACCTTTTGTTTGCTCAGTCGTAATCCAGCTTTATTCCGAAGTGGTTCACTACAGTTGTAGTTTGCAGTGCTGTGTATTTGTGATGGCTCACAGAGCCAGAGGTTGCGTCAACTCTCCGGACAGTTTTTGTTTTATTTGTGGGGAATATACCGTGAACAAGCGGCAGAGGAACATTTCTGCATTTATTAAAAAAGTATATTTCGCCTATTTCGGTTTGAAGTTAGGCGATCAAGACAAACCGTGGGCTCCTCACAAAGTGTGCAAGACATGTGAGGAAGATCTACACTTATGGATGAAAGGTAAAAAACAAGCATTTCGTTTCGGAATACCTATGATGTGGCGTGAACAAAGAGACCACAGCAGTGACTGCTATTTTTGCTCTTGCATTGTGAAGGGATACAACTTAAAAAATAAGAACGTAATAAGTTACCCCAACCTTCCCTCAGCAATTAGGCCTATGCCTCATAGCAAAGTACCTGTGCCTGAACCACCAAAATCTTTGGATCATATTTGTGTGGACGGTTCTGATCATGATGAGACTCATCAGATGGCTTTTCCCGATGAGTCCAGTACTTCCGAGTTTGAAACTGAACCAGATCCGAAACCTGAACTTTTCTCTCGAGCTGAATTGAATGATTTAGTCCGGGATTTAGGACTCCCAAAAGATGCTGCCCAACTGCTAGGTTCTCGGCTTAAACAGAAAAATCTATTGTCACCAGGAACAACTTTTTATTGGTACCGCAACCGCGAGACACAATTTTTGAAGTATTTCAGCAAAGAGGAAGATTTGGTATTTTGCAACGATATATACGGAGTGATGGAAAAGTTTAAACTCAAGTATGATCCTGCTGAATGGCGGCTGTTCATTGATTCATCAAAAGACAGCATAAAAGGTGTTCTTCTTCATAATGGCAACACATTCGCTTCAGTTCCTATTGCTCACTCTGTTATTCTCCAAGAAAAATACGAGAATTTGGCCCTGATTCTTCAGAAGATTCGTTATGATGAGCATAAGTGGATGATTTGTGGAGACTTTAAAATTCTATCCATGCTATTAGGGCAGCAATCCGGTTTCACCAAATATCCCTGCTTCCTTTGCTTGTGGGATAGCCGGGCCCGCGACCTACACTGGGGGAAAAAAGACTGGCCAATTCGGGAGTATTTGAGACCCGATGAGAAAAATGTTCTTCATGAGAGCTTGGTACCTCGTGATAAAATTCTATTACCACCTCTCCACATTAAGTTGGGTCTCATTAAGCAATTCATCAAGTCCCTTCCAAAAGATGGTGAGTGCTTTCGGTACCTTTGCTCAAAGTTCCCCCGACTTTCTGAAGCAAAGCTAAAGGAAGGAGTGTTTGTTGGCCCTGATATAAGGAAACTCATTTCAGATGGAGCATTCGCTGAAACGATGTCTGAGAAGGAAAAAGAAGCCTGGGATTCCTTCAAGGATGTTGTTCTCAAATTCTTGGGGAACAGGCGGGATGAGAACTATAAGGATATTGTTGCCAGGATGCTCAATGCCTTCAAAGAACAAGGCTGTAACATGAGCCTGAAAGTCCATTTCTTGCACTCCCATGTGAACTACTTTCCCGAAAACCTGGGGGCGTACAGTGAAGAACAAGGTGAAAGGTTTCACCAGGACATCAAGGACGCAGAGAGAAGGTACCAAGGAAGATGGAACACCACTATGATGGCTGATTTCTGTCGGTTGCTGCTGCGGGAAACCCCAGATGAAAAATATGCCAAGCAGCGCACCAAGAGAAGCATTCGGGGGAAGAAGAAACGGGCCCACCAGGAGATTGATTGACCCAAGAATGACTTTAAAATCTAAACTGTGTTGACAAATATTGTGTTTTTACTAAACTTTGAAATAAAAATGTGCTAGTTATTACCACAGTGTCGGATCTCATTTATTAGAATTTTATTTTCACACCATCGGGTGTTTGTCTTCATGTATTGCAATGGTGCAGTTTGCGTTTTCTATTCTTACATACATACCTGTACAACATTTTTTGCACATTTCTTTGCTTTGCTTTGTGTCTAACCTCGCTCTTATATGCTCAATGTTTGTGCACATGTATGTGGCTGTTTTAAGTGCAGACAATTTTGCTACCATCACAGTGTGTTTTGTTGACATTACTCTATTCTTAAGTGCTGCCTTGTTACAATTTTCTTTATTCTTATTTGAATAACTACTAAACAATTAGTATAAAGAATTCATCCAAGAAACTTTTATCTCGATCGCACTCAATCTGAAACGTTCACCTCAAACTGCTAACCCAATGTAGCAAAAAATCTGTACGTGATGGAGCAAATTGGTTACCAGATTTGGATTCAGCGCACCAAAAAACGTAAAAATCAATCGAAACATTAGAGGCAGTTTAAAAAAAATTTTTTTTAGTGTACCTGTGTTATTTAAGGCCTTGAATGTGATGAGAAGAGCTTTGTACCTAATTCTACATTCTATAGGGAGCCAGTGAAGGTCCCTAAGGATTGGCATGATATGGTCTCTCTTAGATGCTCCAACTAGGATACGGGCCGCAGCATTCATTGCTAGTTGCAGGGGGTTAATGGTGTTCTTTGGAAGACCATGTAATACAATATTCGCATAGTCAAAGTGTGGAGTGACTATTGCTTGGAATATTGAGCGGAAGTCGCTGTATTCTAGCATGGGTCTTAGGTGGCGTAATGTTTTTATCTTGAAGTAATTGGGGCATAGTGGGGAGAGTGGAGGAGTCCGAGAGAACTGGGGAGGAGCCAGAGTGATGTGCATGATGTACCATAGTGAACTGGTTCTGAATGTGACATTTTACAGGGAGCCATTGGTAACAGATGAGGATAGGTGAAATGTTGAACTGAGAAGTAAAGGAAAGGACACAGGCAGCAGTATTTTGAATATGTTGACGTCAATGTAACTGGTATTGAGGAAGACTAAGGTAGTAGTAGTCTGATTTTGAAATAACAAGGTAGACAGGGAGGAGACGGTGAGGAAAGGGCAAACTGCACAAATTTTACAAAGGGAGCAGAAACAGCAACATACCAGAGAAGAGAGATGGGCGTTGAAAGATGGTGATAGTGCAGAGAGCTTTGCTGGGCAGACTAGATGGACCATATTGGTCTTTATCTGCTATCATTTACTATGTTACTATGTAAATAGTTTTTACCGTGCTTTGTATGTGCGAGGTAAAATCAAGTCGTTGATCAAGGATCACACCTAGGTAACGGATTGAAGCACTCCTTGTGGCCTTGGGCAAGTCATGTAACCCTCCATTGCCTCAGATGAAAAGCCTGGCAATCTACGTCCAGTCACACTGCCAAGAAAACCCAGTAGCTGCTGGGTCACCAAGTCAGCACTGACTCAAAGACACTTTTAAAAAAAATATATATATAGAGAGGGAAGATCATACATGTTGATCAATTTGAGTTCACCCTGCAGAGGCAGGCAGCCAACAATGTCAGGTGTTTGATTAATCCTCTAGAGGTGACATGTAGGCAGGATATTGCCTCTGTTCTCTCAGTTGATGTCAAAAAGGCTCTTGATAGCATGGAGTGGAAGTTGGCTGTTTCACACCCTGGAGAGCTTGAGTTTAGGCTAAGATTTTATTCTTGGGTCCAGGAACTTTATGCTCAGCCCAAAGCGTGCATGAAAGTTAATGGGGAGGGGCTATTCTGCTTTTTTTCCCCACTTGGGAGGATACCAGGCAGGGTTGTCCCCTTTCACCTCTTTTGTTTGCTATTTTGACTGAAACATTAGCATTGTGAGTGATATTGCCTAAGGGCTGAATGGAAAAGTCTGTCTTTTTGCAGATGACACCAAAATTTGCAACAGAGTAAACTCCCCTCAGAGAGTGGGGAACATGAGGCAAGATCTACAAAAACTGGAAGAATGGTCTAATGCTTGGCAGTTAAGATTTAATGTGAAGAAGTGCAGTGTAATGCACTTGGGAAGCAGAAATCCAAGGGAATTGTATGAGATACGGGGCGAGAGATTGATGTACATGGACCAGGAGAAAGACCTCGGTGTGATTGTTTCTGATGATCTCAAGGTGGCGAAACAGTGTGTGACAAGGCGGTGGCAAAAGCCAGAAGGATTCTAGGTTGCATACAGAGAGGAATTACCAGCAGAAAGGAAGAGGTACTAATGCCACTGTACAAGTCGCTGGTGAGGCCTCACTTGGAATACTGTGTTCAGTTTTGGAGACCGTATCTCACAAAGGATGTAAAAAGACTGGAAGCGGTTCAGAGGAAGGTGACCAAAATGATTTGGAGCCTGCGTCAGAAGACTTATGAGAAGAGACTTGAAGACCTAAATATGTGCACTCTGGAGGAAAGAAAGGGACAGGGGAGATATGATTTAAACCTTTAAATACTTAAAGAGTATTAATGAACAAACAAACCTCTTCCAAAGACGGGGAAGCTGTAAAACTAGGGGGCATTTGGTCTGAATTATGAGCCTTTGCTGAAGTGTTTAGGGGAAGATTTTGATATATGGAGCAAAGCTAATCATACCTGGCTAGAACGCACAGATTTGGCACACTTTCTGTTTCTGTTTCAGACTCTGCCTGACCCTAGTCCCGGCGAAAAGGGTAGGGTACTGTTTCGAAGGGAAATCGTGGGAGGGTTGGGGTTCCCGTATTTTAAAAGGTATTATTTGGCAGCGCTGCTAAGGGCCGAAATAGATTGGACTAGGAGCAGTTGAAGTCGTAGGTGGAACTTAAGTGGGCAGCGGTGGCAGAGGGATCCCTGATATCCGGCTACCTTGAATGCAATATGAGAGGAAATTAATCCCGAACCCCTATGTGGTCCATATTTTGAAGGGGTGGTATGTTGGCCATCCCTGCTAGAAGGGAAGTTCACTTTCTTGTTGGCTTCAACTACTAGGTACAATCCGGGTTTTGGCGCAAAGGAAAACTTGGAGCTGTTTAGACTGTGGGAGGTAAAAGGCCTTTAGAGACTTGGCCAGTTACTGGACTAAGGTCAGATCCTTTCATTTCAGGCCTTGCAGAACCAGTTTGGTTTGGCTAATCATGATCTTTTTGCTTATTTTCAAATTAGACATTATCTTACTTTGGATGGGGGGGAGGGTGAAGGAGGATCTGGAGGAGGACTTGACTTTCTTTGAGGTCCTTTGTCAAAGTTTCCTGAGTAATAGGAGCTAATTTCTAAAATCTACATACTCATAGCTCTGGATGAATCATGAGAAGAACAGTTGCGGAATTTAGCTCAGTGGGAGTAGGACCTGAGTGGGGAGGGGGCCCTGTTGGAGAAAGGTTAGAAGGGAATCCTTAGGAATATTGCTAAGCAGCTTTGACAGAGAATGGGCATTTGTTGCTCTACCGGTGGCACTGAACCCCAGAGAAGTTAGATACCATATTTTCCATCAGCATCAAATAGATGTTGGTGAAAATTCAGGGGGCAGTGGATCTTTTTCTACATGTGGTGGGCCTGCCCTCGATCCCAGGCTTTCTGGGAGGAGTGCTTCTTTTTTATGGAACAAATGGTAGGAGGGGCTCTGCCGCAGGACTGTAAGATGTTTTTGTTGTACTGTAGACTACTGGGTGCCTCTAAGAGAAAGTGCGATTGCTTTAATATTGTATAGTAGCGGTGAGGTGAGACTTGGCCTGTGTACGGAAGCAGGAGCATCTCACAGATTTATCTGAACTGTGGGTTAGATGAGGTGATTATTACCTTTTGGGTAAAATGACAAGATTAAAGCAAGGGCCTATAGGGGACTTTCAGGGTATCCAATTGGTGCAGGCACACACATGAACGGGAGCAGGGCAGAAGGGTTGGTGGGGGGGATGAAAAAGGGGAGAGCCTGGAAGTTTTGCATAAGTTGAAAAAGTTGGAGACGATACACGTTGTGTATTGCTGCTGCTCTTAATAACAAGTAAATTAAATTAAAAAGAGAGAACAGCTCCAGTCCTGCACAGCAACTGGCTGGTCCTTTTCAATAGCTATTCCCTTAGATGGCTTAGAATAAAAATAAGTCGGCATCTCTCCAACCCTTGTGTTCATGGTGCACTGCTGACCCATCTCATCCTTCAATGCTGCTACAGAGTGCACCCCGGAGTCCGCAAGTGGTAAATGTCCAGTCTCATGGATCAAGCTAACCAAAGAAGAACTTACTCCTTCAGTTCAAAAAATTACACAAGTCTTCCTAACCCAAAGTCATATGCCGATAGCACTCAAAAAACCACCATAAGACCAATCATCAAAATCAAAACACTCAATAAATTGGATCCCAGTGCATACTGGCCAATATCAAGCTTGCCACTCCTAGCCAAATTTTAGAAAAGGTCGTACAGCTACAGCTAGAAGATCATATCAACTCACATGCTCCATTAGACTCTCACCAGCATGGGTTCCGAACCAACCATGGTGTGGAAACCCTATTAACATCCTTGCTGGACAGCATTCACCAGGGTATAGACAATATCAAGAAGGGTTTTCTGCTCATATTCCTAGATATATCATCCGCATTTGACACCGTATCACACAAACTACTTCTGCTGTGTCTACAAGAAACTGGTCTACACCATATTGCATACTTAACTGGAAGACAACAACAAGTACCATTCGGAATAAAACAGGAGCTTTCACAAGGCTCAGCGATGTCATCACTGCTTTTTAACATATATATACAGCCTATCTACAACGTCATATAGCAGCACAATGTCCAATATAGGCTATATGCCAATGATATTATGATCTTCACACCAATTGACACCGATAAGCCAGATGACACAAAACTAACTAACTGCTTTGAGGACATGATCACATGGCTCAGCAACCATAACCTTAACATAAACTACAAGAAAACAGAGGCTCTTTTCATAACTAGAAACTAAGCATTCACACTGATGAGCACAATTCAACAAGAAGGCTGATATCTAGGAGTGATCCTGGACCAGGCCTTAAATCTTCAATCACACATAAATAAGACCACACAAACTGTATATCACAAAACGAAACCACTTCTCACACGGGACAACTTCCGTACAGTAGTCTAAGCAATAATCACGCCATTACTGAATTACTGTAATTCAATCTATCAGGGTATCCCAAAACAATCAATCCACATGCTTCCGATGACACAGAACAGGGCAGCCTGCATAATCACAGGCTCTGCAAAATACGAACATATCACTCCACTACTTAGCCAACTACACTGGCTACCAATACACCACCACATTAGGTTTAAGATCATTCTTATATTCAAAATACTAACATTCAACTCAACTGACATACTACAGGAACTGATTATGTAGGACCCAGACAACAGACCATGATTCTTACACCTAGCACCTATTGCATTATGTCCAATAGAGCATTTTCCTTGACTGCTCCATCATTACCGGAAGATATAAGATCAATCAAGGACATTAAGGACTACCACAAAAAGCTAAAACACACTTATACATAGAACACTTTGGAAATATTACCTAGTGCAATCCCACCATGACACACAACATGGCTCATATACAGTAGTGGCCAAAAATTAAGGCAGGTATCTTTTTCTACAATTTATTGTTAAATAATGTACTGTGGAGATGTCACACGTGCTTACTTATTTAATCAGCATGGTGATTAGTCACACCATGCGTCTGGCATCCATTTTAGTTTACTTACACTCTGTAGTAGGTTTCTTGGATGAAGTTTAGAATTTTTACAACTAGGAAAAGATTGAAAGTTACATGTAAAATATACAATCAAGATGGGTAGAAAGTGCGATATTAATGACTTTGTAAAGGGACAAGTTGTCACACTCCACGCTGAAGGATATTCGCAATGTGCTACTGCAAAACATTTGCATATATCAAGGTGTGCAGTTCAGAATGTTCTGAAATCAGGTGGCCATACACATCGTTCGAAATGTGGGTGCAGACGGATAACTACTGGACGAGATGACCGATTCCTCAAAAGCATTATTAGATCTAGTCCACATACTTCATCTCAACGTGTGGCTCAGTTAGCTAACAATCGAGGAATAAAGATAAGTGCCAGATCTGTCCGACGACGGCTTGTGGATGAATTCAAACTCGTGGCCAGAAGACCTGCCAAGAAGCTTATAATGACCAGGAAACAAATTGCTGCCCGCATACAGTTTTGTAGCAAGATGAAAGACAAATCTGCTGAATGGTGGGAGAGGGTAATGTTCACAGATGAAAGTACATTTCAACAAGTACGTGGGAGTGGTTACAACAACGTCCGTCGACTAGCAGGCGAGAGACTAAATCCGAAGTACACGATCAAGACTGTTAAACACCCAGCATCGGTCATGGTATGGGGTGGTATCTCGGCGAATGGACGATATGGCCTGCACATTTTTGAGAAAGGTGAAAGAGTAAATGCTGCAAAATCCATGCTGAATAGTAAAGTTAAATACATATGCATGTTTCTGGCACAACTATGTTTCAGCAGGACTTGGCACCGTGCCACACTGCAAAAACAGTCAAAAAATGGTTCGTGGACAACAAGTTGGCCATCAAACTCTCCGGATCTCAATGTAATTGAAAACTGTTGGAATCTTATGAAGAAAAAGGTGGCAGCACACCGTCCAACTTCAGAAGCAGATTTAAAGGACATACTCAAGCCTGTATGAGTCAAAGAAATCACTCCGGCATACTGTAAAACGCTAGTTAACAGTATGCCTACAAGAATCCAGGCTGTGCTGAAAAATCATGGACACCCTATCAAATATTGACACATATATTGTTTCCTGAATAAAACTTTGAAAATGACATATATATCTTTGGTTCTTAAAGCTTTTGACCATGAAAGTGACAATAACACGTACTTTTCTAATAAAATTCTGATATTTTGGACTCTGCCTTAATTTTTTGGCCACTACTGTAATAATGACAACTGATATATGTTACCCATTGCAAATACAAACTGTACATAAATTAGGGAACACGTTAATGTTATTCCCCTTAGATTAACAATTGTTTATTCTTGTTAATTACTACACACCTGTAATGTTGCCGTAGCATACTGTTCTCTGTAAAATTAAGTTATACTGTTTCACTGCTACTTGTAAAAACTAAGTCGAGATCTAAACCGCCTTAATTTAAGGACGAAGCGGTATAGAAAACCTGCTAAATAAATAAATGATCACACGGAGAGGAACTGGCCCAAAGTTTGCGGATGCATGGCCGTTTGCCAATGGCTGTTGGAAAGGCTGCATCACGTTTCTTTTTTTGCCTTACTCTTTCCCCAAAAACAAAAGACATCTTTGGCTCACGCTGATTTCTCTTGCTGCTTTCTAATTATTTTCTCCTTCCTCCCCTACTTTCCTTTCAATCCCCAAAGGAATGGGGTAGCTGCCTACACTACAGAAAGTACTAGAGTCTGGACACCTCCCTCCCACCCCCCACCTTTACCAGGCTGCGATCTGCCAGCTGAAAACAGCTCATCCTGGTCTCCTGTTAAGTGGTAACAAGGCCACTGATGTTTTTGCAAGCACTGTGCGCCTAGCAGATAAAAATGAACATCCCTATCGCTGCTCTCCAAGTCCCACTTATCTGCAGAGAGGGGAAACAATGCCCCAGCTTGATAGGTGCAGTTTGGTGCCAGTTATAGGAAGCCAAATTTCTTCCAAGCCGACCATTAGCATGATAAAGGGGCTAATAATAGGCAAATGTCTTTCTGATCTTCTTCCCCCCCCCCCCTCCTTGTTGGCAATTGCTAATGAGTTTCTGGTGTTCCTTTAAATAATGGGACCTAATTACCCTACACAATGCCACACACAGACAATACCACAAGCAGGCTCAGAGATGGCTAATTACAGCAGGGCCCAGTTTCAACAAACAGGTTTATTTGGAGGAGGATCATGTGGGAAACTGGTGCCCCTCTTCTTGCTTCCTCCCCCCTTCCCCCCACCGCCTCAGAGATTACAGCGACAGGATACATAGAACAGGAGGAGCAGGGAAAGCTGTGAATGCTTGTAGGTGGTAATCCAGGATGAGGCTGAACCCAGCGAGGCTGCAGCAACTCTGCACTTCTCCCAGCTGCCTGAGGCCTTTTGGCTAAGATCCAAGCACAGCATCTGAGCCATGAGCCCAGGACGGTCCCTGAGTAGGAGGGGGGAGGGAGAGGGGGAAGGAACATGGTGATATAACAACCGTTGGCAAAGGAGGAGGAGGTTAGAAAATAAAAGCCAAACCAAAGTCAGTCGAACAGATATGCAGTGAAAGAAGGATCCCTGCACAGCCCACATGCATTCTGTTGACCCTTCTCATTAATTTTAATGCTCATGGGGCACATTCTTGTAAGTTTGTTCTAGGGCCTAGTGTAAGGAGACAGGCCGGGCCAGCCCTGGCTCTTACAGAAATTGGAACAACCAGAGGGGAGGAGGTGAACAGCCAAGACTAGATCGACCTGCTCCTTATGACACGGAGATCACCTAATCCTAGCAATGGCAGGGGCAAGTGGTAGCAACACTGATTTCTCCTTTCTGTAACGTGAATGCTCTGTGATCTTCTCATAACGCTGAGGTTAACCTCAGAGCCATGTTAGCAATCAAGCACCGTTATTATCTGAAACTCGCTGCTGGCATGAGGCAAAGAACAGAACACAACCACGGCTTACATGAGCTGGGATAGGTAATAGCCATTTACTACCAACGGGTCGCAGTGGCGGATAAATGCAAGGTACTGGGGTCATGTGTTCTGCGGGTTCTTCTGTACCAAATCCTAAGATGCCGCAGTGTAAGCTCTGATGAGCAGGGATTGTCTCTTACATGTCTGTGCAGCGCTGCATATGACGTGTAGCACTATACAAATGCTCAGTAGTAGGACTGTGAAAGGGAGATGCCATGAAAGCACTGTGTAATATTCTTGAAGCTGTATATACCTGGTGGTTTTTATTATCATTATTATTACATTCTAGGGATTGTTTTTCAGGGGCTACTCGATGACCCATGGTCCCCCATGTATTAATGAACGAGTCTAGGCTTTGGACACCCCAGACACACAAATGGAAAGAGCGCTCCCAAAGAAGAAGCGATGCTCTCAGCGCACCAGGCCTACGGGAGCTCAGTCCCTGCAAAACGTGGGAAACACGGGTTCCAAGGGCCGAGCGTTCTACACAAAACAAAGGTAGAAAAAAATGTTCGGTTCGGTTTAATGATCGGAATATGCCAGCTTTGGGAAACAACGTGCAACATCGTTGTATTTTGAGCAGTATAGGAAGAAGTGCATTTCTCTTTCTGTTTCTCCAGTGTCGTACTGCAAGTAGAGTCCGCCTTCTTGGGGTTGCCTTTGTCTGCATGTTTCCATTTGTAACATGTGCTCATTTATTCTGCAGTTCGTGAGACTTTATCCATGTTCTGCATACAGTATGTGACCAAAGTGAGGCATTTTACGATCCTATAATTTCTGTGTAGGGATTTGTAGCAGTCTGGCTTGTTCTCTTTTCCCAACAAGAGGTGTGCTTTAAGGATTGGTGTGGTATTGGCAATGCTGACTCTTCATAGACGCTGTGGCTGGCTGCAGAGGGCATGGCTATTGTGAGGGCAGGTCCCTCAGTGGTCACCCCACCTCTTAAGGGTGGTCCTGCATACGAGTACCAGCACTTTTATTGCTAGAAATAAAACACTGGTATTTGATTTGTTAATATCTGATGGAGAAAAATAGGTGGTTTAGGGTAACGTTTTGTATACCTTGTGTATTTCCATTCTTATTTTGTGTTTTCTGCAGCAAGGTTGTTGGGCCAGAGTCTGGGTCAGTGCAAGGGTGTTGGGTGCCCTAGATGCACTTTCAGCCTTATGCTCCCTTCCCGCAGATTTTGATAATTAAACCCAACAATCATGATAATCTCAATACCGCTACTCCCAGAATGAATCTGTTGAAACGCATAATTGGACATCATGGAGGATATTTTAGAAGCCCTACTTGTGCTCTGGATGTCTGAAAACCAGCATACACAGACGTCACTGGAGCCACTTTAGAAGACGTTTCTACAGACATCCCCAGCGAGAGAATGTCCAAGTCACGAAGGGACGTGTCGGAGGCATGACCAAAGGTGTTCCAGGCCAGTTGGACATGTGTGCCTGATTTCAGAAACAGCGAGCACATCCTCACCCATTATTGGGACCATCCATGTCTATTCCTGCTTCAGGGCACGACAGACATCAGAAAAGCTCTCGTTCTGACATCCAGACGCCTGGAAGGTATAGCGAAGAAGGTCCTCCGATACCCCCCTATATTTTTTATGATAACAAAAACTGCAGGGATATTCAGCCACTAACCGGATAGCAACAACCACATAAAATTAGAACAGCCATTGACCAGTCATAACTTTATGCAGTTTGCCTATCTGGCTAGCAGTTGAATATCGTTGCAAACTGGATAATTGCTAGTAGCGCCTAAGCTCCGCCTACTCAGGGCCGGATTTACCTATACGCCATGTACGCCATGGCGTAGGGCCCACAGCCGGCAGGGGCCCACAAAAAAAGAACAAGTTCATTTTTTTTTAATACAATTTTAAAAAAAACCTGGTGGCTGCCGCCGCGGGGCCCCCTCTGCCCGCCGCGGCAGCACCGACTGACCCGCGGAGGCCCCGTCTACAAGCTGAAGCCGTCGGTTTGGTTCGTTCCTCCCTCCCTCCCTCCCTCCCTCTGTGCAGGCTGCAGGCTGTGGGCTGTGAGAGACGCGAAAGGAGAGTGTCTCCTCGCGTCTCTGTTAAGCCCGCAGGGGCTGATGGGAAATTTCCCATCAGCCCCTGCGGGATTAACAGAGACGCGAGGAGACGCTCTCCCTTCGCGTCTCTCACAGCCTGCAGCCTGCACGGAGGGAGGGAGGGAGGAACGAACCGAACCGATGGCTTCAGCTTGTAGACGGGGCCCCCGCGGGTCAGTCCATGCTGCCGCGGCAGCAGAGGGGGCCCCGCGACAGCAGCCAGCAGGTTTTTTTTTAAAATTAAATTTTACTTTAGGCCGACCGGGGGGGGGGGGTAGGACTGGTAATGGGCTATTGGGGGGGCTGGGGCTGGAAATGGGCTGTGGGGGTAGGGCTGGTAATGGGCTATGGGGGGGGTAGGACTGGTAATGGGCTATTGGGGGGGCTGGGGCTGGAAATGGGCTGGGGGGGGTTAAGGCTAGAGGTGGGCTGATGGGGTTAGGACTGGAAATGGACTGTGGGCTGTTGGGGGGGCTTAGAACTGGCAATGGGCTTTGGGGGGGTTAAGACTGGTAATGGGCTGTGGCTGATGGGGGCTGTCTGGTAATGGGCTATGGGGGGGCTAGGACTGGAAATGGGCTGGGGGGTTAAGACTGGAAGTGGGCTGATGGGGTTAGGACTGGTAATGGGCTGTTGGGGGGGGTTAGAACTGGTAATGGGCTTTGGGGGGGGTTAAGACTGGTAATGGGCTGTGGGCTGATGGGGGTTGTCTGGTAATGGGCTATGGGGGGCTAGGACTGGAAATGGGCTGGGGGGTTAAAACTGGAGGTGGGATGAAGGGGTTAGGACTGGTAATGGGCTGTGGGCTGATGGGGGGGGGGGTAGGACTGGCAATGGGCTATGGGGGGCTGACTGGAAATGGGTTGATGGGGTTAGGACTGGAAGTGGGCTGATGGGGGGTTAGGACTGGTAATGGGTTATAGGGGGGGCTTAAACTGAAAATGGGATGATGGGGGGTTAAGGACTGTAAGTGGGTTGATGGGGGGCTAGGACTGGTATTGGGTTGGGGGGTTGCTAGGACTGGAAATGGGCTGATGGATGGCTAGGACTGGAAATGGGCTGATGCAGGGACTAGAAGGGAATGGATGCTGGGTGAGGCTGGAACTAGAAGGGAGCTGATGTTGGGGGAGGATTAGAATGGGATGGGGCTGGAAGAGTAAAATGGAGAAGGGAAAAATATTTTGTGTGGGAGGGATAAAAAATCTACAATTGGCCGGGTATTGGGAGAGTAAGTGGGGATTGAGGATGGAGGGGTAAAATTTGAGTGGATGAAATAGGAATGAGGAAAGAGCAAAAGGAGAAAGATTAGTATGTTAAAGCAGATGTAGAGAGAGAATGGAAAAAAATCTAGAAGAGAGAAGAAAGGACAAATGGACAGCAGACGATGGAGAGTTAGCAGAAGACACGAAGAAACCAGAAGAAAGTGGCTGGAGCAATTGCAGCTGAAAAAAATGCACAAAAGGTAGAAAAATATCTCTTTATTTTGAATTTATTAATTGGAATATGTCAGCTCTGGTAAATGTGCATCATTAACATCTGCGCTTTGTTTAGTACAAGAGCAAATTAATGTATAGTTTTATTTCTACAGTGTTGTACATTCCAAGTTTGGCTTTTGGGATTCCCAGTTTAATTATTGTCTTCCTGTTTCTAAATTGTGATTACTTGTTTGATGGTCTATGTTCTGCATGTGTAACTGAGCTGAGGTGTTCTGTTTATATAATTCCTATTTGACATTGCCACTTGTTCTCTTTCCCCAGTAGGTCATGTATTGTTGTTCTCTGAAATGTATTGGTTTAATATTTGCAGTGTTGCCTTTTGATTGGTAGAGTATGGTGCTTTGTGAGTCCTGGTAGTGCTGTTAGGATACGGCGGGTTTACTATGGGTTCTAAATGGGCAGTGTTTGTAGTAGTTCCTAATGTGTCTGGCAGTTGGCACTGGATTATAGTAATGTAGAAATCTTTTAGTCTTTCTTTATCCATACACTCATTAAGAGGCACGTTTACTAAAAGTTAGTATATGGTAACATTATGCAAATATTTATGCAAATGAGGCCCCTTATGCAAATGAGGCCCCACACCCCCCTTGGGCCGCCCCTGCTGGGGGCCCACAATTTTTGTTGGCGTAGGGCCTCACTCAAGGTAAATCCGGCCCTGTGCCTACTGACTACGCAGAGTCCAAATATCGAGCAGTGCAGGGTTTGGCGGGTTAGCAAGCCCTACTAACCGGCTAAATCCTTTAAAATATTGAACCCTCTATGTTTATAAATTTAAGACTGCCATTCATTTGCCTTGATTTACGAGCCTGCTTTATGAGCCTAACACTTAAAGAGGAAGACCAGCAATGCAATGGATCAATACAATAGCTAAGCTCCTAACTTTTTTCCCCACCCTAAATCTGTCCCTGTTGCCACTTACGTTTTAGGCTTCTAAATGTAGGACTTCAGTGAAATTTAGACTATAAATTTAGGAACTCAGCCCTAGTATATTTTCATAGAGGCAAATTTAAGGGCATAACTCTCATAGTTATGAGCACAGGAGAGAGCATGGGAGAGTGGTGATCTGGGCGGGGAGGAGATGCCCGTGCCTTGAGAGACATGGGAGGATCTTTAAAAGAGCATCTGCTTCATGGTGTGAGGACACGGCTCCCTTTGGCGCACTAGTGGAGCTCTGAGTATTGCCAAATGGCCAGGGAGAAAAGGAAAAATAAATCTAAACAGCAAATGGCTTTGAACCCAAAAGTTATGGATCCTATTGACAAGCAGGAGCATTTGATAATTTGGTTTTGGTTTATTCAATGGATTTAACACACTTCTTGGAAGACTCTAAGGATGAGCTACTCTTAGTGACCTTAATTACCGAGAGGGATAAGAATATCTTGAAAATTTACTTCTAAAAGAGAGATTTTACATTTGGTGGGCAAAAAGTTTCCATTGTTTCAGATGTGACTTGTGCAGCTCAGCATAGGGGAAATTATTTCTTTCCCATTAGGTCAAGACTATGGTACCTGGTGGTAATTCATTCATACGGTTCCCCTGTAAATTTGTAATTACATTTCAGGGGACAAATTATATTTTCCTGGACCCCACCCATCTGGAAACATTTTTAAGAGATCATAACATTACTTGTCTTGTGGTGCCTGTGTGGGGTTTTTGGAATTAGGTTTGGGCTGGCAATCTACTTCCGGTCACACCTTGCCAAGAAATCTGAAGGTGTTGCTGGATCGCCAGGAGTCAGCATTGACTTGATGGCACTTAAAAAAAAATATCCTATTGTTTGCTTGTATTATTTTCTGTTGCTTGTCTCTCTCTCCTTGAAGTGGGCTACTTTTCCTTTATTCATTAAGTTTGTGGTTCTTTTTTTACAATTTTCTTCTTCGTAAGGTAATAAGAAATAGATCTTTTTTTTCTTTATATTTTTCAGATTGTAAATTCTAAAATCCTAATAAAAAGAAAAAATGTTATGAGCAGAACTCCTTTTAATATTACCCCCACATTTTGAATTGACCAATTTAAAGCTCCAAACTAAAACCTGTTGGGGCAGAACCTGGAGGAAGCTGCTCATGTCAGGAAGGCCTCAATAGTTCTGCTTAGAAGAATGGTCCAGAATTCCTCAAGGACGACGTGAGAGACCGACGAACAGTTACAGGAAATGTTACTGTTTCTTAAGGAGGTGCCACCAGTTACTGAATGGTTTGCAGACGGTTTTATACAAGGCTACTTAGTGCTGAATCTGTCTGTTATCCTTCTCTCCTGTCAGGTCTAGATTAGGATTGACGTACAAATTGCAAAATCAAGATCATCCTAGAGAGTTCACAATCTTTTTTCTCAGCACTGAAGTTAAGGTTGGGCATTTGGCAAGGCCACAGAGGGCAACTTTGAAAACCGAGAAATGGGGGTTGTGGCTCCAGACCCCAAAACCTGCCCTCTTTGGGGGCCACATGCCTCTTCATCTGTAATACGTAGGAGGCACTTCCAGTATTTGATATGGTCAGGCTCTCACTAGATTTCACAATGTCCATGACATCATGAGCCATATCTTATATCCACTCTTGCTAAAAGAAAGCTGGTATTTTTATGTGCCATCAAGTCAATGGTGACTCTTCACGACCATGTTGTATTCCATGGCTTCCCATCCAAGTACTAGCCAGGCTTGACCCTGCTTGGTTTCCTAGATCAGATTCACTCAGCGTGGCATGGCCACAGTGAAACAAAAGCTGCACCCTGACATACGACAGCTGCATATAAAGCCGCACATACTTAATGTGTGTTTTCATGTGCGTATTTCATGCCTGTTTTTTAAAGTCAAGTGCATGCATACTTGACTGTCTAAAATATTTGTGTAACTGGCACAGAATATGCCTTCAATTAAGGTGCAATGACTTATACCAGCCCTAGAGCTGGGGTTAATTACCGCTCCTACGTTTTGTAAGTACATAGTAAATGACGGCAGATAAAGACCAGCATGGTCCATCTAGTCTGCCCAGCAAGATGGCAAGAGTAGGTGCACCTTTCGCTCTGTGCAGGCCACCCCTCCCCATGTCTTTGTTTAGGGGTGAACCCACCACTCCATGTAGGACACCCCTATTTGTTGAGACGTTATATGGTTAAGAAGTTAGATGGTACCGTTTATCTTGTTTTTATCCTATTGCTGTAAAGGGATCCATTGTGTTTGTCCCATGCCTTTTTGAATTCCGTCACCGTGTTTGCCCCCACCACTTCCATCGGGAGGGCATTCCAAGCATCCACCCACCCTTTCAGTGAAAAAATATTTCCTGACATTGCCTTTCAATTTACCACCCGTCTTTTATCGTCCATGTAATTGATCGTCTTTTATAATCCATGTGCGTGCTTGCTCACACTGCCCACATTCCGCCCAAACTCTGCCTATGTGCACACCCACAGTGAAAGTACGTGCGATACAAACATACGTACTTCCCCGCTAGTCAGTATTTTATAAGACATCATTGGCGCACGTAAGTGGCCATTTACGTGAGCAAATGACTAAACATCAACATTTACACACAATGTTGCTGCCTAAAACTATAAAATTACCTTCGTATTGCCTGGCAGCAGGAGACAGAGAAAGAAAAAGAATTAAACAGATGTATATTTGCTCATACCAGTAGTGAAAAAAAACAACCAAAATTGTGCTGCTCTAAGGCCCCATCAGAAAGAATTAATTTGATTGTTTAGGACTATTTAAATTAAGTATATATCAAGAATTGTTTTCAGACTTACTTACCATGGATGTTTTGTTTGGCTCTTAGGCTGAAAGGTGTTTCTTTTAAGCCACTTCAAATCACTGTGGATCAGAGTCAACCAGTTAGCATAGTTACTCACCTGTAACAGGTTTCTCCAGGGATAGCAGGAATCAGTCCTCACTTATGGGTGATGTCGGCACCAATGAAGTCCTGTGGAAGCATCTCCCCAGCTTTCAAAGAAAGCCTTTGGGAGATGCCACCACGCATGCATGGTTCCCTTCCTGCTCAAGGGTGCTATTTTACTCAGTCAGATGACATAGCAAGAGCTGACAAAAGAAGATGGCAACAATTGTACAGCAACTCCAAGGGGAGGATGGAGGGTTGTGAGGACTGATTCCTGCTGTCCCTAGAGAACATCTGTTTCAGGTGAGTAACTATGTTTTCTCCAGGAATAAGCAGGAAGTCACTGCTCACATATGGGACTCCCTAGCTACAGGCTACTGAGAACCTGTAGACAAACCTAGCCCAGCCATAAGTAGCCACAAACGAGTCTGAGGAAAGACTCTAAGGATCCCAGTGTCCAGGGAGAACCATTGCTCCGGTAGCCCGAACAAGAAGGGTCGAGGGCAGGAGTTGCCCAAACCCCAAACAGATTACAGAGTATGGCCTGGCTGAAGGCACTGTCCCATCGGGACTCCCTCTCCAGGCAGTAGTGAGCTGCAAAGGTGTGCACTGAGGACCAGGTGGCAGCTCGTCAGATGTCTGCCATAAGGATAGAGCATAGGCTTGCAATCTAGGTTGCCATAGCCCTGAATATGTGTGCCGTGACCTGGTGCTACAACAAGAGCCCAGCCTGATCGTGGGCTAAGGTGATGCAGTCCGCCACCCAGATGGACAGGGTCCGCTTGGTAACAGCCTCCCCCAGTTGACTGGGATCGTAGAAAACAAAAAGCTGCGAGGCTTTGGGGTGGCAGGTAGAAGGATAGGGCCCTCTTACAATCCAGAGTATGGAGAATGGCCACCACCTTGTTGGCGTTGGGCTGTGGAAAGAAGGTGGGGAGCACCACCTCCTGCTTGAGTTGGCAGGCGGATACCAGCTTCGAAAGGAATTTAGGGTGGGTGCGAAGCACAACCCTATTCTTGTAGAACCTGGTGTAAGGTGACTCGGTCACCAAGGCCTGAAGCTCGCTGACTCTGCAGGCAGAGGTGAGCGCCACCAGGAAGATGACTTTCCAGGAGAGATAACGCAAATGGCAGGTAGAGGTTCAAAAGGCGGCTTGGTGAACTGCGTCAGAACCACGTTGAGGTCCCATTCTGCTGGGGACGGGCAGAGGGGAGGCTTAGAGAGCAGAAGGCCCCACATAAATCGGGTAATGAGGGGCAGCGCAGAGAGAGGTTTGCCCTCTATGGAATGATGGTGCGCTGAGAGCGCGCTCAGGTGCACTCTGACAGAGTTGGACTTGAGTCCAGTTTGCAAAAGGTGAAGCAGATACCGCAGCATTGTGTGCACCTGGCAAGAAAATGGGTCAACCTGTTGCTCCACACACCAAACTGAGAATCTGTGGCACTTGAAGGCGTAGGCTCATCTCGTGGAGTTCTTATGAGAGGCCAGGAGGACTTCCTCCACCTCCCTTGGGAGGTTAAAAAGTGCTTAAGGCTACCCGTTCAGCAGCCATGCTGTTAGCAACAGGGACCCCAGGTTGAGGTGGAGGAGAGATCCCTCCTCCTGGGTCAGAAGCCCCAGGGCGTTCCCCAGAGGAACCGGGGCTCCCTTGAGAGGCGGAGCAATAGAAGAAACCAAGGCTGCCTTGGCCACCAGGGGGCCACCAGTATCATGGGAGTCTTGCCCCACAGGACCTTGAAGAGGATCTGGGCAATTAGTGGTGTGGGAGGGAAGACGTAGAGAAGACCCTCTGACTACGAGATGAGGAAGGCGTCTGCTGCTATCCAGGACGGGTGTGGTTGGGGACAGCAGAAGTGGGGCAGCTGAGCATTGGTCGGGTTGGTGAAGAGGTCCAGACTCGGGGTTTCCCAGAGTCAGAATAGCCGCTGCGCCA
The DNA here is from genome assembly GCA_033557465.1 of Ichthyophis bannanicus. NCBI lineage: Eukaryota > Metazoa > Chordata > Amphibia > Gymnophiona > Ichthyophiidae > Ichthyophis > Ichthyophis bannanicus. Next base: position 1,850,730,230 of record CM066032.1, on the reverse strand, counting down.
CCCTGGGGTCTAGTCGCCATTCGTGCAGCTGGAAGACCCTGCTCAGCTTGTCCGCTAGGGAAGTGTCCTGGCCCGGAAGGTATACCGCCCTGAGAAGCATTCCCTGACAGATTGCATACAAAAAGAGGGCTACTGCCTCCTGGAAGAGACACTGAGATCCTGTGCCCCCCTGCTTATTCAGGTAGAACATCGCAACCTAGTTGTCTGTTTGGACTAGCACCAACTGGTTCTGCAGACAGTGGTGGAAGGCCTTGATCGCCAGAAAAATGGTCTTGAGCTCCAGCAGGTTGATCTGTTGCTGGCTCTCTACCAGGGATCAGTTGCCCTGCATGTGCATCTCCTCGCAGTGGGCACCCCAGCACAGTAGGGATGCGTCCATGGTGAGGACCCTCTCGGGGCTGGAAGGACATGCCCTTCTGCAGGTGCTGTGTGCCCTGCCGCTAGTTGAGCAACTCTGCTAGTTGACGAGACTCTGAGACCCTGTCCCGGAGCCTGCCTGTGGCTTGTGTCCACTGCGAGTGGAGACACCACTGAGCTGCCCACATGTGGAGGTGGGCGTTGAACCACATGGACTGTGGATGCCATGTGGCCTAGCAGGCAGAGTATGGACCGTACCAACACTGAATGATGGCGCTGTTCCTCGGTAGCCAAGGCCCTGAGGCGATCCGCCCTGTCCAGGAGGAGGAAGGCCCTGGCCTGGAGAGTGTCCAGACAGGCTCCTATGAACTCCAGATCCTGAGCTGGAGTGAGGTGAGATTTGGGATGGTTTATCACGAACCCCAAATGCTGCAGGAAACAGATGTAGGCAGCCACCACTGCCAGGCATTTGGAGAAGACTCTTGATGCAGAGACTAGGAATGAAGGGTAGTACCCTATACTGGTAGTGGTCGCCCCCGACCATGAACCTTAAGTACTGCCTGTGACTGGGATGAATAACGATGTAGGTGTAAGCATCCTTTAGGTCCAAGAAGCATAGCCAATCTCCCTGCTGGAAGGAGGGCAACAATATTCCACGGGAGAACATCTTGAACTTCTCCCACACCAGAAACTTGTTCAGGTTCCACAAGTCCAAAATGGGCCTTAACCCCCCTGGTTTTTTTGGGACCAGAAAGTAACAGGAGTAGAACCCTTGAGGTGGAGGGGGTACTGGTTCCACTGCTCTGTCCCTGATGAGGCCTGCAAGTTCCTGCAGTAGCATGGCCTGCTGCAGGGGAGTCTGAGGGGGCTCTCCTGGAAAGAAAGAGGGAGGCATCCAGTACAAGTGAAGGAGATAGCCTTCTCTGACCAGCTGGAGGGTCCAGGTGTTAGTGGTTACAGCCAACCACCGATGGGCAAAGTGGATCAGATGCTCCCCTGTTGGCAGCTGCTTCCCCCCGGGAGGAGACGCTATGCTCAGGGAGTCAAAACCCCAACCCAGCCTGGACAGGAGCCAGTGTTTGGGGCTTAGAGTCCTTAAGCTTACGTTGGCCTTGGCCCGGTCCTTTGCCCTGTTGATCCTGCTGCAGGGTCTGGGGGATCTAGTATTGGGGATAGCCCCAGTAAGGCTGGCCTTTTCTGTGAAAAGGGGGCTTCTTCCCCGGCTGTGTCTTCTTGGGGAAAGTGGAGGTCTTCCTGGAGAGCCGAGTTTGTGTGACGTACTCAGTCCCGATCTTGGCCGCCTTGTCCTCCAACGGTTTGCCGAAGAGGTTTTCCCTGAGACAGGGGACATCGAGGAGTTCCTCCTGTGCCCACTGCTCGAGTTCTGATGCCTGGAGCCCAGCTTGGTGTTGGGCACCGATGCTTGTGGCGGCAACCCTCGCATTAGACTCAGATCTGTCATAGGCGGCTTGAGACATGTACTTCGAGCACTCTCTGATGCACTTTGTGAGGGTTTGGAATTGCTGGAGGTGATTACTGAGACCTGTTGAGAAACTTGTGAGTTCTTACTAGGTCTCGGAGATACATGCTGATATATCGCTGGTAGGCTTGAATTCAGCAACCTAGCATTGAACCCTGGTAGCATTTGTGTCCAAAGGCATTGAGGGCACGGGATTCCCTGCCCGGGGGCATGGAAGAGCAAGTCTTCAGGCTTTTCTATCAGCACATGGTCGACTCCACCACCATAGAGGTGTGAGGGTGTGCGCCTTCTGAAAGCCAGGGCTCCACTGGACCCAGTACATGGTGTTGAGGCATCGGCTAACTATTGGCACCAATGTCTGTGTCTCCTACATCCGAAGGAGGAATCGCCCGAGGATGGCAGGGATGGGGACAATCACGGCCTCCTTAGGTGGAGCTCATACTGGAGGATTTCCAGCTCCTCCATGCGAGGATCCTCCTCTGACTCCTTGATGAGAGACAAGGCTTTCGCCATGTCTTGGACAAACTCAAGGAATGATGTGTCCTCAGGTGGGGAGATCGCAGTGCTTATGCATCTCCAGGGAAGCCTTGTCCTCAGACTCCCGGTCTGAGTAGTCAGTCGAGGACTCGAGGTTGGACAGCTCCTGAGGCATTGTGCTTGGTTTGGGTCTTCAGTGACCCACAGTGGCTGCTTGGCCAGAGCCACAATCAATTGCTAGAGAGGATCTCGCTCCTGAGGAATGGGAGCGGGATTGAAACCTCGCGGAGGACGGGCTCGAGGCTCGGGGCTCTTGAGGATTGTCTCAGCAGCCCGGGGAGTCCTTCATATAGAGGTTCCTGCGGTTTCAGCATGGGCACCGGTGGAGCCAGGCATTGAAACTTGCTGCGAGGCAAGGAAGGCAATAACACTGCAGCCAGTGTCATCATCCTTGCTTCCCACTCAGGAGTTGCAGCCTTTGACGCAGACACCAGTGTGAATGGGTTTGGCATCGGTGAGGAGAGGGAGTCTTCGATGGGACAGGCCTCGGAGGTCTATGACCCATCACTGGATGCCTCAGTATCTGTACTGGGCACCTTCGCCAGCTGCTCCCACTCTGACTCCTTCGATACTTTCCGGGGACTGAGGAACCTGGCATGGGATTTGCCATGCATGTTATATTCCCAGGATGAGGTCCTCAAGGATTTCTTATTCTTCTTCTTGTGCTCACGCTCCGGAGAACCCTTGTCGGAGTGTACATGGGCTCGACTGGGTGCCACAGGGGCTTTACAGGACTGCAAGGATCCATGTGGGGCCTTTGAGCGTGAGGCTACCGGGGACACCGGGGCAGAATCTGACCTATGGAAGATGTCATCTTGCTTCTGCCGACTTTGAATGGCCTTCACGGACATTTTCTTGCACAGGGTGCAAACCTCCAGGTCATGGTCAGCACTTAGACACCGGTGGCAACAATCATGTGTATCAGTTAAGGACATGTTCTTTGTGCACCAATCACACGTTTTGAATCCACTGGCCATTGGGGCAAAAAGGATCCCTGCAAGGTCGAAAACTCTGGATGCGGCCAGCGGTTAGAAAAAGGTGCGAACCACGCTAGAAGGAAAAAAAACAAAACAGTTCTGAGACTCGAAGCCGGGGCAATGGGGCTCGGAGGCGGGAAAGGAACTGGTGCTATCCGAGAAAGAAGGGCAGTTTGATGCACCAAAAAATAAATTTTTTTCCGGGGAATAAAGAGAGACGTCTGTTGGGCTCCACGGAAAAAGGGAGACTGAGTACGATGGCACCCTTGGGTGGGAAGGGAACCACACATGCATGGTGGCATCTCCCAAAAGCTTTCTTTGAAAGCTGGGGAGATACTTCTGTGGGGCTCCGTCGGTGCCGACGTCACCCATATGTGAGGACTGACTTCCTGTTTGTTCCTGGAGAACAGCAGTTTTAATGCTATAAACCAGTTTAGTAGCTTCATTGGGACAGTGAGCTTTCTTCTACCAAGCACAAAATAGAATGATTCAGGTTCGAATGGAAGCACATGAAGGGTGGATAGCTCTTGAAAGCTAGTCACAGATGTCTTGTTAGTCTAGTAAAAATGTCTCACTTACTGCTTGTCTGTTAACCTTTATTTCTACTATTTCCTATATCAAAACATTTTCTCAGCTTTATTCTTAGCAGGAAGGAGAACCTTTGTATGTACAGACCTGGTTGGTGGCGACAACTAGTCCTAAATGTCTACAACTAAAGCATGTGCCACCTTCAGAGGATACGATGCTAAGTCACAGCACCAACTATGTTTTGCTAATTTCAGGATGTCATCAGGCTACAGAGTCACCATTGATCTTTTTCAGTCCTCTTGCTCTGGCCTTGGCCTTAACATCACCATGTCCCCAGTAGGACTGGGTGGCAGAGTGTTAAACCTCCCCCTATCTAGTGCAGGTTCTCAATCTCAGTCCAAAGGTCAAGAAGAGACCATCCTCAGTTTGTGGCACTGGGTCTCAGCCAAATTCTGGGTATGGATGTTTAAAAAGTAGGGTTGGTGTTATGTTGTGAGTCACCTGGGCAACCTTCTAGGCTTTTTTTTTCTTGCATTTAAACTCCTAACATCTATCTGGAAAAAGCCTGAATTCCCTTGGCCCTGTGAATCTGCTTTGCATTGCTAATACATGTGGCTGTAAGCAAACACATATTAGGCAGAGGGAGAGGGGAAGACTGAGGCGGACTAAGGAGCAGGTGTCTTAGAATGACTGCAAAAATCACCCCGTTTTCAAATATTTAACTATGAAAACCTCCAGAGACTTCTATATATTCCAAGGATGGGAAGACTAGATCCATTAATATGTTTTTTTATCAGCTGTCCTATTCTATGTTTCTGTGAACCTCCAGGGAACGATCCAGAATTTAACCATGAGAATCTTGAATTGCGTTTTGACCAGCAGTTTCCTCCTGTTTCTTTTCTCCTCCCCACCTCTGAAACATACTGGGTCTTAAGATGTAGTACTGAAGAAGTAGCCTTATCCTCGACTCCTTTTTACTCTTCTAAGACACCTCCAGAAAATATAGCTTTAGACCAATGCAAAAGTCAAAAGCACCCCTGCAAGGTTCCTCTGCTGATTTCTCTAATTTCGCCCAGATCGAATTTGCATGGGGACTCACAACCAGGATCAGGACCAGGACCAGGCTCTGTCCTTCTTAGGTTCCTTTGTCCTCAAGACTGGCAACTTCTAGGAAGTAGCAGGTGACCTGCTGACTTGCCCCAAAGCCACCGAACTCCCTATGAAAAGCCCGTTCCCCAGGAATCAGAAAAACAGAAGCGGAAGGAAATACTGTCTCCCATTCTTCCCTTTCAGCTATTGACCATTCCTGAGGAGGCTGATGCCATGTCCCTGGAGGTCCATCATGAAACTATAATCCCCGTAGGCTCAGTAACCCACCTCTTGGACTCTCCCAATGCTGGTCACTCTTAAAGGGAAACACCCCAACCAATGGCTCTGTTCACTCTACATTTTATCCTTCTCTCTGTTTTCAATCTGCTGCCCTACTGGAAAATACAGGTTTGGCAGAGAATCAGGTCCCCCTTACAGCTATATTATTTCCCCATACTGGCATTCCGTGTCTCCCTGAAATCAGTGATACAACACTAGACTGTGTGGCTTAGCATCTAGTGACTTTTTTCATAAGGATTGCAAGATCAACAATCCCCACACCTGTCCTTGGGATCCCACAGCAGTGTTCCCTCTAATTTTCTGTAGGCTGTGTGCGCATAAAATATCAGCTGTGCAGCTTTTGAAGGAAGGTTACATTTTTGTGCACCACATAACCAACACTTGGAGTTATATACTTTAAAATTTGACTACACGTCAGAATACAGTATGTACCCCACATTGATTTTAATCAAATTAAATGAAAATAGATGATTACTAAATGAAGCGGAAAATTTCTAGTAATTACAATCACAACTTTTAAATTTTAAGACGTCTGTGTTGTTTTCTATCAGAATCAGAACCGTAATTTTTGTGCGCTCTGTTGTAAAGTATGTGCGCTCGCTCGGCGAGGTGAATGCGCACGCACACGCGCACAGCTTAGAGGGAACAATGTCCCGCAGCCAACTGGATTTTCAGGATATCCACAATAAATATGCTTATGATGTATCGGTGTACACTCGGAAGTGGGCGGCGACGATTTCAGAATCCCGCTGGGGGTGGCTGTGCACATGCTCTGAAGGCAGTCTGACTGCCAAACCTGCTGAGAACCAGGCTTAGTTGATCCATGAGGTAAGTAAAAAAAAAAAGGAGAAAGGAATACAGAACAAGCTGGAGACAGAGAAGACAAATCCATAGTAAACATAGTAAATGACAGCAGATAAAGACCAGCATGGTCCATCCAGTCTGCCCAGCAATAAGGCAAGAGTAGGTGCACCTGTCGCTCTGTGCAGGCCACCCCTCCCAATGTCTTTGTTTAGGGGTGGACCCACCACTCCATGTAGGACACCCCTATTTGTTGAGAAGTTAGTTGGTTCAGTTTATTTTGGTTTTATCCTGTTGTTGTAAAGGGATCCGCTGTGCTTGTCCCATGCTGTTTTGAATTCCATCACTGTGTTTGCCCCCACCACTTCCATCGGGAGAGCATTCCAAGCATCCACCACCCTTTCAGTGAAAAAATATTTCAAGTCTCTTCTCATAAAGTTTCTTACGCAGGCTCCAAATCATTTTGGTCGCCTTCCTCTGAACAGTTTCCAGTCTTTTTACATCTTTTGCAAGATATGGTCTCCAAAACTGAACACAGTATTCCAGGTGAGACCTCACCAGTGACCTGTACAGTGGCATAAGTACCTCTTCCTTTCCGCTGATAATCCCTTTGTATGCAGCCCAACATCCTCCTAGCTTTTGCCACTGCCTTGTCGCACTGTTTTGCCACCTCGAGATCATCAGAGATAATCACACCAAAGTCTTTCTCCTGAACCATGCACACCAACCTCTCGCCCCCTATCGCGTACATTTCCCTTGGATTTCTGCTACCTAAGTGCATGACACTGCACTTTTTTGCATTAAATCGTAATTGCCAAGCATGAGACCATTCTTCCAGCTTTTGTAGATCTTTCCTCATGTTATCCACTCCCTCGGGCGAGTCCACTCTGTTGCAAATTTTTGTGTCATCTGCAAAAAAGACAGACTTTTCCATTCAGTCCTTCAGCAATATAAAATCCAGGAATCAAGCTGGGGATGGGGAACAAGAAAAAGAGAAGAGGTGGTCAAGGTGGAGAGAGAGAGAGAGAGAGGATATATTCAGTGACTGAGCAGAGGAAGGAAAGGAGAAGGCTGGGCTGGGGAGGGGGGATTAAGGGGAAGAAAAAGAACCAGTTCACGGATAAAACCAAGGGTGTGGGAAGTAACAATGGAAAAAGATGAATGCTACCACAGTGAGCTCAAGGGGTTCATGCTGCTGGTGGCCCTGCAGTCACCAGATACATACATCACATCAATCGGCGCTACCATCCATAAGCCTGTAACCACTTCATCATATTCCTGTTAGCTTTACGACCATTGCACCTGAAGCTGAATGTGCTAGGTACCTGCCTCTCCCTCTGCCTACATAAGTCTGGCAGTTTCCATTTGCCAAGAAGTGTTTCTATCTTTCACTCCCGGGACTCGAGACAACGTGCAGCCTGACCTCTCCTGAAATCCTCTTATTCCTTAAATCATTTACTTCCTTCTCTTTCCATTGGGGACAGTGAAGGGAAAAAATGAAAAATAAGATGGAAAACAAATTTTCTCATATGGGAGGGAAATAAAATTGTGTTTTTCGCCTGCGGTACTAGTGAGCTCATCTGGCAGAATGCTATTAATGAGAGAGAGAGCTCAGCATGGTAAGTTTTAGTACTCTGAGTGCAGATATTCTGCTGCAATTTTGGTTGTTTTTTTCCATTCCTGGTATGAGCAAACATTGTATATCTGCTTGGTTCTCTTTCTATCACCGCTGTTATCCGATAATCTAATTTTATTGGCTTTCGGCCAGCAAGCAACAAGGCAAATCTCTTACAGTTCCCTCTTCCCAGTACTCTCTGCTTTCATCGTCATGGATTCTGGCCCTCCCCACCCCCCCTCAAGTGTTTTTCTTTCCTGCTGGGAGCTGCTGCACCTCCACTTCCCTGGAAGCAGATGGGTCCTCTTTTATCTCCACTATTTAAGTGGCTCTGGGACTCTGACGCTTAGTCTCCTCCTCCCACTCCACCCGTTATTGCTTTGGCCCCGGTCTAGTCTTCCGGAATGCTTTCCACCTTGGAGCAGTGCTTTTCACTCAGTTCAATTCAAACCACCATATCGCATGCAAGAACACGTAAAGAGGCGTGAAGAGCTTGCATGCCGGCTAACATGAGTGGGGACAGCTGCAAACCATAAGAACATAAGAACATAAGATATGCCATACTGGGTCAGACCAAGGTCCATCAAGCCCAGTATCCTGTTTCCAACAGTGGCCAATCTAGGTCATACGTACCTAGCTGTTTCCCAAAAGACACAGGTTCTGCAATGCTTGTACTAGGTCAAGCATTGATATCCTGGATCCCTTCTTAATAATGGTTTATGGACCTTTCCTCCAGGAACTTGTCCAAACCTTTTTTAAACCCAGATACACTAACAGCCTTTACTACATCCTCCGGTAACAAATTCCAGAGTTTGATTACACGTTGAGTGAAAAAATATTTTCTTTTATTAGTCTTAAATAGTTTACCCTGTAGCTTCATTGCATGTCCCCTAGTCTTCCTATATTCTGATAACGTAAACAGTCGATCTACGTTTACCCGTTCCACTCCGTTCATTAATTTATAGACTTCTATCATATCTCCCCTCAGCCGTCTCTTTTCCAAGTTAAAGAGCCCTAACCTTTTTAGCCTTTCTTCATAGGAGTATCCTTCCATCCCCTTTACCATTTTGGTGGCTCTTCTCTGAACCTTTTCTAATAACGCTATATCCTTTTTAAGATATGGCGACCAGAATTGCACACAATATTCAAGGTGCGGTCTCACCATGGAACAGTATAGAGGCATTATAATATCTTTTGTTTTATTTTCCATTCCTTTCCTTATGATACCTAGCATTCTATTTGCTCTCTTGGTTGCCGCTGCACACTGGGCCGAGGGTTTTAACATGTTATCCACAATGACGCCTAAATCTTTTTCCTGGGTGGTGGTTCCTAATGTGGAACCTTGCATTGTGTAACCATAGTTTGGGTTGTTCTTCCCTAGGTGCATAACTTTGCACTTGTCCACATTAAATTTCATCTGCCATTTTGATGCCCAGTCTTCCAATTTATCAAGATCCTCTTGCAATTTTCCACAATCCTCTTGGGTTTTAACAACTTTAAATAGTTTTGTGTCATCTGCAAATTTGATAACCTCACTCGTTATTCCACTTTCCAGGTCATTTATAAATATGTCAAAAAGCAGCGGACCCAGCACAGATCCCTGGGGTACACCACTATTCACCTTTCTCCATTGGGAAAATTGGCCATTTAGCCCAACCCTCTGCTTTCTATCTTTTAACCAGTTCCTGATCCACAATAGTACACTGCCTCCTATCCCATGACTCTTTAGTTTTGCCAACAGTCTCTGATGAGGGACCTTGTCAAAGGCTTTCTGAAAGTCCAGATACACTATATCAACCAACTCACCTTTGTCCACCTGTTTATTCACACTTTCAAAAAAACATAACAGATTAGTTAGACAAGATCTTCCTTGTCTAAAGCCATGTTGGCTGTCTCCCATTAGGCCATGACTATCTACATGCTGAGTAATTTTATTCTTTATTATGGTTTCTACCATTTTTCCTGGTACTGACATGAGGCTCACCGGTCTGTAGTTTCCCGGATCACCCCTCGAACCCTTTTTAAAAATTGGTGTTACATTGGCGATCCGCCAATCTTCAGGAAAAGGAAACCGCAGGAAAAGATCCCATCGGGGCTGTGTGGAAGCAGAATTCACATTCTGAGAGGGCGGAGTCATGGTATTACTTAAGGGCAATATGTGGTGGGTGGACGTAGAGCCATGATACTGGGTTCTGGAAGGAAACTTAGTGCGTGGTTGCTGGGCCACGGAATGCTGCTGCACGGACCAAACTGGTAACAGTGGGAGAGTGAGTCAATAAAAACAGGGGAGAATGGCACCAGAAACCCAGCAGTGCTGCTGAGTAGAAAGAACGATTGCGTCAACAATGAATGAATAAATAAAAACCATCAGACCCGGTAAGGGGACATTTGTACCTCTGTTTTCTTAGTAATGCCGGCTGCTGTGTGCAGGACGGTGTGCCGCTGAGAGCACCCACACATTCTAGACAGCAATGCAGATTTACAGATAAAAAGGAGCTGAGCTGTGTGTGCATCCTCAGGAGAAGGGGCATCACACAAGACGGCAACGTTCAAAGGAATCTATCTGCATAACCTCAGCAGTTACCCAAATAAGTCCCTAATTTTTCAAATCTGCAGAAGATCAATGCACAAGTTTTTGATGGACAAGTTTACGTCCAACCAAAACGTATTCTTACAGAGCAAGGAGGAACCATGGATGGTCCAGGGACAGGAGAGAAGTGACATTCAGCCATTATCCAGCGAACCTTATCCGTAATTATAGCAGATCTAAAGTTATATATAGATATATAGTTATATAGATAACTGTTCCATGTAAATGTTACTACTTGTTCTATGTAAAGCATTTTGCCTTGTAGAAAAACGGTATATAAAACCAGTTAAATAAATAAATAAAATAAAATATCGCCGAGCTAGGATATATAGATATCTCTTTGAATACCCACATAAAGATATTTGAGTAACTTATTCAGATATCTTTATGCGGCTTTGTCATTGTTGAATATCGCCCAACACTCTGTGACTGACAGTGTCTAAGTTGAGCAGTAAAACAGATCGAAACTGGTAGGCACTCACTACTTACTACCTCTACACTCTTCTCCCATCTGAACTCTGACATAGCCTATCACAGTCTGACTCCAACTCTACCCAACAATTTCTCACTCCATTTCACCACTGGAAGTAAAATTACGATTGCATACGTAAAATCGCTAAAGACTGAGTGGAGAGATGTAGAGAAAGGATTAGGCTTTGAGTGAGAAGAAATAAAGAACTGGGAAAGGAGTAGATACACACAAACACCCATATCCGGGGTGCACATCCCCTCTCGCATATACACCACGCTCAGAGCTCTCTTTACTAAACATTTCTCCGATAGACACAAATAGGAAAAACCCTTTAGTGCACAGGGCCCTTGGTGTAAAGCTTACCAATGGAAATTGTATGTGCTCACTGGAGCACACCTTCATGATCTTGTTGTTTCAAGATGTGGTGCACCACCGGAAGCTCTTTTCTGTCTTCTGTACTAATCTGGAAGGGCAGCCCCAGGCTCAGTCCCTGTCTGTGATGCCAAACTGGTAAAAGTTGGCCATGCTTCTTCAAAGGGATGGGCAGCACTCGTTCCCCAAGCCCCAAGGAAAAGAAACAGATTTCCACTTAAAATTTCCAATGACTCCTTGAAGAGAAGGTCCTTTATTTTCTGATCCCTGTGGCGACTGGTTCTCCCATTAAACGGACCATTGGCATTCTTATAAGACCATTTAAATGCCGTATTTTTTCAATTTACTTTCTTTCACTTACAAAAATAGTAAAATGATAGCAGATAAACACCAACCAGCCCATCCAGTCCTCCCAGTTTTTCTGGTGATGAGATGGATCACCTCGTTTTTTTTTTATATTTATTTTTATTCTGTGCTATGCCTTAAGTTACAATGTTTGGTTTCTTTGTTACTGTGTAAGGAGAACCATTCACAGAGGACTTTAGCCTTTGCGGAGTACGGGATCACACAGCACCACATTCAGCTTTATGGTGTCTGAGGCACCATTGCAGGAACCCCAATGGCACAACATAGCACCAGAAGTGCCATAAAATTAAGATGCCCAGGGCCGTGCCCTGGAAGCCCTGCCCTAATTCCAGCCCTGTGATCTAATACTGGCTGGCTTCTTGCCTCCTGAAGTCAATGTTCCCACCAAGCTGCACAGGAGTCCTCACAAATTAAGGCACAATAATGCAACACCTCCCCCTGCAGGCAACACTGCTGGAGGATTCCCGCACAGCTTGGCAGGAACATTGCCTGAGATATGAGGAAAGATTTCTGTGCACTGGAAAATCCAGGTTCAGCGAGGGATATATGAAAATGTACTCTCTGCTCAGATTCTAGAGGGCTTGCATTATAACCTAAAGCCAACCCTGAAACAGAGCAACAACCTATGTTTACAAACTCACTCGAAAAATAAACCAAACTGCTCATTTGAACTCTCTCCAAAACTTCCAAATGATATGTGATGTTGAAGCCACCTCTACAAAGTGTATTCACATTTAAGAATTCCTCATTCAAAGATTTAATAGTCGCGATTCTTTGCTTTTACGTTAGTTTCCATCACTTAGAAAGGATGATCATGTGTGCTGCAATTATATGACCTCAGAAACATGTGTAGCTGCTACTGGAATTAACATACTGTATAGTAGCTTCTGAGGAGCAGAAAAATAAAAGCACCATGTCGTTTTTGCTCATGTGAAGCATGAGGAGTCAAAATGGCTTCACTGGAGTCATTGGACCAAGAGTCAGAATCTTTGAAGGCTTGATTCTGGCTTTCGATTGAACGTATTATCTAAACTTCAAGCAAAAGCAAGTCTGACGTGCAATCAGTAGCTATGCTCTACAGTCACTTTCAGGGCTCGTGCAAGGTTATTAGATGTCCTGGGTGAAACTTCAGTCTTGTTTGTATCTTCTCAGATTTGGATTATTAAATTCAATTGTAAACATCTCAACAACAATCTAAACACAAGCTTAAAACTAAGATGCAGACAGCAGTCCAGCAGCGAGATGGGGGCTTTCCAGTCTTTTGCATTGAGTGTCACATGTATGATTTTCTCCCAGTTGGTGAGAGGTTTTACGTGTGCACTAGGTGCAAGGAGCTCTTTGCTCTCAGGGAACGAGTCCGTTCTCTAGAGGCTAGAGTAGAAGACTTGGAAGACATAAGAAAGACAGAGAAGTACATAGACGAGACCTACAGGGATGTAGTCCTGAAGTCCCACCTCCAGTCTGGCAGCATCCCTGTTGCCATGGAGGAGAGAGGTCATGTGACAGGAGAGCATCACCCTGGTGTGGCAGGAAGTGATCCTATAACTAGGACCTGTCCTCCAGGTGATGTAAAACCCTCTCGCACTGAGGAAGTTTCTCCAGGGCCATGTGCCCATGAGGGAAGGGTTAGGACAGCCGTTATAGTTGGTGATTCGATCATTAGGCATGTAGATAGCTGGGTGACTGGTGGACGTGAGGATCGCCTGGTAACATGCCTGCCTGATGCGAAGGTAGCGGACCTCACACGCCACCTAGATAAGGTCTTAGAGAGTGCTGGGGAGGAGTCTGCTGTCTTGGTACATGTCGGTACCAATGACATAGGAAAATGTGGTAGGGAGGTTCTGGAGGCTAAATTTAGGCTTTTAGGTAGGAAGTTGAAATCCAGAACTTCCAGGGTAGCATTCTCCGAAATGCTTCCCGTTCCACGCGCAGGACCCAAAAGGCAGACAGAGCTCCAGAGTCTCAATGCGTGGATGAGACAATGGTGCAGAGATTAGGGTTTTGGATTTGTTAGGAACTGGGTAACATTCTGAGGAAAGGAGGGGCTCTTCCGAAGGGATGGGCTTCACCTTAACCAGGATGGAACCAGGCTGCAGGCATTAACCTTTAAAAAGGAGATAGAGCAGCTTTTAAACTAGATAATAGGGGAAAGCCAACAATCGCCCAAGAGCTGATGGTTCGGAAGAATGTATCCTTGAAGGATACTACCAAAAGCAGAGAGGTTCCAAAAAAGAGTAAAGTAGCCCAAATGCCCTCGAGTATGGAACAGACAGAGCTTAAAGATCCCAAATTACCCATGTCTACCAGTAGCCAGATTAATATGAATAAAATACAGTCTCTAAAATGCTTGTATGCAAATGCTAGAAGTCTAAAAAATAAGATGGGAGAGTTAGAATATATAGCACTAAATGAGAGGTTAGATATGATTGGAATATCAGAGACATGGTGGAAGGAGGACAACCAGTGGGACACTGTGATACCTGGGTACAAACTATATCATAATGATAGAGCTGATCAAATTGGTGGAGGGGTTGCGCTCTATGTTAGAGAGGGCATTGAGTCAGAAAGGATTAAAGTTTTGCAGGAAACAAAATTTGATGTAGAATCTCTTTGGATTGAAATTCCATGTAAAAAGGGGAAGACGATGGCAGTGGGGATGTACTATCGACCGCCTGGCCAGAATGAACAAATGGATGATGAAATGCTCAAAGAAATCAAGGAAGCTAACAAACGTTACAGCGCAGTATTAATAATGGGTGATTTCAATTACCCTGGTATCGACTGGGTCAGTGTCACAGCAGGACATGCTAGGGAGATAAAGTTCCTAGATGAAATAAATGACTGCTTCTTGGAGCAGCTGGTTCATGAACCGACCAGAGGGGAAGCCATATTAGACCTAGTCCTTAGTGGAACACCAGATCTAGTGCAAGATATAAGGGTGTTGGGGCCACTTGGCAATAGTGATCATAGCATGATTGCGTTTGATTTAATTAGTGGAGGAAGGATAGTAAGGAAATCCACAGTACTACCTTTTAACTTTCGAAAGGGAGACTATGATAAAATGAGGAAAATAGTTAAGAAAAAACTAAAAGGAGCAGTTGCAAAGGTTAAAGACTTATATCAAGCTTGGGTGTTGTTGAAAAATACTATCTTGGAAGCCCAGACCAGCTGTATTCCACGCTTTAAGAAAAGTGGAAGGAAGTCCAAAAAACTGCCAGCATGGTTTAAAGGTGAGGTCAGAGAGGCTGTTGTTGCCAAAAAAGCATCTTTCAGGAAATGGAAAAAAGAGCCAAACGACGAAACCTGGAAACAGCACAAGCACTGGCAAGTCAAATGCAAGGCACTGATAAGGCAGGCAAAGGGAGAATTTGAGAAGAAGCTTGCTGCGGAAGCAAAAATGCGACACAAAGACTTTTTTCAAGTACATTTGTAGCAAAAAACCTGTGAGAGAGTCAGTTGGTCCATTAGATGATAGAGGGGTTAAAGGGGCACTAAGAGGCGACAAGGCGATAGCGGAGAGACTGAATGAATTCTTTGCTTCGGTCTTTACTGAAGAAGATATGGGGATGTTACCCATGACTGAAGTGGTATTTAAATGTGTGGAAGATTTGAAGGAAATATCGATACATCAGGAAGATGTATTACAACTATTAGATAAACTGAAGAGTAGCAAATCACCTGGGCCAGATGGTATACATCCAAGTGTGCTGAAAGAACTGAAATATGAGATTGCAGACCTTCTATTAGTAATCTGTGAATTTTCATTAAAATCATCTGTAATACCTGAAGATTGGAGGATCGCCAATGTAACGCCAATTTTTAAAAAGGGTTCCAGGGGTTATCCAGGAAACTACAGACCGGTGAGACTGACGTCAGTACCGGGAAAAATGGTAGAAACCATCATAAAGAACAAAATTACTCAGCATGTAGATAGTCATGGCCTAATGGGAGACAGCCAACATGGCTTTAGACAAGGAAGATCTTGTCTTACTAATCTGTTATGTTTTTTTTGAAGGTGTGAATAAACAGATGGACAAAGGTGAGTCGGTTGATATAGTGTATCTGGACTTTCAGAAAGCCTTTGACAAGGTCCCTCATCAGAGACTTTTGGCAAAACTAAAGAGTCATGGGATAGGAGCCAGTGTACTATTGTGGATCAGGAACTGGTTAAAAGATAGAAAGCAGAGGATAGGGCTAAATGGCCAATTTTCCCAATGGAGAAAGGTGAATAGTGATGTACCCCAGGGATCTGTGCTGGGTCCGCTGCTTTTTGACATATTCATAAATGACCTGGAAAAGGGAATAATGAGTGAGGTTATCAAATTTACAGATGACACAAAACTATTTAAAGTTGTTAAAACCCAAGAGGATTGTGGAAAATTGCAAGGGGATCTTGATAAATTGGAAGACTGGGCATCGAAATGGTAGATGAAATTTAATGTGGACAAGTGCAAAGTTATGCACCTAGGGAAGAACAACCCAAACTATGGCTACACGATGCAAGGTTCCACATTAGGAACCACCACCCAGGAAAAAGATTTAGGGGTAATTGTGGATAACATGTTAAAACCCTCGGCCCAGTGTGCAGCGGCAGCCAAGAGAGCAAATAGAATGCTAGGTATCATAAGGAAAGGAATGGAAAATAAAACAAAAGATATTATGATGCCTCTATATCATTCCATGGTGAGACCGCACCTTGAATATTGTGTGCAATTCTGGTCGCCGTATCTTAAAAAGGATATAGCGATTTTAGAAAAGGTTCAGAGAAGAGCCACCAAAATGGTAAAGCGGATGGAAGGATACTCCTATGAAGAAAGGCTAAAAAGGTCAGGGCTCTTTAACCTGGAAAAGAGATGGCTGAGGGGAGATATGATAGAAGTCTATAAATTAATGAACGGAGTGGAACGGGTAAACGTAGATCGATTGTTTATGTTATCAGAATATAGAAAGACTAGGGGACATGCAATGAAGCTACAGGGTAAACTATTTAAGACTAATAAAAGAAAATATTTTTTCACTCAATGTGTAATCAAACTCTGGAATTTGTTACTGGAGGATGTAGTAAAGGCTGTTAGTGTAGCTGGGTTTAAAAAAAGGTTTGGACAAGTTCCTGGAGGAAAGGACCATAAACCATTATTAAGAAGGGACCCAGGATATCAATGCTTGACCCAGTACAAGCATTGCGGAACCTGTGTCTTTTGGGGAAACTGTTAGGTACGTATGACCTAGATTGGCCACTGTTGGAAACAAGTATGGCATATCTTATGTTCTTATGAGATTATCTGTGATATCTAACAGACACACCTCAGGTTTCAAATCCACCTATTCTTTGAGCAATCCTGTCATAGGTCTCCAAATTTCCTGCCAATAGTTGTGTCTCGCTTGCACAATCAAACAATGCTTCCTGGAAGAAGACAGAGAAAGTTAAGGCAAGTATCACAATAGTGGGTGCT
Source organism: Ichthyophis bannanicus (assembly GCA_033557465.1). Classification (NCBI taxonomy): domain Eukaryota; kingdom Metazoa; phylum Chordata; class Amphibia; order Gymnophiona; family Ichthyophiidae; genus Ichthyophis; species Ichthyophis bannanicus. The sequence continues at coordinate 1,850,713,293 of CM066032.1, read as the reverse complement.
AAGGCCACGGTGGCCTGAAGGTGCACGTTAACTGTGCTTTTATTGCAATGCGTGTAACAGGTGCTAGGGTAGGAAAGTGTATTGGAGTCAACGACTATGCAACCACCAGTCGCACAATATTAGAAACCCTACTGGCACTGCAGAAAATAGCGGGAAACCCCCACACAGTGCCAGCAGTCCATCCCAAATTGCATACCACACAGACGAATTGGGAGCCCGCAACAAAGACAATGACAAGGTCAACCTTTGGTACTCATCCCCTGAGAGCCCCAGGCAGCTCAGCTCTGCTCCCCTGAAACTGTTTCTCTGGCGTGCCAGCACTGAGTTTAAGGTAGCTGGCAGGCAGATTCGTTTGAAAGCCTTCTGCAATTTTTGGGAGAAAGCAGGGGAGGACAGAGGAGGAGGAGGAGGAGAGAGGGGGTGCTGAGGTTGTGTGAGGCTGCTGAATTCTTCCATCTTTCCAGATCCTTGCAATTTTCTGGCTGCTCAACAGGCTCTGATCTAGGGTAAAAGCGTGGAGCTAAACCAATTTTCCCTCCTCCTATGGCTACCACGTTCAAGTGAGAGAGTCACCCTTCAAGTGGTTTGTCAGATGCATTTTTTTAATCAATCTTTTCCTCTCAGTTCTTCAGATTTTCTTCAAAGAGGAGAAAATTCATCCGCCATCTGCTGGAGACAAAGAAATAATGAAGGGCCCTCTGGTGGCTGAGGCGAATAGAGGCATGGGAGTGATGTCATTGAAACCTGGGCTTTTCATTGGTTCTTTGTCTCCACCAATCTGCCGGTAGGGAAACACAACCCACTTGTCTGGACTGGTCTAGCTGGATGATATGACATGCTGTCTTAAATTCACCAGATATGATTGGTGTACCTTGAATGCTCATATCCGCAGCAACCTTTGTGCCAAAGGTTCTATGCACAAGGCAAAATGAGCAGGAGAAAAGAGACAGCTCCGTCGTGTGCCCCTCTGCAATAGAAAGAATTCAGACACCACACCATTTTGAGTATCTTCATCCACTGCAGGATATCTGTCTTAGAACCAAATCTTCGCAACACCTCCTATATATAATCCTAGGAAACACTTTTTTTATGTCAAAGCTAATAGAAACCTCTTCCAACTATAAACTCCCCCTGGTAGGCTTCAGTTACTGCTGCAAGAAGTCTCCATATGTTAATGACCATGTTACTCCCCACGGTGCCAAAGTTTGAAGGTAAGTGCCACGGGGCTGTTTCAGGTCATTGCTGCCACTGTAGGTCCTGGAGAGGGGCTGCAGCTGTGGCAATGGGCGCCCCTGGAGGGTCATCGCGCCTGCCCTGTTTCTATGCTGGTATTTTACAGAACTATGTGTCTTTATAAAGTAGCTACCTACTTGGCCCCTCGACCTAGGGGACCTCTTATAAAATTACCCTCCGCATGCATAAGCATTTCCTGGGTGGAGCTGCATGATCTATGTATATATTATATAAGGTGCCTGTATCTCTACTTGTTCAGGCAGGCCATTTGCACTAACCTCAAAAGAGGCGTAAACATCTGTACCTACTTTCCTGTGGAGTAAGTCTATTAAGACATATAGGTTGTCTTTGTAAAACAGGTGCAACATATGTGCCTAGGTGCTTGGTTATAAAATTATCCTCCAAGAGTTGGAAGCCATCCAAGTTTTTCAGGATATCAAATGCTGCATAGCAATCGACCCACAAAGGATCCTTTTGGTTGTATATCATTCACCTGGTCATATCACAATCCACAGAAAGAACAACGTGGCTCCGCTGATTTCAAAGTGATTACTACTTAAAGCTTTAGTAGTGCGAAAACTAGTGAAATATTCTCCGTGCAAAATATAGTCTTTTCTTATAAATATGCCAAAAACCCAATTAGTTAATAAAAAGCTGGAATAATCCTCTTACCCAAGTGCATTTCATTTCATTACAGCCCTTTCATGGCGGAAACTGCTCTTGGATCGCTTAACAGGATACAGATGACAGTAGCTTGTCAGTTCCATTATTTTAAAGAACACGCTGCCGGTTACAGCAGCCGTTCGATCAGCTTGTCAACAATATCATTTTGTGTAATTGGGCACTGCTTTTGTGCCATTCGCATTTCCGGGCAAAAGCGTAATAATGGCAAAACCTTTCCGAGGAAAGAACAGTCTAGAACAAGCGGAGGTCATGTTAGGCAGTTCCACGAAGGTAGACTCGGGAGGAACAGCAAAAAATAGTTCTTCACAGAAAGGGTGGCGGCTGCTGCTTTCTGGTAGAGGTGGTGGGAGAAAATGTAATTCAAGAAAGTTTAGGAAAAGTGCAGAGGATTCCTAGTTTTGAGAATTTCAACTCGGTAGTAGTTTGAGGTGTGTTACATTCAGATGCAGTAGGCATTTCCCTGCTTCTGGACAGCTTACAATCTAATTTAGACCTGAGGCAATGGAGGGTTAGTGACTTGCCCAAGGTCACACAGAGCCTTTGGACTACACAGAGCCAAAAATGAATTGTGGTCAGTGGCACTGCAGCAGGAATGGAGCTGGATAGACCTGGAGGCTACTGGTTAGAGCAGCAGCAGCCCAGTGACCAAAGAGAGCAGGGTTTGAATCCCACTGACATTCCTTGTGGCCTTGAGCAAGTCACTTAACCCTCCATTGCCTCAGCTACAAACTTAGACTGTAAGTCCTCTGGGGACAGGGAAATACCTACTGTACATACTGTACCTGAATGTAACTCATTTTGAACTACTACTGGAAAGATATGAGCTAAATACTAGTAAATAAATATATATCATATTCTATTTCTATTGTGCCCCAAGCTCAACAGGAGCTCCAATGAACAACAAGCAATCTGGACCAACAGTGTCCTGGTTGTTTTACCGGTCCAGTACGATACCTGCATAATTAATAGCTACAAATGTGAAAATTATTGGCGTTACAAGGCACACACATAGTTACCTAGAAAAAAGGTGGCCTATTCCAAAATTATGCCTATTGGGCCAATATTCCAAAGAAATTATATATTTACTAACAGAAAGGATTGGAGCCAATACCACGTGTATAATATAGAGCAAGGGCAGGCTTTCATATTATCTGATAGTAGTGATATTCAGACACTATGCTAAACTGATAGCGCCGGTTCAGTGACCGCACTGTAGGTATATTTTGCGCCGCTGCTTACACATATAACAGCATTGAATGTATGCTGGCTCCACCATTTATATTAATATGCTTGTCGCAATGGCTGAAAATTGACCCCTGGTTTCTTTCTCTCACTACAGCTCTAAGAGATTTTTCAGTCTCGTGTTAGATTTACTATTAGTTATGGACAAGATTATATTACATTAAGCCAGGTCTTGACACATTTTCTTAGAATCTAGGAGGTAGCTTACAAATTTAGGAGCAAGCCGCCGAGATCTTGGCCACAGCGCTTCCCCCACACCCCCAAAAGGTACAAAGCAGCTCCATTATTAAGGGCCTGATTTACTGTTTTTCCATTGTCAATGGGAAAAGAAAGCTTAATAAATCAAGTCCTTAACATCCCGTCACACAATGTCAACAGAAGGCATTGACCCTTCTCCTCCCCCTCCCCTCTCACCAACTCCAAAGAGTACATTCTCGGCAGCATATTGGTGACCCTTTAGAGCTGTACCTGCGGCAACTTCCTTTTTCCCTTCACTTATCATCATGGCCTGATAATATGTGAAGCCAAAAAAACCTCTCATATAGTCCCCGCACCCTGCCTTCACCCAGTGAGTCTCTCTCTTTCTCTCACTGCTCCCCATGCCCCCCCCCCCCCCCCAGCCATCACTCAGTATCCGTATCTCTCTCTTTCATTGCTTTTCTCCCCTTCCCCAGCCATCACCCGGTGTCTCTCACCTTTCCTGCATTGCTGCTGCAGACGGCTCTCTGTAAAGAGCTTGAACTACTCGGTGAAGGAAATATGAGCTGATCTTGTGGTTCCCGGACTTCCTCCACCACACAGCTCAAGCTCCTTGCAGAGAGCTGATCGTGGTGGAGGAGTGAGGCAGCGAGGTGATTAAAAGAAGTTGAAAAGTGCACACTTAGAGTGTGACATAATGGCCGGTTTCCCCTTTTCGCCATTCACAGACCCAAGTATGCTTGAAGGGGGGTCTTGACTGAAACAAGGATGGTAAAGTGTGCCTCCGGGTAGGAACAATGGATATCATGTATAAGTGGTGATTAGTGCTGGATTTGATTGTGTCTGCATCAGTTGCATGATGTGTATATTCATCTCCATGGGGAGTTTTTAGCTGGTTTTCTGTGGGAATGTGAGCGTGGGATATCATGGGGTGGGCTTAGGCATGTGTGTCATGGGTGTGTAGCTATGGATGTGTGTGAGGGCATGGGTATCGGCATGTCAGGAGTGACGGATGTGAAGGTGAGTGAGAATGTGGGGTGGGGTGGGTGTGGATGTGTCAGGGGCATGTGTGTTGGCAGGGATGGGTGGGGGTATGTCAGGGTATGTGGGAATGAATGCAAGTGTGTCGAGAGATGTAGGGATTGAAGTGTATGTGTTCAGAACGTGTGGGGAACTATAAGGAGAATGGGGTAGTTTGTGTTGGCCATGTAGAATTCATTTCCCCTTGCACTTTCTTCTGTCCTACTACATTCACTCCCTAATTGTCTCGCACTCTTCTCTCTCCCTACCCTTCTACTAGCACACACTCCCTTTTCCTACCACCCTTGACACCCACCTTTCCTTTCCCTCTGTCCTCTACTGCATATTTCCCCTCATTCCCTGGTCCCCCTTTCACTCCCTTCTCCCTCTCCCTTTATTCTTTTCCTCCTTTCTTTGCCCCACCTTGCACTCTTGATGCCCCTCCCCACCTTTTCTTCTCACCTTATTGATTCCTTTTTAAATTCCTTTACTTCCTAGGTCAGTGGGACTCCTTTTCTTTTGCCATTTGAGGAGGCTCAGTGGTTCTTGGGCTATGGGACTGAGAGTTGCCTGTGGAGTTTCCTCCTGCCTTGAGGCCTACATGTGAGGGGATCGAGCAGGGTGAGAATCTCTCTAGGGGATGTTTCTGGCTGGAGAGCCAAGGAGCCTCAGAAGCATGACAGAGAGGTGGCAGAGCTGTGCTTAGCGCTAGGTACTTCAGGCCGGAAGGTCGGGGGTTCATATCCCACTTGAGGACAGCAACCTTGGGCCGGAAGGACTGGGGTTTCTAGTCACACGGGTGCTCCTTGTGGTCTTGGGCAAGCCACTTAACCCTCCACAGCCCATGTTCTCTGTAAAATAGTTATCTCCAAGTTATAATGCCCTGTTCAATGTAATTTCAGTTTGTTCAATGTAAACCGCACTGATGCAGAATAGCACGGTATATAAGAGAATGTAAATAAATAAATAAATAGAAGTACCGCAGATTAGATCAGCTATGGCAGGCGCGGTCTGTTTTATCGGAGCACAGGGCCAGTAGCGCCATATTTGTTTTAGTAGGGTGTGGTTATTTCTAGTGGCGGCAGCAGCTAAACGACACCAGGCGTGGCGATGGGATTTAGAGTATGGACTGGACTGTCAGCGCTGGGGGGGAGCGTGGCATATTGCTGATCGTCGGAGGTCCTCTGGGCTGATTCAAGTGCATGGTTTGGCGGTAGCTTCAGCTCCAGGAGGGGCCGCGATGGATGATCTTAGCCGATTGCGCTGCTTCCCCTCTAGGCTGTCTGATGTGCATTGTTTTGGCGGTGGCAATGGCTCTGGGAGGGGTGGCCACTGGAATCGCTGGCTGAGTGCACCGTTGTATCTCAGGGTCGTTTCGGGCGCATCGTTGGCTCTTTCTTTTCCTGGGTGGTGGGGCCTCGCCTTGCAGGCAATGCATAACACTCCATATCAGCATATAAACATGTAGCTTTGAAGGACATGAAATTCTGGGTGCCAGGGTACAATTTTAGGTGCATTGGCGACCTGGTGCCTTGGATTTGTCGAGCCCTGCATTAAGCTAATTTCCCTTCTAAAGTTGCACATTGAGAGTTTAAACCTCTTCTTTAATGGCCACTGTTGGAAACAGGATACTGGGCTTGATGGACCTTTAGTCTGACCCAGTATGGCATATCTTATGTTCTTATATCAAGGACATGGCTAGGGTATGGTTAAGCAGCTCAAAAATCTACATGTGTTCCCCACATACACATCTATGACCGAAACTGTCCACATTAGGATTTACAGCTGCTCCCTGGCATACATAGGTTTTTAAAAAGTGCTCTTTTCGGTTAGTCCTTTACAGTAATGATTAAAAGGGTTAGGCTCCTTAATCCCCTACCGGCTTATTCCATTCCAGACGTAGATCCCCTTTGTATGTCGGGTCTGAGCCGGACGTACAGAGGAAATTGTAATTCTGATCCCGCAAGGCACGTCTAGCCCCAAGGGATCAGAATCACGAACAGTCCTGTACGTGCAGGCTGGGACTGCGATTCAGGACCTTTCCGGCTAACTCAGTCAAGGCTCTTCAATGGAGCAGCAGCATGATGGCGTCATGTTGCCAAGGCATTGCAGCTCCACTGAAGAATCGCGATGCCAGCCGCCGGAAAACAAAGCTTATTCCCTGCAATCGACCCCTGATCTGGCCTTCTAAGGCCAGGGTCGGGTTGTGGGGAATATCCTCCGGCCCCCTACCACATCTGCACCCTGGCATTGAACAAAAGACACATCCTGGTAAGTTATTCCACCTCAGAGGTGGAATAACTTCCCCGCACATGTCGCCGACCCTGGAAGTACAGGGCCAACATTAGAATTGGCCCTGTACGTCCAGGGCTGGCAACCACCTGCCCAGACTCCACCCCTTTCCCGCACAACCAGCAGGGAAGTTAGACACGGCGGGGGAAGGCACGAATAGTGGGGATGGATGTCAGGGTATGTGGGACGTCCATCCCTGCTATTTGTGGCACAGAATCGAGCCCCTATTGTTTATTTCCCCCTCCAAATTGAAATGAATTAAAGACTGTGGCTTCTGTAGTTAATCGGCAGTAGGGCGCTATGGTGTTGCAAAAGCACTGAAATGATGGTGTGTTAGTTGCCACACCGCCATGCTAACTGTCAGGGGTGTGGAAAGCATTTACATGAAGCCCTGTCCCATATTGCATGTGGTGTTAGCGTGACTGCACTTACCGCCTCCTACTGAGGTTGTGTTAGGTGATCCTGCACTAATGCAGTTAGCGCACGGTGTGAACACCACACTAACAGCACAGAGCACAACATACCCACTCTCCACCCAACCCCACCTATTCGCGCCCATAATGCACATTGGACAGTTAGCGCGAAAAGCGTCATGCGCTGTTTTGACAGCACACTAACTGGCAACGCATGTCCCAATGTGCATTCAGCATGTACCAGAACATGCATCGCCATCTTTCACCCTTGCACATGCAAGTAGCAGGCATCTAATGCAAAACCCAAACTTACACAGTAGGTGCTACATTTACACGCGGAAGCTGCCAAGTTGCCTTGATTTTGCCCATGTATCAATTTGTAAAACTGTTTCTCTAGACTACATGTCTAAACTACACATTTTAGAAAATGTGCCATGTTTGGTAGAGCCTTTTCTAACATATAACCGGATGTGTGTACATCCTGACCTTGACATTTTGATTCCAGTCTTCACGTACTATCTAAAATTTGCCTTCATGTCTATCATAGTTATCTCTAGGGAAAATGGCTTCTGACAGAAAATGCAGGGAGTTGTTATTTACAAAACGCCAACTCAGTCATATAGTAGCAGTGCCATGAAGAGGAGCTGGATTTGATTCTTGATTCAAGGTCAGCTGGGGTTGGGGATTCAAGAGAGAAAGCATTGGAAGCCGCTAGGAGAGAAGGGTCATAACAACTGATCAGTGGTGATGCATAGTGGCCAGACTCAGGGCTCTTGATTGCAGGGCTCCAGATCCCCTCCGGAGGACTGTCATGACTATGGCAAGGCTGAGTGAATTGGGAGGAGTTATAAAAGAGAGGAAAGATCTCTGGGTAATTGTGAATGAAGGAGCAGCAGAACTGTGTTGTCAGTGAGCACAGTGCTGTGTTGGAAGAGTCGTAAAAAGAGCCACATTATATACAATAAAGAAGGTACGCAACCTAGAAATCAGCTCAAAGAAAAGAAGGCAGAAAAGGCTGTAGGACCCCCAAATGGCATAAGACTGTAAGTTAAATTAATAATGAGGACCAGCATTCACAGCCCCTGGGAGAAGAAAGCCTCAGTCATTGCTCAAGGGCGACACCTGGTGTCCAGACTCAAGGTGCACATGTACCAAGTTCTGGAAGGAATCCACACAGTGGCTGGGCTAGATAGAAGAAAGGATGTTATAAAATGTGGCGTCGTGAATGAAGATTCAGGCATGGCACTGTAGTCTAATAGAGATTGGTTCCAATTGAACTGGAAGGTCAAAGAAGCATGAGGGCAATGCAAAGCTAAAAAAATGGTGGGGAACGAGGCAAATCTTTTTCTATTGCTGCTTCCATTGTCAGGAATAACTTGTCAGTGTCACTCTCCCTTCACTCATGTGGTCTCAGGCATCACCTGTTCTTCCTCGGCTTCCCTGTCAGTGTTCACTGGGGCCGTTTTATTAAATTCTGGGTCCGTTTTATAGGATACTGGGAACAGTGGGTGAGGTAACAATTTATAAATTTCCAAAGAAGAATCTAGAGCAGTGGTTCCCAAAATGGGGTCACATCATCACTGGATGGGGATCACAGAAACATGGCCATTTCCCCTTCTCTCTGGACTTTCCCTGTGAACTAAGCCAAGTAGTGGCAATCGCCAGTCAGCATGTGGCCTGTGAGCCGGTGAACATTCATAGGCCCTTTGGGGAAGCTTCCTGTTAGGCTGGAAACCCCTGCTGAGCACTGGGGTCTGTAAGCACACGCTGCACACTGACACAAGGGACCCTGTGCTGACGGCTGCTGCTGTTGCCACTACTCTTGCAGCTGCCGTCCTGCTCTAGGTGAGCGGAGGGAGGGGAAGAAGGCTGGAGACCTACTAGTTTGATTTCATCATCATTTAGGGTCATGTGAATTTTCAGTTGCTAAAATGGGCTCATATGGGATAAAAGTTTGGAAAGTGCTGGTCTAGCACCAGTGGAGGGACTAAAGAGAAAGTGAAGTAGGGCTAAAGAACTGGGAAAAGAAGACGGCATATGCGGCACGATTCTGCGCTGACTGGTTTGGCAGCAGAGAGAAGTGGGACGGGTGGAACCCGGTGAAAACGAAAAGGGCACAATCTGTCCTCAGGTGAGGCAAATGGATCCAAATTTTCAAGTAACTAAAAGAGATAAATTAACCAGAAACTAGAAGTATTGTATGGAACAGATGAATATTTTGAGAAATAAGGGGCTATAATGATGCTTTAAATAGAAATCAAGAAAAAACAAGGCCGGCAAGCCTGCTGACCCACACCAAGGTTTGTGGTAACGGCTACTGGAAGAGCAGAAGACAACTGGTGATGCCGAGCAGGCATGGGAAGGGAAGGGTAGCCTGAAGCGGAACATATAAGGCATTGGGAGGGAGATGCACTAGGGCAGGAACGAGTAGGGCTTAATTATATCACAGGTGCCTATGTGGAATATGAAAAAAAGCACTTATTTTATACCTTACTGCCTATAAAGACAGTTCAACGTCACAGTTTCCACTTTATAGACTGTTTAAATAGAAAAAGATCATTTCAAATATATATATAGAGAGAGAGGAAGTCAGAATACATGAGCGAAGTAATTTCAGGCAAGTCAAGAACAAATTTCCAGGCTAACAGGCCGGACTCATATCGGCATCGATCTCATAGTTCATATATTTTCCATCTGATTGTAATTCACTTGGCTGCTTCAAAACAAATCCTAAATTCCATTCACTCAGTATAATGGATATAGCGTCAAGACACATTTGACGCAATATTGCGATTCGAAAAACGTATCTGCGTCAGGGTTAGAGTTCAAAACTTCTGAGGTCCCTCCTTATTTTGAATTTTCATGCCATCCAGCAAACCGGCACCTACATGTCCTTGAAAAATAAGCCCCCTGAGAAACAGCCCTAGTGGCACACAGTCGTCACACACATATATATACCTCTCAAATTCATCTCAGTTCTACCCAAATTATGTCCCCAGGAACACCTATGCACGGTTCACACTCTTATACCTGTGCTTTCCACTTGTAAAACATGCTTTACACATGCAAAGAGATTTATAAAATTACTCCTTCAGAGGCTGAGATAGATAAGATTTACAAGCTAGCATGCAAATGGAATATTGTGAATGAACTCAAATTTAAATTTGATACCCTTCTTTGGACATTAAGGTTCTCACAGTTCAGTTGGGGGCCACATACCCAACCGACAAAAAGCCAGCTAGACTGAATATGATGCAGTAAGAGAAACCAACAAAGATGCCCTTTGTTTGGAAGTAGGAACGAGGACTGCACAGCTTCACCCTGAAAATACAAGCCAGCAGAAAGATTCTCTTTGTACCTGTGAAGACACATTTAATCGACACTTGCAAACAGTGTGCAAAGTGGCTCTTCTGGCTGTTCCTGATAAATTCAACCAATAGCAACCAAGCCAGCATATCCAGCGTTCCTGCTAAGTCTTCCATCCATGCTCCTATCATCTGGAATTGTGAGCAATATCACAGTTTCATTCATGAGATGCTGGCAACTTCTGCGGGATCCGGGAGACCTGCTTGCCCCTCAAACTGAAATCACAATATTGCTGTGCCACTCCCAATGTTAGGAACATGGGGGGATTCCCATGCACCTTAGGAGAATGTTGACCTAGTCTTCTCTTCCAATTCCTAACTCCTCTTGGAGCATTCATCAAGGGAAAGCAGCTGCCTCTAAGCCTAAGTTTAAAATAAAGGAAAAGTTGTGCTAAAGGGAGATAATGTCAACTAAACTGTAGGTGTGTGAGTTGGAAGACCAGCTGAGTCCAGCGTGAGAGCAGCCAAGGCATCAAGGGCTGCGGCGAACGAGATTCCAGAAGGGCAAAATCTGCTGCTGAATTTTGCGTCCATCAAGAAGGTGAGAAGGACCCAAAGGGTGTATCTCAGCTCTACCCCTAATGCAGTGGTGTGAAAGATTAGTCTCCCTGATGCATCCTGAACACACTGACAGAGGACTGTATATTTTATATTTCTGCTAAAAGGAATTCCTGAAAAAATTGACTCTCTAGGGAAGAAGAGTGGTTTCCCTATCTGTGTCTATCCAAATGATGTGTTGAGTAGAAAGTTTTGGATTAATGATTTGGAGCCCTGGGCACTGAGACAATAAGAGTATTGAATTGAAGTACTGACCCATGAACTATGCTGAGCTGAGACATGTTATGTGAGTATATCTTACAGAATCCAGCAAGGGGAAACGGAGTGGCTCAGCTGGGGACCCAGAGGACGAGAGGACTGTAGTAGTAGGTGGGAAAGAGAGAATAATTTATATCGCTTCTTGTCTAAGGACTTAAACTACTGTGTTTTTTTCTGCATTTTTCATTGACTTTTACCCTTTTTGCTTTTTTCAATGAGTTTCATCAAATCTTTGTCTTGTACATACCTATTTTTGGGGACCACCAAGATAGGTATTATATCTGAAGATACTCCTGGTGTCCAGTTGTTTTTTACACGATTTTGAATGGTTATTGGTGTACCTCAGTCCAGCTTAGGCCTTGAGGTTTAACCCGATCCACCTTGGCCCCTTTATTTTTGATAAACTGATCATTTTTGCTGCTTTTATCCTATGTTTTCTAAGTGCCAGTGTTTTATTTCTTTGAGGTGGTGCCTCTGGGACTATCCTCAACCCCCTGGTAAGAGGTACAGCTACACGAGTAAGAGAGAAAGAGTGACTCAACTACTCCTGTATAAGATTACAAAAAAGCAACAGAGTCTGTACAAGGTACAGTACAACCGTGGCCTGTGGTCTGCGCCTTTGAAGGATGATTCCTTTCTAATTCCTCATTGCCTGGCCTTGATCTGGAGTTGTTCCCAAGACAAGGCCCTGTTTGAGCCATCCAACCTAGAACTGCAGAGTACAGCTCATCTGCCACTTGCTGATCAGTAAGGACTGAAACGGTCTGGGATCCTTTCCGGGAGAGGGATGGCAGGGGGCGGAAGCAACCAGCTTTTGTTTTATCCAGGGTTAACATTTATGTAACCAGTTGATCTCGCTAGACAGTTTGACACGCTGCCAACAACAGTCCAATGTATTTGCTTTCACGCGGCGTTAAATGGGCCTCTCTCCAGCTGCACGTCTTTCTTCATAACTAATGAGGCTGATCACGAGCCTGAGAGGAGAACAGATTAGAGCACCAGTCATCTTCATTGACAGGTTAATAGACTGGTCACGTGCACCAGGCCCTTTCTCCGTGATATGCTTCTGGTCTTCAAATAACAAGATGAACCTATTATGTTATCTAGGAGTCATGTACACCACAGGGCCTCAGAGCCATTTCTTTCCTGCTTACAACTCAGTGTTTAGTATTTACGCCTCCACCTCCTCCTCCAGCGCTGTGTGAAGTCATGACACTTTCTAAGCAATAATGTCAATTTCTGACTGGCAATCTTGTGGGATCTTTTTTTGTATGATTGAAAGCACTTGAGTGGAAAAAAAAAGTATATTAAATAAAAACAGGTCTTGGTCAAAATATTCCAGATGATCTGAGATTTATTTTTACAAGTTACAATACTACAGTAAACATACTAGGTCATGCCTGTATGTACTGCGCATAATCAATAATACCCGAAGGTTACATGATACAGACAAATTTGTCATGCTAGTTTACAGGAGAAAGTCTATGCTCGGAAATTTTCACAGCACGCCTGCCTGCAAGACTGTCTTGATGACAAAATTGCAGGCTGGTCTCTTAGACGATTTTCTAGTCTGTTCCGCTAAGCAACGTTTCCGCCATGGTATGCGGGAGTCCTCTGGTCACACTGCTGCTTCGGTAGGAGACGGTGTCACGATATTGTGTTTTCAGTTGCGAGGAGCATTGCCTGCTTGTGATATCGCAGCACCTCCCCCTACTGGTAGCAGTGTGGCCCGAGAGCTCCTGTGAAGTTCGAGCTAAGCAGTGGTGCACCAAGGGTGGGCCGTCTCATTCCTGCTGTGCAGATGGAGGCGTTGGCTGCTGGTGAAAAAGTCTTTCCAGTGGCCAACAGTGAAGGTGAGATGTGTAGGTTGATGAACAGCACTAATGGAAGCCCAAATGCAGCTCACAGAAACAGCTTCCTTATAAAGCGCCATCAAGTCAATGCTGACCCAGCAGCCCCTGGGTTTTCTTGGCAAGGTATCACCAGAAGTAGATTGCCAGGCCTTTCTTCCAAGGAAATGGAGAGTAAAGTGACTTGCCCAAGGTCACAAGAAGTGCCACTGGGCATCAAGCCCAGATCTTTTGGGGTATAGGCTGTTGCTCTAACCACTAGGCTACTCCTCCACTCCAATGGGAGCCTAAATATGGCTCACAGAAACATAGCGATATCGGGAGAAAGTGAGCCATCAAACATATCGAATAATTGTTAGTGGATTAAAAGAGTCTGAAACAATTCTTATTGAATAAATAGCGGGGATATCAAAAAGCACAAGGGAATTTCTCAGACATCAACTAATTTAATCATATATTCATAAATCCTACTTATAGTAAACTTTACAATTCTAAGGTCCTTTCCACCTCCTCCTCCTTCCCAAAAAAATCCAAACTACCTTCAAAAATATGTTACCAAACTAAGGGACCTAATAAATCAGGTATGTTTCAGCATCTATTCACTCTGCTCAAATTTCATCTCCATGCAGTTTGTCGGTTCTTTTCATTTGGTGAAAAACATTTTGCTGTTTTGGATGTTGGTGTTTGTATCCTTTCGGAATGTAACAGTCTTTTGTAATAAAGACAGGATTTTTGGCGGTATATGATGAAGGAGTTGGGAAATGGTAAAGTGGAATAACATTTTATGAATAAATTTATTTATTTATTTAACATTTCTTATATACTGCCTTTCATGATATCAAGGCAGTTTACATTGAACAAACTGAAATTACATTGAACAGGGCAAAATAACTTGGAGATAACTATTTTACAGGGAATATGGGCCATGGAGGGTTAAGTGGCTTGCCCAAGATCAGAAGGAGCACCTGTAGGACCTTCTGGCCCCAGTCCTTCTGGCCCAAGGTTGCTGTTCTCTAGTGGGATTTGAACCCCTGACCTTCTGGCCTGAGGTAACTTGCCCCAACCACTAGGCCACTCCTCCCTTTCATGAAGTTTAGACACCTGAACACTAGAGGGTGCTCTGGGAATGAGTGTGTGGTAGGCGAAGGCCTATGATCCATGCTAATTGAACTAAACAGACAGGCCTAACTAGCTTGACCTGTAAATGAAGCCTGTGGAGAGGCCCATAGGAATTGCACATTCCCCAATAAGCTGCTACTGTAGAATTAGAACTCAGTAAAGTATTGAATTAGCTTAGATAAGCAGAATTGAAACCTGGAAAAATACAGAAAAATATGTTTAAAAGCCACTGATAAGAAAGTACAGCTGCAAGGGATTTAATTAAAACTGCTGACAGAAAGGTTACAGAGCCCTGCTTCCCTGCACGTACTAACTAGCCCAATGGCCTTGAAGTAGGAAAGTAACAAGTTGGTGAACTGGCCATTGTAATTGGGACTAGAAGAGGGGTGAGCAGGTGCTGAGCCCACTCCAAGTACATAATTGGATAATCATATCAGTACCAGGACCAATAGAAGGGGTACGGGAGGTTACCGGGACCAATGAAATGTTTTCCTATGTCTAGAATGGTGAAAAAATCTATAAAGGTTGTTGTTTTGCCAGAGAACATCGCTCAGCCATTTTGAATTTGATTCTGCTTGAGTCTTGTGCACAAATAAATGATTTGGACCTTCTGAACTGACTCCTGGTATTATTGGGTTGTTTGCGCTCTGCTGCTACTGTGGCAGGTGCAGGCCTGTGACCCACGGTGTCTGATATAGGCAGGCCAGCATGGCTAGCTTGACCTGTAAATGAGGCCTGTGGAGAGGCATATAGGATTGCACATCCCCCAATATGCTGCTATTGTAAGAAAGAACTCAGTAGAAATATTGAATTAGCCTAGGTAAGCAGAACTGTAGAATTAAGAAATGGAAAAATACAGAAAAGACATGTTTAAAAGTTACTGATAAGAAAAAGTACATTTGCAGAGAAATAATGAGGAGTGCTGACAGATGAGTTACAGAACCTTGCTCTTCTGCACGCACAAATTGGTCCCATAACCTTGAGAGTGTGAAAGTAACAAGTTGATGAACTGACCATTGTAATTGGGACTAGAAGGGGGCAGGCAGGTGTCATGCCCACAGAAGGGACATAATTGGAGAAACTTATCAGTACCGGGACCAATAGAAGAGGTACGAGAGGTACGGGAGGTTACCGGGACCAATGAAATGTTTTTCTATACCTAGAATGGAACAGAAGTCTATAAAAGTTGTTGTAATGCTTGAAAACTTTGCTCAGCCATTTTGAAATTGCCTTGCTTGAGACTTGTGCACAAATAAATGATTTGGACCTTCTGAACAGACTCCTGGTATCATTGGTTTGTCTGCGCTTTGCTGCTACATATTCCTTGGTGCATTGGCCGGGAAGTTGTGGAATCAAAGTGTATATAGGGCAATATACCA
Source organism: Ichthyophis bannanicus (assembly GCA_033557465.1). Lineage (NCBI taxonomy): Eukaryota > Metazoa > Chordata > Amphibia > Gymnophiona > Ichthyophiidae > Ichthyophis > Ichthyophis bannanicus. Next base: position 1,850,697,682 of record CM066032.1, on the reverse strand, counting down.
CGACTTTCCGCCTCTATAGGCTTGGTCCTGCCGGGATTGCGCCCTTCCGACGAGGGCCGCTCCCTGGCGCCACCGGTCCCTTGTATCGGAGGGAGCTGGTCGGACCTCGGCGGGTGCCGGGCCCGGTTGGAGCCAACGCCTCGAACCCGAGTGAGGGGAGTCCGAGGTCCAACTCATGCGCCTGCTTGGGAAGTTTGAGACCGGATCCGGTGAGTATAGTTTTGATTTTGGGTCTAGACAGAAATAGAAAGAGCAGTACTGCCATTGGAACTTTGGAATTTGTAATCTCGAGATATTGGGAATTGGTAAGAGAGCATGATCAACTCTCAAGGAAGAGCCGAGTAGCCTGGCATGGGAATTCGCTGGGTGAAACCCTCATCCTTTTTGTAATTGGGAAAAGACTAGTCAGAACAGATAGAAACGAATGCATTCTGGGATACGTTGCTAGCATGATTGTGTGAACGAAGTGTGAATGAGAGGTCTGGCAGCACGGACCAAGTGAAGGCGGACCCCTGACTAGCGCATTTCCTGACCGGGCGACCGCGTTCAGGTCGCGAAAAGGGGGAAGCGATTGTCGTCTTGTCTTGTTATTTGTATTCCCTATACGTTTCCAGGGCCGTGAGGACCCCTTACCCACGGTCCGCCCTCCTTTTCCCTTTTGTCTGTTGTTGCGCGCACACATCGAAATGGGAGGGGCGGGGTCTACTAGAAACACTCCATTAGAATGTATGATCGCACATTTTAAAGAGGGATATTCAGGAGATTATGGTATTAAAATGACAGCAGCCCGTTTGCAGATTTTGTGTACTAGGGAGTGGCCCGATCTAGACCCCATCTGGCCCCGAGAGGGAACGTTCACTGTAGAGATTATCCAGTCAATACACCGTAGAGTGCGGGTAGCGCACCCCGATCAGTACCCCTATATAGATTCCTGGTTAAGTATTTGTGAAGATCCGCCCTCCTGGGCGCAGCGCTGTTATGCGGAACAGTGCAGAATAATGTTAGCTAAAACAGATTCTAGACAGAAAACGGAACAGCCTAGAATGAAAGAGCAGGATAAGAAAGCCACGAAGAAACCCATCCTGGCAGATCCTGATTCCCCAGAAGTAGTCCTCAGGCAGCCCCGAACCCCAGGTCCAGTAAGAGTAGCCCGGCGTCGTCCTGCCCCAGAACCCCAGAGACGGCGAGAGCCGAGGCGAGACCCAACCCCTGGCCCCCCTCCTCCTGGAGAAGAGAAAGAGGAAGAATTAGTGGAAAGAGAAGTGGAAGACGTAAAAAGTGAGTCAGAAGCGGAGATAGAAGAAGGAGAAAGAGAGAATTCCCCAGAAGAGGAGGAGGAGGACAGTGTACAAATAATCGAGAAAGCCAGCGCTAGCACTAGCACGCCAGCGAAAGAGAAACCCAAAGCAAAAACAGTTGAGAAAAAGAAAGCGACTCCTGCAAAGGCAACGACAATAACCCTTAGATCCCAAACAACGCCTGGGACAGCCAAACTGTTTCCCTTAAGGCAAGTCCCGGGAGTGCCCGTAAAGAATGATAATGATGAAGTGGTAGCGGGACCCTTAACTTATGTGTATATCCCTTTATCTACAACTGATTTATTAAACTGGAGGTCGCATTATGCCTCCTATACTAGTAAGCCCCAGGAGCTGACAGAATTAGTAACTAGTATTATGGAAACTCACCAACCCACTTGGCCAGATTGCCGTCAGCTCCTGACCACCCTATTTACTACAGAAGAACGAGCGAGAATTAGAAAAGCAGCTATTGAATGGATGGCAGAAAACCCTGCAGCTCCGGCGCAGGGGCAGAATATAATAGATCGTAGAGAAGCAGCTCAGAGAGAATTCCCGAATGAAGACCCCCAATGGGATCCAAATACAGATGAAGGATCCACAGCCCTAGCCCGCTTTCGCCAAGGGTTTTTACAAGGCCTGAGAAGGGGGGGCCAAAAAGCTATGAACCTTTCCAAAGTCACAGGAGTTATCCAAGGGATAGATGAGAGCCCAGCAGATTATTATGAAAGATTAACTGAAGCCTACAGAATGTATACTCCCTATGATCCCGAGGCACCAGGAAGTTTATGCATGGTGAATTCTGCTTTTGTAAACCAGTCTCAACCAGACATTAGACGTAAATTACAGAAATTAGAAGGGTTTGCGGGCATGAATGCAACACAGTTATTGGAAGTCGCTCATAAAGTGTATGTGAATCGTGATACTGAAAGACAGAGAGAATGTGATAGAAAGATGAAGAAGAAAGCTGATTTTTTGGCTGCGGCCATAGTTGAAAAGAAAAGGGGAGGTGTCCCTAGTCGAAGGAGCAGAGGAAGAGGGCGGGGTCAAGGCGGAGGCCGGACCCAGAGACTAGGCGTGAACCAATGCGCCTATTGCAGAGAGGAAGGACATTGGAGAGATACGTGCCCGCAACTCGAAGACGCCCAGCAAGATGACGACAACGATCATCAATGGCGAGAAGAAAGACGAGGCCGTCCCCGAGGCCGAGGAGGAGCCAATCGAGAACAATTCCAGCGAGAGAGAGGAGGAGGAGCCATTCAAGCATTGGCCACACAAGCCCATGACGAGGATGACGTGGATTAGGACAGACCGGGCTCCAAGTTTGCTTTAGGTCTCCAGGAGCCTATGGTCGGAATACAAATAGGAGACCAAATTATGAACTTTATGGTTGATACTGGAGCAGAACATTCAGTAATAGACAAAAAGATAGCCCCATTCACTAAAAAAGCAGTCACCATTATAGGAGCAACTGGTGCCAAAGCCACAAAGTCTTTTCTTCAAAACCGAATATGCAGTCTAGGAGGACAGCAAGTAACTCATCAATTCCTTTACATGCCCGAATGTCCAGTACCACTACTGGGACGAAATATGCTAGCCAAGCTTCAAGCACAAATATCTTTCTCTGAACAAGGAGAAATGCAAATGACAGTGAATTCCCAAGCCAAACCAGCAGGAGTAATGCTGCTGACAGTACCCCGAGAAGAAGAATGGAGATACTACATTGATGATTCGATTCAAGATACCTATTTTGAACAAACTTTGAAGAACATTCATGCACCACCTGGAGTATGGGCAGAAGGCAGTCCCCCAGGCCTAGCCAAGCATATAGCTCCAGTGATTGTAACCCTCAAGCCTAGTGCCACACCAGTGCACGTCAAACAGTACCCTCTCCCAAGAGCCGCAATTGAAGGCATCCATCGCCACCTACAGAGATTGCTCGAGTATGGCCTACTGAAAGTATGTCAATCCCCATGGAACACTCCACTTTTGCCAGTAAAGAAACCTGGGACAGATGATTATCGCCCAGTGCAAGATTTGAGAAGAGTAAATGATGCAGTTGAAACTATACATCCAGTTGTGCCCAATCCTTACACTCTTCTAGGACTGATACCTGCTGAAGCTACCCATTTCACTGTACTGGATTTAAAAGATGCATTCTTTTGCATAAGATTAGCCCCTGTAAGCCAAATATTGTTTGCATTTGAATGGCAGGACCCCATCTCTGGAAGAGGGGGCCAACTCACCTGGACAAGATTACCCCAAGGATTCAAGAATTCACCTACCATCTTTAGTGCTGCACTAAATCAAGACCTTTCAAGCTATCCAGTAGCCCCGGGAAAGAGAGTGCTTCTCCAGTACGTGGATGATCTGTTGATAGCTGCCGTATCAGAAAGTGAATGTATATTAGCCACCAAAGATCTCTTGCAGTTACTAGATGAAGCTGGATACAAAGTTTCCAGAGCCAAAGCACAGCTATGTCAAAAAGAAGTGAAATACTTGGGTTTTCGTATCACCCAAGGAAGCAGAAGATTAGGCAGAGAAAGAAAAGAAGCAGTATGCAGAATTCCAACTCCAACAACCAGAAAGCAAGTCAGAGCCTTTCTGGGAGCAGCAGGATATTGCCGAATCTGGATACCCAACTTTGCCCAAATTGCCAAACCACTGTATGAAGCCACAAAAGGAGAAGAGAAGTCACCACTGGAGTGGGGACTTGAGCAGGATACAGCCTTCCAGAAGTTAAAAGAAGAATTGATGTCATCACCAGCACTTGGACTACCAGATGTCCACAAACCTTTCCACTTGTTTGTACATGAAGCACAGGGAAATGCCCTAGGCATGTTGACTCAGAAATTAGGAAATTGGGAGCGACCTGTAGCCTACCTATCGAAACAATTGGACCCTGTGGCCAAAGGATGGCCACCTTGCTTGAGAGCAGTTGCAGCTACAGCGCTACTAGTGAGTGAAGCAGACAAACTCACACTAGGACAGAACATACGAGTCACTGTGCCACATGCAGTCCTTGCCCTTATGGAACAGAAAGCAAATTATTGGCTCACCAATTCCCGAATGTTGAAGTACCAGAGCATGTTATGTGAAAACCCGCAGATACAACTTGAAGTGAGCCATGCCCTGAATCCAGCCACCTTGATACCCATCAGTGAAGAACTCCCAGAACATGACTGTATCGAAGTCATGGAGACTGTGTTCTCCAGCCGACCTGACTTGACAGATGTGCCCATAGACAATCCTGACCAAATCTATTATGTTGATGGGAGCAGTCTCATCCTTGATGGACGACGCTGTGCCGGATATGCAGTCGTCACTCAACACGAAGTAGTTGAATCATCAGCTCTAGCCTCAGGCACATCAGCCCAGAAAGCCGAATTGATAGCACTCACCAGAGCATTGTTGTTAGGAGAAAAACTTGTGCTAAATGTATATACAGATTCCAAATATGCCTTCACTACCTTGCATGCCCATGGAGCTCTCTACAAAGAAAGAGGACTCATCACATCCGGAGGAAAATCAGTCAAATATGGTCCCGAAATATTGATGTTACTTGATGCAGTATGGGCCCCAACACGTGTAGCTGTCATGCATTGTAGAGGACATCAAGCAGGAAAAGGAGAAGTTGCCCGAGGAAATAGATTTGCAGATGCCTCAGCACGACAAGCAGCTATGACAGGACAGATTGCCCCACAAGCTATGCCAATGCAAGCAGCATTGTTTCCAGTACCCTTGAATCTATGGACCCCACGATATACCACCAAAGAATTAGATTACTATTGTGACAAAGAAAATGGAGTATTGAAAGATGGATGGATTGAGCTGCCACCAGAAGAGGGCAGTCAACCTCCAGGACGAATAGTAATTCCTGAACTGTTAGGACCATCCTTTGTCAAAGCTTTCCACGAAGCCACCCACTATGGGAAGAGTGCTATGGAGAAAGCACTCAGACCACATTTCTACATTCCTTTGATGACAACCATATCAGCCTCAGTAGCACGTCAATGTGTAACCTGTGCCAAAAATAATGCCAAGCAAGGCCTTATTACAGCACCCCGAGTTCAGTCAGGAGGTGTCACCCCCATGCACAACCTCCAAGTTGATTTCACCGAGATGCCAAAAGCCAATGGATACCATTACCTACTAGTATTAGTTTGTACTTTCTCTGGGTGGGTAGAAGCCTTCCCAACCAGAACTGAGAAAGCCCGAGAAGTTACTAAAGCCTTAATGAGAGAGATTGTCCCCAGATTTGGAATCCCAGCAGTAATAGGATCAGACAATGGACCCTCATTTGTCTCCCAAGTTACTCAGCAGTTAGCAAAAGCTTTGCAGATACAGTGGAAGCTCCACACTGCATACAGACCCCAGAGTTCAGGGAAAGTTGAGCGAATGAATCGTACCTTGAAAGCCCAAATGTCTAAGCTTTGTCAGGAAACACACTTGAAATGGCCCCAAGTGCTCCCCATAGCTTTACTCAGAATACGCTCAGCCCCTGTAAAGTCAACAGGATTTTCCCCTTTTGAAGTTTTGTATGGTAAACCCCCACCAATAGTGCAGGGAGTCAAAGGAAGTTTAGCCCAGATTGGTTCAGAAGTAACCAGGCAAGAACTCCTAGCTCTTAGTTTTGTTCTGCAGACTCTCCATACGTGGATCCAAGACCAGTTGCCTATCAACTTGACGGAACCCTTGCATCCCTACCAGCCTGGAACTTCGGTGTGGATCAAAGATTGGAAGAAGATACCGTTGGAACCCCATTGGAAGGGACCGTACACCGTCATCCTGTCTACCCCAACTGCAGTAAAGGTAGCCGAGATCGACGCCTGGATCCACCACAGCAGAGTCAAGCCCGCCGCCGATCCTGAACCAGAGCGGTGGACAGCAGAGCAGCACCCTGATGTACCCTTGCGAGTTACTCTGAGACGGCAACCAGCAGCATAGACACTTCATCACAAGTGCTTTGCAGTAGCCAAGTCTTTCGAAGAGGATTGCTGTTTTCCATGCAGCAACAGTTTTGTTTCAACGAACCCAATTTGTGTGTGATTTGACACACTACTTTGAAGACTACATTGACTAAGCCAGACTTCACAAGCCAACTGAATTGCTAAGTTGGTTAATGTGTGTTGGACATCTTGAGGATCTTCAATCAACACTCAGCACCCGTTAAATTGCTTCATTAGCAAACGGGACGAAGAATAATAGACCGTCGTGATCAAGATCAGCAAGCTGAGGATTCAGAAGAACTCCAATCAACATCAACATGTATCTTTGTTTTTGCTTCGCCTTGGTTGCCTTCTTTGGAGGTTTTGAACTGACTTATGCTCTACCTCCATGCACTGCTTGCATTACCTCTACTAGAACTGGACTGAAAGTAACTCAGACTTTGCTTTACCATTCTTACTATACCTGCAAGGGAACAATAACTCGGTGTATCTATAACACCACTGAACTAAATGTTTGCACTCATGGCAAAATCAAAGCATGCTATAATCCGCATCAGAATCCATCCTATTACACGTTGGAAATAAGATGGAAGGATGCAGATGGACCTATATTAGCTGCTACACCACCACTTAAGGACATTACTAAACCTGCTGTTTTGAATTTTGATGCATGTAATGCTATTAATAGAGATAGTTATTCCACCTGTGGTACATGGGAGAAAGCGTATCGAAATGACCATAAGTATATGTGTCCAGAAGGTGCCACAAATTGGTGGAAGTGTACAGGTAAAACAGGATCAGGGTATAGTACTGCTACAGCGGCAGATTACTATTGCCCGTATTGGGGATGTGTTTTTTATGCTACCTGGAACACTGGTATAACTGATGAGAAAATAGATAAACGGATGGCTACTTTAACCAAGCCAACCACAAATGATAAATGTCAGAAAGATGCTTGTAACCCCTTACATTTGCGTGTACATAATCCCCATGCATGGAAACAAGGATATAAGTTTGGTTTACGTATTGCTGGAGGAGCAACAGATCCAGGGACCATTGTGTATATCAGATTGAATACCCAAGCCCACAAGTCATCTAAATATCATATTCATAATACCTTTTATGAAGCTATGCATGTAAATAAGTTTGAGATCCCTCAACCTTCACAGAATTTGTTTCTAGAATTAGCCGGAGCAGTAGTATCTAGTCTTAAGATCACAGATTGTTATTTCTGTGGCGGAACCCAAATGGGAGACCAATGGCCCTGGGAAGCCCAAGAATTGAATTATTCCATGATTTACAACCAGACTGAATTACACAAGACAACCAGTGAATGGGTGTTAGCGCACTCAATCGTTGGACGTCTTTGCTTTGCCAGAACTGGACCCCAGTTCACCCAAAAGGTAGGACAGCTGGTCTGTCTTAGCCAGAAATACTACAATGCCACGACCAAAAAGACAGCATGGTGGTCAGGAATCAGACATCCTGAACCTCCTAACCCATTAGCTAGATTTCCTGAACTTGCAGGACTATGGACTAACCTTGCCAAAGTCCAAGCCTGGCAAGCCCCACCTGGCCTATATTGGATCTGTGGAAACCGAGCATATGCGCAACTCCCGCCACAATGGGGAGGAGCATGTGTCTTAGGAACCATCAGACCTTCTTTCTTCCTGTTAAACACTGAACATGGTGAACAATTAGGATACCCTGTATACACTACCCACCGACACAAGAGAGCATTGAGACAGAAAAGAGAAGCCTTACAGATAGGCAAGTGGGAGAAGTGGCAAGGTGATGATTGGCCACCAGAAAGAATTATTGAGTATTATGGACCTGCCACTTGGAATGATGATGGTATGTATGGTTATCGTACCCCAATCTATATGATCAATCGTATTATTCGCTTACAAGCAGTAGTTGAAATAATAATCAATGAAACTAGTCATGCTCTCACGCTCTTAGCTAGACAAAGTACTCAGATGCGCACTGCCATATACCAGAATCGCTTAGCACTTGATTATTTGCTAGCAGCTGAAGGAGGAGTATGTGGTAAACTGAATTTAACTAATTGCTGTTTGAAAATAGATGATAAAGGTCAAGTAGTTGAAGAAATTGCTAAAGATATGCAAAGACATGCTTATGTGCCGGTACAGACTTGGCACGCATTGAAATTTCCTAACTGGTTTGCTAACCTTTTCTCTTGGCTGGGAGGATTTAAGACTTTCATTATCTTAGTACTAATCCTTGTTGCTGTTATCCTCTGCTTACCATGTTTAATCCCATGTTGTATGCGTTCCATTCATAGTGCTATTGATAGTACAGTAGAGCGGAAGACCGCAACTAAAATAATGGCTTTATACAAAGCTAGCCCTAGTGGAACTAGTAAAAATCCTTTAATCAGGATGTGATTCTTCTAAAAGTGATTTAATTCTCACACCTTATTAAGTAATAGGGTGAGATTAATCAAAGGGGGGAATGTGGCAGGTGCAGGCCTGTGACCCACGGTGTCTGATATAGGCAGGCCAGCATGGCTAGCTTGACCTGTAAATGAGGCCTGTGGAGAGGCATATAGGATTGCACATCCCCCAATATGCTGCTATTGTAAGAAAGAACTCAGTAGAAATATTGAATTAGCCTAGGTAAGCAGAACTGTAGAATTAAGAAATGGAAAAATACAGAAAAGACATGTTTAAAAGTTACTGATAAGAAAAAGTACATTTGCAGAGAAATAATGAGGAGTGCTGACAGATGAGTTACAGAACCTTGCTCTTCTGCACGCACAAATTGGTCCCATAACCTTGAGAGTGTGAAAGTAACAAGTTGATGAACTGACCATTGTAATTGGGACTAGAAGGGGGGCAGGCAGGTGTCATGCCCACAGAAGGGACATAATTGGAGAAACTTATCAGTACCGGGACCAATAGAAGAGGTACGAGAGGTACGGGAGGTTACCGGGACCAATGAAATGTTTTTCTATACCTAGAATGGAACAGAAGTCTATAAAAGTTGTTGTAATGCTTGAAAACTTTGCTCAGCCATTTTGAAATTGCCTTGCTTGAGACTTGTGCACAAATAAATGATTTGGACCTTCTGAACAGACTCCTGAGAATGTAGCAGCAGATAAGCATGCAATAAATAAATCCAGGAGTCTTTTCAAGGATCCAAGCCAGTTTAATGTGCACATGGCTCAAGCAATAAGCAATTTCAAAATGGCTGAGCAATGGCTTCTAGTAAAACAACAACTTTTATAGCTTTCTTGTCCATTCTAAGCATAGGCAAACTTTTCATTGGTCCCAGTACCCCTCTCACCCATCTATTGGTCCCGGTACTGATATGGCTACCCAATCGGGACTCTGGTCTGGGCCCAGCACCTGGTTGCCCCCCTTCTAGTCCCAATTACAATGGTCAGTGTCTCCAACTTGTTACTTCTCTCCTCCAAGGTCGCTGAGCTTGTTAAAACATATGGGAAGCAGAGGCACTGTGACCTTGCTCTCTGCAGAGTTAATTAATTCCATAGAAGCATAGCACACCTTATCAGTACCAATTAAACTTGTTTTTCTTCTATTTTCCAAGTTTCGTTTCTGCTTAGCTATGTTCAGTTAAACTGAGTTAAGTTTCAATTCTATGGTGTCATCATTCAGGGGGGTTTTCATTCCTCTGGGCCTAACTACAGGCTTCAGTTACAGGTCAAGCTGCTCAGGCCTGTCTGCTTAGTTCAATTAGCATGGATCATAGGCCGTCGCCTACCACATTCCCCCCTTTGATTATTCTCACCCGCATGTTAATAAGGTGTGAGAATCAAATCACATAATACTAGGTAAAGGTATCACTCTGTGGTATAGGGTAGTAAGTTCACATAGCTAATATCTTTGTAGCTGCCTTATGCTCTACAGTGTTATTAATAACTGAAGTTATCATTCGCAAGCAAAGTAGCAAGAAACAAGGGAGCAACAAGCAGATAGTCAAAGTCCATAGTTTGGCAAGAGTGGGAAAAAGAACTAAAGGATTAGAAGGTTCGGTTGCATCTTTGTTGTGCTGTCGTAAAGCTTCTGATTTAGACAGACCAGCTGTCCATCCTTCGTAGTAGATTGTGGTCCAGTCCGAACAAAACACAAACTGTCAACAATGGGGTGGGCCAATACCCACTCACTAGTAGTATTATGTAAATCAGTCTGATTGTATAGGATAGAATAGTTCAGTTCTTGCGTCTCCCAGGGCCACTGATCTCCCATCTTAGTTCCTCCACAATAGAAACAGTCAGAAGTGTGGAGACTAGATGCTATTGCTCCAGCAAGTTCAAGAAACAAGTTCTGGTGGTGGTATGAGGAATTGCAACGGTGGCTTGCATAGCCTTGTAGAAAGTCAAGATCTAGAACAACTTTTGGATTGGAGAGTATACCAATGCAAGTATAGGGAGAATGATAAATCAAGGTCTGAGTGACCTTCGGTCCAGTTCATGTTGTACTTATACAGGCTGCCCAGGGAGATAAGGCAAAAGTCATTTCAAAGCACTCCAAGGCTGCTGCCAAAATAAAGCAATAATAATAATTCATAATGGGCATAGTCTCTGGAAAATTGGGTGGAACTGTCGACTTCCACAACAGATAACAAATGTAGGGTTGATTGTAGATCCTCAAGCTTCTGCCGTACGTAGACCTACCAGCTTTTTGGCAGGGGTAGGGCTGTAGATTCCAAAGTATCACTGTCCTCTGGGATGTCTCAATTTCTTAAAATATCATAGCATAGTCTCTTAGGCTATTATTGCTTCCTTAGAGCAGTTCACTCTTTAGGAGATCAAAACAGTCTTTTCAGAGTATTTAAACATAGTCTCTTAGAAGATTCAATTTCTTGACACAACACAGTCTCTTTCTGATGATTGCAGTTTTTTTCAGATGCGAGGCTTACCTTCAGATAAACAAACAGTCTTGAAATAGTGCAGTTTCTGAGGGACCAATAAGTCTTAGGTCCGTGGTTGTTGTTGTAGGGTGAGGTGCAATGGAGTCTCAGGATGCTATACAGTAGTCCAGTGATCAGGTTCAAGAGCAGCTGCTGGCTTCACTTGATTATGATGGGTCCAAGGTTCAAATTCTGCGACTTTTACTGCAGTTGGAGTTGTTGACAGGATGACGACATAGGGTCCTCTCCAATGCAGGGCTAACAGTATCTTTCTCCACTCTTTGATCCACACCGAGACTCCAGGCTTGAAAGGATGCAGGGGTGCAGGCAAATTGATGAGTAATCGATTTTGTACTCAGGTATGAAGACTCCTGCAAAACAGAACTTAAAACCAATAGTTCATGTCTAATAATTTCAGATCCTATCTGTCTCATATCTCCTTTTATTTCCTATACAATAGGCAGGGGTTGCCCATACAGAATCTCAAAAAGGGAGACTCCTATAGACTTAGCAGGGGCTAAGTATATCCTAAGAAGGGCTATGGGAAGAACCTGGGGCCACTTCAGGTAAACCTCTTGGCAAAGTTTAGACAACTGAGATTTCAGGGTTCTATTCATACATTCTACTTTTCCTAAATTCTGAGATCTATAGGCAGTATGTATCTATTAATATCAATATCTTGGGGCTATACTTAATGGACTTGCTTCCTAAGGTTATCCACCCTCATTCTTTGTACAGGGCCCCATATGCATGCAAGGTTGTAAGGGTATACTTGAAATCTGGGTACACATTTAGACAGGGCTCTTTTCCTATTGTTAGTGCTCTAGTGAGGACTATCAGTTCAGCTTTCTGTGGTGAAGTTTCTGGGGCCAGGGCTGAGGACTCAACTACCAAATCAGGGGTCATCACTGCATATCTAGCACAACAATGTCCATTGATGATGAAACTGCCTTCAGCCACAAAGAAAGTCTGTTCAGGGTTCTCCAGAGGGACATCAGTCAAATCCAGGTGGCTTGAGAATACAGTGTCCATAATTTCTAAACAGTCATGATCAGGGGATCAAGACTAACTGATAACATAGCAGGATTGAAAGCTTGACTGACCCTTCAGTTGTATCTGGGGTTTTCACACAACATACTCTAATACTTCAACATTCATAGATTTGTTAGCTAGTAATTTCCTTTGTATTTCATATTGGTTAGAACAGAGTGTGGTACAGTAACTTGAAGATCCTGTCTCAAAGGGATTTTTCTTTTAGTTTTTGCTTACTAGGAAGGCTGTAGCTGTAACAGCTTCTCAAATAAGGTCCAAGAGATTGAGTCAACACTCCCAGAACATTTCCTTGCGACTCATGAACATAGAGACTGCAAGGTTTTCTGGACATCGGGTAGACCCAGAACTGGTGATAACATCAGAGCGGTTTTCAAAGATCAAAAGACTGCATTCCTATTCAAGTCCCCATTCCAATGGAGACTTTTTCATTCCTTTGGTAGCTTGATACAATGTGATACAATGGTTTTGCTAGCAGCGCAAAATTGGGGATCCATATACAACAGTACCCTGTGGCACCCAAGAAGGCTCTCACTTGCCTCCTGGTGGTTGGAGTAGGAATACTGCATACAGCTGCTTTGCGTTCTGGTAAGGGTTCCAGGCGTTGAATTCCGCTGGACAACTGGAATCCTAGGTATTTAACTTGTTTGACATAATTATGCTTTGGCTCTTGAGACTTTGTATCCAGCCTCATTAAAAAGGTGCAAGAGTTCACTGGTGGCTGGTGGACATTCACTTTCTGAGTTGGTGGTTATGAGCAAGTTGTCCACATATTGAAGTAGAATTTTTTCTTTTTTTTTTTCTTTTTTTTTTTTTTCTGGAGTTTCTGGATAACTTGTCAAATCTTTTGCTGAGTGAGGCGAGTTCTTGAATTCTTGAGGTAATCTTGTCCAGATGAGTTGGCCCCGCCTCCTTGTAGTGGGGTCTTGGGCTAAGCGTATACAGAAAAAAACATCTTTTTAAGTCCAGAATGATGAAATGTATAGCTTCAGCAGAGATCAGTTCCAAGAGAATATAAGGATTTTGGTACCACTGGTTGTATAGTTTCAGCTGCATCATTCATTCTTTCTTAGATCCTGCACTGGGCGGTAATCACCTGTCCCAGGCTTCTTGACTGGCTTGAGGGTGACAATGGCAGGGGCTATGTTCTTCGCTAGGCCAGGTGGATTATCTTCTGCCCATCCTCCAGGTGGGGCTATGAGGTTGGTAAGTGTACAGCTTGTTGCTTTGGATGCAGGTGAATAGAACCGCCATTCTTCTTCTTGGGGACAGTTAACACCATCAGGCCAGCAGATTTTGAGTTTCATTTTTTTCTTCCTTCAACAGAGGATATCTGTGCTTGAAGCTTTGCAAGCAGGTCTCGGCCCCAAAAATGGAATAGGGCATTCAGGCATATACAGGAACTGGTACATTATTATTATTATTATTTTTTTCTAGTTCACACATGTGGTTCTGCAGAAAAGGCTTTGCGAGAAAAACACAGGGGCTACTGGCTTTAGTATTCTGCTCCTGTATCCCCCATAAAAGTCCATATATTGGTCCCCTATTTTGCAGACTGACTCCTGGGGACCCAGGGAAACTGGAGAGTCCGGTCTGGCCTAGTCTTCATCCATGCTGTAGCCCTCTCAGGCTGCCACTCACGCTATAGCTGCTCCACTCTCGTGCTGAAACACTGTGCTTGGTTTTATTCTGTCTATGATTCTACAATCAAGTACTCCCCTCCTGGGGTGGAGTCAAGATACGGGCATTCACTTCTCTAATGTCCTTCTTTTTCTATAATGGGCGTACTCACACCCAGTTTTTCACTTCCTCTGTTCCTTCGATTAGGATAACCTCACATCATTCAACTAAAATATCATTCACTTTCTCTGTTACATTTATTTTCACAATTCACACACCCTCTGATTAACTTTCATTTAACCATTATGCCCGCAAATTCATCCAGTTCTTTGCAATTTCCGTTCATTAGTTCAATCAAGTCCTAAAACTTCTCAGTGTATAATGCAGTTTTTTTTTTTTTTAGTTCTAAACAAGTCTGGTCAGCTGACTTTCACTTCTAGTCCGGAGGGGGTGGACATTCCCCTGTTGCAGAGGTGGCTAGCAAACTACTTGGGAATCTGTAGTCCCCCCCCCCTCTCCTGGATTCTGTTTCTCCTAGCAATGCTCTATCCAGGAGGTTGATTTTTTTTTTTTAAGGATCCACTTCTCTGCTGTGGGCACATTAGTTCACGCCCACCGGGGGGGGTTTGACATCATCGGTGGACTGGGCTCCATCCCCCCCTTAAGCACTCTGAACTGAACTACTTACAGAGAGAGAGAGAGAGAGACGAGACAGGATATCTAGAAATTCTGGGGCAAAATCCTGATTGGGACAGAGACATTTCATAATCTTCAGTAAATCCCTTACTGAAATTCTTGATCATACTTGAAAAGAAACTTATTATTTCTGTAAACATAGGGCAGGCAGGAAACACTTAGATTGAGCACATACATCCATTATGCTTCTTATAGAGAGAACTATAGCTATCTGTCAGCATGTCTCTGCAAAAGAAATTATTTTTTAGTTCAGGAAGCAAATATTTAAAAGACATTCCGGATATTTTTCATAAAATACAGTACACCTTTCCTTTTTTTTTTTAAATACAGAAACACAGATTAATTTATCTTAAAAGCCAATATTGTAAAGGTCAGTGTAGCTAACTGATTTGTTCATTAGTAACCAGCACAGAGGGGAAGCATGCATTCAAATGACTTATACTCATTCATAAAAAGATAAACTTTGTTTTTAAAACTTTTGGTTAAACAGAGCTAGTGAAACCAGAGAAAAAACTAATTATAAATTCATCACGCTTCGATTAAATGAAGAGACTTTTCAAATCGGGAGTCCCTTTTCATTCCTAGGAGAAATCTCCTGCAGTCTCCAGCTGTCTCTCCAGAACCCTTTTTTTTTTTCTTCAGGCTATGTGGAAGCCACACCCCTCTGCTCGCGGGGAAACAATTGAACTGTGCTCATAAAAAGAGACTTCTCATTCACATGGACAGAGATGCCAGAAAAAAACAATTTAAATCAATGTTAAGTCGTGATCTAATTACTTTGTAGATCAAAGGAAAAACAAAAACAGTTCTTTATCATTTCCTATTTAAACTGTTTCAGTGCTTACTGAAAATTTGAACATACAGCCGACAGAAATTCCTCTCACTTGGTCCGCAACCCATAAGGGATTAATACAAACTTAATCCTTTTCAGGCTAAACCCAAAAACTATCGGGACCCACAATCCTGACTAAACATTCTTATTAAATGATAAATAAATGATATATATTACATAACCACAGCAGAAGGAACAAAAACATATTAAATAAAACAGGTACAATTTGCCTGAAATAAGCACAAACTACCAGCATTGAGGTTTAAGCCTGCACAAGATTAGAAAGACGACACTAGACATTCTTTCCTTCAGACACGCCCCCTGTCAGTTTTTCACACTGCAGTAGAAAAACTAACTGGGTCAGACCAGCTTTTTGATTTCTAAAAATGACTGTAGGTGTTTTGGGTCTTCATTCCGCTCTATTAATACAATTTCTTAATCAGTGAACTGTCACAAATTACTCAACAGAATAATCTCACATATATAACAAAAGGGAAACTCGCAGTTTCAACAGATAGCAAAAATCAAATACACAGGACGGACAATACACCAAACGCTTCATCCGTTTCGCGACCTAGACGCAGTCACCCGACTAGGAACTGCGCTAGTCCAGAGTCCACTCTGCTTGGTCCGTGCTGCCAGACCTCTCATTCACACTTCATTCACACAATCATGCTAGCAACGTATCTTAGAATGCATTCCTTTCTATCTATTCTGACTAGTCTTTTTCCCAATTACAAAAAGGATGAGGGTTTCACCCGGCAAATTCCCATGCGGGGTTACTCGGCCCTTCCTTGAGAGCTCTCTTACCAATTCCCAATATCTCGAGATTACAAATTCCAAGTTCCACTGGCAGTACTGCTCTTTCTATTTCTGTCTAGACATACCAAAAACCCAGTCCTGTCTGCTCTGACCAGGCTGAATCATGATCCTCTATAACAGCTGTACCTAGCGAATACTCATGCAAGGATTTTCAAACAAAGACTTAAGTCTTACCAAAGTTTTCAAACTGCAGTTCTAACTCATCTGTCTAGACAGGTTTTCAAAACTATACTTACCAGATCTGGTTCCCAAGCTTCTGAGTTGGATCCTGGACTCCCCCGGGTCGGAAGTGTTGGCCAGCTGGACTCAGTGCCTGCCGAGGCCAGGCAGAACTCCCTCCGATACAAGAGGATCGGTGGGCCCAGGGAAATTCCCCTGCGTCGGATTGGCATGGTTCCAACTGGACCAAACCTCAAGGCGAATTACGTGGATTTATTCACTTGAACACTATCCACCACTCGCACTTCCCGGCCAACGCACCAAGAATGTAGCAGCAGATAAGCATGCAATAAATAAATCCAGGAGTCTTTTCAAGGATCCAAGCCAGTTTAATGTGCACATGGCTCAAGCAATAAGCAATTTCAAAATGGCTGAGCAATGGCTTCTAGTAAAACAACAACTTTTATAGCTTTCTTGTCCATTCTAAGCATAGGCAAACTTTTCATTGGTCCCAGTACCCCTCTCACCCATCTATTGGTCCCGGTACTGATATGGCTACCCAATCGGGACTCTGGTCTGGGCCCAGCACCTGGTTGCCCCCCTTCTAGTCCCAATTACAATGGTCAGTGTCTCCAACTTGTTACTTCTCTCCTCCAAGGTCGCTGAGCTTGTTAAAACATATGGGAAGCAGAGGCACTGTGACCTTGCTCTCTGCAGAGTTAATTAATTCCATAGAAGCATAGCACACCTTATCAGTACCAATTAAACTTGTTTTTCTTCTATTTTCCAAGTTTCGTTTCTGCTTAGCTATGTTCAGTTAAACTGAGTTAAGTTTCAATTCTATGGTGTCATCATTCAGGGGGGTTTTCATTCCTCTGGGCCTAACTACAGGCTTCAGTTACAGGTCAAGCTGCTCAGGCCTGTCTGCTTAGTTCAATTAGCATGGATCATAGGCCGTCGCCTACCACAGTATCATTGGTTTGTCTGCGCTTTGCTGCTACACTACAAGGGGAGCTCAGTTGTCATTCTGAAGGAAAGCCTGGTGGGACAGGTCGTTTTGAAAAAATCTGGTTTCTGGAGGCAGAGGGAGGTAATTGAGAAATTGAAAGTAGCGAGTTAAAAAGAAGATAACTAATAGCGAAAGAAGAAGGGGAAAAATGAGTTAAAAAAACACGACAGAGCAATGAATAAACATGACCCCTGAAGTGGGGTTGGTAGGGAACTTTCATTTAAATTCCAAGGTACTAGTTCACAAAAGCAGGGCCTGCTATGTCAGCGCATGTCTTTATGTGGACTAGTGTATAAATCCTCGTGTGTGTGCTTGGGAAGGCTTGGGGATTTAAGCTGTAAAACGGAGTTGTCAGAGTACATAAAGAAATGCTTGGGAGTAAATACAGAGAGCAACTGTATACATGGTCTTCGCTTCTTCTCTAAAAGATGCTGTTTCTAAGTCAAAGAGCTTATTGTGAGGTCACAGTGGCCTGGATCCTAAAGGTTCTCTCTCAGTTACTAACACCATCAGAGCTGGCTGCTAGTATGCTGTTTAGTGCTATCTCCTAGTGACCTAGCTGCCTCTGGGTTCTCTTGGCAAAGTATCACCAGAAGCAGATTAGCAGGCTGTTTCTTCTGAGGCAATAGAGGGTAAAGCGACTTGCCCAAGGTCACAAGGAGTGCTAGTGGGAATTGAACCCTTGAGCTTCTGTGGCTCTGTCCACTAGGTTACTCCTACTACTTAGTGCCTTAAATTTGTTGAAGCACTTGAGAAATTCTTTCTGCCCTTTTTGAGGTTTTCAATGACATCCTACTATTATTCAATAATTATTATTTAGAACTCCAAACCGCTAGTACTTCTTTGATCTTTTGCAGCCTAATGTTGAGGTGAAACCAGCCCTTAAATGGGGAGACCTCCGTATGGTTCATGCTATATGCGCAAGATGATAGTCTAAGCAGTCTGACTGGCTGCAAGCCTGATCCACTACCTGCTTTGCTTGTCTCATAAAAAAATATTTTGTTTTCTCCGCAGGCGTTTCACTATCAGAACATGAGTACTTGGACCACACCTTGTTTCTCAAATCCTTCTCTGTCCCACTTTAGCTGATTATAGCAGATGGTCACTTCAGGTCTGTCAGGAGCTTGCCAGACCAGTCTTCTAGCGAAATTGTATCATTTTATTGAAATACAACTGCGGAAAATAGCTCAACGGGAAACACGAATATATCCTATAATGTTATGAACACTACTTCTGCAGAATTCACAGCAGCCCAGGGGAGTAGAATACTGCAGAGAGAGTCACCAGGCCGGCTCAAGGATCTACTTAACTTGTTGATGTCACGCTGGCTGTTGAGTTCCCACCAGGGGATTAAGGCTTATAATTTCCCTGTCAGAAAAGCTAGTGATCGGCTCCATTAAAGGTCACAGCCTGGAGAAGATAAACATGCTGAAATATAGCTAACAACAAGGAAAAGTAACCTATAGCGTCTCCTTTAAAATGTAGTTTGCCTCGAGATGATAACAGAAACATTTTACATCCTCTTGGCTCCGATAACACACATGGCCTTTTGTTAACCTGTGGAAGATAAATATTTCTTCCTGCTAGGCCAACCCTAAAGAAAGCTGGGCTGGGAACGAGAGGCGGCATTGTGTACTCACACTGCCCTGCGCAGTACCAGGGCTATCAGAAAGAGTAGCAGCCGAAGCCTAGCGAGACACGGGACTTGTACCACAGCTCGTGACACATGACAGGCTACTCTGCATACGCCAGCAAGAGGAACGCGGAACGCTGCTGAGCACTCCAGTTCCTATCAAGCAAAATTATGCACTCAAGAGTTCAAATTTTAATCACATTATGCTACTCTGTATTTAGTATTTCCAATTGCTTTTTTAGTCATTTGGCAGGCGACTTGCTTTATAGTTCGAAAGAAAGGCTTAACATTTGCAGAATGTAAATAAAAACTGTCTTATGCAGGGCAGCACTGCAGACATAAACCACTGGTGAGGACAGCGTTGAGGCAGAGACCTAGGGTGACGCAGAAAGATCTTGTTGAAAGTCTGTCTGTAGGTGAAAGTGATTCAGCCTGAAGGGGAGAAACTTGTGACAGGGTCCTGGCTGATGGACATCGGAGTTGTACAAAGAAAACAAGGGCAACATCTTGCTAAAAGGCAGCCTAGACCACTGTGCACATGTGTAATACATGGGGCAGGCTCCACGGATGAGCTGGCAATGCACTGTCACCAAGAGGGGCAGCCAATTGCTGACTGCCCCGCTGTGACACACAGAACTAATCTGGGCCCTGTATTACATTGCCGATAAGTTCTAGCCAAGTGTAGTTGCAAAGAGGGTACGATTGCTTTTCCATAACCACGAAATGGCATGCTGCTGCCTGAGAGTCCCCCCTAATGAACCTCAAAATTACTTAACTCCACTAGAACCGCAAACTTTCTGCTTCTTTTAAGACAGTGCAACACACGGCTCTCTGTCAATGAAATTAACAAACTGATTAGCAACGTACTGACTTCTGCTACTGGTAATTCTTTGTATCTGCTGACATTAAAAACTGGTTGTAACCTCACTGTACTTTAAAAAGAAAGGGCAAGGGGGAGGAGGACTGTTGCAGAGTATCGTTCTATTGATTAATTAATATTTTTCAGGCAAATTCTTATTACTTCTAGCATTAAACAGCACATGCGAACAGTATAAATTCATGCACGCCTACCTGACCATGGGCTGCAAGAGCTGTGTAACCCATAGATGGCGCCATAAGTCCCTTTTGCTTCATGATAAGAAGACATTTTTGCTCCTCAGTCAGATGGGCCATCTGTGGCGGCAACTGCGGCTGCTGAGGCGGCATATACGGCATCATCGGATTCTTATTTGGGTTGGCCATTGGTGGGGTTATTCTCTGACTCATCTCGGCACTGAAATGGGTCAAAGGCTTAGTGTTCCCATAGCTCAGCATACTGGTCTGCTTGTTTATAGAGTTTGTGCTCAAGCTATTTGGCTGTTGGTTAATCATGTTCATGTGGTTGTGAGGGTGGTAGTTATTCATTGTGGACTTCGGAGTGCTACTTGCCATTTGAGGCACTATGGGGTTTTGGTTATTAAAGGCTTGGGGATACATCATTGGACTATTTGGTTTTTCTGTCGGGAAAGGTCCTCCATATGGACTTGTAGGCGGTCCCACAGGCGACCAACTTGATGCCTGGCTTGGATGCAGTGGCTGCTGCTGTTTCTGTTGCAAGAGCTTAGCTCTCTGCTGCTGCTGTGCAGCCATTTGTTTGAGCTGTTCCGCTGGAGACAGGTCAACCGTGGGGACAGTCAGAGATCCAGGACCTGAACCTGCCACAGCTACCGGTGATGAGTTTATTAGATATCCATTCCCGTGCCGTGACTGAGACTGGCCTGGAGTATGAGCCTGGTTGGGTGTTGGAGGAGACTGAACTATACAGCTGGCAGGTGAACTTACAGGAACCGGAGCTGGTGCAGCACTAGAGACAGATGATACACTAGATGCGGTGGAGATATTAGAAAACGGGGGCCCTGAAGAAGATGGCCTAACCTGGGGAGAGTCCAAGGATACGTGAGGAAATGGAGAGTGTGATGGATCGCTCTTAACGCTTGAGCTCTCTTGAGGAAGAGGGGTATGAACTGAAGGCCTGGGAAATTCTAGCTCTTTTTTCTCTTCAAAGTCTTCATTAAACAAATCCTGTATATCGTCCTCTGGTACAGTATTGGCCAGTTCATCTATTAACTCCTGCCATTCTTGGTCATTCAGATTAATGTCAGAGAAAAGTTTGTTTTGATTGGAAAGGGATGTCTCTGAAGTGTCGATGACTGTGGGGTCATCCAGAGGCTCATGTTTTAGTTCTTTGTTTTGCACAGTGCTAAAGGTCTCCTCCAGCTCAGTGCAGCCGTTGACTGCAAGTTTGATTTCTGATAGTCCACCGTTCTTACCCAGATCGTCCAGTCTGCTAGGGTGAGTTCCGCTGTTCTGTACAGGTAAAGATGGCTTGATGTCAAGCTGGTGAAGAGGAGAAATGGAAGATAGGGGCATATTGCTGGATAAATTATTAACTGCGTCCACCCCTGACACATCCTTCCTCATCCGCTTACTGGTCGGAGAGAAGCTACCATCACAGACTCCATTCTGCTGTTCTCCATTAATGGGTGAACGTGCGCCTTCCAATTTTCTCTTCACTGTTTCTTGAAGCTGGAAGAGATTAAAAAAAGAAGTATTTTCAGTATTCTTATTCTATCCAGCACTGTTCTAATTAAGCAATAAGGCATGAATGGATGTGCTTTCTACTCTACTTCAGGGCTAAATGGGAAATTGCATGATTGCATCAACAATCTCCAGTATGATTGGCACAAACTGGTGAAATGTTCCAGACTTCTGTGTAGAAAGAAAGGTCTATAAACAATATGTAGGGGAAAATTTCTTATAGGTTTAACTTAATACATTTGTGACTAGTTTTTCATAGATATTCCCTTCATCAGATTAAGAGAAGATGAGTTTGCCGAGTACGCAAGTATATTATTGGCTGGATTGCAACATCAGTTTTTCACAAGTACGGACAGCATATAGTACAAACCAGAGTTCAAATCCCACTGATGCTCATTCTGGCCTTGGGCAAGTCACTTAACCCTCTACTGTCTTGGCTACAAACTTAGGTGGAGATTCAGCGGCCACGGTCGGTGTTTTTAAAGCACCTGAAACTGGATATTCAGCATCAAAGCCTGTCCGGAGCAGAATATCTGGCTTCATCACCAAGAGGAATAGATATACAGTCAACGGTGATATTCAGACACAAACTGGATAGCAGAATTTAAGAGTTTTATCTATCTGGATAACAGATGAATATCGTTGCTGACTAGACTTTCCCACAGACTGCCCTGAAAATAACTGGATGTTTTTGAGGTGGTCTGTGCGGATATGTAGCAGCACGAACCGGTTAGTGCCGTTGAGTATCAGGATCATTGGGGTTTATGCGATTTGCAGATGCTGAAAACCACATAAATCATTTTAAATATTGGACCCTTGGATTATAATCCCTCCAAGGACAGGGAAATCCCTCCTGTACCTAAATGTAACTCTCCTTGAACTACTGTTGGAGAGGTATAAATATATAAGATATAAATTCTTTCCAGCCCATCTGCGTGCATGACGGACTGCGTAGCCTGTGTATGTATTTGATCTGCAGGGGAGAGGTGTGGGGTGATTTGAATTGATTCCTAATTATATTGTTTTGGAAAGAATAATAAAATGAAACCAAGTGTGAAAATTCATCTATTCATTAGATATCAGTATTAACAGACTTCTAAGGATGGGTTTTACCACTGAGGACACACAACCACAAATACTGCCGCTGTTGCGATGCTAGAGACATGGAGGTGTGCCAGCAGGGAGGGTTGTGTGGTCAGTGAAGCCTCATGGAATTATTCCTAAGCCCCTCCCCCATGCGTATGTCCATGTATTTGTGTGGTATCTGTAAGTGTGTGTATGCACACATGCGTCTGTGTATGCCTTTGTTTGGGAGTGGGGGTGTCTCTGTATTTGTGTTTGGGAGTGCAGGTGTGCATGCATGTCTTTGTATTTGTGTTTGGGTGTGTATGTGTGTCTCTGTGTTGACTCAGTGTGGGTCTGCAACCAGAAGAGAAAAAGAGGGGAGAGGGTAAGTTTCAAAGAAGCAATTCCCTAACTGCTGTGTTTCAACATCAGTGTTGCTACATTGCTTCAGATGGAAAAGCCTCTCCATAAAAATACATTGAACCTTTTTTTTTTGGGGGGGGGGGGCTTTATTTCTCAGGAACTCCTCGACTGATCTGGCCCATTTTTGAACTTGATGTGTCCTTTCCTTGTTTCCCCCCCTGCCAAATCTGGCCGCATTCCATCAAGTTTTCAGAGAGTCAAGTACAGCACTAAGCAAAGGCAAAGAGGGACGTGATCTGCACAGAGCAGCAGGTTCAACCCTAAACAAAGGCACAGATGGGGGTAACCTTCATGGAGTGAGAGGTACAACTCCAGCCACCTTACTGGGCAGATTAGATGGGCCATGCTGGTCTTTTTCTGCCGTCATTTACTGTTATGTTACTGTGTTTATTTTGCCCCTATATAGACAGACTGACAGACAGACAGACAGGTATTCTTGACCCCTTTATATAATTTCTTTCCAATATTCCATTGGACTGGAAGAATAATATGTGAAAAAGGGACCATGGGCCCCTTTCCATCCCGCATTACAGCGGCAGAACTGTCAAGAGGAGTGAGAAAAGCCGGGGAAGACTTCAAAAGATTAAATTAGACTTACCTGCTAATTGTAGTTCCTGGAGGAATTCCAGTCTAGTCTCGGAATCTCTGGGTTGTGATCCTCCTCCAGCAGCTTGGAGACTGAGAAATGTCATTCTTGTGACGTCACTGGTATATAAGCCCCGGAACCGCCTCTTCTCACCAGTTACCTATTGACAAAGCAGACTCACCGGAGCAACCATTAAGTAGTAACTATACCATAACCAAAAACCTAAACCATTAACTGCCCCCTGAAGGACGCCAAGCCAAACTATGTACATAATCCTCTGAAAAGCGCCCTGCATGCTGAGGTCCACTTTCCCCCCCTTGCGAAAGATGTTGACCCATCAAAAAAACACCTGTGACTCTTACCTGTTATCTTAGTCCTGCTTCAGGCCATAGTCCACTCATTTATCAGGGTGGGATATGGGACTAGACTGGTGTTCCTCCAGGAACTACAATTAGCAGGTAAATCTAATTTAATCTTCCTGATCGTCCCTCCAGTCTAGTCCAGAATCTCTGGGAATGTAACAGAGCAGTAAACAAATTTAACGGGAGGGCCCTGCTAGACCAGCCTGAAGCACTGCCGATCCAAAACAGGTGTCCCTCTCCGCCTGAATGTCCAGACATGCTTCACAAAAGAGTGCAAAGAAGACCAGGTCGCCGCTTTATAGATTTCCACCGCTGGCACCAGACTGCATTCTGTCCAAGAGGCTGCCTGTGCCCTAGTGGAATGAGCTCTC
Source organism: Ichthyophis bannanicus (assembly GCA_033557465.1). NCBI lineage: Eukaryota > Metazoa > Chordata > Amphibia > Gymnophiona > Ichthyophiidae > Ichthyophis > Ichthyophis bannanicus. The sequence continues at coordinate 1,850,673,337 of CM066032.1, read as the reverse complement.
AGCCCGGCCTTTCAACAGATATGCTGACGTGATTGCCTTCTTCAACCACCGGGCAATAGAAGCTTTAGACGCTGCCTCACCCTTTCTTGCACCCTAAAACAACACAAACAGCCTATCTGATTTATGGAAAATGGCTGTCCTGCGGATATACCGCTTCAAAGCTCGCCGAATATCCAGCAGATGCAACTGTCCCATCGTCTGACCCTCGCTCCGCGCCACGAACACCGGCAAAGACACTGACTGATTCATATGAAAAACAGAGACCACTTTTGGTAAAAAGGATGGTACCGGTCTCAAAACTACCTTATTATCAAAGAAAACCAGAAAAGGCTTTCTACAGGACAGCGCTTGTAATTCTGAGATTCGTCTCGCCGAAGCAATCGCCACCAAGAACACTACCTTCAGAATGAGATCCTTCAGAGTCGCCTTCGCCAATGGTTCAAAAGGCGCTCTCCCTAACACACCTAACACCAACGGGAGATCCCAAGTCGGAACAACTTGCTTGCGCGGCGGCCTCAAAAACGTTACTGCCCACAAAAGCGCTTAACATCCGCATGTCCCCCGAGCGTCTCGCCCTGCACTTTACCCCTATAACAGGACAGCACTGACAACTGAACCTTCAATGAAGCGGCTGCCAAGCCCTTTTGAAAACCATCTTGCAAGAAAAACAGTAACTGCGGAACCGCCGCCTTCAAGGGAACGCAACCCTTATCCGCACACCATGCTTCAAACACGCGCCACACTCTAACATAAGCCAACGAAGTAGACCATCGCCGAGCTTTCAACAGAGTAGAAATCATCCCCGCCGAGTAACCCTTCGCTCTCATCCTAGCCCTCTCAAGAGCCAAGCCGTAAGTGAGAATCGATCCACCTGAGGCATGCACAAGGGTCCCTGTGTCAGAACATCCTTTCGAGCCGGAAGCTGCCAAGGCTTCTCTACCAACAGTCTCACCAAATCCGCGTACCACGGTCTTCTGGGCCAATCCGGCGCTATCAAAATCACCTGACCTCTGTGGAGCTCTATGCGCTGCAGCATCCGACCGATCAACACCCAAGGCGGAAACACGTAGAGTAGCTGCTCTTCCAGCCAGGCTTGTATAAGAGCATCCAAGCCTTCTGCCATTCTCTCCCTTCTTCTCCTGAAGAAGCGCTCTACCTTTGCCAATTGGAAAGTTGCCATGAGATCCATAACTGGCGTCCCCCAGCGACGCACCAGCATCGCGAATACGTTTCGATGTAGAACCCACTCCCCCGGGTCTATCTTTATCCAACTCAAGAAGTCGGCCTCCACATTGTCTACCCCTGCTACATGCGCTGCCGACAAAGCCACCAGATTGTCCTCGGCCCACTCTAACAAACTCTCGGCCTTGGCTTCCAGTGCCACACTGCTGGTGCCTCCCTGACGGTTGATGTAAGCCACTGCGGTCGCATTGTATGAAAATATCCGAATGGCCTTTCCCTGGAGCGCCGGGTGAAACTCCTGCAGCGCTAGTGCCACTGCTCTCAACTCCAGCCTGTTGATCGACCAACTCTTCTCTAGTTTGGACCACTGTCCCTGCGCAAACTGTCCCTGAAAGTGAGCCCCCCAGCCCATAAGACTGGCGGCTGTTGTCAGAGACATCCACGCAGGTGACTCTAATGGCATCCCTTTCTCCAGACACCCGGGACGCAACCACCACTGAAGCGTCGCACACGTCAGCGGCAGACAAGGCAGCCCCTGAGACAGTTGATCCTTTTGATGCAACCACCTCCTCAACAGCACCCTCTGCAGCGGTCTCATGTGGGCCCTTGCCCACGGAAATAACTCGAGCGTCGCCGCCATGGTCCCTAGCAACTGTAGGTAATCCCAGGCCGTGGGGCCCTGCTTGCCGAGAAACTACCTGACCAACCTCCTGAGCCCCAGCACCCGTTGCTGTGGCAGACAAATTTGCCCCACTCTTGTGTTGAAAGATGCCCCCAGATACTGCAGACTCTGAGACGATTCCAACTTGCTCTTTGCCATGTTTACTACCCAACCGAGACTCTCTAAAAAGGCCACCACCTTGACCGTTGCCGCCACACTCTCCTCTCGGGACTTCGCTCTGATTAACCAATCGTCCAGATAAGGGTGTACCAACACTCCATCTTTCCGCAAGGCTGCCGCCACTACCACCATCACCTTCGTGAAGGTGCGTGGTGCCGTAGCCAGGCCAAATGGAAGCGCCTGAAACTGGAAATGTCCCATAGGGACGGAAAACCTGAGAAATTTCTGATGCTCCTGCCGAATCGGAATGTGCAGATATGCCTCCGATAGGTCTAGGGACGTCAGAAATTCATCCTTTTCTTACCGCCATGATAATGGACCTGAAATAAAGCACAGTTACTTACCTGTAACAGGTGATCTCTGGGAACAGCAGGAATAAGTCTTCACATATGGGTACGTCGGTACCGACGGAGCCTGCGCGGGAACGCTCCCCAGCTTCCCAAAAAGGAAAGCTTTTGGGAGCATCCCACAGCACCTGCACGCTGCCTTCCCGCCTTTCCTAACCGCCTCTCCCCAGTTCGAGTTTTAAAGCTGAGACAAAGAGAGAGAGGAAAGGAAAGATAGATAGAGAGATACAACTCCTAGGGGAGGTGGGTGAGTTGTGAAGACTTATTCCTGCTGTTCCCAGAGATCACCTGTTACAGGTAAGTAACTGTGCTATCTCCAGGAACAAACAGGAATGAGTCTTCACATATGGGGACTCCCTAGCTAGAGATGCCTGGGAGATCTCCAAGGTTGTGAGACCCTGAGAAGGGCTCTACCTCCTCCTATGGATCTCAGGCATCCATCCAGGGAAGGAGGGTAGGAGTTGATTAAGCATGGAACAGGTGTTTGAGAACAGCCTGACCAAACAAGGCATCCCGGCGGGAGTCCTTGTCCAAACAGTAATGGGCTGTGAAGGTATGAACCGAGGCCCAGGTGGCCGCTCGACAGATCTGGTCGATGGACACAGAATTTAGATGAGCCATAGAGGTGGCCATGGCCCTCACATTATGAGCCGTGACATGGCCCTCCAGAGAAAGGTTCTTACTCTGGTAGGCGAAAGAAATACACTGAGCAATCCAATTGGACAGTGTCCTCTTAGAGATCGGAAGTCCCAAATGAGAGGGATCAAAAGCAACAAAGAGTTGAGAAGACTTTCTATGTTGCTGTGTCCTTTGTAAGTAAAAGGCAAGAGCTCTCTTACAATCCAGGGTATGAAGATTCCTCTCTGCACTTGATGCATGAGGACCTGGAAAAAAGACAGGTAAATACACCTCTTGAATAAGATTAAAAGGTGAGACCACTTTAGGCATAAAGTGTGGATTGGTCCTAAGGACTACCTTATCATGATGGAACCTTGTATAAGGTGGATTAGCCACTAAGGCCTGCAGTTCACTGATGCGGCGAGCTGAGGTGACTGCATTGAGGAAAATAACCTTCCAGGAAAGAAATTTCAAGGAGGTGGTGGCTAAGGGTTCAAAAGGTGGCTTCATAAGCTGACCAAGAACCAGATTTAAGTCCCATGCCACCGGAGGAGGCCTGATGGGAGGTTTAGTTAAAGTTAGGCCTCTCATGAATCTTGCAATAAGAGGATGAGAGGAAATAGGCTGTCCATTGAGAGGTTTAAGGGATGCTGCAATAGCACTCAAATGGACTCTTACTGAATTCGTCTTAAGGCCTGCATTGGAGAGATGCAGGAGATATTCCAATAGAGAATTCAAAGATAGTGCTAGAGGGTCAAGACCCTTCTCAGCACACCAAATGGAAAACCTTTTCCATTTAAAAGCATAGGAACGTCTAGTAGAAGGTTTTCTGGAAGCATGGAGGATATCCTTCACCTGCTGAGAAAGATTCCAACCTTGAAGGTCTAAGCCTTCAGCAACCAAGACCTGAGGTGAAGGGACTTGGGGTTTGGGTGCCACAAAGTTCCCTCCTCCTGAGATAGGAGGTCTGGAGCAGCTCCCAAGTCCAGGGAGGGAGCTTGGGAGAGATGCAGATGGAGAGGGTACCACAATTGGCGTGGCCAGCGTGGAGCTATGAGGATCATAGATCCTTGATCTCTCTGGAGCTTGAACAGAGTCTTGGGAATTAAGGGAATGGGTGGAAAGGCATACAGGAAGTCTTGACCCCAGTGAAGGAGGAAGGCATCCTTGGCCTGAACTCCCTGACACGGAATTCTGGAACAGAACCGGGGAAATTTGGCATTCCACGGACTTGCAAAGAGGTCTATGTCCGGGGTTCCCCACTCTTGAAAGATTCTGAGTACCTGGTCCATGTGCAAGGACCATTCGTGTGGAAGCAGAACTCGACTGAGTCTGTCTGCCCAAGAGTTTTGGATTCCTGGAAGGTATACGGCCAGGAGATGGATCTGATGCTCTCTGGCGAAGGCCCACAATCTTAAAGCTTCATTGCAAAGCGACAGAGAGCCAGTTCCTCCTTGCTTGTTTATGTAAAAAATGGCTACCTGATTGTCCGTATGAATGAGGGCTGTCTTGTAGCTGAGCAGGGTATGGAAGACCTTGAGAGCTGGAAAAACTGCTCGGAGCTCCAAGTGGTTGATATGTAGAGAGGTCTCCTGTGGAGACCAAGTGCCCTGAGTGGAGAGGTCTTGTAGATGAGCTCCCCAACCTGTTGGGGAGGCATCTGTTGTGAGGGTTGCTTGGGGCAACAACTGTTGGAAGGGGGACCCCAGCAACAGATTTTGGGTGGACTTTCACCACTGGAGAGACCAAAAGAGGCGCCTGGAGGTTGCTATTTTGTCTGACAGACCTCCTGATGCTTGAGTCCACTGGGTGGACAAAGTCCATTGAGCTGCTCTCATGTGAAGGTGAGCATAGGGGACCACATGCACTGTGGATGCCATGTGGCCTAGCAGTTGTAGCATCTCCCGGGCAGTTAAATGGCTCTTTGACTGAATCTGGGAGGCTAACTGCACTAGGCGTAGGCAACGGGCCTGAGGAAGATAGGCCCTTGCAGTGGTAGTATCTGGCCAGGCCCCTATGAACTCTAGGGACTGAGTAGGGGTGAGCTGGGACTTTGGGAGGTTTACCACAAGTCCCAGATACTGCAGAATGCGCCTTGTGCAGTCCAGGGAAGTCTGGGCCTCTGACTGAGATGGAGCTCGGATAAGCCAGTCGTCCAGGTATGGGAATACAAATATTACCAGAGTGCGTAGAAATGCAGCTACTACTGCCATGCATTTGGTGAACACTCTTGGAGCAGAGGCCAGACCGAAAGGAAGTACCCTGTATTGGTAATGCTTTCCTTGGAAAAGGAAACGGAGGAACCTTCTGTGAGATGGATGGATGAGGACATGTGTGTACGCATCCTTGAGATCTAGAGAACAAAGCCAATCCTGACTCTGAAGGTATGGAAGGAGAGTGCCCAGAGAAAGCATCTTGAATTTCTCCTTGCATAGTAATTTGTTCAATTCTCTGAGATCTAATATGGGCCTGTAGCTCCCTGTTTTCTTTGGGATCAGAAAGTAGGGGGAGTAAAACCCTGACCCTTGTTGAAGAAGAGGTACTTCTTCTATTGCCCCTTGGGCAAGAAGGGCAGCCACCTCCTGACCTAGAAGGTCGAGGAGAGATGTTGGAGAATTGAAATGTCTCACCATGGTGTTAGGAGGAAGGTTTGAGAAATGAAGTTTGTACCCCTCCCTTATGATGGAGAGGGTCCAGTGCTCTGTTGTAATTTGCTCCCATCTGGGAGCAAAATGAGCTAACCTTCCTGGAATAGTGAGAGGCTCTGGCTGTTTCAGAGCCAGAAAGGCTAAGTTCTCTAGCATCAAGTCAAAAGCCCTGAGGAGGCTGGGTCTGCTGAGTTGCAGCAGCCCCTGTAGGCTTAGGCCTGGCTTGTTTAGGTTGCTGACGTTTAGCAGCAAAACGACCTGTAGATGATTGTTGGCCAGAAGCAGGATGGAATCTGCCTTTCTTGAGGAAAAAAGACTTCTTGAAAGGTTTTTTCTTGGCAGGAATGGAGGTTGACTTTGAAAGTCTATCCAAAGCAGAATTTTCTGCATCCATTTGAGTGGCTTTTATTTGCCAATCTTTTCCAAACAGGTTTTCTCCTGTACAGGGAAGATTTCCCAAGCCATCCTGGACCCAAGATTCTAGGTCAGAAGCTTGGAGCCAAGCAATTCTGCGTGCAGCTATGGCAATGGCCGAAGCTCTGCTGGCACCTTCAAAGGAGTCAAAAGCTGCATGGTTGGAAAACTTTGAAATATCTTGAGTATGCTTAAGCCAAATAAGAAATTCTTCCCTTTTATCCTCTGGAAGCAAAGGGAGGAAAGTGTGCAGCTTATCTGCAACTTCTTTCAGAAACATTCCCATATAAAGACTATAGGAGTTGATTCTGGCAATGAGCATACTGGCTTGGAAGATTTTCCTACCAAAAGCATCCAAGGTCCTGCATTCTCTTCCTGGAGGAGCAGAGGAGTGTCTTTTTGCACTCTTTATCTTTTTCATAGCTGACTCCACCACAATAGAATGGTGAGGAAGCTGTGTTTTATGAAAACCAGGACAAGGAGGGACACGGTACATGGTGTCCAACCTACGAGAATGAGGAGAGATAGTGAGAAGAGTCTTCCATAAGTCAATCATGTGATCATAAAGAATCTCATGAATTGGCAAGGTGACTGCCTCCTTAGGAGCCTTAGAATAACCTAAAATATCTAATTTTTTAGCTCTAGGCTCTGATTCAGAGGTTACTGAAATAGAGAGTCCTTTAGCCACTTCTCTTATGAAGTCTTGAAAGGACAAGTCTTCTGGAGGAGACATTCTTCTTTTTGGAGAAGAAGGCTCCTCAGGAAGGGCTATGGATACTTCAGCAGATGCCTCCGATGCATCAGAATCTTCGGAGGAATCAAAGTATCGACTGTCAGGGTGCTCTTTCAAAGCTCGATACGCGTACCGAGCGGTATCGACATCGGGCGTTATCGGTACCGGTTCGGTACCGATGGGCATCCCTAGGCAGGGAACCGCTGCAAACGACACCATGGCCGATGTCGATGCAGTCGGTACCGGTACCGGCATTGGTGCCGGTACCTGGGCCGATACCGACAATGGAGTTTGTTGTGGTATCAGCGGCATCGCAGCTTGAATGAAGGCCGTGATAGCCTGCTGCATGGATAGAACATTCTGATCCATCGACGCCATGAATGACTGGAATTCGGTACCGGAAGGTTGTGCCGGTACCCCAGAGCATTCTAACAGGTGATCGGTCGAGGCCGTGCCATTGATGTCAACCTGTAACCCAATAGGTGGAGCTTTGGAAGCCGGAGCTTCCCGCCAGGGTAGTTTTGCCGGTGCAGGATCCTCGAGGGCAAGCCCGGAGGCATCTCGATGCTTGGAAGGAGATCTACCCTTCGAGGACCGGCTGGATTTATGTTTGGTTACCTGAGATCCATGGGAGGAAGAAGAAGCCCTGGAAGACGTCGATGCCACTGAAGCTGCATCAGAGGGAAACAGAACATGGAGCTTGGCTGCTCGGTTCTGTAAACCTCGTTTGGACATCAAGGAGCAGGACGGACAATCCAAAATGGAGTGGTCAGGACCCAAACATTTGAGACACCATTCATGGGTGTCGGTAACAGAAATAGTACCGCTGCACTTAGTGCATTTTTTAAACCCGGAGGCTGGTTTTTCCATGAGGAAAATTTTTTGTGAGGCCTAAGGCCCAAAAGAGGAAAAACACACTAAGTGAGGGAAAAATATGTTCTTTTTTTTTTTTTTTTTAAGAAAAGAAAGAAAGACCGGCGGTACCGGTCCGACGTCGGAGAAGGCAGACGCGCGATCAAAGAAATAAAATAAAACAAAGAACTTCTTCAGCGGTGACAGGAACACGACCTGCTGGCTCCGCGGAAAAGAAGAACTGGGGAGAGGCGGTTAGGAAAGGCGGGAAGGCAGCACGCAGGCGCTGTGGGATGCTCCCAAAAGCTTTCCTTTTTGGGAAGCTGGGGAGCGTTCCCGCGCAGGCTCCGTCGGTACCGACGTACCCATATGTGAAGACTCATTTCTGCTTGTTCCTGGAGATATGGAGTACCGACCACACCCTAACTGGGCAGGTGGGACCGGTACGATTGCCTTGAGGTAGAGCAGCCTCTGCACCATCTCCTGTACTGCCTTGCGTTTTACGCTTGACCTGCACGGAGACTGAACGAAGGAGTCAGCTACTGGCCGCTGAAACTCCAACGCATACCCTTCTCGAATTACCTCTAACACCCACTGATCTGAGGTGATTTGGACCCAGGCAGGGTAAAACCTCTGCAACCAACCTCCCATGGGAATCAACCCCAGCTGGGCCCTCCTGACTTCATAGTGATTTCTTGAAATTTGAGGAAGCCGAAGAGGCCGCAAACCCCCTGCCTGCTCCTCTAAAGCCACGAAACCCCTGGCTCCTACCGGGAAAGTGGCCCCGCTGATTCTGGAGAAACCTCGAAGAACGGAAACGCCGAAAGTCCCATTGATCCCGCGGCATGTGAGTGGACTGCCCCTGCTTCTGCTTGTCCTCCGGCAATCTCCTGCCTTTGGACTCTCCCAAATCCTTCACCAATTTCTCCAAATCTTCACCAAACAGTAGCTTTCCCCTGAAGGGCAGCTTACTTAACCGCGCCTTGGAAGAGCCATCTGCCGCCCAATTGCGCAGCCAAAGACAACGCTATCCCGCTATTGCCGAAGCTATACTCTTTGCTAACCCCCTGATAAGGTCGTAATGAATGTTGGCAAGATAAGCTGCTCCGGATTCAAGTCTGGACGCCTCCTTGTCCGCCCCCTTGGAGTGGGCCCCTTGAATCCGCTGCGCCCAGCATAAGCAAGCCCTTGCTACCCAGGCTCCATAAACAGAAGCCTGTAAAGAGAGCGCATTCACCTCAAAGACCTGCTTCAACAAGGCCTCCAACTTGTGGTCCTGAGCATCCTTGAGCACCACACTCCCCTCTACTGGGATTGTGGTCTTCTCTGTAACCGCCGACACAGCTGCATCTACCCTAGGAGACTTAAACAAATCCTTCTCCTGATCTATCAGAGGGTAAAGCCGTGCCATAATTCTAGAACTCTTAAGCGCGGCCTCCGGCATGTCCCACTCTTTCTGTATCATCTCCTTAAACACTCTATGTACAGGAAACGCTCTTTGAGTCTTTCAAAACACCTGCAACAAGGGGTCCTCTAGTGTAGAATCCTCAGCCGGACCTTCTGGCGGCATATTAAGTGTCTTGAGCGACTCTGCAATGAAAGACGGCAACTCCTCTCTACGAAACACACGGACCACCCTCGCTTGGTCCTCCTGCTCCGCGATTTCACCTTCCTCCAGATCTTCGTCTAAGTCCACGTCTTGATCCGGATCCTCCGACCTTGGCCCCTCTGACATGATCGACCCATCCACTCGGTCCCCATCTCCTCTGGGCCTTTTCGCACTTATGCCTGTCACCGTCGCCGATAAAGGCGTACTCGGTCTCTTATCCCCCAGCCCTGCTTCGGCTGGGCTGGCTGAAGGCTTATTGAGAGAGCAGCTCAAGGCCTGCTGAAGCAGAGCCACAAAATCTGGCATAAAAATCGCCACTAGGCCTCCCGGTAATGGAGGCTGCGCCGCTGGAGGGTCTGGAGCCGAAGACGTACTAGGCACCAGTTCCCACGTGGCACCAGCATCTAATAGCGGTTCCAAAGGGCCGGCAGACGCCCCCTTGAGACCCCCCGCATCAGCTGTGTCCTGTTCCACAGCCACCAACTCCTGACTGCAACCTCTGCAAACCCCCTCCGGGGACACGGATCCCCTTCTAGCCCCGCACAGTGGCCTAAAAGGCATCCTGCGTGTCAGATCCCCTCAACAAATAATTTAGGCCCTTAAGCAGATTATAGTACTGTGTTACTGCTGGGCTGAAGATTTTCTTGTTTTTTTTTTTTTTTAAATCTAATAACTGAATTCACCTCAGAAAAGCTTCCCCAGACTAATTGTGAGGAAAGTTCCTCAAAATGAGGCTTTGCGGCCGAGATATCAAGCTTTCAAAAAGCTTCAACTGCACCCCGCGTTCCCGCGCAAGTGCCATGCGGTCCAGCCTGCACTGCCGCGAACCGTGCTTCTGTGCCCTTTGAAACTGAGGTCTCCTACCTCTGCAGCTAAAGGAGCTGCGTGTGCTGCCTCCTTCCCTGCACTCTATCGTCTCCTGGGAGCTGCAGGCATGGGCTGACCAGGACTGGAGTAAAGAACTTCGCCGCTGAGCCGTCTTTAGGCACGTTTGCAGGCAAAGCTTCTGCACGCACTGAGCTCGCAGTCTGCCGGTTCCTCTCCACGATTGATGGGATCTGGCACCGGTGGCTGTGCTTTCTCTCCCCTCAGCAGCCCCCAACGCTACCCCCAGGCAGGGAAAGGATGACGGAGGGGGGGGGGGCAGAGGACTCAAATGCACTGGGAAGGAAAGAGCACCTAAGCATCTTAGCAGCAGAACGGCTTAGCTCCAAAACCCTTTCTTCTCTTTTTTTTTTTCAATCAATCAATCAATCAATCTATCCCTAAACCTAATCTCTCCTTAATCATCTTTCTAGTGAGCCCCGAACTCCCTGGGGTCACCCAACCTCCAGCTGCTTGGAGACTGAGATAACTTGTGAGAAGAGGCGGTTCCGGGGCTTATACACCAGTGACATCACAAGAATGACATTTCTCAGTCTCCAAGCTGCTGGAGGAGGATCACAACCCAGAGATTCCGGGACTAGACTGGAGGGATGATCAGGAACTAGTGGTTAAAAGAAAACTATCTGGTAGACAAGGGATGAAACCAATTTCTCCCCGGCAGTACTTTGTCTTTGAAAGTCTTTGATGATTTGAGTTCTAATGTCTTACATTCAAAGGAAGTTTTAAACTTTTCTGATTATAATTCAGAATTCTAGTAACTGTGTTCAACGCTAGCCCGGCCACCAAAAAGACTAGGCATCCTAGGGTGGCACAATTCGGGGGGCGGCATCGAGGTGGCAGATGTCAATGGTTGAGCTGCATTAAATAAGAGGTAGGGCAGTTGGTGTGTGGCCTTAAGCAGCAGTGCAGTTCAGGTCTGCTGGTTTCACCCCCTCCAAAATGGGAAGTTTGATGGGGCGGGGGGCAGGACACGGCAGGTCTTGAGCATGTACAGTAGGTGACAGCCAGTGCTATGAGGGGTGAGATGCTGGACATGTGGGGGAAAGGGGAAGGAGGGAGATGCTGGACATTTTAGGGAGGGGAGTGGTAGGGAAGGGAAGGAGAGATGCTGGACACCTTGGAGAGAGGGAAGGGAAGAGAGATACTTGACACCTTGGGGAGGAGGAGAAGTGAAGGGGAGATGTTGGGCGTTAAGCCAACTCTGAAGATTTGCCTAGGGCATCAGATACCTTTGGGCTGGTCCTGGCTGTGTCAGTTCTAGACGAAATTGGATTCTTTGCAGGCTGACTTACTTTCATTGTACCAATGTCAAAAGAAATTCCAGAGGCATTACAGTTTGTACACAAGCTTTTGAGAACACATCGATCGTTTGCAATCAAATCTGAAAAAGGGAACCCCTGCTAGCTCCAACGCTAATGTGCGACATCTCTGGATTATTACTACTACTGAGCATTAGTATAGCGCTACAAGACGTATGCAGCACTGCACAGACAATGTAAAGACGGTCCTTGCTCATCAGAGCTTACAATCTAGTCAAGACAGACAACACAGTAGATGTAGACATGGGATACATCTAGGGGCAATAGTAAGGAAACACAAAGGAGATCACGTGAGTCAAGATCCAAAAGCGGCAGCGAAGAGGTGAGTTTTCAGCCTGGAATTGAAAAGGGCCAGAGACGAAGCTTGACGTACAGACTCAGGTAGTTTGTTCCAGGCATAAGGAGCAGCATGGTGAAAGGATCAAAGTCTGGAGTTGGCAATAGAAAAGAAGGGCACAGATAGAAGCGATTTGCCAGAAGAGCAGAGTTCCCGAGGGGTGGTATAGGGAGACATAAGAGAGGAAAGGTAGTGAAGAGCTACAGAGTGAATGCATTTATAGGTCAGCAGGAGAAGTTTGAACTGGATGCGGAAATGGATAGGGAGCAAATGAAGTGACTTGAGAAGAGGGGTAATATGAGCATGAACACCCACCAGAGGGTACCAGAACCTGCAAAGACCCCCATAATCCTGATTGTATGGTCTCTAATAGAAGGTTCTGATGTGGAAGAAATGTTACGTGGGCTAAGTAACAACATTATTTTATTCCACATTTCAAGGAAGATTTGTGGACAGCAACCAGACAGCTGATAACAATTTACATGGACACCATACTGGGTCAGCACAAAGGTCAATTAAATTCAGTACCTGTCTCTGACAGTGGCCAATCCGCATCACTAGGAATTTCTCAGGAAATCTATTTTTTGTTGTTCACTCCCAGCAATAATCAGTGGGATTATCCCAAGTCCATCTGGCTAATAACTGTTTAGAGTGCTTTTCTCCGGGAAGTTGTCTTTTTACGCCTAGTTGTGCAAGATACCTTGACTACATCCTCCAACAACAAATTCCACAGCTTGATTATGCATTGACTGAGGAAAAACATACTTTCTCCAATTTGTTTTAAATCTGCAACCCAATGCAGTCACATCTACAGACCCTTTCTCTCTCTCAACCCAACTCCTACCAAACCCAGCCACTCTCCCTCTGCCCACTCCAGCAGCTCACCTGTTCCCATGATCCCAAAGCCTCCCAGTCTGTCACTGCTCAGCAGGGCGTGCGCACGAATACCTCGCCAGACACCAGTGGTAGCCCAGCTGCATTAAAGAAACAAATGGAGCAAAAACACCAACTAGCCCATTCCAGTCTGTCCAGTTACTCTGTTCATACTACTAAAGATTCATCCCTCTTACCTGATAAGTATCCCCAAATCTTTATTTCCCAGTGTCTCTTTCCCTTCCCCTCCCTTCCCTCCCTCTGATGGTCAGAGCCAGAGTTTGAGCAACTCCCTCTCTCCTCCTTACTACTAGAAGTTACAATTACTCACCGTGTTGCTATCTCAAAAAAAGTTGTCCTGGGGTGACTCACAGTTGAATTTAGAGCTGGGCTGAGCCACAATGTACAGAGGTGCCAAGAATCAGGACCAGCACTACCATTAAGCAAACTAGGCAGTGACCTAGAGAGCCAATGGTCGGAGGGTGGCCTGTTGCTGCAGTGATGGCAATTACTTCAAACAGCCCCACAGTGCTTATCGAAAACTCCAGCGCCGCAGGACTGTTTGTGCTTTCTCCCCCTCCGAGGCATAATGTTCACATCCTGCTTGCATGCGCCGGAAATGGCTGCACCATCGCGCATTGGAGGCGGCAGAAACCGGGCATTTAGGTAAGCACCGTGGGGCTGTTTGAAGTGAATGCTGCCGCTACAGGTCCTGGAGAAGTGTACCAGTGGTGGCAATGGGGTCAATGGGAGCAGGAGCAGGGGGGCGCAAGGAATGAGGTTCACCTGACACACCTTATATCCTTGCATTGGCCCTAGGTACTGGGTATTCAAGGTGAATCTTCAGCCTTATATCCCCCCCCAGAGATTTTCACAATTAAACTCAACCACCCCCATCCTGCCCACAATAATCCTGTAAAAATGTATAATTGGATATTGTAATTTTATATATTAAATTTTGCTTTGTCTTGGAGGTGCATGCCGCCTCTCCCTGTGGGTAAAAGAATGTGCTGATGGATCTTGGAATAGTCTGTCAGGATTCACTGTTTTGTTTTAATTACAGCTGCTTTTTGCCGTCCCCCCCCAGAAGCTGCTACCCTAGGTGACCACCTAGTCTTGCCTATGAGAAAGACAGCAGCTGTTGGGACTGTGGGTGCCTTAGATGCAGGACTGGAGCACTAAACTGAGGTCGTTTCCTCCAGAGAGCTACTAGCTCAGATCCAAACAGGGAGGTGCAAGTCTCTTCCCTGTCTTCTTCTGCTCTGAACCTTCTGCTGCTACACCAGAAGTGTTAACAAGTGCTTCATAAAATGAAGGTCTCATGGCCTGGGTGCCAATTAGTTGATACTTTCAACCAATCACATCTCAATTTGTGCAACTCCCCCCCCCCCCAAATAATCATCATGCATCTGTGACATGAGACACATGATGAAGACAGAGAATGAACTGGTCGGGTCTTGAATAGTTGAATCAGAGCTTGACCCGTGCAGCCCCCATCTTTCTCATGTGCCCGTTACACTTTCAGCAACTAGAACAGAAAGAAGATTAAGAGCAGGCGAAGACTGGGGAGTCTGTACCTGTCTGAGCAGAGCAATCTTGGTTCAACTGCTTAGCAGGGACCTTTTGTAGCTGTGAGGCCAAGAGCATGTGCCCTGCCTGCTTCCCCCCACCCTTAACGCCAGCCATGTTCAGGAAGATAGCTAAACTCTTCTGGTAGCTGAAGGAAGAAAACAAGAAAACAATCCCTGACCAATGTGCAACCACATAGGTCTTACTGCTTCGACTGCAAATGTGCAGCAAATCCAGGTCAAAATGCTTATACATAGCCAGGAGTGTGCATAGGAACCTTCGTAAGAACACAGTGAAGTTCTGTCTCTTTTATTATGATTTCCCTGTCATATTAGTTTCTAAGTTTATGCAGTGGAATTTTCTAGTTTTAAATAGGGTATTTCAAATACGTCCACAAGTTTTGGACACCCATTCTTTACTAGGATGGACGTTGCTTTTATTCTTGACAGACATAATATTGTGGCGCGCATCAGAGTGTTTTACTCCCAACTAATAAATGAATGAATAGAAAAATATCACCAGTAAGACTAGGACTGAAATCAAAGTCGCTGGCATTTCAAGCTTTTATTGTTGAAGAGAGGAAGGTCAGAGAAAGCATGAAGCAAATACTCTATTCTTTTTTTATTTTGTTATTAGGAAGTAGTAGCTACCTGGAAGACGTTAACAGCAAAGGCAATAATAGCCAAAGCTGCTCAGGACAGAGACAGTGTGATGGTCAGTGCAAGTAGGGAATGGGATGGGAAAATCCGTGTGTTGGGAGTAGCTATGGAAACATATGAGCTTGATCATGTGGAACGGTGTAAAGCAAAAGTGGCCGACCCGCACAGCGGTACAAGTCCTTTAACTTCCCAAGAGGAGACAAAGGGCCATGGTTACTAGACTGGGCTAGTATTTAGCACACGCTATTCAATGGGACCTAGTTACAAATTGCAGGTGCTGTTAGCCCAGCTTAGTAAACATGCCCCAAAGTCAACCAACATGAAAGGGCAACAAGGCTTTCATCCTTTCTCAGATGCCATCAGGGATGTTGGAAAGTTTGCTGCCGTATGCTACAGGCTGATTTAGCTACAATTCCCAGTTAGGCAGAGAGAGCGAAATCCAACAGGGGATCAAGGTTATTTAGCTGGGAGCTGGGAGGTATCTTCAAAGTAGAACAGCCAGGAGCAACTCTGTGGTCCTCAGTTTCCTTACCGACACCTCTTCTACGTTTTATCTGTACCAGGAGATTTTCTTATTTTCTTGACAAACATACTCATGAAAGATACGGGTCTCTGTTTTCCAACAGTGTATCTGCCATTCTGGCCTTACTTAGGCATAATGTAAATCACTGAGACTCTGGGCTAGCCCTGTTATTTAGTCTGTAAGGAGCTCATTCACAAGATTTCATTCTCATCGACTGCAAGAAATGAAAATCAAACAAAAGGGTTTTAAGCAAGGCCCTGTACATGCAAGTTGGAACTTCTACATTTGCACCTAGCAAAAGCATCACATCTAAAGAAGGGACCTGCGCAGTCTGGGACGTTCACAAATAGCATCATCTTTGGGTCGTTCTTCTGTTGGCTCAATAAAAGGGTACTGAAACCTGCAAAGGCCCTCTTTTCTCCTGGATCAATATGGTTACCAGAACTGTTCACATCTAAGGTAAGCATCCCATATCCCTCTTCTCTAACCGTCCCCTCCCCCCACCCATCAAACACAAAATCTGGACATTATACTTGTACACAGATCACGTCTAAACCATTTAAGAGCAGCTTTGGAATTTCCTCTCATGGGGTACAGTTTGTCAAGGCATGGTACGATTTGCATCTAGAGTATTGCCGGGAGAAACTTCATTCACAAAAGAAGAAAACATTTTGTTTTGTTACTAAGGCACATGAAAAGCAGCCCAAAAAACATCTAAATTATAATAATAATCATAAGCCCCAGTGACCTTCTTGGAATATTTCTGCAATGTCCACATGGCACAAAGTGACTTGTGAACCAAGGCTTTCATCTCTTGGAAGAAGTTGCCCCGACCATCAATAGCTACTCCTTACTCATTAGATTTAAAGTACTGTCGTTATCGCAACTTCTCTCTTTCTGACCTCCCCGGGTAGCTGTTTCATTTCTGAGGGGAGTGGCCAGTCCACCCTTGCGGCGTGTCCCCTTCACACAACTTGCATTTCTCACAGTTCCCTCTCTCCTTTCCCTCAAATCTTTTCTGCTACTCCATGGCTGGCACTAGGGGATGGGCACTATGACTCGCCAAAGCCTTTGGCCTGCTTGTTACACTGAGATCCTGTCGAGCACACTCACAGCTTGTTGTCTTTCTGGTTGCAGACAGCCACTGTTTGCTGCCGACTCTTGCCGTTCCTCGCAGTCAGGGGCCAAGTCCGTCCTGCACATTGCCGGGCACGGTAACTATTCGGTGTCCAGTAGGCTCTCTGTCAGTGAGTTTTGCTCAGCTTACAAGGGATACCTGTCAAACATTGGCCACTCGGCTCCCAAACTGTCCACTGATCAATGGCGCACTACGTCTCCAATCCCCTGACACTTTTATTCCTTTTTAAATTTTGGTTTCTTTCTGCTCCTTGCCCTACTTGAGATGAAGAGGAATACGCCTCTGCATGGTCTGTCTGGACTTCTTGTTATATGTCTCTGGCTGTTTCTTTTTGCTACCGCTTTGAGGTTTGATCGCATAAACGCAAGCAAAGAAAAACACTTCTTGCTCTTGAGGCAATGCACATTATATTACAAGCCCTTTCTAACTCTCCTTTCCAGGACCAGGAAACACAAATGTTGGTTTTCAGCAACAGCTCAGCCCGGACTCTCTCCCGATAGTTCAAATTCCTAATGTCTTCACTAGGACCCTTTGTCTTGTTTACTTGCTGTAGATCTCATCCACAGCTCTCATCTGAAGTGGCTTAGGTCAGGCCTGTGGCACCCTGACTCTGGATACCCTCCTTGCCAGAGTTGATGGGATTTTGACAAGTCTTGGGGATTAGCCCTTCAATGCACAGCTGTATACTGCACAGATAAACTGTGCTGCTCAAATGGGCCTCACGGGTGATTCGGGTTCAATAAAATGGAGGTAATGAGACATAATATAAGAGCAAAAAACAACAGAAGGTTCCAGATAAGCTCCTCACAGCCCTTTGCGGAATTAAGCCTCTTCCACATCTGGCTTTGTGCTGCGGTGTTAAGGTCATAACTCCACAAAAGAGACCAGCTGGGCCAAGCTTGTGGTTCCGATGATGCACCTGTTGGATCTGTGAATCAGGGCTTCTGCTCCCTGAGGTCAGCCAGGCTTGGGGATGCTGCAGAGACGTCTTCCAGGGGTGAGGGCATCGTGGCCATTGTGTGGGAGTGAGGCCTAGATAACTGGAGTCAGAGCCCATGGTCTTATGGCTCCGAAGGGAGTCATCCTACGCGGCCCTTCGCCCAGGATGTTTGCTGCAATGACCCAACACAGTATGCAAGGAGGAGGGATATAAAATAGAGGGAAAATCCCTATGTAATGCGTTTGAAAGCTCATGGGACCAGATCCAGCCTGGTTCTGACTGAGTTGAAAAAAAGCAGTAGGAGTGCGAGATCATTAAAAAATAACCCTTCAAGAAACAGACCAACTGAAATCCCTTAACTACAATTCACTTAACCTCCTTGGGTCTTCCCCCTATAACCATGATGTTCAACCCCTTATATTGCAAATACTCCAAGTTCACTACCTTGTTATAATGAAACCGCTTTGACCACAAGATAAAGTGGCATATAAAAAAAACAAAAACAAAACAAAACCGCTAAATAAATAAATAAATAAAATGTTAATTACTGGGCCTAAGAAACTGTAATCATGTGAATTATTTTGTGCAGAGACTTGTAGCTTGAAAGTGGTTTATAAATAATAATACCACCAACCAGTCTTAAAGGTAGGAAGGAACATGCCTTCCTAGCAGTAATGTGGGAGCCGATCTGTTAGGGAGCATTTTATATTTCGGTTTCTGGGTTTTGCAGATTATCTAGCATATCTTGTAAGAGAATGCAGTTTCAAAAAAAAGATGTGTACCACCACCATTTACTTAGACAGTAAATTACAAATCCTATTGCCAAATTATATAACCCACCCCCACGTCAACTAATAGACTTCGTGATATCAATCCTGTGGCATTGTATTACACTGTTAATGCAAATTACATTTAAAAGCCAGAAGTCTTAGTCTGTTGATTACATGCCCTGGGAGCATTGACCTAATCGCACTGCTTTAAGATCACAGGCTTTTGAGCAGGGTACCCATCATGAACTTTGCAGGTCTGGGAGAAGGCTGGCCTGTGGCAACGGAAAGCCAAGATGTAGCAAACCCAGTTTCTTACCCCAAACTAGGCCGAGCTGCCCTACTTCTTGTGAATGAGATTCAAATTCATAATCCAAATTCAAAAGTGTAACTGCTTGAAAATGGAGCTTCACATTTGTTTACATTAAAAATGCTCAAAATGTCATAAGAATGAATGGTATCTGGGGGATTCAGGCCCTCCTGTTAGCGCCACAGGCTATGGAAGCCAGTCCTACCTTCTGGGAATCTGACAGGTATTTGCGACCTGGATTGGCCACTGCTGGAAACAGGATACTGGGCTTAAATTTCAATTCATATACAAGGAGGGGAGCTGAGAGGCAAAAGGAAAGAGCAAGCAGTTCTCTGGAGGGAAAAGTTAAGGAGCAGGGGATTGGGGAAAAGCCTGCAAAAACAACATGGTTTTGAGAGTCTTCTTAAAGGTGGGAGGGTGAAAGGGAAAGTGAGTTTCAAAGGGAGGGACCGGCATAGGAGAAGGAGGAGAGTCGAGAGATGACAAGGCAGTCAGGAGGGCGGCATTAGAGGAGCGAAGAGAATGGGAAGGAATCAAACAGCGCACGGTGAACCGAGACAAGAAGTTTGAAGCGGATACAGAAAGGAACAGGGAAAAGCAGTGATCATAACGGTGAGCATGAAAGATTAGCCTAGCGGCAGTGGACTGGATCAACTGTAGCCGGTGGATGGAGTACTGAGGTAACCCGAGAAAGAGAGAATGGTTCTGATTTCTCCATTGCACACCAATAAGAAAAGCAGTGGAGGAGTGGCCTAGTGGTTGGGGCAAGGTACTTCGGGCCGGAAGGTCGGGGGTTCAAATCCCACTAGAGGACAGCAACCTTGGGCCGGAAGGACTGGGGTTTCTAGTCCCACAGGTGCTCCTTGTGGTCTTGGGCAAGCCACTTAACCCTCCATAGCCCATGTTCCCTGTAAAATAGTTCTCTGTGTGCTGTGCTTTCCTGTCTAATCAATGTGTTTATACCTCAAAAATTTCCTGTCATGATTTGACAATTTCCAATCTGTAATCAAAACCACTACTGATCGCTGGAAGTAGCAGTATACAAATGTATACTAAATAAATAAATAAAAATAAAACTACAAGTCCCTGCATGCAGTGGGGTGAACCCAGGACTGGATCAAGCTTGTCAGGCGCATCTGGAACCAGTTGCAACCCTAGCTATACAGGGTGGCCCAAAAAGTGAGAACATCTCGTAAATTAAAAGCTTAAATAGTTTACTTATTTACCTTTTTTAGCTATATAACGTCTTTATTTCGACAATTTCCTGTCGCCATCTTTTTTATTTTAATTTGTCAACCGTTTACATCTGTCTTTTTGAATTTTTAAATAACTTATATGCTACGAGATGTTCTCACTTTTTTGGGCCACCCTGTATATCATACTGAGCTCAATCCTAAGCCTCCCCCTCCTAAATTCCCACTGACCCTGGAAGTGGGTTTTCAGCATAAACTCAGAAAACCTGATGAGGAACCAGGGGAAGTGGGAGAGGTTACCATGAAACCTCTGAGGCACGGGCGCTCTCTGAAAGGTGGGGGGTGGGGGGGGCTCCAAAAGATGGCCCGGAGATAGGACTCTGGGTAGGATCAGTAGAAGAGGGAAAGCTGCAGACAGTGGAAGTGAAAAAAACCGTCTTCCCAACAATGGTCCCACCAAGCTGCGTGGGACTTCTCCGCCCCTGCTGATCTGGTAGGGGAGGTGCTGTGGTATCTCTCTTTCACTCTCCTGCGCAGTTTGGTGAGAACGTTGTTCGCCAATAGGCAAGTGGAGATGAGGTGAAGGAATAAGGGGAAGAGGTGGCACCCCTCCCCGATTCAAAGAGGAGGTGACGATAGCAGACGGGCTGGAGCTTGGGCCAAGAACACAAACAGCCGCTGCTCTGCAGCCAGCGAGGAGACTAAGCAGGAGGAAGAGGGAAAAGAAACTGGAAGACAATGGAAACAAAGAAAAAGAAAATCCAAAGCACTCAGAACTAGACGAAGTCTACCATAGTAAAAGCCCAAAACATGGGTACAAACAGTGCCAACTGAAAGATTCATAAAGGTAAGGTTACCAGATGTGCCCGATTTATGAGTTGTGTCCCTGACCAACCCTGTTTGGCAGCCTCTGTCCCAGATTCCAGCAATGGGGACAGAGGGAGTAGAAATTCTTTTGTTCAATTTAGTGACTGAATTACGTATGTCAGTTTTTAGAATTTACATCTATTCTCTTTATATTTTGCACAGTACAGGGGAAAAGCATCAGTGCTCCTATTTCTCTGTCGATTGGTCTGCTTGGCAGTCACACTGTTGCCATTATGGGATGGATGGGGGGGGGGGGCAGGGTACTGATTCCTCTTCTCTGCTGCCCCCGCCTTGATGCTCAAACCTAGAACAAGGGTATTGTCCCTTCCTCCGCCTTCCCCAGTTTTGGATGACATGTGTCCCAGATTTGCCCGCAAAAAGCCTGCCAAGTTATAAATAGAGCAGACCAGTAAACTAAAGAGTTCCTGAGAAGGAGACAGAATTCCACGTCACACCCATGATCCACATGTTTATAGCCGACGACACGCACTACTCTAATATTACGCTGGGACTGGCTTGCCCAAACGCAAACTCGGGATGCAACTTAACCAGGACTACTAGACAAGAGATACACAGACATGTACATGAACATTCATTGCTGATATCCTGAACACCAGTGTTAGACTCTTTAGGACTGTGCCCCCTCATAGCCCTACATGTACTTCTGTGGAGAGGAAGCCACTCTGGAATATTAGCAATACCAGTAAATGAAGGCAGGTAATGGCCAGCTGATCCAACCAGACCGTCCGACTCTCTACCTAAATTCTCAGGTAGATTGGAGAATGCCGCTTCTTATGGAAATACAGCAGATAAAGACTGTCTGATTATATTACTTTATCATTTCATTCAAAGCAGTTTACACTGCAGCTTAAACTAGGAAGAGCTTGGATTTTTTTCTTTCCCCTGAGGCAAAAGAGGGTTAAGCAACTTGCCCAAGGCCACAAGGAGTACTAGTAGGACTTGAACCCTGGTCTACTTGGTTCCCAAGCCAGTGTGCTAACCATTAGGCTACTCTTCCACTCTAAGCTGTAACAAATTTTGTTTGGATTTAGGTGTCAGGTCAAAATCTTAGGAGCCGGTGGCTGTGACCCCCCTCCCCCCATTGTCTCCATTCTCCACTAACATTCCTCCATTTGCAAACTCATACATGACTGGGGAGGGTGGAAGAGTTTAAGAGAGAGGGTCCAGTGTATCTTGTAATGGTAGCAGGGGCTGTAAGAGGCATCTTTAGACAGAACTATATACAGGGTGGCCCAAAAAAAGTGAGAACATCTCGTAGCATATAAGTTATTTAAAAATTCAAAAAGACAGATGTAAACAATCGACAAATTAAAAAAACAAAGATGGCGACCGGAAATTGTCAAAATAAAGACGCTATATAGCTAAAAAAGGTAAATAACTAAACTATTTAAGCTTTTAATTTACGAGATGGTCTCACTTTTTTGGGCCGCCCTGTAGATAGCAGATGTCTATGTGCGAATGTGGTCTACTTGTTTGTGTATGGGACTTTTTGGCATATAGAGATTGTACCCTTTTGTCCCCATTTCATCCCTTTAACTTCCAAGGTCTGGCATTCTTCCCTCTCCCCTTTAACTCCTCCCACTCTCTTCCCTTCCCCCTCCCCCCTAGCTCCCCTGCATACTCCTTCATTTTTTTCTAATTATTGCCCTTTTACATTTTTGCTGCCTCACTCCCCCCTCTCTCGTCTAACCTTATTTTTATGAAAGCCCCAATGTGGCTCTCCTCTGCCCAAAGGGGAGGGATCCCCACAGGCAGCCTTCTGCCTTCTGAACCGTGACCCCTCCTGCTCTGTCTGCAGGAGATCGGATCCCTGCGGACAGACAGAAGGGGTCTTCTGCTTGTGATCGCATTTTTCTTTAAAGGGGGGGACAAGAAAATCCCAGGTTCCAGGTACAAATTTCTGGTGGCCATGCCAATCTGGGATTTGTTGAGCCCTGGGCTACATGGCCTATATAGTCTGCACATTCATATCAACTACTAAGCTCTACAATACCTTCTTTTTCCTTAGAGATCCTCTGTGTTTGTCCCATGATTTCTTGAATTCAGATTTCTGGTCTCTTAACATCTCCTCTGGGAGACTATTCCATGGGTGCAACACTGTTTCGGTAAAGAAATATTTCCTCAGATTACACCTGAGTCTATTCCCTTTCACCTTCATCCTAGGCTCCCTTGTTCCAGAGCTTTCTTTCAATTGAAAGAGCTCTCCTCCTGTGCATTTATGCCATGGAGGTACTTAAACGTCTCTATCGTATCTCCTCTCCCCCGCCTGTCCTCCAAAGTATACATGTTGAGATCTTTAAGTCTGTCCCCATATGCCTTATGATGAAGATCACTGACAATGTTTGTAGCTGCTCTCTGTACCAAAGGTGCGCTCTCCAGAACTGCACGCAATATTCCAAATAAAGCCTCACCAAAAACGTAGACAGAGGCACTATCACCTCCTTCTTCCTGCTGGCCATTCCTCTTCCTATGCACCAACCATCCTTCTGGCTTCTGCTGTTGCATTTTATACCTGTTTAGCCACCTCAAGAACATCAGAAACAATCACCCCCAGGTCTCACTCTCCTTTTGTGGACAGAAGTACTTCTTCACCCCTTATACTGTACCGCTCCCTTGTTTTTTTTGCAGCCTATATGCATGACCCTGCAGTTTTTAGCATTAAATCTCAGCTGCCAAATTGTCAACCATTCTTCAAACTTCACTAGATCCCTATTCATGTCATCTACTCCTTCCTGACTGTCTACCCTGCTGCAGATTTTGGTACCCTTGGAGTAAGCAGCATGGAATCTGTGTACCTTTTGGGAACCTGCCAGGTACTTGTGACCTGAGTTGGCCACTGTTGGCTTGATAGATCTTTTCTCTGACCCAGTATAGCAGTTCTTATGTTCTCATACTTAAAGCAACATCAGCTTCTCCCCTCCCCCATGTGTTCTATCATAGTAGCGGCATGTGATTGCCTTTTATCTTAAGGAATCCACTTAAACGTTTTCAGTCCTCTTAACTTTTTCATTAGTTTATGCAGTTTATCTCCTGCTAGGGAGGGTCCATGAACACATTTACCATGACACGCTGAAGGTCCTACTCTTTTGCCACCACTATCTTTAGCCCTCGAGTGTAAGCAAAGTGTGGGCAACATTTCATCCTAGCTGATGTACAGCCAATATGTATTCTTCTTTTTTCTTTCTACTGTACTTCGCTGGTAGGAGAGAGAAAGAAACTAGTGGAGATGGGGAGGGGAGATAAAGAGACAGGCTTGAACTGAAGGGAGGGGGTTTGGAAAGAGTGGTAGAGATGAAATGAGGGTCTCTGAACTATATGCAGATTAATAAGGGGTCCACACAACCGAAAAAGATGGGAACCTCTAGTGCAGATCTTATGCAATAAAAGCATCACGTGAAAGTACTCAGCAAGGCTTGAGGGAGACATTCTGTTCTATCACCCCCCTCCCTCCCCCAAGACCTCATGTTATAATATGGAATTTCTTAGATAATATTGCTTTTTGCTGTATTTGCTGCCTATCCCTTGTTGAGTTTTGTTGAATCTTTGGCAGTGTGGGACAGTGTAGATCGAATGACCAGGCGGGGTCCTGACTTTCAACAAAGGCTCCCATGCCCTAGACTCCCGACATTTCATTCCTTACCCCAAATACTTTTATGAGGGGAAGAAAAGCCTGGAAGTGAGAGCAGGGCCAGCATTTGGAAGATGTAACCATATCACAGGGAAACAGGATTTGGGGCCCCCTTCTAAATCTCTGTCCAGCACTGACCCTGAGTGAGAGAGCATCAAGGGGACGGTAAGAGAGAAGCCAGTACAGGGAGGACGGGGAGAAGCTAGAGGTGGGACAGGAATTGGGAAAAAGGAGGGGAAGCATCAGAGAGAGAGAGAGAGAGAGAGAGAGAGAGAGAGAGCATGGGGGGGGGGGGAGGGGGCTTAGGGGTAAAGGAAAAGGAGAGAAGGAGATTACCCAGAAACGATCCATACATTGGTTTTAAACAGTTACTCTGTCACAGAAAATCCTTTGGATTTAACATCCCTCCCTCCCTCCTTGCAGGTTAGAAAAGAACCAAGCAGTGTCAGAGCCGAGGAAATGGTGCAGTTCTCTAAGGCAAAGTAACGTCCTTGGTGTCTTCATCTGCAGTTTAGACGGGACTTCATTCCATTGATTACTACAAGGGAAATGTCTTCTCCTGGTGTCAGGACACTATCCATCAATATGTCAGCTCAGATCCATCTCCAGCCCAATCAGTAACTGGTTGAGCGGCTGACAGTCAGCCTGCTTTATCTCAGAGCTGTGCAGGAGAAGCTTTAATCAAGGCGCTGAAAGCGAGCAGGGTTAAACCGATTAACCAGCAATAGACACTTCTGAAAGGCAAATCTGCCTACTCCAGTGTCAGCAGCCCTAAGAACGTGCTGCATTTAAGAAAAACAGCAGTGACTGTGAAGATAAAATGGAGGTGGGCTGAGTCACTAGGGTGCATCAGAGAATATGTACGTCCTTTCTTTGCTCACTTCAGTGGAGGTGCAGGAAATTCTCTGTACTGCTCTTCAGCTGTATGTGTGCACATTGGATACATGCACGGAGGTCAATTTTAAAAAGGCAGTGCACACAGAAGCAACATGGCATGAAGAGAAAAGAGGGCATGTTCTGGGTGTTCAAGGGGTGGGTGGAGGGTAATTTTATAACAGGGTACCTAGGTTTGGGGCTGGAGACGATGCCTATCTTAAAAGGACCCATAGGCGTCTACTAGTACAAATGCTGCAGAAATCATGCCTAGATCAACGACGCAGACATCAGCACGTCACTTAAGTGCATATTTTATAAAATACATGCGTAAATCGCAACTATCCATGTGTCATCCAAACTCCTTTCTTGAGCATGCCTACTCTGTTCAAAACTATGCTGTGCGGCTAATCTTCCGCCAGCCCCAATATACTCATAAAACCCCTCTTCTCAAATCACTTCATTGGTTTCCCTTCTGTTTCTGTATCCCAAACAAACTTCTTCTAACCTGTAAATGCATTCACTCTACTGCCCCTCACTATCTTTCCTCTCTCCTCTCTCCCTACGTTCCTCCTCATGAACTCCGCTCGTCCTCTGGTTTGCTTCTCTCTGTGCTCTTCTCTTCAACAGCTAATTCCAGACTTCGCTCCTTTCACCTTGCTGCTCCTTATGCCTGGAACAAGCCACCTGTATCTTTACATCAGGTTTCATCTCTCCCCCTTTTCAAATCCATGCTAAAGACTAACCTCTTTCAGGCTGCTTTTGGATCTTAATCCTTTGTTCTCCTGTCTTATTACCCTTCCCTACTGTACCCTTGTTCTCATCTATTGTACTGTCTGTCTTGATTACATTGTAAGCTCTGATGAGCAGGGACCATCTTTATAGAAACAAAGAAACAGAGAAACATGATGGCAGAAAAAGACCACATGGCCTCTCTAGTCTGCCCTTCCATATCAACCACTACAACCTTCCTCTTCTTTCCTTTAGAGAACCTCTGTGTTTGTCCCATTTGGGCTGCAGCAATCCAAGGGAGCAATACAGTATAGGAGGTGAAGTACTTTTGTCCACTAAAGAAGAGCGGGACCTAGGCGTGGTTGTGTCTGATGATCTTAAAGTAGCTAAACAGGTAAAAAAGGCGACGGCAAAAGCTAGAAGGATGCTTGGGTGCATACGGAGAGGAATGGTTAGCAGAAAAAAGGAGGTGATAATGCCTCTGTATAAGTCTTTGGTGCGACCTCATTTGGAGTATAGTGTGCAATTCTGGAGACCGCACCTTCAAAAGGATGTGAACAGGATGGAGTCGGTGCAGAGGGTGGCTACTAAAATGATTAATGGGCTTCATTATAAAACGTATGAGGACAGACGTAAGGATCTTAATATGTACACCTTAGAGGAAAGGCAGGATAGAGGTGATATGATTGAGATATTTAAATACCTCCGTGGCATAAATGTTCAGGGAGAGAGCCTCTTTCAATTGAAAGCAAGTTCTGCTACGAGGGGACATGGGATGAGGGTGAAGGGAGATAGATTCAGGAGTGATATGCGGAAATATTTCTTTACGGAAAGAGTAGTGGATCCATGGAATAGTCTCCCAGTGGAGGTGGTAGAGATGAGGACAGTAACTGAATTCAAAAAAGCATGGGACAAACACAGAGGATCTCTAAAGGTAAAAAGTGGACTGTTGTAGTTGTTGTTATGGAAGGACAGACTAGATAGGCCATGTGGTCTTTTTCTGTCATCATGTTTCTATGTTTCTATGTCCCATGCTTCTTTGAATTCAGATACTGTCCTCATCTCTACTACTGGGAGACTATTCCACGGTTCCACCACTCTTTCCGTAAAGAAATATTTCCGCATATCACTCCTGAATCTATTCCCCCCTTCACCCTCATCCCATGTTCCCTCATAGCAGAGCTGGCTTTCAATCAAAAGAGGCTCTCCTCCTGTGTATTTATGCCACGGAGGTATTAAAACGTCTCAATCATATCATCTCTATCCCGCCTTTCCTCTAAAGTGTGCATATTAAGATCCTTAATATCTCATAAGCTTTATAATGAAGACCACTAACCATTTTAGAAGCCACCCTCTGTACCAACTCCATCCTGTTCACATCCTTTTGAAGGTGCGGTCTCCAGAATTGCACACTATACTCCAAATGAGGTCGCACCAATGACTTATACAGAGGCATTATCACCTCCTTTCTTCTGCTGGCCATTCTTCTCCCTATGCACCCAGCTTTTGCCGTCACCTTTTCTACCTGTTTAGCTACTTTAAGATCATCAGACACAACCACGCCTAGGTCCCGCTCTTCTTTTGTGGACAGAAGTACTTCACCTCCTATACTATATTGCTCCCTTGGATTGCTGCAGCCCAAATGCATGACCTTGCATTTTTTAACATTAAATCTCAGCTGCCAAATTCTAGACCATTCTTCAAGCTTAGCTAGATCCCTCCTCATGTTATCTACACCTTCCTGGGTGTCTACTCTACTGCAGATTTTGGTATCATTCGCAAAGATGCAAACCTTACCTTTATAAGTGTCTGTAAAGCACCACGTGCACCTTGAAGCGCTATATAAATGATTAAGGTCACAAGGAGTGCTAGTGGGAATCAAACCCTGGGAACCCAGAGACCAGGGTTCAATTCCCATTAGCACTCCTTGTGGCCCTGGGCAAGTCACTTAACCCTCCACTGCCTCAGAAAAATCCAAGTTATCAATGGCCCTGTTTAATGTACATTACCAAGTTTAAGTTTCAATGTAAATCACTTTGATTGAAATGATAAAGCGGTATATAAAACCTGTTAAATAACACCCTCTTGCAACCCACCTACTTTTAGTCATGAGCTAATTTTACAAGAGGTCGTTTCCGCATGTTAGAGGTTTATAAAATGGCCCCCACAGTGTATAAAATATAAATTATATGTCAGGCTCAGACACAGAAAAACGAGGCACAAACCGGTGCATCGGAACCAGATGTCTAAGCTCAACGTCCCGGTGCACACTGGGCTCACTGTGTGTAAATCTATTCGCATCTCTATGCACACAGGGGGATATGTCTGTGCACATATCTGCACATGAGCTGGCAAGGAAAAGCAAGAAGAGTTACATTTGCCCAAACTGAGACTTAGAAATATTTAAGGCCAAAAGATGCACAAGTTTAGCCAATAAAAATAATTATATCCTAATTTTCCAAAATGCATCTCATGGGGCAGAGTACTGGCATCCGCCTGTTGATGGGAACACTGGCTGGACGAGATACACAATACTCTTGACAAAGCTATGAATAGTTTTTACATGTCTGACTCGGATGTCGTACAAAAAAATAAAAAATCACGTTAAAAAAGGCATCTCAGAAGCCCTGCAACTCTCAAATAAAGCAAGGTAACCCCCGATCTCTTCCAGTATTTGTTTTCTTATGCTGGGCTCTGGGCTGCATATTGCAAGACATTTGGCTTCATGCTAATATACAAGAGTCTCATTATCCTGTTGGCGACATGCTGCCATTCTCCTGACATCAGCAACATCTGGAGACAGATGTGAAGTCAGCAAGCTCCAGTCTGAAGTCAGCATGAACACATGATAAGAGGCCAAAAATGCTGATCCACATTGCAATCACCCCAAAGCCTCATTTACATTTATCTAGCTATTAAAAGACTTAAACGCTATATTCCCAGTCCATAAAAGGCCACCCAGAGCAGTATGCAAAACAGCGACTAGACTCCCGATGCAGAAATGAAGATGGACCCATAACCATATAGCCCAAGATAGCACGAGGAAGGAGTTTCCCCTCTTAGCTCCAGTCAGGGAGCAGAGGAAGGGAACTGAGGAGTATCTGGGGTAGGATGTAGGCTTGTGGATATTGAGGTTAAGGGTAGTCTGGGGAGCAGGAGTATGTATGGGGGGGCAGGAGTATGGTATAGAGCATGGGGTACTAGTGGAGTAGATAGGGTGAGGGTACATGTGGGATGTGTAGGGGGCTGTCTGCTGTGGGTGAGATTCTGAACTGGTGTACGTCAAACGTGCAGTAAGGGCGTGTGCTATATGTGGCATGTCTGGGGCAGTGGACTGCAGAGATGTCGAAGGGAGAATGGGTGTGCGTCAACAACCATGTAGAGAGGTGTCAGGCATGCAGCGGGTTGCGAGTGGGGACGTTTCTGGTCTGGGGCAATGGCACGTCTGAGGCGGGCGTCCAGGGAAAGTGTCAGGGGTGCAGTGGAGGGATCAGCCTCAGGGTCGGAGTAACCATTACATAGACTAGGCAGTCGCTTGGGGCAGCAGCTTCAGGGGAAGGGATCCAGCAAAGAGCAGCTTCAGTCAAAGCAAAACAATAGGACCTGGCAGCCACACAATTAGTATGTACTTCCACCCACCCAGAGAGTTGGGAATTTTCAAGTAGTTCATTTACTTGGATTAATGGCTTCTGAAAACTGTCCGCTTTATGTAAATATATACAAACCAAGCAGGATGTCTGTTTTCTGCAGAACTGTTCTTGGACAGGTGATGTTATGCTAATCATGATTGTTGAGTTTAATTATCAAAATTTCATAGGGAGGGGCTGGGGACTTGACAGCTAGTTGGGAAGCAAGGCTGAAGGTTTGTCTACAGTCCTTAATACCCTTGCACCAGTCCCCAACAACTCCCTCCAGCCTCCTCCCACTCCTCACCCCACGGTACATAAAACCTTTCAGTCTTGGGCACTAGGAAGAGATTGACATGGCAGATACTGGACTTAGCTCCAACAGTGTTGCTGCGCTGCCTCCAATCCCATCGTTCATTCCCCCATGTGGATGGTTAGCTGGAGAAGCACTTAAGCATCTCCTCTCTTGCAGATGCAGGGCCAAACATGATCTGGAGATCTCGTGGATCTTATCACACAACACGGCCCAATGGCAGTGGCAGAGGAGGTCCTTAAATGCTTCTACTGCTAACCAGCCACATGGAAGATTAAAGGACAGGATTGGAGGCAGCACGGCAGCGCTGCCTCTGCTACTTCCACCGCGTCTCTAATTCTGAGGGAATCCTATGTGTAGCCTTCCAGCGATTTGCTAAGCTCATTCAATGGTGGCTGCACCACTGATGCAACATCCACCGAAAAATCCATGGTATGCGCAAATAAGATCGACATAAAAATACAACTAGACTAGCTGAGACTTTCCAAAACGGACACCATTCAGGTCGCTACCTGAGACACCTCTGAAAGAGAACAGACTTGGATGAGCCAAATTCCTTGGTGCTGTAGCACTGCATCCACCACCAACACGACTTCGAGAACGTCCTTAGGGCACTGTAAAGTCCAAATGGAAGGGCGGCAAACTGAAAGTGAGAGCCAAGCACGACAAAACCAGACACTTCTGCTGATCCTCCCAGATCGGGATATGAAAATATGCTGCTCTGGAAGCACTGATCTCAAAGATTCCATCCAGATGCGTAGGCCGCGCTGACACCCTTGAGGGTCGAAATGATCTATTCTTTTATTTTTTTTTTCTGTTGGGCCTCACAAAATAGATGGCGTATCTGCCCTTGCTCCGATCGTCCAGGGAAACAGGCACCACTGTTGACAAAAGCAGCTGATTCATACAGCTGTCCTTTTGTTCGCGGACCCACAGGGGTAAATGATGAACATGTTCGGGAGTGGCTCTTGGCATTCCAAGACATATCTCTACTGAATGGTGTTTTGCACCCCGCAATCCTTGATGACCTGGGCCCATCCCTGAGAGAAGAGGCAAAACCTGCTCCCAACTGGAGGAACTAGGGAATAGGCCCCCAAACCTTTATCGCACAGCCCAACAGGGACCTCCTCCAGAGGGAACTGGGTCCCTGGGCCCACGCGTGTCCCAATGGCTGAAAACAAGCCTGACATCTGGAAGTAGAGGAGAAGAAAGCCTTCCAGACCAATGGCGATGTGAGTCCTGAGACCCCCGGGAGTCCGACCAGCACATCCGTGAGGAGTGGATGGAGGTTGATGGCAAAAGGGCTCCTGCCACTTCACAGGCCCCTTGGACCTGTGTTCTGGAAGGCAGTAAGGCTTTGTCTCATCCAGGTCCTTCACCAGGTACTCCAAAATGTCACAGTTGGCCAATTGAGATGTGTCCACTGCCCAGTATCGGAGCCAAAATGAAAGTCATGTTACCGTGGAGAGTACACTATCCCTGGCCACCAGACTACCAGGTGGTACATGGCATCAGAAGGTAGGCTGCGACCGACTCCAAAAGAGGGGCAGTATCATCCAGTGGGAAAGACTGAATCCAGTGGAGCAGGGATCAAGACATCAGGCCTGCACAAACCAACAACTGGAGAATAGCAGCCATGGCTAAGGTAGCATAGGGAGAATAGCAGCCAAAGGCTGTTAGTGTAGCTGGGTTTAAAAAAGGTTTGGACAAGTTCCTGGAGGAAAGGTCCATAAACCATTATTAAGAAGTGACCGAAGATATCAATGCTTGACCCAGTACAAGCATTGTGGAACTTGTGTCTCTTGGGGAAACTGCTAGGTGCATATGACCTAGATTGGCCACTGTTGGAAACAGAATACTGGGCTTGATGGACCTTGGTCTGACCCAGTATGGCATATCTTATGTTCTTATGTTCTTATGGCAGCAAACTGATTCTTCAATGCCAAACCTACTCTTCAGTCCAGAGTATCCTTTAAGGCCAATTCATCTTCCACAGGAAAGGTGGTCTGTCTGATAACTGCCGTGACCTGCACATCCACCTTGGGAATATCAAGCCACATAACACACTCCTTCTCTGGGACAGCATGCCTTTTCTTATACACCCTTGGCCCCTTAGGCAGGGAGTTGGGAGAACCCCACTCTGATTGGTTACCTTGATCACCTCCAGAAGTGGAAAATATGTAGTGGTTTTGCATCCCTTGTCTGGAGCATTCGTCAACTGTAAGGTGGATAAGACTCTGGTAATCAACGCCACCAGTTCCTACTTCCGGAACAGGTGGATATCACCAACCACTTCATAAATCTATGAAGGTAGGATCACTTCATCATCCACAGCAGAGCCCAAGTCGCAGCCAAATCTCAGACAGGTTCTAGCTGCTGCATATCTCCAGGAAGCAACCTTTGCTGGGGACACTAAGCTGGAGGCAGTGAAAACAGGGCTTCCACTCTCAGCCTACCCTTCATGAGACTGTGCTCAGAGGCACCCAGAGGCTGCAGGGTCTGAATTTCAATACCAAAAACACCAGGCCTGTAGTCTAAAAGAACAGAGTTCCCAGAAGGACAGTCCAGATTCTGGAAGCTGAAATGGTATTTAAAGCTGATGCAGCAGAATAATTGAAAGAAATATCGATAAACCGGGAATATGTATTACAATTATTTGCTAAACTGAAGAGTAGCAAATCACCTGGACCGGATGGTATACATCCAAGGGTGTTGAAAGAACTGAAATATGAGATTGCAGACCTACTATTACAAATCTGTAAACTATCATTAAAATCATTAATAATACCTAAAGATTGGAGGATGGCCAATGTTAACGCCAATTTTTAAAAAGGGTTCTGGGGATGATCTGGGAAACTACAGACCAGTGAGCCTGACAACAGTACCAGGAAAAATAGTAGAAACCATTATTAAGAACAAAATGTTGTGAACATGTAGATAGTCATGGTTTAATGAGAGACAGCCAACATAATTTTAGCCAGGAAAGGTCTTGTCTTACTAATCTGTTATATTTTTTGAAGGTGTAAATAAACAGGTAGAAAAAGGTGGGTCGGTCGATGTAGTGTATCTGGATTTTCAGAAAGCCTTTGACAAAGTCCCTCATGAAAGACTCTTGGCAATATTAAAAAGTCATAGGATAGGAGGCAGTGTATTACTGTGGATCAGGTGCTAGTTAAAATACAGAAAGCAGAGGGTAGGGCTAAATGGCCACTTTTTCCAATGGAGAAAGGTGAATAGTGGAGTACCGCAGGGATCTGTGCTGGGTCCGCAGCTTTTTAACATAGTAAAGGGCAGTTTATCAAGTGCCTAAACCATAAACTACCAACCATTCATAAAAGGCCTGGAAATGGCAATAATGATTGAGGTTATCAAATTTGCAGATGAAACAAAATTATTCAAAGTTGTTAAAACCCAAGAGGATTGTGAAAAATTGCAAGATCTTGATAAATTGGAAGACTGGACATTCAAATGGCTGATGAAATTTAATGTGGACAAGTGCAAGGTTATGCACCTAGGAAAGAACAACCCAAACTATGGTTACACAATGCAAGGTTCCACATTAGGAATCACCATCCAGGAAAAGGATTTAGGCACCATCATGGATAATACGTTGAAACCCTCCGTCCAGTGTGCAGCTGCAGCCAAAAAAGAAAATAGAATGCTAGGAATCATAAGGAAAGGAATAGAGAATAAAACAAAGAATATTATAATGCCTCTGTATCGTTCCATGGTACAACCTCACATCGAATACTGTGTGCAATTCTGTTTGCTGTATCTTAAAAAGGATATAGCAGAATTAGAAAAGGTACAGGGGATGGAAGGATACCCCTATGAGGAAGGGCTAAAAAGGTTAGGGCTCTTCAACCAGGAAAAGAGACGGCTGAGGGGAGATATGATTGAGGTCTATAAATTAATGAATATAGTGGCACGGGTAAATGTAGATCAATTGTTTACGCCATCAAAATGTAGAAAGACTAGGGGACATGCAATGAAGTAACTGTATAACCCATGTAAGACTAATAAGAGAAAATATTTTTTCACTCAACGCGTAAATCAAACTCTGGAATTCGTTACCGGAGGACGTAGTAAAAGCTGTTAGTGTAGCTAGGTTTAAAAAAGGTTTGGACAACTTCCTGGAGAAAAGGTTCATAAACCATTATTAAAAGGGACCAGGAAATCCACTGATTGTCCCAGTACAAGCATTGTGTAACCTGTGTCGTCTAGGGAAACTGCTAGGTACTTGTGACCTAGATTGGCCACTGTTGGGCTTGCTGGACCTTGGTCTGACCCAGTATGCATATCTTATGTTCTAATGTTCCTTTCAGAAATGACCACCCAACAAGAGGAGACATAGATGCTGCCCAATCCCTAGAGGAAGAGGAGCTGCCAACCGCACGGACAATGGAACATCCGGCTGGCTAGTCATTTTTACCCACAGGACTATCCGCCACCTACTGCCCTGAGGCAGGCAAGGCTGGACCAACTGCATCTGCTGCATCCCCCTGCTGAGAAGGGGGACCAGGCTCTGCAGGGACGATTCAGAAGCTGCCATGCAAGAAGAGCAGAGTCCAGAAGGCATACCTCATTTGCCACAGGTCAAACAACGCTTCCTGGAAGAAGACATAAAGAGTTAAGGCAAGTGCAACAGCAGCACACGGTAAGGCCGCGGCAGCCATAAGGCATGTGATAATAGCACTTGTGCAGCAATGCGCAAAATGGGTGCTTGGGAAGGAATGCATGTTTACTTATTTATTTATTTAATAGTATTTCTATTCCGCCTTATCCTACAATCAAAGCGGTATAACCGCAAAACAATCAAAAGAGGTGATGGTGTAATCATGCAGTGAGGGTTAAAACGTAGTTTGAGATTATGATGTGTTGTGTGTTACAATATATTGAGCTATGTACATTGTGCGCTATTATACAACATGTGCTATAATACAATCTTCTATATGTTTACTGTTAAGAAACAACAAGTGCCGATATACATTCTTTGTCCGTGTGTCTGAGGGTAAGAAGTTGGTCGTTCCTGTTATATGAATTGATTATGTAACTTGACCATAGTGTTCTATGAACAGCGTTGTCTTCAGCTCTTTGCGAAAGTCCTTTAGTTCCAATGTTGATCTCAGATCGTCTGGGAGGGTGTTCCAGATTGTTGGCACAGCAAGAGAGAGTGCCCTTTCTGTAGTGTCCTTGCGTGCTTTTCTGAAGTCATTAGAGGAGATGACTCGGTTGGAGGTTCTTTTTCTTCTTGGTCGTGTGCTGGTATCTGTCTGTATGAGAGAGATCAGGCTGTTTGCTGAGGTGTGTTGCTTGATCTTGAATATGTATATGATTGTTTTATATTTGATGCGTGAAATTATTGGTAACCAGTGTAGCTCTTTCAGAATGAGTGTGATGTGCTCCTGTCTTGACGATCCAGATATTATGCGTGCAGCTGTGTTTTGTGCCAGCTGTAGTGGCTTGAGTGTTTGTTTTGTTAGACCAAGGTATATAGGGTTGCAGAAGTCCAGTAATGGGGTAATTAGAGCTTGGCATACATTACGGAAGTGGTCGGTTGCGAGGAGAGGTTTTAGTCTTCTAATGATTCTCATCCTGTAGTATGCACTTTTGATTGTCTTGTTTATATGTGCTTTGAGATTCAGTTCATTGTCCAGGGTCACTCCGAGATATTTTACTTCTGATTTTATTGGTATAGTTGAGTTTATTATCATGATGTCCGGTGGATGGGCGAAGTCAGGGTTACGAGTGATGAAAAGAGCCTCGGTCTTGCTGAAATTAATTTCGAGGTTGTTGTTTTTACACCATATGGACATTTGTGTGAGGCAGTTTATAATTTTAGAATAATCAGGGTTGTCAATTGAGATTGGAGTGTATATCATAATATCATCTGCATATATTGTATAATGAATGCTGTTCTTCTTCGGGATGTTGCAAATTGACTGGATGTAGATGTTGAACAGAAGAGCTGATAGGGCTGTTGGAGCAGCTCGGGAAGAACATGCGCTAGGACCACACGATCACCAAGCATACAATAGTAAAAAGCACTAGTAATGAATGCAGAAAATGGCGGGAAACCCCCACACCATGCCAATGGTCACCAGCGGTCCACCTCCCTAATTGCATCCCAAACGTACGGAATTGGGAGCCCCCAAGAAGGACAATGGTGAGGTCAAGCCTTGGTGCTCACCCCCTGAGAGCCCCAGGCAGAAATCCATGCCGGACTCAGCTCTGCTCCCTTGAAACTGTTCTTTGCTTAGCAGGCACAGCCTTTAAGGTGGCTGGCAGACAAATCCCTTGGAGCCTTCTGCAATTTTCAAGAGAGAGCAGGGGGGACAGAGGAGAAGGGAGGTGGTGTTGAGGTTGTTTGAGGCTGCTGAACCCTTCCAAATCCTTCTAATCCTTCCATTTTTTTGGCTGCTCAGCATGTTGTTATGATAAGAGCATGGAGTGGAACCAATTTTCCCTCCTCCTATGGCTACTGAAAAGACTGCAGTCTAGTGAAGTCTTCCATGTCACCCTCAAGAGGGTTAGTCACGAGTTTTTAAATCAATCTTTTCTTCTCAATATTCAGATTTTCTTCAAAGTGGAGAAAATCTATCCACCGTCTGCTGGAGACGAAGGTATACTGAAGAGACCTCTGGTGGCTGAGGCGGATAGAGGCACGGGAGTGATGTCATTGAAACCTGAGATTTTCATTGGTTCTTTGTCTCCACCAATCTGCTGGTAGGGGAACACAACCCACATTAATTGCTTTTCCCTATTGTAAATACTGTATAGCATTAATTGTTACTCCCTGTTATAAATCTTGTATGGCATTTCCCCTTTAACTCCAAGTTTGATCACCTGTTCAATGTAATTTCTAAAAGTTGCAATGTTCTATGTAAACTGCTTTGAATGCAAGAAAGGTGGAATAAAAAACTTGTTAAATAAAATGAATAAACTTGTCTGGACTGGTCTAGCAGGATATGGATATGGATATGGAAATGGCCATTTTAGAAAGAGCTGAATTTACAAATGGATGTCCTTATTATGTAGAAGTTATAAGGGAGCATGTTGACGGCATGGTTAAGGAGTGGTCTAGTGGATCAAAAATCTACATCTGTATTCTCCATTTCATATAGAGGCCCATTCCGATCGTGGCAAGTCCTGCCTGTCCTAACGTCCAGAATCTGGACAGGCCGTACTTGCACCCCATTCTGATCCCACGGGGGATGTCCCCGCGGGATCAGAATCGGATGCAACTGGTCTGGACGGGCAGGCCGTGCCCTGATTCTGATCTCCTGGACATCCGGTCCCCTTCCCGCACAAGGCAGCTGGGGCTCCTGCATGGAGCCCAGTGCCGTGGCGTCACTGTGATGCCACGCCAGAGACCCGATTGCTCTCCAGCTCAGCAATGTGCTGTTTCCATGCAGCTTGACCACCATTTGCACCTGCCAGGGCCGGAATCAAGCTGCGGGGACCCCCATGGCCCAGCTCACCTTATTGGGGCTGACCTCTGGCACGTCCCTCTGACCACGGGGTAATTTATTCCATCTCAGAGGTGGAATAAGTTCCCAGTTCACCTCCACAGCCCCGGACGTACAGGGCCTTCAATAGGTGCTGTATGTCCGGGTTAAGTGTCACGCCTACAGCCCTCCCTCGCTCCTCCCTCGGCCCGCCCCCTCCCGCACTCACTCAGAGCTCCCTACACATCTTGTAAGTATGTGCGGGAGCTCTGGGCTCGGAATAGCAGCTAGGGGAATAATGGGGGCTGGACGTCCTTGTCAGACGTCCAGGTCCAGCACTCGCTATTTGCGATCAGAATGATCCCCATAGGGAATACAATTGTATGACCAAAATTGTCCATTGTGAGGTTTATACCTGCTCCCTAGCATATTTAGGTTTTTAAAAATTGCTCATTTCAGCCAGCTCTTTACAGGAGGGATTAAGGGGGTTATCCCTTTTAATCCTCTGTTCTCGATTTCCCTCTCCTAATTCTAATTAAATAAAGATAGCGGTGGCATTTACAAATAAAGGTTTGCAGGATGGCCCACACAGATATATAAACTGGCGTGTTTCCTCCGTTGATTTTTCTTGATACATGTGCGCTCCTGCACCTTCTTGACATGTATTTTAGAAAAGGTTCCACGTTTGGCAGAACCTTTCCTAAAATACCACCGGAACGGTAACGTCTCAATAGCAATCTCCACATTCTATCTAAAATGTGCCTTTTGATTTCTCACAGACAAGCTCTTTGGAGCAGGGATATATTGCACCCAAATACTGTACAGCGCTGCTTACATCTAGATGTGCTCTAGAAATGAAAAGTATTATATAGAGAGATTATATACCCTATGGGTCCAATTTTCGAAGGCATTTACTAAGATAACTGCCCTAGTTACCCATGTAAATGCCATAGCTGGAATTTTCGAAGGGCACCTACACGGGTAGTGGCCCTTCGAAAATCCAAGATGTCCCTAACACACCTAGATGCTATGCGGCTAGCATCGTGGCATATTAGGGGTGATCCCGGGCGGAGTGGGGGCAGAGGAAAGGGTTAAATGGGTAGCACCGATTTTCGATGCTACCCACTTAGCCCTCTGTGCTTCCGGAGTATACGGCGAGACCTGGATTTTCAATGCTGGGACCACATATGACCCTGGCATTGAAAACCTGGGTTAGGCGGAAGGGGGCGGGCTATGCGCCGACCTGGCGCATAGCACCGCTTGGATGAAAATCGAGCCCTATATATATATATATATATATATATATATATATACACCTACGCGTGTGTGGATTTGATAGTCTAAAGAATTTTTTGCACTTAATTTTAGAGTTAACCGCATATATTTTTTCTTTGTTTTAATTTAAAGCTGGCACCAAAGTTCTGCAGATAGACGAGAGAGAAATCCAAAAGCATTCTGGGGGGGCGCGGCTTAAACTTTACAAGAGAGCAGTGATATTCTGCCACTAGCTGGTTGCTTATCTTTTTAAGCAGAACCATATAAATAGCTGTCCTGACTTAAACTGAAAGTTTATCTATTTAGGTTTAGGGCAGAAAATTCAGTGGTCCTACTTAAATGGACAGTGCAGCTGAAATCCCACATAAAGATACACGGATAAGTTGTCAGCTTAGAGGTGTCCCACTGAACAGTGACCTCATGAATTTTTCCCCTAGGTGCAGGAGGCGAAGACTCATAAGAACATAAGAGATGCCATCCTGGGTCAGACTAAGGTCCATCAAGCCCAGTATGCTGTTTCCAACAGTGGCCAATCTAGGTCACAAATACCTAGCAGTTTCCCAAAAAGACATACATGTTCCACAATGCTTGTACTGGGGCAAGCAGTGGATTTCCCGGGTCCTCTTTAATAATGGTTTATGGGCCTTTCCTCCAGGAACTTGTCCAAACCTTTTCTAAACCCAGCTACACTAACAGCTTTTACTATATCCTCCAATAATAAATTGCAGAGTTGGATTATGCATTGAGTGAAAAAATATTTTCTCTTATCAGTCTTAAATGGGTTACACTGTAGCTTTATTGCATGTCCCCAAGTTTTTCTACTTTTTGATAGTGTAAACAACCGATCTACGTTTACCCGTTCCACTCCATTCATTAATCTATAGACCTCTGTCATATCTCCTCTCAGCTGTCTCTTTGCCAGGTTGAAGAGCCCTAACCTTTTAAGCCTCTCCTCATAGGGGTATCCTTCCAACCCCTTTACCATTTTGGTGGCTCTTCTCTGTACCTTTTCTAATAAGGTTATATCCTTTTTAAGATACGGCAACCAGAATTGCACACAATATTTAAGGTGCGCTCGCACCACAGAATGATACAGAGGCATTATAATATCCTTTGTTTTATTCTCCATTCCTT
Source organism: Ichthyophis bannanicus (assembly GCA_033557465.1). Lineage (NCBI taxonomy): Eukaryota > Metazoa > Chordata > Amphibia > Gymnophiona > Ichthyophiidae > Ichthyophis > Ichthyophis bannanicus. The sequence continues at coordinate 1,850,633,663 of CM066032.1, read as the reverse complement.
TCCTTATGATTCCTAGCATCCTATTTGCCTTGTTGGCCGTTGCTGTACACTGTGCGGAGGGTTTCAATGTTTTATTTGTGATGACACCTAAATCTTTTTCCTGGGTGGTGATTCCTAATGTGGAATCTTGCATCGTGTAACCATAGTTTGGATTGTTGTTCCTTAAATGCATAACTTTGCACTTGTCCACATTAAGTTTCATCTGCCATATGAACGTCCAGTCTTCCAATTTATTAAGCTCTTGCAATTTTTCACAATCCTCTTGGGTTTTTAACAACTTTGAATCATTTTGTGCCATCTGCAAATTTGACTACATCACTTGTTATTCCCATTTCCAGCTCATTTATAAATATGTTACAAAGCAGCGGACCCAGCGCAGATCCCTGGGATACTCCTTAGTAATGCTCCTCTTCTGGGGGGGGGGGGGGCGGCTTTACCTCTCTCCTGGAGCTTGAACACCTAGGCCCTCTGTAGCATACAGTGATTTGTTTTTGAAGGGTAAGATGGAAATTCTTGTCTACATTGTTTAAAGATGGTGAATGAGCCATTTTATCTCATTTCACTTTCTACTCCTGGAGGAATCCTGCCAGGCCTGGTCTAACCATTAGGAAAATCTTCTGGGGGGTGGGGGTGGAAAAAAAGCAGGTGTAGCCAAAACAAAAAGGACCCTGGTAGGTACACAAGCTCAGAGAACCATCAAGCTGTGCTAATATTTACAAATGTGACGCCCCATTATGTGTTTTCACAGGATATTCTGTAAGTGGCGAAATTGTGGTAATCATGCTTGTTCAGTTTAATTGTTAAGATCTTGACGGGGTCCTAGGAGTCTGAAAGGTTTGTTTGTTTATGTATTTATTTCTATTTAGCTCAGTTGAGTGGAGTGTAAGGCTGAAGGTTGACTTAGCCTGCCTAGTGCCCTTGCGCCAGTCCTGAATTCTGCACAACTGTATGGAATTCCCTTCCCGGACAGATTTTTAAATTCCAGTGCATATTTTGGGGCAGCAGTGTCAACTAGGCAGCCTAGAAGAGGAAAAGGAAGAGCTCAATGGTTAGAGAAAAGGTCTGGTGACAAGAGAGACAAGGTTTGAATCCCAATGGCACTTCTTGTGGCCTTGGACAAGTCACGTAACCCTCTATTGACTCAGGTACAAACTTAAATTGTCAGCCCTCAGGGGACAAGGAAATGCCTACTGCACCTGACTAACTCACCTTGAACTACGGAAAGGCATGAGCTAAATACTTATTAAAAAAAATAAGAGAGGAAACTGTGTCAACCACATGAACCAGAACAGGTAAAGCGAGACAGCTCTCAATCATGCAGGCCCAGAGAAGAAAAAAGGTGTGGCGGTATGAGCCTCTAAAGTTAGAAGAGGCGCAGAGAACAATGGCATTGGACCCAAAGAGCAAGACAGAAGTGACAGGAGCCTTCTGTTAAAGAGTTGAAGACTGGTGGGGCAGAGACAAAGTGAACAGGAGGGAAGAGTGAACTGGGGGTTAAGGAGGAAACAGGGGGGGACGGGGACAGTGAGCTTCTCATAGCCAAACCTAGGAAGCAGGGAGAGGGGGCAAGCTGATGATCAGGGCTGGCTCAACCATTAGGCAAACTAGGCGGTCACAGTGGGCAGCAAAGAGCAGGACATTCAAAGCTAAACAGTAGGTTCTGACATACAGAGGGCCATAAGGTTTAAGGTTTGTTAGGGTGCCAACACCTTGAACCAACTCTGAGAGTGGCAGAGAAAAACCAAGAGGACAGTTGAAACAAGGGAAAAGAGAGAGCTGGTGGACAAGGCAATTAATGGGGAAAGAGTGGCTGTGTGTGTGTGGGGGGGGGGGCGACAATGGGAGAAATCAAGCTGGGTGAAGGTTGGGGCTATATATGGGAGGAGCTATGCTTTTAATGTACTATTTACAGTGCTCCTCGGTAAATTCTGGGCAAAAATGCAATTCTGACAAAACGTAAACAGTGTTTTAAAGAATTGTAAAATGCCTTGCACAGAACTTTGGTGCTTTTGTTCAGAATTCTTCCAGGAGGAACTTTCAGTCTGGCACATGCTTTTAGACTGGATCATGCAGATGTTAAAAGACATCAGGCCCGATATTCTAAAGGCATTTACATGGTTTACTGACCTGCAAACCATGTAAATGCCGCTGAACGGGATCTGCTGAATATCCACAACTAATGCTACTATACGCCCTGATGCTAACCGCTTAGCATCGGTGCGTGTCATGGACGGTGACAGTCGCTAACCAGATAGTGGCGACATTGCACCGTTACCTGGCTAGCGACCTGCGGGTAAAACTAGGCGAAGCAAAAGCTGGCCTAGTTTTACCCGCGGGACCTAACAGGGTAGCGGTCCAATATTGCCACTACCCAGTTAGCTTATGTGGCGTTGGAGGCTGTGCGGTGACCCCAGATAAATAATGCCAGGGCCTCATATGACCCCGGCACTGAATATCCAGGGTTAGAGGTCAGCAGCAACAGCTATGTGCCGTCCCAATTGAATATCGGGCCCATCATTAATACCTTGAATCAAATGTGAAAAATATCCAGGTGAGTAAAGGGTTTTTCCTCAGTTTGGATCCATGGGCCCCTAGGTTACTGCTCGGCCTTGGGGTCTTGCCACGTTCTCCCTTTTCCCTCCTTGCTTTCCTTTGAGCGTTGAACAACCAGGCAGAGTCTCAGATCTGACAGGATCTCTTCCCAGAGCTTTCACCTCAAGGTGTAATAGCTTTAAAGGACTCAGCTGACCGAAGTGCATAGTTTACTATAGTTTGTCCTGTTGGAATATGAACAGCAGAGTGCATGTGTGTGTGTGTTTTCATATGTACAAAAAGTTCAAGCATATTAAATAAAAAATGATTAAAAGAAATCACAGTATTGGGAATCTTCCTTTTAAAAGATCAGTGAAGCCTGCCTTAGCTTTTAATGCATGTTGAAATGATTTGGGTCCAGGTGGGTGCTGGGTAACCCTATAAAGCAAGGGGGAAAAGGAAACTCATGCTTATGTCTGAATGTTCCTAAATGTTTAAACTTTGACCCTATGGTAAATGACCTCATCCTTCTTGGACTGGCTAACCCCTCAATCAGCCATAAATGCAAGCCACATTCAGTATGTAGAGGGATACAGTGGAGGTCCCGGAGACATGGGAGACAGAAGACAACGACCGGGACATAGTTATACCAGGTTATAACCTATTCAGGAAAGACAGGGTAAGAAGAAAGGGGGGAGGCATGGTGCTCTATTTAAAAACTAATATTAAAGCCACATAAATGCAGCGCTTACGAGGGAAGGAGAGGAGGGCACTTTGGGTTAATCTATTAAATTGGTGTAATATAGAAACTTCCCTCGCAGGCAGAAGATTTAGAGATTTAATAGATATTTAATAGAAGACATTCACAATATTGCTGTGAAAGGGGAAGTAATATTGGTCAGGCCTGAATTTAGACATAGGCGACACAGATGATTGCCTAGGATGCCAAATACCCAGGTCAAAGGCCTGTTCCTGCTTATTTTTGGGCCATGTTCCTGTGCTGTTTCAAAGGGCACCACTGTAGCACTATGACCTTCCTCTATTCCTCTCCTGGCATTCCAATCATTAGGATTTTTGACAATTATCCTTCATCTCCCCCCCCCCCCCCCCACACACACACACTCCCTGGGATCTGCTATCTGGCGTTGCCTATGGTCACCAAAATCTTGCCTGGTTCTGCTACTGGTAGGAGATTTCAATTTTCCAGATTTCGATTGGAATACGTATCCCTGCTGCAGTGTTATATGGAAGTACAAAAATAACAAAAATAAACTTGCAATACCAACTGATTTCAGGAAATCAAGAAAGGCAACAAACAACAGAGCATTTTCCCACATTGCCCCTAATCTTTGGAATACTCTCCCAGCCTACCTAAGAGAAATAAATGACCTCTTCGCGTTCCAAAAAGGGGGAAGAAAGGCTTTCCAGGCCGGTAGCAAATGGGTACAACCAGAGCACCCATGGGGAGCGGGTGAAAGCTGATGAAAAGGGCCTCCTGCCTGTTCACAGGCCCCCTGGACCTGTCCTCCAAAAGATGATAAGATTTAGTCTCATCCAGGTCCTTCACCAGCTTCTCCAAATTGGCCCCCAAAAAAAACTTCCCTTTAAAGACAGACCAGTTGGACCAATCGGGCTTTGGAAGATGTGTCCGCTGCCCAATGTCAGAACCCAATCCAACACCGTATCACTGTCGACAGGGCACTATCCTGGCCACTAGACATACCAGGTCGTACATGGCCTCAGAAAGGAAGGCCGTAGCCGACCCCAAAAGAGGGGTAGTATCATCCAGCAGAAGAGACTGAATCCACTGGAGAAGGGTTTGTGATATCAGGCCCGCACATACCACCAACTGAAGAATAGCAGCTGCTGTGGCGAACTGGTTCTTCAAAAACGAATCCACCATTTGCCCCAGAGTATCCTTTAAGGCCGATTCACCTTCCATAGGAACGGTGATCCATCTGATAACTGCCATGACCTGTGCATCCACCTTGGAAATATCAAACCACAAAATGCACTCTTTCTCTGGGACACCTTTAGCTCATTAGGCAGTGAGTCGTGGGAATCCCACTCTGATCGGATCATATACTTGATCACCTCTGGGAACAGGAAAACAGCAGTGGATTTCTGCACCCCCTTGCAGGAACTGATGCACCTTCGGCTCCTGCTCCGTACCTGGAGCATCCTCCAAGCTCAAGGTGGATGAGACAGACTGGCAATTAATGCTGCCAGTTCCTCTTTCTGGAACAGGTGAATAACACCATCGGTTTTACAATCTTCCAAAGGCGAGAGTACTTCTTCGTCCACATCAGAGCTCAGAACAGAATCATATGAAACCAAGTCACAGTCCAAATCTTGGACAGATCCTAGCTGATCCCTATCTCCAGGAGGGTGCTCTTTGCTGGGGATGCTTAGCTATAGGCAATCAAACAGAGCTTCCACTCTCAGCCTGCCCCTCACGAGGCTGCGTTCGGGGGAGCCCAGAGGCTGCATTTCCATGCCAGAATGAGCAGGCCTGTCGTAAAAAGGAAAAGAATTCCGGGGAGAACAATCTGGAAGCTCTCCTCGCAGAAATGGCCTCCCCTACATCAGGATACATAGATGCTACCGATCCCCTACAGGATGGGGAACAGCCCACAGAATGGTTGCCAGAACTCTAGCTAGCTGGTTATCCTTACCCAATGTACCATCCACCACCTCCTGCCTAAGGCAGGCAAGGCAAGACTAACTACATCCCCCAACTGAGAGAGAGGGAGCAAGCCCTCCAGGGATGACTCAGAAGCTGCCATTTAGGAAGAGTAGCCGGAGATGAGGCACCTTGCTTGCCACAGGCCATACATTTCCTGGAAGAAGAAACAGACTTAAGGCAAGTATCACTATAGCACACGCTAAGTCCGCAGCAGCCCGGAAGGCATGCGTTAACAGCGCTTACGCAATAACATGCATTCAGGAACTTCCATTGGAGCATGCGTTGGAGCCACTTGGGTGGAATGCCTGACTGCTAGGCGCACAATAGTAAAAATGCTACTAACGTGGTCAGGGAATGGCGGGAAACCCCCACACTGTGCCAAACGTCGCCAGCAGTCCACCATGAATTATGCCCCAGATGGACGGAATCAGGAGCCCTCAGCAAGGCAATGATGAGCTCAAGCTATATGGCACTCATCCCCTGAGCGCCTCAGGCAGAAAATCCATGCCGGGCTCAGCTCTACTACCCTGAAACAATTTTTTTTTGCTTTGCAGGCACTGCGTTTAAGGTGGCTGGCAGGCAGACTCCTCTGAGAGCCTTCTGCAATCTTCAGGAGAGAGCAAGGGGGACAGAGCAGAGAGGGGGCATTGAGGTTGTCAGAGGCTGCTAAATTCTTCAACATCCTTCCAATTTTCTGGATGCTCAACAGGCTCTTATGATAACAGCGCAGAGTTGAACCAATTTGCCCCCTTCTAATGGCTACCAAATAGACCGCAGTCTAGTGGAGCCTCCCATATCGCGCTCAAGTGCGAGAGTCATCCTCAAGGTGCTTGTTCACGAACGTTTACATAAATATTTTCTTCTCGAGTATTCAGATTTTCTTCAGCGTGGAGGAAATCCATCAAACCATCTGCTGGAGACAAAAGAATACTGTAGAGACCTCTGGTGGCCAAGGCAGATAGAGGCATGGGAGTGATGTCATTGAAACCTGGGCTTTTCAGTGGTTCTTTGTCTCCACTAATCTGCTGGTAGGGGAACACAACCCACTTGTTTGGACTGGTCTTGTAGGATGATATGGAAATTAATTTGCATAGCCTGGGCAGCCTGACCATAGGGCCCATCTGTGGACCTCCAGGACTGACACTGAGAACCTCTGACCCAGTTGAGGCTCATCCTGAACTTCTATTCCACTGACAGCACTAAGATCTGGTGTCCTGGTGGGGCTCCATCTCTTGCTTCTCCTGCCAGCCCCTATCTCCACCTGCCCTCTCCTTCCTGCAATAAAAAAACACCTTTTGTTTATAAAAAAAATCTTTAGGGCCCTCTAGATGGGCAAAGCAGGAGAGACCACTGGCTATTATCCATTACAGAAAGTTTCATAGGGGGAAGTCCTTACTGAATGAGGCTCCATGAAGGCATTAATTGGTAAGGCTTTACAATAAGAATGGGGGGTGGGGGGGTGTTTACAGTTTCAACAAACCTTGCATTTCCATTTGAGTATGCTCATACAAAAAATATTTTTGATTCTAATTCAGACTTTCTGCACAATGCTATTTTTTCTCTGTGGTTGTGTCTGCTCATCTGCCCCCGCCTTTCAAATAGTTTGCCCCCTCACTTGTAACTGGAGTTTAAAAGAGGTTTGGACGCGTTCCTGGAGGAAAAGTCCATAAACTATTATTAAAGAGGACCAGGGAAATCGACTGTTTACCCATGAGACAAGCAGCATGAAATCTGTCTAATTTTTGGGAACCCAACAGATACTTGTAACAGGATTGGCCACTACTGGAAACAGGATATTGGGCTTAATGGACCCTTGGTCTGACCCAGTAGGGCATATCTTATGTTCTTAACCAATTTTCAAATGCTTTAAAAGTACACTAAAAACGCATTTCTCCGAGTCAGCATTTGAAGTCTTCTGATTAGGGTATTGGGTCAATGCCGGCTGAGCCACTCCTTCTCCTCCCTTCTGTCCCCCTGTGCTTGCCCTCCCTAACTCCCCTCCACTCTGTTCTCGCTGGTTTATCTTTCCTATATATGGCATGACGTTCCTTTCTTCCCTCATTTCCTTGGTTAGAAGAGTTTTATAAACCGCATTGCTTGTACTCCTAAAATAAATTACTGTATGAACAATAAATGTACTGTGTTACCTAGATGGATGCCCAGCCATTCCTTGAACCCCTATCCTAACTCCTTCTTCACCACCAACAGGACTAGGCAGTGTTCTGAAGGTAAAGCTCTGTGTTCACAGCCTCCCCTGCGCCCCCTTCTGGCATCAGGAGGAACATGAATAGAAACAGACAGATTGGAAGCTGCATTTGAATCATAACGAGACATTAATCAGCATCTGTATAAACGTAATTGGTACCTGCTCCTCCCTCTTTCCCCCCATTCGACCACAAAACCCAAAGAGGATCTGTTTCCTTTCCGTGGCTGCAGCTACTTGCACCCAACTCCGGCTAACATCCCTGCCATCGCCACCACCTGCTTCCCCAGCCTATTGGATGCTTGTTTAAACACTGGAGCTGTTTGCATTTCCTCAGCTCACTGCATGTTAAACACCATCCTCTGAAACCCTACGCTGATCCAATAAAGGTAGGAGCAGTTCAGCACAGGGAGGCAATTACTGCAAGGTCCCAAGTGTGCCTTCTGAGCCCTGAGAAGGAAAAATTCATCGAACGGCTAAAAGGAAAATCTGATTCGGCTCAACGTCACGTGGAGGACGCAAGGCTTAACTGCAGACAGACCAAGGAGGGCAGAAGGAAATCAATAGGGGAGCAGCCTCATGCTGAAAGCAGAGAGAGTCAAAGGGAAGCAGTCTGCATTACACCTAACGAGCACACTCTCACATACGGTATGCTGGGCTTGTCATCATTTGTTGTCTGCAGGTGTTCTATTTTTTTGTACATTTTTATTCCATAGAATGTCAAACTCTTTCACGCCCCCTCCTCACACGATCATATTCACTCTGGAGCCAATCTGCTTCCCACAAAGACCTTTCCCTGTGTAAAATTTAGCACATCAAAGGTTAGAAGATATTTAAAAAAAGAAGGGAAACCTGTATAAGATTCAGGAGTTTCAGAAAAGTTCAGAAATTGCATTGGGTCTTCTGGCACACTAGAAAGCTAAAAGTTCAAAATGAGGATCGGGGTGCTCCTTTTTCAACAGAGTCCTCCGCCGTCAGATTTGGCATTTCTCTCCATTTTACGCAGGAGCAAAGATGGTGGGCTATATTTGGAAGCAGGGCGAGAGGAAGACAAGATAGATCTAAGAGAAGGTTTCTGTTTGATCAGTGTTTCATGTGAATGAGGCCCCAAGTGAGGAAGGACAATCTGTATGTTTAGCCACTATGGCAGCGATTGCCTGCATTCTAGTGAAAACCATGAGAAACTCATCACAAGATGAAAGAAAAATCCCAGCAATGAACACCAGGGAACGTCCCATCAAACAAGAGCTATTCATAAAGACACCAGCTCTCAAGAAGAGTTTTCCAGCTCACCCTCATCTTCAAGAAGATACTCTTCTAGTAAGACCATTACCGAACACTCCCCTTCATTTGCTCTTCAAATCCTCTATGGTCAAGGACAGCCCGATCCCCATCCCAGACACATCTACTGGCACCCCGATGGTCTCTCCACAGCCCAAGGAAAGTAAGCAAAGGGGATCAAGGGGGAAACAAGGGACTCAGAATCCATGCGGCAATGAACTCCTCCTACCTAAAGCAACCTCATCTCCTGGCAACGACAAACAGCACATTTAAAGCAGGAGCTGCTGGTGCACACCAGGTACACAGCCCGATCCCCACCCCAGACACATCTACCGGCACCCTGATCATCTCTCCACAGCCCAAGGGGAGTTAGCAAAGGGGATCAAAGGGGAAACAAGGGACCTGGTCTCTACGTGTCGATTAACTCCGTCTACCTAAAGCGACTTCATCTCCCGGCAATGAGAAACAGCACATTTAAAGCAGGAACTGCTGGCGCACCCATGCCTAAGGGCTACGTCATGGCCCTTAGAGTGGACTGAAGAGAGGACCCCAGCTGCACTAGAGGGAAGGTAAGCAGCACCCATATCCAGAACCTGACCCCATGCGTCACATAACTGCTCACACAACAAGGAGCACACCGCAATCCTATTCCCACATAAAATTACTTACACCAAATCTAACAAATTGTCTTCACCACAGGACACAACCATGCTCCACATGGGTCTCTCGCTCACCTTTCTTGGTCTCCACCCTCATCCTCACCGGAAGATCAACACACTTAAACAACTATGGATTCATCCCCATAATACATAACCCGAGACATCTGAAACCTATCTACAAATGGAGCATTACTCACATACCTCAAGCCAAAAAACAAGGCCTCCTCATCAAAATTACACCTAGCACCTCCATAACTCCAGCACCAGATCACACCAAGCAATCACACAGCAAACCCTAACCTATGCAATAGTCAATGCTCGCTCAGCCTGCAACAAAATACTGACCTTAACTGACTACATCAATGACAATAAAGTGGACATCATGTGCATAACAGAAACATGGTTCTTAGAAGCTGAAATGTCTTAGTAAACCAGCTAAACACCACTACACACACTATCCACAATTGCCCTCGAAGCTTCAGCAGAGGAGGAGGAGTTTGCATACTCACCAGCAACCACCTCAAGTTCAACACCATTGGGGTCTCCTCCATACATAACATTAACATTCTCACAATCTCAAAAAAGCACTTAACAATCTGTTTAACGTACAGAGCCTCACATAACAGCACTGTACACTCCTCCACCCAGAAGAACTTCATCCTTCTCGGAGATATGAATCTGTCTTCCCCATCTAAGAATCAAGCTTCTGTCTTCCTAGAAGCAATGGAGGATATGCAGTACAGTCAACTCATCTCCAAACCTACCCACAACAAAGAAGGAATTCTTGATCTGATCTTCATCCCAAACAGCCTAAGGGACTCACCCAATCATACACCCTCCGCATTAGTACAAATCCCCTGGTCTGATCACAGCTTACTAAGCTTCACCCTACTACATATAAATAAACACAACCCAACAGGAGACACCATCCCTACAGACAGGAGATTCCACACATTTGATAATCAAGCCTTCCTACAGAAAGTACTACCACAACTCACATCCAACCCAGCAGAAGCTAATCTCAAATCTTTAATCAACAAATGGAACTCAACCATATCTACAGTGGCCCAAACACCACCAAGAGCAGTCAACAGCAAATTACAGCATCATACCCCATGGTTCTCCACATTACTAAATGACCAGAAAGACAACCTAGGTCACCTTGAGCGTAAATGGAGGAGATTGAAAATCCCTCACCTACAGTCCATATATCTTGAAGAACTAAGAATTTACTGTGATATCATTGATAAAGCCAAATCGCTTACAAAAGAGCCCACTCATGTAAACTGGAGCAACATTCTGAACCCTGTGACGTAGTAGCTTCTCAAGAAGCTATGGAAACAGGTAGTGATCCGGTGGAGAGAACCGGTACTGCAGGAGAATGCAGGATTTTCTCTTCAGAGAGAAAAAAACACATGGCTAATCAGGAAACACAGCTCACCTCAGGGGAGGAGAGAAGCAAAGTCCCTGATTGGGCACGCCCAAGCAGGAGGCGGGCAGTGCAAGGCAAGGGGAGCTTGTTAAGCCCTCAGAAACAGAGAGAGTTAGAAGGAGAAGGGGACGACGAGCAGGAATACTTGGAGAGAGATCCACTAAGCAGCTGTGATTCACTAAGGAAGGATTTTGACTCAGGAAGCAGGTACCTGGGAGACTCAGGGGCAGAAAGAATCATCTGTGACCAGAAGGATTCCAGAACACTGAGAGACCCAAGGTTACAGCCCAGGCTTCTGGAGGACCAAGCAGAGCCGTGGAACAGAAGGCAGAGGGGCAAAGAATTCTCATGGAGGAAGCCTCAGCACAAGGTACACGGTGGGGTTGATACAGCTAGCAAGTTTTACAGTGTGAAGCCAGACAGAGTGAAAGCTCATTTTAAAAGCCAAGACCAAGTCAGTCAATATGGTGGCAGTTGGGTTCAGCATGAAAATTGTCTAAGCAGACCCAGCTATTCTCACAAGCCAGCTGAAACGTTTAGCAGAGAAGTTAATAGGAAGAAAACAGCTGAGTCATATTGCAGAGACGTGAGCCAGGAGAAGCCTGACGGTTCTACTTTTGAAGCACTCTTTAGACACTCTCCAAGTACAGCTGAAGTTTTTACCCCGGCACTTACGTTCAGAGACAAGTGGGGGAGGGATACTTCCAGCATGCTTAATTGCTGTCCTAGTAGATACAGCATTACTAATTATCCTGAGATAAGGAACTCAAACAAATGTTTACCTGAAGAAGAAGCAGTTTATCAGCTTAGCCCAGGAAAGACGCAGGCTGAGTTACTTCTTAAGGACTTCAGAGAATTTCTTGAGAACAGAGCAATTCCTAGCTATAAGTTAGCACAGCCTGAAAACAGCTGTGAAGTGGAAATGCCACTAGTTTGTTCTCAGCCGTCCACAGAGCAAGACCAGCCCATGGATTGCTCAACCTGTCTAATTGAGAAAGTTATTTAAGGCAAAGCTTGAATGGTTATATGAAGAAATATAACAGAAGTGACCTGAATGTTTGCATTGCTGAAAAGCTTATGAAAAGTGAATAAGTTAAGGCATAATTTGTTTGCATCTCAAGAGCATTGTTGTTTTGCCAGAATTTGTTTAGTAAAGCAAAGGTCACATGCCTAATGAATGTGAACCCCTGAAGATAATGGACATTTAGCCCAGCACTGAAAAGCCTTGTTTTTCTTCATTCTTGTTTTGGCAATTTTATCTTCTTTTGCGTCTGTTGCATTCCAACCGCGGAGCGGGAGAAATAAAACCTCATCAAATAAATTTTCTTTGCCTGCCTTACTGCTTGAGCACATACACAACTACAACCTCAACCCTGAAGGGCATCCAAGGCCACCCCCTCCTGAAAACCCTTAAGGTCCAGGGAGCGGGTGTGTGGCAACCCATATGACATGGCGCTCTACCTACAAACTAAGCACAACACAAAAAGCCCTAACAAGCTCACTCTGACCCTCCAAAATTAGCGGGACCCCTCTAAATACCTTTGGTTCACCTTTGACACTGTGACCTCCGAACAGCTTGGCAGAATAATCAGCAACATAAACACAACCACCTCCCCACTAGACCCCTGCTCAGTGTCCTGGATAAAAATGATCAGAGCACACCTTATTCCATTCATCTTAAAAGTACTACAGAACTCCCTAACACAGGGATACATACCATCCTTGCTAAACAAGCCTCCATCAGACCACTTTTAAAGAAACCTAATCTAGACCTCAGCTCCCCAGCTTCCTACAGACTCATAGCCAGCATCCCATTCAAAGCAAAAATCATTGAAAAAGCTGTACAGACTCAACTCCAGCATCATATAAAAGTTCATGCATCACTTGACCAACATCAACATGGATTTTGACCTCATCACAGCACTGAAACCCTCCTCACCTCTTTGCTGAACAAACTCATAACCAGCACAGAAATTCTCACACATGGCTTCATTGTTTTATTTTTGGATATTTCCGCTACATTTGACTCCATGTCTCACCACTGCTCAATTGACTAAATGACATCGGACTACAGGGCACCGCCATCAAATGGTTTTACGCCTACCTCTCAGATCACAGCCAATAAATAAAGGTATCCCCTTCTTACACCCTATAACAAGGGGTACCTCAAAGATCCTCTCTTTCCTTCTTACTTTTCATCATCTATATCCAACTCCTATGTACACTCATTCAGAGCTTCAAAGTTGACTACAAAGTATACGTCAATGGCATCATGATTTATTTATTTATTATATTTATTTAGCGTACATTTGTATCCCGCTGCTTCCAGTGATCAGCAGCGGTTGTTACACATGGTGATGTTGGCTGTACCGGCCAGAATTATGGATGCATACAATGTGATTAGGGAAGGGAGGAAGAGCACAGCAAAAACATGGGGTTACAGTTTACAGTTGATTGCTGTTAATGGTTTACACGGTGTACTTATATACATATTTACAAGTGACTGATTGTTAGGACTTTACACAGGATCCTTATATACATATTTACATACAGCAGAGTGAAATTCATGAGGTTAAGTTGTAGTGTGATTGGAAGAGGTGAGTCTTAAGATTTTTTCTGAAGTCTTTCAGATCACAGATTTCACGTAGGTCACTTGGCAACCGGTTCCAGAGTGCAGGAGCTATAAATGAGCTATAAATGGAGTATAAATTTATACTCCATTCTCCACAACCACACTGGACTACTCCAAAAAAACCAATTGCTTCAATGAGATAGTCAAATGGCTCCTCCATCATAACCTCACAATTAACTACCACAAAACAGAGAACCTTCACGTAACAAGATACATCAACTTCAAGCCCCTGTCTTCAATCAAAGCAGGTGACATAGGACTTCAAGTTAAAACAGAGATCAGATACTTCGGAGTAATACTTGATCAAGGCCTGAACTTACAAGCACAAGTCAAAAACACCACCAAATCCATCTGCTAGAAACTCAGAGTGCTAAAAAATCTACGCCCCTCCTGAAACCAGAAGATTTCCGCACAGTCTGAAAAGCAATCATCACCCCCTGTTAGACTACAGTAATTCAATCTACCAAGGATTACCCAAACACATACTACTATTTTAAGCCATCAGACAAGATCATAACAAGTAATGCGGAAATTTCAACAAAAAAGGAAATCAAGTATCTAGTTATAACCATTGACAGCAGCCTCAACATGGGTGCACACATCAAAAATGCAGCAAAAAGAGAATACTGGAAGCTGAAACTCCTCAAGCACATCCCCTCATGGCTCCATGCTATCAGCCTCAGAGTTCCACTCCTACCTGGCCAATCAAAACCAACTAGTCAGAATCAGATCCAAAACTTCAAACCTGTTCGAACTACTCCAGGACTTACCTCGGGGCTCTGCCTTATCTTCCCTCCTTTTCAACATTTTTATACAGCCACTATGCAAAATAATCCAAAACCACAACATCCTGTACCTTCTGTATGCTGATGATATTTTAATTTACACACCATTCACCATCATCAACCCTGAGTACTCTGCAATAGCGCAATACCTCACAGCTGTCATTCAATGGCTTAACCATCACAACATGCATATCAATCCCAACAATTTGGAAGTCCTACACATAACCGAGAATCTCACCTTCTCCCCACCGCCCAAAATCAACCTAGCCAATCTGACTCTGCAAGTAAAATATCTTGGCATAGTCCTAGACCAGAACTAAAGCTTGCACGCGCACATCAAACAAGTTACCAAGGCAGCATATTTCCAAATGAAGACAGTTCAAAACCTTTGACCCCTACTGGAACCAGCCGATTTCAGAAATGTCTGTCAAGTACTCATCACCCCAATATTCGACTATGCCAATTTAATATACCAGGGGCTCCCAAAATCCACCTTACTTCCTCTACAACTTGCACAGAATACAACTGCCAGAATCATTACAGGCACCGGTCAATGAGAACACATCACCCCAGACTTGAAACAGCTACACTGGCTCCCTGTCTACATGAGAAATACAATGTCACTCTGACCATCTTCAAGACTCTTCACAGCCTCTCAGCAAACATCCTTCAACACCTCACTCTCGAACCTCACAATAGCAGATCTAGGAGAAAGGCCAGCCACAACCTGCTAGTGGTCCCAGCCGCATTCTCTCGCTCCAACCTATCCTCCTCCAGCAAAGTCTTCTCATTCTACATACTCACTATCTGGAACTCCCTCAACCCAGAAATCTGCTCATTAACTGAGATGAAGAGTTCGCCACAAGCTAAAGACCCACCTGTTCTTGGAGCTTTTTGGATCTGTCACTTAGACTCTTATCACCCCAGCTCACCATATCTTCCCCACTGCCTGTTTAGCTCAGTATTAAAATTCACAAGTTATTTTCTTGTTAAACTTGTTTAACCTGATATTAACTACGGTCCATGTAAAGTTATACATGTTCTTGTTTCCTGTGCACCGCTATGACTGGTAGATATAGCAGTATAGAAATGTTGCTAAATAAATCAATAAAATGGCAAATTCCACCACCAAGGAGTGGGGCGGGAACTGAGGCTTCTTAAACCCCAGGGCCTTTTGCACCTGGTACATCGAGTCCAGTCGCCTGCTGACCAAGGATATCATGAGTGGGTTCTCTCACATCCACATCTGCAGGATCTGGTGCACCAGCGCTGCCACGGCCTCTTTGGGGGCCGATGGGTACTGGAGGATCTCCATTTCCTCAGCCCTTGGGTTCATTCTCTGCCTCCGAGGAAAATGGGATGGCCTTGGCTATATCCCTGACAAAGTCCTGGAAGGACATGTCTTCCAACGTGAGCTCAAGGGACCTGTTGTCAGACACTTCTGATTCCACTTCAGTTTCCCAGCCATCAGAGCCCGACTCTGAAAGGAAGTCAAACTATCGGCAAGCCTCCACCTGGCACTCCTTCCGATTGTGCGGAGAGGCAGAGTGATGCCGAGATCAGGGGTCCCGCTGGGACATTGGACCCCAATAAGCTCGAGAGGAAATGGTGCTCATGGGGACCAGTGTCGATTCCAATCAATACCCCGATGCAGCCGTGTTGACTGGCAGCACATGGGTCTCGAGGATCAGCCACATGATCCACGGTGACAATGCCTCTGGCACCGAAAGGCCAGCCTGTTGCTCGGCCATCACCATTGCAATTTGGGCCTCGAGGGCCCAGAGGCACTCCACCCAGACTGCTGTTTCTGAAGCCCGCAGGGCCGGAATTACCACTTCGGACACTGACTCCGGCACCCCCTTCAGGGAATCTCCAATAATAGGGACATTGGGGGATGAACAGCATCCCTCCCACGTTCCAGAGGACGAGTCTCTTCTGCCTGGGAACCTTGGTGGGCCATTCCCAGCCATCGCTTCCTGCATCATGTCAGGAAGGGCTTCAGTGCCAATGCATGGTCTTGTTCAGGTGTTCAGACGCTCCCATCGACGGTATCAATGCGAAGTCCTTTCTCGATTCCTAAGGGTCAACCCCCTGGGCTACTGCAGCCCCTTGATTCTAAGTGCGCTCAGGCATCCCTCAATGCCGATGCCTCTGTGGAACCTCATGGGATCACCTTGACTGATGCTGCCAAAGACACTGAATCAGAAGACCCAAAGAGAGACTGTCTGCTTTTCCCAACCCTTCAGGCCTCTTCTTGTCATCTGCAGACACAGGTTACAAGAAGAGGGCTGGTGGTTGGGATCCAAGCACTGAAGGCACCAATTGTGTTAGTTGGTGACCGAGATGGTCCGTGCATATCTGGTGCACTTCTTAAACCCGCTGGCTGGCTTTTGGGACAAGTCCGGGAACACAGATGTGGTGAGGTCAAACGGCTCCATTGTGCCAGCCGCGGGAGGGAACTGGAAGAAAAAATACACAAAGAACAAAAATAAGGCAAAAAAATCACCAACAACAAGTACTGGCAGGGAGTCAATACTACCAACGATGGGTGGGTTGAAAAAATTGAGGAAATGAAGCCCCGAAGGAGAAAAAAAACGGAGACAGAGACACATTTGAAGGCCTATGCGGAAAACGAAGATTGAGGAAGATGGCACAGTGGCAGGTGGGAAGGCAGACATGCATGCACGGTGGAGCCTCTCAAAAGCTTCCAATGGAAGCTGGGGAGCATTCCCACATGGGGCTCCATCGGTGACATCACCCATATGTGAGGACTTCATTCCTGCTTGCCAGTGGAGAAAGAATTTTAATTAATGGTGAAAGGACCTCTGTGAGTGGTGAGAGACAGCAAGTAGGATGAGAGAAGTGGGTCCTCTTGAGCTCAGCCAATGAGAGGGTCTCTTTAAGTGAATCAGTAAAGCACTGTCTATAAACTAGATGGATGCAACTTTTAGTCCTGGCTGAGATATTTTCTCACAACAGTATAAGCACTGGATAATATAAGCACTGGATTTAATGATCACCTTCCAACATCTGAGATCTCAAACTTTCTGCAAGGAAGATCAAGACATAAAAAGAAGCAAGAGCTTCTGGCACAGGTTGGTAGGGTCTAGAAAAAGGATTAAGAGGGACTTTGGTAAAAGTGCATTAGGCACTTGATGTGGCAGATAGCACACGCTGTTAGCGCACATGATGTCAGCGCACGGCTCTACAATACAGCAAGGTGGGGTATGTGACTGAAGGAGAACAGAGAAAGAAAAGAGGTGGGGGAATACGACTGAGGGGAGCAGAGAAAGGAGGAGAGTTGGGGGAATGTGCCTGAGTGGAGAGGGGGAGACATGATAGAGGTCTATAAAATAATGAATGGAGTAGAACGGGCAAACAGATCATTTGTTTACTCCTTCAGAAAGTATAAAGTCTAGGGGACATGCGATGAAGCTACAATACAGCACATTTAAGACTAATTGGAGAAAACATTTTTTCACTCAATGCGTAATCAAACTCTGGAATTTGTTACTGGAGGATGTAATAAAAGTTGTTTGTGTAGCTGGGTTTAAAAAAGGTTTGGACAAGTTTCTGGAGGAAAAGTCCATAAACCATTATTAAAGAGGACAAGGGAAAATCCACTGCTTATCCCTTGGATAAGGAACATGGAATCTGGCTACCTTTTGGGAACCTGCCAGGTACTTGTGACTGGATTAGCCACTGTTGGAAAAAGGATACTGGGTTTGATGGACCCTTGGTCTGACCAGCATGGTATATCTTATGTTCTTATGTTCTAAGGATGGGGGAGAGAGGGGGAGATGTGCCTGAGGGGACTGTATGTGCCTGGGGTGCGGTAGAAAGAAGGCGAGATGGAGGAATGTACCTGAGAGGAGGGGCAAAAGGAGGAGGAGAGGAGCGTGTGCCCAAGGAGGTGTGACTGGAAATGTAAAATCTCTACCCACTCATGGGCTAAGATGGCAGCAATAGGGAGATGCTGCACAGAGGCTAATGCCTGACCAGGGTCTTGGCTCCTTTTTTTTTGCTTAATTTCTGTGTTAACTGTATAGTGGAGTAGGCTAGGGAATGGGTGGACCATGGGTGGAGATTGTGTTTTGCAATTCATGCAAAGGAACTTATCACACATGAACGGCTACCACAGCGCATTGCTTAACGTCACCTCATTAGGTGTTGTTAAGATCATCCGTGTTCTGTCATTCACTTCACATATGGTAAATGCATTTTCTCTATGCTAACTGCATAGGCAGATGGTGGACATGCCCCAGAGAGTTAATGCACAGGCTTTGCAATTACTATGTGGTAACTGCAAAACCTTATAGTAAACTGGCCCTTTAGCAAGATAGTTTGAAGCTGAGTGAAAAGAAAGTTGAAGACAACAGGAAAGGAGGCTGTAGAGCAGAAGAATACCGGTATCCACTGCTCCGAGGAAGACTCAGATCACTCTGGTATGTAGTTTCTGATCTTCAAACTAGTCACAGAAGATTCAAAGCAGAATTCGCCCAGGAAGACAAAACAGACACTGTGCTTTTGTACTTGTTAAAGTTGGAAGGTATAAGAGTATTGTTAGGAGTGCCAAGTGGCTCCATATTTTTCAGACCCACTGATCCACTCTTGATTTTACCCAACTGCCGGCATGGACTTGTAGACCTGATGTTCCCTAAGAAAAGCAAGATTACAAGTCCGTGCAAGTAACAGGGTAAAACCAGGACTGGGTCAGCCTGTCCTAAAAATCTGGAGCCAGCCAGCACCCCTAAATAAGGTATTTTTCTTCCAATCTTCCCATCTGCATTCAGGGATTACAAAAAGCCAATTCTGAGCTCATATTCAAGACTAGAACAAGACCATTCCCATGATGACCAATTCACCAAACCGATCCTTCATTTCTACAGCTGTTAACAGCCCAGCCCTAGAGTGTCTGCAGGTAACTGGGGAAAGTAGCCCCTCATTCTAGAATAGCATCGTGATCCCTCTGTCCCCCAATGTTCCCCCAAAACTGCGCAGGAATCTTCTGTCCGCACTGTGGCTGGTAGCAGGAGGTGCTGTGAGGTCAAGCTTTTAGTCGCAAGAAGCAGATAGTGCCGGCAAGACTAAAAATGTGATATTGCAGCACCTCCCCCTACTGGTCACAATGCGGACAGACAGGGCTGGCCCTAGAGGCATGTGTGAGCATGTTACCCGCACACAGCCCCGCTCAACCAGAGGCTCCACGCCTTTGAAGTTCCCGTCCCTCAATCTCTCTCCTCAACAGGTTATCGCAGCTGCATGCCCCCTCCCCTCAAACCTTGGCAGAGTCAGCACTAAAAACAGAACAAAAACTCCAGAGGAGCCGAGTACTCGAATGCACAGCTAGAGTCTCTGCTGGTCTCGCTGCTTAAACTAATGATGCTATATATGTGTAAATACGCTTTTAACATGTGCAAGCAGTGCGCAGTGCTTCTAAGAACCATTTCTTCAATCTGTATCATGCAGCTTACTCCACTCCGGCTACTTCGTGGTGACGGGTCCTCTGTGCTCAACACCAGTGGTTTCAAGAGGTTTTATTCTCTTTGCCCCTCTGAGGCAAATGCAGTCCAACACCGAGGAAAGTTTCCTATGGAGGGCAGGTTCAGAGCAAAAATCAAAACTCAAACTGGGGCACTCGATACCCCAAAACAATTTTTCACATCAGCACAACACATCAACAGAACAGAAACACTCGGACAAATACATGTTAAACACCCAGATGGTTTTTTCCAGTTTTGTAAGTCCTACATTTTTCGTTTTAATTGTAAAATTAATTTTTCATATTTTTAATGCATTGACGGCTTTAACGGTGTCAGCGCATATTTCTTTAGTGTACTCTGAGCTTTGTTTGTTTTTAAATGCACAATGGCACATCTACTTCTCAAGCACTTATGAGGAATTGTTCTAAGTCATTTCAATTTAAACGGGTAGATCACTAACTTGGTGATCTCTGTTCCACAGAAACCTCAGCACCGAACAGTGGAAGCCATTCATATGCATGAATTTGGTAGCTCTCCTCTGCTTTGCACTGATCAGGTTCTGATGAATATTTATGGGGAACATTCCAGGACTGCAGCTGGCCTTCACACAAAATTTGAACTCAAGTGGTACACTTTAATGAAAGTTAGCATACCTCCAGATGGATGACTTGAACCATCATGTAAGCACTTTTCAGTTACATTGAAAAGGGCAAAAAACAAACAAACAAGAATTGCCAATAAGCTCATGAGTTTATTAAAACTGTTTCCCTGCTGTTCAGCACCAGGCTCTGGACAGCTCCTGTGACGGACAGATGGTCCATCTCAAAACTGATAGGGCTTTTGACATTTTTTGAAATAGGCTAAAAAGCGTAAAGCTATTGCAAAAAAGTACATGCATGCACATAATAGAAGAAAAAAAAAGATAGGAGAGCTAGGAATAAGACCAAAACAGGAAACCGCAAAGCCTAAAAAGGCCCTTAGGTTACTTGACTGTGTGAGCAGTCAGTCTAGTACTTCCACTTTTAGGACGTCCGAATGTTAGCCTCAGTGTTGGGGGTATGGCAGCGTCAGACTATATCAGAAATTCGAAATGACCCTAAGAATGTCTGCCGTGAATACAGAGCTGGCGTAACGAATAAACAACGTATGCATAACGAGCGGGGGTTATATATTTGCTGGTGTAGACGAATGATACGGGCAGTTTATCTCACTAAATGGCCAGATAATATCGGTATAATCGGGGAATGGTTAGGGGAAAAGCGGAAGCTGCACTAGATAAATAGATAAGTTATCCATTTAGTTTGGGCTGGCTTTAAACGCATAGAGCTGGCAGGCTACTCAATGCATATATTCAGGACCACTATCTATACAGATAATGGTGCTGAATGTACATATTAAGCTGAACCCCAGGGTCGGGGATTAGCTTAATGCAGCGACCATGTCGGGTGAATATTTGGCCCTGAAGTATCCTACATAGTGACACAGACAAAAAAAGCGCGTAAGAACGCCGTTCAGTAGTTAGTTTCTGCAGTCTTTACTTTCTTACCCAGCAACCTAAATAACAGGTATTTACTCAAAAACAAAAAATAAAGACTAAAACAATAATTTACTTGACGATGAATCCTGTGTTCTCACTGGTTTGTAATTAGTTTTCCCTGCTCCTCTTGGTTCATATGGCTCATTAGTCCATGGAGAAGGATGGTTTTGAGTGTGAAAGCATTCAAATGTGTTATGAAAGTGATTTTTCTGTTGTTGTTTTTCAATTTCACATTTCCAGTAGCATGACACTTCCTAGCTGACAGCAAAGGGTGTGATTACACAGTACGGGGAGGTGTGGCTGGAAATGTAAAATCCACATAAGCAGGGGTCAAAGATGGTGGCAATAACGAGTTGCTACACCAAGGCTAATGCTGGACTGGATCTTGGACTCCTTTTTTGCCATAGGTATCTTATTCTCCTTCCTTTATTGTTGGGGAAGGGCAAAGGGAAAATAAAAGACTGCCCACTGGCACTACTGATGATCCAGCTGGGTGGCTTCATGTCGTGGGCGACACGTTCTCTGGCAGGGGATGTGAAGTCTGGATAGGGGAGATGCCACTCAATTAGAGCAGGAACCTGCATCAGTCCCTGTTGGAGAACAGAGCAGCGGGTATGGGCCTGAACTCGACGGTAGGAAATAGGAAGCATGATGCTGACGTGGGAGCCATGACCTGAATGTCACCAAGAGCCTGAGACTGTGATCACAACAACACTGAACCGTAGGCAGAGTCTGACGTCTCTTTCCATAAGAGAAATCTGGAAGCCACGAGTGAGTCCGATTTCTTTGGCTCTAGGCCAAGTTTCATCATGGGCCGCTGAAGGGCTGAGAACTGCAGACTCACTGCGGAGTGTCCTGGGGAAGTTAGAGGCACCTTTATCAAAACACTGCCTTCAATTTGGTACTTTGAATAGCATCTGACACAATGACAGGGAAGTTTATCTCTGGAATGCAAGGGGAAAATAGGAAGATGGGAGCAGGCTGTAAGCAGGGGTCCAACCCTTTAGTACCACCACTGTGTAAGACAAACAGTTTTACACCACAAGGAAAATGTGGAGCACTGTATAAAATATTTAAGCCTGCACCTGCCTGCTCTCTCTCTCTTCTAGAGACACTCAAGAAAGACCCCAGGGATACATTTATAATCCTACTAGAGGTCTTGCCACCAGGCACTAAAGTGTATTATCTACCTCTGAAGAGCCATGGGTAAAATACAGGAAGGATTTGAAGAGGGTGATCAATTGTCTGGAGGACTGTTTAGACCGGTGTCTTTCTGCAGAGATCAGAGGAGGGGAGAGACAAAGAGAGCAACATTGATTGTGTCTTTTCTGTTTGAATAAGACCTTGATAGAGCAATGTGTTTGTCCTTCAGAAACAAATCTTGTTCATGGATCAGAAGCCTTGGTTTCCTCAGACTTATGTAAAACACAGCAAAGAAGAAAAGCTTTTCTGGGAATGCGCCAAACCCTTTAGTCTCTCATTGCAGAAATGATTCTATGATACCTCTGGACGTGCACGGTTATGGCTGATAATGTAATATGTGTTTTTGCTTATTATCTATAGATATTTGCCTTCATTAAATATAAAAATAAAATAACTCAAAATTCCATATGCAGTCACAGATAAACTCCAAAACCAGAAAAACAAACCCCCAAACCAACAAGGTGATCTCAAAAATGCAACTCAAAAGAAAAGGTCACCCTGTGCGCTGTGCACCACCCAGGGTGACAGATAAACTCCAAGCAAGGTCATTATCAGAATCAGGCTATTTGTGATCTCAGAATATTCGGTCACAAGAAGCCCTCACTGTGTTTAGCAGCGTCACATTTCTGGTAAAAGTCCAAAAATTTTAACTGTTGATTTAATGAAGTCTTCAAGATGACCACAAGCAACACAGTAGACTATAAGCACTCCACTCTCTTATCTTAAAATTAACATAGTTGGGACATAGTCTTCAGAAAAGAATGGATTTTGTGAAGACAGATACTGGGGGGAAATTGTGAGGCAGAGACTTGGCTAGAATCAAGTATTCAGAAATATCAGGATCTCAATTCTGGTCAGGCAAAGAAGCTGGGTATCCTAAAGAGAGGCTTTCACATAGTGAGGACATCATGGGTACTGCAAGAATCGCAAACTCTGCTGAGAGGGGACGCAGGTCATGGAAGGGCAGGGTGAAAGATGAGAAAGGGCAGAATGCTAAACAAAGGAAGGGCAAACAATAGAGGAGAATGGGGAGTGAAGAGAAACGAGTTACATGGGACAAGTGAGGAGAGATGAGGGAGTGTGGAGAAACTAGTCGTGTGACAGTAGATAAGGGGAGACTGGTAGGGGCAAAGAGAGAGAGGGAAAACTGAAGAAAGCTCCTGTGACATATCAGGTGGAGGGTATACAATTGTGATCTCCCCAGAGCAAGCTCCGTTTAAGGAAAAACCAGGTCAGCTAGAATTGATTATGTTAGAAAGATCACAGTCCAGAGAAATATGAAGTTAATATGTGGATAATGTCATGAACATTGCAGGCACATCATGGAGCAGTATGGATAATCAAAGCAAGGCTGAACGCAATGACTACAAATCTTTCACAGTCAAAAAACCCTACTTAAATTTTGGATGGAAATTCTGAGATGTGCAGAGGGGGTCCATAAAAGGGAACACACACTCGTAAGCAGAACAACAAACAGGAGCAAGGTGCAATAAGAAACTCCTCACACAGCAGCATTTCAGCTTAATGCCTTCTTCAGGGAGTGAGCCCCAAGTAAATAAAAATATAAACATTAAAAAACAATCATAAATCATATCTCAATGAAAACCAGGTACAGAAAAAAAAACAGTAAAATGATAAATTACATATTATCAATATAAAAGTAAACATTAAAAATGTCATGCAATAAAAATTGTGCTTTGGAATAAATAAATATAAAAGCAATGGTACAGTCAAAACATATATAAAATGATGCTCTTCTCCCCTTTTTCTCTGTCCATTCACCCTTCCTTCTTCCCCCTCCTTTCTCCTTCCTCCCCCTTCCCCTCTCCTTCCCTTTCCCCTTTCCTTATTTTTATATATTTTTATCACCCTTTTATTTTTTTCATTTTCTGTGTTTTATGTTACGTGTTATATTTTTATTGCATTTTGATACTTTTATTCTTTTGTTTTATCTTTTTATGTTTTTCATTTGTTTATCCTTTTATACCCTATGTGTGGTTTTATTTTCTTATATGTTCCCTTATACTTTTATTGCTCTTTGATACTTTTTACTGCTGTTTTTACTGTTTTAATTATTTATAGCATGAGTCGTTATGATTTTATTCCCCTGTTTCTTAATCACGGATTTTAGTATGCACTTTTATTTATTTTCTTTTTCATTTTTTACATAGTTCTTACTCTAGATTTTAGCGCACTTAGTATTCTGCTCTCTCCACCCACTTTCTTCTCCCACGGTTCGATATTGATGTGCGGTTAGCCCGATACCTAGCTCTCCCATTTTGCGCATTTGCCTTTTATATATATTTTCATTTTAAATTTCCCTTTTACCCCTTGGTTCCGGATGTTTTGAATTCATATTTGTTTTTTTATTATTAGTTTTAGTTGGATTGAGCCAGTGTTTTGATTTCTCTGTATGGTTTGAACAGTCTTCTGCGTATGTGCGGTTATTGCTATGGCAACACAATGCTATTTGGCACCAAGAAACCCTTTAAATGACATCTGTAGTTTGCCACTGACATTCTACAATGGACAATGTCTGTACCCTGTGGCATTTGGGCCGAGGCAAGTGTTAAACGTTTCATTACCTCTTGACACCTCTCTCTTTCTGTTTGCCCTACAGATCGAAAATTTCCTCTTGGTAAATTATTTGTAAGGGCTGTTTCTGGTCTTTTTAACTGAGGGTCTGGGATGGTTTGACATGCCAGCCAGATGTACGGTTTTGACTCTACTATTGATATACCACATTTTTTATACCGGGGTATTCCTAAAACTCCCTGCTTGTATGTTCTATGCCAGATTGCTTTATTTCCTTTTACCTACCCTTCCCGGGGTGCCGGGATGATCTTGATATGATATCTGACCACAGGGTAATCTTCATAGCCGGTAGTTTTATTCTTTGTTTATACTGAAGGTGTCCTCAATTATCCCTGCATGTAATGTCTATGCTGGGATTTTTATAATTTCTCTCTTTTTGGTGCAAACAGCTACGATATAGAGCTCCGTGGTCTGTGCACTTGCTTTAGTGTATTCAGTTGCTACAGTCTTATCACGACTTACAGTTAGCGTAATCCAACTTTCTATTGATCCTTTTTCTCTCCTGTTGTTCTTCTGATGGCTTCTGTTCCCCCAGGAGTGGCTTTAACAGCAGCTTCCCTTTCCACAGCAATCCTCCATTAGGGGTATGATATATCCATTATTTGTTAGCTATGCTCAGTTTAGTTATTTATTTGTTTATCCTTTTAATTGTTTTATTTATTTTAACTGCTAGATTACCTTTCTGTTTGCGTGCAAAAGGGCTCTTAACTATGATGTCTGCACATAGTACTCAGTCTCCTATGGTTCTTTCCTTGTGCCTATGATGTTTCACCATGTTTTCGTTTGCATTTACAGTCAAACCTCGGTTTTCATGATTAATCCGTTCGAAAAAGTCTGACTAAAACCGAAACGTATGAAAACTGAAGCAATATTTCCCATAAGAAATAATGTAAATCCAATTAATCCGTTCCAGACACCCAAAAATATTCACAAAAATACATTTTATAGAGAATAACTATATTTTTACATACAGAAAACAATGAGAAATAAATATAAATGACTAATGAAATGGATAAATGAACATTTAACATCACTGAAAGCAAGCTAAGTACAGTACTGTACAGTACAGTATGTTAACATCTGGCCTTAGCCACCCCTGACAAGCTGCTGTGCCCAGCTCTCTTCGGAATCACATTGAATTCAGTCCATTAAAATACCTTTACATTATCTGCTCAATGCTTCAGAATGGCAGAAAATCTTAATGATATAGCTTCAGACGTACCCTGCAAGAGAAAGAACTGCCTCCCACATTCATGCAACATCTCCTGCTTACGTTGACAGCTTTTCTTCCCTGCTACCGGGACAAAATCTCAGTCAAAAGACGTTGAAAACCGAAGCAATGCATGAAAACCGGGACAAAATCTCAGTCAGAAAAGACGTTGAAAACCGAAGCGTATGAAAACCGGGGCAAATGAAAACCGAGGTTTGACTGTATTTATATCAGCAGTATGTCCTCTGTTTTTACCCTACCATTGCTTTTATATATATTTACTCCAATGCACACTTTTTATTGCATGACATTTTTAAAGTTTATTTTTCTATTGAATATATGATTTATCGTTTTACTGTGTTTTTTCTGTACCTGGTTTTCATTGAGATATGATTTTTTTAATGTTTATGTTTTTATTTATTTGAGGCTCACCCCCTGAAGAAGGCACTAAGCTGAAACGCTGCCGTGTTGGGGTTTGTTCAATAAAGACGGTCTTATTACACCTTGCTCCTATTTGTCATAATTCTGAGATGTGTCCAGATATTACATTATAGAAACATGATGACAGAAAAAGACCACCTGGCCTATCTAGTCTGCCCTTCCATATCAACCACTGCAACAGTCTCCTTTTTTCCTTTAAAGATCCTCTGCGTTTGTCCCATGCTTTTTTGAATTCAGATACTGTCCTCATCTCTACCACCTCTACTGGGAGACTATTCCACGCATCTACCACTCTTTCTGTAAAGAAATATTTCTACATATTACTCTTGAATCTATCCCCTTTCACCCTTATCCTATGTCTCTCGTAGCAGAGCTTGCTTTCAACCGAAAGAGGCTCTCCTCCTGTGCATTTATGCCCTAGAGGTATTTAAACGTCTCAATCATATCAACTCTATCCCACCTTTCCTCTAAGGTGTACATATTAAGATCCTTAAGTCTGTCCTCATATGCTTTATAATGAAGACCACTAACCATTTTAGTAGCCACCCTCTGTACCGACTACAACCTCTTTATATCCTTTTGAAGGTGCATTCTCCAGAATTGCACACAATACTTCAAATGAGGTCGCACCAAAGACTTATACAGAGGCACTATCACCTCCTTTTTTCTGCTGGCCATTCCTCTCCCTATGCACCCAAGCATCCTTCTAGCTTTTGCTGTTGCCTTTTCTACTTGTTTAGCTACTTTAAGATCATCAGACACAATCACGCCTAGGTCCCGCTCTTCTTTACTGGACAGAAGTACTTCACTCCCTATCGCTCCCTTGGATTGCTGCAGCCCAAATGCATGACCTTGCATTTTTTAAAATTAAATCTCAGCTGCCAAATTCTAGACCATTCTTCAAACTTAGCTAGGTCCCTCCTAATTTATAGCAGACTATTGGGATTATTTCCACAGGATTTAGGAGCCTATCTTTGGGACATAGGCACCCAAATTGACCCCTGTGAAAACTGACTAATGGTGACTTCCTAAATTAGGATCCTAATTTCATTAAGGTCCTAAATGTATGGGCGTAAAAGCAGGCACTTATGGGAGCAGATTTAAGGCAGTGAAAAAATTTAGGAGCTTAGCACTGATTTTCAGCATTAGGCACCTTACTTAGGACCCTAAACTAAGCCTTCATTTAGGATCCCTAAGTTTAGGTGAATCTATAACTGAAAACTCAGGGTCATGTTTATTCGTTAGTGCAGTGGTTCCCAACCCAGTCCTCTGGTACCTCCAGGCCAGTCAGGTTTTCAGGGTATCCACAATGGATATTGTCGTGACCCTCGCCTGGGCCAAAGGCTTACAGGCATAGGGCTGCCAATGTTTGTCCTTAAATAAAGAGTTACTAACCTTGTCTCCAGCAGGGAACTCTGGGACTTGTAGTTGATTCTTTTACTCAAAGACAAAGTAGTGTGAGACCGTTGGTTTTTAAGGCAAAACAAGAATTTTTATTTAGGTTCCCATAAGCACTAAGGTTCAACGCAGACATAAGGATTATTCTCCAAGTAAATAATAACAGGAAACATATGCAACTGGAACTGAAGAAACTGAAAGAACCTTTAAACATGTGCAGCTGTTTTCAGCAAAAACATTTCAGCAAGTAAATCACAGCTTCCTTTGTTCATCCAGCACAGCTAAATTTCTTCATTTATCATGTGCTGCTTTGGTTATCACACTCTAGGTTAAGCAAGGGTTCTTTACCTTAGAAGAAGTTCTTGGCATTCACATGGCTAGGTAAAACCCTGCTTCTCAAAAGCTTCTTCTGTTAACACTTTTTATCCCAACTTTCAAACTTCCTTCTTACACAAAGAACAGTCCATAGGAGACTCCTCAGTAACAGAATCCTGCCCAAAAGAGTCAATTTGCATTTCTTCCTGTGCTACGAAATGCTTGTCTGCCTCTGGGTTTTCATTAACTCCTTCAAGCTTACTGTTCTGTAGGAACTTCTGAATTTCCTTCCACAGCTGCTCTCCCTGATATGGAATATTTGTACCTTGAGAGTGGGGCTTCTTTCCCTGGATCAATTTCCTCAATGCTTCAATCGTGTTCAACTCTGGTTCTCTGCCCTCGGCTGGGTTCTGGTCACTTCCAGTTGTAACCGTATTCACCCACCTTCTGGCAGCTTGAATTCTCTGAACTGGTTCACGAACACTCTGCACTGCAATCTGATCCTCGTTGTCAGCAACTCTCCCAGCTACGCATCTGCTGGTTTCTGAATTAAGAGTACCTCTCTTACAAGGACTGCTTCCTCTGTTGCTGCTTCCTTTCTTGCTGGAGACGTTCTCCCACTCAGTCAAACTTCCCACTTCTCCTTTTCCTCTCCTCTGAACAGGGCTTATAAAGCTGTTTCCTAACTAACACTCCCCTGTCTCTGCACAGGTGATTATCATTACCCTCCAAGCCTGCACTTACGTTAGAGCTTGGGTGTGGCTTGGCTTCAGCAACTATGTGCTTCTTTCCTTTGCCTGCAGTCTGAACCCTGTGAATACCTTGCCTGTCTCTCACCTTAAAGGCATATTCATTGTTTTCTTCTGTTTCCATCGGCTCAGCACAGCTCTCATCATCACAATATGCATGAGATAGATCCGCATCCAATAGAAGCAATGCATGTAGATCTATCTCATGCATATTCATTGTGGATATCCTCAAACCTGACTGGCCTGTGGATACCTGAGGACTGGATTGGGAACCACTGCGTTAGTGCATGCTAATGGAAGGTAGCGGGTGATTAGGGTGACCAACTGCCCAGTTGGTGTAGACTTAAAAGATATAACTTCATACTATATTGTTTAATCAAGCCAAATGCTGAGCATGGGCATAGGCAGACGTCCCTTCCCTCCCTCCCACTGCTGCCGTTGTCTGCCGCCACCATGACATTTTGCCTTTTTCTCTATCGTTCCACTCCCCTTCAGTAGGCCGGCATCTCTCCTCCAACCTTTTTCCCTGCTAAATGGCAACAGCAGAGGAACCAAACATAATGAGTGCTGGACCGTAGAGCCTCCAAACTGCCACGCACTTCCTCCTCAGATTCACACGTCCTGTTGCTGAGGGTGCAGGATGCTGAAGAGCCTTCATGGGCTTAGTAGCTCAGAGATTCTACAGTGTAGCATTCGTTATGTCGGGTTCTTGTGTTGCTGCCGTCGGCGGGGGATAAAAGTTGGATAGGAGATACTGGACCACGCTTGGGGGGGGGGGGTAGAGAAAAGACTGTTATTCCTGCTGCCGCTGTGGTAGGGCAAAAGGCATTGGACAATTGGGGGGGAGGGGGAGAGGTTGAGACTCAGAGGGGGGCCTCCCGGAAAGGTATCCAGTTCGCATACTTGCAAAAGTTGGCAACCCTATATGTGCTATCTGCTGCCACGCCCACATGACTAACATGGGCTTATGTGCCATTTCTGGCAATATGACAGTATGAACGACTTCATAATGAATGACTTCATAATGAACGACTTCATAATGTTAGGTTGATGTTCAAGTTCCTGATTCATTGAGTTGTGTTTTATATACTTGTATTATTATGTAAACGTAAAATTCTTTCAGTTAACATGTAAACTGCTTTGACTATCAGATAAAGCGGTACATAAAAATAGCTAAATAAATAAATGAGAGTTGCAGTAGATAGCCTGTGCTAACATTTAGCAAACATGGCCCTCAGACGTCTAAGTTCAGCTAATATAGACACCTAATTTAGGTGCTCAGACTATTTTGGAATATCACCCTCTATAAGACTATAAAACACATTTTCTGTAACTGCACTTCACAGGTTTTTGGACTGGAAACTGCCATGATGTAAATCCATTTTTTTCGAATCGCAGCATCTCAAATTTCTTAAATAAATAATCAGTTCTCATCAGGGGTATGCAGGGTGCCCTATAACTTTACGCCAGCAGTCCTACGAAGCAGAGCCGCCCCTTCCCTGAGACACACAGGAGGTGACTTTAAAAGGCTTGCAGGTCTTTTACACACGGAAATGACCAATGTATGGAAAGAGCTATTTCAAAAAGCCACAGCACGCACGCAGTTTTCAAGAGCCGCATTGTGGGCGTATATTGGGTGGGCTTGCAAAAGTACGCAATATTTAAGAAAAAAAGGAACATTGGCATTTATAGCTGTTGCAAAGCAGATGGTCAGCTAATTGCTCATCTGGACTTGCAGTTTTCACAAGGGATTGAGGGGGTAATTGTGCTTACCTCTATGGTGCTTAAACACACCTCAAAATTTAAAAAAAAAAAGTTTTTCCACTCAGCTCCTTAACTGGCCCTTCCTGGAAATCCAGGTTTATAAAGTTCAGCAGTTGAGCACGTAAGTGCCGACATTAACATGCATCGGCTATGAAACTGGTACTGGCATGTAAAACCCTGAGTAATGCTGCTTTTTTTTGAGCGCACCCTTAGCAAAAATGGTTGCTCCTTCTGGACACGTTGCAATCTATGCATGCATTTCTCAGCATCCGTATGCATGTTTTACAAGAGGCTCCACCGGTGACAAGCTTTTTGCAAAATGCTCAGCAAATTGCATAGTACCGACTTGAATATCCCACTTCCTACCAAGACGCCCTACGAAAACGTGGGCTTCACACTGGATGAAGGTGCATGGCGAGCTGCTTGTGGCTGTAAGCATGCCATGTGACTGCAGGGGTATGAATGCCATCCTCTATCAACAGGATCATCAGATTTCGTTGCCCCTCTTCTATTGCAACATGCAAACCAAGGCAGGCACAGAATGTCTTGCAGCTCCGATTCCCACATGCTCTTAGCTTGTGGGCAGTGGGCAAACGAAAGCGTGGCATGTGTATTCCCTCCAGTCTTCAGGAGCACGTTTCCTAGAGAGGGATAAGGAAGTGAATGAGGCGGATGAATCAAACCTCCTCCACAAGGCTGCATTTAGGGATCATGACCTCACTTTTCAGAGATCCCAGCGGAAGAAGAAGGCTACAAAAATAATTTATAACATTTCAAGGCAGCAAAGGCGACCAAGATGTCAGCAGTGCTGAAATGCTTGCCCCCATGCTTACGCAGCCCCATTAGATCTCTTTTTGGTCTCAGGAATCAAAATGCATTGACAAGGGCAGCATTTGACACCCACAACCAGTAGACCTGAAAGAGTTAGTGGACTTCCTCGAAATCAACAGGTTGCATGATCCGAGGCAACGTGGTTTTACCAAAGGACGATCTTGCCAAACAAATCTGATTGAGTTCTTTGAATGGGTGACCAGAGAATTAGATCAAGGGCATGCAATGGATGTGATCTACTTATATCTCAGTAAATAGGGGTGACCTACACAGAGCGGTGAGTACACCCCTAAACAAAGGCATGGGAAGGGGTGACCTGCAAGGAGCGGCATGTGCACCTGTGGTAGGCTATGGCCTAGCATGGCCTGCTACTATGAAAGGCCTGTAAGTTAGGCCTGGATCCTAACTCCCATTATAGCTAGAAAAGAACCAAAAATCTGTGAGAAATGAGAAAACTGTTTTAAAATGCTTAATAAGACGTTTTTATGAATTCATAAGTCTTCCATTATTCTCTTATGTGTGAAAGAAAATAAATGTTTCAATACATGCATTCCTGAAGCCAAGGATAACCTTGCAGTAGAGAAGTAACAAAATCAAGAACTGCACCATTGTTAGAGCAATCCTAAGGGAGGGGGCTGGTTGCTAGGCTCCGGAGGGATTTCTAATTGGACAGATGCAGAAAATGTAAAACCAATGAGAAGTTTGCATGTATCGAGTTGGAACCAATAGAAAGTTTTCATGTATCAAACTGAAAAAGATGTATAAATGGTTATGTCTCTGTAGAAACCTTTGCTCAGTTCCTTTTGAAGCTTTGACTGACTGGGCCTGTGCACAATAAACTGGCTTGGACCCTGTCAATTGACTCCTGGATTTATTCATTGATTGCACTTTGCTACAGCATATTCTTGGTGCATTGGCCGGGAAGTGCGAGTGGTAAATGGTATTCAAGTGAATAATCCACGCAATTCGCCTTGAGGTTTGGCCCGGTTGGAACCGTGTCTGTCCGACCGTGGGGGAAACCTCAGGCGCCGCAGGCCTCTTTGTGCCGGAGAGGGTTCCGCCTGCCTCGGCGGGCCATCGGGTCCAGCTGGCCAACACCTCCGATCCGGGGGAGTCCAGGTTCCAACTCAGAAGCTGGTGTGGTATCGGGGACCGGATCCGGTGAGTAGACATTTTTGTGATTCAATAGTCAGAAAGAACAGCCTGGGACAACGTCTTGCGTGCGCAGGACTAATTTGGTATATTTGGTATAGACTAACTGGGAAATCTCGCATGAGTGTAGGCGAGACAAGGGAGCCTGATCACCTCCCATAAGGGCGGTCCTAGTAAGCTCCGCGTAAGAGAAAGCGGAAGCGGAAGCCATCGACCCTTCTTGTTTGGAATAGTCAATTAGTCAGAAAACCTGGGCACTTGAAATATGATATCTTGTTGAAACATGCTTGCTTGTGTGAGTGAGAGGTCTTGAAATACAGACCGAGCGAGAGCGGACTCCTAAGTAGCGCAGTTCCTGGCCGGGCGACCACGCCCAGGTCGCGAACAGGAGGAAGCGAGTGGTGTTTGTCCCCCCCAGTGTTCTGTGGGCTGTACGGACCCCTTACCTGCAGCCATACTACCTATCCTTATTGTTCGTTGTCTTGTACGTCATTACGTGTACGTAGAGTACATAGGTACGTTGAGTACGTAGGTAGTGTACGTAGGTACGTTCAGATTATGGGAGGGACGGAGTCCACGCAAACTCCGTTGGCATGTATGATCAAGAATTTCCGTAAAGGATTTCGGGTGATTATGGTACGAAAATGACTCCATCTAGATTAAAAATGTTATGTGAAAGGGAGTGGCCCGCATTAGCTGCTTCATGGCCCTTGATTTAGAAACAGTTTTACAAATTCATCAGCTTATACTAAGAGTGTATCCTGACCAGTTCCCCTATATAGATTCCTGGTTAAGTGTGTGTGAACAGCAGCCCTCATGGATGAAGCGCTGTTATGAGGAGCGCTGTAAAATATTTGTAGCTACTACTAGGGGAACCAGAAAAGCTAAGGAAGAGAAGCCGCCTGTGTATTCTGCCCCAGAATCCCCAGATATTCTGGCCAAGATACCCCAGCCCCCACAGAAGTTAGTTCCCACAGCACCACGACCTGAAGTAGAGCCAGATGAAGGGCCCCAGAAAATGCCGCTGCAGCAGCCTAAGAAGCACCCTACCCCAAGTGATAGTCCCGAGTCAGGCCCAAGCACATCGTGAGGACTCGAGTCCTCCGACGAGATCGAAAGCGGAGGCTCTCCTGCCAGTTCAGGGTCACCCACCAAGGAGATTTGTGTCCGGGAGCCTTATGATTTAAGAAGCGTAACTCCCAAGAAGAAGGAGAAAGCAGGGCACCTAATGCCATTACGCCAAGTGCCTGGAATACCTGTTTTAAATGATCAGGGCCAGATGGCACCAGGACCAACCAGCTTAGTTTATGTACCCTTTTCCACCACAGATTTATTGAACTGGAAAACGCATTATGCATCCTATACAGCCAAGCCTCAGGAATTAACAGAATTAATGTCTAGCATTATGCAAACCCATCAGCCTACCTGGGCCGATTGTCGCCAGCTCCTGTCTACCCTTTTTACTACTGAGGAGCGAGGGCGAATCGGGCAAGCAGCCCTCCGATGGTTAGAAGAAAACCCTGTAGAAAGGGGAGGAATAAATCCCCCACAAGCAGCTGTTGCAGAATATCCCAATGAAGATCCCGGGTGGGACCCAAATGATGAAAGGGGGGCGGCGGCCCTAACCAGATTTCGCCAGGCCTTATTGCAGGGCCTGAAGAAGGGAGGCCAGAGGGCCATGAATATCGGGAAAGTATCGGAAGTTCTCCAGGATCCAGATGAGAGCCCAGCAGCCTTTTATGAGCGGTTGTCTGAAGCTTATAGATTGTATACCCCATATGATCCCGCCGTTCAGGAAAATCTACGCATGGTAAATGTGGCCTTTGTTAGTCAGTCCCAGAGAGACATAAAGTGAAAATTGCAGAAATTGGATGGATTTGCGGGCATGAATACAGCTCAGTTAATGGAAGTCGCTCAAAGTATTTGTGAATCGTGAAAATGAACGAGACAGAGAAAGTAAACGAAAGATGAAGAAGAAGGCAGATCTTCTTGCTGCTGCTATAACCGACCGACATGGAGGAGGTTTTCCTAATCAAAGGACCAGAGGATGTGGAAGAGGCCGCGGAAGTGAAAGGCCTCAATTGGGTGCAAATCAGTGCGCCTACTGCAAGGAAGAAGGACATTGGAGAAATGAGTGCCCGCATCTGGACTCCGCCCCTGCGAGGGGAGGAGGGAGTCCCTGGAGGCCAGGAGGACAATTTCGAAGGAGGGGAGGAATGAACCGAACACAGTTCCAGCAGGAGAAGGAGGAAGCCATTGAGGGAGTGGCAGTAGCAATGGGCTATGACCTGGATGACATAGATGAAGACTAGGCCAGACCGGGCTCCAAGTTCACCCTGGGTCCCCAGGAGCCTATGGTCAGTTTAAAGATAGGGGACCAATACATGGAATTTATGGTAGATACAGGAGCAGAACATTCAGTAGTAGCCGAGTCAGTAGCTCCTTTGTCCTCACGTTTATTTATTTAATACACACTTATATACCGCTACTTCCAGCGATCAGCAGCGGTTCAATTCATCTTTGGGGATGTCAAATCAGGACAGGGAGGGGATAGTAAGTACATAGATCTGAGGGGAGATCACTGCACACAGGGTTAGTGTCTTTGGGAATGGATTATACTATTTACATTTATACATACATATTTACATATTTATACATAACGCGGTTTCAAAGCATATAATCATCTGATTGTTTTGTTACGATTCCATCGAAATTGAGAGTCATAGCTGATTGTAGTAACATTTGAATAGGTGGGTTTTTAGCTCTTTCCTGAATACTGTAATGTCCTTGATTAAACGCAGTTCAAAAGGGAGTTGATTCCAGATAGTTGGTGCAGAGAATGAGAAAGCTCCGCGACATGTACTTGTTTTCACAGTTCTGATGTTGGTGGGGACCTGCAGGGTGCCCGAGTTGGTGGTTCTTCTGTCCCTATTTGCAGGTTGCGTGCTGATAAGTGAGGACAGGAATGAGGGGGCTAAGTTATTGATAAGTTTGAATGTGGTTACTAACATCTTGTATTGTATCCTAGCTGCAATTGGAAGCCAATGTAGCTCGATTAAAATGGGGGTGATGTGTTCAGAAATGCTTGTTCCCATTATGATCCTGGCTGTCACATTTTGGGCCATCTGAAGGATATTTAGTGATTTTTTAGGCAGACCTTGTAAGATGGCATTACAGTAGTCTAGGTGTGGCATAATGAGTGCTTGAGCCACAGACCGGAAGTCACAGGGTGCTATTATTTTCCTTAGAGGTTGTATCACCCTAAGTTTATGGAAGATGGCTTTGTTTGTTTTACGTAGGTGTGTTTCCATTTTTAGGAATGTCACCATTGTGGGAGCCACTGGAAATAAAGCCACAAAGTCATTCTTACAGAACCGCATGTGTGAACTAGGGGGACAGAAGATAACACACCAGTTCTTGTATATGCCTGAGTGCCCTATTCCACTACTGGGCCGAGACATGCTTGCCAAGCTCCAGGCACAGATATCTTTTACTGAAGGGGGAGAAATGAAAATGACTGTGAACCCAAAGCCTGCTGGATTGATGGTGCTTACTGTTCCCCGAGAAGAAGAGTGGCGGTTCTATAGTGCACCTCCAATAAAGTCATCTAGTTCCTGTATACCTACCAACCTCATAGCCCCATCTGAAGTATGGGCAGAAGATAATCCACCTGGCCTAGCGAAGAACATAGCCCCTGTCATTGTCACCCTCAAACCAGGAGTAGAACCAGTGCATGTGAAGCAGTATCCTCTCCCTCGACCAGCCATTGAAGGAATCCACTGCCATTTGATGAAATTGCTGAAGTACAGACTTCTAAAGGAATGCCAGTCACCTTGGAACACCCCCTTCTCCCAGTAAAGAAGCCTGGGACAGGGAACTACCGCCCAGTACAAGACCTAAGGCGAGTGAATGATGCAGTTGAAACTATACACCCTGTAGTGCCAAACCCTTATACTCTCTTGGGACTGATCTCCGCTGAGGCTACTCACTTCACTGTCCTGGACCTGAAAGATGCCTTTTTCTGTGTACGCCTAGCCCCCACCAGTCAACTTTTATTCGCTTTTGAATGGCAAGACCCCACAACAGGAAGGCGGGGCCAGCTTACCTGGACCAGATTACCCCAAGGATTCAAGAATTCACCTACCCTCTTCAGTGCTACCCTGAATCAAGATCTCTCAAGTTATCCAGTAGACCCAGGAAAGAGGGTTCTTCTTCAGTATGTGGATGACTTGCTCATAGCCACCAACTCAAAGTGAATGCCTACAAGCTACTAGTGAACTTTTGTATCTTCTCAAAGAAGCTGGATAGAAAGTCTCAAGAGCCAAAGCACAACTATGCCAAACTGAAGTCAAGTATCTAGGATTCCAGTTGTCCAGTGGGATCCGACGTCTAGGACCAGAACGCAAAGAGGCTGTATGCAGTATCCCCATTCCAACCACTAGGAGGCAAGTAAGGGCCTTCCTGGGGGCCGCGGGATACTGTCGCATATGGATCCCCAATTTCGCGCTGATTGCAAAGCCACTATACCAAGTCATCAAAGGAATGGAAAAATCTCCACTAGACTGGGGACCTGAACAAGATGTAGCATTTCAGACTTTGAAAAATGCTCTGATGTCATCCCCTTTAGGTCTACCAGATGTTCAGAAGCCTTTCCATCTTTTTGTCCATGAATCACAAGGAAACGCATTGGGAGTATTGACTCAGTCTCTTGGATCTTGGCAACGACCAGTAGCCTATCTGTCAAAACAATTAGATGTAGTTGCAAAAGGATGACCCCCTTGTTTGAGAGCTGTTGCAGCAACAGCCCTCCTAGTAGGCGAAGCAGATAAACTCACATTGGGACAAACTCTTCAAGTCACCGTGCCACACTCTGTTCTGACTCTCATGGAACACAAAGGAAACTTCTGGCTAACCAATGCACGAATGTTGAAATATCAGAGCATGCTGTGCGAAAACCCCCGGATACAGTTGAAAGTCAGTCAAGCTCTGAACCCTGCTACGTTGTTTCCAATTGGTCCTGGGCCACCTGATCATAATTGCTTAGAAACCATGGACACTGTATTCTCAAGTCGCCCTGATTTGACCGATGTCCCTCTAGAGGACCCTGAACGGACTTTCTTTGTGGATGGAAGCAGTCTGGTCATCAATGGACATCTTTGTGCTGGATATGCAGTGGTGACCCTTGATCTGGTAGTTGAGTCCTCAGCCCTGACCCCAGGAACCTCTGCACAGAAAGCTGAATTGATAGCCCTCACCAGAGCCTTGACGTTAGGAGAAGGACTCTGCATAAATGTGTACACAGAATCCAAATATGCTTTCACTACTTTGCATGCACATGGAGCCTTGTACAAAGAGCGAGGGTTGATCACCTCAGGGGGTAAGGCCATTAGGTATGGGCCCGAGATATTGATGTTATTGGATGCTGTGTGGGCCCCCAAACAAGTGGCAGTCATGCACTGCCGAGGTCATCAGGCAGGAACAGGAGACGTCACCCGAGGGAATAGATTTGCAGATGCCACAGCCCAAAAGGCAGCCACCACAGGACAAGTTAGGACCCAAGATACTGTAATGCAAGCAGCCCTATTCCCTGTGCCCCTCAGTTCCTGGGCACCCCGATACACTACAAGGGAGTTGGACTATTATTGTGAAAAGGAGGGAGGAGTCTTGACAGAACAAGGTTGGATAGTGTTGCCACCCCGAGAAGGTAGTCCACCTCCAGGTCCTACAGTCATTCCTGAAGCATTAGGGCCAGCCTTTGTTCAAGTTTTTCACCAAGCCACACACTATGGTAAAACAGCCATGGAAAAAGCTCTGAGACCCCATTTTTGTATTTCACTGCTAGGATCCCTGACCGCCTCAGTGGCACAGCAATGCCTGATATGTGCCAAAAATAATGCCAAGCAAGGTCCTGTTCCACCCCCAAGAGTTCAGTCAGTAGGGGTGACCCCAATGAGTGATATACAGGTAGACTTTGCTGAAATGCCCCGTGCAAATGGATATCACTATATGTTAGTGTTAGTCTGTACATTTTCAAGGTGGGTAGAAGCCTATCCCACCCGAACTGAGAAAGCCCGAGAAGTCACTAGGGTATTGCTTCATGAGATCATTCCCCGATTTGGAATACCAACAACTATAGGGTCAGACAATGGTCCATCATTTGTATCTCAAGTGACCCAACAGTTAGCTCAAGCTCTGCAAGTAAAATGGAAGTTACACACTGCTTACAGACCCCAGAGCTCAGGAAAAGTAGAACGTATGAATAGAACCTTGAAAACTCAGTTATCCAAGCTTTGCCAAGAAACACACCTGAAGTGGCTCCAAGTTCTCCCCATAGCCCTTCTTAGGATACGTTCAGCTCCCACCAAATCCTTAGGGGTCTCCCCCTTTGAGATTTTGTATGGGCGACCTCCACCCATAGTGCAGGGAATAAAGGGAGACATGAGACAGATAGGATCTGAAATAACTAGACAAGAACTATTAGCTTTAGGTTCTGTCTTGCAGAATCTCCAAACGTGGGTGCAAGATCGACTACCCATCAACCTGACCAAGCCTCTGCATCCCTTCAAGCCAGGAATGTCCGTGTGGGTGAAAGAGTGGAGAAAGACCCCACTGGCGCCGCATTGGAAGGGACCATACGTCGTCATCTTGTCAACCCCCACTGCAGTGAAAGTTGCAGAATTTGAACCCTGGATCCACCACAGTCGAGTGAAGCCGGCCGCTGCTCCAGATCCTGGCCAATGGACGTCAGTGAATGATCCCGAGACTCCATTGTGACTCACCTTGAGGAGACAGCCAGCTTTATAGAGAATCTTCGGAATCCACCTACGTCACGCGAGAGTAACTATCATAGTAGAAACAGAAGAAAACTCAACAAGCTCATCGTACCCAACCTTCCAGATAACTCCCAAAGACTGTAATCACAATGTTCTTCCACTATTGCCTTATGGGAGTGGTGATCCTGGGAATCCTGGAAAAGACTTTTGCCCTACCCCCTTGTGCAGCCTGCATAACTACCACCCGAACAGGACAAAAAATTACTCAGACTTTGCTCTATCACTCCTACTATACTTGCACTGGTACAGTCAGCCAGTGTATTTATAATGGCACCGAACTGAATATTTGCACGAAGGGGAAATGTAAGACTTGTTATAACCCTCAACAAAACCCTTCATATTATACATTTGAGATACGCTGGAATGATGAAGATGGAGCCATCTTGAATGCGACAAAACCCCTTACAAACCCCACAAAACCAATTATCTTGAACTTTGATGCTTGTGATGCAATTAACAGAAATACTTACCACAGATGTGGGTCATGGGAGCGAGCATACTACCATGATGATAAATACATGTGTCCAGAGGGAGCCTACGGATGGGGACGGTGTACAGGAAAACGTTCTGCAACCACCATTTACACCACTACATCTAAACATGATTACTTTTGCCCAAAATGGGACTGTGTATATTTTGCTACCTGGAAGAATGCACCTATGGGACGAGATGGTGATCACCGCAAAGGCAGCTTAATAAAGATCAGACTACCAGAGCCCAAGAAATGCCAGAAAGGTGCCTGTAATCCCCTGCAACTCCTCATAATCAACCCCAGCCAATGGAAGCAAGGATACAAGTTTGGGTTGCGTATAGCAGGAGGAGGTATAGATCCTGGGACTATCTTATATCTGCAATTAAACACCAAGACCCATGTATCCTCACCCTATCGTATACATCACTCCTTCTATGAAGCCATGAGAGCAGAGTTTGAAATTCCTCCTGCCTCCCAGAACTTGTTTCTTGAATTAGCGGGAGCAGTTGCATCTAGTCTCCACGTTTCAGACTATTTATTTTGTGGAGGAACAACAATGGGAGACCAGTGGCCTTGGGAGGCACAAGAACTGAACTATTCTATTCCATATAATCAAACTAATATACACAATACCACAAGTGAATGGGTGTTGGCCCACTCCATTGTGGGTAACTTATGTTTTTCTCGCTATGGACCATTGTTTAACATGGAAGTGGGGCAGCTGGTCTGTCTCAATCAGAAGTACTACAACAGTACCACTAAGAAGACGTCTTGGTGGTCAGGAGTCAACGCTACTGAACCTTCCAATCCTCTAGTTCAGTTCCCCAAACTTGCCAGTATCTGGACTAACTTAGCAGCATATAATTCCTGGCAAGCACCACCTGGACTGTACTGGATTTGCGGAACCCGAGCATATGCCAGGCTCCCTCACCACTGGGGAGGCGCATGTGTATTGGGAACCATACGACCTTCCTTTTTCCTTTTGCCTACATCTCAGGGAGAACAACTGGGATATCCTGTGTACAGAAGTCGACGGCTGAAGGAGGCCTTGAAGATAGGCCAATGGGACAAATGGGACACGACATCTGAAGAATGGCCGCCTGAGAGAATTATCTCATACTATGGACCTGCTACTTGGGAGCAGGATGGGTCATGGGGATATCGTACCCCTGTTTATATGATTAATCGAATAATACGATTGCAAGCTGTTGTTGAAATAATAACCAATGAAACTAGTAAAGCACTAACTCTGTTGGCTAAGCAAAGTACGCAAATGCGCACAGCCATTTATCAAAATCGTTTAGCTTTAGATTATTTGTTAGCAGCTGAAGGTGGGGTATGTGGAAAGTTAAACTTAAGTAATTGCTGTTTACAGATTGATAATAATGGGCATGTAATTGAAGATCTAGCCACCCAGATGAGAGAGCAGACATTTATTTATTTTATTCATTTAACTTTCTTATATACCACACTTT
This sequence comes from Ichthyophis bannanicus, assembly GCA_033557465.1. Taxonomy (NCBI): domain Eukaryota; kingdom Metazoa; phylum Chordata; class Amphibia; order Gymnophiona; family Ichthyophiidae; genus Ichthyophis; species Ichthyophis bannanicus. The sequence continues at coordinate 1,850,591,995 of CM066032.1, read as the reverse complement.
TTAGCATCAGCGCGGTTTACATGGAACAAGGAACCATAAATAACAAATTTCAGTTTTTACATAGAACAGGGAAGTACAACTTGGATAACTTAGGGAGCCATGCAAAACAACTATTTACATGTGTAACAGTAAGCTTTGAGGAATGGCTTATGAACAATCTACGGATAGGTATTAAGAGTAGGCACTAAGTGCGGCTATGGTGGATTATGATTTATCTTGTAGTATTGTATAAATAAGTGGTGCTTGAGTGCCTTCCTGAATTGCATGAGATCGGTAATGGCTCGGATTTCTGGAGGCAGTGTATTCCAACACTTGGGGGCATAAAAACTGAAAGCTCTGTTGGATGTTGTTAGTGGGCATTTTGTTGATGCACTTGGTATAATTAGGGTGTTTGCTGCTGTGGATCTTCTGGATCTGTTGGGCGGAGTGGGCTGAAGTAGATTGCCTAATGTTGCAGTAGTTATGCCGTGGATGGCTTTAAAGATAAGTACTAGGGTCTTGAATAGTATTCTTCCGTGTGTTGGGAGCCAGTGGAGCTGCAATAAGATGGGTGTGATGTGGTCATACCTCGCTGCTCCAAATAGAACTCTAGCAGCGGCGTTCATGGCAAGTTGTAAGGGTGTCAATGAAGACTGTGGTAGCCCTTGGAGAATGGCATTGGTGAAATCAAAATGGGGTAGGATAAGGGCTTGATATACAGTTCGGAAATCACTTGAGTCCAGTAAGGTTCGGAGGTGTTTGAGTGACCGGATCTTGAAATATACGGCTTTGACAATGTGGGAGATGTGTACTTTCATGTCCAAACGTTGATCCAATGTGATTCCTAAGTAACGAATTGTTGGTTTTGTTTGGAGTTCGGCTTCTCTTACTTTTATATGAGGTGGCGGGGTAAAATTTGGATTTTTTGTGATGAAGAGTACCTCCGTTTTCTTATGTTGAATACGGAGGTTTTGAGATAGGAACCATTCGGATACTGCGTCAAAACAATCAATAAGAGGTGAGAGGTCCATTTGCTTTGTGGAGAATGGCATGTAGAGAAGGATGTCATCAGCGTATATCTAATATTGCACATTGAAGGATCTTATGATGTTACAGACGGGCTGTACGTAAATGTTAAACATGAGAGATGATAATGATGATCCTTGTGGGACGCCCTGGTTTTGGTGGAAGGGCTTTGATTTTGTTGATCTTGATCTTACTTGCTGACCTCTTCCCTCAAGGTATGATCTGCACCAATCAAGGGCGAGGCCGATAATGCCCTTTTCTTTTAGGCGTTCAATGAGCAGGCCATGGTGAACAGTCGAATGCTGCAGCTATGTCGATGAAGATAAGTACACAGCCTTGGTGGATGTTGTCAGATTCCTGAAATTGCGAGTAGTCGACCACCTTCCTGTTCCTGACCGGGCGCGACATCCCCGCAGCGAACACCGGAGCCCGCGCGGCAAACACAAAACAACAAACTAAAAAATATATATACAAAATAAAATATGAAACCCCCCTCCCCCGAGCTCTGCTAGAGATGCGCGAGACCACGCGCGCGCGCGCTCTCTCTCTGCGCTTCAGGCCTAAGCCCCGGATGGCCAGACACACCCACCGAAGCGCACCACAGGGCGACGAAAAGGGAACCGCAGAACCCACAGCACGGGGATGGTGTGGAAATGGAGAAGAATTATTAACGTTTATTAACCGTCACGTTATTTAATCTCCCCTGTACCAAGCCAACCGATACAGCTACCTAGCCACGGCGAGACCCGCCCCCTCCACCGCACACGCAACCGAACCCGACATTCGTGCCTGTTCAGACCTGGCACAGTTTGAAGATGGATGGGTGGTTTGGTTCATTGTTTTCATGGATTGGTGGACTAAAAGCCCTTATGTTAATTGTACTATTCATATTAGCAATGTGCTTATTGCTCCCTTGCCTCCTACCTCTTTGCTTACGCATGGTAACTTCAACAATTGATAACACTATAGAACGGAAAGCAGCTGCGAAGGTATTAACTATGTGGCAGTATTACCCTATACCCCACGATGATGCTATTACACCAGTATAATGTGTTAATTGACCAATGAGTGATTTAATTCTCACCCTTTCTCACTTGCGGGTGAGAATAATCAAAGGGGGGAATGTGGTAGGTTATGGCCTAGCATGGCCTGCTACTATGAAAGGCCTGTAAGTTAGGCCTGGATCCTAACTCCCATTATAGCTAAAAAAGAACCAAAAATCTGTGAGAAATGAGAAAACTGTTTTAAAATGGTCTTGGGCAAGCCACTTAACCCTCCATAGCCCATGTTCCCTGTAAAATAGTTATCTCCAAGTTATAATGCCCTGTTCAATGTAATTTCAGTTTGTTCAATGTAAACCGCACTGATGCAGAATAGCGCGGTATATAAGAGAATATAAATAAATAAATAAATAAAAATGCTTAATAAGAAGTTTTTATGAACTCATAAGTCTTCCATTATTCTCTTATGTGTGAAAGAAAAGAAATGTTTCAATACATGCATTCCTGAAGCCAAGGATAACCTTGCAATAGAGAAGTAACAAAATCAAGAAATGCACCATTGTTAGAGCAATCCTAAGGGAGGGGGCTGGTTGGTAGGCTCCGGAGGGATTTCTAATTGGACAGATGCAGAAAATGTAAAATCAATGAGAAGTTTGCATGTATCGAGTTGGAACCAATAGAAAGTTTTCATGTATCAAACTGAAAAAGAGGTATAAATGGTTATGTCTCTGTAGAAACCTTTGCTCAGTTCCTTTTGAAGCTTTGACTGACTGGGCCTGTGCACAATAAACTGGCTTGGACCCTGTCAATTGATTCCTGGATTTTTTCATTGATTGCACTTTGCTACAGCACACCTACTCTTGCCGCCTTGCTGGGCAGATAGATGGACCATACTGGTCTTTATCTGCCTTCATATATAGTATTTTATTATGGGGTATGTTTACTAAACCGCAATAGTGGACTCTGTGCGATATCAGAGCCGAAGCCGCAGTTCTGATATCGCACGGAGTCCACTATCGCGGTTTAATAAACATACCCCTATGTTACTATGAATATCCACCCATAGTTTCTAAATATGTCTCCAAAATGCACTTTGCCTTAATACTTTTTCCCTTATGCAGTCAAACGCTCACATATGATGGAAAATACACACATACAGTCTGGCAGCTTAAACTCCACTTCCCCGGGTGTGGCTGACGTAGGCAGGATGAAGGCATCTCTACTCACCTTTACAAGTTTACCCTAGGATGAACAGATCTTAGGCTTCGGGGGAGAGAGTTGCGCAGAGCAGAGCTCAGGAAATGGATGCTATTTCTGGCACCATTTCCTCCACGGAGCTTCAGATGCAGGTGGTCTCATTGCATATCCAGGCATCTGGACCCAGTCAGCGTCCCATGGCTCTATTCCAGAGAACGTAAAGTGTTTTCTGTAAGCCGGCTGTTCTCGTTCCAAACCCTCAGATCAGGCAGGTGTCTGCTGTACATCAGCATCTACATGCTGTCCTCGCCCTGCTGCACTGTGGGGGCAAGGCCCTGCAGTCCTGTACTGGGTGTCAGCATGATGGTCACTTCGGCACTTGCGATTCATGTCTGTACAAATCAATCCAAATCTGACATGCAGACCAATAAGATCCTCTCCTCACTGTCTACAGGGACCTACAGGGCTCTGGCGCTATGGCGGGCACACAGAAAATGGCTGGGAACTGGCAGAGCTGCCCGGAGAAAGTGGAAAGGAAAAAACAAAACTTATTTTTCTTTCACATTTTCTTCCCCTAAAGAAGGATGAAGACATAAATCTCCTTGTATGGAGCAAACTCTGGAATGAAATCATAAGCCTCAAAATCCTTATTAACTCTTGGAATTTACAGCTTTAGAGGCAAAAAATACTCAATTTATAGCTCCCAGAAGAGCCCAGCTCAGAGGCTCCATAAGAGAACAGAAATGTTCTAGCTCAGAGGTTCTCGGGGAGGACACTTAGGCTACAGCTCAGACATTTCTGAGGCAGGCCCCACATAATCCAGCTTAATTCTCATGAGCTGCAAACTCACACTCATGAGCTGAATTTACACATTTGGCTCAGAGATTTGAGTAGTTAGCATATACATTCAACTTTAAAGGCTCAGGAGGTCAACACAGACACTCCACCTGGAGGTTTGCATGGTAACCCATGTTTTTTCTCACAGCTCATTAGCTAAAATCAGATGCACCAGACGTTTAAGCACATCCCATCAGGGGTTCTCAACCCAGTCCTCGGGACATCCCTAGCCAGTCAGGTTTTCAGGATAACCGCAATAAATGTGACAAATCTGCCTGCACTGCCTCTACTATATGCAAATCGCTCTCATGCATATTAATTGTGGTTATTCTGAAAATCTGGCTGGCTAGGCGTGTCCCTAGGACTGGGTTGCGAACCTCTGCTCTACATTGACAGGCAGAACAGCTACTGGGAATGTAGACCAATGAGAGCTGTGCCCGTGCTTTGCTATGTAGAGGCAACATGAGCCTGTACAGTTCCATGGAGATATAATCAAACGGCTAAACTCCCCCTTCTAGGGGCAAACATGGCTTCTATTATCATTCCTGAGTCTCCATGACTCTTGATTTGGTCCAAGAGATACTCATGAGGATCAACCTCAAGTCCCATGCTAAGTCCTGCAGTGGGTGAGAAGATAGTGACCCCTGCTGGCTAAAGGAGAGGGTGCATGTGTCAGTTGAGCTTACCTCTGGCTTATCTGATTTCTTCCTATGAGCCTACTTGTTTATTTGTGTTTTTAGCACGGAGGAGGGGGAAGTTTGACATAAGAACATAAGATATGCCATACTGGGTCAGACCAAGGTCCATCAAGCCCAGTATTCTGTTTCCAACAGTGGCCAATCTAGGTCATACGTACCTAGCAGTTTTCCCAAGGGACACAGGTTCCACAATGCTTGTATTGGTTCAAGCATTGATATCCTGGGTCCCTTCTTAATAATGGTTTATGGACCTTTCCTCCAGGAACTTGTCCAAACCTTTTTTAAACCCAGCTACACTAACAGCCTTTACTACATCCTCCGGTAACAAATTCCAGAGTTTGATTACACGTTGAGTGAAAAAATATTTTCTTTTATTAGTCTTAAATAGTTTACCCTGTAGCTTCATTGCATGTCCCCTAGTCTTTCTATATTCTGATAAGGTAAACAATTGATCTACGTTTACCCGTTCCACTCCGTTCATTAATTTATAGACTTCTATCATATCTCCCCTCAGCCGTCTCTTTTCCAGGTTAAAGAGCCCCAACCTTTTTAGCCTTTCTTCATAGGAGTAGCCTTCCATCCCCTTTACCATTTTGGTGGCTCTTCTCTGAACCTTTTCTAAAATCGCTATATCCTTTTTAAGATACGGCGACCAGAATTGCACACAATATTCAAGGTGCGGTCTCACCATGGAACGATATAGAGGCATTATAATATCTTTTGTTTTATTTTCCATTCCTTTCCTTATCATACCTAGCATTCTATTTGCTCTCTTGGCCGCCGCTGCACACTGGGCCGAGGGTTTTAACATGGTATCCACAATGACGCCTAAATCTTTTTCCTGGGTGGTGGTTCCTAATGTGGAACCTTGCATTGTGTAACCATAGTTTGGGTTGTTCTTCCCTAGGTGCATAACCTTGCACTTCTCCACATTAAATTTCATCTGCCATTTTGATGCCCAGTCTTCCAATTTATCAAGATCCTCTTGCAATTTTCCACAATCCTCCTGGTTTTAACAACTTTAAATAGTTTTGTGTCATCTGCAAATTTGATAACCTCACTCGTTATTCCACTTTCCAGGTCATTTATGAATATGTCAAAAAGCAGCGGACCCAGCACAGATCCCTGGGGTACACCACTATTCACCTTTCTCCATTTGGAAAATTGGCCATTTAGCCCTACCCTCTGCTTTCTATCTTTTAACCAGTTCCTGATCCACAATAGTACACTGCCTCCTATCCCATGACTCTTTAGTTTTGCCAAAAGTCTCTCATGAGGGACCTTGTCGAAGGCTTTCTGAAAGTCCAGATACACAATATCAACCGACTCACCTTTGTCCACCTGTTTATTCACTCCTTCAAAAAAACACAACAGATTAGTAAGACAAGATCTTCCTTGTCTAAAGCCATGTTGGCTGTCTCCCATTAGGTCGTGACTATCTACATGCTGAGTAATTTTATTCTTTATGATGGTTTCTACCATTTTTCCCGGTACTGATGTCCCGGATCACCCCTCGAACCCTTTTTAAAAATTGGTGTTACATTGGCGATCCTCCAATCCTCAGGTATTAGACAACTGTCATAAATGACCTTTGCATGATATTATTAAAGAAAATCATATTTAAGTCCTTCCACTCAAAGCCTGAAGATTCTTAAAGCTAATCTATAACCGAGCTCTGCAGCACTCCACAGTTACCAATGCGCAGGGTCTAGTTACTAAGGTGCACTAACATTAACTGTTATTCAGCGGACCTTGTTACTACTAATGCATGTTAATGGTGAATGAGCACACATTAACATTAGCGCACCTTAGTAAATAGACCTCTATATGTATCCTGCTAACTTTCAGCCTACTTACTTTATCCGTTGAGGTCTTGTTGAATAGACTTTGCTTTTATCTGGGATCCTTTCCTGCCCAGGTCTCTGGGCTTTGCCCCTTGTTCTTAAAAGATGGATAGTGCACCAATGAAACCTGAGGGACCCCATGTAGTGCATTCCTCCACTGAAGTGCAAATCCATTTACCCTTTCATGAAACCAACAAGCAATCCAATTATATATTGTCCCTCTTCCTCCTCCTTTTTTTTATTTTCTGTTAATACCTTTAGGACACTGTAGTCTAGGTAAGATGATGGCCATGGTTCTCTGGCTGTCTAGTGATTTTCAATTTGTTTTCAAAGAAAGCTTTACATTACTTTGGCAAAATGTCCCTTCCCTGAGGCCATGCTGTCTTTCTCTAGCAATCCGGACTGCTCCAAACGCACTCCTATGACTGGAAATTCTTGCTAGATGCTCTGCTTAACATGTTAATAAAACTTAAAATCCAAGAATGGAGAAAGCCACCCACCCACACAGAGCTCTGGTCCTAGTGCTCAAGTATGGAATCCTCTGGTTGGTACATTCATAAAGACGTTACTAAAGGAGGTCATCATTACGAAATAAACTGAAAAGGTAAACAAATTTCATGCTACAATTAAGTGTCCTATTACAGCTGGGAGTCTGCTAGAGATAGACTTGGCTTGAAGACTATTAGGGGAAAAAAACAGTAGCAGAGTTCAAACAACCATGAGAGAGAAGCAAAGGGGCCCTAGTGGTGCAGTCACGGAGGGCAAGAGAAGACCATATAATGACTAAGAGCAGTGAGAGGAGGGGTCACGTGATGCAGGAGAGAAGAGAGGACGTGAGAAAGTAGAGCTCCCGCTCAGGACCTCAAAGAATGGCAAAACTAACAGACAATAAATCCCCCATCACCACAAATGTGGAACAGAGGGGTATGGGCACTGGCTGGCATGTGGAGACACATTTTGAAGCCTGGTGCTGAAGAACAGCATGCCAAAGAAGCCACTGAAGATAGGCCGGGAACTAAAGCAGCGAGCGGAGGTTAAAATGGCCGTTGAAACCCCAAAAGCCATCCTCCCGAGTGCAGCAAACTTTGCCGGGGAGATTTCAAAACTTGTCTCGGCCGCCTTAGAGAATCATTTAAATAAGTTGCAGGCTACTATGGAGGACACACGGGAGAAATCTGATGCACAGGGCCAGAGAATGGAGGAGTTGGAGAGTTGGGTGGTAGCCCAGGAGGAGGCTGAAGAACGGCTCAGAACACAAATGACTCAGTTACGGAGCAGGCACAAATTCTTGAACTGCTTGAAAAGCAGGAAATAGAGCCTGCAGAAACAACTTCCATGTAACCAGGCTGGAAGAACGAGTGACTGACGTAGAACTATACACATCTTGAGGGGTTAAAGGGGAACTAAGAGGCGACAAGGCGATAGCGGAGAGACTGAATGAATTCTTTGCTTCGGTCCTTACTGAGGAAGATGTAGGGATGTTACTCATGACTGAAATGGTATTTAAAGGTGCAGAAGAATTGAAGGAAATATAGGTACATCGGGAAGATGTATTACAACTATTAGATAAACTGAAGAGTAGCAAATCACCTAGGCTGGATGGTATACATCCAAGGGTGTTGAAAGAACTAAAATATGAGATTGCAGACCTGCTATTAGTAATCTGTGAACTTTCATTAAAATCATCTGTAATACCTGAAGATTGTAGGATTGTAATACCAGTTTTTAAAAAGGGTTCCAGGGGGTGATCCGGGAAACTACAGACCAGTGAGCCTGACGTCAGTACTGGGCAAAATGGTAGAAACCATCATAAAGAACAAAATTACTCAGCATGTAGATCAGGGGTCTCAAACTCAAATTGCTTTGAGGGCCAAATGAGGACTTGTAAAGTAACCCGGGGGCCGCACAAGACGCAGGCCTAATTTGCATAAGGGACCTCATTTGCATAAATATTTGCATAATGTTACCATAAACTAACTTTTAGTAAACATGCCTCTTAATGAGCGTATGGATAAAGAAAGACTAAAAGATTTCTACATTACTATAATCCAGTGCCAACCGCCAGGCACATTAGGAACTACTACAAACACTACCCATTTAGAACCCATAGCAAACCCACCGTATCGTAACAGCACTACCAGGACTCACAAAGCACCATACCCTAACTATCAAAAGGCAACACTGCAAATATTAAACCAATACATTTCAGAGAATAACAATACATGACCTACTGGGGAAAGAGAACAAGTGGCAATGTCAAATAGGAATTACATAAACAGAATACCTCAGCTCAGTTACACATGCAGAACATACACCATCACCAAACAAGGAATCAAAATTTAGAAACAGGAAGACAATAATTAAACTGGGAACCCCAAAAGCCAAACTTGGAATGTACAACAACACTGTAGAAATAAAACTATAAATTAATTTCCTCTTGTATTAAATAAAGCACAGACGTTAATGATGCACATTTCCCAGAGCTGACATATTCCAGTTAATTCAAAATAAAGAGATATTTTTCTACCTTTTGTGCATTTTTTTTTTCAGTTGCAATTGTGCCAGCCACTTTCTTCTGGTTTCTTGGTGTCTTCTGCTAACTCTCCATGGTCTGCTGTCCATTTGTACTTTCTTCTCTCTTCTAGTTTTTTTTCCTTTCTCTCTCTGCATCTGCTTTAACATACTAATCTTTTTCCTTTTGCTCTTTCCTCATTCCTATTTCATCCACTCAAATTTTACCCCTCCATTCTCAATCCACACTTACTCACCCAGTACCTGGCCAATTGTAGATTTTTCTTCCCTCCCACACAAAATATTTTTTCCCCCCTCCATTTTACTCTCCCAGCCCTATCCCATTCTAATCCTCCCCCAACATCAGCTCCCTTGTAGTTTCAGCCCCACCCAGCATCTGCTCCCTTCTAGTCCCCGCATCATCAGCCCATTCCAGTCCTATTCTAGCCCCACCATCAGCCCATTTCCTGTCCTTGCTCCCCCAACTAAGCCCATTTCCAGTCCTAGCTCCCTCCCCTCACAGCCCATTTCCTTTCTAAGCCCCCTCCCCATCAGTCCATTTCCATTCCAAGCCCCCCTCCCCATCAGCCCATTTCCATTCCAAGCCCCCTTCCACTCAGCCCATTTCCATTCCAAAACCCGGTCCACATCAGTTATTTGCAGTTCAAGGGCCCCCTTCTACTCAGCCCATTTCCAGTCCTAGCAACCCCCCCAGTCCATTACCAGTTCTAGCCCCCCCATAGCCCATTACCAGTCCTAAGCCCCCCAACAGCCCACTTCCAGTCCTAACCCTCCCATCACCCCATTTTCATTCTTAGCCCCCCCATAACCCCATTTTCAGTCTTAGCCCCCCCCAATCAGACCACCTCCAGTCCTAACCCCATCTGCCCATTTCCAGTCCTCGCCCCCCCATAGCCCATTACCATTCCTAAGCCCCCCAACAGCCCACTTCCAGTCCTAACCCTCCCATCACCCCATTTTCATTCTTAGCCCCCCCATCACCCCATTTTTAGTCTTAGCCCCCCCCAATCAGACCACCTCCAGTCCTAACCCCATCTGCCCATTTCCAGTCCTCGCCCCCCCATAGCCCATTACCATTCCTAAGCCCCCCAACAGCCCACTTCCAGTCCTAACCCTCCCATCACCCCATTTTCATTCTTAGCCCCCCCCCCATAACCCCATTTTTAGTCTTAGCCCCCCCCCAATCAGACCACCTCCAGTCCTAACCCCATCTGCCCATTTCCAGTCCTAACCCCCCCCCCCCAATCAGGCCAAGTAAATAAACTAAAAACAAAACCCTGTCTGCTGCTGCTGCTGCTGCCGCCGCCGCCGCCGTGGTAGCAGCACAATCAGCTGTTCGCGGTCCCTTCTCCTATGCCCGGAAGAGCCCCGAGTCTGCTCCTTTAGCGGTGAGCTTTTCAAGCCGCGAAGAGAGTATTTTCCTCTCGCGCGGCTTGACAAGCCGCGCGAGAGGGAAATATTCTCTTTGCATCTTGAAAAGCCCGCCGCTAAAGGAGCAGACTCGGGGCTCTTCCGGGCTGAGGAGAAGGGACCGCGAACAGCTGATTGTGCTGCTACCACGGCGGCAGCAGCAGCAGAAGACAGGGTTTGTGTTTTTTTTTTTTCCTCCGTCGCGGGCCGCACAAAGTTCGGTTGCGGGCCGCATGCGGCCCGCGGGCCGCGTGTTTGAGACCCCGGATGTAGATAGTCATGGCCTAATGGGAGACAGCAAACATGGCTTTAGAAAAGGAAGATCTTGTCTTACTAATCTGTTATGTTTTTCTGGAGGTGTGAATAAACAGGTGGACAAAGGTGAGTCGGTTGATATAGTATATCTGGACTTTCAGAAAGCCTTTGACAAGGGCCCTCATCAGAGACTTTTGGCAAAACTAGAGTCATGGGATAGGAGGTAGTGCGGGGAGCAGCAGCTGAAATAGCGGCCCGAAGGGGGGGGGGCGGGGTCTCCCGATCTCCTCCTCTCCAACCACCGCACAGATCCTCCAGGTGCAAGGAAAACGGCAGGCAATCTCACCGGAGCCGCGGGGAGCCGCAGCTGAAATAGCGGCCCGAAGGGGGGGGCGGGGTCTCCCGATCTCCTCCTCTCCAACCACCGCACAGATCCTCCAGGTGCAAGGAAAACGGCAGGCAATCTCACCGGAGCCGCGGGGAGCCGCAGCTGAAATAGCGGCCCGAAGGGGGGGGGCGGGGTCTCCCAATCTCCTCCTCTCCAACCACCGCACAGATCCTCCAGGTGCAAGGAAAACGGCAGGCAATCTCACCGGAGCCGCGGGGAGCCGCAGCTGAAATAGCGGCCCGAAGGGGGGGGGCGGGGTCTCCCGATCTCCTCCTCTCCAACCACCGCACAGATCCTCCAGGTGCAAGGAAAACGACAGGCAATCTCACCGGAGCCGCGGGGAGCCGCAGCTGAAATAGCGGCCCGAAGGGTGGGGGCGGGGTCTCCCGATCTCCTCCTCTCCAACCACCGCACAGATCCTCCAGATGCAAGGAAAACGGCAGGCAATCTCTTTTTTTTTTTTTTTTTTTTTAAGTTTCAAACATTCTTTATTCATAAAACAGAACAAGATTACATAAAGTCCACATCTAGGAGATTGCCAAGTCAACAATATAAAGAAAATAAAATACAATACTTAATGTACAATACTTAATGCTAGAAGTCTAAAAAATAAGATGGGAGAGTTAGAATATATAGCACTAAATGAAAGGTTAGATATGATTGGAATATCAGAGACATGGTGGAAGGACGCCAACAGTGGGACACTGTGATACCTGGGTACAAACTATATCGTAATGATAGAGCTGATCAAATTGGTGGAGGGGTTGCTCTCTATGTTAGAGAGGGCATTGAGTCAGAAAGGATTAAAGTTTTGCAGGAAACAAAATCTGCTGTAGAATCTATATGGATTGAAATTCCATGTAAAAGGGGGAAGGCAATGGCAGTGGGGGTGTACTATCGAGTGCCTGGCCAGAATGACCAAATGGATGATGAAATGCTCAAAGAAATCAAGGAAGCTAACAAAGGTTACAGCACAGTAATAATAATGGGTGATTTCAACTACCCCGGTATCGACTGGGTCAGTGTCACGTCAGGACATGCTAGGGAGATAAAGTTCCTAGATGATATAAATGACTGCTTCTTGGAGCAGTGGGTTCATGAACCGACCAGAGGGGAAGCCATATTAGACCTAATCCTTAGTGGAACACCAGATCTAGTGCAAGAGATAAGGTTGTTGGGGCCACTTGGCAATAGTGATCATAGCATGATTGCCTTTGATTTAATTAGTGGAGGAGGGATAGTAAGGAAATCCACAGTACTACCTTTTAACTTTCGAAAGGGAGACTATGATAAAATGAGGAAAACAGTCAAGAAAAAACTAAAAGGAGCAGTTGCAAAGGTTAAAGACGTACATCAGGCTTGGCTGTTGTTGAAAAATACTATCTTGGAAGCCCAGACCAGCTGTATTCCACGCTTTAAGAAAAGTGGAAAGAAGTCCAAAAAACTGCCAGCATGGTTTAAAGTTGAGGTCAGAGAGGCTGTTGTTGCCAAAAAAGCATCTTTCAGGAAATGGAAAAAAGAGCCAAACGACGAAACCTGGAAACAGCACAAGCACTGGCAAGTCAAATGCAAGGCATTGATAAGGCAGGCAAAGGGAGAATTTGAGAAGAAGCTTGCTGCAGAAGCAAAAACGCGAAGTAAAGACCTTTTCAAGTACATTCGTAGCAAAAAACCTGTGAGAGAGTCAGTTGGTCCATTAGATGATAAAGGGGTTAAAGGAGCACTAAGAGGCAACAAGGCGATAGCAGAGAGACTGAACGAATTCTTTGCTTCAGTCTTTACTGAGGAAGATGTAGGGATGTTACCCATGACTGAAGTGGTATTTAAAGGTGCAGAAGAATTGAAGGAAATATCGATACATCGAGAAGATGTATTACAACTATTAGATAAGCTGAAGAGTAGCAAATCACCTGGGCCGGATGGTATACATCCAAGGGTATTGAAAGAACTGAAATATGAGATTGCAGACCTGCTATTAGTAATCTGTGAACTATCATTAAAATCATCTCTAATACCTGAAGATTGGAGGATCGCCAATGTAACACCAATTTTTAAAAAGGGTTCCAGGGGTGATCCGGGAAACTACAGACCGGTGAGCCTGACGTCAATACCGGGAAAAATGATAGAAACCATCATAAAGAATAAAATTACTCAGCATGTAGATAGTCATGAGCTAATGAGAGACAGCCAACATGGCTTTAGACAAGGAAGATCTTGTCTTACTAATCTGTTATGTTTTTTTGAAGGAGTGAATAATCAGGTGGACAAAGGTGAGTCGGTTGATATTGTGTATCTGGACTTTCAGAAAGCCTTTGACAAGGTCCCTCATGAGAGACTTTTGGCAAAACTAAAGAGTCATGGGATAGGAGGCAGTGTACTATTGTGGATCAGGAACTGATTAAAAGATAGAAAGCAGAGGGTAGGGCTAAATGGCCAATTTTCCCAATGGAGAAAGGTGAATAGTGGTGTACCCCAGGGATCTGTGCTGGGTCCGCTGCTTTTTGACATATTCATAAATGACCTGGAAAGTGGAATAACGAGTGAGGTTATCAAATTTGCAGATGACACAAAACTATTTAAAGTTGTTAAAACCCAAGAGGATTGTGGAAAATTGCAAGAGGATCTTGATAAATTGGAAGACTGGGCATCAAAATGGCAGATGAAATTTAATGTGGACAAGTGCAAGGTTATGCACCTAGGGAAGAACAACCCAAACTATGGTTACACGATGCAAGGTTCCACCCAGGAAAAAGATTTAGGCGTCATTGTGGATACCAAGTTAAAACCCTCGGCCCAGTGTGCAGCGGCGGCCAAGAGAGCAAATAGAATGCTAGGTATGATAAGGAAAGGAATGGAAAATAAAACAAAGGATATTATAATGCCTCTATATCGTTCCATGGTGAGACCGCACCTTGAATATTGTGTGCAATTCTGGTCGCCGTATCTTAAAAAGGATATAGAGTTATTAGAAAAGGTTCAGAGAAGAGCCACCAAAATGGTAAAGGGGATGGAAGGATACTCCTATGAAGAAAGGCTAAAAAGGTTAGGGCTCTTTAACCTGGAAAAGAGACGGCTGAGGGGAGATATGATAGAAGTCTATAAAATAATGAGCGGAGTGGAACGGGTAAACGTAGATCGATTGTTTACCTTATCAGAATATAGAAAGACTAGGGGACATGCAATGAAGCTACAGGGTAAACTATTTAAGACTAATAAGAGAAAATATTTTTCACTCAACGTGTAATCAAACTCTGGAATTTGTTACCGGAGGATGTAGTAAAGGCTGTTAGTGTAGCTGGGTTTAAAAAAGGTTTGGACAAGTTCCTGGAGGAAAGGTCCATAAGCCATTATTAAGAAGGGACCCAGGATATCAATGCTTGAACCAATACAAGCATTGTGGAACCTGTGTCCCTTGGGGAAACTGCTAGGTACTGTAACACTGAAAATCTGCCCTATAGCTTTAAGACACAAAAAGCTGAAGAGTTCGGCACAGACTCTGACAGAAAGGGAGAGAAAAAGCTTCATAGTTGCTATAGGCAACCAGAGCAGGCTGAGGCACGAGACCTGAAGGCACGCCCAGCCAACAGACACTCCCCAAACACTGAGGGAAACACTTTGCACATGTGCAGGAAAACGCCCCTAACTCTGCATAAGAAAGCTGGCAGGCAAGCAGAGTTAGTTCAGGAACGGGCCACTGTTCAGGAGCAGGCCAGAGAGCAGGATCCTTATTATGCTCGAGTCCAGGAGAGAGAGAATCCAGGAAGAGAGGCTGAATGTGATTCCTGTATGATTTCTGACGAAGGTTTTGAGGACACAGAAGCAGAAAGCATTTGTGAAACCTGGCAGGTTAGAGAAAACCTGAAACCCTTCAACAAAAGGTCAGAGTATTTTCAGCCTAACCCTGTTTATTGTGAGGCCTGGAATAAGAAGCCAAGCAGGGCTGGGAGACAGAGCAGGAAGCCATTCTCCAGCCGTGAGCTTAACCACAGAAAGCCCTTTGCAGTGACGCAGGAGGGATCTCCCAGAGACAGCAGTCAACGGGGAGAGTGCAGAACAGCTGGTAGGAAACTCTTTGCTAATGAAAGCCAGAAGCTTTTAAGATATTCACATCCTTGTGAAAGAGATAGTGAACTGCTTCAGGATATATGTATGAATGAGGAACCTGAATGTTTGTATGTAAAGCCTGGCAGAAAACTGACAAGAGCAAAGCCCAATAGAAAGATTGCAAAGCAGTTTTATCAAGTCTCAGATAATTATCTACCTTACCGTGGGGAGAGTATTGAAGAGAGACCAGTCACTGGCTGGAGGAAGTTGCAAACTCTCTGCCATAAGGAAGACGAGGCAGTTGAGGAGCCTATGTGCATTGACCAAAATGAATGTTTGTCTTATGATGAAAAGATGGACTGTTCTTTATTAATTACTGAAGAGACCTCTCTGCGCTGAAAGCAGATAAGCCTGCTAGAGAGAACAAGTCTGCACAGAGGAAGCTGCCCAGGTGTTTACCTGAATTATATATTTTGCTTTGTCATTTGATTTGTTAAGCAAGAAGCTGTACTTTTCTTTAACCATTTGTTTATGCCAGAAGCATGGCTATCTTTTGAGTTTGGAAGTTGTATCATTTTTGGAAATCCAGCAAAACCCCGGGAGGGGAATAAATCCTTGTTTAAACCTGACCCTTAAGTCGCAACTACACTTTCTCTTAATAGAAAGGTCAGGGCCAGTAGTGCACTAAGCTAACCAACACTAGTTTAGCCTCTGCTGGTGACATATAAAATGGCGTAGCACGTTGGATTTTTGGAAAAAAAAAAAAAAAAAGCAATACTACTACCCAAAGTTTTTCAAAAGAGAAACAGATTGGCTAAAGAAGAAAAAAAACCCCACAGCAGCAAAGGAAATCCTGAGAGGAAGAAAATCCTGATACTGAGAGGACATCCACAAGCTGACCGGACGGAGGCGCAGAGAACCTTTCTCAAAATAAGATCCTTCACCGTGCTAAGGTACAAGTGGCTGGGCACGGGTGGTAAGGATTGTGGAGAAAGGGGGAGAGAGATATCTGGATAAAAGCAGATAGGGAGGAAGAACTATATTGTGTGCCGCACTTGGTGGGCCCTCTGTTTTTTTCTCGCCTATACAGGTATACCGCAAGCGCCAAGATGGATCCAAAAGAAATGATGCGATGGATGGAAGAGCAGTGGAAGGCACAAAGTGAGCTGGCACGACAGGCCCAGGACAGGACTATGGCAGCTCTGGCTGCGCAACAAAAGCCCCTGTTGGACTTGGTGACCACGCTACTGCAGCGGACATCCACTACTACGGCTGAGGAGGAAAGTGTACCGGTACCAGCGGCGGTAGGAGTACAACACTATGGTGCATTGGCACTAGGACCTTTACAAAAAAGTGATAACTTTGATGATTATTCGGACGCATTCGAGCGAATCGCTCAGGCGGCTAAGTGGCCCCTAGACCAATGGGCAGTCAGATTCGCCATGTCGTTAACTGGAGAGGCATTGGCGGCCTATAAGGCGATGCCCGCTGGCCTAGTGTCCAGTTACCCAGATGTAAAATTGGCAGTTCAAGATAGGCTAGGTTTAACACCTACACATTATCGCCGACTTTTTAGGGAGGCAAGGCTCTTGCCCCAGGAGACACCTAAAGCTTTAATGCAAAGATTGAAAGGTTTAGCAGCAAAGTGGTTGGCTCCAGAAAGGGCCACGATAGAAACCTTAATGGATGCGGTGCTGCTAGAGCAGTACCTTGAAGCTGTACCCGCCGAAGTAAAAGCTTTCCTGCTGTTACAAAAATGTCAGTCCACTAGAGAAGCAGCGGAAATGACCGAATGCTATTTTGAAGCTGCATTGGCCGGAGCTTCTAGAGATAGTATGATGAGGGTAACAGGCATGGAAAGGATGCCTGGTATAAGGAAAGCTTATGCTTCTACGGTCCCAAAAGAAAATGTAAAAAGCTATAATAAGGTGATAAGATGTTTCCACTGTGGAAAAAATGGTCATGTACATAGGGACTGTAAAGAACACCTAGCCCTTGTATCAGGAAGAGAAATACACGGTGGGGAGGAGTTTATCATAAAGGTCCAAGTGGAGGGTATAGATGCGGTAGCACTCCTGGATTCTGGGGCGGACCAGAGTATGGTCTCCCAGGAAATGTGGAAGGCCATTCAGGCCCACAATCCTACCCAGTGGGATAGTACGGATGGACGTGTGAAAGTGCGATGTGTGCATGGTGCTTCCTCTTTTTACCCGATATATGACATGAGTGTGAATGGGTTGAATACCAAAGGAAAGGTACACATGGCAGTTGTCCCCCGACTTCCCTTTAAGGTGGTCCTAGGCCGTGACTGGCCCCCATTTAAGGAGGAATTGGGGAAAGGCCTCGAGGGGAAAGTAGGCCCCGAAGAACCTCTAAGGGGAGGGGTACCGCCCGAAACCCACATAACTGAAGCCATTGCACAAAAGATCCCAAGTGCTTTATTTGGGAAACCGTGGGTAGAAGAGAAACCGCCAGTTAAAAAAGGGTTTGTGTTGCACTTCACGAAAACATCCCAGCAGGTAAAGAGTCCCCAAAGAGCTACCGAAGCCTCAGCGGGCTATGATCTATTCAGCAATGAGGATACAGTAGTCCCCAAGAGAGGGAAAGCCCTCGTTGATACCGGGTTGAGCATTCAAATCCCCGAAGGATGTTATGGCCGCATAGCACCGCGGTCTGGCCTAGCGGTCAATCATTCAATTGACATTGGGGCAGGGGTAATAGACCCGGATTATCGGGGGGTGGTCAAGGCCCTACTATTTAACTTCGGGGAAGAGGATTTCATAATAAAAAGGGGTGAAAGAATAGCCCAGTTGATATGTGAACGGGTGGGCTTCCCGGTATTATTAGAGACATCCTCATTAACCTCTACAGGCCGTGGGTCTGGGGGGTTTGGCTCCACCGGCAGAAAAGATGTTAAGGGCTTAGCAGCCATCGCTGAGGAAAGGAAAGAGGAGGACTTAGGCCCTCAGCCCTCAGATTGGAGGGAACAACCCGAAATACGTACAGGTACTGACCTGTCCGAACATCAGCAGGCAGAGTTAGCCCGGCTATTAAGGAAATTCTCCGATGTCTTGACAGCGGTGCCTGGCGAAACACGCCTGGTAGCCCATGAGGTCATCACGGTCCCGGGGAAAATTATTAGACAGCGCCCCTATAGGTTGCCAGAGGCGAAGAAAGAAAAACGAGGTCATTGCCCAAGTCAAGGAAATGGTGGAAATGGGGGTGATCGAGGAATCTCATAGTCCCTGGTCTAGCCCAATAGTCCTCGTCCCAAAACCAGATGACTCCCTTCGTTTTTGTATTGATTTTAGGCAGATCAATGCGATCTCACAGTTTGACGCATACCCCATGCCAAGAATCGATGATCTGTTAGATCGGTTAGGGCAGGCCCGGTTTCTAACAACCCTCGACTTAACCAAGGGCTATTGGCAAATCCCCTTGACGAGGGATTCGAAGCCAAAAACAGCTTTCTCCTCCACCCCCTTAGGCCTATACCAATTTAGGCGTATGCCATTTGGGCTACATGGCGCAGCGGCAACGTGCCAGCGTCTTATTGACCAGGTCCTAAGGCCACATCAAGAGTACGCGTTGGCCTATATGGATGACGTTATTATCCATAGCGGCACCTGGCTAGAACACCTATCACGGATAGAGGCGGTATTAAACGCCATCCGAAAAGCGGGTCTCACTTTGAACCCCAAAAAATGTCTTTTTGCGGCTAAAGAAGCCAAATACCTGGGTCATTTAGTTGGGAATGGGATAGTGAAACCTCTAGCAGACAAAATAGAGAGTGTCCGGAACTTCCCACGACCGGTAGAAAAGAAGCATGTCCGCAGCTTCTTGGGCCTAATCGGCTACTACCGATGATTTATCTCCAGGTTTGCGGAGGAGAGCAGCCTTTTTACGGACATGATTAGGAAAAATGCCCCAAATAAGGTGCATTGGACTCCCGAGGCCGAGGAGAGTTTTATCTCTCTTAAAGAGAAGTTGTGTAAAGCTCCTGTATTAAAGGGAGTTGACTTCCGGCTTCCATTCATTATCCAGACAGACGCTTCTGAGACTGGACTGGGGGCAGTTATGTCCCAGAAATTTGATGGTGTAGAACACCCGATTACCTACTTAAGTAGGAAACTGTCCAATGCGGAGCGGAAGTATTCTACTGTAGAAAGGGAATGCTTAGCCATCAAATGGGCGGTAGAAGCATTGCGATTTTATGTGACAGGGCGCAAATTTATATTAATAACAGATCATGCACCGTTAAAATGGCTGAGCCAAATGCGCAACAATAATGCACGACTGACGCGCTGGCACTTGGCTTTGCAAGCTTTTAGTTTTGAGGTACAGCACCGTGCAGGGAAGCTGCATGGTAATGCGGATGCTTTGAGCAGAATTACGCGCTGTCCGACGGGGACGTCAGCAGCTCGTAATGTCTTAAGAAGGGGGATGTGTAACACCGAAAATCTGCCCTATAGCTTTAAGACACAAAAAGCTGAAGAGTTCGGCACAGACTCTGACAGAAAGGGAGAGAAAAAGCTTCATAGTTGCTATAGGCAACCAGAGCAGGCTGAGGCACGAGACCTGAAGGCACGCCCAGCCAACAGACACTCCCCAAACACTGAGGGAAACACTTTGCACATGTGCAGGAAAACGCCCCTAACTCTGCATAAGAAAGCTGGCAGGCAAGCAGAGTTAGTTCAGGAACGGGCCACTGTTCAGGAGCAGGCCAGAGAGCAGGATCCTTATTATGCTCGAGTCCAGGAGAGAGAGAATCCAGGAAGAGAGGCTGAATGTGATTCCTGTATGATTTCTGACGAAGGTTTTGAGGACACAGAAGCAGAAAGCATTTGTGAAACCTGGCAGGTTAGAGAAAACCTGAAACCCTTCAACAAAAGGTCAGAGTATTTTCAGCCTAACCCTGTTTATTGTGAGGCCTGGAATAAGAAGCCAAGCAGGGCTGGGAGACAGAGCAGGAAGCCATTCTCCAGCCGTGAGCTTAACCACAGAAAGCCCTTTGCAGTGACGCAGGAGGGATCTCCCAGAGACAGCAGTCAACGGGGAGAGTGCAGAACAGCTGGTAGGAAACTCTTTGCTAATGAAAGCCAGAAGCTTTTAAGATATTCACATCCTTGTGAAAGAGATAGTGAACTGCTTCAGGATATATGTATGAATGAGGAACCTGAATGTTTGTATGTAAAGCCTGGCAGAAAACTGACAAGAGCAAAGCCCAATAGAAAGATTGCAAAGCAGTTTTATCAAGTCTCAGATAATTATCTACCTTACCGTGGGGAGAGTATTGAAGAGAGACCAGTCACTGGCTGGAGGAAGTTGCAAACTCTCTGCCATAAGGAAGACGAGGCAGTTGAGGAGCCTATGTGCATTGACCAAAATGAATGTTTGTCTTATGATGAAAAGATGGACTGTTCTTTATTAATTACTGAAGAGACCTCTCTGCGCTGAAAGCAGATAAGCCTGCTAGAGAGAACAAGTCTGCACAGAGGAAGCTGCCCAGGTGTTTACCTGAATTATATATTTTGCTTTGTCATTTGATTTGTTAAGCAAGAAGCTGTACTTTTCTTTAACCATTTGTTTATGCCAGAAGCATGGCTATCTTTTGAGTTTGGAAGTTGTATCATTTTTGGAAATCCAGCAAAACCCCGGGAGGGGAATAAATCCTTGTTTAAACCTGACCCTTAAGTCGCAACTACACTTTCTCTTAATAGAAAGGTCAGGGCCAGTAGTGCACTAAGCTAACCAACACTAGTTTAGCCTCTGCTGGTGACAGTACATATGACCTAGATTGGCCACTGTTGGAAACAGAATACTGGGCTTGATGGACCTTGGTCTGACCCAGTATGGCATATCTTATGTTCTTATGACATACAGTCTGTTGATGCTGGGGAAGGAAGGACTACTCCGGGATCAAAAAATCCAGTAGGTGGATGGAACATTTATTATGATAGGGGTTTGGAGTGCGAAAAACGCCATTCTACAGAGCTGGGTTAGGCACGCAGCACTCTCCTTCAAGCAGTGGGTGAACATTGCTCAAGCAGAAAGGAACATGTATGGTGAATATCCCCAACCTCAGCGGATTTGTTACAAGTGGCTATGGAACCAATTCCAAACGAAATAACTTGGGTCTGTGGAAGGGGAGGTGGATGGGAGGAGGGGAGAGGAAAAGCAGGGGGGGGGCTGATTAGTTGAAATGGTTTTTGGGGTTATTGTGTGTGTTTGCTAGGACCAAGCCCAGTCCTTTGTTATAGTGCCTTTGTTTGCTTTCTTAGGTGTGCAGAACCGGCTTGATTATATATCGTTGCTGAGTCTGTAGTGTTTATGTACGCTTGTTGAGCTTGTAAATGGAAATAAATAACCCTTAATAAAAAACAAAAACCTGTGAGAATCCAGTAGGAAGGGCCAAATGGGTAGACCTGATAGGCTGAGCAGTCTTTATATGCTGACGTTGTCTATTTTTCTGAGCCATGCTGTGGCAGAAAACTACATACCCAAGACCAGAAAGTACGAGAGGCCTAAAGCACCCGTGGAACTGACAAGTGGTTAAGTGATGTCAGAAGCACTGAGTGATGTCACAACATCATTGTTATTTATGAGAAAAGAGAAGATGAGGTTCACTGTGACCACCCAACTGAGGAGCGATTGAAGAATATGGTTCATAAATAAAACATTTTAGAAGCAATTGCCAAGAAAATTCTACATGAGCCGAGCCCACTTAAGCCACTGTGACTAGATGGGTCACATCCAAGATTGCTAAAACTGGTGTAAACAGAAACGTTAGAACCTGTTTGATAAAATTCAATGTAAGGTAGGTAGAGCACTGAAAGACTTCAACGTTCCTATGAAGCTGTGTGGAAGTCCTCCTGCCCACGTGTTGCCAGTAGGGGGAGCTGCTGTTAAGGCAGTGTGCACATCTCTGATATGCGGTGAGGGAAAGGAATGACATCACAAAGAGCGGCATCTGGTGGCTGGATTTACAGCCCCATGATACAGGGCGCCAGAGGGACCTTTGCTGAACTGCAGGACTGGCCGTACCATTGAACAACTGTGTTTTTTGAACATGGCTCTGCTTTTCAGCCCCTAATGACCAGTATAGATGAGGCTTCAGAATGAGTCTCTGCACGTGGCCCTGCATGTCTCAACAACCCTCACAGGCCACCCCTGCTGCATCGACTTGACTATAAACATTGCTAGAGGTGCAGAGTCTGTTCAAATGAAGGTTTCTAGCTCTAGAATCCCAACACTGGCTTGAGTTAAACTGGAGAGAGGAGGAGAAGGGAAGAAACCTCCGGCCAGAAGACAGTAATGTGCTGAGATCTTGAGTCAGGAGCTGTCCTGCTACTGCACAGTCCCTACAAGCAGGGAAAATTGTTAGGATAGGGTCAGAGTAATATAAAGCAAAGCCGAATGAGCCCGGGCGCCAATGTATTACTCCCTCCCTACATCCCCAACGACAACAACCGCAAAAAGGGACCAAGATTTGAATGTCATGCTCCCTGCTGGCCAGCAGAGAAAAGGCAGCGCACAGATGCCTTTACAGTGTTTTCTGACATGAATGTGACGCCGGCATCCTAAGCAGCAGGAGTGGAGAGGGAGGAAGGGACCGATACTAAGGAGCAATTTTCTGCTTGTCAAATTCTATGGCCAGATTTGTCTTAACAAAGCCATCTCGCCTCAGCATCAAGCAGACAGATGTATGGTCTAGGCACCGACATCCATGCTAGGACATCCAACAGAAGAATCATCCTTCCCAATCTGCTGAGCACTTAAGAGTCGCAGGTGAGATGGTGGATTAGGATCTGCCTCTGGGTGCAGTCAGTAGTGCTGGCATCTGTTTCTACTAGGACCTATAAATCACCCGCTTTGCTGACATCCCCTACTGCAGAGAGAACAGGATGCCTCGCAAGCCTAGTGTGACTGGGATACGATTGTTCCATGCTAGGTAAACAAAGACAGCTCACGTGCCCAGCCACTGCTTTTTACCTAACAGATCCCGGTGGAGGTAATATGTGCTGTACCCTCTACAACAACACAGCAGAGCTGAATTACTGATCAGCAGCCGCCTGCAAACTTACATATCCTCTTTTCCGATCCAGCTCACCGGGGCAGCATCATTTTCTCCTGTTGTGTCAGGCTGAGAATTGCTTTAGCGTCTAAGCCATGCTTAAACCCTGCATAGCTCTGACTAGGCATTTAGCACAAGACAAATCACAGAGGCTTCCAGAGGCCCATGCGGTTCGCTGCCTCTCCATTCTTGCGGCTCTGCCTCCTGGGCTACAAGCTGCATCTTCTCGCAGCCAGGCAGGTCGGTACCTCTGCTCTCTTTCTGAATGGCATTTAGGTAACAACCACAGCAAAGATGAGGGGGAAGCTGTATATTTAGCAAGTGCTTTTGGTCTATAATGCACACATTTTGCAAAGAGTACATTTTATTTGTAGAGGACATGCGCTGTACTCCAAATAACACATGTTAAGAGGGTAATTTTATAAGGAGATGCCTAAATTTATGTGGCAAAAATGCACCTAAATCTTGGTATTTTAGTCATTTCCGCCTGTAAATGGACACTTTTGTGTGTAACATAGTATATGACAGTAAATAAAGGCCACTATGCTCTATTTAGCCTGCCTAGCAAGGTGGCAAGAGTAGGTGAACCTGCCGCTCTGTGCAGGTCACCCCTCCCCATGCCCCTCTTTAGGGGTATGCCCACTGCTCCATACAGGTCAGCCCTATTTGTTGAGATAAGAAATAGTTATGCTTATTTTGATTTTATACTTTTGCTATAAAGGGATCCTCTGTGTCTGTCCCATGCCATTTTGAATTCTGTCACTGTATTTGCCCCACCACTTCCATTGGGAGGGTATTCCAAGCATCCACCACCCTTTCAGTGAAAAAGTATTTCCCGACATTGCCTTTCAGTTTACCCTCTTGCAGCTTCATGTCATGCCCTCTAGTTTTATAGTTTCCCCGTCTTTGAAAAAGGTTTGTTTGTTCATTAGTATTCTTTAAGTATTTAAAGTCTGTATTATATCTCCCCTGTCCCTCCTCTCCTCTAGAGTATACATATTTAGGTCTTCAAGTATCTTTTCATACGTCTTCTGGCGCAGGCTCCAAATCATTTTGATCGCATTCCTCTGAACTGTTTCAACTCTTTTTTTATATCCTTTGTGAGATATGGTCTCCAAAACTGAATACAATACTCCAAGTGAGGCCTCACCATCGACTTGTACAGTGGCATTAGTACCTCTTCCTTTCTGCTGGTAATTCCTCTCTGTATACAACCCAGCATCCTTCTGGCTTTGGCCACCGCCTTGTCACACTTTCGTCACCTTGAGTTCCTCAGAAACATTCACTCAGAGGTCCTTCTCCTGGTCCATGCACACCAACCTCTAGCCCCCTATCGCATACAATTCCTTTGGATTGCTGCATCCCAAGTGCATGACACTGCACTTCTTCACATTAAATCTTAACTGTCAAGCATTAGACCACTCTTCCAGCTTTTGTCGATCTTTCCTCATGTTACCCACTCCCTCAGGGAAATCCACTCTGTTGCAAATTTTCATGTCGTCTGCAAAAAGGCAGACTTTTCCATTCAGTCCTTCAGCAACATCACTCGCAAATACATTGAACAGTATTGGTCCCAAGACTGAACCCTGGGGCATACCGCTAATCACCTTCCTTTCATCCAAGTGAGTTCCATTTACCATCCCCCCTGTCATCTGTCAGTCAACCAATTTCTGATCCAGTTTACCATTTCGGGACCCATCCGATAAGCCTCCTGTGAGGAACAGTATCAAAGGCTTTGCTGAAATCTAGGTAGATCACATCTATCGCATGCCCTTGATCTAGTTCTCTGGTCACCTCAGAATCATTGGAATGAATGAAAAGTGTGAAATTGCAACTCCTTGGTGTCCTTTTACTAAAAGTGCACTAACAGTGATGGGGGTGACTTGCACAGAGTACTGGTTACAAGCACGCTAGCCACCGTACTAGGCAGGCTGGATGGACCACGCCGGTCTTTATCTGCTGTCATATACAATGCTACTATGTTAGTTAATGTGTGCGTTAACAGGTACGAAGCAGTTAGCATGAACCCACAGTAATAGCTACCTCATGCTAAAAACAGCCAGCCTAGTAGAGATCCCATGCTAAGTGCTTAATGCGGGGCTGGGTAGGTTAGGGGCAGAGAGTGGGTGTTGACTGCACACGGCGCGTAGCGTGGAGGTACTTACCACATACCGATTGTCAATGTTGCGGTTAAGTGCATCTGGTTAACTGTGAATGCTGCCGTTGTGCATCAGGGAACTTTTCAGCGTGGTAACTGCCGGGATCATGCAGGGCCGTTCAACGTACCTACCACGCCTTAAGTTTTGCTCCTCATGTGTAGTGGAGAATGTTCAGCACATGGTTTGGGCACCACACTAAAAAGTAGCCTAGACCCTAGTACCAAAAATCCTGCACTACCCCTGATAGTGTGTTCTATAATGCCAGATTTTTCCTTAATGGGGAACCGGACTTAGCTCACGCCTTTTTCAGAAGTTCAAGTGAGATATATTCAGGTACAGTAGGTATTTTCATGCCCCAGAGGACTACAATATAAGTTTGTACCTGAGGCAATGGAGGGTTAAGTGACTGCCCAAAATCACCAGGAGCAGTCATAGGATTCGAACCCCTGGCTTCCCTGGTTCTGAGCCCGCTGCTCTGACCATTGAGGAAAATCCAGCAATTTGATTTTCATATTTGTTTCCATGGGGATGATAGTTTTATTTTTGGTATCTTGTTTACATGATGTTTAAGATTTCATTATTATTTTATTCATTATTTTATTTTGAATATCATTAATATAAGCATTATTTAGTACAGACATGGCAATTACTGTAATTTTATTTTTATTTTATGTATTTTATTGTATAGTTGTACCTCGCCTTATACAAGACAGATTGCTTGAAAAGGTGAGTTATAAAGTGTTAAATAAAATTCAATTATAACCATATGTTGAAACCCTTTGCTGTACTCTTCCAGTGTACACACCAGATGACACCAGCTTTCCAATTAATGTTCTCCATATTGGATTTGACTATAACTCATCTTCCTGTTTCCAACACATCTTCACAATACAACAAACAGTATCAAACACTTATCTAGATATGTCTGCTCGCCTCTATTTTTTTCTCTAATTAACTTTTGTGATCTCTGCCCAAAATATTATTTTCACAAAATACTCTTCTACTTGCCTATAAAGTACATTTTGTCTAAATCGCATCTGCCATCTTGTAGGTCAACCTCTATTAGACCTTGTCTTCCCGTTGCCAACTCGTGTCCCCTATCTTGGATGTCACTTTCTATTAGACCTCATCTTCCTGTTCTCTTAGCATTCTATCTCCCTTCCGAAACTGATTCATAGGGCAAAATCGTTCATTTCCTGCAATTTCCAGAAATAGAAATACCCCATAGTAAAAACTGTGCAAAGTAGAAATTTGTGCAAAAAATGTGCTGTGGAACATTCACTCCTGTGAACAGCATGGGTTTTGCTTGTGTACCCCTCTTTATAGGGTCTTGCCTTATAGACAGGGCAGTCTCTCCTTCTTCTCTGACTCTCCTCAAGGAGCACAAGTTGCCTCTTCCTTCCTTTTCACATAACTCCTCCTCACTGCTATTGGTTCGAATCCAACCCTCTGCATAAGTACTTAACCCTCCATTGCCTCAGGTATAAACTTATATTGTAGCCCTCTGGGGACAGGGAAATACCTACTGTACCTGAATGTATCTCACCTTGAACTTCTGAAAAAGGCGCGAGCTAAATCCAGTTCCCCATTAAGGAGTTGGGAAAAATCAAGCAC
This sequence comes from Ichthyophis bannanicus, assembly GCA_033557465.1. Classification (NCBI taxonomy): domain Eukaryota; kingdom Metazoa; phylum Chordata; class Amphibia; order Gymnophiona; family Ichthyophiidae; genus Ichthyophis; species Ichthyophis bannanicus. Next base: position 1,850,564,937 of record CM066032.1, on the reverse strand, counting down.
TATAGAACTTGTTAGAAGGGTCATAGAGTATGGCTGAATTAACTTATATATTTGTAGCAGAACTGCACAATGTGTGTTCAAAGGAACATTCTGGGTCTGTGTTCCACGATTTACTCTACCTGTTTAGCACATGTATGGAGGTTGGGCCCAACGGTCAGTCAGATGGCAGGGGGTATCTGCTTCAGCTTTCCAGGAGAAAGAATAAAAGGCCTTGTCTCCAGGAGCCCGAGATCTTCTTTCCTCCAAAGGCATCTACGGATGCAGGATAGGCTATAGAAGCCTAAAGTGGGCTTATGCACAGCCTGAAAGGCCGTCTATTGGATTGCTGCTATTCCTACATCTGAATAGGCTTAATCAAAATCTACAAGGTGACTGCCTAGTTTGCCTACTGGTTGGGCCAGCCCTGCAGGGAGGAGAAATGCTGAAGAAAGCTGAGCTTAGTGGACTTTATGGACCCAGTTTCTCTCTGTCTTTCTTCTCTTGGATGCAGAATCAGAGAAAATCTTTGAAGAATTAGGTTGTAAGTTGAGTAAGTTCGACACACTTGGGAGCCCTTTTACTAAAGTGCAGTACGTTTTTGCACTTACCACATGTTGGGAGCAGAGCCAGCCCAACTACTCGGCAAACTAGGTGGCTGCCTAGGGTAGCAATTTCTGAGGGGTGTGTGTGTGGCAGCAAAGAGCAGGGCATTCCAAGCTAAACAATAGATTTTGACAGCTGAAGGGGGGGGGGGGCATAAAGCTTAAGGTTTGCCTAGGGCACCAACACCTTGAACTAACTCTGGGGCCGTAGGAGTAAAGTCCAATGCACAGTAAGTGCAAAAGGTGTGTGTGATAACTGTCATGGGCGTAGCCAGCAAGTTCCCTACAGCGATACTAAATGAAATGTGCAGTCCATGCCCCTTCTCTGCCCATAACCTGCTCAGTTTCTGCCCCATTCTGTGGGGCGAATAGTGGGGTTGGATGTACAGGCTAGTCGTCCAACCCACGCTCAGCCCCAAAAGCCACTTCCATCACCAGCGCTCCCCGCACATACACAGTGTTTGTACGGGGAGCGTTGGACATGGGTGGAAGGGAGCGGTGCTGGGGCGGAGCATGGGGTGCCCAGCTGCTGGAACAAACAGGGCCAATTCAGGTCAAGCTACTGTACATTCCCCGGCACCTGGCTGCATGTCTGACTTATTCCACCCCAACAGTGGAATAAACCCCCGGGTCGTCGTCGTCCCCCCCGCACACCCCCTACATGCCATGCCACTGGTCACGCTGTGCCCCTGCAGCCACGATCCAGGCCATAGGAGCCGCCGGTGCACCCCAGACAGTGGCTGCAGGGGCTGACGTGCGGCCTGGCAGTCCGAGCCATCCCATGGACAGCTCGTTGCCATTACTCCCTCACTCCAGCAGTGGCATCCTCGCCTGGAGACGGGCATCTCCCTGTACCATATTATAACCTGAGGATGTCGGCTTAGTGTAAAAGCACATTCCTTCTGTTAATTCTCCACTTTTAACTCCATCTTCACTGCATGTTAGCAAAGTGTGAAGGTGGAGAAGGAGAAGGTGGGAAGAGGGAAGGAGATTCTATGCTATTATTATTATTGTTGTGCGATGTTTGTTGTCAGGGAGCAGACATGTTGATAGCAGGGTTTAATGGTTGAATTTCCATAGACTGTCTCTCCCTAGGAGGAGAAGAACAACCTGCAAACCCTATTTCTAGGCCATGAACTCTGGCTGGCACTTTGCTGCACTGTCCCTCTGCAATCATCACCTACCACCCAAGGCCTGTCAGCGATTCAAAGAACTGATCGGGGCAGTCGTCTAAAAGCTTCGAGTAGGCAGCAGTGTGGGAAAGTTAATGATCGGTAGCTCACGCTCACTGTCCTCCTTCTTTAAACTAAAAGCAGATCGGTTGAAGAGAGAAAAAAAAATACAAAACTGGGTACAGTCTGTGCTGTCGTCACTGGCTTTGAAGGAATCTTCCTCGCACTGTGCTAAAAGCCATCCTATCGTTCCATAACAAAGGCAAGTGTTATCAAAAATAGTAGCGAGGATTCCACTTGAAAAACAAACCGCACAGGAAAATATCCTTTTCAGAAGCAAAATGTGGCTGCTATGCTATAATTAAGCTCCCATCCTGACAATCGGGGCAGGGAGTTTCATTCCAGATATAGCAAGAAGCCTCTTTGTTGCACAGCCCTGTTGTTCTCTCAAGCAATACAGAAGTTAGTCACTGCTATGCCGGAACAGCATTCATCAGGACTTTCTCTCTCTCTCTGACAATTGTTGTAAAATTCCAGCTTCTGAGTTTTAGCATTGCACTGGCAGAAAGACTTAGTGGGAGTCCTCAGCACACAAAACCTTTAGATGCCATGTGGTTGCCAATGAGTTGCAGGTCGGGTGGCGTGCTGGACAGTGAGTAGCAGTATCCTCTCTGGATGCTGAAGATCTCATTCCGCTCTTCACAGGTGCCAGACTGATTACGTACTCCTAAAAACATGTCCACAGTCAGTAAAGCACTCGAGTCCCCTTCCATGTCTAATCACTGAGTTCATAATCCACCCAAACATAAAATTTAGTGGCGCCATTACCCAGAATATCCAGCCTACCTGTGCATACTGAAGACTGAGTTTTAACCGTTCAAGATAACCCCAATGCCTTTTTTGGAAGCCACTGCTGTGCCCCCCTGAGAGCTGAAATATCTACTGGAAACTGATGGAGAAAAAGGGTGGAAGCCAAGCATGGTGTGGTACAATCCAGCCTGCTTGTCCTTTATTCCATAAGACTATCATATTCCTTCTCCTTCCCATCCCTGGCAAGAGGAGATGCCTGACACCAAGGACTCACCACACTACTCAAAGGAATGGAGAACTAATGAGAGCTTGTGAGCGCCTAAAGTCTTTTCAATAGGAAATGCCCCACCTTCTTCCCTTCACCCTAATAGCCGACATTATCAGCTGCTGATGCACACGCAGCTCTTGTTCAGCTCCCGCTGTTCAAATGGATTGCAGTACTACTGCAGGGACAGCCAGGATAATGTTTCTTCCTAGTCAGGTCACAGATGACAGAGAGGTATCAATGTCAATAATGGGCCAGAACAGAGAGGAGAAGATGGAAGCATCTGGAGAGGTAAGCGCTTTAGACCAAGAGGTAGGTGCTTAGTTACAGCCTCTTGCCAACTGTGCCCTTTTCTTTCCTGTATGGATCAAAAAATAACTACAGATGGTATTACCGCTGCCAGGTAATTTGTATGCATCCATTTAACTGGTGCCTCGAGTATATTCACTCTTGAGCTCCTGCCTGCTTTTCCCTCAGTCCTTGGCCATCTCAAAGATGAAGATACAGCTGCCACTTTTGCTGAGGGTAGCAGCCTATAGTACTCGTCATGAGTGGGAAGTATGCAACTTTCATTTAATAGCCAGGAATTCAAACGCTTTTTAATCCTACATGCTGTAAGGTTATTTGCATCCATTATTCTATAATGTGTGTGATTCTATAGTACACATCTAATCAGGGATGGGAGAATTCAAGACATGCTTTCAGTTTCTTGAAAGTCCATGAACTTGTAATGTTCCTCACGATTTCTCAACCATTTCAGGTTTTGCGAAACACTTCTGAGCTTTAAAAGTTTTTAGTAAAAAATGTTGGCCATTCAACGGATGATTCCCACTGTGAGCAAAACAAGAGCTGCCGTGCCCTGAGCCTCCTGTTATTCACCTCACATCTACTGCACACCGAGGAGCGCTCCATCATACCACCCAAGGCTTCAGGTGGAGACTGGAAGTGCCAGGGGACGTAAGCCAAGCACTGTAGCCGGAAGCAGCTCTTTTGGATGCTGAACCTGTTCTGCTATCTTCAGCCGCAGAATACGCTTAGGTAGTGTGTGAATAATAACAACCGCAATAATAATACTTTTGATGTATTCACTGCTTTCTCATAAAGCCCAAAACAAGCACAAATCGTTCAACCTTAAATACAAATGACTTCAGATGTAGGCTGTGGCTTGCTCAGAAAGAGAAGGCCAGAATGTTCAGAGCATTAGGCGGGGCTGTTACCCCGCTGCCTCCAGAGCCCGCCTCCACCATCTCCCTTTCAGACACAACTCAAGCAGAACTGCTTACACAACTCCGTCTTAATTGGAAATATTTGGTTCCTGCTGCTATGTTCAAACAAATTCACCAGATCCTGATTATGTGCCCACAATTAAAGCCATTAAGTCAGGAGACAGGCAGCAGGTTATTTCCCTGGTATTTGACAGAGCAGCCAGGTGACAGCTCCATAATTATCAGCAATCAAACACCGTTTGTGCTAGATGTTGTATGCTTGTTTCCCATGGCTTAGCCAAGAAATTATCCCTGCTGGTCACAGAAACTGTAGAAACATACAACAGGTCAGCTGAAATGATCTTTTCAAGCTCCTACGCATGTCATTAGCGGAGGGCCCTAGGTGGTCAACATCCAAAATAACTTTTTGAAGCAAAGGAATGTGCAGCTGAATACCAGTCAAACTTGAAGCCCAAAGGTTTTCCAGGACTTCCTGTAGAGAAGGGCCAGACGGCACTGCTGTGGAGAGCAGCCACAAATGTCCGCATGTCCGGCCTGCGTCCTCCACTGCTTAATGATAATGCGGCACTTGGGCAGTGGCGACTGATGACTACTGTGTGATGATCATTTGGCAACCTACATTCTGTGCCATAGCGGTGCAGTTTCCATGCAACAGGTAACGGCCATCAACTGTAGGCCGTCAAGCAGGGCAGTCTCTTAGCAGAGTGGACGTGCTTCAACCATGTTCTGTCAATGCTGTCCAAAACTATGCTAAAACCTCTCTCCCCCACTCCCACAAACACATGATCAAGCTACAAGATTAGAAGAGAGAATATCAGTAATGAATAAACAGGTATCTGTGGCAGAGGATTTGCATCTAATTTAATCCTAATATTTAATCCTAGCATCTAAATGAATCCTAGTATTCAATCCTATCTGTCAGACAGATAACAGACAATTCTGTTCTGCACTACCACATCATCACTGTGGGCACTGAACTGTGGGGTACTACAAGAATCCATATGGTCGCCTCTCTTATTTAATATCTTCCTCAAGCCTCAAACTGAGCTGTTTCAGGTGATGGACATAACATTCCATATCTATACTGATGATGTCCAGCTTACTCATGCTCATTAACCACACCTACCCACAGCTTTGAGCAAACTGACTTCCTGTCTAATAGCAAGAATGGGCAAAAAACACCAAACGCTGCCTGAACCCATAAAAGCCTATGAACATTAGAACTGCTATACTGAGTCACACCAAAGGTCCATCAAGCCCAGTGTCCTGTTTCCAACTGTGATCAATTCAGGTCACAAGAACCTGACATATCCCAAAAGAAACCAGTTCCATGCTACTTATCCCCAGGGATTAGAAATGGTTGTTTTTGGACTACTTTATGGACTTTTCCTCCAGGAAAATTAGACAGAGCTATACCACCTTCTTTTACCACATCCGCCTGCAATGACTTCCAAAGTCTAATTATACATTGAGAGAAAACATATTTTCTCCTGTTTTAAATATTCTACTTTGTAGATTCAAGGCATGCCCCTAATCCTTGTATTTTTTGAAAGAGTAAACAATTTTTTGAAAGAGTAAACAATTCCCACCCGTTCCACTCCACTCAGGATTTTAAAGACCTCTATCATATTTCCCCTCAGCCCTCTCTTCTCCAGGCTGAAGAGCCCTAACTTCTCTTAGGCTTTCCTCATGGGAGAGTCATTCCAACCCTTTATCATTTTGATTGCCCTTCTTTGTACTTTTTCTAATGCTGCTATATCTTTCTTGAGATGCGGATACCAGAACTGCACACAGTACTCAAGGTATGGTCGCACTATGGGGGCGATACAGAAGCATTATGATATCCTTTGTTTTATTTTCTATTCCTTTCCTAAAGATTCCTAACATTGTTTGCTTTTTTGCCACCATTGCACACTGAAGAGAAGATCTCAATGTATTGTCTATGATTGGGTGGCGACTTCTAATGTGGAACCTAGTATTGTGCATCTATAGTTTGGGTTATTCTTCCCTACATGCATCACTGTGCACTGGCCAAATTACATTTCATCAGCCATTTGGATGCCCAGTCTCACAACATCCTCCTGTGGTTTCTCACAATCCACATGCGATTTAACAACTCTGTGTTATATTGTTGTATTTAAGTGCTTTCAAGTCGATGTCCACTCAAGGCAACCTTCTGAATAGTTGTCCTAAACTGTGTTAAGTCTTTAATCAGGCAGCTAATGGTTGATAGGGTGGCATCCATAGCTGCTGTTATTGTATCGATTCATCTCATTGCTGGCCTTCTTCTTTTGCATTGACCTTCAAACTTGCCAAGCATGAGGTCTTTCTCTAATGATCTCTCTCGTCACACGATGTGTCCAAAGTATGAAAGTCGAAGTCTTGTCATCTGAGCTTCTAAAGGCAGCTTAGGTTTAGTCTTCTCTAGTACCGACTGATTTGTTCTTCAGGCAATTCATGGTATAAACAGTATGCTTTCCCAGCACCATAATTCGAAGGCATCTATTTTCTTCCTGTCTTTCTTCTTCACTGTCCAACTTTCTCATCCATATGACATAATGAAAATATCATGACTTGGATAAGTTGAATCCTTGTATGCAGAGATACATCTCTGTACTGGAGAATCTTGTCTAAGTCCTTCATAGCTGTTCTGCCTAGAGCAATGTGTCATTGGATTTCTTGATTACTTGTCATTTCATTATTGATTATTGATCCAACCAGGTTAAAGCCGACTACTATTTCTATTTTTTCTCTAACAAAGATGAAATGATTGATTTTGCCAGCTGTCAGGATCTTTGTCTTTTTCATGTTAAGGTGCAGGGAGGGAGGGATTTGGGCAAACCTAAAATATAGATGTGGATTCCCACTTCACATAAGAAATCCATGTCTCTAGGAAAAAGGATAGATATTGGCATTCACAGCTGCTCCAAGGCATATGTAAGTGCCTGCTGGAAGGGGCAACGGTCAATGCTGACAGATGCCCCCTCTGACACATATTAACCCCAATCACTCTCCTGGACCTCCCTTATACAATCCAATCCCCCCCAACCCTCCTAACAGATGATCCCCTCCAACTCCCCCCCCCCAGAAGGCACTGCACCCTCCCTTACATCCAATCACCTTCTCTGCAAGAAGCCCCCCCCACCCCAGCAAGAAGCCCCTACCTCCAGTGGTCCCTAGTGTTGAGGGGAACAGGAGCAATATGCAGTAATTCCTGCTTGTGCTAAACCCAGTTCACAAATGGCAGCAGTGATATTTAACAGTAATCTCATAGTATTACTGCTAAGGGTCAGGAGATAGGGGGGCCATGCTGGAGGAACCTCCAGGCGGCTTATTCTTGCCGCAAGTGGGTGGGGAACCTCTTGCACAGGGGAAGATTAGAAGTAAGGGGAGTGTGCTTTGGGGGAGTTGAGAGATAACCTGTTGGGGATTAGGAAGATCAGACTGCATAAAGGAGGGCCTAGTGGGGTTACTGGGGTTAGTATCAGTGTTGCGGTGATCTGTGCAGGATTGGGTATCCATCTACAGCAGAAGCAGTGATTTTAGAAATCTGATCCCACATATACAGTATGTGGGGGATATTTTACATTTCTTTCGCCCACATGCAGCTTTCTAAAGTCACTGCTCTGGCTGTATGTGGCGAGACATAAACGTGCAGCTGTGCATCTATTTTGCAAGAGGCTCTAAGTTTAGTAGAGCCTTTTGCAAAATATTATGAGAATTGTCCATATCCTGACCTGGACATGTGAATTCCCCTCTCCCACATACTACTTAAATTATGCCTTATTGTAACATAATCTGTTATATTTATTTTATTTATTTATATTTATTTTATTTACATTTCTTATATACCGCGCTTTTTGGTATCAGTGCGGTTTACAAATAACACAAGTTTCGCATCAGAACAAGAGATCTTTTGCTTACATCATAACAGGGTTTGTAACATGGGACTGTAACAAGGGTAACTATATACAAATCCACAAACGAGGAGGTTGTAAAAACTATTTACAGATTAAATTGTATATTGTTTATGGAATCGTGATGCATGAAGCTTGTATATGACTGTTCTGCTGTACTGTTTAAAGATGTACATTATAATATTGTTATTTTGTTCATTTTAACCATATATATTTGTTATTTGGTGACTGTAATGATAACCTCAGTTGTTCATATTGGTTCTGTAAACCATTATGACGTCGAATTTTACCTATGGTGGTATGCAATAATTACGGCAAATAAATAAATATTACTAGGATTTAATTTGTCTATCTCCAACTTTATCTCACTGTTCTTATTGGGGGTTATTTTAGGCTCCAAATTCATGTTTTAAACATGGATGCAGCGGCAGAGAATCACGGAAGCCGCAACCACTTGGTCAACACCAGCATGGCTAAAAGGTGAGATTAAAGAGATTACTAGAAGCAAAAAACAATCTTTCTGAAAAATGGAACAAGGAACCAAATGGAAATAGGAAACAACATAACCACTGGCAAGTTAAATACAAAGCACTGATAAGGAAGGCAAAAAGAGACTTTGGAAAGAAGATTGTCATAGAGACAAAAACTAACAATAAAAGCTTTTTCGGGCACATTCAAAGCAGAAGCCTATAAAGAGCCAGACCGTTAAATGATCAAGGGGTAAAAGACACACTCAGGAAGGACAAGGCCATAGCTGAAAGATTACATGAATTCTTTGCTCTGGTCTTTACCGAGGAAGATGGGAGGAAACTACCCTTGCCAGAAAAGGTATTTAATGGTGATGAGTCAGAAGAGCTGAATCAAATCTCAGTAAACCCGAAAGATGTAGAAGAACAAACTAGAGGAAGGTTAATAGTGGAGTACCCCAGGGATCTGTACTGGGACGGGTGCTTTTTAACATATTTATAAATGATCTGCATTTAAGAACACAAAAAACCAGAGGTCTACCTACTACAGGGCAATCAACAGCAAACAAAAGGTGGCAGTCCCCAATAGAAGTATTACTAAACAAATAAAAACATAAATAACCATACAATGCATAAAAATTAATTAAATTGGCCCAACAGAATCCTGTTTCAGAGACGTATAGCAAATAATTGACAATGTATGGTTAAAAACAGGTCATTTTTTAAAACTTTCTGTAGGGTCTTTTTTCCATTTTTATGATCTTTTAGGGTTAGATGGTGGTCATTCAGTCAGCTCTGGTGGAAAAGCCACTTCAAAGGGCAGCCCACAGCCTGACTGAATATTTGTTAGCGTCCTGGACACATCATGATTGCCGAAGAGTAAATTTTTCAGGAGTTTTGTTAGTGTTATTCTTGACAGCGCTAGTAGGTTGTTTCGTTGGCTTGTGACTTGGCTTAGAGCTCTCTGTCTTCCCTTTAAAATATGTTTTAACATCAGAGGTGGAGATGATTTATTTATTTTATTTTATTTAACAGTTTTTCTATACCGCCTTTATCCAAAGTGGTTTACATCAAACAACATAACAATTACAGAGGAACTGCTTTACATTAAACAGGGGCGTGCAACTTGGAGATAAGTGTGTGTGGGGGGGGGGGAATGAACTATTTACATGTAGAAGTGACCATCTTTTTGTGGAAATGTTGGTTGATTTATCTTTTCTGGTCTTCTGTGTGGCATGTTAGTGTTTGGCTTATGTTTTGTCATCAAGTCTGTAGTATTCTCTGAATAGATGCATTTTTACTTGTTTTTTTAAAATCGTTGATGGATTTAGCTGATCTTATATTGTCCGGAAGTGAGTTCCATATTGATGGAGTGAGTTCCATATTAATGATGTTGGACACTTTACTCTTGTGATCTCAGTTTATCAGAGTAACAATGTGAGTAGATTTTACTTATATTTTCAATAGATTGCCTCTCTGTCTGAGTGGTTTTCTATTTGCTGCAGTGGGTTTTTGTTGTAGTTGCTGCAGTAATGGTTTTAAGTTAGCTTGCTCTGGGTCACTACCTGCAATGGTTTTGTTTGAGCCTTTGTGCTTCTGGCCCATATATTATATGGTGGGGTACACAAGGAGCAAGAGTCGAAGACCGTCAGGATGAATTCAAGATATCTTTATTAAAAGACGTCCCCAACGCGTTTTGGCACAATTGCCTTCCTCAGGGGATAACAGATTAGACCAATGCTAAATTTCCTATTGTGTCATATGAAATGGAAGATATCAAACTCAAAAATGCAGAAAACGCTGTAGCTCGTACTGTTCTCTATTGGTAGGAGGGGCGACACTGAACATACAGGGAGACCAACAATCACTGCTACTTTATAACTATACAATTAGACCTATACGGAAGAGATTACAAGAACATCGATCATGGGTCAACATGAAAGTGACGTCTGCACCAGTTGCTCAACATTGTATGGAATATCAACATTCCTTTCAGGATCTCCGTTGGCGGATTATAGATCAGGTACAAGAAAATACCCAGGGGGGAAATCAACAGTTTTCTTTACAATATAGAGAGCAGCAATGGATTTATAAGTTACGATCAGTGGCCCCTAGGGGGCTAAATTTATCAGAGGACTGGTGGAGTGTGATATAAAGTATGAATAGGGAACGAGGATTGACAGCTAAACACCCTTAAGATGTAGGGCATCACATGATCTGCTGTTAGCGTATAAGATGAAGCTAATGTAGTGATGTTGATTACTACGTCATGAGTTTTGAAGAAGGGCCGGGAGATTCAGCGGCCAGAAACACAGCATTGTGTCGACAATGATATGCTTTGAAGAAAACTAAGAAAACTATGATAAAGATCAAGTGGACCAACGGCCGTTTCAACCTGTACCTTATGATCTAGAACCATTGGTGATGAAAGAAGAAGTTGAAGCAGCATTGAAAGCCTTATCAAAGAACAAAGCACCAGGCATTGATTGCATTCCCATAGAAGTATTACAGCAATCTGATGCAGCTGTTACCGTACTTACAAGGCTCTGCCAAGAAATATGGAAGACAGCATCATGGCCAACTGACTGGAAAAGATCTGTGTTTATACCAATACTAAAGAAAGGTGATCCAACTGACTGTGGAAATTATCGCACAATCGCTCTGATCCCACATGCCAGCAAGATTCTACTGAAGATTATTCAAAAGAGACTACAATCATACCTGGAACAAGAACTACCTGAAGTGCAAGCAGGGTTCAGAAAAGGGTGAGAAACGAGAGACATCATTGCGGATGTGAGATGGATCCTTGAAAAGACTAAAGAATACCAAAAGGATATCTATTTGTGCTTTATCGACTATAGCAAAGCTTTTGACTGTGTAAACCATGAGAAACTCTGGGCCAAATTAAGAAGCATGGGTATACCAGAACACCTGATCGTTCTCTTGCACAATCTGTACATTGATCAAGAAGCAACAGTTCGAACGGAACAAGGAGAAACAGAATGGTTTAAAATAAGCAAAGGTGTAAGACAAGGCTGCCTACTTTCCCCCTACCTGTTTAATTTATATGCAGAACAAATCATCAGAGAAGCAGAATTGTATGAAGACAACAGAGGTGTGAAAATTGGTGGAAGACTCATCAACAACCTTCGCTATGCTGATGATACCACATTACTGGCGGAAAGTGAAGATGATCTGAAACATTTGCTTCTCACAATCAAAGAACATAGTCTCAAAATGGGCCTGCACCTTAATGTAAAGAAGACAAAGATCATGACAAGTGGCATAATCAACAGGTTCATCATCGAAGGAGAAGAAATTGAAATTGTGAATAACTTTAACCTACTTGGATCAACTATCAATAAAGAAGCAACAAGCAGTCAAGAAATCAGACGACGTATTGCTCTTGGCAGAATGGCTATGAAAGACCTAGATAAGATTCTGAAGAGCAGAGATGTCTCTCTCCATACAAAGATTCGACTTGTTCAAGCCATGGTATTTTCAGTAACATCATATGGATGTGAAAGCTGGACAGTGAAAAAGATAGACAGGAAGAAAATTGATGCCTTTGAATTATGGTGCTGGCGGCGAATTCTGTGTATACCATGGATTGCCCGAAGAACAAACCAGTCTGTACTAGTGGAGATCAAACCTAAGCTTTCTTTAGAAGCTCAGATGACAAGACTTCGACTTGCATACTTTGGACACATCATGCGGAGAGAGAGATCATTAGAGAAAGACATCATGCTTGGCAAGATAGAAGGTCAACGCAAAAGACGAAGGCCAGCAATGAGATGGATCGATACCATATCAGCAGCTACGGGTACCAGTCTGTCAACAATGAGCCGCCTGACTGAAGACCGAACACAATTTAGGATAGCTATCCAGAGGGTCGCCATGAGTCGACTCCGACTCGACGGCACTTAACAACAACAAGAAAACTGGATATTCCAGGAAGATACGACAAGGATTCATTGACCTGAACAAGCAGTTGAAACATGATTCCTTTACAACAGCGAAAAATTGCAACAGGACTTTGGTATTGGAATCAAAACTGCCGAGAGGACCTTACAACCATACTGAATGGATGAATTCCTTGGCGTTTAATCTTGTTGATGGAGCTAAGTACTAATATAAGAATTACATACGTTAAGCTATTCCTGGGGGATAAATAATGTTTTCCCTTGGTTTTCTGATGAGGGTTGATTCCCTTGTATAACAAAAGATCAAAATGGAGCTTAGTGCCACGAGAAAGAAGAATCTTTCACGGCACAGACTCCAACAAAAATTAATTTAGCTTTAGAAACCTTAACACTATCACATAGTTTAGCGTTGGAAGTACATAGAGGAAGAGGGTACGGTTGATCCTTTGGTTTTGTATATACTTTATGGATAGCGGCAATATTCATCCTACTATTCTTACAGCTAAGACGTTTCATTTAGGACAGCCATTGTAAATTAATTCTAAGCAGTGTTTTTTTTCTAGCAAAAAAGGTGTCACTAGTCACTTGCAGGGCCATCCCTAAGAAGTGGGGTGACCACGGAGGGACTTACTCCCATAATAGCAACATACCCTGGCACCGGCCACAGTGTATATAAAAAGGCAACAATGCAAATATTACACAGATCCCTAGAACATACCTACAGTTTAGATAAGCCCAATATTCGAAAAAAGCTGAGGTCCCATCTGGACAGCAGAAGAATGGGACGGTGTTGGTGGGAGAGGATCACATTTCTGTGACAAAGGCAACAACACTAGTACAGAAGAATGTTCTGGCAAACCACTTCCGCATCTTCCCACAAAAACCCAGTGGATAGTCTGACTGGAAAAGATCTGTGTTATCCTAGCACTAAAGGAAGGTGATCCAACGGACTGTGAAAATGATCACACATTCTGATCCCACATGCCAGCAAGATTCTACTCAAGATCATTCAGCAGAGACTACAACCATACCTGGAACAAGAACTACCTAAAGTGCAAGCAGGGTTCAGGAAAGGGCGGGGAATGAGAGACATCATCGCAGATGTGAGATGATCCTTGAAAAGACAAAAGAATACCAAAAGGATATATGTACATGTGTTTTATTGACTACAGCAATGTCTTTGATTATGTAATGCATGAGAATCACTGAACAAATCAGAGAAACAGGACAGTATGAAGACAACCGAGGTGTGAAGACTGGGGCAACAACCTTCACCACACTGAGATACCACATTACTGGCTGAAAGTGAAAACAACTTGAAACATTTGCTTATCAAGATCAAGGAACATAGTCGGCCTGCACTCTAATATGAAGAAGACAAAGATCCAGACAACTGGCAAAATCAATATTTTCATCTGTCCTTGCTTGGATTTAGGGGCTCTGTTCTGTCCTAGGTTTCTTCTTACAGCACGTGAACAAGTTGAGGTATGTAGTTTCTCTGTAGGTCTGGCTTGTTCTCAGGAGTGGAGGAGTGGCCTAGTGGTTGGGGCAAGGTACTTCAGGCCAAAAGGTCAGGGGTTCAAATCCCACTTGAGGACAGCAACCTTGGGCTGGAAGGACTGGGGTTTCTAGTCCTTGTGGTCTTGGGCAAGCCACTTAACCCTCCATAACCCATGTTCCCTGTAAAATAGTTATCTCCAAGTTATAATGCCCTGTTCAATGTAAACCACACTGATGCAGAATAGTGCAGTATATAAGAGAATGTAAATTAATTTAATTTATAACATTCTAAAACGCTAAAATTAAAAATAAAAATTCTTGGACTGACCCGTGATGCGGACAGGGTAGAGGTCGCATCTTGAGCGTGTCCTGCAGCCCTTGGCCTAAGCCGGCGATAAGTACCGTAATAAAACCACACTGCCTTGCCAAGAAGGTAACTAACCTGCTCCGGAGTGCCTGCGGTTCCTACCGTGGTGGTTGGAGTGACTGAAATACATGGCGACGGCAGTTAAGGCGCTGCGAAAGGACCGAGAACGGGGAGCCGGCTCGAGTAAGATGGCGGATGCACCTTCGATGCCGGCTTCACCCGGGTCTCCGACCTCACTGGAGGAGCTGTCAGCAGCTGTAGCGACGGCTTTAAAGCCCCAGTTTGATGCCCTGCATAGCAAAATGGATGGAATACGTTCATCGGTGGATCTGCTGGGCAAACGGGTGCAGGAGGCTGAAGACCGCGTGGCACGGGTGGAGGAGCAGGTGGAGACGCTGACCACAGAGGTGGCGGGCCTAAAGTCTCGGCTAACCCAACAGGACGCCAAACTTGATGACCTGGAAAACAGGTCAAGAAGAAACAATCTGCGCTTTTTGGGGATCCCCGAAACAGTCCCGGATGCAGATCTCAGAAACTACCTGGAGAAGCTAGTCCTGCATATTGTGGCAGAGGGGGAGCTCGGAGAGAAGGTACACATTGAAAGGGTGCACCGGGTGGGCGCGAAACAACTGCGTGACCCTCGCCCCAGAATCGTCTTAGCGAAATTCCTACACTACCCGCAGAAGGAACTGATTCTCAGGGCTGCGCGGCAGACGGGGGAAGTGACCTACAATAATCTTAAACTCCGGGTGGCACAAGACTACTCAATGGCGCTGAGCCGGAAGAGACGGGAGTATGCCCCCATATGCGGTAAACTGATAGAAGCCGGAATCCGGTTTTCCGTGCAGTATCCCGCCAAGCTTCACGTGCTCTGTGATGGAGCTCACCGCACTTTTGAGTCGGCAGCTGCAGCAGGAGATTATGTGCACCAGATCTGCGCCCAAAGGAAGGCCGCGGCAGCACCCCACACCTGAAGCCTCCAGGAGCTCCTTGGACTGCCTGACTGAGAAAGCTCCCCTGGGGGAGCGAAGACTGGGGAAATACATTGTAGCGCTGGCCAGTACCTTTGGTTATTGTTCCGGCTTGGACTGGCGCTACAAGTCTCAAGTAACACTGTGTTTCTTTGTTTCTTTTTGAATAGTTAACTGCCTTTAATGGGGTAAGGTAACAAAGTTGCCAAATCTCTGACACATCTCTCTCCTTTCCCCCTGTTAAGAAATGGGACTATAGACTGCATATGTTTGTTTCCTTGCTAGGGTGATATGGTGCCAACAGAGATACTCTGTTAATTCAGGCAGGGGGCGAGAGGAGTATCTCTGTTATGGTGGCGGTGGGTGCTGCATTCCCCCTAATGGGCAAGGCGGGAGGGATCTCTCCAGTCGGCCTAGCCAAAATGTACGGGGACTTAGGCTCCCCAGTCCCTTTTGCTGTCTTATTCCGTCTCCCCGGCACGGCGTGTGGGGGAGACGGTAGTGGCTGCTGTGCTGGGGCGGAGGGGGGGGGAGCATTTTAGAGTGGAGGGGGCTACTGTCTTGGCTGATGGGCCTGCACTAGGCCGAGTGGTTGGCCATCCAGACCTGGATACCGGCAGTGTGGGTGACGGCCCTCCCCCTCCCCCCCCCGCCCCAACATCTGGTGTGTCCCGCAGGAGACGGCAAGTTTGCTTAGATTGTGGAGAGGATGTCTGGTGGGGATGGGGGGACATTAAGCGAGGAAGAGGAGCAGGGGGTGGGGTTGGAAGGGGGGGGTTCAGGCGGGTTACACCGGACCGGAGGGGGGGAGGGTGAGGGAAATTAAGTACGGAGGCCGGGCCGAGGGGGTTTGGTAGGTACTGGGCATTACGAGGAGGAATACCTCCTTATGCTCAGAGAGGGGAGACTGTTGGGTTGTGGACGGGTGATTGATATCGAGGCCTGGGGTGCAGGGACACGCTCAGAGGGGTTTCGTGAGGACTTCCTGGGAGGGGGGTAGGAGTTGGGAGTCCTGTAGTTAGGAGGAGTAGTTGGAGCAGGGATAGGGGGAGAATAGAGGACAGGGTTAGGGGAGGATTAGGATGGAGAGAGGAGGGGATAGGAGATGGGGGGGTAGTAGGATCGAGGGGGGGCGGGGAAGGGGGGGGAGAGGGAGAGGGGGGGAGAGGGGTCTGCACTCTGAATTCTATGCTGATACACAGTATAACATACCTTGGTGACAATGGGGGAAGGCTCCTGGCTGGGAGGGTCTCCCCAAGCACGTTGTGTTGGCAGCTAGGCCGTAAAAACATTACAGTACTCTGAGAGTCATAACTTGGAACGTTTGTGGCTTGGGTAGCCCCATAAAGCGATATAAAATACTTAAGGCGCTGGCTAGGCAGCATTGTGATATTGCGCTACTCCAGGAAACCCACCAGACTGCCGAAGAACATGCTAAATTATGCAGAGATTGGGTGGGGCAGGTGTGGGGAGCGCCTGCACTAGGGAAGAAAGGGGGTGTGGCCATTTTAATTCATAAACGGGTGCGTTTCACGATGCAAAGACAGGTGGCCGATCCCCATGGGAGATTTGTATTACTGCACGGCCTATTGGAAGACCGTGAGATAGTATTGGGAGATGTGTATGGTCCCAACTCGTTGGATCAGGAGTTTTTTGACCGTATTGCTGCCAAAGTGGAGCAATTGCCTGATGTACCTTTGTTGCTGGGGGGAGATTTTAACGGGGTGTTTGAAGTGGGTCTGGACACCTCCAGTGGCAGAGAGACGAGAGATAGAACGCTAGGCTCGCAGGTTTTGCAAAGACTTCGGACCCGATTGGGCCTGATAGATCCGTGGAGGTTATTGCACCCCTCCGAGAAGGAATTCACGCATATCTCGCGGGCGCATGGGACTAGTGCGAGGATAGATTATCTTTTGCTTTCTACCAGCATGTTCGCACGGGTGGAAGAAGCGCAGATAGGACCCCTGGAGATCTCGGACCATGCCATGGCCTGGATCGAGATGCAATGGGGGGGAGGACTTGGTGCATCCCGTCTGTGGCGGTTCCCCATTGAGTTATACCATGACAATCAATTTCGGCAATTTCTGGGTCAGCGCTGGCGTGATTTTGAATTAAATCATCAGGCACACAGAGAGGACCCAGAACTGGTTTGGGAGACTGCCAAAGTGGTGTTGAGAGGCGACATAATCGGGTTTGTGGCCCGGAAACGTAGACTGTTGGCAGAACAAATTGTTCGGTTGGAGCAACAAGTGTCTCAAGCGCGAATGCTCAGTGGTCAAGCGCCTACAGTGTCTAATAGAAAACGCTTGTGGGAACTGCAGGTGGCCCTAAATGAACTGCTCCATCAGAGAGCCAAGAAATCTTTGCTGTATTATAAATATCGGTTATATTGTTTCGGCGACAAACCGGGGAAGCTATTAGGACGATGTTTGAGGGGTCCACGAGGAGGAAGGGGGGTGGCAGCTCTTCGAGATGACCAAGGGAAACTCCAGCAAAGCCGGGAGGGGATAAATGCCATATTCAAAGACTTTTTTCAAAAACTGTACGCTGCGGGAGAGTGTAGCCCATCTACTATGGAGGCCTACCTGCAAAGGTTGAAGCTCCCACAGGTGACGGCGGCGCAACGGGATCAGTTGGGACTACCGGTAACATTACAGGAGGTACAGTCTGTAATTGCACAGGCTAGTTGCTATAAGACCCCGGGCCCGGACGGTTATGGGGCGGAGTTTTATAAACTCCTATCGACTTGGGTGGGCCCACTATTGGTAGATACCTACCATCAGCGAATAGGGAGGGGGGGTAGGAGATGGGGAGATAATCAGGCCTACATTACGTTGATACCCAAACCGGATAAGGATTTGACGCAGGAAGCCTCATACCGACCGATTTCTTTGTTGAACTACGATATGAAGTTGTTGGCGAAAATTCTGGCTGAGAGACTAGCGGGAATATTAGGTGACGTCGTTCATGAATCACAGGTGGGTTTCGTACGAGGCCGTTATGCAGTGCGTAATATACGCCGAATACTAACATCTCTGGAGTGGGTGCACTGCCACCGGTTGCAGTCACTCCTAGTGAGTTTCGACGCCGAAAAAGCCTTTGACAAAGTCGATTGGACATACCTAGAGTATTTATTACCATTATACGGTCTCGGGCAGGCATTTTGTGATATGGTCAAGAGTCTGTATGATACGCCGACAGCTAGAGTACTTTGCAATGGGGTCTTATCGGCTCCCTTTCCCTTGCACAGGGGCACTAGACAGGGCTGCCCATTGTCCCCCTTACTGTTTGTCTTATCTTTGGATCCATTAATACGGAGTATCGAATTGGACCGACAGATTCGCGGGATTGAGGTGGGCAAGCAGGGATTTAAGACGTCGGCCTTCGCTGATGACATGTTAGTACACTTGCTGGCGCCGCGGGAATCTTTGCCGAGATTAATGGCCGAATTTCGGAGGTTTGGTAGTTTTGCCGGTCTTACAATAAATGCCGACAAATCGGAGGCCTTGGATGTCTCGGGTCGGCTGCGGGAGGGCTGGGGGGTGGACTTTCCCTTGAAATGGTCGGATCATCGGTTCAAATACTTAGGTATTGTGTTGACGAGATTACCGCAGGATCTATACCACATTAACTTGGAAAAAGTCTTGTCTGGGATGAGGCGTCAACTGAGAGCTTGGAACCCGCTGCCGCTATCATTATTGGGGAGAATCGCAGCAGTTAAAATGGCAATTCTACCCCGCATTCTTTACTGGTTACAAACGCTACCCGTCTGGTTATTACGCCGGGATTTGCTTAGATTGGAAAGGGAGATCCAAAGGTTTCTGTGGAAGGGGGCCAGAGCGCGAATCCCGATGTCCCGTATGATTGGTAAATGGTGCAGGGGGGGCCTGGGGCTTCCGGATCTGAGACTCTATGCCTTGGCATGTCAAGCGAGGCATGTTGGCGATTACTTGGGGGACACGGAGGTATTCACACCACGGGCCTTGGAGGCGGCATTGGTGGCCCCTTTCTCACTGGTGGGGGCTCTACATGTGGATAGTGCACACTTGCCAACTCGACTCACGCGCAATATTATGTTAAATGCGCTGAGACGCACCTGGCGACACTTAAATAGTTACTGGCAACGCAACTGGCAAGTGTCCAGCTGGCTGCCCATACGAGGCAATGTAAAATTTTTACCGGGTTCTGATACTCGAATGTTTCAGATATGGCACCAACAGGGGCTAAGACATATAGGGCATGTGGTAGACCTTACGGGTAAATGCAAACCGTTTTTGGCATTACGGGAGGAATTCCAGCTACCTCCCACTCACTATTTTGCGTATCTTCAACTCGCCCATTATGTGGCGACGTTACCTAGGGAGGAATTGGGGGAGGACAGGTCGGCACAGATCATCGAATTCTTCGAACTCGGGGGAGATGCCCACCCGACCATAGCTGGATTGAAGGCCCGGCTGGAGTGCTTTGGGGATTTACCAGACTATGGGAGGGTGGAGACGGCCTGGGGGGGAGAAATGGGACGGGAAGTACAGCCTGGCACGATTTGCAAGGCGGTAGGGCGGATTGTGGAACTGGTGGAGGGAGCGAAATGGAGGGAAGTACAATATAAAGCCCTAACCCGGGTGCATTTTTCGCCGCGCCGAGCCTTGAGGAGTCATATAACGCAAGATGGGTCTTGTCCTCGATGTTCTAGTCCAATGGCCACTTTAACCCATATGTGGTGGCAGTGCAGGCGCATCCTCCCTTACTGGGCCCAGATCCATAGATATATTATGAGACTAATGCAGCAGAGGTTTCCTTGGACGGGAGCATTGGTCGCCCTTGATCAACTGCATCGAACCTTACCCACAGGGCGGTGGGGGCGGTTACTGGTGCGTAAGGCATGTTTGGTGGGGAAGGGTCCGATCCTACGTCGATGGAGGGATCGGGACCCACCTACCTTCTTGGAGTGGCGCAATAGTTTTCACCAGCTGCTATTGACAGAGCGATGGAGGGCTCGGGGTTCAGTGAAGAGATGGTCCACCTTTATGTTGATATGGGAACCCTATATTCAGAGTTTAAGCGCCCGGTGCCGGAGCGAAATAGTAAACGTGGGCCATTAGGGTCTGGGGATACTGGGAGCGGAGGGGGGAAATGGGATCTCGGAGAGGGTACTGTTGTATTGTATGTGGAATCGGGGTGCGGGGACCCGGGGGGGGGAGAGAGGGGGCGTAGAAGGGTATGGGGGGGGGAGGGGTAGGGGGGTAGGGATACCGTCGAAAACGGGGAAAAACTATCTAACCATGGTTGTATAACACTGTGAATTGAGTATTGATCTAGATACATAACTGTATAGAGCTGTGGCTTCAGCGGAGATCAGAGTCCACTCTGCTGTAGTGCATTGTTTGTTTTTTCTCACTGTACTGATTGTTATGTTTATGATGGTTAATAAATAAAGTTTAAAAAAAAATAAAAAAAATAAAAATTCTTACAGAATTACAATTCATCATTTAACCATTTAAACCAGCTTATCCCCCAACCCTCCCAAATCTTTTTTGAGGCTATTACTTACAACTCGACAAATAACTATGGGCCCAGTATTCGATATGGTGCGGGTTGAAACTACCGCTCCATTTTAGACAGAGTGCACTAGGCTGATACCTATGACCAGGTCTGTATAGAAGTGCGGGAGAAGGGAGAAGCTAGTGTGTTTGGGAAATCCATCCTGGTTTGTTACCTTGGCTGTCATATGTGGCTGCTAGAGCTTCTACACTGCTCAGAGTGAATTCAGTCTAATGCTTTTCCAACCTCACTCCACCTGGGCGAAAGGTAGAGACTGGAATCACACAGGCTCAGGCAAGGAAATGGAAGTGATGAGTGCGATGTGTGTGCTGCACAAAGGACACAGTAACACAGTAAAGGACGGCAGATAAAGACCTGCATGGTCCATCTAGCCTGCTTAGTGAGGCGGCAAGGGTTATACCGCCACTGGATGCCGCTTGCTCACTTCCACATTACAGGGCTCCTGCTGCCGCCGGGAAGAAGAGGAATGCAGGATTACATGAGCACATTTAAGAGCCACTTCTGCTATCTCTTCTTGCCGTGAGGTGCTGGTCTGACTTCAGGCATCAGGCAATGGTGACTATTCCACGGCACACCCGATGGTACACTTAACTGGGAAAAACTGTTCTGATTCTGTAGAAGGGATGTTCCAGGCAACAATGGGTGAATTAAAATCTCCCACCTGCAATTCCACTTTCATTGCAGTCTCATAGGTCTCTCCAGCTCAGTTTCTATCCAGCAATTCTCCTGGAACTTACCCAAACCGTTTTTAAACCCAGCTACACTAGCAGCTCTTACTACATCCTCCAGTAACAAATTCCAGAGTTTGATTATGTGTTGAGTAAAAAAATATTTTCTCTTATTAGTCTTAAATGGGTTGCATTGCAGCTTCATTGCATGTCCCCTAGTCTTTCTACTTTTTGAAGGAGTAAACAACCGATCTATGTTTACCCGTTCCACTCCATCCATTGATTGACAGACCTCCATCAAATCTCCGTTCAGCCGTCTCTTTCCCAAGTTGAAGAGCCCTAATCTTTTAAGCCTTTCCTCATAGGGTATCCTTCTATTCCCTTTACTATTTTTGTTGCTCTTCTCTGTATCTTTTTAAATTCTGCTATATCCTTTTTATGATATGGCAACCAGAATTGCGCTCAATATTCAAGGTGCGGTCGCACCATGCAACAATTCAGAGGCATTATAATATCCTTGGTTTTATTCTCCATTGCTTTCCTTAGGATTCCTAGCATTCTATTTGCTTTCTTGGCTGCTGCTGTATAGTAAAATTCAATAAACACAAACATAGTGGGCAGAGGGTTTCAAAGTATTATCTATGATGATGCCTAAATCCTTTTCCTGAGTGGTGGCTCCTAATGTGGAACCTTACATTGTGGAACTGTAGTTGGTTTGTTCTTTCCTAGGTGCATAACTTCATACTGGTCCACATTAAATTTCATCTGCCATTTGGATATCCAGTCTTCCAATTTATCATGGTCCTCTTGCAATTTTTCACAATCCCCTTGTGTTTTGTGTCATAAAATTAGGTACTGTAGTATTTTCCTGTCCCCAGAGGGCTTACAATCTAAGTTTGTACCCAAGGCAATGGAAGGCTAAGTGACTTGCCCAAGGCCACAAAGAGTGTTAGTGGAATTTGAACCCTGGTCTTTCTGGTCCTAGGCTGCTGCCCTAATCACTAGGCCACTCCCACACTAAAGACAGTATGGGGCAGTAGGTATTTAGTAACTACTTTATTCAGTCATATGTGTGAATGATGGCGGGAATGCAGGACGGAGGGTGAGGGCAAGGGGCACAGGAGGTTGAAGGGAGGGAAGGGATCACACACACACACACAGGCACCCCCACCTCCGCACCACACATACAAAGGCAGTCCGCCTCCATACCCTACTACTACTAATAATAATAATTTGTATAGCACTAAAGGCGAACACAGCGCTGCACATATAGATGTACGACACAGTCCCTGCTCATCAGAGCTTACAATCTAATCAAGACAAAACACATAGTGAAACTGGAGACTAGAGTATGGTAAGATACACATAAGAGGCAAGATTTTAGCCTGGATTGAATAGAACTAGAAAAAGAGCCCAACGCACAGACTCAGGTAGTTTGTTCCAGGCGTATGGAGCAGCAAGATGGAATGAATGAAGTCTGGCCCCCCCCCCCCACACACATAAGCACCCCCCCTCTACACCGCACATGCACATGCGCCCTGTCTCCGCACCACACACATGCAGGCTCCAAGATTTTTCAGCTGGTTCCTAGATTCTAAGAAAATTTGTCAAGGCCTGATCCAACCAATCCTATTATATGGGAACGAAGTCTAGTGTCTGACATTAACCCAAAACTACACAGAATGAGACAAAATGCCAATGGAAATCTGCACCTCCAGTTCTGCAGACACTCCACGTACCTGGAAATGGCCCCAATAATGGATGCAGGGCAGAACTAGGACATTTCCCTTTACTATTCACAATACAAAAGAGAATCTAGAAATTCCAGCGTCACCTCAGTAACAGTGACAAACACTCCCTCCAACACTAAGTACTCTGTGAAGTAACACAAAATCATGAAAAAAAACATCAGCACAGAGGGGCCCTTTTACTAATGCAGGGCTCGACAAAACCCAGGTGGCAGGTTGCCATGGCGACTAAAAAATCAGACCTGTCATCTGGGGATCGGAATAACTTTATAGCAACATGATGATCACAAAGGCAGTGATTGTGGCCCGGACTAGCACTGGCTGCCCACAGGGATCTCATGTCCCACAGACAGATGTGCCTCCAAAGGCCCCAGTCACATCAGGGACTGGCTCTCGCTGCCTGCGGGGATTCCATCACCTGCGGGCTGAAGAAATGTAAACTTTCTGTTGGAGAGGGGATTCCCATGGGCAGACAGCTTGCTTCTGGACTACAATCATGACCTTCCTCTTCTGCCTTTGAAAGATTGGATCCCCACGGGCAGAACAGAAACAGAAGGTTTCCAAGGTTCCAAGGTTCTAAGCTTCAGAGAAGAACCGGTCTGGGCCTGCTAGAATTAAAAAAAAAGGTTAGACAGAAGGGTGGGGGAGAATGAACTACATAATCTTAAAGGGCCAGTAACTTTTTTAAAAAAAAGGAAAGAACGTGTGGAAATCCAGGGCAGGGGGTGGGAGTTCTAGGGGGGAGGAGGAAAGGCAAAAAGTCTGGAAGGAAAATAGAAAGTGCGGAGGAGATGGAGCAGGGAGGAAGCATGCAAGATTAAGGGATGAAAGCATAAGAACAAAAGGGCACGAGGTGACATTTTACTTACCAGTTAATGTCCTTTCCTTGAGTCCTGCTAGACCAGTCCAGACAAGTGGGTTGTGTTCCCCTACCAGCAGATTGGTGGAGACAAAGATCCATTTGAATGCCCAGGTTTCAATGACATCCCTCCCATGCCTCTATCCAAAACCACCAGAGGACCCTGGTGAATCACGTGGAGAGGTAGAAGATCCTGAAATACCAGGAAATGCAGTCAGAGACAAGAAAATGTGGCAGTAAGATTCAGAATATTTCCCATCGTGTTGGGTGCTACCGGCTTGATAAAGAAGAATTTCCAACCACATCTTGACAAACTACCCATACATGTTACATCTTATGAACTCCAGAAGGAGGCGCTCTTTGGAACAATGCAAGTATTACGCCGAGTCTTAGCAGTAAATTTGAGAGACTGAGATCATACTCGCCATGCCCTGGCTTAGAAGTGAGGTTCACGCCTGTCATGGTATGCACAAAACTAAATCAATAGACACCAATACCCTTAATAAACACCTTTTATCTACTAATATTCAAAAAGCCTTACCTACCAACCTCTTTAACATATAATTATTACACAATTCAATAAGGCATATGTGACCTCAGGATGGCCTTATCCCTACATATGGCGAGATTACTCACCATAGGGTTAAAAGAAGACGCTCATATCATAGGTCACTATCCTTCTATAATTTAATTCACCTATTACACAATTTCCAAAAATCTAATTAAACTGCCAACATCCAAAAAAGCACTTTTAGGGATTCTCTGAATAATTATAAGAACTCAAGAGCATCTGCATTCCAACATGGAACAGGAACGTGTAGACCATTCAATCATCTCCCTGCAAAAACAGAGAAAGGTTTTTCTCTTCAACCAATGTAAACTATACACCATTCAGTAAGTATGTATCCACTTATCTTAATAATCCAGGGAGTCCAGCACATGTCGGTAGACAGACGTCCGTTTTTACTGCACCTACCTAGCCGCAAATGCCGAACAGCCAAAAGGTGTCCTCCGTCGCGGCCAAGAGTACAAATGCCCAACAAAAGCTTTTGTTTCGCCAAATAGGCTTCTTCAGGGATTCCTGATAGCACAATTATTAAAGATATCATCAGAATTGAACACAAAATGTGTCTCCATATATCTTCGACAGCGAGCATAAGAAATGCCTCTCCGTTATTGCATCAGCAGCGTCTGACGTCAACTATTTTTAAAGGGATTTCCTACTAGTTGATTCACTCACAGGAGCTGATGTAATATCTCACAACTTTATTCACAACTACACAACACATCTAACACACCAAATTTCTAAAAGACACTAAAAAAGAGGAAATCGGATAAGAACTTCAAGGTCACCCAGCTCATAATCAAATAAAGAGCGTCCATTCAATTTTATCATTCAACCCAAATGGGTCTAATGTATTCAGATCATATATCCATTTCTGTTCCTTCTGTAACAGCAAACGTCCTCTATCTCCTCTCCATATATTTAAAGGGACATACTTCAATACTGTGCATCGCAGTTCCTCAAAAGCATGATTGTAAGATATGCAATGTTGAACTAGTGGCGTTTCAAGTTTTGCTTTATTGATGCTATATTTATGCTCCGCCAACTGTGTTCGCAGAGGGCGTATGGTTTTGCCAATATACAGCTTAAAACAAGAGCACCATAAAACATATACCACAAAAGAGGTGTTACAATTTGTATCCTGATCATACAGATGACTTTTACTCGCATATTTATTACATATCTTGCCTTCCATGATATTGCACTATTAACAATGTCCATATTTCTTATGTTGATACATCGAAACAGAAATCTTTTGTCGAAGAACTGCTGAACAAAGCTGATCTCTCAGGTTTCTCCCTCTACTATATGCCATATGTAAAGTACTACCTGACAGCTTTGGATGAGATACAAGGATATTCCACCTTTTGTGAATAGATGCAGCTATCCGACTTGCGAGGCTAGAATAGGGCAGTACCCATGTAATTGAGATACATTAGATGGCATAGTAGAGTCTGTATTACTAGATTTAGGCATAAGTAACCACTAAGGCAGATTGGGTGGATTTGTGTTGAAGAAACAGTTACTACAACGGCTGCTATTCTTCAGTTGGAGGTATGTGCAAATCTGACGTTTTGGGCTCTGCCCCAGTGGATTCAGTCTCCTCCACTGGGTGATTCTACCCCTCTTTTGGAGTCTGCTAAAGCCTTCCTTTCTGATGCCGAATTGTGGGGGGCCCTTTCTGCTGCCCCTCCCCCCCCCCCAAGGTTTGGTGCTCTAGGCACCTGCCTAATTCACCAAATGGTTATGCTGGCCCTCCCCCCTTCCCATCCCCATTCTTGGCCCCAACTCCCCACTGAATCTCTGAGTTCCCATTCTTTCCTAGCCGCAATTCTGTGCTCTGCCTTCCCTTCTCTATTTATTTATTTATTTGGAGTTTTATAACGCTTTTGTCCAGTTCAAAATCAGTGTACATGAAACAACGTAGAATGAGGTTGACATCGAACTTGCAGGTATGCAGAGAGTAAACTGTAACTATTTACAAGCAGGAGATAGCTTATTTATGGGGTAGTGGTCATGTAACACTTCCAAACTGTTTTGCAAACATATGAGTTTTGAGCAGCTTCCTGAAATTGGTGAGGTCGGAGGAGTTTCTGATTTTGTCTGGGAGGGAGTTCCAGAGAGAGGGTGCGCAGAGCTTGAATGATCTCAAGCAGGCTTGCTGGTTACATCTTGGTTTGTCGTTTGTTATTGTGAAGGCTTTCATGGTCGATTTCCTCTTGGGTCTAGTTGACAAGTGAGAGTGTAGTAGAGTTGTAGGTGGGTGGAAGAGAGATTGTTGATGGTTTTGATGATCCATGTTCCTACTCCAGTTATCAGGTCCCTGTTCTTCTCTTGTGTTCCCCCCTAAACCGGCAAATTCCCCTCTTCCATTGCTTTCTCTCACAATCCTTACTCCTGAGTCTCTGCTGTCCCCACCAGTCCCATTCCCCCAACCAAGGTTGCCAACTTTTCCACAGATCATAACTGGATACCTAACAGGGGAAAGGGGGACCTGCTAAAAAGATCTCTCTATAGAAAAGGCAGTGCCATTTTTAGCATGGGTATTTGTGTGTGTCATCTGGTGCTGGAACCAGCATTGCAAATGTTTTCTGCAAACCTTTAACTGAATACTGGAGAACTGGGGGGAGGGAGGGGTGTTCAGTGGACTAATTCTTGGGAAAGCCACATAGCTAAAGCAAACATCAACAGCATCAAAGAGAATATGTTGGCATTCCCTCGCCCTGTCCTTGGTCCAGGGTGACAGGATCTGTATCCCTATGCCCATCCGCTGAGCTCCCCAAGTCCTAAAAACAATAGGCTCTGGATCCCTGCACATGTCCCCTGAACTATTCCATACCCTTAACGACTGAAAAGTAGTAGCCATAAATATCCATAAATAATTGAAGCAAACATTCAGAAAATGGTTGAACAGTATGCATACTCAAAGAATATATTTTTTGTTCCATAAAGAAGCATTTGAGAAATCACTGCTTTTTAAATTTAATTGAAGACCATCATCGGCTTAATGCTAACAAGTTTCTGGGAACATGTGTATAATTACTGAGGTGTGAAACCTTACTTTGCCTGTCACCTTTTTTGGAGGTCAGTTTTACCCCTCCCTACCTGAATCTACTACGAGATGCACCAACTTTCAGCTGGTGTTTTTCAGTCAATTTTTAAATTAATTTTGGCTTTTCTACTAACAACTAATAAATCGAATCTAATTTAATCTAGAGGGTCCCCATTGCAAGCAAGGAATTCTGTGGCTCTTGAATACAAACTCTCTGCCTGAGAGTTCTTAGATGGGGCTTTCTTCATTTTTAATAGCTAACATTTTCTGCTGCCTTGCCTATTGATTTGTAGCTGTATTACCAAAGGGGAATTTTTGTGTTCTTAGCCAAAGCTTTTTTCTACTACTATATTTGGTTTCTTTTCTTCTCCTTTACCCTTCAGGTTCAAAAGGGGAAGGCAAGCTCTTTGAAGTCACTGCACTGCTCAGTGTCATCTAGAAGTAAGGAGACCTTGGATTCTCTACAGGGAGAACTAGTCCAGCAACTGGTAACAGAACCCACATGTGAGGGGGCCATACTGGACTAGGCATTTATGAATGGGGACAGTGTTTCTAATGTTATATTGGGTGATCATTGGTGTGGTTCAGTATTAGGACTAGGGCTGATAAAGTGAGGATCCATTCAAAACTGAGGATCCTAGACTTTAGGAAAATGAACTTTGCCAAGATGGGACAATACCTCAAGGAGTTGTTAGCAGGATGGGAACGGCTGGGGGATATAGAAAAACAGTGAGCAAAACTGAAAGGGGATATTTTAAGGGCAACAAGTCTTGTTGTTAGGAAAGTAAATAAATGTAAAAGGAAAAGGAGGTCACTATGGTTTTCAGACGTAGCTGAAACGGTGAAGAAAAAGAGGGTAGTCTTCATAAAATACAAGAGATCACAGAAAGAGGAAGACAACGATCAATATTTGTAAAAGCTAAGAGAAGCTAGGAAAGCAGTCAGGAAAGCAAAGATACAAATGGAAGAAAATAGAGCCAATGCAGTAAAATGGGAGGACAAGACATTTTTCAGATGCTAGTGAGAAGAGGAAGTGCAAAAGTGGTATTGTCAGACTGAAGGGTGAAAGGGAGGAATATGTAGAAGCTGATGTGGCTAAAGCGGAATTGCTTAAATATTTTTGCTCTGTGTTCATTGATGAAGGGATAAGAGCAGGAACTCAGAAAACACCTACAAATAGGAACAGAAGTGAAGGGGAACTTGAATGATTTTCAGAAGACTGCTTGTGAGGAACAGGCTAAACTAAAAGTAGACAAAGCTATGGGGCTAGATGGGATACATCTGAGAGTACTGAAAGAACTTGGGGAAGTTCTAGAAGCTCCACAGTCTGACTTTTTCAATGCTTCTTTACAGTTGGGAATAGTGCCAAAGAAGGGCACATGTTGTCTCTTTACACAAAAGCGGATGTAACGATGAGAATGGGAAGAACAGGCCGGTTGCAGGATCCAAGGCAATAAGGTTTTACTAAAGGTAGGTCTTGTCAGACAAATTTAATTAATTTCTTTGAGTGCGTGAGAGTTGGACCAAGGGAAAGCCCTAGATGTGCTGTACTTAGATTTCCATAAAGTCTTTGACACTGTTCCACACAGGAGACTTGTAAATAAATTGAGCACCCGAGGGATAGATCCTAAAGTGATTGACTGGGTTAGAAATTGGTTGAGTGGGAGGCAACAAAGAGTATAGGTAAATGAAGTTCACTCTGAGGAGAAGAATGTTACCAGTGCAAGGATGCTTGGGTGCATAGGGAGAGGAATAGCCAACAGGAAGAAGGAGATGATAGCGCCTCTGTATATAGTGAGACCTCATTTGGGTATTCTGTGCAATTCTGGAGACCACACCTTCAAAAGCATATAAACAGGATGGTGTCGATGCAGAAGGTTGCTACCAAAGATATGCATACTTTGGAGGAAAGGCGGGAGCAAGGAGATATGACAAAAATGTTTAAATACCTCCATGGCATAAATGCACAGGAGGAGAGCCTCTTTCAACTGAAAGAAAGTTTTACAATGAGGGGGGACATAGGATGAAGATAAAAGGGGATAGAATCAGAAGTATTATATGAAAATATTTCTTTATGGCAAGAGTAGTAGTTTTATTTATTTGAAAATATTTATATACCAACATAAGCCACAGCATTCAAGGAGGTGAACAGATATGCATGAAATAATCTCCCAGTAGAGGTAATAGAGACGAGGACTGTCCCTCATAATTCAACAGTCTGGTATCTCGGCGTACTATTACGCCAATGATATCATCCTTCTTCACTGCACTGACTCATGTATTCCTGATCTGGATCCCTTGAACTCCTGTCTTGCCCTCATCCATTCCTGGATGTCCATAAACTAAATCTAAATCTGTCAATCTACTGCTCCCTGGTTTTCTTTTGGTGCTCCTTTTCCCTCACTGGCTCCTGTGATTTCTTCTGACCCTATTCCACTTACTTCCTCCTTCCGCTATCTTGGTGTCACTCGAAATTCCTCTTTCTTTTGCAGACCACATCTCTTCCCTCACTTGCCAGGCTTTTTATTGCTTATGCCAAATCCGTGCGGTTCATCCTTTCACTCTCACTCTCTGACCACGCTTCTCCTTAGTCACCTCGATTATTGCAATGTTGCTCAGGTTGGTATCCCTCAAGATCAATTACAAAGACTCCAACTTCTACAGAACACGGCTGCCTGTATCCTCACTCACTCTTCTAGATTTGACCACATCACCCCATCAGTCTTCACTGGTTTCCTGTTCATTTTAGAATCCAGTATAAAATATTAATCTTAGTTCACAGAACTATCCACACCGGGATTCCTCAGTATCTTGCCAACCTTTTTCACTTTCATACCCCTGATTGTCTCTTACATTCTAATCACAATCAACACTTGGTTCTTCCATCTGTCTCCCAGGCTCATCTCAAATGCACAAGGGGCTCTGCTTTCTTCTTCTTAGGCCCCGCGCTGTGGAATTCACTTCCCCACTCTCTTCGCTTCAAACCCTTTTTTAATAATTTCAGAGCTGCATTAAAGACACATCTTTTCCAGTCAGCCTTCGGTCTCCCTAACCCCCCTCCTTGATAAGCATGCCTCCTTACTCTCTGCTCCTTTGATAACTGTCACTGCCCCCTTCATCCTACCTCTTCTCCCCCCCCCACCTCATATCCTAAGTGCTGTAATTTCTCTTTCCTTTTCTATCCCTGTCCTATGATTTGATGGCGTTCCATTTCCTTTCCTACCTTGCCGTCCTTGTATATTGTTAATTGCTCTGATGCATTTGCTTGAGCGGTCAATCAAGCAACTTAATAAAGATAAAGATAAAGAAAGCATGGAAATCATAGAAGATTCTTTCTGCTGTCATGTTTCTATGTTTAAAAATAAATTGAGTGCCGTAGGGATGAACCCTAAAGTGACCAACTGGGTTAAAAGCTGGTTGAGTGGAGGGTAGTAGTAAATGGAGCTCACTATGACAATAAGGACATTATCAGTGGTGTGCCACAAGAATTGGTCCTTTGTCTGATTCTTTTCAACATTTTTGTAAGTGAAAAATGCAGAAGAGCTGTCAGGTAAGGCTTGCCTCTTTGCAGAGGATACCAAAATCTGCAATAGGTTAGGCACTCAAGAAGGTGTAGCTAACATGAAGAGGGATCCAGAAAAACTTGAAGAATGGTTGAGAATTTGGAAGCTTAGAGTTGATGCTAAAAAATGCAGGGTCATGCATTTGGGCTGCAAAAATCCAAGCGAGGGGTACAGTAAAGGGGGTGAAGTACTTCTGTCCATAAAAGAAGACCGGGACCTGGGGGTGATTGTTTCTGATGATCTTAGGGTGGCTAAACAGGTAGAAAAGGCAATAGCAAAATTCTTGATTTTCTGGCTCAACTCATCGCTTGTTTTCTCATTTTCTAGTCTTCTCTGTTGCTTTTTTGTTCTTTTTCTGGTGTCTTTTTTCTTTTCAGTTTTCGTTCTTTCTCCTTTTCTTTCTTTTCTTCAGGGTGAATTATTTTAATATTTTATATTCTTTCTCTTTTTCTTCATTTTTCTATTCTTCTCTCTCCTCTTCCTATGGTTCTTCTTCCTACCTGTTCTCCTTTCCCCATTCTCTCTCCTCTCTCTTGTGTTCTCCATTGCTCCTCCCCTTCCCACATTATTTTCTTGGATTACTGCTCCCCTCCTCGGTCCTTTTTCCCTTCTCATCTATCCCCAGCAGGGCCGCTGCAAGGTTATTAGGCGCCCTTGGTGACACTTCAGCCTTGTGCTCCTTCACAAATAAATTTTAGATCCACCCCCTCCCCCCAGGATTTTGATTATTAAACTCAACACCATCGCTCCTAAAAAAAATGCATATTTGGACATCAAAATATCACATTTTACTTTGTACATATATACATAAGGGAGATTTCAGAAGGCCAGGTAAATAGACTTTTGCAAATTGCCCAGTTTTCCTGCAGATAAAAGTATTCACTGATGAGTCTTCCAGTATGTGTGGCACGATCTCTACAGGTAAAAGGGACTATGGTTCGTATGGAAGGGAAGACTGGATAGGATGTTTGGTCTTTATCTGCCGTCATGTTTCTGTGGCACAGGGGAGACTCAGCTACCGTTAACAAAGCACCGGTGGGTCTGGAGGTTGGCGGTTCACAAAAATCCAGTGCTTACACGGGACAGTTTTCTGTCTAGCTGGTCTCCACCTTCCTTTTATGAAAATCGGGCAGGTCAGCCAAGTACTGGCCAAGTAGAGACTCTACTTTGCATGCAATGCAGTACTGGAGAAGCGGAAAGAGAAATTCATTTCCTTCTGCACAGTGTCACGCACAAAGACAGCAGAGACACACATTTCCTAAAACTACCGGAGAAAATCCCACAAAAGACTGAGCGGGAAAAGCTCTCTATAATCCCGGGGGAAAGAGGAGAAACAGCGAAATATGCTGCATGGGAATTATTCTTGCTGCTCGTCTCTCTGTACGCTGTAATTTTATTTGACTGTTTGCAAAGTCTCTCTGTCTTATTTTTCTCTTCTCTCTTACACCGTAAATGTGTGACTTTGGCAACACACTGTAGGTAAAACTGTCATTCCAATAAAGATATCTGAATCAGACAGACTTGAAGAGCGAAAGATGTACCCCTCAGTTTGTAAAAAGCACCTGGACATTCGGTGCTATGCCAAACGTCTAGAAGCCTTTTTTAAAAAATGTCGTCAGTATTATGCGTAGAGTGTATTTAAATATCCTGCTTGATGCATAATGCTGTGCGTCACATGGGGAGGACAGGTTTGGGACGTTCTAGGGGCAGAGCTGCAAGGAGGTGCAGACTCTGTTCACAGGTGCTACAAACAGTCTGGCTCAGTTGCACAAAAAACAGGTATAACTTGTCATCAACATCAAACTCAGAGCCTATACTCTGCGCCTATGAATCTGAAGTAGTTGCATATTGGTGCGCATACCCAAACGTCTGTATTCCGCAGCACTCAGCAAACACACGGCGCCGCTGATTATTAGCTTAAATTGAAACGTCTTGTTTAGAGATTTAAATTTATGCCCCAGACGCCCTGCTGAAAACTAGGTCTGTTTTTTCTAGAAGAAAGGAGGGAAAGGAGAGATGACTGAAAAATCGGAATGTCTATCAGGCGACAATGAAGTACTAGAAGGAAACGTTTTCCATAGAATGAGACGTTTAAGAACAAGGGATCATTGCGCGAAGTTGAGGGAAGGGAAGTTCTATAGAAATGTGAGAAAATACTTGGTCACTGAGGGTGCTGGACACCTGTAACAGACTTCCTGAAGAGGTGACGGGAGCCAAAACAGCAACAAAATTCAGGCATGCAGGGGACAGAGATAGAGGGGAACGTCCGTCGCAAACCATGAGGCAGGGGCAAATAAGGAGGTAGAGTCAGCCAAAGTCTCTACATCGAATGACTCCCAGGACTCTATTTAATTTTTACTTTACCCATTTATATTCTGCTTGTCTGCCATTGCAAGCCTGGCATTTCTAATTTCTCTGAGAAAGGCAGGATCACAGTTTACAGATGCTGTCAGATTAAATCAGGCCTGATTCAGTCTGTCCCTGATGACACAAGGCTTGTTGACACCCCTGGGCATGACAAATCACTGCACAAAGCAGGCCCACCCACAAATACAAGGTTAACAGATTTTTTTGCAGGCAAATCTCGGACACTTATTCAAAATAAGGTGTTCCTTTCTCTACACCCACCCCCTAATCTTAGGTTTGAAGGAAGAGGAGTTATTATCCTGTCCCCCCAATCCATCCCATGATAGCAACAATATTACTTCTACAGTGATACATTTCCTCTGTACTGTGCAAACTATAAAGAAAATGGATTTAAATTCTAAAAACTGACATATTCAAATCACTAAGCTGAAAATAAAATTGTGTTCTACCACTTCTGTCCCCAATGGTAGAATCAGTCAGGGGCACGGCTCTAAAATCAGGGACAGTCCCTGAAAATCAGAGACATCTGGTAAGCTTAACAAATATCACCCCACCACCCCTGCCTCACGCCTCCTCTCAGAATCTTGCGCCGCCCCTAGCCTTTGAGGGAAAGCAAGTATTGAAGAAACTTCTGTATTCCTTTTGGCAACCTGTAGACTTTGACGGGTTTTTTTATTTTTTACCACAAGAAAGCATTTGGAAGGTCAAGAATCAAAAGCAAACAAACTACTTCTCACCGCCAGTCTGATAAAATATAAAACAGGAAACATCAATGTGGGGTCAAACGCCACTACTAACCACAGGGGAGTGTGACCCTTAAGCCTGCGCTTCAAAACAAATCCTTTCAGTGCTTAACAAGCTGAGCTGCTTATTAAATTAGTGGGGCAAAGAAAAAATAAGAATCTATCAGCTTAACCGCGTGTTCAGAGAAGACGGTTTTCATGTTTTCTCTTATCAGAAATCTACTTAAATTACACCACTTAATTTCAGATACAAAACCGGAAAAAAAACCTTCTTTCCCCCAGCCCTCCCTTTATCTCTGAATCACCCGTTTCCCAAGAGAGAAATCTCATAATTAGAATTAGATGCCATAAACTCCGAACCCAAAATGGAACATAGTAAATGATGGTAGAATAATACGAAATGACCCAGACAGGGGGATAATTTTATAAGGCGCCATAGAAAGTTACACGCTATTTACTCATGTAAATCACATATTTTTATTGACTTACACAAGTGAATGGACATTTGTGTGAATACTGTAGGTGGTCGATATTCTGTAAGTATGCGTGCCGGGCTAATCGTGTAAACTTTCGCTGTGGGCATTCACATAGGCAGAATGAAAAATTTGCACATGTAAATTATAAAATTCTATAATTTATGTGCACTCTTGAAAAATCTAGGCGCAGGCATGAACACCAGTCATCAGGCAGGCCTATGTGCCCGCGACGCCTAGTTTAACGTGCATATTTGTCCACTTGTGCCCTTATTTTATGACATATAAAAGAAAAAGTGCTAGTGACCCACAGAAAAACACACATTAACCACGCGATCCTTTATCTAATAATCCTCCCACATGGCAAACCCCTCGCGTCACCACGCGCATCATGGAGTCAGCACAATGTAAAATATTCTTTGCCATTTTGTTCATTAATAATTTGCCCTCACCTTACTCCCCTACCCCCTCACAAATCCTGAAAATGTATTTTCACATCATTCGTACTTGGAGTTTTGGGATGGGGAGAGGGGACAGAACTAAAATCTGAAATTGGAAGCTGGGCTTAGGTTCAAAGGAAGGAATTTGGAGGGTGACACCCTTAAGATTTATCTTAACGCTACATAGAAGCAGCAGTTTGGTACTGCAGCTGCTTTGCAGCAGACATGGATGAAGGTACAAATATAGGCAAATATCTAGGGCAGGGGTGGGCAATTCCGGTCCTGGAGGGCCACAGACCAGGTTTTCATGATGTCCTTAATGAATATTCATGAGATCTATTTGCATCCACTGCCTTCCATTGTATAGAAATAAGTCCATAAATATTCATTAGGGACATCATGAAAACCTGACTGGTCTGCGGCCCTCCAGGACCGGAATTGCCCACCTCTGATCTAGGGCACCAATTTTGAAGGCACAAAATACCTGGACTAAACAGGAGCTTAATTCCACTTGTTTTAATGTCATTATCTCTGGGGGAGAAGCCTCCCCTCCCCCCTGATCTCCAGTTCTGCCTATGAGTGCCAACATCTTAATTCCGGCATTCCTTTCCTGTGAAGCAGCCTGCATAAAGCAAAGTCCTGTTAGGACAGCGGCAAACAAATCCTCACCTCTACCTGCCTTCTTTGCAAATCTGGGACACTTATCCAAAGAATGTGTGTGGGGGGGGGGGGGGGAGGGAGAGACAGACACCTTAGTTCCAGGTTTGAGCAACAAGGTGTGGAGGAGGGAAAAGGTGTCATTCCCCTGACCTCCCATCCATCCCATGACAGCAACACTATCATTTCCAAGAAGACAAATTGACAGTGAAATAGAAATGGTGATGTATTTCCCTCATACGGTGCAAAATAGAAAGATAATGGACGCAAATTCTAAAAACAGACATATGCAAATCCCTAAATTGAAAAAGCAATTTTTATCCTATCCCTTCTGGCCCCATTGTTGGACTCGGGGACAGGAGACTTCCAAACAGGCGGGAGTCAGGGACAATCCCTGAAAATCAGGGACATCTGGCATCCTAATTCATGGCTCTGTCTGCAACCTAGGTTTGTTTCCCCGAGAGACAAGAGATTAGCTGAAAGTGTGGTTCCCAACTGGTGTGCTAAGTAATTTCGGGGCCACCATGAAAAGTGGGGGCCAGATAGAGCTGCCACCAGCTGCAGCGAAGTCATCCTCTGTTTCTTCCTCCCTCTCTCTCGCTGACAGAGTCAATGAGGAACACGTCTTACCATTTGTTTCTGCCCTCTCCTTTGCCAGTTTTCTTCCAAACTTGGCAACTTCAGAAGCGTCAGCAAGAAGGTTTAGATACACTGCAGGCTGGGGTGATACATGGAAAAATAAAAGGCTATATTGTAATGATGGCCTACATCCATCTGTGGCAGGAAAAAGGATCCTAAGTGAGAAATTCAGACAATATGTTGCTAAGATGGGGGTTGGCACGTGGAAGCAAATGAGACCAGGCTGTCACCCACAGCAAGAGCAAAGGCAAGACAGAGGTAGAGAAAAAAAACACAAAATAAACCATCTTAACAACTCACCTCTCAGCAAACAAGTGAAGAGGCTAAGCAAAAAGACTCCACAAAAGATGAAAAAGCCAACAAAACAAATAGCTGGGAAGTAATAAGCACATGCGCATGCTGTCTAAGCAACAACGTTCCAGATCTACAGGCCCTAATGGTAGGGGCAGCCCTAGATATTGTTGCTATTATGGAGACATGGTTCAATGAGTCCCATGAATGGGTTGCAGTCATACTGGTTTATAATCTCGTTAGGAGGGGTAAAGATGACAGAAAAGGTGAATTTGGATTTAGCTCACACCTTTTATCAGTAGTTCAAGACAAGTTACACGCAGGTACAGTAGATACGTTCCTGTTCCCGGGGGCTTACAATCTAACTTAGTATCTGAGGCGATGGAAGGTTAAGTGACTTGCCCAAGATCACAAGGAGCTGCAATGGGATTTGAGCCCAGCTTCCCTGGTTCTCAGCCTGCTGCTCTAACCATTAGGCAAGTCCTCCCTCCTTTACATGAAAAGCAATATTAAGGTGACTGAAATGTAGGGGAGAAGCAACATGGACACTCTGGGGTTCATTCTAAACCACGAATAAGCCACGTGTTCATGCGGGATACATGTGTAGCCAACAAAAATGTCTAGACCCGTATTCTGGAACACTGAGTCCCTGCATGTACACGGCACTTAAATGGGGAACCCAAAATGTGGGCGGGAGGGGCAGAACAGGGGTGTGGCCATAGGCAGGGACGCATAAAGCATATTCCGGTCAGGCTCGTGTACGTCCCCAGCAGTTCACCCAGAAGTCCACGTTATACCTGCTGAAACATGCAATAAGGGCAGGACTTAGAATAAATCCTGCTCCCAACTCCAATGCGTCCCATAGAGATGAATGTCTATGAGACGTCTGTATTGATCTGGCATGTCTGCTGTCTGGGGGAGCACAGGATGCTGTGGTAAGGAATGGAATGCACAAGTGGGGGGGGGGGGCGTTTGTATGGCACAGTAACATTAAGGTACTGCAATAGTCTTTAATTTGGCATGTACTGTATGTGCCAGAGGGGCAATGCATGGCCTCCCCAACACAGTCCTTGAAAAAAGTGGAGTGGAGGAGTGGCCTAGTGGTTGGGGCAAGGTACTTCAGGCCGGAAGGTCGGGGGTTCAAATCCCACTTGAGGACAGCAACCTTGGGCTGGAAGGACTGGGGTTTCTAGTCCCCCAGGTGCTCCTTGTGGTCTTGGGCAAGCCACTTAACCCTCCATAGCCCATGTTCCCTGTAAAATAGTTATCTCCAAGTTATAATGCCCTGTTCAATGTAATTTCAGTTTGTTCAATGTAAACCGCGCTGATGCAGAATAGCGCGGTATATAAGAGAATGTAAGTAAATAAATAAAAAGGGAACAAAGCTGCAGGGATGTGTGTGTATGGCCGAGAAATGTGGATCTGATGTGTAGCCCTAAGACGCCGTACATTCACGAAGCAGCAGCATTGTGTGCAGGGCATGGTCGTGGCAGAGGCATGCTATCTGTGCATGCAAGCAAGAGTATATGTGTGTGTATTGGATGCATGAGGACTACAGGAGAGGCTCTGTGTGCTGAACTGCACATCTGGAGGGGACAGGTTTGCTTGGCCAGTTCATGTACCATAGGGTTGATCGCAGCGAGTGTGCATGGGCAGTAGATTCTGACAAGCTGCTCTGCAGCAACATTGCAGGGCATGTCCCTATCAACGGTGGGGGACCCTCAGAGTGGGGGCATGCTGCAGTGCACACTGCACTAATACATATCCAATTGCACCATTGGCGGTCTCTAGCATTGTGCACATCTGGAAGGACGCTGGTGCACATGGGCCTGTATTGCTCATGTTTTCACTGTTGCATGTTCTCATCCTGATGGGTCCCTGTTATTGTCAGGGCTATGGGCTGACACGTAGCTGTAGGGACCCATTCTGGGCTTTCCTGGACCATACTTTGCAGTGCATATACTGTTTGCAGCGATATCCACCGCAGACATCCCTAAGGTGTTCTGCACAGCCCGTGTATGTGCTGCTGTCAGAGCAATCACCTCTCCTGTCACTTGCCGTTATAGTAGCCTTGGTGCATTTAGATAACCTTCTACTATTCTGGGCATGCAACAGACAGGTTTACGTAGTCCCCTTTGCATGCACACACCTATTTCAACAGTATTCCTGTCTGGTTTGCATGAATACAACAATGTCAGTGTTAGCAGCAGCTTAGGAGATGGACATTTTTCCAGTGGGGGTGTGGCTGCACGGAGATGGGATCATTGTATACATATATCTTTCCAGAATACAGCGAGCATGAAAACACCCAAGCCGTTTGCCGCATATACCCATGTCCCATAACAGCAGCATGCCATGTCGGACACATATATCTCTCATATTCTGGTTCTGCAGGTGTGTATATCACCATGGTTCCAGAATTGAGTCCGGAACATACCCGTTTCCAGCCTACATGTTTCCATTGGGCCTGGACGTCCTGATTTGAATTGGCCTTGTTACTTGGGTAACATAAGGTTAACTTATTACAAACATGATTATATAAAAGGTATCATGACAACACAAAAGTCCTAGTAATCTTACTGAGAAAGTGGGAGAGGCTATTTGAAGATAAGGTGTGTCTCTTATTTGGGGGGGCATTTGCTGGGGGTAATGTTTGGTGGGTAGTATATGAGTTATGTCAGATGATGAGAGAAGGAAGGTAATTATTATGGGGCAAGTAAAAGGCACTGGAGAAAGGTGATTATTTGGGGGGAGGGGGAGAAGGGAAGATAATTATGCCACAGTGGTGGGTAGAAAAGGTGAGAGTGTGCTACGATGAAATGAACCCAATGCCGGGCCCGATATTCAAAGGATCTATGCTCCTAACTTTGAGAGTTATGCTCCTAAATGGGCTTCTTTGAAAATTTACTAGGGCTGAGTGCCCAAATATTTTCTTTCAATTTCTCTAAATTCAGGCGCATAAAAAGTGGGTGGCAACTAGGGCAGGGAAAAAAAGATGTTGTTGTTAAGTGCTGTTGAGTCAGTGTTGACTCATGGAGACCCTCTGGATAGTTGTCCTAAACTGTGTTCTGTCTTCAGTCAGGTGGCTCATAGTTGACAGACTGGTACCTGTAGCTGCTGTTATTGTATCGATGCATCTCATTGCTGGCCTTCCTCTTTTGCTTTGACCTTCTACCTTGCCAAGTATGATGTCTTCTTCTAATAATCTCTCTCTTCACATGATATATCCAAAGTATGAAAGTTGAAGTCTTGTCATCTGAGTTTCTAAAGAAAGCTTAGGTTTGATCTCCTCTAGTACTGACTGGTTTGTTCTTCAGGTAGTACATGGTATACATTGTATTTATCGCCAGCACCATAATTAACAGGCATCAAGGAGGAGAGGAGGGACAGGGGAGATATGATTCAGACCTTCAAATACTTAAAGAGAAATAATGAACAAACAAACCTCTTCCAAAGATGGAGAAGCTGCAAAACTAGAGGGCATAACATGAAGCTACAAGGTGGTAAATTGAAAGGCAATGTCAGGAAATACTTTTTCAGTGAACGGGTGGGGAATGCTTGGAATGCCCTCCCGATGGAAGTGGTGGGGGCAAACACGGTGACGGAGTTCAAAAGGGCATGGGACAGACACAGTGGATCCCTTTACAGCAATAAGAAAATATCAAAATAAACTGAACCATCTAATTCCTCAACAAATAGGGGTGTCCTACATAGAGTGGTGGGTCCACCCTTAAACAAAGACATGGGGAGGGGTGGCCTGCACGGAGCGGCAGGTGTACCTACTCTTGACATCGTACTGGGCAGACTAGATGGACCATACTGGTCTTTTACTATGTTACTATCTTTTTCATTGTTCAACTTTCACGTCCATATGACGTTCTTGAAAATACCATGGCTTGAACAAGTCAAATTTTTGTATGGAGAGAGACATCTCTGCTCTTGAGATCTTATCTAGGTCCTTCATAGCCATTCTGCCAAGAGCAATGTGTCATCTAATTTCTTGACTGCTTATTGATAGTTGATCCAAGTAGGTTAAAGTTGTCCACTATTTCAATTTATTCTCCATCAACAATGAACTTATTGATTTTATTTATTTATTTAATTCTCTTATATACCGCACTATTCTGCATCAGTTCGGTTTACATTGAACAAACTGAAATTACATTGAACAGGGCATTATAACTTGGAGATAACTATTTTTACAGGGAACATGGGCTATGGAGGGTTAAGTGGCTTGCCCAGTTTTTTTGCCAGTTGCCAGGATCTTTGTCTTCTTTACATTAAGGTGCAGGCCCATTTTAAGACTATGTTCTTTGATCGTGAGAAGCAAATGTTTCAGATCATCTTCACTTTCAGCCAGTAATGTGGTATCATCAGCATAGCGAAGGTTGTTGATGAGTCTCCCACCAATCTTCACACCTCTGTTGTCTTCATACACTCCTGCTTCTCTGATGATTTGTTCTGCATATAAAGTAAACAGGTAGGGAAAAGTATGCAGACTTGTCGTACGGCTTTGCTGATTTTAAACCATTCTGCTTCTCCTTGTTCTGTTCGAAATGTTGCTTCTTGATCAATGTAAAGGATATGCAAGAGAACTATGAGATGTTCTGGTATACCCATGCTTCTTAATGTAGCTCAGAGTTTCTCATGGTTTACACAGTCAAAAGATTTGCTCTAGTCAATAAAGCACAAATAGATATCTTTTTGGTATTCTTTAGTCTTTTCAAGGATCCATCTCACATCCACAATGATGTCTCTTGTTCTTCACCCTTTCCTGAACCCTGCTTGCACTTGAGGGAGTTCTTGTTCCAGGTATGGTTGTAGTCTTTGCTGAATAATCTTGAGTAGAATCTTGCTGGCTTGTGGGATCAGAGCAATCATGTGATAATTTCCACAGTCAGTTGGATCACCTTTCTTTAGTACTGGTATAAACCTGGGCTAAACAGGAGTTTAATTCCACTTGTTTTAATGCCATTATCTCTGGAAGAGAAACCTCTCCTCCCCACTGATCTCCAGTTTAGTATTGGTATAAACACAGTT
Source organism: Ichthyophis bannanicus (assembly GCA_033557465.1). Taxonomy (NCBI): domain Eukaryota; kingdom Metazoa; phylum Chordata; class Amphibia; order Gymnophiona; family Ichthyophiidae; genus Ichthyophis; species Ichthyophis bannanicus. The sequence goes on along the minus strand of CM066032.1, from coordinate 1,850,523,071 downwards.
GGCCATGATCTTGTCTTCCAAATTTCCTGCCAGAGCCTTGTTAGTATGGTAACAGCTGCATCAGATTGCTGTAATACTCCTATGGGAATGCCATCAATGCCTGGTGCTTTGTTCTTTCATAAGGCTTTCAATGCTGCTTCAACTTCTTTTTTCATCACGAATGGTTCTAGATCAGAAGGTACAGGTTGAAACAGCTGTTGGTCCACTTGATCTTTATCATATAATAACTGTATATTCTTTCCACCTTTTCTTGATCTTCTCAGCATCATTCAACTTGGATCCTTGAGCATCTCGTAATATTCCAATTCAAGGCTGAAATTTTTTCTTTAACTCTCGTAGCTTTAGGAAAGCCGATCTTGTTCTTCCTCTAATAGTTTCTGCTTCAGTTTCCTTGCATGCGTCATTGTAGTACTTCTCCTTGTCTTGACTTGCTGCATGTTGGAGATCTCTGTTGAGCTCTGCGATTGCCTCTCTTTCTCCTCTGGCTTTTGCTTTTCTGGGCAATTTTCAGAGTCCGTTCGATCATCCATTTTGGCCGTTTTTGATTTTCCACCACCTAAATTAGGCTCATAAATCTAGGCAATGAATGGCTGGCCTAAATTTAGGAGCATAAATTTTAAGTTCCTAAATTAGGATGAATTTTCAGTCGAAAACTTGGAGGCTGATATTCAAAAGGCATTTACACAGTTTACAGTCCTGTAAAACGTGTAAATGCTGCTATCCGGAATATTCAACATCACTAACACAGTTAGTGCTCACCTATCTTTAAGTGCAGGAACTAACCGGGCACATGCAATATCACTGCTGCCTGCTTATCGACTGCAGCTGAGAGGCAGTGAGGCAATCCCAGATATTCAATGCTGGGGCCACATATGATCCCAGCACTGAATATCAAGGGTTAGGGGTCAGCGGGGAGGGCTATGGGCCGAAGGGGCGCATAACCCTCCTAACTCAATATCAGACCCTTAAGAACATAAGAACATAAGATATGCCATACTGGGTCAGACCAAGGTCCATCAAGCCCAGTATCCTGTTTCCAACAGTGGCCAATCTAGGTCATAAGTACCTAGCAGTTTCCCCAAAAGACACAGGTTCCACAATGCTTGTATTGGTTCAAGCATTGATATCCTGGGTCCCTTTTTAATAGTGGTTTATGGACCTTTCCTCCAGGAACTTGTCCAAACCTTTCTTAAACCCAGCTACACTAACAGCCTTTACTACATCCTCCGGTAACAAATTCCAGAGTTTGATTACACATTGAGTGAAAAAATATTTTCTCTTATTTGTCTTAAATAGTTTACCCTGTAGCTTCATTGCATGTCCCCTAGTCTTTCTATATTCTGATAGCGTAAACAATCGATCTACGTTTACCCGTTCTACTCTGTTCATTAATTTATAGACTTCTATCATATCTCCCCTCAGCCGTCTCTTTTCCAGGTTGAAGAGCCCTAACCTTTGTAGCCTCTCTTCATAGGAGTAGCCTTCCATCCCCTTTACCATTTTGGTGGCTCTTCTCTGTACCTTTTCTAATAACGCTATATTATTTATTTATTTATTTATTATTATTTATTAACAATTCTTATATACCGCACTATTAGACATCAGCGCGGTTTACATTGAACAAAAAACATCCGACAATTTACATATGTCTGGTCAATTACATTTAACAGGAGATATCCTTTTTAAGATAAGGCGACCAGAATTGCACACAATATTCAAGGTGCGGTCGTACCATGGAACAATACAGAGGCATTATAATATCTTTTGTTTTATTTTCTATTCCTTTCCTTATAATACCTAGCATTCTATTTGCTTTCTTGGCCGCCGCTGCACACTGGGCCGAGGGTTTTAACATGTTATCCACGATGACTCCTAAATCTTTTTCCTGGGTGGTGGTTCCCAATGTGGAACCTTGCATCGTGTAACCATAGTGTGGGTTGTTCTTTCCTAGGTGCATAACTTTGCACTTGTCCACATTAAATTTCATCTGCCATTTGGATGCCCAGTCTTCCAATTTATCCAGATCCTCCTGCAGTTTTCCACAGTCCTCTTGGGTTTTAACAACTTTAAACAGTTTTGTGTCGTCTGCAAATTTGATAACCTCACTAGTTATTCCCTTTTCCAGGTCATTTATGAATATGTCAAAAAGTAGCGGACCCAGTACAGATCCCTGGGGTACTCCACTAGTCACCTTTTTCCATTGGGAAAATTGGCCATTTAGCCCTACCCTCTGCTTTCTATCTTCTAACCAGTTCCTGATCCACAGTAGTACACTGCCTCCTATCCCATGACTCTAGTTTTGCCAAAAGTCTCTGATGAGGGCCCTTGTCAAAGGCTTTCTGAAAGTCCAGATACACTATATCAACCGACTCACCTTTGTCTACCTCTTTATTCACACCTTCAAAAAAACATATCAGAGACATAAGTGTGGCTAAAAGTAGGACACAAATTTATGAGCCTAACTTAGGAGCTCATCATTTTTAGAATATCGGGCCATTACATGAAAAGATTGGGAACCACAGAGTTAAACCATGGAAGGCTCTCAGAAGCCCTTTCTTTTGTGCAAGTACCAGGAAACAGGACCAGTCCAACCATTAGCCAAGTGGCACAGCAAAATAATAAATTCTGACAGCTAGACGAGAGTCACCAGCACTACTTGCTCCTCGTGACTAAAAGCACGATATCTCAGTACCTCCCCCTACCAGCAGCAGCGCAAGCAGAGGACTCCCTCGCAATTTCCGGAACACCTCGTACTCTTCACAGCGACATGGGAGATCAGCCTGGAAGAGGGCTCTTCTGGTTTTTGTTTGTTGAGTTCCCAGCATAACTGGAGCCTCTCTTCATTTCAGACTTCATATCTACCACCATCCGCATACATAAGCAACTGAACGGGACTTTCTTTGCCAACAACAGGACAAATCGGCCAATTCAAAGATTTGATTTGGCCTTTCTCTAGCAAATAAAGTCCCAATGGCAATATTCAAAGTTATACTTAAATTAAATTAGCGCTTAAAATAATATAAAGCGCTTACTCAGAATATGACTCAGACTATGGAGTGGAGGAGTGGCCTAGTGGTTGGGGCAAGGTACTTCAGGCTGGAAGGTCAGGGGTTCAAATCGCACTAGAGGACAGCAACCTTGGGCCGGAAGGACTGGGGTTTCTAGTCCCACAGGTGCTCCTTGTGGTCTTGGGCAAGCCACTTAACCCTCCATAGCCCATGTTCCCTGTAAAATAGTTATCTCCAAGTTATAATGCCCTGTTCAATGTAATTTCAGTTTGTTCAATGTAAACCGCACTGATGCAAAATAGCACGGTATATAAGAGAATGTAAATAAATAAAATAAATGACATGATGGTAGATTGATTACAAGGTTCAGCTCTTCACCTAGTTGCCCTACTTACAGCAAAACCAGGACCCAGTTTGAACTCGGGCTTTACTCTGGTTTCCCCGCATCAAAGACTGCTCTGTGCTTGTCCCTCACACTCTGCCTGGGAGGCTGTCCCATACATTCAGCACCCTTTCTGTGAAAGAAGGCTTCCTAATTGTGTCTTTTTACTTCATACTATGACCTCTTCCTATCAGCAAATGTATGCTTCTGCAGCGTTACCATAGGTACAGATGATACCATCAGAAGGACAGAAACTGTTTCAAGAAATAAGCTTGCGAGGCGACGGAGGCGCCTTCCTCAAGCAACGCAGAAAGGACTTTAGAGTTCCTGGATCGCTAGTCCTCTTTAGCCTTATAAAAGAGCCATCTCCTGCCAATTTTTACAGGCTTGCTTTTAACAGGTTATCATGTAAGCCACACGAGTGTAGCACATCCTTACTAGAGAGAACATTTAAAAAGCTGCAAGCGCTGACTGAAACGCTGGTACAGAAGACGAGCGTGTCTTGTGCAATTCTCATTCTTTTGTGGAGAAGCAGCACGAGGGGAGGGTGGAAGGAGGGGCAAAAATGTGGTAGGAAAATATAAATCTCGCTTGCTTCTCTGGCTGGGGAGAAACTAAGAAGTGTCAGTACAGGCCCTCAGCTTCAAGCTCCCTAAGGTGCCAACTAGCTTCAAATTTTCAGGACTGGCTAATCCAGTGTTGATTTTACCCCACTGAATGTATAAATCGCTAGTCTTGCTCTCCTTGGGAAATGCAGTAGGGAACTCAAAACTACAAGTCCCTACATGCAATGGGGTAAATCCAGACCCAGATCAATTGGTCCTGAAAATCTGGAGTCAGCTGGTAAGCCCGGTGAAGGGGAGACTTGCCAAAGAGATTTCTGACTCCTTATCTAAAGTACACCGAGGAACAGATTTCTAACCTTACTCAGCGACGGATCGTGACACTGGGCAGGTCATGTTATCCCCCTGCATCTCATTCACTGACTCCATGTTACCTTGAGCTGACCACAAAATCTCCCTATGCTTCAGTCATGGATGCCGTGTACGACCCTAAGCAGGTCATTTCACCTCCCTGTGCCTCAGTCCCTGACTGTGTGATCCTGGACAGCTCATATTGTCTTTCTCTGCCTCAGTTTCTGTCTCTCTCTGTGATCTTGGGCGGTGACTTTGGAGAAACCTTTAAGTACTCTGTCTCGATGGAGAGTCTAGGAGTAGTTTTGCATCTGTGAACCTGCTGAATGACATTCAAATACTATTATGTGCATACTGTATACAGTCTTTTGAAAATTCACGTTTATGGCTAGCCAGCGACGAAAGTACATGGGAACTTTGTACCGTCTTTCCCGGTAGATGATGGAAGGAGACATGCACACATGCAGTTGAAAATGACATTTTGTAAGTGCTTTAGTCCTCTGACCTAGATCCGACCCCAGGAAGAAACTGCATATATGTTGTTCAATTCCTACCAAACCATGAAAGGAATTCAACACACTCCAAACCAGTGATAACGTTTAAAATACCAGTTTCCGAATTACAGCCACAAACACATTGTTACCGCCTGGAACCTGGCATTTAAGGTTTCACATTCTTAACCCCAGTCCAGCTGTTAGATCCATTGGTAAAGCCACATCCCAAGACCCATGGTGTGATGGCCTGGGCGACCCCACCAGAAAACCACACTGAAGAAAAATATCATCCTTGCGACAGTGCTTTATGCTGCTTGTCAGGGGTCTACTAAACCAGTGGTTCTCAACCCAGTCCTCTGGGACCCCCAGGCCAGTCAGGTTTTCAGAATATCCACAGTGAGATAGATCTGCATGCCCTGCTTCCATTGTATGCAGATCTATCTCATTTTATTTATTTATTTACATTTCTTATATACCGCGCTATTATAATCAGTGCGGTGTACATTTGAACAGATCACACCACAATGTAACAGGCTACATTGAGTTTTACAGTGAACAGGGGTAGCAAACATGGACGTAACCGGGGGAACTATTTACATATTATGGTAACTATGTACATAAATGTAGGTTTTATGCGAGAGACATAGATGGAGCATTTATCAGAGGGTATATAGGATGTGGTGGAAGAGGAAGGGAGAGCTGATTAACCATTTTCTGCAGGAGGCTTGGGTATGGGGCAGTCTGGGTAGGGGGGCAGGGTGACGGCTGTGGGTCTTTCAGAGTAGGAATCAGGGTAGTATTTTAGGAACAGGTGATGTTTGAGAGCCTTTCTGAATAGCATTAGGTTCGTGATGGCTCGGATTTCAAGTGGGAGGGCGTTCCAAGCTCTAGGTGCGAATAAGGAGAAAGCTCTGCTGGCTGTCGTCTTTGAGCATTTTGTCAACATCTTAGGGACTTCTAATGTGTTCAAAAATGAGGACTTCCTGCTCCTGTTGACTGGCATGCTGTGGATAAGCTTAGTGATGGGCGTGGGGGGCTGATTCTTTATGGCCTTGAATGTCAAGACTAGAGTCTTGTATTGGATTCTAGCCTGCAGAGGTAGCCAGTGTAGGTTCTTCAGGACAGGCATTATGTGGTCTGATCTTGATACTCCTACAAGTACCCTTGCCACTGAGTTCATGGCAAGTTGGAGTGGGCTTAGTGTAGACTGTGGGAGTCCGTGGAGGATGATATTGGCAAAGTCAAGGTGTGGAATAACCAAGGCCTGGAAGATTGAGCGGTAGTCGGTGAAGTCAGGTAATGGGCGGAGATGGCGCAGTGTTCGGATCTTGTGATAAATTGCTTTCGTGGTGTGTTTGACGTGCGCTGACATATCGAGTCGTTGGTCGAGTGTAATGCCCAGATAGAGAATTGTGGATTTGGCCTTAAGTTCAATGTTGTTAATTTGAAGTGAGGGAGGTGGCGTAAACTTCTGATTTCTCGTGATGAATAGGATGTCAGTTTTGCTGTGGTTAATACGTAGGTTTTGTGTTAGGAGCCAGTCTGCTACTGCTTCAAAGCATCTTATTATTGGTGAGAAGTCTGGTTGATCAATCTTGAAAGGTGTGTATATCAGGATGTCGTCTGCATCGGCCAGGCATTGGATATTGAAAGAACGAATCAAAGCACAGATGGGTTGCATATAGATGTTAAACATAAGTGCAGATAGGGATGATCCCTGAGGTACACCTTGCTTCAGTGTAAATGGTTCTGATGTAGCGGAGCCTGCTCTGACTTGTTGCCATCTGTTGCACAGGTAAGATCTGCACCAGGTTAGGGCTGAGCCTTGTATGCCTTTGTCTTTGAGGCGAAGTAGTAGTGTCTCGTAGTTCACCGAGTCAAAAGCAGCTGCAATGTCCATAAAGATGAGGACAAATCCTTGATGATTGTTGTCGAGTCCGGTGACTAGGGGGTTAAGGAGGGTTGTGAGGATGGTGTCGCACCATGTGCTTCTCTGAAGCCGTGTTGGGAAGGGTCAAGTGGTGCTTTGGTATCAACATGCTGTTGAATTTGTCGCTGGACTACCTTCTCAATGATTTTGGCTAGCAAGGGGATGCTCGAAATTGGTCTAAATGATTCAACTTTAGATGGGTCGAGTCTGCTATTTTTCAGTAGTGGGCGGATTGATGTGTACTTTAGGCTCTGTGGGAAGGATCCTGTTAATGCATATTCATTGTGGATATCCTGAAAACTTGACTGGTCTAGGGAACCTAGAGAACTGGGTTGAGAACCACTGTACTAAACCTTCTACTACTACCATCAAGCCTATCTGGAAATGTTAAATACAAACGCCAAAGGCCCATATCTAGTAATCCATGCAATGTGCCCTCAAAACAGATGTCCAATTCTGTCACAAAGAGGAAGAGCCAGTAATTGTTACTGTATAACAAGTGGGGAAAGCATGCAGAGCATGCCTCAGGGAATCCTTCCCACCCCTCTCTGTGTGTGTGCATGCATCTGCCTGTGAATATGGGTGTGTCTTGGATATGTGGTGTCTATGTGGATCTTTTTGTTTTGCATATGTACATTTTTTTTATTGTGTATGTCTGTGTGTGTGTGTCTTTGTGTGCTGGTACAGTATGTCCATGCAAGTCTGTGTGAATATACACGTGTTTGTGTGTCATTTCATATGTGCTTGTATGGGTGCTGTGCATGTGTGGACATGTTAGTATGTGTATGTGTGAGTGTATTTATATCTACGTTGTTTTCATGTGCCAATGATAGGGAGAGAAGATGAGAGGGAAGAAGCGTTTTAACAAGTACTGTTCTGTGTATCACTATGTTACTGTGAATCATAACAACCAAACATGCCATACTGGGTCAGACCAAGGGTCCATCAAGACCAGTATCCTATTTCCAACAACAGCAAATCCAGGTCACAAGTACCTGTCAGGTTTCCAAAAAGGTACGCAGATTCCATGCTGCTTATCCCAGGTGTAAGCAGTGGATTCCCAGGTCCTCTTTAATAATGGTTTATGGACCTTTCATCCGGGAACTTGTTCAAACCTTTTTTTAAACCCACTTACACCACCAGCTTTTACTACATCCTCTGGTAACAAATTCCAGAGTCTGATTACGCAGGAGTGAAAATCATTGCTGTATACTGCAGCTGTTAGAACTGTTTTTCCTATAGAAATGCACTGAGGTAGGGCTGGCCTGTCCAGTAGGTGGGCTAGGCAGCTGCCTAGGGTAACAGATCTCTGTGGGTGGCAGGTCATGTGCTTCGGCACACATGGCCTGCTGCCTCCCCCCACTGTGCGTCAAGCTGTGCCATCCTTCCTCCCCCCCCCCCCGTACTGAGCTGTGCTGCACCATGCTGCCACCCCCCTCTGCTGTTGATTCCGGCGGCAGAGGGGGCAACAGCTAGGCTTGGCGGCAGGCCATGTGCTTCAGCACACATGGCCTGCCGCTTCTGAACCCCCAAAGTTATGTCGGAGGGGGGGTCAGAAGTGGCAAATCATCTGCGCCGAAGCACGTGGTCTGCCGCTGAGCCACGCCTTTCCCCTGACCCGCCACTGGAATTGGAGATAGCATGGCTCAGCATGGGAAGGAGTGACTCAGCATACTGGAAGTGGCACAGCTCGGGGGTGGGCAGCACACTGGGGCTTCTGCCTAGGGCAGCAGAAACCCTTGCTCAACCCTGCACCGAGGTAAATTTGGGGGGGGGGGGGACTTTGGTTTCATTTCTCTTCCATCTCCCACCATACACAAAAAATAAAATTTGTACAGCACAGGAACTTTTCTTCCAGCTCATCTCCTCCTTTTCTGTGACTAGTGTTACCAGATGATCTCAAAGGTTCCTGCCCGAAGTGGGTTAAAAAATAGTCCAAAACAGTGACCCAACCTTGGCCCCACCCCCTCTTCTGACTGACTGCAATATGGCAATCAGGGAAAGGGAAAGGTGGGCATGGCCACACCTGATGGGCAGCAACACCAACCAATCATTCACCCCCTGACACATCTCATTGGTCAGTTCCCAAGTTGCTGATCTGGAATCTGACCAATGAGGTGCAGCCTAGATTTGTCTGATGCCAGAGTTTCTTTTCTCACTACAGATAGAGGTTTTAAACTCTGAAAAATGTTGAGATGTTAGCCTTCCTTCTAGCTTTTAGACCTTAATGTAAAAATGAGTAGAGTCATGAAAAAAGCCAGATGGTTGTCAATCCTAACCTCCTGACTGCTGAGCACATCGGACAGTGCTCCCCTAAACTTTGGACCCTAGTTTGCCAATGACTTCATCTAGTCACGCCCACAGCAACAGATAGTAGTTTGCATTATATATAGTACAATTCAAGTCCAGTAGAAATAAAGCTAGGAAAATGAAATATATTTGTCAGTGTGAAATGCAAATGCATCATAGCTAGGGAATATTTTTAATCCCTCTGTGTGTGCAGTGTTTGTGCGTGTGAATGTGTGTGTTGCTGTGCGTATGTTGTGCCTGCGAGGTAATTGGGAGTGCTGGGGCAGTTCTTGTGGTTGTAGTTTTGAAGATTAGTGACAGATGAAAGAGAATGGGGCAGTTGTAGGGGTAGTTTGTGTGGTGGAGCAACTGCAGTGCAGTAGTTGGTGGCGGCACTTTGTGGGATGGTGGGGCAGATGCACAGGGCACTTAGTGGTAAGACAGTAGTGGGGTAGTTTTGGGGGCCGTGAGCAATTTGTGGGGTGGTAGGGGAGTTGTAGAGGGTAGGTTTTAGGGATCGGTCAGTTTGTAAGGTGATGGTGCAGCAGTCAGGCATTTTTTGATGGTGGGACAGTTTGTAGGTAGTTGAGCTGTTCCATGGGATAGTTTTGGATGGTGGGTCAATTGCTTAAACAATATTCAAGCACAGAATAAAAATTTAATTTCTCATTCCCCAAAAGCTTTTTGGAATAAATACAACATAAAGCCCTTTCTAAAGGATAGTAGCAACTGGGTTTTCCATTATCAGATTCTACAGTAAGCGTCCCCTAACTTAGAACACCTGGTTTCGCATCCTTTCCTAGACACTTCTGCAACTGATCATAACGCTCACCCAGGATAGTAAAATTTCAACAAAGAACTCAAATTGGTAGCACTGGCTGAACAAACAGCCTTAAATACAAGACAGAGGCACATAAATTGGACTTGAAATACTATTGGCAACCAGTAGAGGTTTGTAAAACTGGAGCAATATGGACAAGCCTATACGTCGCACTAATCACCCTGGAATACCAGGTGCTGTAGACTTACTGCTCACAAAAAAGGCCTGGTCACACTTACTAAGAAAACCCAAGGCTAGGAACAACTATCCACAGGGTCGCCAGGAGTCGGCATGGAGTTGACGGCACTTAACAACAATTACTCTTGCTGCAGCATTTTGCATGACTTGGAGCAGTCTAATCACATAATCCAGTAAACCCAAGCAGAACAAATTACAGTAATCCATCTGATGCATAGCAAGAGATCGTACCACAATCCTGAAGTCAGAGGGCTCTAGCAAACATTTTAATTATAGCACTATATGAAGCTTGAAGTAAATCCCTGGCCAACCCCCATAATCTGGGACCAAAAGGACAAACTAAAATCGCAAATCACTCCCAAATATTGAATCTTCTCGTGAATGAATATAACAATGGCCATCCAGGAACAGGGTCAAAGGATGAACCCACTGGAGTAAGTACTGCGTCTGTTTCATACTGAGGTTGCTCAGACCATTGAATCAAGATCAAGTATGAAGTAGATGAGGGGACTCAGCCATTGCCAGTCAAATTCATCCTACTATTCTACTATTGGCTATTCCTCCTGATGCCCCTTGTTATTGCTAGGGTAACCCCGTCCCACAGAGGCCACCACCCACTGAACCCTGCCATTCACTCCTTTTACTGCCTGCAGTGACGTTGACAGTCAGTGCAAGGATACTGAGCGCCGCAGGCAAACTTTCAGTCTTACGTGGTCCCCCCCCCCCCCCCGCAAGATTTTGATAATTAAACTCAACAATCGTGATCAACCCAACAACACCACTGCCACAACAATCCTGTTCAAATGCATAACTGGACAGCATAGTTTTAAAGATGAAAATTTGCTTTGTATGTATGTGTGGGCCCACTCTCCCTGCAGGTAAGTGAATGTGCTAAGGGCTCTTTGAGTTTGTCTGGCACTCGGGATCTGTTGTTTTGCTTTGACTGCTACTGATCTTTGCTGCTCCTCGGAAGCTGCCGCCCCAGGCAACCACCTAATTTTGCCTAGTGGTTGGGCCAGTCCTGGCCACTGCAGTTCTTGAAAGCCACAGTAGTCCTCCTGGCCAGTGCCATTTGCAGTCTCTAACAGAAATCTGCAAAACCGCCTCTGGTTTTGTTCATTATTTGCCATCTGTTCAGCCCCCCACCCTCCCAACTCCACTTTCCCACGTAGTTGATAGGGAGTATATTCTGGCATCCAAGCCTCTCTGCGAGGGGGAGGAGAGGAGGCACGTGCCACAGAGGAGCCCTCGAGTCAGTCTGCTTATGAATTTTTTATGGAAACATGAGCAGAAGAACAAATGATAGATCACCAGCAAATCTCCAACAGCAGCCCATAGGCAGCGCACAGTCTAAAAACCTGAACAGCTTTGGAGACAGAAGCAATCATAGACCTTCCCCTCTCTCTCTTCTCCCCTTGTTCCAAATTTAAGAACTGACTTTGGCTTAACAATTTGTGCCTGTTGCCCTTTTTATCTTTTCTCTCCCTGATCTCACATCTTCTCTTTCTCACTGTGCGTCCGTTTTGCTAAGGGAGTTGCTCTGTCTATGTGAAAAATGCTGGGAGGCTGATTTTGGAAAGATCTAGGTATCACCTTTAAAATGCAGGTGCCTAGATTTGGATCCCAAGAAGGAGGCAGAGGCAGGGAGAGGGGACAGACTGGGAAATTAAGTTAGGGTCAGTGTTGGGCACCCAAAGTTAGCAAAGCCAATTTTAGGAGACAAGTTTACTAAGCTGGGCTAAAGCTTAGTACATGCTATTTGTAACTAGACCCCATTGAATAACATATTTATTTATTTTAATTCTCTTATATACTGTGCTATTCTGCATCAGTGTGGTTTACATTGAACAGGGCATTATAACTTGGAGATAACTATTTTACAGGGAACATGGGTTATGGAGGGTTAAGTGGCTTGCCTAAGACCACAAGGAGCACCTGTGGGACTAGAAACCCCAGTCCTTCTGGCCCAAGGTTGCTGTCCTCTAGTGGGATTTGAACCCCCAACCTGAAGTACCTTGCCCCAACCACTAGGCCACTCCAACCTAATTACAAACAGCACACACTAACCATTAGCCCAGATTAGTAAACATGCCTCTAACTGTCACAATTTTAAAGTTCTTAGGGGGGAACAGTCAACGGTTGTGGCTAGCGCTTATAAAGTGCATAACCGTCACTGCTAAATTCTGTCCCTAAATATTCAGTGTTGGGGCCATATCTGAACATTGGCACTGAATATATGGGTTGCTGCAGCGCCCAGAAGCTAACTGGGAAGCAGTGATATTGACTGCTGCCCAGTTAGCTTTCGCGGATAAAGAGCACAGCCTTTGCCGTGCCTTAATTTACCTGCATGTCTCTTAACCAGGCAGTGGCTCAATCTCATTGCTGCCCACTTAGCGATGGGGCCACCTACGCTCCACCCTGGAACGCTCACAACATGTCCACCTTCTCTGGGGGTAATTTTATAAGAGGTCACCTATTTACATGGCAAGTGCGGGTATAAATGTCGGTATTTTAGTCATTTACATGTTAAGTTGCCACTTGTGCACATAAATGACCTCTTATAATCTACTGACTAGCGTAAAGGTGTACGTGTGGGTTTCATCATGTACACTTTCACTGTGTGTGTGCACATGGGTGGAGTTTGAGTGTAGCATGGACAGTGCAGGCAAGTATATGAGTAGATGCTAAAATTCCTTATTTTATGTGCATTTTTAAGAAATAGGCACCGTCATTTACAGCAGCTCTAGGGCTGGTGTAAGTCACACAGCTTAAATTAATGTACGCACGTTTGCACGTAGGTCTTATTTTATGAAATCATGAATGCGCCTATTTGACCTTCTACAATAGGCGTTAAGTGCGCACGCAAAAATGCAGTGAAACGAGGCACCAGTTCATAAAATCACTCTATGTCCTTTCCATCTCCCTATCCATCCCATCTCATGGGGAGCGGCTAAGGGCGGGGTTAGAAAGGAAGGGGGAATCTCAGGTGTGCAAAGTGGGAGAGAGGGGGATGTCATGCATATGGATGGGATCCAGATAGGTATACGACCTGCCTAAGGGCATCAGCAGTGGAGGGGGACAGCTGTACAAGGTAGAGTCAGTGATGCGGGTGAGGGGCGGATGGGCAGGTGAGTGGACTCGGGACATGTATACAACATGGATTAGAGTAGAATAAACTGAAGAGGGAGTATATCATAGGTGTATCTTGAACACTGTCCTCGACATATTTTGTAAACTTTTAATGGAGTGTGCCATCATGTCTACTTCACAGTACCTCCATCAGGCAATTCTCCCCATAGGAAGGGAACGGAAAGTTACTTGCATAAGGATCCTGACACTCCTGAAGCCTGATAAACAGCAGGACTGGATTTCTGGAGAGCATAGATCAGAGAACATAAGATATGCCGTACTGGGTCAGACCAAGGTCCATCAAGCCCAGTATCCTGTTTCCAAAAGTGGCCAATCCAGGTCTCAAGTACCTGCCGGGTTCCCAAAGGTCTACACATTCCATACTGCTCGTCCCAGGGGTAAGCAGTGGATTTCTCTGGTCCTCTTTAATAATGATTTATGGACTTTTCCTCCAGGAACTCGTCCAAACCCGTTTGAACACTAACAGCTTTTACTACATCCTCCTATAACGAATTCCAGAGTTTGATCACGTGCTGAGTGAAAAAATATTTTCTCCCATTAGTCTTATGTTACACTCTACTGTAGCTTCATTGCATATCCCCTAGTCTTTCTACTTTTTTAAGGAGTAAACAACCGATCTTCAAATAATCGGCATGCACCACAGCTGGATTTGTTTTCTAACTTACAAAAACAGGCTTGGAAAGCTGCCATCATAGACTCAAAGGCCTTATTGACCTCCATTCATCCTCACCCTTCTCCTTTATTTATCCCATTAACTCTCATTCTCCCTATTCCCTCTCTCCTTCGTTTAGGCTTTTGGGACCTGAGATCCCCCACCAGTACCCAAGGATGCAATCCTCCTGCAAAACCTAGTATTCTCTGTCTAGCAGTTAAAGTACATTTTAAAGAAAGGATTTGAAATGGCCTGTGACACTTGATCACTTCCTTCAGAGGTGGACAATGTGGTTGTTTTTAGCAAATATAAATGTTGTGTGCTCAGGTTCAAGCTGGATCAACCCCTGTTCAAAAAAAACCCAACAACCCATTCTCCAGGACTACTGTTTGGCCCATTTGTCTTTTCAGATGAAGAACTGACATACCAGGTCAGACCAAAGGTCCATCAAGCCCAGTAGCCTGTTTCCAAGAGTGGCCCATCCGGGTTCCTAGTACTTAGCAGATCCCAAAAAGAAAACAGCTTCCATTTTACTTATCCCCAGGGCTAAGCAGAGGCTTTTCTCGTCTACCCTAATAACAGTTTATGGACTTTTCATCCAGGAATCTGTCCAAACCATTTTTGTACCAAAGAAAGCTGGTTACTTTTATTACATATTCTGGCGACGAGTGAAAAAAATATTTTCTCTTATTTGTTTTAAATGTATAACTTTATGGCATGTCCACTCGTCTTTGTACTTTCTGAAAATGTAAACAATCAAATCATGTTTACCCTTTCCAGTCTACTCAGGATTTTATAGACCTCTATCATATCTCTCCCCCAACCATCTTTTTCTTCAAGCTGAAGAGCACTAATGTTTTTCCTTACAAGAGAGTTGCTCCATCCCTTGTATCATTTGGTCACTCTTCTCTGTACCTTTTCTAATTCCGCTATATCTTTTTTCAGCTAAGGAAACCAGAATTGCACACAGTACTCAAAGTGTGGTCGCACAATGGAGTGATACTGAGGCATTATGATATTCTCTGTTCCTTTCCTTAAAATTTCTAACACTGTTTGCTTTTTTTGGACCCTGCCACACACTGAGCAGAAGGTTTCAACATATTGTCCATGATTTTCCTGGTTGGTGACCCTAATGTGGAACCCAGCATTGTGTAGCTATGTGTTTGCGTTGAGTCAATTCTCGGTTTTGTTGGCAAGGTGCAACCTGTAGTAGATTGCCAGGCCTTTCTTCCATGCAGTAAGCCTACAACATGCACTATTCCATGGCAGTCTCCCATCCAAGTACCAACCAGGCCCAACCCTACTTAGCTTCTGAGATCAATGGAGAACAGAGCCATTCAGGGTAGTGAAGCTGTATAATTTGGGTGTTTCTCTACATGCATCACTTTGCACATAGCCACAATAAATTTCATCTGCCACTTGGATACCAAGTCTCCAAGCACCTCCTGTTGGGATTTAACAACTTTGAATAATTTTAGATCATTTGCAAATTTTATCACTTTACTCACTGTTCCCATTTCTGCATCATTTATAAACATACAGATCCCTGGGATATTCCACTATTCTGCTTCCTCCACTGAGCAAGTTGGCCATGTAATCCTACTCTCTGTTTTCTATCTTTTAATAAGTTCTTAATCCACAATAGGGCATTGCCTCCTATCTCGTGGCTTTTTCATTTCCTAAAGAATATCTCATGGGGGACTTTGTCAAATGCCTTCTGAAAACCCAG
Source organism: Ichthyophis bannanicus (assembly GCA_033557465.1). Classification (NCBI taxonomy): domain Eukaryota; kingdom Metazoa; phylum Chordata; class Amphibia; order Gymnophiona; family Ichthyophiidae; genus Ichthyophis; species Ichthyophis bannanicus. The sequence goes on along the minus strand of CM066032.1, from coordinate 1,850,507,505 downwards.
ACACACTATGGGGGTTATTATAGAAGTCTTATTCACAATTTACACATGTTAATACTACCATTTGCATGTATAAATTGCACCCACGTGCAAAACGGCCATTTTAGAAAAGGTTTGTTGGATGCCGCATCAGAAGTAGATAGGGCATGTCAGGGTCGTGCCTTGGACAAAACCAAAATTTACACATGTATTCCCAATTTCATACAGGGATTTACACCTGCTCCTCGACATGAACAGGCATTTTAGAAGTGTTTCAGCCAGCACTTTACAGGAGGGATATACCTCTTAATCGCCCGATATTTATTTTCCCCCTCCAAACTGAAATGAGGGAAAAATAGAGGCCTCTGTAAGTGATAAGAGCAGCTATATGTCTAGATTTGCAAAATGGCGAAGCCACATGTGTAAGTGCTGAATGTACACATGCGTGTGGTGTAATGCCACATGTGTAAGTGCTGAATGTACACATGCGTGTGGTGTAATGCCACATGTGTAAGTGCTGAATGTACACATGCGTGTGGTGTAATGCCACATGTGTAAGTGCTGAATGTACACATGCGTGTGGTGTAATGCCACATGTGTAAGTGCTGAATGTACACATGCGTGTGGTGTAATGCCACATGTGTAAGTGCTGAATGTACACATGCGTGTGGTGTAATGCCACATGTGTAAGTGCTGAATGTACACATGCGTGTGGTGTAATGCCACATGTGTAAGTGCTGAATGTACACATGCATGTGGTGTAATGCCACATGTGTAAATGCTGAATGTACACATGCGTGTGGTGTAATGCCACATGTGTAAGTGCTGAGTGTACACATGCGTGTGTTGTAATGCCACATATATAAGTGCTGAATGTACACATGCGTGTGGTGTAATGCCACATGTGTAAGTGCTGAATGTACACATGCGTGTGGTGTAATGCCACATGTGTAAGTGCTGAATGTACACATGCGTGTGGTGTAATGCCACATGTGTAAGTGCTGAATGTACACATGCGTGTGGTGTAATGCCACATGTGTAAGTGCTGAATGTACACATGCAAGTGGTGTAATGCCACATATATAAGTGCTGAATGTACACATGCGTGTGGTATAATGCCACATGTGTAAGTGCTGAATGTACACATGCGTGTGGTGTAATGCTACATGTGTAAGTGCTGAATGTACACATGGGTGTGTTGTAATGCCACATATGTAAGTGCTGAATGTACACATGCGTGTGGTGTAATGCTATATGCGTGTGGTGTAATGCTACATGTGTAAGTGCTGAATGTACACATGCGTGTGGTGTAATGCCACATGTGTAAGTGCTGAGTGTACACATGCGTGTGTTGTAATGCCACATATATAAGTGCTGAATGTACACATGCAAGTGGTGTAATGCCACATATATAAGTGCTGAATGTACACATGTGTGTGGTATAATGCCACATGTGTAAGTGCTGAATGTACACATGCGTGTGTTGTAATGCCACATATGTAAGTGCTGAATGTACACATGTGTGTGTTGTAATACCACATGTGTAAGTGCTGAATGTACACATGCATGTGGTATAATGCTACATATGTAAATGCTGAATGTACACATGCGTGTGGTGTAATCCCACATGTGTAAGTGCTGAATGTACACATGCGTGTGGTGCAATGCCAGATGTGTAAGTGCTAAATGTACACATGTGTGTGGTGTAATGTCACATGTGTAAGTGCTGAATGTTACAGAAACATGGTTCACAGAAAACCATGACTGGGATGTAACTATACCTGGCTATACTTTATTCAGAAAGGACAGGGTAGGAAGACGGGGAGGAGGAGTGGCACTATATGTAAAAACTACTATTAAAGCTTTGGAATTACAGAGCTTAAAAGGGAGAGAGAAGGCATTGTGGGTTAAACTAGAAAGAGGGAAAGAGAAATCTATTTGCATTGGTGTGATATACAGACCTCCCTCACAAGAGGAAGAGGTGGACAGAGAGTTAATTGAAGACATACGCAGCATTGCTAGGAAAGGGGAAGTGATACTGATAGGAGATTTCAATATGCCAGATGATGACTGGCACATTCCTGCTGCAGTATCATCCAGAAGTAAGGAGATCCTGGATTCTCTACAGGGAGAACTATTCAGGCAATTGGTAACAGACCCCCACACGTGAAGGGGCCATACTGGACTTGGTGCTTACCAATGGTGAAAGTATTTCTGATGTTTTAGTGGGAAATCATTTTGCATCCAGTGATCACCAGATGGTGTGGTTCAGTATTAGGACTAGGGCTGTGAGAATCCATTCAAAAGTGAGGGTCTTAGACTTTAGGAAGACTAACTTTACCAAGATGGGCCAATACCTCAGGGAGTCGTTAACGGGATGGGAACAGCTGGGGGATGTAGAAAAACAGTGGGCAAAACTGAAAGGAGATATTTTAAGGGCAACCAACCCTTTTGTTAAAATGGTAAGTAAAGATAAAAGGAAAAGGAGGCCGCTATGGCTTTCGAAAGAGGTCGCTGAAAAAGTGAAGAAAAAGAGGGAGGCCTTCATGAAATAGAAGACATCACAGAGAGAGGAAGACAGGCATCTATATTTGGAAAAACTTAGAGAAGCTAGCAAAGTAGTCAGGAAAGCCAAGATTCAAAAAGAGGAGGATATAGCCAATGCAATAAAATGGGGGGATGAGACATTTTTCAGAAATGTTAGTGAGAAGAGGAAGGGCAAAAGTGGTATTGTAAGACTCAAGGGTGAAGGGGAGGAATATGTAGAAGCTGATGAGGATAAAGCGGAATTGCTTAACAAATATTTCTGTTCTGTGTTCACAGATGAAGAACCAGGAGCAGGACCTCAGAAAACACCCACAAACAGGAACAGAAGCGAGGGACATCTTGAACAATCCTCAGAAGACTGTGTTCTTGAGAAACTAGCTCAACTTAAAGTAGACAAAGCGATGGGACCAGATGGAATACACCCTAGAATACTGAGGGAACTTGGGGACGTTCTAGCAGCTCCACTGACTAACCTTCTCAATGTCTCGTTGGAGTCGGGAGTGGTGCCAAAGGACTGGAGAAAGGCTCATGAGGTGCCTTTACACAAAAGCGGAAGTAAGGATGTGGTTGAAAACTACAGGCCGGTTAGTTTAACTTCGGTGGTGAGTAAATTATTGGAAACGCTGCTGAAAGAGAAAATAGTGAGGTTTCTGGAGTCCAGCGGATTAAAGGATCCAAGGCAGCATGGATTCATCAGAGGCAGGTCTTGTCAGACAAATCTGATTGATTTCTTTGACTGGGTGACCAGGGAGTTAGACCGAGGGAGAGCCCTAGATATGGTGTATTTAGATTTCAGTAAAGCCTTTGACACTTTTCCTCACAGGCAACTTATAAACAAACTGAGCACCTTAGGGATGGACCCTAAAGTTACTGCTTGAGTTAGAAATTGATTGGGTGGGAGGCGACAAAGAGTACAGGTAAATGGGGCTCACTCTGAGGAGAAGGATGTTACCAGTGGTGTGCCCCAGGGATCTGTCCTTGGTCCAATTCTTTTTAACATCTTTGTTAGTGATATAGCGGAAGTGCTGTCGGGATAAGGTTTGCCTTTTTGCAGATGATACCAAAATCTGCAATAGAGTAGACACCCAGGAAGGTGTACATAACATGAGGAGGGATCTAGCTAAGCTTGAAGAATTATCTAGAATCTGGCAGCTGGGATTTAATGTTAAAAAATGTAAGGTCATGCATTTGGGCTGCAGCAATCCAAGGGAGCAATATAGTATAGGGGGTGAAGTACTTTTGTCCACTTCATTGTATTTAGTTTCCCCTATTTCGCCAAGTTATATTTCCTGTTAAATGTAATGACCAGACATATGTAAACTGTCGGATGTTTTCTGTTCAATGTAAACCGCGCTGATGTCTAATAGTGCGGTATATAAGAACTGTTAATAAATAAATAAATAAATAAATAAAGAAGAGCGGGACTTGGGCGTGGTTGTGTGTGATGATATTAAAGTAGCTAAACAGGTAGAAAAGGTGACGGCAAAAGCTAGAAGGATGCTCGGGTGCATACGGAGAGGACAGGCTAGCAGAAAAAAGGAGGTGACAATGCCTCTGTATAAGTCTTTGGTGCGACCTCATTTGGAGTATAGTGTGCAATTCTGGAGACCGCACCTTCAAAAGGATGTAAACAGGATGGAGTCGGTGCAGGGGGTGGCTACTAAAATGGTTAGTGGTCTTCATTATACAGCATATGAGGAGGATCTTAATATGTACACCTTAGAGGAAAGACGGGATAGAGGTGATATGATTGAGATGTTTAAATACCTCCGTGGCATAAATGTTCAGGGGGAGAGCCTCTTTCAATTGAAAGCAAGTTCTGCTACGAGGGGACATGGGATGAGGGTGAAGGGGAATAGATTCAGGAGTGATATGCGGAAATATTTCTTTATGGAAAGAGTAGTGGATCCATGGAATAGTCTCCCAGTGGAGGTAGTAGAGATGAGGACAGTAACTGAATTCAGAAAAGCATGGGACCAACACAGAGGATCTCTAAAGGTAAAAAGTGGACTGTTGTAGTTGTTGATATGGAAGGACAGACTAGATAGGACATGTGGTCTTTTTCTGTCATCATATTTCTATGTTTCTATGTACACATGTGTAAGGTGTAATGCCACATGTGTAAGTGCTGAATGTACACATGTGTGTGGTGTAATACTACATGTGTAAGTATTCTGCTGCTTTCGATGTTGTTGATCACCGTACTCTTCTCTCACGGCTTCGTTCTATTGGTCTTTCTGGTTCAGTTCTTCATTGGTTTCACTCCTTTCTCTCCAACCGGTCTTTCTCGCTTTTGTCAGGTACCACCTCGTCCTCTCCCTCACCCCTGCCCTGTGGTGTCCCCCAGGGTTCTGTATTGGCTCCCTTGCTGTTTAACATTTTTCTGGCCCCTCTTGCTTTACTCATCCAACAGCACGGTATTTCTGCGTATTACTACGCAGATGATATCATTCTTCATCACACCTGCCCTTCTTCTCCTGATATTGGTCCCCTCAATGTCTGTCTCTCCGCTGTTTCTTCCTGGTTTTCTGAAAATTTTTTGCATGTTAACCTGTCTAAGACTTCTGCTATTTGGTTCTTTGCTGGTGCCCCTCCTCCTACACTTGTCCCTTCCTTGTCTGCTGGGCCTATTCCTCTTGTTTCTTCTATGTGTTATCTTGGTGTCACCTTGGATTCGGCTTTAACTTTCAAGGAGCACGTTTCTTCTATTGTTCAGCGTTCATTCTATACACTACGTCGACTTCGTGCCATCCGGCCTTTCCTTTCTTTCTCTTCTCTGACAACACTTCTTCTTTCTCTTGTGGTTTCTCGGTTAGACTATTGCAACGCTTCCTTGGCTGGCCTTCCTCTTTCTCAGCTTCGTCGTCTTCAACTAGTTCACCATACTGCTGCTCGTCTTCTGACCAATTCTTCCCGTTCTGCTCATATCACTCCTCTTCTTATTCGTCTACACTGGTTGCCTATTCCTTTCTGTATTCAGTATAAGGTTTTGATTTTTGTTCACAGGGCTCTGCACACTGGTGTTCCTCTTTATCTTTCTGATCTGGTGCACTTTCATTGTCCCTCTAGAGCACTTCGGGCGATTCACGCTAATCGTCTTTTTCTTCCACCACCCTCTAGAGCTCATCTTGAATCAACTCGCTCTTCTGCCTTTTTCTTTCTCGGTCCCCGTCTTTGGAATTCTCTCCCTCTTGCTCTACGCCTAGAATCGTCCTTTAGTTCTTTTAAGACTTCTCTCAAAACTCACCTCTTTTGTACTGCTTTTGATCTCCCCTCCCCTCCTTCCCACAGCTGATTGGTCCCCATCTCTCTTTTTTCTTTTACCTATCCTATTCTTTGCTCTCTCTTTATGAATTAATTGGCGTTCCTTTCTGTTTCTTCAGAAACCTCATTTTATTGTACACCGCTGTATGCCTTCTAGTTTAGGCGGTATAAAAAGTTTTTAATAAAGATAAAGATAAAGATGCGTGTGGTGTAATGCTACATGTGTAAGTGCTGAATGTACACATGCGTGTGGTGTAATGCTACACGTGTAAGTGCTGAATGTACACATGCGTGTGGTGTAATGCCACACGTGTAAGCGCTGAATGTACACATGCGTGTGGTGTAATGCCACATGTGTAAGTGCTGAATGTACATATGCGTGTGGTGTAATGCTACATGTGTAAGTGCTGAATGTACATATGCGTGTGGTGTAATGCTACATGTGTAAGTGCTGAATGTACACATGGGTGTGGTGTAATGCTACATGTGTAAGTGCTGAATGTACATATGTGTGTGGTGTCATACTACATGTGTAAGCGCTGAATGTACATATGCGTGTGGTGTAATGCTACATGTGTAAGTGCTGAATGTACATATGTGCGTGGTGTAATACTACATGTGTAAGTGCTGAATGTACATATGCGCGTGGTGTAATACTACATGTGTAAGTGATGAATGTACATATGCGTGTGGTGTAATGCTAAATGTGTAAGTGCTGAATGTACACATGCGTGTGGTGTAATGCTACATGCGTGTGGTGTAATGCTACATGTGTAAGTGCTGAATGTACACATGCATGTGGTGTAATGCTACATGTGTAAGTGCTGAATGTACATATGCGTGTGGTGTAATGCTACATGTGTAAGTGCTGAATGTACACATGCATGTGGTGTAATGCTACATGTGTAAGTGCTGAATGTACACATGCATGTGGTGTAATGCTACATGTGTAAGTGCTGAATTTACACATGCATGTGGTGTAATGCTACATGTGTAAGTGCTGAATGTACACATGCGTGTGGTGTAATGCTACATGTGTAAGTGCTGAATGTACATATGCGTGTGGTGTAATGCTACATGTGTAAGTGCTGAATGTACACATGCATGTGGTGTAATGCTACATGTGTAAGTGCTGAATGTACATATGCGAGTGGTGTAATGCTGGCACTTACATGTGTAAACTACTGGGTTTTCTCCGTCGATTTTTCCCATGTGTATATCTGTGAAATGGCTGCTTCTGCACATGGATATTAATCCCCACATGTTCCTGCGCTTTCCTCTCTCTTGGCCCTTTGAGGAGCAGAGATATGCTGATTTTACATCAGCCTCACATGTGCATGGCCGGTGCTTCCATTAGACGAACTAGGTGCTGGCCTAGAGAGCTGGCCCTCCAGGATGCCTATTGCTGCTCTTCTTTGGGGCTTGCAATGGTGGCAATAGTTCGGAAACTGCCTCGTGGTTTTTGCTCTTGACCCTCAGCCTCTTCCAGTTTGAAGTGTGCATTGGAGAGTAGAGGAAGAGGCCAAGGGTCAAAAGGAGAAACCACAAGTCACGGTTTCTGAACTATTGCCGCCATTGCAAACCCCAGAGAGGGGCGGAAGCATTGGCAATAGGGGCAGGGGGCCCATGGGGGGGAACAGCAGGATGGAGGGGCCCACCTAGGGCACCTCCATTCTTTGCACCGGCCCTGCACACAAGCTTACCTTCTCTCTTAAAGCTGACATAGATTCACTGCTACTTCCTTCCCACTACATAAATGACCTTTCTAGAATGTGCCTTTACATCAACTGGCTCCCTTTAGCCATATGTTCATTCATGCCTTCAAAAAATGCAGCAGATTGGCAAGCCAAAATTTCTTTGATAAATCGATCCTCTGTCCTATTAAGCCACGGTTCAGCAAATCCAGGGCACCAGGTCGCCAAGGCACCTAGACACTGCACCTTGCCTTGAAGGTTTGGTGGGCACCGATGCTGCTCTCTCCAAGCAGGTTGAGCCGCGTTCAGGCTAATCGCATGGTTTCAAGTCTCATGAGATTTGAAACCACAAGATCTACTGATTGCTGAGGTAAAGCTAGCAGCTTGCGTGTACGCATGCATGTGCTTCAAAGCCTGCTATAGCATCAAAGCTGCCACTGCTTTGAAGAAGGGGTTGCAGTCCTGCCTAAAGGTGTCTGCTACCCTAGGTAGCTGTCTAGTCTGCCTGGTGGTCCTAAAGCGGTGCTAAGGCCTGGTAACATGCATGGGTGGTCAAGGTGTGCTTGGCAATTCCTCTTAATTCAAGCTTGTGACACCTGAAACAATTGCTGATGATGCTCTTGCTGTGTTAGTGGACTTGGCACCAGAAATGAAGCTGGAGAAAGACTGATAGAATTCTGCAAGACCAACGATCTATTCATCTCAAACACCTTCTTCCAGCAACACAAGCGGCGACTGTACACATGAACATCACCCAATGGATTGTACAAAAATCAAATTGACTCCATCTATGGAAGTCAACGATGGAAAAGCTCTATAACATCATCAAAGACAAAACCTGGAGGCGACTGTGGTACAGATCACCGACTACTAGTATGCAAACTCAAGCTAAAGTTGAAAGAGCAAGCCACTCATGAATGCAGCAAAATATGACCTTGAGAATTTATATCCCGCTTTTTGCCGCTTTGACCCGGTGAAAAGCGGGATATAAATACAGTTAAATAAATAAATAAATAAATTTAAAGACTGCCTGCAAAATCGATTTGCTGCTTTAGATACAAATGACAGAGCTCCAGAAGAGTTATGGAATAACATCAAGAAAGTTGTGTTGGAAGAAAGCGAGAAGTCTGCTGTTCCTTAGTTTAAAAGAAATGAAAGAAAAAATATTCAATTTTCAATCAACAGGAAATGACAACAAGATCATCCTTTTATATTTAAATATTAACCAAGTTTAACAGATGCTAATTAGACGTCACAAGAATCTTAGAGTATAAACATTGTGATGGGGCCCGTGGTTAGAGCCCTTTAACCCTTATACAGGCGGTTGCCTAGGGTTTATAAGACAAGTAAACTGCTCTGGCTGTGTAAATAAAAAGTCTCTCAGAGCAAATTGAATGAAAAATAAGATGGGTTTTATTCCCCGTCCCGCTCGGACTATCAACAAGAACAGAAACTTCAGGTGTGAGCGAAGAACAAAAATAGTGGCAAATATATTCTTTAGTTTACATGCACAAAGTTCTCTTTGTCATTTAATCAAACAGCAGGGCTGCATTTATAACAGATACTACAATCCATGGGAGAGGGATCTTGAAGGCTGCTGCCATCTTCCCATACCATGCTTTCTCCAGCACTTCCCAAACTCCCTGTGTCAGAGTCCTCTTGTATACAGCATTCAGAGACTGCGTCTTGTGACAACTCACTAGGGCATTCAATGGAGGCTCTTCTCCCTTCGGGTTTATACCTCCCTGGCTTGTAGTAGCTTCTACCTGGGCTTTCCTCCCAGAACAACAGCTCTGAATCTCCTTGCTTCGTGTGGTTATAGTCAGGACCGCGCCCTTGGCACTTATAGGTTTTAAACCCCTCACTGTAAGCGTATGGAGGTTTCTTTCTATCTGTAGGAATTGCCTTGGTGCTTGGCTCCCTGTATCTTTTTACTCTAGCCTCCCAGGCTGGTTGTGCAGAAGTGAAATTGGTCCTAGCTTTGCAGCTATTTCTTATGGTGCACATATGCTTGGAGTTCCCATCCCCCAACACTTTCCTTTTAAACTGACCTGTGCTTAAAGCTGGCACATACCGGTCTCCTGTGTAGTGGGACACTCCTGGCTTCTCTTTAAGGCTAACTCGGGTAGCAGGTTTTCTCCCAGTACAGCTTGCCTTAAACCTCTGATCCTGAGTGCTGGAGCTCTCTTCACTTCCTGGTTCTCCGTGAGAAAAGTTTTCTCCCAACACTCCTCTGGGGTTTCTGCTCAGCTGATTGTAGCCACACCTCCTGCTACTCTCTCCCCGGCTTCTGCCGTGCTCCTGAGTTGTATCGTGCCTTTCTCTCTCTCTGCCTTCCTTCCACTGACTGGAACCCTGTCTTATGTAATCCCCAGCCCTGCACGTGACGTGGGGATTTGCAATCAGGTGTTCCTGACGAGCTTTCTGTTTGTTACGCAGTAACAATTTCCTTTGCTCACCTGTTTCAGTGTGCCTAGTGCTCCTTTCCAATGCTGAATCTGAGGTAAGCCTTTCTTTTACCTGCACTTCCATGGGCTGTGTACGCTCTGCTGCATCACAACATACATTTAAGGTAAAGTGGTGTGAGGCTGTAGCTCGTGCAGGCAGCAAAGCCACTAAATTGTAACAAGCAAAAGACATTTCTTCTTGAACGCTGAACTTTTGCTTATACACCCAAAGATCCACGCCGAAGATTTTTACACCAAAGGTAAAACTGTCTACCGGTACACACACCGAAACTGTCTTTCCCTATATGCACAAAAATGTTCTGTCACCTCAAACCAGGCGTAGGGACAACAGCGGTACTGAACTTTGCGCCTGGCCATTGAATCCTCTATGCATTTCTCTGCATCAGGTGAAAACCGTATTAGCATCTCATTTCCATATGCATAGCTCATTTGGGTATCATTTGTGTGCCCGTTCCTTTCTGCACAGATTACACGCGCGTCAGTCTTTTCTCTGCATTGGTCACTGGTGGCATTTGTGCATATATGTCGCGCTACCTGCGCGCAAAGGGCATGCTTGCGTTTCTGCATCGATCTGATTGTGCTTGGATATTAATAGAGCTATTACTACTGCTATTTACCATTTATTTAACACTACTAGGCATACACTGATCAGTTCTATACACCCACATCTTGAATCAAAAGAGTATTGTACCATCTTCTATGATACTGTAGATATAAATCACTTTCCCCGGAATCATTTACAGTGCTTGCCTGTGGTAAGAGGGATTAAGTAAAACAAAGACATGTTCATCTCTAGAAGCAAACTAAAAATCAGAATTAAACAGAGAGATCGTACAGCACTTTATTCTCTCTAGCTGCTGATTGAACAGTCTGAACACAAAGCCCTGCGAGGAAAGTTCTAAAACCTGTCTACAAGCCTTGTGTCTGCTGTATAAAGGTTAAAACGTCTTTCAAGGATTCGATTTCTTGCGGGTTCTGTTTGCAGGGCAGTTTCCGGAGACAGTACCAACTGGCATGACAAGATTCGAGATGCGCTAGGGGTCAGGGGAGTAGGTACAGGAGGGAATGAATAGATATTTCATGCATGACCTTAGCACCACATGAATCTGTATTCATTCTTAGGTCTGGTGTGCTCACCAACGTTCCCGCCAAACTGCGCAGGAGTCTTCCAGTCGCGCCACCATACCTCTGCCAGAAGACTCCTGCGCAGCTGGGGGGGGGTGCATTGCTCATGCCCCTAATTTCTTATTTCGTTCCATTTGGTAAACAACGCTTGAATCAGGTCAGAACGATCATCAATCCCAAGGTGACCTCACATTCCCAAGCTCCCTGTCACATTGTAAATGCAAATGACGCGGGAGATGAGATTCAAAATCCTGGCTAACATGTTGATGCATGGTGTTCCTGCGCATGCAGCCAGGGAATTATCAAAGCAAAACCTGATTTCTCCAGCCCTAGAGAAAGATTAATTCACTGACTGTAGCACAGGCCTATATATGTACGCTTACCTAATATCACCTTCACATGCAAACCACGTCCTTTACTCACCACGCACACCCACGTATCGATGCTTCATTACAAAGGGTTATCAAGCCCCTCCCAGTCTGAGCATACACACCCCTAACACCACTATCACTATCTGTAAATTATTATGGATTATAATCTAGTCATTCCTTGCATAGATACAGCTATGTTAGATATTTGGCCGACTGCCTGTGCCAGTCATGTACTCTATTTGCCTCGCGCACGCCATGCTTCCTATACTGCCGTCTTAAGTCAAAACGTCGTAAATTTAAACCAGCTGTCCTAAACGAAAAATGCTATCAATTGGTGTCTGGTTCCAGCTTCAAGACTCACTAACAACATTTTTTGCCAAGCTACCGGTAGGGGGAGGTGATGTGATATTGCATTTTTAGTCACGAGGAGCAGGCAATGCCTGCTCTTCGCAATTAAAAACATGATACCCCAGCAGCACCGCCCCCTATTGGCAGCAGTGTGGCTGGAGGTCTCCCATGTGGCTTGGCGGACTGCCACTACTCTACTTTCACCGAAACAAAACAGAATGTATTAATATATGGCCCGATATTCAAACCAAGCTGAGCTCCTAAATTAGGATTCAGAATTTCTGCCCTACTTTCAGCCACACTTTATTTATTTATTTAATTCTCTTATATACTGTGCTATTCTGCATCAGTGTGGTTTATATTGAACAAACTGAAATTACATTAAACAGGGCATTATAACTTGGAGATAACTATTTTACAGGGAACATGGGCTATGGAGGGTTAAGTGACTTGCCCAAGACCACAAGGAGCACCTGTGGGACTAGAAACCCCAGTCCTTCGGGCCCAAGGTTGCTGTCCTCTAGTGGGATTTGAACCCCTGACCTTCTGGCCTAAAGTACCTTGCCCCAACCACTAGGCTACTCCTCCACTCCTAAAATTAACCTAAAATAAGGAGCTTAAAAATTCTCCTGATTTAGGCTTACTGTTCATTTGTCCTGGATTATGGGCCTAGTTTATAAGCCTAGGCCTAAAAAGCAGTGTTAAACTGCTTTTCTCCCATGTGCTGAATCTGCCCCTGTTGCCACCCATTTTTTAAATTTATTTTATAAGGAGTGTGCAGAACATTATACAGTAGAAATGCACACAAGTCCCTCTTTTGAAGGACATACACACATGAATGGGCACTTACATGTGCGTTTTAGGTGGTCATTATTCTGTATGTAAACGGCTCTTGCCAAAGTCTCCATTGACCTGTTCCTGGCAAAATCCAAGGGCCTTTACTCAATCTTCATCCTTCTTGTCCTCTCTGCTACCTTTTACACTATTGAACACAACCTTCTCCTTGATACCTTGTCCTCACTTGGTTTAAGGGCTCTGTGCTATCCTGGTTCTCTTCTTATCTCTCCCATCGCTCCTTCAGTGTGTGTTTTGGTGGATCCTCCTCTACTGCTATCCTGTTCTTAGTTGGTTTACCCCAAGGGTCTGAATGGGTCCACTCCTTTTCTCTCTCTCTATAACCCAGTCCCTTGGTGCGCTCATCTCTTCCCATGGCTTTCAGTACCATCTTTATGCCGATGACTCCCAGATCTACCTCTCTACACCTGAATTCTCTCCGGCAAACCACACCCTGATCTCTGCCTGCCTATCTGACATTGCTGCTTGGATGTCTCACTGTCACTTGAAATTGAACATGGCCAAGACTGAGCTTCTCATTTTTCCCCCTAAACCCTCCTCTCCCCTTCCTCCTTTCTCAGTCTCTGTGGATAACTCTCTACTCCTTCCTGTTTCCTCGGCTCGCAACCTTGGAGTTGTCTCTGACTCCTCTCTCTCCTTTTCCACACACATCCAACTGATAGCTAAAACCTGCCGTTTCTTTCTCTACAACATCAACAAAATTTGCCCATTCCTTTCTGAACACACTACTAAGAGACTTATCCACTCTTTAGTCACCTCCATCTAGACTATTGTAACCTACTCCTTGCTGGTCTCCCTCTGAATCATCTCTCTCCCTTTCAGTCTGTTCAACACTCTGCTGTGCAGCTAATCTTCCACCAGCCTCGGCATGCTCACATTACTCCTCTTCTCAAGTCACTTCTTTAGCTCCCTATCTGTTTCTGCAACCAGTTCAAACTTTTCCTGATGACCTATAAGTGCATTTATTCACTCTGCAGCTCCTCACTACCTTTCCTCTCTTATCTCTTCCTACACCCCTCCTTGGGAACTCCGCTCCTCTGGCAAATTGCTTCTATCTGTGCCCTTCTCTCCTATTGCTAACTCCAGACTTCGCTCCTTTCATCTTGTGCTCCTCATGAGTCGGTACGTCAGGCTTCATCTCTGGCCCTTTTCAAATCCAGGCTGAATACTCACCTCTTCGCTGCCGCTTTCGGACCTTGATTCACCTAATCTCCTTTTTGTTTCCCTATCGTTCCTCCCAGATGTACTCTATGTCTACAGCTACTGTGCTGTCTGTCTTGACTAGATTGTAAGCTCTGAGGAGCAGGGGCTGTCTTTTACATGTGTCTGCGCAGTGCTGTGTATGTCTTACAGCGCTATACAAATGTTCAGTAGTAGTAGTACTAGTAGTAATAGTATGGCCCATCGCACATACTTTCAGATTGGGTATGTAAGTGGCAGAGAGTAGGGGCCTAAAGTTATGCACGTAAGATAGAAAATATTATAATTTATGCACGTTTCTGAATGACCTGGGCATGGTTATTTACACTGCTGCGACCTGGTGAAGGCACGCCATTATGCCCCTATTTTATCAAGTATGCATTTAATTCACTTTTTAAAAATGGCCCCACATATGCATGTGGTTAACGTGCTTTAACTGCAGGGGAAACTATGAAATTGCCCTCCACATACTCCTAAATTTAGGGTGGCGTTAGCTGACAATGCATGTTCTGGCGCGCGCTGAATGTGCGTCGGGACACGCCAGCTAGCACAGGGCCATGACAGCGCCGGACGATTCCCATGTTGTGTAACCTGTGTTAGGGTCTAGAGTGGGCAGGGTGGGAGCAGAGAGTGGGCATCGTATGCTCTGAGCAGTTGGTGCTGGGTTCACACCCCGTGCTAACTGCATTAGAGAGAATCACCTAAGGCCACCTCAATAGGTGGCGCTAAGTACGCACTCACTAATGTGCCCTGCGCTAAAGAACAAGGCTCTGCATTAACTACCAGGAAAATGCTTTCCACACAGTTAAGGCAGTGGTGTTGTACCTAACGCACCATAGTTCTGGTGCTTTTGGCGCATTAAGTGCAAGACCCTAGCGCCCATTAGTAAAAAGACCCCTAGGTGTTTAGTGAAATTTTGATGTCAATTTAGGCACTTGGTCCTAATACATTTTCAAAAAGGCTAATTTAGGTGTATAACTCTCAGGTTTAGGAGCATAAATCGTTTGAGTACTGAGCCCCCAGAGTACTGTGAACAGCAAAGATGCATTTTCCATTAACAGTAAGATCTTTGGTATCCTAAGCCTTAGTGGCTTCCTTAACATTGTGTTTTCTCAATCATTATTCCTCAAGCTCTTATTAGGTTAAGTGCTCTCAAGTCAATGCTGACTCCTGGTGACACAGCAGTGCCTGGATTTTCCTGGCAAGGTATAACTGGAAGTAAGTTGCCAGGACTTTCTTCCAAGGCAATGGAGGGTACCGTAACTTATCCAAGGCCACAAGGCATGCCAATGGGAATCGAACCCAGATCTTTTGAGTAGTAGGCTATTGCTTTAATCACTAGGATACTCCTCCTTTTGTTAGCTACCTGCCTAAAAATATATATGGTAGACAGAATAGAAATATTTTAAATCAATAAATAAATAACATGTATTATTTTCTGTCTGATGAGTGCAAATAAAGGTCAAAAAACAAGCTGTAGGTGATGCCTTTTCATTGGACTAACTTAATGTACCTTCATTGACCTGAGGAAGAGAATAACTCTTGAAAGCTTGTCAAAGATACATTAAGTTAGTCCAATAAAAAGGCGTCACCTACAGCTTGTTTGTTGACCTTTATTTGCATGTATCCAAGTGCACTAACACAGCAACTACAACTGTCTGAAGAGGAAAATGCCAAAGCATGTCTACAAGAAATTACGCCAATGTTGTTCCTGCTGACGTCACCTCGCTAGGCCACCTAGTCATTGGCACATTAACACACCTGCTAGGAGATACTCAGTCTTCTTAAAGTCAAAACAAATGTTCTAAGCTGGATAATGAGCGTGAATTTAGAGACCTCGTTAACTTCAAATCATTGTAACTGGAAACTCCTCAGGTCAAGAACTACTTCTACATGAATCTCTCAGCATACACTGAATTTGCCTCTCACATTTACACAGCACCTTGAGCAAAGGAAAGGGAACTGGATTTAGCTCATGCCTTTTCTCAGAAGTTCAAAGAAAATTACATTTGGGTTTCCCTGTTCCCAGAGGGCTTACAATAAGTTTGCAACTGAGGCAATGAAGGTTAAGTGACTTGCCCAAGGAGCAGAAATGGGATTAGACCCTGGCTTTCCAGCTTCTCAGCTCTAACCTTAGGCTATTCCTCCCCTTACCTTCATCAGCTTCGCAACTACATTACACAAAGACTGTTCTGAACCTTACAGTCCAGTAAGGTCAGTAACTATAAGACAGAGTCACTACTGCAAAGCTCTCTGATGAACATGACTTAAAACCCCACAACCATGTTCTCATAAACGTGCATGGCCTGTTTCCCGACCGTTTCTACTTCTGAATTGCTGATTGGCACCATCTAACACCACCACAAATGCCTCAGTGTCGCACACAAAACAGCAAACTGGCGCCGTCAGAAGGTGCTAGGGGAGATTTGTAGCCAGCCCAGTGAACAAGCTCTGCGTGTATTTGTTAAGGTCAAGAAAAATACAATTACACTTGATTGCTACTGTACTGCATGTGAGATGGAAGTGTGTTGTGTCATGATCCAGCACAATTAAGAACTTGGTTGGCAGAAGGTCAAGGAAGGTCAATTCTGTGGGCTTTGTTTCCAGGAGCCTTTCTCATCTTATATCTAGAAGGAACATCCTTTTGCAATATTCTCTAAATTGGCATTCTCCTGGATGAAAAATCAAATAACTGTGTAAAAGGGGCACCAATGAGGTCTATCATGGCATGATCCACTGAAACGTCAATAGGAAGGAGGCAACCCCAAGCTGAGCCCAGCATCTTCCTCAATGTGCTCCTGCTTTTGTAATGTTTAGTGTATTTTATGTCTTTAATCCATTCTTTGTATATCACGTTTTTAATTGTAATATATTTTTGTATTTTATGTAAGCCATTCAGGGAAGAAAACAAAGTAATAAATGGCAAATAGTGATATATGAAGCAATGGTCAGATACCATCTGTCAACTGGGGTGCCTGGCACAGAGTGACACAACAGAGTGCTGCCAGTCAGGTGCTACGGGGCTAATATACATTTGCACCAATGAAGTTTCCTCATAGAGTAATCCCTTCAAAGCCGAAGGGGCTTGCAGAGAAGGAGGCTCGCATAATCCTTCACGTACCACTTCCTTCAAAAAAGGACATTAGCAGATATCCAACGGCATCCAAGAAAGTGACAACTGGCTTCCTGATCAGGACCAGGACCTGTTCAAGACCTCAAGAAAGAAAGTACTCAAGAGAACTGTGGAACCGAGTGTGTTCCATGGGCGTGGACAGAGAAGCAGCAGTGGCAGTGAGGAACTTTGCTCTCTTGCCGCGCAGTACTCTAACACTGACTTGGAAGTGACTACAGAAGTGAACCAGTCCTGACAAAGACTCTCCCTGTCCTCCTGAAGCCAGCTATACATACCAAAGGAGGGAGGAGACAAGAGCTTTCAGAGACTTCTGGGGTTTGGTATCCTGTTTGTCCTTGTAAGGCTGCTGGAAATTCCCAAGATAAAATGGCTTCTTGAACTGGAAGAGATGGAAGCGTAAAAGGGAACAGATATTCTAAAGGACACAATGTTCCCGCAGTTTTACTCAAGAACACAGCTGAGAACATAGCTGAAAAAGATTTACTTCTCTGAATCTGCCGGCTCATTAAATGCATGGTTGAAGAATGTTGTAACACTGGTACAGCCCCACCACTAAGTGTACCAAAGCTGCATTAACGTCATTTGCTTTCATCTTCCATTACCTAACTACCTGCCTGATCAACCAAGAATTCAGCTGAAAGTGGACAAAGTCTCGGGGCACTTTCTCCAAATGGGTTAGTTTTGCGCATACCATGACAGTCACGAACCTCACTTCTAAGCCAGGGCATGGGGAATATAATCTCAGTCTCTCAAATTCACTGCTAAGGCTCGGCGCAGTACTTGCATCCTGCTGGGGTTCGCAAGATGTAACATGCATGGGTAGTTTCTCAAGATGTACTGGGAAATTCTTCTTTATCAAGCCGGTGGCACCCAACACGATGGGAAAGATTTCTGTATCTTTCTGCCACGTTTTCTTGGTATTTCAGGATCTTCTGCCTCTCCACGCAATTCAGAGTAGTCGCATGGAATTGACACCACTATTATCAATGCTGTTCTGGTGTTTTTCTCCATAACCACTATATCCGGCTTCCTCACATCCAGCTTTTTATCAGTCTAAATGGGAGTATCCCAGGTGATCATAACCTCCTCATTCTCTGTCATTCTCTGAGGGTCATGATCCCAGTGCTTTTCGGGCACAATGATGTTGCAGTGCTTACAGAGTTTCTAGTGGATGAGGCACACTACTTTATTATGTCTTTCTGTATAGAAATTTTCTGCCATCAGAACTTCACAGCCAGCTATGAGGTGAGTCACCATTTTTCAATGCTCGCTGTAAACCATCTCATCCGTAATCCACTGTCCTGGGCTACAACTATCAACCTCTCATCCTTCGGTTTCAGTTTACCTCTCCTCAACCATTCATGTGTCCGTTCTTGATCAACAAAGGGTTCCTGTGGGTAAGTGGTCATTATTTTGCTGGAAAACGTGGTGACTTAAAGCTTGGACTAGAGGTAAGCTTGTGGATTTATTTGGAAAAGTTATTTCATTAAAAAAAACATTATTTATCAGCTTGCTTTAGAGATTTCAAATTAACTTCGATTAGATTTAGGGAGGCCCTTATAGTTTTAAAAGAAGGCAGGCAAATAGCAGCCTGCAGTAGAGGCTTTAAATGAACTTCTGTTAGATTTAGGTAGGCCTTTATAGTCTTAAAAGAAAACAGACAGGTAGTCTTTTTCCCACCCACTTTCCCCAACTACCACCCACCCCAAGGCACATCCCTTGAGTGAAATTTGACACCACAAACTATTTTCCCAAGATGTGATTACCCTTTAACAGATAATTAGCAGTTCATTAGAGAACAAACAAAAATAATAGC
Organism: Ichthyophis bannanicus; assembly: GCA_033557465.1. NCBI lineage: Eukaryota > Metazoa > Chordata > Amphibia > Gymnophiona > Ichthyophiidae > Ichthyophis > Ichthyophis bannanicus. The sequence continues at coordinate 1,850,488,708 of CM066032.1, read as the reverse complement.
ATAAAAGATACTAAATAATCCTAAAGGTTTTTATGTTAGTTTTGGTATCCATACTCCCTTAATAATTCTAAACAACTAAATTCATTGATACAAGGATGCAGACAGCAGTCCAGGACTGAGATGGAGGCTATCCAGTGTTTTCCACTCTGTGCCACATATATGTATCACCTAGTTAATTATATATGTGGCACTCAATTGGTGAGAGGCCATATGTGTACACTTGGTGCAAAGAGCTCCTAGCATTCAGAGAACAAGTCTGATCTTTGGAAACTAGAGCAGCAGACTTGGAGAAGCTGAGGAAGAAAGAGAAGTATATAGAGGAGACCTATAGGGACATAACAGAAAAGTCTCACCTCCAGTCTGGCAGTCTCAATACTGCCTTAGGCTAGGGAATTGGATTTAGCTCATATCTTTTCTCTGATGTTCATGGTGCATTACATTCAGGTATGGTAAGCATTATTCCTGCTTACAATTTAACTTTGCACCTGAGGCAATAGATGGCTAAGTGACTTGCCCAAGATCACAAGGAAAGGCAGTAGGATTCCAACTTGCTTTCTCTTGTTCTGAGTCTACTGATCTAACCATTAGGCTGGTCCTCTTTGGAGGATAAAGGTCACCTGGAATGATAGAATCACCTTGGTGTGGCAGGAAATAATCCTGTAGTCAGGACCTTCTCTCAAATGCAATATCCTCTCGCACCAAGAATATGCTTCCAGGGGCTTCTGTCCAGGATGGTTAGGATTGCCGTTTTAGTTAGGATTTGATCATTAGGCATGTAGATAGCTCGGTGGCTAAGGATTGCTTAGTCACCTGCCTGCCTGGTGTGATGATAGCAGACTTCACATATCACCTAGATAGGATTCTAGACAGTGCTGGGGAGGAGCCAGCTGTCCTGGTATATGTGCATACCAATGATATAGAATAGTGTGAGAGAGGAGGGAAGGTTCTAGAAGCCACATTTAGAATTTTATATAGCAAGTTGAAACCCAGAACGTCCAAGACAGCTTTCTCAGAAATGCTTCCTGTTCCACACACAGGACCCAAGAGGCAGGCACAGCTCTGGCATCTCAATGCATGAATGAAACAATGGTGCAGAAAAGAGGGCTTTTATGGGTCAGGAATTGGGCAGTATTAAAGAGGGTGCCTTTTCCCAAAGGATGGGCTCCATCTTAACCAGGGTGGAACCAGGCTGATGGCACTAACCTTTAAAAAGAAGATAGAGCAGCTTTAAAACTAGATATTGGGGGAACCGACAGTCGCCCAGGAGCATACTGTTTGTAATAATATATCTTTGAAGGACACTATGAAAAAGGGAGGTTAGAGTATCCCGAGAGAGAGATTGCAATATAGATAAAAGTAGTCTCATAAACAGGGTGGTGGAGTAACCTAGTGGTTACAGCCACAACCTTCTACCCAAGAGATTGAGGTTCAATTCCCACTGGCACACTTTGTGGCCTTGAGCAAGTCACTTTAGTCTCCATTGCCTCGGAAGAAAAGGCCTGGAAATCTACTTCCAGTTATACCTTGCCAAGACAATCCAGGGGCTGCTGGGTTGCCAGGAGTCAGCATTGACTTGAAGGCACTTAAAAAAAGTCTCATAAACAGGTTGTCAATATAAACAAAAAACATGATTTGAAATGCCCATAAACAAATGCTAGGAGTCCAAAAAATAAGATGGGGAGTTAGAGTATATAACATTGAATGAAGAGTTAAATATAACTCTTGATGGAAGAAGGATAACCAATAGGACACTGTGATGCGAGGGTACAAATTATATCACAATGATAGGGCAGATCACATACTGTAGGTGGAAGGTGGTGTCATATGTTAAAGATGGCATCAAGTCAAATGGCATAAAAGTTCTGAAAGAAACAAAACGAACTGTCAAATTATTATGGATAGACATTTCATAGCAGTGGGAATATACTACAGTCCATCTGACCAAAATGAACAGACAGATGATGAAATGTAAACAGAAATTAGGGAAGCTAGCAAAACTGTCAACATAGTAATAATGTGTGGTTTCAATTACCCAGAAATCAGCTGGTGAATGTCACATCAGGGCATGCTAGGGAGTTTCTAGATGAAATAAATGATTGCTTTATGGAGCAGCTGGTTCAGGAACTGACATGAAGGAAGCTATTTTGGCCTTAATTCTTAGTGGAGCACAAGATCTCGTATGAGAGGTGTTGGTGTTGGGACCACTTGGCAACAGTGATCATAACCTGATAACATTTGATTTAATAAATTGAGGGAGAAGAGCAAGAAAATCTACTGTGCTTGTATTTAACTTTCAAAAGGAAGATTATACAAATATTTTAAAAAGGGTTAAGACAAAACTAAAACCGCTTTGATTAAAGGATAAAGCAATATATAAAACCTGTTAAATAAATAAAATAAATAAAAGGATCAGCTGTAAAGGTCTGGACAAAATACCTTCTTGGAAGCCCAGACCAGATGTAGTCCATGCTTTTGAAAAAGTGGAAAGAAGGCCAAATGACTGCTGATATGATTTAAAGGTGGGTTGAGAGAGGCGGTATAGCCAAAAAGGCATCTTTTAAAAAATAGAAAAAGGATCTGAATGAAGAAAACTGGAAAAAGAACAAGCACTAGCAAGTTAGATAGAAAGGAATAATAAGGCAGGCAAAAAGAAAACTTGAAAAGAAGCTTGCCGTGGAAGTAAAACTCATTGTAAAAATGTTTTCAGGTACATCTGAAGCAAAAAGCCTGTGAGGGAGTCAGCTGGACCATTAGATGATAGAGCAGTAAAAAGGAGAAGGCCTTGGCAGAGAAACGAAGGGGCATGTTTACTAAAGCACGCTATGTGTGGGGTTAGTGTGTGTTTTTGGTGCCGTGATAAAAAGTAGCATGGAGCTCGTGTCTAAAAACCTGCACTAACCGGGCAGCACATGTCTGTGCTGCAACTGGATGGAGCATGAGCATTCCTGCTGCAACTTGTTGCACTTCTGCCGCAACATTCTTTGTTGCATTCCTGCCACAGCACTGCTAGTACTTGTTGGGGAGCAACTACTATCAGTACAATGGGTGGCAGAAGTTTCTCCCCCTGATGGTTTTAATGCCACGAGCTGTGCTAAATTCAGGGGGACAGCTGTCCCTGCCCCCTGCATCTACTATGGTGCCCCATCCTAGTAATGCGGTCCAAACAGTATTACAAGCGTGGAGCTTAGTAAACGTGACCTTAAATGAATTCTTTGTCAGAAATGATATTTAAAGGTAATGAATCAGAGGATTTGAAACAAATCTCAGTGAACCTGGAAGATCTAATATGGCAAAATTGTAACCTTGTTCTAATTTTAATGTTACCTTTTACAATGTAAACTATTGCAATGTTTTACTGTAAACTGCTTTGAATGAAGAAAAAAGCAGTATAAAAAAATCCTGTTAAATAAATAAATGAATAAATTCGACAAATGAAAAAGAGTAGCAAATCACATGGATCGGATGGTAGACATTGCAGGGTGCTAAAAAAAACTCAAAAATTAAATGGCAGACCTACTGACTCAACAACACTTAACCACATTAGTAATTTGTAAACTATCATTAAAACTGTATACAGTACCTGAAGATTGGAGAGTGGCCAATGTAATACCAATTTTTACAAAGGGTTCCAGGGGTGAGCCAGGAAATTACAATCTGGGAAGCCCGACTTCAGTGCCAGGCAAAATGGTAGAAACCACTGTAAAGAACAAAATTAATGAACATACAGATAGTCGTGACTTAATTGGACAAAGCCAACACGAATTTAGCAAAGATAAGTCTTTGAAGTGGAGGAGTGGCCTAGTGGTTGGGGCAAAGTACTTCAGGCCAGAAGGTCAGGGGTTCAAATCCCACTAGAGGACAGCAACCTTGGGCCAGAAGAACTGGGGTTTCTAGTCCCACAGGTGCTCCTTGTGGTCTTGGGCAAGCCACTTAACCCTCCATAGCCCATATTCCCTGTAAAATAGTTATCTCCAAGTTATAATGCCCTGTTCAATGTAATTTCAGTTTGTTCAATGTAAACCGCACTGATGCAGAATAGCACGGTATATAAGAGAATGAAAATAAATAAAGTCTTGTCTCACCAATCTGCTACATTTTTTGGAACGTATGAATAAGCAGGCAGATAAAGGTGAGTCAGTGGTTATAGTGTTTCTGGGTTTTCATCAAAGCCTTTATGTTTATGTTTATTAATACTTATTATACCGCCCAACACCATAGGCACCTGAGCGGTTTACAATAAAGCTTTAAACAATTTGAGAAGGTCCCTCATGAGACTCTTGAGGAAATTAAATAGGCATGGGATAGGAGACAATGTCCTATTGTGGACTTGGAACTCATGAAAAGAAAACAGAAAGTAGGGCTAAATGGTCAATTTTTTTCAGTGGAGAAAGGTAAATAGTGGAGTAAAGGGAGTGAAGGAGTAGCCTAGTAGTTAGAGCGCTGGCTTGGGCGCCAAGACACCAGGGTTCAATTCCCACCAGTACTCCATGTAACCTTGGGCAAATCACTTAACCTGCCATTGCCTCAGAAGAATCCAAGTTATCAATGTCCCTGCTAAATGTACATTACCAAGTTTAAGTTACAATGTAAACCACCTTGCCTAAATGACAAAGTGGTACTAGATAAATCTGTGTTGGGTCCACTACTTCTTAGCAAATTTATAAATGAGCTGGAAATGAGAAACCACCAGTGAGGTGATCAAAATTGCAGGCGACATAAAATTATTTAAAGTTGTTAAATCACAAGAGGATTGTGAAAAATTGCAAAACGACCTTGAGAAATTGGGAGACTGGGTGTCCAAATGGCAGATGAAATTTAATGTGGACAAGTGGATTGTTCGGACCTAGTATTGCAAATCTTATGTTCCTATGTTAATACAGCTGCTTTTGATGATTTTTTCATCCTTAACATAGGACCTGGAACTAGAAAGCCAATTCAGGAAAGAAGTGTCCCATGACTTAGAGTCATATTTTGGGTTTGCCACGCTTTAATGCTGGCACACAGAAAAAAATCTAGTTTGTCTGGTGCTGAGACGTGGGCCCATTTCAGAATTGAACCATCCTAACTCTTTTACTGATCTGGATTCAAGTATAAATTGGCCTTTAATTGTCTGCTATTGCGGTCACAAACACACAAGGGCAGCTGGTAGCTCCGCCCCTGCCAGCTGACTGAGCCAAGAATGTGCAAACTCCATACTGGGATATTTTATGCGCTAGCCGCCCAGTTTTATGGACTTTGTTAACCGTCACACTTCAATTATCTTCTGGTATCTGTGATTTTAGAAAGTGAAGGCATTATATTTTATGCAAGCTTTCAATGATTAATCTTAGTGCAATGAGGCTTCTTTTCAAATATTTGCAACTTTGAAGTGTTTAAATGCCATTTGAGGACTGCATCAGTGAATAATAAAGGCTTTTAAATAAATAAATACATATATATCTGTCTAAGCAACAATCATTATATATCTATATAGGAAGGGTCTCCAACTTCGGTCCTGGAGGGCACCAAACCAGTCAGGTTTTTGGGATAGCCCTAATGAATAGGCATGAGATATATTTGCATGCACTGCCCCCCCCCCCCCCCCCATTGTAGTCACATCTATCTCATGCCTATTCATTAGGGATATCCAAAAAACCTGAGTGATTTGGTGCCCTCCAGGACCGGAGATGGAGACTATGGGCAATATTTAAACTCGATATTCAGTGGCATTAACCAGTCAGGGCTGCTGAATATTTCCACACATTGCCTTTTGTCACAATCCGGATATTTACTTATTATTAAGATTTAGAATTTATCCCATATTGCGGGAGTGATCCGTGGGTAGGGCTGGTGCGGTCCTAGCACCTCTGGTTATCAGTAATTTTCAACCCACTAACCAGATAGGTAACCACATAAAGCTGGGACAGGTCAATGGCTGCTCTAACATTAGGTGGTTTTGCTATCTGTTTAGTGCTGCACATTGTTAGCAAAACCAGATATTCAGCACAGGATGCCGGATAGGCTGACCCGGTTTCACTTTTACCCTCAGCGGACAGGCGCATTACCAATGCTGAACATCGCGGGCTGAATATTCACCTGTAAGCTCCTAAATTTAGGCTCCTAAATTTTTGTTGTATTTGCAGCCAAATTTAGGAGCCTAAGGGGCCCTTCTACTAAGCCATGTTGCTTATTAATGAGGCAATAGCGTGGGAACAGCATGCCGTGGTAGCAGCTAACATGGGCCGAATGCAGATAGCGCAGTGATTTCCTGCGCTATCTTCAGGCCACACATTCGTCACACGAGTGGGTGGAGTGTGGGAGGAGAGTATGCATGTCTGCAACACGTGGTAAACGTGCACGTCGACAGCACGCGGTACCTGCATGCTTTGCAGATTTCTCAGGTGGCGTTTGCTGCATCCATTGTGCTAACACGCTGCTGTCTCTGCATTTTAGCTGCATTATCTGCCAGGGAAACGCTGTGCATGCCCCAACACATGACACGTGGCCGCCTTAGCTGCACAAACCCTATCACGGTTTAAGAGACAGACCCCTACGTTTCAGCCGAAAATTCATCTTAATTTACGAGCCTAAACTTGATGCTTATAAATTTAGACCTGTCTTTCATTTTCCTTGATTTTTGAGCCTAATTTATGAGCCCAGTGCAGAAGATCAGTGCTAAGCTCCTAACTTTTTTTCCCTACCTAAATCTGCCCCTGTTGCCACCCACATTTTATGCTCCTAGATTTAAGAGTAAATTATCAATGTCCCTGTTTAATGTACATTGCCAAGTTTAAGTTACAACATAAACCGCTTTGACTGAAATGATAAAGCGGTATAAAAAGCCTGTTAAATAAATAAAATAAATCAGCTGTTCCAAGACGTATAACCAAATCAACAGGACGCCTGCTTACCCTCTTCCCAATTCTCTGCCACCCAACACAAACATATCTCCTGCACCCTGGGGCATTAGCCCTGTCTCCTGGGGCAGAATCAGCCTCACCATACTATGGATCGATTTTCTATCAACTCCAACAGAAACTGAAGAAAGACAGAGCTAAAAGAAGATGAAACAGGTCAGCCCTGCGACTCAGTGAGAAGCACTGGCCACAGCCATGTGAAGGAGCTGGGTTTAATTCCCAGTTCATGTCTTACCCAGCTCCGGGTTAGCCAGGGATACTATGAAGGTAGGGTTAACAGCCACTAGGAGTCATAGGCTTGTGCAAGGATGTTATCTTGTAGCTGAATTCAAGGCCCATGATTGCAGAGTTTGAGAAGGAACCCTGCAATGACTGCATTAAGTAAGCCGTGAGCAGGTATAAAACAGGGGAAGATTCATGGAGCCATATCCCAGCTCTGGTCCTACTAAGCTGGAATCCCAAAGGAGCAGGAAGATATTCCTCCCCCAACCTGGCCACCACCATCACCAAGGAAATTTATTTATTTATTTGTTAGGCTTTTCTATATTGCCCCTTCCAGAGATCAGAGGTGGTTTAACTAAAACCAACATGTTACATTCAACAGGCAAATTGAACTATTTACATGGTAACATTCACATGATAACTTTTACAATCTTAACAGAAGAATATATTTACAAGAACTGAGCACATGATATCTATATACAGTTGTGTGTTTGTGATTAGGTGGAAGGGGGGCTACTGTGAGGGATATGAGTCCGGTTTACATATCTGAGTAATTGTCATTGGGTGTGTGAGAGGGATGTTTGAGAGGTGGAGCCTGTATTGTCATTTCCATAGTGTGATGTAAAGAGGTACATTTTGAGCTCTCTTATAAACATCTGGAAGTCTTTAATCGAGCGGATAGATATTGGCAAAGAGCTCCAGAGACTGGGGCAGTGAATGGGAAGGCTCTTGAGCTAGTAGACTGTCTTACATATTGATTGGGGGATTACAAGCGAGTGGTGTGCGTTCTGCCTTCGAGATCTGGTCTCAGGTTGGGTGTGGAGGAGTGTTGATAGGATGGATGGAGCAATGTTATTAATCAGTTTGAAGGTAATCATCAATATCTTATATTTTATCTGGCTCAATGCTGGGAGCCAATGGAGGTTAAATAAGATGGGTGTAATATGATCTGTTAGTCGGCCTTGTGGATGCTTCTTGCGGTGATGTTTTGTGCTCGCTGAAGTATATTTATATTTTTAGCTGGAAAACCCTGTAACAGGCTGTTAAAGTAGTCGAAATGAGGAGTTATGATGGCTTGGACCACTGATCTAAAGTCGTGAGTGTCAAGTATGGGTCTCAAGTGTTGAACTGAAGTGTAAGTGCTGAAATGTGAGAAAGGAACAGAGTCGTGAATCTTGAACAAAGAAAGAGATAGAGAAACAGAGAGAAATACACAACTGTGAAAGGATTCAGGGCCTGTGACACCAATAACCAAATGCAGAGAAAAAGTATTTGAAAGGAAACAAAGTCTCAGAGAGATAAAAACAGTAAGTCTAGCAATGGAGAGAGAATATCATCTGCCTTCCCATGGGAATTATACATATTATTTCCATGAGTGGGTTGTATAACCTGCAGTAATCATCTCAAATAGGATAAATACCACATATCCTACCATACCATATCTTAATGCTCCGAGTTATGATCTATTTGAGCTTGCTATACCGCCTTGTCAAGTTAAACAAGGTGGTTTACAAAGATAATGAAACATTTAGGCTGAAAAGAACACCATTCTTGTTGACAGGAAAGAGGTAGAAAGAGACACAGAAGAGAGCAGACATAGGACAGCACATAACTCAGGAAGGCACAAAACAGGAGGTAGAGGAGACCACGGAAATAACAAGGAGGGAAAGGGTGACATGTACGACCAGGTGGGGCAAAGCTGCATCTCAATGACACATGGGAGATCAAACGCCCGTTTGAAAAGGAAGATCTTCAGGTTTAATTTCAATCTGGTATAAGAGGCCTGAAGTCGAAGATCGGTAGGCAATGAGTTCCATAGGGTTGGGGCTAGGGAAAAGAAGGCCGAGTGTCTAGTTGATTCATAGTGGGTTAATGGTGGCAGGCATAACTGATTTGCATGTACTGAGCGCAATAGACAGGCTGGACTGTAGGGCGTGATTAGGTATTCCGGAGCAGCCAGGTAAATGGGCTTTGCATCAAGGTGAGGATCTTGTATTCGATTGCTGGGAAGCCATTGAAGACAGATCAAAAGAGGAGTGACGTGATCATATCTTCACGCAGATGCCAGGAGACGGATGGCTGTATTTTGGATGGACTGTAATCATTTAAGAGCAGTATTTGGTAGACCAGAAAAGACAGAAGAGATCACGGTGCTAAGGACGAGGGTGGTTTGTGCAGAACTATCCAGGAACGGACGGATGGAGTGGATGTTCTTAACACCCTTTCCAACTTGCACAAAATACTGCTGCTAGGGTCATTTCAGGGGTTCCTCGAAGAATCCACATTACACCTGGATTAAAGCAACTTCACTGGTTCCCAAGACACATGAGGGTCAAGTACAAATCTTCCCTAAGCATATTTAAGATTCTCCATAAACTCTCGGCAGGCTGTCTTCAGTCACTCATTCTGACATCCCCAGATAACAGGAAAAGAGGGAAAGTCAACCAAAACCTATTAATCGTCCCATCCTTGAAAATAAGATGCAACCATTCCACCTCATATGGAGCCTTTTCCCTATATGCACCCTCCATATGGAACTCGCTCCCACTGGACATATGAGCACCAACAGCCACAGTGGAATTCCGCCACAAGCTCAAAAACTCACCTTTTCACAGAACATTTTGGCTCCAACACCTAGCTGTATACCCCTATTTCTGCTATACCTATGCCTATTAACATAATGCTCCATGATGCTGGTTAAATATGCCTATGGAGACTATATCTTAACCTGTTACAGTGCGCATTGAACCTCTGTTCAATTCGTTTTATCTGTAACGTTTGTTTATATAAGTTAAACTACTGTTTAAGTTATATGTAAAACTTCTTATCTTTAGTTAATTGTATACCGCTTTGACTTGTAGATATAGCAGTTTTTAAAAAAGTTGTTCAATAAATAAATATCTTCCACGTTCAGAAATTTGTTTCAGTTCCTCTGGATCGTCACCATTAAATACCATTTTCAGTGTGGGCATTTCCCCTACATCCTCCTCTGTAAAGGTCAAAGTAAAGAATTCAATTAGACTTTCCACTTTGGCATTGTCCTTCCTGGATGCCACTAGAGGACAGCAACCTTGGGCCGGAAGGACTGGGGTTTCTAGTCCCACAGGTGCTCCTTGTGGTCTTGGGCAAGCCACTTAACCCTCCATAGCCCATGTTCCCTGTAAAATAGTTATCTCCAAGTTATAATACCCTGTTCAATGTAATTTCAGTTTGTTCAATGTAAACCGCCTTGATATCATGAAAGGCGGTATATAAGAAATGTTAAATAAAAAAAAATAAAAAAAATGGGCCAACTGACTCCCTCACAGGCTTCTTGCTTTGAATGTTCTGAAAAGTTGGTGCCTCTACAGCAAGACTCTTTTCAAATTCGCTTTCTGCCTGCCTTATCGATGCTTTGATACTAACTTGCGAGTGCTTTTGCTTTTCCTGTTTTCTTCATTTGGATCCACCTGACAGGTTTTGGAAGATGGAGCAGCTTATTTAGTCATCTTTGCTTCTTAAGACAACTGGTCAGAAACAGGAACACAGAAATATAGAAAATGACGGCACATTAAGACCATCCAGCCTATCCGGTCTTACATCCAGGGCTACCGAGATGGTACAATATTTTGAAAGTGTCCATGCCTGATATGAACTCGTGAAGACACTGGCCGTGTAGGTGCAACCTGGGATATCCACATCAGAAACGTCTTAGAAAAGGTGGGCACATGTAAATGCATTCTCAAATTGGCCCATTTCCACCCTAAAATATAAATGTCTCCAGAAAACAAAAACAAACGGGAACCTGAAGAAGAACGGGCCAGGCACCAAGTTTCCAACTGATTTTAGAAACCTGGACTTGTCAGATATGGACGGCAGTGGCTTGGGCGATGGTATTTCAGAACAGGCACGTCTACCTGACTTCACATACATATCCCAGCCTGTCATTTTGTGTGGCAGCCACGAAAACGGTCTCTTTATTTTCCTGCGTGGTTTTTTTGGCACAGCAAAAAGAATTGATGGATTGAGAGGCTTTCTCCTCGCCTCTACAGAGGTGTTAGGTTGTCAAAATGTGCATTTTTCTGATGCCTATTAGTGGCTGGATACAGACATGGACATGTGCGCCAGTGAGTTCCACCTTGCGGCTGCATTCTAAAATTGGGTGCACACGCGTATCTTTTTAGGAACACCCTGGGCACACGTCTGCCATGCCCTGAGCGACATGGACATGATGACGCCAGACACATGTAAATTCGTTGCTTCCTAAAATAGCTCTGGAGACACTGATGTGATTTGTACCTCTGAGCGGACGTTTTCAGACATGGAAATCACGGATAGAACTTCTAAAATGACCCCCTTAACCTTTGCAGATGCTCCTTTTAGTTTTATTCTAACCAGGTTCCTCATTTATAATATAATAGTCAGATGTTATATGTTTTTACTATAATCCTGCCAAAGATGAGAACGATTTCTCTCATTTGACTGAACATAAATTTTCACTACACAAACACATAAAACATAAATAAATAAATGCAACTGCAGTAGTTTTCCTAAGTGTCCTCCCTCCACTTTTCAAGTCAAATTTGATTTTGTTATGATCACTGTTGTCAAGTGGCCTCGGTATCATTACCTTTACACCAAACTCTGTGTTCTACTAAGGGCTAAATCTAAAATAGCTCCCTCATCACTGGTTCCTGGACCGGCTGCTCCACACACACACACACACATATATATATATACACACACACACACATGCAGAGAGGTTGGAAATTATTCCATGAGACATGTTTTCCTACCACCTCCACTCCTATCCTGCTGCCATACCCCTATCACTTCTGGACTGGTTCTTAGCGATTCAGAGGTGTGTTTCATTTTCGCTCTTATAAATCCTACGGCTAAAAACCTAGTGCCTGAATTCTATAAGTTTCTTAATGGTTGCTATAGACTGTGACACTTAGTGACTGAACGGTGTAGTATGCTTCTGGTTGCTATGTATAGGGTCTTCCAGTGGTGGTGAACAATGGCAGTACCTCTTGCCTTGGTACAGTTTTACCCTGTGGTTTAAATGTACGGTGCACGCTTTGATATCTGTTGACAGTGATATCTGTTGGTTAGCTATATCATCACACTTGGTTTCATGTACTATTCTTTCCAAACCAACAGAATCTTTGGGAACTATGATATTCAAACCGCCCCTCCACTCTCCCTTCCACTACAGGTCAGAGACCCTCAAATGAACATTCACAGAAGGAACACAGATACAAACGTAATGCTCCACATGATTTCCCTACTTGCTCTCTGAGCATTTTTGTCTAGTAAAGAAGATTTTGTCCACACTTTCTTTCCACAAAAGGAAGATAGAGTTGGGGTAAGACCTGGATAAAGGCCTCAGTTTTTAGAGCACAGAAACATGACGGCAGAAAAAGACCACATGGCCTATCTAGTCTGCCCTTCCATATCAACTACAATAGTCCCCTATTTTCCTTTAGAGGTCCTCTGTGTTTGTCCCATGCTTTTTTGAATTCAGATACTGTCCTCATCTCTACCACCTCCACTGGGAGACTATTCCACGGATCCACCACTCTTTCCATAAAGAAATATTTCTGCATACTACTCCTGAGACTATCCCCTCAGTTTGTTTATTAAGTCGCCTGTGTGAGGAACGGTGTCAAAGACTTTATTGAAATCTAAATACACCTCATCTAAGGCTCTCCCTCGGTCTAATTCTCTGGTCACCCAATCAAAGAAATCAATCAGATTTATCTGACAAGACCTGCCTCTGGTGAATCCATGCTGCCTCGGATCCTGCAATCCATTGGACTCCAGAAACCTCATTAAGCTCTCCTTTAGTAGCCTTTCCAATAATTTACTAATCACAGAGGTTAGATTAACCGGCCTATACGTCTCAATGTCATCCTTACATCCGCTTTTGTGTAAAGGGACCACATATGTCTCTCTCCAGTCCTCTGGCACCACTCCCGACTCCAAAGAGACCTTGAAAAGGTCAGTCAGTGGAGCTGCTAGAACATCCCTAAGCTCCCTCAGTATTCTAGGGTGTATCCCATCTGGAACCATGGCTTTGTCTACTTTTAGTTTAGCTAATTCCTTTCAAACACAGTCTTCTGAAAATCATTTGAGATTCCCGTCGCTTCTGTCCTATTTGTGAGTGTTTTCTGAGGTCCTGTTCCTGGCCCTTCATCTGTGAACACAGAACATAAATAGTTGTTAAGCAATTCTGCGTTATCCACATCAGCTTCTACATATTCCTCCCCTGCACCCTTGAGTCTGACAATACCACTTTTCCCCTTCCTCTTCTAACATATCTGAAAAATGTCTTATCCCCCCCCCCATTTTATTGCATTGGCTATTTCCTCCTCTTTCTGAATCTTTGCTTTTCTGACTTCTTTGCTAGCCTCTCTAAGTTTTTCCAAATATAGATGCCTGTCTTCCTCTCTCTGTGATCTCTTGTATTTCATGAAGACCTCCCTATTATTCTTCACCTTTTCAGCTACTTCTTTTGAGAACCACAGCGGCTTTCTTTTCCTTTTACCTTTATTTACCATTCTAACAAAAAGATTGATTGCCCTTAAAATATCCCCTTTCAGTTTTGCCCACTGTTTTTCTATATCCCCCAGCTGTTCCCATCCCGCTAATGACTCCATGAGGTATTGGCCCATCTTGGCAAAGTTAGTTTTCCTAAAGTCTAAGACCCTCACTTTTGAATGGATTTTATCAGCCCTAGCTCTAATACTGAACCACACCATCTGGTGATCACTGGATGCGAGATATCTCCCACTATAACATCAGAAATACTTTCGCCATTGATAAGCACCAAGTCCAGTATGGCCCCTTTACGTGTGGGTTCTGTTACCAGTTGCCTCAATAGTTCTTTCTGTAGAGAATCCAGGATCTCCTTACTTCTAGATGGTACTGCAGCAGGGATGCGCCAATCATTATTCAGCATATTGAAATCCCCTATCAGTAGCACTTCCCCTTTCCTGGCAATGCTGCGTATGTCTTCAATTAACTCTCTGTCCATGTCTTCTCCCTGTGAGGAAGGTCTGTATATCACGTCAATGCAAATGGATTTCTCTTTCTAGTTTAATCCACAGTGCCTCCTCTCTTTCAAAAATAACCCTTGGTAGAATTTGGGGAATAATGAGCATTTGTTTAGGGCTGGAGTTTGCTAAGAGGTTTTGGAACTATTTCAGTGTCCCTTAGCTTGAGGCACTCAGTGCCAACATGACAGAAGTCTGGAAAAAGTGCAGCTACCCAACTGGTACCAGACAGAGAGGAGAATAGAGAAGAAGAACCACCATTCTGATGCTTGCCTAGCAGAGACAGATAAAGAGGTGACGACAAGGTCAACAAAGAGAAGAGCAGTGGACTAACAACCAGGAAGCATCAGTGAATTTCAGGTTCACAGGAAAATTTGTTTTAACTACGAGGAACTTTAGCAGCTTATCTAAGACAGCCTCAAACTCTAGGAGGGAACTAAAAGTATCCTTAAGAGAGAGATCTAAGAAATACAGACTCACTAATTTGAATTATGGATGCTATACGAGTTTGGAATTTTACTGACACACCACTAGTGGAAGTATCACTCAAGACCTTGGGACCTCAATGTCAAACTTCCTACTCAACAGAGAATCCACTTCAGGTCTGGGCTTAAGAAGTCTTGGAAATGAGCGTGAGCCCCTCTTGCTAAGGTCAAGTCTTTCAAGGATTTCCAATAGCAAAGGTCAGTTATTAATAATGCTAACAGTACAGCACCTCTATAGTGACTTTCTCCAACATTTTCAACAAAGAACTGATTCATGTTACCTAATCATAGTTTTGTCTAATGATACCTCCTTCAGAAGGGAGAAAGGCTGCACTGGCCATCCCAGGCCACATACTCACCAGTTTACCCAGAGGTTGCAGACTCAGACCATGTGCAGCCCAGAGAGACACTTCAGCTTAATGGCAAGCAAGAGAAATCCCTTCAACTAACCAGTCACTTTACTTCCTCAGAGCACCTCCAACATAAGCCACAACTGCTAAATTATAAATCGGAAGAAGTCAATAATCTGTTAAGGAGAGAACTGAAGCAAGAAGCAGCTTAGGAAGAAGCCATAAGTCTGACAGTGAGAGGTACAGAGAGTTACAGAGAGGCAGCTAGCAGGTGGAAAAGGCCTGCACCAGCCATCGTTCGTGAGAGTCCTCCAGCCACGCTGCTGCCAGTAGGAGGAGCTGCTGGGATATTGTTAAAAATGCAGTTTTGCAGCACTTCCCCCTACTGGCAGCAGTGTAGCCAGAGGATCTCCCATGCAGCTTGGAAGGAACGTTGCTCTAGTCACAAGCCCTGCGGGATGGGGAATGACAGAAGAGCAGGCATGGGCCGGATATAATGGGAGAACTCAGGTTGAGATTACACCTTTAGAAAAAGCCATGTTGCACTTGAGCAGATCAGGAAAACTACACTTCTACAATAGTGATTTTGGTTCCACAGAAAAGTTCACGGCCCCTCCCAAAATTACTACCCCCCTAAACAAGGAATTAAACATATTTTTCCCATCTCAGGTCTATAAATGAAATAACAGGATGATGAATCTCTAGGGTTCAGCACCTAAGTTGAAGCAAGTCATCCATAGCTTAAGAAGGCAAATGGCCCCTAACCAATTGAACAAGCCAAGCGAAGATAAGACGTAATCAGACACCAAGAGTTTCCAACACCACACCAGAATACCTAGAAGAACCAGAAGAAGTAGCAGCTTTACTTTAGGCCAATCTAAAAGACATATGGCCAACTCCAGCGCGACCTCCACAGTACAGGTCCCTCTACCACTGTTAACAGTACTGCTAAATAAAGCTACTGTACCTCCTCTTGGGCACAGAAAGAGAGAAGTAGGGGAGCCTGCATTTTTGGAGGGGACCTAGTCCTTCAGACCCTCCAAGGTAGATTGCTACCACTCTTCTGGATCCAAGGGAGGAACCATCGTTTCCCCCATCTCATTTGGGTTACTCCTGAAGTGCAGTTGTTTACCTTCTCTGTCCCTTTAAGCCACAGTTTGTTTTAGGTTGGGCTACAACCCCTTCTAATGGCTCGCAATACTGCCCACAACTCACTGAGTGAGAATAGAATGAGAAGCACTGAGCATGCCTAGCACCTTCTAGCTCACCAGGCAGCATTGGGAACTTTCTGCAAGAAAAACAGTAAGAATGGCGACAGTGTTTGTGTCGACCACATTTTCACACAAAACATATATACGGTATAATAAACACCCAACTTCTTTTGCTTGATTTGGCTTAAGAGGTCTCAGCTGATTTCCTCTATTTCTGAGCAGCCTTCCAGCAGACTTACAGTGTCACTTTGTGAAATGCACGCATCATCATCCATGGGAGGGATGGCAGCATATTTCCAGTGTCAGTCCTGCACCAACCCCAGAGAGTGAAGAAAGGACGATCTCATCTGGGCCATCATTAACTGCCCAATAACAGTTGGTCAAATAAAAGAAATTTGTCTAAGGCTACACAGAGAATTCATGAAGAACCTCTATCTCTAGGAATTCTCCTGATACACAGGTCAACGCTTCTCACTATATCACCCGACGTGCAGACTACCACTCTTCCATACTTGGAGGGTAATTCTGTATGGGGCGGCTAGACCTCCGTGTGAGTTTACATGTGGAAAGAAAGAAAGTATAGTGATTTAGGCATGGAGTATAGTCGATTACTATTCTGACAGTACGTGCCACAGACCAATGGCATGTACTTTCAGCGTGGGCAGGCACAGAGGTGGAGTCTGGATGGAGCAACAGCAGAACGTAAATTTATGCAAAGACTTTACAGAATAGACCCTAATGTACATATGTGCGGTCATTTACACTTCCTCTAGAGCTGGTCTAAGTGACCACGACAATATTTACGTATGTCTGTGGCCACTTGCGCTGGTATTCTATAAAGTCAAATCCAGATAGATTTGACTTTATAAAACATAGATACGCACATAAATCTAGGTGCTGTTTACAGAATTACCTCCTTAGGGGACAAATTCTTATAGTCAGTGACTATCACCTGGTGGTAATAGATTTATTGACCAGAAAAATCTAAATCGGCTAACCTTTTTAAGGGCATAGAGGCTTTCTTTACAGTCTGCAAATTGATGGAGCGAACCAACCCCTTCATGGTCCAGGCTGAGTTCAGGAATATTCCTTCCCTTTAACAGGTGCTGTAAGAGACGGAGAGCCCTGGTCTGCCTTGTGCTCCTTGCAGCTGTGCCAGATCTAGGGTTGCCAACTGGCTCCAGATGCACCCGCCAGACTTGATCCAGTCCGGGATTTACCCCATTGCATGCAGTGACTTGTAGTTTTTCATTTCTTATGGAGTGCAATGGAGAAATCAGAACTACATATCCCTGCATGCAATGGGGTAAACCCAGGACTGGATTGACACTGTCGGGCGCATCTGGAGCCAGTTGGCAACCCTAGCCAGATCTTTCTCCCATGTTAGTCTGACATATACTTCCAGTCTACCAACAGAGTAGCACGTTGGTGCACTGTGATTCTTTGTTTTTTTGAACTAGAATGGAGAGTGGGAGATCATGGATGCTTTGGCTGTGTCTGAATCGCAAACTTGCTTTCTTTATTGAAGGAAATGTTGGGATTCCAGCATAAATCAGAGGCAGCCTATACCGAGATTATGGGCCTCATGGGCTTCCCCTTCTGCCCTCCCCCCATCCCCTCTCAACTAGATCAGCCAGTGCAGACACAGCCCTCTAGCTAAAAACACATGAAAAAAAATTCCCCTCGCCCCCCCCCCCCCCACCACCCCATAACCTGGCACTAGGGCTACCACTTGTCTTCAGATTTTCAGGATAGACTGCTTCAGTCCTGCTTTTAGCCTACTGCATGCAGGGACTTGCAGTCTTGCTTCTCTTAGGAAAATCAGAACTACAAGTCCCTACATGCAATGAGGTGAAACTAGGACTGGATTAACCTGTGCTGAAAAATGGAGCCAGCTGACAACCTTACGTAGCATAAATACCTTCAGCTAGCCAGCAACATCATCCCAAGCCCACAGCCAGGCCGATGACCGAAGTCAGGCCTGGGACCCAAACCTGGGTCCCCGAACACGGCAGCACATAGCCTCTCAGATGGGCTCATTCCACTGCTCCCTCCGAGCACACGCTCTTGTCAGGTGTGAGTCTGTAAAACCAGACCAGGCCCTGTGGCATACTAAGCCGTTCACCTAAGGGACTCGGCTCCAAGGGAGCGGCTGCTGCAGTTCATTTCTCATTCTTATCCAGCTCGATGGGGGTGGGGGTGAGAAATAGATTTTTTTAAAAATCATGTTAAGATAAACTGTCTTCATTTGTGTGTCAGACTTCTGAAGACCTGCTTTATAATTTGGGCATTTGGCATGTGACACTGTAACCTAGCAACGAAGCCCAATGCTCGCAGATTTGAGGTTTTGCTCTTCTTTTCATTTTTGTTAACCCTTCTGTGGCCAGCAGGTGAAAAGAACTAATGCACTGTTACTGCGGTGAAACCTGTTCTTGCACGGACAGCACCCGCCGTTCCTATTTTAACCCACGCGTCCAGATATGACCACATCACCCTGCTACCGATGAGCCAGCATTGGCTCCCCGTTCAATACAGAATTCATTATAAAATCCTCATTCTGGCTCATGAAGCCCTACACCCTGGTTTTCCTCTCTATCTTTCCTCTCAGGTCCTTCTACGCACTCCACATAGAGCTCTCCGGTCCATTCGCGCTAATCGCTTGTGCCTTCCTCCTGCCTCTGCAGCTAGGCTTGGGCCCATCAGACGCGCTGTCTTTTTGCTTTCTTGCCCCAGTGCTCTGGGACTCTCTCCCCCCTGATCTCCGCATGGAACTATCCTATCTCAAGTCTAAATCCTCACTCAAGTCACACTTCTCTCAAAAAGCGTTTCTCACCTCCTCCTCTTTGCTTTCCTTCTCTGTTATGTGTCTCTTTCCTTTTCGATTTTGGAGTTTTTTTAACGTTCTAGTTGTTGTTTTATTGTAAACCTCCTCGATGGCTCGATATGGGGGTATATCAAATTTTAAATAAACTAGACAGTCACACAGGCGTATCGGTGCAATTTGGGGGTTTTGTCATCAGAAATCATTTAATAGCTACTACATTTCAGCAGCTCGTGTCGTGCAGGTTCAGCATGCTGACATAGCCCCGTGTTTCATGCGCTAAGATGGTATGTTCAGGTTAACTGCTGATTCTGCAGGCTTTGTAACTTCACCTGGCTGTTTAGCATACGCAGATGTGCCACACTTCAGAATAATCCCATATGTGCTAATTCAGGGCCACATTAGGCCTTTGATATACTGGGCACAGTTTATACACGAACTAAACACAAATGGTGTGCGTGTACTAAGCGCAGGGTACCTTCAGCTCCAAGACCCCTCAGGTCCAACTTTCATCAACTTTGGATAACTGTTCTGTGGGTGCAATAAAACATCAATCACAATCTGGGTCCAGTTTTCTCCAAGATCAAGGAGCTACTGGAACTCTCCCACAACACATCTTCACCAGGGATCCTACAGGTCTAATCTTATGTTCCATATGAAGAACACCACCACCCCAGTAACAACAATCATCAAAGCTCCACTTTGCACCTAAGGCCATTTGCCCCACTGACAGGATCTGCTGCTTAGCCAAAGAAGAATGTTTTCATGCGCAGCTCCTGCCAAGGAGTCAAGCTGACAAAGAGCCGCGTTCAGTCCTGTGCTGACAAGCCTTGATAATAAGGACGTCCAATGCAAACGTCCGGGCCTATGAGCTGTCGCCGCATTTGGAGACAGCTTTGGAGGTAATGACGGCATGTCCCATAATTTAACATGGCCAGCTCTGTTCCCTGCTGCCCCGACTCCTGAGACAGAGAGCTGAAGGAATACCAATAAAAGTCAGCTGCTTTCAAATTTACAAAGAAGTAGGCAGACGCACCCCAACATTTGTAACGCCTAAAGGTTTGGAAAGCCAGCACTGTGTGATCCTACTATCTGTGGCCACACTACAGACTATTCCCGTAGCAAGAGATCAAGAGGTTTCCAATGTGTAGCAGACTAATTACAAAGTCTTACAGACCAGCAGAAAGGCTGCAGCCAATCACTAAACAAAAATCTGGCATGGGATGTAATCAGCCCTGACAAGCAGCCAGGGCTGGCCCTCCCACTAGGCAAACTAGGAAATTGCCTACAGCAGCACAATTTTAGGGGCAGCAGCCAACTTAGCTGCCACCGCCCCTCCCCTAAACCTTCCAGGAGCGGCTCCCTTCTTTCAGCTATTTCTGAATGTCAGCACAGAAAAGGTAAATGAAGCTGCCGTGGAGCCTCATGTTCAAGTGCATTCAAAGCACTGCCAGTTCCCCACCCCTCCTACCACTACAGCAGCAAGCAGTGCATGTCAGAGGGGGAGGAACTGAGAGGGGCTTCCACTGTGCTTGAAAGTGAGGCTTAGTACATTAGCAACTAGCCCCTTAATGTCATAAAAGCAAAGTATATTACCTCTCCACATAAGAACATAAGATTTGCCAGATTGGGTTAGAGCAGAGGTTCATTAAGCCCAGTATCCTGTTTCCAGCAGTGATCAATCTAGGTCACAAGTAGTGATTGCACAATAGGGAGCACTATTGAAAAAAAAACACAATACAAAGACCTAAAAAATGAAAACAATAAAACGAAACTTGATCAAACTTTTGGCCTGACCATCCCCAGTCACAAGCACCTAGCAAGATCCCAAAAAGGTAGACAGATTCCAAGCTACTTATCCCACAGATAAGCAGTGGATTTCCTCAAGTCCACCCTAATGGCTTATATTTCCTCCAGGAATTTGTCCAAACTTTATTTAAACTCATTTACACTAACAGCTTTTACCACATTAAAATGCCGTCATATTTCTATGCTTCTATCAGAGGATCTGTAAAGGTAAAAGGGGGCTATTGTAGTTGATATGGAAGGGCAGACTAAATCGCCATGTGGTCTTTTTCTGCCGTATGGGTCTATGTTTCTAATTATGCGTTGGGTGAAAAAATATTTTCTCCTATTTGTCTTAAATGTACTACTTAGTAGTTTCATTGAGTGTTCCCCTAGTCTTTGTACCTTTTGGAAGAGTTAACAACTGATTCACGTTTACTCGTACCTACTCCATTCATGTTATAGACCTCTGCCATATCTCCCCTCATCCATCTCCTCTCCAAGCTGAAGAGCCCTAACCTTTTAAGCCTTTCCTCACAGAGATATTCTTCCAACCCTTTTATCATTTTGGTCACTCTTCTCAGTTTTGTTTTATTCTCCATTAATTTCATTATGATTCCTAGTATTCTATTAGCTTTCTTGGCCACCATCACACATTGAGCAGAAGATTTCAACACATGATCAGGGCCAGAGTGACCACTAGGCGAACTAGGTGGCTGCCTAAAGCGCCAATGGTGCCGCTACCTGAAGCAGCGTCAGCGGCCACAAACAGTCCCACAGTGGTTACCTTAAAACCTCAGCTGCTGTTCCCTCAGACCTCCCGATGCCAACTTCCTGTTTGCAAATACATAGCATCAGAGCACATCACTGCATATCTAGCAACACTATAAAAATAAGATTTAGTATTAGGAGTGAAAGCTTTTTTTTTAAATGTAGGAGTTAACACTAAGCCCCCCTCATGTTTGATAAAGCGTAGTTACTCACCTGTAACAGGTGTTCTCCAGGAGCAGCAGGAATCAGTCCTCACATATGGGTGACGTCGGCGCCGACGGAGCAGGAGACCGCGCATGCGCGCTGCAATTCCCAAAGGCTTTCTTTGAAAGCTGGGGAAAATTGCTCCGCGAGGGCTCCGTCGGCGCCGACGTCACCCATATGTGAGGACTGACTTCCTGCTTGGTCCTGGAGAAAGAATTATTTTTATGATTCTTTTAATGATTTATAAAATTTTATATGGCCCAGCCCTGGTTTATTTAATGGGCTCTATAGAAATTAATGAATTGTTAAAAAATCTACAATCCAAAAATGAACGTAGATTGAAACTGCCTTCAAAGCAAGAATGCAGATTAAAAATATCAAGGGAAGGGACTATTATTAAAGGTCAAGGTCCTAAGCTTTGGAATTCCCTCCCTCTGGATTTAAGAAAGTTTGCTTTTTCAAACATACAATTCTTGTAAGCAGGAAAACAGTGGCATGTTTATTTTAAGTGTGGGCAGCATGTGGAACAATGAAGTTTTGAGTTAAAAGATTTTATTTTAGGGATGATTTTAAAAATTGTTATGTAAAGATATTTTTGTATGTCCCGATGAAAGTTAAATGCGAAAGACTCTTAATTTTTTTTTTATTGCTGAATGTGATCTGCCTTGAATCTACAAAGGAACAGAAAGGAATAAAAATTCCCGTTCTATTAAATTAAACTACGTCAGCTGGTGTGGCTTGTTACGGTCAGGTTGTGGTCTGGCCACACTGCTTCGGTAACTCTCTTTGCTTTCCCTCTGTTACCCTTCCCTCATATTTTTGTTCTGTGTTCACAGATGAAGAACCAGGAGCAGGACCTCAGAAAACACCCACAAATAAGAACAGAAGCGAGGGACATCTTGAACTATTTTCAGAAGACTGTGTTCGTGAGAAACTAGCTCAACTTAAAGTAGACAAAGCGATGGGACCGGATGGGATACACCCTAGAATACTGAGGGAACTTGGGGACGTTCTAGCAGCTCCACTGACTGACCTTTTCAATGCCTCGTTGGAGTCAGGAGTGGTGCCAAAGGACTGGAGAGAGGCTCATGTGGTGCCTTTACACAAAAGTGGAAGTAAGGATGTGGTTGAAAACTACAGGCCGGTTAGTTTAACTTCGGTGGTGAGTAAATTATTGGAAACGCTGCTGAAAGAGAAAATAGTGAGGTTTCTGGAGTCCAGCGGATTACAGGATCCGAGGCAGCATGGATTCACCAGAGGCAGGTCTTGTCAGACAAATCTGATTGATTTTTTTGACTGGGTGACCAGGGAGTTGGACCGAGGGAGAGCTCTAGATGTGGTGTATTTAGATTTCCGTAAAGCCTTTGACACTGTTCCTCACAGGCGACTGATAAACAAACTGAGCAACCTAGGGATGGACCCTAAAGTTACTGCTTGGGTTAGAAATTGGTTGGGTGGGAGGCGACAAAGAGTACAAGTAAATGGAGCTCACTCTGAGGAGAAGGATGTTACCAGTGGTGTGCCCCAGGGATCTGTCCTTGGTCCAATTCTTTTTAACATCTTTGTTAGTGATATAGCGGAAGGGCTGTCGGGTAAGGTTTGCCTCTTTGTGGATGATACCAAAATCTGCAATAGAGTAGACACCCAGGAAGGGGTAGATAACATGAGGAGGGATCTAGCTAAGCTTGAAGAATGGTCTAGAATTTGGCAGCTGGGATTTAATGTTAAAAAATGTAAGGTCATGCATTTGGGCTGCAGCAATCCAAGGGAGCAATACAGTATAGGAGGTGAAGTACTTTTGTCCACTAAAGAAGAGCGGGACCTAGGCGTGGTTGTGTCTGATGATCTTAAAGTAGCTAAACAGGTGGAAAAGGCGACAGCAAAAGCTAGAAGGATGCTTGGGTGCATACGGAGAGGAATGGCTAGCAGAAAAAAGGAGGTGATAATGCCTCTGTATAAGTCTTTGGTGCGACCTCATTTGGAGTATGGTGTGCAATTCTGGAGACCGCACCTTCAAAAGGATGTGAACAGGATGGAGTCGGTGCAGAGGGTTGCTACCAAAATGATTAATGGGCTTCATTATAAAGCATATGAGGACAGACTTAAGGATCTTAATATGTACACCTTAGAGGAAAGGCGGGATAGAGGTGATATGATTGAGATGTTTAAATACCTCCGTGGCATAAATGTTCAGGGAGAGAGCCTCTTTCAATTGAAAGCAAGTTCTGCTACGAGGGGACATGGGATGAGGGTGAAGGGAGATAGATTCAGGAGTGATATGCGGAAATATTTCTTTACGGAAAGAGTAGTGGATCCATGGAATAGTCTCCCAGTGGAGGTGGTAGAGATGAGGACAGTAACTGAATTCAAGAAAGCATGGGACCAACACAGAGGATCTCTAAAGGCAAAAAGTGGACTGTTGTAGTTGTTATGGAAGGACAGACTAGATAGGCCATGTGGTCTTTTTCTGTCGTCATATTTCTATGTTCCTATGTTTCTATCTCTCTTTGCGCCCCTTCTCTCTCACACTCATCTAAATGTTGTAGAATTTGCCATAACAGATTCGGGTCTGCCTACGAAACCGCGTTAGTGGCTACCTTGGAAGGACTGAGCTGTGATGGTATGATAGGAGTGGAGGAGTGGCCTAGTGGTTGGGGCAAGGTACTTCAGGCCAGAAGGTCAGGGGTTCAAATCCCACTAGAGGACAGCAACCTTGGGCCGGAAGGACTGGGGTTTCTAGTCCCACAGGTGCTCCTTGTGGTCTTGGGCAAGCCACTTAACCCTCCATCACCCATGTTCCCTGTAAATTAGTTATCTCCAAGTTATAATGCCCTGTTCGATGTAATTTCAGTTTGTTCAATGTAAACCGCACTGATGCAGAATAGCACGGTATATAAGAGAATATAAATATTCTGTCTCTCTGGATGTTATAATGAGCCTTTCCTCTTGTCTCTTCTATTTCTTTGACTATCACTGTATCTCTTACTCTGTCCTATTTTATCAATGGCGTTCTTTTCATATTTTCAGTATTTATGTATGTAATATTGTAAACCGCTCTGATGCTTTGGCCTGAGCGGTATATCAAATGTAATAAACATAAACATAAACATAATGCATAAATACCACCGGTGGTAGCAGTTAATGTGGGGAAAATGCTGACGTCGTGGAGCATTTCTGTGGTGTCTACGCTTTCCGCAGTAGCTGCAGGCAAAGGAGGGATTGGAGCAGGGAGCGGGTGGTAAGTGGGGGGGCCTGCCAGGTGCAATTACTGTGGGCGATTGTATAGCGCAGTAGCTGCTCTGATTTGCAGGCTTCGCAGACGCATCTACCGCCACTTGAATGGGTGGCAACAGCTGCATCCGTGAAGCTGTCCACTGCGAAGACAGTGTTTCCTCCACAATATCTGCAGAGGAAACTATGGAAATGCCCCCTGTGTATCCGGCGGGCCTTTTGCAGCTATCGCCCTGTGTTAACTGCAAAAAGCTAACGCAGTTTAATAGACAGAGCCCTTTGTGTTAAAGTATCACGCTTCCTGTGTTCCGCACAGCATCAGTTTACTTGCTTTCCTGGACAGCTATTTCGTGGTGCCAGTTCTTTTTTGCAGGTTTTGAGGAGGGGGATATTCAAAGGCATTCGCATGGCTTTCAGACCTGCAGATTGCATAAATGTCACTCGCTGGGATATTCAGCAGCACTAAGTCAATTAGCGCCAGTGAAAATCCCCAGTTTGAGCCACTAAATGCCCCGACATTAAGCGCTTAGCATCACAGTGTTCTGGGGGTGGCGCTATGGGTGAACCAGGCAGTGACGATATTCAGCCGCTGCAATCCAGAAATTCAATGCCAGGGTCCAGATATGCCGAAGATAAAGTGGTGATGGCCAACAGATTTAACTGTGTTGACGCCACTGCTGAAAGCCACCCCCCCCCCCCCCCCCACGCTATTTATTTGAGATTTTCTCTGTGTTTGGAAGGAAAGGCATGTGCACCTTTATTTTTCTCATCTACCTGTATGATCCAGAAATCTCTTCCCTACGAGTCACGGCCTTTTGCAGTGAGAAGTACATCGGCGCAGAAACTTTATACATTTCTTGATTGAATTTGTTGAAAAGATGATAGCCATGCAGCCTTGCATCACCCAGAGTGGAAGCCACTGATTCTGGAAGGGATTTCGGTACAATCTACCATGTCCTGAAGAGCTCACAGTCTAAGTTCATGCCTGAGGCAATGAGAAACAAAGACTTGCAGCGGCAGAATCAGGATTTAACTCTCCGACTTCCCTGGTTCTAACCACTAGACCACTTCCTCTCCCCCACTTAAGTACACCGTCTTTCAGAAATAATTCTTACATTTGTTGAATAAAAGGTATGTAAGTCAACAACGGGTTCCGTTTTTTGTGAGAAGAAGATTGTTGCTTGGACTCTACCCTATGCCCTGAGGAAACCAGCAGGGCACATGCTGGGTAGAGCGGTTTAGGAGACCCCTTTGTCTGCATTTTCTTTCTCCCCTGCCTTACTTGGGAGAAGCAAGGACAGACATCTTTCTCTCACTGTATAACTACCAGTCTCTTTCTGTACTGGTGTCAGGAGGAAAAGGGAGGGCTTGGGCCAAACGTATTCCCCTACACCTGCAAATTTTCCACAAAGCAGTGTAGGAATCCTCTGCCCATGCTGCCGGTGGGGGGAAGTGGTATGATATTGTGCTTTCAGTCCTGCGCACCTGACTTTTCTGTGGTCACTGCCGCAGGCCACGTAAACTCCACCTTTATCTGCAGCAGGAGGGAAGAGGAGGGACAGGTGTTTGCTCTGAATGCTGATGACTTCAATCTCTCTTGCACATGAATCTGCCTTTAAATTTCCCCCATCATTCAGCTTGTGCTGCCGGAGACGCGCCCTGCCGGCTGAGCGGGGCAATGCACTATGACCCTCCTCTATTTTTGTTCCAACAGAAGCACCAGGAATCTTTTCATCGCAAACCAGCCCTCCCAGCAAAATCCCACAAGGAGGCCCCTTACCATCCACCAACCTCATCAACAGAGCAAAGCTGGAATTGAACAAAAAAATGAACACATTCCAAAACTGTCTTGGATTTCAGAAAAACTTAAATTGCCTACTGACTTAAAATTACACCCTCAGGTTGCATATGCCATACTGTCTCTAAGTGAGCTCCCAACTCTTCCATATGTTATGAAAGGTCTTCTAGCCCACGTCCTGCCACAACAGGGTGGGATGGACTTCAGCATTAGCCCAAGGGCAAAGGACCAAAGGTCAGACAGTACATGCAAGAGACTTGGCCCTACAACCTCCCATTCAATTAAGACTGAGCTAAGAAGGTGAGACTGTAAGCAGGGCCGGCCTGTCCACTAGGTGGGCAAGGCGGCCGTCTAGAGCAGCAGACCTCTGTGGATGGCATAGTGCCCACAGCAGGCCATGTACTTCGGCACACATGGCCTGCTGCTCCTGACCCCCCTCCAACGGAGGGGGGTCAGGCCATGTGTGCCAAAGCACATGGCCTGCCGCAGGCCGCTGCTCCCCCCCCCCCCCCCGATCCAGTCGATGAAACTGGCGATAGCGGGAGGGAGGGGTAGCACAGCCGGGGCTTCTACCTGGGGTGGCAGAAACCCTTGGATCGGCCCTGACTGTAAGCTCCCACCTGTAACCTAAAGATTGTTCCCCACAAGCAAGGTTTACTGTTCTGTAATCACACTGGCAAAAGGAACAGCAAAGTCCCCACATGACATCAGAGAAACATCCATTTTCCCACTGACATCCGGAAGAGGCCCCTCGTCCCAAACATCTCAACTTCAAATAAGTAAGGGGCTAAAGAATGATAGTAGTATTTTTTAAAACTACCTGGACTTCAAGTATCTGTGTTCAAAAAAGCTGGTAAACCTTCATTTCTTATCTCTTCCTCATTGGTGCACATGATTTTATTAAGGCTGTATCTTATAACTATTTTATTGCAGAACCTTGTAAGTAACATGAACAAAAATGAATGCATCCTTATACAAACTTTTTCCAAAGCAAGAAACGGCATTTTTCTGGCCCAGACCTGAAAATAATTCTTCAGCAAGCAATAAAGATTTCTTCACAAAGATAAACATGTTCTGCTTTTTTTCCCCCTCTTTTAGCTTATCCCCCAACCCCTTAAGCTATCTACAATGAGGGCGGCACATGAAATCTATTGTGAATATCCAAAAAAACGCAACTAGGTGGATGAGTCCCAAGGACTGGGTTGAGAACCACAGTCATGGAGTTTTCTAGAACCACTTTTCTCCAGCAGGTCTAAGAGAACCCTCTCGCTAGTCTGGCATTCATGGTACCGACAATGAATATACATGAGATTGATCTGCATGCGATGCAGGCAGAACATGCAGATCTATCTCCTGCCTATTTACTGTGGATATCCGGAAAACCAGACTGGCTATGGGATGCTCCAGGATTGGCCTGAACAGCACCCTTCTAGAAGGAGTTCTGTGATGCATTCGTGAGGGGAAAGAAACATTTCTTTCCGTCTCTCCTGTAGTAAATTGTCGGAGCCCTACAGAGAGCACAGGAACATTAGGGTGTGTGCAGCAGAGTAGCTACAGACCTAGATCAAGGGTCCGTACAGTTATTTCCCTCTTTTGGAGAGTGAACGAGGAGGAAGCAAGTTGGAAGCTTCTTTTCCAATATTTTTAATACTCTAAAGGTCAAGGACATGAGAAAGAGCGTATGGACGATAGATCCTTCTCTCTCAAAGCTTTTCCGGGCAGAAAAGAATCCTCAAGTCCAACCTGGTTTGCCAGAAGAGATCTGGAAACCACCGAGCTAGCTACTTCCTGTGATTTCCTCAAGAAGGAGGAGCTTCATTCTGACCCTTCCAGTCAGCGTGACCCAGTGTCAAAAATACACCACACCCCTGGGGGGACAAGGAGCTTGCACCTTCAACCTAAGGAAGATGAGAAGAAAAGCCTGTCTTGCAGAGAAACAGAATGACCACAGGACTTCCGATATCAGAGGAGGTCTAATGTACAGGAGCTCGGAAACATGTACGTATGGCTTTCGACAGTACGAATAGAAGAAACGGACTCATCTCCAAGTAACTGTACTGTCTGCCAGGGTAGCACGCTCAAAGACATCTTGTGAGTACACAAAGTTAAACTGCAGTACCAGCTTATGGAGACTATGTAATCTAGTCCAATGGTTCCAAAACCTGTCCTGAGGGATCCCCCTCCCCCCAGCTATTATTACTATGCTGTAACTTGTGTTAGCTTCCTTGATTTCTCAACATTTCATCATCCATCTGTTCATTCTGGCCAGGCGATGAGTAGTACGCCCCCACTGCCATCGCCTTCCCCCTTCTACATGGAATTTCTATGCATAGAGATTCTACAGTGTATTTTGCTTCCAGCAAAACTTTAATCCTGTGCAACTCAATGCCCTCTCTAACATAGAGCGCAACCCCTCCACCAATTTGATCTACCCTAGCATTGTGATATAGTTTGTACCCAGGTTTCACAGTGTCCCATTGGGTGTCCTCCTTCCACTAAATCTCTGAGATGCCAATCATATCTAACCTTTCATTTAGTGCTATATATTCTAGCTCTTCCATCTTATTGTTTAGACTTCTAGCATTTGCCTACAGGCATTTTAGAGGTTGTATTTTATTCACTTTAATCTGGTTATCAATTGATAGGGGTAATTTGGAATCTTTCAGCTCTGTACTTAAGGGCATCTGAGTTACTTTTCTCTTTATTGGAACCTCTCTGTTGGAATACCCTAACTTCCCTCTTTTCCTAGTATCCTTCAAGGATACATCTTTCTGAACCATGCACTCTTGGGCGACTGTCAGCTTTCCCCTATTATCTAGGTTAAAAGTTGTTCTATCTCCTTTTTAAAGGTTAATGCCAGTAGCCTGGTTCCATCCCGGTTAAGGTGGAGCCCATCCCTTCAGAAGAGCCCCTCTCTTCCACAGAATGTTGCCCAGTTCCTAACAAATCCAAAACCCTCTTCTCTGCACCATCGTCTCATCCACACATTGAGCTTCTGGAGCTTTGCCTGCCTTTTGGGTCCTGCGCATGGAACAGGAAGCATTTCTGAGAACACTATCCTGAAGTTCTGGATTTCAACTTCCTACTTAAAAGCTAAATTTGGTCCCCAGAACCTCCCTACCACACTTACCTATGTCATTGGTACTAACATGTACCAAGACAGCAGGCTCCTTCCCAGCACTATCTAAAACCTTGACTAGGTGGCATGTGAGGTTCGCTACCTTCACACCAGGCAGGTATGTTACCAGGTGAACCTCATGTCCACCAGCCACCGAGCTATCTACATGCCTAATGATCGAATCACCCACTATTACCGCCGTCGTAACCCTTCCCTCATACTATAACTCAAACTGCCTCAACCCTCTTCTCTACCCTGTTGGTCACAGGCACACACATACACACACTCACAGTCACACACAGAGAGACTGGAAATAATTCCATGAGACATGCTCTACATGGGAGCAGTACAGTGTAGGGGAAACAGTACTTCTGTCCACGAAAGAAGAGCGAGACCTGGGCTTGATTGTTTCTGATGATCTTAAAGTGGCTAAACGGGTAGAAAAGGCGATGACAAAAGCCAGAAAGATGCTTGGGTGCATAGGAAGAGGAATGGCCAGCAGAAAAAAGCAGGTGATAGTGCCTCTGTATAAAGTCACTGGTTAGACTCACTTGGAGTATTGTGTGCAATTCTGGAGACCGCACCCTCAAAGGGATATAAACAGGATGGAGTCAGTGCAGAGGGTGGCTACTAAAATAATTAGCGATCTTTGTTATGGGGACAGACTTAAAAATCGTAATATGTATATGTTAGAGGAAAGGGGGGATAGAGGAATTATGATAGAGATGTTTAAATACCTCAGTGGCATAAATGCACAAGAGGAGAGCCTCTTTCAATTGAAAGCAAGCTTTGCAACATTGGGATATAGGATGAGACTCGGGAGTAACATGCGGAAATATTTCTTTATGAAAAGAGGGTTAGATGCCTGGAATGGTCTCCCAGTGGAGGTAGTAGAGACAAGGTCAGTACTTGAATTCACAAAAAGCATGTGACAAACATAGAAGATCTCTAAAAGAAAAAAGGGGACTATAATAGTTGATATGGAAGGACAGACTAGATAGGCCATGTGGTCTTTTTCTGCTGTGATGTTTCTAGGTTTTCAGGATAACCATAATAAATATGCACGAAAGAAATTTGCATGCAATGGAGGCAGGCATGCAAATCTATCTCATGAAATTCATTTTGGATATCCTGAAAACCTGATGACCAGCTGGGAGTCCACTAGGCTAGGTTCAGAAACCACTGATCTAGTTCAAGGTTTACTCCTGGGGGAATTCTGCACACAATATTTAAACATTCCGCAAAATTCTACATACAGCGTACTATATTGATCAGAATAATACAATATAGCCACTGTCTTTGCATGGCAATTAATTTACACTTCAAAACATAAAGGTTCTTACCCAAAAGTGCACGATTTTTAGTGCAGCTTTTCCTCAGGAGCGCTGTGCACCACAGTTAGGGTTTCTGACTTTTAGCGATTTAGTGGAGCAGTCCAGTAAGCGCAAGGGGAGCTCTGAGCCATGGTGACTTCCTGCAGCAGCCAGTTCTTGCAGCAACACAGCAGCTACTACGACAGTCAGCAGCTGCAATTCTCTTGGGCCCCACAGTCTCCTCCAGCTTATCTTCCCCCCTTCCCTACCCTTCTTTCCCTTACCACCATGTCTCCCCCAGCAGGTCCCTTCCCCGGCTTCTCTCCCCAAACTCTACTTCTCTTGCTCACTTCCCGTCACTGTCACTTTGTTCTTGCACCGAGCCAGGCGGGGCCTGAAATCCTGTGCAGCTCTCGAAGGTCTTCTGAGAACAACACAGGACTTCGGCACCGTGCAGACCGCACCCTGCAAGAGCCATGTGACAACGATGGTGTCCACATCTCACCGGCTTGAGAAAAACCTTACACAGCAGAAGGTCAATTCTGCATCGCACAGCTGTGTGGAATTCTCCCCAAAATAACTAAAGGGGCATGTTTGCTAAAGTGGTTAGTGCAGGATTGAACGGGGACTGGGCGGGTTAGGGACAGAATGTGAGCACTAATGGCGAAGCATGGTTAGTGTGGGTGTCTTGGACATGCGCTGCTGAAGTTTAAGCATGAGTAGTGTTACCCGTGTGCTGGTTAGTGTAGTGCTGAAAAGTTGCAACATGCTAGGGACGGTTAGCACGGGCCTCCCCTCTAGATTCACGGCCCAATCACCTGCTAAGTTAGCGCACTTTAGTAAACATGCCCCTAAGCGTACAAACTCCAAAGACCTAGACGTGCATCTTTTTTGTCTTCCTCCAACTCGGGAACAGATTGACACTCAAAGCTCCCCTACTAAACGTGACACGGGAAGGGGAGGGGGGGGGGGCGGTTACACTAGCACACAAAATTCACTTAGCAATTTCTATCACTCATTCTGCTTGGCAACTTCTAAACAGATTGGAGGAAAATGATCATTTTATTGATGGGTAAAACAGGCGCAGGGAGAAAATGCGACTTGCCCAACTGAAGAAGCACAGATGATGATCCCAGCCACGGATACATGGGCCAGACGACCACCATCATGAAATTACTGGACTTAATATGGTTTATAAACCCTCCAGTTATCTATCACATCAATTACACGTTTCACAACCAGGCTGAAACCAAACACCCATAATCAGTAGTGAAATGCCATTTTTCCTAAAACCTGCAATTGAATTCTTTTATTTACACCCCAGATGCAATAGGTAATGCTTACGATCTTACTTTCTGCAAATTACAGGCTGATAACGTAAGCAGGGGTCATACTCTGGCTCTGGTCATTGTCTCACTCTTTGGCAGAAGAAATTAGCTAAAAAACCTGTGGTAACCTACAAAATAAATGGAACTGGAAGGGACTCGCCCTGTCTTTTTTCATCGCCCCCTGCCCTGGTCCTCTCTGCCCATCTCTCTTTTGCAATGGCAGCTCTCAGCTGGCAAACTCTGCAGCTCAGTGACCCCGGAGGCTTTCCCCTGGGCCCCCAGGGAGCAGATGTGGCATGGGCTCCTTCATCAGAGAAAGAAAATCTCTGATAGCAGAATTTTTTGGTCTCTTGCCATCATTCACTGGTCTCCCTGCCTTCCTGCACGGCAACTTAGCTCCATTTTCACATAAAGTGGGTTACTTAAGAAGGTGTATTGACGATTTTCACCAGTGGCTTAACCAGGACTGAATTTTTGGTGGGGCCTGGGATAAACGTGGGTGAACACAAGGCAGTACGAATGTTGATTCCGCCTTCAAGTCTCCTCTCATTAGACTATTCTGGTGGGCCTGAGACCTTGGTGAAGAGGCCATGGCCCACCCAGGCCTACCCTTGGCTGTGCCCCTAAATTTCCACATGGAAATGGCATTCACCTGTAAATGTCAATTTGAGAAAGGGCTAAATTTGCATGCGGATGTCCTTACTATGTAAAAATTGCAAGAGGGGGTGATGGTGGCATGGTTAGGTCCAAATCTACTCATGTATTCCCCATTTCATATAGGGAATGCACATGTATGGCCAAAATGCACATGTACAGCTGCTTCCTGGCACATATAGGTTTTTAAACTGCGCTTGATTCAGCCAGGAGGGATTAAAAGAGTTATCCTTCTTAATTCATCGGGGGTTTTCCCTTCCACAAATGAAGTTCGCAGCTTCTGTACATGATTGGCCCGCATACCTGTGTCAGTGATGGCACTTTCACAAGGAAGTTGTGAAACACCAACCTCCACGTGTAAGAAACAGAAAAAAATCATGCGGCCTGTCCAGCCTACCCTTCCAATCATTTGCATGTATAAGTTGCCGAATGTCCTCCATTGATTTTTTTCGATGTATAGATTTGTAAAATAGCGTCTTTGGCTTCATGAATCAGTATACCGACGCACACTCCTGCACCTCCTAATTCGTATTTTGGAAAAATCTCAATGCTTAGCAGAACCTTTTCTAAAATACCACCAGAATTATGTATGTTGTGACCTCAACGTCTCAATTCCATACTTTCCAAAATGTGCCTCTAAATGATTGAATACAATACTACCAGAGAGTCCGGTTCAAGGCAAGCTGCTACTGGATAAAGGACCTCTGTCCTTCACAAGACCAATCCTTCTACCCTCCAGACCTTGGCAATTTTGAAAGGCATGCCTAGGTTGATGCCCATTTTAACACGTAGTTCATGCCCATGTTATACAGTCAAGTACATGCGTATTTCACAATATAAAACAGGGCATATGTGTGAAGGCACACGCGTTCATTTAAGCTCTGAGCACTTAAGACAGTGCTATGGATGGTGTAGATGCCTGCGTCTACTTTTTTCAAGAGTACATGTTAAATTATAGAATTTTACAATTTATATGT
Source organism: Ichthyophis bannanicus (assembly GCA_033557465.1). NCBI lineage: Eukaryota > Metazoa > Chordata > Amphibia > Gymnophiona > Ichthyophiidae > Ichthyophis > Ichthyophis bannanicus. The sequence continues at coordinate 1,850,454,507 of CM066032.1, read as the reverse complement.
ATAGCTTTGTGCCCCACCCATTGTTTGCCCAAGTTCCGCCCTAAACACCCACAAGTACAGCGTTTAGCCCAATGCGCATACTTTCAGGATAGTAACACATCAAATACACATTATTTACACTCATATGACCACAATATCCTATTTTAAAACTGCTGGGGGTATATGCACCTAAACTTAAATTCATACAGCCTGCAGACACATAGGTTGTCCACATTAGCATAAACTGTGAATTTACACGTGCCTCAAAGCAGATATAAATGTGTGTGTATTAGACTTGTGCGAAGCAAAGAGTTTTGTCCATGTTTGTGTTTGTCAGAATATACCCTTTCAGGTAATCTTCGGGAGCCGAAGTATTTGTGTGTTTGTCCCATTCGTCCCCATTAAAGTCCATGGGGGTTGCTATTTTACAGCGCCACAGTGAGGCTTGCCTTCTATTTTCAATCAAACCTGCTTGAAACTTGATAGCGGACATCCGTAACAGCGCTACAAGCCATCAAGTGTGTCACAAACTCCTCAGGGGCACTAGAAAAGGGGCAAAGAGTGCAGACAGTGGTAGGATGAGTACCAGAAACCACTGTCAGAAGGGCAAAGTGGCAGAAAGAGTAGAGTGAACACCTCAAGATAGTGCAAGAGGGCAGAGGAGCCCCACAATTGGCGGAAGCACACCAAGGCACTAGGAGAGACGTAAATCGGCAAGGAGACCAGCACTGCACCCATATCAGCTGCAAGGCCCTAAATTACGCCAGGAGAACTAGCACAGCACAGAACTCGGATAGGCTGCAAGGCCCTAAATTACGCCAGGAGAACTAGCACAGCACAGAACTCGGATAGGCTGCAAGGCCCTAAAACACCAGAGGAGAGCCAACACAACAGCAGAAGAGACGGCATGAGCCCAAGCCACAGGAGTGGGGTGAGTTCAGCCGAGTTGTGTGCCTGCCAGTTAGAGTCCTCTCCTGACACTGAGGACTTCAGTCCCAGCAGAGGAACCTTAAGTAACAATCCTCCCAGGCTGGAAGAGACACTCATGATCTGCTTAGATGATGTGCTGAGGGGTTTAAATAAGAAGCAGAGGGTGCACCGTGGCGAATGGGGCTGCGACAGCCTAGAAGAGCTGAGGAAGACCAATGTAGTAGCAAGATAGGCGGGAAGCCCTTATAATAAAAGGCTGATACTTGTGACAGAAGACGGATAATCAGTAACACCAGTAATGGATGATGTGGATGTGAGGGGAATATGTCACCTTCTGATAGCTAGGACTGATTCAGCTATTAGATGGGCCAGGCGGGTGTGCCTTCCTCCCTCACCATGCCATTCTCATCCCTCTCGATAGAAGAGGTACCGGAGTGAATAAGGCCGGCCCTTTCACTAGGCAAACTAGGCGTCCACCTACAACAGCAGAAGTCAGAGGGTGGCACTGAATCTTTTTCTCTCTCCCCTTCCTGTCCCTTCCCTTGTTGCCACTGCTACTCTACCTCAGTTGTGAACTGGAGCCGCAGCTGCAGATACATTCAGCTCGGTGGCAGGCCTCCTTCTGCTCTTGTGTGCGCTCTAGGTCAGCTCTGTCCCATCCCTTCTGACAGGAAGGTTACATCAGAGGGGCCAAGACAGGGCCGGCCTATAGTGCACGTGAGTGGAAGAAGGCCGGCCACCGCACTGAACGTACCTGCAGCTGTAGCTCTGGGCAGCAGCCGTGGGAAGGGAAGGGGAGCGAGGAGAGATTCAGGACTACTGGATGGAGCTCAGAGAAGGCAAGGGGGGGGATGCTGGGAAACGGGGCAGGGAAGGGAAGGATGGATGCCTGGGAAAGAGGAAAGAGAAAAGGAGATGAGGGGGTAAGCTAGATAAGGGGAAATGCTGTGTGTGGGGGGGATGGGGGGAAGAGGGAGAATGCCTAGCTGAAAGTTTGCCTAGCATGTCAGATAGTCTTGAGATAGCTCTGGGGGGGGGGGGTGTAAAAGCATTCATGGAGTGCACTGCAGTCATTCAGAATAAGCAAATGGTTTATTAGTCAATGACTCAACAAGTACAGTAATGGAGGATGGTGGGTGTGAGGGTCGTGTGTATTATCCTATGATAGCTAGGGTTGATTCAGCTGTCAGGCTGACTAGGCGGTGTCCCCTTCCTCTGTCAGAGCTCCATACTCAACCCTCCTGATAGAGGAACTACTCAAAGGTGTAGCAGAAGCTGAGCTCCTCTACATGAACCACCAAACAAGTACAATAATGGACATTTGAAAAGAATTTTGAAGAGTGAGCTCAAATCTCATCTACGAGGGTAGGCTCGTAATGTCCCACGGTTTCTTCCAGACTCGGATTGTTAAGAAATGTATGTCAAAGCGGGTGGCAGAACGTCCAAAGAGACATACAATGTGTAAGGCACCCACAAAGATGCAAGGAGGATGAGGAGTGGCCCAGAAAAGGTCCAAGCACGTTGGCCCCAGAGCCATGCAGCAGAAAGGGTGGTATGGGCCACCCAAATCAGCAGGGGAGGGGCGAAGGGCAGCAGCATGGCAAGCCATGAGGGCAGTGCCAACCGACTGATGGAGGTAGTAGTGGCCGCGCTATAGAAATGATTAATAGTAGTAGCGAGATGCAAGGGGAAAGGAAGTTTATTTCATTTCTTTCTTTCCTTTTTAGTTGTGCCATGTGGAAGGGTGAGAGCAGGCCGCAGAGCAGCTGTGCAGGCGGGCGCGGGATTGGCGAGCATTGCAGTATGGCTGCGCTTTGGATCTTAGGAGCAGGATTGGAATAAAGGACCAGGCTGTGAGACTGCCACCTGCGGCACAAGGAGAATTTTTTCAGTTCTTTTTGTTCTATTTCCCTTCTGATTATTTTAGGTTTTGATTTTTCTTTTTTTTGCTTGCTTATTTCTTTTACGCTTTGGCATGAGAGGGAGGCGCTGAAAGTTAGCCACTGGAAATGGGCACCACCCCAGGGAGACTGTGCCTACCATCTGTGTATTTCACGTGGGGCAGTTTTAAACTGGAAAGTATATACATCCTTACCTTTTTAAGATTGAAGTAGCTTGCTGGCATACCTGCCTCTCTAGATGTTCCCATTATCAGGGCTGGAGCTACCACCAGGCAAATTAGGCAGTTGCCTAGAGCGCCAGTGGTGTAAGAGTGGCCCACTGCTGCCACTGCCACCCGCTACGGTGCTGTTCCTGCTTCCGCCCCCTCCACTGCAGATTTCTTGCTTGCATGGGGGTGGCGGCGATGGCAATGGGGATGGGGCGGGAGCAGAGGAATTAGGTTTGCCTAGAGTGCTTCTTAGCCTCGCAGCGGCCCTGCTCATTATACAATGGGAATCCCTCTCTGTTTGGAACTGTGAACTGTCTCTGCAGCATCCCCAGCCTTGGGCTGGCCTGGGAAGCAGAAGCTGGGCACAGAAAACAAAACTAAAGTCTCCCATATGCATACCAGTCCTCAGCTCCATCCAGGCAGATTTTGCATGGTTTCTAAGACATTGGCATTTAAAGATGAACCAGCGCTTCTCTTGAGAAACTGCAATGCTCCCAGCGGACTCACTACCGCTTGTGAACGTAAGAAAAAGCTTTGGTGATATCATTGCCTGAAGCTATTGGCACTGTGAGAATTCTGCAGTACAAAGGAAAGGGTTATACAAATATTTCCGTGAAGTGTTTGAATGATGAGACAATCCTTATAAATTGTTCTTTTCAAGGACACCGGCAGCTATAAAACTGGCAAATAACACCAAATGCCGTGTTCAATCGCTGAGATGCGCTGTGGAACAAAGTGCTAGTGGTCTATCTTCAGTTTGGCTTTGCCGATGGTGGACAAGAAACCGGCTCCCTCCAGCTGATAGATATAGCAAAGTCGTTTTGGAAGGAGTGGGTAAGGGGCCTGGAGGATGTTTTTGGAGCTTAAGAGCGAGAGATGTATAGGGATTTCTGTGCATGAAACACTGTTTTATGTGCAGAAATTCCTTTTATAATTTGCTCTCTTAATGAAAAGACTCAGAGGGAACGGAAGCCTGCTGAAAGCTATGTCTGGGCCAGATAAAGGGAGAAGAGGGTTAAAATGGGGAAACCCACCCCATCCAGACTGCTGCAAAATAAAGCCTGTGGTAACACATCCATGAGCTGGCAACTCAAAGAGGAAGAGGAGGAAAGGAGCTGATGAGTGAGAACGAGGGGTGGGAGCCCTCCTGTTCAGCATGCCTGAATACCAGGTGGCTTTTAAGACGCAGAGCTTGACTTCACCTCCAGGGAAAGTCTCTTCATTAGAATGCTAATGGAACAATAAACTTTAACACCAGGTTTCTCCAGCTGAGGTTGTGAGGGAAAAGCTCTGGCCTAATTCCCTCTGGTACACTGTCTGTCTTCTCTGCTTTGTTAAGGTTTTAACCTGCTGTATTTACTGTTGAAGCAGCCAAGGGAAGCTGCATTTGATTCAAGAGCAAATGAACTGAGGGGAAAATTGCCACAGTAAGCCAAGAAGCAAAAAACAGAAAAGACTAACCATGGTTCAAAGCAAACTGAACAGGTGAGGCTCACAATCTGTGCAGTATGGACCACGCCCTTCTCTTTACTCTAACTTCAGGCCTGATATTCCAGGCAGACAGTCTATGGTAGGGGTCAGAGCAAAGAACTCTGCAATACCATTCCCTGATCCACCATCCACTACTTCGACTTGTGACCTTGAGCAAGATGCTACTACCCTGGGATCACACTTAGCCCAGAATAGTGAACAGTGTTTCTCAACCTTATCAGGCCTAAGGCACACCAAGCTTCAGCAGAGCAGGCACGGTAGGCAGAGAGAAGACTCATATACCCAAAAGGAGAACTAGGGAAGAACTGAAAACCACACCAGAGGCTGGAAGGACTCAAAGGAGGAGGCTCCAGATGGGGAAGAGGAGGTGATGTCATGCACAGCATGAGTCCTGCAAAAAGCAGAGACCAGGGCCGGATTTACGTATACGCCATGTACGCCATGGCGTAGGGCCCACATCTGGCAAGGGCCCACAAAAATGAACAAGATAGGCTTTTTTTTTTTTAAATAAAATAAAAAAAAAATCTGCTGGCTGCCGCCACGGGGCCCCCTCTGCTGCCGCGGCAGCATGGACTGACCCGCGGGGGCCCCCTCTGCAATGTCGATGCCTCCCTCCCTCCCTCCCTCCCTCCGTGCAGGCTGTGAGACACGCGAAGGGAGACTGTCTCCCTCGCGTCTCTGTTAAGCCCGCAGGGGCTGATGGGAAATTTCCCATCAGCCCCTGCGGGCTTAACAGAAACGCGAGAGAGACAGTCTGCCTTCGCGCCTCTCACAGCCTGCACGGAGGGAGGGAGAGAGGGACCGACCGATCGACCGACATTGCAGAGGGGGCCCCCGCAGGTCAGTCCATGCTGCCGCGGCAGCAGAGGGGGCCCCGCGGCGGCAGCCAGCAGGTTTTTTAAAAAAATTAAATTTTACATTAGGCCGGGGGGGGGGGGTAGGGGTAGGACTGGTAATGGGGGATTGGGGGGGCAGGGACGGGAAATGGGGTTGGGGATTAAGGCTGGAGGTGGGCTGATGAGGTTAGGAGTGGTAATGGGCTGTGGGCTGTTGGGGGGGGTTAGAACTGGTAATGGGCTTGGGGGGGTTAAGACTGGTAATGGGCTGTGGGCTGATGGGGGCTGTCTGGTAATGGGCTATGGGGGGGCTAGGACTGGAAAGGGGCTGGGGGGGTTAAGACTGGAGGTGGGCTGATGGGGTTAGGACTGGTAATGGGCTGTTGGGGGGGTTTAGAACTGGTAATGGGCTTTGGGGGGGTTAAGACTGGTAATGGGCTGTGGGCTGATGGGGGCTGTCTGGTAATGGGCTATGGGGGGGCTAGGACTGGAAAGGGGCTGGGGGGTTAAGACTGGAGGTGGGCTGATGGGGTTAGGACTGGTAATGGGCTGTTGGGGGGGTTTAGAACTGGGACTGGCCTTGGGGGGGGGTTTAGACTGGTAATGGGCTTTGGGCTGATGGGGGCTTTAATGTAATGGGCTAAGGGGGGCATACGACTGGAAAGGGGCTGGGGGGTTAAGACTGGAGGTGGGCTGATGGGGTTAGGACTGGTAATGGGCTGTTGGGGGGTTTAGAACTGGGTAATGGGCTTTGGGGGGGTTAAGACTGGTAATGGGCTGTGGGCTGATGGGGGCTGTCTGGTAATGGGCTATGGGGGGGCTAGGACTGGAAATGGGCTGGGGGGTTAAGACGAGGTGGGCTGATGGGGTTAGGACTGGTAATGGGCTGTGGGCTGATGGGGGGGTTAGGACTGGCAATTGGCTATGGGGGGCTGACTGGAAATGGGTTGATGGGGTTAGGACTGGCAGTGGGCTGATGGGGGGTTAGGACTGGTAATGGGTTATAGGGGGGGCTTAAACTGAAAATGGGGTGATGGGGGGTTAGGACTGTAAGTGGGTTGATGGGGGGCTAGGACTGGTATTGGGTTGGGGGGTTGCTAGGACTGGAAATGGGCTGATGCAGGGACTAGAAGGGAATGGATGCTGGGTGAGGCTGGAACTAGAAGGGAGCTGATGTTGGGGGAGGATTAGAATGGGATGGGGCTGGAAGAGTAAAATGGAGAAGGGAAAAATAATTTGTGTGGGAGGGATAAAAAAATCTACAATTGGCCGGGTATTGGGAGAGTAAGTGGGGATTGAGGATGGAGGGGTAAAATTTGAGTGGATGAAATAGGAATGAGGAAAGAGCAAAAGGAGAAAGATTAGTATGTTAAAGCAGATGTAGAGAGAGAATGGAAAAAAACTAGGAGAGAAGAAAGGACAAATGGACAGCAGACGATGGAGAGTTAGCAGAAGACACGAAGAAACCAGAAGAAAGTGGCTGGAGCAATTGCAGCTGAAAAAAATGCACAAAAGGTAGAAAAATATCTCTTTATTTTGAATTTATTAATTGGAATATGTCAGCTCTGGTAAATGTGCATCATTAACATCTGCGCTTTGTTTAGTACAAGAGCAAATTAATGTATAGTTTTATTTCTACAGTGTTGTACATTCCAAGTTTGGCTTTTGGGATTCCCAGTTTAATTATTGTCTTCCTGTTTCTAAATTGTGATTCCTTGTTTGGTGATGGTCTATGTTCTGCATGTGTAACTGAGCTGAGGTGTTCTGTTTATATAATTCCTATTTGACATTGCCACTTGTTCTCTTTCCCCAGTAGGTCATGTATTGTTGTTCTCTGAAATGTATTGGTTTAATATTTGCAGTGTTGCCTTTTGATTGGTAGAGTATGGTGCTTTGTGAGTCCTGGTAGTGCTGTTAGGATACGGCGGGTTTGCTATGGGTTCTAAATGGGCAGTGTTTGTAGTAGTTCCTAATGTGTCTGGCAGTTGGCACTGGATTATAGTAATGTAGAAATTTTTTAGTCTTTCTTTATCCATACACTCATTAAGAGGCACGTTTACTAAAAGTTAGTATATGGTAACATTATGCAAATATTTATGCAAATGAGGCCCCTTATGCAAATGAGGCCCCGCACCCCCCTTGGGCCGCCCCTGCTGGGGGCCCACAATTTTTGTTGGCGTAGGGCCTCACTCAAGGTAAATCCGGCCCTGGCAGAGACGGCTATCTCGTGCTCTAGATGTTGTTTGTTGATTCTCTCACGCTAGACCCAAGAGGCAAACAGAGCTCCAGAGTCTCAATGTCTTCATAAGATGATAGAGCAAAGACGAGGAATTTACATTTATTAAAAATGGGAGGCTATTCCGAAAGGATGGGCGCCACCTTAACTAGAGTGGAACCAGGCTGCGGGCGCAAACTTATATAAAAGGAAAAGAGCAGCTCTCAAACTCGTACTCTGGGGAGAGCTGACAGTCACTCAAGAGCGCATGGTTTGGAGTAAGGTATCTTCAAAAGATACTGGCAAAAAGCGGAAGTTAGAGTATCTCAAAAGAGAGGTTATGATAAAAGATAAAGCAGCCCAGGAGTATGAAATAAAGAAAGGGCAAATTCCAAATTAGCTCCATCAACTGCAAGGATCGGCGCAGACTGGAAGGGTCTTTGCAATGATCGCGGCCAGCAGGCAGCAGTATGCCCACGGGGATCCCATTACCCACGGACAGAAGAAAAGCCATCATGGCAAAGACCTTTCCTGTCTGCGAACAGGAAGGGCCTCTGCCCAAGGGGCTGGAATTGGGGCGGTGCTTGGACCCCTCCAAAGAAAGCACAGTTACTTACCTGTAACAGGTGATCTCTGGAAACAGCAGGAATAAGTCTTCACATATGGGTATCGTCGGTACCGACTGAGCCTGCGCGGGAATGCTCCCCAGCGTCCAGTAGGAAAGCTTTTGGGAGCATCCCACAGCGTCTGCGCGCTACCCTCCCGCCTTTCCTAACCGCCTCTCTCCAGTTCGAGTTTTAAAGCTGAGACAGAGAGAGAGGAAAGGAAAGATAGATAGAGAGATACAACTCCTGGGGAGGTGGGAGGGTTGTGAAGACTTATTCATGCTGTTCCCAGAGATCACCTGTTACAGGTAAGTAACTGTGCTATCTCCAGGAACAAGCAGGAATGAGTCTTCACATATGGGGACTCCCCAGCTAGAGATGCCTGGGAGATCACCCAGGTTATGAGTCCCTGGGAAGGGCTCTACCTCCACCCATGAATCTCAGGCATCCAGTCAGGGATGGAGGGTAGGAGTTGATTAGGTATGGAACAGGTGTTTGAGAACAGCCTGACCAAACAAGGCATCCCGGCGGGAGTCCTTGTCCAAGCAGTAATGGGCTGTGAAGGTATGAACCGAGGCCCAGGTGGCCGCTCGACAGATTTGGTCGATGGACACAGAGTTTAGATGAGCCATAGAGGCTGCCATGGCCCTCACATTGTGAGCTGTGACATGGCCCTCCAGAGAAAGGTTCTTACTCTGGTAGGTGAAAGAAATACACTGAGCAATCCAATTGGACAGAGTTCTCTTAGAGACTGGAAGTCCTAAATGAGAGGGATCAAAAGCAACAAAAAGTTGAGAGGACTTTCTATGTTGCTGTGTCCTTTGTAAGTAGAAAGCAAGTGCTCTTTTACAATCCAGGGTATGAAGATTCCTCTCTGCACTTGATGCATGAGGTCCTGGAAAAAAGACAGGTAAATACACCTCCTGGTTCAGATGAAAAGGTGAGACCACTTTAGGCATAAAGTGTGGATTAGTTCTGAGGACTACCTTGTCATGATGGAACCTTGTATAAGGAGGATTAGCCACTAAGGCTTGCAACTCACTGATACGGTGAGCTGAGGTGAGTGCAGTGAGAAAAATAACCTTCCAGGAAAGGAATTTCAAG